>JANFAM010000020.1:7190000-11990000 GCA_024362665.1 Prunus padus
GTGCAGAAAGTGGGAAGCCAATTGAAAGTGGGTTGAAGCAGGATCCTACTTTCTCCAACTCATGGCAGCCAAGCAGCACTAAAATACAAAGTAAAGTTGGGTTTCAACATCAAAGGCTTCGAAGGAGATGAGGTTTTATATCCTCTTGGAGCTCACACGAGTTTGATTTCAACCACATATCATGACTGTACACAAAGCTGAAATCCACATCCACAAGAATATATGTATACCAGACCAGAGAGAGAGAGAGAGAGATAGAGAGAGAGTTGGATATGGAACATAGTAAAATGGATGATGTACGACATTCGATTGATGAGCAAAGCACAGTGAGAGTCAATATCAACGACCACGTGTATGCAGAAAATAAAAGCAAATGAGTCATCGAACTCATGGACGTTCGATTGATGAGCAAAGCACAGTGAGAGTCATTATCCACGTGTATGCAGAAAATAAAAGCAAACGAGTCATCGGACTCAGGCCGTCCATGAACCCAGTGGCGGACTTGTGCAGGCGCAAAGAGGTGCACCTGCACCTCCGGTCGCCGGAAAACTCCATAGAAGCTGCTGAAGTTGCACCTCTGCTCATGCACGGAAGCTGTTCGATGAAATGCGCAAGTGAAGAGCTGCTGTGATTTGTCCTCCACAAGGCTGCAAGGAGCTTCTGGTGAACCACTTCTTCGAAAAGAGATGATTCATCGAGTTGATTTGTCATATCCCGGACTTTGACTTCAAGGAAGTGGCTTTGACTTCAATCTACCAAAAAGTTTTTCTTATCTTTGTTTTTTCTTCCTTTTGTTTCGAGGGTGGGGGAAGAGGTGGGGTTCTACATAGATGGATAGGATATGATTTTATGTTTAGTTTGAACGAAGAGATTTTTTCTAGAACAAAAAAAACAGGTCTTGCCTTGTTTATTATGGGATTTGAACTTAGAAAACTCCTCCAACAAAATGAAGACCTTGAGGATTGCATTGATTTTGTTCCAATTGTTGTCATGGCTTCCTTTAAATAAATAAAAATAGAAAAAACAGTAAAAGGGCAAAGAGAAGTCATCCCAGCCACAGCAGCAGTAGATTTTCTTGTTAATTTTTTGTATCTTGCTCATGGAATTTAAACATTAGTATTGTTTAAATTAGAAGGATATTTAGTTGTTTTTTTTTTGAGCTTTTAACTTTTAAGAATTGCACCTCCGCTGAAAAATTTCTGGGTCCGCCGCTGCATGAACCCACCTTAATTCCATAAAAAGCCGACAAAACACAAACATGTCCACTACCATCCTCATCTCACTTTGATCTTCATAAGATATTGCCGTATCCAAACGCAAAAATGGAGGCTCCTCACCTCAATTGCTCTTGTCTATATACATGCCACTTTTCCATGTGACTCTCTAATTTATTTATTTTCATTTTTCAAGTTTTCACTGACGACATATTTGGTGATTGAGATTTGATTGATTCATAAGGTAGAATTGGATTAGGATGGATAATACTAATCCAATGATGTGTTTGGTAGTACACCTAATTAAGGGGTTGGATTAACAAAATATTTACATGGCCTGACAGAATTAGACATAATGCAATCCAACTTAATCCCAACCTTTTGATGGGATTTATAATGCTACTACATTTGGGCCTAGTAGAATTAGACATAATCCAATCCAAGTTGTTTTAGACCGCCAAACATTTAACTAGGATTATAAATCATGCTCGTCAAAAAACTTGACTGATAAAAAAAATGAAAAGAAACTAAACAAAACTTGATTTGTACCAACTAGGGTTTTTTCTTTCTAAAATTATATATATTACTGATGAAATTGTAACCCAGGCCTCGTTTGGTTGCTCGACTTGAATTGGATTAAAGTTGAGTTCAAGCTAGTTTTTATGAATCCCACCTCTCTAGGTGGGATTTGTAAGATACAATATATTGGACTGGTATCCATTTTGACAAGTCAAGTCTCAGCACACCAAACAACGGTTGAGACTCTTGTCTATTTCAATTGAAAGAGTACCTGTCTAGTCCCACCCCGAAATGTGTTTGTTAAACCAATTATCAACATTTATAAGTGTCCAAGCAGCCAATGAAAGAGAAGAAGAAAGGAAAATCCACCGTTCGTAATGCATATGTGTGTAGAATATAAGTTGATAATTGAGTCTCATACACTCCCATGTGTTTTGGGATTGTTTAAGTACTTGAAGGGGGACAGATAACGGTAGGTAGTTCAAGAGGGAGGAATTAATGTTCCTTGGAAATATCTCTTATGGCGATTTTGGATTAGCAAGACACAGAAAGAGTACGCAGTTTCTTGGTTTCTGTTGTGTCTGGGATTCAAAGACAAAGCTCACCGCAATCATTGCCGACCTGCAAGATTATGATCCCACAATCATGGTGTAATGCAATTTCTTATTATGTTTGTTTATGATTAACAAGATTATACCTTGACCTGAATTATATTTTACCACCACTTTGGGAGCACACAGTGGAATTAATTTGTCTGCCAGTGTTATTATATCCCTTAACCCATGTGCTCGGCTCGCTTGGTCCTTTGGGAGCACACAGTGATTTATATATAGTAATTCTGAAAAAAAACAAAATATCATTAGTTGGACTAAAACTTAGTTAGCATAACAAAAACTAAAAACAGGTTGAACTTGCTGCATGCCGGAAAAATGTAGGCCCAATTTGGTAATGGCAAAACTATTAGTACAGTGCATATTTACTTGATTGTCGAGACTATATTCTTTAGAGAGGTGAGATCCGCGTAGGATTCATCTATTTTATTTTTTTAATTAATGAGAGAGAAGGAATCGAATTAGAAACTTTTTTATCTTTCGAAATAGAAACACCACTAAACTAAGTATTAGTTGATAGTATAATTTATTTTATAAGTAAATTTCATCTTTGTTATAATGTGATCAATAAATATGTCACATATACATAATGTTAATCTAATAATAACATATATGATATATATGTTATTTAATTGAGTGGTCAAATGATATCGGATTCAAGTTTTATTTTTATTTTTTATAGAGATGATCTTTGAATGAATATCTACAAAATAGACGGTTTGGATTAGTGAAATACAATGCGGAGTATGCCCTACAAGGGTGTCCCTCAAATACACTTATTTGAGGAATCCTCAATGAAAACTCTATATATACAGTACTATTCTTAGCACTTCCTTGGAGCAATTTTATAATCTTCCTCCAACCATGTCATGTGCAAAAAACCGCAAAACGTTAATTCTAATGACAAACAAAATCCCAAATTTGTAATTTGCCTACCAGCAGACAGAAAGCATGCTTATACAATTATCTTATGAATGCAGGAAGTGTATATTATATGGCATTAGATTGACGTACGTAACTGAACTTTGAACGTTGAAAGTGAATCATCAAAAGGAAAGAGCCATGAAATTGCTCATAATAAAATTCCAAACATAAATTAATTAGAAATTCAAAATGTCCTTGACAAGTCTGACCATTAACCTAAGACTTGTACATGTAGATGTTAGAAATTCCGAACATCAAGACGGTGGTATTTGATCAATTAATTATACAAGGTGATTATATATCAATTATTGTTCCTTTTTTATGAAAGTACTTTCAGTAATAGTCAATATGACATATAAAAGGACACCCAGAAAAATTAAAAAAAAGGAGGTGCACCTAGGGTGACCTCATTAAAACCTTGCCATGAGAACCCTCAGTGGAGAAAAATTCGGTCAAGGAAAAAGAGTATCACACACCTCCCGCAAAAGACTAAATTTCTTCTCTATTCACTGCAACCGTAGGCCATAACCAATGTGGAGCCAACCCAGTCCAAAAGAATCGCCGTTGCCGTAAGCCAAATTGAGCCAAAAGGTGCCCAGCCCAAATCAATTATTGTTCCTTGTTTAGACTAGTTAAGATGGTTTATCTTGTTTGCCATTAAGTACTTATAATAGAAATTTGATAAGATATTGCATCATCTCTAGACTCTTAGAGATAAGGGAGATAGGGAATTGTCAAAAAAGATTGGTCCCATGATTAGATGGGTAAATAAATCAAATCTTTTGCAGGAGATAGAACATGATATTTATTAAATAAAGCTCTTTACATTATAAAGTACAAATAAATTAAGTTTACCATTTTCTCGCTATATTGTTAGATGTTTATATTTTCAATGAATTTGAATTACGAATTAAGTTTTGATACAAGCGATATTAAAGGAGAGGGGAATCAAACATAAGACCTTAGGTGCAGCATAGTAAATGTTCTTAATCACTTGAGCTACAAGTTCCTTACGAATTACGAATTAAATTTAGTTCTTGCCTTGAGGTTAAAAGTCGAAAAATATAAGTATTTGTTTAACAACGCGATTTACTATCCTCTAATTCGTTAAGTTTATTATCCTCTAATTAGTTATAAAAGGAATGCTGTAGAATTAATTATTTCGCATGGACCGACAGGAGATTGTAATGCTGCCATTAATGGAGGCGACAACACTTCGATTCCCCACTGATCTTTGCAGCAAACTGTCTCTCTCTCTCTCTCTCTCTCTCTCTCTCTCTCTCTCTCTCTCTCTCTCTCTCTCTCTCAGACACACACACACATAGAGACACTATTATAAGGCCACCTCCATTTCACTTCATTTACTATTTGTGGTTACAGGAATGGTGATGCTTTAAGCCTCATGATATAATACCAGAAAAACCCTCCCTCTACTTCACATTAATCTCCTCTCTTCAATCTTCCCTAGCCTAGTTACCTTGCTTGCTCCTAGCTACAGCTATTTTCCTCAACCTCTCTCTCTCTCATGGATTTTCAGCCCAATACTTCTCTTCATCTAAACCTACCCAACGACCAAGTCAATTTAGATCTTGTCCTGGAGCCATCATACACGTCTTCCTCATCATCTTTCAGTCCTTCGGAACAACCGCGTGTGTTTTCTTGCAACTATTGCCAGAGAAAGTTTTACAGCTCACAAGCACTTGGAGGCCACCAAAATGCTCACAAGCTCGAGCGGACTTTAGCCAAGAAAAGCAGAGAGCAGCTAAGCTCCGCTGCCCGAGCTAATGGTGGCTCGAACCAGAGGCCTGCAGGGTCTAATAGCTTCAGCGATTCAAGTCATCCAAGGCAAATTCATGAGGCACATAATCTTGGTGGGTTGAAAGAACATCAAGGACATGCTGGTAGGTTTGCTGGCCATATGAACTGTGGATATAGGCCTGAGAATAATGCTGAGGAGGAGATTGGCCACCTTGACTTGTCTTTAAGGCTTTAAGTTAAATAATTGCACACATTAAATTTTCAAATTACTTTATGATGTGATGGAGTTTCATGTTAAATTTTCAAATTAGATTCTGGAAATTTATCATATTATTATATATTTTAATGAAGAAAAGAGATGAGAGTGAGGACCAAAGACACAAACGAACAAAACTTATGAGATAGTGCAGTGTCTGGTTTCTTGTTTAGAACATTGTAAGTTCCACCATGTTTTGTTCATACAAGACATATATTCATGATTCAACTCAATTAATGGGTATATTTTTGTTCAAGCATAATTCCTTGGAATGCTAGCTTGTATAACCTTGATTGGTATGATATATTTGTTTACACTAGTCTCTTGTCAAAAGTAATTCTATCGGTTTGATATTTTCAGCATATACATATAGGTTTTAGATATATCACATACATATCCTTTGGTGTAGAGGCTAGTACGATAACATGCCTGACAACTAAATAAGTTGTCTTGTAAATCCTCTTATTGTTTGTTACCATAACATGTCAGACTATTTGGTACAGTAGTTTTTATTTATACAAATACAATCGCTCACGTACATGTATAAACAAATGTCAATCGTTGATGTATAATCAACTATAAAAACATGACTTATATAAACCGAGGTGGATGGAATGAAAACCTATAAGCTGAGAACTTATTGTTCCCAACGTTGTCTCATGATCTGCATCGATATAATCTATTTTTTATAGATAAAATCAAGAATCCACCTTACAAAATTAGCGAAAATGGGAAAACAGTTTTAATCATCCAGGTATATATATATATGATCATCATGATAGTTTACTGTATTTGTCTACAATTTTGTGCCCAATAAATTAATTGGATCCTTGAAAAACTGTACTGGATAATCCCCAGTTTATGAACACACTAGAAAATTCAAAATCATAATCATCACCGAAGTTCTTGTACTCCATCTGTTTGTTACAGTGTCAATATATATGAAAGCAAAAGTGATGGCACTGTTGAGAATGCCATTGTGGCTACATATGTGTGTGTGTGCGCGCATTATGTCAAAATTCACTTTCTGCGTCGGCAAAATGAGAAACTGATTTATTACTCTCTTAGGCATAAGAAACCGATGTCGGTAGATAGGCAAGATGAACTTCATATGTTGAGTAACTTGATTTCAGTGCAGCTGCATGAGTATTAATTAGTCAATTGCCAACCACCAATTGTTGTGTTTTAATGATGGGAGCATTTTTCTCACCACTTTAATTCAAGGTATATGCTCATTACCCTTCTCAACACTTAACACTTGTCCATAAATATAACCATAGTACATAAATCAAAGTAAAAAGTTAACCATGGTTATGTCTATGAACACGTTGTTAGTGTATGCATTTTGTAATTTGCTTTTGGCTTCCCTTGACAAATTTGTAATAGGGCAATCATTGTATTCTTTCCAAGCTCAAGTTAGATTAGAATAGCTATCTTTGGTTCTCTTATCTGGCTTCAATCTGATGGATGATTATTGTGTTTGGCAAAGGTATTCTTTTGGGATTGCATCATATTGCATGCATTGAATTTCTGATTATTATGACTAGTCATCTTTTCCTTCGTATGACTAGTCATCCTTTGCCTGAGCTGTTTTCTTGTCCAGCTGGATTATAACCAACTTTTTTGTCCTATTCTGGAAATTCCCTATACTGCCATTGCGTAGGATTCTGACCTAAGGTTTTTGGGCATATAGTTTTTGTTTTCCTCATTTGGAGGCCGTGGCTTTGAGGGAGAGTTTTTGGAAAGGTTTCTTGCACCTTTTGCTTCTTCTTCCTCAAAGAGATGAACCATCTTATTTTGCATCTATGAGTTTTTAAAATTGAATGATTTTTCGAAAACTGCATTTGCTATTCTGAATCTACACCTAGCTTCATCAAACACTCTCTCATCTATATCTAGGTTTGATTCAAGACTGATTTCTTCAAGAGTATGGTTTCTTGAAGAAATTGGTCATTTTCCTTGAATCCAAATTTGGTTTCTGTTCTTCGGATTGAGCTTGCAAGCTGGTGCCATGGGATGAATGAGCTGAGGAGCTGCCATTGCCATGAATGACTGAGTTTGAAGCTTTGCTAAGCTGAAGAAGAAGATTGCACAAAGGAGGTATAGCTCATCTTCCTAAATAGATCTAGGTTTCCTTGAGCTTGCTTGTATTTCTTTGTAAGAATCTTCTTATGCTTAGTGGATTGCCTGGTCAGTTGATGACCCCCAGTTTTTCCCAATGGTGGGTTTCTGGGTGAACAATTTCTGGTTTGCATGTCTGAAATTTTCTGGGTTTATGTTCTTGACGGTTGACTAGTCATCCTATGATTTATGGGTTTGTGTTCTTGACGGTTGACTAGTCATAATTATCTGATATTAGTTGTTTACTTGATTATGATGTATTCACACACTTTCACCATAGTTGTTGCTAGCACAGGGGATGCCTAGATTGACGGGTCCTTCTGAGTGCCTAGGTTGTCACTAGTAATTCTCTAGGTTTGCAGGTACATTGGTTTGCTTGTGTGTGCTCTTGGTTAAGATTGTTCTCAACTAGTTGTTGACCAGTCATAAGTAATATTTGGTCAAGTCCTTGTGTGTGTGTATTGTTGTGTTTCTTACTTGAGTCTAGTGAAATTTACCCCTCATCACCTAAGTACCATTTTCACACGTGTCAAGTATTAAGAAAGGTAGTGAGCTTACACCTTAGGTTAAAATGGTGAGCAAAAATATTTCCTCCAACGATAATGGTCATTCATTAGATTCTTGCAAGTCATAAATGAGTTTTCCCATTGTGTTTTTGGTGAGAAATAAATATGATGTTGTCAAGATGTTGGCAAAATATGCTCTCTTCCGAGGAGGATTCGTATTATTGTTCGTCATGTTTGTCAAAATTGGATCATTCTAATTGTTTTTATTGGCAGCAACGGATCTACATGCAGGCTTGTGGTGGTCATGGCGCCCGTTTGATAAAATTTTCATTTTCACTTTTTATGAAAGCTGAAAACTGAAACATGTTTGGTAACAATTTCAAAATTCACAAAAATTTCACCGCTACAAACTCTTTATAACATCCACTTTCGTTCCCAAGTTTACAATCCATCCAAAACTCACAATTTGACCACAAAAAATTTCATTTTCAAGTTCCACATAAAATTGAAATTAGTGACCAAACAGCTTTTGAACAGTTTTTCAGTTTTTTAGTTTTTTTAAAACTAAAATTGGTTAACAAACAAGTTTCATATTTTCAATTTTTTTAAAAATAAAAACTAAAATGGTTATCAAATAAACCTTTATGTGAGCTAGCTATCTATGGTCACAAGAAAAATAGGAGGTTGTTTATTGTAACAAAACCGAAACACTAGTGATGTCGATCAAGGAAATGTGGTTTTGTGGAGGATCCATACATGTAAGGTACAACTCTAACACACGTTGAAGTAATTTTTAGGTGCTAAGGACTCACTAGTATAGTGGTTTGCAGCAAATGCTCTCCTTAGGAAATGTCATGGGTTCAAGTCTTAGCATCCTTATAGTGTGTGTAAATTTACTGTGCTATCGCCCCTCTCAATAAAAAAAGTCATAAAATAAAATAAAACTCCATGAGCCTTGTATTAGCAATTGTTTGTTTACGGTACAAATATGACTCAATATGAACAATGACAAGTAGCCATTCATACGGTGTACAAAGTGGTGCTACGCCACCTAATGTGCCAAATGTATCACTTACTGGGTCAAATAAATATGGGTTATGATGAACCAATGAGTGTGGTATTTGCATTGACTACGAGTTTGCACTTTAGTAAAACCCTCCGCACTAGTGCTGGATAATTTTCTTTGTCCTCCATTTGGATATGGAGGACAATTGTTTGAATAAGCAATCGTCTTTGTCCTCATTGTGAATGTAACAATTGTTTAATTATAAAGCATTTTTTTTATTATATAATTTGAATAAGCATTTGACAGAGAAATTAATTTATGGCCTTCGACCCACATAATAACAAAAGAAATTAGCGGTACTTTTGCAAGGTTCCTGTACTGTGGTAGAACAAAATAGTGAATTAGAATTTGAATTGTATTACAACGCATCCAATTATAGGCCACGGATTTTTAAAAAATATTAATATTTTAATGGGTGGGAGGAATACTTTTGCAAGGATGAGAAGACATGATGGGATCCACCACTTAATGGGTCATGAACATTCTTTGTTATTGTAGAAAATTAATGTCAACATCCACTTCAACCACAGTTATGTGATCTGTGTTTAATCCGTAGCTAACACCCTTCAGTCACGGGTAGTTTGTAGCTAACATCATTATAGGCCACATGTGTATCAATGACTTATAATGAAGTTTTCTAGTAGTTACAACCAAAGAAAATAAAGGGGATTTTTTTTTTGTTGGTGCTAAAGGGGAAAATTTTGTAGTTGTACATTAAATGATCAACTATTAACCTTTGATGTGCTTCAGTAATGTAATGCTATTTGAATATAAGCGATAATCTAAACTATAAGAGGGAGGATGGTTTCTCACACACACACACACACTACCAAGGTGTCATGGAGTTTGGCGGAATAATAGGAAATATGAATTTAAAGATAATAATAATTCTCAACATAATTGTTATAATAAAATACAATAACAAATTACATAAAATTAATGTAAATCAACAAACACAAATAGAAATACTGACAACTTTAGCGATTGAGGCTTGCAAGAATGGCAATGTCCTAAAGACAGATTTCGCCCATGTCCTTGTGCTCGCAATTCTATAAGCATCCATCTCCAAAGATTCAACAATCGATAATCCTAAATTGAAGTACTTCAATTTAAGACTCCGACAAACAAATTATATATTTGTACTCTCAAAACACTTAGAAAGAAAACTTGAAGATTAATACTCTAACATAGCATGAGTGGGAAAAACTCATTTTCAACACCACTTTGAAATGTCATATATCTTAGGTTTGTATAAAGCCCAAGTGACTTTTTGGAATAGTAATGGTGGTTGTTCAATAATTGACGGGCACTCATGCAAAAGGAAAGATGCAACTCCCTAATTGAATTGCATCATGTTTGTATGCTATCATATTTTAAACATAATAATTGTTTTCATTCATACATTAAAATTAAAGATTATAATATATAATTTTCAATACCACAGACCACTGGTCTGCAAATCAAAGTCCTTTTTCATTAGGTTAGACTTGTGAACATAATGTAATGCTATTTGTGTAACAAATCTGATGCACTCCTGGCGAATTGGGAATTTTGCGAATGAAATTGCATCTTTGATTATTTCACATATTGATTGTTATGATCGATCTACATGAAACGGACTTTTTACAAAACTATTTTACTCAATGATCAATCTAATTGTTTACAACATCATCTAACAACTCTCTTTAAAGAGCACAATGTTACATATCGGGCGGTGCAACTCATTTCACTTTATTATGAAACGAAAAAGTCATTTTGAGTTGTAGCCATCAAAATTGGACCACTAAATTTTTTCATTATAGATAATAACGCATTAGGAGACGAAGACTAGCATTGCTTTGAGAGAGAGAGGAAAAAAATTCGAAGAGAAAATATGTGGATTCAATGTCACTTGTTTAGTCTTTAGACGAGTTTTAAATGATGTAGCATGCTTAGAATAATCTAAAAAAAACCAAACA
Source organism: Prunus padus (assembly GCA_024362665.1). Taxonomy (NCBI): domain Eukaryota; kingdom Viridiplantae; phylum Streptophyta; class Magnoliopsida; order Rosales; family Rosaceae; genus Prunus; species Prunus padus. Next base: position 7,200,934 of record JANFAM010000020.1, read on the forward strand.
AATGATCCGGCATGCATTAGTCTTAAAGTGTGACAACATTTAACTCATGCTTTTATATTTTCATGCTCTACTTTTTGGACAACAAAAATCAGTTTGCAGGACTCTACGAAATAGTGAATTAAGCGAAATTAGTGGAAAGAAACATGTTTAGATTGCACGACTCTACTCATGCATTAGGTCAACGAATTTGACGCATCGTGATAATAGAATTGCTAAAACTTTAGTGTACAACATGTAACTTTGGAATTCACCAAGAAGATATGAGGGTTTATTGATAAATTGGAATAACAAAACATAACCCTAGCCACGGATAAAATATGTTTAAATACTTCTAGAAACCCTAGGAATAAACAAGGAATTAAAATAGAAAAATAACGAAGTTTCCAAAAACTATAAAAACATTAAAACTAAATTTCGGGCTACAAAACGATCTTGGATATCCGAAAAAGCCCATACCTCATAGCAAAGTGATGAATTTTACTCGTGATGCTGTTCTCTTTGAATCAATTGGTCATGGGTCCAATTTTGAGCTCGGAGCTCAAATATATTTTGCCCAATTTACCCTTGCACGTGCGTCTCTACAACTCCTCTTTAATTGCTTCCGCCATATGTTCTACATCAAACTTAATTTGTTGTCAGTTTTAAGCAAGTCATTGTGATAACTTCTTTGAGATAATGTTTCGCTTCTGCAACAAAAACAACACTATACGTACTCTCAGCTTTAATCACCATAGTTTTATTCAGATTTGATGTGTTTGAAATTAATGGTGGACAAGTCTTAGTTGGTTTCATGACAGTTAGAATTTCACACGTAATGGAAGCTTGGGGGACCCCACGTCCTTTCAACACAAGTTGATGGCTGAAACCCAATAATGTTTCAACACCCATACATTGGTGTCATGATCTCAAAGAGGGCTTTAAAGCGTTGTCATTATCTTAGTGGAATTCAATCTAAGGAACTGATCTCGAGTTTGGGGTCTTGAGGTCCATGTGAACTAAGATTCTCCACCTGAAAGTGATGTTATACAAGTTTGAATTAAATCATCAATCTGTTTTTCATAGTTGTCTGGTTTCTAATGAAAATGAGATTTGTTAAATGACATGTGCACAGTGCACGTTGATGATGCCAAAATGTGTTAGCTTCAGTCAGATAGTTCCGATCCTGCTTGTAGTGGAAAATCATACACCCTCAAAACCATGCAATGCACAAAAAATACAATTATGAAATTAGATTTGGCATGTTTACTTACAAGGTATATAGAGGAAGTCATGAATTGAGAAACTTAAAAATTTGGGAATAAAGAATTAGAATCGGATCAACTACTCTCTTTAGTTGATTTGATTAGTTTTGAGGATATTTGATTGCGGATTTTAGTATGAAACTCCCATAATTTTTTATTCCGTATGTGTAAGTAAACGGAGGGAAAGTAAGGAATTTAAATCATTCCACAATACCAATGTGTGTTAGTAAACACAAAGAAAAAAGGAATTGAAATAATTTGGATACCCATTACTAATAAGATGCTTATTTGGTGTTCAATTGAATTTTAATTTTAGGAGTAAATTTGACTATTCTCCTTCAAACTAATTATTTATCACCTACAACCCATCATTATATTTTTCTACAAATAAAACCCAATTTTTATAAGTAAAACCCAATTACTATGATACAACTCATCAAGTTACCTAATTAAGCTTAAAATCTGATTTAGTGTAGTTTTACATATTCCAAAAGTACCCCTAATTAGAGTTTACCGTTATGCACATCAATGATATTTTGGTATTTCATTTTTGCATAGATTTAGGAATTTTTTTAGTCAGTTTTTCATTTTTTAAAATCATTTATGGTTCTGCCTTTTTTTATTTTGAAAAAATTTAAACTTAATGACATGTTTTGAGATATACTCGTTAGTACTTGTTGGAATGTTTTCCAATTTGACTACATGATGATTTATTGTTTTAAATTTCGAATGGATAATGATAAGATAATTCCTTCTATTAATATCAAAATTTCATAATTTAATAATTTTATTGTTTGAAATTAATTTGTTCAAAGGGAAAGAATGTGTTTTTGCATTCTATAGTTCTTGATCCCTCTGTTTTAGGTTATCTAAATTACCTACATTTCTACGGTACATACATGCCTAAGTACATTAATATATATACATCAAACTAAGGTAAATTCCGAGTAAAAAAAAAATTATGGGTAATTAATTTACCTATACAGTCTAAGTAAATTAGTATAGCTACAAAAGATACAATTAAATAATTTACCTACTTGGCCAACAAAGTAAAACCTTGTTTGATAGCAAACTCTTGCTTGACTTTGTCTACTAATTATTCAAAGAGTAGTAATTCACCTACTTGGGTTGACATGAGCACAATAGTTTTGGGTTATGAAAATAACGTATAAAATATAGGTAAATAAGACAAATGTCCTATTATTTGAAAAATAACGTATAAAATATATGAAAATAACGTATTATAATAGGTACATAATTCATTTACACGAGCTAGATTGCTAGAGGAGGTTTGGAGGAAGAATTTGAACTAATTTGGATTGTAGGCATTATTTGAGAGTGGAAACATTAATTTCTAGTCATTGTTTTAAATTAGAACTGAAAAAAAGGTCAGTAATCAATGAGGGGATTTAGTGGCAGGATTTGTAATTGAATCAAATTATGTAGGTATACTTTATCTTATATGGCATTCAATTTTAAAATTGGATTTTGCTTAAACATTTTATTATTGATGGGCTATTATCTAGAATTTTTAAGTTGTAAGGGCCTATGTTAGTATATATATGTATCAACTTTTATGTGCATTCATAGATTTTAGGTTTTGTCAAGTAGCAAAACATGTGCCAATAATGTGGATATATAATAGAGAGGGCACAAGTACGTGACTGTCACACTATTATTCTACGCTTGTTATAATATGGATGGATGACATTTAATATTTTCCCAATCTAAGGTACATTAATGAACAAATACACGTGTCATATCTCCATATCATGACATGAGTTGATTGTAACACCACATGACGGTGTGATGATCACATCAAAATTTACTCAAGGATATATTGTGGATTGAGTATCGAAGAAAGTGCTTAAGCAATGCATGGAGCACTCCGAAAAGGAGCAAGTCTAGTAACATTGGTCTTAGAATAAAGAATACATAGTCTAGCCTTAGAATAAGAAAAAAGATGTGACAGAAGAGTGAAGAAGTGGTATTGAAACTGAACCTACAATAACGCAATGAATCATGGTTGAAGCCTTCAGTGCTGAGATGAATTGAGCCGGTGCGTTACGTCTGTTAGAAATTGATACACCAGATTGTAAGAAGAGAAAAGTGAGTAAAAATCTTCTGAATGTTAGAAGACTATCGCAGAAAATATTGTCAGCTGCCGTATAATAAAAGTAGAGAAAGTAAGGAAATACAATTCCCCTCACATTCAGTAATTTATAGCACTTTTGAAATTTCAGTGGAGAGATGCCCAATTGTTGATGGATTGGATGACCCATCAGACTCGGGGCCTATAATATGATGACCTATGGGCTTATCAACCATATTATCTTGGTCTGGGTTGCAGGCCCGGAAAGCTGCCCTCTGCAGTTCTTACCCCAAATTTAGTTCGAGGTAATGGCCCCCCTAAAATCTCACCCCATAAATAACTTAATAATTTGCCGTTATTCTGTTTGGTATAGATGTGGATATTAAAGGCTAACAGGGTTTAACTCAATAGAAAATGACCTTCACTTGTAGACCAGTAGTCTCAAGTTTGAACTCCCATAACACCTTTGGTAGTTTTTGTGCGAGAAACTCCCCATTCACTTATAGTATAGACTATTTCTTGTATTAAAAAATATAGATGAATATTAAAGTGATAAATAAAATTGTCACTCCCCATTCTATTTGCTTCTCTTCCTGAACGTGTGCCTTCTCTTCTCATAAGTCTGTGCTTTGCAAGTATCCATTGCTTTTGGTGTCAAAGCTTTATTTGATTGCATTAAATTTATACAATATTTTAGAAACCTGTCACCCTTTGCTCTTTAACAAAAGGAATTGTTTTGGCGAGTAAAGCCTAAAGAGATTGAAAGCGCTGATGAGGGATATCCAAGCCATTAGAATACAGGCCACATACCCACATGCCAAAGCCCCACCAATTTGAAAGCAGAATCTTGTATATTTGTTGCACAACTTCATCCATTGAAAATCTTGTGCGCCTTTTATTGCTAGCACAGAAGCCTCAAGCGCAGCTGAGTTTGCTCCAAATGTCACGTACACAGCTACCTGTTTAGCAAATTATATGCAGCAAGATGCAGCAAGACGAATAGATGGTCAATTAGTTTCATTTATTTACATGTTACAAATACAATATTGTGTGGGATTTTTTATTTTATTTTTATAATTTTTTTGTTAACTTTATAATTGTTTCCCTCTCGAGAGTGGGATGCCACTACGTACTAACCCAAGGGCTGAGGGCTAACTTAATACGACTCCCTATAATTAATCATTTTAATATCCTGTTTAGTTACAAGCTCACAATAATAGACAAAGACTTGTTTAAATAAGTAGAGGTCGAAATCTAAGATTTATACCCCCACCTCACCCATCTCAACCAGTTGCCTTAGTTGGTTTCCGAAGGGAAGTCTAGTAATATGTAAAGTACAAAGAAGAGATTAGATTTCCATCTACTCTAAATGCACATGTGGTTTGTGTGGGATTGCAAGATAAGATACACTAATAAATGTCTTCACAAACAGATGTACAAAAGGAAAAAGCTGGACTTCTTAAAACTAAGGAAGAGCTCCTCCTCGAAAGTCAAAATAAATTGGTTGTCAAAACCTAATATAAAAATAAAGTTAAAGAAATTCCAATATTTTAAAAAAAAAAACTAAATAGTTTTGACAAGTGTCAAAATCACATTTGTTTTGAGGAGCCAAACTTTGTCTTGTACAAAATATATGATTTAATATTTTTTTTAATATCATGCATTCATACTTGCAGGTTAAATCGAAATTCCCCCTTAGTGTTAAGGAGTCAAGTTTGTCCTGTAGAAAATATATGATTTAATATTCTCTTAATATCATGCATCCATACTTATATTCATATCGCATACTACGGTAGTACGACCACGTAGTACATCTTGTACATTTGTTATAATATAAGTGGATATTTATTGATACTATTCTCTAAAAGAGGGGAAAATAAATTTTATCGTTCACCCATATTATAATACGTGTACAAAATGTATTATTTGATCATACTACCGTAGTATTTTATAATTTCTCATGAGAAAACAATAACCGTATAAAAAAAATCAATTATTAATATCATGCATATGTATATGCATGCGCATGCAGTTGTCGGCAATAAGAAATACCTTGTATACTCAATAATTAATCAAACGGCTTAAAAGAAAAATCAATGTCAAATCGATATCATTGTCTCTTTCTCACCCTCGGACACTTCAAAATAAAAAACGAACCCCACATCGCAAAATATCAATAGTATACCTTTCATGGGATGGGAGCTCATATCTATCGGACTAGTAATGTCACGAGATAATAAGTTTAGTGCTGACTTTTTTTTGTTAAGTGTTCTTTATAGTTGGTAGTTGGTAGTTGGTAGTTGATAGTTGGGAGAGGAGGGAGATGGGGTAGGCGCCAGAGAGAGACTAGGGAAGGAACCTTGGGAAAACTTTCTCATCAAAGAGAGAGACGAATTTAATAAGACATCTCTCATATAAAAAAAAATTAAATAAGACCTAGGTGTTGCTGGTCTTGGGACTGGAGAAATTTTTTATGTCCATCCGAAACATATACAAACTTACTCTTGGAATTGGGAGTATTATTGTGTAAAAAACAACAAAAAAGGGGAAAAAAAAAATAAAGATTGTGCAAGTGCATAAGCGAATTAAAAATTTAATCCTAAGTTATCTTTCAAATTTCTTTTAATATTACCTTTAATCTTGTTTTTATCTATATGAACTTATAAGAGACATGTAGATATAGACTTAGTCAAGTTGGTAAGAGTGGATGTTCTACTTATTCGGAACCCGAGTTCAAATTCCCCTCTCCGTAATTTCGATTAGTTTAAAATAAAATATCGCTTGTATAAAAAACAAAAACAAAACCCATAAAAGACATCCAAAGAGAGAAAAACTCTATACACCGGAAAAGGTAAATACCTGATCCAGCAAGAAGCAAAGCCAAGCTACGTATGTGTTAGACCCTTTCAAGTTTTCTTTGTACCAAGCTGACTTTGAACACTTTCCAAGTTGAAGCAGATTGTAACCGGCAGCCACAGAAACAACATAAACCAAAATCCTTTCCCAAAAAAACCCAAGTTTTGAACGTTAACATACTTATAAGTAAGCAAGGAAGAAAATCGAAAGGCCAAATGTCAGAGAAAGAGAAAAGAGAGAAAAAAAGGGAACTTACAAGAGGGCCTTCAAATCTCTGAAGGTAGCTTTTCTATAAATGAAAATCACATATTTGGTTTGAGAATCGAAACCTACTAAACATGCAGTAAGGACTAGGATTAAGACTGCACAAAGCCTTAGAAAAGCCTCCGTTTTCGCCGTCCCATGCTTCATTTTTCTTCTTCTGGCTGATCAATCTGTTCACAATATCCATTCTTCTCAATGCTCCAATGACTATATTTATTGGAGAGGCTGCATGGCATAATTGGGTTGGAGGCAACAAAAGTTGTGGACTAACGGTACGAAAATGTCCACGTTGTCCACAAAAGTGATGTACCCCACAGACTGAAAATAGTAAGTGAACTATTGATGCCTATGGTTGAGCTTTTCAGATGAAGTCGGGTTACAAATACCTATATTTACGTATTAAACACTTAGGGTTATTTTATCCAACATTCAATTAGACGTTAAGTAGGATATTTCCATACGAACTCGTTGTTGATCTAATGATATGTCTCTTCTCAATTATTCGAAGATCGAGATGATTCCAAATTTAAATCCCTCCTACTCTGTTAGTTAAAAAAAAGTGGGATATTGGTATAAGCAGGCACGAATCTAGGCCCGTCTAACTAGGGCTATAGCCCGACCAAAAATATGGAAAATATTTATACCATGTAAGGTGACCATCATCAGGTCACTTCGCCTCCTAAGTCTATGTTTTTGGCTTGCCTTACGGCTCAAAGTTTGAAATTAAGGTGCATGGTCAGGAATTGTAAAGCATCCACCATTATCATTATTAGATATGGATCGACTAGCTAGAGCTGCAGCTGCTTAGGGTGGTTGCACTAGTAAAACAATACCCTTGCGCGACCAAATTTTGCGCTACGAAAAAAAAAATCGTCGCACGAAGTCACTTTGCGCAACGAAACACAAAAATTCATCCCGTAAAATCTTGCGCGACGAAATTAGATCGTCGCACAAAGTCACTTTGGGCGACAAACTTTTGCGCGACGAAATTAGATCGTCGCACATAGTGACTTTGCGTGACGAACAAGTAACTTCGTCCCGCAAAGTCTTTACAAAAATAAAAAAATAATTTCTTTAAATTGTTGACTTTGCGCGACGAAATTGGATCGTCGCACAAAGTAACTTTGCACGACGAACAAGTAACTTCATCCCGCAAAGTCTTTAGAAAAATTAAAAAAAAATTAATTTTTTAAAATTTTTGACTTTGCGCGACGAAATTAGATCGTCGCACAAAGTGACTTTGCGCGACGAACAAGTAACTTCGTCCCGCAAAGTCTTTACAAAAATAAAAAAATAATTTTTTTAAATTGTTGACTTTGCGTGACGAAATTGGATCGTCGCACAAAGTAACTTTGCGCGACGAACAAGTAACTTCGTCCCGCAAAGTCTTTACAAAAATAATAAAATAATTTTTTTAAATTTTTGGCTTTGCGCGACGAAAAAGTAACTTTATCCCGCAAAGTCTTTACAAAATTTTTAAAAATTTTTACCCGGGAAATTTAAAAAAAAACATTTTTTAAGACTTTGCGCGACCAATATTTCGTCTCGCAAAACTCTAAAAAATTGGCGGGCACAAAAAATAGGACGCGGGAATTTTTTTTTAAAGACTTTGCGTGACCAATATTTCGTTGCGCAAAGTACCAAAAATTCGTCGCGCAAAGTGATACGGTTTTTAAAACCAAAATAACTCCTCCACCATTTTCTCAATGTTTTTCTCTACTCTTACCTCTCCTCTCTCTTTCCCTCTCCCCAAATCTGACCCTTTCTCTTACACTTACTCTCTCATCTCTCTCTTCACTATCTCTCACTCTCACTCACTCACTCACTCACTCATCTTGAGGTTGGGGTTGACGGATTTGTTGGAGGACATTGATGCCGAGGATGATGAGAGTGTGGTGGTGACCTTGGTGCCCAAGTATGGGGCTGTCAAGATTGAGTTTGCTTCTTAGATTAATTGAAGCATAAACCCAATTTCTAATTTGTCATCAAATATGTTTTAGTCCTTTAATTTGGTGGTTTATTTTCTCTTCTTGTTTTTGAATAATCGAATGGGCGTGTACAAATAAACATGATGATGATATGGCACTTTGCTTGCAATGAATTATGAATTATTCGAAATGATTTTGTTTTATTTATATTTCGCTAATTTCTATGCATTAATTATATTCATCCACTATGCTTAGAGTGGAGGAGCGTCTACTTGTTCAAGACGTTCACGTAAAACCTCCTAATTGTTCAAGACGTTCAAGTAATACCAAAGACTTAAAGTGAGTTGACCAAAATGTGTAAAAGCTAATCAAAATGTGTAATTTTATTTTGAATATGTCAATTTCAATTAAATTAATTAAAAAAATAAAATCATACAATTAAATTAAATTTAAAAAGTAAAAAATTCGAAAAAAACCAATATAATTGAATTAATATAAGAGAAATAATAAAACAAAAAGTCAAAAACCTTGCGCGACAAATTTGAAATATTTCGTCGCGCAAAACTTTGCTCGACCAACAACGCTTCGTCGCGCAAAACTTTGAGTGACTAACAACCCTTCGTAGCGCAAAGGTTTGCGCGACCAACAGCACTTCGTCGCACAAAGGTTTGCGAGACCAAAAGAAGTTCGTCGCTCAAAGGTTTGCGCGACCAACAACACTTCGTCGCGCAAAGTAGTTTTGCGCGACAAAAATTATTTTTCGTCGCGCAAACCCTTTCTTCACGACCTTTGCGCGACGGATTTTGCGTGACCAAAATTTTGTCGCGCTAGGTTTGCGCGACGAAATTTTACTTTGCGCGACCAACAATACTTCGTCGCGCAAAGTGTTTTTTGTAGTAGTGTTGGGTGCCAACTTTCCCCCTTGCTAGCAAGACGCCTAATATTTTATATTTACAAGTTGCAACCATTCGAATCTCAAGTTGCCTTGCAACTATCCCATCTTTTATCAAGTATGTTATTGTTGTCTTTAAATGATATACGTACAGTTAATAGTTCATACCCAGAAAGGAAACAAAACGGTGTTTATCTACACATAACCTACCGGTGTACATTTACCACCATACGTCTTTACCCTTTAGGAAACTTTTCGAAACTCATTTAGAAAGTATTTTGTGTGTATATCTTTTTTTATAAGGAAAACAAATCATTGACTTCATAAAACTTCTCTGACAAAGAAGAGCTGAGCTGAAACTGCTGGAAACCCGTGATAATGATGAAAATATGTATGATTGTGAAGGGCAAATCAGCTTCAATGGTAGGATTGAAATGATTCAAAATTTTGATTGTTCATACCCCCACATTGTAAGATATGCCTAGCTAGCTACACCAAGCCTGTCATTTTCGTGCATCAATACGATTTGAAACGTGACAATATGTTGCCCTGCCTCGGGCTCAACCGTCTTCATTAATTGATGGGTTTGTTTTTGGTTGGCTATAAACACAATTAAGAGTTGATTATTGTGCTCTCTAAATGTCAGTCATTCAAGTGCTGAAGAACTCTGCTTATAATTACCCGAGTGGAGCATTGGCAATTGGTAGTTACTGTGTTCTAGTAGCCTTGCCTCCACTGTGATGTTATCTTGTAGGGCCATTGGGCTCTAAGAGCAGCTCCACGGGTAAGGGTTGGCCTGGGCAAGAGGGGGCCCAAGGCCCTACAAGCGTTTTCAGTGGGCTCAAGCTTCCTGGACAGCAGCTGGGACCCATGCAACCGGGCGAGCCCAAAGGCAAAACGAGCCCGAGCTCGTTCCTGGGCCAGGTGACGCCAGACTTGCATCGGCCCAAGCCAATTCAAATTTTTTTTACCGTTGGCGCGTGTCGTGCACACGCCAACGGTAAAACAAATTTGAAAATCCGTAGAAGACACGTGGCCACTCCTGGCCCTTCCAATTGTTTTTTTCTCTTATCCGATGGCTGCCATTTTTAAAAAAAAAATGTCAAAAAATTCTGAATTTTTTTCTATAAATACCTACCAATATTCTTCACTTTTCCATAGCAAATCTTCATACATTTTCTTCTCCTTCTAATATTATTGACTTTCCACACCACATTTTTTAAGCATTGTCCGATCACGGGCAATGAGATGTAGTTCGCTCATATGTGGAAAAAAATTCATGCCGAATTTTGTGAAAAAACGGGTTCTGGTCGTACAGAAATGGCCTTGGCTAGTAGGTGGAAAATTTTGAATAAAGAGTTGGGGAAATGGAGAGATGGAGAGATGCATTGGTAAAAGCGAGGGAACTGATTCAAAGTGGTGAAAATCTTGGCGACGAGGTAACAAATTTTATTCAATTTTTTAAATGCTATTTTATTCAATTTAATGTCATATTTTTATTTTACATTTTCTTGGATTTCCAATTATATTTTTTTAATAGATTCTTCAAGCACAAATGTGGTTTTGTGCCATTGGCCAAGGTAATAAAAGATTCAAAAATCACCAAAGTTGGGATGTTGTGAAGAATTGTTTGAGATTAACTACATGTGGTTCATTCAATTGTGTGAAGAAAACCATTACACATGGCTCCTCAAGTGAACAATGCCCACAGTCGATTCCCGTGGTGCGTTCCGTGTCAGAAATAATGGCACTATTACGTCCTCCGAAGGAAAATACTCCCCCACGTCGTGATCCGGTGGAACCGCCTCCACCAATGATTGAGCCGTCTTTGTACTCGATTGTGTCAGACTATGAGGACCGGGAGTATTTCAATTGTATGATGAGTGAGATGTGAAGTTTAAAATAAATATGACATGTGGCAACCGAAAATCGTATCGGAAAATTTTATTTGAAATTTGATATGTGAATTTTATAATAAATATGGACACGTGGCAACCGAAAATTTAATCGAAAAATCTTATCTGAAAATTTTATTCGAAATATGAGATGATATTTTTTTAAATAAATATTGACACATGGTAACCAAAAATCTTATCCGAACATCTTATCCAAATTAATCGTTTATGTAGAAAAAATAAAAAATAATGTAAAGTGAATAGTAATTGTCATGGCAAAGGACAATGGGTGGAATCACAACAAGCCTTTTGCAAGGGCTGCAATTATTCACGTGAATAGTAACAACCCTTGCCTTACCCTTGCCCTTTGACATGGCAAATAGGTGGAGGTGCTATAATTTGTCTTAGTTGTTTTTAGGGTTTTTCTTCTTATATATGTTTGGCTAATAATATTTAATAAATTGAATTAATCTCTACAAAAGTTTTATTTAACAAACATAGTATTCTTGCCAGTTTTCCTTACAAAAGGTTTTTTTTTTTGGTCGAAGGAATGAACAGTCATTTCCCAATAGATATTACAAAAAGCTCAATACAAAGTCAGGAAAAGAAAAACAAGGGCTCAACAAAAAAGAAAACAAAAGCCCAATTCCAAGTACAAAATATAGGCCCAAAACAACAAACAACCCAAAAAATACAAAAACCCTACAAACAAGTCGCCGCCGCCATCATCATCAGAAGAAGGTCTAGAGGAACCAACAAGGGGGATCTAAAGAGCATCAATTTGGGGGAGCAAGGCACCAATATTAATCATACTCAAACGATCCAAGTAGGGGGTCAAAATTGACCATTAAGGTACATAGCCCACACCTCCATGGCAAAAGCTCACATATGAAAATGGGTTGTAATGGAGAAGCAGCTGCAGCAATTCAATAAACAACTAAGAAAATTATAGGGAGAGAAGAAAATTTTAAGGTTTCAGATATGATGGGAGGGGGAGAGGAAGGAACTGATGTGTGGGTGAGGGGAGGAGAGGAGAAGGAGGTGAGATAAGGGTGATGGCTGAAGTGAAAATGGAGAGGAGATGCATATGGAATTAGGAAGGACATATGGGCCAAAATCTGGAAAAGCAAGGAGAAATGGCAAATCAAAACAAACAAAAAGAAAAAAAGAAAAGGAAAAGGAAAGGAAAAGCCACAACAAAGGTGGCAGAGGAGCCGCCTTGAAGGGCGACAGGAAAACCACCAGCTGCTACTCAAAAGGGAAGGCGATGGAAGAGGAGAGAAGTTCTAGAGAGAAGGAGGAGCCTCTCTCTCTAAAGCTCTCTCAAGAATGAGATCCCTTACAAAAGGTTATACCCTACATACAAACACGCAAAAACAACTCAAGGCACCCTAGCATCAATTGCGTGTTGAATGTCCCACATTGAGGGATGAAAGCTCTGTAATAGAATTTAAAAGATCTTGAGACTCTTCACCCATTGCTAGTTGAGTTTTTGTTGGATGCTCACAAATGATTTTTGGTGGGTAATGTTTTTCTTTGTTTTAAATGTCAATTTGTAAAAGGAAAAACTTATCTTTAGACTTTTTACCTATAGGTGATATAAGTAAGAAAATAAGACATGGGTGGGAATAGCAGTACCCTACTTTTTTCAAATAGTCATCACGATTCACATGTATATATAAGATACTAATATTTCGCAAGGTGTTTGTAGCACGTAAGATTGGGTGCCCATTTGGGTGCAGTGATTTCAAATTTAGGTATTGAGATGACAGATGACATTATAAGTTTAAATTGTTTGTATAGAATATTGCAATCCATGTATGCAATGACTTTAATGAGGAAATGAAGAAAACAAATTAATTCCAAAGGACTTCTATCTCAGGTAATTTCAAATTCATTCTAATCTACTACATCTAATTATTTCAATACATTCACTCTAGTGTTTTCTAATTTTTTTTTTAATATAAAAATTTAGTCTTATTGTCAAATCCAAATCATTTCTTTGAAATAACTCCATCAAAACTGGGCGTATTCACAAGAGATTTTGTGTCTGAATCCCCTTCCTGCGGTATGTTTGTCTAAAATGTATTAATATTTGTGAAAATACAACAGCTGAAAATTGATTTCGCAAATGAATACAACAATTTAGTTATTTTTAATCATAAAACAATAAATTTCACAGTAATAGAATAGTTTGGTGAAATAGTAAGATTCATAATTGGCCCTGAAAAGACCCAATATGTCAAAATATCGACCCAGTGTTTAACCTGGCTGGCATGGGCCGCATGGCTAAGTCAAGTTTTAGTGACTTGATCCAGCATCAAACCCCAATCCAGTTTCAGCCTCTGTTATTTTTTTTTTTGGCAATATATTTTGCAATAACATTTGTAGGAGAAAAATGAAGTAATTGTTAAACTTACTTATTTAATTGTAAACATAAAAAAGAATAATAATTTTAAAATGGAAAAAGAACAACAAAACACATGTCTAATTAAGATTGGTAGGGCTGCTTCCACGAGTTTGACTGATTGGTCTTTTCTCTGGGCTCAATTACTTTATTTGTCTTTTTTTTTGTTCGTCGAAATTTGAAAGGGGGAGAAGAAATGTGTTATTGGGGTTCGAACTTGAGACCAGTGATGTGCAGGCAAATGCTCTTATGAGTGAGCTATGAACCGTTGGCACTGCTTGTTTGATCTTAAATCTCTCTTCTTCTTTTTATACTCTACTCAAAATCTACCAAATTGAGCTAAACCTCAAACTTGTGCTCTATGTTGCACGGACATGGACACGGATACGCAATACAGGGACATGGAGAAACGACAAATCTCAAAAAAGCTAGGACACAGGGACACAACAATTAATTTCTTATTATTAGAATAATACTTATATATTTAAACAAAATATTGATGTTCATAGTTCAATTTCACAATACCATATATAGTGAAATTCAAGGTTTTCAAGTCTTTCAAATGTAGTTTATTAATTTTATATGAATTATAATTGAATTAACACATTAGTTTATCAATGTCGTAGAGTGTCTTGACCGTGGATACGACGTTGACCGTTGAACACGGGTGTCCGAGGAGTGTCTAAGAAGTATCCGAGTGTCCAAATATCCGACACTCCGACTTAGTGGAGTGTCCGTGCAACATAACTTATACTCATACATATATTGCCTGGTTTTGAAATAATTCGTTGCCAATTAATAATTTCTATTACAGCTGTGGGGTTTTTTATCTAACTTTTGTAATTATATCTGGCAACAAGTGGTCAAAATATTATATTTTGGGTAGAAATGACCAAATATCTATATTTTTTTTTTCTCCGCTAAGCATGTAAATAAGATATGTTTAAAATTTGGACTACAATTAATTTGACCCTCCAGGAGATTCTCTCAGGCATTTTCCATGCCTCTTTAAACCTCAATAAGCTCTGATTCAAAATTCCGTTCACATTCAATTTCAAGTGTGAACATGAAAGAGTTATAGGATCTGTTGCTTTACTTCATTATATTTCCATTCATGGAAGGACACGCGTGTGGAAGGAATCTCCTTTTGGCATCTTAGATCCGAGGACTTGGTAATAAACCAATAATATTTTGGATTTGATGGCACATGCACTCTCATAAATTTAATAATGGTGGAGGTGGTGTGTGATCATCCATTTTTTTAAAAGTGATAATATTAATCATGGGAGAGGTGTCTCTCTCTCACGCACACAATCAAGATGTTATGGGATTCGAACTTGAGACCTCTAATGACCAAGTCAAGGCCCTTTTATACTAAGCTTGATCCCATTGACGTGTGATCATCCAATTTCATATATAAGATTTGGTACGATTTTATTTCTTTTTAATATGCTAGCACTCGACGCACACACGATGCAATTTTTTAAAGAAGAAATTTAATTGAGGAGAAAATTCTAAATTGGGACCTATGTTATGTTTCAATATTAGAAAAAAAAAAAGGCACATATTTGTATAAAAGGATTCTTACAGAATGTCTGTTTATATTATTTTCTCATCTAAAAAAAGAAAATATTGGCGGAAGAAAAGTTCAGCATTTGATGTGTGTATATATATATAACCTATATGAAACAAACCAAGATCATATGGCATGAAGCACCCCGTTTGAGTTGACCATATCTAGAGATTTTTAAACGTAGCATATGCAATCCAAATTCTGAATTCCTATAAATACATGGAAAAGCCTTTCCACAAGACCCAAACCAGAGCTTCTATCCATATACTCCAATCTAAACGACAACGTATTCACTAATCACCAATGGCTTCCCTCCAAATCTTCAACTCGGAAACCCAAATTCCTGCCCAGCTTCTCATAGCTCGCATTACACAACTTCATTCAAGCATTTCCAAACTTGACTCTCTTCGACCTTCAAAGCAAGTCAATGCCCTCTTCTCTCAGCTGGTCAAATTATGTACTCTTCCAAGTGACATAGATATCATGGACTTGTCCAAAGAAGCCCAAGTTATGCGTGAGAGTCTCATCAATCTTTGCGGCCGAGCCGAGGGCTTTTTGGAGCTTGAATTCGCCACACTCCTTGTGAATGTTCCTCAACCTCTAAACAATCTCAATCACTTCCCTTACTATGGCAACTATGTTCTCCTAGCCAACTTGGAGCACAAGATTCTCCTTGACAATGGGGTGGTGCATCCACACAAGGTAGCCTTTGTTGGGTCGGGGCCAATGCCTCTCACTTCCATGATAATGGCTACTCATCACATGAAATCCACTCATTTCGACAACTTTGACATCGATGAGAAGGCGAATGATGTGGCTCGAAAAATTGTTGCTTCGGACGTTGAGCTAGCAAAGAGGATGAAGTTTGAGACACTTGATGCAATGAAACTTAGAGAGAGGCTTGGAGAATATGACTGCATATTTTTGGCTGCCTTGGTGGGCATGAAAAAGGAAGAGAAGATAAAGATTCTTGGGCATATTGGGAAGTACATGAAGGAGGGAAGCGTTTTGCTTGTGAGGAGTGCAAAAGGGGCAAGAGCATTTTTGTACCCTGTTGTTGAGGAGCATGACTTGCTGGGATTTGAGCTTCTTACAATCTTCCATCCACATAATGAAGTTATCAACTCGGTTGTTCTTGTGCGCAAGCCTACCTTCTAGGTTTCTGTTTGTAAATTATCGGTGTGTGTGATGATGTCTTTCTGTTTTCTACGTGTTGACAATAAATTGAGAGCTTGCTTCCTCTTGTTCTCTTGGTTTTTTGTAAACAAGGGCGTGCTAGCTCTTATATATATATATGGAGTTTTTCTATTTAAACCCTTATTTCTTTTTGTTCACCCCATATTCTAAGTTCACTCCAACTTCTAATTCAAATTTTCACAATTTCTAAGAAAACCTCACTATCTTCCCAAACTACCCCTAAATACACACCTTGTAGAAAGAAAAAAAAAATCATCAACCTCACAACCCACACCCGAATTCTAAGATCTTCAAGTCCAACTTGCATGCTATACTCGGTAGCCTTCCTTAAAAAAATATATATCAATTGTTACAAAGCTAGTGAAATAAGAACTACAATTACAATATGTTGGGGAATAGCGGCTCGAATTAGTGGTCTATGGTGTGGATATACTCGGTGACCAGTTAGGGTTAATGACCGATCCATCGGCCAACCATAGAATGTGTCACTCTCGGTGTAAGGCAACAAGTCGACCTCAGTGGTTCAGGTATTTCTTATTTGTATTTTGAGTTCTGCTAGTGTATGCTTTAAGTTTTCCTACTCCAATAGGCTTGGATGACTCTTTCTAGTGGAACTAGGGTTTTATATGAGCGTATAAGGGCCAGGTTTGGCATTGTGTCATGAAAATAATCGCCGATTTGTGAGAGCAATCAGTGTGAGAGAAAACAATTTGGCGTTTGGTAAACTTTTTTGTTAAAAGTGTTTTTGATACTAATTCCCGCATAATCAAAAATAATTCCCGCATAATCATTAAACCCAGACCTCTTCAAAACTGATTCCTGTTTAATCGAAAATGAAAGCATCTCATTAGTTGCTTTCCCATATAACTTTCTCTCACATCAATTTTTAATAATAAGTGATTTTCTCATAGTTTACCAAACGGGTTGGGCTTCCCAAAATTTTTTAAAAATCACTTATCACCCAAAATAAGCAATGCCAAACTGGCACTAAATATATCCTTAAGTGGTTCCTTCTGACGTAGGGTGTAACTTAAGTTATCAACGTTACAATGTATAACCTTTAGGATGTGAGCTTTCGGGTGAATGGAGATTCTCTGTTGAGAAGGGTAGATTACTTAAGTGATAGGACCCACTTTGAATTTCCCCTTGGACTCCACGATGAATTCTGTTACTCTGTCCGACATATGGCAGATGTCGGGCACACTTTACTAGAATACCCCTAGCCTTGTTTAAAACAAGTAAAGCATCAAACTTCTACCGATATTCCGACAAGGTCTCCCCTGTAACTAGAATATTTCCCCAAAATATTAACATGTAGAAAACTCAATGATTTAATCCCAACAATCCAACATACATAGTTTCAACGCAAATCAAAATCCTATCCAAGTAATAATGGCCGCAAGCCCTCAACACAACTCTAACATAGACAATATCCAGAGCAATTAATTTAAGATTAGGTTTACAAAATTGAAAAGAAGTTCAAATGGAAATAATCAAAATAGGAAAACTACAGCTGAAGGAAGGCAAAACATTGGAATAAATGCATAAACGTGGTGTGCTCAATTTCGTCTTCGTAAGTCGTGGGGGCGCATACCTAATGCCGAAATATGCAGTTTACCCGATTTGCCTTTGTGCGTTCATCGCTCCAGCTCCTCTTCAATTGCTTCCGCCATCTGTTCTACATCACAAGGACTCTTAAACACAAAGGTTTTACGGCATTAGGTGCAAAGACACCCCTATGAACTTAATAACTCGAGTTAAAAATGCTAAGAAGCTAAACTAGTCACACAATATCTCACACCAAAACTCCACCGTTTGACACGAACACTCATTGTTGATTAGGCAAGAGGCCCGGTTGCTAACTAAAAGCTTGGATAGAACAATATAATTTTTAAAATTTTAAATTTTTTTAAATGTATTTTTTTGTTTTTTAACCAAAGTTAGTCAAAAGTAAGTTCATCCAACACTTGAACAAAAAGATGGAATACAACTAGTTTCTAACCTTACTCCTAATAAAAAGTGTTAGTGTGCTTCTGCAAATTGTCAAAGTGTAACTCATGAATCATCCACTAATCGGAAATAAATAAAAAAGACTCAAAGTCCAGATACTTATCATATTGCTCATGTGTTCTCAATCTTAAAATCACTCATGAATATCAAATCAACATACACAACTACAAAAATCGAAATAGACGTCGGTAAAACGACGACGGACAAAATAAATACTGTCGTTAAATTTTAAACGACGACGGTAATATAAAACCAACGTGGATCATAAACTAAAACACCTAAAAATTGGAAATTCATTTTGGTTATTTTTAAAACACGACGTATAAAACTTTAAAAGCGTCGTCTTATGAAACATGCCATTCCGATCAGAAAAAAGATAACAAATAAACAATGACGGTATGTGTAAATATACCGACGTAGTAATTATAGACGACGTTTTACATATAATACCGCTGTTTTGAACATCCAATAAACACGACGGTAATTGTATTATTAACAGACGTATAAAGTACTATTTAATACGACCGTAATTTGATAATTACCGTCATGTAAAGTTAATTAACCACGTCTGTCCTTTATTATTTTACGCCGTATTATACATTATACTACGACAGTGCTTATAAATAAAAGGTGGTGGTAAATCGTTACCACGTCGTCATAATATAATATAACGTCGTGGTTGTTCAGATAATACGACAATTCTATTAATTATATCGTCGTTGTAAATCATTTTCACGTCGTTTATATTAATTATACCGTCGTTGTTGTTTAAAACAAGCGCGACAACAAAAGTCGAAATAAACGTCAGTACAATGACGACGGAAATCATAAATACCGTCGTTGTAGGTTTCAAATTCGAAACTTTCGAATTGAAACGGCACTCTTTATCTACGAAATTGGACACTGAAACGGCGGCTTTTAGGTTTCCAAGTCGAAATAAAGGCCCTTTTCGGTTTCCAAGTCGTAATAAAGTCACTTTTAGTTTTCCAATTCTAAATATTTCCTTTAAATTGGAGTTTTTATTCCGAACGTTCAGTATATCTCAATTCTCACATCTCTGAATGGATTCAGTCATGCAAGACGTCTTTCTTTGGAACTCAGTTGTGTTTTTACACCAAACCAATCTAAGAACTTCGGTTTGGTGTAAAACAACAACTGAGTTCCCCAGAAAGATTGCATATTTATTTTCTTGTTTAACACAAATTTCTATTTCTCTGTAGTTATTTTTATTTAAGACGTCGGTTTTGTAACTAATTGACGTAGTATATATTTATAACTTTCCTATTATTTAAAAACCGTCGTGTATATTATAATTTATACGACGTTTTAATTTTACTTTCCGTCGTCTTTAAAAACGCGGTCTTTTGAAAAATTTGACCGCAAATTGTAATTTTTCGAATTTGCCCTAAACCCTATATATATAACATTTCGCTATCTTTCTTCAACTCATATTCTAACCTTAAAGTTTTCTGTCTCCATCAGATTGCTCCAAGTCAGAGGTACATTTCATTCTGGCTGCTCATATTCTAATCTTTCATTCCGGTTTTCAGTTTCTCAAGTAAGAGGAAATCCAAATAAGTTATGCTCCCCTCTTCTGGCTTTTGTTTCTTGTTTCTTTTTATTTAATCCTGTTATAGTTGCAAAAGGTTTATAAATGTATCTCTAACTAAAACTTGCTTCTTCTTTTTTAATCTTGGTTTTGCAGTGCAAGAAGGCAACGCTAACTCATACACACAAGAACAAATTGATGAAATTCGGATCGAATTATAGTTTAATATTATGGATATGATATTTTGTATGGATATATAGGAATGAAGATTGGTAAATATTTTGTATGTAATTATTATTGAATCTTCAAGTTTTATGAAACAAATTATTCTTGAGTATATTTATTGTATGGTGTGGATTATTTGGAGCTGAATTTATTGTTCACAAAGCATTATGGTTGTTTTTTTTAGCTAAAATCGTTGTAGAGAACCATTGGAAGCAAGAAAAAAAAAAGATAAAATGTAAAATTACTACATCTTTGGATATAATAAACGACAGTTCTTTTAAAAAAACCGTCGTCTTTACATTAATAGACGACAATTCTATCACAAAACCGTCTTCTTTACATATAATAGACGACATTTCTTTCATAAAAATTGTCGTGTTTATATATAATAGACGACAGTTTTTCATAAAAACCGTCGTCTTTACATATAATAGACGACTGTTATTTCATAATAGACGACAGTTCTTACAAACCGTCGTCTTTACATATAATAGACGTCATGTATTTCATAAAAACCGTCGTCTTTAAATTAATAGACGACGGTTTTGTAGTAAAAACGTCGTCTGTATAAATAATAGACGACGGGATTTTACCGTCGTGGTTTTATGCGTAAAAAATGTCGGTCGATTCCTCGACGGTTGAAAAACTAAATTTACGACGGTAAATTACCGTCGTTTATTGCGATTTTTGTAGTAGTGATGTAAGTTTAGTGCTTTCAAATTAACAACTGTAGGTATAAGGACTGGGTGACAAGACCGTCCCCGAATTCCTCGAAATTCGAGGCCGACCCTACTTATTTACCTACATCTGACAGATGCCGGGCCCACAAACTAATTTAGAACTTTCCTTTTTACGAAAACCAAGAAAGAAGGGTCAAGACTTCTGCTAAAAATTTGGCAAAGTCTCTCCTGAAAAACGAACTTTTCCCAAATTTTCACCTGTAGAAAACAACAAAGACAACCCAAAGAGCAGCACACAACAGTTTAGCAGCACACAAATTCAGTTTATGGCCTCTGGTCTTAGAATTCGACTCTAATGGGTAATATCAGAGCATACTAACGAAATTTAAGTTTACAAACCAAATACAAATTTAAAAGAAAGTTACAGAATGGAATCCTACTTAAACTTTCAAAGCTTGGAAGACGATGCTCGTTTTGAACTTGCAGCTCGGATCTCAACCCAAAATAAATTAGCATAGGAAGAGAGAACCCCAAACTCAACCCAAAAGCCCGTACTCAACTTCCGACCAAAGAACCAAACTCAAAGGGATAAGAAAACAAAAGTCGGAACTCAAAATAAAGAAAATCCAAACCAACTAAACTTGAAGAAAACCGACTCGACTCTTTCCCAAAGTCTCGACCCCGACTCAAAAACGCATGCCCATAGGCGTTGTGAGCGAGGAAGGATCCTCACAAGAGAAAATAAGAAAGGATTCATATAATTTAAGAATGATAAAATAATAATATAGTAATATATATATAGGTATATAAGAATAAAACTATATAATAAACTATATATAAGTATGTAATACCGACATCAACACCAAGAGTTTGTACCGGGAAAACAATCCAACCGAGGGATTGTTTGTCTGGACACGGGACGGCATCGCATCATTCCGT
Organism: Prunus padus; assembly: GCA_024362665.1. NCBI lineage: Eukaryota > Viridiplantae > Streptophyta > Magnoliopsida > Rosales > Rosaceae > Prunus > Prunus padus. The sequence continues at coordinate 7,222,682 of JANFAM010000020.1, forward strand.
GCGCAGGGTTGAGCCGTCCAACCGGGGGACTAATGCTTGATAGCACACACGCCGACATCACATCGCACGTGCTGCCAAACTAGTCCTATGCACGTAAACTGCCCGGCAAGGGCCTTTGGTAACACCCCATCAAGGGTGCCCGGGACATATCACAATTCAATCCATATCCATCATCCATAACCAAATCCGGGGGAGGTACATAAGGTGGTGTTCTCAACAACCAACTCACAAACTCAACTGTTCCCAACAACCCCATCACATTTTAAACAAACCCAACCTCACATACCATGACACCTCATATAAAACCATAAATATATTAACGAATAGGCATAAGTGGATTGAACTTGAAAATAATTGAATAAACATAAATAAAATCCCGAATAGGAATACTCATCCAAATAACCCCATATATATATATATAAATAGTAGAAAAGAAACGCAACATGCCTCAAATCCCAAATATAAATCATAAAGTCCAAGAGTATGACTTAATTAACATAAAACAAAAAAATAATTTTCCGATCATAATCTCAAGAGATCCACTAATTACCGTAAATCGACATATTTGAAATATGATAAAGTTCTAAGTCACACCACATGAATTTAACCCAAACTTATGCATAAAGTCTCGAAAATCAAACATAAATCATAAAATCCAAAATATAATAATTCAATATAAACTGAATTAAAATCTCAATGATCAATATAATTCATTAGTTTTTTTTATGCAATTAATTATTGAAAAGAATGCACGATTAAAACAAAGTCCACTCACAAGTAGTCCCAGAATGTTTGACCCTGTGAGGGTCCCGCCCGCTGCATACGCTGAGTTGGAGCACCTATTTCGAAGAATGAGAGAATTGGATTAGAAACCGTACTTCGAATCGAAACTATAAAACGAAAACCCTAAACTTTCTCAGGACTCAAAGTGTGTGCGTGTCAAACGAAGTGTTCCTAGGGTCCAACCACGTCTTCAACAAGTGGGACCATCTCGAAAGACTCACGGTCAACCGAGCGATCAAACTTTTCATTTTGGTCAACTAGGCCCGCTGGGTCCAAGACCTCAAATCTTGATCCGAACGTTCCTAAAAGTCCAAAAAAGTCAACTAATCATGTCCCGAAGGTTTGGTCTCAATTGAGCGGTTGGATTTCTTACGGTCGCACGATCGAACAGTTTTCGTTAATTTAAACTTTAAGTCAATGATCCGGAGCATCCGGGGCTCCGATCCACGATCTGCAAAGTCCTGCACGATCCTAGAGGTTCAAGGAACAACATATTTAAAATTGGAATAGATCCAACAGTCTGAACACATTGAACCCGGATATAGCCTATTAGGCGAAAATCCGTTCGACTATCTTACGATATCCAATTTCAAATTGGAGCGTACAGTCATGCTCGGGACAACGTAAGGATAATTGAGGAACGGATTTGGGCAGCCAAAAGTGGGCCCACGTGCTGGCAGCGCGTTGGGTGTCTTGAGTAATTCCAGTGACCGGAAAAACTCAACACCACCGGTTAAGACCTATACCAAACGATTCCTATTGATGAGTGGAGCAACTTACCCAACTGAATCGATGACCAATTTGACCGGAAAACAGATCAAATCTCCATAAAATGTTCGGAAAACCTAGAAAAGTTCTAGGTTTTGGATTTGTCAAATCTTGTGGAATTGGACCGGATCTTTGAGGTATAGTTGAGTAGAGAGGGTGGAGAAGGTTTTGGAAGTGATGGGGTGGCCAGCCGTGGCCGGTGATGGCTGGAAATCCTGCTGAAATTCACTGCTTGTCGAAGGCAATTTTGGGCTGATTCTTTTGTGCGATTTTCTGGGATTTTCGCAAAGATTCATGGCTAGAAGTTCATGTAGGGTGGCAGAGGAGAGAAAAGGGAAGAAATTGGGGGTGGTGGCAGTCGCTGGGGTGGTCGGAAATGGCTGGAATCACTGCCGACGTTTCTGGTTTGTTTCCAACGAGAGAGAGAGAGAGAGAGAGGTCGGGATGAAGGGGGCTTCGGGGTACAATGCACGCACGCACTGATTAGGCCTGGTGTTTTAAAAAGAATTTTTAATTCAATTTCCAAAATTACACTTATATCCTTTTTAATCGTTAAAATTCCAAATCGAGCGTGCCGTGCGTCTACGAACTTGTTTCGACGAGTTGGACGCAATGGCGCAACTCGTTTCGCTAAATTCTTTCTCGAAATTAAATTGACCTTTTTGCCCTCTTAAAATTTTCAATAAATATTAATTAATTCAAATTATTTTGTTTTATTTGTTTAAATGAAATTATCTTATTTTAATTTATTTCCCCTTATTTTAATTTATTTAACATATTTTAATTTACTTTATTATTTTATTTATTTTAATTTAACTTATTTTTCTTATTTTCAGGTCGGGATGTTACAACCTACCATCCTTATAAGAATTTCGTCCCCGAAATTACACAACTTGTTTTGGTTCACCAACATTGTACCCTTCAACTCCAAACCTAGGTAACATCCCCTACCATTCCACACTTATGTCTTTACGGCAACCGACTTCCCAAGTCATCAAGTTTAATTTCTTAATGTTTAATATGAAAATCTCAACAAAATACGTACGTCCATTTCTAGTTTCGTCACGCCACTAAGGGTTCTAAACTAGTGTGACCCTGGGATCTAACGAAAACACGTGAAAGTTAAGTAAGAACAGGTAACATACCATAAGCATCTGGTGTGGCCTATGCCTCCTGCTGAGTCATGGAAAACACACGAGCCTGAGTCATTGGGCGCCCTTGCTGTCATCTCTGCTTCCTTCCGCCTCTTCCACGGAACGTCGACTGAACCCCTTTGTTGAAAGAACTTGTAGCCGACGATGAGGCACCACTCTGACTTTGCCCTTGCCCCTGCTAGGCCACAATTTCCTGTCCCTATTGGAAAAGTATCATGTGGTCCTAAGAATGCATGCTTTAGACTCGCTGGTAGAGGTTTTAACTCTAATTTAGGCACCTCCACATTAGATGGCTTTGGTGGGACTTGAGGTGGCAGCGTTTCAAATGTGGGTGGCCATTGTTTAACGTTTTGCACCCGCAAAGAGTCAAAACATGAATAAATTTCAGCAACTTCAGGGTTTAATTTATCTTCATCAATATTAGAATTCACCAAAAAATTCTCCAAAGAATCAGGCATGCTATTTTTCACAAATTGATCATGGACAAGAGGTGAAATCAAATTCACGACTTTAGATTCCTCATCTTCACATGGTTGCCTAAACACATTAAAAATATTAACTTTCATTGTCATATTCTGAAAATTAAGTTTCATCACCCCACTCCTGCAAGTGTTAGCATCACATGTAGCCAAGAAAGGACGACCTAAAATCACAGGAATTTGGTTATCATAATTTAAAATTGGTTCAGTGTCCAAAACAATAAAATCAACGGGATAAAAACATGTGTCCACTTGGACCAACATATCCTCAATAATCCCTCGGGGTGTCTTGATGGAACGATCGGCCAATTGCAATTTCACCTTTGTAGGCTTAAGCTCTCTCCAAGACCTAGCTGCAAGTAAACTGAATAAGGCAATAAATTGACACTGACACCTAAATCAAGTGAAGCACGATCAATAAAATGTTCTCCAGTTGCACATGAAAGAGTAGGACTCCCTGGGCCCTTATATTTTGGAGGCATTTATTTTGCAACACCGAATGACATGAGGAGCTAAAAATGCAATTTTCTTGACATTATGCTTTCTCTTATATGTGCACGTATCTTTCAAAAATTTAGCATAAGCAGGAACCTATTTAATTGCATCTAACAGGTACATGTTCGGCCTATTGAAAAATGTGAATCAAGAAATGGAAATGGAGCAAGAGATATTAATCAAAGTTAATTGTCCATATGTCTGTTTTCAGTTGCTAATGAAATTCCTTTTATTGATTTATTTTTTTAAAAAAAAACTAACAGTAACTAGCGTTCCTCGTTGAATTAGAAAAAACAAATAAAAATTTGGCGTTACTAAAATGGGTAGATTTCACAACTTAACCAAGATCACAAAATTAATGATATCAATCCAAGGACAACTCAAATTATTGTGGCATGGCTCCCTGAAAAGACCAAATCAGAAGAAATCCAAAAGATTAATTAAGTTTTAGGTTGAAATCTTTATCCTGCACTTTTTCTTTGTGAGTATTTTAAAATGATAAAATATTTGATTATAAAAGGCAGAATACTCCCAAAGGTGGTCAATTTTATTGCAAAAGATAAAAGATGTTGGCAGATAACTATTAAGCGTTGATGGATATGGATTTAACAAGATTATGAATATATCATAGCTACTAGTAAATGCTTTGAAATCCAAATGTAGATAACTATATCCTAAACCGAAAAAGTTGGGGTCTATTTGGGTGATGCCGGCTGCTTGGCCCTCAAGTTCTTTTCTCACCCCTACTTGTATTAGGAAAAAGGAAACCCTATATAAATACTCCACTCCACTCCATTCCACCAACACATCCAAAATAGAAACAAATGGCTCTCATTCGACAACGCCACCAACTTAATCTCCGCCTCCCCTCCGAGTGTCGCCCATGTTTCTCCGTTCCCCTCCCTCCTGTTATAATACATCAGACTATGATCTGATTAGGTTTTGGATTATTGGTAGATGGAGCTCAAGAAAATTAAGGAATGAAAATACAGAGGACTTGGAGAAGATGGTACCAAAAATGAGTCTGTAAAATCTCTCATCTATTCATGCACACAATTTGTTTGTAAATATAAAACTGTTAGGAATGAGAATATTCCCAATTTACATCAGCTCAATCTAACCATCCATTCACTTATCTTATAAGATAGTGACATGTGGCATGAGCTAACTCTCACTCTAAGATTACATCTTCGCTGCACACTTGGACTATGATCCAAGGGCTGACAGGACCCGACCCAGATTCCATCCCGGAACCTGTGTCGGACCCTGTTGACATGCCCAACATCAACCCATCTTAACGTGCATGTACGTCCTACGATAGATTCCAAGGTCAAACTACCTCTTATAAACAGTGGGACCGCCCCGAAAGACTCACGGTCAACCGGCGGTCAAACATCCCGTTTTGGTCAACCCTGGCCTGCGGAGCCCACGACCTCCAAAAGGATCAGGACATTCCTAGAAGTCCAACAAAGTCAACTACGTGGCCAGGTGACCTCGGGAGACGCTTGGTCAACCCCGGTCAAACTTGGTCAAACCGACCCGAATAGGTCAAACCAGGCCCGTAGGTCCCATGACCTCCAAACTTAGATCCGAAAGTTCCTACAGGTTCAACACGACCTAAATAACATGTCCACAAAGTTTGGTCTCGATCGGACTGACGAATCGCTCACGATCGCACGATCGGACGATTACGGTTTAATTCAAACTTCAAGTCATTGATCCGAAGTATCCGGGACTCCGAATCACGATCCGTCAAATCCTATACGTTCCTAGAAATATGAGGAACTACATACGTGAAATCGGATTCGATCCAACGGTCTGAACCTATCGAACCCACGAAACGCCCAATAGGTGTACGTTGGTTCGACAGTCAAATGACGTCCGAATCAGAATCCGCGCATACGTACGCGTTCACAACGACACGAGGGTTGTATTGGAACCAAGAACCACCACCACACCACCACCACGAGCCGCCACACGCGCCACTGTGGGTGGCGGATGTGTAGAGCAAATCCGGTCATCCGAAAAACTTCGAGTTTGGCAGCAAACCATATACCAAACGAATCAGTGCAAGGAGAGGGGTTCAAAACCGTTGGAACCCAGCCAAGAACCGGCTGGATTCTTGGCAAAACACGACCAAACCCGTTAGGGTTCCGGCCGGAATTTCAGTCGCCTGGAAAGGCGGCTACGCCGCCAAGTTTTGTCGCGGACCATAGGGGAAAAAGAGAAGGGGAGGAGACGTACCAAATCCAGGTGGAGCTGTCGTCTGAAACGGCCGGAGTTGTCACCGGCGTTGATGGAGATTTCGCCATAACTTTCAGAGCTTCCAGCCGGCAGACGGCGTCGAATCGACCGGCAAGACAGGGTGGGTTTTGATCAGCAGGAGGAGACGGTTCGATTACGACCGGTCTCACTCGCAGCCGTGCCGGAATCAGTGAGATCGGAGAGAGAGAAGGTGTCGGTTCGAGGGTGAGGAGAGAGAAAGACGCAGGGAGGAGAGAGAAACCGGATCTCTCTTCTGATTGGGCCACTTGTCACTTTTATAATATTTTATTCATTTTGCAAATTACCAAAATGCCCTTCAAGCTCCCGACCTCGTATCGAAACGTGCTGCCCGTCAACGGACTCGTTTCGACAAAACGAACGCAATGACGCAACCCGTTTCGCCAAATTCCGTTCTGAAATTACCGTTGCCCCAGAATGTCCTTTAATTATTAAATTCCAGTTTAATTCCAATTAATTCCTTTTAATTCATATTTAATTCCTTTTAATTTCCCAATTTAATTAACTCATTTTATTTATTTTCTTTTAATTTTTTGGGTCAGGGTCGTCACAAGGGCTGATATTCAAACTATCTATTTCAGGATATACACTTATAAACTAACACTCCCTTCTAAGTGTTGTGCTGAAATCACTCCTAGAGCTTTCCTCAGAAATTCAAATCGATCTCTTGCTAAAGCTTTGGTAAAAATATATGCAATCTGCTCCTCAGTCTTGCAGTATAGCAGATCAATCTCACCATCTTGAAGTGCATCTCGAATGAAATGAAACCTTCTATTAATGTGTCTGGTTTTGTGACGGTGAACTGGATTCTTTGATATGGCAATGGCTGAAGTGTTGTCACATAGCAACTGAGTTGGTTCCACTTGTTCTTCTCCAAAATCAGAAAGCACAAATCTCAACCAAATGGCTTGTGCAGTAGCTTCTGTTGCACTAACATATTCTGCCTCTGCGGTAGAAAGAGCAACACTGCTATGCTTGATTGATGCCCAAGATAACACCCCTGAACCCATGTTAAATGCATAACCTGATGTACTTCTCATGTCATCCTCACTTCCACTCCAATCACTTTCACAGTAACCTATTAGCACTGTCCATTTTCCCTTTTCATAAGAAATTCCATAATTCATAGTACCTTGAATGTTTCTCAACACCCTCTTTGCTATTTCCATGTGCTTCTTAGTTGGATTATGCATGAATCTAGCCAAGAGGCTTGTTGCAAACATGATATCTGGTCTGGTTGCAGTTAGGTAGAGCAAACTCCCCACCATTTGTCCATACAAAGTTTCATCAGCTAGATCACTTCCATCCACTTTTGACAATTTTTGGTTCACAGCCAGTGGTGTTGCAACAGACTTGCAATCCTTGAGTCCAAACTTGTCAAGCAAGGTCTTTGCATACTTCTTTTGGTGTAAGAAGATGCAAGTATCAGTTTGTAGAACTCTAAGACTAAGGAAGTGATGAAGCAATCCTAGGTTAGTCATCTCATATTGCCTCATCATCTCATTCTTAAACTCAACCATCATCTCTTTTGAGCTCCCTGTGTAGATAATATCATCTACATATAGTGACACAATGAGAATACCACTTGTAGACATCTTAGTGTACAATGTAGCTTCACTTGGACTCCTTTGAAAACCAGCTTTAGTAAATTTGGAATTTATCTCTTCATACCAAGCTCTTGGAGCTTGCTTCAAACCATATAAGGCCTTTTTAAGCCTATACACCTTATCTTCACTTCCTTGTATCTCAAAACCAGATGGTTGATCCACATACACTTCTTCATTTAGCACTCCATTAAGAAATGCTGACTTTACATCCAACTGAAATAGCCTCCAATTTCTCTATGCAGCTAAAGCCACCAAGGTTCTCACAGTATCAAGTCTTGCAAGGTCTCATTAAAGTCTATTCCAGGTTTCTGAGAATAGCCCTTTGCAACCAAACGAGCTTTGTTTTTCTGTACAGAACCATCTAGATTCAATTTTGTCTTATAGACCCATTTGACTCTAATAATTGGTTTATCAAATGGCCTATCAACCAGCTCCCACATATTGTTCTTCTCAATCATGGTAATCTCATCTTCCATAGCTTTCCTCCATGATTTATCTTTGGCAGCTTCTTCAAAGCTTTCTGGTTCAATAATACACATATTGCACTTCTCATACACTTCTACAATACTCTTGTACTTGAGAGGAGTGTGATCTATATCTTGTGGACCTGTCATCCTCTCTTGATTACTGACTTCAGTGCTTGAGCTAGGCACTTCACTCACTTCACATTGTGCTTCAAAATCACAAGAACTCCCTTCATGTCCTTGTTCTCCTGCAGATACTTCAGTGAGCTGAATATTCACACTTCTCTCCTTCTGTGCATTCCAATCCTAGCATGCACTTTCATTGAACACCACATCTCTTGAAACTATCACTTTTCTAGTTTCAAGATTATACAGACTATATCCCTTCTCACAACTGCCATACCCCAAGAAAATGCATCTCTTGCTTGTCAAATCTAGTTTCTGTCTCTGTTCAGTTGGTACATGAGCATAGCATAATGAGCCAAACACCTTTAGATGCTTAATCCCAGGTTTCCTCCCACTATATGCTTCAAATGTCGTTTTTCTTACTCAAAGCTTTGGTTGGACACCCTGTTCAAAATGTACACAAAGGTATTGACTGCCTCTGCCCAAAATTCAAGAGGGATTTTCTTGTCAAACATCAGACACTTGGCCATTTCTACAATAGTTCTGTTCTACCTTTCTGCCACACCATTCTGCTGTGGTGTGTATGGTGTTGTAAGTTGCCTTTCAATGCCCACATCTTCACAAAATCTATCAAATTCCACTGAAGTGTACTCTCCTCCTCGATCACTTCTAAGCTTCTTTAGTTTATAGCCACTCTGCAGTTCCACAGTGGCTTTGAATCTCTTGAACACACTCAGAGCTTCAGACTTTTGTCTTAAAAAATAAATCCAACACATCCTTGTGCAATCATCTATGAAAGTGAGAAAGTATCGACTGCCAGCTTTTGTAGTTGTTTGCATTGGACCACAGATATCACTGTGTACAAGCTCTAGAGGAGTTGATGCTCTAGTAGTAGCTTCCTTTGGAAATGATTTTCTGCATTGCTTGCCTAGAATACAACCTTCACACACTACCGTAACAGCTGTGATATTTGGCAATCCTACCACCATTTCTTGCTCTTGCAGTAATTTCAGACTACTCATATTTAGATGCCCCAATCTTCTATGCCACATTTCAGTAGAGTGACAAACACTTGCCTTGTAAGCAAGATGCATTTCAGCCTGCAATTTCATTGGAAAGCTTCGATTTCCTCTCATTTGTATCCTTGCAATCAAATTGGAATAGGAACTGTCATTGTAAATCTCCACCTTGTGATCTCCAAACACCAAGTACTATCCATGCTCTATCATTTGTCCCACACTGAGTAAGTTTTCCTTCAATCCAGGCACTAGCATGACTTCCTTGATGTATTGCTTGCCCATTTTGGTTTCAACCACAATACTGCCCTTACCAGTGACTTCAACAAGCTGTCCAGTTCCCATTTCAACTTTTGCAGTTACATTTCTATCAATGTCAACCAGAAGATCCTCCTTTCTTGTCATATGATTGCTACATCCACTGTCCAAGTACCATATCTCATCACCTTTTTTTTATACTAACATCAGTTTTATTGCTAGCATAAAACATAGTTGGAGTAGCATCTACTTGGTTAGCATAGTTGACTTGTTGTATTGGTTTCTTACTGTAACACTCTTTGGCAATGTGACCAAATTTATCACAATTGAAACACTTTGGTTTGCCCTTGAAACGACATTCTCCAAAATGTAATTTGCCACAGTGCTTGCAAGGATTCTTAACACCATCATTTGTTTTGTTATCCTACTTCTTGCCTCTTGTTTTCCAACTCTTATGATGCTTAGAACTTTGATCACCAGTTTTAACCAATTTGGCATCCACACTGAGACTAGCAAATGCCTTCTCAGTTTTGCTTTCAGAGTGCCTGTCCAGCCTTAATTCAAAACTCTTCAATGAGGCTACTACCTCATGTACTTCAATGACATTCAGATCTCTCGAATGCTCAATAACAGAACAAATAGAATCATAGGCAGATGGCAAACTAATGAGCAATTTTTGAACAACCCTTTCCCTAGGCAATTCTTCCCCATAGCTTCGCATTTGATTTATCAGATCAAACAATTTGGTAATATAAGCAATTAATGATTCATCATCTTTCATCCTTGTATACTCAAACTCTCTTCTAAGACTTTGCAATTTCACACTTCTTACCTACTTATCTCCATGGTATTCTTGCTGTAGGATGTTCCAGGCACCTTTTGATGTCTCCTCATGAGAAATTTGTGGGAATATCTCATCTGAAACTGCCCCTATATCAGTCCCAAAGCCTTAGCATCCTTCATGAGGACTTCTATGAGAGTCATCTTCCCAGCACCACTTGATTCCTCTTTTTCCTTCTTCTTTGCATCAGATTCATCAGCCTTCTTCAGATCTAAGCAATCGAACCCATTCTCAACCAAATCCCACAACCCATGAGACTTGAAAATGGTTTTCATCCTTATACTCCAAAACTCATAGTTATAGCCGTTGAAAATCGATGCTCTTAACTCGCCACCACCTGACCCAGCTATGTTAGACTTCAGATCAAAAACTCGAGCTCAAGTTTGAGCTCCAGTAGCTCAATTTCACAGATTCAGAAACGCCCAGTATTAATTGACCAAACCTGGCTCTGATACCATGTTAGAATACATCAGACTATGATTTGATTAGGTTTTGGATTATTGGTAGATGGAGCTCAAGAAAATTAAGGAATGAAAATACAGAGGACTTGGAGAAGATGATACCAAAAATGAGTCTGTAAAATCTCTCTCATCTATTCATGCACACAATGTGTTTGTAAATATAAAACTGTTAGGAATGAGAATATTCCCAACTTACATCAGCTCAATCTAACCATCCATTCACTTATCCTATAAGATAGTGACATGTGGCATAAGCTAACTCTCACTCTAAGATTACATCTTAGCTGCACACTTGGACTGTGATCCAAGGGCTGATATTCAAACTATCTATTTCAGCATATACACTTATAAACTAACACCTCACACCGCCACTTTTACCACTGCCATCACAAACAATTCTTCCTTCGGCTTTATCTCGGCCGCCGATCTCTAGAAACTCCAAGTCCTCAGCCACGGTAAAAGCGGCATCGTCTGCAAGGTAAATCACAAGCGGACTTCCACCACCTGCGCTCTCAAACTCATCCATGGTGACTCAAAAGACCCCACAGTCTGCCTCAGCTCTTCCGCGAGATGGAGATCCTCCGCCGCACCGACTCTCCCCACGTCGTCACCTGCCACGCTATCTTGAGAAGCCTTTGGGAGATATCAGGAACCTCATGGAGTACATGGACTCCGGTACCCTCAAGACCTTGCTTAAAGCCCAAGGCTCCTTCTCTGAACCCAATCTTGCCCACGTCACCCGCCAAGTTCTTAACAGCCTCAACTACCTCCACACCAACAAGATCATCCACCGCAACATCAAACCCACCAATGTTTTGGTGAACAGCAACATGGAAGTGAAATTCCTACATGGGTACTTGTGCTTACATGAGCCCGGAAAGATTTGATCTGGATACTTATGGCGGCAATTACAACGGCTACACCGGTGACATATGGAGCCTAGGGCTGACCCTGATGGAGCTTTACATGGGTCACTTTCCGTTGTTGCCTCCGGGTCAGAGACCCGACTGGGGCACGCTTATGTGCGCCATACCCATATGTTTCGGAGAGCCGCCGAGCTTGCCAGAGGGGGTGTCGGAGGAGTTTCAGAGTTTCATGGAGTGTTGCTTGCAAAAGGAGTCCGAAAAGCAATGGACTGCCGCCCAGCTTTTGACCCACCCGTTCGTCTCTAAAGATCCGAGTATATATCCATTTCCTGATGGGTCGCCGGATTTGGCATGAATTTTTTTTTTGCACACGTGTTACCGTTTGTAGGGTTCTGAGTTTTGTGTATATACTGGGCTGGATTCAAATTCTTTCTCTATGAAATTACTTAATTCCTTTCAATCTTTTCAAGTTGATGATGTGCATCCTACTGTTTATCTTTAATTAAACTTGATTAAGAGATTGGAAATCAAATTTCCACTGATTCTTTCAATTGATTCTGGCTAAAACATCATCAAGTTAATTAACTGATTTTCCAAGTAAACTAGAAAGGTCAGAGTTGTTGCAAATACTGAGAAGTTGAAATTGGCGAGGAATTGACCAACCTTACTAGCTTAGCTGTACAAGACTAGACTAGTCAATTTGGATCTATATAGGAAGATAGAAGGAATTAGCATATAGAGTTTATTTAGAAACCCAAACATGATTAAATCAAGTGGTTAAAAGTATTTATTCATGCATTTTAGGTCATATGCCCGTAGCTCATCGATATAAAATACCTTCACAGGAAATTAAACAATTTTGACTTTTTTCCACCTATATGAAATGTTGAAAGACAAATATTTCCCCAGAAAATGATTAATTTTGTACCCCAAAAAAATACATAGGGTCATACTTGATCATCGGGGTGAAATGCGTACATTATGTTTTATTATAGAATTGTATCTTCATCTGGTAATATGTCTATATCATTCATTGCTGATAAAAAGGTTAAAGGGAACACATTTTCAAGTCCTGCATGATGCATGGAAATTGAAAAAAAAAAAAAAACCTGAACACACTTCATTTAACATTTTAAGAGCAATCATCTATGTTTTATTTGGACCAGCACCATGGTACCAGAAATATAAGGAGAAAAGAAAAGCCAGAATTTGGAAAAATTGCATGGGAACCAAATGAATAATAAAACAGTCATATAGGGGTGTGAGCCCTCTAGGGCAAATTGGTGAGATAGCATTCTGGAGCAAAGCCTTGAGGGAACCTCTTTGTGTCTGTGCAGTAATTGTAGATCATATAATTATTTTGCACCCATGCCATCTTCCCCTGATCTGAATAATCAAGCTTCTCCCAGTACCATGCTCCTTTGTTGGAATTGGAATTTGGAGAATTTGACTCACAAGAAGAAGTTCCGTAAGACCAAATGCAACCATCAGCATTGAAATTCTTGTAGGATGCAGTGAAGGGTGATTGGGTCCAATCTATCTTCACCAGTCCACCTCTTGTGGCCCAGTTATCAGCATTCCAGAGACTGGAGTATAACCTCATAGGCTGGTAGTTGGGGAATGGAATACCATAAGACTCAAGGTTCTTGAACTGCCTAATGGGGAGGCCATCAACCAAGAAGCTACATATACATGCAAGAGTATTATTAACCAAAATGCAAAGATTGTATGTCTGTGAATTCAGAGTAATTTCAGAGTGAATATATTAATTGATCACATGATGTGACAATTGTGATATGCTAATCAACAGTTACCATAATAATTTATAAAATGAGAGCCACAATTGGAACTTTAAAATAGTTCTCATACAATAACAGTTACCATTCTGGTATTGGCATGACCCCATATGAAACTCTGATACCATTCTGTCATGCAACGGGTTCGGGATTTTACTCTATCCCGGATCCCCAACATGACAAGAATGTGGTCAACATTTATTACTTTTCACGTCATGTAATCAGTTAATACATAAAGTTAAAACATTTTATGTTTACTCACATGATATTTTGGGGATTCCAAAGTATAGAATAGGTGTGAAAATCAGCAGTGGGGTCAAACCAAAGGTAGAATTGCTGCTCTCTGTTGCCCTTGCCTTGGCAGAACACATTAGTATGAAGTATGTAAGGGTCGCCACTAAGGTTCCCCAAGAATTCAAAGTCTATCTCATCATGATATGACCCTGTTGAGGATAACTGAAACATATATATGTATACCATAATACCACAAGCATCAGAAAACACATAAATTCAGGCAATAAATGTAAAAATGCATTTAATTCTCAGGAGACTTACATAGAAGGTAGTGACAGTGCCAGCAGAGTTTCCAGGAACAAGCTTAATTTGCATATCTATCCTTGCATATAGATATTGATTATATGACTCAAAAGCTGAGCCACTAACATTGTCAAGAGAGACAGTTAGGAGCTCTCCATTGTTGAGCATTTTAGAATGATCATCCCCTCCCCATGTTATGTAGAAATCTTGATAAAACTTGCCAGAAAATGCAACCCTATAAGTGCTGATTATGGAAAGGAAAAGCAGCAAAATGGCGGAAACATTTGAAGTAGAAGCAGAAACCATTGCTTGAAGTGTTTAATAATATGCAGAATTTGGAAAAACAGAAATTTAATATGAGTGATTTTGGCAGACTGCTTTCTTCTTTTTTCTCTTTTTATGAGACAGGAAGACTGCTTATTTATAATCGTGAAGATGTGCAAACCATAGTGTGTGGCAACAACAAATTGATTTCGTGGCTTACATTTTAATCAATCATAGATTATCGAAGTTGCCCTTTCATTGGTGGTTTATGATTTTTATATTCACAAACCATGTCAATGGGAGAAAAATATAAAATAAATAAGTATTTGACTTGATTTCAGAAAGTTCATGTTACTGGTAAACTATGAGCCAAGACTAACATAGGCTTGAACGTGATGGGCACCCAGCTTATAGAAAGCAGCTATAGCCAGCTAGCTACTATCACAAGTACCGGTACCAGTTGTTTCCCACCTGTGTAACAAACCATTCGTCGACACATGCATTGAACTAGCCAGTGGTTTACTTGTCTTGACTTTTTGAGAATTTAATATTTGTTTATTTATTTATCTGCCTTTTGATTCATTATGCATGAACTCCTGGTTTTGTATATAGTGGTAATATTTACCCACAGACCCGGTGTGTTTCATTAATAACAATCACAATTAATCGTTTTGGACTTAGTTGTAAGAACCCAATTTGTACTTATGGAGGGAAAGAAAATTTACATAAGAATCATTAATTTGCATGCTTAAACGATAAATCTTAAAAAAGCAGTAAATTTATTTCTAGATTGCTATTCCATGGGAATTGTTAAATAAATAATTAGGGTTTTATGGAATAGTGGTGTGGATTCTATTACCTTAGTTATTCTTCTCATTAATTTAATATTTATTTTAGTTTATTGTCATTTCCATATCGGTCAAATCCAACTTTACCCCCTCAAACTTAATATGACCCACTTTCATCCCTTGATTGAAGTTTGGTGACCCACTTTGCCTCATGTAGTCAAGTCCATCCAAAATTCTGTTAAAATCACTGACGTGGCATGGGCTTTTTGGTAATTTCATACGCACGGATCATTAAATCAATTGAGTGGGTGATGTGGCAAGTGGAGCTCACCTCCACAAAAAATTATGTAAAAAATAATTAAATATTTTAATAACTAAAAATTTTAAATTAAAAAAACTAAAAAACCTTCCTCCAATCCTTCCATCTATGCCCTCCAAACCCAACCCACACCCATCTACAGCCACCACCACTCCGCCGTCCCTTTCCACAAACCCAGATCCTACCCATACCCATCCCCCCTGCCCAGATCCTACCCACACCATCAGCAACCTCCATCGTCTCTCATTCTCTCTAAAACCCAGAATATATCCACATGTCCGTCAAGCACCAGAACATTCGTCATAATTTAGTCGGTGTCTTCACTTCTTGATTTTTTTCTTCTTCTTCTTGACATCACTAGTAGCATGTAGATCCTCTCCATTTTCATGTTTACTCTTCTTCTTTTTCTTCTGTTTGGCTGCTCCATCCTCTTCAACATGTCCATTATTCGCATCCTCCACGGGTTGGTCCTCCTGATCCAACTTCCGCTTGTCCTTCTTCTTCTTCTTTTCAGATTTACCCTCGCCGGCATCTCCATTTGTAGTCTCAGCTAGTTCATCCATAGCCATATCATCACCATTAGCTGCAGCCTTTGACTTCTTCTTCTTGCTTTTCTTCCATGAAGCTTTAGTGGGAACTTCTTCTATCTCCATCTCTGTGTCTGCATAAGTTACATTAAAGGTATAATATCAAAATTAAGAAGGCCAAATTGGGTGCAATGTCATTCATTTTAGTAACCAGATAATCATAAAGCCTTTTCCTGTACTCAGATAGGTCCATCACCTTCTGTGCAAATTGCTGAAAATTAATCAAGTCAATTGGAGACAAGTAAATGGTAGTGAGCACTAGATATAAATTTGTTACCTTTTGCTTTGTAACCCTGTCATTATGTCTAACTTTGTATGTGGAAAAAGGAAGAAATAATTGCATTTGGGGGCAGGGCAGCTTTCTTACTTCTTCAACTTCCTAGGAAGAAGTTTGTGAGTAAGCAAAAGGAAATTTTGTCCGAAATTGTTGATTATCTGAGAAAGTGAGAGAAAGAGTGCAGAGAGAGATAGATAGAGACGAGAGAGAGTTGGGGAGAGAGAGATTAGAGGGGGAGTAGGAGTGGAAGGCGGAGGGAAAGGAGGGAGATGAAAGGGAGAGGATGACTTGCATGTTTTTTTATTTTAATTATTTTTCATGGAAGAAAGGAGGAGAGGGAGCGATTTGGAAGAGAGAGAGAGGTGGCAATGGTGGTCGCGGCTGGGTAGAGGGAATGGGTGTGGGTAGGATGGGAAGTCTTTGAGTGTTTTTTGTTTATTTGTTTTTTTTTTAACTTTAGTTATTATACTATTTAATTATTATTTGTATCTATGTGGAGGTGGGCTCCACTTGACATGTCACCCATTCAATTGGTGTAATAATTTATGTGTATGAAATTATCAATAAGCCCATGCCACGTCATCAATTTTAACAAAGTTTTGGATGGACTTAACGGCAGGAGGCAGAATGGGTCACCAAACCTCGATCAAGGGATGAAAGTGGGTCATATTGAGTTTGATGTATCTTTTTCAACCAACCAACCTTTGAATCAACTAGGTTAGTAATTGAATTAATAAGGGTTTTGATTAGTTTTCTATCTCTTTCATGTAATTCATGAGGGTACAACCTCATTCTTACACACCTATCTCTCTCACGTAATTCATGAGGGACGTAGGCATTAGAGGTAGAGTTCTGGAGTTGATTTTCAATGTATCACCTCAATTAAGTATCAAGTCATTCTTTCTGAGTATAAGCAATTGGGGGAGGGGGAGTTTACACAAATATTCCTTGGTGGTTGAGGACTTCGAACATTACCCACATCGGTGTAGGTGGAAGAGCTTAACCAAATGAGTTATACTCCATTGACACCATCAAGCTAGCCATTCTTAATAGAGAAGTTACTGAGAGTTTACATTATGTATGAAAAAATTGTCCCATATATTATGGATGCTAAGCGGCAGTAGAAATCAATTAAATTAGAAGAGCTGGTCCTGAAATCTCCCATTTTTGTAGATGACCTCATCCTCTCTCTGTTGTGGAATATGTTAAACAATCTGTTTGTGGAAGAACAAATATCACCTTAGCCCAGAGCACGCCACGTCAACTCTCAATACCAAATATTACTAGATTGCCCCTATAAAATGAGGGGAAATTCGAAGGTCACGTCTGCCCCAGCAAATCATCATGGGCTACACAGACCAACAAAAGACATAGGCGCAAGAAGCCATCAACTGACTATAACATACCTAACTGGGCTAGACACAACAGCCCAAGGTTTGGCCATAATCAAGCCTATTAAATAGGCAACTGCCTCATATAAGCCCAACAGGGCCACTGAGTGAGTCCTGGTTGAAGAGTACACCTCTGCAGAGGAGGCTATGCTCTCAAGAGCCACCCAGTGGCCCAATCCAAACTGTTTTATTAAAATGGCCAACGTTTATAAAGACTAAAAATGAGTTCTAACCTTCCAATGTGGGATTACAAATTTCAAGTCAAATTTTTTTATTATTTATTTATAGAAATTTTAAGATTGCATTCATAATTCAGCCAAAAAAGTCACTAGTCACAAAAGGCCATTATAATAATGAAGCAATCTAACATCGAAATTAAGACAATATGATGCGCATCCACTAACGATTATGCAAGATCAAAGAAACTCTGGCATAGGCATCTCAACTAAGATTACAAACTCAAAATAAAAAAATGAAGATAAAGCTTGAAAAAATCAAGTTATAACAATACAAATTAAACTCTCTCAAAGGAGAGATGAAAAGTTATCACAAATGAGAGATGAAAAGCTCTCACAAAAGGAGAGGTAGGTGAAAACTACACAGAGAATCCAAAGAGTCTCTACGACTTATTCCAAATATAAAGAAACTACAAAAAAGATGTTGGTGGAGATCCGACGCTGACTGAGATGCAGCCGTATGTGATGGTTGGAGGAAAATCATAACAAAACAAAGACAAGGAAAAATTTGTTCATAAAAATGGGGGAAGAGGAGAAGGGAGAAAGAGGAGTGGAGAGGGGATGAAGAACAGTGGCTCCCCCCTAAAAGTGGAAACGGCACTAGGAATGTTTTTTTACTCAAACTTTATTTTCAAAGCCAACACCTTACAATTCCATACCATAAACATCATAATGTACTACCAATAACATTTTTACAGCAAACAACGACATTTTCTATCCCACATATTACACTAATTGTAAGAAATATCAAATACCCTATTTTGAACATCTCAATAAATTTAATATATAAAAAAATTAGCTTTTACAAAATTTGGTTGCAAGATTAGAGTCTAAGATTTGCTGGCTGTGCATTCTGGAGGGAGGCCCTGTGGAAATCGCTTTGTGTCTGTGCAATAATTGTAAACCATGTAATTCTTTTGCACCCACTGAAGCCTCTCTTGGCCGGTGGAGTCTAATTCTTGTGAGAGCAAAACAGAGCTGGTTGAGTTAGAATTTGAAGAAGTGCAAGAAGTGGAACCAGAGGACCACCATACACAGGCATTGTCCGCATTGAAATTCCTGTATGAAGCAGTGAAAGGTGCTTGGGTCCAATCTGTCTTGACCAGACCTCCTCTTGTAGCCCAGTCATCAGCGTTCCAGAGGCTTGAATATATCCTCATGGGAAGGTTCTTTGGGTATGGAACACCGATCGACTCCAAGTTCTTGAACTCTCTAATGGGTGTGCCATCAACATAGAGGCTGCAACAGAAAGAAAATATATTTCAATAAGACTGCAAAGAAAATAATGTTATTCTCGGCAACTAATGTGTTATTTTGCGGGATATCTAGCATGTTTTGTTGTCCGATTGTCAATTTGGCATCACACGTTGGACACATGTTTTATGTAGTTAATAGTCCAAAATAACCGTTTAACAACTTAACATGCTAGACTCTATGCTAACATAACGTGCAAGACTCTGCGAAATTAAAAAGATTTTCGAGAATATTAGTATATCATTGAGCACTTACACAATATGTTGGGCATTCCAAAGAATCGAATATGTGTGGAAATCAGCAGTGGGGTCAAACCAGAGGTAGAACTGCTGCTCTTTGTTGCCTTTTCCCTGGCTGAAAACATTTGTGTGAACAATATAAGGATCACCACTAAGATTCCCCAAGAACTCAAAGTCTATCTCATCCCATGAAGACCCTTCTGAGCGCAACTGCACCATATATACAAATTTATGTTTGTGCATTAGAAATTAATTAGCATAGAATTCTAAAATCTTTAACCAAGATTTATGTGAAAAATAATGACTTACATAATAGGCCGTGACAGTGCCAGCAGAGTTACCAGGGACAAGCTTGATTTGCATATCAATCTTTCCAAAGAGAAATTCATTGTTGGACTGGAAGCCAGAGCCAGAGGCCTTGTCAAGCGAGAGAGTAAGAAGCTCCCCGTTGTTGAGTATCTTTCCGCGCCCATCGCCCCACGTAACCTGAAAATCCTGGTAGAAGTTGCTAGCAGAGGCAGCCACGAAACAGCCAACCATGAGGGAAATTAATAGAGCATAATTTGGAGGACATAAAATTGTAGCCATTTCTTGAAGTACTACTTGACCTAAGGACTTGTGTAGGGAAGACAAAGGTTTGCTTATGGTAAAAGGTGATCTCAGTTGTGACATTTATATAGCATTGGAAATGCGTGTGTTGAAAGGTTCTTAATTTTCTATATTCAATGTTATGATGAATATGTATTTGGTGATCAGCGTGTGGGGAAAAGGGGAGAAGCTAGATGTAACCAGCTGGATGCCAAAATATGCTTTTTGCTCAATCATTTTCATACCAGAGTGGTTTGGTTGGAGGAAACCACAATGCTATTTCTCTATGGCGAGTTCCATTTTCACACATATTAATTGCATCTAGGAAAGTGTGGCGGCATAATAAAGTGGCTAGCTCACCAAATTATTTTCAATTCAACTATTTTTTATGGTCATTATTCTTGAGCCATTTTGACCAATAAAACTTTAGTTCTATTTTCAATTCTACATCAACCTATAGGATCATCAAGGATCTAACCATTCTTTTTCTCGAGTTTTCCAGCTTGCTCCAGTAATTGACCATGTCAAACTTTTGAGTTTTCTAGAGTTTGAACCAAATTCTTCTAGACGTTTGCCAAGCCTAGGATGCTGTTTGTTTATGTATTTATTATCAAACAACTAATCAAAATAGAACCATAAAACAATGTAACTGTGATCATAATAAGCATCAGATACAAAATATAAACAGTTGTATCTTATTTACGTGTATTTATTTTTATTGAAAATAGTGGATGGCTTTAGGTAGTAGTACTTTTTGAATTCGGGCTAGGCCATCGAACGTGAACCAATTGGAATTCGGGCTAGCCCATAGTCCAATAGTTGAGCAGGATTCGGGCTAGCCCATCATATATTCAAAAAGTATGTTAAAAATGCTCTTATGGCACGAATGGGCCCCAATGTATTGGTGAAATGGGTCTCATTCAGCAAGATAATAGGACTCATTTGTGCGACGTCAGCTTTTTTAATTGACTTTTTGATGGACTTGATGTTAAGGGGGTAAGTGAGATTCAAAACATTGGTCAAAGGAGTAAGGTGGGTCACTTTGAGTTTCAATGGGCAATGTGAGATTTGATTATAGTTTCAAGGGACACTGTAGCAATTAAGCCTTGATATTATATGTTGTGGATCAATGACTGATGAAAATGTGCTCATGCTTCTTCACAAATCACAACCACGCAAAAAGAATAGAATTATTGTTTTGTGTATCAGACCAAACCGTCCTGTTTGACATCTCTAATAGTTATTACAAACTTATTGTGATTTTAAAATAGAGTTATTTACACTAACAACCCATAAAAACAAAAAAAGTTGTATTATCTTTAAAAAAAATTCTTTTTCGGTTGTTTATCTTTTAAAATTTGACTTCTTGGTTACATAATCTGATCTTCTTTGTAATTTACTTTGTACTTCAAAAAAGTTGTATTTGAATAAAAGATCTTGAGCGAGAGAAAAGGCTCAGTAACATTTTCGTTTTTTCGCCAAGTCCATGACTACGTGGGGGCCTAATAATCTGATCTCGATAGGCCCAGTTCATTACTCAGAAGGTTTGACCAAAATGGTTGAGCCTACCGTTTTTCTATTTGAGACCTAACTTCTTGTGCTACAGAGGCCTAGGCTATCCCAAGCTTAGGTCGCACAAATCATAACTTCAGAGAAAATTGACAATAACAACTTCAAGTGATTTATGACAGATGGTTTACCCATCTTTCAATTGAAAATGATTTAAATAAAACACAAAAAATAAAATGCATTGTTACAAAATTCTTTGACTAATTATTTCACACTTTAAAGAATTGGTGAGTATTCATGATTTAAATATAGAAAATATAAAACCAGCTGACATGTGAACAGTAATTTGTTGAATATAATATTGGAAGATAATCTTCCTTGCTAGTAGTAACCCAATTAAATACGTATAGAACACAGCAAAAAGAAAAAGAAATTTCTTGTTTCTTAGAACATATAAGAATGAAGTTATAAAGAAAAAGAAAAAAAACAAGAGAACCAAAATTAAAAAGTTACTAGCAAACAGGTCCAAACAGTCTGCAGTTTTATAAATTCCCACAGTTAATGCCTGTGGCAAGTTAGTGGGTCAAGTCTTTGGCTGTGTCATTGAGCCATTCTTCATAGTCAGTAAGATAAAATTCTGATGGTAAATCGCGAAAACGTTGACGTTTTTCATACCCATTGAATTGCTGAGGATTCTGGAATGGAAGTGTGGATGAAATTGATACCACTCCAGAAGGACCATCAAAACCTGTACAAACAATAAATTGATTGATTTGTGACCTAAAACTCATGTAACATCAAACAATACTCATTAGATTTTGGATATGTGTTGTACTTACCTGTACAATTTGTACTGTTGAGAATTTCTGATTGATCAGTATTGTAATAACAATTCTGGTTAGACAACAAAGAAGTTAGCTCATGTGAGTTTGCTGGAGGATGATCTACTACTTCACCAGAAACATGTGCATTGTCTTGTGAATTACTTCCAACATTTGGTGGTTCCTGAATTTCGACACCATTATCGTTCGATTGGTTTGAATCTTTCGACTGGTTGTGCCTGTTATATATTCTACACAAAACACAGTCATCAAGCTGCAATGAGAAAAAGAAAACACTTAATTAGGTCAAATTAAATGTTAATTGGGAGGCACAACAAAATCTTAAAGAAAAACAAAAGTTACAAATTAATAATTTGGAGAAAATAGTAGTAAAAATCTCTGAATATTCAAACCCTCATGTTATTTCTGTCTTTTCTCTTGGGAGGAGCATTGACTTTGAATTCATGCATCTTCCAATCTGTCTTGTCACCATGGGGAGGTTTTCCTCTGTAGAAAACCAGTGATGTCTTGCTACCAACTTCAACATCCTCAAATTTCACTTTTTTTTTAACCCCAGTAGCTTTCCAGTATCCATCCCCTGCTGCTCGGTTCGGACGTGCACCATTAGGGTACTTTTTGTCCGTTGATGTGAAAAAGTACATCTCATCTTCCCCATATGACTCGTAATTTTCTGCACATGATCATCAAAAAATTATACAACCATACAAATTATAATAAAACAAAATCTGTGAGAATTCTATTCACAAAATTATACACATACAATCGTCTTAGGTAACCTAAAAAACGTTAAGACCCTTAAAAACCCTAAAACTGAAATAATATTTCTCTGACAGAAAAAAAAAAACCGATAATTTTACAAGTTGAAAACGAATTATGAATAATATCGAATTAAGCCAAACAAGAAAAGCAGTCATCATTTAAACCCAGCATAACATTCTTTTAATGCACTCTCTGATTCTAATCAAATATATACTCCACGAAGCAAAGTAGAAATATAAACCAAGTACAGACTTAAAGGCTTACATGTTAAAACCATGAACTAGGATATAGCAGAAGAATTAAAAGTGACCTGATAGTGTGTCTGGGTTGAATTTGTACAGTTCAACATCATGAATCTTATTCGGAGGCAACGGTTCGTTGGCGATTTTCTTCCTCAAGTAGACAGCAACAAGTTCTCCATCCAAGGGTTTAAATCTATACCCCGGTGGAATTGAATCGAAATAAGAAGCATCATCATAATAAGAATCATAACTGCCAGTATGTCCTCCATGGAGATCACTGCCATTCTTGGTGACAATTGCAGCTTTGCTACTTATACTTTGCTTCTCCATGGTTTGTTAGAGCATGTCCCGCTTTTTGATGCTATGGGACTAATGAGAGAAGTAGTTGGACTTATATGCTAATTGTCAATACGACAATTTGAGTTCGATAGTTCACTATTTTTTTGGAACAGTGATTAGAATTAGTTTTCATTTGAGAATTTGAGTCCTTATCACCATTATCTTTTGGATAAGCAATGAATATCTGTATACATTATTTTTCTTTTTAATATTATTATGAGATAACTATATATAATATTATTTTTAGTTGGACTTGGGGATAAAGTAAAGCCGAAGTTTACTCATGGGACCAACATTATAGGAATCCCATCCATTTTGCAAATGCAAGGGCTGTATGATCTGCCACTCTATTCCCTAGTTGACTAACCCATGCAGTGCCATTAATAATTTATTTCAAGTAGCAATGATGTATTGGTTTCTAGTCTGACTCCATCTACATTAATCCCAGCCCATTATACTCCAACGTATCAAAAGAATTTAATTTATTTCAAAGAATAATATTTAGATGTGTTGAATTTGAGTGACAAACAAATGAGAAGCGTCCATACTTTCCAATGGGCCTTGAAATCACTAGTGTTTTGGGTTGATCGTTATCCGTTTTAGGCCTTTAGATCAACATGGCAGGCAAATAATGCACATCCTTATATGTTGCAGCCAGCTTAAGAGCATTAGGTTGTTTGCTTTTGGTCTATCTAAACAGGTTCTAGCCCAGTGAAAAAAGCTTTGACCTACAGACAAAAGATCTCAAGTTTGAACGCCCATGACATCTCAGTTGTGTGTGTGTGAGAGAAACCCCCTCCTTTGTAGTTCAATTTTTTAAAAAAAGGCAAGAAGGAAGAACCCACTTATTATACTTGATCTCATTGTTTTTCATATACATTTATTTAAGGAAAATACTTGCATCATTATCTTATAAATAGGAGGCAAGAAGGAAGAATGTTGCAAGCTATAATTTGCACGAAGGAACAATGTATCGTTCCCTGGAAGGAGGAAAGCAATTTCTTTTGTTTAATATTCTTGATGAAGCTAGTATACTGAGTATAAACAAAATTAAACAAAATTAAGATCAGCTAAGGATTTTTTTAGCCCTTTTTCAGTTTTCAAATCCTCATTTCCAGTTATTGATAGGAAATCATGGCTTGCTGTTTTAAAAGTTGAATAACTCATTCTTGTCCACTAAGCAAGATATTATATCTGCTACACTAAGCCAGTCGAATGTATTTTAAATTAAACGTGTACAATAGTTGCGAAAATTTCGTAATATTTACAACGAGAAATTTTGAGAGAGTGATGATATGAAATTCGAATGTTTTAGGAATTTTAGTTGTTGGTAGTAAATGGTTGATATTAATGAACGCGAGGAGACATATTATTAAATGGTGATATCCAATATAAGAAAATTTAAGGGAAATTTTCATTTTACTACATTGACTTTTATCGAGTTTCAGCCTTCGATACATCCAGTTTTTTTGTCTTAGTCGCAGTTGACATGACTCAACCCAAATTTCACTTTGAAATTCATGTTGAAGCCCATGTTTGCCGAACACTTGGCAGGTGCCGGGCACAAGTGACCAAAATGCCTTTTGCCCTAATCCCAACATAAAATAACTTAAGGGTTTTTGACTTCTGCCTTACCAACATCCCGAACTCTTTCAGAGCATACCCAACCACATAATTCAAATTGAAACAAATATTCTCTTCCATGGATGCGCCTAGATTAGTCTAGGCTACCTACGTACCCTTACTAAGGGATTAAGCCACACGTAGTTCTTTAAACAAGAAAATCAAACTAACACAAGATAAAAATGATCAATTACAGAGCTACCCATCACATTTATATATATATATATATAAGTTAAATCATGGCAGACATGTTATAAAACTAAGAAAATTTGGTGAAACCGCATTAACCATGAGAAAACCTGTTTATCAATATCAATGGTTTAAAATAAAACATGCCTCACATATCTGAAAATATGTATTTAAACTTCCACCCATAAATACCAAATACCACACATGTTACATCCTCACAGGGGACACCTGGTCAACTCGAGAACGAATATCCTCGCAAAACTTGGGGGATACATGGTCAGCCCAAGAACGCATATTCCCGTAGAATCGGGTGATCAGCCAGAAACACATATCTGTCAATTCCAAGCCATCGAATATATATATAATATAAACATATAATCATACATTTAATTAAATCCTTATTGAAGTCAAACCCGACTATCTAAGTCATTTCTAACACGGGTACTTTCCCCAGGTCTTTCCTGAATATATCATACACATTTAAATGTACTTAACCCAAATCCGAATAATAAAACATAAATATAAATGCTTCATGCTTGGAAATAAACTGATAGACAAATCATCCAAAACACTTAAACTATTCCCAGCCATTATTGAATAATATTTAAATATAAATACGTCCTATTTGGAAGTACAAGCGATACCATAATCACCTCATGAATACTTACTCAATCTAATGTAACATGAAAACTATTTATCGGTTAAGAATCCCTTCACTATTACAACTTACTTTATGGCCTCCACAAAGCTGACATTGCCCACTATCCAGGTCAACTGGGCTCGTAGGGCCCATGACCTCAATTTTGTTATCGGCTAAATCCTATTGATCCATAACGATAAGTTAAACTCATGTTAGAAGTTTCATCATGATCTAACGGTCGGTTTGACCCCGGTCGCGGAACTTGACCAATTTGGCTCGTGTGGCCCACCACCTCTGATTTCCGATCCGAACGTTCTTATAAGTCTAACAAGGTCTACATAACACGTTTCGAGAGTTTGATCTCGATCGAACGATCGGATCACTCGCGATCGCACGATTGGACGTCGGGGTAACACTTAACCCTAAAACCAATGACTCAGAGTATTTGGGACTCCGATTCTATACCAACCATTTCATACACTATCCAAGAGATACGAGGAACGACATATTTGAAAATGAGACCGATCGGACGGTCCGAATCTATCGAACTCGGATATCGCCTAATAGGCGTAATATCCGTTCGATAATCAAACAGTATCACATTGCTAATCTGTGCACACCATCATGCTCAGGACAACATGAGGAGTATTTTGGAACTCAAAGAGCCGCCACCCGCCACGGGTAGTGGTGGGTGTCTAGAGAAATTCCGGCAATCGGAAAATCTCCAAATTACCGGTCAACCCTTATACCAATAGAACCACCTCACCTAGGGGAGTCGTTTTAGGTCTTGGACCCCGCCAAAAACTAGCCGGAACTACCCAAAAACACAATCAAACCACCGGCCAAATTGAGGGTTAAGAATCGATCTCCCAAAACTCAAAATTGATCCACAATACCTATACCAATAGCTAGAGCACATGGAGAGGATGAAGATTCATACCTGGATCAACAAAAATTGTTGCCGGAGCCGCCGGAAAATGCGTCGGAAAAACCAGTGATTTTCGACCATTTTTTGAGCTCTCGCCTGCGCTAGAGTGCCTAGGTTCTTCGGAGAATGTGAGGGAGGGGAAGAGGAGGAATAACCAGTCATTTGGGTACCGGTGCCGTCCCCTGTGGTGGTCGGAGAAGAGAGATCACAGGTCAAACAGTGGCGGGCACTGTTTCAATCGCAAAGGGGAAGAGAGAGAGAGAGAGAGAGAGAGCGTGTGTGGTGTCTGAGGGGCAAAACTGGATTTTCACTTTTTTTTAAAAAAAAAATTTAGAATGTCCAAATTGCCCTTTTAGTTTTCAAACCCTTTTCGCTTTCGTTACCACTCAGAATTGAGCGTGCCGCCTGTCTACGGACTCGTATCGATGAGCCCAAAACAACGGTGTAGCTCAATTCCCCAAATTCCTTCTCGAACAAAAAGTCAACTCTAAACAATTGAGAAACCCCAACGGTAAAATTGTCATTTCATTTTAAAATTTTGAAAATTAAATTAAATATCGGGGTGGGATGTTACAGCATACATAAAGTTTATTTTCGTATCACTTTAAACCACTGTTAATTTGACCGTTATGTTCTTCGTAAATAATGACATGGCAATTAATATTGTCATGTGAACCCACCCATATCTTGCCACGTGGACTAAATAATGAAAATATATTTAATTGATTAATTACAATTTTTTTAAAAAAATATTTTAAACTAATATAAATTTGTTTTTTTGTTAGAGCATCTGCAATGGTGAGGGCCATTTCAAATTTATTTCAATAAATTGAACTTTTGACTTGCAGTGGTAAAGTTCAGTTCATTTCAGTGATCAATATTTCATTTCAGGATCAATAGTTCATTTCAGAGGTCGATAAAATGAACTCTGAAATGCAATTCATTTCAATAAGCTGTCCCACCATAATAACTCTACAGCCTCTCTCTTATTGATACATGAACAACATTACTTTTTACTTTTTAATTTTTCTTATTACATTTAATTAGTGTAAACTAACCGTTACTTTTTTTTTTCAAAGCAACTTGCCGTTTCTGATTTATTTTACTGTTTAAAAAAACAAATGTCTAGTTAATATATATACTAGCCATTTCTGATTTCTATTAAGAATTTTGCTTGGTTTCAATATGGTCAAGTCTTTTTTTGTTTTGATTTCTATGTGGTCAAATCTTTGTTTTGATTTCTATGTGGTCAAGTTTTTGTATGGGCTTCCATGCCTTGAATTTATGCATGCTTAATCAAATTCAATTTTGCATATTCATATTCAATTTTGCATATTCATATTCAATTTTGTTATGCAATAACCTGAAAAAGAGGTTGCTCTAATGTGTCTCATTTAATCTCAACTTCCAATTCTTCAGAAAAAAATGTTAATAAAATATTGTCACCAACCAAAGAAAATTTTATTGTTAATATATATATATATTCAAAATTGGTCTATTTTTAAAGATCTATTTGAAACCATTTTAATTGTATAACTCTTATTGTAATTAACTTTATTCGTTTTATTTTATTGACAAGACCCGACCCGAACTCCACCCCGGAACCCGAGCCGGACCCTGTTGATGGGCCCAACACCAACCCATGTCGGGCCCACATCCTAAAACAGTTACCCTCTTCCAGAAAATTTCAAAGAAAGGGGCCAAGACTTCTGCTGAAAAACGGGCAGAGTCTCCCCTAAAACAGGGACTATCCCAAAATTAAAACCTGCTCAAACAAGCAACATAAAAACAACTAAAGCGCCAGCATGCATACAACATATACATAACAGGCCTCCGGCCAAACTAATTTAACCCTAATGGGTGATAAAGAGCAATCTAGGAGTCAGCGGAAAAGAAATAACATAATACAGAGTTAGGGTTCAAGGATGACAGATCCTACCCTTCAGTCAAAGCTCGAGAAGAGGAGCGCACAGCCAAAAAGTATGAAGCGACGACTACGGTCTGGGGGGCGCAAAACAGAAAGAGTGTGAGTGGACAAAAACAAGGTTTTACGTACTTAAAACAAAGTACAAACCCCACCGTTTAAAACCATGCTAAACATGCATATGAAACCGTTTATATACTTTGTTGATTTGAAAACCGTACTATCTCAAAGTACGAGAAAACATTTCCAGTTTAAAACCCCTTTTTCTGAACAAAATACCCTTTTTACTTTTCCCGAGGCATAACCTCTCAAATCAACTCATGCGGGTTTATAAGTATAAACAAAAGGACTGAAATACCGTAAAAGCATAAAGATGGAATAAAATTCACATAAGGTAAAACAAACCTTAAAAATGCCGAATAGCTTGTTTACATCAAGCAAACCAAACTTGACAATAATATAGACATTAATTGCAGTTCAAATCATTTATATATATAAACATATATATATATATATATATATATATATATATATATATATAAGAAATCAATTTCAGGATTCAAATCCAAAACATAACCTAATAAATACTATAGTCAAAACAAGCATATCGCAACCGAAATGTAAACAGTTTCCCAAACTTCCCCACTCTCATAATCACGTGCTCACAAGCACGACAAGCGAGGAACGATCCTCACTAAAAGAAATATGAATACGAATATACTAACACACGCGTATAGGTATAGTATAACCATAACACAAACACAAGTACCAGGGGAAAACAATCCAACATGGGATCATTTGACTGGACACCGGTACAGTCTCATCGAGACACTGTGCCCAGGGTTGAGCCGTCCGAAGTGGGACTAAACTCACAGGACTATATGGTAAAAACTTACCAACCATAACTCCGAAAGCAATCTGTCCTACGTGCGCAGACTACCCAATCAAGGGTCTACAGCTACACCCCGTTAAGATATGCACCGGATCGTATCATACCAAACCAGGTAATCGTATCATATCAATCGCCATGCGATCAACAGTATCAGAACAGGGGGAGGTACAATACAGGGTGCTAAATGCACACACATCAATCGCTACGCGATCACCAGTATATATATACAAATATATATACACACAACCAAACACTATGTACCCAACCCAAAACACCAACATCAGGACGCAAGCGTCCAAAACCCAATGACTAACATATATATATCCAAAGTAGTCATAAGCATTGAAATCATAAATTCATCTTAAAACCATAATCAAATATACATTCAATCAACATCAAAACGTATTAAAGTCTCAAATAATGAAACATCAAATGGTATGAGAAAACCAATATATAAATATATCAAAATAGTTACATAAGGGACCTCACGTCCCGACACAAGGCATTCCACCCAATAAAGTATAAAGAACTCGTTTGTAAACACATACCGTTAAACCAAACGTATAATCCAAAATATACATATGTATATATATATATACATAAAACATAATGATCCATTAAAATATAATAACCCAAGCCCAAACCCATATACATATCTATATATAAATATACGTATAATCCATTCCCATTATTCCAAAGTATTTATTCAAAGTAAATATATATGTATAAATATATACATATATATAATCAACGTATAAGTAATTATACTTCATAAGGTTTAAACGCCAAAACCGAATACGTAATCAAACGGACTACACTAACGTCCAAATATTCAATTATATAAATAAAATATAATATAACAACCCTTTTAAATATAATATCCGGACGACCCCAAACGTCCGTATCTCATACCCAAAATATAATATATATATATATATATATATATATATATATATATATATATATATAAAGACCCCAAGGTCAAAATAGCCCAATAAATGATCGAAATCCGATGCCAAAACCCACGTACGTCACTACGTCCTGCGTTCAATACTCAAAGGTATAAATAATAATAAAATATAGCCATCAGGGCCCCACATAAAACCCGGCAACCCAAATCATGCATTAAACTCAAATGCAAACCCTTTTAAATATAATTAAACCAAAGTCAAACCAAAACTTAACATTCAAGATTTAAAACAATTATTAAATCTCATTTATGCAGTTCATGCAATTCATTCAAATCATGCTCATTTGAAAACAAAGTCCACTCACCGTTGGTCCTATGCTGTACAACCCTCAAAGGGTCTCGCTTACTGCGTAGTAGAGTCAAAGTACCTAAAGCGATAGATACGAGGATTGGATTAGTACCGTGAACAGTACGAGAATCGTAATCTTAAACCCTAACAAAACCCAACTTAACATGCACGTACATCCTACGAAGGATTCCAAGGTCAAACTACCTCTTATAACCAGTGGGACCGCCCCGGAAGACTCACGGTCAACCGGCGGTCAAACACCCCGTTTCGGTCAACCCGGGTCCATGGAGCCCACGACCTCCCAAAAGGATCAAGACATTCCTAGAAGTCCAACAAAGTCAACTACGTGGCAAGGCGACCTCGGGAGAGCCTCGGTCAAACCTGGTCAAACTTGGTCAAACTGACCCGAATAGGTCAAACCGGACCCGTGGGTCCCATGACCTCCAAACTTAGATCCGAAAGTTCCTACAGGTTCAACACGACCTAAACAGCGTGTCCTGAAAGTTTGGTCTCGATCGGACGGTCAGATCGCTCACGATCGCACGATCGGACGGTTGCGGTTTAATTCACGCTTCAAGTCATTGATCTGGAGTATCCGAGACTCCAAATCACAATCCGTCAAATCCTACACAATCCTAGAATTATCTAGATCAACATATCCAAAAATGGACGCGATCCAACCGTTCAATCCTATCGAACCTGAGAATCGTGCAATAGGCGAGATTCGTTCGATGGCCAAACGATCTCCGAATTGAGATCTGTCAACTCCCACGCGCTCGTAACGATACGAGGATCGCCGGCCGACCAGTGGGTGTCTAGATCAATTTCAGGCCAACCACCAACTGCCACGATCAGCCCCAACCCATACACCAAAACCATCACCGTGACGAGGGGAGTCCAGAACCGTGGACACTCAGTCGAGAACCGGCCATTAACTGGCCGAAAAATCGAATTGAAAATTCGGCCAATTTGGGGTTTTCTAGATCCGGTCACACAACGGCAATAATGACCCAAACTAACCTCATAAATAGCTTAAGCATACGAAGGAGGCTCGAAAACTCACCTGGTTCGATGGAGGAGGTGACCGGAGATGGCGGCGCCACGCTGTGAAAAACTGGAGACGAACCAGTCGTTTCTGCCGGTGATTCTCGGCGTCACCGGCGGGGATTTCAGGCAGGATGTGACCGGCTCTTCACGCCGGTTCGAATGGGACTAGTCCCGGCCCTTGCCGTGGCAGGAGTCGTCCAACCCGAAGAGAGAGAGAGAGTGAACGGGGAGAGAGAGAACGCAGGGAGGAGAGAGAAAGGAGGAGAAAGAGAGAGAAATCCTGAAATCTGATTGGCTGAGGGGTATTTAACAATTTTTGAAATGACCATTATGTCCTCCGAACAATCCGAAGCTCGTATCGAAACGTTCCGCCCGTCAACGGACTCGTTTCGACGAGCCGACGCAATGACGCAACTCGTTTCACCAAATTCCGTCCCGAAAATAACGTTGACCAAAAATGCCCTTTTAATATTAAATTCTTAATTAATTTCCAATAATTCTTATTTAATTCTTTCTAATTTCATTTTAATTATCCAAATTAATTAACTAAAGTAATTAATTCATTTTATCTTAAAAATTGGGTCAGGGTCGTCACATTTATTCAATCATTCAAAAAGATATTTTTAAAAAATATAGTTTTTAATTTGTAAGCTATTGAATTGCATCACTGTAAGTGAAACTATAGTTCAGTTTAATAGAATTCATGTCAAAATCAGTTACCTCACTATCCTTTTTCTACGTTCAACTCTAGTTAGACTAGATCAGGTTTCAATGCATTTATTGTCTCTAACCTCTTTAATATTTTTTTTTCTAGTACAAACGATGGTCTAAACTACATAAAATGGGGGTTCCTCACACACATACAACCAAGCTGCAATGGGGCACTACTAGAAAATTGAGTCGAAGCCGTTGTTTTCTCAGCCACTATATTTAAATGGTGGTCATTGTTGAGACCTCTTGTCTGCATATCAAGGCCATTTTTCACCAACCTCTTTAATATTCTTTAATTTGAAAACTACTTGCATAAAATATTCATTTACTTATCTTCAAGGAACTAATTTAGGTTTGTACTAGGGGAGGAAGAACCTGCTAGTAGTGTGGTGAGTAATTCGACCAAAATCAGTAGGCTGGGCAGCTTGCCAAACAAAAATCTGACCCCCCAAGACCAAAAAAAAAAAAAGCTCTCAAAGCGTGTTATCTAGTGAAGGTTGCATGGTTTGTGCACTTGTGTGACATGCACATTTTCACACATCAAAACAAGGACTAGTCTCATTCATTGCCACCTGTGTCCACCTATTCCTCTCTATCTCACAACTTGGCACTCTGGGATTATTATCTCCTTCCTTCCTCCACCTCTCTCTCTCTCATCACCTTTAAATTGCAAAACCATGCCTCCCAAATCTCACCAACTCACCAAAATTTTACACCTTCCTAAGTCTCTCTTGCCCCGCCACTATACTTACATCTCTTGCTCTCTTACCCATTATTTAAAGCATTTATAGGATTTCTGCTCCCTCCCACACAAACCAATATCCAATCAAATTAGAAATATAACTAAACCCTAAATTAGTCAGTGGCTTCGTTTTGTTTTCCAATGTTGTTAATGTTGTTATTGGTTAGTTCCATTTTGGTTTGCTATGCTGGAAACTTGAACAGAGATTTCGACATTACATGGGGAGATGGCCGTGGAAAAATACTCAACAACGGTCAGCTCCTAACCTTGTCACTCGACAGAGCCTCTGGCTCAGGCTTCCAATCCAAGCACGAGTATCTCTTTGGAAAAATTGACATGCAGATCAAGCTTGTCCCTGGAAACTCTGCTGGCACTGTCACTACCTACTATGTGAGTCACGTGCCTCTAATTTTATATTGATATTTGCATAAAACTACTGGTGAGTCACGTGCCTCTAATCTTATATTAATTAATTATATATGCTTTTTTGTTGCAGCTATCATCAAAAAGGTCAACATGGGATGAGATTGATTTGGAGTTCTTGGGGAATCTGAGTGGTGATCCTTACATTCTTCACACCAATATATATACCCAAGGCAAAGGCGATAGAGAGCAACAATTTTACCTCTGGTTCGACCCCGCCTCTAATTTTCATACCTACTCTATCCTCTGGAATACCCAGCGCATCATGTAAGCAAAATGTTATTTTTCAAACATTCTAACATGTTATGATGTCAAATCTTATTTCTGTATGTGGGTGTAAAACAAATGTTATTTTATCAACAGTTTGATAAGTTATGTTGTTATATTCTTAATTTTATTAGTAAAGGGGTATTTTTGGGTCAAATAAATCCTAAATTTGGGTTCTTCATGGGAAATGAAAAATGGGTGAGTTTATGTCTATAATATAGGAGTTACATGGACCTTTCTCTTAAGAACCCTAATTTTATTTACCACGTTATTCTTATTTGAAAATATGGTAATAAAAAATTGCCCACATATTAAACGAAAATTTATTTGATGAATTTAAATTAAATTAAATTATAATTTTCCGTTGTTAGATTATCAGTCGATGGCACACCCATTAGAGAGTTCAAGAACCTAGAGGCATCCATTGGAGTTCCTTTCCCAAAGAGCCAACCAATGAGGATTTTCTCTAGCCTCTGGAATGCTGATGACTGGGCAACAAGAGGAGGGCTGGTCAAGACCGATTGGTCACAAGCTCCATTCACAGCCTCCTATCGAAACTTCAACGCCAATGCTTGCGTATGGTCTTCTGGTGCATCTTCTTGTAGCTCATCGTCATCTTCGACCTCAAGACCTACCAGTAAATCGTGGCTCACAGAAGTTCTTGATACCTCAAAGCAAGAGAGGCTCAAGTGGGTCCAAAAGAATTACATGATCTATAACTATTGTATAGATATAAAGCGCTTCCCACAAGGCCTCCCTCCTGAATGTAGAATAAAAATTTAGCTTGGGATCATGGATGTAATAAATTAAGAGTTATTTACATTAACACTTCTGAGGTTTCACATTGCCTTCACAAAACACCTTTCATTAATTTTCCACTTAAAAATTGTTGATGTCATAATTTTGTTTTCCAAATGACAATGTTGACCTCAAAGATTGTATTGCACATACACGGTGATATTCCCCAAATAAAGTCAGAAGAATTTTGTTCTTTTCTGAGTTTGCAAGAAGCGTTTCTTGAGCATCAATTCCCCACATAAAGTCAGAAAATACGTTTCAATTTTTTTTTTTGATGAACAAAAAGGTGGCAAGAGTGTCACCTCTCTGAGCCGGGCACGGGTTAAGTGAAAGCTCTCCTCAGGGGATTTCTTTACACAAATGTGTGGTGCAGCCCGTTCGAACCAGGGACCACAATGGGACTCCCTTTCGGTATTTCAATTTTTGAGATGCGATACAGTAAGATTTTTTGTTAGGCGAGTCTTGGACTGTAATCATGACCAATTGTTATACGACAACACATTTGAATAACTTGCGTGTTCTGAACAATTCATTTCTAGTTAAAGAACTAATTCCTTGAACATTAATGCTATTTCTACCCCTTTCTGACTGTGGTGGTGACAACCGTTGAAATATAAGTCGCCCTAATCCATGTGTAGGGTTTTGAAAACATATATAATGTTGAAGATAAAAAGAGTGATTTAAAAAGGAGATAAGGGAAACTAATTCTTGTTTAAAATTTAAAACCCTTTATTTTCATACAACCATTTATGACTTAAGTGTCTCTTATTAAAATCACTAACAAATAAGTATATATTTGTTTCAATGAATGATAGTTTAAACTACAGAAGAATGTAGATTTCTCACGCACTAATACTACTAAGGTGTCATGGGTGCATGCATATACACATGAAACATATAAGGCACTAACAGATAAAAGAGAGAAAAATAAATAAAAGACTATAATGAACAAATTTGATTATAAATAAAAAGAAAAAAAGTTTGGCGATCTTAACAGTTTTCAACATTAAACATGTCATGCAATGCGATTTTTGGGCCCAAACAGGTATTGCCTAATGCTTATGATGATTTTGGTCCACAACATGCATATATAATATTCATAATATTATTGTCGGTGGTGGGGCGGTTTGGTTTTAGATAGAAACAAGCAAATGGTCTAAGTTTTGGTAAAGGGGTGGCTAAAGGTGAACTGGGCCTCACCTCCCCATGCAAACACTTTCCGCACTTAAAAACTCTGTTCAAAACCGCGTCCTGTAAATGGATTTTTTTAGCCCCAAATAATTCCCCTTTGCATTTATGAGAAATCTAACTGGGCACAGCTAGCAAATTGAACCTTCCAGTCTCTTTCCCTTCAGTCAGAACCACATCATCTCCACTACTATATAAAGCACAAGCCATGCTATACTTCTATGCACACCAAACTCTCATAATCATAGCAATATAGCTCCTTCCCTCTCTCTCTCTCTCTCTCTCTCTCTGTGAATATTTCTCCTCTTTTTACTCATTCATTTCCAAAGAAAACCCATGGCTTCCTTTAAATCATCTCTTTCATCTATACTACTGATTGCTCTTCTTGCTGCTAGCTCTTTGGTGGTTGCCTCTGCTGGTAACTTCAACCAGGACTTTCAGATAACATGGGGAGACGGTCGAGCTAAGATTCTCAACAATGGCGAGCTTCTTACTCTCTCACTTGACAAAGCCTCTGGCTCTGGCTTTCAATCCAAAAATTGAGTATTTGTTTGGCAAGATTGATATGCAGCTCAAGCTTGTCCCTGGAAATTCTGCTGGCACTGTCACAGCCTACTATGTAAGTTCATCTTTGGAATATTTATTTCACTTCCATTTTCTTGAAGCTTTCTTGTATCTGACTGATAAATTTTTGCAGTTATCCTCAAAAGGGTCAACATGGGATGAGATAGATTTTGAGTTCTTAGGGAACTTGAGTGGTGATCCTTACATTCTTCACACCAATGTCTTCAGCCAAGGCAAAGGAAACAGAGAGCAACAATTCTATCTCTGGTTTGACCCAACTGCTGATTTCCACACCTATTCAATTCTTTGGAACCCACAGCGCATTGTGTAAGTAACCCAATAACCCAAATCTTGTTCAAATCAAGTTTCAATTTTAAATATGCCAATGCGGTCTTAGCTTTAGTGGTAGAACTGTCGGCATGCAGACTAGTGGTCTGCAGTTCGATTCCTCATGGCACCGTGTGGTTTGCAGTTCAAATATATGTGTTTATACCTTCTATAGTCCATTCTCCACTAACTCTACTCTGTGTTTGCTCTGTTTCAGCTTCTCTGTAGATAGCACTCCCATCAGAGAGTTCAAGAACCAAGAATCCAACGGTGTTCCATTCCCAAAGAACCAACCAATGAGGATCTACTCAAGCCTTTGGAATGCAGATGATTGGGCCACAAGGGGTGGGCTTATCAAAACAGATTGGAGCAGAGCTCCTTTCACTGCTTCCTACAGGAACTTCAATGCAAACAATGCTTGTGTTTCATCAAATGGAGCTTCTTCATGCAGCTCCTCGTCATCTCCAAATTCTTCCTCTTCTGCATCAACTAGCAACGCATGGCTCTCAGAAGAGCTTGATTTAACAAGGCAGGAGAGGCTGAGATGGGTGCAGAAAAACTACATGATCTATAATTACTGCACTGACGCTAAGCGATTTCCCCAGGGCCTCCCTACAGAATGCAAGTCATAAATGGCTTAAATTAAACCTATGTTTTAATTCTTTAATCTAAAATTCTTTTGTTCTTTTTCCATGCGTACCTTATTCAGTGTATCTTCTGTTGTAATATAACTTCACGTTCTAATAATATACACAACGGTTCAATATAACTTTATTGTCAAATAGTTTTCTTTTGGGCCGTAATAGGGCTTCCCTTAGGGCTGGCTCTGATTATACAGGATGCCAATCTCAAGCACTTTCTGTAGGGTTGATTGGCTTGCCATTGGGCCCATCGAGGCCCTGCATAGTTAGTAAAATATAGATAATATATTATACATACGTGTATTATTCGAAAAATTTATTTTAAATATAGGGTGAAAACTTCAACCATTAAATAAAAATAAAAATATATTTATTTAATTTTCTTATCTCTATTTTTTTTCAATAGTATGTAAACAATAAGGATAACATACACGAATAATGTGCATTATTGCAATATTCTAAAAAACACATGTATTATAATTGAAAAATAACTACGTATACAATACACAAATAATGTGCTTTCTTAGACATGTCAACATTCCAAACCCTACACCTGGTCCTTTTTCTGCTTGCCGACAACCACCCCTTCCTCAGTTTGGGGTGAGGTGGCCACTGCCCCTCCTCCCCTTTATCCTTCTTCTCCCTTCCTCTCCTCTTCTCCCCTTCTTCTTTTCTCCCATATTTTTCCCTCCCTCTCTTTCCACTTTCCTGGGGCTCTTGCTGGTCCCTCTCTCCCCTTCCTCTTCTCCTCCCCTTTCCCTCTCCATATCTACTTGGATATTGGGTTTTTAGCCTAAATCTGTTTGGATTTGGGTCTGTTTGTGTATTTGGTTGTTTTTGCAATGTTCTAGATGGCTAGTGTTGTCTCTATCTTGGTGGCGGTGACAATAGTGACACTGGAAATAATGAGAGCAAAATCATACATACATACATACATATGCTTTAAGTATCGAAATAATAATAAGGTATACTGTAAATAATATACTCGCAAGCATGTAGTAAATAATATCCAAAATACGAAATCAATTATACAATAAATATATAAAATCTTAAATCCGTCAACTCACAAGCATATGCATTTCCCAAGATACATACTGGCATGCAAAACACAGCTTGAGCATTCTCAAATACTATCCCAATATCCTTTTATAAAATAGTACCAGTTGCAAACATGCAAAGTAACTTTTCCGTAAAATTATAGGTAAATAGATGTATAGACACAACCACACAAATCTAGTACCGTGGATAAGCGGTGCATCATGGGGACCACTACTATATAGATCACATGACAGAATTCTCAATGCATGTTTAGTTAGGGATGAGTTGTCCATCACGGGGATTAAGCTCCCTGGACACAAACGACAGAATCCTCAATACACAAGGGGCTGAAACAACTAGTCATACGCGCACAGACGGCCCCCTTAAAGGCAAAACATCTTGACACACCTGCTAAAGAGTTACCACGTGTCCTGATGGGTCTCAAGAACTTGAAGTACTCTAATTTACTAGGAGTAAGGTCTTAAATATTGAAGGTTTTGGAAATATCGGTGGTTCAAAAACACGGAAATATCGATGGAAATATCGATATCGATAAAAATTGGATAAAAACCACGAAAATTGTAAGAAAAACTTGGAAATTTTTATTGAAACTTCATAGAATGTTTATTTAGTCAATTATCTATTAGTTTATCACAAAAAAAATTGGAAGGAAATGCATTGCATAATGGATTTAACTGATTTAAGTTGATTATATAGCGAGCTGACAAACACTGTGACTGTAGAAAATATGTTGTAATTAATGAAAGAAGATTAAACACACCATAAAGTCTTTAATAATAAATTAAGAGATAATAAACACACATGTACGTGACCAAATAAAGAATAGAAAAATTAAAAACCACATGTCATAATTTAAAATATAATACCACCAAACATTTGGAATAGATAATAATAAACATGCAAATTAAATAACAATGATGAATGAGAATAACTTACTATGGTTTAGTTTTTTTTAACTTGCGGGAAATTGAGGTTGATAGATGTTGAGAATGACATGAGCTCAATACAATGTTTTGGAGAGATATGTTGAGAAATAAGGGACGGCATGGGACCATTTGATTTTATTTGTATATATAGAAATAGGTTTACAACTAATTAGTTAGGTTAGGTGAGTGGTTGAATGGTAAGGTAAGTGGTGTAGGTTGAAACGTGGGGAGTAATTCAATTTTTATTTTGAGAAACAGCTTGTGTGAACATATATAAATATGATTTTTGGTAGATAATAATCACAAACTAACCAAGAGCGTGGTGGTAAAGTAAAAAGAGAACCAACCAGCAACAGAGCAGAAGTTCGAACCCCTAGGGCCCTGCTACATTGCTGAGTTTTCTCTGTTTTTTCCTCCTTGACTAGGATGGCTCGTTTACTTATCAGGAATGGAGGAAGTAAGGAATCAGGGAATATAGGAATCGGAGAACTAATGAATGGGTATGAGAAGAATCATTCCTATTAAGCTGTTTACTAACCACATGGAATCAACACATGAATGGGGTTGATTCCCATGGTTATTGTTTACTAATTCTTATGAATCATAATCTAAACTAACTTGATTACTAAAATGCCATGTACATATTAATATATAATTTTACATATTACTAATGTCCTAGTTTATTGGGCATGAACTTATATATCAAGATGAGTTTGTCCTCTTCTTAGAAACTGATTAATGTTTCCATTGTTTGCATAATATTGCATGACATGGTGTTTCAACCTTACCAAAAACTGCAGATGAATTAGCTAGTGAGAGCTACCAATGGCCAAATCTTAGGAAGCTACTAGAAACATTCAAATATTCAACACAGCCAAAACAAATCAAAAGAAAGAATGGATGCCTCCTAAAATTCGCCATAAACTTAACAAGTTAACAATGGATATAATATGAAATGTAATTATTTTTATTTTTCGCGTGAGTTTTTATTTTTTCTAGGGTTTGGGGTGTTTTGGAATTATGGTAAAGTGGTAAGGGTATTTTTGGAAGGCATTAAGGAAAACAAGTAATGGGAATTGCATCGACTACCCCCTCCTAGTTGATCTGATTCTTGGTTTTGAGGGGATCTGATTACGGATTTTGAGGTGGAGCCCACATATTTTTTCATTCCTGATTGCAAGTAAACGCAGGGGAAGTCAGGAATGGAAATCATTCCCTTTCCTCCCATACCCATTACTGATACGTAAACATGCCCGAGTGTTATTCAAGTTCATATGCAAAGGTGGAATGCTACTCTAAAATAGTAAATGAAAAAAAGGGTAGATATTGGGCACGCGGTTGGGTCCACAGTTCGCTGAGGTGTTTTTTCCCCTCTAAGTTGTGAAGAGGAATGTCGGTTCATGTCCATTTTTGTGAAGAAGATTTCACATATTAAGCGAAATTGTTTTTTATATTTCTTTGCATATTTATGGTTCAAACATTCTAGAACACATTGTCACAGCAGTTCCCCGTAGGGGATCTTTTAAGTTAAACTGTTCAGCTCTTGTTCTTGTATGTTTGAAGAAACAAAAATAAAAGTTGAGAATAAATGTTGGAAATGAGGATTTTTGACTTGATGGGGGTTTGGGGTTGGAGAAATTGTGCGCATGTTGAGTTCTTAAAGGATGTCTACGCAAATTTGTAATAATACTATGCATCGTTGATCCATGATGGCCAAGACGGTAATGAACTTTTGGTTCGTGATAGTACGAGCTTCATTTACTTTTGTGGTATAAGACATTTAGCGGGTGTATTCAATTGAGATTTTAAAAGACTATTTAAGGATAAAAAAATTCAGTAAATTTAATCAAAATGTAATGACTTAGAGCATCTCCAACAGCCTCTTCAACCACTTTGGGATGCTTAAATAGGTGAGC
The DNA here is from genome assembly GCA_024362665.1 of Prunus padus. Taxonomy (NCBI): domain Eukaryota; kingdom Viridiplantae; phylum Streptophyta; class Magnoliopsida; order Rosales; family Rosaceae; genus Prunus; species Prunus padus. Next base: position 7,264,314 of record JANFAM010000020.1, read on the forward strand.
CACATCAGAAAAATTCCTCCAATGTACCTCTTCAACCTCAGTCATCAAATCTGCAACCCCATTCTCTCTCTTCAAAACTGGTAAGTTGACCTTGCCTCTTCAAAACATTTATTTTGTTTTGGGAGAATCAAAATCATATCGAAAGGCTAAAAATATTTATTTGCTTGATGGGTTTGATGTACATTTCATAAATATTATTTATTTTCTAGAATATTATCTTTTAAAAAAAAGAATTTTATTAATTATTATTGTTTAAAGTCAAATATTGTATTAATTGAATTGAAGAGACTGATGAGGCACAAAATATTAAAGTAGCAAATAAGGCTCTTCAAATTGCCACGTAAGTCAACAAACTTCAATTTGAAGAGTTTTTTTTGCTACCACTGTTGGAGATGCTCTTATAGGAACCCAAAACAAATATAGCGAACCCAAAACAGGGGAGGTTGCTGGTTTTACCATCTTAACGGCTTCTTTGCCGCAAATTGGTAACTCCAGTCAAATAGTGTAAAAGGAACTTGCTTGGTTTTTTAAAATTTGTGTTACCCTATGAACTGTTACTGTTATGAGATATCATTTGGTTATATGCAAGTGGAGTTTCTACCCTATGTTTTTTTTGGTGATAGTATTTTCTCTTCTATCCCCTACCACCTTCTTTTTCAAAGTATGGTATTGTTTGGTGGTTAATCCTCAATTAATAAGTTGGAAGCTATATGCCATTTCTTTTCTCGCTGGGAATCAAAGGAAAGTAGAGGCCTAAGAGGAAGGTCCTATTGTTCAGTTGATTGGCAAAATTCATACACTATGGTTCAAAATTTGAACAAAATCGGTAAATCCTCGAGTAAGGGAGAATTGATAAAAATAAAAAAATAAAAAAAAAAGAGAACTCTTTGTTCTATCTCATTAGCATAATCTATTACCACCAAAGTACCAATCAAGTCTGCTAGATACATGCATAGCACAAGTTCTCGGTACAGTTTTCCGGTTTGTGCAGTTCTCCTGTGAATTTCTCAGTCATGAATTTTCTTACAAGTGAGGGCAATAACTTCTACTATCAAGTCTCTCTATTTTGTTGAAGGAATTGGAGGTCCTTCATTTGAATTTTCTTACAAGTGAGGGCAGAGAGCCAATGACCTTGCTGGCGAAGCTGGAGATGGAGTTTGGATTATCCATGTAAGCTTTAATAGAGAAGAACCCATTTGAGTTTGGGACTTTGCATCTGTTGGGTCTCGTGGTGTCGCCATAAATTTGACCGAGGTATAGCGAGAAGGTGAAGTGGGTTTGCAGGTAGAGTTGCAGAGATGGCTTGTGGCGGTGAAGCTTTGGGGGTTGAAGTTGGCTTTGAGAGAAGGCGAAGTTTTTTTTTTTTGGTCAAGATAAGTTTCATTAAAACGAAACAGATCATTACAAATGGGCTTAGAGATAACAGCTCAAGTCCAGTACATTACAAGTTACAACATAACAAAATAAAGCAAACTGACCCAAGCCCAAAACCAAAAGCCCAATATTACCGCAAACCCTAGCAACCTTATCAAGAAGGTTATAACACAGCAGCCGTCGCTTGCCGCCGTCACCACCTCCGTCGCTTGCCGCCGTCACCACCGCCGTCGCTGCCGCCAAGGTTACCACCACTGCAACAATAAGAACATGGGTTCGTGGAGACACCCGAAAGAACCGACCAGCGAGAATGGGGGCGAACCGTCTCATACTCATATGGTCAAGCAATAGATCCACAAGGATCAAAAACTCCCAAAACCCAATAGCCACATCACCCATGGAGTGATGGAGGACAAAGAAGAGGGAGGTGAAGTTAGTGGAGAACTCAGCAATAGCAAGGGGGGACCACAACAAGGATATGACGGAGGGTTTGCCAATTTTGGCTCCAAGAGAAAACACCCATGAATAATGGGAAGGAGCCAACCACAACAACTCTCACAAGGGAGAGAGATATAGCTCCCACAGAGGAGAGAGAAAATTCCCACAGAGGAGAAAGAAACCTCTCACAAACGGAGAGTAAAAGGAAGAGCAAAAGAAATGAAAGGAGCAAAGGGGAGGGGAGGGGAGGAGGAGAAAAGATCTCCTCCCCCCTCAAGGGGTTGTGCGGCGCTAGAGGAATTTTTTGGAGAGGGCTAGGGTTAGACAAGAGAGAGAGAGAGAGAGAGAGAGAGAGAGAGAGAGAGAGAGAGAAATCTAGAGAAGGCGAAGTGGGATGAGCACAAAAAACAATCTCACGTGAAAAAGGTCTCATGGGTTAGGGTGGGATTTGAGATAAGGTTTGGTATTTATACATCTCACTAAAAAGTCTCACACAATTTCGCATTTAAAAAAGTCCTTCAAAATTAGCAAGTTTTTTAATACCATAAGATTTTTTGTTATTTGTTTGAAGTCTTGATTGAATACCACAAGATTTTGACACTCTCTTTAAAAAATCCTAATAGTCTTAATAGAATACCACAAGACTTGTTTAGATTATTTAAAAATCTTAATTGAATACCACAAGACTTATTTAACCCAAAATAATCTTTTAAAATCTCAATTGAATACACCCCCTTATTCCCTTTTTTTTTTCTTAAAGGAGAGCATCAAGAGCTCACGTACAAGATGAGTGTGTTGGTAAAGTTTTTAAAATAAAGTAAGCAAGAGAGAAATGTTTGACAAAATATTTCTTCTCATTAGACTGCCCATTCATAAACTATAGGGTTTACTTGGAGGATACTCACAAGTCTTCCTATTTTACATACGACATCATATAAAGTAAAGCATATTACATACTAATCACAAATACATATTTGTGACAATCAAATTAATTACATAATTTATAACATGGTTCCTATTATTTGTTTTATCTGGTAATGAGGAACCATCCACAACAGGGCTTATTAGACCCATCCATGTGGTCTAAACCCACGACTTATGGAGCACACACAATTGCAAGTTCACCCCAACCACTAGGGTACTCATGGGTAGGTATATGGTACCTATTATTACACACCTATTATTAAACAAATCAAATATGGGAATCATAATGAGCTTATCTATAAAAGCGGTAAATTTCATAACTAATGTAACAACTCCCATAAATAGCACATCCACCTATATTTCCATAACTATGATCTAGAAGTTCTCTTATTGCAATGTGAAGACACTTCTTACAATCTGCATCAGAAAGGTCTCGCGTATTATAGATCATAGTCTTGTTTATCACTCGTTGAGATACTTGAATATATGACGGTCCAAGAATAGTGTTAGGAATTAATAAATTGAAAAACTCATAAACTTTATTTTGAATAAGCATCGGATTATCAAACAAATTGTGATTTGTCCCATAAATCCCATTATCCGTGTCAATTTTACCAAAGAATCTTGAATTTGAATATTTTAATAAATAACCTGCCATCCAGATTAGAGCACCTCTACTGCGCGGGCAACGCTTGGAAAGTTCAAGGCGTGCAGTATTGAGACAAGTTTCGCATAAAGCATACGCTTTGCAATTTTGACAAGACTTCCAACATTGTGCTAAGCCCATATACAGAAATATTTTCTTTTGTTGTAAGTTTAGATGAGTGATTGATGACAGCACTTCGATATCCTAAATTTGGAATTTCTTTAGTTAATACTAGAAAAGAGCCCGCGCGGTGCTGCGGGTTGTGAAATTAAACATTTGGTGGGCATCACCCACTTCAGGGAAAAGAAGAAAATTGTAGCCACATTCTCATTCATATTGAACAGTGCTACGAAAGCCGGTGCCGTACACACAAAAATGAAGCAAAAAATTGACCAAGAAACTCACGTGGTTCACCAGCTACATCCAAATTACATCTTTCATTCACTTGTATTCCATATTCGAGCATATATGTTTCAGAATTTAAAGAAGGATTAATTTAACAAATTGATAATCAGTGACTTGTTACATATAAGTTACAGAGAAAACAATAACAAAACAAAGATGATGAAATCTACACACAATCATGAAAACAAAGATCATGAAAAGTCGATCAAACCTCAATCAAACATGGAACCTCACAACAATTGTTCAATCACAAACATCGACACGATGACGAAAACAATCACAATCACGAACCTCAATCACAAAATTAAACCTCAATCACAGCTTCACAAACATTGAACCCCAATTGTCGTAAAAAAAATTGCCTAACATGAAAAAAAAAAAGGAGCTGAACCTTAATTACAGGTTCTAATCACAGCTCCACACAGAAATTCAGAAGGGAGTTAAAAAGTTCAAGGGATGCAAACCTGAAGGCCAAGGATCCAACAACTGGTATGGAACGACGATCGAAGACTGGTGACTCAAGCTCTGCAAAGGATGATAAGGTTGTGGTTCTCAGCTTTCTTTTTCGTTTGGTTCCTGAGAAAGTGTGAGAGAAAGAAACAAAAACTTGAGTTAATGATTTTGGATGTTTAAATTAATTCGAGTTCAAAAAATTGATCAACAATCTGTAAAATCAATAGGCTTAACAAAACTTACCAAAGATGAGATAAAACAAAGAACAATGGAATCAAAGCGTTTTGAACCAATTTAGAAAACTCAATCAACCTCACTACCACACATACATATTCTTTTAGCACTTTGCCCTGATGGCCTATCCCAATCAAATGGTTATGAAATATCAATTTCACAGCTGATATGCCACAACTTTTAGTGTTTTACACCTGAACTTGAGCTAATCAAACAAATGGAAAATCACTGATGCTCAAGCTAAAAGCATCTTTGAGATCATATGCTTATTGGTTGCTCAGTTAAAACACATTTTTCAACTAAGTGAGACTTACAGCTGTCCAGAGAAATATATATGATGATGACTTGGATTAAGAATCCACATTACGTGATATCATTCTTGCTCCATTAAAACTTGCACTATGGACAGTTAGTTGTGTATCATTTTCCAAAAAGCTAATAGGCTCAGTTCTATCCATAGGGGTAAAACAGATAAATGCCAAATATGCGATATATTCTTATGTATGGGCTCAAAATTGGCTTCTACGTTAACGCACCAATCACTTATGCACCAAATTGCAATCATGTAATAGACCTACCAAAATCAATCATATAGTATTTTAATAACTAAATTATTTAATGTAATTTGATCAAAATAATAACAAAATCAAATGAATTTAAGCATTTGGATAAACCTATCTTGCTTACAGCATATCTTAAGTAAGATGTATTGAATCTAAAATCTGGTTTAGGGTTATCAATCACAACCATACTAAGAACACATCTACAGATCTCCAATTTTCCAGCAGTATAAAAACCATACATTTCTTTCTGTGAACTGATTAGTGGAGAATCGCTAGGAAAAAAAAGAGGCTATCTTGTGAACAACAACTGACTTAGGTTTCAAAGTCAACCTTAACATCCATTAATCTAAACACAACTGCATCACCAAATTAAATACATTTTCACCATTCCACCATAAATGTCCAATGTTCTATTATTTTACAAAAGTAATTTATTGAGAAAAAGTCAGAGCAAGTGGTTTCCAAACTTACTAATTCCACAACAACAGCAACACACTAAACCAATTTTTTTTTTCTATTATTACAAAACCACACCATGGCCATAAGCAAAACACAATCATCATAATTTTTCTACTGCATAAAATCAGATCTTGTGGGTAACTCAACCCTCTTCTACATGGATCAATGAAAGAAAACCAACTGTGATTCCGTTATATCTCACTTATATGTGATGCAAGAATATAATTCACTTTAGTCAAAACGGTCTCGTTTAGTACATTATAAGAGATACATAGAAAACCACAACCTCTGCCTCACCATCACAAAATTCTTCCTAAAAACATAATTTTCAGCAACAAAAATGATAAATATTCAGTCTTCAAACCTTTGTTACCAATCACGAAATACCCAATTTAATAAAAAGTGCAAAACACAAAGGCTTTGTTGCAGCTTTGTGTTTTGCAGCTTTGTGTTTTGCCTGCCAAAAGAACAGAATTTCACCTATAAGAACGATACCACCAAAAAAAAAAACAGAGGACTTCAGAATGAATCAAATACTATTTGTTTTAAAGCACTAATATTTCGACTATTTGAAGTTTTCTATGGCATGCCAAAAAAATAGAATTTCAAACCCTAGGGAAGCCAATATCGATTCAATCAATACTCAACAGTGCAAGATTATTCCAGGGTAAGCTGCAAGAACAAATACCAGACAGCAGAATCAACAGAAACACAAATCTTGAAGACTCACCAAGTATGTGTATGCATTTGTTATCCTTATCAAGTTTCACACATGCAGTTAGGTCTTCAACGACATTGTAAAAGTCCTTGAACTTGAAATTGGCAATTCCTGCAAAAATTACAATGCTACTGTTGTTACCTGTCTATTGACAGAAGTCATCGTTTAGGGCTATTAATAAAAATATATAAGAAAGGTTTCCTAATACATGTGATTATATCACATGTCAAGCTTACATGATAAACCTTCAATGAATATAATTGAAGAAACATTGCAGTCTCAATAATACAATGTCAAGCTTCTACAGCTATTGATCTCTCTAGAAAATTGTTCACTTACATGTGTTTTAACATTTTAACAGCACCTAAGCCTGACAATCTGTAAATAGATGCAGATACACACTCTAAAACAATATCTTTTTATCTTAAAAAATAAAGGCATTTGAGCATTTGAACCTGAATGCTGAAATACAATGATTGGGTTTGAGCTAGTTACCCCAAGAAATGCAAAAGAGGAGAGAAGTTTTGGATATGAGAATCATGCAAAACAGTCGGTATCATCTATGCTTGCATTTGAATCAAGACCACATGTTAATGGGAAGTCAAGTGAGACTCATGAGAATCACAATAAATTGAGTGATCAATCTGAATTATGCAGTGAATCAACAGTTACCTCTGAGGTCCATAGCAAGTCTAATGGTAATTTGGACGTACCCAATGGAATAGGTGATAAAGCCGCGCCATACTTGATTGTGACCCTTGCGATATATGTGTGCTCAATAAATGCAGTGCAAATACGTAATTTAATTTTTTTTGTAATATCCAAATTTGCATATGATCATTGTTTAGGGTGAATAAAAAGGTTAATTTGAACCGTTTTTGTTGAACATACCATAAGTCCTGAGATAGAGATACTTGTTGCCGAAGACTCTTCCAATTTGAGCTTCCCATCTTCCATTGTGATGATGTCTGCTCATTGATGAAATACAAAGAAAATTATAAACTGAAATTTGCTATAGTTATACATGCATGCCATATATTACATAAACAAACAAAATTTAGGATGACAAAAAATACCGAGCAACACCTCTATATTTAGAAACTCCCCGAGAGAAACCACTGCTCTTCCTGCAAATTTTATCACCAAATTAATCTTATCTCAATAAATCCAAAGTTTTAGTTTTTTTTTATAATTTCTAAGATGCTGAAATTTACCGTCAATGATCCAATGTATTCCTCTCTCGACTGGCCCTCCATTTCTTTCAATTCTTTCGGATATGTTGATAACCACAATCGTTATGTAGATAAAATTACTTTGTTCCTTAATTTCCATATTGTAAGATCTTCAACAACAAAAAATTTTCAAAAACACAAACAATTTCATTAAGCAGAAGAAATTAATTACCGGAAAGTTGAGAATGTTATCTTGACCCCAGTATTTAAGTGCTGCTAAGTCATAAGCATGTGCTGCAGTTTCTTCATCAGCATATGCTCCTGAAATACCAAACTTTGCTTTAACATATATCTATATATATATATATACACACATGATGATTTTTCTCAAATTCACACATAAAAGTAGTTGCAATAATAAAAACTTACCAAGGTAAACTGCATTTGAGTAAAATTCCATTCCAAGCACACAACACAAAACCGAGATGGAAAGAAGAAATTGTATCAGATATATACACCAATAAATTGCAAGTAGATGGAAAATATATGTTGGAATATATATAGATGAGAAGATTGTAAACCTTGGCAGCCCTCTTGTTCTGTGATTCATTCCAGCAATTCTTATCCCAGAAATGAGCCTCGTATCGGCCAGTCCACCGATGCCTAAATTTAGGGAAAAAGAAAATGATCCAGAAATTAAACACACATACAAATAATTAAGCAAAAACACACATAAAATTAACAATTTCAATTGATTTTTGCTGTCTGCAGGTACTTAATTAATCAACTGGTGAACACTCGATAAAATCGAGCTACGTTGTGGAGGAGAGTCTCTTGGGACACTTCTCCTGGTTCGTTTCACCTTTGTGACTGTCGTGTTATTAGCTGCATTAGCATTAGAGATAATGTTATTTTTGCAAAAAAATTAGACAAATTTCTTCCTCTGCAACTTCCACATCATCACCATTTCCTGAACCAAATTTCTCTCTATAAAAAGTCTCTAAACATAGTTATTTTTTGATAATTATTAAGCATGTATCTAGTACTTCCAGTATATGAGCTAGGCAATATCACTTTCTGTCCCACATTATTGGCATCACTATCACCCTTTGAAATTGCATCATAAATACCTTTATAAATCTCACTTCTCAATTTTTTTATATTTTTCTAATGTAATCCAATCGATCTTCTTCAAGTGTTGCATAAGAATCTACTAAAAACTATTGGAACAATCTTCCACCTGTCTCAAGCATCTTGCTAAAAACCATTTCAGCATCCTCAATCAAACGAACCTTGGAATAAAAGTTAATAAGAGTAATGCCCAAATTAATTGATACCATAACGTGAGTGGGTTCAACACCTGCCTCCCTAATCTCATAAAACACCTTAATAGCTTCCTCATTAAAACCATTTTCTACATAACCCACAATCACCAAATTCCAAGTGACTACATTTCTTTCAGGCATACCATCAAAAACCTTCCTTAGCTTAACCACTCTTGAGTAAACAATATAATCATTTTCAAAACCCATACCTAACTGAATCAATTTTAAAATCAATTCCAAAGTCAGCAGAATAACAAAATATGAGCCCTGGTTAGCTTATTGTTTCAGTTTCAGTATCAGTGTCAGTATAAGCAACAGCAAAGGGCTTAGCTCCTTCAAAATCTCAATCACAAACAAAGACACAGAGACAACGCCAAAAGCCCAACCTAAAATTTCTTCTAAACTAAATTTCAGAAAAACCAACCAACATACATTTTTCAATCATGGTTTCTAACCATATATCATCCCCTACGATTGCTAAAGAATTCAAACTTTAGTATTTCTTTCAGGACAGAGGAAGAAATAAAATAAAAAAATTCCTGCACTTTCTCTGGAAACAGAAAAATAATTTGAAACGGATTGGTTACTGGATTTACCTCAAAGGGGAATCAAGAGTCCGAGAGAGATTTGCTCAGAGTGGCTGTAAACCCTAGTTTGGTTTCAGCAGATGCTGAACTCCAAAGAACGATCCAAGATACTCAACTGAAGATGACGATTTGCTGCGTGAGAAAAGAAGAGAAAGGAACGATGAAAGAGAGAGAAAATACGTTTGATCGGAAGAACTTGTGTCAAAGAGGAGAAACAAAGCGTGAAAGAGAGAGAGAAGTCGAAGGCGGGAGAACCAGAAAGAATTGGAAGCCTCCAGAACCGACGGCTCCCATATGAGGTATTAGTGAAGGGCAAAAAGGTCATTGCACTGTGTTTTTATTAGTATCAGTGAAGGACAAAGGCTATTACAGTAAAAAGGGAGGGCAGTTTCGTCATTACACTGTTTCTACAGTATGAACAGTGATTTTGAGGATTAGGTTTTAGTATATATAATATAACTTCTGTCAATAATGTATTTACATTATTTTCATAATTACCTTTGGGAAGAAATTTTACCTGATTTAAACAAACTATGACCAAAAACTTTAGGTTTATATTCAGAATTCCCTAGAAGAAAAAGAGAGAAGGTTAAAATATTCAAAAGGATTAATATTTTTGAGTGAAACATCTTCAATAGATTGATTAGGTTTTGTTTTGTTTAAGAAATTTTTTTGTGTGTGGATTTTATAAGGCAATTCCTGATTATCCTTCTTCTATTTATATGATTTATGAAATAAACTTTGCGGTAGTGATATTGTCCAAAAGACTCCCTAAAAGTTTGGGGTCATTCTCAAAATGGGCCCTGAGGTATTAATTTCATCAATTCACACCCCTAACGTTATTAAAATTGTCCAACTTTATCATTCTGTTTAGTTGACCATTTGGTCAAACTGTTAACGGCTGACGTGCCACATGTGGGACCCATTCCACTAACTGACTCACCATTCCACCTAGGAATTTTGGTGTTCGAAAATTGGAAAAAAAAAACCCAAACTGTCGCGCATTCCAACAAAACCCATCGAAACCATCTAACCAATCGTCCTCAACCTCACAACCAAAACCAAAAGCATCGCATGTTCCATCGAAACCATTGAAAAAAGGAGAGCAATCTCAGAAACCCATCAAAACCATTGAAAAACGGAGAGATATCTCATAAACCCATCAAAACCAGGGAAGAACGGAGAGAAATATCAGAACTAAAATCCATAGCTGAGAGGAGAGAAATCTAGGCACTGTGATTTTGGAAGAACGGAGAAGACGAAATAAGTTGGGATTTTCGAACTACAGGCGCCTTGCAGCCTGCTTATGGTACGTTTCTTCTAAAAAAATTTATGATTTCAGTTATCTTGGAACATATGGGTTTGAGGTCGTATGCAGCAAGTGGTTTGAATGAAGTGTTTTATAATCTTTGTCGAATAGTGAGAGAGGTATCTGTCGATTACTTTATAAGGGTTTCCAAATATAGGTAGTCCCATAAATAATTCAAAAGCTTTTCGCATGTGCCTGGCTTCCTTTATATGATGTGGTCCCAAACTAACACTGCTTTATGCCTTTTGATATGCAGGTGATCTTGAACTGTTTTCTATTCGAAAGTACCACGGTGGTCACATTATTAGTAATTATTATGCTGGTGGCAACGTAGCTTGGTTTGATTATTGTGACAAGGACAAAATGTCACTCACTGAGATAGATAATATGGTAAGGGAGTTAGGCTACAGTGGGGTGATGAGTTACTGGTATAATGTCCCTGGATATAGCAATAGTGGCCTAACAAAGCTTAATGATGATCAAGATGTGATAGACATGCTTGTATTTGTGCCAGATACAAGGCTAATAGATATGTTCCTACATCCCGGGGTTGATATTAATGAGGATATGTTTTATAGTCAAGCTGGATCAAATGTGTTCGTTGATTTAGATGATGACATTGTGCCTAATAGTGGAGTTGTGATTGAGGAGCTTGATGACAATTATGGGGCTATTGTTCCTGTTGGTGGGAGAGGCAATGAAGGGGGACAAAATGTTTCAGTTCGTGGGAGAGGCAATGATGGGGGACAAAAAAAAACATGTGTTATCATTGAGGAGCTGAATGAAGAACTAAACGTTTCTGTTCATGGGAGAGGCAATGAAGGGTTTCAAAATAAAACAAGTGTTGTCATTGATGAGCTTAATCAACAACCAAATGTTTCTGAAATAGGCCAAGAAAAAGCATATGAGTGGGAATCTTCCACAGTGGCAAACAACAAAGAAAAAGTTGTCCATATGTCTCCTTCTGTAGTGGAAAAAGGTAAAGAAAAAGTAGTTGAGAGGGAATCTCCTCATGTTCACAAAGGTAAGGGTAAAATAAAATCTATGTTTGGGAAAAAGATGGCAAAAGGTTATGGTAAAAGAATATGCAAAGGTATTAGGAAGACACTTGTTAAAGAGGACCAACGGTCCAAGACAATAATCGATAGACTTTTTGACACTGAAGTTGTTGAACCAACTATAGGAAAGAGCAAGACTGTTAGGTGCCATCCAATGAAGACAAGAAAAGCAAGACAAAGGACCACTGTGACAGTCTGTAAGGATGAGGATACAACTGATAGTTTTGACTCAGATTTTGGTGACCCTAATTTCAGTTGTGATGATAATGATGATGATGTTGATTTTGATGAATGGGTAGACAAACAGACTGAGTGGGTTGGAGATGGGGCAAAAGGAAAACAGCACGACTTAACAGATGTTGGTGTTTCATATTAGGATTGGGGTGCAGATGTCGAATTGGATTTAGATGAGTATGATTCTGATAATGTGCAACTTATATATGACTCTGATGATGAAACTCCAATGAAGGATAGATGGCAAGAGTTCAATCCTATAACTAATATAGGAGATCCACAATTTGAGATTGGTTTAAAGTTCAGTGACTGTAAAGTTTTTAGGGCTGCTGTCAGAGAACACTTTATAAAGATGAAGTGTGCATAACAGTACTGTGGTCAGAGAACACTTTATAAATATGAAGTAATGCCTAACAGTGCTGCGGTCAGAGAACACTTTATAAAGATGAAGTGATGCTCGTAAAGGATCTTCAAATTATCAACCAATTTGGATATACCTTCATCTCCGACAAGCATAAAGGGTTATTACCTGCTTTTGACCAAGTGGTGCCTAACAGTGTTCAAAGGTTTTGTGCACGACATCTTTTCACAAACTTCAGAGGACAATTCAAAGGGAAAACTTTGTCAGACAAATTCTGGGGCACTGCAAAAGCAACAAATGTTCCACACTTTGCAAGGGTTATGGAAGAGCTGAAAATTCTTGATAAGGATGCTTATGAATGGCTGACAACACCAGAGAAACCTCCCAGACAGTGGTCTCGATCACACTTCAACACTCATATGAAGTGTGATATGCTTTTAAATAACATGTGTGAGTCATTCAATTCATTCGTATTGCCGTGTAGAGACAAGCTGACATTACTTGAGATAATTAGATGTAAGTTGATGAAGAAAATACAAGGTAGAAGGGATAAAATGAAGAAATGGAGCAAGCCAATATGCCCTACGATTTTTAAGAAGGTATAGATAAATAAGGCAAAAGCTAGTCGTCCTGTAACTATGTGGTTCGGTGGAGGTAAATTTCAAGTTGGTACTGGTGGGATATCACATATATTGTTGACTTGGATTTGAGGACTTGTTCTTGCAGAGAATGGGATTTGACTGGTTGGCCTTGTGTTCATGGAGTGTCAGCTATAAATAACAAGGGTGGTATGAACATATGGGATTTTGTGGATGCATGATATACAACTGAGACATACTTCAAGGCCTATGAAAACCTCATATTACCTATGAATGGGATGGAGTTGTGGGATAGAACCAATATGCCACCATGTGTGCCACCTTCATACTCCAAACAGCCTGGAAGACCAAGGAAAGCTAGAAAGAAGGAAGTTGGAGAGCTAGGTAGCAAAACTCGCCAAGAGGGAGAGTCCAGCCAGGTGCCAAATGTTTTTTCACCTAAACAAGACTCACTCAAATGTGGCCAATGTGGACAAAAATGCCATAATAAAAGAACTTGCCATAGGAATCTGCCCCCCAAAACAAAAACCAAAAAGAGAAAGGTTGTTGATGAGCAGACACAGAGACAAACTAAGGTAATGTGCCCCCACTTATGCTCTATAATTGAATATCCTTGTTGCGTCATTTTTATGCTCTATAATCATGCATATTGGTTTGTAATTGATTTTAAGGGCTGTTCTGGAAATTTATCTTTGTTATTGCTTGGTTTTTATTTTGGTTTTGGTTTTGGTTTGTATAGCTTTTCTAATTTGGAATATGATGAAATATACAAAATTTAGTTGATTGGTTTGGTTTGTAATTGGTTTTAGGGGCTGTCCTAGAAATTTGTCTTAGTTATTGCTTGGTTTTGGTTTTGGTTTGTATAGCTTTTCTAATTTGGAAGATGATGAAATATACAAATTTAATTGATTGGTTTGGTTTGTAATTGGTTTTAGGGGCTATTCTAGAAATTTGTCATAGTTATTGCTTGGTTTTGGTTTCAGTTTGTATAGCTTTTCTAATTTGGAAGATGATGAAATATACAAAATTTAGTTGATTGGTTTGGTTTGTAATTGGTTTTCGGGGCTGTTATGGAAATTTGTCTTAGTAATTCTTTTAGGAATCTGCAACTCACTTATTATTAGGTTTGTATAGCTTTTGGTTTGGGTTTGGTTTGTATAGCTTTTTCTTCTGGTTACTTATTGAGTTTATAGAGCTTCGCAGCTCTTTCTTGTCTCTAAAACTAATTCATCAAACCCAACAATTTTGGAAGACCTGTTATTCAAACACTCATGCAGTTTGTTGCATTATGAATTTGCAACTCACTTGTTATTAAAACATGCAACTCACTAATAGTAAATTCTTTTTTGGCTTATTCCATGAAACTACTCAAACAAGTCAAGCTGGTCCCAATAACAGAACAAGGCGATCTAAGCCTCCGAGACTTGTGTAAAAAGGAAAACCAAAGAAAAAGGGCACAAATGCAACTGGCAGTTTAAATGTACAAGGTGATTCAGCTACACCATCCTCAACATCTGCCCCTCCTGCCTCAACTGAAGCTTCAACTTGCAATTAGTATTTTTTTGGTTTCACCACTTAAAAATAGTCAAAGTGCATTTATTTTGGAACTTGTCATAGTTGTTATTTTGGAATCACAAACTTGGAAGACCAGTTGGGTTATTTTGGAATATAGGTTGTGTCATTTTGGAAGGGAAATATGTTTATGGATTCAGGTTGGGTTTTTTTGGAGGATAGATTGACTGTATTTTGGAAGACCGGTTGTCTCATCTTGTATTCAACTTGTGTCAATCTTATTTTGTTGCTATTCTGCAAGTGGAAATATGTTTGTAATCAGCCCGGCAAGTTCTTGGAATGACATTTTGTTCATGTGAAAAGTCTTCTACATCATTGTGTTCATGGAGTGTCACATATACATCATTGTATAACCAAAACATAATCATTGCATAACCAAAACGCCCCTCATTGCATAACCAAAGCATAATCATACCCTAAACCAACAGAAAAGGCATATTAATGCCCATTACATAACCAAAACCACATTCCCTACAAAACCAACTTCATGCCAATTCCAAGGTCTTCCGCTTCAGTCCATCTAACCCACCATTCCCTCCAAAAATGAACCATGCAATCAGCATCCAAGACATCCCCAATAGTGCCCAAAGAACCTTCTCACTGCGTCTTGCCTTTGCTAGTGCGTTCTCCAACTTATCACGAGATTTTTGCAGCCCTGGAATCACAATTGTTGACCTTTCACACATTTTCACCTCATACCAAACCCAGAAATCACAACCTCCTTTACCCTACACATCACAACCGATGCAACTCTTTCAGATTTGCACCTCATAGAATTCAAAATCTCATATTTTGCCCAATAACTTACCTTTGCACAACTAGCGAATCGCCTCCTAGGATTCGCACTTGTCTAAGAGGTTCGGATTCTAGCATTCTTGCCACACTAACACATCATCTGTTGATTCTTCATTTTTCTCTCGCACCTCTAAGGTATGGATTTTTAGGTTCTCTCCTCAGTTATGTAGAGCCCATTTCCTTTCGAATAAAATATGTATGGAGTTTTAGGTGTTCTTTCCCACCCCTAGATTTCTATCCCTTCAACTATGGAGTTTTTGGGATTTTGATCGAACAGCTATGGAGTTTTGGGTTTGAGGTTGAGGACGACTAGTTAAATGGTTTCGATAGGTTTGATGGGTTTTGTTGGAACGCACGATGGTTTTGGTTTTGGTTTTTTTTTTTTTCCAATTTTCGAACCCCAAAATTCCTAGGTGGAATGGTGAGTCAGTTAGTGGAATGGGTCCCACATGTGCCACGTTAGCCTTTAACGGTTGACCAAACAATCAACTAAACGGAAGGATAAAGTTGGACAATTTTAATAACGTTAGGGTGTGAATTGATGAAATTGATACCTCATGGTTCATATTGAGAATGACCCCAAACCTTTAACGGGTCTTTTGTCGTTAACCCTATTATTTAACTAGAAGCTCTAGTGTAACATCCCTCACCCAATTTAATTGAATTTATTCAATTTAAATAATTTTGGCGAAATTACAATTTTGCCACTGGGATTAAGGGTATTTTAGGCACTTTAAAATTCCGAAAAGAATTTGGAGAATTGAGTTGCGCCGTTGCGTCAGCTCGTCGAAACGAGTTCGGAGATATGTTGCACGCTCAATTAGGGTTGTAACGATCGAGAAGCGATTAGAAAAAAAAAAAAACTCAATTTCAGATTACTGTAGCGGCTACAGTAGCGCTACGATTAAAATGCTACAGTGCCGCTACAGTGAACGTCTTCTTCTTCTTCTCCCCGACGGCTCTCTTCTCTCCCATTTGTTTTTCTTCCTCTCTTCGGGGCAGTCACTTTGACTGCCCATATCTCCCAGCTCCGGTGTCCGTTTCAGGTGATTCCGGTTCTTAAATCTTCGTCTCTTCCTCCTCTACAAAGCCTGCCCATTCCCCCAGCTCAGAAACCCATGGATTTTAAACTGGAGCGACTGAAAGTTCACTGGTTACCGAACTTTCCGACGAGTTTTCCGGCGACTCCGGCAACCGTTTGGGTCGAGTGAGGTATGAAACTTCATCTACTCTTCATACTCTATCCATTTATGTATGTTTTGTAGATCGGTTTCAAGCCTAGGTTGTTCGATTTAGAAACCCATATTAGGTCGGTTTTTGAGTTGAATTTCCGGCCACTTGCCGGGCAAACTAGGTGTTGCCGTAGTTGAATAAAATGCTCCACTTGTCGAGTTGAACCTATACCAGAAGTCTTGACCCTTGGTTTGAAGTTTTTCCGGTCACCGGAATTACTATGCACACCCAATTCCGGCGAGTTTCGGGGCACTGTAGTGGTGGTGCATTGTGTCCCAAAATGTTCCCCATGTCGTCCTGAGCGTGTAGGTATGCTCGGATTCCAATTTGGTTATCATTTGACGGTCGAACGGATTTACACCTATTATGCGTTATCCGGGTTCGATATGTTCGGGCCGTTGGATCGGTCCCATTTCCAAGTATGTTGTTCCCTGTACCTCTAGGATCGTGTAGGAACAAACGGATCAAGAATCGGAGTCCCGGATACTCCGAATCATTAACCCTAGGGTTAGGTAACTCGGTTACCGTCCGGTCGTGCGATTGGCGCAGTTCCGACCGCTCGATCGAGACCAAACTGTCAGGATGTGTTTAGTAAACCTTGTTGAACATTTAGGAATGTTCGGATCGAAAATCGGAGGTCGTGGGCCCTGGAGGTCCGGTTGACCTATTCGGGAAGTTTGACCAATCAGTTGACCGTGAGTCTTCCGAGGTGGTCCCACCTGTTGAATAGCGTAGTTTGACTCTAGAAACTCCCCGGTAGTCGTGTACGCTTACTTTGAGATTCGAGAACTAGCGCCTTAAGTTAAAGTTTGTTGTTGGGTACGCGTATTAATTAAAGCGTTTATTCTCTCAATTAGGTACTCTTGCTTTGCGTACTCCGGAAGGTAAGCTCTCTAAGGATTGAGCAGCGTGGACTTGTTGTGAGTGGACATTTGTTTTGAACGAGCATATTTTTAAAGAATGAATTGCAATGCATATGAAATGATTTATTTTGATGATTGGGATTTTAAATATTGTTTAAGTCTTGGACTTGATTTTTGATGGAATTATCGGAAAGTTTATGCATATAAAACTAGTCACTTTGACTAAGGGGTTTTAATGATATTTTGAATCTTGGATAAAATATTTTGTGAGGTTATTGGAATTTAAATTATATTATAAATTTATGCATGTTTTGGAGTCCCGGTTTATTTGTGGGACATTGAAGGTTATACATTTAATTAAAGGTATTTGAGTATTGAATTTGGGACGGGACAAACGTCCGGTAATCTTTGTATACGGTTTGGGTATGGTGAAATACCCGGGAATTTCTTAAGTTTTATATTTGTTAAATTAAGGATTTATTGTCACGCGGTTTTCGGAATTATTTATTTTGATTATTTTGATTTTGGAGTTTTATATTGTTTTAACCATAGGAGTTTCGATTGACTTTAATATTTAAAATTTATAATGTCGTGAGTGCGAATTTTATGTTTTCGGGAATTTATAGTTTATATTTTATCTTTTATATTTAAACGTTGATTAAATGTTTTGGGTCTTGGATTTCATGTTTATAAGAAATTCTATTTACTTTTCGATTATGAAGTTACATATTGGTTTCAATTTTGGAATTGGTATTATACGGAATATACGGATTATATTTGATATTGGAAGCTTATGAGTATTTTGGGTTCCAGATATGTATATTGAGACATTTGTGTATATTCTTATTGTGAATATTTTGGGTGTCAATTATGGACGGGGTAACGTCCGGGTATTATTATATTCGGGTTTGGGTACGGGCTGAATACCCTGGAATTTAGGGTATGTCAGGGATTATGTATATTAGATGGAGTGCTATTAGCACCACTTTATGTACCTCCCTGATCTTGGTTCTTGAAATGGATACAGGATACAAAGGAACCCGGTTCACCCTTGGCGGGGTGTTCTGTAGGCCCATGCCGGGTGATCTGTAGCGCGTAGGACTTTATTCAGCCGCACATTATTGAGGTATTTTCTTTTGTGCGTGTTCTGGGAGTTAGTCCCAGTTGGGACGGCTGGTTCCCTGGCTATGTGGTTGTAAAGGAATTTTTCTCCACGTAGTCACCAACAATCCCCTTGTTGGATTGTTTCCCAGTACAAGTATTGGTCTAAGAGTCTTACTAGTTATATATAATATATATATATATATATATATATACGTATTACTATAATTCCTTTCTCATTTTCTTTTAAGTGAGGATCTTTCCTTACTTGCTGTGCCTACGGGCATTGCGTCGGGAAACAGTTGGTTGGGAAATTTGGTTTTCTTGATTTTTAGTCGTTTTAGTTTTACATTTTCCTTGCTGGGATTTTATGAGACTTTACATTTTTGTTATTATAAATATATATGTGGGTGTGTCTATGGATGTTATTTCCAGGATGTGCACTGGGACGGTGATGCACAGGTACAGGTTTTAAATTAAGGTTTGAAGCTGGACGGAGTTGGGTTCGAGGAAAAGGGAAGTTATTCAAGATATTGCTATATTTTACTTAAACGGGATATTTTTGGATGGATTCAATTCCATGGTTTTTATTTTAAGAATTCAGTGTTCAAGTTGTGGTTTCAAGAATTTATGGAAGTAGCAAAGCTACGGTTTTCTTTATGGTATTTCAAGATACGCATTTAATAGAATTGTTTTCAAGTATCTGATCGTATAAGTATGTACGTAAACATAAGGATTTTTCCTGCAAAGTGCTTTGTCATTATTTGCGAAAACGGAGGGGGTTATTATGTTCAATGAAAAACGATGTTTAAAGTTTGATTTTTCGTCCACTCATATTTTCTGTTTTGCGCCCCCCAGGTACTAGATCCCGAGGTCAAGACCACCACGTCGAGGCATCACGGCTAATGGCTCCTGTAGGAGTTTTCTTGTATTTATACTTTGCTATCCTTTACTCAGGTTGTAAAGTTTAAATTTCTTTAGATTGCTCCGTAGTGCTCACCTAGGATTGAGGTAGAGGCCGGAGGCCTCCCTATTAATCTGTGTGCTTCTGCTTTGTGCATGCTGCCTGTTGGTTTATTTTCTGGTGTTTTTAACAGGTGGAAATTTTGGGAAAAGCCCACTTTTCAGGGGAGACTCTGTCGAATTTTCGGCAGAAGTCGACTTGCCCATTTCCTTAAACCAGTGTTAAGGGGCGTTTTAGTAAAGTAAGTTCCTGCGTCGGGGTAGTGTCTGACGGGAAGCAGGGTTGGACACGAGTTCCGAGGGGGAATTCGAGTCCGGTCCTGTCATCTAGTTTCTTGCATCGAATTATTATAACATATTTCTTATACATCGATTCAAGTTTTGACCAATTTATTTTAGAAAGAGCCATGCTTGGGGTATATATTAAATTTCATCATTTTTTATTATTGAGAAATTCAATATTAAATACTTTTAGCTTTGTCTATACTTGATGGGGTCATGCATTAGGTTTGGTTCGTAAGAGAAGCCAAAACATCAAACAGTGATGTATATGTGCAGAGTTTTCATTTTAATTTTTGGATTAACTACATAAAATTCCCAAATTTTTAGGTATAAGTTTATACATCATGTATCGACTATTTCTAAACTCATACACAAACCCTTGAAAACCCTACAAATTACCCTCACAATTAGCCAAACTTTTAGTAAAGATGTTAAGTGCCAATGTAGCATTTGTAGCACCCTTTTTTTGCTTACGTGGACTCCAGAAAAATAATAAAGTAATAAGGAAAATTAGATTTGACTCAATAAAAGATAGAATATTAGGGTTATAGTTAATGGGCTAGTTTTGTTTTGGGCATAGTCAGCTATATTAAAAATTTTCTTAGGTTAAGCTCAATGGACTTTCCCACACGCTTTTGGGCTTGTTTAATTTGAATTTGAATTGATGTTTCTACGCTTCCCTTTCTTCATTAGTGTGCGTTGAAGTTATTGTTTCGTTATTTTTGTTTGAGTGAGTTTATTTGCTATGGTATTCTGCTTGTGAGCTAACATAAGCCCGTCACTTTTTTTTTTTTTTAGCTTTCAATTTCTTCCAAGAAGAGTATAGCCCGGCTATACTATTTCTTTAAAAAATTGAAAGAAAGTGAGTATAGCCACAAGTATAGCCGCGCGGCTATACTATATATTTAAAGAAAATTACAACAAATGGGTATAGCCGGGTGGCTATACTATTTCTTTAAAAAATTGAAAGAAAGCGAGTATATCCTTGCGGCTATACTATATATTTAAAGAAAATTACAACAAATGGGTATAGCCAGGCGGCTATACTATTTCTTTAAAAAAAATTTTATAAAATGAGTACAGCCGGGCGGCTATACTATTTCTTCACAAATATTTGAAAAAAGCATGTATAGCCGAGTGGCTAAACTATTTATTTTTAAAAAATTATAAAAAATGAGTATAGCCGGGAGGCTATACTATTAAATAAAACAAAATTATGAAATAGGACCTCCTAGTTGCATTAGTTTATACTTTATAGATATTAATTTGGTATAACAGCCCGGCTATAAGAATAGAATAGGTACGTGTTTTATTCGGCAAATTACAACTTAAAAGTTCGGCCACTATATAACATTTTATTATAATATATTTAAAAAATTCATATATATTATTTGTATTCAATAACATGTAAGAATTTTGAGTATAAATTGTGAATTATTGGGTATTATTGAAAATTTTATAAACAATATGGGTATTAAACATAACAAATATGTACGTACATGTTCAATACGAGTATAGCGTCACGGATATACTATTTCTCTTTAAAAAAAATTGAAAAAATTGGTATAGCCGGGCGGCTATACTATTTAATAAAACAACATTATGAAATAGGGCCCTCCTAGTTGCATTAGTTCATACTTTATAGATATTAATTTGGTATCACGTACGTGTATAATTCGTATAGCCATGCGGCTATACTATATCATTAAAGAAAAAAAAAATGCATCTAGCCGTCCAGCTATACTATTTCTTTCAAAAAAATTGAAAAAAGCGAGTAGAGCAGTGCGACTATACTATATCTTTAAAAAAAAGTAATAAAATGGGTATAGGCGAACAGCTATATTATTTCTTGCAAAAAATTGAAAAAAGCAAATAAAGCCGTGCGACTATACTATTTCTTTTTAAAAAATTGAAAAAAGAGAGTATAGCCATGCGGCTATATAATATCTTTAAAGAAAATTAGAAAAAATGCGTATAGCCCGCGGCTCTACAATTTCTTTCAAAAAAATTGAAAAAAGCAAGTATAGCCGTACGGCTATACTATATCTTTAAAGAAAATTAGAAAAAATGGGTATAGCTGGGCGGCTATACTATTTCTTTATAAATATATATATAAAATAAAATAAAATAAGAGTATAGACGTGAGGCTATACGGATTCTATAAATAAAAAATGAGTACTATTTTTATAAATAAAAAACTATAAAAGCGAGTATAGTCGTTCGGCTATACTATTTCTTTAAAAAAATTATAAAAAATGAGTATAGTCGGTTGGCTATACTATTTAATAAAACAAAATTAAGAAATAGGACCCTCCTAGTTGCATTAGTTCATACTTGGTTGATATTAATTTGGTATAACCGCCCAGCTATAAGAATAAAATACGTACGTATTTTATTCCGCAAATTACAATTTAAAAGTTCGGCCACTATATAACATTTTAATATAATATATTTAAAAAATTTCATATATATTATTTGTATTCAACAATATGTAAGAATTTTGTGTATATTTCATGAATTAATGGGTATTATTGAAAATTTTATAAACAATATGTGTATTAAACATAAAAGATATGTACGTACAAGTTCAATACGAGTATAGCGGCACAGCTATACTATTTCTCTTTTAAAAAATGAAAAAAGCAAGTATAGCCATGCTGCAATACTATTTCTTTCAAAAAAAATTGAAATAATGGGTATAGCCGGGCGGCTATACTATTTAATAAAACAAAGTTATGAAATAAGACCCTCCTAGTTGCATTAGTTCATACTTTATAGATATTAATTTGGTATTACGTACGTGTATAATTCGTAAAGTTTTTGTGTATTATTAAAAATTTAAAAAAATACGTGTATTGAACATAAAAAAAATATATACATACATGTTCAATAAGAGTATAGCCGCATTCCATTTATTTTAAAGAAATAAGAAAAAACCGAGTATAGTCGGGAGGCTATACTATTTCTTTTTTAAAAATTGAAAAAAGAGAGTATAGCCGTGCGGCTATACTATATCTTTAAAGAAAATCAGAAAAAATGCGTATAGATATACTATTTCTTAAATAAAAAAAATTTAAAAAGCGAGTATAGCCGTGCGGCTATACTATTTCTTTTTTAAAAATTGAAAAAAGAGAGTATAGCCGCGCGGCTATACTATAACTTTAAAGAAAATTAGAAGAAATGAGTATAGACGTGCGGCTATACTATTTCTTTCCAAAAAAAATTGAAAAAAGCGAGTATAGTCGTGCGAATGTACTATATCTTTAAAGAAAATTAAAAAAATGGGTATAGCCGGACGGCTGTATTATTTAATAAAACAAAATTATGAAATAGGACCCTTCTAGTTGTTTGGGCCTGAATTCTACGCACCAGCCCATTGGGCTCCAGGGTTCTATACATAAATAAGACGTGGGCCCTATTTGCCAAAAAATGGAGAATGACCCATACCATTCAAAAAGATGGAATTGACCAAATTCATAGAATCAAATTACCACCAATGGTGATTAAATTCACATATTAGAATTGGTTGATTAAAAGGAAGGTTGCCCAGATCATTAAAGTCAAAATAAATTGATTGGGCTTGAATTCTTGCTCACCAGCCCAAAACTGACTATGTGGGCTCTCTTTGCCAAAATTAGAGAAAAGGCTCATATCGTTTCAGAGATTAAAATAAGCCAGAGAGCTTCACAAGTTTCCAAATTACAGAGTTTTGAAACTTGAAGTCTGATCTTCTAAAACCAAACTAATAGAAAGGTGAAAAAAGGAAGATTATCTCCCATAGCCAATGAATTTTGGGGATACATACTGAAACTTCTTCTACAAACTTGTGGTCTCATCAGCCAATATATTTTTAAACACAAGTTACTAGGAATGGCCAGAGGATATTCAAAGGAATTTTCAGAGAAAACGGACTGAGTGTCTCTGCAAACATCCACAGTTTTTGAAAGCAATATATTTTTTACAAGTTACAAGGAAAGGAGCAGAAGATATTCACCACAACTGATAAATGATACCTTGAATCAAGGTACCTGTTACCCTCTAAGAGACGCTAGAATAGAGATATTTCCCAAAAGATATTTTCCAGATATTTTAGGAACCAAAAATTCCTATAATACAAAGGGATGTGAACTGAGAAAAGGACACTCAACAAACCAATAAAAAAAACAAACAAACAAACTCTCAGTCAAACTGACAAAAATAAAAAATCACTTGATCTCAAAAGCCTTCGAATCCAGAAGCAATCAAGCTTTCTAGTTTCAACAAAAACAGCCAGAACTCAATTCTCTGTTGTTTTAAAGTCCATCCAGAATAAGTGAAGCAGGCAGAACTCAGGTTATTCATTACATGAAAACCGCAACAAATTTTTCAAAGATCTCACGATCTTCAAAGTCTCCAAGATTGATGTCAAACATGCAATCTTTTTCTTAAAGGAGTCCGATCCAAAACAGGGGTTTATCCAGTAGGAGAATCAAGCAGAACTCAGGTTTCTACCGTTACAAATCTGGTTCATTAGCCAGAACATGTGCTCAAAACAGGTTCTAATCCAGGTGTAACTATTCCAGCTATCCACAAATAGTTATAGTCCAGACAGAAGCAATCCCTTCAGAACAGACAGTACATACGCAAGCTCTTAGTTCTGCCCACTTGTCAAAGTCTCTCCATGGCTCAAATTGATTATAGCTCAGCCAATCTCAACATTGGTATCGATTTCCAGCTAATCTTTATTGGTTGAAGGTGCTGACGCACAACTCCAGTGCAAGAAGATTTAATCCAGACAGAAAGAACTCCAATCCAGCCGAGCCAGAAGTCAGTTCTGCAGCTTGAAACTGCCAAAAAATAAAAGAAAGAACCTCGAGAACTTTCAAATCTTGCAGGCTTCTGCCATGGCTTGCGATTCAGGCAGTTCTGCATGAATCTTGTTTCTTCTTTCTTGTATAAGTATTTTTGCTAGAATTTACTAGTTTTACTGTGAAAAATTATAAAATCCTCACCCGTCTAAGGCAAGAAAAGAACTTACTTGGGAAATATTCCTCACCCAAATTCACAATCGTTTGTTCAAAGACAATAGCTTGGGGCGCAAGTTATTACATTTTAAGTCTGTTAGGATCTTTAAATCACTAACATTGGCACCCTCGTACACTAAAGAAAGTTGGTTTGTCAACCATCAATGGTTTTCAAGTCAATGAGGAACTTTTCCCTACCATCACAGGAACTAAAGCAAAATGGGTAAACAACTACTATTTGATTGACATGTTGATTCGGTTGGTATTGACTCTTCATGTTTCTACAGCAACAACGGAACGAGCTTTCTCATGTATGAGAATTATTAAGAATCGACTTCGAAGCATCATAGGTGATGAATTTCTTGCTGATTGTATGATCCTTCACATTGAAATAGAGTTTGCCAATACTATTGACAATGCATCCATAATTGAGGAATTTAAGAGTGCTAAGCCTCGTTTTAAATTTAAATAGTGTTGTTTTATATTACATTGCATTGCATTTACTTTTTGTTTTTATTTTAGTTTTTGTATTTGTAGATATAGATGCATTTGAGGGTAAGGCTCATTACATCTCCCCTCACTATGTGTATCTTTTTATGTTTATTAATAAAATTCACTCGTACCGTCGAGTTTAATATATAAGTTTTGCCCAATTGGCTTTCGAATCCTGGAATCACCGCTGATTAAGATTGTTTGGTTGTATGAAATCAAGCTGCGAAACTTGTGCAGTAGATGTTACTTCCTCAAACGAAACAATAGCATGAGATTAGCTCCCAGTCATGAGCCACATTGACAGCTAGGCAAAGATTAAGGCCTGGGAGAGGAAGGGTGTGTTCACCACCAGTCAAAGGTAAACATATTTTGACTGTCCTACAACCAAAGGTGCTGCAACAGCCGAGAGAGAGAGAGAGAGAGAGAGAGAGAGAGAGAGAGAGAGAGAGAGAGAGAGAGAGCAATGGGTGGCCACCAGTTGTTGCACACCACCTAAGGTGATTTCTATGATATTTTACCATTTTTCTCATTTCCAAAATTCCCATGAACTTCAATGTTATGCAACCTTTTCATATTACTCTGATTATCAAACTATATGCGCTACTCTCGTGAGATCAAGCTCTACGCCGTGCAACCAAAAAAAATCTCTTAACTAGTCTACAACCAAAATTGCCACTATATTACAAATTCTCTAGTACTATGGACATAATGGTTAAAACGCACTAGAAATTAAATAATTAGAAGGAAATTCTAGGATGGGTCATTAACATCTCCCAGACTCCCACCATTAAGAACATTTCGTTCTCGATATTTAAAACAAGGACATCCTCTGTCACTAAAGCGATGCCTCCTACCAAGAGATGGTGACCTCACATCCATACACGGTGCAGAACTACGTGCTACGAAATAGCGTAGTTTCAGAATCTATCAAAAACACATGCATCATAACTGAGAAGAGATAGCATTATTCTTTTTATTATCTGTGTTGGCTAGAGATGTACGCCTGAAAATACTTTCCAAATTTATCTTTTTTACTTGCACTTTTCACTTCATGGTATCTATCTAAACTATAAATAGCTTCTTTTTTTCTTCTTTAAAAATACAAAGGGTACAGAAAACCTAGAGAATTAAAAAAAAAAAGAGAACTCAGCCGCCACCCGCTTGGGGGTTTGTGGCTTCCCTGCTTCATCCCCTCATCCCCCCTCCTTTCTCAGCCTTTCCCTCTCTATCTCCTCATTTTCCCCTCTGGCCCGTTGTTGATGTTTTGTTGTTTTGGTTGGTTTGTTGTCTGCACTTGGTTGTTTTGTTTGTTTCTTTTTGCAGATTTGAGATTCTTGTTTTAAATGTACTTCATATCTGTAGTTCGTTTTTATTTGTGATTTGAAGACAGACGAGGTGACTGATCGGCTTGTATTTGCAATTGTTTGAGTCGCAATAATTTCATCAACTCTTTGTGAGTTGGGTGTTTATTTGTGTTTTAGTCTCTAATTGTATTCTAGTAGTGAGAGCTAGTTGTAGTTGTATTTGTAATTTTGGGCATTGTATTACATGCATGATTTGCTCAGACGAATGTATTTGGTCTTTTACGGTTATTAGTGGAGATAGTGCAATATCGCCAGTATATCCTCTTATATCTAGATTAACCCTTTGCGGTTACTGTACATCCATCTTTGTATTAACCCTTTATGAGTATTTGGTCAATGTGCCTAATTATTGAATATAATTATCGCTAATTTTCAAATAAATAAATAAATAGCATTTTAAGCTATTAATGAAACGGCATCTCTTCCATTATACATTGGAGCCCCTCATCAGACTTGAGAAAATGCCAATTAGCTGTGCTCATAGTCTGGTTTTTTTTCTGCAGCCCTTATTTCGTAATCTGTTTGTTTCTGGGCTGACCATTTTTAACTAAATAGAAAGTAAAATCAAAATCAAAAGACGCTTTGATACATGGTTACCATCAAAGACAATCGCCCATTCATGCCAAATTAACCCAGGCCGTAACAATTATGAATTAATTTATCAGCTTCCTAATTAGGGAGGAAAACCCAACCCAGAGGGAGCCTCCCTTGTCATTTACTCACCAAACCATGCATGATCAGAGAGAGAGAGAGAGAGAGAGAGAGAGAGAGAGAGAGAGAGAGAGAGAGAGAGAGAGGAGAGATCACAGAGGTCATCAGAGATAAACATGTAAATAATTGGAAATCAAAATATTCTGCTATTGATCAAAACACCAAGAAAAAGTTTGGGTAAACATCATAAACCACAACACTATATATTGAAGAAAGTAAAATCACTACAAAAAAATGGCTAAGAAATCCCAGAAAGATGAACCAACCACCATTTTCACATCATGGGCAGATTTCATAAAATCACTTTGTTGATGGTTCCAATCATTTTCACATATGATGGGTTTTGTCTCTGTGAC
Source organism: Prunus padus (assembly GCA_024362665.1). Classification (NCBI taxonomy): domain Eukaryota; kingdom Viridiplantae; phylum Streptophyta; class Magnoliopsida; order Rosales; family Rosaceae; genus Prunus; species Prunus padus. Next base: position 7,291,908 of record JANFAM010000020.1, read on the forward strand.
TACTTCCATATGGCTCCAATATTATTTCGACCCATCCCTTTCATTTCACATGAACAATCACATCGCATGTTATTTATGTGAGAGAGAGAGAGAGAGAGGCAGAGAGAAGGACGGGAAGATCATAAAAGAAAATAAAATAACAAAAGTTTGGATATTTTGGACTGGTTTGTGGGAGCTCCTTTGAGGGCCTGGGGATTTTCAATTCCAAAATTCCATCATTTCGGAAATGGAAATGGAAAATGAAAATGCCCCAAGACCCCAAGTTCTAGTCTCCGCATCCACTCTGTTTATATAGGTAGGGGATTAGGGGTTTGTGAAGAAACCCACAGAGGCAGAGCATCATCATGGCCACGTACTTGGCAGCTGTGGCTTATGTGATAGATTTACTTGACTCTTTGGCTATTTTAGTTTTTATTTTTTTCCCTTTTTGCTACTTTTAACTGTAAAATTTATTCCCATTTTACCCCGGCCATGATGCTAAGAAAGTTGAAAAATTATTAGAGTTATGATGCAACTAAAACCGACGCAGTTAGAGTTAGACAAGACATTCAGCTTGCTGAATTTATGATGAATTTGTTCTTATCCGATGCACCATTGGATTTAAAAAACGTAATGGATTTGATCTTATCCCGATGCACTTAAAAAAAATATATGTAGTTAGAGTCTAGACAAAAATGCATCTTGGGGTCGGACTTTTGGCAATAGAGATTTACATTTCATGGAAACGCATTTGTAGCCGCGATTAGCTCACGCCTTTCTATTAGGTTATTAGGATATAAAAATGCGTTCCCATTAAAAGGGAATTCCGTTTGAAGATGCAGCCTTGCCTCTTGGCTCTTGCTACATTCGAACAGCCTTCTCTTTATTTTCCTTTATTGGGTATGAGTAACGTGTGGCGGCTTTACCATATGTGTACAGCTCACAGTTGCACAATTTGCGTGAGGCTTGACTTTTTCGGTTTCGGCCCCTCAATTTCAGGCTGCTGGTGTCTGGTGACATACTCATCTTTCTATTTATAGGGAAATTGGCCAAATTAATTTCCAAAGTAAACCTTCTTATGCTTGTGCACACATCTTATGAAGGCTTGGAGTAGTAGACATTGTAGATGCAATTACACAGACCATGCATAGATCTAAGAGTAACAGATCATGGTGTGGTTCCTTTCAAGAAGAAAACATAATATGTAACATTGTGTTAGGATCCTATACATGGGTTGTATGTATCCAAGAAATTACTGGACCCAATCGTTCAAATCGACCTTACGAATTCCATGTTCCGTATGCGTGTTCACATCCCATTCACAAAAATTTGAAAACTCAACATCGGTTTACCAGACCTCACTCAGTTAGAGTCTGGTTTCAGTTACTTAAAACAATAAAACTCTGAATTTTCAAGGCCATCTGAATACAAGATAATGAAGGTCTGAAGTAAAATACATTCGTCGCATTTCAGTCAATTCAAAGTACAAAAGCAACTAGCACAATAAATATAAAAATACTAGCCAGCGGTCCTTGTGCAATATTTAGCCGAACAACAGATTATAGTCATTCTAAAAATACTGGAAGTAGTCCCCTATATGTCAACAGCAAAAGAGGCAATGAGAAATTTACCCCTTTGGAAGCCAAGACCATATGTCATTCGAAGAGTGATGCGAGAGAAATCTTCACAACTGAGAAAAATAAATACAGGCAGCTGTACAAGAATAGATTCCTTGCCATCTATCACAGATCTCCACAAATGTCCGTCATTCATCAAGACTTTTGAAACCAACATCTTCAATCAGCCCTAATACCTCAAGTTGTAGCTGGCACTGATTAAAAGTCAGAATATTGCACAGCAAAAAAGACTTGATAACACCCAAAATCCATGGAACAATAATCACCACATCAAAAGATGGCATTGCAAGAACCTTGTATCACCTTCAGAGGGGCTTCTATTCATCCTCTATCTCCACAAGCTGTGCCCGTCTCTCAGCTGCTTTCTTCCTAACAAAGAAACCCCACCTCATTGCTGCTTTAATTTTCAGCCACCCCACAACAGCTTTGCCAGGACGGTTGCGATCTTCATCATAGCTGGGCATTGGTGATGGCATGAATGAGGGGAATGCATACCCATCATCAGGCACATCAATGGAGCCATGGCCTCCCATACTGAAGAATCTGAGCAAGTGCTGCATATCCTCATTTTCAAGCATCTCATGACTTCTAATGCGAATCTCTTCCTCTGAAAAGAAATCTCGGTTGGTTGTCCAGTCATCTAAAGGATTAAGAGTGGATGGCTGAGAAGAAGAATTGATAGTCTGAGATCCTGATGTAGATGATTGTGGAGGACCAAGGGCCAGCCCAGCAGCATTGGCATCACTTGTGCTTTGTGCCTCATGCGAATTGCTGATCAATTGGTCATCTAGTGCAAATCCAGTGCCATCAAACTGGGTACGAGCATTGGAATTTACAAGTGGCTGGGTCAAGTATCTTGTTGATAGATTATCATTATACCCTACAGAAATAAACAAAAAACAAAAGAGAATCATAATTAGCAACCTGTCTAGCTAACATCCTCACTGGATGACAGGAAACATCATCACATGCATTCATGTATGTGCACACGTGATTGTGTGTTGTGTGTGTGTGTGTGTGTTAAACTCTTAAGAATCTAAATATAGCATGCAAGGCATAAAAATTTAACGTGTATAGAACAGATTGTGTAGTGTGTGACCAAAAAGGTTCACTTACAATCCAATGGCATTCTTGATTACAACCTTAGGCTTGGTTCTGTAAAGATAAACAGTAAAACTTTGCTTGTATAACTATGCTGATGAGCAGTCAAGCAAGTCACAATGAATTTTATGTTCATTTTTGGAGGATTTTACATCTCATAGCTTCAGCATTTTCCAGGTTGTGTTCTGTAGACCCAAGTAAATGTAGCACTACTTATAAATCCTACACTCTCTCTATTCCGCTTCAAGTTATATTCCACACAAGCAAAGAACCCTTTCACTCTTTCAGCTTATCTTCATTGATTAGTTAAAAATAAAGTTTATGAGGCCAAAAATGAAACATTGAACACTCATGCAGGCAGCAATGCTTACCTCCGATTGGTAGGGCTGGATCCAATGGAGGTTGCTCTGAGGGAACTGAATTTGTCAGGCGAGGTACTTGCAGTTGATGATCTGAAGCATCGGAGTAACTAATTGGGCCAGTCTGAAATTCAGTTCGGGTTGACCTCTTATTCTGCTTGAAGTTTAGAAGTGACTTGCCATCATACTGAATAACTTGATCCCAATTTTCATACGCTTTCTTCACCAGTGTATCTACATAGACCTGCAAAAAACAAAAGCATTATACAAATTTCATGTATTTGACCTTCCCCCTGTCAATTATTTAGCATAGAAGATAAAGCATAATACAGTATCATAACACCAAACTGTTCAGTTAGAAACACAAAGTACATAATTAGTTTATAAGCCTTGTAGTTACCAGGTGTTTTCAACTAGGAACAACAGAAGACTACAGCAGGAACAAAGATTTAACACATAAAGAGCACATCCTCCTAACATGAATTATCAGAAAGAAAAAAAAAATTCATCTCCCTACATTAATTCTCCTTGGTGAACCTGTTTCAACTTTTCCACTATGTGTCAAATATAAACCCTTGCAGCAAGGAAAATTTATTTTGAAATATGTAATCTAAAAGAACACAAAGATTGACCGACCAAAAAATAAAAAAAAGTGAGACCATATTCACCAAAAAATAAAATAAACCAGAAGAAAGAGGTTAATATTCACCTTCTGGCTGTCAGATAGAGCATCAGCAGAGTGAAACTGCTCCCCAGCGATGAGGCCACTCAGCTCATAGATGTTGTTAAAAACAACACCAACATTTCTTGTCTCTTCAGGATAATAAACATACAGCTTCCCACTCAAGACACAAGTCTTTGCATGTTCTAAAAGAGCATCCCACATCTTGTTCGACATACCGCTTCCAAGAATCTATATACAGCATCCAAACAAAATATAAAACATCTACAAGGTACAAAATTGTGTATGTGTTAGTGTGTGCTTTTACAACTCAAACCAAGTCCTACACTTACATTCCGTAATTTTTGAGAATCTCGGACCACAAGCTGAAGAAACTCGTCAACCGTGAATATTCCTGCATTGTTTAGCCTCTTATGAAATGCCCCATCCTTGCCAATCTTCTCCAATCTCCATACTTCATCCTTTAATGCTGGTGGGTAGTGTTTCTTGTACACTGTCAAGATCAATGGAAAAAAAAAATTTAATAAAAATCAACAACAGTGTGCTAGAACAGATAGAAAAAGAAAACATACGCCAGAGCATGAACCTACATTCTCCTCTGTGATCTTTAACAGTAAAAGCTTCTGTCTTAGCTTCACGTACACGCATGCCCTCACAAAATCCCGAAGCAACTTTCAATCCAAGCCTGAACTTCCTGCTTCGTATCCAACTTGAGTTATCTGTAAAGGTCAGATCCCCTAGTGTTCCTACCCCTTCTTTGAGGGTCACTTGCAGTTCCCCAGTCAACAGAGGTCTCTTCCCTTCACGCTCTTTCACCACATGGCTATCAAATTCTTCTTGAGTCCAGCCTTCATCATCTTCATTGTTGAAATCACCTTCAAGCACAACAACATCCAGTTTTACAGAGGATTCAGGTCCCGAAGTCACAACTCGCTGAGTGTTTCTATCAACCAAAACAACATGAATTGCAGCACCCTGCTCGCCTTCAACTTTCCCTCCTGTGAAGATCGGAAGAGACAAATTGGACTTAAACTCTAGCTGCAAGTTTTGCCCATTTGGACCTTCAATCCGTTTTGGGGAAGTCCTGAAATGTCAAATGTCAGAAACTGTTTTACCACAACATGATTGAACATATAGTTCATGGCGACATTTTTCTTATAACTTTTTTATTTTGCTAAAATAATTCATGGTTGTGATGACTCTGACATCAGGGAGCATTGAAACAAAATATCTTACATTAAAAAGCATCTAGAATTACTCTCCCTTTTTGCAACAATTTCCTTTCTGATATTATATAAATGATTAGAAATCTGGATAGGCAATCCATGCTTATCCTGATAATAACAGGATTGCTTATCTATAATTCTTAAAGTGGTTAACTATTTTGCTCCATTATATAAATGATTAAAATTTGTTTCATTCATTATAAAAATAAATAAATAAAATTCTCATAAATAATTTTTTGACCTTCCATTAACTCTCGGAGGGCCTAACTTAGCCAATGCACGTTCCACTTCTTCGCTTACCTGTAAACCAGTAAAAGAATAAGCGCTACAGATCAACAGCATAGACAGAGAATCCCAATAGGAGAATTCCAACAGGTCTCTTATGTTTTGACCATAACTACGATAGATCGTGTTACATAACCAACAAACAGTTCATTTATAAGAAAGCAACTATCCTGCATAAGAATGCAAATGAATCATCCCAACCTTTAATTGTTTAAATACTCCAGTTTGTCTTCTCTTTATACATGATATCAACATCAAACTAAGACAAATTGGAAGTACTTAAACTACGTTAATGAACAAAAAGAATTTGTGCCTTGATTTAGGTTTCTTCATTTGAACAAATCATTTTTGACTAAAATGACTAATGATGTACCCCGGCCTAAAAAAATTTCAGTTCATAAGATTTAATCACTACTCCAAGAGTCAAGAACGCTTGGACTTAGCTTTTAACCCACCACTAAATAAATTTAGCTTCCATCACTCTGTTTCAATATAAACAAAACTAAGTTGCATACACTACGCAAAATTCTTGGTCACCTTTAAAACTATAGCTTTAAAATTTGGTTGAGAAGTAAAGAGTTTTAAAACAATGTTCTTACTATAAAAAACAAAGGTCTTATATATCAAACTCTTATTTTTCCTAATAATTTTTCTTTATGTTACCACCAATCTCTGGAGTGGGACATGACAATCCTCTCTTAGTCACCAACCCCAGGTTTGGGCACGATAGATTTGGTGTTAGTGGAGTTACCCACATAAAGAGAATTAGGAGATGAATTTCAACACAAATAATCAGTAGTATTCTCATAAACATTCAGAAGGAACTGCAATTTCAGAAAATTATATTTTCAGATGATTCAGTTAAAACTAAAATACTCTGCAAATCAAACACATAACAATAGCCAGGCTATTGTCTTCTTTAACAACCAACTCAGTTAAAGAAAAAAATAGTCCACATATCAAATTCATGAGCCTGAAAAGGTATTGACTAATAATCAACTCTCCATTGAGTATGTTAATCACTGTTTCAAGCTCAACAGTGAAACAAGCATATGGTAACTTTAAACTATCTTTTGATTTGTTCAGCTTTATCAGCCCAAACGTACATTGGATAACCAGTACTAGTAACTATTAATTGTTTAAAAAGGGAGGGGTAAACCCATCACATATGAAAGGTATCAAACACAAGTATGGAAAGCAAGAGTACATATAAAGATCTCTAAGGTATGCACAGGCCACTATGGAACTTCCTCACAATCAGTCTTCTTTGGGCAACAGAATTGAAATGTATTAAAAGCAAAATTTCTAGTATACCTAATATGATATGGATCCCTATAAACACTCAAAAGAGAAAGAGAAATAGCACCAGTGCCAATAATGTTGACATTCTGAATATGAATCAAAACACTACCACCAAAAGATGAGGACACTAGAATAGATGTATATGTGGGGCATTCTTCGAGTGGGAAAAAAACTAAAAAGAAGTGACTAGAGATTTGAATACAGTATGGAAACCACATAGATAACAATAAAGAATAGTAGATACAAGAAAGAAGGACAAAATAAGCATACAGGCTTACAATGATGTTAAACCAATAATTCATATTACATTAATCAATTAGAGAATGCATAAACAAAAGGTACCCGAAAATAAAATTTTGAAACCCACTTACAACTCTACGAAGAATAGGTTCCAATGATGAGCATAGCTTCTGCAGACTGTCCACCTTGAGAGCTTCTATAATTACACTGCAAATATATATATGGATTATAAAGCACATGATAGAAAACATATTGAACCTTTAGACAAAAATTCATTTAAGTGGCTAATTCATGCATACAGAAATCCATAGGGTCTAATTCTCTAGGAATGGGTAGCAAAGTACTTAAAGCCATACTAACAACGCACAGAAACTTACACCCAATACAAACAGAGGAACACAAGGGATCATACAAAAGCACCAAACATATGATCTTGAAACTGAAATGAGAAATTATAAAGGAACTGCAAAAATAACAAGTTATTGGGTGTGTCTCGATGAAGAGTTATAGTACCAAATACAAAATATCACAATCTGATGAGAACAACATGGCTGTAATGGTGCTGTGCTATGGTCATGAAATACGCTAAAGTTAAAATCATATGTCACTCTTATCTTCTTCTAAGCAGGTCATTAAGAAATTTGAGGTAACTTAGCATTTACTCAAAAACCACTTCTAATCAACAACTAAATTAGTCAAAGAAGCACATTGCTCTAGTTCTCGAGTGCGCATCGGAGCAACTTGATGGTCCAAATATAACTATATCAGCTCAAACTAAAAGGGGTTTTTCCTACAATTCTCAAATTACACGACTAATTATTCAAATTAGCATGCAAAGAATATAATTAACAAAAAGAATTCACATAATCAATTGAAATTAAACAAGATGAAATCCGTTACCTAGCGAGAGCCGGCCGCTTTCGCTCCGGCTGCTCCTCTTCTCCCCCTTCCATTTGCCTCTTCCCTCTCATAGAGTTGGTCCTCTCCATGAGTCTAGTCTGCCTCTGCATTTTATACCAATTTTCAGAACCCTAGATTTCCAGATCTGCAGAACATCAGAAAATCAAAAACAGCAACTTCACTACCAAAACTCACATTAAGAAATGCATAACAGCTAAACACATAACTATCTACAAACTTTTCAAAACAAAACTGAAATTCAACAAACAAAAAAAGGGCCATCAAATTTAAACCCTAATACCTTGTTTTCTGCTGAAATTTGGAGTGATAATAGAACTGAGCTGTGCGGAGAGGTTATATTTGTCTGTCTGTTTCTTAAATTTGCCGAGAAAACGCGCGAGAAAGTGAGAGAAAGTAGTTTCTGTTTGGAGAGAGACAACGAGAAAATCGGGAACCTGAAATAAGGGCGATCAGTCTCTATTAGTAAGTCTACTCTGGCGACTCTTCAGCAGAAGTGTCAATTATCCAGTGCTTCTTCGACCACGGTACTCGCTTCTTCTAGTTTTGTCGTTTTATGTTAGGGGAAGATGTTTTGGGACGATATGGCACGTGGCATGCGTCCATTGCATGATATAAAGTGTTGCGTAGGGAAATAATATTCCTGGTAATGTGTGTAATTGGGGTCCACTTTTCGGTCTATGCTTTAGGATTTTCCGGAGGCAATATTGTGTTGAATCGAGACCGTACGTTTGACGGCCGGAAAAATGAAATATAAAATTGGTTAAATTACCGGCCGAAGAGATATTAATTAAAATGACGTCACTTGATGGAGGTTGGCTTACGTCCTTTCTTTGTCTCTTTTATTTTCAATAAACTTTTTATTTTTCCGTTCTTTTCTGTTTATTTATTGTGTTTTTTATTTTTCCTTTCTTATAAGTTTGGTATTTTGTAGGCTTTCTTAGTAACATTATTCACTCCTTTCTAATTTTGTACGAAATATATAGTTTGGGTTTGTCAGATTTGTCCGAAATGAGGAAGATTGATCCTTTCTAACCCAATATTATATATTGTTTAAAGAAATGAGAAGGTTGGTCCACATCAAATCTTTAAATCGTTAATTTTGTTACAATATTTGCACTTAATTTAATGAGTTTTTATTTTATTTTTATACAATCGATACTGAGGAAAAGGGGATTCAAAAGTGACCTCATGTGTACGGATAGGATAACTACTCTTCACCACTTGAACTACAAGTATGTAAATAAGGGGAGCAATAAAAATGAAAAAAGAGTAGTGGTTATTATTGTAGAATAATAACATGGCAAACAATTGTGAAAATGATCTTTTATTTATTATTATTTATTAAAATAAATTTAAATTGCATGTTCAATTTATTAATATCTATTTTCATTTTTTCTGTTTTATGTATAAATTTAGAAAAAGATTGGTTACTCTCACTACCAAAGACATGGCAGACTCACAACCTCGAATCGAAATGACTTACGCGTGGTACCCAACTACCAGTTGTCATCGGTATGAATTTATGGACTTGCCCATGGTAAAACATGGACACAAAGAAATGCTTTTATAAAGGTTGACAAAAGGCTCCTCTCTTTGCAATAGTAGATGTAGTACCACATAAAAATGAACTTCACTTATTTTTTGCACTTAATTGACAAACATTTACAAATTACATATGTAATGCACTAACGTGGAAACCTATAACATTAAGATAAGATCAATCATATAACAAAAAGATTTCACCTTTCTTATTGCTAAAGTTCAAAGTAGCACGCACACTACATATAATAGGTTCATAGAACTTAAAAGTCAACCAATTAGTTCTTCTGGTTGAATATGGAATATACTGTTCTCGGGACATCTGTCCTGCAAAGACACAGACTGCTTTATGAAAAATCTCATGCCCACCCTCATGACTCCAACCATGTAATGAGGAAGCTCGCTTACCACCACAACATATTTGACACCGGGGGGTGGTGGAGAGATGGACAACGTGCCCCTCCTTAAGTCGCATCGGCGTGAGTATTATTCATCTTGTCGTTCTCTTGGAAGCGACATGTTATTAGCCCAATTTTGACTCCGAAAATCGCAATTGCCAATTACTTAAATTCGATTTTTTTGGCATATCAAGTTGTTGCATTTAAGACAATGTAACCTGTACTTAGAAGATTAATATGAGGAAAACTTGATACTTTATATAATGCAAGGAATATTCAACATTTTTGTGTGCGGGCAGTGGAGTACAGCGTTCATGTGTGGTTATAAAAATTTAAGATTAGAAGATCTCCAATGTATCTTCAACCACTTTGGGACGCTTCAAATAGGTGAGCCACATCAAAAATTCCTCCAACAGTCTCTTCAACCTTAGTCATCAATCTGCAATCTCATTCTCTCTCTTCAAAACTGGTAAGTTGACATCGCTTCTTCAAAACATTTATTTTGTTTTGGGAGAATCAAAATCATATCAAAATTTAAAAACATTTATTTTTCTTAATGGGTTTGATGTAAATTTAATAAATATTATTTATTTTCTAGAATATTATCTTTTTAAAAAAGAATGTTATTAATTATTATTGTTTAAGTCAAATATTGTATTAATTGAATTGAAGATCGATGAGATACAATATATTAAAGTATCGAATAAGAACAACTTGAAATCTTGCGTAGATCAATGACTTGATTTGAAGAATTTTTTTCTTCTGCATGTTGGAGATGCTCTTAGCATGTACTATATATAAACGGGAAAGAGATGACAGACCAAAAGGACATGGACCAAAAGAAATCCTTTCTATAATATCCATTATCCATTATTCATTTCTTTGGCAATCAACGAGAAATTTGAGATAAGGAATCAAAAGAAATCAGCTATGAAAGAGAAATTGAACCTTTGTAGGATAATTGACAGGAGATATCCTTTGGTACCATCATCACTATGGGTGGGACAGAACCTAAGAGTATGAGTCTAAAATGTGGTGGATACTATCTTATAGGCTATAGCTGAAGTTGGTATTAGAGATATGCAAAGCCGGCAATTCTGACCGTTGATCCATGTTGCACCTACATTCGATCAATGATCAGAAATCACCGACAAGCGCATGGGCAACTAACTAATCTTAGTATTTTCGTATGTGTAACAGTGTAACAGCATAAGACACAGCACCTAGGTATGTAAATTACATAAGCACCCTCCAATCATTGGACTGCATTAGTGGGATTTCAAAGCGTAGGGACACAAAAAGGGAGAAAACGCGAATGAGACCCATCCTAAGATACGAGGGAAATAAGTATCCCATTGTAAATTTACTCATTTGCCCTTGCATTTAAGAAATAAATCAATAATATTATAAAATATGGATAAAATACAACTGTCCTTCCCTTATTTTTTTTCCTATCTCCTCCTATCAAATTATAGAGAGTATAAGCAAATGAACTGTCACACACACTCCCTTATCTTTTATTCTCAAGGGGGTCAGGGAAGGCATTATGAGGGCTAAAAGCCATTGGCATGCGGACAAAAAAGGCACAAGGCCAACGCATGAGATCAAAATGTAATTGACAAATAAGAATTGCAAGTTGTGGAAAGATTTACTTTAATTCATAGTTGCAGATATTTTAATTGTTTTGAGATTGGCTAAGTTCTTCAAGCCTTCTGTAAACTTTAGTGAGGGCTTCGTTGCAGACCTTAGGAGATGTGCAGGGTCCGCACATGAGATATATGACATGTCCCAGAGGCCTCATGTAAACTCCGTCTTCACGGAGCTTCTTCAGAAGAGAGCTTGCATACCGTGACCCGTACCTATTCAAAATCCACAGAACAAAACATTTCAAACAAGGGTTAAAAAGATTACAGGACACAACGCAGCGCGGTAATTGTCAGCTATCGCAACGTTGCGTCAAAAAGTTACCGTTGATGATAACACTGTATAATCATAGCATTACGATACATGGAAACTTGTTCTTAATCTATGAAGTATACAAGCACCCCTACATCTTGTCCACAAGCGAAACATTCATGCACACATACATACATACATATGTACACACACATATATATATATATATATATAGAGATAAAAAGATATATCTATAAATATTAAAAGACAGAAGAAGATGTCATGATTCAAAGGGTTGGCCGGCCGATTGAACAGGTGACTTCTGGCCAATGATTTTAAAAGTCAACTTGTGGTCTAAATTGTTAAAACTCATAACCTTGGAACAATTGCTAGCATCATTATGCTGCACATATCGTATAGGATGATATGGTATTACTAAAGAGGCACATGATATTTCAACTTATAATTTTCCAAGGGTACGGGATGATTTGGTGTATGTGGGGGCACCACACAAACATACAAAGTAATAAGAGCATACCCAGCGTTGCAGCCTTCTACTCGGAGCTCTAGAGCACAAAGCGTTCCCAATACAACTACTCTTTGAATTGTAGGATGTGAAGAGATCTGGTACACTAGTTTGTCATCCCATAACTGCAAGCATTTGGAATGATACCATGTGGTGAAATTTAAAAAAAGAAAGAAAAGGAAAGGAAAAAAAAAACCACACACAATGACACTAAAGGACAGCAAGTTCTAGCAAAATTTAAAAAGAACAGGTTTCAGAATTTAACTATTTTAGGCTCCAATACCATGTTGAAATATGGAACCAATTAAGCATCATAATGATGTAAAGCCTTGTTTTTTTTTTTTGGGTCTCATAATGAATTAAATCCCAGGCTAAACACATTAAGCTACCCCTTTTGCAATTCTTAACAGCTCTCTCTCTCTCTCTCTCTCTTTAATCAACTTGAAATTATAGAAATCAATTTATGCCAGGTAATTACACCCTCACATATATTATTCAAATTATACAAGAAAAATGCTGACTGAAAATATATTGAAGGTATTGGATTTGTATGTAGTATTATACAAATGAGACACACACAAGACAATTATAATACACATACCTCGCTAAGTAAGCTTCCTTTGGAAGTGATATTAGGATTTCTCTGAGAATCCTTAAACCATCTTATGGATTTAGCAGCTGCTGTGCACCCGATAGCATGTGCAGAATATGAATGTCCATGCAGAAGGGCCTTTAGCTATAAAATAACAGAAAGTGCTTCTTAGTCTATACATGCATAATACCAACACCAAGAAATGTAAACAAATGCTATACCAGCCCAATTCCCTTTAAAAACATTGCTATACCACATCAATCTGTGTATTCAAATTTGAGCTTAGAGTGAATAATTTAACATATCTTAATCAATGTAAAATCAAATAAGCAATCAAATCAAGTTGAAAAATAAACTTAAGTGTTTCTCATACAACTCAACACACCATAATAAATTACCTTTGAGTCTCCAATAAATGAGTCAAATACAGCATTGGTAGCCAATGTGGCAGCCAAGGGTACAGTCCCACCAGTCATCAGCTTCGCAAAGCAGGCTATATCTGGAAAACAAGATAGTAGTTCTGCGGCTGACTGTAAAACAAAAGTAACTTCCCAATCAATCAAATAAAAATGTATAATAAATTTTTTGAACAAGAGAATGAAATGAAACCAAGGGTTCCAACCTCTGTTCCTAGACGCCAGAAACCAGTGAAAACCTCATCAAAGATAGTGGGAATATTTTTCTTCCGGCACTCATTCACCAGAACCCGCTGGAAAAGTGGATCAACCATAAGCATTCCTCCAGAACCTTGTATAACTGCAGAACAATTCCAAATGAAGAATGGAAAAATTGCTACATTAGTATAAAAGGGAAAGATATAAAGCAAACAGATGTTATATAATCTTTAATTATCAAAAGAAAACTTAGGTTATAAATCTCCGCCTAATCAGAAAGACAAATGCCAAACACACCCATGCACAGTCTATAGAGTAGCAGAAAGCCCATCAAAACGACTTCAAATATAAGACATCTCAAGTGGTGGCCCAGAATAGATGCATCACACCACACACAAGCAGGTGCAGATTCACTATATGAAGATCAGGCTTAGGAATTCATAATTAACAATTTTTCATGTTAGGAGTCAAGTAAATTTTCATGAAGTGTCCAATATAAGAAACTTAATTAAATATATTACCTGATTGATAAAACAAAAACAATTTGATCCAACCAGATATAAAATAAAAATACTGGTATAAGTAATCTTGCCTGGTTCAATAATCAATGCTCCAATGTACCCTTTTGATTCAGGAAACTTTGATAATTGTTCTGATATATATGTTGAATAAATACCAGCAAGATCTGACTTGTCCCTGCTCTTGACAAAAATATCATCACGGGAACCAAAGGCTGTAGAAGTGCCAATGAATGTAAGAATATGGTACCTTAGTAACAGGTCGAAATAGAATAGGTGTGACAAAAGAGGTCACTTACTCATATTTTTGGGATTCAAAGTCCGAGAATGCAACCCTTCAGGTAGGGAAAGGTTCCACATATTGTTGGACAAAAAAACCATCGGAGGATCGAGAAAAAAACCTCTTCCACTATACCTGCACGTAAAAGTTATAAATCTTGACAAGGCTCAATGACAAAATAGCTTGTTCTCTATTGCTGCTAGTTAGCTCTATTCCAAGACAATATTCTGGAATCAAGATACAAAGGATCAAGGTAAGGAAATGACATGCAATTCTAAATTGCATTAATGTCCTCATTCTTTACATATGAATGTATAAATGATATTTATAAGTCTTGCAAGCAAACAATTGAGAGAGTCAAGACCACTGAAAGAAGTGATTTTCAGTGTGCGTAGATTTTATATGCTTTCAGCTTAGTACAAGTAGAAGAAAAATGGAAAACAAACATAAACATAAAAGGTGAAATAAGAGGGAGCTTTCTTAAGTGAAAAGTTGTTGATACTTGATGTTCAAGGAGGAAAAAAAAGGCTCCCGTGGACTACTACACCCCCACTTTGAAGCAAATAATCTAGCATCTTCTATCTATGTCATCAGTAACCAGCAATATATTCTCTATTGCATGCTGACTAACTCCAAAAGTTGATAAATAAGTATACAGATTTGGAATATTTCAAGTATCGTGTGACAGAAAATTCATACCATGGTTGTTGGAGGAAGCCTGTATAAGATGATGGTGCTTGTGCTTCCATAGCACCCAATGTATCACCATGATAAGATCCTTTAAGAGCCAGGACCTGAAATAAACAACCCCTACGTCAAAAGAATTGAAGAAAAATCTGACCATAACTTCCGAAGTTACATCACATTAGAGGATCGTTACAATAGACAAGGCAATGACTTGGCCTAACTGGGCAAAAAGTAGCCTAAACAATCATAAATACAGAAAAAGCAGCAGCTAGAAAAGTTAGCTTATCTAAAGTTTAGACCATAATTCTTACCACATCCACCTCACATAAACTACTCCAGTACTAGCTAAACATGTACAAGTGAAACAAGGGAGAAAATAAAATTGAATTCAGACCATAATTCTAAAAATTGAATCCATACGATGCCAAATAAAAAACCAGATACTCATGCTCCAACGCTGAAGAGACTTGGTTAATGTACAAATGCCAAAATAGTGTGTTTTCAGTATATTTGTCATCTCAACTATATAGGAATATTTTCCGACAAAATTTCATTTACTCATAACAATTCAATTGATCCACAAAAGCCGGTGGCTTAGGAATTTTTTAACCAACAGAACTTTTTCTTTATTGGTTTCAGGGAGCGAAGCAGAGAAAATTACTTGTTGAATTTCATAATGACAATGATTATGTACAAAAGAAGGAGGTGAAAGAGTTTTTCTCATGTTAATTAAACCAATATGATATTAAACTAATGGTGATGAAGAATTAATGAGGCCCACCACAAGCTCAGGATATCTCTCAGCTGTATTTTCCTTGAGATGATCTAAAAGAATTCCACGATCATAAGAGAATTTACGGAATGCCATCTTCAATGCAATCTCAATTGCTGTAGATCCATTATCAGAAAAATATGTTCGAGAAGCCCAACCTGCGTAAATTGACATCAGCCACATATAAGCAGATGGGTAAAGACCAAGGAAAAATATTTGAATAATGTGACAAATTTACGATATTTTGAAATACATTACTACCCTTTGGATTCTACATGTACCATAGGCAACACCTTTGGCCTATGGCATCACAGAGTTAGTTGAATACCCAAATAAAAGATTCATTAGCCACGTGATAAAGCATTGAAAAACTGTAACTAATATAAGTGTGTTTTTAACCACAGAAAGTAGCATACAAGAAAAGTAAATAAAAGGAATACAAGTAACATAATACCAACCTTTTCCAACACCTTCAAGCAAAAGTTCAGCACATTCCAAGGCTGGCTCATAAACATTCTCAGGAAACATTACATGCCCAAATCTTGCAGTTGCATAACCCATATCCCTTGCAAGCTCAGTCTGAAACCACCTAAACAAAAACCACATTAAAAAACTTTAGACATTCCATATTATTCTTTTATATGTCAAATAAATAAAATCATTGACCAAGGGGGCACAACCTGTGCAGGCAAAAAAGATACCTTCCAAAACTAAAAAAGAAACTAAAAGAATCGAAGAAAAATTGAACAGTGAACTGGGGAACAGTCCTTGGCTTGACTATCCATACGGAAGCCACAAATTAACAACACAAACTTTGCTCTCAATGAGAGGGTATCAGATCAGCTCAAAAGATTGAACTCCATGCTCTCTACTGAAAAGTCTATAAGCATGCTCACACATTTTGCATAGTCTAAGCATAAAGCAAGTGCATGAATAAAACAACAATGCGAATGGGCAACATTAGAAGACATAACATACAGGATACATGAGACCATAGGCATCCATTCAGGAATGACATGACCAAGGAGATTGAAAAATATAAAGAATATAAAGCAGCATTATGGCTTTGCAATATGCCACGATCTGACCGTCAATCAATAGATTGAAATCAAGTATCAGAGCAAGCATTTAACAGAAAGATATTTATAAAGATGACCTGTAAAGTAGCATCAGGTCCTTGAGTCCACCAACTGGCACATGCATCAAATTGTTGAGTTATGACATCATCATTCTGAACCTCAAATTAAATGAAACAAAGTTAGCTAGGCATTCTATGAAACGGTCAATAACAGAATATGTATCACCTTGGAAGAAGTGCAAATAAGTTCTTTATACAACTAGAACTACAAAAACAAATGCAGTATAGGCAACCAATACATATTCCTTTCTTTCATTAAGGATTTGTTTAAAAGAGAAAGCAAAAAAAAGTCATGACAGAAATGTAGTATTTCTAGAGTCCACTTCTTCCCCATACTACTAGTGAACGGGAAAACGTATCAAAAAATTAGTAAGGTATGCGGTATAAAAACAGTGATCTTCTCAATTTAATGAATGGGGAGTCTGCTTTGAAATTGTCCGCCCTGTACCCTCCCTCCACCCCAAGGATCCCATCCCAAATTGCATGAGAAATAGGTCTTACATGTAATTTTCCGAATGCTTGATTATCATAAAAGATTCCTAACATATCATAGGATTCCCTTAGGTCCAAAATATGAAAGAAACAAATGTTTCCTTGCCTTGGAATAAATAGAATAAAACGGATTGGTACGATCCGACCTATTATTAGAGATCAATCCAAGGATTTATTTTACTTCCCCACCTAGCTACTCTAGGTTGGGGGGTAGGTCCGGGGGGCATCATTTAATTAGTAAAGCCACATATGCTATCTGGCACAAACCTTGAAGACTGAAAAATTTTCACCGCAGCGTGAATCAATCACTGTAACATCTCCTTCTGATACAAATGTGTGCTGAGTAAATGGCCACCAGAAGACATCTACGGCCCTCTTTGGCATGTCATGCAATCTCTTGATTCTTTCGGTGTAAGCTGACAGCATTATTTCCATCAACGAATCAAATACGTTATGAGCATCATCATACCATTCCATAAGGTCATCTGACAAGTCTTGTGGAATAGGTGGCAGTACAAGCACTGGAACACTAAACAACAAATGATAACAGTTAGTATATATAGATTTTGCATGACTAGAAGGAAATCTTAAACACGTCATACAACAAAAGCATAATTATCATATCAGGTCAAAGACAGTGAAATCCAAATACATGAGCAACGTTTACACATATTTGTCCAGATATAGTTACATATAGTATATAACCACTATTAATAAGAGCAATCCAAATTACCTGTTTCGAAAATATGATGCTAAAGGCACCTCATTTACAAGGCCATGATCCTCAAATACAACTGCAACAACATCATAACCTCGAATTTTCAAACTTTCATAAGCTGAAATGGTTCCAGAAATACCACCTAACCGTCCATCTCCGACAAGAATAGCTGGTAAACGGAAAGGCCTGCTCACATATACTAACTTCTCACGTTTAGAAATTTGTTTGACTAGTAATAGCAAGAGCAGGGATACTCAAAGAATGTATTATAAATAACCAAACTACGAATTTGAAGCACCTGTACAAGTCACATTGAAGTGACCCAGAAGGCCCTGGACTGGCAACCCCGCCAGCCGTCTCAACCACACAAAAAGAGTCCACTTTCTCCTTCCCCACCCCAATCTGCAAACACCTCTGCAGCATTTTGAGCAAGGCCGAGTCCTCCACTGCCCCGCTTTCCCTCTCAGCCGCCAAGTGCGGCGACACGGGGTCTCCCCACGCGTACATTGTCTTACAAAGCAGCTCCGAAATCGGACCGGTTCCAGAATTGTCCCCAACAACCCTCCTCTCCTCACACCAGTTCAAATCGCGCATGCCCTTGTCGAAATTTTTTGGAGCTTGGGAGGCTGAGATGGAGCTGGCGGCTGAGGCCGAGGCCTTGAGGACGTGATTGGAGGCGAGGAGAGAGAGGTGGGGGGAGCGGCGGACAAGAGAGGTGAGCTTGGAGAAGACGAAATGGGAATCGGACTCGGCGGGGTAGCCGGTTTGGATGGGCTTGAGGTAGAGGAAGGAGCGGCGCCGGTGGCGGGAAAGGAGAGAGGAGGCGGCGAGGCCGGCGGAGACTAGGGTTTTTCCGAGGGAGGTATTGGAGGACCAAATGAGGTAGATGGGGTGAGAGAGAGGGACGGTGAGAGGCGTGGAAGGATTGGTGGCGCCGGCGCCGGCGGTGGTGGAGAGGTGTTTGATGACGTGGCGGTGGTGGAGTTGGTGGCGGGTGGGGCGGAGGAGGAGAGAGGTGAGGGTCAGCATGGCTGTGGTGGTGAAATGTTGGGGGTGTGTGGTGTGGAGAAGAGAGAGTGTTGGTTGGGGGTTTGCGAGGGTTTAATAAAGAAGGGAAAGGAATGTTGGTGGGAGTTAAATATAAAATGCGTTATTCGTTTTCAACCTGAACCTATAGTATTTACCCAAAGGAGGACGCAATGCCAAAACAAGGGCCAAAGGGGAAAATAATCAGAATTTTCCTCAATCAATTTGTGCAAACACAATTTCAACGCACATTTTAGGCATTTCTTTGAACAACAACAAAAAGAAGAAGAAAAAGTGTAATGTTGGGTAAGATTTGGAGAAAACAAGAGTTAGGAATTGACCATAATCAATTCTATTTTCCACATGAATTACAAATTCACAACAAATTACTCTTTATTAATGGATCTAAAGATGTAGGTGTCGTAGGTATACCAACTCTAAAATTGAAAGTTGTTTGCTCAAAAAGAGTGCTGCTATTTCCACCCCCTGTCATATTTCCCCACCCATCTTATCTTCCCACCCACCATATAAATTTGAAAAAAAACAAAATCTTATTTTTCCACTCACCGTTATTCCTAAAACACCCTTAAATTATTA
Organism: Prunus padus; assembly: GCA_024362665.1. Taxonomy (NCBI): domain Eukaryota; kingdom Viridiplantae; phylum Streptophyta; class Magnoliopsida; order Rosales; family Rosaceae; genus Prunus; species Prunus padus. The sequence goes on from JANFAM010000020.1 coordinate 7,311,433, forward strand.
AAGCAAACTAATATTAAAATAACATTTTTTTTATAAAAAAAAACAAACAAACTCTCTCCCCCCTTCCCAACGTAGCCCCACCCCTCAGCAACACTACACTAGCCACCAGCCCCTCCCCCACCTCTTCACCCTCCTTCACCATGGCTTGAGCAAAATTCTCAAAAAACTTAGGGTGCGTTCGGTAACGTTTCAAGGAGTTGTTTTCATTTTCATAAAACAAAAATGAGGCAAAAACGAGTTCGGTAACCCAAAAATAGAAAACACTGAGAATGTTTTCATAAAATGAAAACAAGTTCTTGTGTACTTGTAGAAAATAGAAAAAAGTTGTTTTCATTCTCATGGGAAACGTTTTCATAAAAATAACTCACATTATTATTTCAAATTGTACTACCAGACACGTTTTCATTGTTTTTGTTTTCTGAAAATGTTTTCTAATTAATCTATCAGACGCATTTTCATTTCCTGAAAATGCAAATTCGTTTTCTTGTTTTCATTCTCTGAAAATATTCTACGAAAACATTCTCCGAAAACGTTACTGAACGGGCCCTTAGTTATTTGTGCAGAGCTTCTTCAACCTTTGCGCGAAGCCATGATTAATACCAAAAAAATGCGAATTCACCTCTACACAAAAATCTTGCGAATTCACCTGCACCCACTTTGCGAATTCACCTCTAGTCTTATATCAATCTGTGAGAGACAAATAATCCAAATAAGAAAACACTAATTCACCACGAATTCAAAACAGAAAAAAAACAGAAAAAAAAAATCTAGAAAGAAAAAATAGTAAAGAAGCAAGAGAGCCTTCAATCTCATACACCAAGTGAGTTTTTTTAAAGAGAAACGATTGTATTAAAAGGCTGGATAGGCATCAACAACACTTGAAATTATTATTATTTTAATTAAAAAATAGCAACCACGACCAACAAAAAAAGAGACCACACGAAAGAATCTGGAAAAAAAAAAACGAATGAGGAAACGAGGAACACAGATTCATTTCATCGCTACCACCAAATCCAAGATAATGAAAAAATGTTGTTTTATTTTTATTTTAGTTTATTATTTTATTTGAAATGATTTTAAAAAGTTTTTTCCTTAGGTGCTTAAAAGTTATTATACAAAGGGATAAATTTATCTTTAAAATTTTGAAAATAAGGTGGGTGGGAAAATAGGATAGGTGGGTGGAAATAGCAGCACTCCTAAAAAATTAGCAAGTGTCGAATAAAGATTCGGCCAAAAAGTGCCGACATGAAAGTCTTCGCTCAACTAGGGAAAAGAAAAAACCTTGGAAAATGCAAGGGAGGGAAAACCTAGCACAAAGAAGTTTGCTTTTGGTTCATGGGAAAGCCGGTTTAGGATGGCAAATCAATTGTTCTCCCATATTTGGTAAGTTCAGCCATAGGAAATAGTTACCTGACACAGGAAAATAAGGGGGGAATGTAACCCTCCTCTCCCCTTAGAGCATCCGCAATGGGCTCCCTAAACCACCTCCTTAGCTAAAATTTAGGGAGGAATTGAAAAAACCCACCTCCAATCATGCTCCCTATCCAGCTCCTAAAATAGGAGACCTCTGAGCTCCTAAATCTGAGGAGAGAGAAATTTCTAGTGACTCCCTATAATTAAATACTACCATATTTTATTATTATTTTAAATATTTATTTATGTCTTTAATTTTATCAATTTTTTTCCTGCATTTATATTTTGAATCACCCTATTCTTTTTGCCGTAGCTGTATGTGCTTTGCAAAGCACAAACAAATAATTTTTTTTTTTAATTCTTTTCACTGTAGGCATTTTGCACCACACAAACACCTTTTTTTTTTTTTTTTTAATAGTTCTTTTCACTATAGGTATTTTGCAAAACACAACAACCATAGAATATCAAAATTGAATAACAAATAAACTTACAATTAAAATTGGATACATATTACCGTTGGCATTATTTGCTACCAAATCCAAATCCAAAATGAAAATTAAATTGAAGTTCATTAAAAAATAGAATTGCCCAACCAAAGACCAACAACTCTTGAATTGAATACATTTTACCGTTGGCTTTATTTACAAAACGAAAATGAAAATTGAATTGGAGTTCATCAAAAAATAGAATCTTAATTGAAAGCTTTTGCACAACCAAAGAAGTAAAGCATTTATGACTCTCCAAATTAGGGAGTATGGTTGGAGTTGAAATTTTTTAGAGAGCTCCTAAAATAGCATTTTTGTGTTTTTAGCTAAATTTTAGCTAAGAAATAGGGAGTATGATTGTGGATGCTCTTAGGTTTCATTTTCTCTTCTCATAGGAAACTTTGGGAAAATGAGTTGGCATTAAATGCACATTTTTTATGATCATTTTGTTCCAATTAACAGTTTAGAATTACAATATTGCATTAAATGCATTCTTTTTTTATTGAATTTCATATAAGTATAATTGGAAAATTAAACAAACTTTGTTTTACATTCCTACACAAACCAAACATGGGAAATGAAATAAAGTTGTATTTCCTAGTTACTTTCCCAGCATTACCAAACATAGAAAATTAATCTTCCCTTTCCCATCCATTGAGAAAAGACATGAGAAATTATTTCACATCCTTATTGGAAGAATAAGGAATCCTTGTCGTTCCGTTTTCGCGAATCTCTTGACAAAGCCCCTTCAGTTCACCAAAACCCCTGACCTTCTTTTATGAATGACCTTATTGGACTATATGAGTTAATGTTTCTTGTAACTAAGAACTAGTTAATTATAAGTTTAGTTATTTTATTGATGTAATTTGGTAAAAATTGGTTCAAGAGAGGTACAAATATTAGCCCTTGACAACTAGGGATGGCAACAAGACGGTTCGAGACAGGGTATGGTAATACCATCCCCGTCCTTGTTCCCCATCCTCGTCCCCGCCTGCGCCACCATCTCCTATAAGAATTTTTGGGGAATCTCCGTCCATGTGCTCGTCGGGGGGCTACCTCCCAAACGCGCCCTGAATCCCCTATTTTTATTTTAAAAAATATCCATCCTACATTATAACACTTATCTTTCACTTTAAATTATCATTTAACTCAATTACATTCAATTGAATTATAAAATTCAACTCATTGACTCAAAATAATCTCAATTCAATTTGACAAAACTAAACAAATATCATATTATATTGTATTCATACATAGTTATATTATATTATATACTACTTAAAAATAAATATATTACTTTACGCATCAGAAATCAGTGACAATCTACAACGACTTTGCTAAAAGTAGCAAAAGACTGTGTTGCTCTTCATTTGCTATTTTCTTTGAAAATGGAAAAATCCATTCCCTTTATAGGAAAGTTGAGGGTGTAGGGGTTGTTGGTTTCGTTTGTCATAAGAAAAATTATTTAAAATAAACCAATATTATATTATTTAAATATTTTCACAAAAGGTAAGGGGAAGATGGGGGCTGCGATGAAAGGAGAGAGAGATTATCCGTGAAGAACCGGTGTCTTAAAAGAAAAAGTATATATATAGATAATTTGGAGATTTGATATTTACTAAGATTATCTATAGATTTTTCAAGGGGCTTGGAGGTGTCAAATGGTTATTTGATGAGAGCTAAATATATTTTAAGTATAAGGTGGATTTCATTAAGCATGAGGTGTTGGTCAAGAGTTGTCTTTTGAGTAGTAGGAGATGGCGTCAATTGCATGCATGCAATAGTTTATGCATGAGCTGTAGATTCAAGCTTGAGGTGGCGAATTTAGTCCACGCAATAGCATGAGCTATTGCTTGTAAAAGATTTCGTGAGTCACACACTAGCCACCAATCCTTTTTGTGTCTATCTTCTTCTAATTGGACCAAAGAAACACTTAGTCCGGCGGCAGCTGCAATTAAATTCTTATTTATAGGAATTGCCGACTTTACCATCTTAGTTCTTCATTGTAGTCATATCATTCTCTCTAATTTCGTTGCACAGCTGCCAATACATCATGTTATTATTTGAAAGGATTTTAAATTTTAACATTTTATTTTCTGTTTTAATTTTTGGCTGTTTTCTTTTATTTATTATGGGAGTTACAATTTATTTAATTTTCAGTTTTTATTTTCTATTCATTGCACCAACTTTTCTGGTTAAATGTGTATGGAGGTTACGAGTTTTGGATGCCTATAAAAGGCCACTCCTCCTTCACATTTTAACACACCACAATCAGATTTCTCTATTCTTATACTTTCATATATTCCCTATTTTCCATATTATTTTTGGGCAACGGTTCTGTGACTTAGAGATTTCTATCCGACTGTGAACGTGCTCATAGCGGACCTTAAGCCTGCGTATTGGGGTCGTATCTTGGAGTCTTGTAGACCGTCATTACCTGCACGTAGGGAGGCTACAAAGGCTTTAGGACAGCGTCTTTGACGTGCTTTCACTATACCAGGCTTGCTTTCTTACTCTTGATTTATTTTACTTATTTATTTGTTTCTTTATTTTTAATTTATGGTTTAAACTTTGTTTTACATATTGTTTATATTTAAAAGTTTATAATTTGGATTTTTTAAGGAAAAGGAAAAACATCAATATTTTAATAACAATCTAAAGCCTTTGTATGTTAAAATAATTTTCCTTACCGTATTTGTTATTACTATAAGTTTCACTTTATTTTCTTTTGAAAAAAAAAACGGAAAAACAAAATACTACAGTTTGAATCAAAACAGCACTATTCACTCTATTTTCTTTTTAAAATCAAAAAGAGAAAAAAAAAACGGCTGATTGCTTTGAATCAAAACAGCACTATTCAAAATAGATAAGTACTATTCATTGCTTAATATTTTAACCTAATATCTGTTGTTGAAAATTTATCCTTATCTTAATATTTAAGTCTTTAAAAAACGTAAATTGAATGAATAAATAACGTTGGAAAACTTAATAAGGTTTCTCTGTCAATATAAAGTTTAAAACGTTGAGATCTAAATAGGCACTGTTTGAAATCTTGAATAAGTAATTGAAACTTTAAATAAATAAAAAACGTTGGAAAGCTTAATAACCTGGATAAATTGAAATAACTAGAGTTTCAATTTATTCTCCTTTCAAATAATTTATTCAAAAAGGAAGATACTCAAAATCCTTAAAATATTCTCCTTGCTTTATTCAAAACCTTTAAAACGTTAAAAACATATTTGTCAAATCCTTAAATATCCTGATAACATTAATAACATATTTGTCAAAAATAATAAAAATAATAATAAAGTTACTTATAAAAAAAAACGTAACAGTAGTTTAATAACGTATCAGTATTTATAATTGTTTTGCATTAATAACTATCTGATTTAATTCTCAATAGTTACTTGAATATCCTAATAACGTTAATAATAGTTGGTATATATATTCTTAATAATAATAATAATAATAATAAAGTTACTTATAGGAAAACGTAACAGTACTTGAATATCCTAATAGTTACCTGAATAGTACTTGCATTAATAACTATTTGCTTTAATTCTCAATAGTTACCTGAATAACCTAATAACATTAATAACGATAATAATAAACTCCCAATTAAATTCCCACAATAACAATTTGTATTAGTAACTATTTACATTAATATCCAATAAAGTATTTGCTTTCACTATACCAGATTTTGTTGCTTCATTATTGTTTATTGGAATTGAGATGGATAGTGTAGAGACCAATAGTGTTAAACTTGAGAAATTTAATGGGACAAATTTTAAGAGGTGGCAAAGACAACTTAAATATTGGTTAACTGTTTTAGGGTTAGTCTCTGCCTTAGAAGATCAAACCACACCTAATGAAACTATTGAAACCACTTCTAGTGAAACTACCTCTAAAACTAAGGAAAAGATGACAAAAGAAAAATTGGAATATCATTGCCATAATAGAATTCTTAGTGCTCTCTCTGATGATCTCTATGATGTTTATCAAGATACAAAAAATGCCAAAACTTTGTGGGATGAATTAGAGGCTGAATATGGGATAGAAGATGCAGGAATAGATCGTTTTACAATCTCAAATTTTAATAACTATAAAATGACTGAGAATAAAGCGTAAGTGAACAAATTCATGAGTACCAAGATTTTTAAGGAAAATAAAACTTAAGGGTACAAAGTTTAGTGAAGAGTTTAAAGTTTCTTGTCTCATTGATAAATTACCCCCAAGTTGGTCAAACTTTGCAAAAACCCTTAGGCACAAACAAGGAGATTTAACTTTAACCCAAGTATTAAACTCCCTTAGGGTTGAAGAGAAACATAGATCAAGTAACAAGCCTAAGGAAGAAAAGACAAACGTGAACCTAGTGGAAAGTTCAAACAATAGGAATCGTTTCCAATCTAGAAGGAAATTCTTCAAGAGAACAAATAGAAATGGCCAACCCAATCACAACCAAACCAACCGAAACCAAAATCGCCAGCACAATAGACCCCATAACAATTCCAATGGCAATATGGATCAACCATGCTTCATTTGTGGGAGAACAAATCAACTGGGCCAAAGACTGTCATTACAAGAAGATCGAGCCCTACAAGCCAAAGCCTAAGTGGAACAAAGGACAAAGGGGTCCTAAACCCCAAGTGAATGTGTTGGTGGATCAAGATGATCAAGATGAACCCAATATAAGAACTCAAGTGGAGGAAGTGTAACCCTAGGAAATGACACCGTCGCACAAGTACGTGGAATAGGAGAAGTGGAATTGAAGATGACATCTGGGAAGGCTCTAACTCTCAAGGATGTGCGACACGTTCCTGACGTGAGGAGAAACCTTATTAGTGGATCGTCCTTAGTAAAACAAGGATACAAAATTGTAATGGAGTCGAATAGGATTGTTATTACTAGAAATAATGTCTTTATTGGAAAGGGATATGTTTGTGACGGATTGTTCAAAATAAATGTTGTTTTTGAAGATAATAAAATTTCTCCTCAAGTTTTTAATGTTGAATCTTGTAATGTATGGCATGGAAGGTTAGGACATGTAAGTTTGAACAAAATCAAAAGATTAATGGATCTTGAGCTAATCCCTAAGTCTAACGTAGACCTTAAGCACAAATGTGAAGTGTGTGTTCAAGCCAAACAAACTAGGAAGTCCTTCAAACCTGTAGAGAGAAACACCCAAATCTTAGAGCTCATACATAGTGACGTGTGTGATTCAAATAGGTCTCCTACTAGAGGTGGAAACAAGTACTTTGTGACATTTATTGATGACTTCTCTAGGTATTGCTATATTTATCTTATTAAGACAAAAGATGAGGTGTTTGATAAACTTAAGATTTATAAAAGTGAGGTAGAAAATCAATTGGAGAAAAAGATGAAAAGATTTAGATCCGACAGAGGTGGGGAGTATACCTCAAATGAGATTGGAGTGTTTTGTGAAGAACATGGAATTATACATGAAGTTACTCCACCATATTCACCTCAATCTAATGGAGTAGCTGAAATGAAAAATAGAACTTTAATGGATATGGTAAATTCTATGCTTCTTAGTAGTAGACTACCTGAGAATTTGTGGGGGGAAGCAATGTTAACTGCCTGTTTCATACTAAATAGGATAACATTGAAGGATAATGAGAAAACTCCTTATGAGTTATGGAAAGGAAGATCACCTAACCTTAGAATCGTAAAAGTGTGGGGGTGTTTAGCTAAGGTACTCATACCCGATCCTAAGAGGAAGAAAATAGGTCCTAAGACTGTAGACACAGTTTTCCTTGGTTATGCCAAAAATAGCAGTGCCAATAGGTTTTTGGTGATTAACTCTGAAGTAAAAGAGATTGCAAATAACACAGTTATGGAAGCTAGAGATGCTACATTATTTGAAGATATTTTCCCGTATAAAACAAGAATTTCTAAGGAAGTACAAATAAGTGAGAAACCTTCTAGCTCAACTACGATTGAAAATTTAGAATCTCAAGAACTTAGAAGAAGCAAAAGAGCGAGAGTTGAGAAGAACTTTGGAGATGATTTTTATACTTTTCTAGTAGAAGGAGATCCTACAACTTATAAGGAAGCTATTATGTCTGTAGATGCACCATTCTGGAAAGAGGCTATAAATGACGAGTTTCAATCTATAATCCAAAATAATACATGGATGTTAACGGATTTGCCTGCTGGAAATAAAGCGATAGGGTGCAAGTGGGTGTTTAGGAAAAAGTTGAAACCAGATGGAAGTATTGATAAGTACAAAGCAAGATTGGTAGCTAAGGGTTTTACACAAAAGAAAGGGATAGACTATTTTGATACTTACTCACCTGTTTCTAGGATTACCACCATAAGAACTTTGATAACTTTAGCATCCGTGCATAATTTAGTGATTCATCAAATGAATGTGAAGACGGCATTTTTGAATGGAGACTTAGATGAAGAGATCTATATGGAGCAACCCGAAGGATTCATAGTTAAGGGCCAAGAACACAAAGTGTGTAAGTTGGTTAAATCTTTATATGGCCTTAAGCAAGCTCCTAAGCAATGGGATGAGAAATTTGACAAGGTGATTCTAGATTATGATTTTAAGATGAATGATCATGATAAATGCGTTTATTATAAAGAGAATAATGGAGAACATGTAATCTTGTGCCTATACGTTGATGACATTTTGATCTTTGGGACGAATATAGATATTGTGAATGATGTGAAGTCATATTTATCTAGGAATTTTGACATGAAAGATATGGGAGAAGCACATATAATTTTAGGAATGAAAATTGAGAAGACAACATAAGGAATTTCTCTAAGTCAATCTAGTACAATTGAGAAGATGTTGAAAAAATTCAATTACTTTGAGTGTAAGCCCACACCAACACCTTATGATCCTAATATTCATTTGAAGAAAAATCTAGGTGAACCATTTTCTCAGTTAAAGTACTCCCAGATGATAGGTTCTTTGTTTTACATTGCAAATAAGACTAGGCCAGATATTGCTTATGTTGTTGGAAGATTAAGTAGGTATACACATAACCCAAGCAAGGAACATTGGAATGCTCTGGAAAGAGTTTTCAAGTACCTAAGAGGAACAATGGACTATTCACTGTGCTATAAAGGATTTCCAAATGTGGTAGAGGGATATAGTGATGCAAATTGGATAACAGACAATGAAGAAGTGAAGTCTACTAGTGGTTACATTTTCCTATTGGGTGGAGCTGCAATTTCATGGGGTTCTAAGAAGCAAACAATTATTTCTAGAAGTACTATGGAGTCTGAACTCATAGCTTTAGTTATTACTTGCACTGAGGCTGAATGGATTAAGAGTTTATTGATGGACATGCCTCTAGTAGAGAAACCATTGCCTGCTTTATCTATTCATTGTGATTGCAAGGCTACAATAGACTTAGTGAAACAATCTCATACAAATAGGAAAATGAACAGGCACATACATGTGAGACATAAATATGTGAAGAGCTTATTAAGTAAGAACATTGTGTTTTTGGAGTATGTGAAGTCGGAGAACAATATTGCTGACCAATTGACTAAAGGTCTTTCTAGGAGCAGAGTCCTAGAAATGTCGAGGGGGATGGGTTTAAGCCCATAAGGGAGTCACCTAGGGAGGTAACCCAACTTCTGTGATTGGCGATCCCATGAAGGAAGTTCAACGGGTAGAAACAATCCATACTGTGTGACTCATTGAGCACTGTTTATATAATGTGGAGGCATCCTAGAGATGTCCTCATGCTCATCCCTATGACATCAGTGCTATATAATGTGACATTAGGAAGGGAGTTATCCCTGAATGAGTTTCGAGGCGGGCAATCTCCCGCAGGGTGTAGGTCACATGTACTCTTGGAGAACTCACCTAAGTGAGAGACGTCGTGAGGCCGCGACTGTGAGAATTGGGCTATTCTCTAGCAACTCTCATGAGAATCAAGATTAGCGCATGGCCATAAATAGCGCTACCCCGCTTCCAAGTCTCAACCAATACTATGTGTGGGATATGTTGAAGTTTGGTCAAAGGTGCCGAGTTCAATACTGTGTACACTCAGGTTCCTCAAATGAAAACTATCATCACTAAGTGAAGGTTCAAGCCCCGGAAGGCACCTACACCTATTGCATAGTATTATGTTGCCCATATGTATATTTTCTTTATCTTTTACTATTTTAAAATTTTAAAACCCTTTGTGGGGGATTGTTATTATTTGAAAGGATTTTAAATTTTAACATTTTATTTTCTGTTTTAATTTTTGGTTGTTTTCTTTTATTTATTATGGGAGTTACAATGTATTTAATTTTCAGTTTTTATTTTCTATTCATTGCACCAACTTTTCTGGTTAAATGTGTCTGGAGGTTACGAGTTTTGGATGCCTATAAAAGGCCACTCCTCCTTCACATTTTAACACACCACAATCAGATTTCTCTATTCTCATACTTTCATATATTCCCTATTTTCCATATTATTTTTGGGCAACGGTTCTGTGACTTGGAGATTTCTATCCGACTGTGAACGTGCTCATAGCGGACCTTAAGCCTGCGTATTGGGGTCGTATCTTGGAGTCTTGTAGACCGTCATTACCTGCACGTAGGGAGGCTACAAAGGCTTTAGGACAGCGTCTTTGACGTGCTTTCACTATACCAGGCTTGCTTTCTTACTCTTGATTTATTTTACTTATTTATTTGTTTCTTTATTTTTAATTTATGGTTTAAACTTTGTTTTACATATTGTTTATATTTAAAGGTTTATAATTTGGATTTTTTAAGGAAAAGGAAAAACATCAATATTTTAATAACACATCATTACTATCATTTCAATTCTTCAATTCGTTCTTCTAGAGTAGCATTCTACCGTGTACTAGAGAAAGTAAGAGAGAGAAGAAAAGATAGAGAATTGCTTGGACAAGTGGTGAGTACAATCATCTGTTGTGAGTACAATCATATGTTACATATTATTACTTGAGTTTGGAGAACATTAAAGGTTCTTTGAATAAATTGATTATATGTGGTTTTAATTAATGTTTTGATTTAAAACATATGAACTTGTTCGTCAATGATTCATAGGTAAGTATAACATGTTTTATGTTTTCAACTATTTTAAATGGTGCCGAACCATGTGAAAATATGTTTGTGAATGTATTGGTGGAACTCATATGAGAATGGCCACGTATTTATATATAAATGTATATATATACTGTTGTGATAGTTGTATTTTCAGAGAAAACAATGTTTAATATGAAAAGGAAATTTCAATTGTTTTCGGAATCAGAATGTTTTGGTTTGATGAATAGAGGTAAGAATACCTATAATCCCTCATGAGAGTGTCAAGTTGGGCATGTCTCGTGGCAACAATTAGGGATTACAACCCTTGAATGAAAGACCCAAAAATAGTTAGAGCTCTAGTCTGTCACCATATGGTTCATGTTTTTGAGATCATGAATGCGTAATGCGCTCTTGTGGTGGGAGGGTAGTGCGACACTAATGCTCTTGTGATGGGAGTGGTAGTGTTTCAAATGAGAGATTAATGTATTCTCGCTTTTGTTTGTCAAAAAGTGACGATATGCGGTTTTCTAAAGAGAAAGAGTTTTTGGAAATCAGTGGATGACTTGACAGTTTTGAGAAAGCAAAAGACTTGTGATTTTGTTGTGGTAGATTTCCATGGTAGTACATGGACTGTGTGTGCTCTAAATAAGTGCATGTGTGATGTTAATTATGTGGAAAGAATATGTGCTACTTGTTGTGGTTTACTCATACGAGTTGTAAAAAGCTTACTGGGTTTGTCAATGATGACCCAGTACACTATTTGAGGGTGTAGGGGTTAACTCTGTAGGTAAAGGAAATCAAGGATATGAGCAAGAGGCTTCATGTACAGTTTTGCAAGGTGTGTTTTGTTTCCACTACTAGTAACTGAAAGATTTCCACTGTGATAATAAGCTCTGAATGAGCAATTATGTAATAGATTGAAGTTTCACTTTATTATGTAATGATGTAGTGTAATATACGACTATGAAGTATGAGTCTGTATTAATATTGTGAGTTTGGAATGGTTGTGTACTGAAATAAAAGTAGAAACGTTGTGGTGCATTTTTATTCATTCCGAGCTTCATGTTCTGAATTGTGTTTTTTTTTAATAACTAAGCTGATTTTAGTTGTGTTGGAAATTCGGGGTGTGACAACTTGGTATCAGCGCATTTGGTTAACTCTAAGAGAACTTTAGATTTTAGAGTAATGAATCCTCTTGACTAGACTCTTGAGTGGTCAAGTGTGAATCATGATCTTAGAGGAATGGGTCCTCTGAATGTTGTTGATTTGTTTTAGTTGTGGTAGTGTTGCTATCATACTTATTGTATCTTAAGTCAGTACACAAGTTTTGATTAAATGATACTTTTGATTTGTAAGGTATGGATCCTAGAGGCTGAGGTAGAGGCAAATGTAGAGCTATAGGCCAAGCTACACCACATGGTGAGAATGTTCCAGTTTCGGAGATTCATATTCATGGTGTGGTATCACCTGAAGGAGATGTGTACATTGACCATGATATGGCAGAGTTATTTGAGGAATTTATGCAGACTAGAGTGCAGGGAGTGCCAGAATCGGAACATGTTGCTCCACCAGTGAATGAGCAACCAGACCCTATTCGACTTCCTATGTTAATTAGAGAACTTAGATGATGGGAAGCACAATCATTTGGTGGAAATACAGATTTTCATGAAAGCTGATCAATGAATTGGTAATATAAAAATTTTATTTCAAATGATTGACTGTACAGAAGTGGAGAAGAGGAAGTTGGCTATTTTTCTCTTACAAGATGTGGCTAGTGTTTGGTGGGAACCTGTTAAAAGGGCTAATGATGTCACACTTTATGGACTAGGATGGGTTTGAAACGCTCTTCTATGGTAAATATGTCCCTCATATTGTGAGGGAATGATTGGAGGTTGAATTCTTGGAACTAAAGTAAGGATCTATGACCGTGAGACAGTATGAGGCAAGATTTTGTGAATAGTAACATTTTGCCCAACTCATGAGTGAGATATAAGGGGCTAGGAAGTTTGTGCGTGGGCTAAATGATAATATCAAGAAATCAGTGGTTAATTTGTGCCACAAGACCATGATACGTGTTGTGGGTTGTGCCACTTCTGTTGAGAAGAATAATCTGGACTATCAGAAGAGTCAAGAGGAAAAGAGAGATCACAAGGGTAAGGGAAAGACACCAGCATAGAGTAACAATACCTCTAGTTCTTGCGGAAATGTTTGGAAGAAACAAAGGATGAACAACAAAGCTCCAAACAAAAATGTAGTACCTGCTCAATAGTCTAGGCCAGTGAAATGCTACAATTGTAATGAGGTTGGTTATACTTCTAGAATGTGTTATAAACCCAGGAATCCAGTTTGTTTCACATGTGGAAAGGCAGTACACTATGCTAATGTTTGTACCCAGCGAAAAAGGGGACGATAAACCAAGGCAACAACCCTAAGTGCATGCTAGAGTATTCAGAATAGGGCTGAGGAATGCAGAAGTTGAAGGTACACTAACTCTCTGTAATAGTCTTGTAAGAGTGTTATTTGTAATTGTATTTAGGTGAAGGGGTAAATTAAAACCCCAATGGATAAATCTAAGACAACAATAATTAAATGTTCCTAGTGACTAGTCAACGACTAGTCATAGACCTATGAACAAACAAGAGATACACATATCCAAATCCCCTAATCAAACAGATCTGACAATGATAATGATCGATTGAACCTAGCAGAAATATGACTAGTCAATAAACTAGTCATAAACCTATAAACAACAAATTAGTTCATAGATACAAGGAAAATCAATTAGCCAAAACTGGTATGAAGCTAAGCAACACTATGACCAGTCAAAAACTAGTCATAGGCCTATGAACATGTAATACAGAACCTAGATTCACAACAGACCAATTATTAACACTTGCAATCCTAGAAGAAAGCTAAGTGACACCCTAGACACTCAGAATGATCCGTCAATTCAGGCATCCTCAGTGCTAGCAACAACTAGAGTGTAGAGTGTGTGAACATCAATTGAATCAAAATAGAGATACTCAACAGATTATGACTAGTCAACAATCAAGAAAATCAAACCTAGAAAATTGTTCACCCAAAAACCCCCCATTGAGAAAAACTGGGATCATCATCCGACCAGGCGATCTACTAAGCAAAGAAGATTCTTACATAGAATTCACACGCAAGCTCAAGAAATCCTAGGTCTATTTTGGAAACAACCTATACCTCCTTCACGCATTCTTCTTTTCTAAACTTAACAAAGCTTGCAGCTGGTCCTTCATGGCAATGACAGCTTCCTCCTCAGCTCATTCATCCCATGGCACTAGCTTACACAGCTCAACTCCAAACTGGAACAAGAAATTTAGATTCCAAATGAAATGACCAATTTCTTCAAGAAACCACTCTTGAAGAAATCAATCTAGAATCTGACCTAAATCTATATGATGTGTTTGATTTAGCTAGATGCAAATTTTATTTTCCAAAGTAGTTTTCAAAATTAATTTGAAAAACTCATTTATGAAGAATGGAAAGTTTACTCAAAGAGAAGGAGTGCAGAGGAGAAACCCAAAAACCTCTCAATAAACGTCTCTCAAGTGACGGATGCCAAAAAGGAATGAAGGGTACATTTACCCAAAATTCCTAAGTCATAAAAGGACATATGGCAGCAAAAGAATATCAGAGAATAAGACAAAACTTCATTAGGACCCAGCTAGAATCACACATGAGCTGGCGATCCTTATCATGCAATGAAGATGAGTAGTCATACACATACAAAACGACTAGTCATAACCTAATGCATTCTAATGAATGTAATGTGAGAAATTATCCTTGCCAATCCATGATTATGTTGAGCCTTCTGAAGATAACAGCCAGATGAGAACAACTTGAGCAATTTATCTTAGTCTAACCTTGAGCTTGGGTAATTACATTATGCAATTACAAAGTTGTCAAGGGAAGCTAAAGACCTTAGCTAAACATAACCTAACATTATTTGATACCGGAGCTTCGCATTCATTCATATCTATGTCCATTGTGAGCATGTTGGGATTAACTCATGTACCTCTTATTATGCCTTTATATGTTAAGTCACCACTAGGGGTTTCTACAAAGCTTGATTTGGTGTGTAAGTATTGTCCTTTGTTGATTGGAAATAATGAGTTCTTTGCTGATTTGATTGTGCTTGCAAACAATACTTTTGATGTGATTCTCGGTGTTGATTGGTTGCAACTCAATCATGTTGTGATTGATTGTTATGAGATGAAAGTATCATTTCATATTCCACAATAACCAATCTTTCATTATAGATGCATTAAAAATGATGTAGCAATGAGAGTCGGGTTCCTAGCTCTACTTGAGAGTATGGAATGTAGGTTTGTGATTCTGGAAGTCCTGAAGGTATGTGAAAATGCAGATGTATTCCAGGATATTTCGGGGTTACTTCCAAGGAGGGTTGTGGAGTTTGGTATTGATGTGATACCAGGTACATCACCTATATTAAAGGCACCGTATAGAATGACACCAATTGAACTGAAAGAGTTGAGGATTCAAATTGAGGAATTAGTTAAGCAGGGTTTGGGGTGCACCTGTTTTGTTTGTCAATAAGAAGGATGATGCACTTCGGTTATGTGTGGATTATCGACAACTTAACAAGGTGACAATTAAGAATAAGTATCCATTGCCAAGGATTGATGATTTGTTTGATCGACTTAGAGAGGCAACTGTGTTTTTTAAGATTGATTTGAGATCAGGTTATCACCAGTTGCGAGTAAAGGATGAGGATATCCCTAAGACAACATTTAGGACAAGGTATGTGCATTATGAGTTTCTTGTCATGCCCATTGGTTTAGCCAATGCACCTGCTGCTTTCATGGATCTGACATTATCAAAAGAGAAAGGGGGATGTGAGGGATATGGTGAATGACATAGCGTCTTGGGTGGTGGGGTTGGTAGGGGCGTCATAGATAGGGGAGGAGAGGAGAAGTTAAATTGGAGATTGTCATTGAATTGCTTAAATTGAAAACTACAATAGCAAAAATGATCAAATCAAAACCACATGGACCTTAATAGTAAAAGTAATAAACCATAAGGATCAAAATTAACTTTTTGCCAAAAAAATAAACAAGAAAAACAAAGACGTGTTCCAACAAGCGCACACAACTTTTTAATGGGATAACTACAAGTATACTAGGATCAAAGTAAAAAGTACCCTTCCCGATTAAAAAAAAAGTAAAAAATACCCCTAATTATAAGGACTAAAATTCTAATTTGACTCTGACAAAAATAAATAAATTCTAATATGACCCTTTATTTATTTAATTTTTTATTTGTCATTCATAAAAAACAAATATTATTGTATTTTTATCCCACCACAAGAATCAAAGAGATGCAAAAATATAAAAAAGGGATACAAAATAGAAGAAAAAAAAAACAAAAAAAGGGTTAAGGGAGAGTGATTAGTCCATCAATCATCATCGGATTATCAAAAATCTGAAACTGAAACAAAAGAAAAAAGCAAAGAAAGCGAAAGAGAGAAGAAAAGGAAGAAAAAAAAATGTCCGGTAAAAGAAGAGGCTGGTCAGATTCAGCACCACTACTTGGCCAGCAACATTCACAGCAAAAATCTCAACATCCATATCCACCTCGCTCAGTCTCTCTCGAGATGACCACCTCCGCCGTCCCAGCCACCGCCCGCTCCGTCTTCCTCGGCATCGACGTCGGCACCGGCAGCGCCCGCGCAGGTCCCGTCTCTCCTCCTCTCTCCCTCCATTTTTATTTAACGCAGAAAATAAGAAACTCGAATATATTTGTTGGCAATGGCATATTTAATTATAGTTATATCAGATAGGAAGAAGCTTTTGACAACTATACTTGTATCGATTTAGCGGCGAATTTTGCTTCGGCAGTAGTTGTTGTTGGGTTGTGTGAAGTCCTGTAATCTAAATTGGTGATGGATGCAGGGCTGTTTGATGAGAATGGGAAGCTTCTGGGTTCTTCGAGCAGCCCGATACAGATTTGGAAAGACGGTGATTGCGTTGAGGTAAGGCTTGAAAAGAAGTGAATTTGATCACTACATGGGATATTGGAAACTAAATAGACACATAGTGGTGATTTCGCTATGGCTAGTATATGTAGAGGGCATTGCAAGTGTCAGGGAAAGCGAAATGATTGCTTCTAACTTTTCTTTTCCTCCCCGAATTAGCAATCTTCGACAGATATTTGGCATGCGATAAGTGCAGCTGTGAAAGCAGCGTGCTCCCTCGCAGAAGTTTCCAAGGAAGAAGTGAAGGGTATGGGGTTTGCGGCTACTTGTTCGCTTGGTGGGTAACTTTCTCCTTATGTTTTAACATGATGTGCTAATGGGTATAATTGGTTACTTAAGCTGCTTAAGTGCTTATTATATGTTATGCACTATAGAAAAGATGGAAACTATGTACAAGCATTAATCAGGACCAGATGGTTTTCCTTTGCAGTTGCAGTTGACGCCGAAGGCTCTCCTGTTACGGTTTCTTGGAGTGGCGATTCAAGAAGAAACATAATAGTATGGATGGACCATAGAGCCGTAGAACAAGCTGAAAGGATCAATTCACGTAACTCAACTGTATTGCAGTACTGTGGCGGAGCTCTTTCCCCTGAGATGCAGCCTCCAAAGGTACTTACACAGCTATTCTGGTCATAGCATGGTATTCTGTGTTACACAGTTATACAGTTCCTTAATGAGTTATTTCTTTAACCATATTCCACTTTCACTGCCACTATCTTACATCATAGGTATCTCAATCATGTTCATGTGTATCAAAAATGTATATAGGAGGGCTATAGAGTTATAGACGTACCTTTACAGATTAGTAGTGAACATACTAGTTTATTTTATTTCCTTTTGCACATGAACTATTGTATTAAATTATTTATTTATTTTTTCTATGGGTTCTTTTTTCGGTCAAATTAAGACTATGTTTTGCAGCTTCTATGGGTGAAAGAAAATCTGCCCGACTCTTGGTCAATGGTCTTCAGGTGGATGGACTTGAGTGATTGGTTATCATACAGGTACTTGGATCTGCCAGCCAGTCATTTGATATGTGAACCTTTTCAAAACTCCAGGCGGTGCTAATCAAGTTCGACGTGAAGTTATTGATTAATCTTGTATTTTTGCACAACTTTAGGGCCACAGGAGATGATACACGGAGTCTGTGTACCACTGTGTGCAAGTGGACATATCTTGGTCATGCACACATGCATCAAAACAATGAGAAAGATTCTCGAGATATGGAAGCTTGTGGATGGGATGATGATTTCTGGGAGGAGATTGGATTGAGTGATCTTGTAGATGGGCATCATGCTAAGATAGGTAAATGCTTGTAGACCTAAGTTCTCTATATATGTATATCTACTTAACTAAGTCTTTATCTGAAAATAGTTTCCAGCCTGCTTAAACATACAAGTCAATTTGAGTATTTAATTTCTTGTGCTACCATTTGGGACTTTTGGCTCCAGTTAGTAACTTGAGATGAAAACAGGACGAAGTGTAGCCTTCCCTGGCCATCCTCTGGGTTCTGGTCTCTCATCAACTGCTGCGAAGGCAAGATATTTTGTACTGAAGATTTCACATTGATTTCAAGTGGCGCTCCCTTGAGGTCCATTAACTAAGCATACAATTTTAGTTGCTAGAATATGAGCACATCCCTTTTTTGGTGGGCTTTGGAGGGCGATTCACCATGATAATTTTTTGACCGCTATTCTGTGGTTAGTTTTTTAATATTTGAAGTAATTTGAATTTCAGGAATTAGGTCTTGTAGCAGGGATTCCTGTTGGAACGTCCCTAATTGATGCTCATGCCGGTGGTGTGGGGGTAATGGAAAGTGTGCCTTTGTCCGATTCTGAGCCTAAAGGTTGACAAGGCCTATTTGTTTTCCTTTTAGTTGTTCTAATTTAGTTTCTTAGCCTAAAGGTGATGCATTCTTCTAAATAACTGCTATATGTTCAGAGTCTGATAAGGAAGCTATATGCCGTCGTATGGTGTTAGTCTGTGGAACTTCTACTTGCCATATGGCCATATCACAGAACAAGCTTTTTATTCCAGGGGTCTGGGGTCCATACTGGTCAGGTATGGAAATTTATAGATCTTTTTCTGTGTGAGTTTAATATCAATTCTATCATGTGATTGCTACATTTTTTAACACCCAAAACCTTCTATCCTTATGAGGAGAACTTTTCAGTTGTTGTGTCATTGTAAATGGCACACTTACTTTAATTACTCTTTTTCTCACAACGTTTTCAGCTATGGTACCCGAACATTGGCTCACAGAAGGTGGCCAGAGTGCTACTGGTGCATTATTGGATTACATAGTAGAAAACCATGTCGCTTCTCCTCACCTTGCAAATCGTGCTGCTTCTCAACGTGAGATCCATTGCTCAACTTTTTTATGCTAATAGCTGCACTAAGATAAATGAGTTGAATGCCTTTCATGGGAAAATTAAGCTACTGTCTCTGTCTCTCTCTAGGTATTTCTTTGTTTGAACTTCTGAACAAGATATTGGAAACAATGATGCTGGATCTGAAGCGTCCATTCCTTGCTTCTTTGACTGAAGATATGCATGTTCTTCCTGATTTTCACGGGAACAGGTATATCTTTATACGTTGAAATCTTGATTTTCACTTTTCGTAATGTGACACATCTCTTCTGAAAGTTAAGCTGCTATGTTTGTGATGGCCCAGGTCGCCAATTGCAGACCCAAAAGCGAAAGGTATGTTATGTGGCCTAACACTTGATACAAGTGAGAAGCAGTTGGCTCTTCAGTACCTTGCCACAGTACAAGGTATTGCATATGGTACGCGTCACATTGTAGAGCACTGCAATGCCCATGGTCACGAAGTAAGAATGCATGCTTCTCAATTCTCTTATTTTGTATACATCACTTTTAAATAGATAAGTTCAGAAAGGGCTTTTCTTATTAAACTTATAATATTCTTTAATGTATTTACACAGTCTCCCCCTCATTCAGAAGTATCACTTAAACTTGTCTTGAACCCATAGTGTATACTTCCATAACTAATGTTACTCTTATTTTACATAAGCATCCAATTTTCCCTTAATTTGTTTTTTAAAATTGAAATAAATTATATAATGAAGTATATGATTTATATAATTTTGACTTTGAACTTTTTATTTATGGCATGTAATTTTTATAGGTTATAAAAGTGAAAGTTATTAGAATATATTTCAAACGGAGTACCTGAAATGGCCTCAATGCTTTAGAGAGCTGCCTTGGAGAAAGGGATCACGTACCTATGACTATATGTAACCGGTATGCTTGGTAATATGAAAGTAGACATCAATTGCGCTAATAAAAACTTTAGAAGTGATGGTGTTTTGGTGTCTATTGAGAATAAAGTTTGGTTGGTGATACCTTAGCTTCCAGTAGGCTCTCTCTTGATTTGTGCTGTACCAGTTTGGATGTCAGCCTGCCATGGTACCAAACTCAAAAACAGAAAGGAACCATGCAAATGTTACTAGAGAAAGGGAAACGATTGAACTTCTCAAAGTGTAATGGAGTGGAGGCTACGGATTTAAAAGAGTAGTCATTGAACTCTGAAATAACCTAAAACCTGTAACCTTTTTTGAGTATCTGTTTCTTCCTTTGCAGATTGACACAATACTAGCATGTGGAGGCCTTGTTAAGAATTCGCTATTCATTCAAGAACATGCAGATATAATCGGTTCGCTCTCTCTCTCTCTCTCTCTCTCTCTCTAACATACACATCAGCTGCCCCTCCTTTATGTTGGTAACACACTTTTTATTTGTCTTTACATTGTTCTTTTATAAAAAAACTTTTTTCTTCAGAATGAACTTTTATTATCGTCATTTTAAGATTTATCGTATCGTGCTTCTCTTTTATTTGAACTGGCTCTGTATGCTAAAGATTTTACGAAAAAAATTGAATATATGTTGGTGTATCTACTGTGGATGTGGTTTGGCCAAATGAAACTTAATGATAATAATTATCCTTTTAATACACAAGTCAAAGCCTTTGTTTAAGCATGTACATAAACCTTGGACCTACTGTCTGTGATGCATTCAGGTTGCCCTATAATTCTTCCACGAGAAAGTGAGCCTGTGCTCTTGGGTGCTGCCATTCTTGGTGCTGTTGCTGCAAGGAAATATTGTAGTCTGCATGAGGCAATGAAGGCCCTAAATGCAGCGGGTCAGGTACTAATAATGGTTTTTTGAAATCATGTTATTAATTTTTAGAGAAAGTTTTTTCACTGCGGGACAATATTAGGTCTGAATTGAAACCTCGCAACATTTTCCAAGGCAGAGCTTGCATCTAGTTGTTTCCATGCCTACTCTGAGGCATAGGGCTAAATGTGGTTCCTTTTCGTTTTTTCTTCTGAAATTTCCAAGGTTTTGATACACAGGGTACAAAAACCCTAGATTAGTTCATCATTTAGGAATGTTTGCCAGGGTTTAGTATAAGGGTTTATTTTGGAAAAATAATGAACTAAAAGTAGTAGGTTTTTGAGTCACAAAGATTGAACTGGTCTTGGAGGCCAATGGTGGTGGTTACCCTATCCCTAATCATTCGTATATTATTTTTATTATTATTGTTATTATTATTTTTTCGAGGGGTGCTGAAAATGACAATCTAAACACTGCCATACATTAAAATATATGTGGTGAAAGGCAACCCCGTTTTAGACGTGGACTCTGGGATCCCTTATTCTGTATGCATTTTCTATAAATATATGTTTTTTTTTTTCTGCATGTGGCAGGTCATCCATCCATCCAAAGACCCTAAGGTGAAGAAGTACCATGATGCCAAGTACCGCATTTTCCGTGAACTTTATGAGCAGCAGCTATCTCATCGTTCCCTAATGGCTGAAGCCTTGGCATAGGTTCTTTGTGTCAAACTGGTGGCGGTAGGATGGTCCTCTGGCTCAATTGATTCATTTCTGTCTCTGGGGGCCTTCTGTATTGGAAGCGAAAACTGCTTGGCCTTTGTGAAGTTACATGGTTGAACAGAACATATTTTTTTTATATGCAAAGCAATGACTTGAGCAACTCATTAAGGAAGTTTTTCAAAAGCTAAAGGTATGTACAGGTGAAGCAGGGCTCAAAAATTGAAAATTAGTACAGAAAGAATATGTATAGGCTCATTTTGCCAAGTAGTTTCTCACTTTCTCATTCATATTTGAAATAATAATACGACAGCCGTTTACTTTCACAAAGTGCTTTGTGCCTTGTATAATCCATAATAACCTTTCGATGTTAATCAATTGTTGATAGCAAGATTCCAACAATTTTTATTTTATTTTTGAGATTGATTCCAACATTTGTTTAACATAATAACCTTTACATCGACGACCACCATAATTAAATAATTAAGTCTCTTAGCCTTTTTTTTTTTAATTTAAAAATATTTAAAACAAGCATATCCTTACAATTTGAAGCAAACTTAGCAGCCCATAAAACAGTTCCACAAAGCATAAATTGTAATGAATGAGTTTTGGCCTACGAAAAAGTTTTACATTTTGATTACATGTGTTATTCTGGTTGATGGGGTCTCCAACTTACTGCACTGCTTTAAACAATTTAAATAATGTTGCAGACTTAAATTATGAGTCTGCAAGGTTGGAGAAAAAAACAATTTGAGTCCTAAAAATACATGAATAATTGTATTTTAGAAGGTGAAAATTTGAGTTTAGCTTCAACATGGTTGGAGATGGTCTTATTGAAGCAATCCCAAATGAGTTTGTAATAAGTTTAAAGAATTTAACATAAAATAAGAACAATAATCTAACTTGTTAAGGGTGCAAAGAAAATAGAAAAAAGGTAAGGGTTTTCAGTAAGTTGGTAACTTTTGATTATCTCATAACTTATTTAATGCGAGGAATACATAATTTATATTTTTTATCTTCTCATATAAAAATCTGTTTCTTATCAGTAGTATGATATTGCATCAATTGGGTAATCGTACAAAAATCTGTTTCGTGCGGATCTCTGTATGAATTTTTGTTTTTTTTTGGGTCTGAACCACGAGGTGGTCCTGGATGGGTCCCAACTATGGGTGACACCTTTAAGCCTTAATCACAACCCAGACTAATCCCCGCTCACACCGGATCGGCCCGTAAGGGGTAAAATGCTGGCCAAAGTGGTGACTCCATACGAGAGTAAGGATCGAACCCCTGACCTCTTTTAAGGAATGAGAGTGCCAAACCACTCACACCAACCACCTTGGTTCTGTATGAATTTTTTGAGTTATGAATGAAATCCCCTTTTCTCTCAAAGAAACAAACAAATACTTCACTTACATGATATAAAAATCTTTTTATATCAATGGATGGGAACGTTTGCAATGAAATGTAGAAGATTTTTCTTTACAATACTAGAAATTTGAATAGCCTTCATTTGACAACGGAGTCTAGTTCAGTTAAAAAAGTCTTCAAATTGTAGAAGAATGGTTTCATATTCGGATCTCATGACATGTTGTTGGTGTGTGTGAAAAATCTTCCTCTATTTGTAGTTTAGACTATCATTGTATTAAAAGAGAATAGCCATTTAAAACTAAGGAAAAAAAAAATCAAAACGCAATGAGGAAGGGAAAAATCAATGTCGCAGGTTGCAGCGCACGTGATGTAGGCTCAACTCAAGGCATATCCCAAATTCCCGAGGAGATAAATAAGATGCTAGAGGAGAACGCGAAAATCAGATGGTGCCACGTGGCACGCTACCTGGCAAGCAGGCATCGCATCTTGGAATCACGCGACCCAAAGCCAAGCGAACCCAGCCACTACGCCTATGGCGGTCCTTCATCTTCACCTTCATCTCCTTCCCCTTTCATCATCACCATCATCTTCTTCACCTCATTCACAGAGCCTAAATTACTCTTACTTTCCACGCCTCTCCAATTATCTTTGCTCTGCTTGATCGTAGGCCCGCAACTAAGGCAGTTGGGGCTGAAGACGCGTCTAAGTGGCACAGAAGATTCCTTGGGGCTCTGTTTTCGATTGCGTATTGAGTTTTAGCATCTGGGATTGCCCAGTTTCCCCATTTTCAGGTACCCAATTCTTGTTTCTGTGAGAAATTGTTGATCTGGGTATTCAATTTGGATCTAGTTTGATAAAAGTTAGGGACTTTTGGGGTGTGGTGGTGTGATTTTGATTGGCTGTTGGATGGAATTTGGTTGTTTTGATCTTATTTTTTTGGTTTTGGTGATTGTTTCGATGGTGGCTTTGATTGGTGTTCGGAAATATGATGGTGTTGTGTGCTTATGATGGAGTTGTTATAAATGGAGGATTTCTCAATTTCGGTTAGTGAAGTTGAAGAACATGCTTATAATTATCGGCTCAAATCTTCAAAATTTGAAATATATATGGTGTGAGTGTTACTCATGTGTAATAAAGGAATTGCGTGCTTGAGCGAGTCTGAGAACCCAATTGATCAGCAACACCCTCATCAAGCTGTGTACTTGATGGATAGCCCTTCCGCTACCCCTCAATTTGGTTCTAATTCCACCGCTGTTTCGAGCCCTACTTGGAATGAGGAGAGCCCACGTGTTAAATTTCTATGTAGCTTTTCGGGTAGTATATTGCCTCGCCCACAAGATGGGAAGCTCCGGTATGTGGGTGGAGAGACACGAATTGTGAGTGTTCCACGAGATATTAAGTATGAGGAGTTGATGAACAAGATGAGGGAGCTTTATGAAGGGGCAGCAGTGCTCAAGTACCAGCAACCTGATGAAGATCTTGACGCACTTGTCTCGGTTGTGAACGATGATGATGTGACTAATATGATGGAAGAGTATGATAAGCTGGGCTCTGGTGATGGTTTCACTAGGCTCAGGATTTTTCTGTTTTCGCATCCAGACCAAGATGGGTCATCACACTATGAGGGAGATGAAAGGGATAATGAGAGGAGGTATGTCGATGCTCTCAATAATTTAAATGATGGTTCCGACTTTAGGAAGCAGTATCCTGAGTCCCCTTTTATTAATCCAGTTGATGATATCCATATAGCTGAACAGTTTTTTAGCCCAGTAAGTCTTGAGGGTGGCCTTCAGAGAAGTTGTGATATGTCCGCACCTCAATATAACTTGCATCACCTCAAGATACCTCATATAGGATCAGGGCAACACCATCAACCGATTACTCAGAGGTATAACGAAATGGAAGCTCCTTGGAGTCCTGCATACTATTCTCCTAGGAATCATGGGCATCTTGATCCAAGACCAATGCCAGAATTTCCATCTTCTCCTTCCTCTGCACGGTACCGTATTCCATTTCCAGATTTACCTGATAAATGTTTAGATAGAATGCCTGAAGAATATGCACGACAGCCATTGAATCATCAGCCTGCATATGAACACCAAACACAATATTCTGAGAATGTTGTGTGGCTTCCAAGTGGAGCTATATCTGGTGAAAAGTCGGGCTTTCCTGGTAACATCTTTCATGGAACCAATGTTCTCGAAGGAAACAGTATTTGTGAGCATTGCCGGATGAATTTCCAGAGAAACCAACCACATTTTGAGCAATCTAACACGGTGAATGGATTTCACCAGGTTGCTAACCCAAGCACTGAGTGTCCTCCAAATAGAGAAAGTTTCATGATGAATTCAGATGCAAAGTTGCACCATGAGATATACGCAAATGAACAGAATAATGGTCCTCCATCTCTTTATAATGAGACTCCAAATCATGAAAGAGGATGGATTCCACATCATCATTTGAATTGTCGGACTGAGGAAGCAAGACCACATGTCTCTGGAGCTGGGAAATTGAATGATCACTACATTGCAGATGGTCCCAGCATGAATTTGCCTCTTGGTCCTAGTAATGTGGTTGATGGCCATCACGTCTCTTCAAATTATGTTCATCAGCGAGTTGGACCTGAAATTGGAAATGAAGTGTTTCATGACCGACCTGTGCCTGCTCCACCCCATGTACTCGTTGCTCCTCCAGAAGAGCGTGGGGTTCGTTATGGGAATCCTCCTTATGCCTATGGAGGAGATAATCTTTACCCGGTGTCTCATGGACATGTACCTGGACCTGCAGTATGGAGAAATGTTCAGAGCCCAATGCATGCTGCGCCCTCTTACGAAATGTCCAATTCTGCTCCACAAGTGAATGGTTCTGTTAACCCAGGATTTCTCAAGCATGAGGATAGTCCAAGGTTTGGCCTTACAGTAGACAGTCAAAATATTTGGGCTGACTCCTCGCAGCAAATGTTAGGTTTCGATGGAAAAGTTGTTCCGGACTATTCGTGTGGCCACACTTTGAAGTTTAATCCAAACACACTTGGTCAGGAAAATCATCCTCCATTTCCTTCAGACCCTACTCAACCCACACCTGATATGCTAAATTGTGCTATTCCTTTAGACCCTGTTACTGGAGTTGTGAGGTTGGAGGGAGAAAGTTTGCCTGGAGAAGAAAAGGAGGTAAATCTTGTGGAGAAGCTAGAGAACTCTGACATGCAGGGTATAAGTCAAAACAAATTTTCCGATAAAAATTATGAAATGGTATCTCCTGAGTTAATAAATTCAAATTTCCCTAAGCTTACTGAAGTAAGTGGTGATGTTATCAAAACTAGTGACAATGATCATTCTACTCCTGAAGTTCCAAAGCTTTCTGTTAGCCATTTGAGTTTCATACCTGAGTTGATGGCTTCTGTAAAAAGAGCTGCATTAGAGGAGGCTGAGGAGGTGAAAGCCAATGTTAAAGAAAGTGGAGATCCTGAGAAGGATAGTTCAATAGCCGAAGAAGCAGCTGCAAACAATTTGGAACGAGTGGTGAGAACTAAGTTAAATATCTAAAATGAGAAATTGTTCTGTAGTTATCTGTTTTCTCTTCTTAATGCACTGTTGTGTTATAGAACACTCCTGGAGACGGGGAATTGGATTCTGATAATGATTATCTGAACAATTCCAAAATTGAGCCAACGAAGGCTGAGGCAGAAGCTATTTCCAAGGGATTGCAGGTCTGTTTGCTTCAATCTTATGTAATTCTTAAATCCTACAGTCATCATTGGCTTATCCTCATTATTTCCCATACTATTTGTCTTGGTCTTTCATGTGGTTTTCTTTAAACTGTATGATTGTTCTTTGGACAGACCATAAAGAATGATGATCTAGAGGAGATTCGAGAATTGGGTTCTGGAACTTATGGGGCTGTTTTTCATGGGAAGTGGAAGGGGTCTGACGTAGCGATAAAGAGAATAAAATCCAGCTGTTTTGCTGGGAGACCATCAGAAAGAGAACGCTTGGTAGGATCTTAGCACTCTTCCAATCTAGATTATTACAGTTGCTATGGACCTATTACAGAACACTGCCTTGCTTCTCCAGTTTGTGGTTTGTGTGATATATTGTTAGTTCTGACATTTTATATGATATTCTGGTTCCTGCAAATTAGTGTTACAGAGAGAAAAAAACAGTGACTGCATGCTAGTTGTAGTCATCATGGTTATTACATATTATTCACTTTTTGAAATGAAATTGTCTGGAGAGAAATTATACTTCCGGAAATAGTACTTAATTCTGTGTATTATTATTATTATCTGTGGCTATGTAATACAAGGGTTTTCTTTGTTGCTGTGATAGATTGCAGATTTCTGGAAGGAGGCTTTGATACTTGGTTCATTGCATCACCCGAATGTTGTTTCTTTCTATGGTATTGTGCGTGACGGTCCTGATGGGTCTTTAGCAACAGTGACCGAATTCATGGTTAATGGATCTTTGAAACAGTTTTTGCAGAAAAAAGACAGGTATCTAGTGTATTTTCAAGGAAGCAACATTTCTAATTTGTTCTATTGTTCTCTTCTCAATTTCTATATTTGAAGGTCTTATTCTTCGCTCAAGCATATGATAAATCTTTTCATTATATCATTGATCAGAACAATTGATCGTCGTAAAAGATTGATCATAGCTATGGATGCTGCATTTGGAATGGAGTATCTGCACGGGAGAAATATAGTACATTTTGACTTAAAGTGTGAAAATCTTTTAGTAAATATGAGAGATCCACAGCGGCCTGTATGTAAGGTTGGCTGATTTAAATACAGATCTGTCACCTCCTCTCGACTCTTAGTTTCCAACTCCATTACACTTTTTCTAATCATGCTTTGTGTTGGGAACTCACATGATGTGTGCATGTTCTTTAGATTGGTGATTTGGGATTATCAAAAGTGAAACAACACACTTTAGTGTCTGGAGGTGTTCGTGGAACTTTGCCTTGGATGGCACCTGAACTTCTTAGTGGGAAAAGTAACATGGTAACAGAAAAGGCAAGTGATGCTACCCTTGGCACATATGTAGAAGTTTTTGGCTCTCTCAGAAGAATGATTAGTATGTTAGTCTTTAGTTTGTTGTATCACGTGTTGTCATTTTCAATGTTGTAGATTGATGTTTACTCGTTTGGAATTGTTATGTGGGAACTGCTTACGGGGGATGAGCCATATACGGATATGCATTGTGCTTCTATAATTGGTAAGAACCAATAATTTGTAGGCTTATTTTCTGCTTATTTTACAATAATATGATTCCCTCCATTTTGTTCAAAAGGTGAGGTCACTGTCATCATTTATTTAATAAAACAACATCAATCTCCGAGAAGTTACTTATAACCTTAGCTACAGATATTCTGTGTTTAATGCTAGCTCATATGGGATCACATTTTGATTCATATCTTCTAGCTGAATTCTGTTTTTGACTCACTTCATATATACAACTGCTTGACACTACGAAGTAGCTTTCCATTTGTTGCTGGACTTTTCAGTCATTGCTTTTGGGTTACAATAATTGAAGAATGTTGATTTGTTCTTAAAGAATGCTCTGTAGTTTTTAAGACTATTTACTTACACTTGGCAATTATAAAATGTTTCAGCTGGTTTGACACTCTAACCTTATTTACCAACTATATCCTTTGCAATTTGTTTTCGTGTTTTGTTTCTCTGACCTGGTAGTAATATCATCCCAGACTTGTAGTCACTATTATATTTTCTTTCCATTGTCCATTTTGATACGTTATACACTGCTGTTGTAACAAGTTTAACACTACACGTACTAACATGTAAACTCTAAATTGTATGTGTATATGGTTTAGGAGGAAAAAGAAAGCTATCCTTGTCCTTTTCTATTGGCAATTTTGCATTGTTTGACTACAGTCATCTTGCTGTCTCCATCCAGACATTAGTCCATGATTTATTATGTGACATCTCTTATGGAGTCCTGTTGGCATGCTGAAGATTTTTAATTAAATTGCTTGCATGCTTTCACTCAGCCTATTTTTCTAGGCATTCATTATTGTATGTCATCCACAATTTGAACCATTCAATTTTGTTCTGCAATCTGTTTCTTTTTCTTATTTGCAGGAGGAATTGTGAACAACACATTGCGTCCTCAAATTCCCACTTGGTGTGATCCTGAATGGAAATCTTTGATGGAAAGTTGTTGGGCCTCTGAGCCTTCTCAGAGGCCATCATTTTCTGAAATCTCTCAGAAGCTAAGGAATATGGCTGCTGCAATGAATGTGAAATAATTCCAGTCTTGATGCAGTTGATTCACTTCTTGCATTGTATGGTAGCCAGGACTTAGCCAAAGAGGAAAATAAATTGAAGCATAGATTTTGCAGTGTAAGGCCACCACTGGTTTAAAAGTATATTAAGGCTAATAGTGTAATATTATGCCTTGGTTCATATTTAAGGTACCCTATGTATACTGCTGTGCAATGGTAATGCTCTTTGAGAAGTGCCGGATAATGCACTTTAGAGTGGCTTTTGCCTGGAAGGCTTCATCATACACCAACCGGAGCCATGATGGCACGACCAGAATGTGAGTTTATTTTTCTTTTTCCAACTACACTCGTATGCTATTACTGTTTTGTGACACTGTAATAAAGCAATTGCTTTGGCTGTCTTTTACAGGTTTTAGTAATTTGTTGAGATTACAACGGTACTGATATCGAAGCTGAACCAAGGTCTCGTTTGAAGGGCATGTATATAAATTAATTGTTATTAAAGCTTTATCATCAGAGGCTAATGATGCATTATACTTACAAATTTTACACAATTGAACCTATTTCGTTATTCGTTATTTTATTTTATTTTGGGCCTCTGCTGGGTATGTTAGCCAGGAACATCTGTTTATATGTCAGGCTTATGCTTTGGCTCTTAGAATGTGAAAAGCATATGATTATTTGTAAGAACCTCTTTACATCATTAAAGTCTGGCCTTAAGTGTATTTTATGTAGAAACTATAAAAGCATAGATGTATAAAGTATCTGAATATTTGATCGAATTTGTACACCGGTCTGTCAAAATTTGTTTGACATGAACATTGTGGCAAAGACTGGACATTTTAGGCAATCTTCGTTTACACAGACCTTTGAAATTCAAATGGCTTATGTTTGAGGTGTTTTGGGCAGTGTTGCAATATTGCTTTCATATAGCCATCTGTTGCTCGGTGACAGACTTCTAATTTACAGCATAAAAAGCTAGAAATTTTGATGGTCAATACCACCAGTCAAAAACAGACAAGAATGCAGTTACCTCATGGCATTTTACAGTAGGGAAACTAAAGACCTACCTCTGGTTTCTGCTGATAAAATTTGGATTGTTTGTAAAAAAAAAATTTGGATATTAGTTCACTGTAAGGGTGTTGAGCTAATTGCCAAAAATGGAGGACCACATCCTATCCTATCCTATCATCAATTTGAATCTTATTTTGCAACATACACACTACTCAGGGGATTTAGTCCAGTGGTAGGATGCTCGCTTAGGGAGCGAAAGGTCCCGAGTTCAATTCTCGGAATCCCCATTTCTCCGAGTTCAATTCTCGGAATCCCATTTCCTTTTTATGATCTTTGCAGTAGTGAAAAAACTGCAAAATGTTAAATGTAAATATGCCAAAATACAAGAGCCAGGCACATGTCAATATCGTGAAATGTTAGGCCATCTCCAACCCTAGAGGACTCAAACCCAAATTTTCCCCCATCAAAATATAACTATCCATGTATGGCCCAAACTCAAATAGATTTTTCCTCAAACCCTGCAGACTCAAAATTTGAGTCCGCAACTTTATTAAATTGTTTAAAAACGATGTAACTCTTTTTTTTGGGTTAATTTTTATATATAACTTTGTGATTTAATTTTTTGAACATTTATACATAAAAAAAATAAAATTTCACAAATATAAAATTATTTCACTTAAAATGAGAATGAGTGCGGGAGCATAGTAAAAAAAAACCAAAAGGAGCAAGGTCAAATACAACCATAAAATTATTTCACTTGAAAATGAGCATAGGAGCATAGTAAAAAAACAAACATAAAATTATTTCACTTGAAAATAATAATAAAAAAAATCAAAAGCAGCAAGTTCAAATACAACCATTGGATGCAAACGGTCAATGCTCCAGCGCATGCCATGTGTTCAGTTTTAATAAGTGAAAGTTGATGACTTTTTGCCATGATGGCCCTGCTCCTTCAAGTGGGTTCAGTTTGGGCCCCACACAAATTATTGCCTGGACTGCTAAATGGTCCCAAATTCCGTCTGAAAAACAAGCTGGGTAATAATTTAGCCTACTATACGTGCGTTGGGAGAGTTTTTGGCTAAAATCCCAAATTTTAGGTTTAGCCCCTTTGCATTCGAGATGGAACAAGAACTCCATGCGTGGTACCAAGTGGAATTAATGGATATTCAACAATATTTTGGTTGCTAAAAGGCTAAAACTTGTTATGACGAGGAGAGTTTGACAATTGTTGGATCATTTGTGAATTTTTAAGGCAAAAAAATAAAATTTTAGTTGAAATTTGTAAAAAAAATAATTTGAAAAAAAAAAAAAAATGATCCAAAATCGAAAAAATCAAAAACCGCATTGGAACCAATTTAAACTTGACCATCCGATTTCATAAATTTTTTTCACTAAAACCAAACCAAAAGGCACCTGCTCAATAGTATTGATTCCAATTCCAGTGTGAGATGGAAATTGGACTGGACCGCACCCACCCCTACTACACACAAACAAACAGAGGAGGATAAAGTGTATTAGGATTAGAGAGTTGATACAATTTTAGATATCATTTTCTACTAATGGTACCAAACCGTTGATGCCAATTTTTGGTCAACAAGAGTAAAACCATAAAACTACACGATCATAACACAAATACCACAAAATATAACTTGATTCACTCGATTCGAGCGACACTCACCATCTGTTGCTTTGAGTTTTTACTATATGAAGGTAAAGAAGTGCAAAATGACGAGAGCTTAGTTGTGTTACACAGGAGAGAGCTATGTATGTGGGCTTATAGGCTATGTGTTCCACCCACTTGTGTGCTTCCCATACACAAACATATTTTGAATATAAGCGATAAAC
The DNA here is from genome assembly GCA_024362665.1 of Prunus padus. NCBI lineage: Eukaryota > Viridiplantae > Streptophyta > Magnoliopsida > Rosales > Rosaceae > Prunus > Prunus padus. The sequence continues at coordinate 7,343,705 of JANFAM010000020.1, forward strand.
TACAAGGGGAGAGAGGTTTCTCACACATGCACTACCAACATACCATAAAGATTCGAACCTGAAATTACTAATCTGCAAGTCAAGATTTCACCAGGCTAGACCCTATTGGCCATACACAAACATGTTATAACTGTTAAATTTATGAGAAGTTTCCTTTTAATGATAATTAGAACCAACTCCCTCAATTCTTATTAATCAAGTTTAAACAAAATTTGCGAAAACTATACTTTGGTAATCAAATCGAGTTGTATATTATTATGTGACACCTTAATAAATATGCTAAAATATAATTTTACATATCTTCTTTGTATAAGGGGCGGACACACTACTTTAACTGGTCTAGTCACGTTTGCCCTTTCTTTTGTGCTTTGTGTTTTTCTTTAGGTTGACAATTTGAGAAAGCTTGGTCATTATCGAACCAAGTGTCAGCATAAGGGCTATCATTGCATTTCGTACCTACTACACATATATTGCCTCCATTATATACATTCTAAAATATCTTCACTTTTACCAAAACCTCATGACCAAACAATGCAAAATATTTGACGAATAAAAAAAAAAAACAATGCAAAACATGCATATGCAAATTAATAATGTATGAGATTAAGACCTATACTCCTATTTGTGTTACTTATTCTTTCCCCTACCAACTACCCAATACCCACCCAAGTTTGATTCATCAAGATAATTAAGAACCTGGTTGACTTGGATTAATAAAATTTTGCTCATATTCGAGTTTGAGAAATATGACATTGATATGAGTTTTGGCTAAACGATTAAACTATCCTAGTCTAAGTTGTAGGGCAAATTGGCTTGGCATTACCAACTCTCTATTCTCTCTGATATACAAAATCTATGTGGTCAAATTCTGTGACACCATCAACTTCCAACTCCTTGGCCCTCCGGAGAATACTATTTGCCATGTACGGTACCTAACACACGCCAAATACTTTTTGTATATAAAGTCAAAGTTCGCATGTGCCAGTTGACACTTCATGATATTGTAATATTTCTAAGATACAGATGGTACAAAATCAGTACAATAGCACCAGCTAGGGAGCTGTAAATCTCAATGGTCCATACAATAAGTAAAAAACAGACAATAATATGCAGTTACCTCATGGCATTGCAGTAAGGAAATTCAACATCTACTGCTCGGTTTTTGCTGATAATTTTTGGAGTGTAGCTCACTGCAGAGGTGTTGAGCTAATTGCCAAAAATGGAGGACCACATCCTATCATCAATTTCAGGCTTTTTATGCAACATACAGTTAACTCAGGGGATTTAGTCCAGTGGTAGGATGCTCGCTTAGGGAGCGAAAGGTCCCGAGTTCAATTCTCGGAATCCCCATTTCCTTTTTTGTGTGTTCTTTGCAGTAGAGGAAAAACTGGAAAATGTTAATGTGATATCATTGTCTCCAAATAGCTATTAGTCTAATGGTATTTCTTTTCCCAACCTTAGAAGAGGTTCTAAGTTCGAATTCCCATGTACGTTACCCTTAACCAGTAAAAAATGAGCTTTTTGATACCAAGTGGGATGGATATTCAACTAATACGTTGGGTGCTAGAAGACTAAAAAACTTGTTATGTTATGTTCTTTTGCTGTCAAATTTGAAAAAACAATAACAAGGACAGTTCGACAATTGTTGATGACTTGAAGGATGGGGCAGAGAGACTTGAGACTGGTATGAGCTCAGCAACTGCGTCCATTTGTAGCGTCTTTGCGCCTCACTTTACATAAAGTGCATGGAGGACTCAAAGATAGCAACAGCTTCAATAATTTATAATTAAGAGGCATTTGTCAATTGGTCTTTGCTGTCTCATTGTGGATTATTGAAAATACATTTGATGTTAATTATGTTATTGCAAGTCCTCCTTCGCATCGTAATTTGTCAACCCTTGTGACGATATAGGTATTATACAAAGCTGAAGTTTCCAATTCTTTATACATGCTTTAAGTGAAAGTCACCCTTATCTTAATTCTTCTTAACAAACTGAAAGCTATTTGCTAGCTGGGTGACATGTGTTAAGGGCAACACAAATATGCTTACTATTACCTAAGAACCAGCATCCAATGTTTTCTGCTCCTAATTATCAAGATATTTACTGAAGTATGAAACAATGCTAAGACTGTGTATGCAGCTGGTAGCATGCTGGTTAATTTGAAAGAATATAATGAGGAGACAAGAAAAGAATGAGAATGAGATGATGAGGCCACTAAGCCAATCTTTCATTGAACCATTACACAATACTTACAAAACTTTCCCTACACTACTCGATTCGATACACAAGAAACCTAAGATAACAAGGAAATCTAAGCGTCTTGGAGTGCAAGACAAGTTTTACAAATAATACACAAGAAGTACTCTTGGAATTAGTCTTGAATTTAATTTCCTAATTTACTGCAGATTTATCTCTATACAAGATGACTAGTCATACTATAGTCCGATGATGTCTATCATAATTACCTGTCTAAATTAAAACCAAAGTGAAACAACAAACTCCATGAAAAGTTAAATAGTTATAAGAATTTTATAAGGAGGTGACATGATTTATAACCACTACAACAACATTTAGAGATTACACAATGAAGATCTATATATATAGATCACTTTTCTGACTTCTGAACAAAAATTGTTTTATCTTAACATACTTTGAGAAAAATGCTAAATTTCTGCATATCATGTGGGCACTAGCATAGGGCAAAATGAAATGACTTCAAAACTGTAGAAGAAGTTGAAACCATTAGTTTGTACTCTTTGGATTCAGACTATTGATTGGACTTTGCCACAATTATGTATAACTTGGATTTCTTTCTCACCATACATATATGGAAGACAATACATGTGGGGTACACCATTAACATTGGTAACTGAACCCAACAAGAGTATCGTACCTTAAGGGAAAATACTTTTCCTCCTTACCATGTGAGTAGGAGCTCCTATATTCTAGCTAAGAGTAGTGTGACATGTGTGCATAAGTTTATCTTTCTGTGTTTTTTATGAATTATTTTTGTATATATGTCAACAAAAAGTCAATTAGTATGTGCCATTAAATTTTTATGCATATAATTGTTACTCTGTTAGAGCAAGAGGGCCTAGCTCTAGCAAGTCAAATTCATTTCAAAATATACTTAAGAAATCAATTGAGCTAGCTAGCACTAGCAGTAGCTAGCACCAACCAATAATACCATATTAATATATGTATTTAAGCACAGAGAGTCCATGTTTATCCTGTTATTAGGACCACCTTTACCAGCTCTATTACAATAGTCTTGATGAGGGTTGGTCTTCTTGATGATGAAATGCAACCTTTCTTTCTTTCGTTTTTTCTTTTTTTTGTTAAATTTTTTTTCTCATTCTTTCTTTTTGGCTAGAGGATGGAATTGCAGTGTCAATGCAGAGATTCTAAAGTCCAGAGAAAGACAAGCAGAAGCTTGTTTTCTTTCTCTCAAAGATCTGAGTCCATTTGGTGATTAAAAAAAGTAATACTTTGAGGGACTGCTTTTTGAATTTTGATAGTTTCCTCTTGTTATTTCTCCGTGGTTGGGGTTCTGGACCTCCCTCTTTCTCAACCTTGATTAAGAAAGTCATTAACACATTAAAGTATGTAATAAACAAGGTCAATCAGTGGTGTTTATTTTAAAAGGTTTGAAATCCCTATGCATTTTTCTTTGTTTTTAAAAAAAATTCTTTTTCTCTTGTTTATTATAATACTGCCTTTTTCCTGTTCTTTAATATAAAGTCTACGGCCCCTATCCAACTTGTACCTTAGGGCTTTTCTAGCAAAACTAGGCTTTACTGGGTTTCTTAATATTGAAAATGATATGAGAATAATATATAGACAAGTAGAATGATTTCACTTGAACAATGCTATTAGGTAACTTTCTCATCTTCTCTTTGTATTTTTTTCATTTTCCAAAAGGATTGAGAAATATGTAAAAGGATACGAATGAATACAATTCAACTTTACCTGATTATTTAGCAGATTTTTTTCTAGAACCTTCCACCTACTATGTTCTTAATTTAATTTCAGTTCTTTCAATTTGTGCTTGTCACAACCAGTACTAGTAAAATTGGTAACCAGATAAATGCCACCAGTAATATTAATAAACAGTACTTGTAATTACTATCGATACCATATTCGACACCATAGCTTTGTACTTTTGTTTTTTCATCAATAATTACTATCGATTAATCTCAAAAATAGAAGAACTGGCCCGGCAAAAAAATATTTGAGAAATACAATCTGGATAATATTTCATAAAATAGATCGAGAAAGGTGGATATTTGGATGATAGAACAATAAAGTATAGAAGTAACAAGATGAACAATTAATGCTCTCTTCTTTTCAACTTAAGTACAAATGAAACTACTATTTCCAACATTTTCGTACTCATTAATTAAGAAATGTTTACCCTTAATTTCCCAACATTGTCAACACCAGCTTAGGTAGACACATTTAGGTCTGTGACAAAGTTCTTGCAGAAGTTTCCTAGTTTTCCGTTACTACAAGAAATATCTGACTTTACATATTTGATTGCAGACTAATCAAAGTCGTCAGCTGTGATTATTTAGAAGAAACTTCCAACAAAAATCATGGTATTGTTTCTATAAAGTTACACTCAATTTCGGTCATATTAGTCGGCTCAATCACAGTGATTACGGTCCTTAACCCCACAATTATACTGTTTCAATTTTCTTATTTTATCCCAAATGCCTTATTAAATTTAAACAAATTTGCAGCCAGCATTTTCCTCCAGACTGTTTATATGTTTAATCAACAATATATCAGAAAAGCTATATAGGTTAGCTAGGGTGGCTTAAGAATGGAACATTTCAAAGGATAATAGGATGGAGGCTTCTTGTGATTCACCAGATTCAAATAATAAACAACTAATCCCGGAAAAAAGCAGTTTAATTTAATATTGGGAAAGAAGAAACTTGTGTCGTACTTTGTCCAGTTGCATGCATTGTTAATTATATATGATTGAACTAATCCAAAAAAAGGAAGAGAGAGAGAGAGAGAGAGACCTTGATCAAACCCTAGAGAAGAAAATTGGGGTTGAATAGTGAGGAGCGGGATAGATGAGTAGAGGTATTTGACTTTTTTGTCCTCATAAGCATCACATCATCCACTCTTCCTACCTATAAATCTTTGTCTTCCTTCCCCTTCTTTCCTAACAATCTCAGACAGCCTTCTTTTGGTACTCACTTTCCTTGTAGATCTTAAAAAGGAAAAAAGGAACAAAGAGAAGAGATCGATCGAGATGGGACGAGCGCCGTGCTGTGACAAGGCCAATGTCAAGAAGGGACCATGGTCACCTGAAGAGGATGCAAGACTCAAGGCCTATATTGAAGAGCATGGTACTGGTGGCAACTGGATTGCCCTTCCTCAGAAAATTGGTAAACACATATATGCTCATCTATAACATAATTTGTTCTTAATTTTTGTTTAGAAACTTGTACACAGATTTCAAAGCATCATTTAATTTGACCTTTCGATGGTAACGTAAATTGCAGGGCTTAAAAGATGTGGAAAAAGTTGCAGGCTGAGATGGCTGAATTACTTGAGGCCCAACATCAAGCATGGTGGATTCTCAGAAGAAGAAGACAACATCATCTGCAGCCTCTATATAAGTATTGGAAGCAGGTAAAAATTAATTTCACCCATAAAAATATAACCTCAATATGTTGTCTCTTTTCCCTTGTCTATGATACTTTCACAATAGAAATAATTATTATAACTCATTGCTAGCCTATGCATCTCATGCAATAGTACAATACAGATCATTGATCCAGTTTCCTAGGGTTTCCTTAGTTTCTTCTTGTTGGAATCTAACATGCTCATATTCTTTTACTTTTAGGTGGTCTATAATTGCTGCCCAATTACCTGGAAGGACAGACAATGATATAAAGAACTACTGGAACACCCGATTGAAGAAAAAGTTACTCGGAAGGCGCAAACAGTCTAACCTCAATCGATCGCCGTCTGCTCAAAGTGAGGGTCACCTCAAGGACGCTGAAGATGCACATGCCTTAAGCAGCTCAGCCCTTGAAAGACTCCAACTCCATATGCAACTTCAAAGCCTTCAAAACCCTTTCTCTTTCTACAACACTCCTGCACTGTGGCCCAAGTTGCATCCTTTGCAAGAAAAGATGATCCAGACCCTCCGATCCATGAATGATCAAAACTGTAACAACCCTCTGATGCACCATCATGCTCTCTCAAGCCCTCATCAAACAGTTGAAGGGCATAAGAGTAATAGTGATGTCTATGAACAACTGCAACCCACTTCTGCTTCTATCAGAATTCAGGAAGAATATGCAAAACTATGCATCCCCAAGAATATGGATGAGTTGGAGAATGCTTTGAATGACATGTCATTCTCGGACGCTGCATATCATGCTTTCATCTCCACAGGCAATCAAGTGGACTCGACTATTGTGGTGACGAAAGCTGCCGATGTTATGGAGCATTTGAACGATGCAGGAACTCATGATCATCAGCAGGTTAATTCGAGCTTCCAAACTGAATTTGGTGACATTCTTAGTAACAAATCTGTGGCTTACACACCACAACAGGAAGATGATCAAATAGCTGAATTTGATTGTTTTAAGGAAATGAATGGCTCCAAGGACAGCTTGGTGTGGTGGGCTAATGAGTTTGATGCCAAATCTGCATCCTCAAACTCCTGGGATTCTACTTCTGTTCTCCAGTCTCAAGGGGTGTTTCAAGATTATGAATTACGTTATAGCCTGTAGTTATGAGTTATAGGGACGAGTAACGTTATATAGACCACATTTATGTACCGTATTGGAGACTGCGCCACTAATAGAAGATGAACCCACAAATATGAGTGGGTCATACTTCTATCAAAGACGCAATCTACAATCTGGTTAACATATGTGGTTCAAATAGTTTTAACGAATAGGAAGTTGGGTATGGTAATTTTTCAAGGTCATAAGAATATGCCTAGGGCAAAGACGGAATTGATATATATGATGCCATGCATGTGTTTTGTAAATTGTTTGAAAAATAATGTCAATATCTTTTTATTGTGTTGCCAAATCTGTTTGACATTCACAAAAGTCGTGCTTATCTACTTCACTAGGAAGCTTTAAGTCGAGGCTCACAAAGAGAACATACGTATATTAATTTCTGATTGCAAGCTAGCTAGCTAGCTAGTGGTTCAGTACTGCTAATTCACCAGTTTTCTAAAGACTAAGTATGTCTATTATTGAGGTTATCAATTGGTATCATAGTCAAGTTAAGCTTTGAATCAATCAGGTTTGACGCATTATTGCAAACAAAGGCAATCAAACGGTAGCCTCAATCAGCTTTGAATCAATCATGAACACTGGAATCCACTAGAGATATGACAAAAGTATGAAGTTTTATTAATTCTGAAAATCGGGATAACAACCTGCACCCTTAGCTAAAGTTGAAATGAATACTCTCAAACCCTAGAACCTCTAGGAATCCAAATAGGAATGAAAAACATAAATAACAAAAATTTCAAAAACGAGCTCAAAACTTAAAATGTTGTTTTGGGCTAGTAAACGTCGTTAAATGCCTGAAAAAAGCCCATATGTCATAACAAAGCAGTGAATTTGATTCGTGACATCATTCTCTTCGAAACATTGGATCATGGGCTGAAATCGGAGCTCGGCGCCAAAACTTACAATTTACCTGATATGCCCCTATGTGAGAGTCGCTCCAATTCTTTTTCGATCGCTTCCCCTAACTGTTCTACATCAAAGTTGTGACATTAGCAATGTTTTACTGCTCAAATTAGAGAAGTACCAAATTTAGTTTTAATGTTTATTCAAGCAAGGCGGAACTTTCTTGAAGTTTCATAAGTGAGTTTTGTAAAGGTTGTTGTTTTTCAAGTGTGTGATAATTAATTTCGCTTGAAATTTGCAGAATCGTTTCCTGCTAGTGTTTTGAGTCCTATTTGGGTATGTTTGAAATTCATTGTTCTATTGAGCTTGAGTAAATATTTCTAGTGGAACTAGGACTCGCAAGGTGTGAGTGATCAATAAAAATTAAGTGCCTTTGTCCTAGTTCCAACCGTACGAGTGACAAAATCCACATAGGCCCAAATTTGATGGGCTACAATTTTTTTTTTTTTGTCTTGTAGCCTAGCATTAAAATTGCTCAAATGATACAATTTTTGGCATGGCCCGTTGTCATTTTCTTTAATGTTCTACGCAATTCTAAGTAGTAAATTTAGCAATAGCAACTTCACTTTCCCTTGCCTTAACCTATGCATGGCCAGAGATATAAGCATTAACATTATAATTTATATCTTTATTTATCTCATCAAAATTTATCTTCCCTGCCAACGTGGGTTAGTTCAGTTAGCTCCATCAGTATTCGAGCCCCGTTGCTAGCAGTCCTCGTTGGTGTGTGATATGTAATTTCATATATAAATCCATACTAGTGAGAGTAGCCAATCTCCCCCTAAACTTTTTTTTTTATCAAAAAAATAAAAAATTTATCTTCCCCTGCCGTGAAAAATATATATATATATTAAAGGCTTTTTTCCCTGAGAAATAACCTTGTATCAATTGAAAAATTAATAGGTAAATTTCATATTCTCAACCTACATAAGCGATAGCAAATGTCAGAAGAAAATAATTTAATTCTGTCAATCACGAAAGGAAAAAGTTGAACCAATCTTGCAAAAAAAAAAAAAAAGAAGAAACCATAAGAACAATAAGAAAGACAGAAAATACTAATTTCTTACTAATAAGGACAACGAAATAAGTTCATAATTAATGGAAAATAGAAAATAGCAAGGAAATTAATCCAAATAAAACATAAATAAAAAGCAAACTAATTAATAATAGTTGATGCGGTTGTTGCTGGACTTGCTGCTGGAACCCTTGTTAGGGTAAACAGACTTGGTGACCTTCAACTGGGTTTTGTATTCTGTAGTGACCCCTTGCTGCTTGTCCACAAACTTGTCATTGCAAGTGTACTTAGCCTCCTGCTTGTAAACCGTCTGCCCCGATCGCTTGTCCACGTACTCTCGTGCCTTGTAGCTCTGTGTGAAATTGCTCGAGGACCCTCCATATTGGTCTTTGTACGAAGACCTCACTTGGTTCTGGACCTCATTGGAGACGTTCATCTGCTGCCTGTTGTTGTTGCTTGAGGGCACGGCCTCCACAATGCCACAAAAACCAATAACTTCATAGTTTTTGGCCATTACGCGATTGAGAGTTGTAATTTTTTTTCCCAAGCGATAGAGAGTTTGGTTGGTTTTTTTGTGAAATGGAAATGGCTTGGTTTGGCCTATTTATAAGCCAGGAGAGGAGTGAACTGTACGTAACTACGTAACGGTTTGGTTTTATCTATTTATTATTTTCAGTTTTTGGACTTTTTATCTACTAAATTGTTTTCTTATTATCTTAATCTTTTATCTTCTTTCATATCGATTTATATATAGAGGGAGAATGGGAGTTTGGTTAAACTTTTTAAATACCGAAAATACCCTTGGCAAATCAAAAAGTTATTATTATTATTTTTTATGATTAATTGAATTTGCGTGCCAAGAGGCTAATTTGGATGATTAACTGAATAAATCACACATCTCTACTATTATAATTGAATGAAATACGTTTAATGTCATTAATTTTAATAAAGTATATTTATTAAAATTTGTTCCTGAGTGAGATAGGTTTATCCTTTTATTATCCTTCTTAGGGCTTTCTATCTATTAATTAATTTATTTTATAACAGTGCAGAAATAAATACACACAGGAAGTCAGGAGATGTTACTCGATCGTGGGGGTGTCGTGTTTCTGTGATAGAAAGTGGGTAGAGGTTTCAAGGCTTTATTTTTAAACCACGATATAGGAGTAAACTGTAAAACTTCTGTGTCACGGTTTGCATTATCCATTTATTTTCCGTTTTAGTTTTTTTTATTTATTTATAAATATAGTCAATGATTTGTTCATCCTTAATTTATCCTTTTATCGTTTAGAGAAGAAAAATTTCTATCAAACTATTTTGAAAACTCTTTCTTTGTCAACCAAAAAGCATAAAATATTGATTTTTCTCTTACATAAGAATATATATTATTCATGTAATAAGGAATTTACTACAAGAGAGAGGTTGGCGCTAAGGCAAACCCACAACCTCGAGCCGGAAGGACTGATGCGTGGCACCCAACTGTCAGCTGCCAGCTGTATGGATTAATGCAGGAAATTACAGATCATGCACCAATGAGGAGTGTTGGTAGCGGGACTCAAACACTAGTGGGGCTACACAGTACAAGGACCTTACCAAGTTACCAACTAAACCAACCCTCATTGGCTTATGTTCCTTTTTGTTGCTAATTATTATTAATTATACTCTTATAATATTAGTTTATTTTTTTCCTTTTTTTTATAAATAAAAGCAATAGTCTAAATTAAGAGAAGGGGGTTTCTCACACATGCTACATACCAAAGTGTCATGGGAGTTCAAACTTGGTGTACATATTAAGGAGAAATTACTCCAACTTAAGGCTCCTTTTTCATTGCGCTAAAGATTTTGTTAAGTTAGGGTTAATTGGAATTTTGTCAAAAGTGATTGACAATAGGGGAAAAGCCACAAATAGTGAATTTTTTTTCGATTAAGTAAAAAGAAAAGGAAAGAATATCTTTCAATTCCAAACAACTTTATGTGATCTTATCGAATCTACTTCGCACATTGATGACGGGATGATTTTAATGGTTGACGGTGAGTTTAGTCCATTTTCCTTCCAGTTCTAGTAGCAAATAATGGGAAAAGAATGACTCCAATTAAGTTAAAAGAAAAGGAAAGAAACCAAGAACATGCCTTGAGTCCAAGCAAGGCACCTTGATTCTCGACTTCAAATATGTTGATGCTCAAAAATGGTTCGGCACTTCTGGGCTCAATTGTGATGTCTTTGCCTTCGGTAGTCCCCGGGCCTTGGTATGCTTAGTCGATCTGTAAGACAAGAAACGATCGGTAAGCCCGATTGGCACCGGTGTGGTACCGGCCGAAGGCTCTCCGATGCTTAAGTTAGAATAAGTACGGAGTGAGTAGTAATTTTAGCAGAGTAATAGCTAAGTGGCCGAAGGCTCTTGATTACCTCCTTCTTGGGGCTTGTGCCTGTCTTTATAGATCTTGGGAGGTGTGCATTTCGAGTATGATTTCGATGTGGGACTGTAGACATTGCCTAATTAGGCTCCACGTGTCAAGAGGAAGATTCGAGAATTGATCTTTTCTTCGAAGGCTTTCGGCATCCTAGGTACCGATCGCCCTTCATGCCGATGGCTATGAATTTCCACGTGTAGTCTCCTTACTGGTAGTTTACATAGGGTATAAACAGGAGTCCCCCAAGTTCTCAGCGGGAGAATCTTCGTTGAGGACTTGTTTTTGTCTTCGGTACCCGAGTCGGCCGCGGCCCCGCAAGGATTTCTTTATGTGAGCTTGCGTTGTGCAAGTGCGGTACTATTCGGCAGCTCATATCTGTTGGGTATGCCTTGGTCTCTTCAGAACGACCCATACCGTTCGGTACCTTTTGAGTTATCGTACCTTAGTGCCAAGAATTTGTTCTCTGCCGAACGGTAGACCAGTGCCCTTCGATGATCTGGGGATAGTCTGCCTTGGTGTCAAGAACCCTTATTGCCGAACGGTATTCATTGACGCTGGGCCTGGGTCTCGGTCAAGGGAACGTCACGACGCTTAGTCTTCTGCGTGCCTGTTACCAGGGAATTGGCGCCACGTGTCAATTTGGAGCTCGCGGTTTTTCGAAGTAATCATGGCGCCGTTTGGTTTTTCGAGGCAGAACGTTAGCGCCTTCAGTATAAATAGTGCATCTGTGCTGATGTGGGGGTTACTTTGCGAAACTCTGTCCTTTTTGAAAGCGATTTTCGGCGATTTCCGGCGAGTCCATTCCGACCAAAAGGCGATTTCCGACGAGCTTATTCACGGCGGAGCGATTTCCGGCGCATATAGACCACCGCAAGAAACAAGGTAAACTTGAACTTTCCTTCATTTTTTCGATCAAAATGCATTTTTCATATGAACTTGGCCATGAATTCACATCTGTTTATGAATTTTGATGAGATAGGTAGTTTAGGATTCCGTTCCGTTCTGTTTGTAGATGTCTGATAGCGAGTTTGAGAGTGAACCCAATGCGTTCAATGGGGAATCATCGGACAGTCAATCAACTACCGATAGCACTTCACTTAGCTGGGAAAGTGGCGAAGGAGGTGATTTTGAAGCCGAGGCCGTTGATAAGGCCGATGCTGCACCCAGAGTAGGAGAAGGGGATTTACAGCCGACGGCAATGGCCATGCCGTTGAAGGTTGTTCCCTGCGGTATTGACTGTGGAAGCACTAGTCAATACTGCGATTTTTTGATGAGGGACACTCACATTCCCGATCGGCATGTGAGATATCAGTCTGAGACCTCCACGTCAGGCCGTGTGGGTGTCGTTGCTGAGAGTTCTTCCAGACCGTCGGTCACAATAGTTCGGGGGAGTAACCCTAGGATTCCGATCGGTCAACCCCGTAGAACGCTGTTTGGTGTTGACTACCTGGGGCCTAACAACCTTACTGAGCATGATCTAGTGACGATGCGTGCCGAATTCATGATCCCTGATTCGGTCAACTGGCGGATTCCTACACCTACCGAATCTTTGAACGATCCGAAGGATGGTGAGGTCGTCTTCTTTACTGACATACTGAAGCTGGGGGTTCGGTTGCCTCTTCAGAATGCCGTTCAGGACATCCTCGCTCATATTGGCTATGCCCCAAGGCAGTACAATCCCAACTTCTGGGTAGTCCCGATGGCAACTATCGTTGCTTTCGGCATGGCTGGGGAGGGAGAACCTTCATATGAGCAATTTTCATATTTGTACAGCATTACAAAGTCGAAGAGTACCGATCACGGGGGATGGGTGCAGGCTAACTGTCGCCAGGCTTCGACCAGAGGCCACTTCATCAGTGGGGTACCGTCCTCTCAAAAGACCTGGAGGAACCAAAGGGTCCTGGTGTTTGGACAATGGGAATGCCCTTCCCATCGGCATCCCCTTTTTAAGATACCCACCTCGTTCCAACTCGTCGGTAGGGTATTAGGGTTCCGTTCGGTAGGAGCTATGTTTGTGTACTATCCTTTCCGAATCTCACTTGTGTTCAATTTTCTTTTCTTTTTGCAGGCAAGTTGAAGCAGCCATTAGCCACAAAGGCTGATATCAAGAGAATTGAGAAAGTAAGGTCGAGAATCGCATCTTCGATCAGGGTGTATCTTAAGTTTCTTTTTATCGAGAATCTTATTAAAGCCAAACTTGTCGATCCCGCCGAGAGTAAGTTCGCCTTCATTACCGTTTGGTACTTCACAATGATTTTTCGGCTTTGTAATTAACCTGTTTGTCATATGTAGTGACTGACGGTAGAAGGGAGACCGAGGCAAAGAAAATGTCGGAGTCTTCAAAGAGACGGCTGGCGGCAGGCAAGAAGCATCGTCGGCAGGACCGAGGGCCGAGGGAGGAGGCCCCCGGTCGTGAAGCTACGGTGCCGGAGCCCGTTGTTCAGGAGGTACTGTCGGCGCCTCAGCCTGAGGTGCCGAGGACAATCCTAGCAACGGAAAAGGCCGCCGGGAAGCGGTCAATCATCGATCTAGAGGACCCCCCCATGTCGAAGAGGCATTGTCCACAGTGATGGTTAAAACCTTCTCTATACCCCACTGTAACAAACAACTCTCAATGAGGTCTCCTATAGTGTTGCCTTGGTGATTAGGAATAACACAAAAGTTTAAAACCCTTTTGTGCATCTTCCAATCATAATCTATAAAGTGAGTAGTGAGCACCATGTAATTGGTGTTTTGGACACTTGTCCAAGTGTCAGTCGTGAGGTTTATCCTATGTGCACTCAAATATTTCTTCAGCTATTCCTTTTGTGCATCATACATTTTAAGAAATTGCCTCACTGTTTTTCTCCTACTAGGCACTTCAAACATTGGACAAGTAATACTATAAAACCTCCTAAAACCTTTCTTTTTCTACAAAAGAAAATGGCAGCTCATCAAGCACAATCATTTCAACACATGCATCCATAACATCACTCTGCACAAACCCCCTAACAACCAATTTGTTACCCTGACCCTTATCACTAGTAATGATCTTTTGTGTTTTATCTTGGTTAGGTGGGTAGTATTTGCAGTATTTTCTAATGAGTGCAATCATTCCCGAAGTCCCATTTTTCCCACTATCACATGCATAATCTCCAAGACCAACTTTAGATTTAGGACAATATCTACATTTAGCTCTTTTATTCACAACTTCTACATCTACCATCTTCCCTGTGGCCTCATCCTTTCTTTTGACAGTTTTTTTTTTATCATCATACGGTGTAAAATGATCCCAAACTCAACTTCTTTTAGTACCTCCACTTTTGCTATCGGAGTTCAGTTCACTAACCATTTCTGTATCTTCACTCTCAAGGGCTTGCATTGGCTCTGGAGGTTTAGAAGGTTAGGCCGGCTCCACAGCACACACTGGTGGTGCTCCTGATGTTGCCGTTGACGAAACAGCAAGCCCACTGTGCTGCTGATGCTTACTTGACTGCATGACAAGAAAAGAAAAAAAAATCAAAATATGCAGGAAAACAGAAACTATTAAAACAGAACCTATTAATTTAAAACAGAAACTATATTAAAACAGAACCTATTAATTTAAAACAGAACCAAACAATTACAGAACCAAACAGTTACAGAATGTGCAGGAAAATATGCAGGAAAATAGTTACAGAACCAAACAATGAATGTGTAGGAAAATATGCAGGAAAACTGTATGAATGTGTAAGGAAACAGGTTGGACTTCATAGAGTAGGAAAATATGCAGGAAAACAGAGAGTGTGAATGTGCAGGACAATATGCAGAAAGTGTGAATGTGCAGCAGGACAACATGCAGAGAGTGTGTTTCTTTGTTTGAACCTCTCACAATACAAGTAGCTTAAGCTTTTAGTTCATATAAATGATAGTTCATATAAATGAGAATGAGAGATTTTCATTTATATGAACTAAAAGCTTAAGCTGCTTGTACTGTGAGAGGTTCAACTTCAAACTGTATGAATATGAGAGGCTATATAAATGTGAAAATATGCAGTGAAGTGCTGCTGCACAGTGCACACATTGCATGTCCTAGCTTCTCCTCTAGTTTTCTGAAATTTGCCACACATAACCATCAAATTTGAGCAAATAAGAGTAAGAAAATACCATAAAAAGGGAACAGCTGGGTTTCATTTCATACATGAAACTAAAAGAAAAGAAAATAAGGGAGTGAAAACAGGAACTCGGCTTTGCTAAGTAATGTCAAACAAAACCTGACACCATTGGGTTTGTTTCAATGGATTCTGAGTTCAACCAAGCATAGCACGGTGCAATATACAAGAACTTAGCTTAATTCATATTTGAACTTTACGACAAAGCACTGAAACTGAGACAAGTCATTGGTTTAATTGGTTTGAGTAAAAGCATAAATATTTAAGATTTTCCTGCATATTTGAACTGTTCAAGCATGATTCCTAATATATTTATGCCAAACAGTTTGTTCAAGTGTGATTCCCATATATAATTGCCTCAATTTTGTTTCTATGCCAGCCAATGAGCATTACCCTTTGAATTTGACATTTTAGTAATGTAATTGAAAGGTTCCTCTTATCAATTACTAACTAAGAATTAGTCCTAAACCCTAAATTGAATAGCAAAAACACAAACAAATCAACAAAGCAAACACAAACAACCTAACCATAAATTCACATCAACACCAACACAACACTTACTTAACAAATTAAATTAATCCTAAACATATTCAAATTCTACATGCATATGAAATCAAGAATTAACCCTAAACAAATTAACAAAAATCAGAAGAAAACTTACCATTTTTGCCTTCGTTGCTTTGAGGCTGAGCTAATCGAGATTCCAGAGAGATGAGAGAGGGATGGGCTGGAACTAGGGCTGTTACCTGTTAGAGATTCAGAGATTCAGAGAGAGAGACAGATTGAGATAGTGAGACAGAGAGAGATCAACATATCGAGAGAGTGAGAGTGAGACAGAGACGAGAGAGAGACTACTTTGAATCGAGTGAGATCGAGCTGAGATTAGGATGATTTGGCTTGGAGAGAGCTTGAAGCCTTGAATCGTACGGGATCGAGAGAGAAACAGAGAGCTGGAGAGAAGTTTGAGTCAAGAGGAGTGAGAGAGGTCGAGGTTTGAGTATGAGAAATCGAGGTTTGAGTAGAGAGAGAGAGATAGAGAGAGAGATCTAAGTTAGCGTTTTAAAATTTTAGGAATACGGTACGATACGGTACCTACCGGTACCAAAATCTTAGTACCGCTACCATGCCATACGTCAACGATACGGTACGGTATGGTACCGAATTAGGGCTAACACAAATTGATACGGTATAGAACCGGTATGGTACGGTATGGTTAGGGTTTGGTTTTGGTATTTCGGCTTCAAGTGCCCAGTCCTAAATTAAGGGGTAGCAAATATGCTCTCTAATTTTAATGCTTTCGCAATGGTTGTTGAACTATTTTGGCATATATTGAATTGAACTGCAATTTTACTTGCAATCGTACAGTTCAATAGCTTCAGTTTATTGGCATATTGGTCCTATGGTTAGTCTATTGCAATTCAATAGAGGGTTCATCACATAGAACCCTCTATTGGAATGAACTAAATCACACCATTGCAAGTGAGATTTTATTATTTTAGTTCAATTTCATGCAATAAAATTGCATTGATTCTAACCATTGCAGATGCTCTTAACAGTGAAGGAGTGCATATCCTTCCAATCCAAGTAGCAATGAAAATAATACATAAATAAGCAACAACAAAAAAACTTTTCATTTCCTTATTAATTTAGCTATTTGCTTGGTATGATAATGAATAAGTAATAATATGAGTAGGATTTTCTTTTTCTTTTTCAATAAGGGAAGTAATATCTTTTCTTCATATATGTATATATATATATATATCCAAAGCGATAGGGGAGGGGAAGAAAGCAAGGAAGGAATGGGAATAAAAGTGATGAAATTATTTTGCATTACAAATAGAAACAATGTAATTCCAATCAAGAGTTGTCAATTGGGAATTAAACTAAGTATGTGTTTGGAAAAAGAAGAGAATTCCAATAAGGAATTGTCAAACTGGGAATTCAAAGGAAAGGAAGGGCTTTGATTCAACTTGATGAAATCTGTTGTGAGATTTGCAAGTGTTGAGTCGGAGACGTTGAATTTGGGTTTTGATTGTTGGTCTTTTTTTGCTACTCACGGCTTCTCCATTTATAGAGGAAGGAAGAATCTCCATCTTCATATTTTAATCTATCCTCATCGTGTTGTCGATCACCTAGTGGATGTCTAGTCCCATATGCATATAAAAGAAATCAAAAGAATGCAACCACCGACATGAAAGTTTTTTTTTTTTTTTTTGTATGGAGAAATTCTAGGATTGCATTCATCATTCAACCAAAAAAGCCACTATAGTCACAAAGGGCCATTACGATAATGGAGCGGTCTAACGTCAAAATTAAGACAATCTGGTGCGCCTCTACTAACGAACACATAGGATCGAAGAAACTCTGACATAGGCATCCTAACTAAGATTGCAAACTCAGAATAATAAAAAGGAGAAAAATGTTGAAAAAAATAAGCCATAACAATGCAAAAAACTCTCACAAAGGAGAGATGAAAAACTCTCACTAAGGAGAGATGAAAAGCTCTCACAAAGGAGAGATGAAAAGCTCTCATAAAGGAGAGGTGAAAAGCTCTCACAAAAGGAGACGTGAAAAGCTCTCACAAAAGGAGAGGTGAAAACTACATATAGAATCCAAAGAGTCTCTGTGAATTATTTTGAAAATAAAGAAACCGCATAAAGGATGGTGGCGGAGATCCAACACCGAGACGCAGTCGCATGTGATGATTAGAGGAAAATCATAACAAAACGAAGACAAATAGGGAAAACTTTTTGTCTCTAAAAATGAGGGAAAAAGAGAGGGAGGAAGAGAAGAGGGGAGAAGGGATATGAGGGGAAGAACAGTGGCTTCCTTCTCCCTCAAAGTGAAAACGGCTCTAGGAGGGTTTTTTGGGAGAGAGGGGACTAAGGTTTGGTATATTGTGTGTGTGTGTGTGTCGAAAAAACCGCATCACATGAAAGTGTTTAAGTGATAGCAATTCAAGCTACTAGCTTAAAAAAATAATATATTGGGGACACAACTTGTCACTTCATATATATTATGTTGGAAGTTTGAATGAAATTCAAGGACGTCTTTTGTCCCAAATTGGTATAAAGAAGAAAAAGTGAAGTCTTTATAAGTGTGGTATCCCACATTTAGTAATTGGAAGTTGGGCCAAGTAGAAGCCTTCAAATTCGATTTGGGCATTAAATATTATGTAGATAATATATAATATTTAATTATAAAAAAGATGGGCCTTGGTCGCTTCAAATTTAAATTAATTTTTTTTAGTTTCAAATTAGTAATTTTTATTAAGTCGGATTAGTTTAAATAACTGTTTTTTAATAGTTGTAACTCTTCTGATAGGGTTTTAGAAGTCTATTTAAATCAGAAGAGGCCTCATTCGTTTGACACAGAAAAAGCATTCTACAAGAACATTCATATTTTCTGAGAGGAAAACAAACAAAGTTCGCTAGATTCTTAGTCCTAGTGCTAGGGCTTAGAATATAGATAGTTGAATCCTGGGACGCAGTCACCTATAGAACTTCAAGCACCGAGAAGGGGTGAAATTACTGTCTTTAGGACGTTGCATCAAATCTAAAAGCCTTTTTCTCGAATCCAAGTCAGTTTCATTTATTTATTGTTTACTGTATTTCAAATTACAGTTTGTTATAAATTCAATTTCGTTGGTATATATATTGTTGATATATAATCATTTTTATTAGTCACTGATCCAACATTTTATTCCTTCTCTCCTCTTCGGACTGGTGCACATGGGCTGCAAATTTATTCTTTATTCTTTCTTTACGTTGGCTGCCCATCTTTTTCTTAACAAAGCTTGTAAAGATAATATTAAAATAAGAGGCATGTGCAACCATGGCTTTCTCAATTGGAATGGGTAAGTAGTTTCAATATTCTTTATTCCTTTCCTCCAATGAGATAGTGCCACCTGCTGAATCAAACCAAGCTCCCATGTTATGGCTCAGTTTCTCCATTGATGTAACTAATGAAAGTTGGTTAGCAGCCTGCTTAACTCCTCTTTCAACATGATTCAATGTAGGACATTCTGAGAACGCTACACTTATCCAAATACTCCCATATTTGGATATGTTAGACTAGACATCAGAGGAAACAATTCTCATGAAGAAGTCAACTTCATTTGAGAAGGGGAGAAGGGGAATCAAGTGGAATATCTCTCTCGTCACCAGTGTCATCCCTTTGAACAAGTTTTAGTGTTTAGCACTCTGAGAATGATACACTGATCGGATTTCTTCCATATTTGGATAAGTTGTCGTAGACACCTGGAGGGACAACTCTCATGAAGAAGTCAACTTCATTTGAGTAGTGGAAAGGCCCTTTCAGAAACTATTCATGGGACGGACAGTCAGCTTCAGTGTTTGTCTGCTTGAGATCGTTATACTTGTCTAGTGGCTCCCAACGTTAGATATGTTGTAGTATACATCTTTGGGAACATCTTTAATGAAGAAAGCAAACTCCATCGGACACTTTAAGTCCATGTCAAACACAATATATATTACTGCAGCTGACTAATACTGAAATACCTCTTGAACATGCTCAGTGTTTGTCCGTTAAAGAATGCAATACTCGTCCAATTTCTGCCAAATTTGGACACGTGATAGTAGACGGTCAAATGAACAAGTTGTAAGAAGAAAGAAACTTCATTTGAGAAATGGAAATTCCCTGTGGGCCACAATAACGTCTCCTATTCTAGGGCAAAAATGCTATTTTTGATCCAAACAGGAGTTAAAGGATCAAATTATCACTTTCCAAGAATTTGATTAACCTCTTTAAAATTTAAAGTCAAATGTTAAAACCCTCAAGCAGAAGCAAAACTTGAAATAATTTTGTCCAGGAAATGAGTCCAACGACTGAAAAATGTGGGCCTATCTTACACAAATACAAAGATTAGATAAATACTATTACATAATTAAGAACGATTACGATACAAACCACGATTACTAACAAGTAAAAGATGAAAGATGACATAGATAATAGACGACCTTACATCCCTTACATATTCAATGGATACATTTCTAACAACAATTAACCACAACAACTACGCTAACAAGAGCTCCAACAGCCACAAGAGGGGCAGAACATGGTAGAAATGCCGCTACAACTGCCGGTACCAGCTTCGGCAGCAACAACATTGCCGCTGATACTGCAGCTACCTTCAAAATCTGAAACCAACCCATCTTTACATGAAATGGATGTTGGAGAGAGGCTTTGGGAGCACCCTTTATTTATAGTACTAATTGGCAGGGCATGCATGTTAATATTTACCTAAATCTTTGATTATTGTAGCTGCATTGAATTTGTTTACTTTTTTGGAATTCAAATTTTACATGCATGCATGGGTGCATCAATTCTCAATGTGCATTGGAAACAGCTTCTGACCGAATACTGCTAGCTAGTCAGTACGGTTTAATAGTGTACAGTTGGGAAGTTCGTCAGAAAAAAGATTGCTAATTCCTATATTTTAACTAGGGACGCAGAAAAGAAAAAGAAGAGCAACATTCTCGATGCATAAACGCAAGCATTCTTCTGCATTAGTAGGATTTCTGGCTGCTGTCATTTTTTATGGGTTTTGAACTTTGACATCTTTATTATCATCCACACATTCTAAAATGAGCCATTAGCAAACCATCAATCTTGTAAGAGAAAAGCGAAGTAAAAATAGATAATACTATTTCATAATAAAACTTAATAATAAAGACCACCACACGATTACATACTTAACTCCCTGAGGATAAGCAAAACATATTAATCCCAGTACACAAAGCAAATAGAGAACCTAGTTTCATCCCCTTACATCAGCTGCAGCACCACATTCGCGACAGCAGAAACAGCATCAACAGCCGAAGCGAGAGGGGCAGCAGCTGGTACCGAAAATGCTGACAATATTATTGGCAGCACAAAAAGCGCTGCAACAATACTCTTGAAAATCCGAAACCAACCCATTTCCCAGTACGTATTAAGATTTGAAATATTACTTTGCCGCATGCAATGGTTGGAAAGACTTGAGGAACACTTGTTTATTTATACTTCTAATTGGAAGGGGTTCGGATTAATTAGACAAAATTTTCTCTTCGGTTATTGCACCTCGATTAAAATCGTTTATTTATTCTGAGGTCAGATTTTGCACGCGTGCGGGCATCAATGGACATTGGAATATGAACAGTTTCTGACTACAGGTGACAACTTTGTAATACCAAGGCTGGAGGCATAATGATAATAGTGCCTCCAATTAATGATAACACCAAGGCTGGCGCCACAATGATCATATTCAATATCTTGGCCCTTGATTCATGAACTTTTTCTCATCCCAATTTCTTATTGGGTTGAATAACAATTTTTTTTCTTGGTTCAGTTAATGTGTAATTCGGTATTTTAAGTAATTGTTAATGTGCTCGTTTATAGATGTTTTTATATATTTGTTAGGGTTTAGGCAGTGGAGAATCTGGGATTCAAAGATCAAGTAGGCGAAGTTTACTTTAAAAACTCAACAATACGAGTGAATTTTATTAATAAATATAAAAAGATACACCTAGCTAGTTAGGGGGACGTAAAGAGCCTTACCCTCAAGTATGTATCTCTATACATAGTTGCAAAACCATGTTTTCAGGTGTATGAGGGTCTCTCACAAAATATGAATAATAAAAATTCGAATTCTCACAAGACATACAAAAATGTCAAAAAATCATATTGTCTATTCATTACAATCATAATTGTCCTTGATGAATTTTCATATTTTAAAATCATAAAATAAAATTAAAATTCACCAACACAAGTTCACAATTGCAATAAAAGAGACATACAATTACATACTAAGCAAGAAAAATTATAAGGGATAGACAAATACATACTTGGAGTTGGATAGAGAAATACATACTGGGTCCCTAAACTCTAAACCCTATCTGATTAGCCAAAGCCCCTTCGGTTAACGTACCTCTCCATTGAATAATTCGGATTTTACATGCACGCGTGCATTAATATTCAATGTGCACTGAATATGAACAGTTTCTGCATCCATATGGAGCTCTACAGTTAGCTCTTTTGTCATTGCCACGATTTTTATGCATTTGAAAAGTTTGTCATAAATTTTCATAAATAAAAAAAAGTTTGTCATAAATAAATAAAATTTTATTTTAAAAATATTTTAAGTTGATATTGATTTGTTTTTTGAACTTTTTTTGTAACTTACATTTGGAAACCACTATTACAAGAAAAAGGGTAAAATAAAAAGGCAAAAGATGAGTGATGAAAAAATGAAGTTTGAAATGGGTTGGAGAAGTAACAAACTGTTGGGGTAGGAAAAGTTTACATTGGTTAGTGAAGAACGCATATGAATCTTAAGACTTGAAGAATGAGGTTAGAAATGCTGGAAGTATTTTAATGTGAGCATGTAACCCAAAACCAATTGGCAATGGATGGAGGACCAACACGTGAATAGCATGTTTGAATGCTATATCAGAATGTAAGCATCCAATCCAAAACTAATTGACAATGAATTAATAACATGTTTACTAATCCATAATCGAAATCAAAATAAGAATTCCTATTACATATTACTCCGGTGTACAATTACTTCACATAAATAAATGAAAATGTACGTAGGGTCTATACAAAATCAGGAATTCAAATTTTGATTTTGGAGGAATTGGACTCTTGGGTTGGGAGATGGTATTCTAACTCTTGTAAGAAGTAATAACTCATTAGGAATCCAATTTTTTACCCATTATATCCTCACACAATTTTTAGTAGACTATAGAAATATTTACCTGCTGTTCTTTCACACAAAAAAAAAAACCTCATTTTGTTTCTTTCTTCCCGAAGTAATTACAGAGTACTATACCCTGTCTAAACTTTTGAAAATGCAACAACACTAGGTTTGGGAAATTCTGAGGATGACAAAACTGGTAACCAAGCCATACAAATTAAATGTTTAATCATTTGAGATTCGTCGCCTTCGGCTTCTGATACGGCTTGAAATGTTTTCGACAGAGGACATCATTAGGCACACAAATTAGGGCTAGATCCTTCATTAATTACTCCGTTCTTTCTTTCTTTTCTCTTAAGGACCCAATCCAGATATGATCAAGACTTCTACATCTATTTTACGATACTGCATCTGTCACAGCCATTGTCTTGTGCACTCTATCAGAAGCTTTCTTCACCTACAGAAGGCATGAAAAAGGAGTATATATGAGATGAATGTAGCATAGATTCATACATGAAACAGAACATGGCAAGGCACTTTACTTCTTTTTCCCAGTTAGTGCATGTGACTATGATTGAAAGAGATACTGCTTGCACAAACAGAGCCACAGTAATTCCAATCCAAAGACCCTGTGAAAAACATGTTGACTTGAAATTAATATGCCAAAGTATAATCCTCAAAAAAAAAAATTAAATTTTTTTATTTCTATGGAAGATTAAGAATGTTGAATATAAATTTGAATAAATAAATGAGCAGGGGAGAAACATCCAGTTACCTTCCCTCCAATGTGCAGGACAAAAGCTAATATAATTGAGATAGGAATGCCTATAAGATAATAAGCTCCAAGATTAACATAAGCCCCAATCTTTTGCTGCCCACTTCCTCTTATGACACCTGAAATTGTAATTGGAAGTAACATTTTGTCAATCAATCAATTATAAGATGACAAGCAACTAATAAAGTTATCTCAATCTTTCACAGAGGATGCCCTGACATGAATTTTTTTTCGAAAGCCTATTACACAAAAGGTTTGCAAACCCAGATTCAAATGAGAAATTATACTGTGATGGAAGAAGTATTTGAAGAAAAATGTCAGAGACCTGAAAGAACAGATTGAATTCCATCAAAAAAGTGGGCTATTGCAACCCACAGTAATATTTCTCCAACATATTCCACAACTTCTTTATCAGAGGTGTAACAGTAGCCCCAAACTTTTCGACCCAATATCATGACAGCAACAACCACAATGCCTTCAGTAACAACCATGGAGAGTGTAACACATACGGAAAGACGGGCTAGTCGTGGTTTCCCAGCACCCAATTCATTTGAAACTCTTGTGCTAACAGAAAATAATAGAAGAATAGAAAAGGATTGTTGAGAAAATATGCAAAATAAAGACAAATATGAAACTTAATGTAGCCATAAACTCACCTTGCTGCACCACCCAGTCCGAGGGGGATCATGTAAGTCAGTGCACATGTGTTAAGGCTGTGTGAATATGTCACAATCGGTTAGTAATCAGTGTTTCTGCTTCAGTTTTTATTACTTAGCAATCAAAATTTTGGGAGCTGTCATTGGCATTTCAAAATAACACTGGGCTCATTTGAAATTGCACCGGGGGGAGAGTGCACGATGACTGTTTTGAGTGTCAATAACAGCTCTTAGAATTGATACTGTTCTATTGTCATTGCTTAGGGTCAAATGAAAACCTGATTGACAGGACTGAGGTTTCAAGCTTTGGATTAGGAAGAAGACCAGATAAGAGGACCATCATTTCAAAGCACCACATTTCTAAGCTGTTCACAGAGACATTAAACCATCAACCAACGATAGTACGTTCTAAAATTGTGAAATTTCAAATGACCACATTTCTTATTTCATTTTAAATCTCAAAAGGTTACCTGATCATTACAGCTGAAGGAATGGATAGTTTAAGAAAACTGAGAATTCCGTGAAAGGCCTCCTTTGAGAATCCAGTCCATGTGTGCTTACAAGAGGGAGAGAATCTGACATAAAGAAACAATAACAATGCATTGATCCAATATGCGATGCAGTTTGCCACAGCCGCACCTTTATATCCAAGGCCTGTCTTGTATACCAGAAGCCAACAGATAAGCAAGTGTAGCAGAGTTGCAGTTCCTGTGGTAACAATCATGGGAACCACATTGTTCTGAGTTTGACATTGAAGGATTGCGTAAGCGAAAAGGCTTGGTATCATGTAACAAGCAAATTCCCCAGCAGCAGCAGATATTTCTGGATCTTGACCCAAAAACTCAAGAATGAAGCCTGTATTGGCCCATACAACTGCAAGAGGAATGCTGACCAGTAAAAGAACAATCATTGCCCTCTGCATATGTATACCAAGCATATGATATTGTTTTGCTCCATAGGACTGGCCACAAAATGTGTCCAATGCGCTTCCCATTCCAATCTAATCAGCAAATTAAGAGGGAAATGAAGATGAGGATTATTATCGAACACAACATAAGCATTACAATTCAAACATCACACACACACACACACACATACATATATATATATATAATATGTGTGTATATTATTTTTTGATAATAGGAAAAGCCATCTTACCATCATGCTGATACCAGTTACTGAAGCAAATGAAGTGGCCATGGAAGCACCTGAAAGTGCAAGTTCTCCGAGATGACCAACATACATAACTGAAACAACCTGTATACAAAACAACAAGAAATTTGACGACACAAGAGGCCCTACTAACAACAGCTGCTTCTTCACTTCCACAAAAAATTCATCTCGGGTCAGCTGTCGTCCTTTTCGTGCTTGATAGTCATGTTCTTGATCTGCAAATGGAATCAAGGGTGACTCAAGATCACCTGCTTGTTCTTCTGCATTCATTTGGTACTTTCTCGTTCTTCAGAGAGGAATATGTGTTGAAGGCGTAAAACACAAAGAATCCGCCGTTGTTGCAACCTGCAAACATATTGATCACGGAATATGGTGACTCATCTTTTTTCTATACATAGAAATTAGATATGAAAGATCAGGACTCCCTCTTTTAAAGAGAAAAAATTAAGAGGATTAAGTTTTAAAATCGAGCAAGCAACATGGTCCAAACGATCTGAACCTGCAATAAAATATTTATTTCCTTCCATTGACATTGAGAGATCTTCAAATAATTTTATTTGAGGAATACCCTTTAGGATACCATACGAATTTTTTTTCAATGATCCAAATCGTCTATTTTTCAAGTCTTCAGTCATAGATTATCCTCGCCAAAAATCAGACAAATTGAAATAATTAAGGCATCTAATTGTAAGTAACAAAATAGACGAACACGATGCTTCAATAAAATACTAAAAATAACAATCATCTAATTGAGTGGTCAAATGGTTTCAGATTCAAGTTATTTTTGCAGAGATGATATTTGATGAAATATTTAAAAATTAGATAGTTCAGATCATTGAGAAACGATGTGTGGTGGGCCCTACAAGAGGGTCCGTATAGCGTGTGTGAGTTTAGTATATTATCGCACCTCTCAATAAAAAAAAATCCTAAAAAAAAAATTATATGCATACATGAGACACCAAATTTTTGTTAATAAAATGACAAGTATGTTTTTAAGAATGATTGATTTCTTTTCAGAAATAAAAACATACATGTTGAGAATTAATTAATCCTATAATCCCAGAGTTTATAACTTCATGCATCCACCGACGCAGTGCTTGTATGTAACCACCACCGTCACCACCACTTCACCAGCGCAGGAAATTAATAGCTCTTTGGAAATTTTATTCACTAAAAATTGAGGATGTGAATGTCACATTATTTGGGAATTCAATTTGGTGTTCAAATTTGGTATACCTAGCTAGTATTATTGTTCATTCAGAGTCTCGGTTTGAACAATTATAGTATGGTGCTAAAGTATGGCAACGTTGTATAACTCATCTGTGTGCTATACCACGGGTTATCAATTGTTATTTGAACAAATCAAACTGAAGGCTTCCCCTAAAAAATGGGATTTATTTATTTAAATATATGGGTTTATATGTACATTACTTTTGGACTAATTATTTTCTGCATCTCTTATCAATTTCTGAAGTGACCATTTCTTAAATCAAATTGGATGTTTGCCCTAATCAGCTCTGCCTTCCTGTCTTATTACTTGCTATAGAAGAAAGGTTTACCAGTTGATAGTTGTGCTTTAGTGAGGCAGAAACAAGTGAATAACATGCTCATTTTGTTTCTTGCAGTACTAAAGTTAAATAATTTACCCAAGTAATTATACAGTATATACCATACTCTGTTTAAAATTCTTGAAATGCAACAACACCAAATTGGGGAAATTATATGAAGATCGTATGAGAAATATATGCTATAGTGCATGATTAAGGCCACAACCTTCGTTTCTTGTCTGTTAAGTTTTCCCCTTTCTGAATTATTCCTCTGAAGGACCCAATCTGGATGTGCTTTTTCATCGGCTTTACGACGATGCATCAGCCACGACCACTGCGTTGTACACTAGTCTATCCGAAGCTTTCTTCATATATGAAAGGAATGAAAAATAGAGCATTAGATGAATGTAATTAAGAGAATCGGATACATGAAATGAAACATAGCATGACAAAGTAGTTTACTTCTTCTTCCCGATGAGTGCATATGAATGAAAGGGACAGTGCTTGAACAAATAGCTCCACTGTAATTCTCATCCAAAGACCCAGTGAAGAACTTATGTTAAGAAGATACATTAAAACGAATATTTTTTTTTTTAAAAAAGTGAGGGGACTTGAAAAAGAAATATATGAAGTAGAGGTATGAAGTCACCTTCCCTCCCATGTGCAGGACAAAAGCTAACAATACTGCAGTAGGAATTCCCAAAAGATAATAAGCTCCTAGATTAACATAAGCCCCCATCTTTTGTTGCCCACTTCCTCGTATAATTGACATTCTCAATCATACCCAATGCTTTGGTCAAAGACTTCCGAACCATTTCTTCAGAGTATTCTCTCTCCTGACTATACATAGAGATTTTCTTGTTGTACACTCACATGCCTTCATGACTTAATCGAGAATCCCAACCATACCTTGAGTCATGCCCATAAGAACACGACTATATGGCATGATCTAAGATCAACAACGCTTTCATAAGGTAACACCAACGTTGAGATGGGTAATAACTTCTTCTACTCAGATACTCTACATGTACATCTCTTCCAAGTTCCAACCATGACTACGCTATGTGCCCGACACCTCCTTTTTCCCCTTGATTGAAGGAAGCCGCTCCTCCCAACCTCCTATAATAACACCAACGTTGAGAAGGGTAATAACTTCTTCTACTCAGATACTCTACCTAAATACATTCCCAATTTCATTCGAACGTTGGCGTCAAACTAGGCTACGCCGGGTACCACATCGGTGCCTCTTGGGAGACATGACCATCCCTTTTGTGTTGATCACCACTCGAGCTGAAGAAGAAAAACTTATTACTGCTGATCGGCCTAGTGGAAACTTTTACTTTTACTTCGAAGTCCTATGTCGAGCATTAAAAACCACCCGTCAACAAGAGCATAAAAAAATGAAACGCCAACACAGAATCATATTCTATTCATGATGAATGATGCCAACTACAATCTCATGCATGCATAGGTTTCTCACACACACACACTACCATGGTTTCATGGGGGTTCGAACTTGAGACCACTGGTCTGCAAGCAAATGTCGTTTTCCACTGGGCGTTGGTTATTTGAAAGATGTTTTATGTTGGATGGAACTGATCCAGTCAAATTATATATGTTGAATCTGTTTGGATTGGATTGCTTACCTAATATTGAATTCTAATATGACAAATCAAATTCTAATTGGATTGGATACTGATTCTTCAAAAGAAATTGGATTGGAACTGATGCATAGCCTGTATATAAACGTTAGCTTTGTAAATCGTATGACTTGATGATAATTTATAAAATATGAGAAAGCTGTTGAGAATTAAGCTTGCTTACTAGGCTCAAATCAAGATGCAGATGTCAATCCTGCAGATTGATATTGAAGGGAATGAAGAAATCGAAGGATTGAAGAACTTTCTATTTTTAGTAATAGTCGTTAGTTGTTATTCTCAACGGCTAGTTTTCTTACTATTCTGGGAAATTCTACAGCTGTCATTCTTAGCTGTATTAGACTGTACTGCCATAACAAATTCTAGCCTAGGTGTAAGAATCGTAGCCTCCAATGACCTTGAATGGCTGGAGATGAGTCCTTGTGTCCTAATTTTTAGGATATGCAGTTTTTGGCAGCTAGTGTCATGCATTTTGGTATGTATTTTGGCTCAGTCTCATTCAATGAAATGTAGAACATTCTCATTCTCTCTGTGACTATTATTCCTCTGCCTTGCATACGTTACTAAGAAAAGAGAAGAACAAGTTTTGTTTGTTTTATATAATCAATCCAAAACTAGAAAGTTTTATACCAAATTACAACATGGCATCAGAGCTCCTGGTCTGATTTCAGAGAGGGGCGTGAGCTGTGAGAAAGGGGGTTTACCTGAAATCTCTAAGAAGGGATAAAGGTTGCTCTTTTATTGTTTGGTTCACTGGGATTCACTCAAAAATGGTGGGTTCAGGTTCTGCAGGTGGAGATTTAAGGACTCCACAGTTTGATGGTGCAAACTATGATTTTTGGTCTGTCAAAATGGAGACTATCCTCATAGCATACGATCTATGGGATATAGTAGAGACAGGTGTACAACCTCAGTCGATTCTTGAGATGGAAGAAGGAAATGGAGATGAAGGAAGTGAAGCTGAGCAAGTTCCAGTGGAAGCACCTACCATCTCAAGAGAAGATAAGATTAAAAATGCCAAGGCATTGAGTGTTATTCAAGGAGCACTAACAGATGAGCTCTTTCCTCGAATAAGAAATGAAAAGACTGCAAAAGGTGCTTGGGAAGTGTTGAGAAGAGAGTTCAGAGGTGATAAAAAGGTAAGAGCTGTAAAACTTCAAGCTGTTAGAGCAAATTTTGAATATATGAGAATGACAGATGGTGAAAGTCTAGATGCTTATTTGACTAGGTTCTTTGGAACTGTAAATAGCCTGAAATCACTTGGTGAAGAAGTGACTGAAAATAGAATTGTGCAAAAGATTTTAATGAGTCTAAGTAGAAAATACAAATCCATTGTGGCTATTAGTGAAGAAACTAGAGATCTGAATGCTCTTAGAGTAGAAGAGGTTATTGCATATATCAAGGTCTATGATAAAAGAGAAGACTTGCATGATGAAAGGGATAAATTGACTGGAACTAAGAAAGCTTTTAGCAGTCTCAGAGTCGGAAGTAACCAAGTCACTGGTGCTAACAAAAGTTCACAAGGTAGACCAAATTAGAAATGGCAGGGACAGAACAAAAGGGGCTCAAATTGGTCTCAAGGTGGAAACTTTAACAACAATAATGGCTCAAATTGGAACAATGCCTCTGGAGGGAACTGGAACAACAGTTCTAATTCTCAAAACAGGCAAGGAGGTAGTAGTCAAGGTGGTGTGAAACCACAGTGCCAAGTATGCCAGAAATACCATTTTGGTATATGTAGATATAAAGGAAAACCCAAGTGTGGCAAGTGCAGTCGATTTGATCACTTGACTAAGGACTGTGACAATAGCAAACAAGTTGCAAACTGTGCAAAAGAGGAAGATGTAACCACAGGCACCATGTTCTATGCTTGTCACTCTGCAAGTGTGAGAAATGAAAGTGTTTGGTTTGTGGACAGTGCCTGCAGCAATCACATGACTTCTCAAGAGTCTGCATTGATAAACATTGACATATCTGTAACTTGTAAAGTCAAAATGGGCACTGGTGACCTTGTGCAAGCAACTGGGAAAGGCACACTTGTGGTTGAAACTCAATGTGGGAAAAGATATATAAATGAAGTCTTGTTGGTGCCTGGTTTGGATGAAAATCTATTAAGTGTTTGTCAGATGATGGAGCATGGTTACTATGTTCTTTTTGGGGATAACAATGCAGTGGTGTTTGGTGACAGTAGCCTCAACAATGTAGTAGCAAAAGTGCCTATGGCAGGAAATAGATGCTTTCCTTTGACATTAGAATCAATGACCCCTGCAGCAAGAAAAGCATCTGTGGTTGAAGACTCTTGGATCTGGCATAGAAGACTTGGACATTTGAATTTTGCTAGTATGAAGAAGATGCAGCAGAAGGAAATGGTGGTTGGACTACCTGAGTTGACAGAAATGGAAGATGTTTATGAAGGGTATGTTTCAGGCAAACACCACAGAGAGAAATTTGACAAAGAGGAAGCATGGAGAGCAAGCTGTCCACTAGAATTGGTGCACACAGATTTATGTGGACCAATGCAAAACGAGTCAGTTGGTGGAAATAGATACTTCATCACATTCATTGATGATTTTTCAAGGATGTGTTGGGTATACTTTCTCATAAATAAGTCTGACACCTTCAATGTGTTTAAGAAATTCAAAGCTTTTGTTGAACTGCAAAGTGGTTACAGTTTGAAAAGGCTAAGGAGTGATAGAGGTGGTGAATATACCTCACATGAGTTTCTAGATTATTGTGCAGAATTGGGAATGGAGAGGCAACTAACTATTGCCTATTCTCCTCAGCAAAATGGAGTTGTTGAGAGAAGAAATAAAACAATTGGAGAAATGGCAAGGTCCATGATGACTAAGAAAGGTATCCCTGTGAGTTTTTGGGCAGAAGCTGTAAGTACAGCAGTATACCTTCAAAATAGATGCTTTACAACAACCGTGTCAAGCAAGACACCTTTTGAGGCATTCACATGAAGAAAGCCAAGAATCAAACATCTGAGAGTGTTTGGTTGCATCTGTTACACTCATGTCCCATCACCTTTGAGGCAGAAGTTTGATGACAAGGCTAGGAAGGGAGTGTTTATGGAATATGGAAGTTGTGAAAAGGGTTATAGAGTGTATGATCTGCAGTCTAAGAAGATTGTACTCTCAAGGAGTGTAATTTTCAGTGAAAACAAGTCTTGGAATTGGGAAAGAAATCAAGAATAGTCTATTCCTATAACTTTCAATCTTGAAGATAATGGAACATATGTTGAAGTTGGTGAAGAACAAACTGATGCAATCCAGTTTGATAATGATGGAAGTTCTCACTCAAACACTACTGTTGATGTTTTAGATGAGAATAACAGTGGAAATAACAGTCAAATTTCTACACCTAGCTCTACTCCAGTGAAGTTGAGAACCCTGGAAGATATATATGCAAGATGTCATATGTGTATCATCGAACCAGAGAATTATCAAGAAGCAGCAAGTGATTTAGCTTGGCAAGAAGCTATGAATGCAGAGTTGGAAATGATAGAGAAAAACAATACTTGGGAATTGGTTGAGAGACCAGCTGATAAACCTGTTATAGGTGTGAAATGGGTGTTTAAGACTAAGCTCAACCTGGATGGAACAGTTCAAAAGCATAAAGCCAGACTTGTAGCCAAAGGATATGCACAGAAACCTGGGATTGATTACAATGAAACATTTGCACCAGTAGCAAGGTTGGATACAATTCGAACTCTCATTGCTCTTGCAGCACAAAAAGGATGGAAGTTGTTTCAATTGGATGTTAAGTCAGCATTTCTAAATGGAGTGCTTGATGAGGAAGTATATGTAGAACAGCCTGAAGGTTTTGAACTGAAAAATGCAGGTCACAAGGTTTACAAGTTGAGAAAAGCCTTGTATGAACTTAAGCAGGCTCTTAGAGCCTGGTATAGTGAGATTGATGCATATTTATCTATGTGCAAGTTCAAAAGGAGCATTAGTGAAGCTACTTTGTACACAAGATCTAATAATGAGGGAGGCTTGATCATTGTCTCAATCTATGTTGATGACATTGTTTATACTGGAAACAGTGAGAATATGCTTGCTACTTCTTCATCACTTCTTGGGCATGGGAATACTTCAAACAGACCAAGGTGTTTTCATTCATCAAAGCAAGTATGCCAAATCCTTGCTTGTGAAGTTTGGACTTGAAGACTGCAAACCAGTATCCATTCCTTTGCCTACTGGTGAGAGACTCAAGAAAGTGGATGGGAGTGAGTTAGCTGATGAAGGGCTTTATAGAAAAATAGTAGGAAGTCTACTATACTTAACTGCAACTAGACCTGATTTAATGTTTGCTGCTAGTCTACTATCAAGGTTTATGACTAGTCCTACAAAGAAGCATATGGGAGTTGTAAGAAGGGTTTTAAGATATGTGCAAGGAACTCTTAACTATGGCATTGAATATGGAAGAATAAGTCTGCAATTCTCATTGGATTCTGTAATGCAGATTGGGCAGGTAGTGAGGATGATAGCAGAAGCACTTCTGGCTATGCGTTTAGCTTTGGAAGTGGAGCATTCTCTTGGGCCTCTGTGAAACAAAACACAGTGGCACTATCAACAGCTGAAGTTGAGTATGTCTCAGCATCTGAGGCAACAACTTAGGCTATTTGGTTAAGGTTTGTTCTTGATGATTTTGGTGAAATGAAGACTGAGGCAACACCTTTATTCTGTGATAATATGTCAGCAATTTCGATGGCAAAGAATCCAGTTTTTCATCAAAGAACCAGACACATAAACAGAAGATATCATTTCATAAGGGAGGCTCTACAAGAGGGAGGCTCTACAAGAGGGAGTGATTGACATGAAATTCTGCAGAAGTGAAGTGCAGCTTGCAGACATTTTTACAAAAGCATTGCCTAAAGACAGATTCAATTACTTGAGGATGAAGCTTGGAGTTAAACCAGTAAGCAGCTTAGGAGAGGCTGTTGAGAATTAAGCTTGCTTACTAGGCTCAAATCAAGATGCAGATGTCAATCCTGCAGATTGATATTGAAGGGAATGAAGAAATCGAAGGATTGAAGAACTTTCTATTTTTAGTAATAGCCGTTAGTTGTTATTCTCAACGGCTAGTTTTCTTACTATTCTGGGAAATTCTACAGTTGTCATTCTTAGCTGTATTAGACTGTACTGCCATAACAAATTCTAGCCTAGGTGTAAGGATCGTAGCCTCCAATGACCTTGAATGGCTAGAGATGAGTCCTTGTGTCCTAATTTTTAGGATCTGCAGTTTTTGGCAGCTAGTGTCATGCATTTTGGTATGTATTTTGGCTCAGTCTCATTCAATGAAATGTAGAACATTCTCATTCTCTCTGTGACTATTTTTCCTCTGCCTTGCATACGTTGCTAAGAAAAGAGAAGAACAAGTTTTGTTTGTTTTATATAATCAATCCAAAACCAGAAAGTTTTATACCAAATTACAACAAAAGCGTGACATGATTTTGATGCACCATTTGTGATTTTGGACTCCTCTATAAATGGAGCAGAAAGGTTTGCCAGCTCTGCTTACTGACAAAGTAACGACTGAATGGGGCGCATTTTGTTTCTTGCAAATATGAAACAGGGGAGAGTCTTCACCTGAATTTCCAACATCTATCAAAATATCTCCCATGAAAAAAAAAAATTATGCACATAACTAGGCAGGAGAGCCTTCATTATTATTTTAACTCTTTTATTTCTGAATTTGTCTCGGAATTATACAATCTAGCTATGATAATGACTTCTGCATCAGCTTGACCACGATGCATCGGCCACCGTCACTCTGTTGAACACTATATCAGAAGCATTCTTCACCTACAAAAGGAATGAAAATGGAGCATGAGATGAATGCAACAGACATTGATACATGAAACTTAACATGACAAACAAGTGTGTTTCTTTCTCCTAATCTGTGCATATGACTATGATTGCAAGAGATAGTGCTTGCACAAATAGCGCCATAATAATTCCAATCCAAAGACCCTGAGCAGAACACGCAAATTTTTTTTATATCCATGGAAGATTAAGAAAGTAGGTCAAAAGAAAAGTAGTATGGAAGATTAAAACCACAAGGATCTGGTGTCACCTTCCCTCCAATGTGCTGCACAAAAGCTAATAAGACTGCAGTAGGAATTCGTATAAGATAATAGGCTCCCAGATTAACATATGCCCCAATCTTTTGCTGCCCACTTCCGCTTATGACACCTAAAATTGTAAATCAAAGTCGCTTCTTTTCAATAAATCGGCTACAGAATATTTTCTTTAAGATGAGAAACCTGGGTATGCAGAATAGTTCAGTGTTTCACATTGACATACTTCACCAATTGCACTTATATATTATGTTAATCTTTTTTTTTTCTTTCCGAATTCAGTTCTATGGTATAAGCCTGGTATTATATGAAGCTTTGGAAATCGAAGATTATAACCGAAAATTCTATTGTTATGAGAGAAGAAATTGAGAGAAATAGCAAGAACCTGAAAGAACAGATTGAGGTCCATCAAAAAAGTGGGATAGTGCGACAAAAATCAACATTTCTCCAACATACTTCACAACCTCTTTTTCATTGCTGTAACAGTAACCCCAAACATTTCGAGCCAATATCATGACAGCACCAGCCACAGTGCCTTCAGTAACAACAATGGATAGTGCAACGCATATTGCTATACACGCCATTCGTGGTTGCCCAGCTCCCAATTGATTTGAAACTCTTGTGCTAACAGACAATGTAAGTAAAGAACATAAAAGAATTTATGAGACAAGAACTCACAATAGAAGCATGTAATACTTAAATCTAGCTGTGAACTCACTTACCTTAGTGTACCACTGAAAGCCAGGGGAATCATGTAGACCATTAAACATGTGTTAAAGCTGGAAATGTATAACAATCGGTTAGTAATTTCTTGGCTTCTGCTGAATTTTCATTATCTACTAAAAAGAATTTGTATTTTAGTTAAGTCATTCGTTAGCGTCAAATGTAAAACCTGATTGAGAGGGCTGAGGTTTCAAGCTTTGGATTAGGAAGAAAACCAGATAAGAGCACTATCATTTCGAACGACCAGACTTCTAAGCTGTTCACAGACATAAAACCAAATAAGTACTAACATATCCATTCTAAGTCTTTAATGTTCCAATGGTGAGTCAACTAAAGATTACCTGACCATTACAGCTGAAGGAATTGATAGTTTTAAAAAATTGGGAATTCCATGAAAGGCCTCCTTTGAGAATCCAGTCCATGTGAGCTTACAAGAGGGAGAGACTCTGACATAAAGAGCCAATAACAATGCATTGATTGAATACGTGACGGAGGTTGCCAAAGCAGCACCTCTGTATCCGAGGCTGGTCTTGTATACCAGAACCCAACAGTAAAGCAAGTGCACAAGCGTTGCAGCTCCTGTGCTAACAATCAAAGGAACTACATTGTTTTGAGTTTGCAGGAATCTGGTATGCGATTCTAGGATCGCGTAAGTGAAAATGCTAGGTATCAAGAAACAAGCATAGTTGCCAGCAGCAGCTGATATTTCTAGATCTTGACCCAAGAATTCAAGAATGTGGCCAGCATTGGCCCATACAAATGCAAGGGGAATGTTTACTAGAAGAAGAACAAGCATTGCCCTCTGCATGTGTATGCCAAGCATATGATACTGTTTTGCCCCATAAGACTGGCCACAGAACGTGTCTAACGCGCTACCCATTCCTCTCTATTCAACAAATGAAGAGGAGAAATTTGGAGAAAAATGGAGCCTGATATTATCATGATACACAAAAGTAACAAAAAAGTATAATTTTTTTTAAAAAAAAAAAGGAATAATAGGGGAAGCCATCTTACCGTCAAGCTCAAACCAGTCACCGAAGCGAATGAAGTGGCCATGGAAGCACCTGCGAGGGCCAGCTCTCCAGCATGACCAACATACATGACTGAAATAAGCTGCATGCCAAATAGCAAGAAATTTGATGCGACAAGTGGCACTGCTAACAACAGCTGCTTCTTCACTTCCTCCACAATCTCATCTTTGACCGGTACTTGTTTTCTTGATAGTAATGATTGTTCTTGGGGAACTTGAATCAAGGCTGACCCGAGACCAGCTGTTTGTTCTTCGAAATCCATTTCTTGCTGTTCATACGGATGCTGGAAGAGCTAAAAAATGGCCCAAATCCCACATTGAAGAAGAACAAAAGGTAGTGCTCCCCTCCCCTCTATAAAGAGGTCATCTCCAACATTCTCTCTTATGCCAATTGTCTACTAGGCCACAGTCAGTGGCCTCTCCATTATTAAAGTAAACATACCAACCTACCTTTGTGTTATGTACCAATTTCGGTAACAAAATTTCTCATATAGCAGAATTTGATCAAATCAGTAGATAATTAATATACCATATATTTCAAGTTTGTGAAAATATTCATTAGCCCAAAAAACAAAGAATCGGCCTGATTTGCAACTTGAAAGCAAATTAGAACGTTGCAAATCATGTCTAAGAATCTGACGTATCGTTTTATATGCTCCCATTTTGTGAATTAAACAGTGGCTCTCCCTCAAAGCTTGCTGTAGCTTGTTGCATGATACTGTTCGTGGCATGCGTCTTTTGATGCCTAAAAGTTTGAATTACATATATGAATGTTAGAAACACTTCATATACATGAATTAAATATAACGACACACTCTTACATGAAGAGGAGTGTCGTTATTGAAGTTGTACCTCTTGATTAAGAGGTACAATCGAAGAGATTCATGGTTTCTGAATTAAAGTTACATCAATTCAGAAAAGACACAAACTAGGAGAATTCTCTGCAAAAACTACTTACATTCAATCCTATTCATTCATAAACTCCTAGTTTTATAAAGAAAAAAACATCTAGAGACTATAATCTGCCGCAATAGCCTCTAGACACTCTTGAGTGTCCTTGTTAATTCTAAAGTGTGTTTTGGGTTTGTCTTCGAGTGTGCAACTTATTGACAAACAACAAAGCTATAGATTGGGCTTCATTGTATCCACAAGACTTATTTGCATACCCTTTGCACTCAAGTTGTGGGGGCAAATAAAGTCTAAAAAATAGCGCTTAAGTGCTTTGATGCAACCTTTCGTATCTTTCACCTTCCATAGCCATTCACATTGACATGCATATATCCAACACAAATCCCATTTATTGCATGCTTACATGAAATGAGAGAAACAATGAATTGGGGAAATCGGGAATGATAGCGAGAGAAAAAATGGATATTAAATCAACTATTCCTACCTAATGAATTAATCTAATTTTTGAGTTTTCAGGTGTATATTACGAATTCTAATGTTATGTGTTAGTAAAGGCAGGAGAAATCACCAATTCCATTATTGGTATGTGAACAAAACGTAGGGAAGTCAAGTCATCTTAATAATTTCAATATCCACCCCAGGTAGTGCATGTGCTCCGGCGGCATCGATCATGGGTCCATATATACAAACTAGGTGAACCACCAAAATTAAACATCACATCTCTTACTCCACGTTTATGATGGAATAAATAGAGCCAGTTTTGTGATTACTTCTAATTACCTACTCTCGTGCATGCATGACAGGACACTCCTTATAGGCGAGGCCTAGCTCATATTTCATCCATGTATCTGAGTTATGTGATATGCAGTGGGTGAGAGAGAGAGAGAGAGAGAGAACAATAATTGTAGTATGATAGGAGTAAATACAATTATGCAAGGGGTTTACATCTCAAGTTGAGATGATTTCTACTGAGGTTTTTTATTTTGGGCTTCTGCTTCCGGGTTAAATGTTTTGTTGTATTTTGGGCTTTTTTATTATGTTTGGTTGGGCTTTATTTTTGGGGCTTAATGTTGTAGCTTGCCCAGCCCTTTCTCTTTTCTTTGGAACAACCCTTTTTGTATATTCCTTCCTTTTGCCGGAGAACCCTCTTTTTTATTTATTTTTGGATGAACAAAAGTTAGGAGAAGGGGAGGCTACCCAATACCAGGCCTATTTGAGGACTTATAGAGGGAGTCTTAGCTTCTTTTTTGGTTTTTACAGATTACCAACCAAAAGGGTTTGTCTGCAACGGGACTCAAACCTAGGCCTTAATAGCAAAAAGAACCCTTTTGTATGTTCTTTAATGAAGCATTTTTAATGACCCAAAAAAAATACATACTACCTCATGTACACGCATCTTGGGGCTTTAATTACCTATCACCCAAGTAAAAAAATGTTGCTTAAATTGATTTCAATTCATCATTTAGCTTATGGAAGGTTGGCCATTTTGTACAAAATTTTATTGTTGGCTCATTCTTTGTAGGAGAAACCCTAATGGACGATTTGATCAAATAATGACCATTTTTCAATCTCAATGGTTTCTAATTTGTACTGTAAACTTCATGGAATGCGCTTATGTGTTTGTGAAAATGCCTAGGTGAATTTTCTGTCTATATTGTATACTGTTGGTGCTCAAGTAAATGTCTATGTCACCAGGTGTTTGTTCAAATGCATCACTGAAAATGCTCGAGAAAAATTACGAAAATGGAAAATAAAAAGTTTACAAGAACCAACTTGAAGATTCCAACCTAACAATTTGATACGATCATGACTTCTGCATCAGTTTTTGCTACAATGCATCAGCCGCAGTTGTCGTGTTGTACACTCTATCGGAGGCTTTCTTCACCTACATAAGAAATGAAATATGGAGCATGAGATGAGTGTAACAGAGATTGATATATGAAACCTAACATGACAAAGTAGTTTACTTCTTTCTCCCAATCTGTGCATGTGATTACGATTGCAAGAAATAGTGTCTGGACAACTAGAGCCACAATAATTCCGGTCCAAAGACCCTGCCAAAAACACGTTAATTTGAATCAATAAAATGTACCTGAAAGATTCAGAAAGTAGGAGGTAAACTACAGTAGAACAAAGTATGGAGGGGACTTGAAAAAATAGAAGTACAACGACTATATGTCACCTTCCCTCCAAGGTGCAGGACAAAAGCTAATAAAACTGCAGTTGGGATGCCCATAAGATAGTAAGCTCCCAGATTAACATATGCCCCAATCTTTTGTTGTCCACTTCCTCTTATGACACCTGAAATTGTAAATTCAAGTCACTTCTTTTCAACAAATCAGCAATAAAATCTTCCCTGAAAATGAGAAACCCCGGCATACGGGTAGTGCATAAAGGTTTGCAAATATGAGTTGAGTAAAACCTTTTTATTATCTTTTGTTCTGTTGTCTTCAGTTTTAGCTATAGGTTATGCCAGGTATTGCATAAAGGTTTGCAAATCCAGAATCAGAAGGATAAAAAATCTATTGTTATGAGAGAGGAAATGGTGAAAAACTGCAGAAACCTGAAAGCACAGACTGAAGTCCATCAAAAAAGTGGGATATTGCAACCAAAATCAACATTTCTCCAACATAATTCACAACTTCCATTTCACTGCTGTAACAGTAGCCCCAAACTTTTCGACCCAAAATGAGGACAGTGCCAATCAAAATGCCCTCAAGAATCACAATGGACAGTGCAACACGTACTGCTAGAACTGCAAGTCGTGGTTGCCCAGAACCCAATTGATTGGAGACCCTTGTGCTGTTATATAGAAGTAAATAACAGAATAGACTTCTTGAGACAAAATGTGCAACAACAGGAACATACAAAACTTAGATGTAGATTTAGAGTCTTAGACTCACCTTGCTGTACCACTGAATGCCATGGGAATCATGTAAATCATTGAGCATGTGTTAAGGCTGCAAATGTGTCAAAGCCGGTTAGTAATATCTTTGTTTCTGCTTCATCTGCTTTATCTTCACTAAATAGAAATATGAAAACACTCTCTTTTGAAGCTTAGTTAGTACAAATGCAAACCTGATTGACAGGACAGAGGTTTCAAGCTTTGGATTAGGAAGAAAACCAGATAAGAGGACCATCATTTCGAATGACCAGGTTTCTAAGCTGTCACAGACATAAAACCAACAAACAACTATTAGTAAGTGCCAGCATTTCAAAATCTCAAATACATCGAAAAATGTCGAATATTTTTATTTCGGTTTCCCACTGTCTTTCAACCCTCTAATGTTACAGTAGTATTAGTGAAACAACTAAAGGTTACCTGATCATTACAGCTGAAGGAACAGAGAGTTTGAGAAAATTGAGAATTCCATGGAAGGCATCCTTGGAGAACCCAGTCCATGTGTGCTTGCAAGAGGGAGAGACTCTGACATAAATAACCAATGCCAATGCGTTGATCCAATACGAGATGGAGTTTGCCACCGCAGCACCTCTATATCCAAGGCTAGTCTTGTATACCAAAACCCAACAGACGATCAAGTGCAACAGTGTTGCAGTGCCTGTGCTAACAATCATGGGAACCACATTGTTTTGACTTTGCAAAAATCTGGAGTGGCATTGGTTGACTGCATAAGCACAGAGGCATGGTATCAGGAAACGAGCGTAACTTCCAGCAGCAGCTGCTATTTCTGGATCTTGACCCAAGAACTCAAGAATATGACCAGCATTGAACCATATAATTGAAAGAGGAATACAGACCAGCAGAAGAACAAGCATTGCTCTCTGTAAGTGTATGCCAAGTATATGATATTGTTTTGCTCCATAGGACTGGCCACAGAAGGTGTCTAATGCACTGCTCATTCCTATCTGTTCAACAAATTAAGATTAAATGAGGACTATTATATCATCATTGGTTCAAACACATCAAGCATCACAATTTACATACATCATACTATATATGTATATATAATATGCATATATAAATAGCACAAATTAGATAATCAAAAAAGCAAGGGGCTCGTAGCTCAAGTGGTTAAGAGCATTTATCCCTGCACCCGCTGCCCTGTAAAAGAATCCCCCTACCCCAATATCTCGTGTATCAAAAAATAAAAATGAAGGGGGAAAAACTACAAGTATTTTTTTCTCTCTTTTTTTAAAAAACGAAAAGTACTAGGCTGCCTCTCTATTAGATTTCACAGTGGTCTTAAGCTCTCTGTGTCTCTCTATTTTGTCTGAGTCTTGAGCGTATAAGCCTTTTATGGTATAGTTTTATTTCTACTACAATAAATTATCCTATAAATTACTAAGTCATATGAAATAAGAAAAGAAGCCGTCTTACAATCAAGCTGAAACCAGTGACTGAAGCAAATGAAGTGGCCATGGAAGCACCTGCAAGTGCCAGCTCTCCAAGATGGCCAACATACATGACTGAAATCACCTGCATACCAAAAAGCAAGAAATTTGATGACACAAGTGGCCCTGCTAAAGACAGCTGCTTCTTCACTTCCTTGATAATCTCATCTTTAGATAGTCTTCCCTTTGTTGTTTGTGATTCATGTTCTTGAGGAGCTGGAAGCAAGGGAGATTCAAGACCAGCTGCTTGTTCTTCGCTATCCATTTGTTCTGTTTTTCCTCTTCAAAGAGCAAGAGCTGATGGCATCAAGTTTATGGACGAAGAGTTATATATAAAATGGGAATTGAAACGTTGCTGGCAATTATTTATAGCAAGTGTGGAGGCCCATTCTTTTTTGATTGACTTGGGAAGGTAGATTTTGAACTTGAAATCTCTATTTTTCTTTTTTAGTAAAACACTTGAGATTTCTTTCAATATTAGGAAACCGATGTATCATTAGACCCTAGTCAGTAAAATACGGAATGGGGAAAGTACCAATAAAATACGTATGTGTTTTATTTGGAAATTTTTTTGCAAGATACAACTGAAAAGTTCAGCCACTATATAATATTTTAGTATATATTATTATTTTTCAATAATATGTGAAAAATACTGTATAATAGGTGAATTTTGACTGTATTATTCAAAATATGTATGTACGTGTATAATACGTGTATTGTATGTTTGTTTTTTTTTTAAAAAAAAAAACTTATATTTTATTGAGTCTTCAAGACGTGTACGAAAAACGGAAATATTATTGAAAAATACATACATACTTGTATAATACGAACATTAAACGGGAAAATGCTAACTAGGCATTAGACTAAGAA
Organism: Prunus padus; assembly: GCA_024362665.1. NCBI lineage: Eukaryota > Viridiplantae > Streptophyta > Magnoliopsida > Rosales > Rosaceae > Prunus > Prunus padus. The sequence continues at coordinate 7,386,424 of JANFAM010000020.1, forward strand.
TCCCACCATAAAAATTTATGTAGTATAAAAAATTGACTGCCTCATCATGTGGTAATAAATGTAGTTCTTCGAGCATTTTCCATTATTTAGTTGTGTTATTTAGTGATGTAAAATTTGTAAACCAAAAAATAATAAGCTATGTAAAATTTAATATGTATTGTTGAAAGTACATTACTCTAATAGTAAAAATGTGGATATTCATCCTCTCCTCTGTATATGCATATTCGTCTAATAGATTGTGTGCCAACTAGATAACAGTATCAAGTTTTTTTTTTTTAATCTATGTAAGTGTATAACATCACGTAACATACTTTTATTATCGTCACATATAATAATTTCTCTCTTTCCACTGAAGCACATAGTTTAGTACTTATATATATTCCCTTGCTAAATTTGCAATTTTCTTCTTTTACAACAAGAATTGGTGAGTTATTAAAACAAATAAATTATGTTTTGAAGGATAGCATCCACAGAGATAACTTTGTCTTTTCCTCTGTTTGAAATTGAAAGGTCCCTAAAATTTATTTTCATTGATGTGCAGTCAAAATTGGTGGGTTTCATTGACAATTCATCTGTATGTGCAACCCAGCTGCAGCCTCAGTGATGTCGACATCTTGTTTCAGTCATGCATAATAATAGCATATATGTCCATCTCGGTCCACCCATTATCATTTTGGTCATACGATATCATAGAATGCAAAGAGGAACACTCCAAAACAGAGACCTCAATCTAAAATGAGGAAAAGTCGATGAAATCAGAGTGGTTGATAAGGTGTTTGTGAAAATGCCTGTCTATATTGTATATTGTTGGTGCTCAAGTAAATGTCTTTCAGCATCACTGAAAATGCTTGAGCACAACTCGAGAAAAATGACCAAAATGGTAAAATAAAAAGTTCACAAGAACCAACTTGAAGATGCTAACATGTAGAAACTGATTTTCCCTTATTCATTCATATGATCAATATACAATATATATATATAGAAGTCTGTAAAGAACAATCTATAGTTACAACAAGCCATTATCAAAAAAAATAAATATGGAGTTATGGCCTAATGATAACTGACAACTGACCATTTCCTGTCATTAGTAGGATTAACTATTGTAACTCCCTAATACTCCCTTGCAAATCGAGCTCGCACAGCATAGCAAGATTTGAATGAAGAAACTACATAGTGATGGAGATGGCGGCAGTAGTCGGCTGTAGTAGTCCAATAAGGGGAACAAAAAAAAAACTCGAATCACTAGAGTTGCAACAGCGGCATGAGAGAAACAAAGTAAACATAATGCCTATTGAAAGATAGCAATTGAAGGAGCGCATGGGCTCATGGAAGGAAGGAATAAAATGACGGACAAGTCAAAGTGTACCTAGGAAACAACACTAGGAAACAACACTAGGCACCTAAGAAACATAACTCTACCTAGTAATCACCCTCTAGGTAGGATAAAGAGAAATAGACATGTTGTAAAGAGGAATGAGAAAGAAAAATAAGTCAGGCAAGTGCATTTTTTTTGTTTTTATAAATATAATAAAGATGAGGAATTGAAACAAAAGAAAATTCATCACATGGAAAGCAGAAAGGGATGCGTTCAGAGAGAGCAGAAGGATTATTTGAAGGGAATAATGGGGTTAAGAGAGGGTGTGGCAATGCAGTAGAGGATAAGAGGTGAAACCAACTTGGGACACACAGAAAAGAAAAAGAGAGCATGGGCAAGTTTGAATTTCAAAGCACCATAGAAACAATAAGATAAGGTATGTGGAAGAAAACTACGTGGGAACAGAGAAGTAATAAAGAAAAGATAATCACAATAGCATAGAGGTCCATAGAGATTAAAATAAAAAGGGATTATTGACCAAAAAACAATAATAAGAAAGAAAGTTGGAAACCAAGTGAGACAAATAAAGGAAAAGAGAGTGTGGGCAAAACACAGAGAGAAAATCCTTTCAAAATAAAGATGGAAAAAGGAGAGAAAAAAGAGAAGAAAAGTTAACATCCATCAAAAGGAGAAGGTAGTTAAGAGAGGGAGAGAGAACACAAGATGCGAGAGACAACTCATTTAAAAGGAAAGGAAACTCAAGATGCTAGAGACAACCCATGACGGGGAGAGAGAAAACACAATTGAAAAGAAAAGAAGTGAATACCTTAGTAACATAAGAGAATTATAAAGAAAAGAAGACAATACCCGAGTAATAGAGAAGAAGAAAGGGAGCGCAAGAGAGCAGCGAAGAAGACAGAGACCAGCAGTAAAATCAAAGAAAAAGATTGGGCTTAAAAGGGGAGAAGAACACCGGTTGAGCAGAGATAGAGCGTAAGAGGCTAATACCAAGGTGGCAACACAGAGATACCAAGTTGGCAACACAGAGATACCAAGTTGGCAACACAGTGATAGGGCTTGAGTGGCCGATACCAAGTCGATAACACAGAGGAAGAAACAGGAGTTGTGCAAAAGGAATAGCAGCAGTGTAGCACGACAGAGAAGGCTCGGAGAGAGTTGACGAGGCTCGCGGAGGAAAGAGAAACGGCTAGGTGAACGATGAAGGACATCATCAACAAACAAAAGGAAAATATGGAAACCACCATAGAGAAACCATAAAAAAAAATGAGAGAGAGAAACCACTATTGCAAACTAGGATAAGGCTCGCCGAGCGTTGACGAGGCTCGCGAAAGGAAGAAAGATGGCGCCATGGAGACAAAGAAGTGGAGAGAGATTTCAAGAGAAAGAGAGAAACCAACGATAGAGAGGTGTGGTCTCCAAGGGAAAACAGAGATGTGGCCATCATGTCAAGAGACGGACATGGATGAGAAGTTGGCATATTTCGGTTTGGGTTTAAATATCCATGATCTAGAGTGAGTTTGAATCTATCCAGGTATCGGAGAAGGGGGACTGGGTATCGGAGGAGCGGGACTTTGTATCTGAGGAGTGGGAATTAGTATATGAGGAATGAGACTAGGTATCATAGAAGTGGAAGAGGCACTGGGCTGTGCTGATGGGTCTAGCGTTTGTGGTTGGGCCAGTAGGATAGGAGTGGGACTTGGTATCTGAGGAGTGGGAATTAGTATCTGAGAAGTTGGACTAGGTATCATCGAAGTAGAAGAGGCACTAGCCTGTGGAGGAGAGGGGAAAAAAAACAATATTCATCTTTGAGAAGAGGAGAGGAAAAAGGACTATATAGAAACAAACACTCTTACGGTTGAGGAGCGCCAATGACTCTCAATGTTGGCAACTGGAGGATTGCTAATCGGTGTTGGCCATTTGCTCTGATACCATGTGGAAACTGATTTTCCCTTATTCATTCATATGATCATTATACAATGTATATAAGTCTGTAAATAACAATCTACAGTTACAACAAGCCATTATCATAAACATAAATATGGAGTTATGGCCTAATGACAACGTAACTGACAACTAACCATTTCCTGTCATTAATAGGATTAACTATTGTAATTGAAAAACTATTGTAACTCCCTAATACTAACAATTTAATATGATCATGACTTCTGCACCAGTTTTGCTACGACACATTGGCCTCAGTCTTTGTGTTGTACACTCTATCAGATGCTTTCTTCACCTACAAAAGAAATGAAAAATGGAGCATAAGATGAATGTAACAGAGATTGATACATGAAACCTAGCATGACAAAGTAGTTTACTTCTTTCTCCCAATCTGTGCATGTGATTATGATTGCAAGAAATAGTGTCTGGACAAATAGAGCCACAATAATTCCGGTCCAAAGGCCCTGCAAAAACATGTTAATCTGATATCAATTTAATGGTCCTGAAAGATTCAGATGTGCAACAAGAGGGAGGGGACGTGAAAAATAGCAGTACAAGGACTAATATATATCACCTTCCCTCCAAGGTGCAGGACAAAAGCTAATACAACTGCAGTTGGGATGCCCATAAGATAGTAAGCTCCCAGATTAACATATGCCCCAATCTTTTGTTGTCCACTTCCTCTTATGACACCTGAAATTGTAAATTCAAGCCACTTCTTTTCATCAAATCAGCTATAAAAAATCTTCCCTGAAAATGAGAAACCGCAGCATACGGGTGGTACTCAATCCCACAGTTTGATCATATGAGTTGAGTAAAACCTTTTTATTATCATTTGTTCTGTTGACTTCAGTTTTAGCTATAGGTTATGCCAGGTATTGCATAAAGGTTTGCAAATCCAGAATCAGAAGAGAAAAAAAATCTATTGTTATGAGAGAGGAAATGGTGAAAAACTGCAGAAACCTGAAAGCACAGACTGAAGTCCATCAAAAAAGTGGGATATTGCAACCAAAATCAACATTTCTCCAACGTAATTCACAACTTCCATTTCACTGCTGTAACAGTAGCCCCAAACATTTCGACCCAAAATGAGGACAGCACCAATCAAAATGCCCTCAAGAATCACAAGGGACAGTGCAACACGTACTGCTAGAACTGCGAGTCGCGGTTGCCCAGCACCCAATTGATTGGAGACCCTTGTGCTGTTATATAGAAGTAAATAACAGAATAGAATTCTTGAGACAAAATGTGCAACAACAGGAACATACAAAACTTAGATGTAGATTTAGAGTCTTAGACGCACCTTGCTGCACCACTGAATGCCATGGGAATCATGAAAACCATTGAGCATGTGTTAAGGCTGCAAATGTGTCAAAGCCGGTTAGTAATATCTTTGTTTCTGCTTCATCTGCTTCATCTTCACTAGCTAGAAATATGAAAACACTTTCTCTTTTTAAGCTCAGTTAGTACAAATGCAAACCTGATTGACAGGACTGAGGTTTCAAGCTTTGGATTTGGAAGAAAACCAGATAAGAGGACCATCATTTCGAATGACCAGATTTCTAAGCTGTCACAGACATAAAACCAACAAAAAACTATTAGTAAGTGCCAGCATTTCAAAATCTCAAATGCATCGAAAGATGTCGAATATTTTTATTTCGGTTTCCCACTGTCTTTTAACCCTCTAATGTTACAATAGTATTAGTGAAACAACTAAAGGTTACCTGATCATTACAGCTGAAGGAACAGAGAGTTTGAGAAAATTGAGAATTCCATGGAAGGCATCCTTTGAGAACCCAGTCCATGTGTGCTTGCAAGAGGGAGAGACTCTGACATAAATAACCAATGCCAATGCGTTGATCCAATACGAGATGGAGTTTGCCACCGCAGCACCTCTATATCCAAGGCTAGTCTTGTATACCAAAACCCAACAGACGATCAAGTGCAACAGTGTTGCAGTGCCTGTGCTAACAATCATGGGAACCACATTGTTTTGACTTTGCAAAAATCTGGAGTGGCATTGGTTGACTGCATAAGCAAAGAGGCATGGTGTCAGGAAACGAGCGTAACTTCCAGCAGCAGCTGCTATTTCTGGATCTTGACCCAAGAATTCAAGAATATGACCAGCATTGAACCATATAATTGAAAGAGGAATGCAGACCAGCAGAAGAACAAGCATTGCTCTCTGTAAGTGTATGCCAAGCATATGATACTGTTTTGCTCCATAGGACTGGCCACAGAAGGTGTCTAATGCAAAGCTCATTCCTATCTGTTCAACAAATTAAGATTACAATGAGGACTATTATATCATCATTAGTTCAAACACATGAAGCATCACAATTTACATACATCATAATATATATATATATATATAGCTTCCGTTGAGGGATCCCTCAAATAAGCTTATTTGATGGACACCCTTGTAGGCCAACTCCGCATTGTATTTCACTAACCCAAACCGTGTATTTTGTAGATATTCATACAAAAACCATCTCTACAATAAATCACTTGAATCCGATATCATTTTACCATTCAATTAAATTATTGAAATTTAAGTGCTTTCTTGAAGCATCATGTTCATTGATTTTGTTGGTCTCAATTAAATGCCTTAATAATTTTTAATTTGTGTGATTTTTTGCAAGGATGATCCATGAATGAAGACTTGAATTGGATCATTGAAAAAAAAATCGTAGAGTACCCTAAAGGGGACTATATATATATATATAAATAGCACAAATTAGATAATCAAAATTAAGGGGGAACGCAAAGGGCTTGTAGCTCAAGTGGTTAAGAGTATTTATCCCTGCACTCGCGGTCCTGTGAACGAATCCCCCTTCCCCAATATCTTATGTATAAAAAAAAACATGAAGGGGGGGAAACTACAAGTATTTATTTTCTCTTCTTTTTTGATAATGAAAAGTACTAGGCTGCCTCTCTGTTAGATTTCACAGTGGTCTTAAGCTCTCTGTGTCTCTCTATTTTGTCTGAGTCTTGAGTGTATAAGTCTTTTATGGTAGAGTTTTATTTCTACTACAATGAATTATACAATAAATTACCAAGTCATATGAAATAAGAAAAGAAAGCCATCTTACAATCAAGCTCAAACCAGTCACTGTTGCAAATGAAGTGGCCATGGAAGCACCTGCAAGTGCCAGCTCTCCAAGATGGCCAACATACATGACTGAAATCACTTGCATACCAAAGAGCAAGAAATTTGATGACACAAGTGGCCCTGCTAAAGACAGCTGCTTCTTCACCTCCTTGATAATCTCATCTTTGGTTAGTTTTCCCTCTGTTGTTTGTGATTCATGTTCTTGAGGAGCTGGAAGCAAGGGAGATTCAAGACCAGCTGCTTGTTCTTCGGCATCCATTTTCTGTTTTTCCTCTTTGAAAAGCAAGAGCGGATGGCATCAACTTTATAGTGAAAGAGTTATATATGATCAAGCCACGACAAGTTTTGAATTATTTTGGGAATTGTGGAGAGAGGGAGGTGATTAAATGGGAATTGAAACGTTGCTGCCAATTATTTACAGTAAGCATCCACAATCATGCTCCTTATTTTTTAGTTAAAATTTAGCTAAAAACACACAAAAGTTATTTTAGGAGCTCTCTATAAAATTTGAACTACAATCATACTCTCTAGTTTAAGGAGTCATAAATACTATACTATTTTTAAATTCAATATGATTGGTCCATCTTTATAAAAAAATAATATAAAAAATAGTTAGCATTAATTAAAAATTTAAACTATGCATAAAATAAAGCAGCATTAAATTATAGGGAGCCACCATGAGTCTTTTCTCTCTCCTTAGATTTAGGAGCTCCTAGAGGTCTCCCTATTTTAGGAGGTGAATAGGGAGCATGGTTGGAGTTGTATTTTTTCAATTCCTCTCTAAAATTTGTCTAAAGAGGTGGTTTAGGGAGCCAATTGTGGATGCTCTAAGAGTAGAGGCCCATTTGCTTTTTGTAAAATTCTATACAAGCAATACTGGGTGGGGGGAATTGAACCGCAGACCTTAGGTGAATGGATAAATACTTTTAACTACTTGAGCTAAAATCCTCTTACAAGGACCATTTTTCTTTGATATGTGAGAGAAATTTGAACTTAAAATCTCTCTCTCTAATTCACTTGAAATTTCTTTCAAACTTGAGGAAAGAGATATACCCTTGGACCAAGAATATAACCCAATGATACTGTAGTTGAAGTTTTAATTAGCATCTCGCCATAGCAAATTATGAAATTTTAAAATTAACTGTCTCATCCATTATTTAGTAGTATTAATTAGTGATGTAATTGTTTGTAAACAAAAAATTATAAGGCATGTAACATGTAATATGTACTCTTGAATGTAATAGTAAAAGTTGTCATAGTTGATGTAAAACTGTGGCTCTTCATCCTCACTTTGTACATAAAGGTTCATCTAATAGACTTTGTGCTATGGGTGATTTTATTTACACCCCATTATTTGCTCTTTACACCTCATATTCTCTTTACACCCCACTAAATTTTAGTCAATTTTAAAAATACTCACTGCACCCCATATTTCTTCTTAAATTGTCCTTATTACATCCCATTCCTAACTAAATCCTATCCCATATCAAACACACCCCATCGAAAACCCCATTCATTTTCAAATGCACCCCATCGCACACCCCCTTGGCTCTTCATGCGCACCCCATCGCACAGCCTAGTCAAATTCTAACGCAATCCACCGCACCCCCAGACCGCTTGCCACAATTGCACACCCCAAACCCCCATCGCCTAGCATCATGTGACCTCACCCCCATTGCTTGGCACCCCAAGACCTCATCCCCAGCGCTTGGCAGCCCGCGACCTCAGCACCATCGCTTGGCAGCTCGTGACCTCACCCCCTTCGCTTGACAACCCACGACCTCACCATCTTGCATCGACCTCAAAATCCTCTGAAACGAGAGCTAAAACACATCTGGGACGTGAAGCCCAAAAAAAAAGAAAATTGGGGGAATCACCTCATGATTTTGTATCGGTTTAAAGAAAATTTGAAAGGATTGGGTTGTTCGACCCTGGTTTGCTGAAATGAGAGCTATTTTTTGGTGGGTTACCACCGAATTTGTGTCTGTTTTTCGGTGGTTGTCCACCTAATGTGTATACGTTTTTTAGTGGCTGTCCACCGAATATGATTCCGTTTTTCAGTGGTAGTCCACCGAATTTGTTTCCGTCTTTCAGTGGTAATCGGCTGAATTAGTTTCTTGTTTCCTTCTTTAGCCATCTTTGATTCAAGCACTATTTAATAACATGGCATTTGATGATTAAGTAATTTCTATTTACCAAAAATATTAATCTGCTAGTTACAAAGATTTAAGAGAGTTCAATAAAAACCCGAAAAAATGGCCTTCCAAGAAAACAAGATCATCAAGAAATTCACTTCAACTTCCATAGCTACTATTGAGGTCAAACGTCATTGTCAGGCTTTTTGGTGAAAGCTATAGGTCCTGTATATTAGACTACTAATATTTCTGTCAGACCTTGGTTTGTCGAAACGAGAGATGTTTTTCGGTGGGTTACCACTGAATTTGGATCTATTTTTCGATGGGTTACCACCGAATTTGTGTCTGTTTTTCAGTGACTGTCCACCGAATCTGTTTCCATTATTCAGTGGTTATCCACCGAATTTGCTTCCTTTTTTCAGTGGCACTCTACCGAAATTTCCTGTCGCGTTCGGTATTGGTATGCTGAACGTAACTAGCGACCAGAATGAAATCCTAAACTTGTAGAACACCAAAAAATAAACTCATACATCATTCGAAGCCCCTCTAACTTAAGTCTCACCCTTCATGAATAAAAAAAAGATATTTTTTTCACCAATATAAGCGTATAAACCTTGTTAGGGTTGCATGAACGTGATGGTTTGAGAAAAAAAAAAGTCTAACTAGGGTTGCAGGAACGTATGTGGGGTGTAGTGAGCAATTTTATTTTTATTTTAAATATTTTTTGTCCTTAACGGTAATTATGTACAAGGTTAGAATAGGTTATTCATGTTTAAAATTAGTATAAGGTGTAAAGAGCAAATAATGAGGTGCTAATAAAATCACCCTTGTGCTATTTAGATAACAGTATCAATTTTCGTTCTCAATAAATATAACACCACATGAACGAAAATTGATACTATTACTCAAGTATAGAGTTTAATATTTATGCATATCCCCTTGCTAAATTTGCAATTTTTTCTCAACAAGAATTGGTGGAATACGGTTGGTTCACTTGAGTTTTTTTTTTTTTGAAGACCTTTCCTATTAAGAGGGGTTATAGCATATTAAATTCACACATACTACATGGATACTAGAGCTTGGACTCAAGACTTTTCTTGAACAAGCAATTACTGCAAACCACTACAGTAACGAGTCTTTTACCACACTAATGAGTCCTTTACCATATGAGTTAATTAAAACAAGTGAATTATGTTTCAACTTTCGAGGATAGCATCCTAGAGATAACTTTGTCTTTTCCTCTGTTTGAAAGGGCTTTCTTGAAATTGAATTGCCCATGGACAAAAAAAAAAATTCCTAGATATTTCCATTTGATGTGCAAGCCAGCGTCGGTGGTGTCGATAAGTCCATCTTTGTCCATCCAATGAAATGAGAGTAATGTGCAGTCCAGCCTCAGTCGTGTCGTCTTTTTATGGAATCTCTTGATTATATTATATAAAATAAAGGCCAGAGGGAGACTAAATTGAAAAATCATCTCTTCTTGTTTGTTGTATTGTAAGCACGTGCTGCTTGACGGTTGACTTGTAGCCCACGTCTGATAACGAATGATGTTCATAATTGTAGGAAAAATTGGGTCTAATTGCTATATTTTAATCACACAGAAATTCAGAAAAAATCATTCAATTTAAGCTTAAAAATTAATGCATGGTTACAAACATACACAATAAAAATATCACATAATATGGATTAGAAGAACCTGAATAATTGAGTCAAGGCAAGTGTTGGACACTCTGACTGACAGGACCAGACCCAAATTCCACTTTGGAATTCGTGTCGAACCCTGTGCTTGTCCGACACCTGTCAAGTGCCGGGTACAAATGACCAAAATGCCATTTTAAATCAAAACTCAAAGAAAATTCTTTTAAGGTTCGACTTCTGCCGAAAATTCGGCAGAGTCTCCCCTGTAATTTGCTTGTTTCCCAAATTTAATTTCACCTGTAAAAACACAGTTTACAGCTTCTCAATCGTTCAGCAACCTTCTTTGCTATTTATAATATCCAAAAAGAATCCTAACCAACCATCCAGCTAAGATCAATTCATTAATTACTATCATAACGTGCACAACATTATTTTCAACAACATTATATAAAGAAATCGATTAATCGGAATTCATCATCCAACAAACCACACAACTCAAATATCAATCAAGCCTTGGGCCCGCACACAAGTTTGAATAGAACTTAACTAAAATATTAAATAAATTACGAATCCAACTCCATATCCAAGTTCTGAAACATTCTCTTCCGCGGCTACACCTAGACTAGTCAAGGTTGCCTACGTACCTTTCTGAGGGGATCAAGCCACACGTAATTCTTTTTAAAGAAATAAAGTTCGAACCATAAAGTACATGAATTACTATTCCCACACATTTTCTAATATTAAACTGTCCCAACTATAATCAATCAGTTAAGACCAAAACAAAACAGAGTGGTTTCACAACAATCTCATGATTCAAGTAAATAGTTATAAATAGTATAACATCCTTAACTTTGAAAACTCTCATTCTTTGCCTCATAAATATGAAAATATATAATAAAATCCCCACCAATAAATATCCAAGATCAAATCATTAATTTCTGTTTAAAAACATCTTAAATCTCAAAATACTCTTCACCCAGGTGTACCCCCAATCATATCCGTCAATTCCAAGTATCATTTAGTCAATTCCCAGTGTCATACATGCTACATCCTCTCAGAACTCGGGGGACACGTGATCGGCCCAAGACGCGTATCCTCGCAGAACTCGGGGGACACAAAGTCAGCCCGAGACGCGTATCCTCTCAGAACTCAGGGAACACGTGGTCGACTTGAGACGCGTATCCTCGCAGAACTCGGGAGACACGAAGCTAGCCCGAGACACGTATCCTCGCAGAATCGGGTGATCAGCCTAAAACCCGTATCCTCGTAGAACTCGGGGGACACAAAGTCAGCTCGAGACGCGTATCCGTCAATTCCAAATATCACATCTGTTATATCCTCGCACCACACGGTTCAAGCGTCCCCGAGACTCATGGGGCATTGCCATATGATCAAACTATTTCGAAGGCAACTAGGGGGGTACTCCTGTGGTGGGGTTGAAAACCAATTCCAAAACTGATGATCAAATTCCCTTTTTCCATGGAACCACTTTCCAAACCAATTCCAAAATAATTAAACCAAATCCAAATCCATATACTTAAAGTATAATGATAACAATCAATAATAATAATAATAATAATAATAATAATAATAATAATAATAAATAACAATAATAACAATAGTAATAATAATTATGGAAATCCCATAATCATATATTTAGTAAATAAAATCCCAAATCCTTTATGGCATTCAAAGTACAATCGTACCGACTTTTATATAAACCAATAACCAACATTCAAATACTGAATAAATATAACAACCTTCGATAACTCATAGGGCATTTATACCCATAATCGGTATCCAAATAATTCAATACGTTATAAATACCATACTAATCATAGTAATACTCAATATCATCTTGATCACAATTATTCTGATAACCCTAGAAATTCTCAAATTATGTTCTCACATCATACTCAACTTCCCAAGCTAACCATATTGAACAATAAGCATATTCGTATAAAATCAATTCAATTAAAACCACAAGCTTGGGAAATAGAACCATAATCAATTATTTATAAACATACAATAAAAGCATCACTTCATAATATAAAAATCATTTATAAATCAAACGTCTAATCACAACTTTCTCAAGTCCTTCCTACTGTTTAAATACACTTAAATTCATTAATTCAAGTTAGACTATATATAACTTCCATATATTGCTCTCAAATCCAACCTGAAAATGTTTAACATACTAATCCTGGTAACACTCGTAATTTATCAATTCCAAACCATCGAGCATGCATCTAATTAATACAATAGCTCTGCCATAAATATTCAAACTAAACCCTGACCCCCGGCCTTAAAGTGAGTGTGCGTAATTGAAGAGAGTTCCTAGGCCCAAATTTAAGCAGTTCTGACAGTTGAAATTGTTTGAAAAGACCCGGGATTAATTATCCAATTAAATTCTTATGTTGGTCAACCCGGTCCCCAGTGGGGCCCACGACCTCCAATTAATAATCCAAAAGTTCCTATAGGTTTATTAAAAAATCCAATTAACATATCTAATAAGTTTCGTTAGGTTCTGACGGTCCGAACACATCGAACCCAGATATTGCCTATTAGGCGTAATATCCGATCGACTGTCATACTATAACCAATTTCAAATCCGAGCATACTTTCATGCTCGGGACGACATGGGAAACATTTAGGAATGAAAATGGGATGCCACAACCTGGCCCACACGCGCCGGGCAGATTGGGCGTCTTGAGAAATTTCCGTCGCAGGAAATTTCTCAAAACCACCTGCAATACCTATACCAAAAAGACAAGGACAACTAGTGGAGCAACATATTCAACTAGCCCGACCTCCAAATTGGCCGGGAAGTGGCTGGAAAACTCGCCCAAATTCAGACAAAACCTAGGTTTCTAATTGAACGCTCAAACCACCAAATTGATCGAAACCAACTACCAAAACATCAAGAACACATCAAGAGGATGAAAATTGGTACCTTGGTCAACGGAAAATCCCGCCGGAATAGCGTGGCCGTCATCGGTGAAAAATCCTGAAACTTCTCTCACTCCCAGTAGCTACACGGCTCCGAATTGACTGAAAACTAATGAGTTGTGTAGAGGAGGTGGGGAGGAAGATTTTGCAAGAAGAATGGCCTGATTTGGTGGCGGTCGGAGAAGATATCGTTGTCCAAAAATCTGGTTGCGTAGGGGGGTTTCAGCACGAATCTGATTTGGGGGAGGGTGTTTCAGCTTTTAAAACGAATTCCCCAAAATTATGGTTATGTCATTTTAGTTTTTAGAGGTTTCCGGGTTCGCTACAACTCCGATCTGAGCGTGCCGCGTGTCTACGAACTCGTTTCCACGAGCCGGACGCAATAGCGCTACTCGTTTCCCCAAATTCTTTTCCAAACTTAAAATGACATTTTTTCCCTTAATTAAATTAAATTAAATTTTAAATTCTGATATTTTATTTATTTATTTATTTATTTCATTTTATTTTCTCATAATTAATGTGCGGCTCAATTCCCCAATTCTATTTCCGAATAAAAAGTATATTTTAAACCCATTAAAATACTCTCGGGGTAAAAATTTTCTTTACTTGAATAATTTAATAATTTATATTAATTTAGGAACGGGATGTTACACTGACTTTAAGACGAATTACGCCCCACATAGGTGCTTATGGTTACTGGCGCTTGCCTCATAGGATACAATGACTCCTGTCCTTGTGAAAGAAGACTACAATTCACAATGACTTTTTGAACCAGATTATGTAGGAAACCCTCTCATAGACCATAATCATTGACTATACTAAGACTCTATGTATTCAAATGGATAAACGTTGACTGAATCAATTCAATTTTTTAATTACAGGAAGACTACTCTATTTATAGATACTAAAGAACCCTTTCCAAAAGGGTATGTCCCAATATAAAAAACCAACTAATGCATCCATTGAATAAACAGGTGCTTTGATACCTCTTTCTAAAAATTGACAAGGGACACCATGGTCCAATGAACTCTATTAATTTCCATTCAAATAGGAAAATTAATATTAGTTAATATTAAATTTCCAACAATAATTACTGTTATTGACCAACTCTGGAATGAGCCTCCTCCTACTTGTTTACTGCCCAACTCTGGATCAAAATTCTTCCCCTCAAAGAAAAAAAGAATGTCAAAATTCTAAGATTTTGTGCTGTAAAAAACATTTGGGCCAAACGTGGCACTGTGCTGTAAAAGAGTTTTGTGCTCCACCATTGTCACACAATAGCCAATGTTTTAAATAGGGTTTTTCTACATAACGTGCCTTGTTTTGTGAAGTTACCACATAGCACACTCTATGTGAGCGATGTGCTATAGCTTGGTAATTTGCATGAGACGAGCATTAAAAGAAAAAAAATTCTAACAATTCAATGCTTACGCTACATCCTAATGAACATAAAATGGGACGCATTGCAAGATGAGTGCATGCTTTGATTTTTCCAATTCTCCATCTTGGAATTTAATACCTTGGAAATAGGTAGGTATCGTGGGCTTGCTTGTTGTTGGGTCTTTGAATTTTTGTTACGTTTCAAATGCAAGAGTCCAATGTATTAAAGAAAATAATAAGTAGGAAAAAATGCCAAATTGAAGTTTCACTTTTATTGGCGCCAAGAAAGACAATGAAGTACCTGATGTAAACTCTAGTGGGGAATTGGCCTTTCGGTTGAAGCTTGTTGAGGCCTAACATTTTTCAAGGTCAAAGTATATTTAGGCCCAGTTTAGTGGGCTGGCTTGGACTGGTTAGGATAAGTTTTGAAGTATTGGATTGAGCTGGCTTTAACTGGGTAGGCTTTGGATCCAGTCATGTTCATTTTTGCACCAAACAATAGACTTGAATTAACTTTAAAAAAAAATTAATAAATCAGAAATTTATTTTATTTTTTGATTAACAATATTCATATGCAAAATCTCAGGCCCCAAATCGGTGTCTGAAACCTTCCTTTGATCAGTTAAACAAATCGCGCGACGAACAATGAGAGAATCTTCACACAAGGAAGAGAAATGCGAACCGTTTGGTTGCTGAGAAAACACAAGGAAACGTGAAAATACAATAAGAAAACGAAAACTGAATCTGATCCGACAAAGCTATGAAATGGGAACGTTACACACCTTCCTCTTCACCATTCCTCTTCAGCAAACGAGCTCTTGAGCCTTCTCTCTCTCTCTCTCTCTCTACAAAAATCCCTATCCCCAAATCCCCTCTTCTTCTTCTTCTTCTTCCTCACTTCCAAATTCCAACCTCTCCTTGCCTAACTCCACATCTACAGAAAGAGTAGCAGTGGACCCACTTTCTTCTTTAGGCAGTAATTACCAACTACCCTTGCTCCATTCTATCTCTGCACAAAATTGGACCCACCAACCCAACAACCGATTTTATCCATTTCAGAAATTGAAGAACCAACGGAGTTCAATGAAGAAACTGAGCAAGACCCAGATTGTGAAAGAGATAAGAGCGAGATTAGGCAGAGGATAATGGAGAGATAAAGAGGAGAAAGAGAAGAGAGAAGAAGGAACGGGATGGGTGGGAAGGAGAGAGGTGACAACAAAGGTTTCATTGTAAACCCACCTATGGGGTTGGGTTTCATAACCATAGTTATTTGGGACTTGGATCCGAAAGCCCATATCTAGTATGAGACACATTTAAGCCCAGCAAACAATGATTAGGATCCATGTCCATTTTAATTGGAAATATCTCATCCAGTCCAGCCCACCAAACAGGGCCTTAAAGCTCAATGTATTACTTTACTGCAAGAAAGACCTAGTACGTGAAGGCTATCCAGTACAACCACGTAATTTTGAGAGGTGCCTATGTAAGCTTTGATATTTGTGTTATGCCAAGTGAGACCATAATTAGACACGTGTGGAAGTCACAGTAAACCCATGAGGTTTACCAATTTCATATACCTGAGCTCACCCAGCTCATTACTTCAATATGCATGATTTAACACGACCCTAAGCCATTTCGTTACGAACACTACTACGTGTACCGGATGTGAGGGCGCGAATAATATGCAACACCTAGTGCCTTCTCAAGCGCCGAAGCACTTGACAAACTTAAGTGGGTCCAAGCCAAATAAACATGTGGGGCTTAATGAGCAGGTTGTGGTGTGAATGATTACAAAGGTCCATAAGGCATATTGAGAGTTCAAAAGGTAGAATTTTTGGGCTAATTAGGGGCACCAAAACCCAAACTTACTTTATCGAGCCCAACTACATGGGTAAGCCGAAAATAGAATTCCCAACACCTCATCTTTGAGAATGAACCAGCTTTGTCCAAAATTCAAATTGGAGTCATTAAAGCCCAACCAGCCTAGATGCATCTACCAAGAAAAACAAAGCCTTCGACCTTTTCCCTGAACCACATACGTAAGAAAAGTTAAGGAAAAGCTAGGGCTTTGCCAAGGAGGAAAGCCGTTGCAAGGTCCAGATGCAGGAAGGCTTTGAGCATCAAAAAAATGTTTTGTCCCAATGCCTATGGACCTAGCTAATTTAAAAAATGTTTCTGTTTGTATCAAAAATGGTATTTTTGCAGAAAATGGGAGATAATGTTCCATGAACATCAAAAGAGCCAAAATATTAAAATTTGGGTTTATTCAGACAAGTGTGGAATCCTCAGGGCTGAAAACACTAGATGCACAGCGCCAGCAAAAAACTTATAGCAGCAATTCAGGCCTAATTAGGGCCCAATTCAGGACAGCTTCAAATACTCTAATGAATTGTTTTTCTTCATGAAAGTTGTTCATTAGGATGTCTACTTCAACATATCCAAAATTGGGGTCATTCGGACCAATGTGGAATCCTCACGACTTCAAACTTCAGAAGCATATCAGCAACAGCGAAAGCTGACAACATTGGTAATTCGGGCCTAATTAGGGCCCAATTCGGGACAGCTTCCAATCCTCAAATGAATATTCTTTCTTCTTGGAAGTTGTTCGTTTGGATGTGTACTACAACATATCCAAAATTGGGGTCATTCGGACAAGTATTGAATCTTCAGGGTTTAGGGTCAAGGCGATGGCTTCCAAGAAGGTTGATGTTGTTCTCACCAGCAGAGGAAAGATCGTTAGCACCTCTACTGCAAGCAGAGACTCTGCCGGTGTTGTTGCTCGAAGCAAGACGAATGACTTCCTTTCAACCCGACGCACTACTTCCACTCCACCTCCGTCCAAGTCGAAGGAAGCCCTTGAGAAGCACAGGACGGTCATCACCCGAAGCAAGGCCAAGGCAATATCCGCACCTCAACACGTTACTTCCATACTGACTCAAGCCAAGGCGAAAGCTGTGAACCGAAGGAGTGAACCGGTCATCAATTTGGCCTCCTTGGGGGCAAAGAAGAATACCCCCCGAGCAGTCGAGCAAAACTCTCGGAATGAAGAAATGAGTTTTTCGGGTTCGAAGAATTCAAGAGAACGCTCACTCTCGCCTATTTCAGACGCTAACTCAAGCACATGCTCATACCATGGATCCCCGTCTGACGATCAACATAAGAAGATTTCCATGAAACCATCGGCGCCCATAGGTGAGTCTTATTCTATGGCCATGCAGGTTATGATGATAGGAGTTACCTCAGCTGATGAACAACTAGCTCACATGGCGCAAGCAATCGAAAAGCTAACGAAGACCATTGAAGAGAAAGACATGCAGATTGCATCGCTCGTGAGCAAGTTAGAAGCAAAGGAAGGTGAAGAGTCAAATAAAAGCTTGTCTCATCCCGAGAAGGAGGCACGTCAAGAGTTCACCTTTGAACATAAAAGGCCATCCAAGTCTGATTCCATTTCAGTGGCGTCCTTGTCCGTCCAACAACTCCAAGACATGATCACCAACACCATCAAGGCTCAGTATGGTGGTCCTTCTCAAGATTCACTTATCTATTCCAAGCCTTACACCAAAAGGTTAGACAACCTTCGAATGCCAACAGGTTATCAACCTCCAAAGTTCATGCAGTTTGATGGAAGAGGCAATCCTAAACAACATATTGCCCATTTCATCGAGACGTGCAACAGTGCTGGCACCGATGACGATTACCTCGTGAAACAATTTGTTCGCTCACTCCGAGGCATTGCATTCAACTGGTACACTGACTTGGAGCCTGAGTCGATTGACAGCTGGGAACAGATGGAGAGAGAATTCCTCAATCGTTTTTATAGCACTCGTCGCTCAGTTAGCATGCTAGAGCTCACTAGCACAAAGCAACGAAGAGACGAACCCGTCGTTGACTACATTAATCGTTGGCGTTCCTTAAGCCTCGACTGCAAAGATCGAGTTTCAGAGTTATCGGCGGTGGAGATGTGCATTCAAGGTATGCATTGGGATCTGCTCTATATTCTTCAAGGGATCAAACCACGCAGCTTTGAAGAATTAGCCACTCGAGCGCATGACATAGAGCTAAGCATCGCTAGTCACGATGAAATGGAGGACATGGTGAGCGATCATCAAAATGACACGCCGTCAAGAGATGGGGTGGACTCTTTGAAGACACGTATCATGGAGTCAATGTCGATCAGTGCCGCTCCAATGAAGGTCTTCACTCGAGGCAAAAAAGATGGGAGGAAGGCCAAGCCAACTCAAGATCAAGAAACACGACGACGCTCCCTAAAAGAGATGGAGGAGAAAAAGTATCCTTTTCCGGACTCCGACGTAGCAGGCATGCTGGAAGACTTACTCCGAAATAAGGTGATTGAGTTACCCCGAGTGCAAACGGCCTGAAGGGATGAATCATATCAACCACCCAAAATATTGCATGTACCATCGTGTCATCAGTCACCCGGTGGAAAAGTGTTTCGTGTTGAAAGATCTCATCATGAAGCTAGCACAACAAGGGAGAATTGAACTGGATCTTGACGAAGTGGTAGAGTCGAACAATGCCACAATCTCGTTTATATCCTTTGATTCAGCACCTTTGCCTTCACTTCAACCACTGGGGGCATTCTCCGAGACCGGTCAACTCAAGTCATATGAGTGTGCTGAAATGTTAAGTCAAGGTAGTGACGATTCATCCAATGACAAAAATGAAGGATGGACATTGGTCACTCAGAAGAATGCGCATAAGACGAGTGAATTTTTGCCAAGAAATTCTCGGTCAAAAAGATGTCTAAGCAAAAGAAATTCTCCTCGACCGCCTCAAAGGCATAGAGGAAATAAATCATTAAATACGAACAAGGTGGTTCCAAAAGACATGCTCTTGAAACAAAGGTCACATGGCCCCATCACGCTACATGAATTCTTCCCCAAAGGATTCTTCACTACTAATTTGTCGAGCACTTCCCGCGATGAAACTCATAGGGAAGACACTTCGCAGTTCGCTTGACACAAATTCATCAAATCGCTCCGTCACCTGCATGAGCTAAAACTGCATAAGGCACCAAAGCGCTCCGTCGCCTGCATGAGCTAAAACTGCATAAGGCACCAAATCGCTCCGTCGCCTGCACGAGCTGAAACTGCATAAGGCACCAAAACGCTCCATCGCTGCACGAGCCAAAATCGCGTAAGGCACCAAAACGCTCCATCGCCGCATGAGCTGAATCGCATAAGGCACCAATCGCTCCATCGCCGCACGAGCCGAAATCGCGTAAGGCACCAAAGCGCTCCATCGCCGCACGAGCCAAAAGCGCATGAGGCACCAAACGCTTCATCGCTGCACGAGCCAAAGCGCACAAGGCACCAAAACGCTCCATCGCTGCATGAGCCGAAATCGCATAAGGCACCAAAACGCTCCATCGCCTGCACGAGCCAAAACTGCACAAGGCACCAAAACGCTCTGTCGCCTGCATGAGCTAAAACTGCATAAGGCACCAATCGCTCCATCGCTGCACGAGCCAAAAGCGCATGAGGCACCAAAACGCTCCATCGCCGCACGAGCCAAAAGCGCACAAGGCACCAATCGCTCCATCGCCCGCACGAGCCGAAAGCGTAAGGCACCAAAACGCTCCATCGCCGCGCATGAGCTGAAACTACACAAGGCACCAAACGGCTCCATCGCTGCACGAGCCAAAGCGCATGAGGCACCAAACGGCTCCATCGCTGCACGAGCCAAAATCGCGTAAGGCACCAAAACGCTCCGTCGCTGCATGAGTGAAGCGCATAAGGCACCAAAACACTTCATCGCTGCATAAGCCAAAATCGAACGAGGCACCAAAACGCTCATTCGCTGCACGAGCCGAAATCGCACAAGGCACCAAACGCTCCGTCACTGCATGAGCCGAATCGCATAAGGCACCAAAGCGCTCCATTGCTGCATGAGCTGAATCGCATAAGGCACCAAAACGCTCCATCGCTGCCACGAGCCAAAATCGAACGAGGCACCAAACGCTCATTCGCTGCACGAGCCGAAATCGCACAAGGCACCAAATCGCTCCATCGCTGCATGAGCCGAATCGCATAAGGCACTAAATCGCTCGTCGCAGCATGAGCCGAAATCGCATAAGGCACCAAATCGCTCCATCGCTTTCGCATGAGCTGAAACTGCATAAGGCACTAAATCGCTCCATCGCCTGCATGAGCCGAAACTGCATAAGGCACCAAACGCTCTATCGCTGCATGAGCCGAATCGCATAAGGCACTAAACGCTCCATCGCTGCACAAGCCAAAGCGCACGAGGCACCAAATCGCTCCATCGCCTGCACGAGCCGAAATTGCACAAGGCACCAAATCACTCCTTCGCCTGCACGAGCCGAAACTGCACAAGGCATCAAATCGCTCCGTCGCCTACATGAGCTAAGACTGCAAACCGCCCAAAAAAAAAACATTGAACTACGTCATGACTTGATCTCTTCCTTTTCTAGAAGGGTACGTAGGCAACTCATAAAACCACTTTGAGTTCAGTCACATGTCAAAAATAAATTTGGATTTCTCACCAGTTTGGCACCATTCGACTCCCAATTCACTGTGTCAGGGCTACATCAACATCATTTATTCAAACTAAGGTGGCACTCCAGTCTGTCCATGTCTTACATCGTTTACTGCCTTGGGCATCGTCAAATGAATACCTCACCTCATTTTGTGCAATTTGTAGTCGACCTTGACATGTTCACTCAAAAATCTTCACTATGGTCCATTTCTATGGTGGATCCTGCAAAAAAAAAAAAAAAGAAAAAAAAAAAAGGGTAGAAGTCGCCTTGGGAAAGTATATGTGCTTGATCGAGTTGGGTGTTCTCCATCACGTAAAGCCTAAGCGCTTGAGCGGGCTCTTGCCAAATCGGAGAAATGGTTCAAGCCCAAGCGAAATAGGACGTCTACGTTCTTCGCTTGTTCTCCACCACGTAAAGCCTAAGCGCTTGAGCGGGCCCTCGCCAAATCGGAGAAATGGTTTGGACCCAGCGAAATAGGACGTCTCGTTCTTCGCTTGTTCTCCACCATGTAAAGCCTAAGCGCTTGAGCGGGCCTCGCCAAATCGGAGAAATGGTTTGGACCCAAGCGAAATAGGACGTCTACGTTCTTCGCTTGTTCTCCACCACGTAAAGCCTAAGCGCTTGAGCGGGCCCTCGCCAAATCGGAGAAATGGTTTGGACCCAGCGAAATAGGACGTCTACGTTCTTCGCTTGTCCTCCACCACGTAAAGCCTAAGCGCTTGAGCGGGCCTCGCCAAATCGGAGAAATGGTTTGGACCCAAGCGAAATAGGGCGTCTCGTTCTTCGCTTGTCCTCCACCACGTAAAGCCTAAGCGCTTGAGCGGGCCTCGCCAAATCGGAGAAATGGTTTGGACCCAAGCGAAATAGGGCGTCTACGTTCTTCGCTTGTTCTCCACCACGTAAAGCCTAAGCGCTTGAGTGGGCCCTCGCCAAATCGGAGAAATGGTTTGGACCCAAGCGAAATAGGACGTCTACGTTCTTCGCTACCAAATAAAGGAGAAAGACGTAGATCAGAACCCAAACTCATTTTCAAACAAAAAAAAGTGCAGCAGCAAAGTAAACAAATAAACAAATAAACAAATGAATATATATATATATATATATATATATATATATATATAAAGGAGGATTTGGAGCAGCCCAAACAGCCAACTCGCGAGTCCCAGCCCCTGCTCCAAGCCGGCCTGCACAGATCCGTGCTTTAGCCTTGAAGCTCGGCTTGCCTCCACGCTCAACACCCAATTCCGTCCAGCTCGATGCATCATTGGTGCATTCCTTCGCATCCAGACAGCAGCGATTGACGCACGAGCATGCACCTCCAACTCCAATCTTCGTGTTCAGCCGCCAAAGAATACCAACGCTAGCTAGCACTGTGGTGTCAATATATATACTGAATTAGGCGAAAAAAAAAAAAAAAAAAATCTACACGCATGGTTGATTTTCAATGCTAGTTGTACGAAAAAAAAAGAGGTTCTAGCTAGCTATATAAAATAAAAAAAACGCAAGCACAGAGAGAAAGTGCGTTGTGGCTGTGCGAAAAAAATAAAATAAAAAATAATGAAAGGGCAACATACTTCAATACAAATCAAGAAATTCTACAAACCTGTGTGTAGTCTCCTCCTTGGGAAGAACAATAGTGCGATGCTTACACCTTGCCAAAAGCACTAGTGGCTTCAATATATACTTGGGCTGAGAGATGTGCACTTGGATCAGACTCAACGCATCTTTGTTTTCCCCCGTGAGCAAATTCACAAGCTGCAAATAAGTATTTATATATTTATATGCATGTATACATATCAAGAGGTACAATACGTCTTTGATTGAAAGGAAAAAAAAACAGGCGAAGTATCACCACTTTAGTTGCCAAAAGGATTCAAAAGATGCGAGTAACTTCAAGTTCGTGGGATCTTCTTGCCGACAAGAGGAGTCGTCTTTATTGTTCTATTTGGTTAATCTCAATATCATTGAGTGCAGCGCAATTTAAAGAAGCTAAAGGCCATCAAAGCTTCTGGTGGTGCTAGGGTTTCTTATTCCTTTCTGATATTACTTGCCTATATGGAGCCGCGCAATTATGAGATTGCTTAAGCATGAAGGCGGGAAAATATTGAAGTTTTTGCCACACAAGATCTCGCCAAGATTGGAGAATCAACATACCCAAAATATAAATTCGCTGGTAGGCAGGAGCAAAAGAAATTGATTCATCCGAATCATTAATTGAATTCGTTGGTGAAAGCCTTAACAGAAGAAAAGTCAATTCCTTCCTTTAAAGAAAAAAAAAAAAAAAGACGGCAATAGAAACAGGAGGCTTCCACACGCAAGGCTATTCATGGAAACATTGGATTTTTGTATAACTCTTGTCATTCCCTGCAGTTATTATAGGGATTCATAGACCCCTATAAGATCCAGTAATGTGATTGTTCATAATCACGCTGTTAGAATGAAAAAAAAAAAAGGGGTTAGCTAAATTCAAAGATTGCGATCTGTTTGATAGAGTAGCAAGCATTATTGTGAATTTTCATTCAAGGCTTAGGGGTACCTAGAATGTATTGTGCACGCCACTAAATTGAAAATTATCAATTTGGAGCAAAACAAAAGTTGGACAAGAAGTATTGAGGACTTCAAGCCGCACCTCCTACATGCGGCAAACACATGTCTACGATGCATCATGAAGTGGGGGCAATTTGTAGACGAAGAAATTTTGGGAAATTAAATTCCACCAAATAAATTACTAGGGTTTGGTGAATTAAATCGTGGGCCCCGTAATTCGCTCACGTGGCGTGTGACTCATCAAAGTCAGATTAGTTGGCGAAGACGACACGTGTCAACATCCGACGGAGTGCATCAAACGGCTCAAAGCAAAGACAAAATCAAAGGGAAGAATCTTCCATAATTGACTTTGATTTAAATCAAAATAAATCAAATCAATTAATCAAAGATAATTTGGTTAAATTGCCTAATTATCGGAATCGATTTTAAATTAAATCAGAATTCCACGAATCAAGGTCCTAAAGATGGAAAGTTCTTTAGGTCAAGCATCCTGCTGGAGCCTATAAATAGGAGGCTCCGAGACAAAGGAAGGGGTCAGCTCAAAAATACACCAAAGCACTCAGAAGAACCAGAAAACTCTCTGCATTCTTCACCACTTTGGAAGAACCATCAAGCACCACAAACACGTGCCGGTTCCTCCACCCTACAAAATCCAAATCACCCAAAAGCTTCGTGCTACCCGTTTGATCAAGATCAAGTCTCTACGACCCTTGTATCAAATACAAACTCTCTCAAACACTTTGGAGATTGAATCAGAGGATTCCACAGAGATTGTAACCCTAAAATTTCATTAATACAAAAGATTTATTTTGTACACGTGTTCTTGTCTCATTTGTCGCAGGAAAATTCGTGTTTACAAACCAGTTGACAACTCTTGCGTTTATCTTTTATTTTCTATGCCATCTTCTTGTTATGATTTTGTTAAACAATCAGGCCTAGCTTTCTTGTAAAAAGCTCAAACTTGTAACAGACTAGATAGAGAAATCTCCAATCATTTTGTTATCAAGTTTCTTAACTACTGTAAATTTTCTTTTCAAAACTAAATGGAGAAATCTTTAGTTTTTGCTTTAATTATCTATCATACCAAAGCTGGATAGAGAAATCTCCAGCCTTTGAAGAACTTACATTTCTGCTGTTTATCTTCCTTGCAATTTACCTTCCAGCAATTTATATTCAAGTCTTTACTTTTTAAATATAAATGTTTATTGCTGGACAGGCCCAGAACAAGGGTTTTCAGGTCCGAATCAACTAAGTATTAACCCTATCCAGGGTTATCTTAGGGCCGAATTAGGTTTTTGAACCCAACCAAGGGTACGATAACCACAACTTCGGTTTATTCTGTTTGGCTAGGTACCGTTCATATCTTCCAAGCTATTTTCGCACTAGATAAATATTGAAGTCCTTTAATTGAGGCATAGAAAAGAACCTGTATTGGGTCAGTTCCCCTCCCAATCCACAATCAATTGATTAAAGTCAATATCAGAGCGCATTTTTCATTCTTACAAATCTCAGTCTGTTGGAGTTTTTCACTGCCAATAGTGGCACTCCTTTGCAATCACAACAAGCAAACTCGACGGCCAACCACCACGAGCGAAACGGCCGGCGGGTCCATTCTCGGGGTAAACAGTTTCATATTGATGAAAGGAAGAATTGGGAGAAGTAGCAGTACGAGCAAACATATTCTCTATATGCTGAAATAGTAAATCTCAACTCAAGCCTTAACCTTTCCATTTTGTTCATTTCCTTCTAAACACCACCCAAATATTTTCTACAAAACATTGTTTTAACTCAAGCAGCACAAATTCTTCTCTCTCTCTCTCTCTTCTTGATTTACCATAACTATTTCTCTTATTGGTGAGAATCATCGAAGAAAACCAGAGCACTCTTTAAGAATTTACACCCTTTCAAAGTGTCTTGGGGCCTGGTTTTGTGAACCTAGAGAAAGGGGGCTGCATCACTCATCTTTGAAACAGCCCAAGTCCATTAAATTTGCTGGAAAATTCTTCACCGTGAATTTGACTCCTCGGTTGGTGTTGACCTGAATAGTTCCCAACCCTTTATTAATAATAAAAATAGGAAATTACAAGTCTCGCCCGAGAACTAGTAACAAACATACTTCTAACGTGGATGAATTGCGGGGGTGCCAGCACACGACCTCTCGGCCTTGGGTTCTCCTACATTGAAGACAAGGAATCTTATTGATATAAAAGATAGATGGTACAACAACAATCTCTAGCAATTGGCTAAAAACTGAAAAAACAGTATAAAGATATTTTGAGAGCACTTGGGAGGCATTCCATGACTATTCGATATTTTTTTTAGTCGAAAGATTACTATTTGATCTTGATCTCCAAATCTGATAATGATTAACTCAAGACCCCAACTACCGGATCACATTGGCATTCATTGTTCAGAACTTCCCTGGATGGTCCTACCCTGACTTGGTGTCCAAGTCAAACAAGACTTTGAATCACATGGAGCAACCCGTTGGGCCGCACCAAGCTTTATGCCTTTATGGGTTGTTCACGTTGTAGTTCAAGCTTTGAATAGGGTTTGCCTTTGCACTTTAGGTCTCGCGTGCATATCCTCCATTCTCCTCCATTCCAATATTGCTTGTATACCAAAAAGAAAAAGAAACAAATAAAAAACATTGGTCCCATCACCACCAGTTCAAGTTGGTCACCCAGTCCAGCCATTTACGCTTGCTCGGTCCACATATTATTTCATTAACCAAAACATTTAAATCTTCAGTTGTGCGACCATACGATTTAACAGCCTCTTCAGCAAACACTTTGAGGATGCTAGTTCTCTCTCTCATTTCGTTTCCTTGTTTACTCGACAAACATAATTCCAATGCCTTCATTGCTCCACTTTTTGTCAAAACACCTCCCTCAATCCCCACACCAATTCTCCACAAAACCTCTAAAGTTCTCATGTTCAGCGGCTGGTCAGCCAGAAAAGGCCTACATATCATTGGCACACCACCCGTTATGCTCTCCAAAACTGAATTCCATCCACAATGTGTCACAAAAACTCCAACAGAGGAATGATTTAATACTTTAGCCTGGGAAACCCAGGGGACTACTTTTCCAAGTCCATTTTGATTCATTCGTTCAAGAAATCCCTCGGGGAAATCTTTGTCGTTTCCCCTAAATGACCAGATAAACGGAAATCCGCCTTCCTCTAGGGCTTCGGCTAATGCTGCCAGCTCATGACGGGGCAGTTTCGCTATACTTCCAAAGCTAATGTAGGCTACGGAAGCAGGTTTGTGCTTGTCTAACCACTCTAAGCAGCCGTGCTCGTCATGAATTGGGGCTGTTGGTGTTAGAGAGAAGGGTCCAACATGAAGGAATTTATGGAACCTTTTCTTTAGCTCAAACACAACTTCGAGGTCTATGTCTTGAAAAGAGTTTATGGCAACTGCAGTTGCCTGTGGTAGCTTCTGTCCCATTTTATGGACCATAACTGCAATTGGTGATTCTGAATTTTCAAATGCCACTCCTTCAGGCAAATCAGATGCATGGAATGCTGAAAATCCAGGAAGGAAGTCTAGGGTTTGGTCTTTGTCTCCTGCCAAAGGAAAAAAATAACACAAATAAATAATGTTAATATTGTAATCCATTGGGAACTATGATTCTTGCACATTAACTTATGCTCTAAATAGTTAAAGTTAGGTGCTCTTATATTGTCATACAAATAATTATATTTCTAGACTGTGAATCCTGATCACACATGCATCGAGGTAAAAATCAACCTAATAAATAGTTAAAAAATAATTCTATTTGGACAATCACATATGTAATTGAAACTTGATTGAAATATTGGACTAAGAAAATTATTTCTTACCACTAGCTCCCACTTTTTCTCTAATCACATCGGCACCAACATGAGCAAGCAGAGAGCGTTGTCCCGAAGTCCATAAGGGCACCCAAGGGACCTGCATTTCTTCTGCCATCTCTCCTGCAAACCAAAGAAACGCGTCTGATATCAAGCAGCCCACCTTCTGGCCAATCTCAGCCTCTGCCTCTTCGATACCTTTCTTAAAGCTGCCCGGTGCCACCTTAAGAAAGAGATCAATTGGCTCCAGAGGGTTCCCAGAGAATGCGTAGCCCCCTGGCAAGCCATCCCATACGTCGTAAGGCTTAATATTTTCAAACCCCTTGCTGTTGGATTCTGTGAAGAGGGAGCTATTGGATTTAGCAAGGTTCAAGAATGAGAACTTCACATCAGGGGCCATGGCTGAGATTATACGGATAAAGTGGAGAAGAGTGCCGGGATGGGAGGCGAACGGAAAGACTAAGACGGCAACATGTTGAGTACAAGCTTTGTGGTTCATTATTGGCATTGTGATAGTATATTGGATTTTGATTAATCGTGTTCTTTGAGTTTTTGCATGTAATTAATGGAGTTGGTGACGGTAAATATATATGTGGGAGAGAAAGAGGAAGTTAATTAGCTGCTGACAACAACGTAAATGTAACAAACATGAGGTGTTTTCGTTTTCGCAGGTTTGGAAATGGGTAGTTTTATTTTAATTTTTTTCACCATTTAAAAATTGTTAAATTGGTTAGTTTTGTGCGAGGACAATTGCTAGATTTTAGTTCCTGTTTGATTAACCAGGTTGGACATGATTATACCATTAAGAGGAAACAGATCTCCTAACAAATACTTGGGCGTGATGATTACCGTACACTATAGGAAAAATAGAACAAATACTTGGGGCATCATTAAGAGCATCCACAATCATTCTCCTTATGTTTTAGTTAAAATATAGCTAAAAACACTAGAAAGCTATTTTAGGAGCTCCTTATAAATTTTGAACTCCAACCATGCTGTCTAATTTAGGGAATCATAAATGATTTATTTCTTTTTTTAGTTTAGCATAAATAATTCATCTTCGTATAAAATAATATATAATAATAATAAATAGTTAGCATTAAATAAATACTTAAAATAGCATTAAAGTAAAACAACATTTAATTATAGGGAGTCACTAGGAGTCTGTTCTCTCTCCTCAGATTTAGGAGCTCCTAGATGTCTCATTGTTTTAGGAGTTGGATAGAGAGTATGGTTGAAGGTGGGTTTTCTCACTTCCTAAATTTTATCTAAAAAGGTGGTTTAGGGAGTCCATTGTGAATGCTCTAATTGACAAATACTTGGGGTGTGATGATTACCGATTCATGTGTTATAAGATGGGTTGATATATATTTTGTAGACATAAGGTATAATATTAATAAATAGATGCGTAGGTTATAATATGAGGGAATTATAATGTCTTGTGGCAGTATCATAAACAAAGACGATTGTCTCCACAATTTTTGAAGACAATTATCTCGATCAACATTAGGGCACCACAATAATGTCAAGATATTGAGGACAAATGTTTGAGTACGACGGTCACCGCAACGTTGTATCCAAGTGTTATAATTGGAATGGATTACCCACATCAAAAGTATGACAAATGAACAATTGTCCGTCGTACTAGCTAGTGGCAGACCCATAATTTTTTTTTATGTGCAGCCATGGAAAAGATAAAATACAACTGTTTCCCTCTTTTCGGCCGGGTAGGCCGACAGAAGGAACTTTTGGTCTTTCTTTTTTGAGTGCGGGGCGCGCCACCACCAAGTCACGAATTTGGCTCGAATGGAATGTGAGTGCATGTTGCGTCCGAAATCTGACTTTAATCAAACGATCGTTCCGCCGAGCAAGGAACCTCCTCACGCCCTAGGTTCTTTCACTACCTCGGGGTCAAGGCTTTATGTAAGCAACCAAATAATGTGGAGTGGATGGAGATGAAGATTTTAGGTGAAACGTGATGAAACGAAGAGCAAGTGTGTAAAGTAAAGGTGCTTCAATTTAAATATAATTGAAAAGACAAGTGCGTAAAGTAAATAATTGAAAAGATGAGTGTGTAATTTAAAGTGCGATAAAATATATCAAAGCGATAAATAAACAAAAACGAAATAGGAACGATAAGAACGATAAACTAAATTAAACTTGAATTTAAACTTGTTTCCCTCTTTTTGGCCGGGTAGGCCGACGGAAGGAACTTTTGGTCCTTCTTCTTTTTTGAGTGCGGGGCGTGCCACCACCAAGCCATGAATTTGGGCTTGGATGGAATGTGAGTAGACGGATAGTGTGCGCTTCTGACTTCTGATCAAGTGATTGCTCGGCCAAGCAAGGAACCTCCTCTCGGCCTAGGTTCTTTCACTTCCTCGGGCTCGAGGATGGTTGAGCTTTGTATGGATGTTTTTGTGATTTTTAGGTTTTTTGGTAAAAATAGTGCAATTAAACTAAATGTGCGTTTAAACGTAAAGACAAGAATTGAAGTGTGATAAAGTAAATCAAAGCGATAAATATATAAGAACGAAGTAAGAACAATAAGAACGATAAAGTAAATTAAACTTGATAAAAACTCAATAACGATAAAAAGAAGAGCGATTGAAATAAACTTAAATTAAATAAACTTGAAATTAAATGACAATGTAACGTAATTGCAAGAATTTAAATGACAAGAGAAAGTAAATTGCAAGAATTTAAACTTACACTAAGCAAAGGAAGAACAAGCTATGCTAGGTGCTTGAAAAGTAAAATCCTAAGTCTAGGAAAAGAAAAGTGCGAGACGAAAAATAGGTTTGTTTGTCTGATGTTGTGTGTCTTTGTCTTCGCTTGGTGATGTTTATATAGGGGCATCCGTCAGCCCATGGGTTGGCCATTGAATGGCCAAATGTCAACTCTTTTCAAACTCCTTCCTTTTGAGGCCCCCTAAATTCGTGGATCACGTCGGTGGAGATATTCTAATTGCTTGATTCTCTTTTGTTTTGGGAAATTCCGAATCGTCATAAACCTCCTTGATTTCTTTCCTTGTAAGGCCTCCATCGCGTGCACATTGACCTTCGAAAATCTTGGGCACGAATCCGTGGCTTGGGCTTGGCCCCCAAGCTCTTTGAAATGATACAAGGCTGACCTTCATAACCTTTGAAATCTCAAGGCTCCAACTCAATTAAACATATATTAATTCTCATATATATATATATATATATATATATATATTATATAAAGAGAACGTTGAAATCAGCATGTATATATTGGCAGCATGTATAAATTTGGCAGCATGCATATATGTTTGGCATATTATATATATATAGTTGCCCCACTTCTTGTCTATACAAGAAAATATATATGGGTGGATGTGTTTTTCCTACAGCCTTTAGCCTATAATACTCTGCTCAATCAACACAGCCGCATTTTAGAAACCTGGCCTCCAATTTTGCTTTAAAAGCCCGGCCGCCTTTTTTTTATATATATTAACAACAACCAATTGTCCTTCAACCTCAAACCTACAGCCGCATTTTGTATTCGTATATATAGCCAACAACCAATTGCCCAAAGCCTTCAGCCCACCTAAACACATGCTCCCTTATATACATATTATGAACCAAAACGGGCCGCTCCAGATGTCAAAAATTCTCGGCCGACAATCCTCCAGCACTTGCCCAACATCTCCTAGCCTTCAACTCAAACTCGGCCAGCCAGCTTCACATCATGAGTTAATGTGTTGCCCAGATTTTCTCCAAGCATGTCAATACAAGCCCCACTTATATATATGTATATATAAAATAAAGACCTCCAAAGTACTCATTTTCTCCAGCCAACCTCTCATATTTGTTTATATATATATATATATATATATATATGTAACTGACTAAATCCAATTTCCCAAAGGCTTCAAACCTTCAGCCGCCCACTATGCACATCTATGTATGTATAATTAAGTAACCTCCAACCATGCACAGCTACTTGGGCTTTATATATATGAATATATATATACAGAAATTCTCTTATGCGGATATCCGGATGTTATTATCGTGCGGACGTAGTGTATTCTGTATTACCCCGCCTTGCTTTCCTGCCTATTTACACATGCATCCGTACGTTCTGCACGTTAATGCATTCGGATAAGAGAATGACTATATATATATATATATTATATAAACATAAAATAAGATGAGGAGGGCTAAGTCTAAACAACCTCCAGCCCGGCCACATATTTGCAAACATTCCAAGGCTCCAGCCACTCCTACGTGTACATATATACTTACGCATTTGAACAATAATGCTTGGCTTACATAAATATATGTATATGCGGCCAATATTACAAGTCTCGAACTAGGCAGCCCAACTCAACTTTGGCCAAAACTATATATGTATATACCCTGGCCGCAGACCCCTAGTTTCAGCCCTTCAAAATTCCAAGCCCCACTGCACATCCGGCTGCTATCCAGCCCGGCCCAGCTCCCAATTCGGAGAACATCGCGACCGCTCAAGCTCGAATAGCCTCCTCAAATCCGGCCACATCTTCCCACGAAAGTCCAGCCTCATCTTTCTTCCAATCTGCTCGGTCAAGCTCCCATACGAAAACACCTGGCCACGTATTTGCTTCAACACCCTAGCCTAGCCTCTCCATCAGTTCTGGCCACATATTCGCACGGAGATCCAACCGCTATAATTCCCTTGCAAGGAACACCCGGCCGCCAAACTCCACAGCCCAGCCGACTCCAACTTCGAAATTGGGCTGCCCCAGCTGCTCACAAAACCCGGCTGCAACTCCAGCCTCCAAGATCCTGCCAGCTCCACAGATCCGGGCATTTCTTCTGCTTCAAAATCGGGCTGCCCCCAGCTGCTCACAAACCCGGTCGCAACTTTGCTCACAGACCCGGCCGTAAGTTTCAGCTCCCAGCTTCGGATTTTTTTTCTCCAAATATCCAACACTGGTTGGTTTAATATATGTATATTATATATCTATTTAATCTATACATTATATTTGAGTAGCCGCAATTTTGGAAGTCGACCAATTTTCTAGAGGAGCATCCAATCATTCTCAAGGGAAGGGCACGGGTTTGTCCAAGGAAGGGTGAGGCCCGAGTTTGGTGAATCTCACCACCCCCAAACAAAACTTAATGAAAATTCAATAACAATGAAAAATAAAGCGATTGAAATAAACTTGAATTTAAATGACAAGGTAATATAAATTGCAAGAATTTAAAGTTACACTAAGAAAAGGAAGAACTTGCTACACTAGGTGCTTGAAAAGTAAAATCCTAAGTCTAAGAAAAGAAAAATGCAAGACAAAAAATAGGTTTGTGTGTCTGATGATGTGTGTCTTTTCCCTTCGTCTAGTGATGTTTATATAGGGGCATTCGTCAACCCATGGGCTGGCCATTGAATGGTCAAAGATCAACTCTTTGAAATTCTTTCCTTTTGAGTTCTCCTAAATCTGTGAGATTATATTGGTGGAGATATTCTGATTACTTGATTTTCTCTTGTTTTGGACAATTCTGAATCATCATTAATCTCCTTGATTTCTTTCCTTGTGAGGCCTCCGTCATGTGCACATTGACCTCCGAAATTCTTGGGCACGAATCCGTGGCTTGGGCTTGGCCCCCCGAGCTTTTTGGAATGATATGGGGTTGACCCCATAACTTTTGAAATCTCAAGATTCTTAGAATTAGTCCGCCGAGAAAAACCTCACTTATTTCATGTCCGCCAAGGAAATATATTTATATATATATTTACGTGCTCGGGCCCTTCGATTACTGAAGTCATCAGCCGCACTTTTACAACCTACAAAACATGCATCTTACATATATATAGGTGGAAGCAGCTTAATAATATATGTATATGAATCTATATACATGATGGACAGTTTGCAAAATCGAAGGTGCGCTGCTCCAGCCCATATACTAGGAAACTCATCAACAGACATTGGCCCCAATTGCTCATGCCCTTTAAACCCCACTCACTTCATCCGCATCTCCAATTGCTCCACTTTCCAGTCACAAATTGCATTTGTTTTCAAATAACCAATATTGGTTGAATTGATGTAGCCATAGATGTATAAATTGGGGTGGAGGTTTAAAGAAGTCTTGGGCAATTCAAATTATAGCTGGAGCAATTGGAGAGTTTCGGCCGGGTGTGAGTTGGAGGCTAGGAGTGTTTAGGCAGGTGCTAGAATAATTATCGGCCGCCAAGTTTTGTTGCTAGAGTCTCTGGGCCATAGAGTTTCTTACGATTGGAAGGGTTTGGGTTGTTTTATATATATCTATGGCCCGTAGCTTTTAAATTGAATATATAACCTCCAACCTAATATTAAAAGAGCCAGCCCCTGACTTTTAAATATCCGGCCGACTTTCATGTTCCCACTTATATATATATATATATATTTACAGAAATTCTCCTATGTGGACATCCGAATGTTATTATTGTGCGGACGCCATGTATTTTGTATTACCCCTCTCTGCTTTTCTGTCTGTTTACAATGAATAACTGTATATATATATATAATGAACCCAAGCATCCAACCTAATATTTAAGCGGCCTCACTCTCCAGAAACACAAAACTAGGCGGCACCAAGTCTCTCTGGCTTCAAAACTAGCTGCCAACTCCCTTAAGCTTGGCGGCCAAACTTTCCAAAGACACAAAACTAGGCAGCCGACTCCTTCAGCTCCAATCCCGGCCGCATTTCTCCATTTGGCCAACTTCAAGTCTTCAGCTCGACTGCATTTCTCCAATTGTCGAAACAACTTCAGTCTAAAAGCCTCCATCCGCATTCTCCTCCAATCCGGCCGCAACTTTTTTGCCCCCCAAAGCTCCAACCCAGCCACATTTTATCACTTGCCCAGTTGCCTCCATTCCTCAAGGTAACTCCAACCTCAGCCCAGATTTTGAAAAGGCACAAAATATGCCCGGGCTTGGTGAATTCTCACCACGCTCAAACAACGGACAAATGTTTTGTTTGAACCAAATAAATTATAAGAATCTTAAATTTAATTTTAATACCTAACAGTTAGTTTAAATCATTAGGATGTAAACTGCATGTTCCAGTCTATGAATAGCGTTGTTGTGAAATTATTGAAAGTGCATAATCCGCACAAGTAATATTGTAATATTATGTTCTTAAATTAATATAAAATTCTTATTTTATTCTAATAAAAGACATTTTTACCCCGAGAGTATTTTAATGAGTTTTAAAATTTGACTTTTTGTTTGGGAAAGAATTTGGAGAATTGAGCCACACCGTTGTATCGGGCTCGTTGATAAGAGTTCGTGGACATATTGCGCGCTCAATTCCGAGTTGT
This sequence comes from Prunus padus, assembly GCA_024362665.1. Classification (NCBI taxonomy): domain Eukaryota; kingdom Viridiplantae; phylum Streptophyta; class Magnoliopsida; order Rosales; family Rosaceae; genus Prunus; species Prunus padus. Next base: position 7,421,121 of record JANFAM010000020.1, read on the forward strand.
AATGAGAAAGAAAAAGCCTAAAAACAAAAGTAGAAAAAAAAAAAATATTGAAATCAGATTTTCTCTCTCCCCGAAAACATCTCTCTCTCCCTCACAGACCCTCACCTTCTCTCTCTGCGAAACAACCAGCTGACCATTCTTTGGACGGAACTCTCTCCTCCGGCCACCGTTGGCCACGAGACCACTTCCATTGGAACCGGCTCAACTTCCTCTCTCCGACTACCTCTTCTCTGGTGAAGCCCACAGCTCTGGCGCCGGCAACAGCTCGAGAAACAACCGGTTTCTCATCAAAATTCTTCGTTGTCGCTTCAGCGATTCCGGCTGCAATTTCCGACGATCCAGGTGTTGGACACGCACATGGTTCAACATGAATTTCAAAGTGGAATTTGGGTCAAGTCCTGTCAAATATAGAGATAAGTGAAGTGTCATTCCCACAAAGATTGTAATTTCCTTTTAATTACTAATTATGATTAATTCAAAGTTTTATTTGAATAGTTGATTAAGAAGATTGATTGATTTAAGTAAACTAAAACAGTTATGAAAAATAACAATTTAATTAACGATGGAAAATCAAGTTGATGAGACACCAGAGCATCTGATTTCACCATAACCAATTCCACTTAATTCTTATAGCCAGTTAACCCTAATTACTACCCATATTGACAGTTGGTTTCTCCTATGAGAACCTAAAAGAAACCTGTCTATGTCATGTTAGTCCCTCTCGGGCACTCATTCAAGACATGATATTTATTACAAGAAGCAAACACCAAAAAATCTCTTCTCGGTCTCCGTTTGGATTATCAATTAAATATTAGCTAGATATTTAAAGCATTAGGAACAGTAACAAATACTCAACATGGAATAGTAATCCATAAAGCTGTTTAATAATTCAGCAGAATTGGAATATAAACTAGTATGATTACTAAAATGACCTTGTCCCACATCAAATATTTTATATACTGTTTTTTAATAAAATTTGATATAGTATATAATAGTAAGAAAAAATTAAATTGCTTTTTTATTTCATAGACACACTAAAATAATTTTGTTTATTTTTTTTATAAATTTAAGTATTTCTATTAGTTAATCCTTAACACTTAAAATGATTTTGTTTTTTATTTCTAGGGTTAAGGATAATCTTGGAAATAATGAAAGTAAGTGAGGGCATAAAGGGAAAAAAATTATCATTCCGATTGCTCCCTAAACCCGGAATCCAAATACCTTCTCTATGTTAGGAATCCAAATCAGCCAAATCTTGGAAATGAATTCCATTTTTTGTGTGGATCCCATGCACTTTTGATTCCTCCCAATTTTAGTAAACACAAGTATAATCCGTAATCGGAATCGGATTCTTATTCTCATTCAGATTACGGGTTAATAAACACGCCATAATTGGATTCAATGACCAAGTTGCTAGCCACTAATACTTGTTTTTCCTTGTAGTACTACTTTCAAAATTTTCCAAAAAAAGTTATGAAATTTGCCAAATATTTCAAAATTCTAAAATTTATTTGGAACGGAACTGGAGGAATTTTTTTTGAATTGGAATTGAAATCCTCTAATTCTAGTTCATTTGCCGTGTGGACTTTGGTACGCATTAAAATAATATACATAATTACAATTTATAGTATTCTTATTAAATATTAAATTTGTTATTTGAATTATTAATAAGAATGGACGGTATATGTATTTGATATTTTTCATTTTCAATTTCACACAACTAGGGATATACAAAGCTATGCATCTAGCTTTTTATAGGTAAAGCCATAGTTAATAAAACAGAAGACCGAAAAATATAAGAAAAATTAGTATATAGTGATAAAAAAAAACTTCAATAATAAGGATATCATAAATGAAGTATTTTGGTTTTGAATTTGGTGAATGAGGTTTAAATTTTCTTTGGTAATAGATGAGGTGACCGATATTGGGTTGGCCTATTTAAATCTATAAGGGAAAAGACTATTTTGCCCACTGCCACCTAGGCGCGCCAGACAACCGCTGTCCACCACGTCAGCGACCATCATTTGCCCCTAACTGGACCACCAATCACCTTCATTTATATTATTATAAAAATTAAAAAAAGGAGTGATATGCGCACTTGCGATGTTTTGAACCTTCAACCTCTAACTTGGACTAGGGCTGGGCACGGTACGGGATGACACGGGATGAAGGTCATCTTGGTGTCAATCCCGGATAAGGGAATCGGGAAGGTACGGGACGGGATTGAAGTTTTTGAGAATAGGTTCGAACCATACCGGACCCAAACGGGACTGGTATGATTCGGTATCAATGTTCATACCGTAAAAAAATTCTGCAAAATTGAAACAAATACATTCAATTCAACCATTCATGAACCCATCACGGCCAAAAGTCAATCCATTAATGCGAACGTTAATAACAAAAAGATTAAGACATTTTCTCTTTCCTTTCCTGAACTTTCTCAGCAACCAAACAAGTAGCTGAAAAAATGAAAAATACCCAAAGATTTTAATAAAATTAAAAACTTCTAAAATTGGAGAATTGATTGATTGACTTATTGGCAACTGCTCGAGGAGGCGTTTGAACATGGTGGAGGGTTCACTTTCAAACAACCTCTCCCTCTCCAAAACACGTTGGGGCATGGAATTGGAGGCTTGGTTCTCAGTGATGGCTTGCTGAGCAGCGGCCTGTTTGTGCCTAAATTTCTCTGCCTAAGCGGCCGGCCATGTGGCAACATCTTTATAGTCGGACGACCGACCAAAGTGAAGAAAAAGAGTCTAAGAATTAGCCCAATTAAAATATGCACGGTCACGGTCATGGAGGTTGAGGCCGCGTTCCAAGCACCCCACAATTTCGTAGCCATGGCCATGGCCACGATATCACGGCCGAGACCGAGCAGAGTAGCAGACAATGGATCATGTTCATGACCTGTCCACCATTCCGAGATATGCGAAGAAGGGTCCCACCGAGGAAAACATGGAGCTGGTTTTCTAGGAAATCGAAAGCTTTCAGCCCCATGACCAAAAAGGAAAGATACTTTACATTGAGGTTGTGAACACATAACAGACCGTTCAAATCGTGCCAAAGCTGACAAGGCCAATCACGGACCGAACCCTCTGTCACGGTCACGACCATGGCCAACATAGGCCGAGGATAAGGACCGAGCGCCAGAAACTAAGCTCACTAACTTGGGAAACGCGCTGATTGACAGCCACTTAAGAGACTATGAGTAAACAAATCGGCCACTGAGAATAAACAATTCAAAAGCTCAGAATGTGCGGCCAACTCTCCCTCCAAGCACCACCTTTATCATCTCCACATGCTGCCTAATCTGCCTATGCTATCCAAGTCCATTTCCCCCCAGAAAGTGCATGCCACGCAAGCCATGATCACATTCTTCTTCAAAATGAACTTTTGCAGCTTCATCTTTTTCCTATAAATATAAGACCCCCAACAACGTTCAAGGGGTCCCCGACCAAACAAGTCTCCCAGGAAGCAAATTATCTTTACCTGCCATTTATCTTCCTGTAATGCACTTTCAATATCTTTAAACGCTTTCATAGTAGTAGTGGTAAAGTTAAGTTTTTCCATCCATCAATATATCATATGACCCTTAATTTTCAAGGCGCCGGAGCACCATCCCGGTTACTTTTCCGTCCACCCCGTATATCATACAGCCTTCGTAATCTAGCGAGGCACTGGAGCACCATCCAAATCCACCGACCGTATTCCACCATTAACCCCATTTAACATCCTTGTAGCTCAGGTCGTGAACCTGACGGCCAAGAACTATTCCGCTCTCGGCCACAATTGCTTTGAGCGAAGTCAGATCCAAAAAGGCACACTCAATCAATCCATCCATCCATCCAAATCATCTTCAAATGCACGGTAGACTGTGCTGGCACGCCCGCACACACCCATCCAACACAAAGTAAGACGACCTGTGTTGGTGCATATCCCCTCAGCCCGGATCACCAGGCCGTGAGATTTGCGCAGCCAACATCTTTGGCACTCCCGGTGGGATATACTTCAAGCCATCTGCCGAGCCCTATTCGGTAGGATTTGTCAAAAGTTTGTGGTGGAAACTCGATCACAGGCGAAACTCAAGAACAAAGAGGTTGGGATGTCCTTCGAAATTCCTGAACCAACTTCACCAACTGTGGCTGCCGAGCCCGTGGAAGTTGTAAAAGTGGTATTTAATCTCTATCTTGTAAGCCTATAAATAAATGGCTCTACCATAGATGGAATTAAGAAATTAGTAAGTTGTGAAGCTTTCTCTTTACCATGTCACTTCTCTCTACAATTTCTTTTAGTTTCATAACAAGTTATCAGCACGACTACGTAATACTTTCTCCCTTATTATACCACAATGATATGTACAACTTGGACTATGCAATTTCGCATCTAAAAACTACTAGTGTACGATGTGGATATCATATATACATATTTTAATTATTGTTTCATGATATTTTTCACGCCTTAATTTACTGTGTTAAATTTTCTTTGGATAATACGTGTGCTGATCATATAGTTAGCATAGATCATATTGAAGTTTTTTCTCCCCCTCTAATTTTTCTCGTTTGAGCTAAAGTCATCACGTAGCTTAGAGTTTCTTGTACTCACCCACAAGACTTCATGATGCTCCCAAGTAATTATGTTTTCTCTCCTTGTTATGTTATTTGATATTATCTCATAGAATTATTTTACAATTGCATCTCTAATTCGATCTTACATATATAGTTTGATTTTCTTTTTAACATACCATTCAATTTTGTTTAAATGCATATATAAGATTGTGTTTTAATATATATAATTGTGTCCCCTTCTATTGAGGGACGCCCTTTAGGGTACTCTACGAAATAAGCTTATTGAGGGATCCCTGAAATAAGCTTATTTGAGGGACACCTTTGTAGGACTCACTCTGCATTGTATTTCACTAATCCAAACCATCTATATTTTAGATAATCATTCAAAGACATCTCTAAAAAAAATCACTTGAATCCGATATCGTTTGACAATTCAATTGTGTTATTGAAATTTTAGTATTTTCTTGAAGCACTATGTTCATTGATTTTGTAGGATGCAATTGGATATCAAAACAGTTTCCGATCTGTCTAATTTTTGTAAGGATGATCTATGAATGTAGACTTAAAAAATAGATGGTTTGGATCGTTGGAAAAAAAAATTCGTAGGGTAGTTTTTTAATTATTGACAGTTGGTATGAAAAGGATGATTTATTGCATGAAAGAATGTTTTGTTGACACAACACCTACAATTTATTTGTCTCTTTTACACATTTTTTGGTTTTAGATAATAACAACTAATTGATAAAATCAAGCATTAATCATGTGACGACCCTGACCTAAAAATAAAGGAAAATAAAATAAATAATTGAGTTAATTAATTGGAGAAATTAAAAGGGAATTAAAATGAATTAAATATGAATTTATGGAATTAAATTGGAAATTAAATAATTAAAGGGCATTTTGGTCCACTTTATTTTCGGGACAGAATTTGGCTAAACGAGTTGCGCCATTGCGTCCGGCACGTCGAAACGAGTTCGGGGACGTGCGGAACGTTTGAATTGGAGTTGTAACGAGAAGGAGGGACGTAAGCGTCATTTTGAAAATTGTTTTATACCCCTCAACCAATTAGATTCCAGATCCCCTCTCTCTCTCCTCTCTCTTTCTCTCTCCTCCCGGTTTTCTCTCTCTCTCTCTCTCTCTCGTGATTGCACAAGGCGACGCCAGCAGAGTGGGCAGCGCCGCCACGTCCGGCCGCCATGGGTCACGAGACCGGTCCCAAAAGATCGGCGACCACTCCCCGGTCCTACCCCAGCCTGTCCCGCCGCCAACCGCCGCAGCTCCTCACCGGATTTTACGAAAAACCACCCAATTCCCAGTCGAATTTTAACGCCGTCGTACGGTGAGCTCCGGCAGCCAATGGCGTCGCACAAGGTATGAAATCGAACCTCCTTCACCTCCTCTAGCTTACTGCATGGTTAATTTCAAGAGATTTGGTGGTTTTGAAGCGGATCTGAGATTCTAGGGTTTGGCCGGATTTCGATCGTGATTTCTGGCCAGCTGGCGGCCGGTTCTCCACCGGTTCAGACCGGTTCTGAACTCACCTCAACGTGGTGATTCTTTTGGTATAGGTGGTGTCGCAAGATCTGATGTTGGGAGGGTGGCCGTAATCGCTTTACACACCCGCCACCCACGGTGGCACGTGGTGGCGGTGTGGTGGCTGTTCTTGGGTCCATTGTGATCCTCGTATCGCTATGAGCGCGTGGGAGTTGACGGATCTCAATTCGGAGATCGTTTGGCCATCGAACGAATCTCGCCTATTGCGCGATTCTCGGGTTCGATAGGATTGAACGGTTGGATTGCGTCCATTTTTGGATATGTTGATATAGATAATTCTAGGATCGTGTAAGATTTGACGGATCGTGATTCGGAGTCTTGGATACTCCGGATCGATGACTTGAATTTAGAATTAAACCGTAATCGTCCGATAGTGCGATCGTGAGCAATCCGACCGTCCGATCGAGACCAAACTTTGAGGACACGTTGTTTAGGTCGTGTTGAACCTCTAGAAACTTTCGGATCTACGTTTGGAGATCATGGGACCCACGGGTCCGGTTTGACCTATTCGGGTCGGTTTGACCAAGTTTGACTAGGGTTGACCGAGTGTCTCCCGAGGTCTGTTTGTCATGCAGTTGACTTTGTTGGACTTCTAGGAATGTCCTGATCGATTTGGAGGTCATGGGCTCCGCGGGCCTGGGTTGACCGAAACGGGGTGTTTGATCGCCGGTTGACCGTGAGTCTTCCAGGGCGGTCCCACTGGTTATAAGAGGTAGTCTGACCTTGGAATCATTCGTAGGACGTACGTGCACGTTAAGCGGAGTTTGTTAGAGTTTAAGTTTACGGTTCTCGTACGGTTCACGGTACTAATCCAATCCTCGTATCTATCGCTTTAGGTGCGTTGACTCTTCTACGCCGCAAGCGGGACCCTTTGAGGGTTATGCAGCATAGGACCTACGGTGAGTGGACATTGTTTTCAACAAGCATGATTTGATTGAATTGCATGAAATGCATGAATGGAGATTTAATGATTTTAAATCTTGAATTGATTAATAGTTTAAGTCTTGCTTTGACTTTGGTTGAAATACATTTAAAAGGAATTGCATTTGAGATTAATGCATGATTTGGGTTGCCGGGTGTTATGTGGGGCCCTGATGGCTATACTTTATTATTATTTATACTTTTGAGTATTGAACGGGACGTAGTGACGTCTGTGGGTTTTGACAGCGGGTTTCTGATCATTTATTGGGCCATTTTGACCTTGGGGTCTTTATATAAATATATATATATATGTATGTATATATATATTTTGGGTATGAGATACGGACGTTTGGGGTCGTCCGGATATTATATTTAAAAGGGTTGCTATATTATATTTAGGTATATAATTGAATATTTGGACGTTAGTGTAGTCCGTCTGATTTCGTATTCGGTTTTGGCGTTTAAGCCTTATGAAGTATAATTACTTATACTTTGACGTTTCTTTACTCATACCATTTGACGTTTCTTTACTTGAAACTTTAATACGTTTTGACGTTGATTGAATATATATTTGATTATGGTTTTAATTTAATATATGATTTCAATGCTTATGACTACTTTGGATATACATGTTAGTCATTGGGTTTTGGACGCTTGCGTCTGATGTTGGTGTTTTGGGTTGGGTACATAGTATTTGGTTATGTATATATATTTGTATATATATATATATATATATATATATATATATATATATATATCGTGATCGCGTAGCGATTGATGTGTGTGCATTTAGCACCCTGTATTGTACCTCCCCTGTTACGTCGAGCATCATGGTCGCATGGCGTGATATGATACAATTACCTGGTTTGGTATGATACAATCCGGTGCATACCTTAACGGGGTGTAGGTGTAGACCCTTGATTGGGTAGTCTGCGGGAGTATGACAGATTTAATTCGGAGTTATGGTTGGTAAGTTTTACCATATAGTCCTGTGAGTTTAGTCCCACTTTGGACGGCTCAACCACAGGCCGGTGTCTCGATGAGACTGCAGGTGTCGATCAAATGATCCCTTGTTGGATTGTTTTCCCCTGGTACTTGTGTTGTATTATGGTTATACTATACCTATACGCGTGTGTTAGTACCTTCGTATTCATATTTATTTTAGTGAGGATTGTTCCTCGCTTGTCGTGCTTGTGAACACGTGATTGTGAGTTTGGGGAAGTTGGGAAACTGTTTACCTGTTTTGGTCGTAGTACTTGATTTGATTTCAGTACTTGCTAGGTTTTACTTGTTGGATTGTAAATCCTGTTTTATATATATATATATATATATATATATATTTGAACTGCATTTGAGTTACGTAGTATTGTCAAGTTTGATTTGCTTGTTTTAAGCGAGTTGTTCTGTGACGTCCCCGACCTAATTTAAGTCGTTTAATTATAAAATAAATAAAATAATTTAATTGGGAATTAAAAAGGAATAAAATGATTTAAATGATTTAAAATTGGAATAAATAATTAAATTGAAATAAAAGGGGCATTTTGGTCCAATTAATTTTCAGGACGGAATTTGGCGAAACAAGTTGTGCCATTGCGTCCGGCTCGTCGAAACGAGTTCGTTGACGGGTGGCACGTTGCGTTACGAGCGTCGGAGCAAATTAAGGACATAACCGTCATTTTAAATATTGCGATAATCTGATATAGTCCACGTAGGACCAATCAGATTTCACAATTTCACTCTCTCTCCTCCAACGCGTCACTCTCTCTCCTCAAACCCGCACCGCCCTTTCTCTCTCTTCGGTGTCGACGATTCCGGTAACGGCTGAGCACGAGACCACCTGCGATCGACTCCTCTCGTCCTGACGGTTCTAACCCACCCCATTTCTAGGGCCATCTCGCCGGCGTTGATGGACCCGGACCTCTGCAAGTTCCGGCCACTTCTGGGTCTTCGTCCCGGCGTCTCCGGCAGCTTTCGCCGTCGCGTAAGGTGTGTAAACTCCTTCTCTAAGTGCACTGAAGCTTGTTCTAAAGTTGGTTTCGATCGATTTGGCTTTGAAACCATTCGATCTGAAACTTGGAATTGGCCGGTTTTAGTTTGTGATTTCCTGCCAGTTCAGGGCCGGTTTTGGAGTGGGTGAGGCCGGTTCTGGACTTGTGAGGCTGAGGGGAGTGTTTTGGCATAGGCTGTGTCGAAAGTTTGGACTGTTTGAAGTTGGCCGGTTTTTGCTCAAGACACCCAACCCACGGCGGCGCGTGGGCTGGGGTGTGGCGGCGGTTCGAGGTTCCTACACCATCCTCGTATCGTTGCGAGCGTGTGGGAGTTGACGGATCTCAATTCGGAGATCGTTTGGCTATCGAACGAATCACGCCTATTGCATGATTCTCGGGTTCGATAGGATTGAACGGTTGGATCGCGTCCATTTTTGGATATGTTGACCTAGATAATTCTAGGATCGTATAGGAATTGACGGATCGTGATTCGGAGTCCCGGATACTCCGAAATCACCAACCCTAGCGTTAGGTTTATTAGAAACCGTCCGATCGCACGATCGCGAGAAATCCGACCGTTGGATCGAGACCAAACTTTTGGGACATGTTCTGTAAACTGTAGTGAACCTATAGGAACTTCCATATCTAAGTTTGGAGGTCGTGGGCCCCGCGGGCCCGTTTTGACCTATTCGGGAAGTTTGACCGAGGTTTGACCAGGGTTGACCAAGAGTCTTCCGGGGTCGTCTCGAAGTCTAATGAATGTTTTTGACCTTAGAATAAGTCATGCGAGCTCACGCTTAGGTTGAGTCGGGTTTAGTTTAGGGTTATTTTTGAAGGTTACCGTTCAAGGGTTCGGTTGTTAACCTTGTTTTTATATTCTTGAAATAGGTACCCAGGCACCGCGTACTACACAGGCGGGACCCTCACAGGGCCAAGCTGCTTGGGATTACCTGTGAGTGGACTTTGTTTTTGATTATGCATATCCTCCAACCATTAAACAACCATGCATCTGTTTGAGTGTTATTGATGCTTGTGATTACTTTTAATATATATATATATATATATTAAATTGTTTAAGTCTTGGACGTGTGTCCTGATGTCTGATATTTGGGGGTTGGGTACTTATATATATTGGAAATTGGAAAGTGTTGATCATGTGATTGATTGGAGTGTGTTATCACCTCTGTTTGTACCACCCCTGTTCTGTGATACTGATTGGTTATATTGGATACCTGGTACACCCTTGACGGGATGTGACTGTAGACCCGTGATTGGGTAGTTTGCGCGCGTAGGACATATTTCGGAGATATGGTTTTAAAGTTTTATCATATAGACCTGAGAGTTTAGTCCCAATTGGACGTCTCAACCCTGGGCACGGGGTCTCGAGGAGACTGTACCCGTGTCCAGTGAAATGATCCCCTGTTGGATCGTTTTCCCAGTACTTGTTTTGGTGTTGAGGTCTGTTATGACTATATGTGTGAGTTATTATTATATTATTCGTATTTTCTTTGAGTAAGGATCTTTCCTTGCTTGTCGAGCGTACGGGCTGTGTTTATCTGAGTTGGGATTGGGGGGAAACAACATGATGATGGGTTATCCTGTTAATATGTTAAAACTATTGGATATTAAATCCTGATTTGATTATTTATTTAAATGACTTGAATTGCATGATTGCATCATCGTTTTTGAAATGGTGGGGTTAGTATGTTGTTTTGAACTACTAAAACCTTATTTTTGTCCACTCACATACTTTCTGTTTTGCCCCCCACCAGGCCGTAGTCGTAGCATCTGAGCGGTTCGGCCGAGCACACCTCCTCTAGGGCACGACTTGCTTGTAGGGCACTTGCCCCTATTATGTAAATTCTCTCTCTGCTACTGTATTATGAACACTTGTAGAGTTTGCTCTGTATACCCTTGTGGGTTGAATTTGATGGCCAGAGGCCTTTGATGTATACTGTATGCATGCTGGCACTTGAGTATTGTATATATGTTGTGTTTTAGCAGGTTGAATTAATTTTGGTATATCCATATTTCAGGGGAGATTCTGCCCAATTTTCGACAGAAGTCTTGACCCCTTTCTCAATTTGTTCGGGAGAAGGGAACTTGATTGTATGTGGGCCCGATATTTGGGTAAATGTCGGTTTTACCACAGGACCTGGCACGGATTCCGAGGTGAATTCGGGTCGGGTCCTGTCATGTTCGGCATGTTAAGGTTTGTTTTACCTTATGTGAATTTTATTCCATCTTTATGCTTTTACGTTAATAAATCCTTTTGTTTATGTTTTATAAACTTGTGAGGGATTTGTTTTGGGAGGTTATGCCTCGGGAAAAGTAAAAGGTTAGTTTATTCAGAAAAAGGGGTTTTAAACTGTAAATGTTTTCTTGTACTTTGAGATAGTACGGTTTTCAAATCAACCAAGTATATAAATGATTTAATATGCATGTTTGCATTGTTTCAAACGGTGGGGTTAGTACTTTGATTTAAGTATGTAAAACCTTGTTTTTGTCCACTCACACTCTTTCTATTTTGCGTCCCCCAGACTGTAGTCGTCGCTTCGTTACCGTTCGGCTGTGCGCTTCTCTTCTCGAGCTTCGTTAGAAGGGTAGGATTGCCATCCTTGAACCCTAAACTTGTAATATGTTATTCTTTTCCGCTGTTGAATTCTTAAACTCTTAGATTGCTCTGTATCACCCTTTGGGGTTGTTTTAGTTTGGCTGGAGGCCTGTTATGTATATGTTGTATACATGCTGGCGCTTGGGTTGTTTATCTGTTGGTTGTTTGACAGGTTGAACTTTTGGGCTAGTCCTTGTTTTAGGGGAGACTCTGCCCGTTTTTCGGCAGAAGTCTTGGCCCATTGTAGGTTAAATCTCGGGAAGAGGGTAACTGTTTAGTTTGTGGGCCCGACATGGGTTGGTGTTGGGCCCATCAACAGGGTCCGGCTCGGGTTCCGGGGTGGAATCTGGGTCGGGTCTTGTCAAATCATGCATCATATTCGGTTTTTTTTTTTTTTTTGGGCCATGAAAATAAAAAATTTAACTAACTTATCGGAAACAAATAATTAAGTGTTTGTTTATGTTTATTTCTTGTGGTGTGTTTTTTTTATACCCATTATGCTTATGTTCATTTACAATATTAATTTTTTCCTTCAAGCATGAGTACAATAAATTACACCATGTTATGATAAGTTTGTATACAAAAGATGAGGACTTAATCATTGATCCTCATCATATGATGAGATCAGGACATGAAGTTTCTTGATCATATCAGAACCAACAGTTCTTGGATTCTAAATAATTGAGTGCAAGAGTTCCTCAATTTTTAGAAGTAAATAGAGGCATGAAACTCCTCATTTTCATATTCATCAGAATCAGAATTCCATGAGATCTACATATTTCACAAACCCGAACTAGAAGTTTAGAATCCGAATTTCTTATTGTGTCTGCTATGAATATATATATATTGATATGAACATGAAGTTCATAATTTTTCATGGAATATGTAGATCTGAATTTTTGATAAATATTCACCACTTACTCAAACTTTAAGATCTCATGGAAAAATAGCATACTCTGAGGGATGTTGAATTTGTTGGATCCAATTCTTAAACTTGTAGTTCTATCTACATACTGAATCCGTGAATTAGCATTGAATATATTTGCTTTGTCTCATCAAGATAATACATATATAAGCTATACATATACTAGCATGGACTAGCCTTCTCATATCACAACTCATTAACATGGAAGTAAGTGACTATTAATATGACTATTATGTTGTATGCATAACGCATGACAAATCTATAGGTTCTAAAGACTTAACTCCCCATAAGTGGAGATTAATTCAATCTTTCAAGGCCTATTGAAATTAATGCTCTGATAAGAGGTTTTAATTCATATTCATCAATTAATTCATCTTAGAAGAAATGTTTGTCCTTTAAGTGACAATTGAAGCCCTTGAAGAGGCATTGGTACCCCCAAAGTAATGAGATGCTTATAAATTATGCATGCACATGCATGTGAGATTTGTGGGATCAAAATTTGATGATACTTTTGGTTTATTAGTAGCTACTACAATCATCAAGTGCCACTACAAAAAAAGGGGCTTTTTATGACACAGATTTAATGACGCATCAAAAATACACGTCATTAAATGTTATAAATTATGACGTGTTTTTAAAATGCGTCATTGAAATAAGTTTATGACACAATGATCATGACGTGTCTTAGACGCGTCATTGAAATTATTTTCCATGACGTGGAATGTGTGTCATGGAATCTATTGGGTTTAGATGACGTTAGATCCGTGTCATTAATAGGTTTATAATTTAACGACGTCGAATATGCGTCATTAACTTAACGACGCGTCCTCCGCATCATAGAATTATCTTTAAAATGATGACGTAGCATATGCGTCATAGATTTGTAATTTTTTCCCCCCAAAATTTTCGCATGCCGCCCTTTTTTCACCAAATTTAAGTTTGGTGCGTCTTTTTTTTGGGGTCAAATTATATCTCCCTTACAGAAGCCTCAAATTCTATCTCCAATCTCTAACTCATTCTTTAATCCCAAATGCTCTCTCAGATCTCTTCCTTCTCAGACTTTGCAAATTTCTCTCTCTCTCTCTCTCTCTCTCTCTCTCTCTCTCTCTCTCATCAAATCCCATCGAAACCCTCCCTCTCTTTCTTTGGCTTCTTGTCTCCCTCTCTCACAATCTATGGCTTCTCTCTCACTGGAACATTCAAGAGCTTCATCTCCTCATCAACTAGAAGACAATTGCTCGAGGCCAATTTCTTTAAAGGTGAAGGCTGAGTGCAGGTGACCTGCAGCTGAATATGCGTAGTAGAGAACTGTAATTGTAAGCTCTAGATCCTTTAATTCCTAAAACTTTCTCAAATTCAACTCTTTTTCTGTATTTTATTCTTAAATTAATAATTTATTTTGATATTTTTAACTTTTAGCTGTTGGGATTCGATACTGGAAGTACTGCGGTGATCTTGATGCTTGCTGCAAGATTCATGACGATTGTGTTGGCAAAAAAGGTATCTTCTTTTTTAATTTTGGTGGAACTTGAAGTATAAAGTAACATGTTTTTGGCTTTTGCTTTGTTGCAATTTATGTGGTTGTTTCAGTTACTTCACTGATTTAATAAGCTTTAGACTCTTGGGTTTTGGATGATTAGATGAATTAGATGAATAGGAAACAAAATGTCATATCTGTTTGGCATTTTGGTTGACAAGTAGTAGTGAATTGGGTAACAAACCATCAATAGTCTATTTCTTATGTGCCATCAGCCCTGGTAAAAATATGGTTGGTAACTTTTTATTTCACTTACTCGAAAAAATCGCAGCCACATTTTCATTTGCTTTGGATCCTTGTTATGATTTCTCAGAAACTTGTGTCCTTGTTGTGTCAAAAGGGTTCTAGTTTCATTTTGCCAATCAATAGAAAAAGTATGTAATTGGTTGAATTCTAGGCCTGCGTCTCTATAAGATAACTCATATACAGAGCAAGTTGGTTTCTAGTTAAGAATTCATTCATTTAACAACTATAACAGCATCATCTCCTATCTCCAGGGCAGGGTAAAGAAAAGGTAGTTTAAACTTGAGGGTTCAATGGTGTGATTAGATATTGGTTGTCTGTTCTTGGTGCATCCTGACAGTCAGACATAAACATTTGTTTTCTGGAGTTTTGAGTACCACACCCATAAATTAACAAAGGGCAGACAACTTGGGCAACATGAATTTAATATATTACCGAATTTAAACGATACAAGGATTGGGCAGTTCATCATGAAATGAATCATGCAATACAGTTGTTTTTCCTTCCTGTTTTGTTTGCAGTTTTTCATGAACCATGCACATACAGTCGTCTGTCCTTCCCTTTTGGTAGCTAGTAGTTGAGCTTTGTTATTTATAATTCTAGTAATTAACTGTTTTCTTTTTTATTGGCATGGTATTAGCATTGTTTGTTTTACAACATCAGCTGCTATAATATGTTGGTTTTATAGGTGTGACCGATAAAAAATGCCATGAGAAGTTCAAGACCTGCATAAAGAAAGTACAATTTATTTTCAGAGAGTAATTACGATTTTGTGAAAATTTCTCCTCCTGGTTATCATTTGGGTATTATCGGTAGCTTAAGAATACAACAATTCAAACTTAATTTTCTTCGGTGGGCACTTCAATCATTTTGTACTGGGTGCGCATGTGTGATGGAATTTTAGTTCTTGCTTGAAATTTTAATTTGATATCTTACTCCTTGACATTTTATTCTTTGATGCAACTCTTAATAAAGATGAGTGACTTTAAAGGGTGAGGTTTGATGCCAATTATGCAAGTTAAGTTGAAAAGGTTTTAGTTTGCTCCTGTTGTTTCTGAGTTGAAAGACAGCCCAACCTAATTTAATTTTTCAATAATATGTCTCTGTTTAACTTCAACCGATTTCACATTCTGTAGAAGAACAGAGAGTTAGTTGTATTTGTATTCTCTGCAGAGGGCTGAAAATATGAAGCTTTGCAAAGATGTGTGTGTTATAGTTCCCTGACTTCTTAAATCTGCTTATACCCTGCTTGGGGTTTATATTACTCAGGCTCTGAAAATGTTGAGTGTAGCGAATGTTAAATAGCACCCCGTTCCCCTTCTTATCTTATTTACTCTATGATGCATGTGAATAATGTTGCTATCTCCATTCCTATCACTGCATTCTGTTATATCCATTGTACGTGGGCAGTGAACTTTTGCTATAAGATGTTCATGACATAATTACTAGTTATGGACTTTGCTGCGGTATGTAGTCATTGATAATTCTTTTGGTGGAGCAGATACTGTGCATGGAGGAAAATGCTGAATCATTGAGGGAGAGAAGTTTAAGGTTTTACAAAGGATGCTGAAAATACACGTATGTCTACAAATAACTGTTTGACGGAATATTTTTACTTTGCCAATTGTTGTATATTCAATTACATTGCTGATGATATAAAATGTAAATTTCATTTGGCACCATAAAAGACTTGACCACTTAGTATCTTATGCTTTTTGCACTTCCTATAACTCTCAAATATGCAGAGCGTATGAAAATATTCGATAATTTAACGTACATATTGTCAAGTGGTTTTGGATCTTCCCTATCCTGTTTTTGCTGGATGGAATTAACATTCGCTAGACATGTTTTGTTTGTCTGGGAATTACTTAAAGTTTTTTTTTCTTTTTGTTTTTGCTTGCAGTGAAGGACTTGGGAAGCATATGATGGGGACATTGCTTTTGCTAGTGCCCCAGAAACTTTTGGCGGGGGGCATAATGATCCAATTAGTGTGGCTTTGGGAGGTATGCCAATTTGTCATCATAAAGAGTATCAAACATTGGTGATTTTCTTTTCTAGTTGCTTCATTGGTGGGTGCATTAGGGTCACCCAAGTGCACCCAATTACTTTCCATTCTGACCATATTTGGACTATAATCTTATTTGTTATCAGGATTGTGTGTGTTAGCCAAAAGAAAATTAAACAAAAAGGAAAGAAATTAATAGATAGTGCATGTTGTTGAAACAACTATTAGAAACAGGTATAAGCTGCTTTTGGCTTTTATTAATTGGCTTCTGTCTTCTTCTCTAGGCCCTGTTATGACCAAATTTACTATAGCACTGAGAGAAATTGGGACATACAAGGAAGTTCTTCAATCTCAGGTGATAACTTTGTTCTATTTGTTGCTGCAAGCTAAAGGCTTCCTTCTGTTTTTGCAATCACAATATTTTGGCTGCAGTTCCTCGAATATCAATTCAATATACTGTTTGAGGGATGTTTGTTATTACTTGAAATGGTTTCTTCTTAATTTAGGCTTGTGAATAATTCCAGTTTGAAGCTTGATATCATTTCCATCTTTTGAAGTTTTTGCTTTACTATGAGGCTTTGCTTGAGCAAAAGTAACTCAACTGCATACATGTTATGGCTGACAGAATACATTGTGGCTTATGCAGTCGCAAGAAGTTTAATATGCTTTAGATTCCCTAGTCAAATGGCTTTCCATGATCCTTTTTTTGTAGCTCTCTATGTTCGTTGCCTGTTGGATTAGTAGTTTATTTTATGTCATGCATAATGTCAAGCTATTGTATAACCTGTTTTTCCTCTCCCTTACAGGTTGAGCATATGCTAAATGACAGACTGTTACAATTTGTGAATATTGATTTGCATGAGGTCAAGGTATTGTGAAAAATTTATGCATCAGGCAATTTAGGTTTATCTCTTTGTTCTTGTCAGTATAATTTGTGTCTTGTAGTTAGTGTTGAATGGAGTATTGTCTTTGTGCAAGAGGCACAGAAACATTTTGACAAGGCTAGCCTTATTTATGACTAGGTGTGTGCTGCAGATCCTAAATTAATTTGCTTCTTTTGTTGAAGGAACTTCCATGCATTTAGTGACTATTTTCTCATGTGTTGAATTTAGAAAATAGAATGATCCGCATTCGATAAAATATTGCTAGTATTTTTTAATAAATGCGGGATCTCCTGCAATCGTAGAAAGATATTTTTTTATTTTTCATATTCTAATCAAGTCTGAGGTATCTTGAAAGATAGTTCTGTAGGTTAGTTGAAATCTAGTAGAACCATACCAGATTCATTTGTATTTTTTGGGAACTTGTTTGGGAGAGATTTTTGGTGTAATTTCTTCCTGTATCTTTGATTTGTTAGGGCTCGCCTTTTTTTTTTTTTTTTTTTTTTTGCAGTTGTATATAACGACCTTGTTTTTCATAATTTAACCTGGGATTTGAATTATTGATAGATCTTGCATCTATATTGGGATTCATAAGACTCTTTGAAATTAATGCTGCTTAGAGATATTGCAGGAACTTCGTATATTAATCAGGTTTGTTATAAATGTGTATGTTAGTATAATATTTAAGCCAAATCTAAATTAGGTTTGAGATTCTTATATTCCTAATTTTTCTATTCTGTTTGTTATTATTTCATAGGTCTTGACTTATGCTCAACAATCAAGAGAAAGATCAAACTATGAACAGGCAGCTCTTAACGAAAGGATGCAAGAATACAAAAGACAGGTTGATCGAGAGAGTAGATGGTTCCTGCAAAAACGCCTTGTGGTTTTTGTTTTGTCCTGTAAGCTTCATTCTTCATATTTTTAACTTCTTGAAAGGGAAACGGTTTAGTAGGATTCGTTAAAGACAATTTTAATGTACTAGAATTATTTTGAATAATAGAAATATAATTTAGAGTTACCTTTTTGTCTATATTTTTGTTTTTATATATTAATTTATTTTTGCATAATTAAAATGATGGGATATATATACATATTAAGAATTTTTATTAAAAAAATTAAAGAATTTCAATGACGTCTAAACAGTGTCATGAAAAATATTTCAATGACGTCTCAACAGCGTCGTTAAGTTCAATGGCGCTTAGTCCATGACGTAAAATAGACGTCGTGTTTTGAAAAAGTTTCCACGACATGCTATCTGCGTCATTGAAATCACATTCCATGACGCGGAACAGACATCGTGTTTTGAAAAAGTTTCCACGACATACTATCCGCGTCATTGAAACCCCATTCCATGACGCGAAATAGACGCCATGTTTTGAAAAAGTTTCCACGACACGCTATCTGCGTCATTGAAACCCAATTCCATGACGCAGAACAAACGTCCTGTTTTGAAAAAGTTTCCACGACACACTATCTGCGTCATTGAAATTGTTGTGAATTTTAGACAACCTGCAAAATGGAGATTATAAAGATTAGTCTAAACACAAATTATACTCGCAAGTGCACAAGGTCAATCGTAATTTAGTATGGCAAATACGAGGTCCTTCCCACGAGGACTGAGTTCAACTTCCAATTAGTCTAACCTAATTTACTTAACAAAATACTTTAACTACTCTAATTATATAAACAAGAAATTAAACACGTAGCATACTCACGTAAACACGAAGGGGGTTTTTGAATGAGTGATGAAATTAACACGAAATAAAAAAAACAAAACAAGGAGAAAGTCACGAAACACAAAGATGAGAAATTCAAATTGATAAAAGCACTAGGACAATGAATTCACCACTAGTAATCCAATCTAGCCTCTTATTCACCTACCTATTAATTATCCAATTGATGTTGCCGCTTAGTTTTCCTTTTCCATGAATTACCTATGGTATTTAGGCTAACTCGTATATTCCTACATGCAATTCGCTTATGGTATTTAGGTCAAATATCAACACATAGAAACTCATTAAGATCCGCGAAAACCTCAAACAAGCATGTAAACCCTAGGAGTATGGTATTTATCCTAGACGAATTACAAATCTTAATCACAAGAAGCAAGCCTCAAATTAAGTATGGTATTTACTCTAATTTGCATCCGATTAACTCAATTAAAAGTCTAGATGGTGATCAAACATCAAGATAATCAACCAAGTTATTAAGCACAGTGATTAAGAATCCAACATCAAACGGCAATCAATAGATAGGTAAAATAAGAAAACTAGATTATCATACTAGGGCTTCATCATGCCCTAGCAAGGGAAAATTAGTTACACATAGTCATAGAATTCGGCATAAGCAAAAACATAAGGAAGAAATAATAAAACTTAGCCAATTGCGGTACTTTTCCGGCTTCTCCAATTTCTCCAAATCTTGCGTAACCCTAAATGAGTTGTTTTCTAACGCTTAAATAAAGCACCACAATCCTTTTCCTACCCTAGTTGGGCTTTTACAACAGCCCAAAAATAAAGAAAAACCTAATTAAAACATAAATCCAAAATGGGTAAATAATTGACTCCTTTTCCAACTTTGACTGGGATAACATGTCAGTTTCTTTGCTCGCACGTTTGGGGTCGTTCCTCCTTCAAGAAAATTCGGGAAAAATATGAGAATTTTAGATCTTTGTCTTATCTTTCCAACCATATATCGCAGGACCTGAGCAAAAATCGGGAAGTCCTTCAAATTGCCTTTTTCGCACAGTAACTCAAATCTGACGGGATTGCACTTTAAGTTGACTTAACTTCAAAGACTGCTCTCATTGGCTGCTCCAAAAATTCTAGAAAAATTCCACAATTGTCTTCAGGGTCTTAGCTTCAATCTCCAACTGGCCTTGCACAAAAACTCCACCAAAAAGTCGTATTTTCGTAGAAAATCAATTAACTGCTCCGGAAAGCTGAAAATGGAGAAAATAAAGTAATAAGTCCTTTTTAAATCCAATTCTCCTACAAAAACTAAGTATAAAGAGTACATAAATGTAGAAATTTATGGACTTATCAGAAATCTCATTCCATGACGCGGAATAGACGTCGTGTTTTGAAAAATGTTTCCATGACCCCCCCTTCTATGACGTAGGTTACGACACCTGATCTGCGTCATTAAATGCCTTCCATGACGCAAATCAGACGTCATAAAAGGGTTTTTGTGTTGTAGTGTGCTATGGTGATATTAAATCATGCTTTATGAATGTCGACAAGTTAAGTGGTTGGCCAAAATAGAAATAGGCAATTCTATTTATCACAAAATATGAAGCAGGAAAAATATTGAACCTATATCTCAAACACTAAATTACAAATGTTAACTATGAAGGTTACAAATTTGTGTTTGTAAAGTGAAACAAGATCACTAATGGTAGAAGGTTTCCTGGTACATACATGGTTTTAGTCTCCCAACTTAAAAGTAGCCGTATTTCTATAAGTACAGTGGTTACTTTGAAGCGAGATTTACGGAATGTGTTAAATGTATATTCATGGAAACTACATGCTACATGGAAATCTTCAAAAGCTCATGAAATATTTGAGATATATCGCCTTAAACAACCCCTTGAAGGATATAAACTGCCATGAAATTCTTAATTAAGGATTAACACTAAGAGCCTGAAGCTCAAGTTATGTACTCAATATTATTCGAAACACATGTGATCTTCCTTCAAGTACAGATGGTCCGACGATCATGTATGAAGACAATGCTGCTTCTGTTGCTCAAATCAAAGAATGGTTCATCAATGGTGACATATAGCTTCCATAGACGTCAAGAGATTGAAGTCAACAAATTTGTTCACAAGATAACATGGTGAACCACTTTTACCAAAGCTCTTCGGAAGTTTATATTCTAAAAGTTGTTGAAGATCAAGGGAGCATCCAAGTTCTACTATATCAGACATATGCGCAATGTACTCTTTTTCCATTCGACTAGGTTTTATGTCCCACTAGTTTTTCCTAGCAAGGTTTTAACGAGGCAGAATAAGCGCATCAAACACCATGTCAATGATCTAGAAGAATGTTGCACTCTTTTTTCCTTCGCTTGGTTTTGTCCCACTGGGTTTTCCAAGCAAAGTTTTTATTGAGGCAACTATGTCATTATATGGTGGACATCCAAGGGTTTGGTCTGAAAGGTTTTGAGATTTGCAAAAGGTTCCTCTTTTTAAAATATGCTGGTCTTTTCCTTCTTGAGTCTGCATCCAGATCTAGAATCATATCTTCATCTAGATTTAGATAAGATTCTTGCATTAGTTTCTTCAAGAATGGTGTCTTGAAAGGACTGAGCTTCACTGTATAGAATCTACATTTCATCATCTCAATCTCTGCATTTGGCTGAGCTCCTGAAGTCGTGAGGTGAAGGAGTTGAGGATTTAGCTGCCACTTTCATGAGGAACTTCAGATGACATCCAGAACTGAAGAAGAGGATTGAATAGAGAGGTATAACTGCTCTTTAATTGATCTAGGAACTCTGAGCTAGTACTTGTATTCTTTGTACGAATCCTTATTCTCTTAGTGGATTGCTTGGTTGGATGATGACCCCCAGTTTTTCCCAATGGTGGGTTTTTGGGTGAACATGTTTGTGTGTTGATTCTATGTCTGTGACTAATCATATGTTGTTATTATTCATATTTCTGATTTAATGGATGCTCACACACATACCACCATAGTTGTTACTAGCACAGGGGATGCCTAGATTGACGGGTCCTTCTGAGTGCTTAGGTTGTCACCTAGTTTTCTTCTAAGTCTGCAAGGGTTTTAATAATTGTTGTTGTATGTGTCTGGTTTGTGAATTGTAATCTCAAGTCTGTGACTAGTTGCTGACTAGTCATACATTGTTCAGGAACACTGATTCCACTCTATCTTTTGACACTCCAGTTATAGTTTAAATTTACCTCTTTCGCCTAAGTACCGATTACAATTGGTATCAGAGCTCCAGCTCTTAACACAAATAGAGAAGTCCTATGGGGATTGTTGGTTCTTAGGTGTGTTTATTCAAAGAGAGGGATAGAGTTGCTGGATCTTGTAACTCTTTTCCCTTCTTTGATGGCAAAACTATGCTGCCTGAAGGGAGAAGTTTGTAATATTTTTGGATGTCCTGGATGAGCAAGCATTTGATTATCTCACGAAGGAATGGAAGCTTCCTGTCAAAACTGTTGATGGTGAAGTTGTTCCAAAAACCAAGAATAGAATGGATTGCAAATGAAGCATTTGCTTCTAGCTGCAATAAGAAAGCAAAAAATGCCATGGTTACTACACTATCTAGCTCACAATTTTCTCACATCCAGCACATTCCCACTGCAAAACATGATTGGGATAAACTAAGGGTCGTGCATGAGGGTGATGATCAGGTTAGAACACTTAAGTTGCAAATGGTTCTTGCTGAGTTTGAAGAACTCAGGATGTTTGACACATAAAGCATTTCTGGTTTTTATGAGAAATCCTCTGCCGATGCGTCTATGACCATGAATCATGTGTCCAAATTTGCCTCTCCTTCAGCCATGGAGTTTTATAGTAAAAACATCTTTAAACTGCAATTTGTGGTTGAGCGTTTTTATCAGATTGAAGCTCTCCCTATCTGTGATTGGCATTCTGCCAATCAATGCTTTAGGTATTATCTCTTAGATACTTTCAACACCTTAGCGTGTTCGTACAATGCGTCTGTTGTTCAAGAGTTATTTTCAAATTTCCCAAAAGACCCAGAATGCCCTCAGTTCATCGTCTCCGTCAGACATGTTAACTTTTTGCTCAAGCCCTTTGTGCTTGATCATGTATTGGGTTGTAAGTCCTATTTGGTTATAGATTGTATGACTTGTGTTGTCTTTTCTTAAAAGGCATTTTGGGACTAGTTGTTGTATTTAGGCGGAGCATTACTTTTTGTATGACAGTATGCTCTATTAGGGGAAATTTGGGACATATTGCTCTTTTTGTGTTTTAGTATGAACATTTTTTTTTGCTGGCTTGAAATGGACTTCCCTATGTGACTGCAATCTCTTATTCCACATGTTTCTTCTGTTCTTGTTCTCTATTGCCCTGTGTTTCTCATTACTACATGTCTATCCTCATTTTTTGTCTTTACCCTGCCATCAAGGGGGAGAAATTCCAAACCCAAAGTATATTTCACTTGTTTCCTGCCAAGAATGTTTTTTCTTTGCAGGTTATGGTTCTTATCATCTTACTATGGCAGAAATATCGGTTCTTGGTTTGGGTCATGGGATTTTACATTTGTTGTATGGGTTGTTGACAACTTTGTATTTACATTTTTTTTTTGTGTAATAAATTTTGCTCAATAGTATTGGCTTGGTTTAAGTATTATCACAAGAAGTCTTCTGCAATCAAGATGGAATCTCACTCTATGGAGGTTTCAGATGGTAAGCTTTATTGCCAGTTCATTAAACTGTTCCACGTGATTTTCACATGGTTTTCCTTTTTGTCCTCTTGTGAGTACCATGATTAGCTGACAACTGCATTAAATTTAGGGTAGAATTCTGCAGGATAAGTAGGGCACTGTGCATAGCAGCCGTTATGGCTTTTAGCTAATTTCAGGAAGTTTTTCTGAAAGTCACTCCCTTTGCATTTTTTCCTAAGAGATTGGTCTAAAAGGTTTTTGAGATTTTCAAAAGGTTCCTCTTTTTAAAATCTACTAGTCTTTTCCTTCTTGAGTCTGAATCCAGATCTAGAATCATATCTTCATCTAGATTTAGATAAGATTCTTGCATTAGTTTCTTCAAGAATGGTTTCTTGAAGGGATTGAGCTTCACTTTACATAATCTACATTTCATCATCTCATTCTCTGCATTTTGTTGAGCTCCTGAAGTCGTGCGGTGAAAAAGCTGAGGATTTAGCTGCCACTTTCATGAGGAACTTGAGCTGACATCCAGAACTGAAGAAGAAGATTGCATAAAGAGGTATAGCTGCTCCTTAATAGATCTAGGAATTATGAGCTAGTACTTGTATTCTATGTACGGATCCTTATTCTCTTAGTGGATTGCCTGGTCGGATGATGACCCCCAGTTTTTCCCAATGGTGAGTTTCTGGGTGAGCATGTATGTGTGTTGATTCTATGACTGTGACTAATCATCTATTGTTATTATTCATATTTCTGATTTAATGGATGCTCACACACATACCACTATAGTTGTTGCTAGCACAGGGAATGCCTAGATTGGCGGGTCGTTCTGAGTGCTTAGGTTGTCTCCTAGTTTTCTTCTAAGTTTGCAGAGGTTTTGATAATTGTTGTTGTATGTGTGTGGTTTGTGAATTGTAATCTCTGGTCTGTGACTAGTTTCTGACTAGTCATACATTGTTCAGGAACACTGATTCCACTATATTTTTTGACACTCTGGTTATAATTTAAATTTACCCATTTCGCCTAAGTACCGATTACAAATTACAATCCATCTCGACCGTTCATCATAGAGCTATTGGGGAAACCCAGCTGTTGCAAGGGACCACTTAGTGTGTTGATGTCAAGCGGGGCCCGCTGCACCATTTTGCTAGCGACTGATGGGAGATTTTCAACTTTCTCTCCCCCTTTTCTCTTGTGGTTCATGCTTGCAAAATATGTGAAAAAAATGCAATTGTACATCTCCGGCGGAAAATGTAAATGTGCAGTCATATATATACCACCATTGCAGTACTTTCAGGCCATGACGGGTGTCAATCTGTTATACACCCCACTTTGCATACGACCACTGTGGATGCTCTGAGGAAATCCTCAATTATTGCTTGAACAAATGATGGTAACTCATGATGAGATAGTGGTAGTTAGTGTGCTGCAGATTGAGGGTTAAGCTTGTCCACCCATTTTAACAACCACTGTTATCATTAAGAAATGACTAAAGGGTCCCAACGTTGAGGAACTTCTTGAGTTTTGATTACTTGAGCACACAAATTTCAGGGGCCATTAATGGTGCCTTCCTCTTGAAATATCAAATCTACACGTTGCTTTAGTTATTCTCTGATCATCAACAATTTTTAGTTTGTTACAAATGCTTGCAGTTTTATTATACTGACAGACAACCTATATATTTAGTTATTTAAATTATTATTCTTTTTATTTATTTATATAAAATGAGATGTTGGATGGTCTTCATTTTGTGCTGTAGAGATACTTGATTCTCTATTTATATGAAAAATAGATCTGGAGGCAGCCGGGTAGGTGCTTCTGAGTGTGCTCTATTTATATTTTTGGTTGTTGAAATAAGTAAATGAGGCAATGACTGGGCTGAGAGATACTTGGTTCTCAACCGAACAACGAGTGAGAATTTATTGATGAAGAAATCTGTTCTGTGGTAGTTAGGACGATCTGAAAGCAGACAAGGAAATTAAGTATGATGGTATTGTTGGAAATTTGGCTCACATTAAGGATGCAAATTTCGGAGGAAGCGACCGGTCGCAAGTGTGGCAGCACGGGTCGTTTTTAAGCAGAGTCGAAGACTTGAAAATCGCTAGGAAGCGACCAGTCACAGAAAATGCTGTTTCTGTTTTCCACGTGTTTTCAAGGTGTTTTTGGTTTCCTACCAATCGCATGGTCCATGCCCCAGTACCAGCACAATTCCACTATTATTACAAAGGTGAAAAAGCTTGGCTCCTTAACACTGAGGAGGAGTTCCTCCTTACAACTAATGTGGTTTTGAGGAGAAGCCCCTCCTCAATTTGAAGGAGTCAAAGTGTTTACACAAGTTCATTGAGACCACTAAGATTATTGACATGCAAGTCAATGCCCTTTTTCACTGCCCATTCACGAGAACACCTCTAATTATTAATAGATACATGAACCAAACATTCGAGTTTAATGAAAATCATATTTTGTTGAAAAGTGATGATCAAATTTATTCTAACTGATCTCCAAGCTTTCCACATATATACTTGATATATTACTTGGTGACAATGTCCACCAAGCTATTGAAAGCGTGGGTGGAGCTACCATTAGATTCAACCGCTTGTTGAGCAAGCTTTTGCAGGACCTTTAATTTTTCTCTCATTTCTTCTCCTTCTTTTTGCTTCAAGACCAGTTCCAAGGCCTTAATCGCTGCAGGTTTTGTGATGAGCCCTCCCTCAACCCCAACACCAATCCCCCATGCAGCCTCTACCGTCCTCGTGTTAAGATTTTGGTCCCCAAAAAATGGCCTGCAAATCATAGGCACACCACTAACAATGCTCTCCATAATCGAATTCCACCCACAATGTGTCACAAAAACCCCAGTTGAAGAATGCCCCAAGACTTGCACTTGTGGAGCCCATGAAAGTATTTTCCCATTTAGGCATACCCCTTGGGCAATATTTCCTCTATGTTGCCCCTAAATGACCAAATAAATGGAAACCCAGTTTCAATAAGTGCTTGAGCTAAGGCTTCTAGCTCATGAGGTGGTGGGGTTGCTGCGGTTCCAAAGGCAATATATATCACAGATGCAGGCTTGTTCTTGTCCAACCACTCCAAGCAACCACTGTCGTCTTTAGGCAATTGTGGTGATTGTGATATTAAACTCTTGGGACCATAATTGAGTAACCTTTTGAATCTTGACTTGAGCACATTATCAATTTCAGGGGCTAAATCATCAAAAGAGTTCATGACAACAGCGGCTGCTTTAGGCAGCTTTTGTCCCATTTTGTGTAACATGGTTGCTACGGGTGAATCTAAGTCTCCAGTTACTACTCCTTCAGGTAGGTCAGATATCTGATATCTTGAGAATCCAGGAAGGAAGTCAAGCGCCTGTTTTCCACCACCTGAAAAAAAAATTGATACTATATATCAATAAGAACAATGAATGATGGACATGGACTATATGTACAAGACAGTTTGGGATATTAAAAAGGATTGGCTCGTGGGATTGAATTTTGGAAGATTGTATTCAATTCATGAGGTTGGCTTCGTTCATGGCTACACATAGAGGTGAACTTTTTATCATATTGATGAACAATCGATTGGAAAGAGGCAAATAATTCGAACAAGTTGTCTATTACTATTTGTGTATACATATGAAGGTTTTAAAAATGGCGAGTTGTTGAGGCGAAGAGTAAGCCTTGAGGCGTCAGGTTTAAGCTTTTAGTCCATATTTCGTGTTATGAAAATATACCTACTATTTAGTAAAACTAGCTATAATTCTTTACTGTACCTATCTTTTTTTCCCCGACTTCGTGGGGTTTCTTTGGCCATTTTTTGGCTGGAAAGGCACATGCAAATTTTTTTTGGTTCCTCCACTGACTATATATGTGCAAAACTAGTTAATCAAATATAAATTTCACAACATGCAATTAATAAAACGGGCATGCATGGATTTACTCCTTGGTTATCAACTTCTTGATATCGATTACCAGTAATGGATATGGTTCCAACCCTTTGCCGTATGAAGTCTGTTTCTACATGAACAAGAATTGAGTGTGGTCCGCTCCAAACCGGCACCCAAGGCACTTTGATCTCCTCTGCCATATCTCCAGCAAACCAAAAGAAGGCATCAGTTAGCAAACACCTGACCTTCAACCCCGTAGAAGCCTCAGCATCCTTCAAAGCCCTCATAAAATTACCGGGGGCCGCCTTAAGAAATGGCCCAATAGCTTCCTCAAGGTTGACAGAGGGCACGAAGCCCTCTGGCAACCCATCAGCTATGTCGTGAGCCTTCACATTGTGGAAGCTGGACGAGGGTTTGGAGAAGAGCGAGGTGTTGGCTTTAGAAGTGGTGAAGAAGGAGAAGAGCACGTGTGGAGCTGCTGGAGCTAGTTTAAGAACAAGGTCGAGAAGTCTGCCTGGGTGGCTCGTAAAGGGGAAAGCCAAAACGGCAACATGGTGAGTTTGGTGTTTGGGGTTTCCTGCCATAGTTGTTAGTGTTGGAATTTTGGCTCACATTGAGTATGCAAGCTTGGAGAAGCGACCGGTCGCATGTTTTGGGCGACCGGTCGTTTTGAAGCAGATTGAGAGCCTGGTGAAAACACAGAGCGGCCGGTCGCAAGGTATGCGCGACCGTCGTTTTCAGAATGGGAATTCGATGCTACGGTATAAAGCGACCGGCCGCAAATTCCTGGCGACCGGTCGCATTCTCGCCTGTGGCCGAATGTTTTCCACGCGTTTTCAAGTTGCTTTTTCACATGGGTCAGATCCCTACCCAACTCCATGTGCCTCCAAAAGTCTTAAATGAGTGCTAGGGCATATGACAGCTACTAGGGAAAGTCTTAAACAACATTAAGTATAGAGTGGTGGGTTGTATGATTGCCTACCACTTATACTTTCCTTGAATCATGGATCCGGTTTTTAGGGTGGCTGGTTTGCCACATGTTAGAGGCTTTTACAGGGTGGCTAATGATGTTGGGAGGCTTCCCACTTGTCTACTTAAGTGGGAAGTGCAGACATTACAATGTGTGCTTAGTATCTTGTGCCTAGTGCTCTTGTGCTTGAGAGCTTAGTGCAAAGTGCTAAGGCCAAGGGAATCAGAAATCCAAAGGAGTTCAAAGGGCTAAGGGCTAGAGAGAAAGCCAAGGAAGCCAAGGAGAGAGAGAGCTCAAGGGTTGGAGTCTTGTAAGTCTAGAAACCAAGGAGGGAAACACCAAGGGTGAGAGAGTGTTCACAAGTGCATCAAAGTGTTGAGCAAGGGGTGTGAGAGAAAAGAGAGCTTGGGAGAGAATAGAGTTCTAAGGGGGTTTTCTTTGTAAACCAAAGTTGTAACCTATTCTTTCATGAAGTGAATTTCTCAAGGGGATCACCAAGAGGAAGTAGGCAAAGAGTTGGCTGAACCTCTATAAATCTTGTGTCATTTGTGCTTGGTTATTTTCTGTGAGTGTGTGTGTGATTCATCCATCATTGTGTGTGTTACAAAGTCCATCAACAACAAGATCATTAGGGGAGTGCATTTCAATTTGCACAACAGTTAGATGGTCTTGATTTTGTGCTAGCTCTAGCTGTAGAGATTGTGCTCTAGTGTGCTCTATTTATATATGAGGAAAAGGGCAGATGGGTAGGTCGTAAAAGAAAGGTAGATGGAGAAAGGTAGATGGAGATACTTTGTTATCTAGCCAACAATAAGTGAGAGAAAATGAAAAAAGAAAGATACTTTGGGGTGTAATAAGAGAAAAAGAAGTTTAAAAAAAAAATGACCCCAAATAAAGTAAGTGAAAAGGAGAAAACGTGTACTTATTAAAAAATACAATAATTTAAGGGTTTTTAATGGTGTCCGAAATTTGACCCGATTCACATTTTGATCCCCCAATTTCCAGAATCATTCCCGTGGTCCTTCAACTTTAGTTTCGTTAGGATAAATGGTCCTGCTGTCAGTTTTGTTAATTTTTTATGTTAAATTTGAGCATGTGCATGGCACGTGGTGTACTGTTGAGGGTCAAAATTGGAAATTGCTTCATTCCTTGGGTACATGGGCAATTCCTGGCGCACCAAAACCCCACACCCAAGACCGAGCTAATTAACCCACCACCCTAGCAACATATTATGGCGCTCCCTCAACCCACACCCCAACCCAAACCATCCCTACCCTCCTTGCGATGGCTACGCCCCTCACGCTATATCATATCCTCAATTCTATTGATGAAAAAAATTTGAAAAAACAAATTTGAATATTTCATCCAGAAAAAAAGGGGTTGGGATTGGGTGAAGGCTTGATGGTTGTTGTGGGTTGTGTGTGTTTGGGGGGGTGGGGGTTTGGGTTGTAGAGGTTGTCGCTACTATGGTGAGGATAAGAAGAAGGTGGAAATTAAAAATAATACAACAATACCATTTTGCCCCTACATTTAGTAGAAAAAGATAACAAAATTGGCGGCATGACCATTTGTCCTAATGAAATTGAAGTTGAAGGACCACGGGAATGATTTTGAAAGTTGAGGCACCAAAATGCGAATTAAGTCAAAGTTCAAGTACCATTAGACCAAAAATCCCATAATCTAACATTTGATTTTTTTTAATAGCACACATGATTTTGGGAGGGGGTTTACACAAATACTCATTTGGTGTCTGTAAGTTTCGAACATTTTCCCACATAGGTGGAACCAAGGTCTTAAATATCAAAGGTTTCGGAAATATTGGTGGTTCAAAAACACGGAAATATCGATGGAAATATCGGGAAAATATCGATATCGATAAAAATTGGATAAAAACCACGGAAATTGTAAGAAAAACTTGGAAATTTTTATTGAAACTTTAGAGAATGTTTATTTAGTCAATTATCTATTAGTTTATCACAAAAAATTGGAAGGAAATGCATTGCATGATGGATTTAACTAATTTAAGTTGATTATATAGTGAGCTGACAAACATTGTGACTATAAAAAATATGTTGTAATTAATGAAAGAAGATTAAACACACCATAATCATTTATATATAATGATTTACTACAATATTTTACACTTTATACATTGCACTGTAAGATACATTAGTAACTTAGTACCACATAGAGTTCCTATGAGGTTCAAATTTTTCACTATCTTCATCATCTCTATTTGTAGAGTAAGTATATTGTGAAGAGTAGTCATTAAATGATAAATCCCCAAAATAGTTTTGCATGTAATTGTTAACATGCCACCCATACTAGGAATTTAAGTAGGAATGTTGAGAAATAAGAGACGGCATGGGAGCATTTGATTTTATTTGTATATATAGAAATAGGACTACAACTAATTAGTTAGGTTAGGTGTGTGGTTGAATGGTAGGGTAAGTGGTGTAGGTTCAAAGATGGGGAGTAGTTCAATTTTTATTTTCAGAAACAGCTTGTTTGAACATATATAAATATGAGTTTTGAGAGATAATAATCACAAACTGACCAAGGGCGTGGTGGTAAAGTGGAAGAAAACCAAGCAGCATAAGGCAGGGGTTCGAACCCCTAGGGGTGCCTACTGCAGTTCTGAGTTTTCACTTGCCCTTCGGGAGCAAAAAAACTTGTATGCAACGGGGATAGCACTGTTGTGCAATTCTTGACCAATCACAGACTGCCATGTGGAAACGTTATCACGCGTGGAGTACTGTGATTAGTCAGGGATAGCAAAATAGTGTTATTCCCATTTTATGTAAGTGTTTCTCCTTGAGGAGGCCAAGAAATTACTCTTCCATTAGGCTTCTTTTGTCGTATCCTCTCGGCAATACATTCTCTATTGTTCCTAAATGATGACCAAATAAATGGGACACTCCCGTTCTTAATTTTGTTATAAAGATAATTCTAGTTTTTATACATTAGAATTTTGCTATATTTTCACAATTATGTTCTTTTTAGATGAGACATTAACAAAAATACTTTTAAAAAATAACTCACATAATTTTTTTTTGTCTGAAACTCGCATATTGATTACATAATGTATTTTAATTAAAGTTACACATTTTGTATTTTTGTTATTTTGAAATTGTACTACCAAACACATTTTTATTTTCTAAAATTGTTTTCCAATTAAGTTACCAGATGCATTCTCGAATCTTGAAAATACAAATTCGTTTTCTCGTTTTCTTTTTCTTAAAATGTTCTCTGAAAACATTCTTCAAAACCCTTATATTTGCAGATTTCCTTTCTATATGACTATTTGAGTTAAGTAGTCATACCGTAATATGTTTGCGCAAATTGTCTTGACCTAGTACAGTCTAGTTGTTTTTAATTGAGTCCGTCATCTAAATACCAATTTTCAAATCCATAAAAATGAAAGCCTAAAACAATTTTTTTTAATTGTATGTTGCCATAGTACAATAGGTTTCTTTCCTTCTTAGTGCCTTTGCACGATATTGTCCGCTTTGGGCTCCGCCCTCACAGTTTTGTTTCTGGGAACTCACGAGCAACTTCCCAATTGGTCACCTATCATGGGATTACTCTAACCCAAACTCGCTTAACTTCGGAGTTTTCATGGAATCCGAAGCCAGTGAGCTCCCAAAAGGCCTCGTGCTAGGAAGAGAAGTACCCACACATATAAGGCACTTCACCTTTCCCTCCCCTAGCGATGTGGGATTGCTCACCGTTCTTGCTTCCCCAAGCTCACGGGTCTTACAATCCACCCCCCTTGGGGCCCAGTGTCCTCGCTGGCACACTTCCGATCGGGGTCTAGCTTTGATACCATTATGTCACGACCCGACTCCCCTAGCACGATATTGTCCGCTTTAGGCCCTGCCCTCACGGTTTTGTTTCTGGGAACTCACGAGCAACTTCCCAGGGTCACCCATCCTGGGATTGCTCTAATCCAAACTCGCTTAAATTCGGAGTTCCCATGGAATCCGAAGCCAGTGAGCTCCCAAAAGGCCTCGTGCTAGGAAAAGAAGTGTCCACACATATAAAGCACTTCACATTTCCCTCCCCTAGCGATGTGGGATTGCTCACTGTTCTTGCTTCCCCAAGCTCACGGGTCTTACAGGGATGGTGAGGGTGAGGGTGAGGGTGAAGGCTTGGTGGTTGTTGTGGGTTTTGTGTGTTTAGGTGGGTTTGGGTTGGAAAGGTTTTGGCTACTGTGGCGAGGATAGGAAGAAGGTTTTTTAGTTTTTATCTTTTTAATTTATATTTTTGGGGTGAAAGGAATATGCAGATGGTGGAAATTAAAAATAATACAATAATACCATTTTGTCCCTACATTTAATAGAAAAAGATAACAAAATTGACGACATGACTATTTGTCCTAATGAAACTAAAGTTAAAGGACCACCGGAATGATTTTGGAAATTGAGAGACCAAAATGAGAATTAAGTCAAAGTTCAAGGACCATTAGACCTTAAAAACCCAATATCTAACATTTTTTTTTTAATAGTACACATGATTTGGGGAGTGGGTTTACACAAATACTCAGTGGGTGTCTATAAATTTCGAAGCTTTTCCCACATGGGTGGAAGTAAAAAAGCTCAACCAACTTAAATATACCTATGACCACATTTGAGTTTATAGCTTATTGACTTCAGGTATATCCGAATCCCAACCAGCACGTGTCACACAAACCTTAATTGAGCGTGCTCTGTTTATATTTTTGGTTGTTGAAATAAGTGAATGAGGCGATGACAGGGCTGAGAGATACTTGGTTCTCAAACGAACAACGAGTGAGAATTTATTGTTGAAGAAATCAGTTCTTTGTTTGGGCCCGAAATCTGTATGTTAAGCCCAAAAGAAATTGCAAAACTTAAGTACATAAATTATTTACCAAATGGAAAATAAACCGTGACAGGACCCAACCCGAATTCACCTCAGAATCTGTGCCCGGTCCTGTGGTAAAACCGACATTTACCCAAATGTCGGGCCCACATACAATCAAGTTCCCTTCTCCCGAATAAATTGAGAAAGGGGTCAAGACTTCTGCCGAAAATCGGGCAGAGTCTCCCCTGAAATATGGATATACCAAAATTAATTCAACCTGCTAAAACGCAACATATATACAATACTCAAGTGCCAACATGCATACAGTATACATCAAAGGCCTCTAGCCATCAAATTCAAACCACAAGGGTATACAAAGCAAACTCTACAAGTATTCAGAATACAGTAGCAGAGAGAGAATTTACATAATAGGGGCAAGTGCCCTACAAGTAAGTCGTGCCCGAGAAGAGGTGTGCTCGGCCGAAAGATGCTACGACTACGGCCTGGTGGGGCGCAAAACAGAAAGTATGTGAATGGACAAAAATAAGGTTTTAGTAGTTCAAAACAACATACTAACCCCACCGTTTCAAAAACGATGATGCAACCATGCAATTCAAGTCATTTAAATAAATAATCAAAACAGGATTTAATATCCAATAATTGTAACATATTAACAGGATAGACATATCGACATACTGTTTCCCCTTGATCCCAACTCAGATAACCATAGCCCGTAGGCACGGCAAGCAAGGAAAGATCCTTACTCAAAGAGAATACGAATACAATAATAATAACTCACACATATAGTCAAAACAGACCTCGACACCAAAACAAGTACCGGGAAAACGATCCAACAGGGGATCATTTGATTGGACACAGGTACAGTCTCCTCGAGACCCCATGCCCAGGGTTGAGCCGTCCAATGGGACTAAACTCACAGGTCTATATGATAAAACTTCCAAACCATATCTCCGAAAATATGTCCTACGCGCGCAGACTACCCAATCACGGGTCTACAGTCACATCCCGTCAAGGGTGTACCAGGTATCCAATGCAACCAATCAGTATCACAGAACAGGGGTGGTACAAACAGAGGTGACAACATACTCCAATCAATCACATGATCAACATTTTCCAATTCCAATATATATAAGTACCCAACCCCCAAGTATCAGATATTAGGACACACGTCCAAGACTTAAACAGTTTAATATATATATTAAAAGTAGTCACAAGCATCAATAACACTCAAACAGATGCATGATTGTTCATTGGTTGGAGGATATGCATAATCAAAAACAAAGTCCACTCACAGGTAATCCCAAGCAGCTTGGCCCTATGAGGGTCCCGCCTGTGTAGTACGAGGTGCCTGGGTACCTATTTCAATAATATAAATACAAGGTTAACAATCGAACCCTTGAACGATAACCTTCAAAATAAACCCTTAGCTAAACCCGACTCAACGTAAGCGTGAACTCGCACGACTTATTCTAAGGTCAATTACATTCATTAGACGTCGAGACAACCCCGGGAGACTCTTGGTCAACCCTGGTCAAACCTCGGTCAAACTTCACGAATAGGTCAAACCGGGCCCGCTGGCCCACGACCTCCAAACTTAGATCCGGAAGTTCCTATAGGTTCACTACGGTTTATAGAACATGTCCCAAAAGTTTGGTCTCGATCCGACGGTCGGATTTCTCGCGATCGTGCGATCGGACGGTTTCTAATAAACCTAACGCTAGGGTTGGTGATTCCGGAGTATCCGGGACTCCGAATCACGATCCGTCAATTACTATACGATCCTTGAAATACGAGGAACAACATACGTGAATTCGGATTCGATCCAACGGTCCGAACACATCGAACCCAAACAACGCACAATAGGCGTACATTGGTTCGAGGTTCAAACGACGTCCGAATCGAAATCTGCACACACGTATGCGTTCACAACGACACGAGGGTGGTATAAGAACGTCGAACCGCCGCCACAACTCAGCCCACGCGTCGCCACACGCGCTGCCGTGGGTTGGGTGTCTTGAGTAATTCAGGCCACCGGAAAAGTTGGGAAGTTGAGGTACAACACTTCTAGAAATCGAACCAGGTGGTGGTGGGGAGTTCAGAACCGCCCAAACCCGGCCAAGAACCGGCCGGATCCCGAGCAAAACACGGCCAAACCTCTTAGGTTTTGGCCGAAATTTCAGAAGCTCAAATCAGCGGCAACTCTTCTAATTTTTGTCGCGGACCACATGGGAGGTGAAGAGGGGAGAGATATCTACCTTCTGCAAGTGGCGATGTCGCGATTGGTGGTCGGAGCAGTCGCCGGCGAAAATTGAAGTTTCTGCCGGATTTTCAGTCGTTCCCAGTCGGCAAACGGTGAAGCTACGCCGGGGAAGAAGGGTACGGCCGTGACCAGGAGGAGGAGCTCTTTTGATCCCGACCGGTGCCGACCTCAACCGTGCCGGAATGAGAGAGATCGGAGAGAGAGAAGGTGCAACGTCAAGGGTGAGGAGAGAGAAATAGCAGGGAGGAGAGAGAAGGAAATTCTGCGATTCTGATTGGTCCACGTGGACTATATCAGATTATCGCCAAATTTAAAATGACGCTTATGTCCTTATTTTGCTTCGACACTCGTATCGAAACGTGCCACCCGTCAACGAACTCGTTTCGACGAGCCGGACGCAATGGCGCAACTCGTTTCGCCAAATTCCGTCCCGAAAATTAATTGGACCAAAATGCCCCCTTTTATTTCAATTTAATTATTTATTCCAATTTTAATCATTTTATTCTTTTTTTAAATTCCTTTTTAAATTAACTTATTTATCTTATAATTAAAGGACCTAAATTAGGTCAGGGACGTCACAAACCGTGTACTTGGAGAAGAAGAAGCATTGAGGTGGAAATAATTGCCACTAAATGGCGATTAATTAAGATTGAGCAAGTTTTCGGAACTTGGGCCAGGCTATCTTCAAAAATAGAGAAACCATGTTGGGCCAAACATATAAAGAAAGAAAGCCCAAAGCCCAAGCGTCAAAACAGGTTCAGAATTGAGCAGGACAGTTGATTACACAAGTTTCAAAAACTGACTCTTGGAACTGACTGAATAAATCTAATAATTGAGAAAGAAGATTCACAGGGATATTTTCACAGATAGAAGCCTTCTTCTTAAAAAAGAGAAAGTCTCATCAAGGCCAGAAAGTTTTCAAAAACCAAGTTTCAAAAAGTAGGCTGACGGCTGAGAAAATTCTTATTTTTCCTCTGCACAAAAGTAGAAAGGATGTTTCTTAGAGAACAAGTTACGAGGAGGAGAAAGAAGCTTCCATTTCACAGACAAAAGTTGATAGCAACTACTTCCTATCTGAGGCCAATTATTTCCTTTCTTAGAACTAAAAATATCTTGGGGATATTTTGGGGGTATTTGTTAAAAGAAAGTCTCTATAAAAGGAAATAAAGACCAAAGAAAAAAGGACAATCCAATCAACAAAAAACAAACTCTCAGTCAAAACTGAACATAAAGATCTCTCGATCTCACAAACTCAAGACAAGGCAAGCTGTTGTAAAAGCAGAGAATACAGACTCTGTATTATTTTACAAAGCCCAGATAGGCAGAACTCAGTTCATCTCATTATATGAAAACCTCAACAAATTTCCAATAGCCTTTATAGCCTTCAAAGCATCCCAAAAAGCTATCCTTAAGGCAATCCAGCCCGGAATAGAAGTTGTCTTCTAAGAAAATCAGCCAGAACTCAGGTTTCTACTGTTACAGATTTAGTTTAGCAGCCAGAACAAGCGACTGCGAAGAAAATCCAGCCCAAATGCTATCAAATCTTGAGGAGAACCAGGGTAAGTACTTCAGTTCAGATCAATCCAGGTGAAGATAGTTCATCCAGAACAGCCAGAACAGACGCAGACTCTCAGTTCTGCCTGCACACTCACCTTCTCCACGACTCAAATTGATGAAAAGCTCTGCCATTCACAAGCGTTGGTATCGATTCACAGCTAACATCTGTTAGTTGAAGTTGTTGTAACATGAATTCCTGCAGATCAAGCAGTTCTACTTGAATTTTGTTATCTTTATGTAAGAATATTTTGCTACAATTTCCCAATTTATAAACTGTGAAAATTATGAAGTCCTCACCTGTCTGAGGCATAGAAAAGAACTTACTTGGGAGATATTCCTCACCCAAATGCACAGTCGCTTGATTTTTATTAAAAGACTTGGGGCACAAGTTATTTAATTCTCAAGTCTGTTAGAATTTTAAATTACTAGCAATGGCACGCTTGACACACAAAGAAAGTTGATTTATTGACCAAATCATGGTCTTTAGATTAATGGGGAACTTTACCCTGCCATCACAGGTACTAAACAAAAAAGGGTGAACAATGGTATTTAGGACGATCTGAAAGCAGACAAGGAAATTAAGTATGATGGTACAATATGGCTTGGTATTTAGGACGATCTGAACAGTGGTATTTAGGACGATCTCAACCGCGCCCTCCCCTTCTCTCAAAGTTATGAAATCTCCACAAACTATATTTCAAATCATTATTTTTGTTTTTGTTTTTCCACTCGATGGTACAATATGGCTTGGGGTTTTGCTTATTCTCTTTTGTTTATGTTGCTACTGGGAGCTTGGCTGTCTTATTAGTCTCTTAGTTATCATGAGTGTTCCTACATTTAACAGAAAAATATAACAAAATTGACGGCATTACCATTTGTCATAATGAAACTGAAGTTGAAGGACCACAGGAATGATTTTGGAAATTGAGGGACCAAAATGTGAATTAAGTCAAAGTTCAAGGACCATTAGACCTAAAATCCCATAATCTAACATTTCTTTTTTTTTTTTTAATAGTACACATGATTTTGGGAGGGAGTTTACACAAATACTCATTGGGTGTCTGTAAGTTTTGAACATTTTCCCACATGGGTGGAACTAAAAAAGCTCAACCAACTTAAATATACATATGGCTACATTCGAGTTTATAGCTTATTAGCTTCAGGTATATCCGAATCCCAACCAGCATGTGTCACACAAACCTTAATTGAGGTTTGTCCCATGACTTGCCGTTCGGGAGCAGAAAAACTTGTATGCAACGGGGATAGCACTGTTGTGTAATCTTCAACCAATCACAGACTACCATGTGGAAATGTTATCACGCGTGGCGTACTGTGATTGGCCGGGGATAACAAAACAGTGTTATTCCCGTTATCACGTGTTACTCCCGTTCTTAATTTTGTTATAAAGATAATTCTAGTTTTTATACATTAGAATTTTACTATATTTTTAAAATAATGTTCTTTTTAGATGAGACATTAACAAAAATACTTTTAAAAAATAACTCAAATAATTTTTTTTTTGGTCTGAAACTCGCATATTGATTACATAATGCATTTTAATTAAAGTTACACATTTTGTATTTTTGTTATTTTCAAATTGTACTATCAAGCATGTTTTCATTTTCTAAAACTGTTTTCCAATTAAGTTACTAGATTCATTCTCGAATCTTGAAAATGCAAATTCTTTTTGTCACATCCCAGAATCGCTCCACAGAAGCACGATATTGTCCGCTTTGGTAGGGCCCTCACGGTTTTGTTTAGGAACTCATGAGCAACTTCCCAGTGGGTCACCCATCCTGGGATTGCTCTAAGCCACAACTCGCTTAACCGGAGTTCCCACAACTCCGAAGCCAGTGAGCTCCCAAAAGGCCTTGCGCTATTTGGAGGTGGGCATGTAAATATAAGGCACATCATCCCCTCTCCGTTGGCCGATGTGGGATCTTACAATCCACCCCCCTTAGGGGCCCGACGTCCTCATCGGCACACTTGCACCACACGGCAGAGTGGCTTTGATACCAAATTGTCACATCCTGCATCGCTCCGCCGTAGCACGATATTGTCCGCTTTGGTAGGGGCCCTCACGGTTTGTTTACGGGAACTCACGAGCAACTTCCCAGGTGGGTCACCCATCCTGGGATTGCTCTAAACCACAACTCGCTTAATTTCGGAGTTCCCACAACTCCGAAGCCAGTGAGCTCCCAAAAGGCCTTGCGCTATTTGGAGGTGGGCATATACATATAAGGCACATCATCCCCTCTCCGTTGGCCGATGTGGGATCTTACACTTTTTCTCGTTTTCATTTTCTTAAAATGCTCTCTGAAAACATTCTTCAAAAACATTACTAGACGTGCCCTTAGATTTGCAGATTTTCTTTGTATATGACTATTTGAGTTAAGTAGTCATACCGTAGTATATTTGCGCAAATTGTCTTGGCCTAGTACAGTCTAGTTGTTTTAATTGAGTCCGTCATCTAAATACCAATTTTTAAATACATGAAAATGAAAGCCTAAAACAAATTTTTTAAAATTATATGTTGCCTTAGTGTAATAGTTTCTAACTTTTTTTTTTCTCATTCAAAAATTACTTTTCTATTGGTAATTTTGTAATGGGGCGAAGATGGGGAATCCCCTATTGAAATATTATGGGTATGGAGGTAAGGTTGGGGAAAAAACCTTAACGGAAATCGGATGGGAACAACATACCCACCCACGATTCATCAATTACACATGCATTTATCGTTTGAAGGAGAAGTCCAAAATGAAAGCATTTATCGACATAAATTAAACACTTAGCTGTTACCTTTGTTCAGGCACACTCGCATCACATCTAATGACATTTTAGTTGCTTAGTTGCTATTCCCGTTATAGGTAAGTGTTTTTTTGCATGAGGAGGGAAGGGTCTATGAAAGCGCATGGGGTGGTGATGTTTTAATATTTTAAATTTTAAATTTTTTTTTTTTTTTGCTTTTGAGATAGTGGCTATTTCAACTTACGAAATAGGTTTAATTGGTATTTCAACGGGGTCTAGCCCAGTGTAAAAGGACCTTGATTTGCACACCACTGATCTCAGGTTCAAACTCCATGACACTTTAGTTATGTGTGTGTGAGGAACCCCTTTCCCCTTCAATTTAGACTATAGTTTTTTTTTTTTTTTTAAAGACATAGCTCTACAAGGTTAGTTTTGACATTTCGATTTTTTTTTTAAATATTGATTTCTGTATAAAACTAACTCTAATCTACGAAAGGGTAATGTGTAAGGACTTTGAAACCTTTAGAAGGTGTTTGTGTAATTCTCAAAACATGAATGGGTTATTTGAAAACAGAAAAAAAAATCTCAGAGAATGATGGCGTACTGAACTCCAAAATTAATGCTTGAAGAAATGCTGGTGTCGCTGTGTTTGCCGCACATTCAAGCTTATGCTTGTCCGCCCATTCTAACCAACCACTGTCATTTTTAAGGAATGATGGTGATGTGTTGTTGTTATAGACAAAATGGTTAGGAACTTTCGGAGTCTTGAGTTGAGTACAGGAACGGATCAGGATTTCAAAATAAGGTGGGTTAAATTTACTTCGCGTAAAAACGAACAATGACAAGGACAGGGCTGAGCGATACTTGGTGTGCTCTATTTATATTTTTGGTTGTTGAAATGAGTGAAATGAGGCAATGACAGGGCTGAGAGATACTTGGTTCTCAAACGAACAACGAGTGAGAATTTATTGTTGAAGAAATCTGTTCTGTGGTATTTGGGACGATCTGAAAGCAGACAAGGAAATTAAGTATGATGGTATCGCATGGTCCACGTCCCAGTACCAGCACAATTCCACTATTACACAGGTGAAAAAGCTTGGCTCCTTAAAAACTGAGGAGGAGTTCCTCCTTATAACCAATGTGGTTTTGAGGACAAGCTCGTCCTCAATTTTAAGGAGTCAAGTGTTTACACAAGTTCATTGTGACTACTGAGACTATTGGCATGCAAGTCAACGCCCTTTTTCATTGTTCGTTCATGAGAACATCTCTAATTATTAATAGTGTTTGGGTGTGGTTTAAAATTCACTGAGCCAAGCCAAGGAAAATCCAAGATGTGGCAATATTAAGGTTAGATCCAATTCTGAGACTCAATGCCAAGCCATTTTTGGTTAGTTGGTGAGAGTTGGTTGTGCACACATAAATTGGTCGTGGAGCATGACTGGATCTTTGATTTGGAGTCGTGCCTTATGGCTGGGCACGCATGAGACCTGGACTGGAGGCAAGGTGTTTGGGTTTTCGCTGGCAGAAGTCGGATGGAAAAGATGCGGCTGGTTTTCTTCTGACTGGTTTCGAGTTGGACGAAAATTGGAAATGTTGGATCTTTCTGAATTGGTGGAGGTGCGGCTGGAATTGTCTTGCGTGGATGGGATTTTGAGTTGGCTGGTTGGCTGAATATTGGAGGTGTTGGGTGAGAGAAAAAGCAAAACTAACTTAAACACACTTTATAAAAATCTCAACACCAACCAGCCAAGAAGTGTAAAAGAATGATTTTGGGCCCACATTCAAACACAAGAGAAAAGCTTTATTGCCTTCAACGAATTGGCTGAAGGCCAACTCAATCAGTTTCACATGTTGATATTATTGTATATTCAATATGATGCACTTATATGTAATAATATAATTAAAAAGGCCAAACAGTGGCCTTACAAATTGACTTGTGCAATGGCCATTATATATTATATTGCCAATTCAATGGCCTTTGAAATGGCCAATTCGATCTGTTAGTATATTATTGTTATTATTATTATTATTATTATTAT
This sequence comes from Prunus padus, assembly GCA_024362665.1. Classification (NCBI taxonomy): domain Eukaryota; kingdom Viridiplantae; phylum Streptophyta; class Magnoliopsida; order Rosales; family Rosaceae; genus Prunus; species Prunus padus. Next base: position 7,463,031 of record JANFAM010000020.1, read on the forward strand.
TATTATTATTATTATTATTATTATTATTATTATTATTATTATTATTATTATTATTATTATTATTATTATAGTGTAGTTACAGATATTAATTCATGGCCTTGTGGTTTGGGTATTCTCGATGGCCATTAAATGGCTCATTTGACAGATATATTACGTTTTAAGTGATAATTCATGCATATTATATATATCAAGATACCTTAAAAATTCATGTGGATTTATTGGGTTTCAAGTTATCCAACTTCAGGGGATGGTTTTCAATCATGACTAGAACTCCATCTCACCAGATGTCAAGCCAAATTCTCGGAGGTCCAAGCCCAACTCACAGGAGTAGATCCGAAACCTCCAGATGTTTTCATGCACATGGCGAGATCTATTCTCTCAAGATTAGAAGTCCATTTCACAAGATGTCAAGACAAGTCTTTGAGTTCAAGTCCAACTCACGGAGGTAGGCCCGAAACCTCCGAATGTTTTCATGCACGTGGCGAGATCTACTTCAGGAAAGCAATCAAATAAATTGATGTAAATCCGGAACATTCCTAAGAAGGAGAGAATCAAGGAATCAGATTTTCAATCCGATGATCTCATGCAAATCACTTCCGTGGATTTAGGAAGCCACACAAGGCAATAATTTTGAACGAAGTTGACCTTCGGGCCATTTAATGGCCAGCCCATGGGTGGGTGATCACCCTATATAAATCCTATCAGATGAAGAGAAAAGGCCCCCAACATCAGACACAAAAACCTACTTTTTGTCTTTCACTTTTCTATTCCTAGAATAGGTTTTATTTTCCAAGCAAGTAGACTAGATCAGTTCTTCGTTTTTGTTAGTGTAAGTTTAATTTCTCGCAATTTATATTACATTGTCTTTTAAATTCAAGTTATTTCAATTCCTTTACTTTCATTATTATCGAATTTCATTAAGTTTAAATTTAAGTTTAATTTAGTTTATTGTTCTTGTCGTTCTTATTTCGTTCTTGCTTTATTTTACATTATTTATCGCTTTGATTCATTTTCTTGCACTTTAATTATTATTATCAGTTTAAATTCGTTTTTAAGTAAATTGCACCATTCTTACTAAAAACCTAAAAATCACAAAAACATCCATACGAAACCTAACCATCCTCGACCCTGAGGAAGTGAAAGAACCTAGGCCAAGAGGAGGTTCCTTGCTTGGCCGATCAATCGGCTGGTTAGAAGTCAGAAGCTCGAACACAACAACCCGACCTTTTCCATTCAAGTCAATCAGTGGCTTGGTGGTGGCACGCCTATGCAATCCAACAGAAGAATGACCAAAAATTCCTTCAATTGGCCACCTCGGCCGAAAAGAGGGAAACAAATAGATACATGAACCTCACATTCGAGTTTAATGAAAATCATATTTTATTAAGAATAATAATCAAATTTATTCTAATTGATCTTGTTTGGGCCTGGTTTTTACACACCCGAGATTAAGGCCGTATCATATTCTATACTCAACCGCGCCGGCCCCTGCTCTCAAGGTTATGAAATCTGCACAAACTATATTTCAAATCATTATTTTTGTTTTGGTTTTTCCACTCGATGGTACAATATGGCTTGGGGTTTTGCTTATTCTCTTTTGTTTATGTTGCTACAGGGAGCTTGGTTGTCTTATTAGTCTCTTAGTTATCATGAGTGTTCTTTTCCTTATCGCATATTTTATTGTTCTGCTGGTACATATGTTCCTTATGTTTTTAGAAATAAATAAAATAAAATTTTAAGTCGTGGGTAGCGCCAGTGACAAAGGCCTCTCGCAGAGAGAGGCTAGTGATCACTAAATGCAATTAATAAAATGTGCATATACATATGCTCCTTAATTATTAAGCTTCCAGTTGGCAAATGAAACGGAATCCTTATACCAACAATTTCTTCTTCTGTTTGGTGTGAATTTAGACGATACGATTTGATTCATACAATTATTTATTGGAGATACTTACAATTATTTACACACGATAAGATTTTATTTTGTGAGATTACGATTAGAAAACTCTTATCATAGTTGGGCAACTTCTGAAACCTTGACTTGAGCGCATTCTCAATTTCAGGGTCTACTTCGTCGAAAAAGTTAACCGCAACAACAGTTGCTTTGAGCAGTTTTTGTCCCATTTTGTGTAGCAGGGTTGCTATGGGTGAATTTAAGTTTCCTGTTACTACCCCATCCTGTAAGTCACGTATCTGAAATCTTGAAAATCCGGGAAGGAAGTCAAGCGCCTGTTTTCTACCTCCTGAAAAAAAATAAAAAAATAAAAGCAATGTTTAGAGGAATTAAAGTACTTCATGAGCCAGAAGAAGCTGAGAAAAATTTAAATGAATTATGGGGTTCTTTTTTTTTTCTTCTTTTGTTAGAATGAAGAGGCCTTTTTGGGTTTTACCTACAGTTCCTGTCCAAATTTGGGGGCCTTATATTGGGCTGCAGCCCGCTTAGTAGGCGTGCACATAAGAGAGAGAGAGAGAGAGAGAGAGAGAGAGAGAGAGAGAGAGAGAGAGAGATGGGCTCATTGTCAATGATCCCGATGGCTTTTGCTATGAGCCGCCCAACACCCCAACAACGTCCATAATATGAAATGGGCTCAATATCCAATTATGAAGCGGCCCAAAATATTTAGTCATGGAGATCTAACGGATTTTTTTTTCTTTTTTTTTTTTTTTGTAGGAGATTCTCTATAAAATAGAAGCACCCGAAAAGAGTACAACATATAAACCTAACAACGAGTTTCTATCGAACGTCCTACATTAAGTCTCAACGAATCTAAATAGTGAAAACAAAAAGATACAACAATCGAAATTAAAATCAAACAGTGAAAGTATCTAAACTAATTAGGTTAAAATCTTCGTAAAAATAAACTAATAAAAAATAAAAAATTGAAGTAAAAAAAATTTAACCAAAAAACAATTGAGTATAAAACATTTGTTAAACAATGAATAAATCACATAGTATTGTCCAACTCATGGGGATATATATAGAAAAATTATGTATTAGACATAACAATTCTTATTAATTAGGATTTGAGACATAGAGTATTTCTATTCACTACTACAAAAATCGCAATAGATGACGGTAATTTACCGTCGTAAATTTAGTTTTTCAACCGTCGAGAAATCGACCGACATCTTTTATGCATAAAACCACGACGGTAAAATCCCGTCGTCTATTATTTATAAAGACGACGCTTTTACTCAAAACCGTTGTCTATTAGACTTAAAGATGACGGTTTTTAAGAACTGTTGTCTATTATATGTAAAGACGACGGTTTTTATGAAAAACTGTCGTCTATTATATATAAAGACGACAATTTTTATGAAAGAACTGTCGTCTATTAGATGTAAATACGACGGTTTTATGAAAGAATTATCGTCTATTAATGTAAAGACGACGGTTTTTTTTTTGAAAGAACTGTCATTTATTATATCCAAAGACGTAGTAATTTTACATTTTATCTTTTTTTTTCTTGCTTCCAATGGTTCTCTACAACGATTTTAACTAAAAAAACAAACATAATGCTTTGTGAACAATAAATTCAGCTCCAAATAATCCACACTACATATATAAACTCAAAAATCATTTGTTTCATAAAACTTGAAGATTCAATAGTAATTACATAGTTTACCAATCTTCATTCCTACTATATATCCATACAAAATAGCATATTCATAGCATTAAACTATAATTAGAAAAAGAGGGGCTACATGTGATTGCTCATAAATGCTGCCCATTCGATCCAAATTTCATCAATTTGTTCTTGTGTGTATGAGTTAGCGTTGCCTTCTTGCACTGAAAAATCAGGATTAAAAAAAAAGCAAGTTTTAGTCAGAGATATATTTATAATCTTTTATGTGCCATTTCCTTTTGCAAGAGGAAACAAGAAACAAAGGCCAGAAGAGGGGAGCATAACTTATTTGGATTTCCATATTGAAACTGCAAATGTTCAAACAAATTATCTTCACTAATTTGAGAAACTGAAAACTGAGTGATAAAACTAAGAAAGAAGTAACATTTACAACTATAACAGCAGCCGGAATGAAATGTACCTCTGACTTGGAATAATCTAGTGCTGGTTGTGATATCTCAAGGCCTTCCTTTTGAACAATGGATACATACCTAAAAGTATGTCAGATTAGGTTAGAACGTTTAACGCAAAATCATTAAATAAAGTAGGACAAGCAAGAGAAAATAGTAGAATTTGAATAGGGAGAGCAATCTGATACGACGGAGGATGGAGACAGAAAACTTTAAGGTTAGAATTTGAGTTGAAGAAAGATAGCGAAATGTTATATATACAGGGTTTAGGGCAGATTCGAAAAATTACAATTCGCGGTCAAATTTTTCAAATGACCGTGTTTTTAAAGACGAAGGAAAGTAAAATTAAAACGTCGTATAAATTAAAATATACACACGGTTTTTAAATAATATGGCCGTTATAAATATATACTACGTCAGTTAGTTACAAACAAAGTCGTTGTAAAATATTTTCACGACCCTCAGCATAAAACCGACGTCTTAAATAAAAAAATAAGGAGGAGGGAAATAGAGCTTTGTGTTAAACAAGAAACTACAGAGAAATAGAACTTTGTGTTAAACAAGAAACTAAATATACAATCTATACCGTAGTAGAATTTTAATTCTAACAACGGTGTTTTATAAAAAGAGTCGGTGTTTTATTTAACACCTTGTTGTATTGATATCGAAGGACCCGCAAACATATGACTGCGGATCCATTAGTAGACTGGCTATTTGGCTGCGAATCCTTCAATATCAGACGTCCCTCAACAGAAGTTGGCTTCCTGGAAACTCAATTGTTGTTTTACACCCAACCGAAGTTCTTAGATGGGTTGGGTGTAAAAACACAACTAAGTTCCCAAGAAAGACATTCTTGCATGACAGAAACCATTCAGAAAGGTGAGAATTGAGATATTGAACGGATGGACTAAAAACTCCAATTTAAATGAATTATTTCGAATTGGAAAACTAAAAGTGACTTTATTACGACTTGGAAACCGAAAAGGGCCTTTATTTCGACTTGGAAACCTAAAAGCCGCCGTTTCAGTCCCCAATTTTGCAGTCAAAGCGTGCTGTTTAAGTTCGAAAGTTTCGAAGTTGAAAACTACAACGACGGTATTTATTTTTTCCGTTGTCTTTTTACTGACGTTTATTTCGACTTTTGTTGTCGTGCTTGTTTTAAACAACAACGACGGTATAATTCATAGAAACGACGTGAAAGTAAATGTACAACGGCGTTATAACGTGAAACGGCGTTGAATTAAATTTAGACCGTCGTGGATATGTTCAAAATTACACGTCAGTATGTACTATTATACTGCCGTGGTATATTAGGGTTTCATACGTTGCTTACTAAAAAGTTAGCGCCGTTCTTTTTGAATTATAGACGACCCAATTTATAATTTGACCGCTGTCTGAAGTTTTGTTCAATAATTGTTGCGTTGAAGTTAAACGACATGGTATTTTTCGACTCTAACGACGTGGTAAATCACATTAAAACGTTGGCATTATAGGTCAATCGTCGTCTATACTATCTACGTCGGTTTATTTTTAACTACTGTCGTGAAACACAACACGAAGAACTGCCGTATTATCTGAACAACCACGTCGCTATATTATATTATGACGACGTGGTAACGATTTACCACCACCTTTTATTTATAAGAACTGTCGTAGTCTAACGTGTAATACGGCGTAAAATAATAAAAGACAGACGTGGATATTTTTAAAATTAGACGGCGTTCTGTATGTATTGTAGCCGTGGTTATTTAACTTTACATGTCGGTAATTATCAAATTACGGTCGTATTAAATAGTACTTGATATGTCTGTTAATAATACAATTACCGTCGTGTTTATTGGATGTTCAAAACGGCAGTATTATATGTAAAACGTCGTCTATAATTACTACGTTGGTATATTTACACATACCGTCGTTGTTTATTTGTTATCTGTTTTCTTATCGGAATGGCATGTTTCATAAGACGATGCTTTTAAAGTTTCATGCGTCGTGTTTTAAAAATACCCAAATGAATTTCCAATTTTTAGGTGTTTTAGTTTCTGATCCACGTCAGTTTTTATATTACCATCGTCGTTTAAAATTTAACGACGGTATTTATTTTGTCCGTCGTCGTTTTACCGACGTCTATTTCGATTTTTGTAGTAGTGATTTGGGTTTTAATACCTATGAATCAAATTTTGTTTTGGATTTGGCCAAAAAGGAGGCCCAGATTCGTTGGACATGTCTAAATTAGAAGGGTCAAATAAAATTTTACCCTTTTTTTTTAAAAGCATCGCCAAAATCAGATCTCATCATTCCCCTCTCTCTCGACTGGAAAACAAGGCATCCACACTCCCGATTTCACAGTGACTTTCCGTCTCCATAACGACCTTATCTCGTCGTCATTCCTTCATGAAAGTTGCTCGCCATCACCTCCTCTATCATCTTCCCAAAATACCTGACCCAAACAGCTGGCGTTCGTGGCCATATTTGGCTGGAACAATCCAACAGTCGCGGCCTGCCACTATAGTTCCTTTTCGTCGCCGTAACGACCTTATCTCACTATAGTTCCTTCACGAAAGTTTCTCGCCATCACATTCTCTATAATCTCCCCAAAATACCAGACCTAAACAGCCAGAGTTCGTGGTCAATTTTGTCTAGAACAGTCTAGCAGTCGCGGGACTGTAGCACCACGATATCCAAGTCGCTGTCTAGTAAAGTGTCGCTGCCATCACCGGTGTTGTTTGGCTCGTCTTGGTCAATCAATTCCTCTCTCTCATTTCTGCTTCTCTTTCGATTCTCTTAGTTCGGCACTGTTAGTTTTAGGAATGTTAGAATTGGCTTTCCTTGCCAAATGTACACTTTCATGTAATTCCTCTTAGCTCATCTTTAGAAATTAGGCATTGGGTATTTGCTACAAAGTTGAAGTACATTGAAGAGCTTATGAGGCTACAAAACCAAGTTCATTTGTGTAATCATTTATAATGGGCATCAATAGGCCAAATCAGCATTTGCATCCATATACTTTGTTGAGATGACTAGTCATATAGGCCAATATTTCCAACACAGGATTTTTAACCAAGGCACATGATTTTGCTTATTATAAGTCCAATCATTGGCTGCCAAGTGTCATTTTGACCTACCAAAATGGCTGGGGTTGGTATGGACTCATCAACTCTTCATTTTACATTTTTCATATGGGTTTTAGAGAGAGAGAGAGAGAGAGAGAGAGAGAGAGAGAGAGAGTTGTAGTGAGAGATTGTGCATAAATTAGGTTTTGATTTTCGGGAGAAGAGTTCATGGGTTCTTGAATTCCTTTTCGGGCTTTCATTGAAATTTCATTTCTCAAACTTTTGTTTAGTGATACAAAGTTTTCATCTCTCATCACTTTCATTTTCACCATTTTGGAAAACTTAATTTTCTCTTTGGATTGTTTGAGAGTGTTCATGGCATAGAAATGAGATTTCAAGATTTCATTTTGAAAGCTACTTCTTTTTGAGAAAATCTGACCATAGCTTTGCACATCACCCATTGAGAATTTTTTAAAGTAAAACTTCTACTCTGCATTCTCTACTTGGTGAGGTTGTTTTCATTATGTGATTTTGAAATTTATTCTTTGAAATATGATGTGTTTTTAAAATCTGCATATGGGTTCAGTTATGACTAGTCATCTTATTTAGTTTAGATCAGATTCTTGGTTGATTTCTTCTAGAGTATAATTTCTTCTAGAGTATGGTTTCTTGAAGGAATTGACCATTTCATCTCTGAATCCATATTTCATTCATTGATGACTATCCAGAGCTGAGTTGCAGTTCCATGGGGTGAAGAAGCTGATGAATTAGACAAGCTACTAGCTCAACTAAGTTTGGAGAAGAAGGTTGCACTGGGAGGTAGTGCTCATTTCCTAAATAAACCTAGGATTGTTTGAGCTTGTGATTATTTTTTCTGCAAGAATCTTCTTGACTTAGTGGATTGCCTGGTCAGAGTGATGACCCCCAGTTTTTCCCAATGGTGGGTTTCTGGGTGAACATTTCTAGTGTACTGTTCTTGATTTTATGACTAGCCATACTGTATATATCATCTCTGAAATGTTGATGAATGTTCACACACCTTTCACTCTAGTTGTTACTAGCACAAGGGATGCCTAGATTGATGGATCCTTCTGAGTGCCTAGGTTATCACATAGTTATCTTTTAGGCTTGTAGGTTTTTATATTTAATTTTTGATGAATCTGTGATGGGCTTCTTTGTTCATAGGTCTATGACTAGTAATTGACTAGTCATATTATTATTAGGAACAATTAATCATTGTTGTCTTAGATCTGTCCATTGGGGTTTTAATTTACCGCCTTCACCTAAGTACCAATTTCAATTGGTTTCAGAGCACCAGCTCTTAACATAAATAGAGATATCCTTTGGTTGCTAATTGGTATTAGGAGTAAACATAAAAATGGATCAAACTGCTCCTTGCATTCATGATGAGCTTGCTTTGTTTGTTAAGAAATATAGAAGGGTTGTTTTGCTTTGTTTGGTTAAGGTATACCAGAGGTGTTACTAGATTTGGAAATCTAAAGTGTTGAAAGTTAGATGGGTTTTTCCCTAAGGAGGGTAGCCTAGCGGACTATTGAGTTGAAAATAACTCAAGGTTTAGTTGGTCGGTTTATTGGGTCAATGTTCCATTCGACCAAGTACGTGTTTGTGGAGTGCACGTGTTATGTTGCAAGGAGTATGGACGATTGATTTCGTTGATGTGTGGATTACTGACATCCAAGTATGGTGATAATTAAAAAAACTAATTGTTACCAAGGACGATGACCATTTTAATTTTGTTCAAAGGTCAAATGTGGTTTCAAGAGTTTGCCTTGTGGTAAAAGTATCACTAGTTGAAGTTGAGGAATGGGGATATTCCTAAGACTATTTTTGTTCAAGGTATGGACAAATAGATTGTAGTAATATGGGGTTGATATCTTGATTCATGATAGAGAACTAATTGTGATGTTGGCGAGATAAGGTGAAATTCTTTGCCATGTAGTTTCCAAGGATGGAATTTCAATGGATTATTCCAAGGTGGAAGTAGTTGTGAATTTGGTTATGGATTAACCATGCAAGGATTGATGATTATGGAATGAAAGTATCATTTTATACTTTTAATCACTACTTGATTGTTAAGAATGGATGTTATAGGTGTGTTGAAAAGTAATGCAGCTATAATAGTTGGGTTCATTACACCAGTGAGTGTGTGAATCAAATGATAGTGTTGGTAGATTGAGAAAACTTATAGTGTTCTGTAGGCAAGTTCTGTTGGTACTTCGGTGTAGACCATTCCCTCAAGTGGATGTGGATTGGTGGTGGTGATGCATCTCATCAGGATTTGGGATGTCAGTTGAAGCAGCATGAGAAGCTTGAGGATTATGCTTCAGGGATTTTGCAGATCCATGTGTGGGAGGATTCCACTCATGATTGAAGTCGACTGTGTTTTATTTGCTTGAAACTTGGAGGCATCACTGAGTTGGTTAGAAGTTTGAACTCTTTTGGAATCTTGAGAGTTTGAAGTATGTGTTCTCTCAAAATGAGCTGAATACGAAATGGAGGAAAGGGTTGACATACCTCAGCAAGGAATACGATGTTACACTTGTGTATCATCCAGTGAAGGCAATTGTATTTGCTGATGTCTTGAATCAGTGAACTCAGAAAGTGGTTGAGTTAACCTTGTGGAGCAAGGTTGAAGAAGAAATGTGAATAGCCAAAGTGGCTAAATTGGTAAGCGTTTGGAGGTCTGAGTGACCTTCAAAATGGACAATTGGAAATGAACGATGGTTTGTGATACTGAGGAACAGTGTCCATCAGAAGTGGGATATTTATGGTGGAGAATGATTGTGTTGTTAGCTGTACATGCAAGTTGTGCAAGTTGTACACGGTGTACGATGATCTGAAGAGCTAGCTTTGGATTTACTTGTTAGTGCTGATACGCGTGGTATACTGTTCACGGCAAATTTTTCCTGATTATAAGGAAAATTAAATTGATTAGAATTGTAAATGCAAACAAAAGGGAGTTGGTAAAACATGAGGATCGTAGCTCGAGGAGGTGTGGAACTCGAGAAGGGTTTGTGAATTGAAAGGTTCATGAATGAAAAATGATGTTTGGATTTTGTTGCCTATTTAAGATGGCATTTTCAGGGCTTAATTCATCAATCTAAGAAGTGTGATAGTTGAGTATACAAGCCTCATACTCAAGCTATTCTCCATACAAGTTACAAAGCAAAACACAAATGGCTTCTCCTTCTAGAGTTGATTTGGGTTTGAGCCTTGACTTTACTCAGCAAGCTATGGAGCCAGTACCAAGGGCTGCAGTGTGGCATCCAAATTTTGTTACCTCAAGAGGTCATGTCACAATCATTGATTTGGTGCTGCGGGATAATGAAGTAGTTGTTGGAGTGGCAAGAGGTCTGCTGACTCCAAGGGATATGCATGCGTTGGAAAAGAATAATGAACAGATGGTGGTGGAAGACGTTATGGCTCTAAGTGTCCAATTTGCAGCATCTGTTGCAAATTTTGAACAGTGACTTGTGGCAAAGAACCAGGAAGTGCAGGAACTGACAATGTAGTTAGGGAAACAGAGGGGTGCACTGCGGGATTGCCACAACGTAATCCGAGAATTGAGAGAAGAATTAAGCAAGGAGCGTGAAAGAAATGCTATGGAGGCCTTCCAACTGAGGCATACGATTGACGAGTTCCAATCGGTAATCAAGAGACAGAAGGATAAGCTAAAGAGTGAACGTAGAGTGGCGACTAATGATCATCGCAAACTAGAGAAGGACAACGCTGACCTGTCTAGAATGGTTGAGAGATACTCCAAAGAAATGAAGGAGAAGATGGATACCATCGAAAGGACAAATAAGAGAGCCCGAGAGGACCAAGAAAAGGTGTTTGCGAATGCTAGAGATGCAGTGTTCGCACGGCTGTTCGGTGGAATCGGTGTTGAGGTTCGTGGTGTGAAGATTACGGAACTGAGGGCAGAAGGCTAAAGTTCGAAACCTGATGAGGCTGGAGTAGAAGGCCAGAGTTCAAAATCTATTGAGGCCATTGTTGAAGTTCAGGTTCTGAGTCCTATCGTACCTGAAGTGGAGGCTGAGAGTGCTAAGCCTTCTAAAACCCAGGATGAAGTTGAGGTAGCTCAAGGTCTGCTAAGCTTCAGTATCTTGGACGAAGGCAAAAATGCCTAAGTTGGGTTTTATTTTTTGTGCTTGGAACTGGATGTAGTTTCCTTTTTCTTTTTTTTTTTGTATTGCAGTGTGCGGGGGAAGTTGTTGTTGAATTCTAGTGTGCTTTGTGAGGATTGTATTCCTTTTGCTAGTTTTCATTTTATGTACTGTTGTTTGTACTGCTATGAAAATGAAATAAAGTGTTTGTTTGTGGACTTGTGGTTGTCCTGTTGCTATCAGAATGTTGGTAAATGTTGGTTGGTGATGATTATAACATCAAGAGTGGATGATTATGATCGTGAGTTTTGAGTGGAATTCACAGTTGAAATTGGAATCAAAATGAGGAAGTATCCTCGTACTTGTTGAAGCCAGTTGTTGCTAAATTTTGGATGTTGTTGAAGCAGAGTGCGGCATGTGGTAATTTTCAAATGTGTGGGCAATTTTACAAGGTTGGTTTGGTTTGGAAATGATTGGATTAAGTGTGTTTAATCTCAATTTGGACTAAAATGCCCTTGCGTTTAATTTTATGATTTTTCAAAGGACGTTCAAGAAATTGAAGTGAGAAAATTATGATTCTTGATGGAAAATTAGTTTGTGTCGCTACAAGCATGTGGTAATTTTCGGAGAATTTGAAGCCCCTTTTGTAAATTTCGGAATTGCTCAAATAGTGGATTTTATATGATTTAAGTTTCAAGTTCATAATTCGAGGATATGTTAATGTCCTCAACATCCTGAGCACGGTGGTGTGCTCGAAATTCCAAGATTTTGTCGTTTAACCGACGATCGAAGCCTCGCAAATTCTGGACTGTTGATCGAAGATGATCGGACTGTTTGATTGTGTCTGATTCTATATATGTTGTATCTGTGGTGTGAAGAGTCTGTAGGTACATATGGATTGGTGATTGGACGTCTCGATCTTAAGTTATTGTATTTTGAAGTTAAGGCGAGCGATCGCCGTTCGATTGTGCGTGATTGTGCGATCAAGAATGATCCGACCGTTGGATCGGGCCCAAATTGATGCAGAGTGATGTCGGGACTATTTAGAGTCTGTTAGTGCGATCATATTTGAAATATGAGGTTGTGGATCCGAGGCTGATTTTCTGAGTATCGGTTGGACAAGTGGGACACACGTGACCCAAATAGTGACTTTTTGGACAATGGGTGTCATTGGTCCTGTTTTGACGTTGACAGTGTGTACGCCACAGTTTTGGAGTGTTTTGGACGATAATTGATCGCTTTGGACCCTCGGTTTGTCCGAACAACATTTTCGTCATTTAGGAGCGAAATATTGGATTATGGATTTTAAGTTAAGTTGCAAACTTTTCTTAGGTTTTGTTGGAGCTGGAGTTGCTCATTGAGGTTTGAGATTGAGGATTCGTTGAGTTGACAAAATATTAGCAACTTGTACGGGAGGTGAGTAAAACCATCTGAATCGTGAGTAAAATCACGAATGATTATATATATATTATTATGTGATTCTGATAATGTTAATGTATATAATTAACATATTGATATGGTTTTTGAGAAACTGTTTTGTGTGAGTTTAAAATCAATTAAATGTGTTTTGATTTTAAATGAGTTTGCAGGATTTTTGCAAAATTGATGGTATTCTTGGGTGAATGTCCATGATATGTTGTGATTGTATTGTGATTTTCATAAGTGAATGACCAGGTAAATATATATAATTATATATATATATATATATTGCTATGATGGATGTATTTGATATAGACAAATAATATTTAATGTGGAGAATGCATTTTATTGTCTTCGGTGTGTGTAATGTTGTGATTGTAAGGATAGATGTGAGAATGCATTGATTCTTTCAATTGGAAGAGAACCAGCAGGATGGTTTGACCGTGGCAAGTAATTAGGGACTTGTAGCCCTGCGGTGCGAGGCCCCAAACCATTTAGAGATCTAAGTGTCGCCATTACGATGTTCATGAGGGTAACACATAGTTACTTGGCTTTGGCTCAAATTTGTGAATAGACACTGTTGGGTGTGTAGTTTAGTGCTAGTGAGTTGGGAGAGTCGAATGTATTCTCACTTATGTTGTCCAAGAGTGACATTTATGGGCTATGTTTCTAATGGATTTGAAATAGGTTTTGGGTCAACTGAGGACCGAATAGTTCTTATAAAATAACAGAATTGCGTTTTGATGTGTGAAAATTGCTTTTAAGATAAAAGAGTTTTGGTGATGTCACATGCAGTGACTTGACATTTCTTGAAAATAAAAGAATTGTGATGGGGTGAGTTGATTGACTATAAGTACCTTGATTATATAAAGGTTGTGTGATGCTAACGGAAATGCATTGTGATAATATATTGGATTTTGATTAATCGTGTTCTTTGAGTTTTTGCATGTAATTAATGGAGTTGGTGACGGTAAATATATATGTGGGAGGGAGAGAAAGAGGAAGTTAATTAGCTGCTGACAACAACGTAAATGTAACAAACATGAGGTGTTTTCGTTTTCGCAGGTTGGGAAATGAGTAGTTTTATTTTATTTTATTTTTCACCTATTAAAAATTGTTAAATTGGTTAGTTTTGTGCGAGGACAATTGCTAGACTTTAGTTCCTGTTTGATTAACCAGGTTGGACATGATTATACCCAAGATATCCCGATATTTCCATCGAAATTTCCGTATTTTTGGACTACCAATATTTTCAATGTCATCGATATTTTAGATAGTCATAGACCAAAATATCGATAATATTGACGACATGGACCGAAATATCGATAATATCCCGATATTTCCATCGAAATTTCTGTATTTTTGGACTACCGATATTTCCGATATCATCGATATTTTATTCCTTGATTATACCATTAAGAGGAAACAGATCTCCTAACAAATACTTGGGCGTGATGATTACCGTACACTATAGGAAAAATAGAACAAATACCTGGGGCATCATTAAGAGCATCCATAATGATACTATTTATTTTTTTTAGTTAAAATTTAGCTGAAAACCCTATAAAGCTATTTTAGGAGCTCCTTATAAATTTTCAACTCCAACCATACTCTCTAGTTGAGGGAATCATAAATGATTTATTTCTTTTTTTGGTTTAGCATAAATAATTCATCTTCGTATAAAATAATAATAATAATAAAAAATAGTTAGCATTAAATAAATACTTAAAATAGCATTAAAGGTAAAACAACATTTAATTATAGGGAGTCATTAAGAGTCCTTTCTCTCTCCTCAGATTTATGAGCTACTAAAGATCTCCCTATTTTAGGAGCTAGATAGGGAGCTAAATTTTATCTAAGAAGGTGGTTTAGGAAGTCCATTATGAATGCTCTAACTCACAAATACTTGGGGTGTGATGATTACTGATTCATGTGTTATAAGATGTGTAAGACCCGTGTCTTGAGCTTGGAAAGCAGAGAACGGTGAGCAATCCCACATCGCTCGGGGGAGGGAAAGGTGATGTGCCTTATATGTGTGGGCACGTCTCTAACTAACACGAGGCTTTTTGGGAGCTCACTGGCTTCGGATTCTTAGGAACTCCGAAGTTAAGCGAGTTGTGGCTTAGAGCAATCCCAAGATGGGTGACCTACTGGGAAGATATTGTTCGTGAGTTCCCAGTGACAAAACCGTGAGGGCGGAGGCCCAAAGCGGACAATATCGTGTTAGAGGAGTCGGGTCGTGACAAGATGGGTTGATATATATTTTGTAGACATAAGGTATAATATTAATAAATAGATGAGTAGGTTATAATATTAGGGAATTATAATATCATGTGGCAGTATGATAAACAAAGACGATTGTGTCCGTAATTTTAGAAGACAATTACCTTGATCAACATTAGAGCCCCACAATAACGTCAAGATGTTGAGGAGTAATTTTTGGGTGTTCCCGGTACACCACATGGTTGGTGTACAATTCACTAGATGTAGGACATGTGGAAGATTTCCAATGCAACCCACCCATGTGTCATAAAAAATAATGCAATAAATTAGAAAGTAATTTCAAATGCCCTAAGTTTATTGGATGGTACACCAACCACGTGGTGTACCCGGAACATTTAAAAAATTTTCGATGTTGAGGACAAATGTTTGAGTACGACGGTCACCGCAACGTTGTATCCAACTGTTATAATTGGAATGGATTACCCGCATCAAAAGTATGACAAATGAACAATTGCCCGTCGTACTAGCTAGTGGCAGACCCATAATTTTTTTTTTTTTTATGTGCAGCCATGGAAAAGATAAAATACAACAGACAAATGTTTTGTTTGAACCAAATAAATTATAAGAATCTTAAATTTAATTTTAATACCTAACAGTTAGTTTAAATCATTAGGATGTAAACTGCATGTTCCAGTCTATGAATAAAATTCATATTCTATACCCCAAAAAAAATATGAATAGTACATGAATAAATTAAAATGAATACTTATATATTATATTATATAAAATAAAATCATTCGACGCATAAATGGATGAAGAACCTGCAATCGGTTAGAAAATACGGAAATAATAAAAGACAAAACATGCCATAATTTTTTTCTTTGAGTTATAGCAATCGTCCTGAACTTTGGGGACCAAATAAAATATGGTCATAAGCTCCATAAAACGTATAACTAATATCTGCATGTATGATTATTAGTAAAGAATATAAACCAAAACGAAATAGAAAATTAGAGTATAAAGAAATACAGGGTAAATTTCACTTTATACCACCCACATGTTTCTTGAAATTCAGACTTTGCTACATGAATTTTTTTCCTCTCATTTTCATTCCCAACGTTAACTTTTCATATCTGCCTCACACCTCCGTCTATGTTACCATCAGAAAATATGTTTATGTATTTTCTGGATTGATATATAATTATGTATTTTATTATGCGTTGGCATTTGTACAGTTTGCACCAAAACTTGCTTTATAGGAATTGAAAGCACAATCTACACCAAAAGCTCATTCTGCCATTGATTACAAACAAAAGGGAATTGAAAGCACAATTTGCACCAAAAGGTCATTTTTTTTTTTATCATAAAGCTTTGTATTCAAATCCAAAAAGGAAGAATGATACAACAGCCGGCAAAAGCCAGTGGAGAAAAGCAGAAACAAACAACAGGGAGGTCAGACAAGTCTAAGCTCCATCGAAGCCTAGTATTGTAGTCTTAACCCCCACCAAATAAAAAACTGAAAACTACCTACTGGTATTGCCATCCAATGGTGGGCAAGGCAGATCATCAGAATTTAAAACTCCAACAACAGACAATGGTGGTCGGGTGACCCAACTTTGCAGTTCCATAGCCCTCAAACCAATCGAAGCTGCTGCATGAGCAACTCGATTTGCACATCTAGGCACCCAGTTCCAGGCCACATCATCCAAGCACAGAGACAAATTCTGAATTTCATCAATGATTGGCGTGATGACCCAAGAGTTGTTGCCTATCCTTCCGCGCAAAGCATCAATTACCACTTTGCAGTCAAATTCAAAAATAATCTTCCCCATGCCCCTTTCTTTTGCAAACGTAATTGCACAAAGGCCAGCAGAAGCTTCAGCAACAAGGGCTGAATCGCAGATGAGAGGGGAGGAGAGGCCCCTACACCAAATTCCATTTAAATCACGAATAACCACTCCAATACCACAAGTATAAGAACCAGGAATCCAGGCACCGTCAAAGTTTACTTTCAAGGTATTGCTAGTCGGAGGAGACCACCGGGTTCCACGAGATAGAGAGTTGGGAGTTAGAGGTTGAGAAACCATTAGGTCTCTATCAAGAGCAGTGGCACCCACAAATTCGGTGCAAGCCTCCCTAGCACTCTCAATAACATGGCCCGGGTCCGGGGTGGTACCTTCAAAGACAAAGCGGCACCTGGATTTCCAGATTTCCCAGCAAATGAAGCTAATGAGGGAAAAACAGTGGTTACGGTCCTCATTGGTGACGCCAGGAATCAATAGAATGCCTTCAAGCCACCTATCAAAGGAAGTGATTCCCTGAAGGTCAATTCTGTAAGACAACTCAGAGCCAAACCATACCAGTTGGGTCCATGGGCAGAGAAAGAGGATATGCTCAATAGATTCCTCATAACACTCGCAAATTGGGCAAAGAGGGTTGCTAATAATCTTCCTTCTGAACAGGGACGGTCTTGTGGAGAGGGAACAAGAAAGAGCTCTCCAAAGAAAGTGTTTGATTTTGGGGAGTGTTTTGATTTTCCAAACAGACTTCCAGACAGTTTCTGGAATAGAATGGGAGGAGAAGTTATGGGTAGGTATGGTTGTGTGGAGCCTTGCTTGAAAGCGGTGATAACCTGATTTCACAGTATAAGTGCCCACAGCGTTCCACGGCCAGATTAGTTTATCTTCACGATTTGTAAGGCCAATCGGAGTGCATCTAATGCGATCCAAAGTTTCCCTGCTTAACAAGATGGAGATATCATCAAGATTCCATGTATGATTATGCTTGTCCATAATATCCTGAACAAATTGAGGGGCAGAGGGGGAACATGCTTGATAGGTTGAATGACTCCATCCTGCGTAGATGAGACCCAACTATCAGTCCAAATACTTGTAGTGGCACCACTGAACACTTGATACCTAGCATCCATGAGTAAAGCGTCTCTCCCATCCAACAGACTTGCCCAAGCCCACGAGGGACGGGATCCTTTTTTTGCTTTTACGAAATCGCAGTTAGGAAAGTAACGAGCTTTTAAGATCTTAACCCACGTAGCATTCGGATTTTGAATTATTCTCCAACCTTGTTTAGCTAACAAGGCAAGATTAAAGCTGGAGAGGTCACGAAACCCCATCCCACCTTCACCTTTAGCTAATCCAAGCCTCGACCAAGATTTCCAATGGAGGCCAGATCCCTCTTCAGAATTTCCCCACCAGAATTTGGCCAATTCACTAGTTATTTTCTTGCAAGTTCCTTCAGGAAAGCGAAAGCAAGTCATCGGGTATGCAGGGACCGCTGTAGCCACAGATTTAATTAATACTTCTTTGCCCGCTAGTGATAAAGAATTTTGCTTCCATCCCTCAATCTTCCCACGAATTCTCTCCAAAATATAATTCAGGGAAGCCATTTTGGATCTGCCCCAGATAGTTGGCAGCCCCAGATAAACCCCCGGTTGTCCACACCATCAATACTCAATAAGGAGCATAAGCTTCTTCTAGTTTCCTCAGGAGTGTTCGAAGAGAAAAAAGCACAAGATTTTTGAAAATTTATGCATTGACTAGATGCCAAGCAATATTTATCCAGTACTCCTTTTAGATTCCTGCAGTTAAGCTCATCAGCCTTCACAAAGAAGAGGGAGTCATCAGCAAAGAACAAATGCGAGAGAACGGGGCATCGCCGAGCAATTTTGATTCCAGAAACTTCACCATTACTGACGAATTTCGTGAGGTTCATAGAAAGAGCTTCACTGACCAGTAAGAATAGGTAAGGTGAGAGTGGATCCCCTTGTCTCAAACCACGAGAGGGCTTAAAAGAGCGGCCAGGTCTGCCATTTACAATGACAGCAAAAGACACCGTAGTGAGACAAGCTTTGACAAGGCGAATCCAGTCACTAGCAAAGCCCATTTTTTCCATAAGAACAAATAGAAAGTCCCACTCAATGCGATCATAAGCCTTATTCATATCAACTTTAATGCCCGCTTCAAAGACACCCCCAGTTTTTTTCTTCTTTAAATAATGAAAGGCCTCATGAGCAACGAGGATATTATCTTGGATTTGCCTTCCCGGTACAAACGCATTTTGATTATCTGAAATAATATCTGGAAGAATTACCTTCAACCTGTTTGCCATCACCTTTGCTAAAATCTTGTAAGAGCTATTGCAAAGTCCAATAGGCTGCCTAAACTGGTTTGCGTTCTCAGGATCAGGAACTTTTGGGATGAGAGCAATAAGGGTCTTGTTTAGCTCCTCTAATTGGCACCAACCCCTCTGAAAATCATGGGTGGCTCCAAATATTGATGGTTTCACGATATCCCAGAACTGGTTGTAAAACATCCCAGGGAAACCATCTGGGCCTGGGGCTTTGTCTGCTCCAAGTTGTTGAGCAGCAGCTTTGATTTCATCCTCATTGAAAGGCGCAAGCAGGAGAGAGTTCATTTCGGGGGTAACAATCCTATCAACATTGTTTAAAGTGCTGGACCAATCACGAGGACCAGAAGTTTTGAACAGGTTGCTAAAGAAATCGAAAAATTCATTTCTAATTGCCTGCTCACCGACCAACCAATCCCCAGAATTATTTCGAATTTTGAGAATACGATTTCGTTGTCTCCTTTGAATGGTGGTTAGGTGGAAGAACTTTGTGTTTGAATCACCGGACTGCAGCCAATTGATTCTTGACCTTTGCCTCCAGAATTGCTCCTCCCACCGCCACAGTTTATCCAGTTCAGCTTTGAGACATCTTTGTTTGGGTATGGAAACATCAGACAAGGTAGCATTTTGCAGAAGACCAAGTTCTTCAATCACCTCATTGATTCTAATTTTGCAGTTTGGGAAGTGCACCTTATTCCACTTCAAAAGCTCAGTCTTGCAAAAGTGCAGGTTTTGAGCCCATTGGTTAATATTTGTGCTGTTACCTTTGGGCCTCCATGAGCGCTTGACGATATTTCCACATTCCTCCTCTTTGAGCCATTGTGCTTCAAAGCGGAAAGTCTTTCCTTTTTTCATATGGCAGATTGGATTGCTATCAAGTAAGATGGGGCAATGATCTGATCCCACCATGGCACAGTGGATAACACAAGTGTTCTGCCAATTCTCCAGCCAGTCAGGATTAACAATAGCACGATCAAGTCGTTCCCTTATGATCAAATTGTCTCCACAGAACCTTTCCCAAGTGAACCCTTGACCTTTAAAGCCCAGGTCCACCAGGTTACAAGTCTGCATGAATTCGATAAGATATCTCCGCCTTGCGGTGTTCCAATCGTTACCACCATCTTTTTCGTGTTGCCAACAAACCTCATTGAAGTCCCCGATAACCATCCATGGTTCGCCATCTCTGCGACCCCATCTAAGCAGCTCATCCCAAAATTCAGTTTTCTCAATATTATAAGGGGTGCCATAAAGCCAAGTGCATCTACCATAGAAGGATTCAGAGGGCATCGTAACCACTGCATCAATCCAATTTTTAGTAGTCTCCAGAAAAACAATGTCCACATTTGATTTCCACTAGATGCTTAGGCCACCGGCCTTCCCAATAGGATCCACCGTTAGTCCCTTGTGAAAACCACATTGCTTCCTCAACACTTTATTTCTGTGGCAATTCTACATTGTTTCCATTAGAATACCACCGAGGGATTATTGGAACGAATGAGTTCCTTGAGATATAGAACTGTCAAGGGATTTCCCAAACCTTGACAGTTCCATGATAGTTGTATCATTTCCGAGACAATACCAAGGAGATCACAGGTTCAGTAATTTCCATCAGGTCGAACTAACAGTTTCATATCATCCTCTCCGATCACAAGGAGGACCTATGAATCCGCAGACTGGTGAGCTTGCAGGAGTTAAAGCTTCAAGGGGAAAAAGGTCGAACGCCTGGCGGGCCACTTGCATAAAGCTTAGAAGAGACAACAAGTTTTGCTTTCCAAAAGCCAAAACCAGTCTTGGTAAAAAATGCTTTATTGGAGCAAGTTATCGAGCACCTCGTGTGCCACATGCATATAGCTTAAGAAGAGACACCAAGATTAGCTTTCCAAAAGCCAAAACCAGTCTTGGTCCATCATATCAAGGGAGGGATCAAACCGTTTATATGCATCGGAGAGGTCTGTACCCAAAGGAAGCCAGAGTCTGTACCCCAAAAAAGGTTGTAGAGAGAGAGTTGAAAAAGCAGATGAAAGGAGGAAGAAAAAAGCAAGTGGTAAAGAAATAGGGAAAACGGGTGAAAAGTGGAGAGATGGGGGCTGGGGAAATTTGTAGGGGGTGTGAACAGACGGATCAAAGTGTGTGTGTGTGTGCGAGAGAGAGAGAGAGAGAGGTGGCTGTGATTAAAGAAAATGTGATTTCTCATTTATTGAATGAATTGTTTGTACAGGCTTTATATTAAAAATACAATGATGAGCTGCCAAATACAGTACAGATAAGATTAATTCTGAGATAGGTAACTAAGACTAACTAACTAACTAATTATTTACTGCCTTTAGCCCCCTCAAGCTCAAGTGAGGAGAGCTGCACCGTGAGCTTGCTTCAAGAAAAGAATGTACGGCGGTAGGTAAGGGTTTAGTAAAGATATCAGCAACTGGATGTGCGGAAGAAACAAACCGAATATGCAAGAACCCTTGTTGAACCAATTCCCGGGTAAAGTGATAATCAACTTCCCACGTGTTTTGTTCGTGCACTAAACACAGGATTGGAAGCGAGATGAATAGCATTGATTGTCACACCGCAGAGAAGAGGAGGAGAAGGTGGCGAAAACCAATGTCTCGAAATAATTTGGACAAATAGAGTAACTCGTGATCATGGCAAGACCACGATATCGACCGTTGGAGCTGCGAGATACCGTTGGTTGCTTCTTAGCAGACCAGGAAATTAAATTGGAACCAAGATAGATACCAGCCACTAGTAGACCTCCGATCAATAGGACAACCAGCCGATCGGCGTCTGTGAAGGCTTGCAAACCAAGAGAACCCTTAGTAAACGAGACCCCCATATCAAGAGTGCCCTTGAGATAACGGAGAATTCTTTTAACAGCACCCAAGTGATTAGAACGAGGTGATGCAAGTGTTGACAAACAAGATTAACAGCATAAGAAAGATCTGGTCTAGTCCAAGTAAGGTCTTGAAGGGCACCCATGTAGAGCGATAGAAAGTAGCATCCTCAAGAATATCTCCAGAATTATCCAACTTAAGAACCAAGGGAGTAGAACAAGAACTAGATCCAAGAAAATCTGTCTTCTTGAGAAGATCACAAGCATATTTTGTTTGAGAAAGAAACATGCCTTTAGCGAGATCTTGTAACTTCTAAGCCAAGGAAATATAGTGTAAGGACCAAGATCCTTAATTGGGAATTTGGCACGAGATGAGAAATAAGATTGGTACAAGGCATGTGCGATTGCAGTGACTAAAATATCATCAACATAGACCAAAACAAGAACAAGAGAACCACCACACGATTTAATGAAAAGTGAAGAATCTGCACGAGAAGATCGAAACCCCAAAGAGACCAATGCTTTGAACAATTCATCATACCATGCCCTAGGGGCTGTTTTAAGCCATACAAAGATCGATTGAGCTTACAAACAAAATTTGGCTTTGTAGAATCTGCAAAGCCGGTGGTGAGACATAAACACATTCTCCTTCAAAAATCCATGAAGGAAAGCATTACTCACATCCAATTGATTTAAGAACCAATCATATTGGACTGCCAAAGAAAGAAGAAGTCGATTGTAGTAGGTTTAGCCACGGGGCTAAAAGTTTCATGAAAATCCAATCCTTCTTGCTGGTGATATCCCTTAGCAACCAAGCGAGCCTTGAATTTTCAATGTACCATCGGTTTAAACTTAGTCAGAAAAACCCACTTGCAACCAACTAAATTACGTCTCAAGATGGAGGGACCAAGGTCCAAGTGTTTGTTTGTTCCAAGCGATAAGTTCACTCTTCATGGCCTCAATCCACCTTTGGATGTTTAGCAGCTTGCTTATAGGTAGTAGGAGTGGTAGGAAGAAGAAGCAAGAGAAAGTAAAGAAGAAGGTAAAGGATGCTTAGTGGTAGCAAGAGCTTTAGGTTTAAAAATACCATGTTTGGACCTAGTAAGCATAGGATGAGTGTTGCAAAGCAGGAGGCGAAGAAGAAGAAACAGGATAATGATGATTGGGAAGGTTGAGAAGGTTGAGAATGGTGAGAATTTTGAGAAGGATGAGGGGTTGAGAAGGATGAGGGGGTTGAGAAGATGATAAGGAAGATAAAGAAGATTGTGGAGGAGAAGAAGTGACCACAGAAAAGTAAGAGGAATGATAGGAAAATGTGAAGAAAGAGGATCGAGAAGAGGAAGAAGAAAGCAGTAGCATGAAAAGGAAAATAGATTCATGAAAAGTAACATGTCTGGATACATAAAGGCGATTTGTAACAGGATCAAGACACCGATACCTTGGAATGATTAAGACTATAACCTTGAGAAACACACAAGATAAACTCTTGGGATGTAATTTGGATGGACTATAAGGTTTTAACCAAGGAAAACATTGACAACCAAAAATTTTAAGTGAGTGATAATTGGGTTTGGAGTGAAACAAGAGTTCAAAGGAGAGAGGTGAGAAGAAGTAAAGGGTAGTCTCGGTTGATAAGATAGAGTGCGATGAGGAAAGCATCAACCCAAAACTGAAAAGGAACTTTAGAAGCAGCCAACAAAGTTCTAGCCAATTCAACTATGTGCCTGTGTTTTCGCTCTGCAGCACCATTCTGCTCTGGAGTGTGAGGACAACTTAATTGATGAACAATTCCTTCTTGATTAAGAAACTGCTGAAAACTAGAACTTAAGAATTCCCCACCAGAATCACTCCTGAGTACCTTGATTTTGGAGTCTAATCGTTTTTCCATTGTGACTTTAAAGGTCTTGAAAATACCAACAACATCAGATTTGAACTTCATGGGGTAAATCCAAGCATACTTAGTAAAATCATCCGAGAAAAAGAACATAGTATTTATTTCACAAGCGAAATTTACGGGGACTAGGACCCCGGACATCACTATGCAATAGTTCCAAAGGCTTGGTAGTTTTAGAGCACGAACAATGAAATGGAAGTTTGGATGCCTTTCCAAGTTTACAAGCGGAAAGCAGAGTACACTTGTAGCAAAAGAACTTGAGATAGAGTGCGCTTTATTATGACTAACTACTTGCCTAAAAATAGAAATATGAGGATGGCCTAATCTCGCGATGCCAAGTGAGCAAATCACATTTATGGACAAGAAAAGAAGAAGCGAGTAACCATTCTTTGCAGCATGAGCCAACAGAGCCAAAGAGTCAACTTGTACATACCCTCCTTAAGTGGACTGTGGTAAAAGCATCTTCTTGTAACCAAATCCTTAATAACAAATTCGAGATGGATAGAGAGTCGAGAGAACATTGATTATCCTCTAAGAACTTCGAACTGATAGTAAATTACGAGTAATATGAGGAACATGTAAAATATTCCTAAGAGCAAAATTAGCGGAAGGAGTTGCAACAAAGAAGAACCAATATGTGAAATAGGTAAGCAATTACCATCTCCAACTTGCAAAGAATCGGGCCGGAGTAAGGAATAGAATTACAGAATGATGGTATCGTGATCACATGAGTCATAGCACCGGTATCCATGATCCAAGAGGTAGAAGAACCAGGCAAATGAGGTTGAGATTGTGGATTGACATAATGGCAGAGTATTGAGTTGGGGACGGAGAGGAAGTCATATTGAGAAGACGACCTAGCTTCACGCAAGTGGCAGCACCATGGCCACGCTTGTTACACAATTGACAAACAATAACTCCATGAGAAGTATTAGAAGAAAAACCAAGAGAAGAATTGGGGTGGATGGAGAGCCGCCATGAAAAAATTGAGACGGTGCACGAGGAAGATGATCCAATATTAGAATTTTGCATCCAAGAAAAGCGAGGAGGTGTTGGAAGCAATCCACGAGAGCGAATTCATAGGACGAGACCGAAATGGAGCACGAAAGTGAGGTTGACCCGTGAACCACGACCTCTGTTCTTGAAAGAGGCATGAGAGCCACGACCTACGTGTTGTGAAAATGCAGCATAAGCATGAAATGGTTCATGCGTGACCGTCATAGATGAGCGAGTCTTCATAACAGGATCGCAGCCTTCACGACCAAGCAGAAACCATGAAGTTCATCGAGAAGACCGGATCAACTGCGAGTTTCAATAGAAGTCACAAAGGAATCATACTCCTCGGGAAGACCCGGCCAAGATGTAAGCAACCAGATCAACATCGGTGAGAGGATGGCCAGCCGCACCTAAACCAACGACAATTTCCTTCATCTGCTGCAAATATGTGACCATAGAGGCGAGATCACCTTTAGTTAGGTTTGAAGAGCGTGATCGCAATTGATGAATGCTTGCTCTAGAAACTCCGGCGAACCGTTTCTCAAGAAGTTCCCAAAGATCGCGCGAGGTCTCAATACCCACTGATGAGAGAGAAGATCTCAAGATAAAGTGGAGATAATCCAAATCATCAAGCTTTGATCCTTATCATACCAAAGATCATAGGTGGATTCTCAATGATGGAACCGTTAGAATCAACAATTGTTCGAGGAGGAGGAGACTCGGCCTGATGTGAGACCGAGCATCTTGAATTCTGAAGAATTGGGAGAAAAAGATTTTTCCAGTAAGTAGTTGCTTGCACGAAGTTTGATCGGAACCATGCCAGAAATATTCCGGACAAGGTGAGTGAAAGTCGGAATTGAGGGACTTGATGGTGTCATGTGACCGTAAGAAGCTTGAGAATCTGCCATGGAAGCAGAAAGGAAGAAGAAATTTAGGGTTTGAAAAGGAAGAAAAGCTCAAAAAGAGAGAGCGGAAGAGAGGATCGAATGGCGATGATACCATAAAGAAAATGTGATTTCTCATTTATTGAATGAATTGTTTGTACAGGCTTTATATTAAAAATACAATGATGAGCTGCCAAATACAGGTACATATATAAGATTAAGTTCTGAGATAGGTAACTAAGACTAACTAACTAACTAATTATTTACTGCCTTTAGTGATACGGTCTCACTATGGATTCGTAAAAGCTGAGAATTTCAAAAATAGATAATGGAGGAAAGGCTAAAAGAGCAAGAGGTACAAAGAATTAAAGAAAAGGCTAAGACAAGCTTAGGGAAATCACCAGAAACGGTGAAGGGACTCTCACTGGGGAGAGGGAGCCAGTTGTTCACCAAAAGGTCATTCTGTCATTCATTATATAACAAAAGGATTGCAGGAGGGGTTCATTCTTCCATTCAATTACATAACCCAAACCCAATGCAAATACAAAATCAGCCAAGACATAACAACTAACATAACCCAAACCCAATGCATGAGGGTTTTTAGGAGTTTGTGTATGAGTTTGCAAATGTCTAATAAATCGTGTAGAACTTGAAAATGCCTAATAGAGTTTGGGGGGTTTTATTTCGTTAACCCACAAAATTATAAAAGATTTCAAGTGAAAAAAAAAAATTACCATGGAGGCAACAAATAAAAAAGCATTACAAAGTCAATAGGTCTAGCCAAGTGGAAAAGGGCCTTGACTTGCAGACTAGAAGTCTTAGGTTTGAACCCAAATGGCATCTTAATTGTGTGCATGTGTGCGAAAAAGCTCCCCTCCTCTTGTAGTTTAGACTATTACTTGTACTAAAAAAAACATTACAAACAAAAACAAATTTTTTTTATAACGTTCCTAGCACATGGTCTAGTTTTCTTAATAAATTGGATATGTTGCACATAATTTGTTGCATAATTTAACTGTTTGGGGACATGCGTCATGGCCTCCCCCTTCCCAAACTACCTTGAAACAAGTCTTACAAACTACATGTATTACTTGGTGACAATCTCCACCAAGCTATTGAAAGCTCGTGGGGAGCTACCATTCCATTCAACAGCTTGTTGGGCAAGATTTTGTAGGATCTTTAATTTTTCTCTCATTTCTTCTCCTTCTTTTTGCTTCAAGACCAATTTCAAGGCCTTAATCGCTGCAGGTTTTGTGATGATCCCTCCCTCAACCCCAACACCAATCCCCCATGCAGCCTCTACCGTCCTCATGTTAAGATTTTGGTCCCCAAAAAATGGCCTGCAAATCATAGGCACACCACCAACAATGCTCTCCAAAATCGAATTCCACCCACAATGTGTCACAAAAACCCCAGTTGAAGAATGCCCCAAGACTTGCACTTGTGGAGCCCATGAAAGTATTTTCCCATTTAGGCTCATTTTGTCATACCCCTTGGGCAATATTTCCTCTATGTTGCCCCTAAATGACCAAATAAATGGAAACCCACTTTCAATCAATGCTTCAGCAAATGCTGCTAGCTCATGAGGTGGTGGTGTCACCACACTTCCAAAGCTAATATATGCCACCGATGCTGGCTTCTGCGTGTCCAACCACTCTAAGCAGCCACTTTCATCGTTAAGCAATGGCGGCGTTGATGGTGATGGTGATGGTGATGACGGTATTAGGCTAAAGGGTCCAACGTTGAGGAACTTCTGGAATCTTGACTTGAGCACATTCACAACTTCAGGGTCTACTTCTTCAAAAGAGTTTATTGCAACAGCGGTCGCTTTAGGCAGCTTCTGTCCCATTTTGTATAATAGGGTTGCTAAGGGTGACTCTAACTTTCCTACTATTCCTTCAGGTAGGTCGTGCGTCTGAAATCTTGAAAATTCGGGAAGGAAGTCGAGGGTTTGTTTTCCACATCCTGAAAATAAATGTTATGATGCTATCAATATTCAACTAATGTATATGATCAGTATAAAAACTAAAATAAGCTGAAAATTAATTCAGAAAAACTAAACTTAATTATGGATTAAATGAATACATAAAAAAGAAGAAAAAGAAAATAAAACTGTCTCCTGTGGATTTTTCATGTGTCACCTACCAAAGCAACCACAAGTTAACTGCCCTACTTATTTAATAAAAATACAAGGGACCACTGATCTAACATTCGAGATTTTTCATGTGTCCTCCATTTTTCATGTTGATAAAGAAACTGCATATACATCATACATAGGATAACACTAGGCTTATCACATTGTGTATGTATCATCTCTTTTATAGAGGTGGAGCCCACTAATAAAATGGGGGCGTATCTCTATTAGAGAAATAATACACGGTATGATATATAAATGTGGTATGCCTAGGCAGTAGCATACATAATTAAATTAACAATGCATTGAACTTCCTATGGCCAAAATTCGTTGACTTATTATACCAAAAAAAAAAATATCGTTAATTGACCATAAAATGCATAAAAGGTTGAATAAAGCGTATAGGGTCCTTGGTTAATTATCAAATAGCAAATGAATCCTTACCACTGGTTCCAAGCCTTTGGCGTATCAAGTCTGTGTCAACGTGAACCAGCAGTGAACGTGGTCCACCCGTCCAAACCGGCACCCAGGGGACTTTCATCTCCTCCGCCATATCTCCAACAAACCAGAAGAACGCATCCGATACCAAACAACCAACCCTCAACCCCGTCGCCGCCTCGGCATCCTTCAAACTCCTCATAAAGTTCCCAGGCGCCGCCTTCAAGAAAAACCCGACAGCCACCTCAGGGTTGCCAGAGAACACGAAGTCCTCTGGCAACCCGTCAGCCACGTTGTAAGCCTTCACATTGTGGAGGCTCAACGGCGACTTGGAGAAGAGGGCAGCGTTGGCTTTGGAAGTTGTCAGGAACGAGAAGGCCACCTGAGGGGCCGCCGCAGCTAGTCTGAGGACGAGGCTGAGGAGAGGGCCGGCATGGGAACCGAAGGGGAAGGCCAAAACGGAAACATGGTGAGTTTGGGGTTTGGAGTTTCCTACCATAGTTATTGGATGGTGTTGATCTTGTGCTGTAAAAAATGTGATTTTTTTTATAGGAGGGGAACATGGATAGGTGGGTAAAGAAATGGTAGCAAATTACTTGTGCGTGGTTATGGCACGTTCACGGATATTTTTTGGTTGTTGAAAAGAAGTTAATGACATAGTGGACACGCTGGGAGATACTTGGTTGTGAAACGAACAACGAGACGTGAGAATTAATTTCACCGTGTACGTGACGGTGTTAAAACAACAGCCATACATATGACAACTAATTAATTTCACTCTTATTACTTTAGAGCATCCACAATTATGCTTCTTATTTTTTAGTTAAAATTTAGTTAAAAACACACAAAAGTTATTTTAGGAGCTCTTTATAAAATTTGAATTTCAATCATACTCTCTAGTTTATGGAGTCATAAATACTATAGTTATTTTTAAATTCAATATGATTTGTCCATCTTTATAAAAAAAATAATATTAAAAATAGTTAACATTAATTAAAAATTTAAACTATACATTAAACAAAGCAACATTAAATTATAGGGAGCCACTAGGAGTCCTTTCTCTCTCCTCAGGTTTAGGAGCTTCTAGAAGTCTCCCCATTTTAGGAGGTGGATAGGGAGCATGGTTGGAGATATGTTTTTCCAATTCCTCCCTAAAATTTATCTAAGTAGATGGTTTAGGGAGTTCATTGTGGATGCTCTTACAGTCCCGATCTCTTGAACTCCTTTCACTCTTATTACCTTACAGTCCCGATCTCTTGGACCATAGGAGTCCAAGAGATTGTGGTCACCAACCGTTGGATATAAATCCAACGGTCCAAAAAAGTTTCTTAAAAAGAGCGCAAGAGTGGGTGAAATCCAATGGTGGGTAACCACAAATGTGGTCCAAGAGATCGAGACTGTATTATCTCAATTACAATGTCTAATTGTTAATAACTTAATTTACATGATGTGGCCAGCTAATCTCATGTAGAATTGGATTTTTTTTTTTTTGGGCAACTGAAATTTCATTCTTAGACAGATATCAGATACAAGGCCCAACAAAGACAAAAGCCAAAAATTTACCCAAATCGAAACAAAGACCCAAAAGCAGCAAACCCTACCAGTAACACAGAAACCATAACCGCCCCGTCGCCAACTCCGCATCATTGAGCAGATAGGAGAAACAGCCGAGGAGGGCATCTGCTGCAAGATTAAAGAACACAAACAGGTGCTAAATCAACCAAAATGGGAAACTTAACAAGGAGAAAATGTTTGGGCCTGTTTTTTACATACCAGATATTGGGGCCAAACTATGGCTTGAGCTTTAATATCAATAGAATATCCGGACCAATCAAATGGTTATTTATAAGAAAATTATTATTTAATTGATAATTATATACACTAAGTGGATATTCTCGGCCACCCAAGGCACTTTGTTCTCCTCCGCTATATCTCCGGCGAACCAAAAGAACGCATCAGTCACCTAACACCTGACCTTCAACCTTGTTGACGCCTAAACATCCTTCAAAGCGCTCATAAAGTTACCGGACACCGCCTTCAAAAATAGCCCAATAGGTTCCCTGTGACGACCCTGACCCATTTTATTAATTAAAATGAATTAATTATTTTAGTTAATTATTTTGGGAAATTAAAAGGATTTAAAAAGGATTTATTGGAATTATTTTGGAATTAAATAATTAAGGGGTATTGGAGGTCATTTAATTTTCGGGACGGAATTTGGCGACACGGGTTGCGCCATTGCGTCCGGATCGTCGAGACGAGTCCGTTGACAGGCGGAACGTGTCAATTGGAGGTCGGGAGCTTGAGGGGCATTTTGGTCTTTTCGCAAAAGCGATAATTTGATAAAAGTACCCCAGCTGACCAGTCAGCTCTTTTCTCTCTCTCTCCTCCCGGTTCTCTCTCTCTCCTCTGCGATTTCTCTCTCACCGACCCTCACTCTCTCTCTCTTGAATCCGCGAAGACAGGCACGGTTGGGTCCGAGGCAGGTCCCAAACGATCCCTCTCCTCCTCCCGGTCCACACCCGCCCAAGATCACCGGTCGAAACCCGGCGATGAGCGACGGCAAGCTCTGCAAGTTCGGCCGAAACCTCCATTTTCGCCAGCGACGTTTCCGCCACCACGACCTCCGATTCCACTTGCAAGGTAGCCCTCCTTCCCTTCTTTCGATTTGAAGTGCGCGACAACGTTGGCCGGCGTAGCCGCCGTGGCCAACGTCTGGCTGCGGCCTAAACCCTAACCGGTTGGGCTTCGATCCGCGGCTTGCCGGCGGTTCTGGGGTGGCTCGGCCGGTTCCGAGCTTCCCAAGGGCTCTTGAGTCGGCCCAGGGTAGGCGGTGTAGGAGGTGGCGGCGTTTTGAAGTTGGCCTGTTTTACTCAAGGCACCCGCCACCCACGGTGGCGCGTGTGGCGGCGCGTGGTGGAGGGTGGTGGCGGTTCATGGGTCCTTTGAGACCCTCGTATCGCTACGAACGCGTAGGAGTTGACGGATCGCAATTCGGAGATCGTTTGGTTATCGAACGGATCTCGCCTATTGCGCGTTATCCGGGTTCGATATGTTCGGGCCGTTGGATCGGTCCCTTTTCCAAGTATGTTGTTCCCTGTATTTTTAGGATCGTGTAGGATTTGACGGATCGTGATTCGGAGTCCCGGATACTCCGGATCATTGACTTGAAGTTAGAATTAAACCATAATCGTCCGATCGTACGATCGTGAGAAATCCGACCGTCGGATCGAGACCAAACTTTCAGGACGTGTTAGTTAAACCGTAGTGAACCTGTAGGAACTTTCGGATCTAAGTTTGGAGGTCATGGGACCCACGTGCCCGGTTTGACCTATTAGGGTCGGTTTGACCAAGTTTGACCAGGGTTGACCGAGGGTCTCCCGAGGTCTGTTTGCAGTGTAGTTGACTTTGTTGGACTTCTAGGAATGTCCGGATCGATTTGGAGGTCTTGGGCTCCGCGGGCCCGGGTTGACCGAAAAGGGGTGTTTGACCGCCGGTTGACCGTGAGTCTTCCGGGACGGTCCCACTGGTTAAAAGAGGTAGTTTGACCTTAGAATCCTTCGTAGGACGTACGTGCACGTTAAGTGGGGTTTTGTTAGGGTTTAAGTTTTCGATTCTCGTTCGGTTCACGGTACTAATCCAATCTTCGTATCTATCGCTTTAGGTACTCTGTTTCTGGTACGCAGCAAGTGAGACCCTTTGGGGTTATGCAGCGTAGGACCAACGGTGAGTGGACTTTGTTTTCAAATGAGCATGATTTGAATGTTTTGCATGAACTGCATGAAATGAGATTTAATGGTTTTAAATCTTGAATTTATTAATAATTTAAAGTCTTGATTTGACTTTGATTGAAATGTATTAAAAGGAATTGCATTGAGGTAAATGCATGGTTTGGGTTGCCGGTTTATTGTGGGGCCCTGATGGCTATTTTATTATTATTTATACCTTTGGGTATCGAACGGGACGTGGTTAACGCCCGATGGTTTTTCGTATTGAAATTGGTTTATATAATTGAGCTATTTTGAGCTTGAAGTCGTATACTTTATAAAAATGAGAATTTATGGACCTTTTGGGATATTATATTTATAAGGGTGGTTTTATTATATATTATTTATATAATTGAATATTTGGACGTTAACGTAGTCCGTTTGGTTACGTATTCGGTTTTGGCGTTTAAAACCTTTTGAAGTAATATTTACTTATACCTTGATTATATATGTATATTTTCATACATATATATATTGATTTTGAATAAATACTTTGGAATAATGGGGATTGATTATACGTATATTCATACATATCTATATACATAGATATGTATATGGGATCGGCTTGAGTTTTTGTACTTTAAAGGATCTTTATGTTTTATGTATATATATATATATATATATATATATATATATATATTTATATATATATATATATTTATATATATATATATATTTATATATATATATATACATATGTATATTTTGGATTATACGTCTGATTTAACGGTATGTATTTACGGACGAGTTCCTTATACTTTAATTATATATATCTTTGGGTTGGAATGCCCGGCGTCGGGACGTGAGGTCCCTCATATAATTATATTGATATTTTGAATATGGAAATATATGTTTGGGACGGTGATGTCCTTATTTTGAATATATATATGTTGACCTTGAATTTTGGACGCTTGGGTCCGGGTAACTGTATTTGGATTTGGGTGCATGATTGTGGGTTGAAATGTGAAAGTATATGAATATGTATAAATGGATTATTGCAGGGCAATGGTTGTGAGTGTTGTAAACACCGTGTTATGTACCTCCCCTCCTGTTCTGATACGGTTACTGAGATATGGTTCGATCCGGTGCATACCTTAACGGGGTGTAGCTGTAGACTCTTAATTGAGTATTTAGTCAGCGCGCATGGACTAGTTCGGACGTAGGGGTATTGAGTATGCGTACTCTGCCATACGGGTCGGGTAGCATAATCCATTACTATGGACGGCTAAACCCTGGGTACGGGGCCACCGCGGTGTAGTCCTCGTATCCAGTTAAACTATCCCCTGTTGGATGGTTTCCCCGGTACACTTGATCTGGTGTTGAGTTGTTATTGTATATATATATATGTATATATATGTATATGCGTGGGTTATTATATTCGTATTCTTATTTCTTTTAGTGAGGATCCCTCCTTACTTGTCGTGCTTGCGAGCACAGGATTGTGAGTTGGGGAAGTTGGGGAAACTTTACACTTACTTTGACTTCAGTATTTGATTGAATTTCAGTACTGGTTATGTTTTACTTGTTGGATTGTAAATCCGGATTTGATATATTTATATATATTTATATAAATGCTTTGAAGTACAATAAATGTCTATATTGCTGTCGAGTTGGGTTTTCTTGACGTATACGAATTATTCGGCATTTAAAGGTTTGTTTTACTTTATGAGAATTTTATTTCATCTTTATGCTTTACTTTAACAAAGGCCGTTTGTTTATGTTTTATAAACCTGCTTGGGTTGATTTGAGAGGTTATACCTCGGGAAAACAAAAAGGGTGTTTTGTTCGGAAAATGTTTTGAGCTGGATTGCTCTCATGTAATTTGAGATAATATGATTTCTAAATCAATCACGTATATAAGGATTTCATATGCATGGTTTGCATGGTTTTAAAAGGTGGGGTTAGTATATTGTTTTAAGTATGCAAAACTTTGTTTTTGTCCACTCACACTCCTTCTGTTTTGCGCCCCCCAGACTGTAGTTGCGTCGACACTGTTCGGCCGTGCGCTCCTCTTCTCGAGCTTTGACTGAAGGGTAGGATCTGTTGTCCTTGAACCCTAAACTCATTTTCTGTTTATTCTTTTCCGCTGCTGATTTCCTAAACTCTTAGATTGCTCTGTATTGCCTGTAAGGGTTAAATTGTTGGCCAGAGGCCTGGGTAGTTTATCTGTAGCATGCTGGTGCTTGGGCTTTGTTTCTGTTGCTTGTTTGAACAGGTTTTAACTTTGGGGATTGTTCACTTTGTAGGGGAGACTCTGTCCGATTTTCGGCAGAAGTCTCGGCCCAAAGTTTGTTGTTTGTCGGGAAGAGGGTAACTGTTCAGTTCGTGGGCCCGGCATGGGTTGGTGTTGGGCCCATCAACAGGGTCCGGCCCGGGTTCCGGGGTGGAATTCGGGTCGGGTCCTGTCATTCCCAACGTTGAGTAGGGGTGGGCATGGGACCGGAAAATCATAACACCGAGCCAGACTGGATGGAAAAAATCGAAAAAAAAACCTATTGACTAAAAAAGTCAACAAACCGACACTGAACAGGATCGGACAGGTTCCAACTAATTTCGGTTTCGATTTCACACCTTACCAAACCGAACCAGACCAGACCAGTTGTGTATAATTTTACTTTTTTACAAAATTATTTAAATCTAATGCTACATTTTTAATCTCATAACTAATATTTCTCCAAGCCCAACTTCAAAACACCTATATTCTCTAGGTCCAATATATATATATTTGTATGAAATTAGATCATTTGTTAATTTTCAAGCCCAAAAAATAAAAATTTAGTTGGAATTTGTATAAATAAAAATAATAAATTTGGAAAAAAAATAATCCGGTCCAAAATCGAAAAATCGGACCAGAACTGTTTCAAACCGAACCAACTAGTTTCATAATTCTTTTCACTAAATCGGACCGAATTGAACCGGTTAAATAATAACAGTTCTGATTCCGATTTGAGGTGGAAATCGGACCAAACCGAACCACACCCACCCCTAACGTTGAGGAACTTCTTGAGTCTAGATGAGTTGAGCACACAAATTTCAGGGGCCATTAATGGTGCCTTTCTCATTGTTGAGAAATTATTGAAAGCGCACAATCCGCACAAGTAATATAGAGATAAGTGAAGTGTCGTTCCCACGAAAACTGTAATTTCCTTTTATTTACTAATTATGATTAATTCAAAAGTTTATTTGAACAGTTGATTAAGAAGATTGATTGATTTAACTAAACTAAAACAGTTATGAAAAATAGCAACTTAATTAACGGTGGAAAATCAAGTTGATGAGACACTAGAGCATCTGATTTCACCATAACCAATTCCACTTCATTCTTATAGCAAATTAACCCTAATTACTACCCATGTTGACAGTTGGTTTCTCCTATGAGAACCTAAAAGAAAACTGTCTATGTCATGTTACTCCCTCTTGGGCACTCATTCAAGACATGATATTTGTTACGAGATTCAAACACCAAAAAATTATCTCCTCTCGGTCTCTGTTTGGATCATCAATTAAATATTAGCTAGATATTTAAAGCATTAAGAACAGTAACAAATACTCAACATTGAATAGTAATCAGAAATTAATATAACTATAAAAATTAAGTATTCATGGTTAGGCTACATCCTAACCCTAGCAAGGAAAATTAGTTCATGACAAAAGAAAAGATTATATTAATTTTGGGTATCAACATTATCTACAGAAGACTCTATGAAAAGAAAAGAAATTAGATTAGATTTTATAATGTTAATCAATAAACAATACATAAAATAAACCTAATTAGTTGCAAATATTTTCACATACAATTAGTGACCAAACAATTGGGTCACGTGACCCATGTTTTAGTTACCAAATTGTGTGTTTCAGTGACCAAATCATAAGCCTTTTAGTAATATTAATACACTAATTGTATTCAATGATCAAGTTGCTATCCACTAATACTTGTTTTTCCTGGTAGTACTACTTTCGAAATTTTCCAAAAAAAGTTCTGAAATTTACTGAATATTTCAAAATTCTAAAATTTATTTGGAATGGAACAATAGGAAATTTTTTTGAATTGGAATTGAAATCCTCTGATTCTGATCTGATCCATACAAAAATTAGCCATAACTATCTAGTTCATTTGTCGTGTGGACTACGCATTAAAATAATATATAGAATTACAATTTATAGTATTCTTCTTAAATATTAAATTTGTTATTTGAATTGTTAATAAGAATGGACGGTATATATATTTGATATTTTTCATTTTCAATTACACACAACTAGGGATATACAAAGCTATGCATCTAGCTTTCTATAGGTAAAGCCATAGTTAGTAAAACACAAGACCGGAAAATATAAAAAAAAAATTAGTATATAGTGATAAAAAAAAAACTTCAATAAGAAGGATATCATAAATGAAGTATTTTGGTTTTGAATTTTGTGAATGAGGTTTAAATTTTCTTTTGTAATAGATGAGGTGACCGAAATTGGGTTGGCCTATTTAAATCTATAGGGGAAAAGACTATTTTGCCCACTGCCACCTAGACGCGCCAGACAACCGCTGTCCACCACGTCGGCGACCATCATTAGCCCCCAACTGGACCACCAATCACCATCATTTATATTATTATAAATAAATAAAAAAGGAGTGACATGCATTTGCGATGTTTTGAACCTTCAACCTCTAACTTGGACAAATCCCACCTAATTAACCAACCAAGTTAAGCCTGACTTTTTTCTTAACTTCAGTTTTAATATAATTTATAATATTGTTTTGAACACCAAAGTAAATCTATCTTTTTTTTACACAAATTATTCTCTTATAAAATTATATAATAATTATTCACTAATTAAATTTAGTTATTTTCTATTTTTTTGGGTAATAAGGGAGACATGGAGGTGGACACCGGAGTTTGGTCATAGGAAGAGGCAGTCACTGGCGCCAGAGGTGGCGTTCACCAGCTTCGGTGGACGGCTGAAATTTGTCACAAGAAATGGGTTGAGTCACCGGAAAGTTGCCATTATTTATTGACTTTAAATGAATTTGTTAAAATAGTGTAATTTTATGTTGTTTTGAATACATTAATGTAATTTTAAAGTGTAATAAATAGTGGTTGATTTTATCTAAAATTAGATGAAGTTAGATTATTATCTACCACAATAATAAATTCCCAATTTATTTTAAAGTTTAAACCTAAGCTCCCAAAAATATATACGTGTATCATTCGGCGCAATAAATGGAAAGAATAATATTATGTATATGTACCAGCAATAGTTCCAACCCTTTGCCGTATGAAGTCTGTTTCCACATGAACTAGAAGTGAGCGTGGTCCGCTCCAAACCACCACCCAAGGCACTTTGATCTCCTCCGGCGAACCAAAAGAAGGCATCGGTCACCAAACACCTGACCTTCAACCCTGTTGACGCGACGCCTCAGCATCCTTCAAAGCGCTCAAAAATTACTGGGGGCCGCCTTCAAAAATAGCCCAATAGCTTCCTCAGGGTTGGCAGAGGGCATGAAATTGAGGAAGAGGGACGAGGTTTTGGAGAGGAGGGAGGTGTTGTCTTCAGAAGTGGTGAAGAAGGAGAAGACCACGTGTGGAGCTGCTGGAGCTAGTTTAAGAGCAAGGTAGAGAAGTTTGAGTGGGTGGCTCGTAAGGGGAACGCCCAAACGGTAACATGGTGGGTTGGGGGTTTCCTGCCATAGTTGTTGGATGGTCTTGAGTTCGTTCTAGAGTGTGCTCTATTTAAAGAAAGGCAGATAGATGGGTAGGTCGTTAAAGAAAGGTAGATGGAGATATTTGGTTATGAAACCAACAGTAAGTGAGAGAATAAAGAAAGATATATTTTGGGGTGTAATAAGTGAAAAAGAAAAGTTGGATAAAATTCGAGTTCTTCTGATTGTCTTGATGAGGTAATGTCCCAGGACTTACCCCAATTTTTATTTTTTATTTTGGTCGGAGGACTTGCCCTTGGGGAGACCAGGAAATTTCCCTTCCTTGCTACTTTTGTCATACCGTCTGGGCAATACATCCTTTATGTTGCCCCTAAATGATTACCAAATGAATGGAACAGTCCCGTTCTCCAAATAAATTGACACTCAGATTCCAAGGGTTGAGAAAAAATTAGTTTAAAAATTAATTTTTATTAATTTTATTTTACTCTACTGCATCATATATTAATTCGACGTAAACAAAAACTTGAAGGGAAAAAAAAGTCACTCAAAAAAGCCCAAAAGATAGGTTCCAGTTCCTCCTGCTATAGCCAGTCTCTTTAATAAGGTTATTGACTTTTCAACTATTTCTATGCAGATTTCCTAAGATATTTTATAGATGAAGGCGCATAAGCATTCTTTTAGTGCTCTGTTAACCTCAATATTCTGGTCTCTGAAGAGGCTCACAAAGAATTTGCCTCTCTTTATCGTGCATTGGTGAACATTGTTAAATTTCTGTTTTGCAACTAGGACGTCCATGAGGCAGTAAATTAGAAGAGCTTTGAAAGGTTGCACTTGAAGTACAGCAACAAGCTTGGAAGGGTTTTTTGCTTACGGAATTAGGGTTGAATATAGTGAGTAGGGTGTACTTATTAAAATTATATTTGTTTTGGTCATTTTATATTAGGATAAATTAGTAATTCAATAAATAGTTTGGTAGTAGGGTGTACTTAGTTAATTTTAGAGTTCATTTAGCAACACTCTTTAAAAATTATCCACCAATTGCATGCACAATTGAAAAAGGAACTAGTTTTTCTTATGGGTAAAAGAAACACCAAATAGTTTGCATACCTTAATTTCCTTTTTCCTTTTTCTTTTTGGGTATTTCAGATAGTGGCTATTTAAGTAATAGGTTTAATTGGCATAGCTATACAAAGTAAGTTTTGTCATTTTGAAAGAAGGGGTAATGTGTAAGGATTTCAAAACTTTAGTGATAGTGTTTGTGTAATTCTCAAAAGTTGAAGGGATTAAGTGAAAACATAAAAAATGGCAAGGCAGTTGGTGTAAGAGCATTCATAGTGGGGAAGTGTAAATTCTAGGGTGTAAAGCCATTTTTTCATCTCCTTTATACCTCCGGGGGATGTAAATGTAATTTTTTTCTCAAATGGGAAAGATGTAAATCCAAAGATATATATTCGATTTTTTTGTGTTTTTTTCTTCTTCTATGTTTGTTGTAGATGCATTAGTTGATGGATGACCGCCATACCTCTTAGCATTCCACTCTTCTAAGTCTATGTGACTTATGCCCTAAAAATTTGTAATTAGTGCTTGTAACTTATATATATGCTGTAAATGTGGTATTTAAGCTCTATCTTGTAAGCCTATAAATAGATGGCTCTACCATCGATGGAATTAAGAAATTAGTAAGTTGTGAAGCTTTCCCTTTACCATGTCACTTCTCTCTACAATTTCTTTTATCTTCATAACAAGTTATCAACACAACTGCTCAATACTTTCTCCCTTATTATACCACAATGATATGTACAACTTGTACTATGCAATTGCGCATCTGAAAAATACTAATGTACGATGTGGATATCATATATACATATTTTTATTATTGTTTTATGATATGTTTCACGCCTTAGTTTACTATGTTAAATTTTCT
Source organism: Prunus padus (assembly GCA_024362665.1). Taxonomy (NCBI): domain Eukaryota; kingdom Viridiplantae; phylum Streptophyta; class Magnoliopsida; order Rosales; family Rosaceae; genus Prunus; species Prunus padus. The sequence goes on from JANFAM010000020.1 coordinate 7,502,549, forward strand.
TTGGCTAATACGTGTGCAGATCATATAGTTAGCATAGATCACATTGAAGTTTTTTCTACCCCTGTAATTTTTCTCGTTTGAGCGAGAGTCATCACGTGGTTTAGAGTTTCTTGTACTCACCCACAAGACTTCATTATGCTCCCAAGTAGTTATTTTTTCTCTCCTTGTTATGTTATTTGATATTATCTCATAGAATTATTTTACAATTGCATTTCTAATTCGATCTTACATATACAGTTTGATTTTCTTTTTAGCATACCATTCAATTTTGTTTAAATGCATATATAAGATTGTTTTTTAATATATATAATTGTCTCCCCTTCTATTGAGAGACGCCCTTTAGGGTACTCTACAAAATAAGCTTATTGAGGGATCCCTCAAATATTTGAGGGACACCTTTGTAGGACGCACTCCGCATTGTATTTCACTAATGTAAACTGTCTATTTTTTAGATAATCATTCAAAGATCATCTCTACAAAAAATCACTTCAATCCGATATTGTTTGACCATTCAATTGTGTTATTGAAATTTTAGTATTTTCTTGAAGCACCGTGTTCATTGATTTTGTAGGATACAATTGGATATTGAAACGGTTTCCGATTTGTCTAATTTTTTTGTAAGGATGATCTATGAATGTATACTTAAAAAATAGATGATGTGGATTGTTGGAAAAAAATTCATAGAGTACCCTAAAGGGCGTCTCTCAAATAAAATTATTTAAGGGATCCCTCAATGGAAGAGGACATATATATATGTATATCAGTTCGATGGGGTCCAAGAGATTGTGGTCACTCACTGTTGGATTTAAATCCAACGGTTCAAAAATTTTCTTAAAAAGTGCAATTATGGGTGGGTGACCATAAATCTTAGAGGTCTAAGAGATCGGGACTGATATATATATATATATATATATATATATATATATATATATATATATTATATTAAATTTAATTTGGTTTGCATCCTAGTTTTTTTTTATTATTGATGGTATGAAAAGGATGATTTATTGCATGAAAGAATGTTTTGTCGACACAACACCTAAAATTTATTTGTCTCTTTTACACGTTTTTTGGTTTTAGATAATAACAACTAATTGATAAAATCAAACATTAATCATGCATCATATTCGGTTTTTTTCTTGCGATGAAAATAAAAATTTAAGTGTTTGTTTATGTTTATTTCTTGTGGTGTGTGTTTTTTTACCCATTATGCTTTATGTTCATTTACAATATTAATTTTTTCCTTCAAGCATGAATGCAATAAATTACATCATGTTACGATAAGTTTGTATCATATAAAATATGAGGGCTTAATCCTTCATCCTCATCATATGATGAGATCAGGACCTGAAGTTTCTTGATCAAATTAGAACCAACAGTTCTTTGATTCTAAATAATTGAGCGCAAGAGTTCCTCAATTTTTAGAAGTAAATAGGGGCATGAAACTCCTTATTTTCATATTCATCAGAATCAGAATTCCATGATATCTACATATTTCACGAACCCAAACTAGAAGTTTAGAAACCGAATTTCTTATTGTGTCTGCTTCGAATATATATTGATATGAACATGAAGTTCATAAATTTTCATGGATCTTAACACTATATATGAACCTGAAGTTCATTGGTTCTTTGTGCTTATTTGAATTTGAATTTCATAAAATCTGAATTTCTAATAATCATCACTTACTCAAACTTTAAGATCTCATGGAAAAATAGCATACTCTGAGGCACATTGAATTTGTTGGATTCGATTCTTAAACTTGTAGTTCTATCTACATACTAAATCCGTATTAGTATTGGATTATCTTGGAATTTCAGTTTTTAAATAATTTACTTTATTTCTCGTTTATACCAATTCATTTTTTATTCTATTATATTATATTATATTTATGTTGGATTATTAGTTAATTTTGTTTTACAATAGTAATAGTTTTGTAATACCACTCCAATATTGACAGCTAGTGGCGTCTATTGGAGATTGTCACTTGGATAAGACAATTTTCCGCCGTTAGGGAGAGAAATGGTAGTTCCTGAAGAACGCAGTGAATTAGTATTGAATATATTTTCTTTGTCTCATCAAGATAATGCATATATAAGCTATACATATTCTAGCATGGACTAATCTTCTCGTATCACAACTCATTAACATGGAAGTAAGTGACTATTAATATGACTATTACGTTGTATGCATAATGCATGACAAATCTATAGGGTCTAAAGACTTAACTCCCCAGAAGTGAAGATTAATTGAATCTTTCAAGCCCTGTTGAAATTAATGCTCTGATAGGAGGTTATAATTCATATTCTCCAAATAATTCATCTTAGAAGAAATGTTGTCCCTTAAGTAACAATTGAAGCCCCTGAAGAGGCATTGGTACCCTAAAGTAATGAGATGCTTATAAATTATGCATGCACATGCATGTGAGAATTGCGGCATCAAAATTTGATGATACTTTTGGTTTAGTAGTAGCTACTACAATCATCAAGTGCTATGGTGATATTAAATCATGCTTTATGAGTGTCGACAAGTTAAGTGATTGGCCAAAATGGAAATAGGCAATTCTATTTATCACAAAATATGAAGTGGGAAAAATATTGAACCTATATCTCAAACACTAAATTACAAATGTGAACTATGAAGGTTACAAATTTGTGTTTGTAAAGTGAAACAAGATCACTAATATGGTAGAAGGTTTCCTGGTACATACATGGTTTTAGTCTCCCAGCTTAAAAGTAGCCACATTTCTATAAGTACAGTGGTTACTTTGACACGAGACTTACGGAATGTGTTAAATATATATTCATGGAAACCACATGCTACATTGAAATCTTCAAAAGCTCATGAAATATTTGAGATATATCGCCTTAAACGACCCCTTGAAGGATATAAACTGCCATGAAATTCTTAATTAAGGATTAACACTAAGAGCCTGAAGCTCAAGTTATGTACTCAATATTATTCGAAACACATGTGATCTTCCTTCAAGTACAGATGTTCCGATGATCATGTATGAAGACAATGCTGCTTCTGTTACTCAAATCAAAGAATGGTTCATCAATGGTGACATATAGCTTCCATAGACGTCAAGAGATTGAAGTCTACAAATCCGTTCACAAGATAACATGGTGAACGTCTTTTACCATAGCTCTTCAGAAGTTTATATTCTAAAAGTTGTTGAAGATCAAGGGAGCATCCAAGTTCTACTATATCAGACATATGCGCAATGTACTCTTTTTCCTTTCGACTAGGTTTTTCGTCCCACTGGTTTTTCCTAGCAAGGTTTTAACGAGGCAGAATAAGCACATCCAACACCATGTCAATGATCTAGAAGAATGTTGCACACTTTTTTCCTTCGCCTGGTTTTGTCCCACTAGGTTTTCCAAGGTTTTCAATGAGGTAACTATGTCATTGTATGGTGGACATCCAAGAGGGAGAGTTGTAAATGCATTAGTTGGTGGATGACCACCATGCCTCTTAGCAATCCACTCTTCTAAGTCCATGTAATCTATGCACTAAAAATTTGGCATTAGTGCTCGTAACTTATATGTATGCTGTAAATGTGGTATTTAATCTCTATCTTGTAAGCCTATAAATAGATGGATCTACCATAGATGAAATTAAAAATTAGTAAGTTGTGAAGCTTTCTCTTTATACCATGTCACTTCTCTCTACGATTTCTTTTAGTTTCATAACAGTGTTAACTTTTAAAAATAATTTTGTGTGTGTTAGGTTTATTTTATTTTTCCAAATAAATGGACCTAAAAAATTTAAATTTGGAGAACCTATGATCTGACCTACAAACTAACATAAACATATATAAGCGCTCTCCACTCTGCACCCGAGTTCGAATCCCCCTCCCATTAGTTTAGATTAAATTAAAGTAGATTATCATTTGTATTTAAAAAAATATAAATATGTACAAAATCATAATTTGTTTTAAAAATTTTAGGTATTTCTTGCAAATATTTTAGTCCATTGGGGCTTGTTTGGTACGTCGGACTGTACTGACTAATTTTTGTCGGATAGTATTAATCTGTTCGGAGATTACTGATTGTTTATCCATAATATTATAAGGCGTTTGGTGCTATTTCGGATAAATAGTCTGATTAAACTATATTATATTTGGTGATGTTCTGGATAACATTTTATCAGACTATTTTTTTACAAAACATTCGTTGATAATTTAAGTGGAAATTGAAATTCAAATGACACAAATTTTTATTGGTAAGATTCATATGACAAGATTTGTTTTTCAGTTGTTTTTTGCCAAGATTTTTTTTCATATAACCAAAAAACAAACCAACAAAGCACCAAAAGTAAAAAAAAAAATACAGCAAGAAAAACATAACCGCATGTATTGTTCTAATCGCTGACTTGGGATGATAATTTGATTATTGAGTTGGATACCTGGAGAAGATGAAATATATAAAGAAAAAAATGCAAGAAAAACTCAACAGAATGTATTGAGTTGGATACACAGCTGCATGATGATAATTTGATTATTGAGTTGGATACACAACCAAATGTATTGTTCCAATACATCAAGAAAAAAAGTCAAAAAGGAAAAATTCATAACCTAATTTCCACAAAAATTTAATAAAAGAGGAAATATATAAAGAAAGAGAAGATGAAGGCATAAGAAGAGAGAAGAAGCATATTGGAGAGAGAGAGAGAGAGAGAGAGAGAGAGAGAGAGAGAGAGAGAGAGAGAGAGAGAGAGAGAGAGAGAGAGAATAACCTTGGAGAAGATAGCAGAGAAGAACCCTAGGGAGAAGAAGATGAAAATAGCGTCGTCGGATTTTTCACGTGAACGTGTGTGTTTTTTTTTCCCTAGCTGTATAATTAAGCGTGTATTATTTAAACCGGGGTGTGTGAGTTGTATTAGTTAGTCGGGTAAGGAGAGTATTAAAAGCCCAACCTGTTTAATATAGAGAGGTAATTAAATAATACAAGTTGACACCAAACACCTGACATGAACTATTTACTCCTATCCATAGTACGGTGTACCAAACGAGCCCTGGAAGTACAATTCAAATTGCATGAAATATTGGCTTTTCATTTTGAATTATGTAGGGTTTATCTTGCTAATATTTATTTTTAGCTTCCCTTGACAACATTGTATTTACATTTTTTATGTGTAATAAATTTTGCTCAGTAGTCTTGGCTTGGTTTAAGTATTATCACAAGAAGTCCTTTGCAATCAAGATGGAATCTCACTCTATGGAGGTTTCAGATGGTAAGTTATTAATTACATGCATTTCATTCATTATGCCTTTAGCATTTCGAATGTCTGAAAAACGTTTTTCTGTCATCTGCTGTGTTTTATTCTGCTTTTCTTGCCAAGCCATTAAACTGTTCCACGTGATTTTCACATGGTTTTCATTTTTGTCCTCTTATCAGTACCATGATTGGCTAACAGTTGCATTGAATTTAGGGTAGAATTCTGTAGGATAAGTAGGGCACTATGCATAACATCCGTTATGGGTTTTAGCTCATTTCAGGAAGTTTTTCTGAAAGTCACTCCATTTGCATTTTTTCCTGAGAGTTTGGATCCAGATCTAGAAACATATCTTCATCTAGATTTAGATAAGATTCTTGCAAGAGTTTCTTCAAGAATGGTTTCTTGAAGGGACTGAGCTTCACTGTACAGAATCTACATTTCATCATCTCATTCTCTGCATTTTGCTGAGCTCCTGAAGTCGTGAGGTGAAGGAGCTGAGGATTTAGCTGCCACTTTCATGAGGAACTTGAGTTGACATCTAGAACTGAAGAAGAGGATTGCATAGAGAGCTATAGCTGCTCTTTAATAGACTAAGGGTCGTGCATGAGGGACTTCAAAATCTAAACCAAATTAGGATTGGTAAAATCAAAACCTATGAGATGGAACTGAACATGGAAGAGAATGATGTCAAGAAGACTCAAAATATTGCACTTTAAGGAGTGCAAGAGACTTCAAAAAGGTCTTCTGAAAAATCCTTAGATATTGAGCATGAGATGGCAATGTTGTCAAAAAATTTACAAGGATTCTCAAGGATAAGGACAGATTTGCTAGGGAGAGAAGGTGGATCTGGTGAGAGAAAATTTAGGCAATCTGATGAGAGATTCAATGAGAAGAAGAAGAAAGGAAGAATGAATCCTAGGGAGTTTAAAAAATCTGAAAAATGCTACAAATGGTGGCATTGGTCACTATGCCACTGATTGTGCAAATAAGCTAAGAAAATACTCCAAAGGAAAATATAAAGCAATAATGAAGGTGACCTAGAGTGAGAGTGATAGTGATCACTCTCAAAAGAATGATTCCTCATCAGATGATGATGATGATGAGATTGCTTTTGTTGCATCCCTCCATAGGATGTGGAAGAAATTGAATCTGATCCAGATGATCAGTCGTATACTACTCTATGCAAGAAATATGACTGTCTTTTTAAGGAAACCTACTCTTGAAGGAACACAAGCTTAAGGTTGAAGCCAGTCATAAAGAATTACAAAAAGATTTTTTGATCTAGAAAGAGACCAAAAAGGAGTTGAGTGATAAGATCGAGTCATTAGAAAATGAATTAAATGACTTGGTGTCCTGTAAAGAAAATCTTGAAAATCAAGTCAATTTACTCAAGAAGAGTAACATTTCATCTCTAAACTCAAACAAAAGTGTTTTGAATGAATTAAACGAAGCAAAAAATAAGGTCATTAGTGTGACTATCGGGTCAGAAAGCTATGAGTGCAGACTAACCAAACCAAGCGCATTCAAACGCAATACTCATACCCCTGCAGATCTAGAAGAAAACTACGTGACAACCTATGCATTCAGAAGGACCCGTCAATCTAGGCATCCCCTGTACTAGCAACAACTAGAGTGATAGGTGTGTGAACATTCATCAACATTTCATATATAATGCATACAGTATGACTAGACATATAAACCAGAGAATCACACCAGAAATGTTTACCCAGAAACCCACCACTAGGAAAAACTAAGGGTCATCGAGCTGACCAGGCAATCCACTTACATGAAGAAATAGTTACAGAGATCAGCAGATACAGCTCAAGATTCCTAGTTCTATAAAAGAGCAACTATACCTTTCCAAGTTATCTTCTTCTTCTCAGCAACGTTGCTTGCAGCTAGTCTATCATGACAATGGCAGCTTCATCCTTCAGCTCAATCATCTCATGGCACCAGCAACACAGCACTACTCAACCGAATGTAGTGGTGATAATATAGATTTAAGAAATGATCAATTTTCTCAAGAAATCATTCTTGGAGAAAATCAATCTTAAAATCTGAACTCTAGATCTAAAATGATATGTATGATTTAGAACTTCTAGATGCAGATTTAGTGAGCAAGAGCTGATTTTATGACAAACTGGTTTTTCCTAAAATCTCATAAATGCAACCTCATAGCCCTCACAATGAAAAAATATTATGCCTGCAAACTTTCCAAAAAAGTGTCAGTCTATATTCTCAGAGGGTGACGGCTCCTTGACATTAATGCCTCCTTTATAGCAAGGAGAAAGAAAGGCTACCCTAGGACCAAAACTACAGATGTCAACAATGTAATGGCTATCAAATAAGACAGAGAATTTTTTGGACAGAGGTGCAAAGGCTAGTAGAAAACGGTAAAATTGTACCATCCTTATGACAAGTCGTTCAAGTGGACCAGCAGCACAGAATGAAATGCAATGCATGATTTTACCTTGATTGAGTAATGCCAAAATCCCTTTGTTGAGGAGCAGACAATCACTTTATGTGAGGACCACCTTAAACCATCAACCTAAGACTAATCCTAATCCTCTTTGAGCAACTTATTACAAGATGTTAAACAAGGTATCAAGGAAAGCTAAAAACTAATTAATATTAAAACCTTACAGAAAAATACATGGGGATAAAAGAGGTCTTGGGTTCAATCAACTTGAACCAAGTGTGTCTAGTTCATTAACCAAGTTTGTTAGGTCAACTATTCTTACAATACATGCATTTGGGATACAACCCTCAGTTCTGAAAGCAAAATTTGTTCCTACTTGTCATAGGTGTGGTGTTATTGGTCATATTCGACCTTTGTGTCATTTGTACAAGAAAATGGTTAATAGAAAGTCTGTTCCATTTGTTAAGAAATCATATGTGTCCTTACAGACACAAGTTGAGCATTTGATTGATGAGGTATCCAAAATTGCAAAATTGATATATCTTCCTCAAACTCAATTCATGAACTCAAAAAATTCCTAGACACTACTACAAAAATCGAAATAGACGTCGGTAAAACGACGACGGACAAAATAAATACCGTGGTTAAATTTTAAACGACGACGGTAATATAAAAACCGACGTGGATCAGAAACTAAAACACCTAAAAATTGGAAATTCATTTGGGTATTTTTAAAACACGACGCATAAAACTTTAAAAGCGTCGTCTTATGCAACATGCCATTCCGATCAGAAAAAAGATAACAAATAAACAACGACGATATGTGTAAATATACCGACGTAGTAATTATAGACGACGTTTTACATATAATACCGCCGTTTTGAACATCCAATAAACACGACGGTAATTGTATTATTAACAGACGTATCAAGTACTATTTAATACGACCGTAATTTGATAATTACCGACATGTAAAGCTAAATAACCACGGCTACAATACATACAGAACGCCGTCTAATTTTAAAATATCAACGTCTGTCTTTTATTATTTTACGCCGTATTACACGTTATACTACGACAATTCTTATAAATAAAAGGTGGTGGTAAATCGTTACCACGTCGTTATAATATAATATAGCGACGTGGTTTTGCAGATAATACGACAGTTCTTCTTGTAATTTTGAACATATCCACGACGGTCTAAATTTAATTCAACCCCGTTTCACGTAATAACGCCGTTGTATGTCACTTTCACGTCGTTTCTATTAATTATACCGTCGTTGTTGTTTAAAACAAGCACGACAACAAAAGTCGAAATAAACGTCAGTAAAACGACGACGGAAAACATAAATATCGTCATTGTAGGTTTCAACTTCGAAACTTTCGAACTGAAACGGCACGCTTTATCTTCGAAATTGGGGACTGAAACGGCGGCTTTTAGGTTTCCAAGTCTAAATAAAGGTCCTTTTCGGTTTCCAAGTCGTAATAAAGTCACTTTTAGTTTTCCAATTCGAAATAATTCGTTTAAATTGGAGTTTTTAGTCCATCCGTTCAGTATATCTCAATTCTCACCTCTCTGAATGGTTTCTGTCATGCAAGAATGTCTTTCTTGCGAACTCAGTTGTTGTTTTACACCCAACCCATCTAAGAACTTCGGTTTGGTGTAAAACAACAACTGAGTTCCCAAGAAAGATTGTATATTTAGTTTCTTTTTTAACACAAAGTTCTATTTCTCTGAAGTTATTTTTATTTAAGACGTCGGTTTTATGCTGAGGGTCGTGAAAATATTTTACAACGACTTTGTTTGTATCTAACTGACGTAGTATATATTTATAACGTCCCTATTATTTAAAAACCGTCGTGTATATTTTAATTTATACGACGTTTTAATTTTACTTTCCGTCGTCTTTAAAAATGCGGTCATTTGAAAAATTTGACCGCGGATTGTAATTTTTCGAATTTGCCCTAAACCCTATATATATAACATTTCGCTATCTTTCTTCAACTCATATTCTAACCTTAAAGTTTTCTGTCTCCATCCTCCGTCGTATCAGATTGCTCCAAGTCAGAGGTACATTTCATTCCGGCCTTTGTAAATGTTACCTCTTTCTTAGAGTTATCACTCGGTTTTCAATTTTTCTAATTATTGAAGTTAATTTGTTTGAACATTTGCAGTTTCAATATGGAAATACAAATAAGTTATGCTCCCCTCTTCTGGCTTTTGTTTCTTGTTTCCTCTTGCAAAAGGTTTATAAATATATCTGAAATTGGTACTTAGGTGACGATGGGTAAATCTAAAATCTAATTAGGACAATGGAGCAATTTGACACACACCACTAAACTAACCTAGCCAGATTTATGACTAGTCAACTGCAAGCCAAGAACAAACTCAATTCAAGAATCACACACACACAAGGCAAGCAAAGTAAACCTGCAACCCTATAAGATACTAGTGACAACATAGGCACTCAGCAGGACCCATCAATCTAGGCATCCCTTGTGCTAGCAACAACTACAGTGAGAGTGTGTGAATCCATAGCAGTTAACAAATATCAAATATCATATGCAAATGACTAGTCAACTTCAAGAAGACAAACCCAGAAGATATGAACACCAAACGATGACTAGTCAACAATGAAGAACAGAACCCCAGAAAAGAAGAATAGAACACCAGAAACTTGATTACCCAGAAACCCACCTCTGGGAAAAACTGGGGGTCATCAACCGACCAGGAATTTCACTAAGCAAAAAGATTCTTACAAGGGAATCCAAGCAAGCTCAATAAAAACCTAGATCTATTTAGGAAAGATGAGCTATACCTCCTTTGTGCAATCTTCTTCTCCAGCTTAGCAAAGCTTCAAGCTCAGTCATTCATGGCAATGGCAGCTCGTTCATCCCATGGCACCAGCTTGCAAGCACAAACCGAAACAGAAACCAGATTTGGATTCAAAGATAAATGATCAATTTCTTCGAGAAACCATACTCTTGAAGAAATCAATCTTGAATCTGACCTAGAACTAAATGAGAGTGTTTTTGTTCTAACTAGATGCAGATTTGATATTCAAAAGCAGTTTTCAAAAAATCATTTAGAAAACTCATAGTTGAAAAATGGTGGATCGGACTTGAGGAGGAAGATGAACAAAAAAAGCTTCGAAAAACCCTTTTCAAAAATATACCTCAAGTGACGGCTGCTCAAAGAAGAATGATTGGGGTTTTACCCAAAAATTCCTAGGTCAGATAGTACACATGGCAGCACAGAAAAAGGTGTAGAATAGGACAAAAACAATTTGGTAGGATCCAGCTGGAAACAGTGGGCTGGAAATCCTACATGGCTAAGGTTGACTAGTCATACAGAATTCAGATGACTAGTCATCTTTCAATGAAACAAATTGAATGCAATATTATGCCATGCATAACTTACCTTAGACTCATTGTCTGAATCTCCATATGATTGCAGTCAGTTAAGAGCACCTAGAAGGCTATTCTTAACCTAAGCTTGAGCTTGGAAAAAATACAGTGAGATTGCCCTATTACAAACTTGTCAAGGGAAGCCAAAAGCAAATCACAAATTACATACACTTACAATATCTCTGACTAAAACTTGCTTCTTTTTTTTTAATCCTGGTTTTGCAGTGCAAGAAGGCAACACTAACTCATACACACAAGAACAAATTGATGAAATTTGGATCGAATGGGCAGCATTTATGAGCAATCACATGTATCCCCTCTTTTTCTAATTATAGTTTAATGCTATGGATATGATATTTTGTATGGATATATAGTAGGAATGAAGATTGGTAAACTATGTAATTATTATTGAATCTTCAAGTTTTATGAAACAAATTATTCTTGAGTATATTTATTGCATGGTGTGGATTATTTGGAGCTGAATTTATTGTTCACAAAGCATTATGGTTGTTTTTTTAGCAAAAATCGTTGTAGAGAACCATTGGAAGCAAGAAAAAAAAAAGATAAAATGTAAAATTACTACGTCTTTGGATATAATAAACGACAGTTCTTTCAAAAAAACCGTCGTCTTTACATTAATAGACGACAATTCTATCACAAAACCGTCTTCTTTACATCTAATAGACGATAGTTCTTTCATAAAAATTGTCGTCTTTACATATAATAGACGACTGTTATTTCATAATAGACGACAGTTCTTAAAAACCGTCGTCTTTACATATAATAGACGACATGTATTTCATAAAAACCGTCGTCGTTAAGTTAATAGACGACGGTTTTGAGTGAAAGCGTCGTCTTTATAAATAATAGACGATGGGATTTTACCGTCGTGGTTTTATGCGTAAAAGATGTCGGTCGATTTCTCGACGGTTGAAAAACTAAATTTACGATGGTAAATTACCGTCGTCTATTGCGATTTTTGTAGTAGTGAGATTAAAAAATCTTAGAAAAATGCTCTTGTTGTTCTCACTGCACTTGTTGCTACAAATTCCAATGTTTGGTATTTTGACAGTGGTTGTTCAAAGCACATATCTGGTGAAAAAGATGTGTGTACCTCCCTTGTTCCTTTTGAGGGAGGTACAATAACTTTTGGAGGAGGTCACATGTCACAAGTAGTAAGAAAAGGAGCTGTTGTTATTCCTGGCTTATCTCATGTAAAAAATGTTAGGTATGTTGAAGGCCTCACTTTTAATCTCATAAGTGTTAGTCAATTATTTGATGATGGAGCTGTGGAGGTTAGATTCTTCAAATCTGGCTGTAAGGACATGGAGGAAATGAAATTGTGAATGTTGCCAGGTCATGTTATAACTGCTACTGCATTGATGGGTCTGATCGTGCGAAGGTACCAGTATGTAACAAAGCTGTGAATGAGACCAGTGTGATGTGGCATCAAAGGCTAGGTCACATGAATTTTAAAGATCTTCATAAGCTGTCCAAGAAGGAATTAGTGAATGGGTTGCCAAAGCTTGACAAATCTGAACAACATGTTTGTGAGGCATGTCAAATGGGCAAACAGGTTAGGGTGTCACACAAAAAGGTCAAACACATTCAAACTAAGAAGTCTCTTGAACTTGTTCACATGGATCATGTTGGTCTTGTTCAGTCCTTGTCCCTTGGCGGTAAGAAATATATTCTGGTTATTATAGATGACTACTCTAGATTCACTTGGTGTCCTTTCTACATGATAAAACTGGAACATTTCAGAAGTTCAAGTCTGTGTGTCACCTCTTACAAAAAGAAAAAATGACTAGTCATTTTCCTATTTTTAGAATTAGGACTGATCATGGTACAGAGTTTGAGATTTCTATGTTTGATAAGTTTTGTGATGAAATGGGGATCAAACATGAGTACTCTGCACTTATCACTCCTTAACAGAATTGGTTTGTTGAGAGAAAGAATCATGTTCTTATTGAAATGGCCAGAGTAATGCTCAATAGCAAGAATGTGACTAAGCATTTTTGGGATGAGGCAGTTAGTACAGCTTGCTATATCTCAAATCGTGTTTTCTTGATATCAAGAACAAAACAAACTCCTTATGAGTTGTGGAAAGGCAAGAAACCAAATATGTCACATTTTAGGGTCTTTGGTAGTACTTGCTACGTGTTAAGAGATAGGGAACACTTAGCAAAGTTTGATTCTAAGGGTGACAAAGGCATCTTTTTGGGTTATTCCACTACCAGTCGAGCTTATAGGCTCTACAATCATAGAACCAAAACTATCATGGAGTCTATAAATGTTTCCAGAGATGACTTTGCTGCCTCTATTGATATAGCCTCAGATGATGATGGTCTCTTACCATTTGTCTCTGAGGAAGATCCTCCTGGTCTGGATCTTGTGTTTGACATGTCAACATTTGGACGACTACCTTTTCTGTAGGTTTCTCCAGGTGCTTCTCAGGACAACACTGCTGTTTCTTCTCTAGAAAATTCCTCACCTCAAATTAGAAATCCGGGCACAAGTGGAAATCCTTTCACTCAAAATGTCATCATTGGATCTCTTGATCATGGTGTTAGAACTAGGCAACAGTTAGCAAGGGAGATTAGTTATGTATGCTATGTCTCAACAGAAGAGCCAAAAAATGTGAAAGAAATTTTAAAGCATGAGGAGTGGTTTATTTGCTATGTTGGAAGAACTGAATCAGTTTGTTAGAATGATGTGTGGTATCTTGTTCCTCTTCCTACCAATTCCAATGTAATTGGAACCAAATGGATATTCAAAAATAAAACCGATGAAATTAGGAATGTTGTTAGGAACAAAGCACGATTAGTTGCTCAAGGATACACACAAATGGAGGGAATATATTTTGATGAAACATTTGCTCCTGTTGCATGGTTAGAATCTGTTCATCTTTTACTTGCCGTTGCTTGTCATTTGAATTCAAGCTTTTCCAAATGGATGTCAAAAATTCTTTTTTGAATGGTATTTTGAATAAAGAAGTATATATGTTGAGCAACCTAAGGGCTTTGAAGATCCTCATCGTCCAAATGATGTTTTTAGAATGAAAAAAGCCCTCTATGGTTTGAAACAAGCTCCCAGAGCTTGGTATGAGAGGTTATCTTCTCATCTTCTAGGCAATGGTTATGTTAAAGGGTCGGTTGACAAATCATTGTTTGTCAAAAAATTTAAGAAAGACATTTTGATTGCTCAAGTCTATGTGGATGATATTGTGGTTGGTTCAACTTCTGATTTTCTTGTTCAAGACTTTATTCAAATCATGACCAATGAATTTGAAATGACCCTTGTTGGTGAGCTCAATTACTTCCTTGGCCTTCAAATTAACACAAAGAAAGGATGGGATTTCTATTTCTCAATCAAAATATGCCACCAATTTGGTTAAAAAATTTGGCATGGGGTCTTCCAAATGGCAAAACTGTTGATCAAACACTTTATAGAAGCATGATAGGCAGCCTTCTTTACTTAACTAATAGTAGACCAGATATTTCATTTAGTGTGGGAGTGTGTGCATGGTTTCAAAGTGATCCTAAAGAGTCTCATTTGTTTGCAATTAAGAGATCAAATATGCGAGTGGTACTTTAGATTTTGGATTGTGGTATACATATGATACAAATGTCAACTTGGTTGGTTTTAGTGATGCCGATTGGGCTAGCTGTAGTGATGATAGGAAAAGAACTTATGGGGGAGTCTTCTATGTAGGCAACAACCTTGTTGCTTGGCATAGTAAAAAGCAAAATTATGTTTCCTTGTCCACAACCGAAGCTGAATATATTACAGCTGGAAGTTGCTGCACAAAGTTTCTTTGGCTCAAACAAATGTTGAATGACTATGGTCTTTCCCAATCGTCTTTCTTAATCTACTATGACAATATGAGTGCTATAGACATCTCCAAAAATCCTGTTCAACACTCAAGGACTAAACATATTGACATTCCACACCTTTTTATTAGGGATCTTGTGGAAAACAAACTCTTAACCTTGGAATTTGTCCTTTCTTAAAAACAAATTGCAGATATATTTACAAAGGCATTAGATTTTCAAAAACATGTGTCTCTTCGAAAATCTGTTGGTCTTTGTTCTATTGACTGAGTTATTTGTCAGTTTTCAACATACTATTGCTAGTCACATTTTCATTTTCTTGTTGTTTGCTAAGAGTTGCACTTACTTCTCTTGCATGTCTGATCGAGTGAAGCTTCTGTGTTTTTAAGGTGTCAGTTGCAATGTGCCTATTCCTTGCTCTTGTTCAGAGTCTTGAGAAGATGTTAAAATACTGTGCTTTTTAGTTTTCTTGATGAGATAAAATTTTTGAATTCCTTTCATCCTGTCAATCACTTAAGCTATGTTATCTCTCTTTGTCTCAAATAAAAAAAGGGGATCTTCACAAAACCAAAACCAAAAAAACAACAACAACAACAACAACAAATACAAATTTGTATGTTTGAAGTGTGACCAATGTAGTCACGACTCTAGGAAGATATAAGGTGGTTCTTGCAACATCTAGAGCAAAGGGCAGCAAAATTGGGCCACAAAGCACTCAAATCAGGGAATGGGCAATTTTTGTTTTGTTCTTCTCTAAAGTTTGTTGACTATAGAATAAACATCTTCTGCATTGATACCGATCTTAAGGTTAGCTCGCAATATTATGTTATCAAGGAAAAAAGAGTTTTGACCATTTTACTGTCTTCTCTAGCCTCTAATCTTCCTCTCTCCACATGTGCACTGCAACTGATTCTCTTTTAAAACTGTTGGTTCTCTTTCTCAACCAATGTATGGGTAGATTGTTTTGTTGTTGTTTTTGGTTGTGTGTGCTGCAGTACTATCACTTGCCTCATACTGTCTGGAAATAGTTTGCAGTCTATCATATTTTAGTTGGTCTTTGTTTTTCCTAAGATCCTTGATTCACATGGTTGTGTTAGTTGACTAGTTATCTGTAAATCTAGTCTTTTACATTGGATGGTTTTTCTCTTCTTTTTTCTTTTTACCGTGCTCTCTTCTCATCCGTTTCCATGTGGTGTTTTCCCGCTCGTTCCAGTCAACCCTCAGGGCCTTTAAATTGCAAGCGATTCCTTCAGAACACTAGGGTTGTTGTCGCTTACCCCACCTTTTGTCTGTTTTTCTCTCTTCTTTTTAAAAGTTTCTTCATCATGTCCACTCCTCATGTTAGTGCTTCCTCACACAAACCTAAGTCCAAGGAACCCTCTGCCGATGTGTCTGTAACCATGAATCTTGTGTCCAAATTTGCCTCTCCTTCAGCCATGGAGTTTTATCGCAAAAACATCTTTAAACGGCAATTTGTGGTTGAGCATTTTTATCAAATTGAACCTCTCCCTATCATCCGTGATTGAAATTTTGCCAATCAATGCTTCAGGTATTATCTCGTAGATACTCTCAACACCTTGTCGTGTTCGTACAATGCGTCTGTTGTTCAAGAGTTCTTTTCCAATTTCCCAAACGATTCGGAACGCACTCAGTTCATCATCTCTGTCAGACATGTTAACCTTTTGCTCAAGCCCTCTGTGCTTGATCGTGTATTGGGTTGTAAGTCCTGTCCTCACTTCACTTATGTTGCCTATTCCTGTGCCTCATCTCTCTACACTATAGAGGCCTTAGGAATCTAGCATACCTTGATCCCTCTCTTCCATTTACCACCAAAGGGCTTCCCAAAAAATCCTACCTTAAACCTTTCTTCAAGTTTTTTTGGGCTTTCATTCGTCATAATTTGCTTCCCACAACAAATAATTCCAATCCCACTCTCTGGCTATCAACTCATGATGTCCATGCTGAATAGGGGTCTTATTCACACCATTTGCAAGCGCAATGGTGTTATCTCACTCTCTGGTGATATATGGCATCATGCCAATATGCCCTATGATGAGTCTTCTATTGCTTTGAGCAACAAGCTGTCTTTGCTCCCTGTTCCCGAGAGTCCCTGTTTGTCCTTTCTTGAGTCCTCCCTTTACAGGCAGACCATTGCGGCTCAGAACACTCATATCCAATATCTCCAAGGTTTGCTTCCACCTGGTGTTTCTCCTGTCTCTATTTCTCGTTCCATCCCCTGTGATGCGAACAAGCCTACTACTGCCTCTCCTACTGTTCCTGTCTCTGACACCTCTGCAACCACAGACAATGAAATGTCTCTTGCTGATTTGGACGGCTCCATGGAGTTTTAAGTGTTGACCATCCTATTTGGTTGTAGATTGGATGACTTGTGTTGTCTTTTTGTAAAGGCATTTTGGGACTAGTTCTTGTATTTAGGGAGAGCATTACTTTTTGTATGACAGTATGCTTTATTGGGGGAAATTTGGGACAAATTGCTCTTTTTGTGTTTTAGTCTGAACATTTTTTTTGCTGGCTTGTAATGGACTTCCTTATGTGACTGCAATCTTTTATTCCACATGTTTCTTATGTTCTTGTTTTATATTGCCTTGTGTTTCTCATTACTACATGTCTATCCTTTTTTTTTTTTTGTCTTTACCTTGCCATAAGGGGAGAAATTCCAAACCCAAAGTATATTTCACTTGTTTCTTGCCAAGAATGTTTTTTCTTTGCAGGTTATGGTTCTTATCACCTTACTATGGCAGAAATATCGCTTCTTGGTTTGGGTCATGGGATTTTACATTTGTTGTATGGGTTGTTGTCAAGGAAAGCCAAAAAGAGGGAGTTTGTAGGGTTTATCTTGCTAAGTTTTATTTTTAGCTTCCCTTTGACAACTTTGTATTTACATTTTTTTATGTGTAATAAATTAAATTTTGCTCAGTAGCCTTGGGTTGGTTTAAGTATTATCACAATAAGTCTTCTGCAATCAAGATGGAATCTCACTCTATGGAGGTTTCAAATGGTAAGTTATTACATGCATTTAGCATTTCAAATGTTTGAAAAACGTTTTTCTGTCATCTAGATGACCTGTCATATGCTGTGTTTTATTCTGCCTTTTCTTGCCAAGTCATTAAATTGTTCCACATGATTTTCACATGGTTTTCATTTTTGTCCTCGTGAGTACCATGATTGGCTAACAGCTACATTGAATTTAGAGTAGAATTCTGCAGGATAAGTAGGGCACTGTGCATAGCCACCGTTATGGCTTTTAGCTCATTTCAGGAAGTTTTTCTGAAAGTCACTCCCTTTGCATTATTTTTTCTTGAGAGCTTGGTCTAAAAGGTTTTTGAGATTTTCAAAAGGTTCCTCTAAGAGCTTCACTTTACACACATACCACCATAGTTGTTGCTAGCACAGAGGATGCCTAAATTGACGGTCCTTCTAAGTGCTTAGGTTGTCACCTAGTTTTCTTCTAAGTCTACAAGGGTTTTGATAATTGTTGTTGTATGTGTGTGGTTTGTGAATTGTAATCTCAGGTCTGTGATTAGTTGCTGACTAGTCATACATTGTTCAGGAACACTGATTCCACTTTATTTTTTGACACTCTGGTTATAATTTAAATTTACCCCTTTTGCCGAAGTACTAATTACAAATTACAATCCATCTCAACTGTTCATCATAGAGCTATTGGGGAAACCCAGCTATTGCAACGGACCACTTAGTGTGTTGAATTATAGCTTTATCCCACTGGGTTGTCTTCATAAATGTTTTAACGAGGCCAGACAAAAACATATCTTGTTGATGTACTCATGTTTTGTTTTGGTGGTAATGAAATTTGATCTTTTTCTATCATATATATCAAGAAATAAAGGTACAAATTCAATTCAATTGATGATAAACAAACATCAAATATAAAACTGAAATATGAAATAGATGATGCACTTGTGGCGACAAACCATTTCGTCATGACAAAATAGACATGTGCCGACAAACAATTTCGTCGGGATAAAATAGACATGTGCCGACAAACCATTTCGTCGTGATAAAATAGCCATGTGCCGACAAACCATTTCGTTGGGATAAAATAGACATGTGCTGACAAACCATTTTGTCGTTATAAAATAGACCAACAAACCTTTTCTTTTGGACAAAATAGACATGTGCCGACAAACCATTTCGTTGGGATAAAATAGATATGAGCCGACAAACCATTTCGTTGGGATAAAATAGACATGTGCCAACAAACTATTTCGTCATGATAAAATAGACATGTGCCAACAAACCATTTCATCTTGATAAAATATACAGCTGCCGACAAACCATTTTGTCGTGATAAAATAGACCAACAAACCTTTTTGTTTGGACAAAATAGACATGTGCCGACAAACCATTTCGTCGTGATAAAATAGACCAACAAACCTTTTTGTTTGGACAAAATAGACATGTGCCGACAAACCATTTCGTCGTGATAAAATAGATTTATCCCAACAAACCATTTCGTCGGGATAAAATAGACATGTGCCGACAAACCATTTCGTTGGAATAAAATAGACATGTGCCAAGAAACCATTTCGTCATGATAAAATAGACATGTGCCGACAAACCATTTCGTCTTGATAAAATACACATGTGCTGACAAACCATTTTGTTTGGACAAAATAGACATGTGCCGACAAACCATTTCGTCGGGATAAAATAGACATGTGCCGACAAACCATTTCGTTGGAATAAAATAGACATGTGCCAAGAAACCATTTCGTCATGATAAAATAGACATGTGCCGACAAACCATTTCGTCTTGATAAAATACACATGTGCTGACAAACCATTTTGTTTGGACAAAATAGACATGTGCCGACAAACCATTTCGTCGTGATAAAATAGATTTATCCCAACAAACCATTTCGTCGGGATAAAATAGACATGTGTTGACAAATCATTTCGTTGGAATAAAATAGACATGTGCCAAGAAACCATTTCGTTGGGATAAAATAGACATGTGCCGACAAACCATTTCGTCTTGATAAAATACACATGTGCTGACAAACCATTTTGTCGTCATAAAATAGACATGTGCCGACAAATCATTGCGTCGGGAGAAAGGGGCATGTGGCGACAAAATCGATCCTTGTAAACAAAGACAACCATCTATGGCGATGAGATTATGGCGACGAAATGTTGTCGGGATAAGTATTTGGCGACAAATTTGTTTCATCGGGTAAAGGTTGTGAATGTGACGACGAATATGTTGTTTTCGTCGGTAGTTTTCTGGGGCGACGATATTATGTCGGCGAAATGGGCCGACGAAATATTTTGCCGGTATTTGGGGTTTGCCGACGAAATGAAGCTTTGCGCGACGAAACATTTTCGCTGGGAAAAATATAATTTCTTGTGGTGGCTACACCATTTTGCTAGCGACTGAAGAGAGATTTTCAACATTCTCTCCCCCTTTTCTCTTGTGGTTCATGCTTGCAAAATATGTGAAAAAAAATGCAATTGTACATCTCGGGCGGAAAATGTAAATGTGCAGCCATATATATACCACCATTGCAGCACTTTCAGGCCATGACGGGTGTAAATCTGTTATACACCCCACTTTGCATACGACCACTGTGGATGCTCTGAGGAAATCCTCAATTAATGCTTGAACAAATGCTGGTAACTCATGATGAGATAGTGGTAGTTGGTGTGCTGCAGATTGAGGGTTAAGCTTGTCCACCCATTCTAGCAACCACTGTTATCATTAAGAAATGACTAAGGGGTGCCTTCCTCATGAACTATCAAATCTACATGTTGCTTTAGTTATTCTCTGATCATCAACAATTTTTAGCAGTTTTATTATACTGACAGACATTCTATATATTTAGTTATTTAAATTATTATTCTTTTGATTTATTTATATAAAATGAGATGTTGGATGGTCTTCATTTTGTGCTGTAGAGATACTTGATTCTCTATTTATATGAAAAATAGATCTGACGGGTGGTGCTTCTGAGTGTGCTCTACTTAAATTTTTGGTTGTTGAAATAAGTTGTTGGTTTAAGGGAGAAGAGGTTTAGAGAATAGTTGGTTTAGTGTTTAGGACAATAGCTTTAATGAGGAATAGAAAACTTTTTGAAAGAGTAACAAGGTACAGGCTTTAATACTTGATTTTGCTGATGGCTAGAGTTGGACAGCTGTAGTTTTTTTAGCGTATTTATAGAGTTGCTAAAGTTGGCAGCTTTGCTCGGAAAAGTCAGTTGCACAGTAACCGACTTTTCCAAAGTCATTTTCAGCCACAATTGTTTTCTTATTCTAGATTTCTCTAGTTATATTACATTATATAATTAGTAGGATGTTTCTAATGACTTTAACTTGTCAACTTCTCTCAATTTTTCTAGATTATTCTATATTATTTAAGACACAAGTGTGCATTAATTTTAACATAAGTAAATGAGGCAATGACAAGGCTGAGAGATACTTGGTTCTCAAACGAACAACGAGTGATAATTTATTGTTGAAGAAATCTGTTCTGTGGTATTTGGGACGATCTGAAAGCAGACAAGGAAATTAAGTATGATGGTATCGCATGGTCCACGCCCCAGTACCAGCACAATTCCACTATTATTACAAAGGTGAAAAAGCTTGTCTCCTTAACACTGAGGATGAGTTCCTCACAATCAATGTGGTTTTGAGGAGAAGCTTCTCCTTACAATCAATGTGGTTTCACTGCCCATTCACGACCACTGTGGATGCTCTGAGGAAATCCTCAATCAATGCTTGAATAAATTTCACAACATGCAATTAATAAAACGGGCATCCATGTATATATATACTCCTTAGTTATCAACTTCTTGATATCGATTACCAGTAATGGGTATGGTTCCAAGCCTTTGCCGTATGAAGTCTGTTTCTACATGAACAAGAATTGAGTGTGGTCCGCCTATCCAAACCGGCACCCAAGGCACTTTGATCTCCTCTGCCATATCTCCGGCGAACCAAAAGAAGGCATCAGTCAGCAAACACCTGACCTTCAACCCCGTAGAAGCCTCAGCATCCTTCAAAGCCCTCATAAAATTACCAGGGGCCGCCTTAAGAAACGGCCCAATAGATTCCTCAGGGTTGACAGAGGGCACAAAGCCCTCTGGCAACCCATCAGCTACGTTGTGAGCCTTCACGTTGTGGAAGCTGGATGAGGGTTTGGAGAAGAGCGAGGTGTATTGGGCAGCTAGATTTTATGAGGTATTTAAGAAACGGCCCAATAGCTTCCTCAGGGTTGACAGAGGGCACAAAGCCCTCTGGCAACCCATCAGCTACGTCGTGAGCCTTCACGTTGTGGAAGATGGATGAGGGTTTGGAGAAGAGCGAGGTGTATTATTTTATTTTAATTAGTTTCCTTGTGGGAAAAGAAAAGCTGTATTGGGCAGCTTGGTTTTAGGAGGTATATAAGTTCTTTTTCACAACAATTTTGGGAATTCGATTCTTTTTGGCTTCTTGAACGTGAGAGCTATTGCTAGGGTTTTGGAGATTTGCAACTTTCAGGTGTTTTCATTCTTTTTCTTCTTAATGATATTTTCTATGATTTCAATTATGAATATGTGTAACTAATTCCCTTTTGCTAGGGTGAAACCTTAGCCTTAGCATGAATATGTGATTTTTATTTAATTGCTTATGGTTGATTGCATGCATACTTTGAATTGTTAATCACTGTTTTAAATGCCTGATCACCATTAGGATATTTACAAAAGTAATTTGATGCAATTTTGGTCGGAAGGTTCCTGGATTTGACTCTGGCTTATTGTGGTTAATAATTGTAATTTCGCTTAAGATGAACATCACGTCTTAAGGGTTGCATGGTTTTTCAAAAGGTTTTCACAAAACGTAATGAGTCTTTCATGTTCAGATTTGATCCGAACGTCCGGACGGGTTGCATGTTAGATATACGTTCTATGTTGGAAGTTCAAAGTAGAATATACATTAGGAAAACCTAACCTTCAAAGTGGCATGTACAAATCATAAGTAATTGGTAAAAATTCATAGGATTGCTAGGTGACGGTGAAACCCTAGTGCTTTTATAAATTGGCATTTAAAACCCTTTCATTTAATCGTGTTTTTAATTAAATTCGTTTTTAGCTTTAAACAAAATCAAAATCAACTTTCTCAACTTTTAATTTAAGTATTTAATTGGAAATAGTTTTCTACAAAAATTTCTAAATAGTCCTTGAGGAGAACGACCTTGCATAAGCATCTATACTACAATAGCCTTGTATTCTTGCAAGTATTTTATGTGATTTTAACCCTATTTGCACAGGTACTAAAAATCCTATCATTGGCTTTAGAAGTAGTGAAGAAGGAGAAGAGCACGAGTGGATCTGCTGGAGCTAGTTTAAGAACAAGGTCGAGAAGACTGCCTGGGTGGCTCATAAAGGGGAAAGCCAAAACGGCAACATGGTGAGTTTGGTGTTTGGGGTTTCCTGCCATAGTTGTTAGATGGTCTTGATTTTGTGCTAGCTCTATCTGCAGAGATTGTGCTCTAGTGTGCTCTATTTATTTATGAGGAAAAGGGCAGATGGGTAGGTTGTAAAAGAAAGGTAGATGGAGATACTTTGTTATCTAGCCAACAATAAGTGAGAGAAAATGAAAAAAGACAGATAAGTAGTCATACCGTAGATTTGCAGATTTTCTTTGTATATGACTTTTTGAGTTAAGTAGTCATACCGTAGTATGTTTGCGCAAATTGTCTTGGCCTAGTACAGTCTAGTTGTTTTTAATTGAGTCCGTCATCTAAATACCAATTTTCAAATACATAAAAATGAAAGCCTAAAACAAATTTTTTTAAATTATATGTTGCCTTAGTATAATAGTTTCTAAATTTTTTTTTCTCATTCAAAAATTACTTTTCTATTGGTAATCACTACTACAAAAATGGAAAAAGACGACCAGAAAACCACGACGGTAGTCAAAATACCAACGTTGAGTTTATAAAGACGACGGTAAAATGAAAACTGACGTGTTTAAGTAAAAAAAACACCTAAAATATGGAATTCAGATTGGGCATTTCAAAAATACGACGCAACCAAATAAAAAAGCTTCGTCTTATTAAACAGCGTTTGTTCCCGGTTAAACTCTTACACAAAAAACAACGACAGCATGTACGAAAAACATACGTAAAAAGTTGGAACGACG
Organism: Prunus padus; assembly: GCA_024362665.1. Taxonomy (NCBI): domain Eukaryota; kingdom Viridiplantae; phylum Streptophyta; class Magnoliopsida; order Rosales; family Rosaceae; genus Prunus; species Prunus padus. Next base: position 7,526,594 of record JANFAM010000020.1, read on the forward strand.
GTTTAACAAAATAAACGCCGTCTTACTTCCCACATAAACTGAAAGTGTAAGAAAGAATATTAATAATTATTAATTACCATGGCTGTAGATTTATAATTTACAACGTGTAATATTTCTAATCCACGTCGGTTTATTTATCCACAGACACGTTAATAATTTATTACCACGTCATTTATTTAAATATAACGTCGTTAAAACATTAATCCACGTCGGTTTATTTATATAAAGCGCCGTTAATATTTATTACCACGGCATTTATTTAAATATAATGTCATGAAAATATTTCTAATCCACGGAGAAGATATTGAAACGACGCGGTTTTCTATTTTGTTTTTTTGTCAAATATGCCCTTGGCAAACGAGTTCGAATCCCGATAGAAAATCAAACGTCAACGAACAATAAATTTTTCGTTCAAACCGATAAAATATTTCACCTTCCAGACCTCTCAGTTTTCCTTCCATAGCATGCAGGATCAGTTTTCGTTCCATAGCAGCGTTTCTCAATTTTCCTTCTGTAGCAATTACTTCTGGAGCTTTCAAGTTCCTCTACTCCTCCTCGTCCAATAAAACAAACTTTCTTTGTAAGGCAAAGGTATATTTCTGTCGAAATCATTTTAAGATTTTTTTATTCAAAATCATTTCAAGTTTCATTTTCCAATTACTTTTGAAAGTGTCCACGACGGTTTGGTCTTTTTCACGCCGTTTTAATAAACTGACTACGGTGGTAATTAACTCGTGCTTTTGCAAATAAAACGTAGTCATAATTGCCGTGGTGTTGTAATTTTACGTCGAGAATAATACAAAACCGACGTAATAAAGTTAGACGTTTTTTTTTAAAATATAACTGTCGTTTTATTTTAAATACCACGACGATTGTAATTAAAACGTCGTGAATTATAAAAACCGACGTCAAAATTTATTAGACGTCGGGTTTCTTTTATTGTTTACATCGTTTTATTTAAATCACCACGTCGTTTACTACTCTGTTTTATTTGATATACCAGGATGGTGATATTTATATAACGTCGTCTTAAATTTAATATTACGTCAGATTTTTTTATTTGGCTTTCCTTTCCAGTTCCAATTTTCCAATGTCGTCGAAGAAGCTCAACCAAGGCAGCCAACTCAATGAAGATATTTTAGTACAAATTCTGTACCTGTTGCCCGTGAAACCTCTGATTCGATTCAGTTCCGTTTCAAAACGGTGGTATTCTATCATACTCTCCGACACACAGTTTCCTCAAGCCCAATTCAAGCTAGCCTCCGAACGCAAAACCCTTACCCAGAGGCTCCTCATCTCCACCGACAATCAAATCCGATCCTTGGATTCCGAAATGGCGTCGTTCCCAGATTGTTCACTCAAAAATCACACCTTTTTCCCTTATTCCAACCTATTGGGCTCCTGTAATGGTATGCTATTTGTAGATGTTGCTGGTGATTGTCAAACTCATAAGTTGTTTCTCTGGAACCCATCAACTAGATTCGTCCGCGAATTGCCTAACCCAAAATTTGTGTTTGCGGCGGAAACTATTGAATATGCTGAATATGGATTTGGCCATGGTCTGGGTTATGTGTCATCCACTGACGACTACAAAATTTTCATAGCTGGAGTTGTTACTAACAAGTGGTTTGTGGAGATGTTCTCTGCCAAATTGAACACTTGGAAAATCATTGAATTCCCCGCCACCACTACAAGGAAAAACAGCTTTTACATTTGAAAATTTCAACGACCAACCATATTTTGGTCGCCAAAAGGGACATCGGCGACAAATTTTTCCTTGGTCGCCAAAAGGTTCCTAATTTTTAGACATCCGTCAATACTTGAGTCAACTAAATAGCGACTTAATTTCTTTGAAAGTGCAACGAAATTGTTTGGTGGCTAGGTTAGTATTTGGCGACGAAATATATATTTTGTCGCAATTTATGGAATTGGGTTCAAGCGCCAAACTCTTAAATTCATTACGATAAAAATTTGGGTCGCTAAGTTTTCATGTGTTGTCGCTAAGTAAGATTTCCCGCTTAAAATTTGGTGAGGATAGCGACCATTTTTATTTCGTGGCCGCAACTGTGCTTGAAAATTTTAAGACTTAAAACGACGTCGGTTTATTTATGTTAGTATATCGACCAAATAGGTTTTGGGGCTAGTCTAGAAAGTATAAATCGTAAAATGAAAAAGAAGAAGTTCCCAAATCTTTTTCCAAACCCACTCTCGCTTCCGACTTTGGCAAAGCAATCCTCCACCCGACGCCTGGGCAAAGCAATCCTTCACCGACGCCGGCAAAGTGATCCTCCATCTCACACGCCTTTCCCACAAGGGTCAGAAATCACGGCCAGCTCAAAACTCCATCTCCGAAGTCCTCCTCATCAACGTGTGTCACCGCAAGCTTCCGGTGAGTCTACCTTGTCTCGCACCGTCATTTTCTTTAAGGGATGATTTTCAATTGTAGATTCCATTTGGTTGCCTGAGAAAATAACCAAGGAAAATCGGAAATAGATACTCAGGAATTTAAATCGAGAACTGATTTTCAAGTGCTTCATTTCCTACTATCACAGGAAAGATCGCTTCATGCTAAGCCAATATTTCAATATCCGCACCAAATATTTTTGTTTTCCTTTTGCATAGGCAGAATTTTTGCATCACTTTTGATTCCATTGTTTTGTAATCACAGTTATTGGTGGGCCTATATGGGGTACACAATTGGTTATTCTATTCTGTTCCTCTTTGGTGCTTTATGTCTCATTACAGAGATATGCATAAATAAAACTATTGCATTTCTCACAACAACAAAAAAAAGTACAAAGGGGAAGGACTTATTTTTTCCCTTATTTGACTTTGATGTACCATTCTGATCTCCAGGTCCAATTATAAGCCTCTCCTCGATTTTGCTATTTTCTTCTTATAAACTCATAGATTTGTCTTCATTCTATATCTCGTACTAAATTTTATGGCACCAACAAAGGCCTTACTCGACTTCAAATTTTATTATTAAATTAAAGCATATAGCATCCGACTTGATTGTTCCTATTCCATTGTTTGTTTCTTTGTTTTAATATATATATATATATACACTATAAACTCCTCCATCCCGCAGCTAGAATATTACTCAAATTATCAGCTACATAAATGCAAATTTTTGATTGATTCAATTTGCAAATTAGCTTCTTAATAAGTTTTCAACTTTTACTTAGAAAATGTCAAAATGAAACAATATTAGAACTCAATAATATTCTTGTGCAAAATGGGCGACAAGGCAAGGCGATGCGTATATACTTTTGCTAGCTAAATATATACACAAGCTTTATTTTCAAGTGGTTAATAACATTTTCTCTTGTCTAGCCGAGGTTTCTTGAAAAAGAAAGTAGGACCTGTTGTTAATGTAAAGGATACCTATACCTATATGTAGCACCTTAAATAATAAATATAGTTCCATGGAATTTTAGGTGTCCTCACTAGGGATTTGAATATCATGTTTAAAACTTCTTTTTGCTGTAGTATGAACTTCTGCAAATGATGGAAAACGATACATCTCCAATCTACTAATACCAGAATATCTCCAAGTTTTCTCGAATAAATGACTTTTCGTTTTTCATGATTGTTCCTAATCATTCTCTCTTAATCATGTTTTGATTCCTTAATTGTATTTATTCGCAGAGGGTTGTGAAGAGTGCTTAAGGACTTTTCGAATTATTATCCAATGATGGAGATGTATTTGACCTTGTGCTTGATTGGATAGAGTTGTCCAAAGTGGTTTCTTCTTTTGCTTTGAATCAATTTTTTGCCTTTCAATTTGTGATGTCCAAGTATCCATTACTTGGTGTTGTTCAGTGGCTTTTTCTTTTTGCTTTAAATCCCACCACCATTTAACTTAGTTTGTGTCGATAATATTTTTTTGGATAAGAATTTGTAACCGATTACATGTGCTCCACTTAATTCAAAAAGACTGATAAATTCAATTCGACAATAAAAAGACTAAAAATTCAATTAAGTTGATTTGAAGACAGAAATTTGAATGCCCACCATAAAACATATTGATGATCCCATTTGTATCCATTGTTCTCTAAGTAGTCATTCATGTGTTGTCGTTCTCGCACTTAATATCAAGTTTTCTAATAGTGAATTTGATGACCCATTCTTGGGTCATGGCTGGAAGGTGATTCAAAAATTCCACATCGACATGTGTGGAATGTTCCCGAGAATGAAGTGGTTTCACGAGGCAGAAACAATGTATGACGATGGTGTAGACCAAATTGTGCATACTAGTGTTAGACATGCACCGTAAGATCATGATCTACCTAGTTCATCACTGTGAGAGAATGTGTTGAACCAGAAATAGTTGCAGAAGATATTAATTTTGAACCTCCCCAAATGATATAGAGGATGAAGATTTTATTGATGATGATGATATTGAAGAAATACTCTTCGGTGATGACGAAGACAAAGTGTTCACAAAGATGATTATAGTGATTTGGATTGAATTGTTAGGCTGTATTTTGTTTAGGCACTATATGTTTCTTAATTATCTTTCGTTACGCACCTTACCCTTAATTTGTTTTTAAAGGGTAAGGTCTCTGTAAGGTCCTGTATATTGAAGAAATGTCTTAGCATAAGGTTTTTTCTTATGAGAATCAAAGTCTGTAAGGTCTGTATATTGATAAGGTCAGTAAGGTCTGTATTTTGATGAATAATTCCTCTATCTCAAGCACGTTTGTGATGAGAATCAAGTCATAAGAGCTGAAGTATGATGTTCAATTATTTATTGAATTTTTCAGGAATGATCTAGTACTATGTTGTCAGATTCTCTTTGTTTATGTGTTTGGCAGATGTGCAGAATGACACTTAAGAGGGCTGCTACCTTAAGCAACAATAACAATAAGAAGAAAACTTCAACTCTACTACCACCCCAGCCACTTGAGCAACCATGTCACCATGCCACAACAACAATCACCAGCCGCAACAAGGTACTTCATCCATTACCTCGGGGAGGGGGTTCACACCAACAGTAATCGATACCATATTCCATGCCCTTAATTTTTATATATTTATTTTTTCTCTCTTTTTTCTTTTATTAGTCCTCCTTTCAAGAAGGAAAATGATGTTGGTAGGCCATGTCTTTAATTATCATTTTTTTATAGTGACCGAGTATTTAAAGTAGTAGTGGTCACACAAGTGAAGTCATCAATTGCAAACTAAGAGAAATTAAATATCAACCTACCTATATATTAAATGTATATTTGCATCGCATGGTTTAGATTTTAGATTAAGATGGCTGCAAGTCTTCTTTTAAATGGCATATTATTTTCGTTCATGAGTTGATGGGCGGGTGTTGTGCACTCTAGTTACTAATTTATTGATTTTTTGTCTTCTAGATGAGGGAACGCATACTCGCATTTCTTCACAGGGAAGAAAACTCGTGGCCGAACCCGTGGGGCTGGCACTTGTGATGTTGTTAAAAAGAGGAAGAGTTTGATTCCAACACGGATGGATCCATCCCAGAATTTGGTGGCGATCGTTGAGGCTCGTAAACTGTTTGTCTCTCGAGATTGGGATAATCACTGCAATAAAGCTCCTTTGAATGTTTCAGGGATGAAAAAGTGAGCTTGGAGACTAAGAAAGATATGGCATTGGGATTGCAGGTAATTTTATCTAATACTACTTTGTAGTATGTGCAACTTAATTCATAATTGGGACTTGCAAATAAAAAGCTTGTAGCAATATATATATAACTGAGAAAAGCAAAGCTCATCTTTTGATTGTAGCAATATATATAAGGCTTGTAGCAATAGTCGGTGATTAAGTGTTAAGATATTCATTTTCTTTCCTTGAAACCAATTGTGCTTTGAAAGACAAGGTCATCTTTTGATTGGATAACTTATATAATCATCCTCTCAAAAAGAAAACGCGTCATGCAATCTTTTCTTTATATAATATGTATTATTCAAAAAGAAAACGAGGACTATTAATCATGAAATAGCTTGTGTTTAACCCATCGGGGTATGAAGAAGACTTGTTTTGCAATTCTTCATTGTGAATTAAGTCCCCAAATTATGAATTAAGTTGAAAATTATATTGCTACAAGCTTTTATTTCAATTCTTTGTTGTATTCTAGTGGGAACTGGAAAATTATAACTAATACTTGTTTTGTTTATGGTTAATTGATATTAGTTCATGTTTGATGTGGACTTAACGGATCCGGATATATGGAAATTTATTAATGGCCATATGCACTCGATTTATAAAGATTGGAAAGCAAAGCTCCACTAGTCACTATAAGCAATATGCTTATGACCCCGCTCTTGCACGAGAAACACCTCCCTAAAAGATCTTTGGAACTCGAAGGACTCTAGAAGAGTGGCATTATTTGGTCGATAACTTGTACACAAATGAGCGATATCGTATCCATCAGTATCATAACATCTCAAGTTTTTATTTTTGTGATTGGGAACTTATTCTAAGTATCAAATAGAACAAAAAAATAACAATTCATGTATATAATCAAAACAGAAACGCTGCAAGGTCAATGCTGAGAATAGAAAAAAGAAAGAGTTTGATCATACAGGGGGTCACGTCCTTTCCTAAAACACATGGAAGTCAAGTAAAGAGGTTTATAATTTTAGGTCACTTTAAATCTTTTCTTTATTTATCATATTGTAATAATTTTATGTATTTCCCATTTTCTTTTGTTGGGAAAATGTAGAAGGGTGAAAATCCTACATACATTAGCAACTGAACAACATGCATATGCGTAAGGGTAAGAGCCTGTGGATCAATGAGGCTGCTGAAATTAAAGGGGTAAGGAATACATAAACCTTTTGACAATTAGTTATTGACTTGCATATATATATATATATGCATGTACTCTTCATGGCTTTTTAGTTTATAATATGCAATCAAAAATCAGCCTACCGGTCGTAAGTTTTTGACGACCCATTTTTTTAGATGCTAATTGTGTACTTTGGTTTTAGCATCATTTAAAGGCTTTATTCATTGCAAATAGAAATTACTAATTAGAAATACAATGATGATATGTGTTTGAGTTTTCTAAATTTCCCATGATCTTATATATTGATGACCAAAAAAGTGCATGCTAAGATTGTTTTTAAACAGAGCAGCCTACGCTTATTAGGGGTGTCCAATTTTTGTGAATATGTGAATCATATGATTAGTATTATTGTTCATGTCTCGCAGCAGAAACAAATTTCGCTTGAGAGTAATATTGTGGCCGATATTGTTTGGTTTTCGATTACAATACAATAATCTTCTTAGGTTTAACAGATGAATCGAACTATGTATCGTTAATGTTTGGAAATTTTGATAGTCCCTGTTAGGAATGGGAATTGATGATAAATGAATATATATGGGCAATGCATGGTGCTGATGTGCTTGGAATTTTAAATAGAATTGATTATTTGATTAACAAGTAGTTGAGCATGGGAGTGACCATGCTTTCATACCAGTTTTCTTGTTAAAAGTTCTGTTGTAATTTGTCAAATTGTCTCGATAATGAATAATTGGGATGCATTTAAACTTCTTGCATTGTTTATTCAATGATTTTTCAAATTTGCTGTCTTTAATAACTCAAACATGTGATGTTAAATGTATTTAGTGATTACTTGTTCTGCGATGGAATTGTTTTGGGTTGATGTTCAGTTTATATCTTTATGGATATATTGCTTCCTATAGTTAATTCATTACATCTCAGAAACATGTTTCGATTTTAAAGATTGTCAAAGGATATATGTTGGGATGCATCTATTGTTCGATGCCAAATTTTTTTCACTCTATTTTTTTCATGTTCGGTTATGAATCCCTTCAGGGCAATTGATGCTAGAGAGAAGGCCATTGTGACCTTGGCATTTTTATTGTGAGAACATCTCGTTGTGTTACCGCTAGCTTATAAGTTCACGAAGACATGAAGGTTTGGTGTAGATACTATCTTGGTAGAAATTCTTTTGCTGAATATGGATTTGAGTAATACTTGATGAGTGGTGCATGCTACCCTTATTTTGATTGATCAATTTTGCAGTGGTACCCTTATTCACCAGCTAGTATTAGACTCAATGCACTTTTCTAGTTTGTGACTGCTTGATTTTGGATAATTGGCACCTGTAATTTATGAACGCCATTGGTGGTACTGCATCCCATTCACTTCATTCTTTTTATGCATTTATATATATTGACGTATCTTTATTTTGCTTTTTTTGTAGAAGAATATGAATGAAGAGTATGAGAAGGCTCAAGCAACAAGTGGCAGAGAGTTCAGTGAACTCCACTAGATCAAGTCACACTCCCTATGCCACAACAGTTAGAGATCATGACTGCAGAACTTGGGGTTGCGAAGGGCAAGAGGATTCGAGGCTTGGGTTCTAGTCTCCGAGTGGAGAGTTCGCATAGTGGCTCGAGTTGCCTCCTCTTTGGCTACAGAGCGAAAGGTTGAGGAACTTGAAGGCACCGTTGGTGAATTGAAAGGCACAAAGTGAGTGAGCTTCAGGGCACAGTAGGTAAACTTTTTGGATGTCATTGAGTGGATGCGAACCCATGTTGGTCCTCTACCTCACATTTAGGCGTTCTCCCAGCATGTTGGTCGCTCAACTAGTGATGACGATCAACGTAATGGTGGTGGTTCGTATAATGTTTATGAGGATCTTGACGATATTGGATTTAGTCATTAGGTTGTGTGTATATCTAGCTACTTGATGGTTTTTGTATCTAGCATACCTTGGGGGATCTAGGGGTTTTTGTATCTAGCTACTTGATGGTTTTTGTACCGGCATACTTTGGGGGTTTTTGTATCAAGCATACATTGATGTGTGCTTAAACAACTAGTATATTATGATATTTATGTTAATCTATTTACTGTTTTTTAGAAACTTTATGGACTAAATAATATTCATGTACAAAAGCTTGACATATAAATTATTAAATAAATAAATCTTTACACTTTTTAGCGACTTAATAAGTTTTGTTGCTCCATCTGAAAATTCACTATTTCACGACCAAATATTTCGTGGCTAAAATTTTGCGACTCAATCGGTTTGGCTACCTAATTATTTTGGTCGCTAAACTTTTCGCGACAAAAATCAATTTCGCCAAATGTTTATGGGAAATTTTGGCTTTTGGTCGCAGCCCTCTCTATAGGCGACCACCTAGACTTGTTTTTGCGCACTAATGATTTTGGTGGCTGAATCATTTTAGCGATGAAATATTATTTGTCACGCTAAAATGGTTCAATGTTCAGCGGCAAATTTTGGTATTATGGCGCCAACTTCCTCTCTGTATAGGCTATCGAAATATATATGATTTGGCGACGATATTTGTGGTCGCTTAAAACGCTTAGCGACGGGAATTATATTTCGTCACTCGATATCTTTAGCCACGCACTTTGGGCCACCACTCGGCAACCAAAAATATTCGTCACATAGTGTTTTGGCGACTAAATTAGATGTTATAGCCGACCAACTTGTTTCTGTCGCGAAAAGGGATTTTCCTTTGTAGTGCACCACTCATTGTCCTTTTTCATAAGCATCACCATTGGCTTGGGGTCCTTACAAATGAAGCAATCGCATTGGCTCCGGCCTACATCTTTGATCGATGAAGAGCTAATCATATTTGCTTTTGATCCGCAAATGAGGAGTTCAGGAAGTTCCATGCCCTCCTTTAAATGGCAATGATGGTGACGATGACGATGATGTTAAAAGTGTGGCGGTTAATGTAGTTTCGTGGAGGCGGTGGAGAATGCTTATGTTTTTCATTTACCAGGAGACGTGGTGGTCATGAGTTGATAGAATTTTGGGTTATGAAGGAATATGGGGTGCGTGAGTCATGGAATGTGCTCTTTGTATTTTGCACAAATGTTTTATCTGAATGGTTGGCTGGGAATTTGAGTGGTAATGATGTCGTTTCCAGTACGGAAAGCGGCACAATTTAATTCAAGTTGAGGCACATGTTGGTGAGGATTGAATGCCATAGAGATGGGAAGTTGGTTTGTAGTAGACCTTATAACGTTACTGATAAGGATAGGTTTGAGGTGATCGAATACGATGAAACTCTACTTTTGGCACCAAATTAATTTTATAGAGGTTTTACGAAACTATATGTTTTGTAACTGTCACATTAATAATTTATATATGATATGAACTCTGTTTTAATCACTTTATTCTATGATAACAATATAATTTATATCATCAACTAGTTATATAGAGTATTTTATAAGAAATGTATATTGTGTGTTGCTTTGCATGTATCAACTTAAGTTGGCAAAATGACCAAATATGAAACCAATTGAGATTTTAACAAAATGACGTCATAAATACAATCAACGACGGTAATTTATTATAAACAGACGTCCTAAATACAATCAACGATAGTTAATAAAATACGAACATTGTAACTTTAAACAACGGCGGTTCTTAAAAATTTAAAGACATAAAACGACGATAATTTTATGAAAATTGACGTCGTGATGACAAATGTCTCTATAAAGGACGTTGTAAGTAATTATTGATGTCTTTATTGTCCTCCTTACTGATGTCTTAAGGTTAAATAAACACGTCGGTAAATATGACGGCGATATTTTTCTTCTTACGGACGTGAAAATTAAGCATACCACGACGGTTATTACTTCATACCGACGTGGTTAAAACAAAATTTTAATTCAATTTAAATTATAATATTCATAATAACTTTTAAAAAATTTCAAAAAATACACCGGAAACCATTATGGAATCATTGAGATATTTTCTTCCCACTAAGGCTTATAAAAATATATTTGAGTCATAAAAATTAAAAATGAAATTCAAAGAACAAAAAATTATTGATAAATCACAAAATCTCTTATAGTTACATAAAATATTCATATATATATATATATATATATATATATATATATATATATATGTGGCTTGTGTCATCCATTGGTGTGATAAATTCAAATATATTAATTACTACTTTTAGCAATCAAATTTAGAAGAAACCAGCCTAAACCCTTTTTGTATTATTTTAATATTTTTTCATTTAATGAAATTTATAATTTAGTATTTAGGGTTTAGTGTTTCGTGTTTAGGGTTTAGGGTTTAGGGTTTAGGGTATATTGAAACGACGTCGGTTTTCTATTTTGTTTTATTTTGATTCCATCCTTGGGCTAACACGTTCGAATCCAAGCAACACCAAAACCTGAATATTCTTATTAGTTTTTAATTTGTCCGTGATGGTTTTAGCGTCGCAAAAATATTTAACTACGTCGTATTTAATATACTAACCGCCGTGTTAAATGCAAACATTTTATTTGAATTAGACGTCCTTCTTTATTAATTAGTGACGTAGAAAAGTGAAACTACGGCAGTATAAATATAATAACGGTCGTATAATTGTAACACTTTAACGTCGGTTATTATTTGTTTGTTGATGTTTAAAAGCGCGATATCTGAAATTTTGACGTTGACCTAAAATTTTCAATTTTCGCGCTGTCTTAAATATTGGCTCTCTCTCTCTTCAACTCTAATTCTAAGTTGTGCTCTCCAGCTCTGTCGAATCCAAGTTTATCTCGAAAACCATTTTCAGAATCCATCAGATTTGCGTGTACCTGTAAGTTCGAACCCTAATATCACAAGCTTGTTGTTCATTGAATTATATTCCTTTCGCTCTATGTCTTAAATATTTGGCTCTCTCTCTTCAACTCTAATTCTAAGTTGTGCTCTCCAGCTCCGTCGAATCCAAGTTTACCTTGAAATCCATTTTCAAAATCTAACAGCACTGCGCGTACCTGTAAGTTCGAACCCTAATCTCACAAGCTTGTTGTTCATTGAATGATATTCCTTTCTGGGTTCTCAAGTACAAACTTAATCTGACTTTGCTGCTTCTAAAATCATTGAAAATTTTTGTTGGATATGATCCTTATGGGTTTTAGATATATGTTTTGCGTCCTTTAAATCGTAATATATGTGTTCTTAATCACTCTTTGTCGTGATAGGTCTTAATATTTGCATGCTTTTTATATGGGTCTTTATTAATATTTGGTTAGCATTTGTTCTTCGAAATGGAATGGCAATGTGAGATTTATTCTCTTTTCATACGACGACGGTTTTTTATTAAAACCGTCGTATGAAATTTGATGGCTGGTGTCATAACCCTTCGCTGTCTTTTGTAGCATAAGACAACGGTTATTGGAAAAATCGTCGTCTGTAATTGTAAAATACGTCGTTTTATGTAAAAACCGTCGTCTGAACTTATATTGCTTGCTATAATCTGCTATAGTGTTGGTCTTTTCTTGTCTTTTCACTCTATTATACATTATGAGTTTTATAGTGTCAGAGATGGATAAGTCATGGATGCATGCCGACAGAAGATCGAAGGCATATGAGTTAGGGGTGGAAGCATTTTTGAATTTTGCTACAATAGTAGGTATAGTTTTGTTTCTTTGTTTCTGAAGAAGACAATTTATCATTCTGAAAGAAGACTTATTTTAGGCGAATCCAATGAGGGACTCTCTTTCTCCTTGCGTTGTCGATCAATTTATCATTAGCTATTGCTTAACAGTTTCTCATTATACACACATTTTGTTTCAGTTTGTTGCCGATAAGGTTGCATATGCACTAGCTCAAGGTTGTAGCTACACAAACCAAGGAAATTGCAGGTGCATTTCAAAATTCCAAGTTCTTTCTTACTGTTAGTGTGAAAGAATGTTTGTTGAGTGTGGTGTAACTGGATTAATTTCTTTATGTACTTATATTTAAAATATGTTTTGTTATGCTGTTTGCTGTTTGCTGTTTGCTGTTTTGTTCTGGTGTAACAGTTGCAGTCATATTATTACTCTTCTACTACAAAAAACTATCTGAAGTTAACTTGGTGGTTTCAAGTTCATTTTAGTGGAATGCAACTTTGTTGTGTTAAAATGATTAGGTCTTAATTTGGTCTAGTGTTCTTTAATGTATAGGGGTAGAGAATTGGTATACTGTTCTTTAATCTCTTACTAAAACTTGCTTTTTTTATATTTAAAATCTTGGTTTTCTTCCTTCTTTTGTTCCGATTTCGGTGACACACCATATGAGGCAGTTATAAGTGTACAAAGGGAAGAGGGTAATTGCATATCCAAGGGAGATGCATGTACAAAGTGATGAAGTTCAGATAGAATGCAGATGAAAATTGGTGATGATGAATGTATAGCTCTATATACATATGGAGAACTTGATTTAAAGGATAATTAGGTATAAGAACTTTGGTGTACTCTAGAGTACTTTCATTTTTTAGATTTTATTTTGTTCTATTGTACTCTTGATATTCTATTTACGAAAGAAATAATTTTTGAGTATATATATGTATGGTGTGGGTAATAGCATATTTGAGTATATATTTATGATACCATTGGAAACAACACTACTACAAAAAAGTTAATAGACAACGGTTTTTAGCCGTTGTAGAAAGTCTTGGAAAACCGTTGAGGTTAGCAGTGTCGTCGTTTCTACCTATTTACGACAACGGTCAAAAACCGTTGTAATATGTCACTTTCAACAACGGTTTTTAAGAAAAACCGTTGTTGATTCTCATATATAAAACATGTATACAAGAGTGACCGTTGTAATATGACCCTTTTAACAACGGTTTTTACTTATAACCGTTGTAGTTTATCACCTACTACAACGGTTTTTACTTATAACCGTTGTAGTTTATCACCTTCTACAACGGTTTTTGCTTATAACCATTGTAGTTTATCACATTCTACAACGGTTTTTACTTATAACCGTTGTCGTTTATCACCTTCTACAACGGTTTTTATTTAAAACCGTTGTGATTTATCACATTCTACAACGGCTTTTATCACCTTCCACAACGGTTTTGTTTAGAGATATTGTAAATCTCTTGTACATATCCTATCCTTTGTCCAAAAGAAAGATAATAAAAACTTATAATTAATTGTTGGATTTTATTCGTAAAAATTAAAAGTGAACAAAGAAAATAGTTGGATAAAAGCCAGAGGAATTTTAAATAACAGGAAGAAGAAGCACTTTATTATTATGTTTAACAGAGCACAAATTGTGTTGTTCGAAATTGTAAATAACATGAAGAAGAAGCACTTTATTATTTTGTTTAACAGAGCACAAATTGTGTTGTTCCTCTGTATAAATTTACAAGGGAAAGAGAAGGACCAACTTGATACTAAATTTCAAAAGACAAATTTCTACCCTTTTCTCGAATGCGACTCTTTTCCCCAAGCGTCTGAATTATAGCTTCCAAGAGTTTGATTTCCTTATCACGCTTAGCTATTTCTTCTTGCTTTGCACGCAACTCTTCCATGTGCAGCTCCAATAACTCTGCACCATATATAGCATAATGAATAGTTTCATATCAGGATAGCGTTCAAAGAACGATGGCAATCATGTACTTGGGATCAACCAAAAAAATTAAGCATAGGCATGAGGTAGAGGGGGCAGAAGAAAGAAAATTTCACTCCCAATTAGATGAAAACAGAGGTCCCAATTATCACAAAGATGCTCTATTGGGAGAGTTTTTTTATGGTCAAAACAGAGGTCCCAATTAAAAAAAATTCAAACTTGAATCCATTTCTAATTCACTAGACGACCATTCAATTCCAATCAACTTGGAACTAGTCTTGAGGAAATTTAAGGCATCTAAACTTACATGTAAAGAGAGATATATGCAAGCGAAGATCCCTCTCCAACAAACTAAGCCGAAAGAAAGTCAGAAACTGTATCAGCAGCAAATCCCCTTATTCCTTAAATTGTGGCACTGCAGAGTTTAAGAAACTAGAAAGCCGCAGTTAGTGCAAATTACTTACAAAACCCACAAAAATAACTAATCATTATCAGCATATACAATATACAGCAAATCTGACATGGAATTTACAAGAAAAGGCGTCATGCAAAGGAGCTTACCAGAAAAAGTTGAGTATCAATCCGAGACATACAGCTTCATTATATTCAAAAAACTTGTTCAACGGTTGAAAATGGAACCTTTAAATACGATGTAAGGCCAAGAAGAACCAACAAAAGTAGTGAAGAAAAATCCAAAAAAAGACCTGACCTGACCTAACCTAACCCACCACCATGCCAGTCCATTTCAAATTAGTGAGTGCGTGTATATACAGTCACACACCAAGTTACCACTTTGAAAACATGTCAACCAAAAATGGAGTGGTGACGATCATGGCATCCAATTCAACAAAATGGCAACTTTAACATGCATGCATTTACCATTTGATTTGAGGTGTGGTTAATTTGGAATGATTCCAAAGATTCTGCACAGAACCTTTCTTATTTCTTTCGTTTTCCAATTTCAAGTACGGTTCATTTGGAATCCAAGTGGTCCAATATTATTATGCAGAATCTGGGACCGCTACCACAAAGAAGCAACGAAAACGCTACTTTTGTTTTGGCTTTGCGGGGACTAGTGTTTGAGATGAGAGCTATGTTTTTGAGTGTTAGAGCCCATATAGCAAAAACTATCACAAAGATGCTCTAAAGACAAGCTACCTGCTGTAGGAAGGCAGAGTTGTTAGAGCCCATATAGCAAGAATCTATAGGAACCTGAAGTGGAAAAAATCAATGACACATTTGACGTTCGTGAACCAAATGTTGCTAGTAACAGAGAGCAGTTTAGAAAGTAGATAAGCAATAACAAAATCATAACTTTAAAGGCAAAGTTTGGATTTCTGGAAAGTAGAACAAAGTATATACTCTTTTCAAAGGAATTTAAGGTATAATAAAAATATGTATACATTGCCCCATACATCCATTTTGCAAACCTAAACGATAGTGTGATGAGTTCAGTGAAGGAGGATTATAAATAGATACAGAGTTCAGTGAAGGAGGATCATCCATTTTGCAAAATCATAACTGTACATACAGAGCTTGTCTAAGTGACAACACATCCTCTATCAAGCAGGATTATAAATAGATAAACCATACCTTATCAATTATGAGAGCTAGCATTTCAGCTAACTTTGATTGATGCAACCTATTCACGTATTCAGGTCTTACGTCTTTACACAGAAAATTTAGAAATCCAAAGTTGCAGCCACAACCTATAACTGGAGATCTACATTCAACTTTTATGTATTCCAATGAGTGCCGACATTCAGAATAAAAATAATTCAGAATCAAGGCAGGAATCCATATGAAAGTAAGATTCCACAGCATATGCATTCAGTTTTTTAAGGACACACTAGGTCTGATTCCATGTTAGAATCATCCCATTTTGGATTTAGTACCAAAGCAGTAACCAATCTAAAAGTAAGATAGGGCATTGGTACACATGTAGTAATGTAAGAAGGAAAAACTCACAGCTTGGCTTTCAATTGGACCCAGGTGGGACCTAAAATGCTTTGCAAACTCAATGCCAATAGCCTTTTTCTTCCAAAACTTCAAATGTCCTGATGACAAAAGATGAAACAAGAGAGAAATAATGGAGTCATACTCATTTAAGCAAATTACGAACTGAAGACAACCAAAAATAGGGTTTAGGAGTAAATCTGTATCAAAATGTCCTACGAGTAATATGCGTCAAGTTTCCAGTGTGGGTAGTATTATAAATTAGAATGCATCTAGTTACAGGGAAATAAATATAAATTCAGATTGGAGCTTCACTGCATTACTATTCTTGTGGCAGAAGGAAACTTATATGCATCGCACACTTAGGAAAGTCAGAAACTACATTCCATGATGCTTTAGCATGTCACTATTGACATAATATGCTAGCTATGCAAACCCTATCTGACTGAAACACACGCTTCTTCTACAATGCATGATTTCATTCCACTTTATAAATATATATATATATATATATATATATTTTTTAAAGACCTAATATAGATAGGAGTAGAAATAGGCTAATGCATCTTCTTTCCCTTTCTTATAGAGACATATACATACTAGTAGAACATATGAAAAACTCCTTATAGTAGCCACATGCTCACCAATGTGAATGTGGCCAGTAATGATGTCACTAGTATGGTTTGTATATACTCTGCATTAACACAACCGTAATGAATTGGAAACTATCCCAGAATATTAAAAACTTGAAAAAGCAAAGAACTTACTGATAGAATCCCAACAAGCCATTCCAAAATTAATGTATGACACATAGCTAGCCAATTCATTGTTTTAAACTATGTGACAAATGAAAAGTAGCTAATAACATGCACAATACAGAGGGCGGACTAAGAAGTGATTTTAGTACTTGCAAAAACAATATCTTAGAAGTTAGTATTATTACCATCAATACTTCCAGTTACAACAAATTCCGCCGTCGACACAAAGAACATGTGTAACCACGTCACGGTGCATATAACTTTTCTCATACTGTTTGTCGTGCCGGAGAAAATAAACATGAGTTTACAATCACTGAAATTCCAAATTTGAGTTTTAACCAAAGCTCTTGGGTTCTTTTAAAGGAAAAGAAATACAGATAAAACATGGGATTTCTTAATTGACATGAGCTGAGTTTCTTATGGTTTAGGGGGTTTTAGGATCGTATGGAGCCAAATCAAAGCAAGTACATTTTCTAACCTATATGCTGAAACTCAAACAGAATTTTCTATCTACAATCACTTAAATTCCAAACTGAAACTACAATTTGGACCAAAAACCAATCCATAAACTCATAGAGGACAAAATCAACACATACATTTGAGCAGAGGGAAGGGCGTCAAGGTAGGCATGCTCGAACCGGAGAGGCTGCTTAGGCCGAGAGATAGGGGCTGGGTCCGGGCCCACCAGGGCTCCTCCTCGCTCTCCGCTACGGCAGAGCTTGCGTTGCCGCTCCGAGGCTCCACCGTCTGTTGCTAGGTTTTTCAGTTCTCGGTTTCCCCCTTGTTTGCTTGCTCCTAGGGTTGTTTCTTTGTAGACGAAAGACTGCAATCACATCAAACAAGAGAGCTTCAAAGGACCGAAGCTTTGAATTGTTCGCGTGAAAATCAGGCTTTTCGTAATTGGCTCGAATCATGAAAAGAAAAGGGCTTTCGAATCTGTGAAAATAAATAAATAAATAAATAAATAAAAGACAGAGAGATCTGAAATGAGATTAAAATACCCATATGAAATAGGCTGCAGCATTACCGAGATTATCGTAACCTCACCTTCAACTTCGTGAACCACGAGTTCTTACGAAAGAAAGGGGGCCGAGAAAGGGGACTGACCAGAGTTCTTACCTATCAAAGCTTCCGAGAGCGCAATGTAGTAGAGGGAAAGAGAGATGGGAAAGCTAAGCACCTGCAGAGAAAACAAAGAGAGATGGTTAGCTCCCAAATGGTTAGGTTAAAACCCAAATCAAGAACCCTAAAATGATTTTCCAGACCTTTGTTGACTGAACTAGAGGAGGGAGGAGAGAGAAAAGATACGGGAGAGGGAGGAGAGAGAGCGTGGAGAGAGCGAGACATGAGAGACACAGCCTCTCTATCTATGGCTGTGGCGAATTCAAGGCTACGAGGTGGGAAGAACAAAACTGTGGAGAGAGGAATTCACGAGAGACAAGAGATAGAAAAGAGGAGAGAATGAGAACTATCGGGCCTTAAGAAAAATTAGTGACCCACCTGTTCACTCCGTGTTTTTTTAAGGCTTCAATTACAACGGTTGAAACAAAAACCGTTATGGAAAGCGATGAAATAAAATCATAAAACCAAGTACCCTAAACAACAACGGTCAAAAACCCTTTTAACAACGGTTACATAATAACCGTTGTTGAAGAAACAACTACAACGGTTTTGGAGCCAACCGTTGTGTATTCAGCGTTGTCTTTTTGACTATTTGTAGTAGTGCAAGAAAACAAAAGAAGCAAAAATGTAAAATTACTACGTCAGTTTTATAGTTAATAACCCTCGTTTTAAAGTTAATAGACAACAGTATTTAATAAAGCCGTCGTCTTTACAAGTAATAGACGACGGTTTTTATAAAATACGACGTCTTTGGATAAAATACGACATTTTTGGATAAAATACGACGTTTTTTATATAATAAAACCGTTGTCTTTAAATATAATAGACGTCTGTATGTTTGACATTCTGTCGTGGTTCATTTATGTTACGGCGGTAACAATGAAATTTTTGACTTGTAAAGCCTTTGAGACGGCACTAATTTTATGAAAGCGACGTCTAAGGTTGTCAATTTTTCCTTTTTATGAAGTTTTATTGTTATTAGACGTCGGTTTTATTAATAGAAATGACGTAGTATTCTTTAACAACGTCGGTTATTAACCGTCGTGGTTTTATACATGAATAGATGTCGGTCGATTTCACGATGGTTTTGGATGACCCTAGATGGCGGTGGATTCCCGTCGTCTATTTCGATTTTTGTTGTAGTGAATTTTGTAATGGGGTGAAGATGGGGAATCCCCTATTGAAATATTATGGGTATGGAGGCAAGGTTGGGGAAAAAACCTTAACGAAAATCGGATGGGAACAACATACCCACCCACGATTCATCAATTACACATGCATTTATCGTTTGAAGGAGAAGTCCAAAATGAATGCATTTATCGACATAAATTAAACACTTAGCTGTTACCTTTGTTCAGGCACACTCGCATCACATCTAATGACATTTTAGCTGCTTAGTTGCTATCCCCGTTATAGGTAAGTTTTTTTGCATGAGGAGGGAAGGGTCTATGAAAGCGCATGGGGTGGTGATGTTTTAATTTTTTAAATTTTAATTATTATTATTATTTTGCTTTTGAGATAGTGGCCATTTCAACTTACGAAATAGGTTTAATTGGCATTTCAACGGGGTCTAGCCCAGTGCAAAAGGACTTTGATTTGCACACCACTAATCTCAGGTTCAAACTCCATGACACTTTAGTTATGTGTGTGTGAGGAACCCTTTTCCCCTTACTATAGTTTTTTTTTTTTTTAAAGACATAGCTCTACAAGGTTAGTTTTGACATTTCGAATTTTTTTAAAAATATTGATGTCTGTATAAAACTAACTCTCATCTACGAAAGGGTAATGTGTAAGGACTTTGAAACCTTTAGAAGGTGTTTGTGTAATTCTATGGGTTATTTGAAAACAGAAAAAAAATCTCAGAGAATGATAGCGTACTGAACTCCAAAATTAATGCTTGAAGAAATGCTGGTGTGGCTGTGTTGCCGCACATTCAAGCTTATGCTTGTCCGCCCATTCTAACCAACCACTGTCATTTTTAAAGGAATGATGGTGATGTATTGTTGTTATAGACTAGATGGTCAGGAACTTTCGGAGTCTTGAGTTGAGTACAGGGACGGATCAGGATTTCAAAATAAGGTGGGTTAAATTTACTTCGCGTAAAAACGAACAATGACAAGGGCAGGGCTGAGAGATACTTGGTGTGCTCTATTTATATTTTTGGTTGTTGAAATGAGTGAAATGAGGCAATGACAGGGCTGAGAGATACTTGGTTCTCAAACGAACAACGAGTGAGAATTTATTGTTGAAGAAATCCGTTCTGTGGTATTTGGGACGATCTGAAAGCAGACAAGGAAATTAAGTATGATGGTATCGCATGGTCCACGTCCCAGTACCAGCACAATTCCACTATTACAAAGGTGAAAAAGCTTGGCTCCTTAAAAACTGAGGAGTTCCTGCTTATAACCAATGTGGTTTTGAGGACAAGCTCGTCCTCAATTTTAAGGAGTCAAGTGTTTACACAAGTTCATTGAGACTACTGAGACTATTGGCATACAAGTCAACGCCTTTTTTCATTGCTCGTTCACAAGAACATCAGTAATTATTAATAGATACTTGAACCTCACATTCGAGTTTAATGAAAATCATATTTTATTTTAAAAAAATAATCAAATTTATTCTAATTGATCTTGTTTGGGCCTGGTTTTTACACAACCGAGATTAAAGCCGTATCATATTCTATACTCAAAGGCCCCCGCCCCTGCTCTAAAGGTTATGAAATCTCCACAAGCTATATTTCAAATCATTATTTTTGTTTTTCTTTTTCCACTCGATGGTACAATATGGCTTGGGATTTTGCTTATTCTCCTTTGTTTATGTTGCTACTCTTATTAGTCTCTTCGTTATCATGAGTGTTCTTTTCCTTATCGCATATTATATTGTTCTGGTACATGTTCCTTATGTTTTTAGAAATAAACAAAATAAAATTTTAAGCCGTGGGTAGCGCCAGTAACAAAGGCCTCTCGCAGAGAGGGCTAGTGATCACTAAATGCAATTAATAAAATGTGCATGTACATATGCTCCTTAATTATTAAGAGGGCGTTTGGTATCCTATTCAAATAGGGAACTCAAAAACTTTGATTTTTCTTAAAAACAAGGAGTTTTTAAATTTATTTTTAAAATTCAAAAACTTATTTGGTATGCAACTTGAAAACTATTTTCAAATTTTAAAAATTTGAGAACTTGTGGGTTGTTAAAAAAAAAACTGAAAAAACAGATATTTTTTGTTTTTAATAATTGGGGTGTTTTTTAGTTGTTCTTGAGTTTGAGTTTTTAAAAATAGGGAACCAAACAAGTTTTCTTTGTTTTGGACCCATATTCTGTTTTTGAGTTTAAAAAGTTGGATTCAAATTGAATATCAAACAGGCCCTAAGCTTCCAGTTGGCAAATGAAACTGAATCCTTATACCAACAATGGTTCAAAGCCTATGAAGTTTGTTAAACAATGAACAAGAATTGAGCGAAAATTGGGGTGCAAGTGAGAAAGAAAAGTGACCACAAAAAAGTATCTGAAAATGAGAACATCTCTAATTATTAATAGGATACATTAACCTCACATTCGGGTTTTAATAAGAAAATCATATTTCATTGGAAAATTCTAATAAAATTAAATTTGGGATGAGTTGAAAATTGAGAATATAAGTTGGATTTAATCCTCGCATTTGTTGTCATTGATGTCAGTCCTTTGACTTTTCTGCCAAATAGGATTACATTCTTTTTTTGTATGTTATGATGTATATCTATTATTATTATTTTTTAAATTATCTAATTGTTCCTATTATACCCCTGAAGAATAAATTGTGTAAAAATTAATTTATAAGACAATAATTATGAGATCTACAATAATTATGTGGATATATTAATTATTATTATTATTATTATATATAGACCTGGCAATATCGTACACAACCCGTTAACACGATACGAATTCGCATACATGGAAATAATGCATTAAACTTAGATTTTCAATGTGTTTTCCCTATTGATCTCAAATGGTAAAATCGACACAACAACAAAAATAATAAATGTCAAAGGACCTACATCTAAAACCAAAAACGAGTGGACTAAACTCAATAACATCTAATCGTTTTGGTCCTAAATTTTATTCTAACTGATCTCCAAGCTTTCTACTTGATATATATTACTTCATGACAACGTCCACCAAGCTATTGAAAGCTTGGCTGGAGCTGCCATTAGATTCAGCCGCTTGTTGAGCAAGATTTTTAAGGGCCCCGATTTTGTCTCTCATTCCATTTCCTTCTTTATGCTTCAAAACAAGTTCCAAGGCCTTCACCATTCCAATTTTTGTAATGATCCCACCCTCAAATTCAGTTCCAATTCCCCAAACAGCCACTATGGTCCTCATGTTGAGCGTGTGGTCACCAAAAAATGGCCTACAAATCATAGGCACCCCACCTGAAATACTCTCCATAACCGAATTCCACCCAGCATGTGTCACAAAAACCCCAACTGAAGCATGTCCCAAGACCTGCACTTGGGGAGCCCATGAAACTATTTTCCCATTTAGGCTACTTTTGTTGTACCCTTTGGGCAAGAAATCCTCTATGTTGCCCCTAAATGACCAAATAAATGGAAACCC
The DNA here is from genome assembly GCA_024362665.1 of Prunus padus. Classification (NCBI taxonomy): domain Eukaryota; kingdom Viridiplantae; phylum Streptophyta; class Magnoliopsida; order Rosales; family Rosaceae; genus Prunus; species Prunus padus. Next base: position 7,549,353 of record JANFAM010000020.1, read on the forward strand.
AGTTTCAATCAATGCTTGAGCTAGGGCTTCTAGCTCATGAGGTGGTGGGGTTGCCGCGCTTCCAAAGGCAATATATACCACAGATGCAGGCTTATTCTTGTCCAGCCACTCTATGCAACCACTTTCGTCTTTGGGCGATTGTGGTGATCTTGATATTAGGCTCATCGGTCCATAGTTGAGCAACTTCTGAAACCTTGACTTGAGCGCATTCTCAATTTCAGGGTCTACGTCGTCGAAAGAGTTAACTGCAACAACAGTTGCTTTGAGCAGTTTTTGTCCCATTTTGTGTAGCAGGGTTGCTATGGGTGAATCTAAGTTTCCTGTTACTACTCCATCCTGTAAGTCACGTATCTGAAATCTTGAAAATCCGGGAAGGAAGTCAAGCGCCTGTTTTCCACCTCCTGAAAAAAAAAAGAAGCTATGGTTAGAGGAATTAAAGTACTTCATGAGCCGGAAGAAGCTGCAAGTCGATAAAAATTTTAATGAATTATGGGGGTTTTTTTTCTTTTCTTCTTTCGTTAGAATGAAGAGGCCTTTTTGGGTTTTACCTACAGTTCCGGTCCAAATTTGGGGGCCTTATATTGGGCTACAGCCCGCTCAGTAGGTGCGCACATAAGAGTGAAGAGGCTAGAATGAGGGCTTAAAGTGAGGAGAGCAATCTAACCATCACAAAGTACATTTGGGGAGGGGGGGTGGTTGCATTGGGGGTCCACCGTCCTTTTAATGGTGATATTGCTCTCCTCACTATAACTCCTCACTTTAAGCCCTCATTCTAGCCTCTCCCACATAAGAGAGAGCGAGAGAGAGATTGGCTCATGCTAGTGAGCCCGATGGCTTTTCCAATCAGCTGCCCATCACAGAGCAGCGCCCAACATCCCAACAACGTCCATTTTATGAAATGGGCTCAATGTTCAATTATGAAGCAGCCCATAGTATTTAGTCATGGCTATCTAATGTCTACCCTTTTTTTTGTTGGAGGAGGTGCTCTATAAAATAGAAGCACCCTAAAAGAGTACAACATATAAACCTAACATCGAGTTTCTATTGGACATCCTACATTAAGTCTCAACAAATCTAAATAGTGAAAACAAAAAGATACCACAATCAAAATTAAAATCAAACAGTGAAAGTATCTAAACTAATTAGGTTAAAATCTTCGTAAAAATAAACTAATATAAAATAACAAAATTGAAGTAAAAAAAAATTAAACAAAAAACAATTGAGTATAAAACATTTGTTAAAAAATGAATAAATCACTTAGTATTGTCCAACTCATGGGGATATATATAGAAAAATTAGGTATTAGACATAACAATCCTTCTTAATTAGGATTTGAGACATAGAGTATTTCTGTTTGGGTTTTAATACCTAAGAATCAAATTTTGTTTTGGATTTGGCCAAAGAAGAGGCCCATATTCGTTGGGCCTATCTAAATTAGAAAGGTAAAATACAATTTTACTCATTTTGTTCAAAAGCCTCGCCAAAATCAGATCTCATCATTCTCCTCTCTCTCGACTGGAAAACAGAGTATCCACATTCCCAATTTCACAGAGACTTTCCGTCGCTGTAACGACCTAATCTCGTTGTCGTTCCTTCACGAAAGTTGCTCGCCATCACCTCCTCTATTATCTTCTCAAATACCCAACCCAAATAGCCAGCGTTCATGACCAATTTTGGCTGGAACAGTTCAGCAGTCGCGGCCTGCCATAAATCCAATTTGACGGCACGTTTTCGTCGACGTAACGACCTTATCTCACTATAGTTCCTTCACGAAAGTTGTTCACCAACACATTCTCTATCATCCCCAAAATACCCAACCCAAACAACCGGTGTTCGTGGTCATCACTAGCTAGTGTTGTTTGGCTCGTCTAGGTCAATCAATTCCTCTCTCTCATTTCTACTTCTCTTTCGATTCTCTTAGTTCAGCACTGAGAATTGGTTTTCTTGCCAAATGTACACTTTCATGTAATTCTTCTTAGCTCATCTTTAGAAATTAGGCATTGGATATTTGCTACAAAGTTGAAGTACATTTAAGAGCTTATGAGGCTACCAAACCAAGGTAATTTGTGCATTCATTTATAATGGGCATCAATAGGAAAATTAGCATTTGCATCCATATACTTTGTCGAGATTACTAGTCATATAGGCTAATATTTCCAGCATGAGATTTTTAACCAAGGCACGTGATTTTGCTTATTATAAGTCCAATCATTGGCTGCCAAGTGTCCTTTTGACCTACCAAAATTGTTGGGGCTGGTATGGACTCATCAACTCTTCATTTTACATTTTTCATATGGGTTTTAGAGAGAGAGAGAGAGAGTTCTAGTGAGAGATTGTGCATGAATTAGTTTTTGGTTTTTGGGAGAAGAGTTCATGGGTTCTTGAATTCCTTTTGGGGCTTTCATTGAAATTTCATTTCTCAAACTTCTGTTTAGTGATACAAAGTTTTCATCTCTCATCATTTTCATTTTCACCATTTTGGAAAACTTAGTTTTCTCTTTAATTTGTTTGAGAGTGTTCATGGCATAAAAATAAGATTTCAGATTTCATTTTGAAAGCTACTTCTTTTTGAGAAAATCTGACCATGGCTTTGCACATAAAGTTTTCATCTATCATCTCTTTTATTTGCACCATTTTGAAAAACTTGGTTTTCTCTTTGGTTTGTGTGAGAGTGTTCATGACTTTTGAAATCATTTTTGAAATCTACTTCTATCTTTAAAACCTACTTCACCCATTGAGACTAGTGTTTTGGACTAGAGTACAAATAATAAGGCAGACAAGGACTTAGTCAAGTTGGCTTGAGAGGATATGTGCTCCTCATTGTGCAATCGAGTTAAAATCCCTCACCCCGTAATTTAGATTATATTAAAGTAGAATATCATTTTTATCCAAAAAATATAAAAAGTAGAAAGAATATGGAGAAAATAGTGCTCAAATGTCAATGATTCTTCAGGCAAACAGGCATATACTAGAATATATACATAACAATGGATCTAGTTTCCTATGGTCAAAATTGGTTTAACTATAAAATGTATGAACTTAATATCTAAATTTCAGTTGCCAAAAACAAAAATAAACATTTCAGAAACATATAAATGCTCACAAAATGCAATTAAATGAAATTGATTGCTTACCAGTAACGGTTCCAACCCTTTCCCGTATGAAGTCAGTCTCTACATGAACAAGAAGTGACCGTGGTCCACTAGTCCAAACCGGCACCCAGGGCACTTTGATCTCCTCCGACATATCTCCCCCGAACCAAAAGAACGCATCGGTCACCAAACACCTGACCTTCAAACCCGTCGCCGCCTCAGTGTTCTTCAAACCCCTCATGAAGTTACCGGGCGCCGCCTTCAAAAACAACCCGATAGCTTCCTCAAAGTTGGCTGAAGGCACGAAACCCTCAGGCAACCCATCCGCCACGTCGTGAGGCTCAACATTGTGGAAGCTCGACAGCAAGACTTTGGAGAGGAGGGAGGTGTTCGCTCTAGAAGTGGTGAAGAAGGAGAAGAGGACGTGTGGGGAAGCTGGAGCTAGTTTGAGAACAACGTCGAGAAGAGCGCTTGCGTGGCTCCCAAAAGGGAAGGCCAAAACGGCAACATGGTGAGTTTGGGGTTTGGGGTTTCCTACCATAGTTGCTAGATGGTCTTGGCTTTGTGTTAGCTAGCTGTAGAGACTGTAAATTACTTATATATGAGGAACAAGTAGATGAGGGCAGAAGGGTCGGTGGCTATAGAAAGGTAGATGGAGATACTTGGTTATCAAACGAACAACAAGTCCTCCAAATAAAAGTCTGATATATTGGGGTTGTAATAATTGACTAACGTGTTTTAAAAGATCTCCTTTTGTGGTATTGATGAATTACACTAGGTCCTCGTGTTGAGCTTGCGGTCCCCAAATAAATGCTTGCATATATATGTATATATATCTCATATAGGCACACCACTAGCAACACTAGTCTTCAAAACCGAATTCTAGCATGTACCACTATCATAGGTGCTCCTAAATGATGACAAAATAAATGGAAACCCACTTTCAATGTTTGTCACAGATGCAGGCTTATGCTTGTCCAGCCATTCTCTCAGCAACCACTGCCATCTTTATGCAAAGATGGTGATGATGATATTATTAAAAGGTTGCCATGTGGTGGGTTTGGGTAAATAAGTTTTTGTTGATATTTAAAGCATTTAAAATTTTAAACGTTTGTTTTTAAATTTTCTTTTAAGTTCATTTCACTGTTTTCCTATTTATTATGAGGTTATATCATTTGAATTTTCAGTTTTTTTTATTTATTGTCTTAATTTTCTGCTTTAAATTGTATGTGGATGTTATAATTGTTGGATGCCTATAAAAGGTTACTCATACTTTCTCTATTTTCGATATTATTATTTTTGGGCAACGATATTGTGCCTTGGAGACTTTTATCCAACTGTGAACATGTTTATAGCGGACCTTGAGCTTGAGTATTGGAGGTCGTATCTTGGAGTCTTGTAGACCATCAATACATGCACGTAGGAAGGCTACAAAAGAACAAAAAGAGCTCAATCATCATGCCAAAGAAGCTTCAAGAAGCTGATAATTAAGTTAGATAACCAAAGAAGAGAAACTTGTATAAGTACATAATATTATCTCAATGAAAGCACCAATTTATGGGACACCAAACAATACAAAATGTTGAAACCAAAGAAAGAACAGCAAAGACCCTCCCTGGGGTTGTTGGTCTCAAATCAATAGAGTGACTTGAGCTTTATTATCCCACATGTCTCGCCAACTACCCGATCGTCTTAGGAGAAGAGGGTGTGTTATTGGAGAAAATGGTGTTATCATGCTTGCATATAAAATACTGACATCAATCCATGAAACAACGGTAAATTATATATGTGGAATATTACTTGCTGTGTTTTGGAATTTTTCTTTGTATTATAAACATGTCACCTACTAGGAAATACAATTCTGGATGTACAAAGCAACTATGAAAAATTGAGCAATTGGCTAATTGTACAAAGCAACTAATTGATGATGAATTTAGCTAAAACAAGTTGTTTTATAACATTAAGCCATGCTAATTTTTTTGTTTTTTTATAGGGTTAATTACTCAAATGGTCCTCAAACTTATACTCGATTTACATTTTGATCCCTCAATTAAATTTTTCGTTCAACTGGTCCATCAAATCTATATTAATCGCTCCTTTGATCCTACCGTTACATTTTCCGTGAGTTTTTGTCAAGTCAATGCCAGTGGTGGGGTATAGGATGGGTATATGCGTATTTTTCATACCTGAAAGGGTATATGCATCTTTTTATACCTCAAAAGGCTTTGAATGTCTTCTTCAATTCGCAAAAAACGTCATCTGTTAGCAAAAAAGAGAGGTTCGAAGGCAACAATAGAGATTTTGGGTTAGGGTTCCTATTTGGGGATTTTCGGGAATTTCTGGATTTCGATCATTGTGGATGCTCGTCACTGATCGAGTTCGAGTTCCGTTGGGGTGGAGAGAATCCCAAATACGGTAAGGGATTCTCTGTATGCATTTTATATTCATCTTGTTTTGCAAATCGATGCTTTTTGTTTGCAAGTGTGTGGTCCAAGGTCAATTTCTTTGTGTTTAAAAGATTCTCTGGCATTTTGTTGCCTTTATGCTGGCATTGACTGCAAAGTATATGTTGTTATGTTTGGTGTGGTCCATTTGTTGTCTACTTCACTCCAAATTCACTATTGTGAAATTGAGTGAAACTGTAAATAAATTAAAACCCTAAACATGTAGCATTAGATAAAGGAGATGTGTCTGCAGCTAACTCTGAAATTTCATGTGCACTTTTTGCAGCTATCTCTGACAGAGTCACTCTAGAACTACACCATGGAGGTATGTTTGAAAAAGGGGTTTATAAGGGTGGTAAGGCCTGTTATTTAGATAATGTTATTGATGACTTTCTGTCATTGCCGAATTTAAGGAAGTTAGGGAAAGAGTTGGGGTATACAATAGATGTTTCGAAAATTGAGCAAACTATGGAGATTAGGTATAGAAAGGCTGGACAAAAGGATGGTAACATATTCGAGCTTCTTACCTCTGATGCTAAAGTAGTTGAAATGGTTGGATGCATGCCATGTAATAGGGTTATTGTGTTGTACTATATAGATTTGGAAAATTCAAATGGTAATGGGCTTGGGAGTCAAGCATCTACTACGTGGCCTAGTTTGGATGGTCCAGAATATAACTATGATGCAGATGTAGAAAGTGATGTACAAGTTGGAAATGAAGGGGAACATGAGTCTGCAGCAACTGAGAATGGAGAGGTTGGAAATGAAGGGGAACATGGGTCTGTTGCAACTGAGAATGGAGAGGTTGGAAATGAAGGGGAAAATGAGGAAAATGATCTAGAATTTGTGGATAGTGATTATGAATTCAGTGAACAAGAGGATGAGGTGCTTGTAGCTGAGAATGTGGTAGTTGGTTGGCCAAGTGATGAGCCCAATGCAGGTGAGAATGTTGCTCCAAGTGATGAGCCCAATGCAGGTGAGAATGTTGCGCCAAGTGATGAGCCCAATACAGGTGAGAATGTTGGGCCTACTGTTGAGCCCAATGCTGGTGAGAGTGTTGGGCCTAATTATGAAGCTCCAGGAGAGGTATCATTAAATGGTGCTAACACATCAAAGTTGGACACAGGAAGTGATGAAGAGGATCAGGATGAGGGTAATGGTGAGGAAAAGGCCAAAAGAAAGAAAAAAAATTTGCCAAAGTTTAAGGAGTATAAGAGAGAGGTGGATTTAAGGAATCCAGAGTTTAGGACGGGAATGCGATTTGCAAACAAAATGGTATTGAAAGAAACTGTGGAGGAGTATGCAATTATACATGGTAAAAGGATAAAATTCAGAAAAAATGACAAAAGGAGGCTCCGGCAGTGTGTATGGGGGGACTGAAATGTCCATTTTATTTATTTGCTTCAAATTGATAAGAGTGAATCTACATTTGTAATCAAAACTATGAGCCTAGAACACACTTGTGGGAGGGTCGACAAGTTGAAGTATGCCTCATCCAAGTGGCTTTGCAACAAGTATTCTAAGAAGATGAAGAGAGACACAAAGGTGGATGTGAAATCATCGCACGAGGATGTTTTAGAGGATTATTGTATGAATGTCACAAAACATCAAATATATAGGGCCAAAAAGTTGGCCAAAGTAATGATTGAAGGGAGTTACATAGAACAATATGCTAGGTTATGGGATTATGTAAAGGAATTGAAGAAGGCAAACAAGGGTAGTACAATTTTAATTGAAACTAAACAAGTGTGGGGCCAAGCTTACTTTCAAAGGATGTATGTTTGCTTGGCTGGTTGTAGGCAAGGGGTTTTTAGATGGATGCAGACCAGTTATTGGTGCTGATGCGTGTCACCTAAAAGGTCCTTATCCTAGCCAGATTTTGACATCAGTAGGGGTGGATGGCAACAATGACAGTTTCCCAATTTCTTATGCAGTTGTTGAGATCGAGAGCAAACAATCATGGATCTGGTTTCTTAGGCTGTTGATTGAAGATCTAAAGATTACAAATGGTTTGTCATATGTGTTCATTAGTGACAAGCAAAAGGGACTCATCTCTGCAATTGAGAATGTATTTCCAATTGCAGAGCACAGGATGTGTGTTAGACACTTATATAATAGCTTTAGATCATCACACTCTGGTCTTGCTCTAAAACACATCTTGTGGGCAGCAACAAGAGCCACAACTATGCCTTGGTGGGAAGTAGAAATGGATAATATGAAACAAGAGGATGAGGAAGCGTGGAAATGGCTCATTAAGAGACCTGCAAAGAATTGGAGTAGATCTCACTTTCATACACAGTTTAAGTGTGATCTATTGTTGAATAATCTTTGTGAAAGTTTCAATGCAGCAATTATATATGCAAGAGATAAGTCCATTTTGATTTGCTTGGAGAGGATAAGAGTCCTTGTGATGCTTAGGATGGCAAATAGAAGGGTTGCATGTCAGAAATGGAAACATCCAGTTGGGCCAAGAATCTTCAAGATAATTGAGAAGAACAAGTTAGATGCCTCGATGTGCATTCCTCGACTGGCTGGCTTGCAAACATATCAAGTGACCCACATGTATAGTGGAGAATTTGTTGTGGATCTTAGGGTAAGGACATGTTCTTGTAAGAGGTGGGATTTATGTAGGATACCGTGTGGGCATGCAATTTCTGCAATTTTTCAAAGGGATGAAAGCCCAATTGATTATGTGGATCAATGTTACACGCCTGCAACTTATATGAAGTCATATGAACCAATGATTCACCCTATCCCTTCAATGGATCAGTGGACTAAATCTGGGCATCCTCCAATACATCCCCCAAGTGTTAGGGTACAGCCAAGAAGGCCGAAAAAACTTAGGACCAAGGAACCTGCTGAAATTCTAGTACCACCACCACCCCCACCACATCCACTGCCTCCAGATTATGTTCAACACGAGCCAAGCTTAGAAGATTTTTTATTCAGATCACATGTAGGAGATTTGGTCAAAGTTGCCATAATATGGCAACTTATTTATTCTGCAATTTTAGAGTTGTTATGTGTTTTGGAACTAATAATTGCTTGTGCTTTTGCAGGGAAATGCAACTTCTGCCCAAAAAGAGGTCCAAACTAAGCAAATCACATTAACAGCAGCTGCATCAGTAAGTGGGAGAGGAACAGTCAGAGGGAGGGGCAGAGGACGAGGAAGAAGAAAAGGCAATGAAGCTCTAGCTATTGCAACTGAAGTTGCTACTTCTTCACAACAAAGTGTACGTTTTTTGAGTTTTTTTTTTCAAATATGTTTCCATTTTTTGGCTTGCAATATAGTTGCGAACTTATATTAGGTATGGGAAGTGGTTTGCCAAGAAGTATGGTAAGAGGTTTGCCAAGAAGAATGGCAAATATACCATTGTCACAGTCAGCTGCACCTACACAAGAGAGCTCAAATCCATCTTCAACTTTTGTCACTGCCAAACCTGGTTCTAGATTCAAAATTCCAGCTAATAAAGGGGGCACATTCAAAAGGTCTGCTATTAGAGGAGGAACATTCAAAAGGCCTACACAAGTTCTATCACAACCATAATCATTCACAAGGCAGAGGGAATCATATATATTTTGTGTAATTTGGGATGTGGATTTTGTTTAGGATATGCATTTTGGTTACGTAAAGGCCCTGCATTTTGGCTTAGAGTGCAAACAATAGGATCACAGCTTTTGGGATGTTATTTTGTGGATTCACATCTTTTGGATTAGAGTTACACTCTGCCTTTTGGTACTATGCCTTTTGGTTTAGGTCCTGTAATTTGGGATGTTATTTTGTGGAATCACAGCTTGTGGATTAGAGTTAAACTCTGCATTTTGGTAATGGAATTGGTTTAGGCTATACAATTCGGCTATGGAATTGGTTTAGGCTATGCAATTTGGTTATGGAATTCATTTTTGTTTATGGATTTGGTGTGGTTTTTGGTTATGGAATTGGTTTAGGCTTGCAATTTGGTTATGTAATTGGTTTTCGTTTATGGATTTGGTGTGGTTTTTGGTTATGGAATTGGTTTTGGGTCATACCTAAGATACACCACATTACATTCATAGCTAACAAACACCACATTACATTCATAGCTAACAAACACCTCATTACATTCATCCCTTTATAACTATAATCCAATTACAAACCTGAAAGGCCATTACAGACCTAACATTCATGGCTAAATCTTCCTACTCATCACCACAATTACAAACAAACACCATGAAAGGATCAAAGCAAACCCCAGTTTCAATTGTTTCTGTCTACTCCATTCCAATTCCTTTTTTCCTTCAATAACAACACCCACTTTCTCTTCCAATTTTTTCTTCTCTTCTTCTACTATTCTCACTTGCTCATCTCTTCCTCTAATTTCTTCCTCCATACCTCTGAGTCTTCTAAGCAATCCAGGAAGCACTTCCTTTCCTCTTGGACATGTTTCATTATCTAGCCATTCAAAGAAATGATGTCTTGTTTGGCGATTATGCACATCATTTGTTACACACAATCAGAGCCCAGCTCACCATTCAATTCTTCACTTAAACATAACAAAACCCTTACTCTATCTTACCCGATTTTGGTCACTTGCCTCAAACCTTCTTCCCGGGTTAAGATCTGTCCATGAAGTGTGTTGTTTAATCTTCATCCCACGAAAGCAATACCGATTGGATCGAGTTGAATCCGTTGAACTTTGAGACATTGCAGCCTTCGTTGATTTTGTAAGACCCGTGTCTTGGGAAAGCAAGAACGGTGAGCAATCCCACATCGACCAACGGAGAGGGGGTGATGTGCCTTATATGTACATGCCTACCTCCAAGTAGCACGAGGCCTTTTGGGAGCTCATGGCTTCGGAGTTGTGGGAACTCCGAAGTTAAGCGAGTTGTGGCTTAGAGCAATTCCAGGATGGGTGACCTACTGGGAAGATATTGCTCGTGAGTTCCCAGTGACAAAACCGTGAGGGTGGAGGCCCAAAGCGGACAATATCGTGTTAGGGAAGTCGGGTCGTGACATAATGGTATCAGAGCCTAACCCCGACCGGAAATGTGCCAGCGAGGACGCTGGGCCCCAAAGGGGGTGGATTGTAAGACCCGTGTCTTGAGCTTGGAAAGCAGAGAATGGTGAGCAATCCCACATCGCTCGGGGAGGGAAGGGTGATGTGCCTTATATGTGTGGGCACGTCTCTATCTAACACGAGGCCTTTTGGGAGCTCACTGGCTTCAGAGTTGTGGGAACTCTGAAGTTAAGCGAGTTGTGGCTTAGAGCAATCCCAGGATGGGTGACCTATTGGGAAGTTGCTCGTGAGTTCCCAGAAACAAAACTGTGAGGGCCGAGGCCCAAAGCGGACAATATCGTGCTACGGTGGAGCGATTCTGGGATGTGACAATTTGGTATCAGAGCCACTCTGCCGTGTGGTACGAGTGTGCCAGCTGGGACGCTGGGCCCCAATGGGGGTGGATTGTAAGACCCGTTTCTTGGGAAAGCAAGAACGGTGAGCAATCCCACATCGACCAACGGAGAGGGTGATGTGCCTTATATGTACATGCCCACCTCCAAATAGCACGAGGCCTTTTGGGAGCTCAGCCGGAGTTGTGGGAACTCCGGTTAAGTGAGTTGTGGCTTAGAGCAATCCCGGGATGGGTGACCTCGGGAAGATATTGCTCGTGAGTTCCCGATGACAAAACCGTGAGGGTGGAGGCCCAAAGCGAACAATATCGTGTTAGGGAGTCGGGTCGTGACATAAATTGTAAGACCCGTGTCTTGAGCTTGGAAAGCAGAGAACGGTGAGCAATCCCACATCGCTCGGGGAGGGAAGGGTGATGTGCCTTATATGTGTGGGCACGTCTCTAACTAACACGAGGCCTTTTGGGAGCTCACCGGCGGATTCTTAGGAACTCCGAAGTTAAGCGAGTGGGCGCTAGAGCAATCCCGAGGATGGGTGACCTCTTTGGGAAGATATTGCTCGTGAGTTCCCAAAGTGACAAAACCGTGAGGGTGGAGGCCCAAAGCGGACAATATCGTGTTAGGGGAGTCGGGTCGTGACAGATTTTGTGTACTTCTGCACTTATGTTTCAATTTGGGGAACATAGAAAGAAGAAGGGGGATGAAAATGGCGCCTCTATCGCGCCTTTGTTGCTTAAAGAGCAGACTTCTGCACGGTTTGGACGGTTTTACTCTTACATTTAACGGCAACATTGACGGAATATAACAGTAGGATCAATGGAGCGATTAATATAGAGTTGATGGACCATTTGAACGAAAAATTTAATTGAGAGACCAAAATGTAAATCGAGTATAAGTTTGAGGACCATTTGAGTAATTAACCCTTTTTTATATTTAGTTTTTCCTTGTTATATGAGGACCTCAATTTAAGTTTCGCACAGGTCCTTAAAATCTCAGAACCAGCATGTTGACATACACTTTTAAAATAAAAATCCATATTATACTAATATCAACAAACCTTTGAACATGTCTTCATACAACTAGGTTTCACTTTGGGAAGTAACTGTTAATCAAATAAAAATTTCTATAAGAGAATAAATCTTTGTTCTTATTTTAATGCCTCCTCTCTCCAGGGTTCTAATCCTTTAACATAAATATGAATTAATTGAAAATATGCAACATCAATTTCTTCCTTTTTTTTTTTTTTAGGACCTTTCCTATTGAGAGGGACAATAACATACTAAACTCTCATACACTACATGAATCTTGGGACTCAATCCAAGACTATGGAGGACTTCAAACCACTACACTAGTGGGTCATTTGCATCAATTTCTTCCTTTAAATGCGATAGAAGAATCTATCATAAATTTAGAGTATATATTAATTTGGCAACCCACCCTGAAATGATATGAAATTAGAGAAATAATTATTTAATAGGTTATTAATTGAAACCTTTTTAGCTTAATTTGTACCCCACAAAAACAAATGTGGCAATCATCATCGAACATGGGTGCCACCCCAGAGTTGACACTTTATACGCCAAAAATCCAACTACTGCGGCCTCCAAATTATAAATAAACACAATGACCCACTTATAACACAAACTTCCCCAAATTCTCTCAAATAAAAGAATATTTGGACTTTCACAAAACAAAATGCCTGCAGCATTGTACTGCTACTTCACCACCACAATTCTTCTGGTCCTTATCTCAAGCACAAATGCTGCAACAGGGCACAGCCAGTACCTAAGCCAGGCTAACCAATTTTTGGCTCCTCAAAATGCTGCCCGGTCAGCCACCAAAATGAAGCCATTGGTTTGGGATGCGAAGTTGGCAACGTATGCACAATCGTATGCAAACCAAAGGCGATATGACTGCGCTTTGAGGCACTCAAACGGCCCTTATGGGGAGAACATTTTCTGGGGTAGTGGCACCGGGTGGACGCCGGCTCAGGCAGTGATGGCATGGGCTTCGGAGAGCAGGTGGTACAATTACTGGTCTAATTCTTGTGCTAGAGGGCAGGAATGTGGGCATTATACACAGATTGTGTGGAGTTCCACAAGAAGAGTTGGGTGTGCTAGAGTCACTTGTTTGGGTGGTAGGGGTGTGTTCATGGTTTGCAACTATGACCCTCCTGGGAATTATATTGGAGAAAGGCCTTATTAAATATTTCATAGAACTTGCATGCTGTTTATGTGCCTTTCAGGCTGGCAACAATGGAGTGTCTTTATGTGGATTTTTCTAATCTCTATTTAATTATAACTAATAATATTACAGGAATATTGTATTTTATATAAATTAAGCTGCATGAACCTTGAGGATTGAGTCTATAGCAATATGAGTTTTCTTTAATAAAAAAGCTCCTAAACCAGAAGCAGTGTTTTAAGGCAGAAGGAGTTTTTGGTCCTTCCATTACTTTTTTCCTTTCAAATTAGGGATGGGCGCGATCAGGGACGGACCCAGCATTTCAAAATAGGGTGGGCTAGATTTACCTTACTGGACTGTTAGATTTTAGGCTCTACTAAATCATTAAGAGAGGCTTATGGAATTTATCCTAAATATATATAAATTTAATTAGAGAATATATCATTTTTATTTTATTTATTAAAAGGCCTATTTTACACTAACAATGTCTACAACTTTTCATCATATATGCTTAACACTAATTATAAGAAAAGAAAAAAACTAACCTGGGCTATAGCCCAAGTTGTACAAAGCATAGAACCGTCCCTGGGCGCGATCCAGTTTGACTCAATTCTTGCCTAAAATCATAACCAGAACTGCCATATTCATTTGGTCCGATTCAGTCTGTTTTTGGCTGAGATGACTAAAAGAAGTGAACTAATCCGAACCTATAAAATTCGGTTCGATTCTTCCGATTCCCGGGTTAGGTTTCAAACTAGCTGGTATTTCCTTTAAATGAAACTGGGTCCAAGATGTGGGCTGAAAGGATAACTAACGACCCATATTGGCCCGAATAATGAATATGACACAGACTGTAAAGTTACATGCGTGTCCTTCATACAGTGTCTCACTATTCTCATGACCCCTTATAAATAATAAATAAAAAAATATAAAGTCATATATACATTGTTATCTTATATTTAAGAATTTGTTATTACGAAATTCATTGTAGTGCAATTTCTTTCTTATATATATATTTTTCTACGGCCACCATTTTTTTAAAAAATTTTCTGTAGCTTTGATAAATTCATATATAAGGAATAAGGACAACGTGCAAGCAATAAGGTGTGACATTTTGCACCAAGTAGCCAAGTCAGGGTTGGAAGAATGTGGTCAAAATGCAAGACAGATTCCTGGTTTAAAATATTTAGTAGCATACATATTTAATTCACACTGACAGCCATATATATACTAGTACAAGACTTTGGCTTTTGTAATTTTCTACCACATGAACTAACTGAGACCACACGTAGGGGCCTAGCTAGATGACCATATACATCTATTGTCACGAATCACTATGGATGATATCCATAAGATATATAATATTATACATTGTTTATACAATACATAATCTACTTTCATTTAATCTAAACTATTAGGGAGAATTCGAACCCGGATGCAACGTGGGAAGCGCTCTTCAATAAGCCCATACCTGCACAAGCTATGTATATCTTAAAATTGAGCATTATTAATACGGCCTCTCACCAATGTAATTACCAACCGGATCATAATTACAAGTCATAAACACATCTCCATCATCACACACGGCCCTAGCACACCCAACTCTTCTTGTACTCTTCCACACAATTTGAGTATAATGCCCACACATTTGCCCAGCCTCACACGTATTTGTCACATAAGTATAGTACTTCTCTTCAGCTGCCCATGTCTTCACTGCGTCACTCGGCGTCCAAGTCGAGCCACTGCCCCAGTATATGTTCTCTCCGAGCTTGAACTCGCCTTCCGGGAACGAATGCTCCAACTTGCAGTCCGATTTTCTTATGCCTGCCCACCATTGAGCATATTTTTCGAGCTGAAAGTCCCACATCAAAGGCATCTCCCACTTGGCTGCCCTGACCAAATTGTGTTGGAACAAAAATTCTAGGGACTCTCCTATGCAACCCCAGCATAGTTGCTTTGAGACCCTCAGTATGGTCTCGTTGTTGGGCTTTTGTTGGAAAAAATGTGTTTGAGAAGTGGCTGAAACAATGGAGTTGGAAGTGAGAAGAATGTAGAGGACAAAGAGGAAGATGAGGAATTGGGGCTTCATTTTTTTTTCAGCTTGTCCTAGGTCTCGTTTGTGGAGCATATGCTTGGAGAGAAGAGAGGAAGAAGAACCACAAGCAGTAGGATATGTGGAGCACAAGGGAGCTTATAATTGGAGGCATATTATATATAAGTCTCTATGTCTGATTGAAGGTACTCTCGTGAATTTGGCTAATGTTGTGCCCGTGAACTCTGTTTTGTTTTATTAGGGGACATTGTGCCCACCATGGTGCACTCTAGAACATGATGCGTGGCATAAGAAAGCTTTAGGTACAATCAAGATATTGTGGCTAGTAAACTAGGTTCCAAAGATTTAATTTTTGTATTTTTTTTATAAAATACGAGCGATAGTCTAAATTATAAGAAGAGAGGGTTGCTCACACACAAACTATTCAAGGTGTCATAGAATTCGAACTTGAGACCAAGCTTTTTCCGCGTAAAGTATGATATTTTCTAGTAGTGGTCACTAGGCGAGACCCGATTGACTTATTTTTTTATGATTAGAAAATGATAATTTTTCAGACAAATATATGCTAGAAAAGTAAACAAATAGGTACAGGAAATTTAAATATATACTTGTTGGAATATTACAATATTTATTATTGTTGGTGTTTGGTGGTTGTTGTATTGGAACCATTAGAATTTACTCTACCTGGTGATTTGCCCTCAGAACTTGTATCTAACTTTGAATTGACTTCATATCTTTTTTTTCTTAGAAAATTAAAGATATGAACATTTTTTTAGCCAATTTCCCCCAATTTTCTTCCAATTTTATGTTAAATTATTAAAAATAATTATATTCTTTTGGAAAAATACAAGAGAACGAGAAAAAATTATTAAAAAACCTATACCCACCCAGACCCATTCGCGCCCCCCCTCCCCTCTGTTTTTCCTCCCTTCCTCCTCTCTCCGATGCTTCTCCCCAGGCCAACCAGCATACATTCAAAGCCATAAGAGAGAGCATGTATTTGTGAAAAAGGCTTAGCCAAATTCAGAGAGAGATTGGAGATTTTATTGGATTTGGATAGGCTATGTGTTTCATTTGGGACCAAGATATTTGGGTGGGATAGAGAAAGAAGAAGAGTAAATCAACCAGAAGTGAAGAAATTGGAAATATTGCATGGCTATACTATTTAAAAAATAAATTTTAAAAAAACGAGTATAATCACACGGCTATATGTATTTTTTTTTAAAATGAAAAAATCAAATATAGCCACGTGACTATACTATTTCTTTTTGAAAAACGAGTATGCACGCAGTTTATGCATACACGTCCTCTCGAATTATCTTTTTTGAAAATCTCTACTTATTGGTGCGCTTGTGTTGCAGTGAGATGAAGCACACAACCTTCCCCAACATATATACCTGCATTGAGTGCATGTCACCATGCTATATGTTATTATAACGATCCATCTTATCATTAACAAATCAAAAAATAACTTTCTACAATATATACTCACCGTCACCGTGGTGTGAGTATGCACCCAATTTTCCATATAAGCATAGATGTGGACTTGAAGGAGACCACGGTTTCAGTCTCATTCCTATTAAATTCATAGATATAGACTCGAATTTAGAATCTTGTCTGGGTCTTTGCATGTGGTTCATATTTAACACTTGACTTTAAATAATCTTTACAAGAATTATCACTGATTTAATAATAATAATAATAATAACAATAATAATAATAATAATAATAATAATAATGAAGATGATGGTTTGATAGGAATGGAACTGAAACCGAGTAGGTTTGGAAACCGCGTTACACCAAGACTCCAACAGTAGACCAAGACTCCAACATTAAAACAAAACAAAAGAAAAAGATAAAGACAAAATAAACATACAACTTGTGAAGATGGTTCACAAGACATAAGACTCAAAGAGAACATGAAGTCCATTCTTACAATACAATACAATACAAGCTTCTAATTTAGAGATACTAAGTACGTGCTCTCCCTTCCTAATCAAGATGTACGTATTTCTCAGTTGCTGGTTAGATAAGATGTGCATCTCTCTCTCAACCATTAAAGCTAATGCAATAGAGCTTAGCTTAGCTTACAACATGAGTTTATTGAAACATACTAACTAATTAACTAGCTATAGCTTCTTAATGAAAAATTGGTTTTTAAACAAACACATGTACTAGGGTTAAGATAGTAGGGAGGATGATGATTGAGATGCGTCGACCTTGTCCTCCTCCTTCTCCATTGACTCTATAAGCTCGTCGAGTTCATCTTGGTCAACATCCTTTCCGAAGAGCTTTTCGAGATTGGCTATCACTTCCTTAAAGGGTAATTTAATCAGAGTTTCAATAGTTTGTTTCGACTCCATGTGTTTGGTTGGGTCATGAACCTGCACATCCTGAAGAAGCCTATCAATTTTATTCTTCAAGAACGATTTGAATGCGTATTTACCCAAATTAACAACAGAGAATGCCTGCCCGCTCATATGCTTGCTGGTTTTGCAGTAAATTGCAAAGGCCTCGCAATTGTTTTCGAACAGGTCGTATTTACCGAAACTTTTGTTGCTCAGTAAATTGGTGGCACGACTTATGCTTTCATCTGATGAATCACAACGGCCCATCGTGCAAGTTCCTACGTTTTTTATTAAGAAGTGACTAACAGAGACACCATATTCGAAGCGATAAAGCTCCTTCCCTGCAAGGAAGCAGTCAACACAAGTCTTGACCACTCCTTGCGCCGTCTCTGGGTGATGCGCACAGGTTTTGCAATGCCGTCGTCGTCCTATCCATGATATTTTTGCTTCTTTTGTTCTAGTGAAGTGGATCACCCTATCTCCCCCCACATATATTCCTGCACACACACATATATATATATATATATATGAATTGCAATTTGCATGTATATATACATAACCAAAATATGTATATATAGAAAGAGCTTCTATTGAGGGATCCCTCAAATTAAACTATTTGAGGACACCTCGTAGGCCCACTCCGTATTGTATTTCACTAATCCAAACCGTCTATTTTGTAGATACTCATTCAAAGATCATTTGTACAAAAAAAATCACTTGAATCCGATATCATTTGACCAATCAATTGAATTATTGAAATTTTAGAACTTTCTTGAAGCACCGTGTTCATTGATTTTGTGGGACACAATTGGATATCGAAACGGTTTCCAATTTGTCTAATTTTTTGCAAGAATGATCTATGAATGTAGACTTGAAAAATAGATGATTTGGATCATTGAAAAAAAAAATCGTAGGGGACCCTAAAGGGTGTCCTCACATAAAATTATTTGAGGGATCCCTCACTAGGAGGGGACTGATATATAAATATATAAGAGGAGAGGAGGTTATTAATTAATTCTCTCATCTCATGAATGATGAACCTGAAAAAAACACACACACACACAATTATATATAAAATTTGGGTTGTTAGTTACTGACCATGGTGGGAGTATAAGTGCAACATTCTATAGCAATAGATGTGATCTCCTAGCTGGAGCTGAGACCTATTCACTTTGTTTGAGCGCAATCCCATCTCTCTCTCTCTCTCTCTCAAAAGGTTGGTGCTCTTTGGGACTAATTTAAAACCAAAGTGTGGAGATGTTGCACTTCCATTGCATGGACTCAAATCAACTCTCTTACTTATAGCATGTGGCTATGAAATCGTGTGGTTCGTATTGTATTCAACACTTAAAGACTTGAAATGGTCTTACTGGAATTATCTCCAACTACTTGAAGAACTTGATTGTAGATGGGACTGAAACCATATGTTACGCAGAACTTACAATTTGTCAGGACGCTAAAGACCAAGTCTACTCAAATAGTTGACCTTAGTATGTATGTACTATGTAATATCCAACTTATCACAAATATTTGTGCTAATGTACTATGTAATATACACAAAGAGCTTCAGTTAATGAATTCCTCACATAAGTTTAATAAATATTCAATTTATCACATATATATATATATATATATATATATATATATATATATATATATATAGGGGGCAGATCATGGCACAATATTTTTGACACAATTTTTGGGCTATTAGATTACTTCACTTTTCATTGTTGAGACTAAATCTGACATGGTAAATAGTTTTAATGTTTTAAATAAACAATAATTAATTTTATTTTCTCTCTCATAAAAATAAAATAAAATAATTCTGTCTCCTCCCTTTTTTGGAAACGTAATCTCTCTTCTTTGTAATATCCTTTTTCTCTTGGTAATTTAATCTCTCTTCTTTCTCATGTATACCTCTCTTTCTCTCTCTCCTGGGACCAGAAGAAACCTCCATCTTTTTCCCTCTCTATCTGCAACAAGAGTCTCATCTCTCTCTCTCTCTCTCTCTCTCTCTCTCTCTCTCTCTCTGTGTACATATATGATTTAGAAGATTTGCTGAGTGAAGCTATGCTTTCTCTCAACACTATGACAGAGGATGGCAGCATTGAGGAGGCAAGCTTTATGACACAAGTTAACGCCATCGCTTCTGGACAAGGAAAGAGGGATTTTGAAGATTGCCGATCTTGGACTCAGCTGCGGGTTCATTGTACCTCTTAAGAGTTACACGCATGAGATTGTTACTCTCTGGTACAGAGCACCGAAAGTTCTGCTCGGTTCAACTCATTACTCTACCGACGTCGATATGTGGTCCGTCAGATGTATTTTCGGTACTTAATTCTTAGTCGCTCTCACAATTTCTTTGTTTTCGTTTGGATTTAAAGTCTAAATTAATGACTTGTTAACTAATTAATTTGATTGATTGTGCTACTATTTGATTCTTAAGTCACTCTCAAAACTTACCTCTTTTCTTGTATTTGAGTTTATGTTTCTTGAATTTCATATGTGCACCGTGCTCTGAAGCATATGCTTGGAAGTCTCATCTAGCTTATTTGCCATTTATTAGAGTTCTTGCCTAGTTCTTACCTGTTATTGGAGCCACTCTACAGAACTGTGTTGAAAGTCTTCTACCAAGGCTTGGATTTGACAAACAAGAACGGCAACCTTGCTGATGTAATCGATGATGATGATGATGGAGACGACAAGGGTGGGTAAGGGGGGACAGAGAAATTGGGTTGAGGATCTGAACTCTGTAGAATTTGGGGTACTGTGCAATTCATAATTATTAGATAAAAATAATAAAATTTGAATAAAAGTATTATTAGAAAGATAATAATAAATTAGTTGTGAGATTAAATCTCAGCCATTAATTGTGCTTAAATCTAATGGTTTAAAAATTGTGTCAAAACTTGTGTCAAAAATATGTTGCCACGGATCCGCCCCCATATATAAGGGCAGATCCCTGGCACAATATTTTTGACACAAGTTTTGACACAATTTTTGGGCCATTAGATGACTTCACTTTTAATGATTGAGATTAAATCTGACATGGTAAATAGTTTTAATGTTTTAAATAAACAATAATTAATTTTATTTTCTCTCTCATAAAAATAAAATAAAATAATTCTCTCTCTCCTCCCTTTTCTCTTGGAAACGTAATCTCTCTTCTTTGTAATATCCTTTTTTCTTGGTAATTTAATCTCTCTTCTTTCTCACGTATACCTCTCTTTCAATCTCTCCTGGGACTAGAAGAAACCTCCATCTTTTTTCCCTCTCTATCTGCAACAAGAGTCTCATCTCTCTCTCTCTCTCTGTACATAGATGATTTAGAAGATTTACTGACTGAAGCTATGCTTTCTCTCAACACTATGACAGAGGATGGCAACATTGAGGAGGTAAGCTTTATGGACACAAGTTAACGCCATCGCTTTTGGACAAGGAAAGAGGGATTTTGAAGATTGCCGATCTTGGACTCGGCCGCGGGTTCACTTTACCTCTTAAGAGTTACACGCATGAGATTGTTACTCTCTGGTACAGAGCACCGAAAGTTCTGCTCGGTTCAACTCATTACTCTACCGACGTCGATATGTGGTCTGTCAGATGTATTTTCGGTACTTAATTCTTAGTCGCTCTCACAATTTCTTTGTTTTCGTTTGGATTTAAAGTCTAAATTAATGACTTGTTAACTAATTAATTTGATTGATTGTGCTACTATTTGATTCTTAAGTCACTCTCAAAACTTACCTCTTTTCTTGTATTTGAGTTTATGTTTCTTGAATGTCATATTTGCATCGTGCTCTGAAGCATATGCTTGGAAGTCTCATCCAGCTTATTTGCCATTTATTAGAGTTCTTGCCTAGTTCTTACCTGTTATTGGAGCCACTCTACAGAATTGTGTTGAAAGTCTTCTACCAGGGCTTGGATTTGACAAACAAGAATGGCAACCTTGCCAATGTAATCGATGATGATGATGATGGAGACGACAGGTGAGGGGGGACAGAGAAATTGGGGTTGAGGATTTGAACTCTGTAGAATTTGGGGTACTGTGCAATTCATAATTATTAGATTAAAATAATAAAAATTTGAATAAAAGTATTATTAGAAGGATAATAATAAATTAGTTGTGAGATTAAATCTCAACCATTAATTGTGCTTAAATCTAATGGTTTAAAGATTGTGTCAAAAACATAATTCCACGGATATATATATATATATATATATCATCATTGACATTCATGTGAGTCAAACCACATGAAATGAGATGACAATTGTAATTAATTCATTCGCCTACGGTGTACCCCGTACGGCAGCAGCACTAAAAACTGGCACTTGAAATGCCAATTGTTCCACTACATTCGGCTACATTGTATGGAAACACGCCTGTTTGAGTTGCAGCACAAGCTATATCATCAAGTTTCTAACATCGTAACCAATGCTGCCCTGCATAGGCAGGCACCAAGTTGATAGCTCACGAAAATGACTCGTGCTTTGAAAGTGAGAGTTTGTGTTGCACTTTCCTGCTCTGTTGTCCATGTTTCCAACTGCTAAACCAGAGGGGCTAGTCTTAGCTGTTGCCTTTTCAACATATTACACCAGTTCATCTGTGCAACTCTTGCTGCTTTATCAGTTGTGCATTTTAATGTTGCGAAAGTTAACACCCCATCTGGTTT
This sequence comes from Prunus padus, assembly GCA_024362665.1. Taxonomy (NCBI): domain Eukaryota; kingdom Viridiplantae; phylum Streptophyta; class Magnoliopsida; order Rosales; family Rosaceae; genus Prunus; species Prunus padus. Next base: position 7,571,530 of record JANFAM010000020.1, read on the forward strand.
GAAGTGTTTGTAAAAAGCGGCACAGCCATCACGTAAGACCTGAGATTTGAGAAAACATTTTATAAACCACAAACAAGGTCAATCTGGTATAAAGTCATATGACTAGGAGTCCAGGAGTCCCAAACGTAAAGTGAACAACAAAATTCACGAGAGAGAAGATTTTTTTAAAAAAACTCACCGTCTTTTGACTGCTGAAAGGATCATAGCCTGTGTCCATGCCAGATTGCACAAGCACATTGCATCACAACCCAACCATTCACTCCTACTCTCTTATTCATCATAGCTCGCATTAGATTTTAAAGTTCATGAAGAATATATAGCACCTTATCGAACCACCTTGCCCGAATATATGCCTTCATAAGGGTAGTATACGTAACCACATCAGGGCTAAAACCCTTCAGAAACAACAAAACCATCACCATTATTTCACAATTTCACAATTTCAACTCTGATGTTATTAATGCAAGGATAACCACTCTATTGTGTGTGCCTAGAGAAGCGTTGGTAGTTGGCAATGACGCTACAGAGTGAAGTTACTTTGTGACATTAGATATATCTCTACCAATATATGTACATATTTTTGTCAAAACTCTCTTACTGCCTTCAATGGCTCTGCACTATTTCTGAGTAATTTTAAATTTGGAATCCAATTATTTCTTGCTCTCTGAAAGAATCTTACTAATTGCTGGCTTTCAGTTGATGAAAGCCATCATTAACTAGATGCTGGACTAATATATTTGTTGATGCTCAAAAATGGTTTGGCACTTTTGGGCTCAACGTAGTGATATCTTCGTCTTCGGCAGGCTCTGGGCTTCGGTGGAGGGATTGATGTGTAAGATAAGAAGCGATCGGTAAGGCCGTTAGGCACTGGTGTGGTACTGGCCGAAGGCTCTCTGATGCTTAAGTTAGAAAAAGTACGGAGTGAATAGTAATTTAGCAAAGTAATAGCTAAGTGGTCGAAGGCTACAGTTACCTCCTTTTTTGGGACTTGTGTCTGCCTTTATAAGTCTTGGAAGGTGTGCATTTTGAGTAAAACATCGATGTGGGACTGGGGATATTGCCTAAGGAGGCTCCACGTGTCTCAGCAAGGAATGAGGGTTTTTGGGGTCTTGGGTTGCGTTTGGTAGTCTAGGTTGCCGAACGAGATGCCTATCGATGGTGGCGGTATTCCACATGTGGCTTTCTCATTGGTTGTTCAGATTGGGTATAAACAAGAGTCCCCCAAGTTCCCAGCTGAGAGTAACTTCTTAGTTGGGGACTTGTTCAGATCCTCGGTATCCTGATCAGCCGAAGGCTTGCTAGTAGGATCGGCTTGGTGGGATGCTCCTATAGGAGGAGGTGTCGTTCGGAACCATGCGCCTGGCTCTCACCATGACATTGTTATTTTTCTTATCGTACGACGTCTACGATATTCTGTTCGGTATAGCCTACTAGGCCTGAACCAGGTGATAGATATTCGAGGCCGAACGGGAGTGGTAGAAGCAATGATGGCGCCGGTTGTGTTATCGAGGAACCAGTTGATTCCTTCAGTATAAATAGAGGTGATTTTTGATTTGAAGACCACTTGCGTTTGTGAGAGCGAATTTCTAAAATTGAAGAGGCGATTTCCAGTGAAGAACATCCAGCTACAAAGCGATTTCCTGCGTCCGAGAACACGACGGAGCGATTTTCAGTAGCCGAAACCTCCATGAAAAAACAAGGTACATTGCTTTCCCATCTTTATTTTTCGATCAAATGCACCTTTTTGGCATGAACTAAACTATGAACTCGTACGATTACGATGAACGTTCGGTAGTCTGGTTGCCGTAAGTAGCCATAGCCATAGGATTCCTTAGTTTGATCTTGTATGGCATTTAGTTTCCTTTTCATTTTTGTTTGTAGATATCCGATAGCGAGTCTCCGTATGATGATGAGGGTAACGCGTTCGATGGAGAGTCACTGGACGATCAGAGAGATACTGAAAGTGAGGCACTGAGCTTTGATAGTGCTAAGAGTGAAGGTGCCGAAGCTGAGGTCATCATACAAAAGGCCAAAGCTATTCCCTCGGCTAGCAGAGGGAAAGTTCATCCAACAGTAGAGGTTGTGCCGTTGGTCGTCATACCCCGTGGTATTAACTGTGCTAGTACCAGTCAGTACTACGAATTTTTGATGAGAGACACCCGGGTGCCTGAAAGGCATGTTAGTTACCATTTGGAAGCCTCCACCTCTGATCGCGTGGATGTTGCTGCCAAAGATTCTTCTCGGCCAGCAATTACCGTAGTCCAGCAGGGGAACCTTAGGGTACCGATAGGTCAACCTAAGGAGCTATTATTCGGAGTAGACTACTTAGAGCCGAATAAGATTACAGAGGTCAAACTGGCTAAGTACCGAGCGGAGTACCATATTCCATATTCGGTGAAGTGGAGGATCCCTGGGCCCGCCGAGCCCCTGAGCAACCCCAAGGATGGTGAGGTGGCTTTCTTCACGAACATCCTCAAGCTAGGGGTTCGGTTGCCATTGCAACCAACCGTTCAGAGGATTCTTGCCCACCTTGGGTACGCTCCCGGTCAATACAACCCAAACTTCTGGGTTGCCCTGATGGGGACTAAAGTGGTGTTCGGCCTTGCCGTGGAGGGGGAGCTGTCCTACGAGCAAATCTCCTACCTCTACGACGTTACCAAGTCGAAGTGTGCTAGCAACGGAGGCTGGGTTCAAGCCAACTGCCTCCAGGCTTCAGTTTGGGGGCATTTTTGTAAGCGATGTGCCGACTTCTCAGAAGACGTGGAGGAATCGACGGGTGTTGTTATCCAGTGATTGGTAAATAGGCATATCTTGTTCCATATTCCCACCACTTTCCAACTAGCCGGTAGGCTGTTAGGATGCCGTTCGGTAGGATAATTGTGTTACACTTTTCTTGCCGAATGTAATGTATGTTCTGTTTTTTGTAGGTAAATTGAAGTAACCGGTCCATTCCAAAGCTAACATTAGGAAGGTTGATCGGGTGAGGGCGAAAGTTCTTGCTGCGGATCGGATCTACCCAGACTTCTTATTCACCGAAAATCTAGTGAGGCTAACCTCATCGGCGTAGAAGAGAGTAAGCGTTCTTCCCTTCCATTCGATTATTATTTTTTTTTTGTGTACCTTACCGAATCGTTTGTGTAGTGACGGAGGCCAAGAAGATGTTGGAGTCGTCCAAGGGACGAATGCTAGCTGGCCAAAAGGTTAGACAGTAGCAGGGGAGGGCACAAGGTAGCGGTTCGGCCCAGAAAGTCGTGGTGTCGGAGTTGACGGAGTTTGAGCTAAAGCACCAGACTCTTGGCGAACAGCTAAAGCAGTTTGAAGGACAGAGTCAGAAGGCCGAAAAGCTAGCGACGGCTAATTAAGCCTACTAGCAGGTCATCGGCAAGCGGCCTGCCGTTATTGAGCTCGATGCTGCTCCACTGCCGAAAAGGCCTCATGCTTCAGAATACATGAAGGCCGTCCTTACTGCCGAGGACGACAACGACCTGCCTGCCGATCTGGTCACCATTGCTTGCCCCTCCATATCCATCCAATTTCTGAACCATATGATCGTTGGTTAACAGATGGGCTTGGAAGAAATCGAGGAGTTGCCAAAAAGATTCCTTTGGGAAGAGGCGGGTCATGCCTTCCGCCTCCAAGCCTCGGTAAGTTCACTTCTGTCTGTTTTTAGACTTTGCGTAGATTTGCATATATGTTTGTCTTCATACTCATGTTTATTTTGCTGGCATATATGGACATGTGGCTCTGTATGAAGCGAGCCATTATGGCTGCCGAGAGAGCCGAAAAGATGTACGAAGATGGCCGATCCAAGGTCACCGAGGTTGGCAAGGTGCTGTAAGATCATTCCAACCTCATCAAAGACAAGGAGGCTGCTGAACGGCAAGTAAAGGAGCTGAGGACAAACTTGCCGAGATGAGGAGGAATTTGGAGGCGGCGGTGGCAGTAACTTCTGAGGTCGATGCAACTAAGCAGGCCATTCACGTGGCAGCAGCTTCCGAACGGTGAGGCAACCTTCTTGGGTTGATTTCAGAGTACCGCGTAGGCATTGTCGAACGGTAAGCAGTTTCCGAATGGGATATACTCTGGATCCGAGTCCCTAGTAGACTCCAAGCCTTACACTCGCCGAATGGGGGATTTATTGCTCAAAATCTTCATTCGAGAATCGTTAAGGCGTGCCTCGATCCTGATCGACGACTTGTTCCTTTCTTCATGTCGGTCAATCAATCGATGGCAACAATCAGAAAAGACTTTCTGCTGTAGGTGGGGCTGGTTTTTCAGAGCTGGGATGACCAAATATTTAGAAGGGGCCTACGCTGCTTTCGTCACTCTCTTTCCCTTCTTCTGTCGACTGGGGGTCTGTAAGCTTTGGGAGGATTGATCTGTTTCAATGTTCTGAGTTTGTTGCTGATTGAGGTGCTGTTGCGTTTCATCCACTTTGGACGAGAGAATATTATTGTGTTCCTGCATCTTAGCCATGTCTTTCCAATGTGCTTCAATCTAGGCTACGGTGTATGGAAACACACCTGTTTGAGTTGCAGCACAAGCTATATCATCAAGTTTCTAACATCGTAACCAATGCTACCCTGCATAGGCGGGCACCAAGTTGATAGCTCACGAAAATGACTCGTGCTTTGAAAGTGAGAGTTTGTGTTGGCACTTTCCTGCTCTGTTGTCCATGTTTCCAACTGCTAAACCAGAGGGGCTAGTCTTAGCTGTTGCCTTTCCAACATATTACACCAGTTCATAAGTGCAACTCTTGCTGCTTTATCAGTTGTGCATTTTAATGTTGCGAAAGTTAACACCCCATCTGGTTTGAAGTGTTTGTAAAAAAGCAGCACAGCCATCACGTAAGACCTAAGATTTGAGAAAACATTTTATAAACCACAAATAAGGTCAGTCTGGTATATAGTCATATGACTAGGAGTCCAGGAGTCCCAAACGCAAAGTGAACAACAAAATTCATGAGAGAGAAGATTTTAAAATAAAAAAAGCTCACCGTCTTTTGACTGCTGAAAGGATCATAGTCTGTGTGTAAGTTCGAATAAGATTATATGAACTAAACACACACACCTTGATCAGACATAACTTGCGCAAGAAGTTTATGATTGACTGGTTTGCGTTCGACTAGTGTTCAACAGATGTTCGACAGGTTTGTACAACAAGGAAATCTTCTATGCTATTCGGCTCCTTAACTCTCTCTAGATGGGGTGAGAATATGTTGAGTATTTAGCCGATAGCACAGGGACATCCTTTTATAGGCTATGCTTAAGAATCCTCCCCATCAAAGACTTCTTAAGCTTTCCTTAAGCCATCATGATTAGCCGTTCCAATCCACATGTAATTAGGAAACCTTCAGCATTTAGTATTAAACCAAAACAGTCACTTATACATAGTCTAAAATACTGATCGTATATGTACTCCTAATCGACATAGAATTGGTTATCCTTAAGTGATTAGAAGACCATCTCAGTGTTTGATTTAGAATGCAAACCTTACATTCTCTCACTTGGTCAATTAATCACTAAAGAACTATGTCAATTACTGTAAGGCCTTGTGAAGTACATACTGATCTTGTTTCCTTACTAAGCCACTGTCAACAATGAATCATGATAATGAGTCATCAAGACTGATCAAAGAAACACCATGAAGTCTTTATAACCACAGTTATCACTCTCCATTGTCACATAATGCCGCTGTCAAGATTGGAACTACAGAATAGTCATAGTTAACTGAAAGTGAAATTATTACTATGGCTATTCTTATAGTCCTACTTATAGGATTACTCAAGATCCATTCTTTTCACTACAAGAAAACTAAGTATTTACAGCGCGCTATTTACGGCGTGCATTTGTTGTGCGCCGTAAAAGAATAAATAAAATGACGTTTTATGGCGTGCATTTGGTGCGCGCCATAAATGACTTTTTTCCAGTACTTTTACAGCGTGCTTTGTGTGCACGTCGTGTTTATTTGTAATTAATGGCGTGCTAGATATGCATGTCGTAATAAATAAACAAAATCTAATTCTATTTAACACTACAAGAAAAGTAAGTATTTACGACGTGCTATTTACGGCGTGTATTTGTTGCGCGCCGTAAAAGGATAAACAAAATGACTTTTTATGGCGTGATGCGTTGGCAAAAGCGATGGACAACCATCGAAGCGGCCAAAATCTTAGCGATCAGGTATATTATTTGTAATTTCCATTTTATTAAATTTAATATCCTCATTTTTTTTAATGCTTCTTGCATTTCTAATACTTTTTTTTAATGTATGTTGCAACCCTAATATAAAAATTAATGTTTCTTGCAATTTTAATAGTTTTTTGAAATGTATGTTGCAACTCTAATTTTTTTTTAATGTTTCTTACATTTCCACTATTTTTTTTTTAATGTTTCTTGTATTTGCATTTTTTATTTTACTTGGGCCTTGCATAACTTGCATTTCCATTTTTTTTTATAACTATTTCTTGATTTCCATTCTATTTTTTTTAATAGATTATGCAAGCACAAATGTGGTTTGGTGCTATTAGGCAAGGGAAAAAAACTTTCAACCATGAGCAATGTTGGGAGGTGGTGAAGAATTGTAAAAGATTCCAAATTATTCCCACGGGCCCCGCCGTCATGTTGAACAAGACGCCACTCCATGATTCAACGGCATCGGATTCACCTATGGAATCCCCGATGAGTGAAGACTCACCAATTGAAAAGGGCCCAAGGCCTATTGGCAGAAAAGCGGCGAAGGCGAAGGCGAAGAGAGGGAGTAATGATACATCTAAATTTTTGGAGGAAATTGCAAGGCAAAGTGCCTTGAGAATTGACATAGACTTGAAAACCTAAGAAGACGAGAGGGCAATTCAAGTAGAATATGCAAAAGAAAGAGAGTATGCACGCAAAGAAAGAGAGTTTGCACGCAAAGAAAGGATTGAGAAGAAGGACCGAGAAACCATGGCCATGGATACAACCCATATGTCCCCTGAAACAAAACAATATTGGAAGTTAGAACGAAGGGATGTTATGAGAAGAAGACTTTTCCGTGACCAAGACGATGGACCTAGCAACACGGATTGGTTAAATAATGAAAACCATTAAGTTAGTTTGCAATTGTTGTAACATGTATTTTATTTTATTAGTAGAAATTTTTAATTACTTGTATTGGTTTTATTTGAGTCATTAAAGAAAACATTCAATAAAACATCTTTTCATTCAAAATATTCCATACATCAAACAAAACATAATTAAAAATAAAAAAACCACAACCAAAGCATCCCTTAAAATAAAACATAACCTAAACATAATTAAAATTAAAACTTCTTAACTTCACTTCATTCACCGTCATTGCCATTCACCGCCCATAAATGCTCCATCAAGTCAACTTGACGTCGTTCGTGAATATAAGACGATTGCATCATCGTATATCGATCAATCATACGGTCCATGAAACGGCCGTCCCTAACCAACGGGTCAGGCTCCAATGGTTCTCCACTTGGTCCCACGGGCCTTTCATAAACTCTTGTCAAGGCCGTGTTTATGGGATCCGATTCGTACACATCTACAGCATCGTAATCATACTCATCCTCCACAATCATGTTATGAAGGATGATGCAAGTCATCATTATGCTCCTCAAGACCTCCTCATCAAGCATGCGCGCCGCACCCTAATAATAAGCCACCGGGCTTGGAGGATACCAAAACACCTCTCTACATCTTTTCTCAGAACCTTCTTGATAGGCAGCAAATAACTTTTGCTTCTCGGGATCGGGGATGGGGAATTGATTTCACAAATGTAGTCCACCTCGGGTAGATGCCATCTCGCAAGATAATACGGGTCCTGGTAGACGGTATTGTTGATTTCATAGGTGATTTTCGGGCTTCACTGTCAAAACGCGTCGTTGAACACGGTGATTGACCCAAAGACGTTCAAGTCATTTTGAGATCCGCAACTTCAAGAAAGCATGCCAAACCCATGTATCAAATCCAGAACGGCTTCAAGGATGATACTTTTTTGCCCTTTTCGATTCCCATAGTCTCCTTACCAAGCGGTTGGGCAATTTTTCCATTGCCCGGTGCATGCGATTGATGCTACCAATCATTCCTGGAAATCCTCGAGCTTTGGCTTTTGTAAAAGCGGTGGAGGTCCATGGGCGTAGGTCTGCGCAGTATTCCCGGTGTCTGAGTTTCAACTGCATCACAAAATCTTACCAAGCTCTCTAACGTAGTGGACTTCCCCATCTGGGCAATCTCATCCACCTGATCAGCAGATGCACCATACGCCAACATTCGTATAACAGCTGTAAGCTTTTGCTCGGGAAGAAGTCCCGCAACCCCAGCAGCATCACACTTTTGAACAAAGTAGTCATCATAATTGCAAATAGCATGCATGATTTTATTGAACAAATGGGGTTGCATTCTATATCGCCTTCGAAAATCAACATCAGAATACAGAGAAGTTGGGATAAAATAATCTTTAATAAGATTCTTACCCCGAGAATGCCTATGTCTGTCCACATTCGGGCCACGACCGACTTGTGAACCACGGCGGCTCTGGTTTTCTTCATCAAGCATTGCCACCGCTATGACAATTTGCTGATCTAGGTCTCTCTGCGCCTTTTTGCCTGTGACTCTTCTACCCTTCTTTCTCTAGTTTCTCGCTCTTGCCTCTCCAAGATCTCACAATGTCGACATTGAGAATGGAGTATGAATTCTAAAATATGAGAAATGAAAATATAGAGAAGAGCCTCTGGTTTGAGAATGGTGTGAGAGGTATGAAATTTGAGCCTCTGGTTTTATAGAAAAATTTAGGTAGATAGAGATGACACGTGGCGCGATTTTAGAGGGTGAAAATCTTATCCTAAATTTGAAATTCAAATGAAATTTTTTGAAATTTGGAATTGAGATGAAATTTTTTGAAATTTGGAATTGAGATGAAATTTATCTCAAATTTGAAATTCGGATGAAATTGATCTGAAATTTGAAATTGGATGAAATTTTTTGAAATTTGGAATTCATATGAAATTTATCTGAAATTTGAAACCGAAAATCTTATCGACAAATTTTATCCGATTATGAGATATGAATTTTTTAATAAATATTGACACGCATTTAATCCAAAAATCTTATCCGAAAATATTATCCAAATTAATTGTTTAGGTTAAAAAAATGAATAGTAGTTGCCATTTGTTATGGCGACGGATGGAAAATGCACATTACTTATTTGCGAGGCGTACTATTCACGTGAATAAGTAGCCCCTGCTCCTCCTCCCCTTGGCAACCCCCCAAGAGCAACTCCACCGTTAGGGGGGGTTGCCATGGAGGGAGGGTGGAAACTGAAATTTCATTCACGTGAATAGTGGCTGCAAATAGTAATGTCTTATTCTTCCAATCACGTGTGACTACTACTTATTCACTTTTATTTTTATTTTATTTTTACGTGGGATTAATTTTAGTTGTATGTATAAAATTAATAATAATAAAATTCTTAGGTATGTATTAAAAAATATTTACTGAATTTTTCATATTTTTCAGATTTTTTCAGATTTTTTCGATTTTTTTAAATTTTTTTGTTCTTGTGTCATCATCACGTCGAACTGCCCGGTGGGCGCCAGGCTTCTTGCGGCTGCGTGTGCGTGGGTCCCGCACCTTGCCTGGGCTGCCCCTACCGCTGGAACTTGCATTTTGGGCTCGGGCCCGTGGGTCCCACCCCCTCCCCTGGGCTGGTACCGGTGGACTTGCTCTAACGGGTGGAGTAGCTCTAACCCCCAAATACAAATCCTCTCTCATCTCTTCTCAGACGCACCTCTCCCTCTCTGCTCAATGCTTTCCTTCGATCCTCCACCACTAACAATGGTGAAACTTCCCCTCATACTCATAACCCCACCTTTTCTTCGATCTCAGACTGCAAGCCTCTCTCTCTCTCTCTCTCTCTCTCTTGTTTCTCTGGTTCTCTCCCAGCAAATCCCACCGAAACCCTCCCTCTGTTCTTTACTTTCTTTTCATTTTTTGGTTCAGTGGCGAACATCTGATGAGGCTCCCTAAATCCTCAGTCAAAAGAGAGCCCGAAGAAGAAACAAGAAGAAACAAGAAGAAGAAGCATCAGAGAAGAGCTTCATTTTGGTGTTGAAGAATCCGCAGTTAGTAACTGAGTCATGGGGGATTCGAGTGACTCAGTCTCCATTGACATTGATATGATACCTTTAGGAGGGAAGGTAAGAAACAATTTACAAGCCCGCCAAGAATGTGTCTTTATATTTTCTGAGCCTCAACTTGCATTTCTTTCTCTGTTTTTATATTTTCTTTAATGGGTTTTCGTTTGCATCCTGTTTTGGTTCACGTATGAATCTTTTGCAGGAATGTGTGGTAAACACAAGCAAAGGTTCGGTCTCTGTGCTTGTTTGTGGGGATCAAGGAAAGCCTGCTTTGATAACATACCTTGACGTTGCTCTCAATTGTATGCTTCTATTCTTGTTCTTTTGTTTTTAGCCAATGATTTATCTGGACTTTAAGCTTAATGCATGTTCTTGGAGTAGTTGGAATGGCTATTTTAGTTTTATTCTGATCCCCAATGTATGGAAAAAGGTTGAATTTTCAGTGTCTGGGTGTTATTTGCTGATGGTATTCAGTTACCCACGTGGGCTGTTAATTTTGCACAGGTTGTGGGTTAGTTTTGAGGTATAAGTACTTGGTTTTAAACTATACATATCCGAGATTGTAATTTGGTTGAAGTTTGATACCTGAGTTTGGTAGGTATGACTACAAAATGTGTCAAAAACAGGGGCTGCAGATTCTTAAATGAACATTTTAGTGCTAAACACTGTCCTGATACGCTTGTAATATTCTATTTTCATGGGTATTTGGCTAGTTCTTATCATACAGGGATTCTTTCTGGATTAATGTTGATTTCATCTTATTTGAGTAAAGAAGCACAAAGTGTCTTAGTATGCTCAGTTCTTATGTGTTAGCGTTTATTGATTTGGTATGATTTTCCCTTTGTCCTTTGTCTCTGTCTGGTTCTAGTTATATGCAAATATCTTCTCACTCTCTAGCCCTAAGATGCCACCTTTGAATTAGGGGCTGCAATGGCATTGCAAAAATGATATTTTACTTTGCCTTCTTTGTTGGGTTGAAGTATAACTATATAAAGTTTTTATTATGCGAGATTTGTTAGCGGTTGTGAAGTGATGTGTTGCTCTTTTTGTCCTTCTTTCCTTTGTTTGTTTTGGTCTTAAGGTTGCAGTTTTCTTTTATTTTGCTCTTGTGGATTCCTTATCCACTTGCTTGTTTCTTTGTTTATCTCTTTTGAATTTATAAAGTTTCTATTTTTTTAAAAAAAAATTACTAGAATGGTTTACTTCCTTTGTTGGTCATGAAAACACAGGATGAACAGTTTAATTTACTATAATTTACAGTGTTGTGTTACTTCCTTTGTGTTTCCCCTATTCTTTCTTTTCACTTGCGCAGATTAATAACAATTGAGGAGAGAAGCATATTCATTAAAATAGACAAAAGATTTTTAAAAAATCACTGAATTTAGTGGTTTTGGTTTGTTTGTTTTGGAGTGCACATTGAAAAGGAACTTAAATGTAAACAAAGCTCCTGGTTATAAACATAAGCTCTAAATGAGATTGTACTTACCTTGAGATCCTTCTCATCCTAAAGTTGTATTGTATTCAATTTTTATCACGTTTTAGACTTGTTTTGGTGTATCAGGTGCACATTGCTGATGGTATTCAGTTTGTTAGAAATGTTGCAAATTGTGCTGCAGCTGATGAAATTTCTGCAGTTCAAGACAAGGAAGGTGCTCGCTGCAATACAGAGCCCCCTTCTTCCAATGGGAGCTGCTTGGAATCACATGTTGAAAGCAAGGTGACTTTGAAGGTTGACATAGTTATTTATTATCGATGTGGATTCTGCAGACTCAAGGTGAATGTGACTGCACCTATTTTACAAGTATATTGATCAATATAAGAAGCAATACGGATTTTAAAGCCTGGGCCCTCATTCTAAAAAGTTATATATATAATTTTTGTGTACAGCTCTGGGATGACCTGTCCTGCAGCAGATTTTGTGCAGGAGACATTTCTCCAGACTGTAAAGGATGCACTTTATCAGAAAGGTCTATTTATTATTAATCTGGTGTCACGGTCACAAGCCATTAAAGACAGTGTTATTTCAAGGATGAAAGTGGTGAGAATAGGAAACTAATATTCATTATTGTTCATATATAAATTCTGTTATATGTTATCTCCAGGATATTTGCCTAACAGATCCATCTATGCTTTAAATCTCCTTTTTACAGTCACTTGAATAAAAAATTTGCAGTATGTGGGATTAGGATGGTGAAAAAAGAATGGGTGCTGTTGTTAGTCTTGAGTAGGTTTTTTTTTGGTCATTAGTCATATGTATTTTTTTATAATAGAAACGAAGTTTTTTGGTCATTAGTCATATGTTGCTAAGGCGCACTTTGTTTACCTTTCAGTGACTGGAATTCAAATACCATATTGGCAAGCCCATTCACACACTTGCAGCAATATAAAAATGCAAATGTACTCACACATGGACATACAGTTTGAATAAACACACTGCCTTATCTTAGAAATTAGAGCACTGTTTCTGTCAAATTTCATATGGTTTCAAAGTTGGTTTAATCAGCTTTAGGATGCATGTAAATTGGTAGATTTTTATTAAGTTTAGGGTGTTTAATTCTGAGTTCAAAGTTTAATACACAGTAGCTGAAATTGCATTAGTTTCTGTGGTGGTGCAGGAGCAACAACAGTTTCCTAAAAGCTCATGTCAAGACATAAGTTGGTGGTTCAATTGATGAATGTCAAGGTAAACTTAATTTATACATCCAACTACCTACTTGATCATAATACCAGAAACATTAGAGTTTATGGTTCAATTGCTGACAAGCTATGTTGCACCGATACGGATACGGGTATGGCGATACGATACGATACGATACGCCGATACGGCAAATCTCTAAAAAGTAGGATACGGGTACGGCACCGATACGGCGATTAAAATAATATAAATATAAAATTATAAATATATAAACATATATATGTAAAATTAGCATTTTGGGCCTTTTTTTTTCTAGTTCCTTATGTTTTTCTAGGCCATATATGCCTTTTTTCAGTTTTGAGTTGGGCCCAAATGAATGCATCAGACTTTTTATTATTTATCAAATATGCATTAGACTTAAAAAGGTATAAAACAATTTTTTTAACATAGCCCACCTAACAACTAAAACGGTGCGTGGTGTAATTAGGGTAACCTAACATCATCTTCTTCACCTAGTTAGCCGCCTCTTCTTCGCTCGTCTGCAACTGAAGATCTGAAGATTCGCAGCAGCTGCCAGCGCAAGTAAGTAATTTTCTTCTTCCTTCTTCCTCCTTCCTCCTTCTCCTTCTTCTCTTTTGGTTGCCGTCAAAGTTACTACTTGACGTATCGGGACAGTATCGCGAGACGTATCGTGGCCGTATCAATGGAGTATCGGAGCCGTATCGTAAAGTCAACATCCCATAAAAGTCTACGATACGCCACGTGGCGTATCGGATACGTATCGATGCCGTATCGGTGCCGTATCGTATCGGAGCCGTATCGGATACGAGCATACCCCCAAAATCCGGCGTATCGGTGCAACAGAGCTGACAAGATATTTGGAAGCAACAACAAAAACAACAATCTCACTTCAGCAAACAATCACTTACATACAAATAAATAATCCTTATGACTCAAATTTATTTCTTTTTTTACTGCAGAACTCATCCTTACTATGGGAAGCATTGAGTGTAAAACATGGCCGGATAATTGGACAACCAGCTGATGGTATCCCTGCTGCATAATTTGAGCATAGGTTAGATGTGGTTTGATGTGTTAGAGATTGATTTTTGTTATTATATTCATGAGTGAATGGGTTGGAGAGGTTGTGAACAAGTTAATTGTTGGTTTGGCAGCACTTTTATGTGTTTCTTTTATACTCAAAAGAGTTTGTATTTAGAATTGATTATGATTGGTATAGGTTCTCTTTTTAAGTTTAGTTGCAATACCACTGTTTTTTTCTAGGGTAATAAAAGATATAAGTATATTGTTACTATGAAACAAGAGTAGGGAAGAAATTAATTAATTAATTATTTTTTAAAAATAAAGTCAAACACGGCGTGCAAAACACGCCTAAATGGGAATAAAAACTCTTTTATGGCGTGCATTGAATGCCGTAATAACTCTTTTATGGCGCGGAGGGCACGTCGTAAATAGTTGTCCAAACTTTTAGAAAAGCTCAATCATGGCGTGCATTATTAACGCTTGCGGCAAGCAAATGCACGCCGAAAAAGAAAAATACTTTTTACAGCACGGCCTTTTATGGCACGCAGCACGCCGTGAATTGTCATTTATGGCGCACATCACACGCTATAAATACCCAATTTTCTTGTAGTGTTTGCTTTGAGCAAAAGATATCACTGTTATGAATGCATTGCTTCAATAGTTATCCTTAAGCTAGCAACAACTTTATCCACTACTTACTGCATTCAAGTAATCAAACAAACATAATATACATTTATACAAAATAGATTGTATTGATAACCATACCAACATCCATCGAAATCAAAACTTTAACTAATTAAGGAAATATCCATACTGTTTTTAAAACAGAAAAACTTGAGACAACTAATGAAATTGCTCCCACTGTTTCTAAGCGTCGAAACTAGCCAATAGTCCCATACTAGTTACATGCCTTTTGAAAACACCATTTGGAAGCCCCTTGTTAAAGGATCTGCTATCATCAATTCTGTACCAAGGTGATCTAGTGCAATACTTCCTTCACTAACCTTTTCCTTTACAGACAATAATTTCAATGACAAAGGCTTGCCACCAATCGATTTCTTGTTTCCTTTTGCAAACAAAACGGCTTAACTGTTCTCATTCCGTATTTGAATAGGTCTTTCTATTGTTCCCAAAATCATCAAACTTGTTAGAAAATTCTTTAAGCTTGACATGTAGCCTCATAACAAGCAATGAATTCAGCCTGCATAGTTGAAGTAGTTATAACAATCTGCTTAACACTTTTCCAAGAAACTGCAACTCCTCCAAACAGAAAAACAAAACTTGAAGTAGATTTTAAGTCATCCACACATCTTGCAAAGTCAGCATCTGCATAACCAACCAATTCCAAGCTGTCACTCCTCTTATACATTAACTTAAAATCTTTGGTTCTGTGTAAGTATCTCATTACTTTCTTCCCTGCAACCCAATGAGCTTGTCCTGGATTTAACTGAAACCTTCCTAGAACACTTATAGGAAAAGGTATATCAGGCCTTGTACAGACTTGAGCATACATGAGGCTGCCAACTAGAGAAGCATAGGGTTTATTTGTCATTTCCAGTTTCTCTTGATCTGTCTTAGGTGCTTGTTCTCGACTGAGTTTTTCTCCTTCGTTAATAGGCACATCTCCTCCCACACAGTCCATCATGTTGAACCTTTTTAGTATTTTCTCAATGTATCCCTTTTGTGAAAGTCCTAGATAACCTCTTTTCCTATCTCGACTAATTTCTATTCCAAGAACATATGATGCCTCTCCCAAGTCAGTCATCTCAAAATGTTTGGATAGAAAAATTTTGACATCATGCAATAATGTGAGATTACTGCTTGCTAAAAGGATGTCATCCACATAGAGAATGAGCATAATGCAATGCCTCCCACTAACCTTGACATATATACATGAATCTAGAATATTTTCTGTAAAACCATATGTTTTGATAACCTCATCAAATCTCATGTACCACTGTCTAGAGGCTTGTTTCAAACCATATATCGATTTGTTCAATTTGCAAACCATGCCTTCCTATCCTTCTTGAACGAATCCCTCAGGCTGTTGCATATATATCTCTTCTTTCAAATATCCACTTAGGAATGCAGTTTTAACATCCATTTGGTGAAGATGTAAGTCGAAATGTGCAACTAATGCCATGATCACTCTAAATGCATCTTTAGTGGATACTGGTGAGAAAGTTTCAGTGTAGTCAATGCCTTCTTGTTGTGTGTACCCTTTAGCAACCAACCTAGCCTTGTATCTGTCTATTGCACCTTTTGAGTCTCTTTTGGTCTTATATACCCATTTGTAGCCTATAGGTTTACTTCCTTGAGGCAGAACCTTTAATTCCCAAACACCATTCTTTCTCATTGATTCTAACTCAGATTTCATTGTAGCCAACCACTTCTCATTGTCTTCACTTATTATAGCTTGCTTAAAATTCACAGGATCATCATTTCCAAGTAAGTCATTCTCATTTTCTTGCAGAAATACATAGTAATCTGGTAATGCTGGTCTTCTTGCTCTTTGTGACCTTCTCAATTCTACATCCTGCATATTTTGGTATGTGCCTTGTATGTCATTGTTTTGTGCAGGAGGATTCATGATTTCTGTTTGGTCTATGTCTTCTTCCATATTGTCTGGCTCTTCATGGTTTGTGTCAACTGTAGGTATTATAACCATGCCTTCATTTGTATTTGCTCCAGCATTATTATCTATCTCCATCATCTCTTCATCGAAAATCAGATTTCTGTCCTTTATCATATCAGGCTCAGTTTCCATGAAAACTGCTCTTTGAGTCTCAACAAATCTTGTAGTGTTCTTTGGACAATATAACCTATATCCTTTTATTCCTTCAGGATAGCCTATAAAGTAACAACTCACAATTCTTGAGTCTAGCTTCTTTTCTACATGGTTGTAGAGTCTTGCCTCTGCTTTGCAACCCCAAACCTTTAAGTGGTTTAAGCTAGGTTTCCTCTTATTCCATGTTTCGAAAGGAATTTTGTCAACACTTTTTGTTGGAACTGTATTCAATATATAGTTTGCAGTCTTCACTGTTACATATTACTATTTGCGCGACGGAGACAATTTGGTCGCGCAAAACATAATATAGTCGCACAAAATTTTGCGCGACAGTATATTCGTCGCGCATAATCGGTCGCGCAAAAGTCGTGAAGAAAGACTTTGCGCGACAAAATAAATTATTGGTCGCACAAAGATGAGCGACGTTGACATTCGTCGCAAAGATACTGTGTCAAAACATTTTGCGCGATGGAATTATATTCGTCCCGCTACCCTAGCGCGACGCTAGCCTTCGTCGCATAGAATTTTTGGGACGACATCAGTCTTCGTGTCGCAAAAATTTGCGCGACAAATTGCGCGACGAAAATTCAAAGTCGCATTTATCTTCGCGAGACGATATCAAGATTCGTGTCTCAAATTTTCGCGCGACGAATTATGCGTTTCGTCGCGCAAAAATAAAATATTTTTTTAATTTTTTAATTTTTAATTTTTTAATTTTTAAATTTTATTATTATTTTTATTATTATTATTTTTTTTGTAAAATAAATAAATTTGGTATTTTATTTGGTAAAAAAAATGGAATAAAGAGAAAAGAAATTTTAAAAATAAAATAAATGTATATAATACAAGAGAAATGTTTAAAATGTAAGAAAATACAAAACTAATCAAATAATGGTCCAAAATCTAAATTGTCTTGCAAATGCGGCTCCGAGGTCTGGACATTATCGACAGGGTTAGAGATGTGGTGGCCATGCTCGGGTTGGAAGGGCTGGGAGGTGGACGAGGCACCAAATATTGGCGGATCGAATGCCGGACCTTGTGAGGGACTCTACAAGTCGTGACATCCGGGTACAATACGAGGCCATTTGGGTATCATACGAGGCGAGTTTCGTCTTAAGCTCGGCCACCTCTGGTCAAAGCAATCACACGACTATTTGGCTGCGACGATGAAGGGGCTCTAGGTTCCCGCCGTCGGGCATTCCCCATCCCTCGACAATATGTCCCCGACCTCCTCCCGAGAGTCTCGATCCAAGGTCTCCGTCAGATTTGAAACCCGCATCGTGGAGGATCCACAGACTGAGCGGAGTATCGGGAGGAAGGCTGCGAGGCGGACTCCCCGAAGAACCAACCGACTCTTCTCCACCATCGCCGCCTAGTTAACATAACATAAAATATTAATTAAAACATTCATATAATAACCATGAAAATTGAATGGGTAAAACAATATTCTAAATTAAAGAATACTTACATGAAGGGACCGCCAGCTCATTCCTGTGTCGAACATAAACGTCGCCAAAGACGTCGATCTCCGGAATTTTGACCCCGAATTGAACAAGAGAAGAAAAATGTTAGTATGAAAAAACAAATTAATATTAATGACATATTACAAATTGAATAAAAACGACTTTATTATTACCGCGCCGCTCCTCCATCCTATATGAGAATGGCCTGGAACCGTAATCGGTGGAGAAGAGTCTTCTTGTCCCTATTGCCCTTATTTGCTTTCGTAGTCTTACATTATACAAAAATAAATTTATTAGTTGAAATTGAAATGAAATAAAAAAATTAAATAAACAATAAGTAAGGCACATGTAATAATTTACAACTTAATATTTAAAACATACCAAAAAATCGGGTCCTGAAAATGAGCACGAGCCACGCCCAACTATCCTCCCGCCCCTCAAGCTCCTTCGGGCAACCCTCCCGAAGAGCGACTGCGGATCATCAAATTGCTGAAAGTGGTGGTGCAGGTCGCTCTTCCACCGCTTGTACCTCTCAAAGAAAGAGTGCGTTGACGTACGCCAACGACTCGTCGTCTGTGTCCTCGAGGTTGTAGTTAAATGCAATAAATGAATTACATACATTAACTAATAGAAATATATAAAGTTTGAGGGGAGAACAATTTAAAGGTAGTATACATACCGACAAGTGTCCGCGAACCACCATCTTTGTCTCCTCGGGCATCACCTTCCAAGACTTCCATTGCATCGGGCAATGGATCCGAATGACGTGACCAATGTCGTGGGCCAATAAACTATGCTGGTCCGCCGTTCCTGCAGCGCGATGCCGCTCGTCGTATATAATGTTGATACGACTGTTGGTCACCCGAGTGACCTTCGTCGTCTTCAACTGGCGACAAGGTCCTCGAGTGTTCTTCTTCGCTGCAAAGAAATATAAACTTAACGTTACATAACAAATCATATTAACATCTTTATCCAAAACAGCTGGAAATGAAGGAAATATTTACCTGGTTGTGACCCCGACGCACTTTGATGGCGGATGTCGAGGTTGTGTCGGTCGTGATGGGGACGATGACGACGCCTGGCGCTAACAAAGTTGCGCCACCGATGACGATGACGACGCCGGTGCATGGGAGACCGGGACCAACCGACATGTCCATATGTCTTTGGAGCAAAGGGTCGCTCCCGACGAAGCGTGGATAGGCGAACTCTCGGCGATCGTCACCGCCTTACGACGACTAATAAGTTTTGACATCTGCACAATTGAACAAATAATCCATGTGTGAAAAAAACTATTACAACTTAACAAATCATCAAGTAATTAAAATTATATACACAAATACCAAAACTTTAAATTAAAAGGAATTCAACAAATATTATTACATAAGGTATTGAGTTCATATGTATATTTGTTTTGAAAAATTATAGGATAGTATTCATAATTTAACCGAAAAAGTCATTAAGCACAAAGAATGAATTAAACAAAGTAATGCAATTGTAAATTATTTTAACATTTTCATAACTTTCCCCTGTTTTTTCCAGATTTTTACCCAGACTTTGTGAGACATTTTGACCAATCTAGAGTTAACTAAATTGGGGAAACTTATAGTGGTTTTGAAGCTTGTTCTCTCTAGTTTCTAACTCAACAAACGACACTCAAAACAAACCTATAACGAAGGAGAAAACTAGCTCCAAAGCCTGACTCGTAACAGTTTTTATGCAGAAACAGATTTTATTCCAAACTTTGCACAAGCTTTTAACGTATCAAAACTCAACCAAATTCAACAAAACCAATTGTGTTTGTTCCTTGCCAAGTCTATTTTAAAACCCAACAAATGGATTCCTCAAAAACTCAACGGATTGGGAGAAAACGAGAGCCAAAGTGAGGCTCACAGACTGAAATTTCCCAAAAATGAACTTTTTTCCAGATTTGTACCCAGATTTTGTAAGACATTTTGACCAACCTAGAGTTAACTAAATTGTGGGAACTTATAATGGTTTTGAAGCGTGTTGTCTCTAGTTTCTAACCCAACAAACGACACTGAAAACAGACCTATAACGAAGGAGAAAACTAGCTCCAAAGTTGGACTCGTAACTGTTTTTTCTGCAGAAACAGATTTTTTTCCAAACATTGCACAAGCATTTAACGTATCAAAACTCAACCAAATTCAACGAAAACAATTGTGTTTTGTTCCTTGCCAAGTCTATTTGAAAACCCAACAAACGGATTCCTCAAACAGTGAACGGATTGGGAGAACACGAGAGCCAAAGTGAGGCTGACAGACTGAAATTTCCCAAAAAATGAACTTTTTTCCAGATTTTTACCCAGAATTTGTGAGACATTTTGACCAACCTACAGCTAACTAAATTGGGGAAACTTATAGTGGTTTTCAAGCCTGTTCTGTCTACTTTCTAACCCAACAAACGACACTCAAAACAGACCTATAACGAAGGAGAAAACTATCTCCAAAGTTGGACTTGTAACTTTTTTCTGCAGAAACAGATTTTTTTCCAAACATTGCACACGCATTTAACGTATCAAAACTCAACCAAATTCAACGAAACCAATTGTGTTTTTTTCCTTGCCAAGTCTATTTCAAAACCCAACAAACGGATTCCTCAAACCGTGAACGGATTGGGAGAACACGATAGCCAAAGTGAGGCTGACAGACTGAACTTTCAAAAAAAATGAATTTTTTCCAGATTTTTACGCAGAATTTGTGAGACATTTTGACCAACCTACAGTTAACTAAATTGGGGAAACTTATAGTGGTTTTCAAGCCTGTTCTGTCTACGTTCTAACCCAACAAACGACACTCAAAACAGACCTATAACGAAGGAGAAAACTATCTCCAAAGTTGGACTCGTAACTGTTTTTTCTGCAGAAACAGATTTTTTTCAAAAATTTGCACAAGCTTTTGACCTATGAAAACTCAACCAAATTCAACCAAACCAATTGTGTTTTGTTCCTTGCCAAGTCTATTTTAAAAGCCAACAAATGGATTCCTCCAACACTCAACAGATTGGGAGAAAACGAGAGCCAAAGTGAGGCTCACGGACTGAAATTTCACAAAAACTTTCACGTTTTTCCAGATTTTGTTCTAAGTTGTTTTCAAACAGTTTTAACCCACCCAATCATTCCTATAGCTTAAAAAATCAATCCAAACATCACACCTATAACTGAAAACTAAACTTGCACCTAACCAACCAATCATTCCATTTCAACAAAAAATCAATTCAATACATAATTAAACCTAACCAACCATCAGACTAGATAATTAAAATTCAACTACACATATACAAATAAATTATACCTCAATGCCCAATGTCTGTCCAAAAGTCCCAGCTAAGCAAAACCTTGAGCACAATCTGTCCAAAATTAGAAAACACAACATCAATGGAAAAGCACATCTAATTCATCAACAAAACGAAATAAAACCCACCAAATTCCTTACCAACGACTTGGAGAGGGATGAGAGGGACGAGAGAGAGGGTGTGAGAGGGACGAGAGAGAGGGTCTGAGCGGGATGAGAGAGAGGGTTTGAGAGGGATGAGAGAGAGGGTCTGAGCGGGATGAGAGGGACAGGATAGAGAGGATGCAAGGATGGGGCGGAACAGACACAGAGAGAGGATAGAGGTTGGAAGGAGAGAGGTTGGAAGGAGAGGGTGAAGGTTTCGGCAATGGAGGTGAGACTGGGTTCGATGGTTTTCTGGTTATAATCACAACTTGCGCGACGAACACTAACGTCGCATTAATAATTGCGCGACCAAAAACACTACTTCGCGCGACGACACAACATAAATACGTCGCGCAACATGTTGAAAATGCGCCAATATTATACATAATTGCGCGACGCTAAAATTATCCGTCGCGCAAAATTAAACAAATCTTCGCGACGCCCAAATTCATCATCCCGTCGCGCAAAATGCAAAATAAAAAATGCGGCAAAGTAAATATATTTGTGCGACGGAAATTTCCGGTATTTTGTCGCGCAAAGTGTGAAAAATTAAATAAATGCGCGTAATTTTTCATTATTGGCCGCCAAAATTAAACTTCTTTGCGCGACGAATAACCTATTTTGTCGCGCAAAATTAATTAACTTTGCGCGACGATACATTTCAGGTTAATCGTCGCGCATAAATATCGCGCAACCCTAATGTGAACCCTAAACCCTAATTTGCCACATATTGCGCGACGAAAATGTTAATTCGTCGCGCAAGATTTTTTAAAAACTCATGATCAGACCTAAGGGTGGCCTCAGGGAACGTTGGTTCGGTTTTGGTCTCAACCCGAAACCGATCCGAACCCCCTCGGTTTGGCTTTTTGGAAAACCGAAACCAAATCCATAAGTGATAAAAACCTACCACAACGGTTAACCGGACTTGTTGGTTTGATTTGGTTCGGTTTCGGTTTTTGGCTTTTTTAGAGAGAGAGAGAGAATAAATAAAAGCAATGAAGAGAGGGAGAGATGGAGAAGAAGAAGAAGAATATAAAAGAGAGAGAGAGAGAGAGAGAGGAAGAGATGGAGAAGAAGACGAAGAATAGAAAAATAAGAGAGAGAGAAGAAGAAGGAAAAATGTATTTTATATTTATATATATATATAGAAATTTCTTTAAACTATATAATATATATATATATATAAACTATGTATTATATATATATATTTATTTATTTATTTAAACTGTATTATATATATACATATAATTTTCTTTAAACTATGTATTATATATATATATATATTTTATTATAATATGTTTTCAATTACTTCGGATTGGTTTGGTTAAACCGTGGGTTTGGATATTGCAAATCGTAAACCGAACCATAGACCTCGATTTGGTTTGGGTTCAAACCGATAACCAAAAAAGTTTGAAAAACCAAACCAACCCGACCCGATCAGTTTGGTTTGGGCTGGTTGGTCGGGTTTCGGTTCCAAATGCCCAGCCCTAATCATACCTTTAATTTGTGAGTAGTCAAAGTGTTTTGTAAATTTTTATCAAAAGTGCATTTAGTGTGTATAATTACCAAAAAAAAAAACATGATGATGAAACTTTTTCATTCTTTTTCTACTTAAAAAAACCAACTTCACTACATAAATTTTTTCTCTTTTTATTTTCTAAAATGCATAAACATAATGAGCTTGGATGATAATGAACTTAGTTTTCCTATTTATTTTTTAAAGAGAATAGGGATTGAAAATTCATTTCACGTGTTTGGTAATGCTATAAAAATAATTAGAAAATATTGGTTTATTTATTTTCTCATGATGTAAATAATGCTTGACTTGGTCTTCCATATGGGAAGAGAAAATAGATGTAACACGACGAAAATAGAAATAAAATACAGAATATGCGGAGTTAATTAAAGATTAGCTACATCAATTTAATATAAGAGTTATTTATAATGATGGAAGCATCGGATAATTAAATTACAAAATTATAATTAATTTTCATTTATACATCGAGATAATTTAATTACAAAAATTTCATTTACAATGCTATACATGGGAAGTCGCATCTATTCATCATCTGAACTATAATAACCTTTGTCATCGTTGCTATCATCACTTTCGGTCTCCCAATCCTCCTCTGATCCATTACTATCGTCATTCGGGTCCACTACAACATCGTATCGCGGAAGATCACCGAGGTCAATTGTAATTGACTGAATCGGTATTTCGATTGAAGCCACTCCTTGTATCTGAAACGGTTCTTGTATAACATTTGTATCTCGTAGTGTTTCCGCATCATTTTCCATTGAAGATTCTAAACGTTGGTCGCTGACGTTGTCGACGCCGTCTTCAATTGGGTCTTGTTTTGGTATAGCATACACGTTCCGCTGATCCATCTTACGAACAACTTTCCAATCTCTCCGGCTTTAGGGTCATCTAGATACACAATCTGTTTTGCCATGTTTGCCAAAATGTAAGGGTCGTCATCATACCAAGTTCGGTTAATGTTCACAGATAGTAAGCCATGGTCGATTTTAACACTTCCCAACCTATTGGGGTTGGTATCAAACCATCGACACTTAAACATGATTACTTGGTATCGGTCTTTGTAAAGCAATTGCACGACAGTTGTGAGTTTGCCATAGAAATCAATGTCCGTACTTTCCCCTCCACAGGACATGGACACCGCTGTTTTGCGTACACAACTTGTCATCTCGTGCAGTCCCCAAAAATTTGATGCCGTTAACATGACATCCCGAGAACAATTCAGTAGCGAATCGGGCCAAACGCCAAGTTATATAACTCGTCACAATAAGTGGGAGAATTTGATGCTTTCAACTTATTCACCTAATATTACACAAAAACATTCACATGTTAGTTTCTGAAAATTAAATACTACAAAATATATGTGAAACACAAAACACTTATAACTTACATATTCGAGAAACCATTGTGGAAACAATTCTCGGTGTTTCTTGGCATACAAATGTGATGGATGTTCTCGCTTCATCATCTCTTCATGTTCATCTAAGTATGCTATTATCTCATCACAATTGTTCAAGACGAACCAATGCGCTACCTCCATGTCAATTCGGAAAACGACTCTCCTCGTCCGGGATCTCCAAAGGGTCGTGCGCTTTGGGCAAAAACAGAGTTTCTCCTTTCTCACACCTCCATCATTATTGCGCTGAGGACGATTGAAAGCCGTCTCCACATCTTTCAAATACATTCCACAAAAAGTAAGCGACTCATATTGAACCCAAGCCTCTATAATTGATCATTCGGGCTTCGCTCTGTTTCGTACACTTTTTTAGCTCACCAAGAAGTACGCCAACATAAAACAATACGATACATATTAGCAAGCGTGAGATAATGATGCATAAACAAATGATGATGATTATATACCTTTCTATTGGATACATCCAGCGATAGTTGACAGGACCAGCAAGCAAAGCCTCTTCGGGCAAGTGCACCATCACGTGGATCATACTTGTGAAGAAAGCAGGAGGGGAATATCATCTCAAACTTGCATAGGACTTGGACAATGTCATGGCGCAACTGATTCATGTCTGTCTTTCTCAAGGTTTTTGCCGTTAGTTGGGAAAAAAATCTGGACAATAACATGATTGGCTTCACTACATCTTCCGGCAATAGGTGTCGAATACCCACAGGAAGTAGGCGTTGCATAAACACATGGCAGTCATGGCTCTTTAATCCGGCAAATTTACCCCCGTCAACATTCACGCAACGCGTGATATTAGAAGCATACCCGTCGGGAAACTTCTGAGACGATACAAGCTGTAGAAACTCTTTTTGTCCGTCGGTTTCAAGGAAAAAAATGCGAGATCCCTTCTAACTTTATCATTGTCCCTATTCATCCATAAACCCCTTCGTATGCCCATTCTTTCCAAATCAAGACGAGCTTTGATCGTGTCCTTTGTCTTGCCCTCTATATCTAGAATCGTGCCCATCAATGTGTCAAACACATTTTTCTCCACATGCATAACGTCGAGATTATGCCTCAATTTTAGTTTCGACCAATATGGGTGCTCAAAAAACATAGATTTGTGAGTCCAGTTCATATGTGTAGAAGGTCTTGTCCGACTCACTGTTTTCCCGAACGGAGCAAAATCCAAACGGTTAATCTGTTCCAAAATCTGATCACCGGACCATTCTCTAGGTCTTGCGCGAAGCTCTTTGTTCCCGTCGAACTCTCTATCATTTTCCCGCCACTCGTGGTCCCATGGCAACCATCTTCGATGACCAAGGTAACAAACTTTCCCAGCGTGCCACCCGAAGTTACATCTTCCTTGCATACAGGGCATGCCATATAACCCTTTGTACTCCACCCGAAACCATTGCATATGCGGGAAAATCATTCACAGTCCACATAATCGCTGCCCGCAAAGTGAACATCTTCCCGGTGGATTTATCGTACGTGCGCACACCGTTTGTCCATAAATCCTTGAGCTCATCAATCAACGGCCTTAAGTACACATCAATTGACCTCCCAGGATCCTCAGTTATCAAAACAGTCATCATCATGTACTCTTTCTTCATGCATTTCCAAGGCGGCAAGTTATACGGGAATACAAAAATCGGCCAAGTGTTGTGGTGTTGGTTTAGAACACCGAACGGATTGAATCCGTCAATGGCAAGTCCCAATCTAACATTTCGGGGATCAGCAGCAAACTCGGGGAACGTTCGATCGAACTCTTTCCATGCCTCCCCATCTGCAGGATGCCGCATCACATCGTCGTCTACCCATTTTTCCTTATGCCATCTCATGTCTGTGGCAGTATGCGTCGACATATACAATCGTTGCAACCTTGGTTTCGAGGCGGATAACGCATGACTTTTTGTGGAATCTTAGTCATTCTATTCCGAGATGTCTGTTTGAACCTCGACTCATTGCATATAGGGCATGTATCCAATGTTTCATACTCTTTGTAGAATAACATGCAATTGTTTTTGCAAGCGTGGATTTTTCATACCCCAATCCAAGACCACTCAACACCTTTTGCGCCTATCTGTGGTCTTTCGGCAAACTATTGTCCGTCGGAAGCATTCTCTTGAAAACCCCCAAAAAGTAATCGAAACACAAGTTCGACATACGGTACTTTATTTTTCCGTGCATTAGCTCCACAATGGACGTCGAACGGAAAAGCTCTCGCACCGGGTATAACTCTTGGTTGGCATTTTTAACGAGTTTTCATCTTGTTCGAACTCTACTGCTTGTCCATTGGTGTAGGCACATCATCTTCCCCTTCACGATTGCTACCGGTCGATGCAAATGGAAAAGCATCATGTATAATATCCATGACTTGGTCATTAGGATCCACAATAAGTTCAACATTGTCCCTTCTTGTGGCCCTTGAAGACGAAGCAATGTCTGATTGTTCCCCGTGATAGTTCCAAGTGTTGTATGTCTCAATCATTCCATTCCTTACTAAATGAAATCGAACAATTTCAATTGTCTCCCACAGACTGTTGTTACACCTCCTACAAGGACACCGGATTCTCATTGCACCCGGGTTGTGTGTACGTGCAAAGTCAATAAAATCATCGATTCCATCCAAGTACTCGTCTGCGCATCTATTCGGGTTCTGTATCCACCTTACGCTCATAATTCCTGGAACCACAATAACAGTACAACAATCACAACAACTTCATACTTTATCTTAATGTCACCTTATGCCTCCGGTAAGGGCCTATCCCATTCGGGAATGCATAGTTATGTCACGTAATGTACGGCTACATGAGATTAGATTTCGACGTGGATGAATTTCGGCAGCATCTCGTCTGAGTTCTTGAGGTGTACCGTAGGTATAAATACCTACGTACCACCCGAAGAACGTACAGAGATAACACCGAAATCTCCACAATCGAAACCTAATCCTGTAGCCGTACATTACGTGACATAACTATGCATTCCCAAACTGTCCAAATAATGGGACAATTCAAGAATTAATTGGACCGCAGTCATGCTTTACGCATCCATGCACGAAATCCAACTAATCTCGAACGGGAAACTAAGTGTTACTCAAAATAAAAACAAAATTACGAAGTTAATTAACTTCGCAAATCACAACACATTGTGTGACATCACGCAAAAATTTAACAACATAATATAAATATAATTTAACAAAACAATATAAACATAACAAACTAAGTCTAACATAACCCTTATATTTTTAAAATATAAAACGAAGAAATACCTTCTCAAACGTTCTCCACCAATTGCTAATAACACGTAATATCCCTATAGACAACGAAATTAGTGTCGTTAGTATGAGTTTATATTAATACTTTCACACTAACGACAAAAATACTTACCCAATGAACACAGCAAACACGGAAGCGGTGAGGCAAATAGCAAATTTTGAGCAATTTACCTCTGCAATGGCAGAATTGGGATTATATAGGAAAACATGATTTTGCGCGACGAAGGGTTTTTAAATCGCGCCAAAAACTGTCGCGCAAAAAATATTTTCCGTCGCGCCAAAATGTTTAATTAAATCGCGCAAAAAAGCATTTTTGTCGCCAAAAATCAAAATTCCTCGCGCAAAAACCTGTCGACATCAAACTTTATGCGACGACAAATTTTGTCCCGCTAAATCTAAGTTCCGTCGCGCAAAAGGCCGTGCCGACATCCAACTTTACGCGACGATCAAGTTTTTCGTCGCGCAATATTTTGCCGCTACATTTTGCGCGACGAATATATTATCGTCGCGCGAGTTTATATGGTGCGACGAAAATTTCGTCGCGCCACTATTTGGCGCCAAATAAATTAACCCGCGCTTTTTTCCTAAAGTTTGCGCGACGGAAAATATATTCCGTCGCGCAAAGTTGTTTTGTGCGACGAATATTTTGTCGCGCAAGTATTTGGCGCCAAATATAAAAACACCCGCTTTATTCTCGGTAAATTTGCGCCACGGTATAGTTTTTGTCGCGCAAATGATTTTAGCGCGACCATAATTTTCGTCGCGCAAATTTTAAAATATAAAATTATTATCGTTTTATTTTTTTGCTGACGAGTAAAGTGTTTCGTCGCGCAAATATGTTTAGTGCGACAAATTTTTCTTCGTCGCGCAAAATTTTGTCGCGCAAATGTTAAAATGTAGTAGTGCTTCAAGGCTTCTCCCCACAGAAAAATAGGGAGATTGGTACAGCATATCATACTTCTGACCATGTCTTTCAAAGTTCTATTCCTTCTCTCAGAAACTCCATTTTGCTGAGGTGTACTTGGATTTGTATACTGAGTTACTATCCCTTCTTCTTGTAGATATCTTGCCAAAGGACCTGGATTTCTTCCAGCTTCATCAAATCTGCCATAATATTCTCCACCTCTATCTGAACGTACCACTTTAATTTTCAGCTCTAGTTGTCTTTCTACTTCTGTTTTATAGATCTTGAACATATCTAGTGCTTCATATTTCTCTTTTATTAAGTAGACATGTCCAAACCTTGAGTGATCTTCTGTGAAGGTGATGAAGTATTTATAACCTTCATGTGTCGGGTTTGGAAAAGGACCACAGATGTCTGTGTGAATTAGTTCCAACAGGTTCTCACTTCTTACTGCTCCTTTCTTTCTCATGTTTGTTAATTTTCCTTTTATGCATTCAACACAATTTTCATCCATGTCCTTAAAATCTTAGTGGTAATACTGATTCTTTGCACAGGGAATTCATTCTCTCTTTTGAAATGTGGCCAAGCCTTTTATGCCAAAGTTTAGATCATGTCTGATTCTTTAGTTTTGTATTTGCAATGTTCATAACCATTTGAGATGTTCTGTAGTTTAATTAAAACATGTTTCCAACAAGAATTCCATTGCCAACTACTTCTTTATTATTGAAAATCGAAAAACCAAATTCATCAAAACTCAAAGTGAGCTTTGATTTAACAAGCCTATCAACTGAGATAAGGTTCCTTGTCATAGAAGGAACATAGACTACATCTACCAAATCTAAAACAAAACCAGAATCTAATTGAATCCTAACTGCTCCAATGAACTCCACTTGTACTTTGACTCCATTGCCCACGAATACCTTCACCTCATCCTTGTTTGGCGGCCTCTTGGTTATGAACCCCTGCAAAGAATTAGTAACATGTATTGAAGCACCACTATCTAAGCACCAAGTGTCAGTTGAAACCTCAATCATATTTGATTCAAAACAGACCAAAAGATTTTCATTCTTACCTTCATTCTTCTGTTTCTCTAACCACCTTTTGTACCTGTTGCACTCCATTTTCATCTGTCCAAACTTCCTACAGAAAAAACATTTCAATCTAGTTGGTTTTCCCTCTTTTGTATTGGTATAGTTCTTCTCTTTCTTTTCTCCAAGACTTCCCCTTTTATCTTTGTTTTGCTTGCCATGATAATCTTGAACATATTCATAACTTTCTATCCCCTTTCCATGATAATGTTGTTCTCTTCTTGAACACTAATTGTTATAAGATCATCCAATGTCCAGCTTTCCTTTTGAGCCACATAAGAACTCTTGAGAGTTTTGAACTCTTTTGGCAGTGAGTTCAAGGCAAAATGCACCATCATATCCTCATCTACAGCCATGTCCAGTTCATTCAGTTTATGTCCAATGTCTGCCATGTTCATTATGTGAGCTCTCACACAGCCTCTCCCATCATACTTCATCTCAGTCAATTTGTTCAGTAGGGTACTTTTCTCTCCTTTCTCAGATTCCTTAAATTTCAGACCAATGGCAGTGAGGAATTCTTTTGCACTATCTGATCTTGGAATGCTACCTCTCAAGGAAGGTGTTATGGTTTTCAGCATAATTAGTGTGGCCATTTTGTTGGCCTTTTCCCATTTTTCATATCTCCTTTTCACATCTGCAGTTGCATCTGCAGCAGGTTCCTCAAGTGCATCCCATTTTAGAGCCATGTCATAGTCCATTAGCCCCAGTGAAATTTCCAATTCTTCTTTCCACTTTAGATAGTTTGATCCAGTCAAGACTTCGATGGAGTTGTAGCTTGAAGCACTCACTGTAATTTTAAAGAAAACATAAATGAAACATCCCCATAATCTTTAACTAAACATTATTGTCTTGCACCTGTAGGTTACAAGTCAAACATGTTCCATAGTACTTAGAACAACATATCTGTATGAGCAATCTTGAAACAAGGAACAACTCCACATCTGTAGACAGAAGAGTGTTCATTGTTTGCTCATACAACCTGTTTTCCATACCGTTCCATTACAAACAACCCTCTTTTGCACGACTCACATCTGTGGATAGAGAATTGTACAAGAGAGGTTGAGTGTAATGCAATTTTGATCAAAACTTTGAATGAAAAATCTCTTGCACCAATTGAGTTGTTGTGGCTCGCTCAATTGATTCAAGATCCTTCCCAAACATTGATCATCAGTCTTTCAAGCATGATTTAAGCAGAAAACTTTATGCTTATCTCATACCTTATCAAATAAGATATGCAATGTGTAATAATCAAAATATGCATTCTATAATGACTGGTGTTTTCTTTTAAACTGTGTCATGCTTCATAAAAACCAGATTTTTAAGTCTTTTATGCAAGTCGTGTCTTGTTTTATTTGTGATTAGGTTAAGAACATATAACCTATAGCTCTGATACCACATGTAAGTCCGAATAAGATTATATGAACTAAACACACACACCTTGATCAGACATGACTTGCGCAGGAAGTTTACGATTGACTGGTTTGCGTTCGACTGGTGTTCGGCAGATGTTCGACAGGTTTGTACAGCAAGGAAATCTTCTCTGCTATCCGGCTTCTTAACTATCTCTAGATGGGGTGAGAATATGTTGAGTATTTAGCCGATAGCACAGGGACATCATTTTATAGGCTGTGCTTAAGAATCCTCCTCATCAAAGACTTCTTAAGCTTTCCTTAAGCCATCATGATTAGCCGTTCCAATCCACATGTAATTAGGAAACCTTTAGCACTTAGTATTAAACCAAAACAGTCACTTATACTTAGTCTAAAATACTGATCGTATATGTACTCCTAATCGACATAGAACTGGTTATCCTTAAGTGATTAGAAGACCATCTCAGTGTTTGATTTAGAATGCAAACCTTACACTATGTCCATACCAGATTGCACAAGCACATTGCATCACAACCCAACCATTCACTACTACTCATAATTCCTCTGTTGTAGGACCATTAAAGCAACTTGTAACATCTGCCTAGCCTTCCTATCTGGAGTGCATCCAGCATGTTCCATTTCCTTGTAAACCTCAGGGACCTGATCAGGAAACCACTTGCATTTTGAGAGATTTAGAATAGAAAACAAGCTTCCTACTCTCTTATTCATCATAGCTCGCATTAGATTTTAAAGTTCATGAAGAATATATAGCACCTTATCGAACCTCCTTGCCCGAATATATGCCTTCATCATGAGGGTAGTAAACGTAACCACATCAGGGCTAAAACCCTTCAGAAACAACAAAACCATCACCATTAGCAACTTAGCAGGCAAGTACCTTGAGAGAACTGTATTGGTTGATGAAATTCAATATATCTGAAAAAGTTATTACCCGCAACTAGACAAGTTTTATGCAAAAACAAGACTTACACTTTCTTTTATATGGTGATCAATGGATAAAGCCTCTAAATGTCTACCAGCAACACCGAATGCATTCATCAGCACCTTCAGCATTCTGACATTCAGTTCCATTCCCTCAGCTTCCATGAGCTGAAGTACCTTAACTGTCTGTCCGCATAATCCCTGCATTAAAAAAATATATATATGAGATTATGGGACCAGATGTTCGTGCATTAAGTGAAAACAATTTGGAAGGGGCAGAAAACCTGCTGAGCGTAGGCATTTGCTAAGACACAAAACATGCTGGCTGAAGGAATAAGACCTTCCGCCTTTAGGGTAGATATACACTCTTCTGCATCCTTATATTTTCCATATTGCCCATAAATATCAACCAAAGCAGCATAAATGGTCCCACTTTTCTTATGCCCTCGACGTTTCATATTCTCAAAAGTCTTCTGTATCATATCCCACTTCCCCTGCTCCCCCAGTCGGCTGATAACGGTGATAAAGATCTTTGGATCAGGATATATAACCCCTGTTCCTGCATCTCAGAAAACAACTCAAGTGCCTTACTTATATCACCAGCCGTATCAAGGAATTAAACGTCGTTATATCAGCTTTTACACCTTCTTGTTCTAAGTTTTCTTGAAAATATTTTTGAGTTATTTCTTCAATTTTATAATTTATACATGCGATATTGGGGAAGGGGAATTTAAATTCTTTCCGATACCTCCCATTCTAATGATTTCCAGCTATTGGGGAGAATTTAAATTCTTTCTGATACCTCTCATTCTCATGATTTCCAACTATTAGCTTTCTCAATCACTCTTTCTGACTTTAGTGTTCCAAAGTGTTAGGCCACTCCATGAATCTGTTTTGAATCTAATTTTCCATGTCCTAAAAAAAAGTATTGCTGGTATTTACTCTTTTTAAACCCCCAACAAAAACATAACTCTCCTCCTAGTTTCTTCTAGGTGTAGAGTCCGAGAAATATATATTGGAGAGGGAAAGAGACTAAACTCACAACTACTACTCAATCACACTCAAATACCTAAGGGGAAAAAAAATTAAGAATATAGCCGCGCGGCGATACTGTTGAATTAATAAATTCGAATATATAAAGAGTATAGCCACGTGGCTATGCTCATTACATATAATAAATTCGAATATATTTAAAGGGTATATCCCCGTGGCTATACTCATTACATAATAAACAATAAATTTAAAGGATTTCTTATGTACTCTTTTAATATAATAAATTAGAATATTTAAAGCGTATTGCTCCGCAACTATACTCATTACATATAATAAATTCGAATATATTTAAAGGGTATAGCCGCGTGGCTATACTCTTTAAATATAATAAATTAGAATATTTAAATAGTATAGTCTAGCAGCAATACGCATTACATATAATAAATTCGAATATATTTAAAGGGTATAGCCACACACTATACTCTTTAAATATAATAAATTAGAATATTTAAAGAGCATAGCCGCGCAACAATACTCTTTAAATATAATATATCAGGAACATGAATTGAGGAACATGCATATAAAATATGGAAAGAAAGGAAAAGAAACATGTGGAAAAATGCATATAGATTGAAAGTTGCATTAAGTTTTCCTGAAAATATTTTTAAGTTATTTTTTTAATTTTTTTTATTTATACAGGCGATATTGGGGAAGGAGAATTTACATTCTTTCGATACCTCCCATTCTAATAATTTCCAGCTATTAGCTTTCTCAATCACTCTTTCTGACTTTAGTGTTCCAAAGTGTTAGGCCACTCTATGAATGCGTTTTAAATCTAATTTTCCATGTCCTAAAAACAAGTCTTGCTGGTATTTACTCTTTTTAACCCCCAACAAAAACATAACTCTCCTTCCTAGTTTCTTCTCGGTGTAGAGTTTGAGAAATATATATGGGAGAGGGAAAGAGACTCAACTCACAACTACTACTCAATCACACTCAAATATACATAAGGAATGGGAAAATAATAATTTAAAGAGTATAGCCGGGCGGCTATACTCTTGAATTATAATAAATTCAAATATTTAAAGAGTATAGCCATCGGGCCAAGGACGGATTTATGCCTAGGCTGGAGTGGGCTCCAGCCTAGGGGAAGATTTCTAAATATTAGATATGGTTTAAATTTTATAAGCTTATTCCTAGTCCAATAAATATTAGCCCGATGCATCAAATAAATATAATAAACTAATAATAGCCCAATCTAAGTAAAGTAAATAATAGCTTAGTCCTCTATATAAAATAAGCCCACCCCTGAAGCATATAGGAAATAATAAACATAAATCCAAACCTATATAAATTTGATTAAAAGTAGAACTCACGTTAAGGCTCTACCAACTTGAGCTATTCTAATCATACTGATATTGGGCTACACCCACAAAGAGAGCAAACATCAAAAAATTTCTTCTAGCCACCCAAAACGCAATATTTGAACCTTGAGAGCCTAGAGGAAATAGCTCTCCTCCTCTAAAAAATTGTATCAACCTATCTTCAATGGGTTCTTCAATCTTGGTAAGTTTTTCTCTTTTTTTATATATTCAATTTCCAATTTTAATTGTCGTTCTTAAGTTTTTACGATTTAGGGTTTGGGTGAAATTTTTTGAAGATTGTTGATATATGTTTTATTTTTGCAACTTGAATTATTAATTAGCATATATGATTTTTGGTGTCTAGTATTTCTTGTTAGGATATCATGTCACATGATGATAATATACAGGCAAATAGAGGAAAAACTATTTATTCATTCTTCAAAAAAAGTGTTAACGATAACAAGGATACACCTTCTGCATATTATGAGTTCATATTTATCTTGAATTAATTTGCTAGAAAAAATTATGGGACTTATTGATAGCCTTTGTCGAGCATTGCAAAATAAATCTCAAGATATTTTGACTGCTATGAATTTTGTTCGTAGTACAAAAGATGCTCTTCAGAAATTAAGATGGGAGGGTTGGGATACTTTCTTTGAGGAAGTGGAATCATTTTGCAAAAAGCATGACATCGATATGCCATATATGAATGCTCCTTATCAAGTTGGTACACGCCGTTCTTGTTAGCAACGTGATGATATTACAATTGAACATCATTACCGTGTTGATTTATTCAATGATACAATAGATTATCAATGGGAAGAGTTAAACAGTAGATTTAGCGAAAGAACAATGGAACTTCTTATTCTCAGCTCTACTTTGGACCCTAGTAATGGTTTTAAATCATTTAAGATTGATGATATTTACAAGCTTGCAGAGAAATTTTATCGTCAAGATTTTACGTTTATTAAGGTGCCAACTCGAAATTTTTGAGTTTGAAGTACACCAACATGATCTTGATATCTTTCAATATATGTCTACTCTTTCTGAACTATGTCAAGTATTAATTAAAACTGACAGAGCAAAGACATTATTTGATTGATATGTTAATTCGTTTAGTGTTAACTCTTCTAGTTTCTACGGCGACTAGAGAACGAGCATTTTCAGCTATGAAACATGTTAAGACTATACTTCACAACAAAATGGAGGATGAGTATCTCACAAATTCCCTCATTGTCTACATTGAGAAAGAGCTTTCTGTGGATATTGATTCAAATTCAATAATCAAAGATTTTGATACACTCAAGGAAAGAAGAGTTCCACTTCACTAGGTAAGCTCTTTAAATTTTTTTGCAATCGAACATATTTTTTTTGAAGTTGGACAATGTGTTTGATTTGATATTTGTTTATATTTTGTACTTCTTTGTGTTATATTTGCTTGTAATGTGACTTTGTTTGATTTATACAATTTTATTTACATTTTTGTTTCAAGAGAAAAAAGGCTTATAATATATCTCCTGTAAAAAAAATTTATTTAGCCTACCCCTATAAAAATTCCTGGGTCCGCCATTGCACCCACCTATACTCATTAAATATAATAAATTCGAATATTTAAAGAGTATAGCCGCCTGGCTATACTTTTTAAATATAATAAATTCAAATATTTAAAGCGTATAGCCGTGCGGCTATATTCTTTATATATATTACATCTCGATTTGCTATTGGCAACTCAAAAATCCTATATGGTTTCTCGAAATCGGAATAAAAATTTCAGTGGTATAATCTTCATCTCTCTCTCTTTCTCGTTTTCTTCTTCTTCTTGTATTTCGTATGTGCTCTGTGTGTTTGGTTCTCGAGAAACCATGGCAAAATGAGAAAGAATTTCATCAACTCATATACTTTCGCTAGCGTGATATGCTCGACATATCGCCGACCCTTAACGAGGCTGCTGGAGCCATCATCGATGTGAGTATGTTGTTGAAAGCACTCAAGTTAACATCCATATTGAATAGCTATTAAAAGAAGCGGACTTTTCGAATTTTGTCTTTGTTATTTATCGGTCTCATATTTGTCACTTGACGCTTCCACGCACAACAGGAGGAAGGTCGAAGCTGGGTTACATAAATGGTAAAATTTCTGCTCCTAATGTTGATGATCCAAAGTACAAGGATTGGCTTTCTAAAGACCAACGTGTTATGTCATGGATCTTGAATTCCATGGAACCTCAAACTGCAGAAATTTTCAGTTTTCAGAATCTGCTTTTCACCTATGGGGAATCTATCAAGGAGATGCATGGACATCAAAATAATGCTGCTCGAGTCTTTCAATTGCAAAAAGATATTGCTGGGATGTCACACCAAGGAAAATGAGCATCTAGCAAACATGAAAAGTATGTGGAATGCGCTTGCACTGTATCCTCCTCACACTACAGACCATATGGCAAATAACAAACAATGTGTACATGATTTTCAAGCTTCTAATGAAAATCAAACAATGTCAGTGGTTAATGCAACCTCTGCTCCAGTGTCAGTGGCATTTTTTGTCTTCTTAAATGCTATTAAAAAGAGCCCTTATAACATTTTTACTAAACATGCGAGTAGTGTCCATCAAAATGCTAGATTGAACTATTAAATCAAAGCCCCTTTTAAATTAAACAAAGCCCGTTCGACATAAGCCGATTCTATGAAGCCCATTTTTGGTAAGTACGATTTCTCTCTCTCTCTCTCTGAAGTGTAGACTTTGTATAAACAATGAAAACATTTATCATATAAAGCCGAGTTCTTATATTTGCCACGTCAACAATTAACAACGCTATTAACATATTGAGTACTGGGAAT
Organism: Prunus padus; assembly: GCA_024362665.1. Classification (NCBI taxonomy): domain Eukaryota; kingdom Viridiplantae; phylum Streptophyta; class Magnoliopsida; order Rosales; family Rosaceae; genus Prunus; species Prunus padus. The sequence goes on from JANFAM010000020.1 coordinate 7,608,770, forward strand.
AGTCAATTTGGAGAATTCATTCGAGTTTGTGTATTAATTTGTAAATCACCTAAAATTCGTGTATCAACTTATAACAATAATTAAGAAGTTAACTAAAAGATTTAATTTTAAAAAATTAAAAACAAAAAAAACAAACAAACAAACAGGAGGTCCGCGCACTTCCATCATTGACTGAAATGCCCAAAAATAGTACCACGTGATTATATAATGTTTTATTCGGTCAAGACCACGTGCTTATATTACTCGATTGATCTTTCACAACATGAACAGACCATTTGCATAGCTGATTTAATCGAAACAAAAATAGAAAAAGGATCAATATTAAATAATTTTTTATTTGATTTCTGAATATACCAACAACAACAAAAACCAACCGGTAATCTCCGCGCCTACATTCACTCACTGCTTTCATTGACAGCGGCTTCCATTTCACTGCTCATACTTTACCCAACGCTTTTTCAAAACCCAATCTCTCTCTCTTTCTCTCTCTCTAAAACACATGATCGCGGCCATTTCTCCCCTCCATTCCGCAACCACGGTTCACGCTGCCAACCCGACCCGAAAGCACCGCTCTTGCGAGGCCCTCTGCTGCAGCAGCAACCTAGGGTTTCGGTCCTCTGAGCGTAGGCGGTGGGTAAACCCGACCCGGATGGAGTTGCTGAACCGAATTATAGGCGGCGGAGGCTGCTTCCGGGGCCCCAGCCGCCGGGAGATTAAGGTGGAGATCGACAGCGGCGGCGAGAATGTCTTCGCCGCCCACCCCAAGGGCGGCGCTGTGCCTGAACATCTTGTCATTATGGTCAATGGAATCATCGGCAGGTTCGCCTTTCCCATTTTAATTTGTGGGTTGATAAAATGTACTAGTTTTTTTTTTTCAGTATATGTGGTGATATGTGTAAAATTATAGTGTTATATATGATTGTTAAAGTAGAATTGGAAATGGTATGCCTCATTGGAATGAATGAAGCAATCTAAAAGATAATTAAGGTTGCTTTCAATGCTTTATTCTGTAGACTAAGAGAAACGTGGGTTTTGTATTGTGCTCTGCTTGTTTTTTGGCAGCTCGACTCAGTGAAATAGACGAGCCAAAATCAAGCAAAATATTATGCTTGTTAAAAAAATACAAATCAAGCTTTAACTTTCATATGCTTGATTTGCAAAACTTGTGAACAGTTCAAATTTCATCACAACGAGGCCACTTAGTTCGACTTGAGTGCCGGATGGCTCATAGTAAGACTCATCCTTTGCTTATGTCCAAGCGAAGCCAAGACAAGCTCAAGTTTGGCACATCCCACATACAAACCAAACCAAGCTCAACCTTGGAAAGAAATATTCAAGCCAAGCTTGAGCTAAGCTCGAGTACATTTATGTCAAGCCAAGCCTAAACACCCCATTACTTGGCTTGGTTTAGCTCATTTCTATGAAGCACAGATATGCCAGTTTAGCTCCGTATCACGTATTGGATATGATACGTGTACAATACGCTCCGATACGCGTCGGATACATATCGGAGACAACGGATACGTTTTCTGACACACAGATATGTGTATCCAGCATGCCGGACACGGTCAAAAACGTCTGTAGAAATTTAGATGGGAGTAGGAATCTAGAGAATAACCCGTGATGGGTTTATTGATTGTATTGCAACTCTTTATGTTGTTTACAATTGACTTGTACATAAAGTATATACAGAAACTCTGATTGGCTGTAGGATGAAGGAGATTTGATCCTGATTGAGACCTATGTTTTTCAGTTTTTAAGAGTTTTTGGATGTTTTAAATTTGGATGATCGTTTAAAATCGTTAAAGTTTACCCGTGAGTTGTGGTCCAGTGGTTGGGGGACTAGTTTGTTGGGGAACCCATGTTGGGGGTTCGAAACTCTGGAGGTACCTATCTAGCATTAATTTGCTAGTGTTTCCCTGCCCCCAAAGATTATAGGGTTCAGCGGGTGGGCCCCAGTTTGGAAGCTGAGTCAGCAAAGCTGACAAAGTGGAGTTCTGGGATTTCAAAAAAAAAAAAAAAAAAAAAAAAAAAAAAAAAAAAAATCGTTAAAGTTTGATTGAAATGAATGTTATTTAAAATATTTTTGAATTATATATATATATATATATATATATATATATATATTATACTAGTTTTTAGAGATTTTCCGTATCACCGTGTTGTTTCGTGTCGTATTGCCGTGTATCCGTGCTATATAGGTTCATTTAGAGCATCCACAATGGACTCCCTAAACCACCTCCTTAGATAAAATTTAGGGAGGAAGTGAGAAAACTCACCTCCAACTATGCTCACTATCCAACTCCTAAAATAGGGAGACCTCTAGGAGCTCCTAAATCTGAGGAGAGAGAAAGGACTCCTAGTGGCTCCCTATAATCAAATGCTTCTTTACTTTAATGCTATTTTAAGTATTTATTTCATGCTAACTATTATTTTATATTATTTTATATGAAGAGGGAGCATTTATGCTAAATAAATAAATAAATAAATCATTTGTGATTCCCTAAACTAGGAAGCATGGTTGGAGTTGAAATTTTATAAGGAGCTCCTAAAATAGCTTTCTAGTGTTTTTAGCTAAAGTTTAACTAAAAAATAAGGAGCATGATTGTGGATGCTCTTACACCCCTAAACTTAGTATTGCCTCTTTGGGATTTTCATTAGTCTGTGTGTGTGTGCTGGGCATTTAGGATAAACTAGTTGCTGCATCTCTATCAGGTTGTCTAGTTTGATATGAATTAGTCGCTCCTATATCTTTTTAAATGAATTGAATCGTTCATGGTTTAGGTTCTTCAGTTCTCTCTTTCAACAGTGTAGGCTTTTCATGGTTCTATTTTTGTGTATTCAAATTTTTTGTAAACCTGTTTTTAACATAGAGTAGAGCCTTGTGAAAACGAAAAACTATATAAAACGGTATAGAACTCAAAGCCTGCCCCTCAAAAAGGATGCACAGACAAAGAATTGGTTGAATCTCATCCCTTCAAATTATTTTGTAGCCTTATCTTCTGTACCCATCTGTGATTTCAAACGGTATATATCTTCATCCTATTAAAGATACTCCCTTGTAAATATTCTAAATTCTTATGTTGTCCTTTGCTGACTAACCATGCTGTTTGTCATTTTTTAAGCATGCTTTTGCTGCATCTCATTTGAAATTTTTCCGTGATTTCAGTGCTTCAGACTGGAGATATGCTGCAGAACAGTTTGTGAACAAGCTTCCTGATAAAGTAATTGTGCACCGTGAGTGCTTCTTGTCACTTATGATTTCCTCTCTACATGTGCACCGAATATACTAAGCAATTAAATATATTAGATTCTTTTCTATTTGTAAATATTTATTTAATTGGTGGGAAGGTCAAGTTTGGATTTGACTGCGCATACTAAAATCCTAGGCAAACCTGAGTACAAAATATAATTAAGAACCCTCTTTCCAAGTCTGTTCTGAATCTGAACTACATAATACATCTGGCAGTAGTTTCCTCCATCCACATTATACTAAATGTTCATACGACTTGAACGTGTCAGTGAAGGTCAAATAAGGGACAATGGTAAACAACCCAACTTTAATTCCCAACGTTTCCTTTCCAGCACTCATGGTATGCTCGCTTTAGAGTTTACACATTGTTCTCTTTTTTAAGCAAGGGTGTGGCACCTTTCCTTGGGACATGTAAGTTGGGATAAGTAGCATTCTCCATTAATAAATCAAAGATGAAATCAATTAAATGAAATATCTTTGGCTCCCAATGAATTGGTCATGGCCATCCACCATCCACCATCCACCATCTGCCATCTGCAACTTGGCCCTGCCTCCACTGTCCATGCTCGAAAATTCATCTTAGAGTACCCCTATCCCCCCAACTCCCAATTACTCCAACTGTGAAACTATATCAAGGGTGCAGTTGAGTTGAACCATTAGAGTTAAACAAGCCAACATTCGCACAGACAAATTTACAACATAAAGTTCAAATCAAATAATATGAAGACAATGCTTGAGGCTCCTCTCAATGACACTTTGGTGTTTCAAGATGGGAGAGGAATTTTGAACTTGTTCGCTGGGATGACTTCTGTCTTGCTTAAACCTTGTTATGTTTTAGCCCATCTATAGTCTTGTATAAACCAGGAAATCCAAATAAAGTTTGATTTGAGATAGTTAAAGCAAGATAATAGTTTGCAAAGTTAAAGAAAGATGACTTCTGTCTTTCATTTGAAAATAATAATAATAATTGTCGATGCACTTCTGTATCTGATATCTGTTTATTGATGCTGTAATACAGTATAAAAGCTGTTAATAATCAAAACATTCAAATTCTACAAGTTCCTCCCTTGCCACAAATTTAGTGTAGGAATCATAGTCTTATCCAGAATGCATGATTTTATGACTTAGTATTTTACCCGCAGGCAGTGAATGTAACTCTTCAATGATGACATTTGATGGTGTTGACATGATGGGTGAAAGGCTAGCTGAAGAGGTATTTGGAAATAGCATATTTGTCCTCATGGTTTAGCATAGCTCCCTTTGATTTATGAAACTATCCTCAAGTGGGTATTTTTTTTAATGAAATTGACATGTATAGTACTCACCAATATAAGAAAACTGCAAAGAAAAATACCAATATTAGAAAGTTTTTATTTGAACTTTATTCAAATCTTGAATTCTAGAATAATATGTGATGCAGGTATTAGCTGTTGTCAGAAATAGGTCTGGGGTGCGGAAAATATCATTTGTGGCTCACTCTTTAGGAGGGTTGGTTGCAAGGTATGCCATCGGGAGGCTCTACGAACATTGTCCAAAATCTGAACCCTCAGGTCATAATGGTAATTGCTTAATTGAAGGGCATACAAATAATTTGACACAATCCCTTGACCAGCCTCACCACGGTACAATTGCTGGACTGGAACCAATGAACTTTATAACGTTCGCAACACCACATCTTGGTTCAAGGGGAAATAAACAGGTAGATCAAGTAACTGTTGTGTTTGCTATGGATAAACAAAAATTGAACATTTATGCACACAAAGGTGTTTGCTAGAAATCTTTTGTCCTTTTGTAGTGGAAATAAATAGGTAGATCAAATAACTGTTGTGTTTGCTATGGATAAACAAAAATTGGACATTTATGCACACAAAGGTGTTTGCTAGAAATATGTTATCCTTTCATAGTGGAAATAAACAGTTAGATCAAGTAACTGTTCTGTTTGCGATGGATAAACAAAAATTGAACATTTATGCACACAGAGAGAGATAGCCTTCTTTTTCTATATGTTTAGTTATTTTCTATATTCTATTTAAATTCTCAAGTTTCTACATTCTTATTTATCATTCAATTGTTTACTATTGATTTTTAGTAATTCGTTTTGTGATTTGAAGGCTATGCTTGGTTTGATAAGATAAGCATTGAAATATGTAGTGCTGACAAGTGGCTGGTTGTTGAAGGATTCCTAATGTTTTTGTTACTTCCATTCCATATTAGAGAATCTTCTCAGTAAATGTAGAAGAATTTGTGCAATGTTATCATACACCTCTATTTCTAATTGATTATCACATTTGTTTTGTGAACTTAAACTCTGTTTTGTTAACTTTGTTTCCACAGCTCCCATTTCTCTGTGGTCTTCCTTTTCTTGAGAGAAGAGCTTCTCAAACTGCACACTTTATTGTTGGGAGATCCGGGAAGCATCTCTTCCTAACAGATGATGATGATGGCAGACCTCCTCTTCTTCTTCGAATGGTTAATGACTCTGATGACCTAAAATTCATGTTAGTAATACTATGTCCATAATGCTCATTGATTTCATAAACATTCAATTATAATCAGTTTTGTCAATGGTAATATAATATTTTTCTCTGGCATGCGCAGATCAGCATTACGTGCATTTAAGCGCCGTGTGGCATATGCTAATGCAAATTACGATCGTATCCTTTTTCGGGTTTATATTGCTTTGACAATATTGATATCTCTCATACATTGTTTATATGTTTAAAATCATGAATGTCTTGTTTAAGTTCACTGATTTTTAAGATATGGTTGGGTGGAGAACATCTTCAATCCGGCGTCAAGATGAACTTCCGAAGGTAAGGCTTCCTTGTTTCCCTCTCCACATCATGCCTGTTCAGGGTTTATATATCTGTTATGTTCCAAACTCACTCCAATACTTTTTTCTTCATTGCTTATTTGCAGTCCAATCTACTTGGAACCAATGAGAGATATCCGCATATTGTATATGTCAAGCAAGAAACTTTTGATGATATTCATATTAATGCCTCTTCATGTGCTCAAGACCAAAAAATAGACTTGGAAGGTTTGTCAAACTTTTTATCTGTTTGGTTGTGCTTAACTATTGGAATAACTCAGGCACCTGGGCTTTGGGCCAGATTGTGGGGCTGGTTAGGTCCTATGTTGATGTCTTTCCACCCAATAAGGACAAAACTGTTTAAGTTGTGTGCCTAGCAATGGGCCTTTTGCTGAGACATGGTGCCATTTTTTGAAATGGTAAAACAATTAGCAGATGGGCAAGTAGGACAGCAGTGGTGTATTCTGTACTAGTCTTTATATTGTAACGACATAGATACTTCTTGTTGAACGATGCATTCTACACTCTAGCATGTTAATAGATACTGTGGAATGGCGGTTATTTGGACAAGGAGAGAAATAGGAGTGGTCATCATGGGAGACACAGAAGGGGAACTAATGACAACCTCATCATCATTTACAACTTTAGTATTTCGTTTTTCGAGAAAAGGTCCCATCCTTTAATATCATGATTGGGTCGACCAGGCCAGATCATGAAAAGGAGTCAGCTGTCTGTGCGAGTCACCTTCTTCTAGGCTCCGCTGTATTACTGTATTTGGGGTTTATATGCCATGAGAATGACATAACTCATCTGTCCTTAACCAACACTTCAAAACCTGAAGTCAGAGTTGCCTGAGTGCAGCATTGCCAGAAACATACTAATTTTCCTTTCCATCATGCTTTTTACCGCCTGTTCCACCTGTTTTCTCTTTGTCCCTCATTATTGACTTCAGGACAGAGTACTGTTTCTTACAATGATTTCAGGTTGTCTTATGTTATATATTCAAATTCTTTTCTGGTTTACTTCCAGTTTTAAATAGTATTTTTCATTTCTTGTGTATAGAGGAGATGATTAGAGGCCTTACTCAGATACCTTGGGAACGTGTGGATGTCAGCTTTCAAAAAAGTCGACAACGATATATTGCTCATAATACCATTCAGGCAAGTTTTAGTGGCATGTACACAGATAATTTTATGTTTTATACAAAATACTGAAGGAAGCATTTTAACTTTGAGCGGATATATAGGCAGACTGCTATATGGTAGAAGTTAGTTTCTAGATTTTAACCCCTTTTAAGCCATAGAACTTGTCCAGGTTCCTAATGAACCATACTAGTAACAAATTTATTGTCATAGAGAAGAGTTTGGTGTTGTGTGTTTTGTTTTTCTTATATATATCTACTCCCTCATGCCCGTACAGGTGAAGAGTTACTGGTTGAATTCTGATGGTGCAGATGTGGTTTTCCATATGATAGATTACTTCCTTCTCTAAGTCTTCTTTAAGTTTGATTTTTTATTTCTTCCAATACGTGATTCAACAATGGATTAGACTGCTGCTTTATTAATTTTATCAATTTTAAAGCTTGTCATGTACATTTTCACCTATGAAGATACTGTGATGTATATTTGTCAAATGTAAATGCAGAGATGTGTGTAAGCTCGCATTATTGTTGCAAGCCATGTCCAAGTTGTTAGTTTCTGCATGAATACCTTTATTTTGTAATCAAACCCATATACTGGCCTTTTGTAATTAAATTGAAACCACGGAATAGATGAGTCTGAGTTTGTGCTGGACTTCATTTTATAGTTGGTGTGTGGATATATATAGATACGGTATGGCTTATAAACTCCCCTTCTTTGGATGAATCAAATCTGTAAAGTTGATTTACGTAATTTGCGGTGTAACCAAAATGTACTCTTTAAGAATTATTTCAGCCTTCAATTTATATTTGTAGTTTGTAATTGATCTCCTTGGCCCTTGAAACTTTGATAAACTTTGTATTAGAAAAACTAGTCCTTGGGCACTGGCTGTGTTATTCATACTGTACTTGAGAATGATAAAAGGTTTCTCAGTTTGAAAATCTGGCACAAAAAATTTGGCCACATTTGAGGAAGTTGTGAAGATAATCATGCTCTTAACGTCAGTAGGAAGTAACTCAGTGACTGGAAGCCTTGAGGCTGTATGGTCCCAGTACCCTTTCTTAAGAACCAACCAATTACGGCAGTAGAAACTATGCTGAACTTTTAAGTAGCTGTACATACTTTCTCCTCTGCTATTCACTTGTTTCTAAAATTTAGTGAGGAAAAAAAAAGTTCTATGTAATAGGAGAATTTTTTTAACTAAAAAATATTCACCACAACCACCATGACAAGCACGGACGACATCCACTGCAACCACTACCATAAGCTTGCCACGGCTGTCATCACCACTGCCCTTGCCAGTGCCAGTTGTGGTGGTTGCGACGGCACCAACCATCCTGCTAGTTGGCACCACCAGCGCCACCCTGTCTCCACCATTGCCACTACCATTCCCTTGCTTCCACCACTAGTAATGCCATGCCACCATCACAACCTTTCCACCTACACGCTGTTACAGCTGCCACTGCTACCACCACCAGCATTCCCCACCTGACATCACCCCAACCCCAACCTCACCACCACCACCATGGCACTTTAATTTCATAATGTAGCTTGTATTAAGATTTGTATTGTTGTTTGGATTATGATATAAATTTATTAGTTTGGGATACAATAGGTCAATTAGTTAATGGAGAAAACAGGGAATAGTGGTTTTAAAATATGGTCTGTTATGCTGAACTAGTTTAAGCTATATTGATTTGGATTGTTGAAGAAAGTATATTTGGAGCTTGAATATGGAGTCATGTTGTAGATAAATAATCAAATCTGCTCTGGAAAAAAATCAAGGCAAGAATTTATAAATCTTCGAAAATTGCCTTCGTGACAGCAGGAAAATAGTGCTTTTGGATTGTGACTTGTTTTGTAAACAAGTAGAGAATAGTACTTTTGGATCGTTTAAGAAAGCTGTTTTTGCTTGAATATGAATCTATCTTTGGACAAATATATAAATCTGGTTTCAACAAATCAAGGTGCCTGTAAATTTTATTTCTTGTCATATATATAGTACAATGGAAAACCGCAATGGTGAAATCCGCTGTCATCTTCAGAAACATATTTTGTCTGAGAAGTACAACGGGTAAAAATTATAAAAATTAATACACAATAGAATTTGAAAGCAATCAAACGCTCTGCTCTTCTTTTCTTCCGGCCAGCGAGCAAAAAAGCTTTCCAAAAATCAGGTTTTCTTTTTTGGTTCTTATTAATCTACATTTACAGCTTCCTTTAGGAACCATTAGTAACTTGGTCTTGAGAAAAACAAAAAACAAAAAAACAAAAAAACAAAAAAAAAACAAGAAGAAGCTACTCAAGACGATGAATAGTCACGGTGGTCTTTAATTTTTCTGGAATTTGTCTCCTCAGAGCTGCATATAATTATTGAAAAATAGCTTGTCAGGCAGCTGCAGCAATCCATGTTATATACTTGTAGTGATCATTGCAGAATAATACCTTTCTTTTTTTGGGATACTTTGGCTTTGAATGCTGACCACATCAGACTCTTGCATTTGTGATGAAACAGCAGGTTCCTCTCTCAGCTGACTTGATAAACTCTTACAGAACTGAACATTTTCAACATAATGTTATCTGAGTAAGTAAACAATTTTTTTGATTATAAATGCAAAAACCAGCTCATGGATATGGTCATTATACTTCTCTGTATGTTCCCAGCTCCCCTGCAGATCTTGCTATTTCTACAACGCAATTAGTCGGAGAAACTTCAATCACCTGCCAGTTTCCACTCGAGTTCGTCAGCATACAAAAGATTGAAATTAAAATCCTTCATTCATATGAGTCAGAAAAATGTATGACAATTACTCACCTCTGCTGATATGTCAATATATGATCTACAGCATCTAGTCATAATCTGCTTTGCATGCATTTTCATCTGATGAAAAGAAATCATTAGTTTGCAGGAACTGTGAAAACAGGAAAGAAAAAGAAAGCAATAATAAAAGTTTCCTGTACCCTTAAGTTGTTCATTCTTTCTACCGAAAGGCTCACATCCATTGCAGCAGCTTCTATTTTCTTTATGGTTTCATTAATCGTATGCTTGGATCCAATCCTTGTTTTGTGCTTGTTTTCATCCTAAACTAAGATTGCAGTTCAACAATATTCATTATAAGCACAACAAAAAAACAAAAAAAGGCAGGATAGATATTATAGCAAATCTATTTCTTTTCATTGCGGACTTGCCTCTTCCTCGAAAAGACCTGACAAATCGAGATCATTTGACATGGCTATCAATTGGAATGCATTTATAAAACTTGCGGATTTTGGGATTTTTGTCTCCATGTCATTCGCCTGCAAGGAACAAATAACAACATTAACACAAATCTGACATTTGTTATTAAAAGTGTGATTATAGCATTTCCTCTGTAGTGCAATTATGGTGGAGCTTACCTCAGTTGAATCAAAGGCAGCATTGACATCATCTAAGTGTATTTTATCTTCACTATTGTTTCCACATGAAGGCACATAATCCTTTTGAAACCATTCATTTTCCATGATCTTTGGTATTGTTATTCTCTGCTTTGATAAAGGAAGCATATCAGACAATGTACTCTATGAAAGATATGATCAGTCAACACAGTAAATGTTGCATTACTCAACGAAAAATGCTCTAAAGCGTCAAACAAATGTGGCAGAGCTATACCGTTTTAGGATTTGGATCAAGTATTCTGGAGATCAGCTTTTTTTGGCTTTCTGTAAACCTTTGTGGAAATTTGTAATCTGCTCTGCAAATCTATCCATGGGCAGAAGTTTCAGATACAGGTAATTTGTTTGTATTCGAAATGGCGATTTGCTTATTGGATGCTTTTGAAGTATACCTTTCTATATAAACTCATCAAGCTAGAGTCATCAAATGGTAGATCACCAGCAAGTAATTCAAAAAGAATCACTCCACAAGACCAAACATCTGCAGCTGCTCCGTCGTAGACCTTATTGACAAGCAGCTGTTCATGAATAATGAAGGCGATCAACCACATAACGAAGTGAAATTCAGGTATGAATTTTGTACATTACAATGGTTAGTCATTTTGAGCTGATAATTTTTCTTTCTATGCACAACCTCACAAAACGTAATTTGATTTGCTACATACCTCAGGAGCAACATAACTTGGAGATCCACATTTTGTTGACAACAGGTCACCAGGCTGTTGATCATCAGAATTTCAGCAAAGCGCCAATTTTTATTGTCAGATTTTAGGACTTGTAAATAAATAATGGCTCAAGAACATAAGGAATTTTCAAAATTGTCGCTACCTTACGCAATGCACTTAGTCCAAAATCGGATATCTTCAGGTTCCCCTTACCACCCAAAAGCAAGTTTTCTGGCTGCATAAGATGCCATAGTCCTAGTCAGTTCCCGGACCTCCCCTGTCGAGAATTTTCGCAAAAATGATGTGTATGGTTGTGTTTTAGTTTTTACTCACCTTTAGATCTCTGTGATATACACCTCTGTTGTGACAGTAGTCCACTGCATCAATCAATTGCTGAAAAAGCTTTCTTGCCTCTCCTTCACTAAATCTTTTGGCGTACAACTTTTAAAAACAAAAAGCAAAAGAAATTCAAATTACTATACACATGAAAAAGCTAGCTACCCAAAAAATTATTGTTGGATCAGAGATGAAGGGTAGATGAGTCTCACCATCTTGTCTGAGAGTTGACCTCCAGATACATATTCCATTACTATGTAAATTTTGGTCTTTGTACCAATCACCTATAATCGAAATTCGAAACAAAATCTCTAAATTCATTGGACCCAAAATTTGTATATACCAAACTTTTGTAACTGCTAAAGATATATACCTCATGTATCCGTACAATGTTGGAATGGTTTAGAAGCTTCATGGTTCTAATTTCTCTCTGTACCTGAAATTTGTGGACAACAAGTTTGTTCAGTTTTTCTTTTTGTCCAAGAAAACAAACAAACTGACAAATCAAATCAAAAGGTTGATTTTGAGTTTTGCCTGATTCTTGAGATTGCTTTCCATGACCATATGCTTATCCAGGATCTTGATGGCAACATACTTGCCATTGGTGCTGTCCAGTGCCAGCTTAACCTTGGCAAAAGTACCTTCTCCAATCGTCCGCCCTAGCTGGTACTTCCCAATGTTGCTGGCAAATCCCATGTTTCTGAACTCTGAGAGCAGCCAAATAACAAATCAAATCCCCTGCCTTCTTCTTCTCCAACAATATATCTGTTCCTCCTAAATCCCCTGCAAATGCTCCTTATATCCTGGCTGTTGTAAATCTTGTTCGAAAACGAAAAACATTCGATCGAATTCAGGAAGTAGCTCGTGCTTATTTCTAGCTGACATAGTAATGGCTGAGGTGGTGTGATTATATATGAGTGCTACAATTGACAGAGTACGTATGGTTTCTAATAACTGAGTCCTACCAGTTGAGAGAACTCATTTTGCTTTTGTGTGTTTGTGGGGAGAGAGAGAGAGAGAGAGAGAGAGAGAGTCCTTGCATGGAATTTGGAAAGTTCAACGACTAGTTGGCTAGTTGGTATGGACCATGGACGGTAAACGTGTTTTGAATGGATGGTAGCCGTTGATAAGTAGGGTTTTTTATGTATGGTCAAGGAGAAAAGGGACAATATTAATATTGTTAAATATTTTAGAATTATGGTGAGGAAAACCAAAACCCAATTGTGGAATACAGCGCTTGATATGTTATAAGTGACCACCAAATGAAGGATTTTGCGTATACGATTTATATGTTGATATGGTGTTTATACTCAAATTAGAGTCGTGTCTCAATCTTACATTTTAATCATTCTTTATTTATGGTACAAATTAGAGTCGTGTCTCAAACTAGACTATATAAAAGTAGAGATTAAGTAAATAGATTAAACCAAAAAACGGACGAGTCATCAATAAAATTCAAAATTTAAGACCCAAACCTTAAATTATAAAAAGTTAACAATAACAATTGAAATTGGAAATTAAACAAAAAGTATAGAGAGAAACTTGCTAATATTAAAGAACACATTGGATATAGGTTAATACAATTTTAAAGAGGAGGAGACCTACTACTTCTAAGCTCTCAAGTTCAAATATAAAGTTATAGCTTACATGGATGGATAATAAAAAAATATGATATTAACTTAGTTAAGTTGACTAAAGCGGATCTCTACTCTACACCCGAATTTGAATCCTCATTCTTATAATTTAGATTAAAAAAGTAAAATATCATTTGTATGAAAAAAAAGTTTACAAGGATTAGGGGTTTGTGCATGGCACCATTTGTACTGAAATGGTCACAATTGAAGGCAAACTCATCTCTTCCAATACGCAAAACTATGGCGTGCCACACGTTTTCCTATTTGATTTTAAGCACGTGAAAGAAACTTTTATCATTATTTTCATGGAGGAAAGCTCTGATCGACTTTAGGAATTTATATTATTTTTATCTTGGTGGAAGAAAAATCTGTAGACTTTATTACTACATATTCTTAATTACAATGGTAGGAGGCTTTTCTTTGGGGGATGTGGAAGAACTGTAGCCTCTAGATTTGTTACCAGTGTTATACTGTAGAATATGAATGCTTCTGGCTTGACTTTGTATTTTAGCTTTGACAACAAGCATCCCTTCATTTGTTTCTTTGCAAAAGACAAACTAGTGCAGTGGTTTGGAGTAATTGTTTCCTCAGGTAAGCTCCTGAGTTTAAATCCTAACATCCGTATTGTATTTGTGAATTTTGTATATTATCGTCCCTTTTAATAAAAAAAATCATTAAAAAAAACATCGCTAATATCAAAGATTCCAGGTTTCAAACCTTTTTAGTTTTTAATGATATTTAATTAATAAATAACTTTTTTTTGACGTACAAATAATAATCTAAACTATAAGGAAGGGTACTTTTCACGCAAACACTGTCAAGCTATTATTGGAATTTCGAAAAGCATTTTTCGTTGGGCTACACCTGTTGGCATATATAATTATTAATGACAACAGCTGGATAGAGCAGCCAAAATTGATGTTTCATTAATTTATGCATACAACTTGAAGAAGTCCCAATCCCAAGCACATATTTAACCGGCGTTGAATTTGAGGCTGTCAATATTACAAAATAATATATCAGCTCTCCCCCTGGACCGTGTATTTTATTTTTTGGAGCACTGGCGATACGAACTTTCCCATTTTCTTGAGAGAAGTTGCTCATATTTTTCATAATAACATTCTCCTTTTTTTTGGGGGGGTGGGGGGGGTGTGGGTACTCAAATTGAGGTAGATACTACCTGATTGAGGTGCATGTTTTTTCTCTCTCACCAATGTTTGTTGGAAATGTTCGCCTATGTTAAAAAGTTAAGGAATCGAGTCCGAATTTAGTTCCCTATTATCAATTGATTTTGAACCACAATTTTCTTTAAGACTAGTAAATTTGGGTTTCCATCCACATGGTAAAGTGTTACTTATTAATTATGATTGATTAATTTGGCATTACATAACAAGTAATAATTAATTCATTAATTAATTTGCTGGACAAATCTCATTTGTATACACATGACATGGGCTTCATTTTCAGCATTTTCAGCATCATATGTTGGGGGGATTGCAATATTTTAGCTCATGTCTTTGTGGCATTTCTTTTAACACATGGAAAATTTCTTTCTTAGCAACTTCCTGATTTGCCAGCTATATAAAGTTCAAGCATTTTTATGAATTTTTTTCGTCTGTAAGTGTGAGCACCACGTTTTGTTTACAGACTCTACTTGGTGAATGATTGGTTATAATATAAGGCAATATTAGCTTATTTACTTGCTTTCAAATTATTTCACTTATTTAATTAGTTGAAATTGTTGGATGGAAAATATCTTATATATATCAAAAAAGAAATAAATATGGTCTTTTTTTTATACAAGCGATATTAAAGGAGGGGAAAATCGAACCTAGAACCTCGAGTGCAGGAATAAATACTCTTAACGAACAAAACTATAGGATTCTTCTTCTAGAACTTCGTTTCCCCAGAAATCTGTATGTGCTGGAGACAAAATTATTGTATGGATTTTGCTGAGTGTGACACACGTATGTCTTTTTCAAATGGTATGGGAAGCAATATTCTGGATCTAAATCAATATGCTGCATGTGACCCCTTGGGTGTCAACTAATTTTAGGCCTTTGATTACTTACTATTATTACGCGGCAATAACTGGAATATAAATTCTTATTTATATACATATGTGTGACCCTCAAAAAACCTTCTCTCGGAATGTCACTTACAGCAACTCATTTTGGTATTACCATGAAATCATCTTCAATACTAACAGTCGTATGAGATCTTCGAGATATATCTTAAGAGAGTTCTTGTATTAATATACCAGAATACATTTAAATTAATCCAATGACTGTGTGGGTGAACGACCATTTTTTTTTTTAAGTACAAATAGCAGCTTCGTGTCTTAAACTAAACAAAGTTTGATTTTCAATTCTACACAAACTAAATATGGGAAAGTAATTTTCATTTTCCATTCTTTAGGGAAAAGACATGAGAAATGATTTCTCAACGAGCCAAACAGAGCACCTCAACAAATCCATGAGAATCATAAAGAAAAATTTCGAATGGGAGACCCTTTCCAAGCAAATCTACCATCATCAAATCCTGCAAAACAAAAACAAAAACAAAAACAAAAAGAAATAAAATATATATAATTAACCACATGAAACGTGAGACATCAAAAAGTTCAATAAGTTTAACCACATGAAACGTGTACAAATTAAAGTTCACACACTTATTTTCTCCATCTCACCCCCTAACACTTTTTCTCTTTTTGCAATAATTTAAAGTTCACACTTATTTTCTCCATCTCACCCCCTAAAATAAGTATAAAAATAAGGCAGCCATGGCTGAACTCTTTTTTCGAGGCACTGGTTTGCAGTCAGTCTCTTTTGGAGGCCAGTCGCAACTGGCCACTTCTTGGGAGACTAGCGCACGCATGGCTGGCCCTGAGGCCAACAACAACGTCACAATAGCCTATTTTAAGAACTTAAACATATTGAACAATAAAAACTAATTAAGAGTTAAAATTAGGATTAACCAGTGCTTGATTTAGCTGTAATTTTCTTTCCAATATTAGAAAAGATTCGAAGTCCGTTCTGTTGACAAATAAGTCCTCCCATCTTCTCTTTGGTGATTAATAAAGTTTCTTTTGTACTGTCGAGATTTTCTATATAAAAAAAAAGTTAAAATTAGGAATATTTTGGGAAGATAGGTAAATGAATTGAAGGCTAAAGTGGTTGATGATATTAGGATAAGAGTGATAATAGTGTTTTTTTTCCCAATCAAAAGGCGTAGGTTTTGTAGAAATGTAGATGGTGATTACAAATTAAGTATGGTATTTACTCTAATATGCATCCGATTGACTCAATTAAAATGGTAGATGGTGATCAAGCATCAAGATAATCAACCAAGTTATTAAGCACCGTGATTAAGAATCCAACATCAAACGGTAATCAATAGATAGGTAAAATAAGAAAACTAGATTATCAAACTAGGGCTACATCATGCCCTAGAAACAGAAAATTAGTTACACATAATCATAGAATTCGGCATAAGCAAAAACATAAGGAAGAAAAAATAAAACTTAGCCAATTGCGGTGTACTCTTCTAGCATTTCCAATTTCTCCCAGACTTTGCGTGACCCCAAAGGAGTTGAGAAAATAAAGCTGAAAACCAATTACTTACTCTTCTAGCATAACCATTGAAAACCAATTACTTACTCTGGAAAGCTGAAAATTGAGAAAATAAAGTAATAAATCATTTTAAAATCAAATTCTCCTACAAAAACGAAGTATAAAGAGTACATAAATGTGTAAATTTATGGAATCATTAGTAGCCAAGCTCTTTTGCATACTCATATATCTCTAACAAATTTATGTAGTCCAGAAGACACCAATCCAAATATTCAAAAACCCCCCACATAAAACCACCACTCATTCAGGTTTGGGGACTTTACCATTCTACCTACATGGTGTACTTCAAAGGTGACTATTCCTTTGTCATTTGCACAACAGAACATAAAAAAACACACTTTAACCACTGCCTAGTCTTATGTACCATTTAAAAAGGACAACACAACCATCAAAACTACCAGTAAACAAACATGGAGCAAGATTCACATGCAACTAAAATTTTTAAAGCACTAAAAGAACCTTTAAACAACTAGTAAACAGGAAAACATAATAGCAAGACATAGGGGACCAAAACAATTTTTTATTCCAGGCTTTTCAAACTCAACACCTTTGTACCCGACCCAACAAAGCAAGCAGACAATAAAGAAGCTTGAACTTGGACCACATTCTGTAAATCTCTCGCTTTCGTCGATTCCATTTCAAAAGAGAAGGGCCACTTACCGCACTCGGGTTGAGAACCTCATTTCTTTCTTGGCACCATCATTGTCCTTTTCAATCTCTCTAATATTTGCGCTTCTCCCAAGATTTCGATTCTTCTTCTTTGATTCTTCTGCAATATTCACTCCTTCTCAGATTTTCGAATCTCTCTCTCTCTCTCTCTCTCTCTCTCTCTCTCTCTCTCTCTTCGATTACACACTCCAAACCCTAATCCCCAAATTATTTCGACTGAGAAACTTCATCTTTTGGACAAATCTACGAACTGAGTTGCTTAGATTTAGATTTTAAAAGCCTGTGGGATCCACTATGCCACATAGGATGCTAATTACGCTCAACAATTGGCTACCGCGTGTGCTTTTACCATAATGACCTTGCCACATCAATATTTTTGACGGTCTTTTGAATGGCGTTAACGGTGAGGGGTAAAGTGGAACACAAAACCACGATCAGGGGCCACTTTAACTTTGAGGGGGTAAAGTGAGATTTGACTGAAGTTTCAGGGAATACTATAATAAATAAGCCTAAAAGAAATTAATAATGGGAAAAATCGATCAATCACGCAACCCAAGGAGTCATCATGACTGTTAATACACATTATACGACTGTTAATATACAGATCAATCACGCAACTCAAACTCAATGTTAATACATTTCTCATGACTGTTAATACACATTCTGTGACTGTGACTGTTAATACACCTTTTATCACTATTAATACTCTTTATATGTATGTTAATATCTTTTTATTATTATTAATATGTCATAACCAGAAATTGTTGCCATCCATGCCCCCTCAAACAATTCCCGAGCTGATCCCGTAGCCCCAACCTTAGTATAAGCAACAATTAACTCGGTCCAAGAAACCACATCCCTATTAGGCATTTCATCAAACACCATGCGCCCACAATCCAGAAAAAGAAAATTTTGATAACTAATTTAATGTTAAAAGGGCAATGAAGGTATTTCATCTCATTAATTAAGCTAAATGTATTTGCTGTCATTTTTAGGGTTATTTTGGATTTCTTTATAGAAATTAAATGATATAGTGTTTTTTTTTGGGTTTGTTAATTTATTCTTTTGTTTCTTTATCTCTAAAATGAGGTATATCAGTTAATTAATCAACCTTCTAGTCAATTACAGGGGACATGGATCATTGGGGAGTAGCTTCAAAGTCCATGGATCATGGAAGCCATTAGCTGCGAAGATGCAATTTTTACGAAGATGCCAATCACCATCGTATATATACGTTGTTTTCCTTAGTGAGATAATATGTTGTTTTCCTTATTTTATTTTTTTAACACAAGCGATGCTGATAGAAGGGGATTCGAATACGAAAACTTAGGTGCATGAATAACTCATTTTTACCACTTGAGTTACAAGCTCCTTACGTTACTGATGTTATCAACG
Source organism: Prunus padus (assembly GCA_024362665.1). Classification (NCBI taxonomy): domain Eukaryota; kingdom Viridiplantae; phylum Streptophyta; class Magnoliopsida; order Rosales; family Rosaceae; genus Prunus; species Prunus padus. The sequence continues at coordinate 7,627,737 of JANFAM010000020.1, forward strand.
CATGCCTTGAAGGAGAGACTTGGATGACTTGGCTTGTTTGTTTGCATACTTGGCTTGACTTGGCTTATCAGAGGAGACCAAATTGAAAGCTTTCTCTTAGAAAATTGAGTTTCTTAAGAAAAAAATATTAATCCATTTGAGGACTAATCAACAAAAATGCGAAATTGGAATCTAACTTATTTTGGACTATGTCAAGTGTGAGTCCTAGTCGAAGTCGAGCTAAGATCCGATTTGAAAGGGAGATTGGTATGATGCCATGCTGTTTATGAGAGGTGGCGTGTGTTCATTGGTTCAAGTATCATTGTTTTGAGTGTGAAAGGTGGCATTAGCATGTTAGTTTTTATATCTTTAAACCAGGGAATTGGTTATTGAGATGTTAAACAGATGGATTAGGAGCTGCGTGTTCAGTGGAATATTCATGGGTTTAATGGTCCTTTTAATGGAGCAACATGTGGGCTGCGCGCTATGGGCAATTTATTCCACACGTTGTCCTTAGGGCCCGACCGTATGAGTATTAATGAGTTGGGTCGGCCTTCTTTACCATAAGGGCCTTCTCAGGCGCTATTAAGAGGTTTTTGGGCCTTGTTTTTGGCCTTTTGAGCCCATTCACTTCCCTAAGTTCAGTTGCAAGACTTTGTTTTTGAGCTTTTTTTGGCAGCCCAGTTCATATTTGGTATCAACAATTGCTTTGACAAATCTAGCCTTATTAACAATTAAAAATACCAAGACCTGCATCAATTAAACTTTTTATCGCATATTTTTAATTTAGGTGTATAAATGGAAAATTAAACAAAATATGTTTTCAGTTTCTCCACAAACCGAACATAGGAAAGGATCTTTGATTTCACTTCCTTACGGAAAGAAAATATTTTTGCTCACCACTTTAACCCAAGGTGCACCCTCACTACCATTCTCAACACTTGACACGTGTTCATTGGCCTAACTATAGTTAACTCTTTGTTTTGTATTTATGGAACTATGATTATGCTCATGGACACATGTCAAGTATTGAGAAAGATGATAATGGTACACCCTTGGTTAAATGGTGAGCAAAAATGCTCTTTTAGGGAAAATACATGGGGATTGATTTCCCATCAATTCCTTTCCGTTAACCAAACAGGTTCCAAGAGCATAGTAAAGGCGAAAGACCAACAATTAAAAAGCAAGCCCAATACGACCAATAAGACTCATCAATCAGCTCAAAGAATGTGATTCAAAAGGCCTAAAGCCAAGTTTATCCGTCTATATAAAGAAAATGGGAGATATGTTGTTTTTTCTCCTGTGTATGGCTTATGTTGTTTACATGAACAACAAAGGAAAATAGTCAATATATTTCTTTGGTTTTCTCATCTACTAATGTGTTATCGATGGAGGACCTATGTTGTGTGGAAGCAGAAACGTCAGATATAAGATGGATATCAAGTATAGCCAAAATATGACAAAAACAATTGAACCAGCAACACAGAGGTTTATAAATGGTTTAGGCTTTTAGCCTAGGTCCAATTTGAAGACCGTGAGGAAATTGCACTGATAACAAAGGAGGCTACAAAAGAGTGTGTAACTCTCTCAAAAACTTGAATCCCACAAACACCCAAATCACCCTCGTACAAATAAACCAAGAACAAAGTTCAAATTCTTGCTCACAAATACAAAGATCAAAAGGAGAACAATAAATTTGCAGTAGCTGAAACAAAAGAGGAAAATGATATTTTCTCTCACAAATGCTACAACAAACAGTCAACCAAAGAGATAAGAGATAGTGTGGTACTCATCCAAAACAAAACCAGAAGATTTCCGTCACTTAAAAATGACGTGAGTCACAATGCCTTCGCTTTAGATGCTTCTAGCTCTCTCAAATGTTTCCAAATAGTGATCTCCACCCAAACAAAAGAGAGAGTTTCTCTTACCAAATGTTGAGGCGCACACACACCATAAAATGAGAATAATTACTTATATACATGAACAAATGGCTAACTTCAAAACCCTAAGCCACTAAACAAGTGGGCCAAATGGGATTTCTCGAACCCACACAAATGAGCTTTGAATTTATGCCCAATTACAACTATCTAGCCATGTTAGGACCTCATGAGGGTCTTTGTTTGTTATAAGTATTTTTTTATTATACAAGCGATATTGGGGGAAGGGAAAATCAAACCTAGGACTTCAAGTGCATGAGTAAAGATTCTTAACCACATGAACTACAAACCCCATATCATTTGTCATAAGTTTTTTTTGGGCATGAAAGCAAGTTTCAATAAACTTGAAAAAATAGAATAGGGTACATAAAGTAAGCTCAATAAGATCTTATTGGAGAGATTTAGGCATATCTTGTTTTTGGTAACATGACTACTATTATATTGCTCGTGCATTCTATTTGCTTAATTTTTATTTGAGTGTGTTATACACTAAGAGCATTTCCAAGGCAGATGTCAAATATCAAACATTAAATTTGAATTTGATGTGGCAATTTGACATATAATTGAGTTTCACATTCCACCCGATATGTCAAATTAAAATATTATTTTATTACAGTGTTTATTGGTTTATTAGTTTCTAGGCACATTAATTAAAAAATAATAATAAAATAATAAAATAACATCACAAAGTCAAACAACCAAAAATAACAGCTGGAGAGAAATTTTATTCCACACCGCCATGAGTAGGATTTAACATTTCGGTTGGAGAGTCTCAACTGTTTTTTCAACATGTTAAAAGTGCCACGTTGGATATAACATCTCCCTTGGAGATGCTCTCAGTTTCATTGAGTTTTTGTTTCAGTTTTACAATTCCATAATTGAGGGTGTTTGCTTATAAGTATATTTGAATATGATCAAAAGCCAACTCTAATCCCCTATGTGCTTAAGTTATGAAATGCTCAAAACTCCATCATTGTCACCTACTTGGTTAGGTGTCATGTTTATTTATCAAGCAGCTCATGGTAGGAAAAATTTGAGGAGGTGAGAATAATTTTTGGAACTCTTGAGCTATTTGCTTCTTATTCTGCTGAGATCCTTTATTTCTCTTCATTTGCACCATTCTCTTCTTCTTCGCATATAAATTGCTCAACTTATCTTCTTTTTCCCTTACACTTTCAAAATACCTATCCTTCTCTCATCCCTTCATAACTTCAAGACATGTGATTGAGTTGGAAGGAAACAAGAAAGAGCTTTGGATCTGATTTGCTAATTGGGGTAATAAAGGATTTGTTATTATTTTGATTCTAATTCCGCCTAAGAAGCACGGATATGCTGGTTGAGGTGCGTATCCCATGTCGGATACGTGGGCGGATACGATACATTGTGGACACGTGTGGATACGAGATGGATACGTATCTGCCCTTGCAAGTGCACAAGAATGATGTAGTATAGCGTTTGACAAGTTCAAGTATCGTTCCCAAAGGATTCCAAATTAAATTAATATTCGAATACCTAAATTAAATCTAACTGATACGCAAGTGAATTTGTAGAGATTGTTGTTGTGAAAGTTTATGAAACAAACAAGAAATTAATAAAACCAATTGAGAATAAAAAAGCTTTAATTTGAAGGTTGAAAAACAATGATGAAGGTCTAGGGTTTCGAAATCAACCACAAGCAATCCAAGTTAGATTTCAACGCATTCAACAGATTCTTTCGATTCTTTAGATGATAATTCCCATATCTAAGTCCTTTTTAGGCACTTAGACCATAGTTTTCCTTAAGTGTAAGATTCTTTTCTAGTTCAGACAAAGATCATACACCCAATCATGCAATCTATCATGGTTAAGGCATAAATTTAACAAGTTGGATTCATTACGTTCTAGAAAACAAGGGAATCAAGCAAATCATTATTCTTTGTCAAGCAATTGAATTATATTGCTGGTTCTGCCTCAAATTCATATTCTAATTTACTAGATGCAAAGCCTTAAGGTGATCAGTCAAAGAATTTAAACAAATAGCAACAATTAAAATAGTGATTAAGCATTCATCTGAAAGAAACTTAGAACCCATTAAATAACATTAAAAATCATAACTATCCATACTCGGACGTCATCCTCGCCCTAGAGAATAATTTAGTTACTCATTCAAAGAAAACATAATTGAAAAACTAGAAAACATAAAATAAACTTATGAATTGTGATGATGCTCAAGAACTTGACGATGGAAGCGCTCTTTGACTCTCCTCTTTTGACTCGGTAACTCTGCTTTCCTAGTTTGGCTCCAATTGACTTTAATGAGTTGGCATCCAAAATCCTACTAAATATAGGATAAAACTTCAGAAAATTACCCCACATCCTTGTAAATACTTCCCAAATGCAATTGACATAAATTGGACTCCAAGGGTTAAACTTAAAAGAATTAATTTTGCAAAACCCGCAGAACACATTCTGCCCGAACTGTCTGTACTAAAATGGCCACAACTCTCTCCACACAAATCCGAATCACAAACCGTAAAATTCTACAGAAAGCTAACATCCCTATCTTCCCAAAGATATAAGGCTCAACATCTGGTTCACTCTGAGGAAGTACAGTATATTCTGTCAATTTGACTGATCTGCACAGGAAATTCTGCTCCTAGGATTTCACATTATATTTCAATCCCAAAATTGCTCCTTTTGCTTACTTTTCTATCTTTACTCTTCAAACCTAGTAAAACACAAAACTAAGTAAAAATGGACTAATCTCACTCAAGAACATAGCAAGAATCTAATAGAAAAATAATAAAAATGTACGAAATGATGGTTATATCAGTATCTGAGTCAACGGATACGGTCAACGACGAAAAGATACACGTATCTGACATTATAGATACGGGTATCCAATTTTTAGGATACATTTTAGGAAGAATTTAAAAATTGGAACACTTCAAGAACACGAAAGGTTGTTTTACCTGTTTTGAAACCATCAGATCTTCTTTCTTCTTCTTCATCTAGCGGCACCCCTACTCATCAATTCTTCTTCTGGTTTGGTTTGTCTTCTTCATCGTCGTTGCCGTTTCATTTTTTTTTCTCACGCGTGCTTCTATGTTCTGTTAGCTGGTCTTATCCTTTGACAAAAGGCTTTTGTTTTGTTTGTTTAATACTCACAGTTTCACCCTACCACTAGTTCTCATATCAAAATCAAAAGTAATAATATTATAACGAAGACAAGTGGAAGTATGTTAAAAGTAATATATATTTTAATATAATAATATTATATATATTGTTATTATTATATTTTAATATATATTTTTAATTGTCGTATCCATGACATATCGTATCCTAGTTTTTGGAGATTTACCATATCTCCGTATCATGTCCTATCGTATCGTTGTATCTTATTCGTATCCGTATCCTTGCATCATAGAATTCCGCAATACATTTAGGTTGAGCCTATATATGTATTTATATCTACTTTTCAAGATGATTGTGCTTTGTATGAAGTTTTTGAAAACTGTGGTATTGGTTTGTGTGTTTTATGAGCCCAAGTTTAATATGATTTTGATCAAAGAAAGTACTTCAAAGGCTTGGGAGGAAAAAAGGTTTTGGAGAAAGGAGTAATATGAGCTATTGTGAGTTTTAAAGTGTTTTGAGAAGGTTAGACCTAAGGAATGGAATAAGAAGGGATTTTGTCTCCCTAGGGTGAAAGAAACCAAACTTGATCAGGGTTAGTTTGTGGTGTACTCGGTGGCCACAATTCGAGGCGGTTGCCATGACCGATGATTAGAGCTCATGAATACGGTGTTGGGTTATCAAGAAAAGGCATTTGTTGAGTGTTGTGTATTTGAAACAAGAAGGAACTCCTATACTTTATCTCTTACACTATATTGTTAATTTTCCTATTAGTAGTACTAACGCTTGATTTTGGTTTGATTCATTGAATTGTTGGAATCTTGATTTTAATGGATCCATTTTATTATTCCTACGGAGTTTGTGAAGCTCACCCTATTTTATCATTTCAGGACAACAGCAAAGAGATGAAGTTAGTATCCCCGAGCTATCTTAAGGAGCTGAGCCAGGAGACTTTGCTTTGCTGGCTGTTTTTGCTATGATCCAGATTTTTTTGACGTCTTTTTAATGTTACTTGCAAAACTACTTTGTTGGGGGTGTAAATCTGAGGTGGTTTGGTACTCTAGTTATTGTGGTTGTGTTGGGGGACTGCAAGTCCTTTTGTGTGCTTGTAGCTGAGGATATTTTGAGTTTGTAAATTACAGCTTACTAAGTTGTTCTTGCTTGGTGTGATCTCTTTCTCTTTTATACTTGGTCACTTGATGTTTAGTTAATAACCAACTTAATCTACCACACATGTCATACTCCAAGTTTTGGGGTGTGACAGAAACCACCTAAGCGCACCCACACGAATGCAGCAAGCAATCCAAAAATAGCCATGGAAAAACACAACCCATAGCCAAACGAACAAGCAACCTGAGAAAGGAAGGAGGTGGTGCAGCAAGCACATGAGCACACTACTACAAAAATCGAAATGAGCGTCGGTAAAGCGACGACGGACAAAATAAATACCGTCGTTAAATTTTAAACGGCGAGTAATATAAAAACCGACGTGGATCGAAACTAAAACACCTAAAAATTGGAAATTCATTTGGGCATTTTTAAAACCACGGACGCATAAAACTTTAAAAAGCGTCGTCTTATTAAACATGCCATTCGATCAGAAAAGACAACAAATAAACAACGGCCGGTATGTGTAAATATACCGAAGCGTAGTAATTATAAAGGCGACGTTTACATATAATACCGCCGTTTTGAACATCCAATGAACCACGGTAATTGTATTATTAGAGACGTATCAAGTACTATTTAATACGACCGTAATTTAATAATTACCGACATGTAAAGTTAATTAACCACGTCTCTCTTTTTTATTATTTTCTGGCGAAGTATTATACATTATATTACGACGGTACTTATAAATAAAAGGTGGTGAGTAAGCAGTTACCATGTCGTCATAATATAATATAACGTCGTGGTTTTTCAGATAATAGTCTGACAGAGTTCTATAAATTATATCGCCGTTGTAAATCATTTTAACGTCGTTTATATTAATTATACCCGTCGTTGTTATTTAAAACAAGCGCGACAACAAAAGTCAAATAAGCGTCATTATGACGACGGAAAACATAAATACCGTCGTTGTAGGTTTCAAATTGAAACTTTCAAGCGAAACGTCACGCTTTATCTGCGAATTGGAAGCCCAAAGCAGCGGCTTTTAGGTTTCAAGTCGAAATAAACCGCTTTTACCGGTTTCCAAGTCTTAATTAAGTCACTTTTAGTTTTCCAATTCTAAATATTTCCTTTAAATTGTAGTTTTTATTCCAAGCGTTCGGTCTCAATTCTCACATCTTTGAATGGTTTTGATCATGCCAAGATGTCTCTCTTTGGAACTCAGTTGTGTTTTACCAAACCAATCTAAAACTTCGGTTTGGTGCAAAACAACAACTGATTCCCGTGCAAATTTTGTTTCTTGTTTAACACAAATTTCTATTTCTCTGTAAGTTTTTGTATTTAAGGCGTCGGTTTGTAACTAAGCGGCGTAGTATATGTTTATAACTTCCTTATTATTTAAAAACCGTGCGTGTATATTTTAATTTATACGGTTTAATTTTACTTTCCGTCGTTTATATCCAAGTTAGAGGAAATCCAAATAAGTTATGCTCCTCTTCTGGCTTTTGTTTCTTGTTTCTTTTTATTAAATCTGTTATAGTTGCAAAGGTTTATAAATGTATCTCTAACTAAAACTTGCTTCTTTTTTTAATCTTGGTTTTGCGATTGCAAGAAGGCAACGCTAGCTCATACACACACAAGAACAAATTGAAGAAATTCGGATCTAATTATAGTTTAATATTATGGATATGATATTTTGTATGGATATATAGGAATGAAGATTGGTAAATATTTTGTATGTAATTATTATTGAATCTTCAAGTTTTATGAAACAAATTATTCTTGAGTATATTTATTGTTCACAAAGCATTATATATGGTTGTTTTTAGCAAGAAAAAATCGTTGTGAGAACCATTGGAAGCAAGAGAAAAAAAGATAAAAATGTAAAATTACTACATCTTTGGATATAATAAGCGACAGTTCTTTCAAATAAACCGTCGTCTTTACATCAATAGCGACAATTCTATCACAAAACCGACTTCTTTACAATATAATGAAGCGACATTTCTTTCGCTTAAAATTGTCGTCTTTATATATAATAGACGACATGTTTTCATAAAAGCGCGTTTTTAAATATAATAGGCATTGTTATTAACATACGTATCAAGTGCTATTTAATACGGACCGTAATTTTATAATTACCGACATGTAAAGTTAATTAACCACGTCTGTCTTTTTTTATTATTTTACGCCCGTATTAGATGTTAGACTACGGCAGTTCTTATAAATAAAGGTGGTGGTAAATCGAGTACTACGTCGTTATAATATAATATAACGACGTGATTTTTCATATATCTGACAGTTCTATAAATTATATATCGCCGTTGTAAATCATTTTCCGCGTCGTTTATATTAATTATACACGTCGTTGTTGTTTAAAACAAGCGCGACAACAAGGAGTCCAATTAGCGTCAGTAAAGCGGCGGCGGTAAACATAAATACCGTCATTGTAAATCATTTTCACGCGTCGTTTATATTAATTATACCGTCGTTGTTGTTTTAAAACAAGTGCGACAACAAGAGTCCAAATAAATGTCGGTAAAGCGACGGTAAACATAAATACCGTCGTTGTAGGTTTCAATTTGAAACTTTGAATCGCACGCTTTATCTGCGAAATTGGGGCTGAAGCAATGACTTTTATGTTTCAGAAGTCGAAATAAAGGCCCTTTTAGGTTTCAAGTCTTAATAAAGTCACTTTTAGTTTTCCAATTCTAAATAATTCGTTTAAATTGGAGTTTTTATTCGAACGTTACGTATATCTCAATTCTCACCTCTCATGCAAGAATGTCTTTCTTGAAATCAGATTGTGTTTTACACCCAACCCATCTAAGAACTTCGGTTGGGTGTAAAACAACAATGACTTCTCAGAAAGGATTGTATATTTAGTTTCTTGTTTAACACAAATTTCTATTTCTCCAGTTTTTTTTATTTAAGGCGTCGAATTTGTAACTAACGGACGTAGTATATGTTTATAACGTCCGTATTATTTAAAAACCGTCGTGTATATTTTAATTTATCTGACGTTTTGATTTACTTTCCGTCGTCTTTAAAAGCGCGGTCTTTTGAAAAATTTGACCATGGTGTAATTTTCGAATTTGCCTAAACACTATATATATAACATTTCGCTATCTTTCTTCAACTCATATTACGACCTTAAAGTTTTCTTTCTCCATCGGAGTTGCTCCAAGTCGGTACATTTCATTCGAATTCTCATATTCTAATCTTTCATTCCGGTTTTCAGTTTCTCAAATTATTTGAAGTTTATTTGCTCCAAGTGGAGGAAATCCAAATAAGTTATGCTCCCCACTTAGCTTTTGTTTCTTGTTTCTTTTTTTAATCTTGTTAAATGTATCTCTAACTAAAACTTGCTTCCTTTTTTAATCCTGTTTTGCGGTGCAAGAAGGCAACGGTAACTCATACACACAAGAACAAATTGATGAAATTGGATCGAATTTCATATGTAGCCTCTTTTTCTAATTATAGTTTAATATTATGGATATGATATTTTGTATAAATATATAGGAATGAAGGTTGATATTTTGTAATTATTATTGAATCTTCAAGTTTTATGAAACAAATTATTCTTCAAGATTCATAGGAAGATGGATTATTTGGATGCGAATTTATTGTTCACAAAGCATTATGGTTGTTTTTTAGCTAAAATCGTTGTAGAGAACAATTGGAAGCAAAGAAAAAAAGGTAAAATGTAAAATAAAACATCTTTGGATATAATAAACCTCGAGTTCTTTAAAAAAAACCGTCGTCTTTACATTAATAGGCGACTATTCTATCACATAAAACCGTCTTCTTTACATATAATAGGCGACATTTTTTTCATAACAACGTCGTATTTACATATAATGAAGCGGTATTATTTCATAATGAAACGACATATTTCACAATAATAGGCGAAGCTTGTTATTTCATAATAAAGGCGACGTATTTCATAATAATAGGCGACTTTTATTTTCATAATAGGCAATGATTCTTAAAAACCGTCGTCTTTACTTATAATAAGGCGTCATTTATTTTATAAAACCCGTCGTCTTTAAATTAATAGGCGACGGTTTTTTTGAATAAGCGTCGTTTTATATATAAAATAGGCGGCGGTATTTTACCGTCGTGGTTTTATGCGTAAAAGATGTCGGTCGATTCCTCGACGGTTGAAAAAGTAAATTCTGACGGTAAATTACCGTCGTCTATTGCGATTTTTGTAGTAGTGGCAAGAGCACTACACATCTTCTGAGAGGTATGCGACGCGAAAACACGTGTTTAAGATTGTCCGGTGCATCCAAAGGGTCAGGGTGGATCACAGAGGGAGAGAGAGATTTTGTAGGGGTTACACATAGAGAGATAAGATTGTGTAGATCTGGGCTATTGAAAATTATGAGTTTTAATTTTGAGTCATTTTGTAAGAAAACACAGAGTTTATCTTTCTAGCTAGTGTGTAACCTGTCACCTACACTTGAATAATAAGAACCCATTCCTCCATTTCATGTTTATTCTGTTCTTGTAGTACAAGATACTTGTCGTCCCTCCCCATGAAGAGCTACTTCCCTACCTTCATCGACAAATTATTTATCATGCATAAGCCAACCAAACAAAGACTCCAGGATCAATCTCCGTTCAATCTTAACCATATTAAAACAAACAGAGTATTTAAAACCCATGCCTAGATTACGTACTCTTCTAGATAGAACTTCTTCCCTACTTCCCTACCGTTAATTTAAAAAAAGAAAAGAAAAGAAATTCTTGCTAAATAAGCCCCAAAATCATCAAATTAATTAGCGTTCTGTTTTGGTTATTGATAATTTGATATCGTCACCGCTGAGTCAGACAATGATCCTTGCCACAATAAGATAAAAACGGATCACTCTCATACGATAAGACCAATTGTTTAGTCACCAACAAGAAATAAAAGCAGCTGTCCAATGAAATTTTGCCTGTGATACAACTACCTCCTCACGTGTAATGTTATCATACATATTCAGATGATCCTTGTACTTTTTTGTTTTTGTTGGCATTGGCATCCTGATTTTGTTCGAGCATCGACATCATAGGCAGAAGATCATCTTGCCAAGTGATACATTTGCCACTGTTCCATTATCTCTAAAAAGCGGCAACTAGAAGGGTAAACTGGTAAATCAAAACACATGTAACAAATGGTTTGGAAGTTTGAACCGTCCTGAATGCTATGGAAGGATAAGGGTGAGCTAATCTAATCCCATTTGGAACTAATTGGAAATTAAAATTCTGCATTTATTTTGGGAAACCAGTTATATATATATACAGAGACTTTGTTTCTTGAGCGCTTGCATAGAGCCCATCTCATTCTGTAAGTTTCTTCTCCCTCTCTGTTTTTGTAGACAATACTCTAAGCCTTATGTGGTTGATTTTCAACTGCCTTTTTGGTTTTGATGAAACTGTTGGATATGATAATTAATAACAAGTGAGTAGTCTAAGCTTTGGGTTCTTTAAAGTTTGAACCTTTCTGCCTTGATGATCAAATATTTTAAGTTTTGGTGGAAACCCATCTTTTTATGTGCTGATTTTGACGATGGGTTTCCATTATAATTGAATAAATGTTTGCCTCTGTGTTATTATGATTGTGGGTCTCCCCCAAATTTCTCATAGAAAGTGTGAGTTTATTAATTGATGGGTGGTGATAAGTCGTCCTTCTGAGTTTTATATGGCTGAGCTCTCCACAGAGGGCTCACTAAATTTCTGTCTGGGGTCTCTAGGTGAGAGAGAGAGAGAGAGGTTTTGTGTGAAACTGATAATGGGTTTTTCCCAGAATACAATTATGATTTGTGTGTATATTCGTAATTATGGTAAATGATCAATTGGTTGGTCTGTTTTGTATATTGCAGAGGTATTTGCATGAGACATTGAAAATGAAGGCTGGGAGGATATTGTTGCTTCTTCTTTGTTTGAATGTGGTTACCTTTGGAGTGGTAAAGCATCGTCCTCTACCTACAATATTTTCTTATATATATATACGTATATATTTTTTGTTTAAACATTATTTCCACTAGAAATTTTTTCTTGTTGTCATCCCTTCTGTCTTGAACGCAGATTGCTGGTCCGCAAACATGTCCTGCATCGGATCTTGAAAGTTGCTGTAGTGATTCTGAGGAATGGAAAGGGGAATTTTTCCCTGGAATTCCCAAAATTAAGTATGAGGTAGAAAGACTTATGAAACATTTCTCTTATCTTTATAGACCTTTTTTTGTTTAGAATAATTTCCTCCTATACACATGAGATTCATATAAGTTACCCATTTTTTCAGTTAACTTGATTTTGAGGAACGATTGCATCTGAATATCTTTATGATTTTACTTAATCAAAAAAATATCTTTATTGTTTTTGTTTGGCCAAATTTTCAGTTTGTTTCTTATTAATTTAAGAAAGTTTTAATTACAAAGCTGTTTCATTTATAAATGCTGAACCTTAGTGGTTATCTTCCACCAAATATACACCATGCATATTTTTCGTCTTTCAGGGCCCGTCTAGCAAGAACCCCCTATCCTTCAAATGGTATAATGCGGAAGAGGAAATTCTAGGGAAGAAAATGAAGGTTGGTTCTTCTCTCTAATAAGTTTTGAATTTATCAAGCAGTTAATGGTTTGTGACTGAATTTTTTGACAATCATAGGATTGGTTGAGGTTTAGTGTTGCATTTTGGCACACATTCCGTGGAACAGGAGGGGACCCATTTGGTGCACCTACAAAGAATTGGCCATGGGAGGATGGAACTAATTCTGTGGCTATGGCCAAAAGAAGAAGTAAGAGTATTCTCTGTTATTTAATCTTCTGCATTTGGCATTGGGGAATATATCAACTAAAGAAATATTTATATTTGTGTACCTGAAAATGTAGTGAGAGCCAACTTTGAGTTCATAAACAAGCTTGGAGTCGATAGGTGGTGTTTCCATGACAGGGATATAGCTCCTGATGGAGAAACCTTGGAGGTGAGTCAATTTTTAAGGTCACTTTACTGCTGAAACTTATGACACTGTTTAGAATGTGAGCAAAGAAGGTATGAGATGGGGATTACATTTTTTTTTTCATAGAAAGTACAGATGACACAAAACTGGAAAGTGTTCATTTACCTTGTATGTTTGTTACAGGAATCTAACAAAAACTTGGATGAAGTGGTGGCCCTTGCTAAGGAGCTTCAGGTATCAGGAACTGATTATATGAGTCAATTCACATATATTATAAAGGCAATCCTTTTTCATGCAAATTAGAGTTCTGTCACAAATGCTTAAAGATGTGACAGAAATACTTAAATCTTTGATCGCAATTTAGCTAGGGCTCATAGGTTGTTTGATGTTCCTTTTCTAGTCACTTTACTTTGCAAATGGATTACGACAAAAAAAAAAAACTATGCAAATGGAGTCAATTGTACTTTACCTCCAAAACCCCGTGGTAGTCAAAATTTTCTATACTTAATTGCTAACCAGGTGAAGTGAAAAATTTAAAATGTCTTAAGTATTCACAAAACCAGCATTCTTATTTTAACATTTTCATTGTTTTCAACACCTTTGTCTATTCTATAGATGCCAACTTGTTTGTGTACATATGTTTCAAGTATAAGAAGTCATCTCCCTCATTTAAATTCCTTGTTATGTGACTGTAGGGAAGCAAAATTCGACCTTTGTGGGGCACAGCTCAGCTGTTTCTGCATCCTCGCTACATGCATGGTGGTGCTACAAGGTAATCTTTGTATTAAATATTTAATATACTCTGTTCTTGGACTCATTGCATGGACTAATACTCTCAACATGCTTTACAGCCCTGAAGTAGGTGTATATGCATATGCTGCTGCTCAAGTTAAGAAAGCCATTGAGGTGGGTGTTGGTGTGTGTAATAACACATAATACAGTTAATTGTTTGCATGTATGTAAATTTGTAATGTTGTTATTTCTTTGAAATGTCTGTGATGTGTTACATATCCTGTAGGTCACACATTATTTAGGGGGCGAAAATTATGTCTTCTGGGGTGGCCGTGAGGGTTACCAGAGTCTCTTGAATACTGACATGGGACGAGAGCTTGATCATCTGGTGTGTTTTATTTGCAGATATTTTAAACTATAAGCTTCCTTTCATTTATACATTCAACTTCTGTCTCTTCTAATTAAATTTTTTTTTTTTGCTTGATAAAAATTCAACTTTTCTCGAGTAAACCATCTTTTGGCAACTGTAGTGCAAACCTACCAAGGGATCAGCTTTATTTATGCTACCATATTACTGTGATCTATTCATTGTTTTCATAATGATGACTTCCTCGTTACTTAGCATGAGCTGTGGTTTGTATTTACAGGCACGGTTTCTTGAAGCTGCAGTTGCCTACAAGAAGAAAATTGGATTCAATGGTATACTTGTGCTAAATTTATACCAATGCATTATACCAGATAGTTTTATAACTGACTTTAGTTTTTCACATTTACTGAGAATAGTATGAATAATTTCTCAACACTCCTTTTGAATTTTTATTTGTTTAATTATTATTATTATTTTATGAATTGCTTTGCTTAGGAGGGCTTATATTTTTCTTTCCCTTCGGTGCCATTCAGGGACACTGTTGATTGAACCCAAGCCTCAAGAACCTACCAAACACCAGTATGCTGCTTGCTTGATTACTTAGTAATTTAATATGGTTTACACTCATCTGTTTGTTTACCTATGAGTTGATTATGTTAGGTATGATTGGGATGCTGCAACATCAGCAAATTTCCTTAGAAAATATGGCCTAATAGGTGAATTTTTCACATACCCTCTATATTCATGAGTCACTTAACTTTGTTACTTTTAGTTTTTGTTTCAGCTCTAGAGTTGGCTGTATGAATGAGATGAATTGTGGAATTTCATACGGTATAGGTGTTTTGTATTTGGTTTTTGTACTCCTGTCGGACATGCCATTTTGCACCCTACTCCATTTATTTGAATTATTTATGTAAAAGTTTTGCTTAACAGTGTAGTATCCTTCCTTAAATTGGAACTGGAAGTGCAAAGCCATTGAAAGGTATTTTTCAGAATTAATCCTCAACCTTGTCATCCCTTTTCCTTTTGTAGGAGAATTTAAACTTAACATTGAGTGCAATCATGCCACGCTATCTGGTCACAGGTACATCACAGCTTGTGTCTTACCTCATCTGAAGCAAATATTTACTTCATGTTTCTCCCTAGAGTTTTGTGAGCACATGAGAAAATTTGAAATACTTTGTGTTCTTTGCAGCTGTCACCATGAGCTTGAAACTGCAAGACTCAATGGTTTATTAGGAAATATTGATGCAAACACTGGAGATCCTCAGACTGGTATAGGATAGTTGTATTTTTTTTGAATTTATTGGTACTGAACCAATCTAAGAATGAAATTTATAATATGGTCATTTTGTCATTGTCACAGGATGGGATACAGATCAATTTCTCACAGATATTGCAGAGGCAACTCTGGTTATGCTCACTGTAGTAAAGAATGTATGTCAGAGATAAATCTATTTCGGTTTAATGTTTTAAGTTTTAAAAACTTGTGATTGGTTGGGCATGCAATTTCATGAGCTGAATCTGTGTGTGTTCCTTCTTTTTCCCCCTTATCACAGGGAGGAATTGCACCAGGAGGATTCAACTTCGATGCAAAATTGTCAGTTTCTGTCTTTACATTTGATTTGTCTTTGCATATTGTGATATCTGTTATGCTGGTACCTAAGTGCCCTCTTATATTGTTTTGCTTTTTTACCTCTTTAGACGGAGAGAAAGCACAGACGTTGAGGATTTGTTCATTGCTCATGTTAGTGGAATGGATACCCTGGCGCGTGGGCTCCGAAATGCTGTGAAGCTCATTGAGGTAGTGTGTGCATCCCTGTGTGTGTGCAGACTCTCCTTTATGTACTTCTCAACGAATCTTATGATTTGTTTCTACTTGCTAATCATGGTATTATATCTCTTCTTTTGTGAATTACAACATTAAGGATGGTTCTCTGGATGAGCTTGTTCGCAAGCGGTATGAGAGTTTCGATACAGAAATTGGCGCACATATAGAGGTAGCAATTTTCATACACTTCGTATCATTTTTTGGTTTTAAATTGCCTAGATGGCTAATGCACGGTAATGCACCTTGAACAGGCTGGTAAGGGTGATTTTGAGTATCTTGAGAAGGCGGCCATAGAATGGGGTGAACCCAAAGTTCCTTCTGCCAAGCAGGTAATTTGAAATATACATTTTGTTTAAAACAATTCCTTCGATCAATGAAATACAAAACTCTCCTTTACATATTCCAGTGATTGTTTATTTTTGCCTGAGATACAATGTAACAATAAAGGTCTGGAATCTGTTTCAGGAACTTGCGGAGATGCTTTTCCAGTCGGTTTTGTAGACATGCAGCGCAGCGTAGGATAACAAAAAGAATATATATTGTAATCATTACCGATAAAGGACACTCTTTTCTTTGTTTCTGAAGAACATACAAGTAACCAGTTGATTCAGATCCTCGTAACCGTCTAGAACCGGCATATTGCTTGCATAGGATGATATAAAATACTCATGTCCATGGTAGCGTTGACATTGAGCTTTTAAGCTATGATTTGGTCATTTGCTGTTGAAGTTCCCCTTTTCTATTTCAAGAAATATCTAGTGCATGAAATGGAGCATAGTTTGGCTTGTATTCTCTCTGGACCAATATTTGCAGTTTGATGATCTTGGCATATGCTTAAACCCTCTTAAAGAAAATCTTGGTGGATTTCAGAACATGTTTACGTAAAATCAGTGAAGATGACTTGGGGAAGTTGTGATTAGGAATAAAGGAATAGTATGAGATCAACTATTATTCCTAATCAATTTAATTCTTGATTTTTCATATATGTGATTATGTATATCACAAAATTTTTAATTCTCTATTAGTGAGTAAAGTTATGAATGGAATTAAGTTTACGTCATGTTTGCTTATTAGGAATGGGGGAAGATATGAATCGGATAACTTAGACGGGAATCAAGAAATTGGAATTGCATGAACTACTCTAGGAAGTCAGGAATTGGAATGTTCTCATTCCGTGTAAGTAAAACATTATTAACAAAACGCAATTAACCGTTGAAGTTCTAAGCTTTAGAGAATTTGAAATAAACTAATAATGATTCTCTATGTAACACAACGAGCTGCAATTCATGCCATAGAAAAAGAACAAAGTAATGTAGGATGGGCCCCTTCTTGTCTATGGGTAAAGTAAACACATCTTTGCTTCTCCACCGCTCAGTTGTATTATCCACTTCACTTAAAACTCTATAAGAACCCCAAAAAGAAACAAAAAAAAAAAGAAGAAAAAAAAAGGTTCAGCACCAGAAGAAGCAGAGAGAGAACGATGAAGCAGCTCAATCTGGCACTACAAATATGCTTAACGACCTCTCTGATACTACAGCTAGTGACTTGCACAAACTTAACCCCAACGCCCAGCCCATGGCCAGACCAATTCCATGCACTTTTGTTCATGAACTTGAGCTCAACAAAGCTGCAGCTCAGTGACCTCTGGTACGACTGGCCTAAGGGCCGAAACGTTAACATATTTCAGAAGCAGCTGGGTGAGGTTTTGTACGACGTAGAGTGGAACAACGGCACGTCGTTTTACTACACCATAGGGGAGAATGGAGCATGTGAGGTTATGGAGTTTGAAGTTGGCATTCCTAGGCCCGATTTTCTTCTTGATGGGGCACACTATCTTGGGACTGAAGTCACAGATGGGTTTCTTTGCAATGTGTGGGAGAAGGTGGATTTCATTTGGTACTATGAGGATGTTTACACTAGGAGACCAGTTCGCTGGGATTTCTATGATGGTACGTATGTGATTCATCTTAATTACTTGCAATGTTTGTTTCCATTTTCCCTTTATTTCCAAGAAATGCTATTAACACGTATGTTGCTAGATTGACGGTCTCATAAGATAATATTACACATATCTGACAAGAGAATACTACCTTATTTGTATTTGTTTAGTTTTTTAGATGTATACAGAGAGACTATGAACACGTATGTTGCTATATTGACCGTATGAGAACATAACATTGCAGATATTTAGCAAAAGAACATTATTCTTATATGAATTTTTTTTTTATAAATGTATACAGAGACTATAAATTTGATAACATATTGCAGGAATATCTAGTCAGGTGATGACATTTGAGGTTGGTGCAGTTTTGCCAGATTCAGTGACTCAAGCACCTGCATACTGCTTCAATCAAGACAAAGATGCATAAGCTTTAGAAAGTAAATTGTCAAATATTTGATTAATAATACATTTAAGTTTTATCCTTTGTGAAAAAAAGAAGAAGCCATATATGCTTCCCTTTGAAGAAAACCCTTTTGTGAGTTGTGACCCATAGAGTCGAACGAGTGGATTATTGATCTCTGTTGTTAGCCAGTATTGATAGATTATTATCAAATACAGAGACTAATTGAGCAACTAGGAGCAGAACAATTATGTCGAAATAATTAATCTTTGTTCCGAACAAATAAGTTTATCAAACTCAACAAGGCACGCCTGCTGTTTGTGTCCCATGTAAAATTAGCTTTATCAAGGGTAGATACTTGGTAGTTGGTAGGGGTGGGCACGATTCGGTCCAGCCTAGTTTGCACTTTACACTGAAATCAAAAGCGATACTATTCAATGGATATGGTTCAGTTCGGTTTAAACCGATTTCGGTGCGGTTTAAACCGATTTCGGTGCGGTTTTTTATTTTTCCGGTTTTGGACCGGATTTATATATATATATATTTACAAATTCCAACTAAAATTTTATTTTTTGGGCTTAAAAATTCACAAATGACTCAATTTCATGTAGAGATAGATGATTGGGCCTATAAAAGAGAGGTGTTTTGAAGTTGGGCTTAGGGAAATATTAGTTATGGGAATTTAGCATTGGACTTTAAAAAAAATTTAAAAATACACACCGTTCGGTCTGCTTTTGTAAGGTGTGAAACCAGCACTGTAATCGATTTGAACCGTGCAGTTCGGATCAGTGCCGATTTGTTGACTTTTTAGTCAACGCAATTTTTCTAGCTTTTTCCATCCGGTGCGGCTCGATGTTTTGGTTTTCCAAACTTGATGCCCACCCCTAGTAGGATATGGATATTTTGCTATGATTTCCTCTGTCATGATTTGCTTAACTTTCGTCCTCCATATGCCACCTAATTAAATTTTATCTAAGGGATTTAAACTGGACACATCATCCTTAAAATAAAAACCCAATTTGCTCCTAATTAAATATGAAAAAAAAACCCTAACTTGTGGAAGGAAAGTGTCACACCTTACAAAACCCTAAATTTTAATGAGGTGGTATGTGGAGAACGAAAGTCAAGGAGAACATGGCAGAGAAAATCAGAGCAGAGGATATGGATCCCCTAATAATAAGGCTGGGCATATTCATCGAGAAACTAGTCAAATCAGTTTGATTTTTAAATAATTTTTGGATCCCCAAATAATAAGGCTGGGCTTATTCATCGAGAAACTAGTCAAATCAGTCTGATTTTTAAATAATTTTTTTGAAAATTTGTTCTCAAACCAAACCAAACCAAATAATTCGATCTTGTTCACAATTTGAATATTGCCAAACTGCGGGTTCGTTCGGCCACTTGGAAATAGCCAAATATTTCAAAAACTAGTACGCCAAGGGGAGTCAAAATTATGACATATAGCTGTGCATTAATCCAACTTACCACTATGCTAATAACTTTTCTTGTGATATCTTTATACAATGAGGGTTGTTTTTTTTTGGATTAACGGCATTTTACTTCATCAAGGTTTAGGTGTCGTATCGAAATGGGCCTTCAGGTTTCAATTTCATCAATTTGATACCTAATGTTTCAAAATTTGACCAATTCACACTTCCCCTTAGATTGACTGTCTGGTCAAACGTTAAATGCTACTGTGGCAACTGCGGGACCCACCACATATCCTAACATGCCAGTCCAATTAGTCCACATGAAGGGCATTTAGGAAATAAAAAGAAACAATAAAAATAATTTTAAAATAGTATTTTTAAAACCAAAAAAAAAAAAAAAAATCCTAGTCCTAGCAACCCTCTCTCTCTCTCCCTCCCCTAGCCACTCTTCGTAAACCCTCCACAAACCCCCTCCCCCCAAAACCACCCCAGGCCTAAAATTCACCTAATGATGGATCAACGACCATCCTCCGCTAGCCTCCAAGTGTGACGTCCCTGACTTAATTTTTAAAAGAAAATAAATAAATTAATTGAGTTAAATAAATAAAGAATTAAAAAGGAATTAAAAGGAGTTAAATTAAAGAAATTAGAATAAAATAAGAATTTAATATTTAAAGGGGCATTTTGGTCAACTTAATTTTCGGACGACAATTTGGCAAAACGGGTTGTGCCATTGCGTTCATCTCGTCGAAACGAGTCCGTTGATGGGCGGCGCGTTTCGATACGAGGTCGGGAGAGTGAGGGGTATTTTAGACATTTCAAATTTTGAATAAAATAATATAAAAATCGGATTGGGCCAATCAGAAACGAGATCCCTCTCTCTCCTCACCCCGACCCTCACTTCTCTCTCTTCGATCTCCTTCGTCCGGTCATGGCTGAGGCTGAGACCACCGGCAAACGAAAGCTCTCGTCGTCCTCGTCAAAACCCACCTAAGATCGGAGGCTATCTCGCCGGTGTTTGCAGCGGCGATCGACTGCAAGTTCCAGTCAAATCTTCGTATTCCCTAGCGACGTTTCCGGTGGACGATCGGCGACGGCTCCACTTGGGTAAGCTTCCTCTCCACCTCCTCTCTCTATTTCTGGGGTTGCACAACATTGAATTGTGGCGTAGCCACCGTTTAGATCAACCAGATACGGCCAAAACCTTCACGGGTTTGGCCGTGATTTAGGCCGAATTTGGCCGGTTCTTGGCTGGGTTTGGGCGGTTCTGAACTCCCCTCCGCATCTAGATTCGTTTGGTATAGGTTGTGTCGGCCGGTGTGAAGTTTCATCGTCGACGGATTTACTCTACACACCCACCACGCGCTGCCGGCACGTGTGGCAGCCCGTGGCACTGTAGCAATTAGGCATTTCCATCCCAATGCAACCCTCGTGTTGTCGTGAGCGCGTACGTATGTTTGGATTTCAATTCGGATGTCGTTTGGACCACGAACCATCGTACGCCTATTGTGCGTTTCGTGGGTTCGATGTGTTCGGACCGTTGGATCGAAACCAAATTCACGTATGTTGTCCTTCGTATTTTTAGGATCGTGTGGGATTTGATGGATTGTGATTTGGAGCCCGGATGCTTCGGACCAATGACTTCAAGTTTGAATTAATCAAAAATCGTCCGATCGTGAGCAATCCTACCGTCCGATCGTGACCAAACTTTCAGGACATGTTCTATAAGCCGTAGTGAACTTGTAGGAACTTTCGGATCTAAGTTTGGAGGTCATGGGACCCACAGGCCCAGTTTGACCTATTTGGGTTAGTTTGACCAAGTTTGACCAGGGTTGACCTAGCGTCTCCCGAGGTCGGTTCATCTTCTAACGAACGTCGTTGACCTTAGAATTCTTCGTACGACGTAATGGTACACTTGAGTCGGGATTAGTTAGGGTTGACTTTTAAGGTTATCGCTTCGGTCCAGGTTGTTAATCTTAATCCTCGTATTCTTGAATTAGGTTCTCAAGTTTCTTGTGATCATCAGGCGGGACCCTATCCCGGTCAGGTAGCGTGGGACTATCTGTTAGTGGACTTTGTTTTCTAACGAGCATGATTTTAAAGAATTGAATGCGATGCATATAAATGAGATTTAAATATTGTTTTAAATCTTGATTTGGCCTTTGATGGATTTATTATGATTGATTTGGTGTTTGAGTTTTATATTTGATTTGGGTTGCCGATTTGTTTGTGGGGCCCTGTTGGCTATATTTTATTAGTAAATATATTTAAGTATTGAATTTGGGACGAGTCAAGCGTCCGGTGGAAATTATGTACGGATTTGGGTACGGTGGAACTTTATGGATTTTCTTTGGATTATATTTTAAGCTCTTGGGATTTATACTTTATATCTTTTTGAGAAACTTATACCTATACTTTGAATTGAGTATTTGGGCGGTAAGATTTGGACGTTAGTATAGTCCGGTGGATTACGTATTCGGTTTTAATGTTTAAACCTTATGAATTATAATTACTTATATTTTGATTATATATATATATATGTATATATATGTATATATATATATATATATATATATATATATATATATATATATAGATCAACTTGGAAGGATTATGTCGGATTAATGGGGCTAACGAGAATATATGTCGGAATAATGGGAATTGATCATATGTATATATATATATATATATATATATATATATATATATATATATCTACTTGAATATATATATATATATATATGTATATATACTTTAAATATAATTATGTATATCTACTTTGATATGGAGTTTTGGGACATATATGTATATGGGATTGGACTTTCGGTTATATTTTAATGAATCACTATTTATGTTGTTTTAAAGTATGAA
Organism: Prunus padus; assembly: GCA_024362665.1. Lineage (NCBI taxonomy): Eukaryota > Viridiplantae > Streptophyta > Magnoliopsida > Rosales > Rosaceae > Prunus > Prunus padus. Next base: position 7,650,393 of record JANFAM010000020.1, read on the forward strand.
TTTAAGGGAAGTCGGTGATACGTGGGAATTTCGAATGCTTGAGTTTGAGTTATTGTATTTTAAAGGATAGTTATGTTTTGTATATATATTTGAGTATATATGTATATATATTTGAATATATATATATATATATATTTGAATATATATATATATGTATATTTTGAATAAACGTTTCGGGTTTGGACTTTATATTTTTAAAGGGTAGTTACCTATTCTATGATTTTGGAGCATATGTTTTACTTGGGGTTTGACTTGACGTTTTCTTGACTTGGGTTTTGAATACGGTTTGATTATGCATTTTCAGTGATCATGACATTTTAATGGTTTATGGATTGTTACGCCGTCATTTAACGCTTATGTATATTTTAATTATAGAATGGTATGTTTGGGACGGTGATGTCCTTATCTTGATTATATATATGATGTTATTGGATTGTTGGACTTGTATATGTCATGGTGTGTGATATTTTGGGGTTCGGGTACATGTGGTTAAATATGTATATGTTGATTATCGTGTAGCGATTGATTTGAGTGCAATTGGCACTTTGTTATATACCTCCCCCTGTTCTTATGTTATGATTACTCGAGTATGGTTCGATCTAGTGTATACCTTAACGGGTTGTAGCTGTAGACCCTTAATTGGGTAGTCTGCGCGTATGACTCGTTTTCGGACTTATGGGTATTGAGGATTCTGCCATACGGGCCGGGTAGCTTAGTCCATTTTTGGACTGCTTGACCTTGGGCACGAGGCCATTGTGATGCCGACCCGGTGTCCAGTTAAATCCTGGGCACGAGTCACATCAGTAATGTTGTCCCGGTGTCCAGTCAAATGATCCCCTGTTGGATTGTTTTTCCCCTGGTACTTATATTTGGTGTTGAGGGTTTATTATACCTATATGTATATGTTAGTACTTTCGTATTCATATTTTATTTAGTGAGGATCCTTCCTTACTTGTCGTGCTTGTGAGCACATGGTTGTCCGAGTGTGGGGAAGAATGGGAAACAGTACTATGATATGACTATTGTGTTATTATATTGAAATTATTGGGATTTGAAGGACTACTTATATTTGAAACGGTGGGGTTAGTACATTGATTTAAGTATGTAAAACTCTGTTTTTGTCCACTCACACTCTTTCTGTTTTGCGCCCCCCAGAGCGTAGTAGTGCTTCGATACTGTCCGGCCGAGCGCTTCTCTTCTTGAGCGTCGACTTGATTGTAGGACTTCGTGTCCCTTACCTTAACTTTGAATTTTCGCTGTTTAAACTTAAATACTCTTAGTTGCTCTGTTATTGCCCATTAGGGTTGAACTTGTCGGTCGGAGGCCTGTTATGTATTTATTGCATGCTGGCAATTGGTTATACATATTCTACTGTTTTTGAACAGGTTGGAACTTAATTGGGTTTGTTTGTATTTTTGGGGAGACTCTGCCCGTTTTTTAGGCAGAAGTCTTGACCCCTTTATCTTTTGTCTCGGGAAGAGGGATTCTTTTAGTATATGGACCCGGCATTAGGTTGATGTTGGAAATTCCACAGGGTTCGGGTCGGATTTCGGGGCAAAATTGGTCGGGTCCTGTCACCAAGCCTCTGATCGAGGACTTCAACCTTACCCTCAATGTCAGGAATCGGTGCCTCCTCGTAGGATCCAACGGTGCCTGGAAAACCACGATCTTGAAGATCTTGGGAGGCAAGCACATACGATATTCTACTTTAAATTAATCTAAACTATAGGGAGGGGATTCGAAATCGAGTGTACAGTGGGGATCACATTTGCTCTAGCCAACTTGGCTAAGTCCATGTCTGTTACAATTAGAGTATTTAAAGGTGTTTTAGTGGAATTTAAATACATTATCAAATTGATAAAGCCCATGTCTGCTACTCGGTGTGCCTCCTCTCTCTCTTATTTTTTTATAATCTCCCTCTCTCTTTTCTCTTTCTCTTCTATTCTATGCTCTCTTTTCACTGTAACTCTTTCTCTACCATCGCCGCCTCATATTCTCTCCATGTCTTCTCCTTTCACAAGTATCTCCCTAGATCTCACCGCCTCGTAGCTCTCCCCCAGAAACCAAACCGAATCGAATTGAAACCGAACGTTTATTCAGTACACCGATGCCGTTGGTTTTATGGTGCGGCGGTTTGGTGCCAATGCCGGAAAGTACTCCACCGAAACTTTTAGTTCGGTGCTCAGTTTGGGCTCAAAACCTAACCAACCCAATTCTAGCTCAGCCCTACTTGGTAGCACATCTATGACAATGGAGATGTAGTTGGTTTTGGTGTAAGCATTGAATGATAGGAAATCTATTGGGCTCATGCATGGACGTTGCCATGAACTTTTCTTAGTGCGGGTGACTTTGAAATAAGGTTTGAAAAAGAGTAATGCGAAGATGACCATATTTTTCTACTGCTGATCACCTATCTACCAATTTAAACAAGGTCGGTTTTATAAGGGGTTTGTAGCTCAAGTGGTTTACAATATTAGATCTTGAGCCTCTACATTAGCAACTATGCATTTACCCACATTTCGCAAGATTTGAACCATTCTAATAATCCAACAACTCAGGATATAACACATTAATTTTTAACTTTTGACACATATCTATTTAATTAATTCAAAATAAATACTAAGGTTGTTGAAAGTAGGATTTTTCGCTGACGATTGAATATAGTGAGTATGGTGTACTTATTAAAATGATATTTGTTTCACAATTCTATATATTTTTTTGGTCATTTTATATTAGGGTAAATTAGTAATTTAATAAATAGTTTGGGAGTGTACTTAATTAATTTTAGAGTTCCTTTAATAACAATCATCTTAAAACATTGGGGTGCTTTGATGAAATTGAAAACCCGTAACCCATTTTGATAAAGCCACCAAACCTTTAGGGGCTATAATGTCGTTAGCCCTTTATTGTTTTACTTGAAAACCAATAAGTTCTTTTTCCATGATCATCAAACAGTAGAATTTTGCCACGTAAGCCTTTCGGTCCCACCGGAAATGAAGGAGTATGTACTGAGCTTCAAGTACCGGACAAATTTATTTCTCCAAAGTCCAGACTGCGTTTCTTCCAATTCTCATGTTTCCCAATTTCGATTCGTTTCTCAGAGAAAATTAAAAAGCGAGGAAAAAAAAATAATTTCTTATCTCCACTCCACCACACTGTTTACTAGTTTCTCAAATTCTCAACAATTCTCTTCAGCAGGCCCTCTCTCCTTTTTTCCAGGCATGCAAATCTCAACTCTCTCTCTCTCTCTCTCGCTCTCTACAGGATCACACTTTTCACACTATGCTGGTTTTGCAGGGAGGTACAGGGTTCTGCGTTCGAGATCCGATCTCAGACCCCTCAAAGGCTCAAACCCAGTTGATCTCTGTTCCCATTCATGCGCTGAGGGAATTCAAATCGCAACACAAACATGGGCATTTTGTTTACTAAAATGTTCTCTTCCCTGTTTGGGAACAAGGAAGCTCGGATCCTTGTCCTTGGATTGGACAATGCTGGGAAAACTACTATTCTCTGTACGATTTCGATCATTCCGCGCTTACCATATTCATAATTTTTGATTTTTTGGAGTTGGCTTGTGTTAATTTTGGGTTAATTGTTGGGTTTTCTGCAGATCGGCTCCAGATGGGGGAGGTTGTCTCCACGATCCCAAGTTGGTATTCCTTTTCGTTTCTTTGATTTTGATAGTTTATGGATTTTTAAGTATTTGGTTGCTCCCATTTGAGAATGATGAAAATTGGAATATTTGACAGTTCTTGTTGATTTACGATGTCACTCCACCAAGTAAATGGTAGCCTAGAGAGTTTGTGCAGCTTACTATGTTCTTCAGTCTAAAAATTGGAATATTTCGTTGAATCAATTCTTTTACTTGGATGCAGCCATTGGATTTAATGTTGAGACAGTGCAATATAACAACATCAAATTCCAAGTCTGGGATCTCGGTATGGCTATATCCCCTATTTCGTATCTTCAATTGGCACAACATAACGTATGCTACTTTGCTTTTATATTGTATGAGAACAGTGACTTACATTAAGAATATACCTGAAGTCAGAAATTGGATGCACTTTTATTTGATTGATTTTAAATAGTCAGTATGAATTTTAAGGGGGGAACACTCTGTATGAGGTAAAAGACTTAGGTCTTATCTTTATAAGTACGATGTAAAATTTGGGTACTTAGTGGATAGGGGAATCATTACCAGGGCAGATTTGAAGCTTAGTGTCCAGAAATCCTTCAAATTCTTTAGGATCCACTTCTAAATCTGGATCACAGGACTGTTCTAAAATATATTGAAGTTCAGATATGAATAATAATCTTAGAGTACTGATACAGTTCAAATTCATTTTCTTACCTAGTGAAGAAAACTGGACAATTTAGGTGAGTAAGATTTTTATAATAATAATACATTAGTATGCTATGGCTCATAATCTATACTTATTGTTAAGGGCCCGTTTGGTTACCATTTCTTCCTTATTTTGTAGCTTATATCTTTATAGTTAAAAACAGAGGAAAAATATAGGGGAGAAAGGAGGGAGAAAGAAGAGAGGGAGGATTTCATAAAAAATAAAAAATAAAGAAGAGAGGGAGGGAGGGAGGATGAGAATGTAAGAAACAAAAACGTGAAAGAACAACGATTTGATATTGCTTTTGGATCTTGTTTTTTGTTTATATTTTGTGCAAATTCGATCACATTTTCTCTCTCCTCCATCTCTCTTTCCTTTCCGTCTTTCTCCCTCCTTTCTCTCATATATTTCCCATATGTGTTTAGCTAAAAAAACCATAAACTGAAAAAAGAAAACAAAATGGTTATCAAGCAGGCCTTAAGAAAACACTTTTGTCAATCAGAATGTGTAATTTCCAATTTAGCCCTTTCTACATTAAAGAAGTTTAATAATAATCAAACTTGAGGGTAATATTGTACTTGAACCTTACTTTTTGACAACCCACTTTCTCTCTCCCACACCCTACCATTGCTTTTAGTGTAACTTCCCTCTGCAATGCACATGCATGGTTTTGTGCGGATGCTTCTAGTTGTTAATTGAGAGTGGTAATATTGCCACTCCAAAAGGCTCACCCCCCCCTTATTTTGTAAAAATTACCTACAATTGTATCCTCGCATGAAATTACATAGGAGAACAACATTGAGAAGAAAAAGAACTAAGGTTTCCATGGCAGCACCCCATTCACGGGGTGTTGCCATTGGAGTAGTGCTCACCCTGAGGACTTAAATTGAGGGAGAATGCATTTAATGGCTGGATTCACTTAAAGTAATTATTGATTTCAACATTTGTGCCAAATCCAACCATTAAATGTATTGTCTCTCAAGTTTAAGTCCCCAGCATTTCTAATTTTCCTTTTAATATGTATCCTTGCTGGGTTAGGAAAAGCAGATGCTGGGGTGAGCATGTTGAGAGGATCCTAAGAACCAGATGCAAATCCAAAACAGTTGGTTTTGCTTTTTGCCAATGTGGGGATTCTTGGTTAGATTTATTCAGATTGGACTTAGGTTGATCCTGTTTCAAGGGATTCGATGAGAAGTTGATTCAAACTTGTTGGAATCCCATGAAATTAATGTACATAGTTGTGCAGATGGTTTTGATTTGGTGTACTGGTTGTTCAAAGGGAATTAGGGGTGATAAATACTGCTTGCTAACTGTTTTATTAGTGCACTGGTGGTGTAAAATTTCTAAAATAACTGTGATTAATGGATTTTATTCGCATACTAATGCGAAATAAAAGCTACTACTAGTCTACCTGGGTGACTGGGACAACTTTGAGCTTGAATTGTTGAACGGTTAAGCCTTGAATTAATGAACTGGATTGAAGGATAGCATGGGTTGAACTCACGCTATTCATAATTGGCTTGGATGCTTTCTTTTGCAACTGCAATAAAAGGATGGTTTTATCAAAATGTGCAAAACAATGTATTGGTTAGTTATTAAATGAAGTGGGTCTAACTTTGATCACTGCCCCACTCTGCCCCCTCCCTTTTCCCTCTTTCTGGTTACTGCTTGTGTTGAAATCCCTACAGAAAACAAACTTTTAAGTTGATATGAATGATACAAAGTCGAAAATGTGTATTCTTTGAGTTTTGTGATGTAAAAGTTTACTCTCCATATTTATTTATTTATTATGGAATGTGATGGATAATTTCTGAGGATGCAAAAGCTTGACCATTGAATAGAATTATTATCTGGAGGGGTTTATTTATTTAGTTTTAAGGTCTTACACCTTTTTGTTTTGTTTTGTTTTCTTACACTACTTTTGCTCCTTCAGAAGTTATTCAAGCTTCTTGAATTTATTGTATGTTGTAGAATTTTCTTTTAAGCTACGTCGTCTGCTATGGCCATCATCTTTTTGGCATATATATCCTGCCGGATGGTGGAAAATAACTCTTAAGCTTTTATGCAATTTTTTGTGAGAAGTTTAAAATTTTTGTTTACAACTGACCTCATGCTTAAGTCATTTCTGTTTTTTCATTCAAAGAGATAGGTCATGATTTTATCTTGTTCTGATGAGTTTTGTATTTTGTGTTGATACAGGTGGACAGACAAGTATCAGGTATTTCTCTTTTTGACCAAATGGTTGTCTAATTTGTGATAATACTAATATTATTTTTCTGTATGTTATTTCCAAGAGAATTATAATTGATAACACCTTGTAATGTTCTGATATACTAAATGAATCTTGATTAGACCACTTTTTAAATAGTAATCTTTACTAAAGTTTCAAAGGCGAATATGCACTTGTATTTTACATGAGCAGGATTTATTTTCCGAACTCCCTGTGAACTTTGATTGATTGATTGATTGAAGTTTTACGATACAATATGGTGCTGTGTTGTATGATTACCATTTGATCTCCATTTGTTGTGTGGTTTCTCTAGCACATCACATTGATTGTTCTGTATGCCTGAATTCTTTGTGTAAATATGTGCATACTTTGATGGATTCTGTTAGTTTTAAAGTAAATCCATGTTGACATATTGTTTCTCAATCCAAGTTAATCTAATTTAAGAGTTCTTTAATGTCAACCACACATTGTTAGAAACTAAATGCAAAATATGTAATTGTCCTTGTACAATAGGGGTTGACAATGAATAAGAGGGGCGTATATTATAATAGCCTTTTTCTTTAGCTTAAAAGTGCAGCTATTTGACGTTCAGAAAGGGCTAGATAATTACTAGGATGGTAGGTTTATATGTAAGTGAACTTTGGTGGGGAAACATCTTGTTTTTTATTTTACTGTTATTAAGAGTTTTTGTAGTCTTTTCATTAAATGGGCATCAAAGAGGGGAATCCCCTTTATTAGCAGTATGCATGATAGCTTAAGGGTTAGGTCAAGGTTTTTTGTCTGTTTTTTTGTTTTTGAATTTCTTTCCAAGAAGCAGAGCATCTTCTGCGGGATGTAACACATTACGAAAAGGGATTTTTAAATAAACTTCTTGGTATGATGTGCAACTTGAGCATGCTACCATGTGGTACTGAATCTCTATTTGTCAAATTTTGAGGTATAGGTTCTGTTGGGCCACTATGGATTGCTTTTGCATTGTTTCTCCCATTGACTTTTAAGTTAACCACAAGCTCACCAGCTTCATATATGGTTTCGTGCCACAGGCCATATTGGAGATGCTATTTTCCAAATACTCAGGCCATAATCTATGTTGTTGATTCTAGCGACACTGACAGGCTGGTAATAGCGAAAGATGAGTTTCATGCAATATTAGAGGTAACTGGTTTTGGGTTACATTTGCATATTTAAAGTAATTATTGGCAAATTTAGTGTGAATTTTGTGTGCTTCAATTATTGGCCTTTTCTGCGCTATGTATTGTATCATTGCATCTATATCCTTGTAATTATAGTAATTTCTCTGTGGCTGTATATGTGAAAGATAAAGAAAGCAAATCAAAATAAACAGTATTATTTAAGGGATAGAAACAGACCTTCTTGGGGCTTTTGGGCATTTTAATAATGAATTGGCAATGATTAATGTGAGAAACTTCTGGTAACATCAAACTCCTTGCCTTGGGTGTTGATTCCATAATTGTTCTCTCTCTCTCTCTCTCTCTCTCACACCCTCCTCTGCCTTCGGCCCCCTCCCTTTTTCTCATCTTGTTTTCTAATAGAATATTCTGGAGGATTAAGGGTGTTGAGTTGGTATTGAATAATTATACCCATAGTCCCTTGTTAGTTTTATGTTTGAAGTGATCAGGAACAGTGTGACTGTTTTTTCGTGTTCTTCCTTTTCTTTTAATATCAAATTTGTCAAATTTATGATTGGTTCCTCTGTTTTCCCTCCCATTTTGTTTAGCTTTTACTTATTGATTGTGTTGGTTATTTGTAATTTTTTGTGCATTTGAGTAGTCATCTTACTGCTTTTGAATCCTTTGGCAGGAGGAAGAGTTGAAAGGTGCGGTTGTTCTCATTTTTGCTAATAAGCAGGTTAGTGCCATTGCCTGTTGGAATTGCATGGTTCAGACCAAAAAAAAGAAAGAATTGTGTGGTTGGGCAAAAACTTCCCTGTTTAATCATCAGAAAAAAAATGCATGCACAAGCTGACCACTGTATTAAAGCCTCTGTTTAAGAAATAAAAACCGTTTTTAATAATAGTTAAGGGGCAGTGCATACATCCTATGGGTCTAGGAGTGAAGCTATTTTCTATTACAGCTTCTATTCTCTATATAAATTCAAATATAGTTCAATAAAATTTTCATTTCTTTGTGATTCTTTTTGTATTTCTTTTGGTTTATGTAGGATCTACCTGGTGCGCTTGATGATGCTGCAATAACTGAGGCTTTAGAGTTGCACAAGATAAAAAACCGTCAGTGGGCTATTTTTAAAACTTCTGCCATAAAAGGGGAAGGTCTATTTGAGGGCTTAGACTGGTATGCATTACTAATCATCAAAATGTCAAACTTTCAGTTATTAAAAGAATATTCCAATTGTGTAATTTCCACTTTAGTTATACATTTGTTTTATATATTTATGTACTGTACTTTGATCCACAGATAAAAAAAGTTCCTGCAGTTTTAAATCTAGATAAGACTGAGCTAAGTGATTTCATATTCCCTAACTTCTTAATGAATAGCAAAAATTCAGGCAAACTCTTGTCGGGTTATGTGCTCAATTCAACTCAGCCCATTATTAGCAGCCACATTTCCCACAAAAGCATTAGTTGGTAGTTTAGTAGTTAACACGGTGTAGATAACGATTTAAGTAAACCTTGAGTATCATTGATATACATGTAAAAAATTTCATTGATACTCCCTTTTCGAATCAATGATTGTAAGACATTCCTGGGTTCTGCTTGATGATGTGTTCTGTTTGACTTTTGCTATTTGTACAATTTGCTAGCACTTTCCTGAACATTTAATTTATACATGATTATATATTTATAGATATATCTGTTTATTCTTTTTGTGTGTAAAGGTACTTAAGACTTTGTACAGTTAGTAGTGATGAAAGACTTGTTAGGTCTTTGGTTTTTTACTATTTTTCATTCTTTTTAAATACTTTAATTGTTTTCCTTGGTTTCTAAAACCTAGTGGAATGAAATGCTTCTTGTTGTAGGTTGAGTAACACACTCAAGTCTGGAGGAGGCTAATTCATTGGTTTTGGGAAATCTAAAAGCTTATTTCTGCCTAGCCAGGTCAGAATGGGAGGAATGACTCTCTGATCGAAAATGTCATTCAAGAGTGCAGTTATGTCAATTGATCTTCTCTGGTTTTTATTTTGTTCTGATTTTGGAGTAAACCGCTTATATACATGTAAAATTTTTCATCATTGATATTTATTTGGCTCTTATTTTTGTAAGTTTAGTGTGTTCCTTACTTTTAGCTGCTTATCCTAGTTCTTGTTTTGGGTGGTGGCCTTGGACATGGAAGTTGTTTAACGAGTCTGTTGGTTAGCTGAAAATTGGAGAGGCGAACTATCTTGGTTGTCACCTTTGTTAATTAGGGCTTTGTCATAGTGCAGACATAAATTACAAGTTGTATGATTAAGTGATTGATATGACATCTTACATTTAAATAATCAATAATGCTATTTGTATCACATTTATAAACAGATAATATTTGCCTCCTTCCATATAAGTAGGAACTCTTACTTTCCTGCCAATCACAGTTTGACATGTGTGCATATATTTTTTCTTTTTGTATTTTTGATGAATTATTTTTGCTTGTTTCAAACTGTAATTTGTTGGAAGTAGGAATGACTCCTTCCAGGGAAGGAGAGAAGCAGTATCCTAAACTACATTGATGACCACCTCTCTAATAAAAGTGGGCTCCACCAGTGTCGGTGGGCCCCACTTGAGCTTCATACTTCTTGTTCAAGAATATGTTCTTCCTTGTTGCTAATGTGCTAGATTGACCATTTGGTAATGGTTTATTTATTTTCTTAATGGTTGACATAATTTTCCTTGGAAAAACAAGTAACTGGACAAATGGTAAATCTAGATGACCTTGTGGCACTTGCAAGTTTTATCCAGATCAAGATAGTGTATTTCCGCTTCACTTTCAATACGGGATCAAGATAGTTGTGATTTTTTTTTTAAAATGTTTAATGAAGTTATTTGCATGACATAGTTAACTATATTGCAGACCATGTTTGCTTTTAATAAAATTTCCAGTTAAATGAAATTAGGCATAACTCCGATCTCTAATAACAGAACTGAGTTTTTCGTTTTTGTTTTTTGGGTTATTAGGTCTATTAGTTTCTCATCTTAGACCCGATTCGCATTTTCGTCTCTCAATTTCCAAAATCGTTCTACTCGTCCTCTAACTTTAGTTTTAGTAGGACAAATAGTCCTATCGTCAATTTTGTTAACTTTTTCTGTTAAATACAGGGATAAAATAGTCTTTTTGTATTAGAACAAAAAAAAGAGTATTTTTATATTAAAAAAACAAAATAAAAACAAAATAAAAATAATCCCTTTCACTAAAAATAAATAAAAATAATCCCTTTCACCATAGATTCATATTTTTAGTGAAAGGGATTATTTTGATTTTGATTTTTTTAATATAAAAATACTATTTTTTTGTTTTAATACAAAAAGACTATTTTGCCCCTGCATTTAACAAAAAAGTTAACAAAATTGATGGTATGACTATTTGTCCTACCGAAACTAAAGTTAAAGGGCAGTAGAACGATTTTGGAAATTGAGGGACTAAAATGCGAATCGGGTCTAAGTTGAGGGACTAATAAAATGATTAACCCTTGTTTTTTTGACAAATCGATATTCTAAATTACTCTACTCTAATGTACGGAGAGGGGATCGAACTCGAGTACAAGGGATGGGCACACTCCCTTGGCCGATTGGTCTAACCCACATATACATAGAATTGAGTTTAAAGCACAAAAGAGCATTATCCAAAACATCAACTAGATTGTGTTATTCAAAAGTCTCATTCTTGTAATGTTCATTCACACACTAACAGTATATTAGATTTTTGTTTTTGTGTTTAGAGAGAACGACATTTCATCTTTTCCTTGATTTCGGAAAGGCCTGCAAATTTTATTCAGTTGGTTATTTCAACACACAACTTGTGGGAACCGAATTTAGTCATAATCCTAGGTCAAATAATTCATTCCATTTGGGGATTATTTGACCTAATTGGGAATTATTTGACCTAATTGGAATTATTTAACCTAATTGGGAATTATTCAATTTAATTGGGGATTATCCAATTAAATGGAATGTTACCTAATTGGGTTGAGAATTGATTTGGCACCTACCACAATTCCCAATTAAAGAAGGATTTACCTAATTAAGTTAGGGATTGATTGATACCTACCACAATTAGGATTTGATTTAACCCTAATAAATCAAATCCCTAAATACACCAATCACTAATTAAGTTAGGGATTGATTGATACCTACCACAATTAGGTCCTCAGTGTTCTTCTTTGTCGCAAAAGAAATATAAACTTAACGTTACATAACAAATCATATTAACATCTTTATCCAAAACACTGAAATGAAGGAAATATTTACCTGGTTGTGACAGAAAGCGCTTTTGATGGCGGATGTCGAGGTTGTGTCGGTCGTGCTGGGGGGATGATTTACGCCGCGCTAACGGTTGCGCCACCGATGACGATAGACGACGCGGTGCATAGGAGACCGGGACCAGCAGACATGTCCATATGTCTTTGGAGGAGTAGAGTTTGCTCCCGACAGCGTGGATAGCGAACTCTCGGCGATCGTCACCGCTTACGACGACTAATAAGTTTTGACATCTGCACAATTGAACAAATAATCCATGTGTGAAAAACTATTACAACTTAACAAATCATCAAGTAATTAAAATTATATACACAAATACCAAAACTTTAAATTAAAAGGAATTCAACAAATATTATTACATAAGGTATTGAGTTCATATGTATATTTGTTTTTGAAAAATTATAGGATAGTATTCATAATTTAACTAAAAGTCATTAAGCACAAAGAATGAATTAAACAAAGTAATGCAATTGTAAATTATTTTAACATTTTCATAACTTTCCCCTGTTTTTCAGATTTTTACCCAGACTTTGTGAGACATTTTGACCAATCTAGAGTTAACTAAATTGGGGAAACTTATAGTGGTTTTGAAGCTTGTTCTCTCTAGTTTCTAACTCAACAAACGACACTCAAAACAAACCTATAACGAAGGAGAAAACTAGCTCCAAAGCCTGACTCGTAAAAGTTTTTTTATGCAGAAACAGATTTTATTCCAAACTTTGCACAAGCTTTTAACGTATCAAAACTCAACCAAATTCAACAAAACCAATTGTGTTTGTTCCTTGCCAAGTCTATTTTAAAACCCAACAAATGGATTCCTCAAAAACTCAACGGATTGGGAGAAAACGAGAGCCAAAGTGAGGCTCACAGACTGAAATTTCCCAAAAAATGAACTTTTTCCAGATTTGTACCCAGATTTTGTAAGACATTTTGACCAACCTAGAGTTAACTAAATTGTGGGAACTTATAATGGTTTTGAAGCGTGTTGTCTCTAGTTTCTAACCCAACAAACGACACTGAAAACAGACCTATAACGAAGGAGAAAACTAGCTCAAATTTGGACTCGTAACTGTTTTTCTGCAGAAACAGATTTTTTTCCAAACATTGCACAAGCATTTAACGTATCAAAACTCAACCAAATTCAACGAAACCAATTGTGTTTTGTTCCTTGCCAAGTCTATTTGAAAACCCAACAAACGGATTCCTCAAACAGTGAACGGATTGGGAGAACACGAGAGCCAAAGTGAGGCTGACAGACTGAAATTTCCCAAAAATGAATTTTTCCAGATTTTTACCCAGAATTTGTGAGACATTTTGACCAACCTACAGTTAACTAAATTGGGAAACTTATAGTGGTTTTCAATCCTGTTCTGTCTACTTTCTAACCCAACAAACGACACTCAAAACAGACCTATAACGAAGGAGAAAACTATCTCCAAAGTTGGACTTGTAACTTTTTTTTCTGCAGAAACAGATTTTTTTCCAAACATTGCACACGCATTTAACGTATCAAAACTCAACCAAATTCAACGAAACCAATTGTGTTTTTTTCCTTGCCAAGTCTATTTCAAAACCCAACAAACGGATTCTTAAACCAAACCGTGAACGGATTGGGAGAACACAATAGCCAAAGTGAGGCTGACAGACTGAACTTTCAAAAAAAATGAATTTTTCCAGATTTTTACGCAGAATTTGTGAGACATTTTGACCAACCTACAGTTAACTAAATTGGGAAACTTATAGTGGTTTTCAAGCCTGTTTTGTCTACGTTCTAACCCAACAAACGACACTCAAAACAGACCTATAACGAAGGAGAAAACTATCTCCAAAGTTGGACTCGTAACTGTTTTTTCTGCAGAAACAGATTTTTCAAAAATTTGCGCAAGCTTTTTGACCTATGAAAACTCAACCAAATTCAACCAAACCAATTGTGTTTTGTTCCTTGCCAAGTCTATTTTAAAGCCAACAAATGGATTCCTCCAACACTCAACAGATTGGGAGAAAACGAGAGCCAAAGTGAGGCTCACGGACTGAAATTTCACAAAAACTTTCGTTTTCCAGATTTTGTTCTAAGTTGTTTTCAAACAGTTTTAACCCACCCAATCATTCCTATAGCTTAAAAATCAATCCAAACATCACACCTATAACTGAAAACTAAACTTGCACTAACCAACCAATCATTCCATTTCAACAAAAATCAATTCAATACATAATTAAACCTAACTAACCATCAGACTAGATAATTAAAATTCAACTACACATATACAAATAAATTATACCTCAATGCCCAATGTCTGTCCAAAAGTCCCAGCTAAGCAAAACCTTGATAAATGTCTGTCCAAAATTAGAAAACACAACTTCAATGGAAAAGCACATCTAATTCATCAACAAAACGAAATAAAACCCACCAAATTCCTTACCAACAACTTGGAGAGGGATGAGAGGGACGAGAGAGAGGTGAGAGGGACGAGAGAGAGAGATGCAGCGGGATGAGAGAGAGGGTTTGAGAGGGATGAGAGAGAGGTCTGAGCGGGATGAGAGGGACAGATAGAGAGGATGCAAGGATGGGCGGAACAATTTGAGAGAGAGGATAGAGGTTGGAAGGAGAGAGGTTGGAAGGAGAGGGTGAAGGTTTCGGCAATGGAGGTGAGAGGCTGGGTTGATGGTTTTCTGGTTATAATCACAACTTGCGCGACGAACACTAACGTCGCATTAATGACATATGCGACCAAAAACACTACTTATGACGACACAACATAAATCGTCGCAACATGTTGAAAATGCGCGATATTATACATAATTGCGCGACGCTAAAATTATCCACGCGAAATTAAACAAATCTTCGCGACGCCAAAATTCATCATCCCGTCGCGCAAGATGCAAAATAAAAAAATGCGGCAAAGTAAATATATTTCTTGTGATGGCAATTTCCGTTATTTTGTCGCGCTAAAGTGTGAAAAATTAAATAAATGCGCAGCGTAATTTTTCATTATTGGCCACCAAAATTAAACTTCTTTGCGACGAATAAACTATTTTGTCGCAAACTTAAATAACTTTGCGACGATACATTTCAGGTTAATCGGTCACAAAATATCACGCAACCCTAATGTGAACCCTAAACCTAATTTGCCACATATTGCGTGACGGAAGTCATGCGTTAATGTCAGCATAAAAATTATTTGCGACGAAAATGTTAATTCGTCGCGCAAAATTTATTTGCGTGACGAAAATGTTGATGCGTCGCGCAAGATTTTTAAAAACTCATGATCGAACCTAGGGGTGGCATCAGGAACGTTGGTTCGGTTTTGGTCTCAACCGAAACCGATCCGAACCCCTCGGTTTGGCTTTTGGAAACCTAAACCAATCCATAAGTGATAAAACCTACTACACAACGGTTAACCGGACTTGTTGGTTTGATTTAGTTGATTTCGGTTTTTGGCTTTTTTAGAGAGAGAGAGAGAATAAATAAAAGCAATGAAGAGAGGAGAGATGGAGAAGAAGAAGAAGAATATAAAAAGAGAGGAGAGAGAGGAAGAGATGGAGAAGAAGACGAAGAATAGAAAAATAAGAGAGAGAGAAGAAGAAGGAAAAAAATGTATTTTTATATTTATATATATATATATATATATAGAAATTTCTTTAAACTATATAATATATATATATAAACTATGTATTATATATATATATTTATTTAAACTGTATTATATATATACATATAATTTTCTTTTAAACAATGTATTATATATATATATTTTTTATTATAATATGTTTTCAATTACTTGGATTGGTTTGGTTAAACCGTGGGTTTGGATATTTACAATCGTAAATCAGAACCATAGACTCGGGAGTTGGTTTGAGTTCAAACCGATAACCAAAAAGTTTGAAAAAACCAAACCAACCCGACCGATCAGGTTTGGTTTGGGCGGTTGGTCGGGTTTCGGTTCCAAATGCCCAGCCTAATCATACCTTTAATTTGTGAGTAGTCAAAGTGTTTTGTAAATTTTTATCAAAAGTGCATTTAGTGTGTATAATTACCAAAAAAAACATGATGATGAAACTTTTTCATTCTTTTTCTACTTTAAAAAAACCAACTTCACTACATAAATTTTTTTCTCTTTTTTATTTTCTAAAATGCATAAACATAATGAGCTTGGATGATAATGAACTTAGTTTTCCTATTTATTTTTTAAAGAGAATAGGATTGAAAATTCATTTCACGTGTTTGGTAATGCTATAAAAATAATTAGAAAATATTGTTTTATTTATTTTCTCATGATGTAAATAATGCTTGACTTATCTTCCATATAGGAAGAGAAAATAGATGTAATACGAAAATAGAAATAAAATACAGACCAAATGAGTTAATTAAAGATTAGCTACATCAATTTAATATAAGAGTTATTTATAATGATGGAAGCATCGGATAATTAAATTACAAAATTATAATTAATTTTCATTTATACATCAGATAATTTAATTACAAAAATTTCATTTACAATGCTATACATGGGAAGTCGCATCTATTCATCATCTCAACTATAATAACCTTCGTCATCGCCGCTATCATCACTTTCGGTCTCCCAATCCTTCTCTCGATCCATTACTATCGTCATTCGGGTCCACTACAACATCGTGATCGCGGAAGATCATCGAGGTCAATTGTAATTGGCAATCGGTATTTGATTGAAGCCACTCCCTTGTATCCAAACGCGTTCTTGTATAACATTTGTATCTCGTAGTGTTTCCGCATCATTTTCCATTGAAGATTCTAAACGCGTTGGTCGATGGCGTTGTCGACGCCGCCTTCAATTGGGTCTTTGTTCTGGTATAGCATACACATTCCGCTGATCCATCTTCGAACAACTTTCCAATCTCTCAGGCTTTAGGGTCATCTAGATACACAATCTGTTTTGCCATGTTTGCCAAAATGTAAGGGTGGAGTCATCATACCAAGTTCGTTAATGTTCACAGATAGTAAGCCATATGGTCGATTTTAACACTTCCCAACCTATTTGGGTTGGTATCAAACCATCGACACTTAAACATGATTACTTGGTATCGGTCTTTGTAAAGCAATTGCACGACAGGTTGTGAGTTTGCCATAGAAATCAATGTCCGTATTTCCCCTCCACAGGACATGGACACAGCTGTTTTGCGTACACAACTTGTCATCTCGTGCAGTCCCCAAAAATTTGATGCCGTTAACATGATATCCGAGAACAATTCAGCGCAGATCGGCCAACGCCAAGTTATATAACTCGTCACAAGTAAGTGGGAGAATTTGATGCTTTCAACTTATTCACCTAATATTACACAAAAATATTCAGATGTTAGTTTCTGAAAATTAAATACTACAAAATATATGTGAAACACAAAACACTTATAACTTACATATTCGAGAAACCATTGTGGAAACAATTCTCGGTGTTTCTTGGCATACAAATGTGATGGATGTTCTCGCTTCATCATCTCTTCATGTTCATCTAAGTATGCTATTATCTCATCACAATTGTTCAAGATTTAACCAATGCGCTACCTCCATGTCAATTCTGGAAAACGACTCTCCTCGTCCAGGATCTCCAAAGGAGTCGTGCGCTTTGGGCAAAAAGCAAGAGTTTCTCCTTTCTCACACCTCCATCATTATTGCCGAGGACGATTGAAAGCCGTCTCCACATCTTTCAAATACATTCCACACAAAAAGTAAGCGACTCATATTGAACCCAAGCCTCTATAATTGATCCTTCAAGCTTCGCTCCTGTTTCGTATACTTTTTTTAGCTCACCAAGAAGTACGCCAACATAAAACAATACGATACATATTAGCAAGCGTGAGATAATGATGCATAAACAAATGATGATGATTATATACCTTTCTATTGGATACATCCAAATGATAGTTAGCCAGACCAGCAAGCAAAGCCTCTTCGGGCAAGTGCACCATCACGTGGATCATACTTGTGAAGAAAGCGGGGAGGAATATCATCTCAAACTTGCATAGGACTTGGACAATGTCATGGCGCAACTGATTCATGTCTGTCTTTCTCAAGGTTTTGCCGTTAGTTGGGAAAAATCTGGACAATAACATGATTGGCTTCACTACATCTTAGGCAATAGGTGAATACCCACGTAGAAGTAGGCGTTGCATAAACACATGGCAGTCATGGCTCTTTTAATTCGGCAAATTTACCCCGTCAACATTCACGCAACGCAGCGATATTAGAAGCATACCTGTCGGGAAACTTCTGAGGCACGATACAAAGCTCGTAGAAACTCTTTTGTCCGTCGGTTTCAAGGAAAAAATGCAAGATCCCTTCTAACTTTATCATTGTCCCTATTCATCCATAAACCCCTTCGTATGCCCATTCTTTCCAAATCAAGACGAGCTTTGATCGTGTCCTTTGTCTTGCCCTCTATATCTAGAATCGTGCCCATCAATGTGTCAAACACATTTTCTCAACATGCATAACGCCGAGATTATGCCTCAATTTTAGTTTCGACCAATATGGGAGCTCAAAAACATAGATTTGTGAGTCCAGTTCATATGTAGAAGGTCTTGTCCGACTCACATGTTTTCCGAACAGAGCAAAATGCAAAGCGGTTGTCTGTTCCAAATCTGATCACCGACCATTCTCTAGGTCTTGTGAAGCTCTTTGTTCCTATCGAACTCTCTATCCTTTTTCATACTCGCCCTGCGTGGTCCCATGGCAACCATCTTCGATGACCAAGGTAACAAACTTTCCCAGCGTGCCACCCAGGTTACATCTTCCTTGCATACGGGGCATGCCATATAACCTTTGTACTCCACCCAGAAACCATTGCATATGCGCGGGAAAATCATTCACAGTCCACATTTCGCTGCCCGCAGCAGTGAACATCTTCCCAGTGGATTTATCGTGCGTGCGCGCCGTTTGTCCATAAATCCTTGAGCTCATCAATCAACGGCCTTAAGTACACATCAATTGACCTCCCAGATCCTCGATTATCAAAGCAGTCATCATCATACTTTCTTCATGCATTTCAAGGCGGCAAGTTATACGAATACAAAAATCGGCCAAGTGCTGTGGTGTTGGTTTAGAACACCGAACGGATTGAATCCGTCGGTGGCAAGTCCCAATCTAACATTTCGGGGATCGGCAAGAAGAACTCTGGGGAACGTTCGATCGAACTCTTTCCATGCCTCCCCATTTGCAGGATGCCGCATCACATCGTCAGTTTACCCGCTTTTCCTTATGCCATCTCATGTCGTGGCGATGCGTCGACATATACAATCGCTGCAACCTTGGTTTCAGGGGCAGATAACGCATGACTTTTGTGGAATCTTAGTCATTCTATTCCGAGATGTCTGCTTGAACCTCGACTCATTGCATATAGGGCATGTATCCAATGTTTCATACTCTTTGTAGAATAACATGCAATTGTTTTTGCAAGCGTGGATTTTTTCATACCCCAATCCAAGACCACTCAACACCTTTTGCGCCCATGTCTGTGGTCTTTCGGCAAACTATTGTCCGTCGGAAGCATTCTCTTGAAAACCCCCAAAAAGTAATCGAAACACAAGTTCGGCATACGGTACTTTATTTTTCCGTGCATTAGCTCCACAATGGCCGTCGAACGGAAAAGCTCTCGCACCCGGGTATAACTCTTGGTTGGCATTTTTTAGCAGTTTTTCATAC
Organism: Prunus padus; assembly: GCA_024362665.1. Classification (NCBI taxonomy): domain Eukaryota; kingdom Viridiplantae; phylum Streptophyta; class Magnoliopsida; order Rosales; family Rosaceae; genus Prunus; species Prunus padus. The sequence continues at coordinate 7,670,066 of JANFAM010000020.1, forward strand.
TGTTTATTTGAACTACTGCCCCATTGGTGTAGGCACATCATCTTCCCCTTCCGATTGCTCGGTCGATGCAAATGGAAAAGCATCATGTATAATATCCATGACTTGGTCATTAGGATCCACAATAAGTTCAACATTGTCCCCTCTCTGTGGCCCTTGAAGACGAAGCAATGTCTCGATTGTTCCCGTGATAGTTCCAAGTGTCTTTGTATGTCTCAATCATTCCATTCTCATAAATGAAATCGAACAATTTCAATTGTCTCCCATGACCAATTGTTACACCTCCTACAAGGACACCGATTCTCATTGCACCGGGTTGTGTGTGCGTGCAAAGTCAATAAAATCATCGATTCCATCCAAGTACTCGCTGCGCATCTATTCGGATTACGTATCACCTTACGCTCATAATTCTGGAACCACAATAACAGTACAACAATCACAACAACTTCATACTTTATCTTAATGTCACCTTATGCCTCACCGGTGAAGGGCCCCTATCCCATTCGAATGCATAGTTATGTCACGTAATGTACGGCTACATGAGATTAGATTTCGACGTGGATGAATTTCGGCAGCATCTCGTCACGGTTCTTGAGGTGTACCGTAGGTATAAATACCTACGTACCACCCAAGAACGCATGCAGATAACACAACACCGAAATCTCCACAATCAAAACCTAATCCTTGCGTACATTACGTGACATAACTATGCATTCTCAAACTGTCCAAATAATGGGACAATTCAAGAATTAATTGGACCTTGAGTCATGCTTTACGCATCCATGCACGAAATCCAACTAATCTCGAGAACGGAAACTAAGTGTTACGAAAATAAAAACAAAATTACGAAGTTAATTAACCCAAATCACAACACATTGTGTGACATCACGCAAAAATTTAACAACATAATATAAATATAATTTTACAAAACAATATAAACATAACAAACTAAGTCTAACATAACCCTTATATTTTTAAAATATAAAAGCGAAGAAATACCTTCTCAAACGTTCTCCACCAATTGCTAATAACACGTAATATCCCTATGAACAACGAAATTAGTGTCGTTAGTATGAGTTTATATTAATACTTTCACACTAACGACAAAAAATACTTACCCAATGAACACAGCAAACATAGAAGCTGTGCGGAGGGCAAATAGCAAATTTTGAGCAATTTACCTCTGCAATGGCAGAATTGGGATTATATAGGAAAACATGATTTTGCGCGACGAAGGGTTTTTCGTCGTAGCAAAAATATTTTCCGTCGCGCAAAACATTTTTTGTCAGCCAAAAAATCAAAATTCTCGCAAAACCTGTCGACATCAAACTTTATGCTACGACAAATTTTGTCGCGCTAAATCTAAGTTCCGTCGCGCAAAAGGCCGCGTGCCGACATCCAACTTTACGCGACGATCAAGTATTTCGTCGCGCAATATTTTGCCGCCACATTTTGCGTGTGAATATATTATCGTCAGCAGTTTGTAGTGCGTGCGAAAATTTCGTCTACCACTATTTGGCGCCAAATAACAATTAACCCGCTTTTTCTACCAAAGTTTGCGCTGACGGAAAATATATTCCGTCGCGCAAGTTGTTTTGTCTGACAATATTTTGTCGCGCAAGTATTTGGTGCCAAATATAAAAACACTCCTTTATTCTGCATTTGTACGGTATAGTTTTTGTCGCAAGAATGATTTTAGCGCGACCATAATTTTAAATCGCGCAAATTTTAAAATATAAAAATTATTATCGTTTTATTTTTGCGCGACGAGTAAGTTTTTCGTCGGCAAATATGTTTAGCGCGACAAATTTTTCTTCGTCGAGGCAAATGTTAAAACGTAGTAGTGCCTACCACACCTACCATACCAACTCGTCGAGGCCCCCTATAAATACATGGCCACACAAAGGTTGGAGTGCGTCAAACTTCTCTCTCAAAGACGTCGAATTACTACTCAAACGACGCGTCTAAATTTCTCTATGCAACTCTAACACACCTCCTTTCTCTCCCTCTTTTACATAAGGCTCCGGCCTGCCGGTTCACACCATAAACATATATATATCTCCTACTCCTAGTTAGCTAGTGCTTTTCTCATAAACTCTCGAACTAACTTAGGCATCTGGAGGAGCCTTTATGGCCAACACCCACATGTGGTCCTCTTATTGGTTCTATTTTGCAGGGAGAAAGAGGCGGCGAAGAAAGAGGAATCTTTTCAACCGAATATTCTCGTGGGGAAATTTGCTCCCACACAACTCCAACAACATTTTTTTAATACAAGCGATATTATTTAGGGGTGGGGGTGGGGGTGTGAGTTCTACTGCAAGTGAATGCCTTTTTCCGCTAAAACACAACTTGTTTAGCAACATTTTTTTTTAGGGGTAATACTCCAACAACATTGAGAAAAATTTCAATTAGGCGCATACGCCCTATGTGTCTAGCTTCACTGCGTTGTGGTGAGTAAATTTTGAGAAATGTTTTGGGGAGGCTTGACACTTATACAACCTTTTCGCCTAACAATTACAGAAGCATAAAAGACTTTTCGAATGTTTGACAGATGCTTTTTGAATTTTTCCCTAAAATTTTTTTAGCCTTTCTTTATCTTTTTAATATTGGACATCTTTTAACTAAACTAATCCACTTCACCTAAACGTGAAACTTTAATTTTTTTTTAAATTTTTTTAACAAAAGCAGCTTAGTGCTCAACGTAAAAGTTACTCCATAGAGCCTCCAAAATTAATAGACCGTCCAGTTGGTGACCCTAGAACATTGAGATAGGAGGCTCCTACAAAACCCTCCACAAAATTTACACTTTAACTCACTTTCGAATAATGCAAAAAAGAAAAGAAAAGAAAATAATCACAATGAAACAGTTGCATGGAAAGTGACCTAACTAGATCGAAGTCCCCATCATTTTCAGTTGCTTCATTTATTACTTGGAGAGGTTGAGAAGAATGAAACATATGAGCAAAAGACGTGCATTGTTTTATTTGCATGTATTTATAGCAGCAGTGGACGCTTACACATGCAACATGTTTCACGGTGAGGGGCTGTTTTTGTCTTATTTTGAGTCGTAGGAAAGACAAGACAGAAAGAGTCCTTCGCTTATATACTGCTACTTCGATTCACATCATACAGCAAGCTTATGGTAACATATTTTATAAATATACATATGTATATATACAAAGAGCTTCGTTTGATGGATTTCTTAGATAAGAACACCTTTTGTGGGCTTATTTACATTGTATTTTCATAATCCGAATCGTCTATTTTCTAGTTATTCCTTCAAAGATCATCCCTGCAAAAAATTACTTGAGTTCAAAATCATTTGACCACTCAATCGATGCTTGGTTTTAGTGTTGTCTTGAACCACAGGAATTGTCGATTTTATTGATCAAAATTAGATGTCTTAAAGTTGCTACTTCGATTAACATCATACATGTCAAGCTTATGGTAATATATTATACATACATACATATATATATATATATATATATATATATATTGATTCTCCAATAAGTATTTTATGTTAAGAATTGATTACCTATTTTTAATTTCTGTTGTAGGATTGCATATATGTCGTATATTATGTAACATCCCGATCCTAAAAAGGGTTTAAATAAATTTAAAATAAGGAAAATCAAAATTTAAAATAAGGGTAAATGAATTAAAATAAGAAAATAAATAAAATTGAAAGAAGTAAATAAAACATTTTGCATTAATTAACAAATTTTGGAAAATAAATTAAAATTAAATTTTTAATAAGGGGAAAAACGGTTAATTAAATTTTCGGAAAAGAATTTGCGAAACAAGTTGCGCCATTGTGTCCGGCTCGTCGAAACGAGTTCGTAGACGCGCGGCACGCTCGCATCCGAGTTCTAGAACTTCAAAAGGGTATAGTGGTCATTTGAGAAATTGTTTTAAAACCCTAAAATCTGATCTGGCCAATGACATCACGTTGGAACCTTCTCTCTCCTCGAAACCCACTTTCTCTCTCTAGTTTCGCAGCCACTACGACGCCGCTACTTCAAGCGGCGATTCCGCCCAATTCCGGCCACGGTTGGCCAAGCTCCGACCACCAATCTCTTTCTCTTTCAGTCCTCTACCATCCTATCTACTTACCCAGCCTCGATTCGCCATGATTTGATCGAAATCTTGAACGAAAAACGAACCCAGAAAACTGTCCAGTTTTGTCGGTAGTTTCGAGGGCATTTTCTGCCACCACCGGCCACGGCCGGCCTCCAAGTCTCACCCAAAACCTTCCCCACCTTCTCTACTCCAAAATAGCTTAAGGACTCGGTCCAATTCCAAGCCATGGTCACGGATCGAAACCTAGAAATTTTCTAGGTTTTCGATCGTTTGACTTGTTTTCCTGTCAAATTGGCCGTCGACCAAGAAGGGTAAGTTGCTCATCTCATATAGCTTGATCTATGGTATGAAGATTGTCCGAAGATTTTGAGTTGTGTCGTTGCCGGAAATTGATCTGGACACCCACGCGCTACCAGCGAATGTGGCGACGCATAGGCCCACTTGTGACGGCCCAAATTAATTTCTAAATTATCCCTACGTCATCCCAAGTGCGACGGTACGCTCGGATTTGAAATTGGAGATCGTAAAGTTGATCGGATATTACTCCTAATAGCCGATATCCTGGTTCAACGTGTTCGGACCGTTGGATCAATTCCAATTTCAAATATGTCATTCCTTGAACCTCTAGGACCGTGTAGGAACTCGCGGATCGAGATTCGGAGCTCCGGATGCTCCGAATCATCAACTTAAAATTTAATTTAACGAAAACCGTCTGATCGTGTGATCGTGAGAAATCCGACCATTCGTTCGAGACCAAACCTTCGGGACGTGAATTGTTGACTTTGTTGAACCTTTAGGAACGTTCGGGCGAATTTGAGTTCGTGGGCCCCGCAGGCCCGAGTTGACCAAAACGGGAAGTTTGACCCCCCCCGGTTGACTGTGAGTCTTCCGAGGCGGTCCCACTTGTTGAAAGTTGTGGTTTGACCCTAGAAACTCCGCTTGATGTGCACTTACACTTTGAGTCCCGAGAAAAGTTAGGTTTCCGTTTTAAAGTTTCGTTCGAAGTACGGTTCTAATTCCAATTCTCTCGTTCTTCGAAATATGTAATCCGGCTCGGCGTACGCAGTAGGCGGGACCCTCGCAGGGTCGAACATTCTGGGACTATTAGTGAGTGGACCTTGTTTTCAACATGCATTATTTTTAAGAATTGATATTATTGCATATTAAGTGATTTATATGAATTGTTGAGAATTTAATAATGTTTTACATTAAAATATACTATAATTGGATTTTATAATATATGTTCGGTTTTTGAGACATTTTGCTTAGATTGAAATTGAACCCATGCTTTGAGACTTAAAGATTTATTATATTATATATATATATATTTGAATGCATCGCATGAATTATATTGAGGTTTGCGATATTTTGGGTGAATGTTGGATTGAATATGTACTTGGTGTTTTGTGACCCTTTCCTTTTCTACTTAAGAATTTGTGCTCGAGTTGAGACGCATGACTATGTAGGGTTTTGAATTATTTATTTTGGAGTCTAAGCATATGTTTGTTTGGATTATATAAGCGTTAATTATATATATATTTATATTACTATTTTTATTATTATTGTTTGTACCATATCTGACCCACCTCTCCTATCATGACACGTGGACTTGGCCCGTTTTCCAGACTTTCTCCCGCAAGGAGTCCCTTCAGCACTCTGCCGATTCCATCGTGCACCACCGGCCGATTGCACGCTGGCCGATCCACGAATATCCAGTCCCTTCGGCATACTATGCCGATCCTGCGTCACATAAGATATCTTGTAGATCTTTCTTGGGACCCTCGCCAGGAAATTTACTCCAACACGTGTCAGCTTTGGAAGGCATTCCCACGAGTCCCACATCGAAACTAAGTGCTTGGAGAACCACTAGGTTGCTCTATAAATGGAGCCTCTCACCACAGCTATAGGGTAAGGACTTCCTACTTGAATTTATGCCTTTGCATTGTCAATAGCTTACTCCTCCTCCGAAACTAATTTTAGCATCGGAGGGCCTTCGGCTGGTAACACACCCGTGCCTTAGGATTTACCAATTGCTCTCCTCTTTAACGAGGATCCTGCATCATCGGCTGAAAGAGGGAGCATCTCCCCTCGGAGGTTCATTCGGTCTCTCGATCATCCACATCACTTATAAGTTGCCTTTAATTATTATTTGTTTAGTTTTAGCGCCAACAATTATTATAAATATATATTGGGGATTGTGAGTTATGGACGTTAAGTGTCCGGTTCTTATGAATTTTGGGTTGGCTTATTTGAGAGGTTGGGATTATGAAAGTGGGTTTGTGGGACCCGGCTTGGGTAAGTTGAGTTTGAGTCGTGATTTGAGGTGTCAGAATACACCATAGTCTGTACCACCCCCATTATACTGTGTCCACACGTGGCGTTGGAGATTTCCGGCATGTGGAACACATTTGGTTATTGTTACTTTACTACACGTGGGGTTGGAATTTCCTTCGTGTAGCAGAGGTCCGGGCACCCTTGGCCGGGTGTGCCGAAGGCCTTGGCGGGCAGTCTATGCGCGTAGGACTTGGATTGGATGCGTACACACGTGGCGTTGGATAGTACCGGCGTGTGTACGAGAGCGGTAGTCCCCCATTTGGACAGCTTAGCCCTAGGCCTGGGATGATGCGATGTCATCCCGTGTCTAGCCAAACAATCCCCCAGTTGGATTGTTTCCCCGGCACAAAATCAAGGTGTCTTGTTACTTATTTATTTATATTATAAATTACCAATATATATGTTACATAACTATTATTATTATTACTATTATACCATCCTTTCTTGATTCTCTTTCGGTGAGGATACTTCCTCGCTCGCAGTGCCATCGGGCATGCGCATTGGTGAGTTGAGCGTTTGGGGTTGGGAAGAGTCGAGTCGTTCTTCTTGTAGTTTGGTTTTGTTTGGAATCTCTTCGATTTGGGTTTTAACTACTATTTTCGTATCTTTTTGAGTTTGGTTTAGTTTGGTTTGAAATTCCTTCGCTTTGGGTTCTACCCTTGTGTTTATATCATTATGAATTTGGTTTTGATCGAGAGTTAAGTACGGGCCTTTAATTTGAGTTCGGATTTCCTATTATTTTGAATTATGCTGGTTTCAAATTGATTTCGTATATAAATATATATGACTTCCACAGTGTGTTTCTGCATTACGAGGTTTTAGATCTTTACGGATTTGGTTTCCGTACAAGAGCTGAATTTTGGGTAATTGAGTTCGTTGTAAGAGGTTTGTTTTTGGTTTGGGAATTTCCTTCATTTCGGATATTGAGTTCAATCTTGAGTTTCCTTTAATTACATTACGATTGTATTGATTTTTAAGTTTGATTATATGTATATATATAAAGTTTAAATCTTAAACTTCGGTATTGCTTATAAAAAGAGAATTGCATGTTTTTCTCATTATTTCTAAATGGTGGGGTTATAGTTTTGTTTTTAACCTTGTGAAAACCTTTATTTTTGTCTACTCACATTTTTCTGTTTGCGCCCCCCCAAACAATAGCAAATCCAAGCTGAACATCTAAGCCGAGCGTCAACTTCCAAGCCTCGAATCTAAGGAGGATTCTATCCTTGTAAACTTTCATTTAATTTCGTATTCGGTATGTAAACTTAAACTTTAATCTTAGATAAGCTCTGATACTTGCCCAATGGGATTGAAATTCTGAGGCCAGAGGTCGTAAATTGTTTTGTGTGCCTTTAAACTATTGTGTGCTGCCGTTTGGTTGAGTTTCCTGCAGGTTTGAATTTTGGGAAAAGTTCAATTTTTAGGGGAGGTTTTGCCTAAATTTCAGCAGAAGTCTCGGCCCTGTCCTTTATTTAACCTTGAAAACGAAAGTTCGAATTTAGTAAATGGGCTGGCATTCGTTTAATATCGTAAAAACCACAGGGTCGGTCCCGGGTTCCGAGGAATTCGGGACCGGTCCTGTCATATTAAATCTACCAACACATCTAATGAATGCAATCCAATGGCCAAGATTAGAAATATGTAATCAATTCTTAACTTAAATACTTACTGGAGAATCTCAATTCAGACTTTCATGAGTGATTTAATAGCGTTTGTCTCATCTATCTGTATTGTTAGATTAATTTTATTTGAAAAACCAGAGTACTTACTGAGCCTTTTTATTGCTTTTGTTTTTGCAATGGAGGGCTATGTGCTTTCTGAGTTCTAGGCAAATTGCAACTATACTGTATTGGTACTTGTAGGTTAACACAGGGGATCTCAGCTTTAAGGCAAAAACTGCAGACACTTTTGAGAGAGAAAATCTTAGCAAAAGGAATTCATCACGCTTTATTTAAGTTTCTAGAACCTTACATATGACACTCCCTAGCAATATCATGACGCTTATTACGAAAACAATGCCTGTTATTACCAAAAAGAAAAGAAAAGAAAAGAAAAGAAAAAGCCTGCCTAGAAAAGAAAAGAACAATGCCTGTTACTCTTACGCTTCATAAGCCTAAGAGTAAGTTCATTTAGATAAAGTTGTTGTTGAATCTTGAACGTACTGTTATGTTTTGATCCCAATAACGTACGTTGAACAACAAATAGAACATCAAGGGATAGTTATAAGCTTTAGGGGACCATTTTCTTTCCAATAACTCATTTTGCAACTGCAAGTTTTACGAAAGGGCATTCGTATTTTATTTATAAGGGCATTCATATTTTATTTATTTATAGATAGTCTCGATATTACAAGGGAAATTTATTACATACGAACCAAAGAGGTACAGCTAACCATGGGGGATAGAAAGAGCCTAATCCCGTTTGCTAGCCAAACCTTAATCCCCCTTGAGTCAGATCTCATGGGTTTATTTTTACAAAAGGGGATTCGTATTTTATTTATTTATAGATAGTCTTGACATTACAAGGGAAATTTATTACATACGAAATAAAGAGGTACAACCAACCATGGGGATATAAAGAGCCTAAGCCCGTTTGGTAGCCAAACTCATGGGTTTATTCATCAAGTTTAAAAAACAAAGGATGCTGCTGACTCGAGGGAATCCAAGATTTTCAGATCTGAAGCTGATCTTTCTTGTAGAATTTTAATGCCCACATACCTGCCCATGGCACAAAAATGGAAAGGATGAGAAAGAGAAATATGGCATAGAGTTCATTACAAACAAGCCATTCAAACAAATAATTACTGAGAATTTGTAGTGGCTGCAAGTAAGTGTATTTAACATACCTCCCTAACATCAGATAGAAGCCCTGAGGGTGGCTCGCTGGTGTGTAAGGGAATGTTGAGCCATCAACAACGCGTAATGCGTTGATCCCTGTAACACGGAAATCACCATCAAGCACCTTCCCGACAAGGCATCCACCATGGTAGTGCCAATATGAGGCTACTGATTCTCGGCAAAATGTTTCGAAGGCTGCATCATCTGTTTGGTCCTTTGGCAAAGGGATTCCCAAAATATTAAAACCTTCTATACCCGGCAAATCTTCGACTTTATATGGTTTTAATGCGTCTGTGCTCAAGAGTTCACCAATCTTCTTCATGCCGCTAACACAATGAGAAAGATCTGTCGGATTTGAATAGTAATTGAATTTGACATTTGGACTGACTCTCACATTAGAGGATGATTTCAGCGTGAGAGAACCATAAGATAAAGGTCCTGCCACTTTGCTAGCAAAGTGAGCAAAAGTCGAATTTGGCAGGGGATAAGATGTACTAGGGAAAAAACCGAAGGGTGGAGTTGTAAATGGCAAGCTCGAGAAAGAACATTGGTAGAAATCGTTTGAAATGCCTAGAACAGTTACAATTGTGGGTTCAATTGGATTTGGGGGCAAAATGTTAATGAAATTACGAGGATTGTCATGCAGAAACTGTCCGACGTAAGGATGGGAAAGAACAACTGGAATATTTAGAGATGATAGGTAAGACTCAGGCCCAACACCGCTAAGTAGTAGAAGTTGAGGGGTCCCAATTGTCCCTGCACTCACGATAACTTCTCCCTTACTGCGTACAAATGCTTGGTGAGGCGTTCCGTTAGAATCCCTATATATGACTCCTGTAGCTGTCAAACCTACATTACAGAAAAGCTTATAATCATTATCAAACAAATCCAAGGAAAATAATGAAATTTTATTCGTACTTCCAGACCTGGTATTGGAGAAGATGATCTTCTCTACTAATTTTATTCGTACTTCCAGACCTGTAGCTAGTGTTTTAAAATGATAAAATATTAATTTTGGAGTGCATGATGCAACATACCTGGTGCATTGGAGAAGATGATCTTCTCTACTAAGGCATGAACTCCAACTCGCAAGTTGTTAGAGTTTCCTTTATTAAGAAGTTCATCAGCTGCATGTCTCGTTCCCTTGTTGTCAAAAGTTGAGCCGGTAATTCTAGTTCCTGCTTCGTGATCTAAACTAAATCCATGGTTTGGATCAACACCAGCCTCCAAGAACGCAGTTCCTGTAACAGATTGCCAAGGTTGATAATTTGGCTTGAACACAATAGTGTCTTCAACCCACTCATATGTCTTATTAACCAAATCCATGTCCCAATCAACTCCTGATGCACTATAGATTGAGGTGTTAGCTCTGGCGTAGACACCGGCATTGATCATGCTTGTGCCACCGAGCACCCTGCCCCGTACGTTATCAATACCATCTTCGGACACGAACCTTTCGACCGGTGTCTTTCCATCATCTTCTTGCTGGAGATTATATACAAACCCATCTGCAGTCAAGACGTTGGGATATGCTGTCGGAAGACTGCCTCTTTCGAGAACGAGCACCTTGTATTTTTCTGATAAAGTTGCTGCCAATGGACACCCTGATGTTCCTCCGCCAACTATAACGTAGTCATATGATCCTTCCAACTCCAGATCAGTGGCGTCGTATGCAAAACTCAGGTAGCTAAAATCTGCAAAATCTCAAGAGACGAAGAGTTTTTAAAAGTATATAGCACATGCATTTACGGAGGCGTCTATATCTGCTTGTTTACACTTTTTTCAGTTTTCTTTTATTGCCTTTTTTGTGTTTTGAATTACGGATGAAGTGATTTACCATGATCAGAAGTCGTGGCAAGCGAGTGGACCTCAGAATGTTGAAGATGGAGGACAAAAAGGTGCAACACCAACAGTATAGCTGACACTGTTGATTTCTCCATGTTTTTGATAACTCAAAACACTTTCACACTTTCGTAGAGGCTCTCCCTTCTCTGGAATTTATAGAGAATAAGATTTAATCGTTCTAGGGCTCTTTGATGTTTGAGATGAAAGCACGTGATTCTATTCAGAAAGCATTATCACATGAATGCATTAATTTGTCATATAGGGTTGTCGTTCACTTACAATCGCACGATTTCATCATGGAGGTCGAACATAGGGATTTTTAGTGTTGGCAATGAAAGCACAAAATGAGACCCCTTCTGTATGAGTAATTAATTATTAGCAAATAATGTGGTGTTATCATTTTTCATCCATGTCATAGAGAAATTTTTAAATGTTTCGGATATCACGCGCATTTACCATCCAATGTGACGTAGAAATACGTGGAATTACTTCCAACTTATCGCATTATTTTTTATGACATACGCTACGGCGTTGGAAATATTTCACGTTTCTACGTCTAGTGAATTCGCTCACTAACCACGCGCGTGGTGTTTAACACCCAAAATTATTCTATGTTATAATAGATGCATATTAAACTGGTCGCCAGGGGTGGAGCCACTAAGGGACAAGTGTGGTCCCGGCCCCCGGTCCTTCTCACCCCTTTTTAAAAATAATTTTTTATATATAAATAATACTATGTATATTACTGTATTTTATAATTCTTTAATATTTCAATCATCTCATTTTCATGCCTACCTCTTCTTTAAAATTTTACTCTACCTATTATGATTATTATTATTATATATTTGTTTAATTTACACAAATCCTTAAAAACTAATCTTTTTCACCTATTTCTCTCTTTTCTCAGTAGACACAACATACTTCTGCCTTGCTCTTACAACCAAGTTTGTGACTTTTGTTTATTCTCTTATTCTTCATATAATAAATTATCAAGTTTCAATTGAGTTAACTCACTTAATTAAGGTTTGATAAACTTTCTCTTATTTTTTATTGTTTTCTCTCCACCTATGCTTTGTTTGGGTTTGTGAAATTTGATTTATTCTCCCTATTGAGTTTAATGGGTCTTCCAATTTATGTGTAGATTACCAAATGAAAAATGTTGTAACATATATGATGTTTTGATTCTTTTGGTTACTTTGGCATGTATTGTGAGTTCGAATTTATATATATATATTTATGAGATGACCGTCCAGATATGAAATCCTGGCTCCGCCATTGATCGCCACCACGTATTACAATTTGGACGGATTAAGAACACTAACATTGACACGCCACTTAATAGTTGCCCACAATTTTCCTACACAATATACTCTGTTTGTTGATGTTCAGTAGTGGACATTATCTGTAAACTGAGCTCACTGCCACATACTCCAAGTCCTGCCTCACACACACAGCTGCGAGGACCAGCGGTGATAAGACTTGTAAGAGAAATTCACACAGAGCTCTACAGCATTTAAGACAACGCTGTGAATATAGCTGTGAGAGCAATTCGCACTCCAGCACATATACAATGCCAAAGCTTTGAGAGCAATCAACACCACAGCGATGAGGATAAGGGCAAGCACTCGTGAAAGAATATATTCCCAACTGATAGAATTTGTATTCTTTCATTCTCTTCTTGTATAAGTTGAATATCAAAGTTTTGTCTGATCGTTTGTAAAGAGAGCCCTTCATCAAATATTATAATGAAAGTTTGAATAAGAATCCTTCTTTCAATAATTTTGAGCTCTCTGCAGGATACCTTTCATACAACCAACGGATCCTCGGGATTACATTTTAGGAAGTATCTTAAATTACCTTCAATAGAAAAATACTACAAATAGATTAGCCTTGTTCTGCCGTAACATCAAATATTAAATTAAAGTTTGAATACAAATCCTTCTTTACATTTTGAGATCTCTGCAAGAAACCTTGAAAACAACCACTTCACGTCAGTTCAGGTGCGAGTCTTTTTTAAGATCACGCATTGGTTAATGTCTCTCATGTTTGGGTTATGGATAGTATTAGCTGTTTCAGTGCTATCTTTGTACACTCTTATGGTGTTTATTATTATTTTTTAATAAAGCATCTCTTATTAAAAAAAAGGGTTAGATTATGCCACTTCATCAATTTAACAAAAGACCAAAGGTCAAATTGACGGAATGTGTAAATTAGTTGAATATTAAAACGTTGGGGCGTAAATTGACAAAATTGAAATCTCGTGGGGTAAAATTCCGTTAACCCTTTTTTTTTTTTTTTTTCTTTTAGGGAGTGTGTCAAGGGGTTCCATTGCACCCATGAGGGCTTTCCAAGGCCAAAGTAGGGCCTTTGATTAATTATTGTTTTACCCCAAGAAAGGGCACTCAGTCGTTTACCTATGGAATTGAAAATTTTCTCACTTAACCCCTAGAATCTCTAAAATTTGTTGAAATTTTCTCACTTCACCAGTTCCATATATTTTTGTCTACAAAACCGTTAAATGTACTGACGTGGCATGTGCATTTTAGTAATTTTAGCTATTAGAAAGTTTAAAATTCAAATTAAACATACAAAATAGATTTTAAATATTTTACACTTTTTTAGGGTTAATTAACTACACAAACCCATCCCTCCCCCACTCTCAATCATCGTCAGCCACCATCACCCAAATCCAGTAGCCCCCACCCATGCCCAATAATACGAGAAATTTTTCAATGTTCCAGGTACACCACGTAGCTGGTGTACCATCCAATAGATTTAGGACATGTGGAATTATTTGTTAACTATGGAGAAGAAGAAGTGATGAAGAGAGAAAAGTAAAGCTCTGTATATTCTCAGAAATTGTATTTTTACACTCTAATTAAATGAACCACAGACCCAAGCTTATATAGCTGTGTAACGATAAGCTAACATGCTTAACAGACTGCTTAACAGACTAACTAATCACACTACTAAGCAAGTGAAGGGCTAACAAACTTGCCACCTCACCAAGGACACGTGCCACTAGTAACATCAGCTAACATTCCCCCTCAATCTCAGCTGGGTTTTGACCTAGCCTGAGATTGGAACGATGTCGAATAAACACTGGACTATGAAGGCCCTTGGTAAGAATATCTGCAACCTGACCATCTGTGGGAATATATTGCACAACCAGATCTCGACATTGAACCCTTTCTCTAATAAAGTGATAATCGATCTCCAAATGTTTAATACGCGAGTGAAAAACTGGATTGACACTAAGAGCCAATGCTGACATATTATCACTATGAATAATAGGTGCCTCTGGCAGTGTCATATGCAAACACATTATCTGTCTAATTCAAGCAATGTCTGCTGCACAATTGGCTAGAGCATGATATTCGGCTTCAGTGGAACTACGAGAGACTGCAGCTTGTTTCTTCGATGACCATGAGATTGGATTATCACCAAGAAATACAACATAACCTGTGGTAGAACGTCTGGTGTTAGGATCACCTGCCCAATCAGAGTCACATAGCCAGATAAAAGCATAGGGCCTGGAGAGAATGTGATCCCATACTGAAGAGTACCTTGTAGATATCGCAAGATACGTTTGACTAAAGCAAAATGTGTATCAGTGGGAGCATTCATGAACTGACACACTATGTTCACTGCAAAGGCAATATCTGGTCGTGTAAAGGTCAAATATTGTAATGCTCCAACAAGACTTCGATACAATGTTGGATCAGAAAGAAGAGTACCATCATCTTTCAACACAGACTGATGAGGTTTAATTGGAGTCAAACATGGTTTACAAGTGTCCATGCCTGCCTTCTTAAACAAATCTCGAGCATACTTAGCTTGATTGACAAAGATATCACCATTGTCCTGATAATGAACCTCCAATCCCAGAAAATAGGTAAGACGACCTATGTCTTTCATATCAAATACCTCTCCCAAAGAATCAATAACAGATTGTACCACTTGTAGATCTGATCCAGTGATGATGATATCATCAACATACAATAATAGGATAACCACAGAGGTAGAATTCTGTCTGACAAATAGACTAGGATCTGAGTGAGAAGATTGAAACCCCAAAGAAGGTAGATAACCTGTAAACTTGGCATTCCATGCATGCGGAGCCTGTTTTAAACCGTATAGGGATTTTTGTAATTTGCACACATAATCAGGATATGTAGAGTCAATAAAACCTTGAGGTTGCCGCATATAAACCTCTTCTTGTAATTCCCCATGAAGGAAAGCATTTTTTACATCCAATTGACGTAAATCCCATTTAAACATAGCAGCTAAACTGAGTACTAATCTGACCGTGGTGTGTCTCACTACAGGACTAAAGGTTTCTTCATAATCCAAACCATGCTCTTGACTGAATTCTTGAGCTACCAGCCTAGCTTTGTATCGTGAAATTGTTCCATCTGAATTTCTTTTGATTTTATATATCCACCTACATCCTACAATATTCTTGTCATGAGGAGGAGGAACAAGATTCCATGTACCTTGCAATTGGAGAGCTTGAATTTCCTCTGCCATAGCCTGTTGCCATTCTGGTTGAGTTGCTTCTGCCTTAAAATAAGTTGGAGCCTCAGGTTCTATGACAGAAGTAAGCATAGTTGCAAAGCATGAGAATTCTGGAAATTGTCTTTTCTGAACAACTCCAGACTTGAGTCTTGTTTGCATAGGATGACAGTTAGTAGAATGAGGCATTGCATAAGCATCTGATGACTCATGAATAGGTGGGTCAGGTGAAATAGGTAACACTACCTCCAACTGATTGGTTGAAGTAACAGGTAATACAGAACCCGATGAAAACTCCAAGGACTCAGTATTATCGTACATTGGAAGATTTGAATGAGTTTCCATAGAAAACTGAGCAGAAGAGGTAGACTGTTGGGAAGATGTATGAGGCAAAGTAACTGAGATATTGACTGGCCTTGGATTAGATGAAGCAACTGGAGTAGAAATTGGAGGCGACTTTAATAGCTTAAAGGGCAAGAGACTCTCATCATGAATCACATGTCTAGAAATGTGAAGTTTCTGATTGAGCATATTATAGCAATAAACTCCTTTATGACTCAATGAATATCCTAGAAAAACACACTGGGATGATCGAGATTCCAATTTATGAGCATTATACTATTTGAGCAAAGGATATACAGCTGAACCAAACACCTTCATAGTACTCAAAACTGGATGATGACCAAAGAACTTATAATATGGAGAAGTCATGTTCAAGCCTTTGCAAGGCATTCTATTGATGAGGAAAACAGCATGAGCTGCTGCATAATACCAGAGATTAGTAGGCAATTCAGCTGTCTGTAGGAGAGTAATGGCTGTCTCTATCACATGTCTATTCTTTCTCTCAGCACCTCCATTTTGCTGAGGAGTGTAAGGACAAGATAGGTGATGACTAATACCTTTAGATGATAAGAACTCCTGAAAGGCTTTACTAGTATACTCACCCCCTCCATCTGATTGAAAAATCTTGATATGAGCTTGATATTGATTAACAACATAGGCATGAAACTTGATAAATGTTGGCAAAACATCAGATTTATTAATAAGTGGGAAAATCCACATGTATCTTGTACAGTCATCAATGATGGTAAGATAATATCGAAAACCTCCCACTGCTATACATGCTGAAGGTCCCCAAACATCACCTGTAGCTTATGAAAAGGTACTACAGTGGTGGATTGAGAATGAGAAAATGGTAATCTATGCATTTTGCCTTGAATACAAGCAACACAAACTTCAGAACTAGTATCTGCATGACAAGGAATCTGAGAGGTCTTAAGCATATGATGCAGCACTTCATTGGAGACATGTCCCAATCGAAGATGCCATAGCTTTGACTTCACTTGTTGTCCTAGAAAAGCCTTTGGTGAAGGCTGAGAAGCTGTTGCATATTTATTAGATTGAACTAGGGAAGTAGAAGAGGCATTGCTCTCAAATTGAGGGATAGGATAGAGGCCTTGTTTACTCTGCCCTTGGTACAGAATCTGATTGGTGTGCTTGTCCTGCACATAGATGTAGTGTTCATCAAAGATAACCCTGCAGTGATTGTCTTGACATAACTGGTAAACAGATAAGAGATTGGCAGCAAGATGAGGAACATGGAACACATTATTTAAATGTAAAGACCCAGGGAGATCTGTCAACCTAGAAGTACCAATATTAGAAATAACCAAACCTTCTCCACTGCCTACTGTCACTTTATTCTCAGAAGATTATGGAGTAGCAGTCATAAGATTGGAGACATGTGGAGTCATATGATGTGAAGCGCCACTATCTGCTATCCACGTATCATCAGGAGTATACACAGAAGGCACGTGTGCTGTCATAGCCTGTAGAGAAGAAGGTGGAGTGGCTCCCTGATAAGCAAAATTCGCTCTGTGATAGCAATTTAAAGCAATATGTCCACGTTTCCCGCATATTTGACATTCCACAATAGGAGGATGAGCAGAATTTTCAGGGATTCGATAAAAGCAATTTGTAGCTGTGTGACCTCTCTTATTACAAATCTGACATTCAGGAATTGCCTGTGTTTTTGGACCAGAAGAAAACTTGGGAACAAAAGACCTTGGTTGAGAATTGAAACGGCCACTATTATTTCCGTGAAAGCCTCGACCTCTATTATTGTAGTGTGAATTAGTAGGCTGACTTGCTTGAGAATAATGCGTTGTTGGTTGAGAAAGGCACGGATGAGGACTGAAACTTGGCATTAAACCCCATAGTTGGTGAAGTATTTGACTGAGAATGACCAGTTATGGTTCCCACTGTAGCAGATGAATTGGCTGAAGAAATATGCACATTATTAGCAGTAGATGAAGATCCCAATTCAAATGAGGTTACACCCATCATACCATGCATAGAATGAGACATTGCTACAATTCTAGCTTCAATATTACGTTCTGGACAACAGATGAGCTCAATTCCTTGAGATTGATTGGTGTTTCCCTTGCCACTAACACCGCTTTAATCATGTCAAATTCAGGTGGTAAACCATTAAGTGCAGCAATGGTAATGTCATCATCGATTAAGTGAACTCCTGCTGCGCACAATTGATCCCTAATGTGTTTCAACTTAAGCAAGAACTTTTCAATAGAATCACCGCCCTTATGTATAGTATGCAATTCAGTCTTGAGTTGATTAACTCGTGCTCTAGAAACCGAGGCATATCTGTCGATTAAATTCAACTAAGCATCCCTTGCCGTTTTACAACCTATGACATATTCCATAGCATCATCGGATAATGTGGCAATAAGAAGACTTAAAAGTGCCTTATCAACTTGAATCCAAGACTTATAATCTTCAGTAATCTCTGTTGTGACTCCCTCTGACTCAGAGATTTTAAATTTTGGTGGACACACAGTAGTGCCATCAAAATGCCCATACAAATCATATCTCTATAGCACGGATTGCAATTGATACTGCCATTTGACAAAGTTATCTTCTGACAGCTTAATGGTTAAGACTCCTAATAAACCTTCAATTTTGGGCATCGTAAAAGTCATGATTGACAATCAGCTGATGATATGAAATATAAGCAAGAAAACCTATGTGCTTCAAGAAAATAGGGCTTCGTGCCTCAGTAATGTACTTTGTGTCTCAATAAAAACTTCGTGCTTTAACAATGGCGTTGTGCCTCAGGAAAATGAAAATATTAGAAATTAAACAGCTTCGTGCTTCAATATAGGCTTTGTGCCGTAATAGGAGCTTTAGGCCTCAATTCACTGAATCATTCGACCTAAATTCAATGTCGATGCAAAGAACAAGTTTAGAATTCATACCAGAGCTGAATTTATTGAAAGAAGAAGAAGCTCAAACACAAGCGAAGAATCGCATCCAGAATCGCAAGATTGTGCAGAAATATCTCCATCAAGCACGAAATTTTCATGAAATTCGCCATGAAAGGTACATAATCAAGCTTTTTAAGCAGAGCGGAAGCTGGAGATCAAGAGCCGAAGCTTTGATACCATGTTAACTATGGAGAAGAAGAAGTGATGAAGAGAGAAAAGTAAAGCTCTGTATATTCTCGGAAATTGTATTTTTACACTCTAATTAAATGAACCACGGACCCAAGCTTATATAGGCGTGTAACGATAAGCTAACTCGCTTAACAGATCGCTTAATGAGACTAACTAATCACACTACTAAGCAAGTGAAGGGCTAACAAACTTGCCACCTCACCAAGGACACGTGCCACTAGTAACATCAGCTAACATTATTCTCTAACTTACTGCATTATTTTTTATGACATGTGGGCAGGTTGCATTATAAATATTCAACATATCCTACGTCTAGTGGATGATACACTAGCCACGTGGTATTAACAAAAAAGATGAATACCCAAATCAAACAGCCGAAAAAAAAATGCTACACATCACATAATCAAACAAAATCACAAGAAAATCATCCAATTTGCAAAACCTATATTAAAAACTAAGGGAACACAACACCCAATGAAGAACCTCACAAATTGAGCTATAAAAAAATGGAAATAAAACAGACCCATATGTTGATGCATCATCTATGTTTTTTTTCCGACCAGACGTATAAAAATTGTTATTTATTTGATTAATATTGTCATCATCTGTGTCTGTGTGTATTGCTGGAGTTTTTCAGTTTTTTATGGAGATTAAAACTTTTGGTGGTTTATTTCTTGGTGTTGCTGCGTTTGGGGTTGAGTATGGGTAGGGGATTCGGGGTTTGGGTTGGGAGGGATTCGGGTGATCAGGAGTGGGGAAGGGATGGGTCTGTGTAGTTAACCCTAAAAAGAAGTTTAAAATATTTAAAATCTATATATATATTAATTTGGATTTAAAACTTTTAAATAGGTAACATTATTAAAATTGTCATGTCATGTCAGACACTTAACGGTTTTGTATATGGAAATAGACGGAATTGATAAACTGAGAAAAATTTAGCAATTTTTAGAGATTCTGGGAGTTAAGTGAGAAATCTTTAGTTATAGGGGTTAAAGTGAGACAAAGCGCCTGTTCATAGGGGTAAAACAATAATTAAACTTATCTTCTTTAAAAAGAGACGGTGCCAAGTGATTCTAAGTAGGGATCATCATTTAGCCCACAGCCTGAGGCCTGATGGGATGAAGCTTTAGGGCATCGTTTCCTTTGAAACTGGTTTTGCAGCGACAAGTTCTAGGAAATGATATTCTTATTTTATTTATTTTTTAGATAATCACGACATTACGAGGAAAACTTATTACATATGAAATAAAGAGACACACCCTACCCATGGTAGATGGAAAGAGACTAAGCCCGTTTGCCCGCCGAACCCTAACCCCACTTGAGACAGAACTCATGGGTTTATTAATTAAGTCTAAAAAGTAAGGAAAATGATAACTTAGGTGAATCCAAGATTTCAGGTTTATCAATTAAATTTAAAAAGCAAAGGATGATGTCGACTTAGGTAAATCCAAGATATTCTTTTGGAATCCTAAATTATGAATAGCATCCTCTGAAGCTGATCTTTCTTGCAGAATTTGAATGCCCATATACCTGCGGCAAAGCACAAAAATTGAAAGGGATGAAAATGAGTAATATGGAATAGAGTTAATTAAAAACAAGTCATTAACCCAAATAAATTAGTGAGAGTCTGTACACATACCTGCCTAACATCAGATAGAAACCCTGAGGGTGGCTCGCTGGTGTGGAAGGGAATGTGGAGCCATCAACAACGCGTAATGCGTTGATCCCCGTAACACGGAAACCATCATCGAGCACCTTCCCGACAAGGCATCCACCATGGTAATGCCAGTATGAGGCTACTGAATCTCGGCAAAATGTTTCGAAGGCTGCATCATCTGTTTGGTTCTCTAGCAAAGGTATGCTAAAATATGAATATGGGTTTGAATGCTTTTGGTTAAGTTGTATTCTTCTCCATAAGGAGGTATATATAGGAATTTACATGTGGGCTTTACAAGGAAATAGAAATAGTAATCAATTAGGATAGTATCTCCTAATTATACAATGATTTGTTAACTATATAAAATAAGGAAAGTAAATCCCTTAATTAATCAAGGAAATAAATCTCCTTGATTAATTAGGAGACACACTTTAACACTCCTCCTCAAGTTGGTGCATATATGTCACCAATGCCCAACTTGGTAAGTGAGTCATAAAATACTCTTCCACAAACAGCTTTTGTTAAGATATCTGCCAGTTGATCTTCTGATTTTACAAACGGTAGGCGGATGATCTTTTTCTCAATTTTTTCCTTGATGAAATGTCTATCCACTTCAACATGTTTGGTTCGATCATGTTGAACTGGATTATGAGCAATATCAATAGCTGACTTGTTGTCACAATGCAACTCCATCGGCTTTTCAGGTTTGAAGCCCAATTCTGTCAAGAGTTTTCTGATCCACAATAATTCACAAACCCCTTGAGCCATTCCTCTATACTCTGCTTCTGCACTAGACCGAGAAACCACATTTTGTTTTTTACTCCGCCAAGTGACTAGGTTACCTCCCACGAATGTAAAGTAACCGTAAGTAGAGCGTCTATCCGTAATTGACCCACCCCAATCAGCATCTCAGATATCCAACAACTTCAAGATCTCTATTTTTTGAGAACATTAATCCCTTCCCAGGGGCTGACTTTAAGTATCTTAAAATTCGATCAATTGCATTCCTATGAGAAGTACTAGGTGAATGCATAAACTGACTAACCACACTCACAAAGATATGCAATATCCGGTCTTGTATGTGCAGGTATATCAGTCTTCCAACAAGGCGTTGATACTGTTCCTTATTGGTTGGTTCTTGGTCTATATCTTCACACAACTTGTGGTTCATCTCAATAGGTGTGTCACCGGCTTACACCCAAGCATTCTGTTTGTTGAGTAGATCCATTACATACTTCCTTTGAGACAGAAATATACCAGTTTTTGACCTTGCTACTTCAATTCCAAGAAAGTACTTTAGATCACCTAAGTCCTTCATCTCAAATTCTTGAGACAAATACTTTTGCAGCTTGATTTGCTCTTCGATGTCGTTCCGATTACGACTATATCATCTACATAAACAATCGGTGCAGTAAGTCTTCTTCCATCACGCTTCACGAACAGGTGTGATCTGAATTACTCTGTGTATATCCAAAATTCTTCATAGATTTAGTAAATCTGCCAAACCATGCTCGGGAGATTGCTTTAATCCATACAATGATTTTCTAAGCTTGCAAACGTGATTCTTCTTGTCAGCTGAATTACATCCTGGGGTAAGTCCATATATACTTCTTCTTCCAAGTCTCCATGTAAGAATGCATTTTTGAAATCAAACTGATGTAATGGCCAATCAAAATTTGCTGCTAGAGATAATAGGACTCTAATAGTGTTAATCTTGGCTCTTGGGGCAAAGGTTTCTGGTAGTCTATCCCATATTTCTGTGTGTACCCTTTCGCCACCAATCTAGCTTTATATCTTTCAATGGATCCATCTGCTTTGAGCTTCACAGTATAAATCCATCTGCATCCCTCTGTCTTCTTTCCATGAGGTAAGGGCACGAGTTCCCATGTGACATTCTTTTGTAGGGCTCGCATCGCTTCATTCATGGCTTCTTTCCATTTTGGGTCTTCTAGTGCTTGATAACACAGTTGGGGACAGGTATGTCAGCCAATTGCTTTACAAAGTGTACACGTGCCTCGATAATCTACTTGAGAGATATGTAATTGTTGATGGGATATTTCCCCTTGGTTTTAAGATCTGCTTCATATTGTACTCGAGGTTTGCCACGGTTCTTCCTTTACGGAAGTTGATATGCGTGCTCTGCGCCTTCCGAAATCAAATCATCATGGGGTATTTCATTAGTGTTATCGGTTTCAGGGAAAGATGTTACCCGAATGACTTCCTCGGCCAGGTGATTGGTGTGGTAATCGAGTCAAGCGGGCAAAATCTCATGAAGCGGTTCAATTTCCTCCTCCCGATTTTGACAACGTGGAGACAACGAAACATTTTCTTCCGCGACCGGTCGTTTTGAAGCGAGGTTCTCCAAGTTTGAAGAACTAAGGAGGGCGACCAGTCGCAATCAATTTGCGACCGGTCGTTTTGAAGCAAGTTCTCTGGCGACCGGTCGTTTTGAAGCGAGTTGTTTCTGGGGAAAAAATCAAGAATTTGGGGAGGATTTGATTCTTGATTCTCCTCCTGTGCTTCTGAAAAATATACGTCGTGTTCCCGGAACACAACATCCATGGAGGTATAGACCTTCTGACTAGGAGGATGATAACACCGGTATCCTTTCTGATGAGGTGCATAACCAATGAAAACACACTTTTCGGCTCGAGGGTCCAATTTGCTTCGTTGGTGATCATGTAAGTGGACAAATACAACACAACCGAAAATTCGGGGTTCTAGGTTTGGGGTTTGAGGTGTTTGGATATGGTGGTGAAGTGTTTGAAGTGGTGTTTGGAAATTTAGAATACTGGAGGGAAACCGATTGATGATGTATGCCGCAGAGACGACGGCTTCTCCCCAAAAAGATCGAGGCATATTGGCACCAAAGAGAGAGGCACGAACTACTTCCAATAAATGTCTGTTCTTCCTTTCAGCAACTCCATTTTGTTGGGGAGTGTAGGGGCATGAGCGTTGATGTATGATGCCATGATCTTGTAAGAATTTGTTAAGATCATGGTTGAGAAATTCTCCGCCATTGTCGAACGGAGAACTTGGATTCGGGCTCGAAATCGTGTGTCCACCATTTTATGGAACTGTTGAAATCTTAAACTGACTTCCCCTTTAGTTTTGAGAAGGAAACCCAAGTCATGCGTGTGCAATCATCTATAAACGTGACGAACCATCGAGCTCCGGCCGGAGTGGTAACTTGAGCAGTCCCCAAACATCGAATGAATAATAGAAAACGGAACCAAACTCTTATTTGAACTTAATGGGAACGGGACACGATGGCTCTTAGCCAATTCACACGTATCACACTGGAAGCTGGAAACATCAAGACTGGAAAATAATGATGGAAACAACTTCTTAAGATAACCGAATGAGGCATGCCCAAGACGTTTATGCCATAACCAAATTTTGTCTCTCTCCCCCTCAGAACGAGCTCCACTTGTTGTGAAAGCTTGACCAACCTTGGTCTCACTATCCGGCGCCCAGTCCAAGTAGTAGAGTTTGCCCCGCCGAGTACCACAACCAATCGTCTTTCCTGTGAGGATGTCCTGAAAAACACAATGATTCGGCCAAAAAGTTACAATACAATTCAAAGCCGTAGTAATTTGGGCAACAGACAAGAGATTATGGTGTAAAGACGGAACAATCAACACAGAATCCAATTTGAGAGAGTCAGAGAGAGAGAGTGAGCCCTCCCCAATCACGGGGGAGGGGGTACCATTAGCATTAGACACCACCGATTGAGGAGATGGTGTATGAGTGGTAATTTGTCCAGGATCAAAGGTCATATGATCAGTGGCTCCGGTGTCAATGATCCATGTGTGCTTTTTTGAGGACGTATGAAAAACAGAGCCTTTGGTGGTGACGATGGAAGCATGAGTCCGGATGGCGGGTCACAGGATGGAACGCATGCTTCGTGAGTCTTCAAGGCGGGAGAGAATCGTAGGGGTCTTGACATCGCAGCGGAAGTAAAAGTTGATTTAAGAATTTGAGGAATTTGATTTGAGGACTTTGATGTAAGGATATGATAAGAGGATTAGATTTGAGATATGTAAGATTTGTATTTGAGGAATTTGAATTTGATAAGGAATTTGATTTGAGAGGTATGTGTATAAGATTTGAGGGTATGTGTTTAGGGATTTTGATAAGATGAATTTGATTTAGGGATTTGGAATTTAAATATGAGGAATTTGATTTAGGGATTTGGGATTTGAATATGAGAAATTTGATATGAGAATGTAGAGACAACCGAGGATCGATTGCTCTGATACCATGCTAAAATATGAATATGGGTTTGAATGCTTTTGGTTAAGTTGTATTCTTCTCCATAAGGAGGTATATATAGGAATTTACATGTGGGCTTTACAAGGAAATAGAAATAGTAATCAATTAGGATAGTATCTCCTAATTATACAATGATTTGTTAACTATATAAAATAAGGAAAGTAAACACTACTACAAAAATCGCAATAGACGACGGTAATTTACCGTGGTAAATTTACTTTCTCAACCGTCGAGGAATCGACCGACATCTTTTACGCATAAAACCACGATGGTAAAATACCGTCGTCTATATTATATATAAAAACGACGCTTTTACTAAAAACCGACGTCTATTAATTTAAAGACGACGTGTTTTTATAAAAAAAAAAATGACGTGTATTATAAGTAAAGACGACGGTTTGTAATAACAGTCGTCTATTATATGTAAATACGACGGTTGTTATGAAATAACAGTCGTCTATTATTGTGAAATATGTCGTCTATTATGAAATAACAGTCGTATATTATATGTAAATACGACGGTTGTTATGAAAAAAATGTCGTCTATTATATGTAAAGAAGACGGTTTTGTGATAGAATAGTCGTCTATTGATGTAAAGACGATGGTTTTTTTGAAAGAACTGAGGTTTATTATATCCAAAGATGTTTTATTTTTACATTTTACCTTTTTTTTCCTTGCTTCCAATTGTTCTCTACAACGATTTTAGCTAAAAAAACAACCATAATGCTTTGTGAACAATAAATTCAGCTCCAAATAATCCATCTTCCTATGAATCTAGAAGAATAATTTGTTTCATAAAACTTGAATATTCAATAATAATTACAAAATATCAATCTTCATTCCTATATATCTATAAAAATATCATATCCATAATATTAAACTATATATCTCTACAACGATCCGAATTTCATCAATTTGTTCTTGTGTGTATGAGTTACCGTTGCCTTCTTGCACTGCAAAACAGGATTAAAAAAAAGGAAGCAAGTTTTAGTTAGAGATACATTTAACAGGATTAAAAAAAAGAAACAAGAAACAAAAGCCAGAAGTGGGGAGCATAACTTATTTGGATTTCCTCTGACTTGAGAAACTGAAAACCGGAATGAAAGATTAGAATATGAGCAGCCGGAATGAAATGTACCTCTGACTTGGAGCAACCTGATGGAGAAAGAAAACTTAAGGTCAGAATATGAGTTGAAGAAAGATAGCGAAATGTTATATATATAGGGTTTAGGGAAAATTCGAAAAAATTACATTTCGCTGTCAAATTTTTCAAAAGACCGCGTTTTTAAAGGCGACGGAAAGTAAAATACAAACGACGTATAAATTAAAATATACACGACGGTTTTTAAATAATACGGACGTTATAAACATATACTACGTCAGTTATTTACAAAACCGACGTCTTAAATAAAAAAAACTTCGGAGAAATATAAATTTGTGCTAACAAGAAACTAAATATACAATCCTACTTGAGAACTCAGTTCTTGTTTTACACCCAACCGAAGTTCTTAGATGGGTTGGGTGTACAACAAAAACTGAGTTCGCAAGAAAGACATTCTTGCATTAGAGGTGAGAATTGAGATATACAGAACGTTAGGAATAAAAACAGCAATTTAAACGAATTATTTAGAATTGGAAAACTAAAAGTGACTTTATTAAGACTTGGAAACCGAAAAGGGCCTTTATTTCGACTTGGAAACCGAAAAGCCGCCGTTTCATTTCCCAATTTGGCAGATAAAGCGTGCCGATTCATTTCGAAAGTTTCGAAATTGAAAATTACAACGACGGTATTTAGGTTTACCGTCGTCGTTGTACTGACGTTTATTCGGACTTTTGTTGTCGCGCTTGTTTTAAACAACAACGACGGTATAATTAATATAAACGACGTGAAAATGATTTACAACGGCGATATAATTAACAGACACTACAAAAAAAAGGGTTTTTTATGACGTAGATTTAACGACGCATCAAAAATACACGTCATTAAATGTCATAAATTATGATGTGTTTTTAAAATGCGTCATTGAAGCTAATTTATGACACTGTTATCATGACATTCGCTGGGCGCGTCATTAAAATTATTTTCAATGACGCAGAATGTGTGTCATGGATTCCAATGGTTTTAGACGACGTTGGATCCGCGTCGTTAACATGTTTATAGCTTAACGACGCCGCATCTGAGTCATTAACTTAACGACGCATCCTCCGCGTCATAAAATTATATTTACAATGACGTGTAGACTGCGTCATAGATCTAGAATTTATTTCCCCAAATCTTTTTCGCGTGGCGCCTTTTTTCACCAATTTTTATATTGGCGCTTTAGTGTTTTCACAACTTTTTTCAGCGCCTTCTTACTCACCCTAAACCCAAAATTGATTTTTTCTTCGTTCTTTCTTATCTCTTCGTTCTCGGACCCTCTCTTTCACTCTATTGGTGGCTTATACAAAGAAGAGGAGGCTGCTGAGCCGAATCTCGCTGGTATAAGGTAAGGCCCAATCGTGCTTGTTATCTTTTGTGCATATATTGACTTTGATTATTAGTTTTCTTCTTTTTTACATTATTCTTGCTCTGCTATTTCGTGGGATTTGGATTTGGGTTTTTCCTTCATCTCTCTACTCCCCTCTACTTTGCCACTCTTTTTATCTAGTTCAACTAGTAAATCATAAGAGGAATAAGGGGGAGAGAGAGAGATTATAATTCAATTCAAGGGCTAGATTTAACAAGACAACTGAAACTCAGGGCAATTAAAAGGAGTTAACCACTGAGAAAATATAAGGGGTAGATGGTACCTCGAGAAATTAGTGTATGGATGTTTTCAATTGTTCGCATCTCGGTCATGAGGTAGATTCACGAGATGAAACAACAAAAGTAGACTGTCCACTTGCAAGCATAATTGGGAAACTTGAGGCATCATCCCTTTCCTTGCCTAAGGTGTCAGAATAGCATCTTCATTTGCTTCAATTATAAAAGACATGTTTTGTTCTCACAACCTCGTTCTGTGCCTTTTTCATTATCTCGATTGCTTGTTGCTTTAGATTTGGCAGTCTTTTGTTTTTGTTTTGTGGCTAATTCCTCAACAGAAATCCCTTTGTTAGATTGTTGCCTGTTGGTTAATTAGGGTTTAAGCTTTTATAAAATCTCTTTGGTTGATAGCAAATCAAAATTGTACGCATATATACATGTAATCGTCTTCATTGCTGATTGTTTTGGCCACCGAGTCTTCTCTGGTGATTGACTGTATTTGCATTCGACTCTTGAGATGCTTGGAATATAATATGGCTTGTTTCATTTTGACGGAGAACTATTGCATATTTTCTTGAGTTTCATGTTTTGAGATAAATGGAGGCATAATTCCGTCTCTTTCTGCTTTTGAAATTTTTAGACAAGTCAATCTTATTCAGATGTGTGGGATATGAGTACTTCTTTTGGATCCATTGTTCAAGTAAAGAGAGGGAGTACACCACTTCCATTCTTGCTGTTGCTTAAACTATGGTTGGCTAGTCGCAATGATTGTATGTTGTAGCGAAGGCACATTGTACCGCACCAAATTGTTTGATCTTTTGATTTATCGTGAGAAGTTCTTCATGTTTTATACTTAAAATTGATTCTATTATGCTTTAGTGGTTTATCATTTCTTAGTGTTCTTTTTCAAGATATGCGTAGCTTGTAAATTGGTCTTGTATCTTGAGGATAGTAACAGCTTACATATTTTTCTTCCGAGAGTTAGATTCTTAATTTATATGCATATGTTAACAGATACTACTCTCGAGAGGACACCGAGGATGCTGTAAAATATATTAGCGGGACTATTCTTGATGATCGTTCTATTCATGTGGATTTTGATTGGGGATTCCAAGATGGAAGGCAATGGGGTTGAGGGCGAAGTGGTGGACAGTGCATTACTATGACTTCCTGTAATTGGCCAAAATGTACCATTCTCGATTGTTTTGATTTAATCTTTTTCTGTTTTACTGGTGCACTATGAATATCGTGCTGATTATGCTCCTGATATCCTTTTGATTTCAATTTGGAATATATGGAAAAGCTTTCTTTAGCATGGTCAGTAAATTCTGGTCTGCTGATTCCCTGAGGTTAGAAGCTTTCTTTCTTTGTACTTTTTCTGGCAATTCTAGATAGAGAATCCGTTTTAAAATTATATATTTGCTTGTCTTTGCATTTAATTTATATTTAAGTTCATTTGATACTAGGGTTTATGTTTCACAAATTGGGAATTATATGGAGTGGTACGTAGAGCAGATTGTATGTGCTTCGAAACGGTGTAAGGTTGTATGTTCTACTTAGAGACTAAATAGTGGATAGATAAATTCTTGTCGGTTGTTCTTTCCTATGAAGCTCTACCTACAATTTGGCTATTTTATGAACTTGCAGGTGTTTTATAGGTCAGTCATGGAATCAATCGGGGTTACGGACCATTGTGGACAATTTATCTATGAAGGTATTTTGTTTCAAAGATCCCCAAAACCATCAAATTGATCTTCTCTAGGCCACTTGTTGTCGCCGCATATAACACACACACACGCGTTCAGGTTTGAGATTGTTACTTGTTAGTAATGAAGGTTCATTTTGGTAAGACTCTAAGATGATGTAATTTTAGACCCAACTGAAATCCCAATGTTGAATGCTCTCTGAAAATGGTGTTGTAGCAAGAACTAGTTTTTAGTAAACAAAGGTGTATATTATTAAACGTAATTAGTTTTTGATGGCTTTAGGAAGACAAATTGCAATTTAATTGGTGGTTTATAAAGATTAAAACTTGATGGGATTCATAGCTTTTCAAGCCAATCTTCTAGTCTATTCGTATAAAAACAACAATTTGACTTCGCACTTCAGATTAAAAACAACCTGATATGCATTTCCCTGTTTATAGAAAATTCAGGGCACATACTTGCGCTTGTAATTTCTAGATCTTCATTCTCATTTTCTGATCTTGTGTTTTAATGCAGGTGTGGTTGTAAGTATTTTAGTACCATTTACACCCACTCTTGGACATGCAGCATCACATCCTTTCAAACTATCATGGAGATCATTTTTTTGGATGTTTACTTTGTTTTGGACAGTGCAAGTATCAAATTTTCTCAAACTTCATAGGATCGACTTTGTAGGATTAGTTAAAGACAATTTTAATGTACTAGAATCATTTTGAATAATAGAAATATACTTTAGAGTACTTTGCCTTTTTGTCTTTATTTTTGCTTTTATATATTAATTTCTTTTTGCATAATTAAAATGATGGGATATAATATATATACAGATTAAGAATTTTTATTAAAAAAAACTAAATAATTTCAATGACGTCTAAACCGTGTCATGAAAAAGATTTCAATGACGTCCATTCCGCGTCATGGAATAGGGTTTTAATGACGCAGATAGTGTGTCGTGGAAACTTTTTCAAAACACGACGTCTGCTCCGCGTCATTGAAACTCCATTCCATGACGCTGAACAAACGTCGTGTTTTGAAAAAGTTTCCACGACACACTATCTGCGTCATTGAAACCCTATTCCATGACGGAATAGACGTCGTGCTTTGAAAAAGTTTCCATGACACGTTATCCGCGTCATTGAAATCTCATTCCATGACGCGAGCAGGCGTCGTGCTTTGAAAAAGTTTCCATGACCCCCTTTCGACGACGTGGGTTCTGACGCCTGATCCGCGTCATTAAATGCCTTCCATGACGCAAATCGACGTCGTGGAAGGGTTTTTGTGTTGTAGTGAGAAGCGTCGTATTATCCGAACAACCACGTCGTTATATTATATTATAATGCCGTAGTAATGATTTACCACCACCTTTTATTTATAAGAACTGTCGTAGTCTAACATCTAATACGGCGTAAAATAATAAAAAAGCAGGCGTGGTTAATTACCTTTACATGTCGGTAATTATAAAATTACAGTCGTATTAAAAAGCACTTGATACGTATGTTAATAACAGTCGTCTATTATATTTAAAAACGTCAGTTTTTATGAAAACATGTCGTCTATTATTTATAAAGACGACAATTTTTATGAAAGAACTGTCGTCTATTATATGTAAAGAAGTCGGTTTTGTGATAGCATTGTCGTCTATTAATGTAAAGACAACGGTTTATTTGAAAGAACTGTCGTTTATATATCCAAAGATTTAGTAATTTTACATTTTTATATTTTTTTTCTTGCTTCCAATGGTTCTTTGCAACAATTTTTTTCTTGCTAAAAAAACAACCATATATAATGCTTTGTGAACAATAAATATACTCAAGAATAATTTGTTTCATAAAACTTGAAGATCAATAATAATTACATACAAAATATTTACCAATCTTCATTCCTATATATCCATACAAAATATTTACCAATCTTCATTCCTATACATACAAAATAATTTGTTTCATTAAACTATAATTCGATCCGAATTTCTTCAATTTGTTCTTGTGTGGGTATGAGCTAGTGTTGCCTTCTTGCACTGCAAAACCAAGATTAAAAAAAGAAGAAGCAAGTTTTAGTTAGAGATACATTTATAAACTTATTTGGATTGCCTCTAACTTGGATATAAACGACGGAAAGTAAAATTAAACCGTGTATAAATTAAAATATACACGACGGTTTTTAAATAATAGGGCGTTATAAACCTATACTACGTCGAGTTAGTTACAAAACCGGCGTCTTAAATACAAAAACAACAGAGAAATAGAAATTTGTGTTAAACAAGAAACAAAATTTTTAATCTTTACGGGGAACTCAGTTGTTGTTTTGAACCAAACTGAAGTTCTTAGATTGGTTTGGTGCAAAAACACAACTGAGTTCCCAAGAGAGACATCTTGCATGACTGAAACCATTCGAGAGATGTGAGAATTCAGACTGAACGTTTGGAATAAAAACTACAATTTAAAGGAAATATTTAGAATTGGAAAACTAAAAGTGACTTAATTAAGACTTGGAAACCGAAAAGGGCCTTTATTTCAACTTGGAAACCTAAAAGCCGCCGTTTCGAGTCTCCAATTCGCAGATAAAGCGAGACGTTTCAGTTGAAAGTTTGAATTTGAAACCTATAACGACGGTATTTATGTTTTCCGTCGTCGTTATACTGACGTTTATTTCGACTTTTGTTGTCGCGCTTGTTTTAAATAACAACGACGGTATAATTAATATAAACGACGTTAAAATGATTTACAACGGCGATATAATTTATAGAACAGTCGTATTATCTGAAAAACCACGACGTTATATTATATTATGACGACGTGGTAACTGTTTACCACCACCTTTTATTTATAAGTACTGTCGTAATCCAATGTATAATACGGCGTAAAATAATAAAAAACGGACGTGGTTAATTACCTTTACATGTCGGTAATTATAAAATTACGGTCGTATTAAATAGTACTTGATACGTCTCTAATAATACAATTACCGTCGTGTTCATTGGATGTTCAAAACGGTGGTATTATATGTAAAACGTCGTCTATAATTACTACGTCGGTATATTTACACATACCGTCGTTGTTTATTTGTTGTCTTTTTTCTGATCGAAATGGCATGTTTAATAAGACGACGCTTTTAAAGTTTTATGCGTCGTGTTATAAAAATGCCCAAATGAATTTCCAATTTTTAGGTGTTTTAGTTTCTGATCCACGTCGGTTTTTATATTACCGTCGTCGTTTAAAATTTAACG
Organism: Prunus padus; assembly: GCA_024362665.1. Taxonomy (NCBI): domain Eukaryota; kingdom Viridiplantae; phylum Streptophyta; class Magnoliopsida; order Rosales; family Rosaceae; genus Prunus; species Prunus padus. The sequence continues at coordinate 7,702,755 of JANFAM010000020.1, forward strand.
ACGGTATTTATTTTGTCCGTCGTCATTTTACCGACGTCTATTTTGATTTTTGTAGTAGTGAAATCCCTTAATTAATCAAGGAAATAAATCTCCTTGATTAATTAGGAGACACACTTTAACAAGGTATTCCCAAAATATTAAAACCGTCTATACCGGGCAAATCTTCAACTTTATATGGTTCCAATGCGTCTGTACTTAAGACCTCACCAAGCTTCTTCATGCCACTAACACAATGAGAAAGGTCCGTCAAATTCGAATAGTAGTTGAATTTCACATTTGGACCGACTCTCACATCAGAGGATGAATTCAGCGTGATAGTACCATGAGATAAAGGTCCTGGAACTTTGTTTACAATGTGAGCGAAAGTCTGATTTGGCAAGGGATAAGATGTAGTTGGGAAAAAACTAAAGGGTGGAGTATCAAAGGGCAAGCTCGAGAGAGAACATTGGTAGAAATCACTTGTAATACCTAGAACAGTTACAGCTGAGTCTTCTATTGGATTTGGGGGCAAAATGTTAATGAAATTACGAGGATTGTCATATATATACTGCCCGACGTACGTATGGATGGGAAGCAACAACTGAAATGTTCAGAGATGTTAGGTAAGACTCTGGGCCAACACCACTCAGTAGTAGAAGTTGAGGTGACCCAATTGGCCCTGCACTCAATATAACTTCTCCCTCACCGCGTACAAATGCCTGATGAGTCGTTCCGTTCGAATCAGTATATATAACTCCTATAGCTGTCACACCTGCATTAATGAATAACTTCATATTAATAAAAATGTTGTTAATGATTTAAATAATACATATTAATTTTAGAAGTGCAGAATGACAAACTAACACAGAAAGCAACATACCAGATGTGTTGGAAGAGAAGATGATCTTCTCAACTGCTGCTTGAACTGCAACTCGCAAGTTGTTTGGGTCTCCTTTATTAAGAAGTTCATCAGATGCATGTCTGGTTCCGTTATTGTCAAAAGTTGAGCCCGTGAGTCGTGTTCCTGCTAGGTGATCCACACTAAATCCATTGTTTGGAAGAATACCGGCCTCCAAGTATGCAGTTCCTATAACAGTTTGCCAAGTTTGCGAATCTGGCTCGAAGACAATAGTGTCTTCAACCCACTCATATGTTTGATTAACCAAATCCATGTCCCATTCAATTCCTGTCTGATTAAAGAATGAGTGGCTCTGATGTAGACACCGGCATTGATCATGCTTGTGCCACCGAGCACCCTGCCCCGTACGTTATCAATACCATCTTCGGACACGAACCTTTCGACTGGTGTCATTCCATCATCTTCTTGCTGGAGATTATATACAAACCCATCTGATATCAAGAGGTTTGGATATTCTGTAGGAAGACTGCCCCTTTCTAGAACAAGCACTGAGTAGTTTGCTGATAAAGTTGCTGCCAATGGACACCCTGCTGTTCCTCCGCCAACTATAATGTAGTCATATGTGTTGTGCAAATCGAATGCACTTCCCTAATGATCTTGTTGTTGATGGACTTTGTAACACACACAATGATGGATGAATCACACACACACTCACAGAAAATAACCAAGCACAAATGACACAAGATTTATAGAGGTTCGGCCAACTCTTTGCCTACTTCCTCTTGGTGATCCCCTTGAGAAATTCACTTCATGAAAGAATAAGTTACAACTTTGGTTTACAAAGAAAAACCCCCTTAGAACTCTATTCTCTCCACAAGCTCTCTTTTCTCTCTCACCCCTTGCTCAACACTTTGATGCACTTGTGAACACTCACTCACCCTTGGTGTTTCCCTCCTTGGTTTCTAGACTTACAAGACTCCAACCCTTGAGCTCTCTCTCTCCTTGGCTTCCTTGGCTTTTCTCCCAAGCCCTTAGCCCTTTGAACTCCTTTGGATTTCTGATTCCTTGGCCTTAGCACTTTGCACTTAAGCTCTCAAGCACAAGAGCACTAAACACAAAATACTAAGCACTCCTTGTAATGTCTGCACTTCCCACTTAAGTAGACAAGTGGGAAGCCTCCCAACATCATTAGCCACCCTGTAAAAGCCTCTAACATGTGGCAAACCAGCCACCCTAAAAACCAGATCCATGATTCAAGGAAAGTATAAGTGGTAGGCAATCATACAACCCACCACTCTATACTTAATGTTGTTTAAGACTTTTCCTAGTAGCTGCCATATGCCCTAGCACTCATTTAAGACTTTTGGAGGCACATGGAGTTGGGTAGGGATCTGACCCATGTGAAAAGGCCACTTGAAAACGCGTGGAAAAAGTTCAGCCCAGACTGCATGCGACCGGTCGCCAGTTCCTTGCGACCGGTCGCTTTTATACCGATTCAAACACATTTGAATCTGTCTTCATGCGACCGGTCGCCCAAAACCTGCGACCGGTCGCTTCCTGCGAATTCTCCAGCCTTCCAATCTGCTTCAAAACGACCGGTCGCTCAAAACCTGCGACCGGTCGCTTCTCTCGAAGCTTGCATACTCAATGTGAGCCAAATTTCCAACAATCTCCACCTTGGCGAACCATTGATCACCCCGTGAACCATTGTTGACCTCTAGAACATCTTCAACCTCTTAGAAATCGTTCTAGTAATTTCAAAGAGCTCCACCATGGCAATAAACCTCTTGCCTCAATGCACCTTAGGTGAGAAGGTACTCCACCCAATCCTAGACTTGGGCAACCTGGATCCCTTGTGTAGAAGAGAGACCCTCCATGCCAAATTCCTTGCTCCTTGCCATCTTAGAGCCTTGAATTTGTGACATGCCTTGGTATGGAAACTTCATACCAAACCTTTGCTCTATAAATCCCCACTTAGCCAACCTTGCTCTTGGATTTAAGAACACCTTTCTTTTCATCAATGCACCCTTCCAACTTTCCCGCTTCATGCTCCCTATGGCACTCCGAAACGTGGCTGGAACTTCTTGGTCCATCCATCCAAAACCTAGGAACGGTTTGATGGATTCCTTGGGCCCGGACCTTGCTATTGACGATGGCTCCACCTCAAGTAGAACCCCTTTGTGAGTTTGTTGTTGTTGCCCAACTTCTTCAGCCCTTGTATCAAGCTCCACCTTAAGTGAAGACCTCCCATGACCACCTTTGGCAAGAAGCTTCCCTTTAACAACATTCTCCACCTCATCCCTTGTCTTGATTTCACCTTTGTGGACCTTATACTCCACAGCTTCTACACCTTTGAAATCAAGCTCCCTTGATGATAAATTGTTAGTCACACAACCTTGACTAACCTTCCTTGCCCAACCTTTCTTGAGCAAAACTGCAGCTACATTATGTTGGCTTGGCTCCTCCTTGACATTAAGATCTTTTGCCTGCTCTTCCTTAGTAAAACTCCCTGCACCACTTGCAGCTGTACCACCCAAGAGCTTGTATGTGTTGTTTGGTTGAATCTCCCCCTCATAACCACAACGGAACCTTGTGTGATTATGAGCTTCCCTCCTTTGGCCTTGTACGAATACCCTTCTCTATCTAGAGAGCCAAGAGAGAGTAGATTCGTTCTTAGTGAGGGCACAAACCTTACCTCACTAAGACTCCAAACTTCACCACCTTGCAACTTGATCTTCACAGTCCCTATGCCCAAAACTTCACATGTAGTTTTGTCTCCCAACATAATTATGCATACCTTCTTTGCCTCATATGTGTCAAACATCAACTTATTTGAACACACATGATATGAGCACCCGGAATCTAATATCCATCTTGAATCAGAATTTTCACCCGAAGAACTTGCCACGACGTCCCCGTTACGCTTCTCTTCCGTAACCGTCAAAAGTTCACCATCCGCTTCTTCAAAAGTCACGTTGGCTGCACCCGAACCTTCGGCCTTCTTCATCTTGTTCTGCTTCTCCTTCCACACCGGACAATTCCGCCTCCAATGGTCCTTAGACCCACACTCGAAGCATCCTTCATCGTCCTTGGATTTAGCATTCCTCCCTTTGCCTTTATTGCCTCCACGCTTGCTTGAACGGCCCCCTGCGAATAGACCCGCATCTTTAGAGTTCTCCTCCGAACGTTGGGACATCCGGTGATGCGTCATCACATCTTGCACCACCTCCTCAAACTTCAGAGTACTCTTCCCGAACATAAGCGTCGTTCGGAAATGCTTATAAGACGGAGGCAAGGATGTTAGCAACATGAGTGCCTTATCCTCCGTATCATAAACAACTTCCATCCTTTGCAAATCAGCAACACACCTATTAAAATTGGTTAGGTGCTCCATCAGATTTCCACCTTCTTCCATTCGAAGATTAAGAAGTTCCTCCTTGAGAAAGAGCTTGTTGGATAGCGATTTTCCTGCAAACATCTCTTCGAGCTTCTCCCATGTTTGCTTCGCTGTGTCTTGCATCACATTGATGAGCACCTCATCCGCGATGAAGTTCTCAATGGCTCCTCTAGCCAACTCGTCTAGAACACCCCACTCCTCGTCTGTCATGGCTGTAGGCTTCTTCTCCTTGCCTCCCAAGACAACGATGAGATTTTGCTGTGTAAGGGCTGACTTCATCCTCCTTTGCCATAGTGTGAAGTTCTCCTTCCCTGTGAAAGGCTTCAACTCCACCTTCATGCTGACAGCTTGTGGTTGCCTTGAACTGCTTCCACCTTCAGCTCCTTTGTCACTTGCCATCTTCAACACCACTAGCACTTGCTGCTAAACCACAGCTCTGATACCACTTGTTGTGCAAATCGAATGCACTTCCCTAATGATCTTGTTGTTGATGGACTTTGTAACACACACAATGATGGATGAATCACACACACACTCACAGAAAATAACCAAGCACAAATGACACAAGATTTATAGAGGTTCGGCCAACTCTTTGCCTACTTCCTCTTGGTGATCCCCTTGAGAAATTCACTTCATGAGAGAATAAGTTACAACTTTGGTTTACAAAGAAAAACCCCCTTAGAACTCTATTCTCTCCACAAGCTCTCTTTTCTCTCTCACCCCTTGCTCAACACTTTGATGCACTTGTGAACACTCTCTCACCCTTGGTGTTTCCCTCCTTGGTTTCTAGACTTACAAGACTCCAACCCTTGAGCTCTCTCTCTCCTTGGCTTCCTTGGCTTTTCTCCCAAGCCCTTAGCCCTTTGAACTCCTTTGGATTTCTGATTCCTTGGCCTTAGCACTTTGCACTTAAGCTCTCAAGCACAAGAGCACTAAACACAAAATACTAAGCAATCCTTGTAATGTCTGCACTTCCCACTTAAGTAGACAAGTGGGAAGCCTCCCAACATCATTAGCCACCCTGTAAAGCCTCTAACATGTGGCAAACCAGCCACCCTAAAAACCAGATCCATGATTCAAGGAAAGTATAAGTGGTAGGCAATCATACAACCCACCACTCTATACTTAATGTTGTTTAAGACTTTCCCTAGTAGCTGCCATATGCCCTAGCACTCATTTAAGACTTTTGGAGGCACATGGAGTTGGGTAGGGATCTGACCCATGTGAAAAGGCCACTTGAAAACGCGTGGAAAAAGTTCAGCCCAGGCCGCATGCGACCGGTCGCCAGTTCCTTGCGACTGTCGCTTTATACCGATTCAAACACATTTGAATCTGTCTTCATGCGACCAGTCGCCCAAAACCTGCGACCGGTCGCTTCTGCGAATTCTCCAGCCTTCCAATCTGCTTCAAACGACCGGTCGCTCAAAACCTGCGACCGGTCGCTTCTCTCAGCTTGCATACTCAATGTGAGCCAAATTTCCAACAATATGATCCTTCCAATTCTGGATCCGTGGCGTCGTACACAAAGCTCAGGTAGCTAAAATCTGGAAACTGTCAAGACACGAAGAGTTTTTAAAAGTATAGCACATGCATCTACGTAAGCGAAAAAAGTGTATAACAGAAAAAAGTCTTTCCATCATCTTCTTGCTGTGCATCTACGTACAGAAAGCTTGTTTCTTACACACTTTTTTCTGTTTTCTTTTTCGTTTGCCTTTTTTTTCTTTCTTTTTATGAATTAGGGAGGAAGTAGTTTACCATGAGAAGAAGTATTGGCAAGCGACTGAACCTCTGAATATTGAAGATGAAGGACAAAAAGGTGCAACACCAATAGTATAGCTGACATTGATTTCACCATGTTTCTGAAACTTCGGAACACTTTCACACTTTGATGAAGGCAGGCTCTCCCTTCTGTGTAATTTATAGAGGGTAAGGCTTAGTAAGTTGAGTTAAAATAACGATTTCAACAATCAAATGATAAAATGATGACAAAATAATGAACATGGAGGCATTTAAAAAGCATATATTTCTGAAACATGAAGATTTTCCCGAGTACCTAGGGATTTTTGTGTTGAAATGCATTATTTTCATGTGTTATCTCATTTTAAATCACTCGATTTCAATAATACACATATAACAAAAATAAATATTCGAAGTAGGTACATTAATTCTATAAAATAATATTTTAAAGTAGATATAATAAGATTTAGATAAATAAATAAAAAACTTTAACAACATATTCGGGGGTTGTAATTGTGCTATCGAGCTTGACACCTGTATTATACATGCAGGAAGCTCCAAATGACAATCACATCTCTATTTCCGTGCAAAGGAGGTAAATTGTTTTTACAATATATTTGCAATGTCTTAGCTCCATATAGAAATAATATATGTACCCATTATTCTGTTAGGCTTAATTACTGTTTTACACTTTGAAATGGGCGTTCAGGTCTCACTTTACCCACTGAAATTGAAAATTTATCACTTAATCCCAGAATCTCTAAAAATTGCTGAAATTCTCACTTTACCACTTCCCGTCAATTTCCATCAACAAAACCGTTAAATGTGTTAACTTGGCATGTGCATTTTAGTAATTTTAACTATTAAAAAACTTTAAAATCCAAATTAAATATAAACAACAGATTAAAAAATTTTAAAAAATTTAGGGTTAACAAACCCCATTTTCCCTTTCTTCCCTTCCCGTCAAATCACCAACCCCTACCTCCATCTTCCACTCTTTTCTTCCTGGTGACCCTCATACCCAAAGCACTCAGCACACCCCCCTCAAACTCTCTGGTTCCTCTCTCTCTCTCCGATTCGCTGATCTCCATTCAATTTCACTAGTCGATGGTCGGCGGTGGTTCGATGGGTAAGGTTTGTTGGGTTTGATGATGGTGGCTCGATTTGGTATGGGTGGAGTTACTGGTGGGTTCGATTGGATGGTGGTGGTCTGAATTGGTATGGGTGGGGTTGTTTGTGGGTTCAATTGGATGGTGGTAGTTGGATTTATTGCGGGTGATGTGGATAGTGGTGGTGTTGATAGTGTGGATAGGGTTGATTGGGTAGAGGTGACAATGAGGTTTACTACTGCTTCTTATGATGACTATGGTCTAACTGGGTGGTGGGTTTGATGGTGGAGGTTGTGGCGGTTTGACTGTGATCGAAGGGGGGGACCTCGGTCTTGGAAAACACATAATCAGGCTTAAAAAAGGAAAGTATTTTTAAATTTAACTTGGATTTTAAATTTTTTAATAAATATTCCCAAAAACAGGGAAAAAAACCATTTCGTCCACCCATATTATAACACGTGTACAAGATGTATCATGTGACCATACCACCGTAGTATTCTATAATTTCACGTGTGTGAGGCCAACCTTGTTACTTGTTATGTGGTCAAATGATATGAACCCACAAAAGACACTCCCTAACCTTATTTTAGACTTAATTGAAATAATGTAATATGTATTATGAATTAATAAACTTTGTATTTTTTTTACACATGTTATGAATTAAATTATTTTTTCATTGTTGTTTAAAAATTTGTAACAAAAAGATTTGATAGACTTAGAAACAAAAGAGGCCCGGCTTGACCTGTCTAGCTGCAAGAAAGCAAAATTGGACTTAAATTATGGGAGCTGATTTTCCCACTCCCCTTTTGTCCCCTTACACTCCCTTTTATTTTTTTAAATATTTTTTAATAAATTTTGTTCTTTTTGGTTCTTTCTACCTTTAATCCTGCACTAATTTCTTTATTCTTCCTCCGAGTCTGCAACTTCCATAAACAAAATTTGGTTGAAATTTTTCTAAAATTCATAACTTTCTCTCTAGTTGTCGGATTCACGAACCGTTTTCGCTTACAGGATCGTGAGATAAAGCCCAAAACTATAAGGTAAATTTTAAGAGCTGTTGTTGAGGAAAGAAGCCAAGTTTGTGTGGACAGAAGAGTGTGAACGAAGTTTCCAAGAGCTTAAGAAGCGATTGACCACCGCACTGTTTTAGCTCTTCCCGACAACGGGGGTAATTTTGTGATCTACAGTGATGCATCATTGCAAGGTTTGGGGTGTGTATTGATGCAACATGATCGGGTGATTGCTTATGCATCTAGGCAACTCAGGACGCATGAGCAGAACTACCCTACACATGATTTGGAACTTGTTTGCGATTGTGTTCGCCCTTAAAATTTGGCGGCACTACTTGTATGGAGAAACATGTCAGATTTTCACTGATCACAAAAGTCTCAAGTACTTTTTCACCCAGAAGGAATTGAATATGAGACAAAGGCGTTGGCTAGAGTTGATAAAGGATTATGATTGTACCATAGAGTATCACCCTGGTCGAGCCAATGTTGTGGCGGATGCTTTGAGCAGGAAGTCGGTGGCAAGTTTAGCTCACCTCAGAGTAGAGTATCTTCCATTGTTGGTAGAGTTGAGAAAAGATGGGGTTGAACTGGAGTTGAACCAACAAGGCGGATTACTTGCCAGACTCCATGTGAGACCCATATTAGTTGAACGGGTGATTGCAGCCCAATTGGAGGATCCTACACTGTGCGTGATAAGGTTGGAAGTAGAGAATGGTACACGGACGGATTATGCAGTGAGAAGAGATGGAGCCTTGGTAGCTGGGAATCGTCTGTGTGTTCCAAAGGTCAATGAAGAATTAAAAAGGGAAATCTTAGAAGAAGCTCATTGTTCAGCCTATACTATGCACCCAGGTAGTACCAAGATGTACCGAACAATCCGAGAGTACTACTCATGGCCGCATATGAAGGAAGACATAGCCAGGTATGTGAGCAGATGTTTGGTTTGCCAACAGTGAAAGCGGAGCGGCGAAACCATCGGGACTTATGCAACCCCTTCCAATTCCTGAATGGAAGTGGGAACACATTACCATGGACTTTGTTTTCAAACTCCCTCGTACTCAAAAGGGACATAATGGAATTTGGGTGATAGTTGACCGACTCACCAAATCCGCTCACTTCCTCCCTATCAAAGAAACTTATTCGCTTGCGAAACTTGCTAAGCTCTTTGTGGACGAAATTGTGAGGTTGCATGGAGCACTGTGTCCATTGTATCGGACAGGACCCTAGATTCACATCTCGTTTACGGAAGAGTATGCAAGCGACTATGGGTACTAAGTTACGATTTAGTCTTGCTTTCCACCCCAAACCGATGGTCAATCAGAAAGAACAATTCAAACCCTGGAGGACATGTTGAGATCTTGTGTATTGCAGTTTGAAGATAGTTGGAATAGTCATCTTCCTTTAGTTGAATTTGCCTACAACAACAGTTATCATTCGAGTATTGCAATGGCTCCTTATGAAGCTTTATATGGGAGACAGTGTCGAACTCCTATCTGTTGGAATGAAGTGGGGGACAAGAAGTTGGACAAAGTTGATAATATTCGGATGACAACAGAAAAAGTCAAGATGATTAAAGAGAAACTTAAAACTGCTCAAGACCGACAGAAAAGTTATGCAGACAACAGGTCCAAAGATCTTGAATTTGCAGTTGGTGATTGGGTGTTTTTGAAGTTATCTCCTTGGAAAGGTGTGATGAGGTTCGGGAAACGTGGGAAGCTAAGTCCCCGTTATATTGGACCTTATGAAATCACGGAACGCATTGGACCAGTTGCCTACAGACTTGCCTTACCTTCAGAACTATCTCGGATCCATGATGTGTTTCATGTATCTATGCTACGGAAGTATATGCCTGATCCTTCTCATGTCCTAGAATATCAACCTGTGGAGTTAAGAGATGATCGACCTATGAGGAACAACCGTACAGATCTTAGACAGAAAAAGAACAGAGGTTGCGAAACCGAAGTATTCCCGTAGTAAAGGTGTTGTGGAGAAGTCAGACCGTAGAGGAAGCTACGTGGGAACCCGAGGCACGATGCGGGCCCGCACTTTACCTCTTCGAATGATGTATGAATTTCGAGGACGAAATTTCCTTAAGGGGGTAGGTTGTAACATCCGTGACCCAAACTTTAATTAAATTAAATTAATTTAATTAATTATGTGAAATTACGATTTTGCCCCTAAGGTTAGAGTCGTAAAGGTCACATTTTTATCCGTTTAGAATTTCACGAAACCGATCACGCCATTGCGACGGGCTCGTCAACGAGTCCGTAGTCGGGCGGCACGTCCCGATCCGAGGTCCGTAACACTAAAAGGGCATTTTGGGTATTTTGATTTTTGGAGAAAACCCTAAAACTACCCGATCAGCCAGCGTGCACGCGTCGAGACACCCGCTCAGCCCCTCTCTCTCTCTTCCGTCTCTCCTCTCTCGACCCCGACGCTCTCTCTCTTCGATTCTCCCTCATCCGAGCACGGCGAGGCACGGCACCGGTGCCATTAGAACCGGCTCGAAGCCCCGGCCACGTCCCACCCCTTTTCCGGCCGGAAACCTCGAGATTGGCCGGCGGTATCGACTGGTTTAAGCCGGTTCTTCACGGCTTCGTTCCGGCGGCTCCGCAGCCATCTCGGCGGATCGTATGAAACTCAACCCCTCAACCTCCTCAAGCTAGTCGCGTCCTTGGTTTCGGTCAATTTGGTGCCCCGAGCGTTCGATCCAAACCAGAATCTGGCCGGTTTTCAAAGTGAAATTCCGGCCAGTTGCCGGTCGTTTGAGGCGGCCACCCAAGAGGATAAGTTGCTCAACTCGACGAGGGGAAGCTATAGCCTAGGCGGTGAGCGGCGGTGACGAGTTTTTCCGGTGACGGAATTACTCAACACACCCACGCGCGGGCGGCGCGTGTGGCGGCGCGTGGGCACTGTAGTGGTGCCACATTTTGTTCTGATGCGCTCCTCGTGTCGTCCCGAGCGCGTCGGTGTTTTCGGATTTCAATTCGGACGTCGTTCGGATGTCGAGCGGGTATGCGCTATTGCGCGTAACCTGGTTCGACGTGTTTGAACCGTCGGATCAAACCCAAACTCAGCTACGTAGTTCCCCGTATTTCTAGGACTGTGTAGAAACTGTCGGATCAAGGATTGGAGTCCCGGATACTCCAATCCATTAACCCTAGGGTTAGGTTAGTTGTTAACCGTCCGATCGTGCGATCGTGAGCAATCCGACCGTTCGATCGTGACCAAACTTTCAGGATAGGTTCAGTAAGCCGTGTAGAACTCGTAGGAACTTTCGGATCGAAGATTGGAGTCCGTGGACCCCGCGGCCCCGGTTGACCAGATCGGGCGGTTTGACCGCACGGTTGACTTTTAGTCTTCCGAAGTGGTTTGACCTGCCATGAAGTTTACTTAACCCTAGAACCTCCCGAACGTCTCACGTACACTTTAAACCCGGAAATAGGATTTGAATTTAAATTCAATTGCGGTTGACTTTTGTTGACTTATTCCTCGTATTCCGTAATAGGTACTCGGGCTCGAGGTTCACGGCGAGCAGGACCCTCTCGAGGTCAAGCGGCGTGGGATTACTTGTGAGTGGACATTGTTTTGAATCGGCATTATTTTTAAAGATTGAAAAACTATGCATATGAACTTATTTAATTGAATTGTGGATTTTTATGTGAATTTAATTATTGAATTTCATATATATGGTTTATTGGGAATATTAAGGTTATATTTAATTGGTTATAAATATGTTGAGTTCCGATTTACTTATTCGGATATGATTGGTTATCTTTGACTATGACTTTGATTATATTTTCGTGTCGGATGTTGGCCGTCACCAACGTCCGGTGGTCTTGTGTTCAAGTTTTGGGTACGGTTTGAATACCACAGGATTTAGGGTATGTCAAGGTTATGTGTTTTTGTTAGAGTGCTATTAGCACCACCTATGTACCTCCCGATTACTTGGTTACGTAAAGGATAAAGGATAACGGAACCCGGTTCACCCTTGGCGGGGTGTTCTTGTAGGCCCTTGCTTGCAGTGATCTGTAGCGCGTAGGACTTTATTCACCGCACACTATTGAGGTATTTTCTTCTGTGCGTGTCTGGGAGTTAGTCCCCATTTGGGACGGCTTATTCCCTGGCCACGTGGTTGTAAAGGTATTTTTCTCCATGTGGTCACCAACAATCCCCGTGTTGGATTGTTTCCTGTACAAAATGGTATAGTAGTCTCTTACCTACGGGTATCTATATATATATATATATATGTATTTGTTTATCTATTTATTTATTTAATTATATTACCTATATTATTTATTTATACTAGTCCTCTTAACATTTGGGTAAAAACTCTTCCTCGTTTGTCGGGACTATGACATGCGTTGAAAGAGGGGATTCTTAGCATTGGAAAGAGGTCAGTCTATTATGGGATATTATTGGCTTTATGTTGAAATTATTTGGATTCTTGGATTTCAATCACTTACGTATATAAATGATTTAATTGCATGTTTCGACATCGTTTTGAAACGGTGGGGATAGTATGTTGATTTCAATTATGATAAAACTTTGTTTTTGTCCACTCACAATCTTCTCGCTTTGCGCCCCCGTGCAGAGTTCGATCGCAGCCGAGTACCCGAGCCAAGACTTGTATTCCCGAGCCCTGTACTTGTAGGGCACTTCTATCTGTATTACTTTCAGTTAAACTCATACTTTGGTTGTAAAACTAAAGAGAATTCTTAGATTGCTCTGTTATCGCCCGTTTAGGGTTGGATTCAAGGCCGGAGGCCTAGTGTGCAAACCGTGTGCTTTTACTTTGTGCGTGCTGCAGTTGGTGTTGTTTCGTTGTTTTTAACAGGGTGAAGAAGTTTTGGTAAAGTCCCTTTTTCAGAGGAGACTCTGCGGATTTTCGGCAGAGTCCCGCCATCTTTCCGTACTTTAAGGAAATGATGGTAGTTTAATTAGTGAGCGGGCCCGACATGGGTTAAATGTCGGAAACACCACAGGATCCGGCGTGGGTCCCGAGGGGATTCGGTCGGGTCTGTCAGAAATTGGTACTTAGGTGACGAGGGGTAAATTTTACGACACTTAAACAAAACGCAACAATCTTCACACACTTTAGACCTTGACCAAAAACACTTATGACTAGTCAACTACTAGTCATGAACAACCACAATCAAGAATACACACAGAGCATGCCACAATGTACCTGCAACCCTAGAAAATTACTAGTGACAACCTAGGCACTCAGAAAGACCCGTCAATCTAGGCATCCCTTGTGCTAGCAACAACTATGGTGGAAGTGTGTGAAATCATCATAATCAAGTAAACACCAAACATCAGATAATAATGACTAGTCAACTACAAAGACACAAACCCAGAATTCATACGATGACTAGTCAACCATCAGGAACACAAACCCAGAATTCATGTGATGACTAGTCAACCACCAAGAACACAAACCCATAAATTCATATATGCAAACCAGAAATTTGTTCACCTAGAAACCCACCATTGGGAAAAACTGGGGGTCATCAACCAACCAGGCAATCCACTAAGTAGAAAAAGATTCTTACAAAGGAACACAAGTAAGCTCAAGAAAAACCTAGATCTATTTAGGAATATGAGCTATACCTCCTTTGTGCAATCTTCTTCTCCAACTTAGCAAAGCTTCAAGCTCAGTCATTCATGGCAATGGCAGCTCCTTCTCAACTCGTTCATCCCATGGCACCAGCTTGCAAGCTCTAACTCAGACTGAAACCAAAATTTGGATTCAAAGGAGAATGACCAATTTCTTCAAGAAACCATACTCTTGAAGAAATCAGTCTTGAATCTGACCTAGATATAAATGAGAGAGTGTTTTAATTAGCTAGATGCATATTTTCATTTTTCAAAAAGAAACAATTTGGAAAACTCAAAGATGAAAAATATGAAGGTGGCTCTTGAGGAAGAAGCGATAGTTTCCAAGGAAACTTTCCAAAACTTGCCTACAAAAGTGACGGCCCCAAAATGAGGAATTAGTTTTCTTTTACACCAAAATTCCTAGGTTAGAATCGTACTATGGCAGCTTAGAATTTTGCAGAATAAGACAAAAACATATGGGTAGTATCCAGCTGGACCAGTGAGCTGGAATTCCTACTAAGGCAGAGGTTGACTAGTCATATGAAGGAAGGATGACTAGTCATAATCTTCAGAAGTTAGAAAATGCAATGTAATGCAATGCAAAAATTACCTTTTGTCAAACCCATTGTTGTCCATCATAATGTAGCCAATTAAGCATACCTAGAGATGTAATTCTTAATCTAGACTAGAGCTTGAGAAAATACAATGATTATCCTATTACAAAATACAAAATCCATACACTTACAGAAAGAATAAAAAAGAACAGAATTGATTAAAAAATATTTTAAAAAAAAGGGAGTGTAAATGGACAAAAGATGAGTGGGTAAATTAGCTCCCTTAATTATTCCAGAAACAATTTGCGGAAACATGTTTCAATGTTGTGATAGCAGAGTAGCATGCCATTATATTCTCGAGCAATACCATTGTCACGCCTCGGACCTGGGGGTTGGTGGAAATCCCGCTCCAGGTGCGTGAGAGAAATAAAAAATATAAAGAAATATAAAGAGTAGCCGAAACATGGGTTTAAAATTAACTTCTCTTATAAAATAGCTCCAAAGTCTTGCAAGTGTACAATAAATAAATAAAGCTTTATTACTCTCATCTAATTCAACCTCAATTGGTTTAGTCCTTGTCTTGCTCACTAACTCATCTAAAAACTTAAACAGGATGAGGGATGAGCAACCACAGCTCAGTAAGTAGATTATGTACTATGCCAATCAATCAATGTCGTTTTACACATTGTAGAAAATATCATGAAAAGATACACCAATCCAGATCATATCACATCATCCCTTCATATCTCGGTTATCCTTCATAGCATGTAACCAACCACGTGACCCCTATTGGCCTCACTGCCCTATGTCCCAGTGTGGTACATCTATCCCTCGGATACCCCAACATTGAAGTTCTCATATTCCATGAATAATACATACTTCATAAATATTCCAATCAATATATATATATAGTGTGAAAGATTGCAGCAAATTAGACACGCTTGACTTGAAATAGAGAGATATTTGTAAATAGAACAAATCCACGATAATTCATCATTTTCATATTTTATCACAAAATAAGAACTTTTAGAACACATTACATAAAACACTCACCTCGATAATGAAAACCCTTAAAATAAATTGGCAAGACAACCCATCTACCTATCTCCACGTACTGCCACCCAAGCCAAGTTCCAAGAGTTTCATCACCACTCCCTCCCTCCACTACTACAAAAATCGAAATAGACGTCGGTAAAATGACGACGGACAAAATAAATACCGTCGTTAAATTTTAAACGCCGACGGTAATATAAAAACCGACGTGGATCAGAAACTAAAACACCTAAAAATTGGAAATTCATTTGGGCATTTTTAAAACACGACGCATAAAACTTTAAAAGTGTCGTCTTATTAAACATGCCATTCCGATCAGAAAAAAGACAACAAATAAACGACGACGGTATGTGTAAATATACCGACGTAGTAATTATAGACGTCATTTTACATATAATACCACCGTTTTGAACATCCAATGAACACGACGGTAATTGTATTATTAGAGACGTATCAAGTACTATTTAATACGACCGTAATTTATAATTACCGACATGTAAAGGTAATTAACCACGTCTGTTTTATTATTTTACGCCGTATTATACATTGGATTACGACAGTACTTATAAATAAAAGGTGGTGGTAAGCAGTTACCACGTCGTCATAATATAATATAACGTCGTGGTTTTTCAGATAATACAACAGTTCTATAAATTATATCGTCGTTGTAAATCATTTTAACGTCGTTTATATTAATTATACCGTAGTTGTTATTTAAAACAAGCGCGACAACAAAAGTCCAAATAAACGTCAAGATAACGACGACGGAAATCATAAATACCGTCGTTGTAGGTTTCAAATTCGAGACTTTCGAACTGAAACGTCTCGCTTTATCTGCGAATTGGAGACTGAAATGGCGGTTTTTAGGTTTCCAAGTCGAAATAAAGGCCCTTTTCGGTTTCCAAGTCTTAATTAAGTCACTTTTAGTTTTCCAATTCTAAATATTTCCTTTAAATTGTAGTTTTTATTCCAAACGTTCAGTCTGAATTCTCACATCTCCGAATGGTTTCAGTCATGCAAGATGTCTCTCTTTGGAACTCAGTTGTGTTTTTGCACCAAACCAATCTAAGAACTTCGGTTTGGTGCAAAACAACAATCGAGTTCCCAAAGATTAAAAATTTTGTTTCTTGTTTAACACAAATTTCTATTTCTCTGTTGTTTTTGTATTTAAGACGTCGGTTTTGTAACTAATCGACGTAGTATAGGTTTATAACGCCTATTATTTAAAAACCGTCGTGTATATTTTAATTTATACACGGTTTAATTTTACTTTCCGTCGTTTATATCCAAGTTAGAGGAAATCCAAATAAGTTTATAAATGTATCTCTAACTGAAACTTGCTTTTTGTTTTTAATCTTGGTTTTGCAGTGCAAGAAGGCAACGCTAGCTCATACACACACAAGAACAAATTGAAGAAATTCGGATCGAATTATAGTTTAATGAAACAAATTATTTTGTATGTATAGGAATGAAGATTGGTAAATATTTTGTATGGATATATAGGAATGAAGATTGGTAAATATTTTGTACGTAATTATTATTGATCTTCAAGTTTTATGAAATAAATTATTCTTGAGTATATTTATTGTTCACAAAGCATTATATATGGTTGTTTTTTTAGCAAGAAAAAATCGCTGCAGAGAACCATTGGAAGCAAGAAAAAAATATAAAAATGTAAAATTACTAAATCTTTGGATATAATAAACGACAGTTCTTTCAAATAAACCGTCGTCTTTACATTAATAGACGACAATTCTATCACAAAACCGACTTCTTTACATATAATAGACGACATTTCTGTCATAAAAATTGTCGTCTTTATATATAATAGACGACATGTTTTCATAAAAACTGACGTTTTTAAATATAATAGACGACTCTTATTAACATACGTATCAAGTGCTATTTAATACGACCGTAATTTTATAATTACCGACATGTAAAGGTAATTAACCACGTCTGTTTTTAATATTTTATGCCGTATTAGATGTTAGACTACGACAGTTCTTATAAATAAAAGGTGGTGGTAAATCATTACTACGGCGTTATAATATAATATAACGACGTGGTTGTTCAGATAATACGACAGTTCTATTAATTATATCGCCATTGTAAATCATTTTCACGTCGTTTATATTAATTATACCGTCGTTGTTGTTTAAAACAAGCGCGACAACAAAAGTCCAAATAAACGTCAGTACAACGACGACGGTAAACATAAATACCGTCGTTGTAGGTTTCAATTTCGAAACTTTCGAACTGAATCGGCACGCTTTATCTGCCAAATTGGGAACTGAAACGGCGGCTTTTAGGTTTCCAAGTCGAAATAAAGGCCCTTTTCGGTTTCCAAGTCTTAATAAAGTCACTTTTAGTTTTCCAATTCTAAATAATTCGTTTAAATTGCTGTTTTTATTCCAAACGTTCTGTATATCTCAATTCTCACCTCTCATGCAAGAATGTCTTTCTTGCGAACTCAGTTTTTGTTGTACACCCAACCCATCTAAGAACTTCGGTTGGGTGTAAAACAAGAACTGAGTTCTCAAGTAGGATTGTATATTTAGTTTCTTGTTAGCACAAATTTCTATTTCTCCGAAGTTTTTTTTATTTAAGACGTCGGTTTTGTAAATAATCGACGTAGTATATGTTTATAACGTCCGTATTATTTAAAAACCTTCGTGTATATTTTAATTTATACGTCGTTTTTATTTTACTTTCCGTAGTCTTTAAAAACGCGGTCTTTTGAAAAATTTGACCGCGAATTGTAATTTTTCGAATTTTCCCTAAACCCTATATATATAACATTTCGCTATCTTTCTTCAACTCATATTCTGACCTTAAAGTTTTCTTTCTCCATCAAAGTTGCTCCAAGTCGAGGTACATTTCATTCCGGCTGCTCATATTCTAATCTTTCATTCCGGTTTTCAGTTTCTCAAATTATTTGAAGTTTATTTGCTCCAAGTCGGAGGAAATCCAAATAAGTTATGCTCCCCACTTCGGCTTTTGTTTCTTGTTTCTTTTTTTTAATCTGTTAAATGTATCTCTAACTAAAACTTGCTTCCTTTTTTTTTAATCCTGTTTTGCAGTGCAAGAAGGCAACGGTAACTCATACACACAAGAACAAATTGATGAAATTCGGATCGTTGTAGAGATATATAGGAATGAAGATTGATATTTTGTAATTATTATTGAATATTCAAGTTTTATGAAACAAATTATTCTTCTAGATTCATAGGAAGATGGATTATTTGGAGCTGAATTTATTGTTCACAAAGCATTATGGTTGTTTTTTTAGCTAAAATCGTTGTAGAGAACAATTGGAAGCAAGGAAAAAAAGGTAAAATGTAAAAATAAAACATCTTTGGATATAATAAACCTCAGTTCTTTCAAAAACCATCGTCTTTACATCAATAAACGACTATTCTATCACAAAACCGTCTTCTTTACATATAATAGACGACATTTTTTCATAACAACCGTCGTATTTACATATAATAGACGATCGTTATTTCATAATAGACGACATATTTCACAATAATAGACGATCGTTATTTCATAATAGACGACATATTTCACAATAATAGGCGATTGTTATTTCATAACAACCATCGTATTTACATATAATAGACGATCGTTATTTCATAATAGACGACAGTTCTTAAAAACCGTCGTCTTTACTTATAATAGACATCATTTTTTTATAAAAACACGTCGTCTTTAAATTAATAGACGTCGGTTTTTAGTAAAAGCGTCGTTTAATATATAATATAGACGGCGGTATTTTACCGTCGTGGTTTTATGCGTAAAAGATGTCGGTCGTTTCCTCGACGGTTGAGAAAGTAAATTTACGACGGTAAATTACCGTCGTCTATTGCGATTTTTGTAGTAGTGCGCTCTCTCTCTAAAAGAACTATCACTTTGCATGGAGTGCATGCTATCTCTATGTCGTTGTAGTATTGCACTACTTCACAAGACTAACTAATATGTGTGTTTCAAAAGAACCATCGAAGAGTTCTATTTATACTACAAAGAGGCGGCAACTAATGGCTTTTGATTGGTGGAATGTGAGGCTGGTGATATGCCAACAGCTCATGCTTTAAACAAAGGCTTAGTCATCTAGGTAGACACCTGTGAAGAAATTAGGGTGGTGCATGTGGGTAAGATTTGATGTAAATACCACTATATAACAAACACATAAATATTATTATAGTAGTATTATTCTTAATAATTATTCTAAAAATAACAAGAATTATTTATTTTATTAGTCCCTAAACTTAAACCAGATTTGCATTTGAGTTCCTCAATTTCCAAAACCGTTCCCGTGGTCTTTCAACTTCAGTTTTGTTAGGACAAATGGTCCTACCATCAATTTTGTTAACTTTCTGTTAAATGCAGCTGTAAAATGGTAATTTTATATTTTTTTAAATTTTAAATTGATTAAAATATGAATAAAATATTTTAAAAAATAAGAAAAAAAAATCAAATCTCTCTCTCTCCGATTTCTTCTCTCCCCATTCTGCCATGACCACCCTCCAACAGCCAAACTCATCCGATAGCCACGACCTCCAACCCCCTAACACACCTCACCGGAAGATTTTTTTAGTTTGACTGGAGATAGGAATAAGCTATTTTTAATTTTTAGTATGACTTAGATCCCAAGACCATATGAAATGATGTAAAACCCCTGAATATAATGAATCCGCAGCCCAGAAACAATGACCAAAGCAAGAGTTCCGACCCATCTTGGCACTGAATGAGGAGTAGTCTTATCCAGATAATACTGATAGAGCCTCGACATGTCAAATATCCATTTGTTGACAGGTGATGCCGCCGAGGCACTCTCGCCCCCAACTCCCTCCATTCAATTCAATTTCCAAGCTTCACAATCTGTTAATACAATGGTACGGTCTTATCAAACTAAGTAGTCACCATCACAAGAAGCACCAAACATAAATATGTGTATGAATGAGTTTATATGTGGATATATGTATGTTTATATGTTGATGTGTATGTCTATATGTATGCATCATGTATGATAGGCTAGCAGCAAACTCAAATGAACACAGTAGAACCCTTATGCAACAACCAATCCCAATCCAGGATATGTGTAGAAGAGAAGAAATCCTAATCTGGATTTCCGAATGCTAAGAGAATATAGAATGAGAAACCTTAGAGGCTTTCACTAATTTTTGGGCCCAAGAAAAGATGGAAAACCAGTAAGGAAAGTGATAGGGAAGCTGACCTTCGATGACTGCCAAGCTTGGAGAGCGGCGAGAATTGATTGGTGAGACATTCGATGGCGATCTTATTTGTCTAACGAATCAAGTTGAAGGATCACGAGCGATTTTGGAAATCGGCGACTCAAACGCAAACCTATCTAAGTTCACGGACTAATAAAACGATTAACCCAAAATAACAACTATATATACATACTGCGGCAAGATAACTACAAATAACCAATATACATATATAATCAATTAAACATAATTTAACTTATAAACTAATAGATAGCAAAATATTTAATTTCCCAAAGTATTAATATATAAAGTTGAAGGACCAAGGAACGATTTTGGAAATTGAGAGACTCAAATGCAAATCGGGTCTAAGTTCACGGACTAATAAAATGAATAACCCAAAATAACAACTATATATACATACTATGTGGCAAGATAACTACATATAACCAATATACATATATATATATATATATATAATCATTAAACATAATTTAACTTATAAACTAATAGATAGCAAAATATTTAATTTCCCAAAATATTTATATATATATATATATATAATTTTAAAATATAGGGCTTCACAATCTTAATGCTTAATTATTGTGAAAAAATTAATGCTTGTTATTACCAAAAATATATAATAAAAAAATGCCTGCGTAGAGTTGGAAATACAGTGGCTTCATAAGACTAAGACTAGGGGCATTTCGATCAAGTTATTAATCAGTTGATACAACTAGGGGAATTTCTTGCATTTTGAACGTGCTGTTGTCTTTTGATCCCATAACCGACATTAAAAAGATTAACTACAGTAAAACCCCCAAATTATAGGGTCATTTTCAAGTTCATACCCTTTTTAGAGAAATTTACGAGTACATACTCAACGTCACGGAAACCTTACAATTTGCCCCTCCGTTAGCCAAACCGTCGTAAAATCCGTTAATCGATGACGTGTCAAAAGTGGGACCTATTTTTTGATGACGTAGACTTCCACGTGGACAAAAAATTAATAAAAAAATTATTTTAAAATTATTTTAATAAAACTCTCTCTCTCTCTCTCTCTCTCTCTACGAACCCGAACACGAACCCGTAAGAAAAAAACCCAATTCCTCTCACCAAAACCCCAATTCTCCAGCCATAAACCAGCCCCTTCGCCACTCACGAACCCCAGGCCATTCGCAACCTCCAAAGACTCTCGTCACCCACCGAGCCACCATCTCCAACACCCACCCAGCCTCCACCACTCTCGTCACCCACCCAGCCACCATCTTCGACACCCACCACTCTCGTCTTGGAGGGAAGGGGAAGAGTCGAAGAGGGTTTCGGAGAGGTAGGGTCGGAAGAAATCCGCAGAGAACTGGAAGTGAGCAATCTGGTGGGCTCGGAAGAAATCGGCATAGAGACCTGCACCTCTTTCTGCAAGAACCTCAGCCTCCGATTCAAATCATCCACAACCCAAGATTTTTCACCAACATTTCTCACCATCTCAGGTGACAGAACAGGTTTCAAAGCCCTAGAGACCAGATTAGAAACTCCACACACAGCAAAACAAACCAAGCTTAAACCCAAAATCATTCTCCAAAAATCATACCCAAAACCCCAATTTCTCTCCCTCTTCTTCATCTTTTCCTTCACTTTCAATCTTGCAGACGATTTATGACCCTGGGACACTGGAATATGAGGAGAGTTTGATCTGGGTGTGGACAAAACCGAAGCATCAAAAGAGATGGGAGTGAGTTCAACACTACGGGTGTGGCTGTCATGATTTTCAGATCGGTCGTCTTCCATGGCGGCGGTGGTGGTGCTCGATTTCACTGAGGATGATGTTGTGGTTATCATGGTTGACGAAGATGAGAAGACGATTTTCATGGCTGCTTGGGTGCTTTAGGGTTTAAGAGAGTGAAGATGGTAACGATGGGAAGAAATCGGCAGAGCGAGAGAGAGAGAGTTTTTAGAATTTTTAAAATTTAATATGTTTAATTTTTAAAAATAATTTAAACAAAAAAATAATTTTTTATTAATTTTTGGTTCACGTGGAAGTCCACGTCATCAAAAAATGGGTCCCACTTTTGACACGTTATTATTTAATGGATTAACTAACGGTTTGGCTAACGGATGGTATGTACTCGTAAGTTTTTGTGACGTTGATGTACTCGTAAGTTTTTGTGACATTGAGTATGTACTCGTTGTGAGATCCCACATCAGCTAACGGAGAAGGGGTGATGTGTCTTATATGTACACGCCCACCTCCAAATAGCACGAGGCCTTTTGGGAGCTTCACGGCCGAGTCGAGGAACTCCAAAGTTAAGCGAGTTGGGGCCTAGAGCAATCCCGGGAGAGGGTGACCTCTTTGGGAAGTTGCTAGTGAGTTCCCAAAAACAAACCGTGAGGGCCTCGGCCCAAAGCGGACAATATCGTGCTACGGTGGAGCGATTCGGGGATGTGACAATTTGGTATCGAGCCACTCTGCCGTGTGGTGCGAGTGTGCCGACGAGGACGTCGGGCCCTAAGGGGGTGGATTGTGAGATCCCACATCGGCCAACGGAGAGGGGTGATGTGTCTTATATGTACATGCCCACTTCCAAACAAAGACGAGTCCTTTTGGGAGCTCACCGGCCGAGTCGAGGGAACTCCAAAGTTAAGCGAGTTGGGGCCTAGAGCAATCCCAGGATGGGTGACCTACTGGGAAGTTGCTCGTGAGTTCCTAGAAACAAAACCGTGAGGGCCCCGGCCCAAAGCGGACAATATCGTGCTACGGTTGAGCGATTCTAGGATGTGACACTCGTAAATTTCTCTAAAAAGGGTATGAACTTGAAAATGACCCTATAGTTTGGAGGGTTTACTGTAGTTTTTCCTTAAAAAAACATAGAACATCAACGGATAGTATATACGGTTTACGGCAGCATTTCCTTTCAAACTCAGGTTTTGCAAGGACAAGTTGTACACAATGATAACTAGGACCCACTACTACAAAAATCGCAATAGACGACGGTAATTTACCTTCGTAAATTTACTTTCTCAACCGTCGAGGAATAGACCGACATCTTTTACGCATAAAACCACGACGGTAAAATACCGTCGTCTATATTATATATTAAAATGACGCTTTTACAAAAAACTGACGTCTATTAATTTAAAGACGACGTGTTTTTATAAAAAAAAAAAATGACGTCTATTATAAGTAAAGACGACGGTTTTTAAGAACCGTCGTCTATTATGAAATAACAGTCGTCTATTATATGTAAATACGACGGTTGTTATGAAATAACAATGCGTCTATTATTGTGAAATATGTCGTCTATTATGAAATAACAGTCGTCTATTATATGTAAATACGACGGTTGTTATGAAAAAATGTCGTCTATTATATGTAAAGAAGACGGTTTTGTGATAGAATAGTCGTCTATTGATGTAAAGACGATGGTTTTTGAAAGAACTGAGGTTTATTATATCCAAAGATGTTTTATTTTTACATTTCACCTTTTTTTCCTTGCTTCCAATTGTTCTCTACAACGATTTTAGCTAAAAACAACCATAATGCTTTGTGAACAATAAATTCAGCTCCAAATAATCCATCTTCCTATGAATCTAGAAGAATAATTTGTTTCATAAAACTTGAATATTCAATAATAATTACAAAATATCAATCTTCATTCCTATATATCTATACAAAATATCATATCCATAATATTAAACTATATATCTCTACAATGATCCGAATTTCATCAATTTGTTCTTGTGTGTATGAGTTACCGTTGCCTTCTTGCACCGCAAAAGCAGGATTAAAAAAAGGAAGCAAATTTTAGTTAGAGATACATTTAACAGATTAAAAAAAGAAACAAGAAACAAAAGCCGAAGTGGGGAGCATAACTTATTTGGATTTCCTCCGACTTGGAGCAAATAAACTTCAAATAATTTGAGAAACTGAAAACCGGAATGAAAGATTAGAATATGAGCAAATGGAATGAAATGTACCTCGACTTGGAGCAACTCGATGGAGAAAGAAAACTTTAAGGTCAGAATATGAGTTGAAGAAAGATAGCGAAATGTTATATATATAGGGTTTAGGGAAAATTCGAAAAATTACAATTCGCGGTCAAATTTTTCAAAAGACCGCGTTTTAAAGACGACGGAAAGTAAAATAAAAAAGACGTATAAATTAAAATATACACGACGGTTTTTAAATAATACGGACGTTATAAACATATACTACGTCAATTATTTACAAAACCGACGCCTTAAATAAAAAAACTTGGAGAAATAGAAATTTGTGCTAACAAGAAACTAAATATACAATCCTACTTGAGAACTCAGTTCTTGTTTTACACCCAACCGAAGTTCTTAGATGGGTTGGGTGTACAACAAAATCGAGTTCGCAAGAAAGACATTCTTGCATGAGAGGTGAGAATTGAGATATACGTAACGTTTGGAATAAAAACAGCAATTTAAACGAATTATTTAGAATTGGAAAACTAAAAGTGACTTTATTAAGACTTGGAAACCGAAAAGGGCCTTTATTTCGACTTGGAAACCTAAAAGCCGCCGTTTGATTCCCAATTTGGCAGATAAAGCGTGCCGATTCAGTTCGAAAGTTTCAAATTGAAACCTACAACGACGGTATTTATGTTTACCGTCGTCGTTATCTTGACGTTTATTTGGACTTTTGTTGTCGCGCTTGTTTTAAACAACAACGACGGTATAATTAATATAAACGACGTGAAAATGATTTACAACGGTGATATAATTAATAGAACTGTCAGATTATCTGAACAACCACGTCGTTATATTATATTATAACGCCGTAGTAATGATTTACCACCACCTTTTATTTATAAGAACTGTCGTAGTCTAACATCTAATACGGCGTAAAATATTAAAAAACAGACATGGTTAATTACCTTTTCATGTCGGTAATTATAAAATTACAGTCTTATTAAATAGCACTTGATACGTATGTTAATAAGAGTCGTCTATTATATTTAAAAACGTCAGTTTTTATGAAAACATGTCGTCTATGATATATGAAGACAACAATTTTTATGAAAGAAATGTCGTCTATTATATGTAAAGAAGTCGGTTTTGTGATAGAATTGTCATCTATTAATGTAAAGACGACGGTTTATTTGAAAGAACTGTCGTTTATTATATCCAAAGATTTAGTAATTTTACATTTTTATATTTTTTTCTTGCTTCCAATGGTTCTCTGCAACGATTTTTCTTGCTAAAAACAACCATATATAATGCTTTGTGAACAATAAATATACTCAAGAATAATTTGTTTCATAAAACTTGAAGATCAATAATAATTACATACAAAATATTTACCAATCTTCATTCCTATATATCCATACAAAATATTTACCAATCTTCATTCCTATACATACAAAATAATTTGTTTCATTAAACTATAATTCGATCCGAATTTCTTCAATTTGTTCTTGTGTGTGTATGAGCTAGCGTTGCCTTCTTGCACTGCAAAACCAAGATTAAAAAGAAGAAGCAAGTTTTAGTTAGAGATACATTTATAAACTTATTTGGATTTCCTCTAACTTGGATATAAACGACGGAAAGTAAAACTAAACCGTGTATAAATTAAAATATACACGACGGTTTTTAAATAATAGGGCGTTATAAACCTATACTACGTCGCTTAGTTACAAAACCGACGTCTTAAATACAAAAACAACAGAGAAATAGAAATTTGTGTTAAACAAGAAACAAAATTTTTAATCTTTTGGGAACTCAGTTGTTGTTTTGCACCAAACCGAAGTTCTTAGATTGGTTTGGTGCAAAAACACAACTGAGTTCCAAAGAGAGACATCTTGCATGACTGAAACCATTCAGAGATGTGAGAATTCAGACTGAACGTTTGGAATAAAAACTCCAATTTAAAGGAAATATTTAGAATTGGAAAACTAAAAGTGACTTAATTAAGATTTGGAAACCGAAAAGGGCCTTTATTTCGACTTGGAAACCTAAAAACCGCCGTTTGATCTCCAATTCGCAGATAAAGCGAGACGTTTCAGTTCAAAAGTTTGAATTTGAAACCTACAACGACGGTATTTATGATTTCCGTCGTCGTTATCTTGACGTTTATTTTGACTTTTGTTGTCGCGCTTGTTTTAAATAACAACGACGGTATAATTAATATAAACGACGTTAAAATGATTTACAACGACGATATAATTTATAGAAATGTCGTATTATCTGAAAAACCACGACGTTATATTATATTATGACGACGTGGTAATCGCTTACCACCACTTTTTATTTATAAGTACTGTCGTAATCCAATGTATAATACGGCGTAAAATAATAAAAACAGACGTGGTTAATTACCTTTACATGTCGGTAATTATAAAATTACGGTCGTATTAAATAGTACTTGATACGTCTCTAATAATACAATTACCGTCGTGTTCATTGGATGTTCAAAACGGCGGTATTATATGTAAAACGTCGTCTATAATTACTACGTCGGTATATTTACACATACCGTCGTTGTTTATTTGTTGTCTTTTTCTGATCGGAATGGCATGTTTAATAAGACGACGCTTTTAAAGTTTTATGCGTCGTGTTTTAAAAATGCCCAAATGAATTTCCAATTTTTAGGTGTTTTAGTTTCTGATCCACGTCGGTTTTTATATTACCGTCGTCGTTTAAAATTTGACGACGGTATTTATTTTGTCCGTCGTCATTTTACCGACGTCTATTTCGATTTTTGTAGTAGTGACCTCACAAAGGAAAATTTATTAAACATGTAATAAAGTGGTAAACCAAGCCATGGCGGAAAATTTATTAAACATGAAATAAAGAGGTACACCAAGCCATGGCGGATAGAAAGAGCCTAAGCCTAATCCCACTTGAGTCAGAACTCATGGGTTTATCAACTAAGTTTCAAAAGCAAAGGATAATGCTGACTCAAGCGACTCCAAGATTTTGGGTTGGAATGTTGACTTATGAAGAGCCTCCTCTGAAGCTAATCTTTCTTGCAGAATTTTAGAGCCCACGTACCTGCCCAAAGTGCAAAATTGAAAGTGATGAAAAAGAGCAGAATGACGTAGAATTAATATTACAAACAAGACATTCAGCCAAATATATTATTGAGAAGTTCTAGTGGTTGCAAGTAAGTGTGTATAACATACCTCCCTAACATCAGATAGAAGCCCTGAGGATGGCTCGCTGGTGTGGAAGGGAATGTGGAGCCATCAACGACGCGTAATGCGTTGATCCCTGTAACACGGAAATCATCATCAAGCACCTCCCCGACAAGGCATCCACCGTGGTAATGCCAATATGACGCTACTGCGTCTTGGCAGAATGTTTCGAAGGCTGCATCATCTGTCTGGTTCTCTGGCAAAGGTATTCCCAGAATATCAAAACCTTCTATGCCAGGCAAATCTTCCACTTTATATGGTTTTAATGCGTCTGAGCTCAAGAATTCACCAATCTTCTTCATGCCGCTAACACAATGAGCAAGGTCCGTTGAATTCGAATAGTAGTTGAATGTGACATTTGGAGCGACTCTCACGTTAGAGGTTGATTGCAGCGTGACAGTACCATGAGATAATGGTCCCGGAACTTTGTTAACAATGTGAGCGAAAGTCGTATTTGGAAGGGGATAAGTTGGATTAGGAAAAAAACCAAAGGGTGCAATAGAAAATGGCAAGCTTGATAGAGAACATTGGTAGAAGTCGCTTGTAATGCCTAGAACGGTCACAGTTGAGGCTTCTATTGGATTTGGGGGCAAAATGTTAATGAAATTACGAGGATTGTCATATATATACTGCCCGACGTATGGATGAGAAGCAACAACTGAAATGTTTAGAGATGTTAGGTAAGACTCTGGGCCAACACCACTAAGTAGTAGAAGTTGTGGGGACCCAATTGGCCCTGCACTCAATATAACTTCTCCCTCACCACGTACAAATGCCTGATGAGTCGTTCCATTCGAATCAGTATATATAACTCCTATAGCTGTCACACCTGTATTATGGAAACATTATTTGCACATTCAGTATTTGATATGACTATCATGCTGGTAATGTTTCAAAATAATAAAACATTAACTTTGGAAGCATACCTGATGAATTGGAAGAGAAGATGATCTTCTCTACTGCGGCATGAACTGCAACTCGCAAGTTGTTTGGGTCTCCTTTATTAAGCAGTTCATCAGATGCATGTCTGGTTCCATTATTGTCGAAAGTTGAGCCGGTGAGTCTAGTTCCTTCTATGTGATCCAAACTAAATCCGTTGTCTGGAAGAATACCAACCTCCAAGAATGCAGTTCCTGTAAGATTTTGCCAAAATTGGAAATCCGGCTCGAACACAATAGTGTCTTCAACCCAGTCATATGTCTTATTAACCAAATCCATGTCCCATTCAATCCCTGTTTGATTAAAGAACGAGGTGTTAGCTCTTACGTAGACCCCGGCATTGATCATGCTCGTGCCACCGAGGACCCTCCCTCTTACATTGTCAATACCATCACCAGACACGAACCTTTCGACTGGTGTCTGTCCATCATCTTCTTGCTGCAGATTATATATAAACCCATCTGAAGTCAACAGGTTTGGATATTCTGTAGGAAGAGTGCCCCTTTCCAGAACAAGCACCGAGTAGTTTGCTGACAAAGTTGCTGCCAATGGACACCCTGCTGTTCCTCCACCAACAATAATGTAGTCGTATGTTCCTTCCAACTCTGTGTCATTGGCATCGTAAACAAATTCCAAGTAGCTAAAATCTGCAAAATGTGAGGAGAGGAAGAGTTGTTAAAACTTTAGCACATGCATCTACGTAAAGGTTTCTGTTCTATTTGCCTTTTTTGTTTTCTTTTGTGAATCACGAAAAAAGTAGTTTACCATGAGCAGAGGTATTGGCAAGCGAATGAACCTCTGAATATTGAAGATGAAGAACAAAAAGGTGCAGCACCAATACTAGTATAGCTGACATTGTTGATTTCACCATGTTTCTGAATATTCAAAACACTTTCACACTTTCATGAAGGCTCTCCCTTCTATGGAATTTATAGAGGTAAGACTTAGTAAGTTTAGTTAAAAAAATAATGGTTTCAACAATCACATGTTTAAATGAAGATAAAATAATGATCAATTATGGAGGCAATCAAGAAAAGTATAGGTCTGATATATGATAAACAAGACGTACCTATAGGGATTTTTTTGTCTTGAAATCAAATCTCGCGATCTTATTCAAACATCATTATTCGATAATCCATAATCTAATTTTATCATGTAGTGTTATCACGTGAAACATTAGTTTGTCATACCCGATAACATTCAAATCACACGATTTCATATGTAGTCGGCCCGATAACAGATAACAGAAGATAATTCTACCCAAACACGAGCCTAGGGTTTTTGTTTTGTCTTAAGCCTAGGGGTTTATTAGTGTTTGAAATGAAAGCACAAAAATATGACCAAACGTTACAATGTATTGTTATCAATTCATTATAATACGTGTATGTAATGGGGAATCAGGACAACGTGTGAGTTAACTAAAATTATTAACTTTAAAATCTAATGATCATTCTTTTTGTACTTATTACAATTTATTTAGTCTTTCTAGAAAGAAAATGTATATATTAAATCATATAAACTACTCTAGTTCATAGCTCCATTAACTAATTTCTAATAAAATTTAACATAAAACAAATACAGATTAAATGCAACCAAAAAACAAATATTATCAAAATGAAAATATGTTCAACAACAGAATTGAAAGTGTACCTATTTTAATGTGTATTTTTTATGCTGCTTCGGCAACTAAATTCACTTTTTGGACTTTAATAGGTTAATACATATTTTTTTTGGTTACAAGGATGGCCTAAGCCAAGAGAAAGAAAGGCTAAACAGGCACAGCCCTAGCATGGGCCCTCCCTAACTCATCATCCAATAAAGTGTTGGTAAGATAGTCAGGAGCATACTCATACTAGTGCATACCCAAAGGGAGCTCATGCCTCATATTGGCAAGGAGGTCAGCAGCTTTATTTTGTTCTCTGTAAACATGTGAGATGTTGCAACTCCAGTTCTGTCTCATTAACTCCTTGCAATCTTCAATCAAGCAGAAAAGAGGGTGGGATTGCTCACAGGTTTTGGTTATCAAGGTGACAGTCGTCATAGAGTCACTCTCAATATCAAGGGATCTAATGTTTTCAGCCCATGCCATTTGCAAGCCTCTAAATAGACTCCATAACTCAGTCTCCAAATTATTTCCAATCCCAAGATTAGCTGAAAACCCACAGATCCAAGTTCCACTGGCGTTTCTCAGCAGCCCATCAGCACTTATCAAACCAGAGTTATTTTTGCAGCTACCATCAACATTCAATTTGACATTTCCAAGAGAGGGTGGGTGCCAAAAAACTTGAGTTACCTCTCTTGTATGATTAACATTAGTCACCTTATTGATGTCATACCATTCTCTAGCAAACTGTAGAATAATATGCTAGGGGTTTAGAGGAGCTTCATAACCAGTATTGAAAATGGAGCAGCATCTCCATTTCCAACAGTGCCAAAGAGAGGTGGTGAACACCAAAACCCAAGGTAGGTTGTGAGAGACTTTAATCTTGCTCTTGAGGTTAATCATTACCCAAACATCAAAGCTAAGTGAGAAGGTATGAGCCATCGCAGGAGGGATTTCAGTGGAGTTCCAAACCTGTTGGGCATGTTGACAGTCTTTGAACATGTGTTCCATAGTCTCTGGGAGGAACCGGCATCTATGACAATTTGGATCAGCAGTCAAATTCCTTCCCTCTCTCTAGACATTAGTAAGGATTTTGCCATGCCCAATTAACCAAATAAAAGTTTTTATCTTTGGTGGCAAATGCAATTTCCATATGAAATCCAGTGCCCAAGCCACAGAATTTGTCTCGATCAAAGAAGGATTAATAAGCAGATTTAACAGAGAATTCTTCAGATTTAGAAAGATCCCAAATACTTCTATCCGGTCTTTGACTCTCAAAACCAGTGTGAATACCGCAGATTCTGCCTACAATCTCATTAGGAAGAAGCTGGGTGAGCCAATCAATCTTCCACCCACTTTCAGACATAAAATCCCTCACAACCCATTGTAACATGTCTTCAGAGAGAGGGAGTATGGAAAAACCCTCGAGAGGGCCACAATCAAGCCAAATGTCCTTCCAAAAGAGGATGTCATTATCTGTTCCGACTCTCCATTTTAAGCCTTTAGGAAGAATTTGAGTACCAAACAGGATTCCTCTCCAAGTAGTAGAGCATACGACTTGATCAGCTTTATTAATATTCAGGATATTGTTGTTCTTAATATATTTTTCATGCAAGACTCGACTCCAGAGACCTTGATCTTTTTGCAACAGTTTCCAGCCCACCTTAGCAAGTAAAGCTTGATTCATTAAATGGGTTTGTTTCAGACCAAGACCACCCATGGACTTAGGTTTACACACACAATCCCATTTGACAAGGTGAATCTTGGCTTTTTCCTCATTATGCCCCCATAAAAAGTCTCTGTTGAGCTTGTCAAGTTTATCGCAAATACTGATAGGCAATTGAATTGTTTGCATGGAATATATAGGAATGAAGGATGTAACAGATTGTAGATAAACTAACCTTCCTGCCATAGAAAGGGTGAGACTTTTCCATGAAGCAAGGCGTTGTTGAACTTTCGTGACCACATGACTATAAGTGTCTTTGTTAACTCTGGAGTGAATAAGAGGGACTCCAAGATAACTTCCCAGAGAATTAGTAAGCGGGGATCCACTAATGGCAGCAATTTGGCGGGCAATCGCACGGTCAGTGTTTGGAGAACAGAAAATCTTGGATTTTTCAAAATTGACTTGTTGTCCAGATAACCCACAGAAAGTTTCCAAGCAATGGTGCATAATGGTGGCTTGTTGGATGTTAGCTTCCCCAAACAAGATAAGATCATCTGTAAAAAAGAGGTGTGAGATAGCAGCTCCACCTCTAGCCACTTTAATTGGTTTCCATTTCTTAGCAATGATGGCACCATTAATGATATGTGACAACTTTTCCATGCATAGAACGAAAATATAAGGAGAAATAGGGTCTCCTTTTCAAATATATGAGTTTAGTTTTCATTCTTCGCTGCAGCCACCATGTAATGTTTGCCCACCATATTCCTACAAACATATTTTTGTTAATGAATAACGCTTGGCTCCTTAAAACAAAGGAGGAGCTCCTCTTCACAGAAAATGGGATTTTGACACTCATGTTCATTAGCAAACATTATCTATAAACTCAGCTTAGTGCCACATACAGCCTCAGACTGCATTCTGTACTTTCAAGTGAAAAAATTGTAACACACTATAAGTACCAATTAGAAAATGGTAAGTGACTAATTGAGAATTTTTTTTTCTCTAAATAAGCTCTGTAATGGTTTTTTTATTAATAAAATGTCATGTTAGAATGAGAATATTTATTAAAAGCCATTAATTTTGAAAGTAGTTGAGGTTCCACTACAAAACCAATTGACAATGGGGAAAGTAACCCAACACCCAGGGACAAATCCAGGATATTAAAATGGAATGGACTTGATTTACATTACAAACAAACTCGATGGCACAAGTGAATTTCATTTATAACAAAAATTGACAACCTAGTAGAGGGACATTATGAGGCAAGAAGAGTTTACACCAAACACTTATTTATGATTTAAAAAACAAAAACAAAAAGTAACTAAGTGAAGATTACCTCAACAAACAAAAAGAGAGGAAAGTTTTGCTATGTTTCTTACGTGCTTACTTTCTCAAGTGTGCTTTTGAGTTGTACAATAGGTATTGGGTTGTCCTTGTTTCAAATTTGGGATGGGCTGTGGCTATTTGACTACATTTTGTACAGAAGACTACATGATATTTAATAATGAAAAAAAATTTCGTATGGGTTGTAGCCCATACAGCCCTCTACATACATATGTCACTACACCTTATAAGCTTTTGCAAGGTTTTCTAACTTTCTAATTTGGGACATTTTCATCTTCACATTCTCACAAATTGAAATATATGGCCCCCTCCAACAAATTAGTACATGAAAAACTGAAAATTATTTAGCTTTAATATGTAAGAGTTTTGAATATGTATGTAATTTTCAAACTAATATTTATATTTCGGGCCCTCAATTTTATAATTCTAGCTCCAACCTATTAGAAATTCTCACAGCGATGATGAGGATAAGAACGAGCAATGAGTCGTGGAAGAATATATTCCCAACGAATAGAATTCGTAGTCTTTCATTTTCTTATTGCATGGGTTGAATATAAATATCGAAATTTTGTCTCATTGTATGTAAAACGAGTCATTCATATCAAATATTATAAGGCTTCAAAGTTTGAATACAAATCTCTAACAAATCTCTCTTGTTCTCTGCAAGATACGTTTCATACAACCAAACGATCTTGAGGTTAATTACATTCTTAGAATTTTTTAAAATCTAATTTACGGAAGGGAGTTCGAACTTAGGTGCAAGAAGGGCCTAACCCACGTTTGCCATTGTCAGAAGTATCTTAAATTACCCTCAATAGCAACAAAAAAAATAAAAAATAAAAAACTTCGTTTTTAAAGAACACGGCAGTAATCGAGCCATTCTGGAAACATCAAATATTATAATGAATGTTTGAATTCAAATCATTCTTTACATTTTGAGCTAAATCTCCAAGATACCAGAATATATAAATTCACATATTCCATGTGTATTGCATGGTACACCAAGCATGTGTGATCCCAGAACATACAAAATTACTCATGAGTGAGATGCTTGAGTTGGGGTTACGTTTTTGGGACTACTCTCAATAAAAACAATACTAGAGACAGACAACTTCTCTTTGTAAGGACACAACAGTACAAATGAAAACAATATTGCTTCCACATATGTTTCGTGTTTTTGAGGTCTGTTTTCATACGCGTCATGGGGTATGAACACGTTTTTTTGGGCTAACAAAAAATACGAATTTAGAAGGTCACAAAGAAATTCATAACCAAGAAACAAATGGGACCACTTAATCTTATTTTATGGTAGAAGACATGGCTTACAGGGCCGTTTTTGAGATTTTGAGGGCTCTGTGTGAAGTTTAAATTGAGGCCTTACATAATCTAATACGAAAATTTTATAATGAAAAATTGGTCATACCTTAATGTCATGTACAACATTTTTCATCGATATCAACATTTTCATTGTCATCATTCTCATTATGCTCAACATTATCCACACATTCATCCATATTGTTTTTAGCATCTTGCAATTCCTCTTTGAGATTGAGTCAATTCCTCAATTTTTTTCTAAGTCATTTTGTATATCTAGAAATGTATTTTCTAGTAGGTGGCATGTTTAGATTATAAAGAAAAATTCCAAAACCCCATAACCTGAAAGATAACCCCAACAAGAAATAGATAAATATTTCTAAAAACTATATTTTCTTATATAACCAACCATCAACATGATAATAATTTAATAAAATAAGTCATGTAATATATATATGTAAAACTAAAATGTACATACTCTTTGACACATTGTGTACGTTCATATACCAAATTTTTTTGTTGTTGGAGAAAATGTTTTATTCAAAACGAAATAAACATTAAGATAATACATATGAGATTCGTCCATAAGCCAAACGTGAATCTCAAGAAACATTAGCGCAATGTTAATTAAAAAAAGACGCCTTTCTTGAATCCAGTCAGGGGAACAAATAAACAAAACAAGATCAAAAGAAGAAAAGCATCAAAATCTGCACACACCAACCCTGGAAGAAAAGCATCTAACTATGTCGTATGCTAAATAAATTGCCCCAATTAAACCCTGGAAACAAAACAAGAGCGTCTAAAATAATCTGATTGTAAAAACTTTGTTAGAAACAACTGCCAAATGACAGTAGATGATAAAACAAGCAAATAACAAAAACCTGCACCTGTACTCAAACAAAATAATCTCCACAAAGGGAATAAAAATTAACTCTACTCCAAGTAGTAACCCTGCTTGGCCTTCGACAGTAGGACTGTGAAGCAATGTATAAATTAACTCTGCCCATATGGGGGACACGTGGGAGAATAATGCGGTGGTGTATTACTTACAGAGATAAACTAAAGACCAGCATATATTTTTCAGACGAACGGAATAAACTGTAAACGAGTAACTTGGTGATGATCGATGTGTTGGTCTTTCATTTTTTGTATTTTATATCAGTTTTAGGTAAATTAAATATAACGGGTTGTCTTGGCTGATGCATTTTATGGATTTTGGCGATTTACCACATCTCAAGAAGCAATATGTTTTCGTGAACTGCGAGACTAGCTTATTGTACGGAATTTTACAAATATTACTGAGGACATTAAAAAATTTCTCTAAATGACAAATTTTACCTCAAAGATTAAATTATACATATACCTATGAGATTTTTTTCATATTTTTTATTTTATTTTTTGGTTAAACAAAAGTTTATGGGGAAAGGGACAGATGGGTCTTGGCCTCTTTTTTGGATTTTACAAATTACCACCAAGAGGGATTGTCGGTAATAGAACTCGAAGGGGGGTTTGGCTATCAGTTGGTGCATTTAGTAAAATGTATTTTTAGAGAAATGCTCCTCCTCCGTTCACGTGAAGTAACTATTGAGCTTAACATTTTTGCCAAATCCAACAATTAAGTGTGATGTTCCGCAGTTGACGTCCCCACATGTTTTTGTTGGGTACTTAGGAAAAGCTGGTGCTGGTGGAGTGAGCATTTCGAGAGGATTGAATTTTTCGAGATGTTTAGTTCATAACTTCATATGAATTAAATATATCTTTGATTGTGTCTAACGTGCTTGTTGGATTTTCTGGCTTAAGCATCTTACAAGTAATGGGCTGATGTGAAAGTTTGCCCTCCATTATTTTTGGCGTTTACATTAGATGATGGAAAAGCCTGGCCATTGAATAGAATTATTAACTGGAGAAGTTTATTAATTTAAATTAGGTTTAAGGTCATCTGACACCTTTATTAATTTAATTTATCATTTTTATTCCACTCCCATTGCTCTTTCCCCAAGTAATGGGCTAAATTCCGGTTTAATCATCGGAAAATATATGTGCACAAGCTGACAAACTAAGTTAAACCCTTTGTTAAGGAGACAAAAAAAAAACAGAAACAGAGAGAAAAGAATCTTAGTTATTAAAACTTTAAGGTCAGTGCTTACATCGTATGGGTCAAGAATCTATTATAGACCTTCATGTCTCTGTATATGTGTAGACATTAAAATTTTGGTGATTAATAATTCAAAGTTTGATTTTTTGAATAATCGAAGGTTATTCGTCCAAGTTGTCGGTTCCATATAAAGTACTCGTAGCACTTGACTCATTAAGATAAAGCTAGGCACCAATGATGACACATATGTCAGCATCATCGACCATTCTACCTAAAAATAACGATACTTAACTCATTTCAAAATCCTCAAAAACGCCTTGAGAGAGGAAGAAGGGTACTGGAAACTCAAGCCAAGGATACAATGATTAAATGAAGGCGACAAAAATACTAAGTTTTCTCACTCCAAGGTTACTACTCGGCGAAGAAGAAACTGAAATATGGGTCTAGCGGATGCTGCTAATCAGGAACGGACCCAGCATTTCAAAATGAGGTGGGTTAGATTTACCTTACTGGACTGTTACATTCTAGGCTCTACTAAACCCTTAAAAGAGGCTTATGAAATTGATCATAAATATATATAAATTTAATTTGAGAACATATTATTTTTATTTTATTTGTTTAAAATGCCTATTTTACAATAACAATGACTGCAAATTTTCATCATATATGCTTAAACATTAACACTAATTATAAGAGAAGAAAAAAACTAACCTGGGCTACAGCCCAGGTTATACAAAGCATAGGACCGTCCCTGCTGCTGGTCAGTGGCATACCGATGAGGTCTCTATTAGAGATATTGCAGTATCATGAAATTTTTAATTGTGTTCAACAACAGGTTACAGACCAAGATAATAGAAGTTTATTGAAGACAGTTGTCACGCCCCAAAATTGAGACACGTGACAGCGGCACGTACCTTAAGGATCTCGAAAATATAACACCTAAGTCCAAGGGTTATACTCTGTTAGGTTTTGTTTAGCTAATGTTGTTAGCTTTCCTTGACAAACATGTAATCTCATATGTATGATCAAGCTCAAAGTATTTAGGCTAGTTCATGTTAGTGCAAAGTTGACTATTGTGGTTGAGATCAACTTCATAATTGCCCAATGCAATCAAGCTCAATGAAGATAATATGTTTATATATGCATTGCATCCATTATAGCGTCCTCCCACATGCATATCATTATAGTCATATTTTGATTTTTGTCTAGATAACTAGTCATATAGTGTTTTGATTTTTGTCTAGATGACTAGTCATATTTTTGTCTAGATGACTAGTCATATAGGCCAATATTTCCAGCACGTGATTTTGCTTATTATAAGTCCAATCATTCACTACTACAAAAATCGCAATAGACGACGGTAATTTACCGTCGTAAATTTAGTTTTTCAACCGTCGAGGAATCGACCGACATCTTTTACGCATAAAACCACGACGGTAAAATCCCGTCGTCTATTATTTATAAAGACGACGCTTTTACTCAAAACCGTCGTCTATTAATTTAAAGACGACGGTTTTTATGAAATACATGACGTCTATTATATGTAAAGACGACGGTTTGTAAGAACTGTCGTCTATTATGAAATAACAGTCGTCTATTATATGTAAAAACGACGGTTTTTATGAAAAACTGTCGTCTATTATATATAAAGACGACAATTTTTATGAAAGAAATTTCGTCTATTATATGTAAAGAAGACGGTTTTGTGATAGAATTGTGGTCTGCCCTTGCAAGTGCACAAGAATGATGTAGTATAGCGTTTGACAAGTCCAAGAATATCGTTCCCACGAGGATTCCAAATTAATCTAATATTCGAATACCTAAATTAAATCTAACTGATACGCAAGTGAATTTGTAGAAATTGTTGTTGTAAAAGTTTATGAAACAAACAAGAAATTAATAAAAGCAATTAGAAAAAAAGGGTTTAATTTTAAGGTTGAAAAACAATGATGAAGGTCTAGGGTTTTGGAATCAACCACAAGCAATCCAAGTTAGATTACAATGCATGCAACAGATTCTTTCGATTCTTTAGATGATAATTCCCTTATCTAAGTCCTTTTCAGGCACTTAGACCATAGTTTTCCTTAAGTGTAAGATTCTTTTCTAGTTCAGACAAAGATCATATACCCAATCATGCAATCTATCCTGGTTAAGGCATAAATTTAACAAGTTGGATTCATTACGTTCTAGAAAACAAGGGAACCAAGCAAACCATTATTCTTCGTCAAGCAATAATGTAATTTACCACACCTAATCACAAGAAGCTAATTGAATTATATTGATGGTTCTGCCTCAAATTCATCTTCCAATTTACTAGATGCAAAGCCCTAAGGTGATCAATCAAAGAACTTAAACAAATAGCAACAATTAAAATAGTGATTAAGCATTCATCTGAAAGAAACTTAGAATCCATTAAATAACATTAGAAATCATAACTATCCATGCTCGGGCGTCATCCTCGCCTAGAGAATAATTTAGTTACGCATGTTCAAAGAAAACATAATTGAAAAACTAGAAAACATAAAATAAAACTTATGGATTGTGACGATGCTCGAGAACTTGACGATGGCAGCGGCTCTTTGACACTCCTTCCAACTCCAGCATAAAAAACTCTAATTTTCTGATCTTCTTTAAATAAGGAACAAATCCTCTTTTCACTCGGTAACTCTGCTTTCCTAGTTTGGCTCCAATTAACTTTAATGAGTTGGCATCCAAAATCCTACTAAATATAGGATCATACTTCAGAAAATTATCCCAAATCCTTGTAAATACTTTCCAAATGCAATTGACATAAATTGGACTCCAAGGATTAAACTTAAAAGGATTATTTTTGCAAAACCCGCAGAACACATTCTGCCCGAACTGTCTGTACTAAAACGGCCACAACTCTCTCCACACTTGTCCGAATCACGAACCGTAAAATTCTACAGAAAGCTAACATCCGTATCTTTCCAGCGATATAAGGCTCAACATCTGGTTCGTTTCGAGGAAGTACAGTATATTCTGTAAAGTTGACTGATCTGCACAGGACATTCTTGCAAAACATCTTCTAATCCCAAAAATGCTCCTTTTGCTTGCTTTTTCATCTTTACTCTTCAAACCTATTAAAACACAAAACTAAGTAAAAATGGACTAAACTCACTCAAGAACACAGCAAGAATCTAAGAGAAAGATAATAAAAATATATGAAATAATGGTTATATCAAATTGTCGTCTATTAATGTAAAGACGACGGTTTTTTTGAAAGAACTGTCGTTTATTATATCCAAAGACGTAGTAATTTTACGTTTTATCTTTTTTTTTTCTTGCTTCCAATGGTTCTCTACAACGATTTTAGCTAAAAAAACAACCATAATGCTTTGTGAACAATAAATTCAGCTCCAAATAATCCACACCATACAATAAATATACTCAAGAATAATTTGTTTCATAAAACTTGAAGATTCAATAATAATTACATAGTTTACCAATCTTCATTCCTACTATATATCCATACAAAATATCATATCCATAATATTAAACTATAATTAGAAAAAGAGGGGCTACATATGAAATTCGATCCGAATTTCATCAATTTGTTCTTGTGTGTATGAGTTAGCGTTGCCTTCTTGCACTGCAAAACCAGGATTAAAAAAAGAAGCAAGTTTTAGTCAGAGATACATTTATAAACCTTTTGCAAGAGGAAACAAGAAACAAAAGTCAGAAGAGGGGAGCATAACTTATTTGGATTTCCATATTGAAACTGCAAATGTTCAAACAAATTAACTTCAATAATTTGAGAAACTGAAAACCGGAATGAAAGAGGTAACATTTACAACTATAACAGCAGCCGGAATGAAATGTACCTCTGACTTGGAGCAATCTGATGGAGACAGAAAACTTTAAGGTTAGAATATGAGTTGAAGAAAGATAGCGAAATGTTATATATATAGGGTTTAGGGCAAATTCGAAAAATTACAATTCGCGGTCAAATTTTTCAAATGACCGCGTTTTTAAAGACGACGGAAAGTAAAATTAAAACGTCGTATAAATTAAAATATACACGACGGTTTTTAAATAATAGGGACGTTATAAATATATACTACGTCAGTTAGTTACAAACAAAGTCGTTGTAAAATATTTTCACGACCCTCAGCATAAAACCGACGTCTTAAATAAAAATAACTACAGAGAAATAAAACTTTGTGTTAAACAAGAAACTAAATATGCAATCTTTCTTGGGAACTCAGCTGTTGTTTTACACCAAACCGAAGTTCTTAGATTGGTTGGGTGTAAAAACACAACTGAGTTCCAAAGAAAGACATTCTTGCATGATTGAAACCATTCAGAGATGTGAGAATTGAGATATACTGAACGTTTGGACTAAAAACTCCAATTTAAAGGAATTATTTAGAATTGGAAAACTAAAAGTGACTTTATTACGACTTGGAAACCGAAAAGGGCCTTTATTTCGACTTCGAAACCTAAAAGCTGCCGTTTCAGTCCCCAATTTCGCAGATAAAGCGTGACGTTTCAGTTCGAAAGTTTCGAAGTTGAAACCTACAACGACGGTATTTATGTTTTTCGTCGTCGTTTTACTGACGTTTATTTTGATTTTTGTTGTCGTGCTTGTTTTAAACAACAACGACGGTATAATTAATAGAAACGACGTGAAAATGATGTACAACGGCGATATAATTAATAGAATTGTTGTATTATCTGAAAAACCACGTCGCTATATTATATTATGACGACGTGGTAACGATTTACCACCACCTTTTATTTATAAGAACTGTCGTAGTCTAATGTGTAATACGGCGTAAAATAATAAAAGACAGACGTGGATATTTTAAAATTAGACGGCGTTCTGTATGTATTGTAGCCGTGGTTAATTAACTTTACATGTCGGTAATTATCAAATTACGGTCGTATTAAATAGTACTTGATACGTCTGTTAATAATACAATTACCGTCGTGTTTATTGGATGTTCAAAACGGCGGTATTATATGTAAAACGTCGTCTATAATTACTGCGTCAGTATATTTACACATACCATCGTTGTTTATTTGTTATCTTTTTTCTGATCGGAATGACATGTTTCATAAGACGACGCTTTTAAAGTTTTATGCGTCGTGTTTTAAAAATACCCAAATGAATTTCCAATTTTTAGGTGTTTTAGTTTCTGATTCACGTCTGTTTTTATATTACCGTCGTCGTTTAAAATTTAACGACGGTATTTATTTTGTCCGTCGTCGTTTTACCGATGTCTATTTCGATTTTTGTAGTAGTGATTGGCTGTGAAGTGTCCCTTTGACCCACCAAAAAGGCTGGGGCTGGTCTAGACTCATCATCTCTCTCATTTACAATTTCTGAGATGGTTTTTGAGAGAGTGAGAGAGAGAGAGCTCTAGTGAGAGACTAGCTATGGGTTTTGATTTTTGAGAGGCATTTTTTATCTCTACCATTTTCAGAGAGAGGGGTTCATGGGTTCTTAAGATATGGGTTTTTCAATGAAAAATTATTTTTAGATTCTTTGTTTCAATGGTTTGAAATCTTAAGCACTCATGCATTTTAGAGAAAGGTTTTGAGAGCTTTGATTTTGCTCTGCATCTTCTCTCTGAGAATGAGGTCTGCATCTTTGAGAGAGAGAGACAATGGTCTTCTTCTTCTTCTTTGCATTTGCAGCTAGGTATGGTTTGAGTTTTCAAATGAGGTTTTCAAATAACTTTTGAAATATGCTTTTATTTTCGAAATCTACTTCACCCATTAAGAAATTTTGAGAGTAAAACTTATACTCTGCATTCTCTAAGGTTTTTCATTGTGAGATTTTGAAAATGGTTTTTAAAATCTGCATCTGGGTTCAGTTATGACTAGTCATCTTCTTTTATCTACATCTGGGTTCATATATGACTAGTCATCTTCTTTTGTCTGCATCTAGGTTCATTATGACTAGTCATAGTCTTTAGTCAAAATCAGATTCTTGGTTGATTTCTTCATGAGTATGGTTTCTTGAAGAAATTGACCCTTTCATCTCAGAATCTATATTTCATTATGTTTGTTCGATCTGGAGCTGAGTTGCCAGTGCCATGGAGTGAAGGAGCTGATGGACTAGTTGCCACTTACATGAAGGACTAGCTACTAGCTCAACTAAGTTGGAGAAGAAGATTGCACAGAGAAGGTATAGCTTGTTCCCTAAATAGATATAGGATTTCTTAAGCTTGCTTGTGTATTCTCTGTAAGAATTTTCTTTGCTTAGTGGATTGCCTAGTCGGATGATGACCCCTAATTTTTCCTAGTGATGGGTTTTTGGGTGAACAATTTTCTGGTTTTGTTGTTCACGATTTTTCTGGTTTGTATTCTTGCTATTGACTAGTCATCTTCTGTTGTTAATGTTTTTCTGGGTTTGTATTCTTGTTGTTGACTAGTCATCATCTGATATTTGTTGTTCATATGGTTATGAAGTATTCACACACTTACCACCTTAGTTGTTGCTAGCACAGGGATGCCTAGATTGACGGGTCCTTCTGAGTGCCTAAGTTGTCACTAGTAATCTTCAAGGCTTGCAGGTATTGATTATAGTTCTCTGTGTGTGTGTGTGTGCTTGTTGCTAGTTTTTATGACGAGTAGTTGACTAGTTATATTTGTCTATGGTTAAGTTAAAAGTGTGTGGATATTTTTGAGTCCGTTAGATTAGCATTTAATTTACCCCCTTCACCTAATTACCAATTTCATACTCCTAAGATTCCCAAAATACGCTAAACCTTTATAAATAAATTAAAACGAGTTGGATCAGAATGTTTGATAACAGTGGAAAAATAATTTATAATATTATACAAAATTTAGTTATATCAATTTACTATGGTAAGGTTTATGTCCCTACTGAGTTGTGGTTTCGCTCACCCCATAATAGATTTTGCAGGTACTGAACTTGAAATCTAGGAATTGAGATAAAGTTGGCAAAGTGTGTTTTGTGTACATAGGTTGTGGTTGAATAATGAACTACTCTTTTAGTGAACTCTTGAGTGGTTCTAACTTGTAATATATTGTAGTGATGTAATGTTCCGAATACTTCCGCTGGGAAATTTTATATGTGAAAGATGTTTATTTATTTATTTTAGTGTCCTTCACATTTTAGTTATAGCTAGTTTTTATTAAATTCTATAACTAAGGTGTGAATCATGTCTTAATCCAAATCCGTGGGTTGGGACGTGACAACTTTTGTCGGGCTATGTGCTCAATTCAACTCAATCCATTATTAGCAGCTATAAGCATTAGTTGGTAGTTTAGTTGTCAAACATGGTGTAGATAAAGTCTAGCATACTGTGCAATAATTCTGCAGCATAGTCTCAAAGTCTAGCATACTATGCAATAATTGTACCTTCTAGGAT
This sequence comes from Prunus padus, assembly GCA_024362665.1. NCBI lineage: Eukaryota > Viridiplantae > Streptophyta > Magnoliopsida > Rosales > Rosaceae > Prunus > Prunus padus. The sequence continues at coordinate 7,746,770 of JANFAM010000020.1, forward strand.
TTTTAGAGCTTTATTCTTTGCCCTCCTTGCCTTGGACAATGAAATGCCACTGTTGATACTCCTCTGCATTATTGCATTGAAGGACACCACTGGTACTGTGGGGTTTGTCTTCACCTCCTCCACAAATCTTTGAGCCAACCAGGAAGATCTTATCCCTTTGTTTTCCCATACCCTGCTACATGTGTGTTTGGGATCTAGCCTCTTCACTTGTAGTGTGTCTTCATGTTCGATACATAAATCTCAAAATGACAGTTTGCAACTACATAAATTGCCCTGATCCTATACTTCTTAGATCTCATTCAACATAGCTCCCATCCTTCTTTTATTGCAACGGCCTTGAGAGCATTTATGAAGCTAGAACTATCTGCAAACTGCATGCCAATAACAAACTAGACAGTTCCTATGTCACAAGAGCTATTAAACTCTGCGAATGTACGACTAGTGCTCTCCTCATCTGATGGTGGTGCTTTCCTACATTGCTCCTCCTCTTCTTCACTTGCAAACATATTTTCATTATCCACAAAGTCACCCACATCTGAAGGCTTTGGTACTGATTGGTCAGGATTTGGTCCACCCGACTCACCATCTATGTCAACCTAATGTAAGAAGACTTCATCATTATCATCCTCATCAATACTGTACTCTTTATCCGCATAGTCTGAGTCACTTTCATCATTATTTGCAGAAGAATCCTCATCAGCTTGTTGTTGCATTGAGGGTTTCCTCTTCCTAACAGATATTCTTACCTCATTGGTCTCAGTATCTATGAACCCTTCATCAACTAGTGTCACCTTCTCTTTGCCTTTGGATTGAGCTTTGATTGTCTCTTCTTGTACACAGCCTTCATCAAGTTGTGTCACCTTCTCTTTGCCTTTCAAACTACCTAAGTTCATTGATGAAGTTGGTATCATTGTACTTTTTGCCTCATTTGAAGTTGCTTTATCCAACCCATGATGCAGTACAATTTGCTTTATCATACTGTGGCAGCTCTTCAAGGACAAGACTTGGAGTTCTTACATCATATACTTGAGAAGGATAACGGCAATACACATTAGATCCACTCTGGCTATTCATAACATCATCAATGTTGTCCCGATGATCCATATACATGCTAATCATCCTAACCTCAGGGACATTGTCACACATTTCAATAACTTCATAGTCAAACTCCACCTTCTTGAAAGGACCATCATCTTCAACCCTATACCAATAATAGATCCTACCAATATGGCCCAAATACACAGCCATGCAGTTTATTTCAGTTAATGACATCTTGTCTTTATCCACAAAATCAAAGTACGTAACACTTCCTTCCAAATAGTACTTGTGTACCAGTCTTTCACCATGGTGCATTCGGATGCTAAATAAGCAATCATCATCTGCATATACAAAACATTATTACGGTACTGTTAAGTCACTTTCAGCACAAAAAGAAAACTCCAAGTCAACAATCAGCACAAAGAAAACTCCAAGTAAACACTTTTAGAATGCAGTTTACTGTTGTTCCATGTTTTCAATTGTTAAATACAGTAAAGTCACTTTCCATACCAAAAGAAAACAGTCCACATGTGTTACAGTAGGACCACAGACCAGTATTTCGTACATAAAGGCCACTGACAACAACCAGAAAACCCCAAATATGCGATTTTGGAAACCCTCGTCCCCATATATACTTATTATCAAAAATGTCTAACCATATTTCAACCCTCCTCCCCAAAAATGCGAACTTTGAAACCATTTTCCCAAAAAATGGAACCCAGATTCTTAATCCCCAAAAAAATTGATATTAGAACCCTAATATCCAAATATGAGAACTTCGAAACCCTTATCCCAACAAAAAAATTCAAAAAAAACCTCAATCCCCACATACCGTAAACTGGGTCGTCCTCTCCAGGTGGTCGTTCATCCCAACTCATCGTAGCCTTATCACAATTCGACTGTTGTGTCGTCGTCCACTCCAGCGAATGAAAGAAACGAAGTGGAAGGGTAGGTTTCCTCAGAATTTCGATTCGGGTGGTTTACTTTCGGGGTTTGAGCAAAAAATTTCGATCAACTTTTGCATTGGAGGGCGTAAGTTGCAGATCTTCTTGGGGCGGGAGAACAAAAATTTTGGTCAAAAATGCCCTTCTGAGAACTTCGAAAATTGCAAAAAAGTGGGACCCATGAGTGCCACGTAGGCAAGTAACGGAAGAAATGACGGAAAGCCTAACGGTGGAACCGGATTGTAAAAAATTTACAAGATCAGGGTCATTATTGTTAAAATTGAAAAAGCATGGACAAACATGCCTTAAGGGTGCAACCACAGGGTACTAAATTGTAATTAACCCAAGATTTTATTTAACCTTGAGTATCTTACAGAACAAGAGCTCGTACAACAAAGTCTTATAACATGGGATTTCCAGCGTTTATGACGTTAAGTAGGAAATTTGAAACTAGTACTAGTGCTCAGCTACAAACAAAAACTAGTATTTGTACTTGAATAACTATTGAAATACCCCTTCAACTTGTATACCGGATTTTCAATTTGCCCCTGAATTTTGTATTTACACTGGCGGAACTACCTACAAGGAAATTGTATTTATACTGTTAGGTTTAATTTTTTCTTTTTTCAAGCTACTAAACCTAACAGTAGCCCATCACATGCCATTCTCACACCCCACTTGTGGCTGGGCCCTCATCCACTTTGTGGTCTTGTTGGCCTTTTTTCAATGTCTGGTTGAATTCTATATATGAATAAAGTATTCTAATGTAATAAAGTCTTCTATGAATAAAGTATTCTAATGTAATAAAGTCTTCTATGAATAAAGTTTTAATTTAATTTCATCATTTACTTTTTACAATTTGCATTTCTTAATTCTTATAGATAGTTGAGTGAGAGTGAGAAATGGTAACAATTTACGTGGAATTGGCATGGCTTTACATTCCATATAATAAAGTATTCTAATATGACCTCAATTATAAGGAAGTATCTAGTATCCTACTTTGTATTTTGGGCTACCAAAATCGATTTCATCGCCGATGTAAGGGTAAGTCTATAGCCCTAACTCTCTCATTTTAATTTTTTTTATTGATTTGTTTCCATTGTTCTTGTGTTTACAACTAATATATGTGAAACCTAATTATCTATATTTTTACACCTAGAATTTGCGAATCTTATCCAGTTGTTCCCAAGAAATTTAACGGTTCAAGAGGGAAAATGAATTTCTAGCAGATTTTATGATTGTCTACCTTGAAAAGAACTTATTGACAATATCGATTTATATGGAATAACAAAAGATTTCAATTATCTCAAGGTTCGTAGGGCGCAACTTTAGTAGTACATTTTTAATTATGTTTTTGAACATATATTCATTTTGATAATATGTATTTTTGTTGTTGCATTTAATATGTATTTGTTTTATGTTAAAGCTTATTGGAAATTAGTCAATGAAACTATGAATTAATTAGCATAATTTATATAATTTAATGTAGACTTCTATTTTAGTTAAAAAAATTAGCTAGCCCATTCGTCGAAAAATTCATGATTCCGTATTTAGAAAAATAAGAATCCGAACTATTTTATTTGGGCCATCTAACACACGTTACTACTTGCATGTTGCTAATAAGTTCAGCACATGCAAATAGAGATTAAAATCAAGTACAAAAATCTGTCCAGAAAAAGTGACTCAGTACATGAATATTAGAAGAGTGATGGAAGCAATATTGCAATCAAATTCAATTCCCTCTGTATATCAAATAAACCTTGACCACTACCTACTTCATTTTCCTATCATGATATAGGAAGTTATATTACTTCGGATATATTGCTAAAATAGATTATACGTGGTTTAAGAACAACAAACTACAACCACCTATGGATCTTGGAATTGGACATGAAGAACATTTTCAGAGCTGGAGATGAGAGTGTTAACGATGGAGTTGAATAGAAAATCAATGAAAGTTGTGTCTGGAAACGTTATCATGCGTGGTCCCATGGATCTTATAAAGATTTTCTACAATAATCGAATTGGTTGTATCGTACAAGTCAAAAAGCATTTTGTTCTTTTCACTCAATCAACACTTGCATGGAAAGTGACCAATCTCACCACATAAAACATATTGAACGGAAATTTGAACACATGCATGCATGTGTTTTTGATGAACCACCATACATACATACATACATCAATCTTGTTCAGTCATATTCACATCTTCACTTAACTACAAGAATAACATTTTTCAATATATTTTTGCTACAATATTATATATAGTAATATCCAGTGAAGGACGGTGTGATTCATAGAAGAAGAGAGAAACAAAAGCATGCACATGCAGAAGGGAATGTAAAAGTTGCTTTACATCTCCAAATTTACTTCTTCCTTGGACACATTGGATGCAGCGATGGAGCTAGCATTTGAAGTTTGAAAGGGGCCAACAAACAAAAAATATAAAAATTATATTTACAGTTGAAACAAAATTACAATGAGAAAAAAAAGCAAGACTTTTAAAACAAAATTATAATATTTCGTAAAACAAAAAGTTCACATAGTGCAATCAAAATTTGAAGCACATATGATGATGCACTACTACAAAAATCGAAATAGACATCGGTAAAATGACGACGGACAAAATAAATACCGTCGTTAAATTTTAAACGACGACGGTAATATAAAAACCGACGTGGATCAGAAACTAAAACACCCAAAAATTGGAAATTCATTTGGGCATTTTTAAAACACGACGCATAAAACTTTAAAAGCGTCGTCTTATTAAACATGCCATTTCGATCAGAAAAAAGACAACAAATAAATAATGACGGTATGTGTAAATATACCGACGTAGTAATTATAGACGACGTTTTACATAAAATACCGCCGTTTTGAACATCCAATGAACACGACGGTAATTGTATTATTAGAGACGTATCAAGTACTATTTAATACGACCGTAATTTTATAAATACCGACATGTAAAGGTAATTAACCACGTCTGTTTTTTATTATTTTACGCCGTATTATAAATTGGATTACGACAGTACTTATAAATAAAAGGTGGTGGTAAACAGTTACCACGTCGTCATAATATAATATAACGACGTGGTTTTTAGATAATACAGCGGTTCTATAAATTATATCGTCGTTGTAAATAATTTTAACGTCGTTTATATGAATTATACCGTCGTTGTTATTTAAAACAAGCGCGACAACAAAAGTCGAAATAAACGTCAGTATAACGACGACGGAAATCATAAATACCGTCGTTGTAGGTTTCAAATTCAAACTTTCGAACTGAAACGTCTCGCTTTATCTGCGAATTGAGACTAAACGGCGGCTTTTAGGTTTCCAAGTCGAAATAAAGGCCCTTTTCGGTTTCCAAGTCTTAACTAAGTCACTTTTAGTTTTCCAATTCTAAATATTTCCTTTAAACTGTAGTTTTTATTCCAAACGTTCATCTGAATTCTCACATCTCCGAATGGTTTCAGTCATGCAAGATGTCTCTCTTTGGAACTCGGTTGTGTTTTTGGACCAAACCAATCTAAGAACTTCGGTTTGGTTCAAAACAACAATCGAGTTCCCGTAAAGATTAAAAATTTTGTTTCTTGTTTAACACAAATTTCTATTTCTCTCGTTGTTTTTGTATTTAAGACGTCGGTTTTGTAACTAATCGACGTAGTATAGTTTTATAACGCCCTATTATTTAAAAACCGTCGTGTATATTTTAATTTATACACGGTTTAATTTTACTTTCCGTCGTTTATATCCAAGTTAGAGGAAATCCAAATAAGTTTATAAATGTATCTCTAACTAAAACTTGCTTCTTTTTTTTTAATCTTGGTTTTGCAGTGCAAGAAGGCAACGCTAGCTCATACCCACACAAGAACAAATTGAAGAAATTCGGATCGAATTATAGTTTAATGAAACAAATTATTTTGTATGTATAGGAATGGTAAATATTTTGTATGGATATATAGGAATGAAGATTGGTAAATATTTTGTATGTAATTATTATTGATCTTCAAGTTTTATGAAACAAATTATTCTTGAGTATATTTATTGTTCACAAAGCATTATATATGGTTGTTTTCTTAGCAAGAAAAAAATCGTTGCAGAGAACCATTGGAAGCAAGAAAAAAAATATAAAAATGTAAAATTACTAAATCTTTGGATACATAAACGACAGTTCTTTCAAATAACCGTCGTCTTTACATTAATAGACGACAAATCTATCACAAAACCGCCTTCTTTACATATAATAGACGACATTTCTTTCATAAAAATTGTCGTCTTTATATATAATAGACGACATGTAAGGTAATTAACCACGTCGGTATTTATTATTTTACGCCGCATTAGATGTTAGACTACGACAGTTCTTATAAATAAAAGGTGGTGGTAAATCATTACTACGGCGTTATAATATAATATAACGACGTGGTTGTTTAGATAATACGACAGTTCTATTAATTATATCGCCGTTGTAAATCATTTTCACGTCGTTTATAGTAATTATACCGTCGTTGTTGTTTAAAACAAGCGCGACAACAAAAGTCCGAATAAACGTCGCATACAACGACGACGGTAAACATAAATACTGTCGTTGTAAGTTTCAATTTCAAACTTTCAAATGAATCGGCACGCTTTATCTGCCAAATTGGGAATCAAACGGCGGCTTTTAGGTTTCCAAGTCGAAATAAAGGCCCTTTTCGGTTTCCAAGTCTTAATAAAGTCACTTTTAGTTTTCCAATTCTATATAATTCGTTTAAATTGCTGTTTTTATTCGAACGTTCTGTATATCTCAATTCTCACCTCTCATGCAAGAATGTCTTACTTGCGAACTCAGTTTTTGTTGTACACCCAACCCATCTAAGAACTTCGGTTGGGTGTAAAACAAGAACTGAGTTCTCAAGTAGGATTGTATATTTAGTTTCTTGTTAGCACAAATTTCTATTTCTCCGAAGTTTTTAGTTAAGACGTCGGTTTTGTAAATAACTCCATTTAGTATATGTTTATAACGTCCGTATTATTTAAAAACCGTCGTGTATATTTTAATTTATACGTCGTTTTTATTTTACTTGCCGTCGTCTTTTAAAAACGCGGTCTTTTGAAAAATTTGACCGCGAAATGTAATTTTTCGAATTTTCCCTAAACCCTATATATATAACATTTCGCTATCTTTCTTCAACTCATATTCTGACCTTAAGTTTTCTTTCTCCATCAGGTTGCTCCAAGTCGAGGTACATTTCATTCCTACTGCTCATATTCTAATCTTTCATTCCGGTTTTCGGTTTTCGCTTTCTCAAGTTATTCCCACTTGGCTTTTTTCTTGTTTCTTTTTTTTAATCCTGTTATATGTATCTCTAACTAAAACTTGCTTCCTTTTTTTAATCCTGTTTTGCGGTGCAAGAAGGCAACGGTAACTCATACACACAAGAACAAATTGATGAAATTCGGATCGTTGTAGAGATATATAGTTTAATATTATGGATATGATATTTTGTATAGATATATAGGAATGAAGATTGATATTTTGTAATTATTATTGAATATTCAAGTTTTATGAAACAAATAATGGTTGTTTGGAGCTGAATTTATTGTTCACAAAGCATTATGGTTGTTTTTTAGCTAAAATAGTTGTAGAGAACAATTGGAAGCAAGGAAAAAAGGTAAAATGTAAAAATAAAACATCTTTGTATATAATAAACCTCAGTTCTTTCAAAAAAACCAGCGTCTTTACATCAATAGACGACTATTCTATCATAATAGACGACATTTTTTTCATAACAACCGTCGTATTTAAATATAATAAACGACTGTTATTTCATAATAGGCGACATATTTCACAATAATAGACGATCGTTATTTCATAACAACCGTCGTATTTACATGTAATAGGCATCGTTATTTCATAATAGACGGCAGTTCTTACAAACCGTCGTCTTTAATTATAATACACGTCATTTTTTTATAAAAACGTCGTCTTTAAGTTAATAGACGTCGGTTTTTTAGTAAAGTGTCGTTTTTATATAATATAGACGACGGTATTTTACCGTCGTGGTTTTATGCGTAAAAGATGTCGGTCGATTCCTCGACGGTTGAGAAAGTAAATTTACGACGGTAAATTACCGTCGTCTATTGCGATTTTTGTAGTAGTGATGATACTTTTACTGAACGAAAATAAATTTTAAAAAAAAGGCAAAAATACACAAGAATGAAGTTATAAACATAACAACTTCTCTCAATATTCATATGGAATTACATTCTATTTGGTGGCATAAAACAAGTGGGGGCAGGCTACCTTTGCAGAAAAAACTTGTATGAAACGGAGATAGCATTATTTTGTTATCCTCAGTTAATCAAAGACTGCCATGTGAAAAAATTATCATACGTGCTATAACTTGATTGGCCGGGAATAGCAAAATAATGCTATCGTCATTTCATGTGAGTGTTTCTCCTACCTTTGGTCTAAACGTGGCTCCATCCTGATGGACATGTTTTTAGAAAACTTTCATATCAAATTAGTTCAAACTAGATAGTGGTTTCATCTACCTTTGGTCAATAGCCGAAATACCTTCGCTTGGTACTTTGACTTTAAAATACCAATTTTCAGTACAATTTTCCGTCTTTTATCATTCAACGTGGACTGACACCTACAATAAAAAATTAATTTGTAATTAAGTTATGACTCTATTTAGCATGGTTTATTATGGATTAAGTATTATTCAACCGGCTATTTTAACTGAGATTTTTGTTCAGATTAGTGCGGTGTAATAGCTCACGTATCATAACATGGGTGAACGATTTAGATATTTGTATTTCCCAGTCATATCATAAAACATCTACTTTGAACGTGTTTTGGTGTGGTTTTAAATTCCAAATGCAAGTCGAAATTCTCAAGTCTAAGTCAGGACTTAAATCCCAAGTCCAAGTCGGGACTTAAAGTCCGAATCGGGATTTACACTCCAAGTCAATGCCAAGGCGCTATGCATAAACGAGATTGGATGCCTGATGAGGAGTTGTTGCTAGAAGGATATGCTAGGTTTTTTCTTGGAGTTGAAAATGAGATATTGATGAAGATTGGTTGATAAAATATTTCAACTAAAAGGGAATATGGGGTTTGGCTAGAAAGGGAGAATTGAATAATTAAAAAATAAACAAAATGGCCATATTTGATGTGTTGTTGCCGACAAAGAAGAATGCATATGGCCAAAGTCATGCAAAAAGAAGAAAAAGTTTGAATCAAACAAAGGCCAACAATTGGCCTGCACTTTTTACATTTCTATATATATATATATATTTGGTTTAAAGAAAGAAGAAAAGCCATATGGATATGTGTTATTATAATATTGTTCTAAGAAATATATTTTTATATATAATGTGACTTAGCAAGTTCTAAGGCGTTACGACCTGATGCTCCAAAGCCAAGAAAGGCCAAATTAATATAAAAATATATTTAATAAAGTGGAATGATGTGTTAAGGAAAAAATCCTCGGTTGCATAATCCCCGGTTGCATGAGAAATCCCCAATTGCATAATCCCCAGTTGCATGAAAAATCCTCGGTTGCATGAGAAATCCTCGGTTGTAAAAATGTTCCTCAACTTAGGAATGCCAAAGTAGCCTGACCCAAGACGTATGCTTGGGAGCTCTAGCAAAAGTTTCCCTGCAAGTGGTGGAGTTCAAAGACAGGAAGGATTGAGTGTCAACCTACCAAGACTCATTGCACCTTAGATCAAGGGGAGAGTTTTCACAATCCCAATGCCATCTTATTGACTAACCATATGGGTTGGTAGTGGTTGGGAAGTTCATATTAAATGCCTAGAGCTCTGGAAGACATAAATATTGGAAGGATTTTCAAGGTAGAATTATTTGTGGCCATTTAATGGCCAAACCCTATGAGCTGAAGGAAGCTATATAAATAGGTCGTCAGAAGAGAAGAGGACCTCGAACTCAACAAACAAAACCTATCTTTTTATCCTATACTTTTCAATTCATAGTCTAGGATTTTATCTTTCGAGCACTTTAGATTATCCAAGTTCTTCATTTTCCTAGTGTAAGCTTACTTTCTTGCAATTTAATTTCAACTGTCTTTAAATTCAAGTTTAATTCAAGTCTTTATCGCTTTAATCTATTTTATCGCATTTACATTTCTGTCATTTCGTTTATTGCATTTACATTCATTGCACTTATCACAAAACTCCTAAAAATAGTCATACAAAGCTCAAATCATCATTCCCCGAGGAAGTGAAAGAACCTAGGCCAAGAGGTTCTTTGCTTGGTCAATCAATCGTTTGATTAGAAGTCAAAAGCACAAACACACTCACACAATCTTTCCATCCAAGTCATCAAGTGGCTTAGTGGTGGCACGCCTACGCATCTCAAGAGAAAAAGGACCAAAAAAATCCTTACAAACAGTCATACGCAAACTGAAACCCAAACTTTGAAGAAGTCCAACCCATTGGAACGCCCAGACCAATTGAAAGCCCAACCCAAATGAAAGCCCACATGTTTGTTTTTGGAAGATGAAACAGCTCACAACAAAATTATCGGGATTTCTGAAAACGTGTCGACGCGCAGAGGCCCCTCATGCATCCCCAAGCCAAAATTATTGCCGTCTTGGAAATTCGAGCAGGCTTTTTTGAACTCGTTCGTTCAGAAATGCCAAATCACAATTAAGTGAGGTGGGGGACTGGTGCAATAACTGATGGACGTACGCCGTAGGGGGCGCGCGAAAATCAGAAACGCAGTGGCTAGGGTTCAGCAAAAAGGACGTCTATAAAAGGGAAATAAGGGAAAACCACAAAATCAGAAACACACAAGAGAGAAAAGAAAGAAGAAAAGAGAGAAGAGAAACAGAAGAACAAAGAGAAAACATAAATCAAATGGAGTCTTCTTTCCCATTTTCACTGGATGCCCTACTTTGCTTCCTCACGAGGACCCATGATAGTAAACGACTCAATACTCCTAGACAACGATCTCTCCATTGGGGTTGCGAGAAATTTAGGGACTCTAAGAGATGTACGTGTGCTGGGGACAAAGGATGACAATCGAGTCGTGAGCGATGTCATGGCACTGAGCGTGCAAAGTGCTACATATGTCGCAAGTGTGGGTCATCACCTAATTGTGATATCCCGTGAGGTGGAGGTAATAAGGGCTCATTTGGTGGCAGAGCGGGCTTTGGTTGAGGATTGTCAGGGCGTTATAAAGAGCTTGAAAAGGGAGAGGTCAAGGACGGCGGAGGCGGATTGACTTCAGCTGGAAGTATTGCAAGAAGAGAATAAAAAGCTATCAAAGATGGTAGATTTTTTCTCTCAAGACATGCAAAAGCAACTGGAGGCCCTAGAGCGACCGGGTAAACGCAAGCAACTAGATCACGATACAAGTCGTGCTGAAGCTAAGAGTGTGATCTTTGGGAGCTCAAGTGATAAGCCCTAAGAGGCGGTGCGTGAGAACCCATAAGATGACGTTCAAAGGCCAAACAAAAGGCTCACATGGTGGAGACACAGAGCGCTGTGAAGAAATGATTTTGTATTATTGCAATGGGTGGTGTGTGGGGTTGTGGGTTTTCTTTTTCTGTTTCTTTTTTTATTTTTATTTTTATGTTTTTTAATGTTTTTTTTATGTTTTTTAATGTTTTTTTTTGTTTTGTTTTGTTTTTTCGTTAGCTTAAAAAAATGAAAGCACCACCCGGTTGTTGATTGTGTTTGTTTGTTTGATTTTTGTTTGTTTTTTACACCCTTTCCAAACTTAAACAAAAGAAAGTCAATTGGAAAGGACAGTAGAAAGCACAATGCATCAGAAAACAGGGAGGGTAAAAGTAAAGTGAGTGTAGAAATACTCCCCTTGGAAAGGATAGGAATCCGCAAAATGTCAATTGCATATCTCAAAGGTACTCATCATTCTTGTGAAGCTTCCTCTATTTTAAGATGCATCAGTTTGGTTTTCCTTGGAATATGATTTCCTAATTTGTTTTTTACTTGAGTCGCTGCTTAACTATTGTTTTTTACTTGGAATATCACAAAATAAATGTATAAATTCAATTCAATTAATGACAAACAAACATCAAATATAAATATAAATCTGAAATATGAAATAGATGATGCATTTGTGGCGACAAACCATTGGGTCATCGGGAGAAAATAGACAGTTGGCGTAAAATAGACATGTGTCTACAAACCATTTCTTTGGGATAAAATAGACATGTGCCTACAAATCTTTTCGTCGGCATAAAATAGACATGTGGCCACAAACCATTTCGTCGAGATAAAATAGACATGTGCCCACAAACCATTTCGTCGTGAGAAAATAGACTTGTGCCCACAAACTAATTTCGTCGGTAGTATGTTTGGGCGACAAAACTGCAGTTCGGCACTATTTGTAAAACTTGGTGCGTGATGTATGCCAACAAATGAATAATTTCGTCGCCAGAAGATTGTTCAACATAACTTATGGCGACCAACCTGGCCAAATGCTTTCGTCTCCACAACCTTTTGGATAAAATATTGCTTCCTCTGGATACAAAACTTTATTTCGTCACCGTAACTTGATGCAGACAATTAATTTCGTCGGCATAACACCCCCTTTTCGTCGGCAATAATTCGGCACTATTTGGAAAACTTGGTGAGTTAAGTATGCTGACAAATGAAGAATTTTGTCGTCAGAAAGTTGTTCGGGCGACAAATTCATAGTTTGTCGCCATAGCTAAGTTTTCTTGTAGTGATTGGCCTACTTGGCCAAAAAGAGGGAAACAGAACTGGTTTTACTCAATAATTGTATGGCCCTGTACTTTGATTCACATCCACATTTTATCTAGAAAACATAAAAATCTGCGTTGCTTGGATGCTTGTATTAATGAGAGACAAACAACTAAAGTTACGGATACTGTCCTTTTTTGATCGGATAGGATACTGTCCCTTAGACTGAGTATCGAAGGCTGAATTTTACCAATCCATTCATCGGCAGGATGAAGATCAAATATTTTTTTCCGCTTGTCTTGAAGTTGAAATCTCTGGATACTTCGTCACGTCCATGGAATTGATGCTGACAGGAGGAAAACCCTCTGTGCCTCTTGTCAGTGAGAGTAGCTGTAAAGTAGTTTGTTTTTATATCGTATTGTTCATAAGCCTAAGACTGGGCGCACTTAGAGCAGGGTTGTATAGGTTAATTGCTACTGGAAAAAGAAAAAAAAACTTCAAGGGATAGTAAATAGAAAGCACAAAACTCTTCTTTTATTTATTTTTAGATGATCACAACATTACAAGGGGAATTTATTTAATAGAACTAAAGAGGAACACTTAGCCACGGGGATAGAAAAGAGCCTAGGCCCCTTTGCCAGCGAAACCCTAATCCCACTTGCGCCATAATTAATTCGTGGCTTTTAAAAAGCAAAGGATAATGCTGACTTCAGGGAATCCATAAGTTTCGGTTTGAATGCAGAAGTATGAATAGCCTCCCCTGAAGCTGATCTCTCTTGCACAATTTTAGTGCCCACATACCTGTCCAAGGAACAAAAATTTAAAGGAATGAAAAAGAGCAATATGGCATAGAGTTCATTACAAAAAAGATATTCAACCTAATAATAAAATTCAGAATTTCTAGTGGTTGCAAGTTAGTGTGTATCACATACCTGCCTAACATCAGATAAAAGCCTTGGGGGTGGCTTGCCGGTGTGGAAGGGAATGTAGAGCCATCGACAACGCGTAATGCATTGATCCCCGTAACACGAAAATTACCATCAATCACTTTTCCAACAATGGCTCCACCATGGTAATGCCAATATGAGGCTACTGTGTCTCGGCAAAATTTTTCGAAAGCTGCATCATCTGTTTGGTTCTCTGGCAACGGTGTTCCCAAAATATTAAAACCGTCTATACCTGGCAAATCTTCAACTTTATATGGTTTTAATGCATCTGTGCTCAAGAAAACACCAATCTTCTTCATGCCGCTAACACAATGAGTAAGATCTACCGGATCTGAATAGTAGTTGAATTTGACATTTGGTGCGACGCTGACATTAGAGGATGATTGCAGAGTGAGATTACCAGCAGATAAAGGTCCAGGAACTTTGCTAACAATGTGAGCGAAAGTCTGATTTGGCAGGGGATAAGATGTAGTAGGGAAAAGACTAAAAGGTGGAGTATCAAATGGCAAGCTCGAGAGAGAACATTGGTAGAAATCACTTGTAATGCCTAGAACGGTTACAGTTGAGGCTTCTATAGGATTTGGGGGCAAAATGTTAATGAAATTACGAGGGTTGTCATTTAAATATTGCCCGACGTAAGGATGGGAAGCAACAACTGAAATGTTCAGAGATGTTAGGTAAGACTCCGGGCCAACACCACTAAGTAGTAGAAGTTGAGGGGTTCCAAGTGCCCCTGCACTCAATATAACTTCCCCTTTACCGCTTACAAATGCACGATGAGACGTTCCATTAGAATCAGTATATACGACTCCTACAGCTGTCAAACCTACATTGAAGAATAACTTATAACTATGATCAAACAATTTATGAGATTGTACTCATGCTATCAATGTTTTAAAATGATAAAATATTTACTTTGGAGTGGAGAATCAAAAACTAGCAGCTGTCTCAGAGGCAACATACCTGATGCTTCGGTAGAGAAGATGATCTTCTGCACTGCTGCTTCAACCCCAACTTTCAAGTTGTCCGGGTCCCCTTTATTAAGCAGTTCATCAGATGCATGTCTGGTTCCGTTATTGTCAAAAGTTGAGCCGGTGAGTCTAGTTCCTGCTTCGTGAACCAAACTAAATTCATTGTCCGGAACAACACCAGCCTCCAAGAATGCAGCTCCTGTAACAGTTTGCCAAGATTGATTACTTGGCTTGTACACAATAGCGTCCTCAACCCACTCATATGCCTCATTAACCAGATCCAAGTCCCATTCAACTCCTGAATTATCATAGAATGACTCGTTAGCTCTGGCATAAACGCCAGCATTGATTATGGTCGTGCCACCGAGGATCCTGCCTCTTACATTATTAATACCATCTTCGGACACGAACCTTTCGACTGGTGTCTTTCCATCATCTTGTTGCTGCAGATTGTATGCAAACCCATCTACAGTCAACGTGTTCGGGTATTCTGTAGCAACGGTGCCTCTTTCTAGAAGGAGCACCGAGTAGTTTGCCGATAAGGTTGCTGCCAATGAACACCCTGAGGTTCCTCCGCCAACTATGATGTAGTCATATGATCCTTCCAACTCCAGATCAACGGCGTTGTACACAAACTTCAGGTAGCTAAAATCTGCAAAATATGAGATGAAGAGTTTTAAAAAGTATACATAAACAACTGGTTGCAACGATAGTGTAAAGCACATGCAGACTTGTATGCGTCAATGAGGTCGTTTCTGACACTTTTCTCAGTTTTCCTTTTGATTGCCTTTTTTTGTTTTGAGTTATTTTAATTACGGATGAAGTAACTTACCATGCTCAGAAGAAGTACCGGCAAGCGAGTGAACCTCTGAATATTGAAGATGAAGGACCAAAAGGTTCAACACCAATACTACAGCTGACATTGTTGATTTCTCCATTTCTTGAAATTTCTTTCACACTTTCACACTTTCATTGAGGCTATCCTCTATGGTATTTATAGAGGAAAAGGCTAAGTGAAGTTCAGCTAAAAAATCACTATTTCAACAATCACATGATAAAATTATGATACAATAATAAAGATGGAGGCAGGGACGACCCTGACTTTTGGTGGCCCTTGGCCAGAAATTAAAATGATTCCCCTTGTATGTAATCATAGTGTAACAAGAAAAAAAAATTATACTCATATATTTTATTTTTGGGTTAAATATAGTAGTTTGATTGAACTAAAATAACAAATGCAAACCATCATATAATTCACAACAACAAAAACCATCAATCTTCAAGAAAGTGTTTTATTAATTGCATATTTGTTGTTCTAAAGCAAATTAAATTTTTTAAAATGGATCCCCTTGCATTTTTAAAGATTTGAGTGATTTTACTTCCCTCTCCAAAAATCACTGTTAATATGAGTCTCAACAATGATGTATAACATATACAAATATAAAAAAATTTGGGCTCCCTTCAGGGCCCTAGGTTGTCGCCCTCGGTGCCCAAGTCCAGGACCAGCCTTTGATGGAGGCCGGACATAGGGCTTTTTAATGTGCAAAATATCAAAGCATGATTGTATTCAAAAGGCATATTATTTCAAAGTCCCTATTGTAAGCACATGGATGCATTATTTTACCATATACAGTGTTATATATCATGAAAGCATTTATTTTAGTGCTGTCACAATTACAATCACACGATTTCAACTTTTTTTTGTTGTTGAAGATATTTTCAACAATACCCGGGCCCGATAACATAGAACATATATAAATGATTTATATCAAAACAAGCCTAATAATTCTTAAAAAGGGGAACTTTCGTTTTTAGTCAATGAAGTGGAAAATAATTAGAAAAAGGCCAAAGAATAAGTCTAAACCCAAATTTAAAACAAAACTAGCCCATTGGCGTCCTAATTATTTTTCATTTTATTGGCTAAAACCTAATAATCACTACAAGAAAAAGTCACAATAGTCACCTTTCAGAACTAACTAAAAATTTGGTGACTGTTGGTAGCATTAGTCACCTTTTTGGTGATTGTTGGTAGCTTTAGTCACCTTTTTTGAAATTTTTGTGTGACTAAAGGTTTTAGCCCCAAAGAAAATAACCAAATGTCACCATCGTTAATTTGTTGGTGACTAAAGCCCTTAATCACCTTTTTGGTGACTATTAGTAGCATTAGTCACATTTTTGAAATTTTTGTGTAAAAGACTTTAATCACCCCAAAGAATGTCACCAAACGTTCTTAAATAATAATGATTGTTGCCACTTTTTCTTCTAGTGAATTCTTAAAAAGGATCATCATGGAGGCCGGACGGGCATGCGTATTATAATTTGAGTGAACTACTAACACCACCTGTACATGTCATGTAATGTTTGCCCGTCGACATATATTTTTTTGTTTGTTCATCTTTATTTGTATGCGTCTATATACATATATATCTGGTTTTAGATTCTTTCTTACAAGTTTTGTCAGTTTCCATTTGGATTTTCCTTCCTTTTTTGTTCTTCTGAATTACGGATAAAGCAATTGCCCATGATGTGAAGGTAGTGGTTCACTCGTTGCCACATACTCTAATTATTTGAGCCTCACACCATATCCCTCCAGAACAATCCTGAGCCGTAAGGGCAATTCATATGCAGCTGAGACGATAAGAACACATGCTATTATTAAAGCCTGACATAATCTCACTGGTCTCCAGCACAATGCCAAACAGTGAGAGAAATTGAAACGAAGATGTGAGGACACTATCAGATGCAATATCAATGCCAAGCTGTGAGAGCAACCCACATACAGCTGTGACGAAAGGAACTCATCAAATAATGATATCAACTGCTGAATATAAATATCGAACGGTTGTTGAGCGAGACATTCCGTAAACATCAAATATTATTGTGAAAGTCTGAAGCAAATTCTAGGTTTCCATTTTTAGATCTCTGCAAGATGACTTTCATACAACAAAAGGATAAGTTTCGTCTAATCTAGGTTTCACCAAAAATAGGTTGATGTAAGAACCCGACTAAATGGGACTCCAGCCCTATAACGTTTCACTTTGTCCCCAGTGGAAGAAGGCATCGAACCCGTGTCGATGATCTAGTGCGGTCCTCCCTCAGAGCCCAAATCCATGATGAAGATGACGTCTTGTCCATAGTTTTGTATACTTCAAAATTATCTTTCATAGCTTTAGTTAGTCTCCATTTCATGCCAAAATTGTTGATAAAAACCCTCGTGTTACAGATATTGAATCGAGCCCCAATTTGTATTTATTATTTATTTTTGTGACTATTTTGCTCTTAAAGGTAAACAATGGAAACAAATTAAAATCTCTTGATTTAATGCATCTTTTGGTTTAATAACAAATTTTGAATATTGAATATTGCATTGCCGCTATAAAATACCTTCATCACGTGCATTTCTTTAAGGTCATGTGACATTTTAAAATTTGATAAGTCAGAAAACGTCACTTGATTAAAACTCCAGTGCTGGAAATATTTGGCCTATATAACTGGTCATTTCTGGACAAAATATTTTGATGCATATGCTGATTTCTCTATTGATGCCCATTATAAATGAATGCACAAATTATCTTGGCTTTGTAGCCTCATAAGCTATTTAATACACTTCAACTTTCTAGCAAATACCTAAGTCCTAATTTCTAAAGATGAGCTTAGAGGAATTACATTCATGACAACTAATGATGCATACATGAGAACACTATAATGCATGCAATGCAGACATAAAAATATTACCTTCACTGAGCTTGATTGCATAGGGCAATTATGAAGTAGATCTCAACCAATGTAGTCGACGTAACACTAACTTGAACTAGCCTAAATTCTTTGAACTTGATCATACATATGAGAGTACATGTTTGTCAAGGAAAACCAAAAACATTAGCTAAACAAAACCTAACAATAACACAAAGCTGAGAGCTTCTGAGATATGTTTTTAGAGGTAGAGAAAAGAAAGAGGCAAGGAGGTAGGTTGGGTGAGTGAGGGGTTTTGAGGTTTTCTTGCACAAACATTGACAAGGTGTGCATGGACATTCGAATATGAGATCACTAGTCTGCAAGTCAAGGTCTTTTTTTATCCTGTTGAAATTAATGTTTTTAATTAGTTTATTTTATACTGAACTTATGTAAAAATAATACTTTCTCATAATACATATATAAATTGTTTAAATTTGAAAATACTTATAGCACGGTTCTCCTAAGAGCAAGTCCACCGTAGCAGTGAAGGGCAGGCAGGAGGGGGCCCTTGGGCCGAAAACCGACTCCAGCTCAACAGCCCGAGTCTGGGCAAGGCATGGGTCCCATTAGCCCGGGCAAGCCCACGGGCGATTCTCTCCAGCCCACAAGCCCGAAGTCGATCTGACGTTAGCACGGTCAGCTCGCAGTGTAATGCACGCACCAACGGTAAAAAAATTTGAATTCCGCGCGCTGACGTCAACGCCCAACGGCTACACACCACGTGGCGCATTCTGGAGCCTCAAATCCGATTTTTTTTGTACAATCCAATGGTTTTGCAATTTTTTGGGTAAAAAAAATTTTTAAAAATTCTGAATTTTTTTCTATAAATACCTACCATACTTATTCACTTTCCACACCAAATCTTCATACAAATTCATCTCCTTCCAATATTTTTCACTTTCCACACCAAATATTTTTCTCCTTAAAATTTTTAAAAATACCAAAAATTCTGAAATATTTTTCTATAAATACCTACCAATATTATTCACTTTCCACAACAAATCTTCATATAAATTCATCTCCTTCAAATATTTTTCACTTTCCACACAAAATATTTTTCTCCTTCACAAAATTCAATTTGTGTCAAAAAATTAAATGGCCTCTTCGAGTGAAGCTGGGGCACATGGACAACCGTTGAGGATATTTTGTTGTGTGAGTGTTGGGTCAAAGTTGTTCATTGCCCGATCACAGGCAATGAGATGAAATTCTCTCATATGTGGAGAAAAATTCATGGAGAATTTTGTGAAAGATCGAGTTCGACTCGGACGGAAATGGCCTTGGCTAGTAGGTGGATAATTTTGAATAAAGAATTAGGGAAATGGAGAGATGTGTTGGCAAAAGCAAGGGAAATGATTCGAAGCGGTGAAAATCTTGGCGACGAGGTAACAAATTTCTAATTTCCTTTTTATTCAATTTAATGTCATATTTTTTTTAATATTTTCTTGCATTTACAATTTTGTTTCTTTAATAGATTCTTCAAGCACAAATGTGGTTTTGTGCATTTGGTAATAAAAAAAATTCAAAAATCAGCAATGTTGGGACGTTGTGAAGAATTGTTCGAAATTCAATACACGTGGTTCGTTCAGTTCTGTGAAGAAAACCATTACACATGGCTCCTCAAGCGAACAATGCCCGCAATCGGTTCCCGTGGTGTGTTCCGTGGAGGAAATAATGGCACGATTACATCCTCCGAAGGAAAATACTCCACCACATGGTGATCCGGTTGAACCGCCTCCCCCAATGAGTGAGCCGTCTTCGTGCTCGATTGTTTCAGACTATGAGGACACAGTATTTAAATTGTATGATGAGTGAGTAGGTATTTCAATTGTATGGATGAGTGAGATGTGAATTATTTAATAAATATGAACACGTGGCAACTAAAAATCTTATCCGAAATTTTTATATTTTATTCGAAAATGTTATATGATATTTTATTTACAGAATTTTATAATAAATAGTGACACGTGGCAACCCAAAATCTTATCTGGAAATCTTATCCGAAAATTTAATCCAAATATTTTATCCCAAAATTTATATGAGAATTTTTTTAATGAATAGTGACACATGGCAACCAAAAATCTTATCAGAAAATCGTATCCAAATTAATTGTTAAAGTAAAAAAATAGGAAAAAAATTAAAGTGAATAGTAATTGCCTTGCCCTTGCCCTTGCCCTTTGGGATGGAGCTAAAAGCATCTCCAGCGGTAAACCGTTGCCAAGGCAAGACAGGGCCTAAGGCCCTTTTGGCGTTTCAGTGGCCTGGCTTCGGCAGCGGTGAGGCCCCAACAAACCAAGCTAGCCCGCAGGCCAAATCAGCCCTTGCTTCAACTTGGGGTTGCTGACGTCAACAACAAAAAAATAAAATAAAAATCTTAAAAATTAGATGTTTTGTGGGTCCGCTAGTGCAATTGGATTAGATGTTTTGGGGACTGAAATGGCAGCTATACGTGAAGGGTTTTGCTTATGGCACGGTGGAAAGGGCTGCAGCATTTCATACTTCTTCTGGCTCTGAAGAGGCCATTTTACTATTACGGGGCAGCTGTGCATTTTGGAGTTGATATTGACAATCTGGTTGAAGATGTTTGGCTAGGGGTTCTTGACGTAATTTTTCAACCTGGGCAAGGGAATAGATCTGCTCATTCTTTGGCTCAATATGGGTTATGCGAACATGTTAGACTTTATTGGGAGGCCCACGCAACAAGTTGGTTACTGCCCAAGTTGGTGTCTGACAGGTAAGGGGCCTCTTCGCATGAGTTACTTAAAGTGTGGTGGTATTCTTTTTACTTGATTGAAGTTTTCTTATTTAGGAAAATTTTATATCAAGATTTTAACGAGACCACTTTAATTATTGCTGTTTTTTTTTCTTTATCGTTTTCTGGTTGTAACATCAATTTTATTTCACTTTCAATTTTTCTTGTCGAAACGTGTGGATCTTTATCTCTCTCACGATGTGTGCTCTAGTACGGATTTATAGGTTCAACACGTTTAACACGCATCATGCCTTCAAATTCAAAAAGTGAGTAATGTTTTTCATATTTTCCTTACCAACTTGGGGCGTAATGAAGCAAACTAATAAAAGAAAATGATTCACCGGCTAGGCCCATAGGCCCACCTCTTTTAAGTTTTCTGTTCAAAGTCACATGTTCACTGGATATCTTTAACATAAAGTTCTTTTACTATTCTCATAATAATTTTGATGTTGATATATCAATAATTCCTTACGCGTTTAAAGGCTTAAGATTAGAATACAACACACTATTTCTAAAGTAGACTTTGTCGTAGCAATTAATACATAGAATACAACCACCTGTAATTTCAACTACTGTTGTACACAT
This sequence comes from Prunus padus, assembly GCA_024362665.1. Lineage (NCBI taxonomy): Eukaryota > Viridiplantae > Streptophyta > Magnoliopsida > Rosales > Rosaceae > Prunus > Prunus padus. The sequence goes on from JANFAM010000020.1 coordinate 7,768,425, forward strand.
TGTGGGGACAACAGTGTGGCCAGAGGTTTACCTGATAGGGATGGGTCCAATGTGGCCCTGCCTTGAAGAGGCTCCTCGAGATATATAAAAAAAAAAAAAAAGAAACTATAAATGAAATAGACGGTCCTAAATATACGACAGATTCCCTACACATGGTCGTCTTATTTTACCAAAATGACAGTTTGTCCAAAAACCAATGTTTGGGTCATCCAATTTTTTAAAGGCTTAATAGCTACAGTGCACTCTGAAACGTTGGTTAATTTTTATTTTATTCTCTAAAAGTTAAAGTGACCCACTTTTCTCCATTGACTGATGTTTTGCGTCTCACTTTGTCGCTCACCGTCAAGTCTATTAAAAACTCCGTTAAAAATGCTGACATGGCACCAATGGAACCCACATTTTATTATTTTTTAATTTTAAATTGATTCAAAAATGAATAAAATATTAAAAACCAAAAACAAAAACAAAAACTCTTTCTCCTCCCTCTCTGTCTCCCTCCCTCTGCACTCTCCCTTTCCTCCATCGATTTTTGGGTGTTAAGAGAATATTTTTTGGCACCGCGTATTTCATCCCCTCTTTTCCTTTCTAGGGTTACCACACCAACTGTATGAGCAGCCTCCATCACATATTAAAATTTCTCATGTAACATGCCATATCGACCAACGGAAAGAGAGTGATGTTCCTTATATGTACATGCCCACCTGCATTTAGCACAAGGCCTTTTGGGAGTTTACTGGCTTCGGATTCCATGGGAACTCCGAAGTTAAGTGAGTTTGGGCTAGAGCAATCCCAGGATGGGTGACCCACTGGGAAGTTGCTCGTGAGTTCCTAGAAACAAAACCGTGAGGGCGGGGCCCAAAGCGGACAATATTGTGCTACTGCGGAGTCGATTCGGGATGTGACAGAATGGTATCAGAGCCACTCTGCAGTGTGGTGCGAGTGTGCCGACGAGGACGTCGGGCCCCTAAGGGGGTGGATTGTAACATCCCACATTGACCAACGGAGAAAGGGTGATGTACCTTATATGTACATGCCCACCTCCATCTAGCATGAGGCCTTTTGGGAGCTCACTAGTTTCGGATTCAATGGGAACTACGAAGTTAAGCGATTTTGGGCTAGAGCAATCCCATGATGGGTGACCCACTGGGAAGTTGCTCGTGAGTTCCCAGAAACAAAACTGTGAGGGCAGGGCCCAAAATGGACAATATCATGCTACGGCGGAGTCGATCCGAGATGTTACATCTCATCACTTTCCTTTAATTCCTTCATTTCCTTAGTTTTCATTACCCTAATTTAGTTCAGATTTATTTATTTTTTGGGGGTTGAGGATGAATTCGATGACATCTTGTGCCCTTCCAATCATTAGGTTTGTGCTCATGGCTCTACTGAGCTTGAGTTATGGGCAGGCCCCAGCTCCTTCTCCAACAAGTGATGGGTGAGTTGATCTTCTTCTGGAAAACCCATTTTCCTTTTTTGTTGGGTTTGGTGTGAATGAATGAAAATTTGCGAACTTTAGAGTTTTTGAAAGTGTTGGGGTTCAGCTGATAGTAAGTTGATCTTCTTCTGCAAAACCCATAATTTTTTTTCTTGGGTTTGGTTTGAATCAATGAAAATTTGCAAACCTTAGGGTTTTTGTTATGAGTTTTGAAGTGTTGGGGCTCAGCTAATGATGATTTTGTCTAATTTGCCCTTTTGGTGTGGTTGAACTTATACAGGCATGCCGATTGATCAAGGAATTGCTTACACTCTTCTGCTAGCAGTCCCAGAATGCTTGACCTTGAGAGGGTCCCGCCTGCTGCGTACGCTGAGCCGGATCATCTATTTTGAGGAATACGAAAATCAGATTAGAAACTGTAAAACGAACGAGAACTTTAAAACAACCCTAAACTTTTTCCCGAGACTCGAGGTGTGTGTGCATGTCAAACGAAGAGTTCTTAAGGTCAAACTACATCTTCCAACAAGTGGGACCACCTCGGAAGACTCACTATCAACCGGGGGGGTCAAACTTTCCGTTTTGGTCAATCAGGCCCGCTGCCCCACAACCACCAATTTGGATCCGAACGTTCTTAAAAGTCCAACAAAGTCAACTAATCATGTCCCGAATGTTTGGTTTCGATCGAACGGTCGGATTTCTCGCGATCGGACGGTTTTCGTTAACCCGAACTTTAAGTCAATGATCCGGAGCATCCGGTACTCCAATCCTCGATCCGCGAGTTCCTACAAGATCCTAGAAGTTCAAGGAACGACATATTTGAAATTGTAATAGATCCAACTGTCCGAACATATCGAACCCGAATATCGCCTATTAGGCTAAAATCCGTTCGACTGTCATACGATATCCAATTTCAAATCCAAGTGTACCGTCACGCTCGGGATGATGAGGGGATAGTTTTGGAACTGGATTGGACAGCCATAAGTGGGCCCATGCGCCGCCACACTTGCTGGCAGCGCGTGGGTGGCTTGAGAGATTTTCCGGCGAGGGAAAATATCCAAACCACAGGGAAAAATTCATATCACTAGAACAAGCACGATGAGCAGAGCAACTTACCCAACTAGCTCGATGGCCAATTTGGCCGGAAAACACCTCAAACCATCGGATTTGTGTCGGAAAACCTAGAAAAATTCTAGGTTTCGAATCCTTGAAATTTGATGGAATCTGACTGCATCTTTGAGGGATATGGAAGTAGAGAGAGTGGGGAGTGTTTTAGAAGTGGTGGCAAGGTTGGCCGTGGCCGGTGGTGGCCGGAAAATCCACCGAAACAACCAGCAGTTTTTGGCTCAAAAACAGAGTTCGAGTTTCGCTTAAAATCGAGCCCAAGATCGATGATTCCAATCTCCAAGCAGCTGTGGGTTGTGAAGAGGGAAGAGAGGGGGAGATTTTGGCGGTGGTGGCACCTGTTTTGGTGGTTGGACGGCGAATGTAAGGGCTGTGCTACGGTTTCGAAGAGAGAGAGAGTGAGAGAGAAGGATATTTTGGCATTTTTTAAAAACAATTTCATAATACCCATTATGTCCTTTTTGTTCGTTAAAACTCTGAATCGAGTGTGTCGCGCGGCTACGAACCCGTTTCGACGAGCTGGACACAATTGCGCAACTCGTTTCGCCAAATTCTTCCCGAAATTAAAATTACCTTTTTGCCCCTTTAAATATTATTTAATATTTTAAATTTAATATTAATTAATTAATTCATATTGTTTTATCTTTTATTTATTTATTTAACTTAATTATTTTATTTACTTCCGTTTAATTTTCTTATTTTTAATTAAATTCCCTTATTATTTTGTTCGGGATGTTACAATTTTAATCAATTTAAAATTAAAAAAAAATAAAATGTGGGACCCATAGTGCCATGTAGGCCACTATGGGTAGTTGGTGACAGGACCCGACCCAGATTCCACCCTGGAATCCGTGCCGAATCCTGCTGACAACCGACATCATATCATGTCGGGCCCACATACTAAAAGAATCCCTCTTCCAGAGACAAACAAACAAAGGGAGTCAAGACTTTTGCCGAAAAACGGGCAGAGTCTCCCTAGAAAAACAAACAAACCCAAAGTTCCAACCTGTTCAAAAACAGTATAATATGTATAACCAACTGCCAGCATGCAATAAATACATAACAGGCCTCCGGCCAACAAGTTCGACCCTAATGGGCAATAACAGAGCAACTAAGAGTATGCAAGTTTAACAGCGGAAATTCAAAGTTAAGATAAGGGATACGAAGTCCTACAATCAAGTCGATGCTCGAGAAGAGAAGCACTCGGCCGGACAGTTTTGAAGCACGACTAGGGCCTGGGGGGCGCAAAACAGAAAGAGTGTGAGTGGACAAAAACAAAGTTTAGTAGTTCAAAACAACGTACTAACCCCACCGTTTCAAAACTATGCAAACCATGCAATTAAAATCTGTTGTAAACAAAATTGATTCAAAAACCAATATCTCAAAATAATCAAAGAATAAAACCATTCTAAACCTTTTTCTTTCCCTGAGGCAAAACCTCCCAAAACTAAACCGCGTAGACATAAATATAATTAAAAACCGAAACAACTTGAAAATCGTAAGCATAAGAATATAATAAAGTTTCCATAAAACAAAACAACGTAAAAAGTCTAAAGACCAAGATAAATCCAAGAAATCCAAAACCACCACAAAGTAATATAAAAACACTTTAAAAGACTTTATCCCTTTCTTTCCCACCCTCAAATAACTGCATGCCCGTAGGCACTGCAAGCGAGGAAGTATTCTCACCGAAGGAAAATAAGAATACGAAGGTACTAACACACGCGTATAGATATAATATAAACTCGACACCAAAACAAGTACCAGGGGGAAACAATCCAACAGGGGATTGTTTAATTGGACACCGGGACAACATTCACGATGGTCTCATGCCCAGGATAACTGGACATCGGACGGCATCGCAATGGCCTCGTGCCCAGGGTCGAGCCGTCCAACTGGGACTAAGCTCCCCGGCCCGCATGGCAGAGTCCTCAATAACCATGCGTCCGAACTAGTCATACGCGCAGACTACCCAATCAAGGGTCTATGGCTACACCCCGTTAAGGTATGCACCGGATCGAACCATACTCCATGTCACAGTCACCATATCAAGTACAGGGGGAGGTACATAACACAGTGCCAACTGCACTCAAACCAACACCACACGATAATCCATATACATATACATTTAATCACATGCACCCAACCCCAAAATATCACACTCCAGGACATATACGTATAACAAACCAACAACACCATACGTACTCAAATAAGGACATCACCGTCCCAAACATACAATTCTATAGTTAAAATAGACACAAGCGTCAACGACGGTGTAATAATCCAAAACCATTAAAATGTCATATCACGGAAAATGCATAAACAAACCAAAATCAAAACCCGAGTCAAGAGAACGTCAAGTCAAAACCCCAAGTAAAACATATGCTTCAAAACATAATAAGTACTACCTTTTGAAAATATAAAGTCAAACCCCGATACGTATTATTCAAATATACATATATATATATATATAACTATATATATATAAATACAAATCATAATTATCCTTTAAAATAAAATACTCAAACTCAAGCATTCGAAATTCCCACGTATAACTGACATCCCTTAAATTCATACTTTAAAACAACGTAATTAGGAATTCCTTAAAATATAATTGAAAATACAATCCCGTATACATATATGTTCCAAAACTCCATATCAAAGTAGATATACATATACTCAAAGTAAATATATTTATACATATACAAAGTGGATATACATACTTATTTTCAAAGTAGATATATATATGTAATATATATTCAAAGTAGAGGTGTATAATTATTTTCAAGTAGAGAAATATATATAATATACATTCAAAGTAGATATATATATATATATATATATATATATATATATACATATATATACATATGATCAATTCCCGATAATCCGACATATATTCCCGATAGCCTCATTAATCCGACATGATCCTTCCAAGTTGATCTATATATATACATATATATATATATATAATCAAAGTATTAGCATGAACATAATTAATAAGGTTTAAATATCAAAACCAAATACGAAATCAACCGGACTATACTAGCGTCCAAATCTTACCGCCCAAATACTCAATTCAAAGTAAATATGTTTATATGTTCAAAGTAGGTATATAAGTTTTCCAAAAATATATAAAGTATAAATTCCAAAGGTTAAAAGTATGACCCACGACATTCGTAACAATAAAATACTAAAGTCCGAAACCCAACAAAACCATAAACTCAAATATTAAATATAATTCATACGGAAAATCCATCAAATTCCATTGTACCCAATTCCGTACATAAAAACTACCGGACGCTTGACTCGTCCCAAAATCAATACTTAAATATAAGCATAATAATAAAATATAGCCAACAGGGCCCCACAAACACACCGGCAACCCAAATTAAATATAAAACTCAAACACCAATTCAATCATAATAAACCCAACAAAGGTCAAATCAAGATTTAAAACAATACTTAAATCTCATTTACATGCATCACATTCAATTCTTTAAAATCATGCTCGTTAGAAAACAAAGTCCACTCACCGTTGGTCCCACGCTGCCCAACCCGGAAAGGGTTCCACTCGAGGATCACGAAGCGCTTGAGAACCTAATTCAAGAACACGAGGATTACGATTAACAACCGGACCGAAGCGATAACCTTAAAAGTCAACCTTAACCAAACCCGACTCAAGTGTACCAACACGTCGTACGAGGAATTCTAAGGTCAACGACGTTCGTTAGGAGACGAGACGACCTCGGGAGACGCTCGGTCAACCTTGGTCAACCTTGGTCAAACTTGGTCAAACTTACCCGAATAGGTCAAACCGGGCCCGTGGGTCCCATGACCTCCAAACTTAGATCCGAAAGTTCCTATAGGTTCACTACCGCTTAGAGAACACGTCCTGGAAGTTTGGTCACGATCGAACGGTCGGATTGCTCACGATCGCACGATCGGACGATTACGGTTTAACTCAAACTTGAAGTCATTGATCCGAAGCATCCGGGGCTCCGAATCACGATCCGTCAAAACCTACACGTTCTTAGAAATACGGGGAACAACATACGTGAATTCGGTTTCGATCCAACGGTCCGAACACGTCGAACCCAAGCAATGCATAATAGGCGTACAATGGTTCGAGGTCCAAACGACATCCGAATCGAAATCCGAACATACGTACGCGTTCACAACGACTCAAGGATCGCATTGGGACGGAAATGCCCAATTGCTACAGTGCCACGCGCCGCCATATGCGCCGCCGTGAGGGTGTGTGTCTTGAGCAATTTCAGTCACCGGAAAGTTGTGGAATTAGGGTACAATACCCATAGCAATCGAACCAGGAGGAGGAGGGAAGCTCAGAACCAGGCTGAGCCGCCCCAAAATCGGCCGGAAAAGCCACCAGATCACAGCCAAACCACCTAGGGTTTTGGCCGGATCTGTGTTGATCGGAACGACGGCTACGCCGCCCATTTTTGTCGCGCACGGTGGGGGAAAGGAAGAGGGAAGAGAGGCGAACCTTTTCCAAGTGGTGGCGTCGGAGGAGATGACCGGAGCTGTCGCCGGTGTTAATGGAGGTTTCGCCGGGATTTGCAGAGCTCCCAGCCGACGATCGCCGTCGAATTGGCCGGTGAACTGGGGTGGGATGTGACCGGGAGGAGGAGGCGGTTCGTTTGCGACCGGTGCCGTGGCCAGTGGTGGCTGGACGGTGGAGTTGCGTCGGTGAACAGTAACCGACGCGATTTCGAGGAGAGAGAGAGAGACTGCGCGAAGAGAGAGAAAGGAATCCCCAAATCTGATTGGTCCAAAGGTTTTTAACAAATTCTGAAATGACCAAAATGTCCTCCAAGTGTTACAAAACTCCTATCGAGGTGTGCCGCACGTCCCCGAACTCGTTTCGACGTGCCGGACGCAATGGCGCAACCCGTTTCGCCAAAATGTCGTCCGAAAATTAAGTTGACCAAAATTCCCTTTTAATTAATTAAATTCTTAATTAATTCCAATTTCCATTATTTTAATCATTTTAATTCATTTTAAATTCCTTTTAATTCTTTATTTGTTTAACTCAATTAATTTATTTATTTTCCTTAAATTTTTGGGTCAGGGTCGTTACAGTTGGGCTCCACTTTGCACACATGGCATTTAGTTCAACAAAAATTGTGGGTCCCGTTGGTGCCACATTAGCATTTTTAACTGAGTTTTTGACAGACTTTACGGTGAGGGGCAAAGTGAGACGGAAAACATCGGTTAAGGGGGCAAAGTGGGTCACTTGAACTTAGATTTATTAGGGTTTAGCCAATAAATGTGAAAATATTTAGAAAAAGGCCAAAGCACAAGGCAAATTGTGGATTGGATTTTGCCTTGTGCTTTGGCCTTTTTCTAAATGTTTTCACTCTCATTGGCTAAAAACAAAAGATCCCCTTTAACTTTCAGGGAGTTTTGACTTAAGCTTTTTGTGAATGCCCCTCTTATAAGGACGATGGTTTTTAACCAACCATCTTCTGTGTATTTTACGTCGAAGGAAAAATCCAAAATATACTGTAGCGAGGTGGCAACTTAAAAAAAAAAAACTTGTTTAAGGCATTCTACTCAAACAAAAGAGACCCATTCGACTCTGAGCTCAAGACAATCTTCGTCGTCGGCATTCTCGAATCCGGATTCAGGTGAGATGATTTCAATTAAGGTACTACTTTCGTGTGTGATTTCAGTTAGGGTTTCGTTTCTGTCTTTCATTCTCACTCTTACTCTCTCTGTCTCTCTAACTCGCCTTTCTCTCTGTCACTCAAATCTCTCTCTCGCTCTAATGGTACTCAATATATGTTTGTTATATATGCAATGAAATTAAGGTTTTTTTTAAAATTATTTCGCCTCTTTATTTTATATACTCAGCCCACTGATTTGCTTTTATTTGGTAGATTTTTGGTTTATTTAGGTGTGGAGCTAGTCTTCTCATCCAAGTTAGATTCAGGGCTAGTAATTTTTTTTTCACTTTTACCGATCCCATTGCTTTTTATCAAAACAAAACTCCCATTGTTTTTTTTTCACTTTAATTTTTCTCAACCGTTTAAAAAAATAATAATTTTCTTTCCTCAGTCAAAATTTTAAAAGTCTGACCCTTTGTTTTTTGTTTTGGTAAAGAGCTATGGGTTTTGCTTTTATTTTGCCCGGACTCAAATCGTTTTTTCTCCCAACCCTCCGGACTCAAATTTTAAGTCCACAACTTTATTAAATTGTTTAAGAATGATTTAAGTCTAATTTTTTTTTTATGGATAACTTTTATTCATTTAATCTTTTTAAATAACTTCATAATTTAATTTTTTGAACAATTTGATCTAAAAAAATTAAAATTCCACAAATATAATTTTATTCCCAAAAAAAACACACAACATAAAAGCAAACACCATTTGAATTTTTTTATTTTAAAAAAAAATCATTTTAGTTAATATTAGAATTTTTTATTTAAAAAAAATCATTTGAAGGTGGTGCATTTCAAGGTGGTGTACGTGTAGCCATCATTTCGTGGGATGTTGCAAAGGCCAATTTACTAGGAGCAGACACGTGGGATGGGCCAGCAGATAAAGCCACCAGCGCTGGGCCCAGCGTGGGCCCCACTGTTTTTCTGATGCACATGGGCTGTGCCACCTCAGCGCGGGCTGCACTAAATAGTTTTAAGTCCAGGCAAAAAGTGGACTGTTATTTGGGTCCAAATTTGGGTTTTCCCAAATTTTGGGTCCTTCATTTTGTTGGGTTGGGGGAGATTTGGGGCAATATTTTGAGTTTGGGTCTTTGCATTGGAGATGGCCTAAAGTGGAAAAAAAGCACTTTTGACAATTAAAAAAAAGATGACACATGTTGTGGTTGAGCCACAATAGAAAGGAAAGTCCTCCTCCTGGGTAAGAAGGGTATGTGGTATGACTAGCATTTTTTGACAGGACCCGACCCGGATTCCGCCCCGGAACCCGCGCCGGACCCTGTGGTCAACCGACATCCACCCGATGCCGGGCCCACATACTAAAAGAATCCCTCTTCCCGAGTCAAACACACAAAGGGGGTCAAGACTTTTGCCGAAAAACGGGCAGAGTCTCCCCAGAAAAACACACAAACCCAAAGTTCCAACCTGTTCAAAAACAGTAGAAATAAGTACAACCAACTGCCAGCATGCAATAAATACATAACAGGCCTCTGGTCAACTAGTTCGACCCTAATGGGCAATAACAGAGCAACTAAGAGTATTCAAGTTTAACAGCAGAAATTTAAAGTTAAGAGAAGGGACACGAGGTCCTACAATTAAGTCGACGCTCGATAAGAGAAGCGCTCGGCTGGACGGTACTGTAGCGCGACTAGGGCCTGGGGGGCGCAAAACAGAAAAGTGTGAGTGGACAAAAACAAAGTTTAGTAGTTCAAAACAACATACTAACCCCGCCGTTTCAAAACCATGTAAACTATGCAATTAAAATCCGTTGTATATAAAATTGATTCAAAAACCACTATCTCAAAATAATTCGAAGAATAAAACCAAACCAAACCTTTTTTCGTTACCCGAGGCAAAACCTCTCAAAACTAAACCGCGAAGACATAAATATAATTAAAACCGAAAGGACTTGAAAATCACAAGCATAAGAATATAATAAAGTTTCCAAATGACAAAACAACGTAAAAGGTCCAAAGACCAAGATAATTCCAAGAAATCCAAAACCACTACAAAGTAATACAAAAACACTTTAAAAGCCTTTAACCCTTTCTTCCCCACACTCAAAACACTGCATGCCCGTAGGCACTGCGAGTGAGGAAGTATCCTCACCGAAAGAAAATAAGACTACGAGGATACTAACACACGCGTATAGATATAATATAAACTCGACACCAAAACAAGTACCAGGGGGAAACAATCCAACAGGGGATTGTTTAACTGGACACCGGGACAGCATTCACGATGGTCCCATGCCCAGGATAACTGGACATCGGACGGCACCGCAATGGCCTCGTGCCCAGGGTCGAGCCGTCCAACTGGGACTAAGCTCCCCGGCCCGCATGGCAGAGTCCTCAATAACCATGCGTCCGAACTAGTCATACGCGCAGACTACCCAATCAAGGGTCTACGGCTACACCCCGTTAAGGTATGCACCGGATCGAACCAAACTCTAAAACCATAGTCACCGTCAGAAATAGGGGGAGGTACATAACACAGTGCAACTGCACTCAAACCAACTCCACACGAAAAACCACAAACCAATTTAACCACATGCACCCAAACCCCAAAATATCACACACCATATCAAATATACGTAAAACAAATCCAACAACACCATATAATTAATATAAGGACATCACCGTCCCAAACATGCAATTCCATAGTTAAAATATTCACAAGCGTCAAACGACGGTATAACAAATCCAAAAACCAATAAAATATCACATCACGGAAAATGCACCATTAAATAGTATTCAAAACCCAAGTCAAACATATGCTTCAAAACATAGTAGGTACTACTCTTTAAAAATATAAAGTCAAACCCCGAAACGTATTATTCAAAAATGCATAATATATATATAACTATATATATAAATAAATACAAATCATAATTATCCTTTAAAATACAATACTCAAACTCAAGCATTCGAAATTCCCACGTATAACTGACATCCCATAAATTCATACTTTAAAACAACATAAATAGTAATACAATAAGATATAACCGAAAGTCCGAACCCGTATACATATATGTTCGAAAACTCCAAATCAAGTAGATATACTTATATACTCAAAGTAGATATATATTTATATATATAATCAAAGTGGATATACATACTTATTTTCAAAGTAGATATATATATATGTAATATATATTCAAAGTAGATAAGTATAATTATTTTCAAGTAGAGAAATATATACAATATACATTCAAAGTAGATATATATATATATACATATATATATATATATATACATAAGATCAATTCCCGATAATCCGACATATATTTCCGATAGCCTCATTTATCCGACATGTATTCTCGATAGCCTCAATAATCCGACATGATCCTTCCAACTTGATCTATATGTATATATATACACATATATATAAAATCAAAGTATTAGCATGAACATAATTAATAAGGTTTAAATACCAAAACCCAATACGTAGTCAACCGGACTATACTAGCGTCCAAAACTTACCGCCCAAATACTCAATTCAAAGTAAATATATTCATATAGTCAAAGTAGATATATAAGTTTCCCGAAATTATATATAAGGTAAGTTCCAAAGGTCTAAAGTATAATTCACGACATACGTAATAATAAAATAATAAGGTCCGAAACCCAAACAAAACCATAAACTTAAATATTAAATATAAATAAATCATACGGAAAATCCAATAAATTCCACTGTACCCAAATCCATGCATAAAAGCTACCGGACGCTTGACTCGTCCCAAACCAATACTTAAACATAAGCATAATAATAAAATATAGCCAACAGGGCTCCACAACCAAACCGGCAATCCAAACCAAATATAAAACTCAAATACCAAAACAATCATAATAAATCCATCCAAAGATCAATTCAAGATTCAAAACAATATTTAAATATCAATTACATGCATCACATTCAATTATTTAAAACCATGCTAGTTTGAAAACAAAGTCCACTCACCGTTGGTCCCTCGCTGCCCAACCCGAAAAGGATTCCACACGAGGATCACGAAGCGCTTGAGAACCTAATTCAAGAACACGAGGATTAAGGTTAACAACCGGACCGAAGCGATAACCTTAAAAGTCAACCTTAACCAAACCCGACAAAAGTGTACCAAAACGTCGTACAAGGAATTCTAAGGTCAACGACGTTCGTTAGGAGACGAGACGACCTCGGGAGACGCTCGGTCAACCCTGGTCAAACTTGGTCAAACTTACCGGAATAGGTCAAACCGGGCCCGTGGGTCCCATGACCTCCAAACTTAGATCCGAAGGTTCCTATAGGTTCACTACGGCTTAAAGAACACGTCCTGAAAGTTTGGTCACGATCGGACGGTCGGATTGCTCACGATCGCACGATCGGACGATTCTGCTTAACTCAAACTTCAAGTCATTGATCCGAAGCATCCGGGCTCGAATCACGATCCGTCAAATCCTACACGATCCTAAAAATACGGGAACAACATACGTGAATTCGGTTTCGATCCAACGGTCCGAACACATCGAACCCAAGCAACGCACAATAGGCGCACAATGGTTCGAGGTCCAAACGTCGTCCGAATCGAAATCCGAATATACGTAAGCGTTCACAACAACACGAGGATTGCACGGGGATGGAGAACCGCCGCCACACAGCCGCCACGCTGCCGCCACACGCGCCGGCAGCGCGTGGTGGGTGTGTAGAGCGATTCGCCATCTCCCAAACTTGAATTTGGCAACGGGACCTATGCCAAACGAATCAGAACACCGAGAGGAGTTGAGAACCGATGGAACCCGGTCAAGAACCGCCGGATTCGGCCAAACCGTCGACAAGAATTCGCCGAATTGGGTTTTGCTCCGATCGATTTGCGGCCAAATCGATCAATTCCAAGTTCAAACAGCTAGAGGGGTTCAAGGGGAAGAGAAAGCTCACCTGGATCGATGCCAAAGCTTGCCGAAAACCGCCGTCTGGCCGTGAAGTTTGAGCTAGAACCGCCTGTTTTTCGTGAAATTCGGCGAGATACGGTGGGCTGGGACTTTGGGCTACGGTGGGGTAGGACCGGGACGAGGTGGCCGATCTTTTGGGTGTGGTCCCGACCCAGGTGGTGGCCGGTGGTGGCGCCGCCGTCCAAAAAGGTAGCCGGCTGTAACGGGGGGCTGTGCACGCGGGAGAGAGAGAGAGAGAGAGAGAGAGAGAGAGAGAGAGAGAGAAAAACTGACCAATCAGATTTTTTCCCTTTTGTTTTTATCCCTTTTTAAATTATTAAAATATTCCACTTTATCGTTCGTTAACCAAATTGATCGTGCCGCACGTCCCAGGACTCGTTCCGACGTGCCGGACGCAATGGCGCAACCCGTTTCGCCAAATTGTCGTCCGAAAATTAAGTTGACCAAAATGCCCCTTTTAATTATTAATTTCTTATTTAATTCAAATTTCATTATTTTAATCCTTTTAATTCATTTTTAATTCCTTTTTAATTCTTTATTTGTTTAATTCAATTAATTTATTAATTTTTCTTTAATTTTGGGTCAGGGTCATTACATTTTTGTAAATAAATTGAAGAGGTATCGGAGTTGTTAAAAAAACGAAAAAGGGTATAAGGTTCTTTTTCTTAGGTATTAGTTGTAGGCTTTTGAGAATCAACTTCCCTATAGTGAATAATATCTAGTAAATTGAAACAGCTGTTTAGGATGACTCTCTTCTGTCAGCGACCAAAACAATGGTTGTTATTAACAAAATAAATAAATATATAACACGTGCCTAAAGTTTATTTTGTGAGAATTTGAAGGTGAAAATGTCCCATATTGGAAAGTTCGAAAACCTTGTAAGGGCTTATAAGGTGTTGAGCTACTCCCCCCATTGCCAATTGGTTTTGGGGAAGAACCTCAACTTACTTCATGGTATCAGAGCGAGTTGCCCATGTATAAAAGCCTAACGGCCACACGTCCTCAACATCACCTAATATGTATTGTCCACGTGTTAGGTTTGAAAATTTGCCACACGTGTAGAGGCGTATGAAAAGGTGAAGGTGAAAATGTCTCACATTAGAAAGTTGGAAAACCTTGCAAGGACTTATAGGGTGTTGAGCTACTCTCCCATTGCAAATTATCAAGTTGTTGGTAAATTGATATTGGAATTTATTAAATAGTTTTTTTTAGTACAAGCGATAGTCTAAATTAGAGGGAAGAGGGGAATGATTTCAGCCACTTATTTGTATATGTCCTTGACAAGAGAGACAAAGTGTGGGCACACTTGAATGACACGAAAGAGATTACATAATTTTGGAATGCCATCATTGAAGAAATCCGTTGGGAAAATTTTGTCCTCACAGCTGTGTGCTTCTGATTCATACAAGCGACTTCAGCTAAATCTTGTGATTGTTGAAAACGTGACAATTAATTGCAACTTTTCATTTAATTCATTTTTTCTAAGTCCTACCCTCTCTATAAATTCTGAAACTGTGCAAGTGCTTTTAATATTCAAAGACATGGAGAAATCAACAATGTCAGTTATACTATTTGTGTTGCATCTTCTTGTTCTTCATCTTCAATATTCAGAGGTTCACTCGCTTGCCAATACTTCTGCTCATGGTAAATTTCCATCTTCAGTATTCATTTAACAAAAAAGTGTAGATTTATAATTCAGAAAACTGAAACAAGTAGTGCAAGAAACAAGCTAATTTAGATGCATGTTGAAAAGAATCTTTCATCTCTTCACATATATTTTGCAGATTTTAGCTACTTGAAGTTTGTGTACAACGCCACTGATACAAGCTTGGAAGGATCATATGACTACATTGTAGTCGGTGGAGGAACATCAGGGTGTCCATTGGCAGCAACTTTATCAGAAAAATACAAGGTGCTTCTTCTAGAAAGGGGCACTATTGCAACAGAGTACCCGAACACGTTGACTGCAGATGGGTTTGCATATAATCTGCAGCAACAAGATGATGGAAAGACGCCAGTCGAAAGGTTCGTGTCCGAAGATGGCATTGATAATGTGCGAGGCAGGATCCTCGGTGGCACGACCATAATCAATGCCGGCGTCTACGCCAGAGCTAACATTTCATACTATAATCAAACAGGAATTGAATGGGACCTGGATTTGGTTAATAAGACATATGAGTGGGTTGAAGACACCATTGTGGTCAAACCAAATAATCAATCTTGGCAATCTGTTATAAGAGAGGGATTCTTGGAGGCTGGTATTCTTCCAGACAATGGATTTAGTTTGGATCACGAAGCAGGAACTAGACTCACCGGCTCAACTTTCGACAATAATGGAACGAGACATGCAGCTGATGAACTGCTTAATAAAGGAGACCCTAATAACTTGCTAGTTGCAGTTCAGGCCTCGGTAGAGAAGATCCTCTTCTCTTCCAATTCATCAAGTATGTTGCATCTGTGATATTTAATGGTAGCTCCTAGTTTGTCATGCTGCACTCAAAAATTATTATTTTATTATTCTAAAATACTAACAGAGTAGTGTGAAGTCTCATATTTCCCTTCCATATTTCCCAATTTCCATAAATAAAACTTTCCCATTCTCCTTCGTTTAGTTTGACAATAATTATAAGCTATTATCTAATGCAGATTTGTCAGCTATTGGAGTCATATATACGGATTCCGAGGGAAACTCTCATCAGGCATTTGTACGCGGTGACGGAGAAGTTATTGTTAGTGCAGGGACAATCGGAACACCTCAGCTTCTACTACTTAGTGGCATTGGACCAGAGTCTTACCTATCTTCTCTCAACATCACAGTTGTTTATCCCCATCCTTACGTTGGGCAGTTTGTGTATGATAATCCTCGGAATTTCATTAACATTTTGCCCCCAAATCCCATCGAAGCCTCTGTTGTAACTGTTTTAGGCATTACAAGTTATTATTACCAAATTTCTCTCTCAAGCTTGCCATTTTCCACTCCACCCTTTAGTCTTTTTCCTACAACATCTTACCCCCTCCCAAATTCGACTTTCGCTCATATTGTTAGCCAAGTTCCAGGACCATTGTCTTATGGTTCTGTCACGATAAATTCATCATCTGACGTGAGAATCGCTCCAAATATTAAATTCAAGGGCAAATTGAGCTTAGACCCATAAAATTCATTTTAAATCATCTATAGCCCTTTCTTTTATTTTTCTATTTAAAATACCCAATTTTTTCAAATAATACCCGATGACTAGGATCCAACTAGGCAAGTTACCTAATATAACTTAAAATCTTATTTATTATATTTTTCGCATTCCAAAACTACCCATATTTATAAGCTAACGTGTTATGTGGGGGTGTAACTAATGTTACATGTTGAATTTGGAAAGATCTCAAATAGTTGTAATTGATGAAGGAATTAATTTAGAAACTTATTTGAAATTAAATATTAAATTCAACATTAACGTAGTAGTAATCTATAGGTGATTAACGTTTATTTAATAAAAAAATTATGTTATTTTCCTTTTATGAATTATATGGCTAGTAATCTATTAAATTCAACATTAACGTATGAGTAATCAATATGATATCAATATCATTATCAATATTATCAATAATATCAATATTAATATTATTAATATCAATATCAATATTGAAGTGGACATTATTATTATTAAAAAAAGGTCGATTATTGTCCATAAAAATAGGTAGATTATTATAAAAAGATAATAGGTCAAAAACTATCAATTAGTTTTATATTGATATTATCAATATCAATATGTTGATAATATCGATATTGATATTGATATCAATATCAATATTGATATATTGATGAAGAGTTTATTAATATATTTAATATTATCTACCTATTGATCCATTGATGGAGTAAATTACATGTTACTCCAAAAAGGAAAAAAATGTTAAAAGATCAATATATCAATATCAATATATTGATATCAAAATTGATATTGATATTCATCAGTTTATTAAGCTTAAGTAAATTGACTCCATATTAATAATCTACCTCAAATTATTAAAAGATAATAATATGAGGTAGATTATTGTCAATAGGAAGATAAACTCTTATTATCCATAAAATATCATCAATATTAATATGGATATATTAATAAACTCTTGATAATATTGATGTTATTAATAAACTCTTGATAAAATACTGTCAATAGGTACCTATTGATAATAAGTAGATTATTATTGTTAGTAATATTATCTACTTATTATCTTTTCTTAATATCCATATCAATATATGGATATTAATATTGACAATAAGTAGATAATAATAGGTAAATTACTGTCCAAAAAGATATTGACAATATGAACCTATTTTTTCTCTAAATAATGTACCTATTTTTTTCTCTAAATATTGTACTTTTTCTTTCTCTAAATAAAGCACCTATTACTTGTTTTATGAAAAATAATTGGATCATCTTTTTATTGTTTGTTTTATGATAAACAATTTTTTATTATAAATAAACTTATTTTTTATCTCCAAATAATGTATGTATTTTTTATCTCTAATAATGTACCTAGTAAAACAATTTACCTAGTATAATGAACCTTTTTTTTGCTAAGTTTTGTATCTATTTTTTCTCTAAATAATATACCTATTACTTGTTTTATGAAAAATAATTTGATAATGTATTTATTGTTTGTTTTATGAATTTTTTTAAATGAAGCTATTTTTCTCTCTAAATAATGTACCTAGTAAAACAATTTACCTAGTATAATGAACCTATTTTTTTCTTCTACATAATGTACCTATTTTTAATTTATAAAAAACGTGCATAAATTTCAATTATACAACGTACCTATTTTCTATAAATTATTGCGTACTTATTTTTAATTTATGAAAATGTACGAAAATTTCAATTACAATGTAATTGACCTAGTTTATTTTTAAAATTTTTTTGGTAAATAATATACCTATATTTTTATACGTATATTTTTATTTTTATTTTTTTCATAGGTACATTATTGGATATGTAATTTACAGATTTTTTCTTTTTGGTTTGCAATTTTAGGGGGCGATATGTTAGAGGGAATGCCAACCAAAAGAAATGGGGTGATTGATATGCTAGTAATAGAGAGCATTAATTACAATTATGTCAGTTAATGAAATGCTTAAAATAAATTATAAATAGAATATGAAGTCTGATGGCAACGATGTAAAAACATATGAATACTATGACCTTTATATCTTATTGGTCATTTAAGTTTGAAATTAGGTTTTACACATAGATTTATAGAGTGATGGGTATATGTCTAGAAAATAGAAAATGTAGGGACCTCTATCGGACAAGCCCTAAATTCAATTACTATTCAAATTCCACAGACCTTGCTAATTGTGTTAGCGGCATGAAGAAGCTTGGTGACTTATTAAGGACAAAGGCATTAGAACCATATAAAGCTCGAGATGTGCCTGGAATTGACGGTTTCAATTATTTGGGAGTACCTTTACCAGAGAACCAAACAGATGATGCATCCTTCGAAACATTTTGTCAAGATAATGTAGCCTCATACTGGCATTACCACGGTGGAAGCCTTGTTGGGAAAGTGCTTGATGATAGTTTCCGTGTTACGGGGATCAAAGGATTACGCGTTGTTGATGCCTCCACTCTCCCTTACGAACCAAACAGCCATCCTCAAGGCTTCTATCTGATGTTAGGCAGGTATGTGATGCACACTTCCAACCACTAGAGATTCTCAATAATTATTTCGTTGAACATATATATATATATATATATATATATATATTTGTATTGAACTCTGTGCCCCCTTGCTCTTTTTTATTATTCCTTAAATTTTTGTGTTTTGCGCAGGTATGTGGGCCTTCAAATCCTGCAAGAAAGGTCAATCCAGTTGGAGGCTGTTCCTAATATTCAAGATTCCAAGTGAAGTTCTTGGATTTCCTTAGTTCCACGTTATCCTCTGCTTTTAAAGATTAATTAATAAACCCACGAGATCTGACTCAAGTGGGATTAGGGTTTCGCTTGCAAAGAGGGGTTAGGCTTATTATATATCCCCTACCTCTTTATTTCTTGTTGAATATATTTCCCTTGTCAAGTCGAGGTTCTTTAAAAATTAAATTAAATAAATAAGAATCCTTTGGCAGAACTTGTCCTTTGCAAAACAGATTTGCAAGGAAATGACTCTCTAAAGCTTATTTCTATTCTTTTGTCCTGTTAAACAAACTTTAAAATTAATTGAGTACACCATATTACCAAATTATTTATTGAATTACTAATTTGTCCCAATATAAAATGACCAAAAGAGATATATTGAATTGTGAAACAAATATAATTTTAATAAGTACCATCTACTCACCATATTCAATCCTAATCAAAGGTAAGCGAAAAACCCTACTTCCAAAAACCTTAGTATTAACTTCAACAATTTGTTAAATTACGGTTAGTTTCCAGCTGAATGGTATGGATAAAGCTTGGTTGAGTATTTTGGGATTTTCTTCCTTTTTGTTTTCTTTTGTTTGTCAGCTGTGCAATATAAATTTGCGGCTGGCTTCAAATTCAGTTCCGATATAAGCATCTGAAGAAGCTCTTCTGCCACATTTTCTGAGATTGTCCATAAGATGACTCTGTCCCAGTCTTCACATTATCTTTTTGCATATACAAGAGTCTAATTAGGCGACATCCGCCAAGGAGGAATCTCCAAATCCTCCAGAGAGATCCGCCGAGGTGTGGTCTGCTGAGGTGAGGTATACCGAGGGGCAGTCCGCCAAGGAGATATCCACCAAGACCCAATCCGCCAAAACCAAGGAAGAGGCCGTTTAAATGGCTTACATATAGTATATATTAATATATGTATATGTATTACAAGGAACACAGCTGTGAGGACAGAATTTTCCCAACGGATCGAACTTTCATTCTTCAATGATTTCGAAATGCTATGTAATCTCTCTCGTCTCATTTCTCTTTCTTGTCGGAGCCGTATATTACAAGGAACAGTGTTAGTGTATACAAAATAAGTGGCTGAAATCAATCCCCGACCGAATGGGTCACGGGGCTTCTTAAAAGCAACATAACTCATCTAACTTTGATCTAAAAAATCAACAGATATTATCTACATATACAATTTGGAAGACTTTTGCGCATGCCATAACTAATATAGGTGCAATAGTAGTGCTAGCATGCTTCCATCTGCAAAGCATTAACTTTCAATCAGAAGCTTAGCATCAGACAATCAGAAGAGAGAAATTAGTACAAATTCTCAGAGAAAATATTGCCAATTATAGTATCGTAAAGTTAATACAATTCTGTTAGTGTATGCATTTTGTATTTTGCTTTTGGCTTCCCTTGACAAATTTGTAATAGGACATTCATTGTATTATTTCCAAGCTCAAGTTAGATTAGGATAGCTATCTTTGGTTCTCTTATCTGGCTTCAATCTGATGGATGATTATTGTGTTTGGCAAAGGTAATATTTGGAGTGCATCATATTGCATGCATTGAATTTCTATTTATTATGACTAGTCATCTTTCCTTCGTATGACTAGTCAACCCTTGCATGAATTGGAATTCCAGCTCACAGTTTTCCAGCTGGATTCTCACCATCCGTTTTGTCCTATTATGCGAATTCCCTCTTCTGCCATTGTGTACGTTTTCTGACCTAGGGATTTTGGCATTATAGTTTTGGTGTAGCTCATTTTGACGGCTGTGGTTTTTGGGGGAGTAGTTTTTG
This sequence comes from Prunus padus, assembly GCA_024362665.1. Taxonomy (NCBI): domain Eukaryota; kingdom Viridiplantae; phylum Streptophyta; class Magnoliopsida; order Rosales; family Rosaceae; genus Prunus; species Prunus padus. Next base: position 7,789,285 of record JANFAM010000020.1, read on the forward strand.
GAAAGTTGTCTTTCATCTTTTGCTTCTTCTTCCTCAAATAGAAAAACCATCTTATTTGCATTTATGAGTTTTTTAATTGCATGATTTTTCGAAAAATGCATTTGCTATTCTGAATCTTCACCTAGCTTCATCAAACACTCTCTCATCTTTATCTAGGTTTGATTCATGACTGATTTCTTCAAGAGTATGGTTTCTTGAAGAAATTGGTCATTTTTCCTTGAATCCAAATTTGGTTTCTAGTCTTCGGATTGAGCTTGCAAGCTGGTGCCATGGGATGAACGAGCTGAGGTGCTGCCATTGCCATGAATGACTGAGCTTGAAGCTTTGCTAAGTTGGAGAAGAAGATTGCACAAAGGAGGTATAGCTCATCTTCCTAAATAGATCTAGGTTCCTTTGAGCTTGCTTGTATTTCTTTGTAAGAATCTTCTTATGCTTAGTGGATTGCCTGGTCGGTTGATGACCCCCAGTTTTTCCCAATGGTGGGTTTCTGGGTGAACAATTTCTGGTTTGCATGTCTGAAATTTTCTGGGTTTATGTTCTTGACGGTTGACTAGTCATCCTATGATTTCTGGGTTTGTGTTCTTGACGGTTGACTAGTCATAATTATCTGATATTAGTTGTTTACTTGATATGATGTCTTCACACACTTTCACCATAGTTGTTGCTAGCACAGGGGATGCCTAGATTGACGGGTCCTTCTGAAGTGCCTAGGTTGTCACTAGTAATTCTCTAGGTTTGCAGGTACATTGGTTTGCTTGTGTGTGCCCTTGGTTAAGATTGTTCTCAACTAGTTGTTGACCAGTCATAAGTAATATTTGGTCAAGTCCTTGTGTGTGTGTTTTGGTGTGTTTCTTACTTGAGTCTAGTGAAATTTACCCCTCGTCACCTAAGTACCAATTTCACTTGGTATCAGAGCGTCAGCTCTTAACACAAATAGAGAGATCCTAGGATTGGTTTCGGTGTTTAGGTGTGGTCACTATGGAAAGGGATCGAGTTGCCGGATCTTGCAACTCTCCTCCTTATTTTGATGGTAACAATTACGCTGCATGGAAAGAAAAATTTGAGATATTCCTTGATGCTTTCGATGAGTATGCAAGTGTGTATCTCACAAAAGAGTGGGTTCCTCCTGTTAAGACTGTTGAGGGTAATGTTGTACCCAAACCTAGATTGGAATGGACTGAAGCTGAGTGTTTTGCTGCTCATTCAAATAAGAAGGCCAGAAATGCCTTAGTTACTGCCTTGTCAAGCACACAGTTTTCACACATACAACACATTCCTAATGCTAAACAAGCTTGGGATAAACTAAGGGTAGTTCATGAAGGGGATGACCAAGTTAGAACATTAAAACTTCAAATGGTGCTTGCACAATTTGAAGAACTTAGGATGTCTGAAACTGAGTCTATTTCTGAGTTCTATGGGAGAGTTGAGATGATCACAAATGAAGCCATGAGTCTTGGTCAACCTATTGATGAACTTCTTGTTGTTCAAAAAATTCTTCGTGTTCTTCCTTCTAGGTTTAGAGCCAAGAAAACCGCAATCATGGAAGTCCAAAACTTAAATGAAATTAAGCTTGGCAAACTTGTAGGAAAATTGAAAACCTATGAGATGGAATTGAATATGGAGGAGAATGACACTAAAAAATCAAAAAATATTGCACTTCAAGGAGTGCATGATACCTCACTAAAAGGTAGTGAAAAATCCTCATCTTTTGAGGATGAGATGGCTTTGTTTGTCAAAAAGTTTAGAAGAATCCTTAAGGATAAAGGGAAGTTTGCAAGAGAGCACAAGTCTGGAAATGAGAGTAATTTTAGACCATCAACTGATCGGTCTAATGAGAGAAACAAGGATGTCAAATCCTTCACTAAAGACTTTAGGAAATCTGTCAAGTGTTTCACATGTGGAGGCATTGGACACTATGCTGCCGATTGTGCAAACAATCAGAAAAAATACTCCAAAGGGAAGGACAAAGCCATGAAAGTAAGCTGGAGTGAGAGTGAAAGTGAAGTATCTCAAGAGGATTCATCTTCCTCTGATGATGATGACCAACAAGTTGCTTTTGTTGCCTCTGTGCAACTGTTGTCTGATGATTCTGGTTCTGAGTCAGATGACCAGTCATACGAGTCATTAGGGAGGAAATATGATTGTTTGTTCAAGGAGACTTTTTCCTTGAAAGAGGAATGTCTCAAGCTTGAGGAAAATAATCACGAGCTTCAACATGAGGTTCTCATTTTAAAAGAAACCAAAAAGGAGTTGAGTGACAAATTTGTGTCCTTAGAAAAGGAAATTGTTGAGCTTGTGACAATTAGGAGAAATCTAGAAAATCAAGTAATTGTGCTCAAGGAAAGTAACATTGGTTTTCTGAATTCTAACAAACTTCTTCTGAGTGAATTGAATGAGGCAAAAAGCAAGGTCATTTCCTTGACCATTGGTGCTTCAAAGATAGACAAAATGTTGAACATGGGAAAACTTCATGGGGATAAAAGTGGTCTTGGATATAATCACACTGATTCTAGGTCATCTAGCTATACCACTAAGTTTGTCAAGCCTAAAACTGAAGTCATCTCACCTCTTGATGTACCGCATGAAGTCAAGAAACCAAGGTTTGTTCCTACTTGTCATAAGTGTGGGTTGACTGGTCATATTCGACCAGTCTGTCATATGTACAAACGAGACCAAACCAGAAAATTGTCTTCAAAGTCTAGAAGGAATCCCAGATCTTTACAAGATCAGATTGATCATTTGCTTAATGAAGTAACTAAGATTGCAAATCTTGTCTCTCTCAAAATGAGTTCCTCCAATGTTCCTAAAACTAATTGGGTTGCAAAAGGTCAAACCAAAAGCTTTGTAGTTCTAAATGCCTTTGCTGCTTCAAATACCAACTCTTGGTACTTTGATAGTGGCTGTTCTAAGCATATGTCTGGTGATAAGAATGTCTTCTCATCCCTCAGCCCATTTGATGGAGGTACTGTGACTTTTGGTGGTGGCCACAAGTCTCATGTAGTTGGGAAAGGAACGGTGTGTATTCCTGGTTTACCCGAGCTTAAGAATGTTAGATTTGTTGAGGGTCTCACATCCAATCTCATTAGTGTGAGTCAGTTGTGTGATGATGGAGATTTTCCAAGCATGGCTGCAAAATCATTGGAAAAGGTGGGGATGAGATTGTTTGTGTGGCAAGGTCTACGGACAATTGCTATTGCATTGATAGTGTTGATGAAGCTAAAGAAGTGGTTTGCAATAAAGTTGTGAATGAAACTAGTGTCTTGTGGCATCAAAGACTTGGACATGTGAACTTTAGAGACTTGCATAAATTGTCCAAAAGAGAGTTAGTGAGTGGTCTCCCAAAACTTGACAAAACTGATCAACATGTGTGTGAAGGATGTCAATTGGGGAAGCAAGTTAGAGTGTCACACAAGAAGGTCAAACACATTCAAACAAAAGCTAGTCTAGAACTTGTTCACATGGACCTTGTTGGTCCTATTCAAACATTGTCCTTTGGTGGCAAGAAATATATTTTGGTGATCGTGGATGATTTCTCTAGGTTCTCTTGGGTCTCATTCTTACGTGAGAAATCTGACACTTTTCAAAGTTTTAAAGCTGTTTGTCATCTTTTGCAGAAAGAGAAGATGACTAGTCATCTGCCTCTTGTTAGAATTAGAACAGATCATGGCTCTGAGTTTGAGAACTCTCAGTTTCTGAAATTTTGTGAGGAAATGGGGATTAAACATGAGTTCTCTGCACCTATTACACCTCAGCAAAATGGTGTTGTGGAGAGGAAGAATAGAGTTCTTGTAGAAATGGCTAGGGTAATGCTTAACAGCAAAAATCTTGCAAAACACTTTTGGGCTGAAGCTGTAAATACAGCTTGTTATATCTCAAATAGGGTCTTTCTGAGGTCTGGCACCAAGCAAACACCTTATGAGCTTTGGAAAGGAAAAAAGCCAAACGTGTCCTATTTTAGAGTCTTTGGTAGCACATGCTATATCTTAAGAGATAGGGAACACCTTGCTAAGTTTGACTCTAAAAGTGACAAGGGAATATTTCTTGGATATTCCACTTCAAGCCGTGCCTATAGGGTGTACAATTGTAGGACCGGAACCATCACTGAGTCCATAAATGTCAATATTGATGATTTTGCTGCTTCTATTGAAATAGCATTAGATGAGGATGATCTTGTTCCTTCTCCTCTTGAGCAAAAATCTTCAGGTCTAGATCTTGTGGTTGACCTGTCAACTTTTGACAATTCTGTTCCGGTTGACCTGTCAACTTCTCATTCTCAAGGGTCCACTCGTGACCAGGTTGGTAGCTCTCGAGCTGTTGAGTCCGTTCTCTCAATCTGAGAGTGTCATCATTGGTCCTCTCAATCATGGGGTGAGAACCAGGAAACAAATTGCTCAGGAGATTAGTCATGTGTGTTATGTCTCAAAGGAAGAACCAAAAAATGTGAAAGAAGCCTTACACCATGGTGAATGGTTTCTTGCAATGCAGGAGGAATTAAATCAGTTTGTTAGAAATGATGTTTGGTACCTTGTTCCTAGACCAGTCAACACTAATGTCATTGGCACTAAGTGGATTTTCAAAAATAAAACTGATGAACAAGGTAATGTGGTACGAAACAAGGCTAGATTGGTTGCTCAAGGATACACTCAAATGGAGGGCATTGACTTTGATGAAACTTTTGCCCCTGTTGCAAGATTAGAATCTGTTAGATTACTTCTTGCTATTGCATGTCACTTGAAATTCAAACTTTATCAAATGGATGTCAAAACTGCATTTTTGAATGGTATTTTGAATGAAGAGGTCTATGTTGAGCAACCAAAGGGTTTTGAAGATCCACATCATCCAAATGATGTGTTTCGATTGAAAAAGGCTCTCTATGGTCTGAAACAAGCTCCTAGAGCATGGTATGAGAGGTTATCCTCTCATCTTCTAGGAAATGGATATGTTAGAGGGTCGGTTGACAAAACCTTGTTTGTAAAAAGGTTCAAAAGAGATGTTTTGATTGCTCAAGTGTATGTTGATGATATTGTGGTTGGATCTACCTCTGACTTGCATGTTCAAGAGTTTATTCATGTCATGACTAGTGAATTTGAAATGAGTCTTGTAGGTGAGCTTAACTATTTCTTAGGTCTTCAAATCAAACAAAGCATTGATGGAATCTTTGTCTCTCAATCAAAATATGCAAAAAATCTTGTGAAAAAATTTGGTTTAGAGGCTGCAAAATCTGCAAGAACTCCAATGAGCACTAGTGCTAAAATTCATAGAGACCTACATGGAAAAAGTGTTGATCAAACTCTCTATAGAAGCATGATAGGAAGTCTTCTCTACTTGACTGCTAGTAGACCAGATATTTCTTATAGTGTAGGAGTGTGTGCTAGATTTCAAAGTGACCCAAAAGAGTCTCACTTGTTTGTCGTTAAGAGAATCATAAAATATGTGAGTGGGACTGTTGATTTTGGGTTGTGGTACACTTATGACACTTGTGTCAATCTTGTTGGGTATAGTGATGCCGAGTGGGCAGGTTGCGTTGATGATAGGAAAAGTACTTCCGGGGTCTTTTATGTAGGAAACAACCTTGTTGCTTGGCATAGTAAAAACAAAATTCAGTCTCTTTATCTATCATCAAGGTAGTATGTTGCAGCTGGGAGTTGTTGTACTCAACTCCTCTGGATGCGTCGATGTTGGAAGACTATGGTCTTGCTCAATCTGCCTTTCTAATCTATTGTGATAACATGAGTGCCATAGATATATCAAAAATCCTGTTCAACACTCTAGGACTAAGCATATTGACATTAGGCATCATTTTATTAGAGATCTTGTGGAAGACAAAGTTTTAACTTTGGAATTTGTTCCTTCGAGAAACAACTAGCTGATATTCTCACCAAGGCAATCGGACTTTCGTAAACATGTCACTCTAAGACAGTCCATTGGCCTTTGCTCAATAGATTAATCAACTTGGCTTGTTCTTATCTTCTGCACAATTCTTAAAAGTTGACTGGTCATCTTCCTGGTAGTTGACTAGTCGAGCATCTTAATGTTTTATCTGTTATGCCAATGTCTTACATATAAATCTCTCTTCTCTCTGATAGTGTGAAAATTGGATTATCTTATGCGTTGGCTGCTGTCTGCATAATCCCCCTTCTTGGTTTGAGCTCTTGGATGTGACTTAATTGGTGATATTTTATCATCTTGGTGAGACAAGTGTTTATGTTTCACTTTGGACAGTCATTGTTATATTCTCTAATCTCCTCTCACTCTCTTAGTCAATCTGTTTTTGTCAAATAAAAAAAAATCTGGGAAGTGTGACCAATGTAGTCACGGCTCTAGGAAGGTATAAGGTGATATGTTTGAAGAATCTAGAGCAAAGAGCCGTAAAATTGGGCCACTCAAGCACTTAAGTCTGGGATGTGCAAATAAAAATTCTGTGAGTACATCAAAACTGAATTGTCAAGATGAGTGATGAAATTTAAATATGAGCCACTGCCTTGATTAGGTCTTGAAGTTACATACCTATACTTGTCTCTCCAAGATTGACATTCTATCATTTTTTATGTTACTTTGACTCTAACCCTCCTTATTTCAAAATATGCAGTGTCTCCAAGCATGATGATTAGTTCATATTCTATTTATCAGTGTTAGAGAGTCTTTGATATGCATATGCTATTGTTTTCCATCTCAAATGTGCTTGAAGATTTGGACTAGTCTTGTTGCTTAATATCTTTGATCACTTGATATATTTGCTAGTTCTTCCTTGTGCTTTAAATAAAATCATTTGTCTTCTTTAGGATCGATATCAAAATGCTGCTTGCTGTGCTTAGTGCTATGGTTGACTAGTCATTGTTCGGTTGACTAGTCATTTTTTATGCTTTCTTGGTTGACTAGTCATCTTTTCATTCCTTGGTTGACTAGTCATCTTTTTAATTGTTCCCTCTTTTCATTTTCGCGGTTCCTTTTGTGTTTTAGGGTTTATTTTTTTTCTCCCTCTTTTTTTCGTTCTTGTCTTTTCCCCTTCTTTTTGTTTAAAAAATGCGGTTATTTTATTCAGATGTAAAGATCTTCTTTTTGTCTGGGTCCACAAACCTCTCTCTCTCTCTCTACTTCTCTGAATCTCTTCGTGCCTTTCTGTCTCCTTCGTCGCTTTCGTCTCTGTCCTTTTTTTTCCTCTGAGTCATGTCATCATCGAAGCCCCTCATTGTCTACCAGCGTCGCGCCAAGCTCAAATCCACACCTGCTCGTGGTGTGGTTACTCCTCCCGCTATCCCTAGGGTTTCTAGGTCTCGACCTCCACCTTCTGTCTCCATGGACGATACCTCTGTGTTTGTGTCCTCTGATGCTGCTTCTTTTTATCGAGACGTGGTGTCTAATAGGAAGTTCGTGCCTGAGAGAACATACCAAATCGATGCCCTCACCTCTGAGGTCTGGAGTGCTGCGTCTCAACTGTTCGAGCACTACCATCTTGATACTCTCAATGCCCTCTCAAGTAAGTTCAATGCATCTGTTGTCAAAGAATTTTACTCTAATATTCCTGTTGATCTTAAGGGGTCTCGCTACTCTGTTTCTGTCCGTTCTACCAAACTGGTGCTTAAGCCCTCTCTAGTCTGTCGAATCTTAGGGTTGCAACCTTGTCCTGATTTGGATTATGAGAAGTTCTGTACTGCCACTTCTCATTACACTGTGGCCTTGTTTCGAACAATGGCCTATACAGATCCTTCTCTGCCTCTTACCTCCAAGGGTCTTCCAATTAAATCATATCTGACTCCATTTTTTAAGTTTCTCTGGGATTTTGTTCGTCACAACGTTCTTCCCACTGGGAATAATTCTAATCCTACTCTGGCTGGATGTCGAATTATGCTTTCAATGGTCAATCACGATAGAATTCCTTTTGGGGATATCATTTACCATGCTATTATTGGTAAATCTGTGAGTCATGGTACCAAACATAAGGGTACTCTTGTCTTCCCCTGCCTTATTCATCGTCTCTGTGCAAATGGCAAGGTGCCTTTCAATGCCTCGGATCAGTGGATTCCTCCCCTTGCTAAATATGGCAAAGCTGCTGTCGCTCTCAGTCAGAAAGTCTCCCAGACATTTCTCACCAAGGAGTCTTCTGCTTCTGACAATGTTTCTCTGCGTTCTCTGCTTGCTGAGAAGGAAAAGGAGATTCAGCGTCTTCTCTCTCTTGTTCCTTCCTCTTCAAATCCTACACATGGTTCTGAGGATCCCTCATCTGCTGCTGATGTTGCTGCTGAAGACTCTGAAGACCCCGAAGAAGACTCTGTTGATTCTGCTGGTTCTCCTGTTTTTTAGCTGGTTTTTCTGGTATAGGTTGTGTCTTGGATAGGGGGAGTATATTTGGTCAGTGGTATAGCCTGTTGGATGGTATATTTTTGTAATCACATTGTGGGGGTCATCTTGTTTTTTGGTTAGTCTATGTTATCATTCTAGTCCTGCCCCTCTGCTCTTGTTAAGGGGAGCTGTTTGGTCTGCTTTGCACATGTGTTGTTTGTTTTGTACTCAGACTGTTTTGTACTCTTGGTTGAAATCAGACTGTGTTTTGTGTTTCTTCCAAATGTGTGCTAATTCTCTATATATGCCTTTTTGCTCTTTCCTTTTCACCAAGGGGGAGAACACTCTCAACCCTCTCTATTGCATATTACTTCAAACTTCTGTGATATAATCTGCTTGTCTTGTGCCTGGGAGTTTGGTTGTTATTTTTGCAGGTACTTAAAGTTTATCATCTACTTAGGATGGGTTATGGGTTGAGTGTTTTTAGTGAGTGTTGTCAAGGAAAGCCAAAAAGGGGGAGATTGTTAGTGTATGCATTTTGTATTTTGCTTTTGGCTTCCCTTGACAAATTTGTAATAGGACATTCATTGTATTATTTCCAAGCTCAAGTTAGATTAGGATAGCTATCTTTGGTTCTCTTATCTGGCTTCAATCTGATGGATGATTATTGTGTTTGGCAAAGGTAATATTTGGAGTGCATCATATTGCATGCATTGAATTTCTATTTATTATGACTAGTCATCTTTCCTTCGTATGACTAGTCAACCCTTGCATGAATTGGAATTCCAGCTCACAGTTTTCCAGCTGGATTCTCACCATCCGTTTTGTCCTATTATGCGAATTCCCTCTTCTGCCATTGTGTACGTTTTCTGACCTAGGGATTTTGGCATTATAGTTTTGGTGTAGCTCATTTTGACGGTCTGTGGTTTTTGGGGAGTAGTTTTTGGAAAGTTGTCTTTCATCTTTTGCTTCTTCTTCCTCAAATAGAAAAACCATCTTATTTGCATTTATGAGTTTTTTAATTGCATGATTTTTCGAAAAATGCATTTGCTATTCTGAATCTTCACCTAGCTTCATCAAACACTCTCTCATCTTTATCTAGGTTTGATTCATGACTGATTTCTTCAAGAGTATGGTTTCTTGAAGAAATTGGTCATTTTTCCTTGAATCCAAATTTGGTTTCTAGTCTTCGGATTGAGCTTGCAAGCTGGTGCCATGGGATGAACGAGCTGAGGTGCTGCCATTGCCATGAATGACTGAGCTTGAAGCTTTGCTAAGTTGGAGAAGAAGATTGCACAAAGGAGGTATAGCTCATCTTCCTAAATAGATCTAGGTTCCTTTGAGCTTGCTTGTATTTCTTTGTAAGAATCTTCTTATGCTTAGTGGATTGCCTGGTCGGTTGATGACCCCCAGTTTTTCCCAATGGTGGGTTTCTGGGTGAACAATTTCTGGTTTGCATGTCTGAAATTTTCTGGGTTTATGTTCTTGACGGTTGACTAGTCATCCTATGATTTCTGGGTTTGTGTTCTTGACGGTTGACTAGTCATAATTATCTGATATTAGTTGTTTACTTGATATGATGTCTTCACACACTTTCACCATAGTTGTTGCTAGCACAGGGGATGCCTAGATTGACGGGTCCTTCTGAAGTGCCTAGGTTGTCACTAGTAATTCTCTAGGTTTGCAGGTACATTGGTTTGCTTGTGTGTGCCCTTGGTTAAGATTGTTCTCAACTAGTTGTTGACCAGTCATAAGTAATATTTGGTCAAGTCCTTGTGTGTGTGTTTTGGTGTGTTTCTTACTTGAGTCTAGTGAAATTTACCCCTCGTCACCTAAGTACCAATTTCAAATTCCACTCTCAATATTCTGTAATCCTCTTATATATAGTTTATTTTACAACATAAAAAAATAAAATAAGAAGTTGGTTATGAAATAAGACATTAGGACAAATAATTTTATTTTTAAATTTATAAAAAAAACTAAGAGGAGAGACAATTAGTTTGTTCCAAATAATTAATTGTGCTTGACACACTAGCACACTTACTTTTATTTCGTCCACCCATTGAAAAACAGCCTAACAAAAGCATATGCTCCTCCCATATGCTTTCGAATTGTATGAAACCAATGACACACGTTGATAGCCAAAACTACAAGCAACACATGACATCACAGTTATGTCAGTTGCCACTTCATTTATTTTAACTTCTTTTTTTTTTTTCTCTTTTATCATCTTAGTTTTCTAATTTAGTTTAAGTCCTAGGGTCAACCGTAATACCTTCTTTCATCATCGCAATGACGCCGCTGCTATTGCAACATCTCATCACGAGTGTGAAGAGGAGATGTGGCCAGATTCAAGAATGGAGCTGGCGACACCATTGTTGTGGCGTCACTATGGCGGCACCGGTGATGGAGAAAGGTAATAAGAGGTAAAAATTGAATTGGAAAAATAAGGAAGTTTGATAGTGAAAAAAGATAAAAATTAAGTAAGTTAAAATAGATGATGTGGCAAGTGACATGGACTGTCATGTTATGTGCCACATCAGTTGGTATTAAAATATGGGTAAACTAGTTGGTGCCCGTAGTGTTATTGATAGGTGGCAACCCTGCATTAGAGAATAGGAAAGGTTTATTATGGAAATGGGGAAATAGGGAAGGGAAATAGAAAATTTCACTTTACTACCCGGAAGTTTCCAGAAATTCAGATTTTGCTACATGACGTTTTTTTTTCGTCTTAGTCTCATGCCTAAACTTTGATTTTACTACCACTTTTATACCTTCGTTAGTCTGACTGTCAAGTTTTCCGTTAAATGATGACGTGACAATTATAGCTCCACGTTGACCCACTGAATTTGCGCCACGTGGATCAATAAACAATTAAAAATTTATATGATTTTATAAACAATTAAAATTAATAAATTTTAAATTTTAAACTCAAATGTACAAAAAATAAAATTAGAAAAAGTAACCAAAAAAAAAAACTAAAAACAAAAACAAGAACATTCAAACGAACCTTACCTTTCAACTCCACCACCATCCACCCACCCACGTGACCTCTCTCTCGCTCTCTCTCTGAGAGCCCCAACCTTACCTTTCAACTCCACCCCCATCCACCCACCCACGTTGACCCACTGAATCTTCAGAACTCCAACACTACAACAACGCAACAACAGTACATAATAATAAAATCATCTTTTATTTTTGTTTGCTCCTTTTCACGCAGTGGTTTTGCACAAACAAAAACTCTTTGGCTTTTTTGGTTTTTGCAGCACCTGGTATTTGTTTCTATAGTAAAAAAATTTGGTAATATTCCGGGAAAGTTTGGCCTTAACCCAACATCAGAATCTTACACAAGAGAAGAACCCACGTGTGGTGGCTGGGATGAGGGTGGGCTTGGGAGGTACTGTGGATGAGTTGATGGTGGTGGAGGTAAGGTTGGGTTTGAGAGAGAGGGTGCTATGGTGCATTTGGGTTTGGTCGTGGGGAAGAAGATGGTGGGGTCTGACATGGATGTGGGAGAAATATATATATATTTTTTTAAAGTGAGATATATTAGATTATTTTATCTTAAATTTTTTATATTTTAATTAGATTTACTTTTATTTTATTAGTCCAAGTGGTACAAGATGTGTGAGTACACGTGGAGTTATGAATGCTATGTCATCGTTTAACGTAAAATTTGACAATCAAACTAAAGAAGGTATGAAAGTGATAGTAAAATCAAAATTTAGGCATGAGATTGAGATGAAAAGAATTTCGTGTAACAAAGTCTGAATTTTAGAAACTTCCAAATAGTAAAGTGGAATTTACCCAAAAAAATATATAAATTTTCGAGTGCAACATGACAAATTAGGAGCTGTCAATAAATATCACAGATGCAACATACTTGATGTATTGGAAGAGAAGAGGATCTTCTTGACTGAGAGGCATGAACTGCAACTAGCAAGTTATTGGGGTTTCCTTTATTAAGCAGTTCATCAACTGCATGTCTCGTTCCATTACTGTCAAAAGTTGAGCCGGTAAGTCTAGTTCCTACTTCGTGATCCAAACTAAATCTTAAATTCACAGTAATGTTTTGATCCTAATAACTTACATTAAACAGAAAATTTAGAGAAATACGCTTTTAGGGAGTCATTACTGGTTTGCAAAGGACAAGTTCTATCAAAAGATTCTTATTTATTTTTTAAAAAACCTAGACATGAGTGCTACTAAATGAACCCTAAAATTAACTAAGTACACCCTATAATTTAAGTACATCCTAATATTTAAATCAAAATATAAAATTAACTAAGCACACCTTATTTAATTACCAAAAATACTCCTATATACTCTATCACACAACACCAAACCCAATGCCACCTCTACAGCTGGAGACGATTTTGTTGAAGATGTTACAGCCATTGTAAATTGTTTTGAATTTGTTTTCCGATCTCTAGTTATTACTCGATGAATTTAAAATTAACCTACTACCCTTTGAAATTTCTACATAGGCAGCCAATGCTCATACTGGTCGTCTAAATCTGCTTCCGTAGGTCCAATTTTTAATTACTCTTCCTTCTTCCTTTTTGTAGTTCCAGAACCAAATAATAAATAGAAAAAAAGAAAAAAAGAAACCAAGAGAATGTTCTATGTTTAAAGGACTCAACTGTCATCCAATAAATTATTTAATAATTTTTCCTCCTCGTATGAATCATCCACAACCCTTAAAGAACCTGTCGGAGTGGACTCCATGGAGCATGTATCCGCTAGAGTGTTATCTACCACCAACGACCAAGATCTGTATCAAACAAATAACTCCATGGCATTCCCTTACGTTTGATTAGGGTTGGATATAGTGAGTAGGGTGTACTTATTAAAATAATTTGTTTCACAATTCAATATATCATTTTTGGTCATTTTATATTAGGGTAAATTAGTAATTCAATAAATAGTTTGGTAGTAGGATGTACTCAATTAATTTTAGAATTTGTTTAGCAGCACTATACAATTTATTCAACAAGAAAAAAAGAGGTACATCTAGACAAGGGAAATGAGCCCAATCCCTCTTTGCAAGCCAAACCCTAATCCCAGTTGAGTCAGATATCGTGGGTTTATTATCTTAAAGAGCCAAGGATATGCTGAATTAAGGAAATCCAAGATCCTCGGTTGGAACTGGGAGTCTTGAATATTATGAATAGCCTTCAATCAGACCGATCTTTCTTGCAGGATTTGAAGGCCCACATACCTGCTCAAAACACAAAAATTTAAAGGATTAATTAAAAAGAGCAATGGGACACGGAGTTTGTGAGAACAAATATTTCGGTAATCAATTACGAGGCGCCATGTGGACAACAAAGATATCTCTTAGGTCAATAATTGTACTCCATTTAATGGGCCAATTATTTAGACCAAAAATAGAGATATCATTATCAATTAGAGATTTGATTTTGATTAAAATCCCTAATTGACTCAATCTCTCCATTTAAGGGAAAGAATAATTCTGTTCTATATAGGAATTATTCTTTGAAAAACCCTAGAAGGCAAGAGCACTATATAAATACATGGCTACATCATACCTCCAAGGTAATTTGGAAAACCCCAGCTAATTGCTGTCGAAATTTCCTCTCTCTCTCTCTCTCTCTCACCATTCTCTCTCTTCCTCACACGGCCACATGCCACAACACAAGGCCACGGCCGCTCGGCTCTCCCCTCGAGAGAAAACTCCATCTTTTCTGTTACTTGTTGTATCTTTCTCAAGATTCAATTAACTAACTTAGTCATTGGAGGGCCTTTGGCCAACACCCCTAGGTATGGTCTATTTACTCCGGTATTTTCTCAGGGATCGAGGAAGAGGAAAGAGAAGGAAGTTCAAGGGTCAAGGAATCTACATGCGAATATTCCCCTAGCAGAATTTTGCTCAAATAGAGTTCGTTACAAAGAAAACCATATTCAACCAAATAATTATTGAGAATCTCTACTGGTTGCAAGTGTGTATCACATACCTGCCTAACATTAGATAGAAGCCCAGAGGATGGCTGTTTGGTTCGTAAGGGAATGTGGAGGCATCAGCAACGCGTAATCCTTTGATCCCTGTAACACGGAAACTACCATCAAGCACCTTCGTGACAAGGCTTCCACCGTGGTAATGCCAATATGAGGCTGCATTATCTCGACAAAATGTTTCGAAGGATGCATCATCTGTTTGGTTCTCTGGTAGAGGTACTCCCAAATAATTGAAACCTTCAATTCCCGGCACATCTCTAGCTTTATATGGTTCTAATGTCTTTGTCCTTAATAAGTCACCAAGCTTCTTCATGCCCCTAACGCAATTAGCAAGGTCCGTGGAATTTGAAAAGTAATTGAATTTAATATTTGGAGCGATTCTCACGTCAGATGATGAATTTAGGGTGAGAGAACCATAAGACAAAGGTCCTGGAACTTGGCTAACAATATGAGCGAAAGTCGAATTTGGGAGGGGGTAAGATGTAGGAAAAAGACTAAAGGTTGGAGTAGAAAAAGGCAAGCTTGACAGAGAAACTTGATAATAATCACTTCTAATGCCTAAAACAGTTACAACAGAGGCTTCAATTGGATTTGGGGTCAAAATATTAATGAAATTACGAGGATTGTCATACACAAACTGCCCAACGTAAGGATTCGGCTGAACAACTGTGATGTTGAGAGAAGATAGGTAAGACTCTGGTCCAACGCCACTAAGTAGTAGAAGCTGAGGCGTTCCGATTGTCCCTGCACTAACAATAACTTCTCCGTTACCGCGTACAAATGCTTGATGAGAGTTTCCATCAGAATCCGTATATATGACTCCAATAGCTGACAAATCTGCATTAGAGAATAGCTTATAATTATTGTCAAACTAAACGAAGGAGAATGGGAAAGTTTTATTTATGGAAATTGGGAAATATGGAAGGGAAATATGAGACTTCACACTATTCTGTTAGTATTTTAGAATAATAAAATAATAATTTTCGAGTGCAGCATGACAAACTAGGAGCTACCATTAAATATCACAGATGCAACATACTTGATGTATTGGAAGAGAAGAGGATCTTCTCTACTGAGGCCTGAACTGCAACTAGCAAGTTATTAGGGTCTCCTTTATTAAGCAGTTCATCAGCTGCATGTCTCGTTCCATTATTGTCAAAAGTTGAGCCGGTAAGTCTAGTCCCTGCTTCGTGATCCAAACTGAATCCACTGTCTGGAAGAATACCAGCCTCCAAGAATCCCTTTCCTATAACAGATTGCCAAGATTGCTCATCTGGCTTGAACACAGTGGTGTCTTCAACCCACTCATATGTCTTATTAACCAAATCCATGTCCCAATCAACTCCTGATTGACTATAGAATGAAATGTTAGCTCTTGCGTAGACCCCAGCACTGATTGTGGACGTGCCACCGAGGACCCTGCCTCGCACATTATCAATGCCATCTTCGGACACGAACCTTTCGACTGGCGTCTTCCCATCATCTTCTTGCTGGAGATTAGATGCAAACCCAGATGAGGTCGAGACGTTCGGATATGCTGTAGGAAGACTGCCCCTTTCTAGAAGGAGCACCCTGTATTTTTCTGATAAAGTTGCTGCCAATGGACAACCTGATGTTCCTCCACCGACTACAATGTAGTCATATGATCCTTCCAAGCTTGGATCAGTGGCGTTGTACACAAACTTCAAGTAGCTAAAATCTGCAAAATGTTAGATCTAGATGAAGAGCTTTCTTTAGTGTGCATGAACACATGTATTTGTAGGCGTCTAAATTAGCTTGTTCTTTTTTCATTTCTTTTGTTTTTAAAGAACGGACGGGAGGAGGGAAATTTATCAAAGAAGTGAGGAACTAACACCTAGCCAGGGGGGACAAGCGATGAAATTTATAAAACCCCTCATAAAAGAGCTAAAATCAAACCAAAGGTAAGTGTTAAAAAGTAATGCAAATTTGAATAATTCTAGAAGGTTCTTGAATGATGAAGAATAGTTTAGTATGTTTGAGAAACAACAAACCGACTTAACTAAGTCGGTGAATACAACAACAAAAATCAAGAGTTCTCTAGAACTTGAAACAAATAAGTGGCTGAAAAAAAACTGTGCAGAGTCGGTGGCTGCAACAACCGACTTAACTAGTTAATATCCAAAGCAAAGCTGCCGACCTTACTCTATAAATAGTCTAGTAAGCTAACATATGTATTCAACTAAGTAAGTAAATCTGAAAACAGCTGCCCAACTCTCCAGTCAACTCAAGCCTTGTATTGTACCTTTCCTACTTCAATTAATAAAATAAAATTACCTTTGTCCATAACCACCTTCCCACATAGAAAGCTATTGTCCTTAACCTCTTCTCTCTTATTCCTACAGTAAGCAATATGCAAATCATTATAAAATGAAACTTAGCAAAACACTATAAAAAATTATAATTCGAGCGGAACTTGAGACAAGTTCGGTTTCCTTTTTTCTCTTTGCCTTTTTTGTGTGTGTGGATGTTAAACACTAATGCACATTTGGTGGCGATTTTTTACAAGCTAGTAGAATTTTCTAGAATATTTTAGAATGCAAAGTCGGTTGTTGTATTCCCTAAACACTAGTCAATTGAAGCTAGTAGAAAACTCTAGTAGAAACTACAATATGTGGATGAAAATGGCTTAGACAAAGTCGGTTACTGTACAAACTGACTTAACTAAGCAAAAAGCCAACTTTGATAAGTCGGTTAGGATCTCTATAAATAAGATTATAGCCTTCTCAAAGTAATCAAGCTAGAAAAGCTAGCAAACTACTCAAGCAAAGCTAGCTATCTAGCTAACCAACTTGAGTTTGGGAGCTAACCATTAAAACTCCCAAACTAAGGGAGCATATTAACTACCCAAATTAAATTATGTTGAGGGCCAAATAGCCCAAACTAAGTTAAGAGAGTGTGATGGCCAATAAACCAATATGCCACCTATGTACTATTCTCCTCCAAATTAATAAAATCACTTTGTTTCAAATATTGTCCTCTTGTCCTAAGCCCCTTCATTCTTAAACCAACAATTGTATCAGAGCACCACACACATCACACACCCCCTACAATTCTAACAGTGGAATTTCGAATGAAAAGTAATTTACCGTGAGCAGAAGTATTGGAAAGCGAGTGAACCTCTGAATACTGAAGATGAAGGACAAGAAGATGCAACACAAATAGTATAACTGACATTGTTGATTTCTCCATGTCTTTGAATATTGAAAGCACATGCACAGTTTCAGAATGAATCAGATGCACACAGCTGCGAGGACAGAATTTTCCCAACGGATCGAACTTTCATTCTTCAATGATTTCGAAAAGCTATGTAATCTCTCTCGTCTCATTTCTCTCTCTTGTCAAAGCCGTGTATTACAAGGAACAGTGTTAGTGTAGTGTAGTGTATACGAAATAAGTGGCTGAAATCATTCCCCGACAGAATGCTTACGGGGCTTCTTAAAAGCCACATAACTCATCTAACTTTGATCTAAGAAGTCAACAGATATTATCTACATATACAAGTTGGAAGGCTTTTGCGCATACTACACGTAGAGGAGAGACTACACTACCACACGTACTTTTATTTCGTCCACCCAATGGAAAACAGCCTAACAAAAGCATATGCTCCTCCCATATGCTTTCGAATTGTATGAAACCAATGACACACGTTGATAGCCAAAACTACAAGCAACCCACATATATGTTTCTCTCTTATTATGAAAAAACTGTCTGCTATTACCAAAAAAAAAACATAGCTATAGTTGGCTTCATAAGCCTATGACTAGGCGAATTAATACTGGAAAGCGCCAATGGCACGCGAAGCGCATGCGGAACGGACACGGAGAAAAAAAATGCGTGGAGGAGAAGCAGCCCGAGCTCATTCCCTTCGCTTCGTGGGCCCAAAGCAGTGCAGTCTTTCCTGGCCAAATCAAGGAGCTCTTAGACAATTATCTGGGAAATTAGATATCCGTGCATGGTTACTATTAAAATTCATATTTTATTATTATATTATTTTTTTGGTAGAAAAAAATTCATATTTTTTTATTGTTCCGCCAAGACGTGCTCTTAGACAACTAGATAGACAAGTATGAGAAAATTTGAAATTACAAGCACCTCCCCCCTCTCTCTATCTCTCTAATTCTCTTGCCTCCTCTCTTTCTTTCTCTCTCTCTGTGTTTCTTCTTCCCTAGTTTGTTAGATGACGAGGCAGCGAGGATGAGGATGAT
The DNA here is from genome assembly GCA_024362665.1 of Prunus padus. NCBI lineage: Eukaryota > Viridiplantae > Streptophyta > Magnoliopsida > Rosales > Rosaceae > Prunus > Prunus padus. The sequence continues at coordinate 7,807,770 of JANFAM010000020.1, forward strand.
GACGAGCAAGAGAAACAGAAACAGAAAGAGTGACAACAAAAGAAGAGAGGAAGGAGTGAGTGGTCGGAGGATGGAGTTGCCGCGGGTGAAAAGGTGGGGGTGGTAACACAAAATATAACCTCAGCCTAGAGCACAACGCGTGGACTCTCAATACCAAACATGACCAGAATGCCCTCACAAAATGAGGGGGGAATTCAAAGGTTACATTTTGCCCCAGCAGATCATTACAACCCATGCCGACCAAAAAGGCCCACGCCTAGTCGTAGCACCTGATGACGTAAACCCTTAGGCCCCAGAGCAGCCAACCGACTATAATAAGCCGTATTGGGCCAAGCACATTGCCCCAAAAGGTTGCGCCTCAACAAAGCCGTAGAAAAATGTTTCTCCAAATTTTTCCGTAGAGCATATGAGGTCTCAGCACCGACAGTGAATGGAAGAAGTTCGCCAGATAACGTAGAATTGATACAGATCATCAGACTCTAATCACGATCAGGCCAAGTCGTGATTGATCACCGGTAGAAGAAATGATAAAGCGAGGAGGACACACCAGATCGAGAAGCCTGAAATGTCGAAGAACAGGAAGAAAGAGACTCTTCCAGAGAAGAAAATTCTCACGTTTGAGTTGAAGAGAACCATATACTAGCAATATTAGGGATAGTGAAGAGGGAAAGGAAGCCAGAGGAATGGTTGACCAATGGATTGAAGAATCAGAAGGCTGAGAGGAAGCAGCCATAGCAAGAAAGAAAACTCATAAAAGTGTTCGGTTGTCAAGAAAAGGCAGGGAAAATAGGCAGAGGTCGTTAGACTATGGCTCTAAATACCATGATGAAAATGGTAATTCTGAGTTTTCATTACTGAATAACCTTACCCTTCAGTTCAGTGTATGAATATCACCCACATAAGCTGAGAGTACTACACTTTTAACAAACTTAATCATCTTTTTTTCTGGGCAGAAACTTAAACATCTTTGACTGTTAACCCAACTAATCGTTATGCTGACTTAGAGTGATTTGACAATTATGCCCTTAGGATTACAGAATTTGAAATTTGATGCTCTTGTTTAAAGACTAGTGATGAGATATAACGACTGCATAGTGGCCAGCGGCAACTCAAGTTCTCGCTGCGATTTTGGCGCCATCCGACTGCATAGTGGCCAGCTCTGACCGCACTACTTGTTGGAAGGCGTTCGTCTACGACCAGCCAACAAAACCCATCAAAGGCCAAACCCCCTTTGTGAGGTGCAAGGTGGAATCACGCCGAAAAAGATCGATTGTCGCGCAGCTAAACCCTCACTGCTATAGCCGGAAAATTTCAGACAAAAGCTCTGCCTCGCTCTGAATTGACTCTAAAACAGAGACATTTGCCGATTGCACATCATCACTGCCGTAAAAATGTAGCCTTCCACTAAACTCACACCTTATTCTTGGTTTCTTTGCAATGGCTATAAAATCAGAACAAGAATTAGTAACATCACATTGGGAGTTAGAAGACCAAGGGATTTTAATGGATTTGATCATTGGATTTGGGATTTCAAACTTTCACCTAATTTTTCTTTCTCACATATAACCTACAAGCATGTTGTTTTGACAATAAACACAGTGCCAACACAAAAAATACACACACAGTGCCAACACAAAAAATATAAATTTCTATAATAATTTTATTTCATTACAACTAGACTAGTTTGGGTCTGTTCATTATCCGTACTTTACTGGACAATATGACTGGGGTCGCTAATCCTTGCATATATCACTACACAACTGGTCATACCACCAAAGGTAGGACACCCAACATGAAAATGTACCACTTTTGCAATGATGAGAATATTCTTATTATGATTGTTTGCTAGTTTACAAAGATATTGCTATTTTCTTATAATTTGCCTTTTTATCCTAGGGTTTTGGGATATATATGAGCTTGGCTTTGTTTTATTTTCAGTATGTTGATTTTATATGAAATAGCACTACTACAAAATAGTTAAACAACGATACAAAATAAACGACGGTGGATCTAAAAACAATCGTTGTGTTTCAAGAAACAATGGTTTTATAAAATGGTCGTGGTATATGATCTAGTACACCACTAAAAGCGAGTTCTGTTGGGTTGATTTTAAAAACATTACAGTGTTAATTAACAAACGTCGTCCTTTGAAAATACGATAAACCAAAAGGCCACTTAAGTTATTCGCCCTCGACCTAAACATTTCAGAATTTCATTACACCGAAGAATCTGTCTTATTTTAAAGAAAAAAAAAAAGACAATAAGACCGCTTTCTTATAAAAGAATTTTCCATTTAAGAACATTTTTATCAAATGAAGAATTATTTTTAGTGATTTGGATCAGCTCGTGATTCCCAATATGATGATGATATGGTGCTGATAAATAAAATTGTCATTGCATGTAGTTTGGTAATGCTCTGAGGTAACATTAAGAAACTACCCTAAACTAAGTCATCAAGCTTTTTGCTATCTCATGTTTTCTTCTATAAAGACCATTTGATGGTTTTTAGAGGTAATCTCTTACAAATACAAAATTATTAAAAAAAGAAATGGGGGTGTTATGAAAGTAAAAAAATAGAGAGATAGTGGAGAAAAATAGTTGTGCTACAAGGGTACATAGATGAGCCACAAGGGTCTTTTAAGGTTACATGGATGGCCAAAAGATCCCTTGTTTGACAAGGAAATATAACTCTAATAAGTGGATAGCCACATTTGCACCGAATTTCATAACAATCTCTCTTGTGTATCCACTACACATAGAATATGCCTCATTAAAATCTAACTACGAAAGACTCTATGGGACAAAAGGACTGGCTAGGAAAAAAAGTACATTATTCATGTGTATCATTGAGTTGTGGCGGATGTGTAACACTGCCTTGCCAAGTAAGGGAGCCGGCTTATAAACAAACAAATTTGATCTGTTTTCATATATTTAGGTATTTTTGAGTTTGGGTTTTCAAAACTCGGCCTACCAAATAGATTTTTTGAATTTTAGTGTAACGACCCTGACCCAAATTTAAAGGAATTAATTAAATTAAATTGAATTTGGTAAAATAAGAAATTAAAAAGGAATAAAAAGAGATTAAATTTAAGAAATTGGAATTAAATAAGAATTTAATAATTAAAGGGGCATTTCGGTCCACTTAATTTTCGGGACGGAATTTGGCGAAACAAGTTGCGCCATTGCGTTCGGCTCGTCGAAACGAGTCCGTTGACGGGCGGAACGTCTCGATACGAGTTACGGAAGTTTCAGAGGACGTAAGCGTCATTTCCAAATTTTGAGAAAAATCTGATAAATGCCATGTGGATCAATCAGAAACCAGAAATCCATTCTCTCTCTCTCCTCCTTAGCGTTTTCTTTCTCCTCAAACCCGACACCCACTCTCTCTCTCTCTCTTCGGTTTCTGGGATTCCGGCAACTGCTGATCACGGCACCGGTCGGGATCGAAAGCCCTCGTCTTCCTCGTCAAAACCCACCCCGTGCCATCGTCCATCTCGCCGGCGTTTGGAGATGCGAGCGACTGAAAGTTCCGGCAGAACCTCCATTATTGCTAGCGACTTTTCCGATCGTTTCAGGTGGCGGCACCACTTGGATCAGGTGCGTCTCTCTTCCCTCTCTCTTTCCCCCATGGTCCGCGACAAGGATCGACGGCGTAGCCGCCGGTTCCGATCACCTGGAAATCCGGCCAAAACCCTAGTGGTTTGGCCGTGATTTCCTCCGATTGCCGCCGGTTCTTGGGCGGTTCATCACGGTTCCAAGCTCCCCATTAGGTCCTGAGTCGATTGGTATGGGTCTTGCTTCAAGTCTCGAAGATTTTTGGTTGGCCGGTCTTTGATCAAGACACCCAACCCACGACGGCGCATGGGCCAGGTGGTGGTGGCGGTTCGGTGTTACAATGCGATCCTCGTGTTGCTACGAACGCGTACGTGTGCTCGGATTTCGATTCGGACGTCGTTTGACTGTCGAACCAACGTACGCCTATTGTGCGTTTCGTGGGTTCGATGGGTTCAAACCGTTGGATCGAATCCGAATTCACGTATGTGGTTCCTTGTATTTTTAGGAGTGTATAGGATTTGACAGATTGTGATTCGGAGTCCCGGATACTCCGGATCAATGACTTGAAGCTTGAATTAAACCGTAATCGTCTGATCGTGCGATCGTGAGAAATCCGACCGTCTGATCAAGACCAAACTTTTGGGACATGTTCTCTGAGCCGTAGTGAACCTATAGGAACTTCCGGATGTAAGTTTGGAGGTCATGGGACCCACGGGTCCGGTTTGACCTATTCGGAACGGTTTGACCAAGTTTGACCTGGGTTGACCGAGCGTCTCCCGAGGTCGTCTTGCCACGTAGTTGACGTTGTTGGACTTCTAGGAATGTCCGGAACCTTTTGGAGGTAATAGGCCCAACGGGCCCGGGTTGACCAAAAAGGGGTGTTTGACCGCCAGTTGACCGTGAGTCTTCCGGGGCGGTCCCACTGGTTGGAAGAAGTAGTTTGACCTTGAAATCCTTCGTAGGGCGTTGGTGCACGTTAAGTTGGGTTTTGGTAGGATTTGAGTTTAAGGTTCTCGTTTCGGTTCAATTACTAATCCAATCCTCGTATCTATCGCTTTAGGTACGTTGACTCTGCTACTCGGCAGGCGGGACCCTTTTAGGGTTATGCAGCGTAGGATCAACGGTGAGTGGACATTGTTTTTCAACGATATTTTAAAGAATAAATTGAAGTGCATATGATATGGTTTTCTTTCGATTATTTGGATTCAAATATTGTTTAAACCTTGGAATTGGATTTTAATGGTATTTCTTGAATATATTTTATATTTGGGTTTATGCATATTTTGGGTCCTGGGCTTTACGCGGGACATGATGATTATGTTTTCATATTTGGCTATTTTGGGATCTTCGATTTAGTATGAATTTATGGGATTATGTTTAGTAACCAAGTTTTGTGGTGATTTGAGTATTGGGTGACGTGTTTGGGATTTTATTATTATTTTGGTATCGGATTATGGATTTCTTGGGTTATGTGACATTGAGGTTTTATATGGTTTTCAAATGATAATTTAAAGGATATTGGGGAATTGTGAGACTTGCGAATACTTTGGGTTCGGTTAATATACTTTAAGATTAGTTACTTATACTTTAAATATGTTTGATAAGTTGAGGTTTACGGTTTACCGTATTTCGGATCTTACGAAATTTGGTTATTGAATTCTTGGGATTCTATATGTTTCAAATTATGAAATTTTCTATTTACTTTAATATTTGAAATCTAAGAACATTGCGGGTTATATTCCGTACTTTGGAAATATATATATATATATTCTATACTCTGTAAAATCATAGTGTATATCTTTAAGAATCTATATTCTATACTCTTAGTGAAATTATATTATATATCTTGTGGGAAAATTATATTATGTAGTTTTGAGAACTTATATTATATTACCTTAGGAAATTATATTCCATATCTTTGGGAACCTATACGATATACTTTTGGGAAATTATGTTTATACTATCGGAGTTTATGTTTATAATTTGAATTAAACATTTGGGAGGTTAATTTGATAAATGTTGGGTTTCGATCTTATATTTGGGTTATTTAACTTTGGAGTTTTCATATTATTTTAATTATGGATTTGTTGAATAGTTTCAATATTTGGAATTTATAAACATGAAGGGGTTCTTAATGTATACTTTCATAACTAATAATGATATGTTAACTAAATATCTTGGGTGTTGGATTTTACGTTGAGAAGTATTATCTACCTTTCGCTTATGGAACTTTATTATTGTTTAACTTTTGGGACTTGTGTTATGCGGGTTATTTGGATTGTCGTATGCTGGAATTATATTGCGTTATCAACTTATCGGGATATATGTTGGTATTTGGATTTTGGTGGCATGTGTCAGTATTTACTTTGGATATTGAGTTTTGGTGTATATATATATATATATATTTTCGGGTCTTTAACATATTGCAAGTATCTTGAGTTATATAATATTTTCGAGAATGATTATATGTATGTTTGGTTATGTGTGGGGTACGTGGGTGTGGTTATTGTGGAAAGTGAGAAGTGGTTGGTTATGTCAGTTTGAAGTGCTATAAGCACTACCCTATGTACCTCCCCCGGTTATGGAATTTTGGAAAGTGGATACTTGATGAAATGGATACTGGATATGTCGGATACCCGGGGCACCCTTGACGGGGTGTCGCTGTAGACCCTTGAGTGGGTAGTCTGTGCGCGTAGGACTGGTCACAGGCGTACTAGTATTGAGGATTCTGTTGTATGTGCTGATAAGCTTAGTCCCAGTTGGACGGCTCGTTCCCTGGCCACATGGTTGTTGAGGACTCCTCTATGTGATTCAGTCAAACGATCCCCTGTTGGGATTGTTTCCCCGGTACAATGTTGGTGTTAGAGTCTTACTATGTATTTATTATTATTATTATTATTATTATTATTATTATTATTATTATTATTACAATTCTTCCTCCTTTTCTTTGGGTGAGGATACTTCCTCGCCTGCAGTGCCTACGGGCATGCGGTTGGTTGAGTGTGGGAAAGCTAAAGGGTAAAGTCTACTTAAGGTGTGCGTACTTGTTACTATGTCGTTGTTTTGGGTTCCGTGGAGTCGTCTTGTTTTTGGAACTTTAATGTTGTTTTGTTACAAGAACTTTATTGATTTTCGTGCTCATGGATTTCAAGTGGTTTCTGTTTATAATTATTGCGGAACAGTTTTGGGAGGTTAGGCCTCGGGGAAAGGAAACGAAAAAGATTTGAAATTTATTTATTCTTTTATCTTATTTAAGTATTAGTTTGGGAAGCAACTACGTATACAAAGGTTTTGATCTACATGTTTTGCATCGTTTTTATATTTAAAAGGTGGGGTTAGTATGTTTGTTTTAAGTGTTGAAACTTGTTTTTCGTCCACTCACACTTTTCTGTTTTGCGCCCCCAGGCTGTTGTGCTCGAACCGAACTTTCAAGCCGAGCTTTCCTTCTCGCGAGCTTCGACCGAAGGGTAGGACTTCTATGTCCGCTTCTCCTAAGGTTGAATTATTGTTTAAATTCAATTACCCTTAGATATGCTCTGTTATCGCCCATTAGGGTTGGAATTGAAGGCTGGAGGCCCATTTCTGTATTCGTAGTTGTTTGCTGGCGCTTGGGTTGTAAACTGTGTGTGGTTTGGCAGGTTGACGTTTTTGGGTAAGTCAGTTTTTCAGGGGAGACTCTGCCGAAATTTCGGCAGAAGTCTCGGCCCTTTTACTTGTGATTCGGGAGTAGGAAGTGAAATTCTTTAGTAAGTGGGCCCGACATCTGTCGGATGTCGGAAAACCACAAGGTTCGGCACGGATTCCGAGAGGAATTTGGGTCGGGTCCTGTCATTTAGACTGAAATTCTTTTTTGAAGTTTAAAGAATTTAGATTTAAAAAAAAATACTAAACATGCCCCTAATTTAATTTTCTTTGTATTATTAGATGGGATAGTTGAATTGGTCTAGACAGAAACACATTAGACTCGGGCAATGCGGAAGGCCAAAACTGCACTCTACCTAATCACAACCACTTAGTGGCGGACGCACGTTGGGAGCAGAGGTAGTGAACAAGATGATGTCGGGAAGATGATGTTGGTGATTTGCCCTAGCTTATGCCTCATTTTAGTTGAAACTCATTGTTTCACTAGTTGTAGGTTTTTTAAAAAAGTCTGGCCCAAAGTTTTATTAATAACTTGTAGGTCTTTTTAAAAAGTCTGGCCCAAATGTTTATTAATAAAACCCTTTTAACCTTTTAGTCTATACTAAGTAATATATTAGTCCAATAATAATTTATAAAAATTAATAAACCTGTTATTTTAATTTTCGTATACGTATCGTACTCATCCTAATTTTTGGAGAATTGAATAAATGTACTATTTTTATACTTTTTATGTCACATCCCGGATCGGCTCCGTCGTAGCACGATATTGTCCGCTTTGGGCCCCGCCTTCACGGTTTTGTTTCTAGGAACTCACAAGCAACTTCCAAGTGGGTCACCCATCCTAGGATTGCTTTAGCCCAAACTCGCTTAACTTAGGAGTTCCCATGGAATCCGAAGCTAGTGAGCTCCTAAAAGGCCTCGTGCTAGATGGAGGTAGGCATGTACATATAAGGCATATCACCCCCTCTCTGTTGGTCGATGTGGGATGTTACATTTTAGAGTTATTTTTTTTAAAAAAAAATTGGACACTTTTACACTGTGACCCCTTGGACCGAGAATCCTGGATCCGTCACTATAGCCATTGGCCTCAACTTTCATGCCTTCAACCCCAATTTTCTCTCATCTTCCGCTGATTGGTCTCATTTTCAAACATGTTGTTTCTTGTATTTTTAGGAACGTGTAGGAACTTGTGGATCTAGAATCGGCGTCCCGGATACTCCGAATCAACGATTTTAAGGTTAGGCGAATTAGTCGCCGTCCGATCGTGCGATCAAGAGCGATCCGACCGCTCGATCGAGGTTAAAATGTTGGGACACGTTTAGTGGATAGAACCTATAGGAACTTTTGGATTGCTAAATTGAGGTCGTGGGGCAAGCGAGCCCTGTTGACCAAAAGTGGGAAGTTTGACCAAACCGTTGACCACGGGTCTTTTGGGACCGTCCCGTCCCTTGGAAGTACTAGAATGGCCTTAGGACTTTTCTAAGATTGTGTTTACACGTTAAGTTTCGGGAATTAGAGTTTGAACTTTAATTTGAAGTTGAAGTCGGTTAACGAGGTTTGGTTTTGAGTGGTTAATTGATTTAGTAGGCGTTGCCCTCTGAATATTGGAATGTATGTACATTGTTTGTTAATATTGAGATTATAATATTTTTAAATTGTGGTTATTGAATGGATGTGTTTTGTTTGAAAATTTACTGAAAATGGGATAATGAGAATATGAGATTTCTATGGGTTATTTATTATTATTTTTATTTAAGTAGATGGATTTGAGTTTCGAACTATGGTGAATTCGGATTTGGTTTGTGAATAGTTTTGGAAGTTATGCATGGTTTGAACCTCGTTGATTAGGTTGTGGATTGATCTCAGTTTTCAAAAAGGGATTTTGGTTGTTTGTTTTATAAACGGGATTTTGGAAAGTACGAGAAGTGGAATTGTAGAAAAATGGAATTTTGTGATAAGTTTTGAGAAAATGGTTTTTAACCCACCACAGGGATACCCCCCAATTGCGTTTCGGGCTGATAACCTAATTATGCGAGGATGTGCGCTCTCGAGCTGACCATGAGTCCCCCAGGTTCTACGGGGATGTGCGTTCTCGGGTTGACCATGAGTCCCCCTAGTACTACAAGGATGTTCGTTCTCGTGCTGACCACGAATCCCCTAAGTTCTGCGAGGATGTGCGTTCTCGGGCTTACCATGAGTCCCTCGAGTTCTGTGAGGATGTAACATGTGTGTTGCTAAGAATTGATGATTATATTTTGGGTACTTAATGGTGAAGGTTTTATTACCTATTTTCATAATTATGAAACAAATTATTGAGTTTCCTAAGTTTAAAGATTTCTTATGATTTACAGTTGTTCTCTTAAGGGTTGAGTTTGGTTATAACTGCGAAGGTTCGAAGCATGTTTCATTTAACTTATTGATATTAACATTAAGGTGATGGATGGTGGATTGTTCAACAATCAATATGTCTTATTCAGGTTCCAGCTGTTTTATTATAACTTGAAGAGTTGGATATAGGAAAATGTGTAAGAACTACATGTGGCTTGAACTTAGCTTCCTTGGAAAGAATTACGTGTGGCTTGATCCCTTAGTAAGGGTACGTAGGCAACCTAGACTAACCTAGGTGCAGTCGCGAAAGAGATTATATTTTGGGGATTTGACATGGTTATCGGATTCAAAACTTATCTAGTATTTTTGTTGAGTTTAGTTTGAACTTGTGCGTGGGCCTGAAGCCGATTGATAATTTGTTTATGTTGTTAAGAAGGCCTGATGTCATTCGGATTAAATTTGCTTATGCATGCTGAATGATTGGTTATATAAATATGTTTTCACAGGTGGAAATAAATTGGGAAATATTCATTTTTCAGGAGAGACTCTGCCAGTTTTTCGGCAGGAGTCCAAACCATAAGTGGTTTCTTTTTGGCTAGGGCAAAGGGTATTTTGGTCATTTGTGCTGGCACCTGCCAGGTGTCTGACACGCACAGAGTGCAACACAGATTCCAAAATGGAATTTGGGTCGGGTCCTGTCAATGTACGCTATATAATGGATTTTATTTCTCAAAAAAAATATACTGAACTATATTAAAAACAAGTCGATATAACCTTATGTTAATTAATTTATGGGTACAAAATAGTTTATAAAAAAATAATATATGTCAATTAATTTATGGGCAGAGAATACTTTATAGAAAATGATATATTCAAAACAAGGCAAACAATTTTCTTTGTCTACATATTGCCCACAAATCAATTTCTTCTCAAAAACAATCTTGGGTTACAGCCCACCTTAGCCCCTAAGGTAGTTCCGCCACTACCTCTTAGTTCTACTTTTATGTAAAAAACTTATTTGTATTTGTACTATTTTGTTCTTTAAGATAGTACTTTCGAAAATTATCTTAAGGGTTATATGACAGAGGTAGTTTTGGCGGTTTTACTACTTCTCTAACTTTTAAAATGCAAGGACACATCACAATTATGTTGATTTGTTTGACACAAGTTGGGTATTTAAGTCATTTGAATTGCTATGATATTTTGTCACATGATTTCTCTACCTAAGTTTTCACCTCTTTATGAACTCATCTATTTACTTAATTTTGTTTTTATTTTTCACCTAATTTTTGACATGACCTAACTGTACTTCTCACAAATTGACACGTTTGAAAAACTTTTCACCTAATTTTAGATCCTAAACTTTTCATTTAATTTTTTCTTCAAAATCTTTCTATTTAATATTTCACATTATTTCCGCCCTTATTCTCCTTCTAACTTTGTATTCTCCTCCACCTAATTCTCCCAGCTAGTGCCCACTGCCCATGTACATCATCGATCCTAAAAAGAGTATCTTTTTATACATAGAAACTCCACACATCATATTTTTAGGGGAATTTGTTTTCTATAGCCAACAACTGATTTTTCATTACAGCATAGATATTCCCCACAAAGGCCAATGCAGGTCCTACAATCCAAGGACTTGAACCCAGAGATAAGTTCGGTGCCTAAATTTTAGGCAGAAATCTCTCCTTAACTATCCTTTGGAACCTTCCTACTTAAGTTTCATTTCCTGAATCCTAGGGCTCCAAGTTGTTTTGCCTTATTATACATAAGTATAGATAAGACACCTGATCGAATTACCCTCTATAAAATTAGTTGATGTTAAATTAGTTAAATCCAAAAAGGTAAAGATCATGAAATTCAGAGCAAGACCAAGAGCCAACACTTAGTGCTTAGGAGGCCGTTTGGGACATGTTTTATATGGGACTGTTTCTGAAGAAGGCGCTTATACGCTCATAATAGCATTTTTTAAGAACTGCTTCTATTACGTTCAATTTTTTATTGAAAATCAAAGTGCTTTCTGAATCCTCAACATTTCGATGGATAGGGGAAGGATTTGGGAAAGCTAGAAGTCAGGCTCACTTGTAGGGTATGTAGTTGGAAAGCGTGCTGGAACTTACAAAAAGGTGTACTTGGTTTTGAAGCATGATTTCAAGCATGATTCTGAATCTGATGCGTAGCCATTGCCGGACCGCGTTGCCGATCCACCGCTAGACCTAATTTGGATTGGTTCAGTTAGGGGATTACGCTCCAACCTGCATTGAACTGATCCCATGTCCATCCTGACTTTTAGCTTATCTACGTATTGAAATTAATTTGAAAACTTAATTGATACAAGCATATATATATATATATATATAACAGTTCTGTTTTATTAATTAAATTTGTTCTTACAATCATGGGACTTAACCCAGCCTACCCTTTCGCCAGGCTAACCTTATGCTTTCTTGAGTTAGAACTCAAGGGCTTATTTTTGAGAAGCAAAGGATCATGCTACATTTGGTCTAAATATAATACTTCAGTACTGTACGACTACTTAAACACACTCTTCCAATAGACACGTACGTCAATCTGATTTTAAGGGAATCCAAAGTTAACAGTTGGAATGTTGAATTATGAATAGCATCCCTTGCATGCTTATCTTGCTTGCAGCATCGTAAGGCCAACATACCTGCCCAAAACCGAAAATTCAGAGGGTTAGAATGTAGTAATATGGCATACAGTTCACTACAAACAAGCCAATCAACAACATAGTTGTTGATAATTCATTTATTTGTAGTTTTATGTTTTAGAGTGTCTATAACATACCTGCCTAACATCATAAGGGTGGCCTGAGGATTTGTCCCTGGTGAGAAATTGAACACGGAGGTATCAACAACACGTAATGCATTGATCCCCATAACACGCAAACCACCATCAACCACCTTTCCAACAATGGATCCACCCTGGTAATGCCAAAATGTGGCCACTGAACCTCGACAAAATATTTTAAAGGCTGAAATATCTGTTTGGTTCTTTGGCAAAGATAGTCCAAAAAACTTGAAGCCTTCTATTCCCGGCAAATCTTCAGCCTTAAATGGTTTCATTGAGTCTGTCCTCAACAAATCACCAATCTTCTTTATGCCACTTACACAACGAGCAAGGTCCACCGGATGTGAAAGGTAATTGAATCTAACATTTGGACCAACCCTAACATCCGACGATGATTGTAGCTTAAGAGAACCATACGACAAGGGTCCTGGAAATTTGATAACAATATGTCCGTAACTCGAATCTATCTTGATGGGATTAGATGGATTAGGAAAAATGCTAAATGGTGGAGTAGAAAATGGCAATCCAGAGATTGTCTCAACGTAGAAATCATTGGTAATGCCTACAATCTTTACAGCTGAGGGTTCTAGTGGGAATGGGGGCAAAATGTTTATTAAATTACGAGGATTGTCGTACATAAACTGTCCGACGTATGGATGGGAACGCACAACTGGGATTTTCAGGGATGATAGGTAAGACTCCGGGCCAACACCACTAAGTAGTAGAAGTTGAGGGCTCCCGATTGCCCCTGCACTCAATATAACCTCTCCCTTACCACGTACAAATGCGCGATGAGATCTCCCGTTCGAATCACTATATATGATTCCTATAGCTGACAAACCTGCATTAGATACTAGGTTATTTAATTAATATCAAACAATTTCTTACTGAACATAAACTTAATTGGTCATCATAGCACATATGCAAGATATATATATACTTGACGTATTGGAAGAGAAGATGATCTTCTCTACTGTGGCATGAACAGCAACTCGCAAGTTCTTTGGCTCTCCTCTATTCAGAAGTTCCACAGCTCCATGTCTCCTTCCATGATTGTCAAAAGTTGAACCCCCAATTTTAGTTCCTTTAATGTGATCCACATTAAGTCCATTGTCTGGACCAACACCAGCCTCCAACAAAGCTTCTTTTACAGCAGATTGCCATTGTGTCAAGTTCGGGCGGAACACAATAGTGTCTTCAACCCACTGATATGCCGTATTCACCGAATCCATGTCCCATTCAATTCCTGATTTCAGAAAGAATTCCCTGTCAGCTCTTGTGTAGAAGCCAGCATTGATCATGCTTGACCCTCCTAGGACCCTGCCTCTTACATTAGGAACACCATCTTCTGACATGAATCTTTGAGCTGGTGTCTTGCCATCATCTTCTTGCATGAGATTGTTCAGAAAGCCATCTTCACGCAGAACGCTAGGATATGCTGTAGGAACACTGCCCCTTTCTAGAAGGAGCACCGAGTAGTTTAAGGATAAAGTGGCTGCCAATGGACATCCAGCTGTTCCTCCACCAACTACAATGTAGTCATATGTTGCTTCTAACTGCGGATGGGTTGCGTTACACACAAATTTCATGTAGCTAAAATCTGAAAAATGTGAAGACATGAAGCGTTATTTGTTATGATAAGATAAAGGACGTGTAATTTTAGCTTAGTTTATCATTCTCTTTTGCTGTTTCATTTTTTGATTTCTTTTCCATGGAATCACGGATGAAGTAATTTACCATGATCGGAAGTAGTGGCGAACGAATGAACCTCTGATTGAAGATGAAGGACAAAAAGGAGCAACACCAATAGTGTAGCAGATATTGTCGATTTGTCCATCTCTTTGAAACCGGATAGACGTCTTTCCACCTGGAAAATTGAAAAACACTTTCATGGCCTCTTATGGAATTTAGAGAGAGCACTTACACTTGGTAAATTCAATTAGAAATCAAGATTTCAAAAATCACATGAATTTGCTAAAGTCAAAAATCACAGTACAAATTTAATATACAACTGACCTCTAAACACTTCAAATCTCATAGATTAGTCCATGTTCAGAAAAGAAAATAGTGTAAAGGGAAAAAATAATGTTGCTTAATATATACGAATCGTTGGAACAAAAAAACATTATTACAATCGTATCCCTAATAGAAAATATTTTGAAATGCTCAAGAATCTTTATCCGTAATTGATCTAGATCACAGGCCTATTATAAACGGGGTTAACCTTTACCTTTGACCTGATAGTATAGTGAACAAATAGTACGTCTTAATTGTTTACGCATGGATTTCCTAAAACTCTCCAAGCTATAGGGCATTTAAAGGTCAAGGAGGTGTCCTGCAACCCAAGGACTCCAAGGTGTTCTCTCACAAGGGTCGGTGCCTAAATTTTAGGCATCTCTCTTTTTAATTATACTTTGGAGCCTTCTTACGTAGGTTCCATTTCATGACTCCCAGGACTCCAAGTTTTTTTACCTAATTGTAGGGGTTATTCAAGAATGGCCACCACACCACACAATCCCTAGATACAAACTTGGACCCAACATATATGTATAGATATAGATAAGACAGTTTTTTTTTTCTCTCTTTTCAAACTTGGACCCAACATAGTCTATGCCAAGATAGTCCTGTGTAACAAACGAGCCCTTGGGGGCTATTTGTTACACATGCTTGGCTTGGCCTGACTTGGACTAAATTTAATCCTATGTTTGTTTCATCTAATTCTAGTCTTATATGAGATTGCTAATACCGGCCCACCAAAAACACCTCCTTAGGAGGGAGCTAATAAACCCATGTAGAAATGAAGGATTAATTAGTCTCATCCTCACCAATGTATAAGATGGACATATTCTATTGTAATAATAATAACATATATTATTATTATTATTATTATTATTATATTATATTATATTATATTATATATACATAGACATACACTGTTTGTACCATATCTCGACCCGCCTCTCATGCCATGACGTGGAAAGGGTATGACACTAAGGAAGGCCCCATGGCCCAAACTGGCAAGCCCGGTCTTATAATCGGTAGGCACCTCCAGCACCACCCGCCGATTGTTCACCGACCAACCTACAGGCAGCAAGTGCGTTCGGCACACCTTGCCGATTCTACGCCATAGAAGGCATCTTGCAGGATGTTCTCGGGTTCCCCGCTAGGATATTTGTTGGGACGCGTGTCAATCTCGGAATGCACTCCCACAAGTCACACATCGAAACTAAGTACCAAGAGAACACCTAGAACTCCTGTTTACGCCTAAAAATCTCGGCCCAAGAGACCGATCTTATATACAGCTTCATTTGGCCGAAAATTTATGGCCGAGGGGCTGGTGCTCACGACCAATCATATTGAGCTTAAGATTGTCAAGTCCTGATGTAAGACCCGTGTCTTGAGCTTGGAAAGCAGAGAACGGTGAGCAATCCCACATCGCTCGGGGAGGGAAGGGTGATGCGTCTTATATGTGTGGGCACGTCTCTAACTAACACGAGGCCCTTTGGGAGCTCACTGGCTTTGGATTCTTAGGAACTCCGGTTAAGCGAGTGGACGCTGGAGCAATCCCAGGATGGGTGACCTCTTGGGAAGATATTGCTCTTGAGTTCCCGGTGACAAAACCGTGAGGCGGAGGCCCAAAGCGGACAATATCGTGTTAGGGGAGTCGGGTCGTGACATAATGGTATCGAGGCTGAACCCGACCGAAATGTAAGACCCGTGTCTTGAGCTTGGAAAGCAGAGAACGGTGAGCAATCCCACATCGATCGGGAGGGAAAGGTGATGTACCTTATATGTGTGGGCACGTCTCTAACTAACACGAGGCCTATTGGGAGCTCACCTGGCCGGATTCTTAGGAACTCCGGTTAAGCGAGTGGGCGCTGAGCAATCCCAGGATGGGTGACTCTTGGGAAGATATTGCTCGTGAGTTCCCAGGACAAAACCGTGAGGGTGGAGGCCCAAAGCGGACAATATCGTACTACGGAGCGATCCCCTGGATGTGACAATTTGATATCGAGCCACTGCGTGTGGTGCGAGTGTGTCGACGAGACGTTGGGCCCCTAAGGGGGTGGATTGTAAGATCCCACATCGGCCAACGGAGAGGGGGTGTTGTGCCTTATATATACATGCCCACCTCCAAATAGCACGAGGCCTCCCCGAGGCAAGATACTCGCGCATGAGCCCAAGGGCAAGATGGCGTCGGGTTGAGTCCAGAACAAAACCCAACAGGTCGGCCTAGGCTGGGACAATATCGTGTTAGGTGAGCCTGGTCGTGACATAATGGTATCGAGCCGACTGACCGGAAATGTGCCACGAGGACGCTTAGCCCCAAGGGGGTGGATTGTAAGACCCATGTCTTGAGCTTGGAAAGCAGAGAACGGTGAGCAATCCCACATCGCTCGGGGAGGAAGGGTGATGTGCCTTATATGTGTGGGCACGTCTCTAACTAACACGAGGCCTTTTGGGAGCTCACCGGCCGGATTCTTAGGAACTCCGGTTAAGCGAGTGGACGCTGAGCAATCCCAGGATGGGTGACCTACCGGGAAGATATTGCTTGTGAGTTCCAGGACAAAACCGCGAGGGCGGAGGTCCAAAGCGGACAATATCGTGCTACGGCGGAGCGATCCCGGATGTGACAGAAATGTGCCGAGAGGACGCTGGCCCCAAGGGGGGTTGCTTGTAAGACCCGTGTCTTGAGCTTGGAAAGCAGAGAACGGTGAGCAATCCCACATCGCTCGGGGAGGGAAGGGTGATGTGCCTTATATGTGTGGGCACGTCTCTAACTAACATGAGGCCTTTTGGAAGCTCACCGGCTTCTGGATTCTCGAGGAACTCCGGGTTAAGCGAGTGGATCTTTGAGCAATCCTGGGATGGGTGACTCCTCGGAAGATATTGCTCGTGAGTTCCCGACAAAACCGTGAGGGTGGAGGCCCAAAGCGGATAATATCGTGTTAGGGGAGTCGGGTCGTGACATAATGGTATCGAGCCACCGATCGGAAATGTGCCGAGAGACGCTGGGCCCCAAGGGTGGATTGTAAGACCGTGTCTTGAGCTTGGAAAGCAGAGAACGGTGAGCAATCCCACATCGCTCGGGGAGGAAGGGTGATGTGCCTTATATGTGTGGGCACGTCTTTAACTAACACGAGGCCTTTTGGGAGCTCACCGGCTTCGGATTCTTAGGAACTCCGGTTAAGCGAGTGGGCGCTGAGCAATCCCGTGATGGGTGACCTCTGGGAAGATATTGCTCGTGAGTTCCCAAAGGACAA
This sequence comes from Prunus padus, assembly GCA_024362665.1. Taxonomy (NCBI): domain Eukaryota; kingdom Viridiplantae; phylum Streptophyta; class Magnoliopsida; order Rosales; family Rosaceae; genus Prunus; species Prunus padus. The sequence goes on from JANFAM010000020.1 coordinate 7,825,373, forward strand.
AACCGTGAGGCGGAGGCCCAAAGCGAACAATATCGTGTTAGGGAGTCTGGTCGTGACACCGAGTTGCGACCCTTGTGGAAGTTTGCATAAATACGACCACCGCCTAAACCTCAGTGCAATCTCGGCCGAATCTACTCCTTATCCACGACCAAGGTTATAGAAAATGCTAGTGTACCACGTGCTAAGGGTAGGCCCCACCGCTCATTAAATGGGTAATGGCTTAGGGTGCGAGCGCTCAGATCTAAATCAGCAGTCACACTCAAAGGGACATATAGAGAGCAAGGTCAAGTCCTTTAAATCGTGGGAAAGTTACCAACCACCAAGGGAATTAAATGCCCCTCAACTACCATATCAAGGAATTAAATGCTTCTCCCAAAGCACACGATTTGGGTCACCTCTTGTGACGGTGGATGAACATCAAGGCGGTCACACCACCATGCTTCCCGATATTCAGGCCACCCACTCCCTCCAATCAAGCAACATTTGACAGGGTTGTGGGCCCGCCTTCTCCTTCAGAACTCACCCTATAAATATAACACCTTCAGCAACGTCAAAGGGTTCAAACACCAAAACAAGCCTCTCACAGAGCAAATTATCTTTTTCTGTCATTTACTTTCAACGCACTGTAATTTTCAATACGTTTATGTGCTTTCCTAGGAGTAGTGGTAGTTTGTAAGCAAATCCATTCATCAATATATCATACGACCCTTGAGTTTTCAAGGGGTCGGAGCATTACCCTTTGTTACTTTTTCGCTCATCCCATATATCATACAGCCTTTGCCATTTGGCGGAGCGTTGGAACACCACCTAAATCCACTAACTGTTTCCACCGTCGACACCATCACCAACGGCCTTGTAGCTCAGGCCGTGAACCTGACGGTCGAGATATGTTCCTATCTCGGCCACAGTCGTTTGAAGTGAAGTCAGATTCAAACAGGCGCACCGAACCCAATCGCTCACCGCATACATCACCCTCGAATGCACGGTAGACCATACTGGCACGCCCGCGCACGCATTCAAAACCCAGAAGGACAACCTGTGTTGGCGCAAATCCTCTCGGCCCGGACCATCAGACCGCGAGATTTTTGCGCAGCCAACAACTCCCTATAAATAGAGCCCCTCACCCCAGATACAGGGTAAGACTTTCTACTTGACATTTATGCCCATGCATTGTTGGTAACTTGCTCTCATCCTCTTTAGCTAACTCTAGCATTGGAGGGCCTCCAGCCTCATCTGCTGTTTTCTCTCCTTAGCTCAGATCTTGCATCCCCAACTGAAGAGAAACGTGCTTACTGAAGGTAGAACTGGTCCCTCGACCGTCCACATCACTTGTAAGTTGGCCTTTCTATTATCAGTTTAGTTTAAGCACCAACAGATTGGATCCGTCTGTCGGAATCAATTATCAATCAACCCATATCTCTCTTGAGGGAAGATGAATCTACCTTATCCCTCATTGCCGATAGCCCCATCATCGGCCTTGACAGTAGGGCGAGCCCCGCTCCTCCGCCCAGCATGGCTTGAGCGGAGACACCCACTCGACAAAACACTCTTAAAGCTCAAATGGAAGTCCTACGACAAGAAATGGTGAAGATGCAGGAGCACAACAATATCCTCTATTCCAAACTCGACAACATTTAGAGGTAGCTCTACAATCAGCAATCACATTCGACCCAGTTGATGGACTGTCTTGAGCAAACCATGCAGCTTCGACATCAGCAGTAATTCAGGAGCGTACTGAAGCCCAACGGTCCCGACAAGGGAAAGAAACAGTGGCAGGCAAGCCTTCCACCTCTCGATGACTGTTCGTGCCCACTCCGGAGGAACAACACCAGGAATACGGAGTCTACTCTGACTGTCCCTGACTGTCGGGACAGTCTCAAAGATTAGCGTGAGCAATGGTAGCTTGACGATCGGCTCCTGGACATGCTCGGACTGAACTCCCCTATATGCTGAAGATACAACGCGATTGGCCTAAAGGAAACTGACGATTCTGACTATGTCCGACTTCACCCGGAACCACGATCTCCTACCTATCGGCAGGGCCAGGACCCTCTCGAAGGGATTGCCGCAACTACCGACCAATCGGAGAAGAGAACATGCAGAATGAAGGTCGCGGTAGGGACGCCCATTGAACGAAAGGCCGTGAGAGCCAGGATCGCAACACCCGTCGGCCAACTACCCACCAATCGGCTGAACGCTTCGTGATGACCTACCGCCTGCCATCCCACCATCCGACTCCTCTTCCGTAAGATCGGTTTGATCGAGAAGGAACATAACCAGCCTCGACAACTGGCAACCAGAATCATTCACCGATCAAATCTGAACCTTTAGATACGAGAAGGAAGTCGAAGCCCTCCTGATACCGTTCTACACGGGGGTTGAAGATCTTGTCACCCACATGCACACTTTTCAATCAGCATTGGGTTGCAAATGGCTCATTGACGAGGGCAAGTGCCTGCTGTTTCCCTCCACATTGGCTGAAGCGGATTTGAATTGGTTCTACCGACTGGAGCCAGGTACGGTTAACTCATTTGATCAGTTAAAGTAAACTTTCCTTGATCATTTTATGATACAAACCAATCGTCTCTATTCTGCCAATGATCTTTATACCATCCGGCAACGAGACGACGAGCCTTTAAAGGAATATGTAGCCAGGTTTAGCCACGAATACTCTTGGTGTCCCAAAATTGATGACCGAGCGGCATTCGGCGCTTTCAAAAGTGGCCTCTAATCGTCTCATTTTCGCTTACTTGGTCCACAAGAACAAGTTGACGACTTATGGCGAGTGATGAGACAAGAAGCCATCCATGCTAAAGTAGAACATTTCAATTCTAAGGGCGGACCTTCGACACCCCGCCCAACGGCACCTACGGATTAGCCCCAAGTGTCACCCTACGACTGCTTCCCATCTACCCAAAAGACAAACCAAGCACCCTACCCATCGGCACCCCTACATCAGGTCTTTACGGGACAGGTGACAAACGAAAGGACGGCTTCCATAATCGACAGGATGGGAACAAGCGCATCAAAGACTTTAAGGGCCGAAACAACTTCAAGGGTCCAAAGTAGAATTGGCCGGCAGAAGTTTTCACCCTGCTCAACTCCACTTACGAGTGCGTTCTTATGAACGAAAACTAGATGATCCCGATACCGAACAACCGAAAACTCCCTCACCAAAACGACAAGGACACCGGAGTGTTCTGTCGATACCATCAGTTCAACGGCCACGATACGGAATCGTGCATCGCCCTCCGTAAAATTGTCGAACACCTCATCAGTGAAGGCAAGCTGGATCAGTATCTGAGCGAACGACCAATCTCAGAGCAGCCAGCGAATTGGTAGATCAACATGATCAGCGGAGGAGAGCCCATCGCCGACTCCAGCAACCGCTCAATCAAGAACTACATGTATGTCGTTTGACATCCTCAAGTTCTCAGGGTAGCCAATGGACGCAACAGCAAGGTCCGACGAATCAGCTGAAAGCCGATCACCTTTTTCGAAGAAGAGCAAAAATGCATTATCTTCCCCCATTCCGATTCCATGATCATCCAGGCCGACATTGCAGATTACGACGCAGCTCGGTCAACGTGCTTTTCATTGATGCTTTCAATGCCCTCTGGATTGAGCACTAGCACCTCAACAAGGATATCACTCCTCTTCTGAGCTTCTCGGGTGATGTCATTCAGCCAATCGGGAGTGCCCAGTTACCAATTGCCATCAGCAACCAAAGAATTGGCAAAGGCAGCACCATAAGAATCATATTCCATATCCACTGCTCTCAATACCACGCCGTTCAATAGAGGAACTGATCAACCCGATGATCCACGAGACGAGACTATCACTCCGCAAGCTCAACTTATCGAGGATCTAGAATCGGTGGCCCTTTCCGAGGCATAGCCCGATCGGCAAGTCAGGATCAACACTACCCTCAGTCCATCCCTGCGAGCCGAATTCATCGCCTTCCTCAGAGCCAATTTGAAAGTCTTTGCTTGGTCATACAACGACATGTCTGGCGTCTCCCCTGATGTCATTAGTCACAAGCTCAGCATCGGCCCCGCCTTCAGACCGATCTGTCAGAAACGACTGGCCTACCACGCCGAACGGTATGAGGCTGTGAGGCTATGAGGCTTGAAGTGGATAAGTTGTGGACAATCGGCTTCATCAGGGAGGTAACCTACCCGATCTGGCTTGCCAATTATGTCTTGGTGAAAAAGACGAGCAGTGCATGGCGTATGTGCCAGGATTATACCGATATGAACAAGGCATGAACAAAGGATAGTTTCCTCCTACCAAGGATCGACCATTTAGTAGATGCCATGGCAGGCCATGGGCTACTCAGCTTCATGGATGCTTACTCTAGCTACAACCAAATCTTCATGCACACTGCAGATCGAGAACATATGGCATTCATCACCAACAAAGGGCTCTACTGGTACAATATCATGTCGTCCAGCCTAAAAAATGCAGGAGTAACGTATCAACGGTTGGTCAACATGATATTTGCTGAACTCATCAACACTTTTATGGAGGTCTACATGGACGACATGCTGATTAATAGCAGAACTGCCGATCAACATCTCCACAACCTCTCACTCATGTTTGGCGTCCTGAAGAAATACAACATGCGCCTCAACCTGCACAAATGTGCCTTCCACGTCTCTTCCGATAAATTTCTCGACTTCATGATCAGCCAACGATGTATTAAAGCTAACCTTGAGAAAATTAAGGGGTTACTCAATATGCAAGTACCGAAGACATAGAGGGACATTCAAAGTCTCACCGGACGCATCTCCGCCCTGGCCCGATTCATATCAAGGGTCATCGACAGATGTGCTCCCTTCTTCAGAGCCCTCAAGGGCGGCAAACAACAGATGACCTGGACTGCCGAATGCAACTGGGCCTTCCAAGACCTTAAGGCTTACATGAGCAAGGCACCTCTACTGTTTAAACCTCTCTTGGGAGAAAGCCTCATCCTCTACCTTTCGGTTTCGATAACGGCACTCAGCTCTGTACTTATACGCAAACCCAACGGCACTGAACTTCCAATCTTCTACACCAGCCAAGCCTTACAAGACGCTGAGCTTCGGTACCCGAAGCTGGAGAAGCTGGCCTATACCCCCGTCATATCCACATGCAAGTTGCGGCCATACTTCCATGCTCACACCGTCACAGTGCTCACCAATTAGCCCCTGGATTAGGTCTTGCAGAAGCCGGAGACTTCTGGGAGACTAATCAAATGGGCCATCGAGCTCGGTGAATTTGACATTCACTATCAGCCCAGACCTGCCCAAAAAGGGCAAGCCGTAGCTGATTTCATCTCCGAATTCACGCTCCCATCAGAGGATGATGTTTTCATAGGAGGTTTCTTTGTCAGTGTTGAGATGATACGGCGTGCTTGGGGGCTTTTTTATTTATTTTCTTTTCTGGCCTGTTTGCGGTTAGTCTTTTCTTTATATTGCTCATTGCAGACTTCTCTTCTTTCCTCGCCAATTGCTATTGGAGGTGGCTGGAGACGGTGTGCTTAGTGGTTGTTTTCTTTCTTCTTGGCATATTGTGTTCTCTGTCGGATGTTCTCATTGTCTTCTGGTTGTGCAAAGGACTATGATTTCATAGCAGGACTCTTTTGACAGTTGGATTGTGTTGTAGTGTTCTCGTCGGAGGTCTTTACGTCGAAGGTCTATGTGTCAGTTTGCTGTTTTATTTTATCTTGCTATAGCATTGGTCTTGCGTGACTATTTCAGACTCTCTTTTTAGTCTATGACATGTGTGGTACTCTTTCCTACCCTGAGGTTTATCCCTCAGGAAGGTTTTAATGAGGCCACTATTTCGTGTCGTTCTATATACACTACTTTGATTCTATGAATGAATTCCATTTCTATATAAAATAAAATAAAAAGTGTTGCATTTTGTTGTTATTTATAGCTGTCATTATAGTATTCAAGATGCTAGGAATGCACTAAGTTTGAATGGACAATTGGAGATTGCAGTTTGAGTAAAAAAGGTAATTGCACTTTACTGTATTGTTATTATAGAGTGGTGCTAAATGAACCCTAAAATTAACTGAGTACACCCTACTACCAAACTATTTATTGAATTACTAATTTACCCTAATATAAAATGACCAAAAAGAATATATTGAATTGTGAAACAAATATAATTTTAATAAGTACACCATACTCACCATATTCAACCATTATCAAACGTAGAAAAGTTTTTGTATTACTTGGTGCCCACGAATAACGTAGCGAGTACTGATTTAGGATTGGTATTACGAAATTAAAGATTTTGATGCAAACCCAAAATCTGAAAAGATGGCACGAATTCATGTAAAAAGAGAAACTTGGTTTAGGATTGGTATTAGGATGTTGTACCAAGGGTATTTTTGGTAGTTAAATAAGGTGTTCTTAGTTAATTTTATATTTTAATTAAAATATTAGGGTGTACTCAATTAATTTTAAGGTTCATTTAACAACACTCTTATTATATATATTTCTCCAAAAATATGCTTGCATTGTGTACTCTTTCCAAGTTCATCAATTAGGTTTTTGTGTGTTAGGAGTACTTTAGTTCCTTTTGGTCACTTTTATGAATTTTTTTTAATATGGCATATTTATTGATTATTGGAATTTTCTGGGTGTTAGGGCTGACTCCTATTCAATACCCATGAACACGGTTTACCTTTGAAGTCAAAGGCACTGACCATGGGAGTGACCTTTTTTAGGTGGATATTTGCCAAATATGCAGTTTCTTTTGGTTTTGATTAACTTTCTCCCAATTATCTATATCTCTAAAGTTTGTAACTTTACACCGAAATAATTTGTATCTTTCAAAGAAAGCTGGTGATGAATTATAGTTTATATTCATATTTGGAGTTGTGGTTTGTATGAGAATGACTTTTGATGAAATTTCTGAAAATAAATATATGAATATGTTTGAAAGCGTACGCAACACCAATTGGAACAGTCGATTAGTGAAGCAATGTACACAAAGCATCCAGACGACATCGTCTATGAACCCATGAATCACAGTACAAACAAAGACATGACAGTGGAGCACTTGTCTACACAGTATACATGTCATCTAAGATCCATCTAGAAACAGATAATAACCGAATTCACCTTCTAGAGTTTAACTAGACAAAGAAAATAGTATGTTTCCATCCATTTAAACTCACATGGAAGATAGTTTTTTATTCTAGAATCGTCGTTTGATAAACGATTAATAGACAACGGTGAAAAACTGTCATCTGACACCTTGTAACAAACAACGTGCATTGTTGTCTATGACATTTTTTGTTCTAGTGAAACTACAAGAACTGCAGCTTTTCAATTAATTTGAGATATCAAACGATACAAGTACATATAATGTACCTTAGCTTTTTTTACATGACCTTATTCATTTTGAAAACGGAAAGCAAATGCATAAGCTGTAACGCCCCTGATCTAAAATTTAAGGAAAATAAATTGAATAAATTAAATAAGGAATTAAATATGAATTAAATAAGAATTATTGGAATTTAATATGTAAGGGGCAATAAGGTCATTTCAATTTTTGGACGAGAATTTGGCGAAACGAGTTGCGCCATTGCGTCGGCTCGTCAACGAGTTCGTGGATATGCGGAACGCCCAATTCCGAGTTGTAACGAACGCGTAACGGTTTAAAGAAAAGAAAAAAAGAAAAGAAAAAAAAAGAATTTCTGATTTTACTGTAGCGGATACAGTACCGCTACAGTAAAAATCGATTTTTCTGATTTTCTTCTTCTTCTCCCTCATTTTCTCCTCCCTCACTTTGAATTGTGATTTCTCCCTCATCCCAAGTCCGATTTGGATGATTCCAGTCCCAAAAGTTTCGTCTCTTCGTCCTCTACGTAACCATCCAAGTTCCCAGCTCAAAAGCCCACTGATTTTAAACTGGAACGACTGAAAGTCCGGCGGTTTTTGAAGTTTCCGAGGAGTTTTCCGGCGACTCCGGCCACCATTTCCGTCGAGTGAGGTATGAAACTTCATCTACTCTTCCTGCTCTATCCATTTTTATAGGTATTGTTGATCAATTTTGAGCCTAAGTGATCGAATCTATAACCTAAGTTTTGTTCGGTTTTGAGGTTGAATTTCCAGCCACTTGCCGACGTCTATGGACGTTCTCATAGTTGAATTAGTTGTTCCACTCATCGAGTAGTATAGGCTGGTGGAAGGGCAGCTCTTGGTTTGGAGTTTGCCCGACGACGGATTATCGCTTTGGGCACCCGATACGCTGCCAGTGTGGGTGGCTATGTGGGACCCACTTTTAATTGTCAAACTTTCTGCTACAATTATCCTTACGTCGTCACGAGCGCGTAGGCGTGCTCGGATTCAAATTCGGACGTCGTTTGACTATCGATCGGATTTACGCCTATTGCGCGTTATCCGGGTTCGATATGTTCGGACCGTCGGATCAATCCCAATTCTTAGTATGTTGTCCCCCGTATTTCTAGGAGCGTATAGGATTTGACGGATCGTGATTCGGAGTCCCGGATACTCCGGATCAATGACTTGAAGCTTGAATTAAACCGTAATCGTCTGATCGTGCGATCGTGAGAAATCCGCCGGTCCGATCGAGACCAAACTTTCGGGACGTGTTCTCTAAGCCGTAGTGAACCTATAGGAACTTTTGGATGTAAGTTTGGAGGTCATGGGACCCACGGGTCCGGTTTGACCTAGTCGGGTTAGTTTGACCAAGTTTGACCAGGGTTGACCGAGCGTCTCCCGAGGTCGCCTTGCCACGTAGTTGACGTTTTTGGACTTCTAGGAATCTCCGGATCGATTTGGAGGTCGTGGGCTCCGTGGGCCCGGGTTGACCAAAACGGGGTGTTTAACCGTCGGTTGACCGTGAATCTTCCGGGACGGTCCCATTGGTTAGAAGAAGTAGTTTAACCTTGAAATCCTTCGTGGGACGTTTGGGCACGTTAAGTCGGGTGTTGGTAGGATTTGAGTTTAAGGTTCTCGTTTCGGTTCAATTACTAATCCAATCCTCGTATCTATCGCTTTAGGTACGTTGACTCGCTACGTAGCGGGCGGGACCCTTTAGGGTTATGCGGCGTAGGACCAACGGTGAGTGGACACTGTTTTTCAACGATATTTTAAAGAATGAATTGAATTGCATATGATATGGTTTTCTTTCGATTATTTGGATTCAAATATTGTTTAAACCTTGGAATTGGATTTTAATGGTATTTCTTGAATATATTTTATATTTGGGTTCATGCATATTTTGGGTCCTGGGCTTTATGCGGGACATGATATTTACATTTTCATATTTGGTTATTTTGGGATCTTTGATTTAATATGAATTTATTGGATTATGTTTAGTAACCAAGTTTTATGGTGATTTGAGTATTGGGTGACATGTTCGGGATTATAATGTTATTTTGGTATTTGATTATGGATTTCTTGGGCTATGAGACATTGAGGTTTTATACGGTTTTCAAATTATGAATTTGATGGATATGAGTAATACGTAAGCTTTACGAATGCTTTGGGGACGGATAACGTATTTTAAGGATGGTTAACTATACTTTAAATCTATTTGATAAATTGAGGTTTATGACTTTGTTGGGCCTTGAAACTTTATATAAATCGGTTTTATGAATCTTGATATTTTTATATGATTCTAATGATTGGGATCTTCTATTTACTTTAAATGTTTGAACTTATGAATCTCATGGGTTATATTCCATACCTTTGGGAATATATATACCTCTTGGGAAATTATACTTTTATACCTTGGAAACTTTATTCGTACTTTAGCGAATTTATATTTTATATCTCTTGGGAAATTATATTATATACTTTTGAGAACTTATATTCTATATCCTTAGGAAAGTATATTCCATACTTTTGGGAAACCTATAAGTTATACTTTTGGGAATTATATTTATACTATCAGAAACTTATATTTATACTATCGGAGCTTATATTTATTTGTTGAACTAACATTTGGGCGGTTAGTTTGATAAATGTTGGGTTTCGATCTTATATTGGGGTTATTTGACTTTGGAGTTTTCATATTATTTTAATTATGGATTTGTCGGGTAATTTCTAATATTTGGAATTTATAAACATAAGAGGTTTTCGATATATACTTCCATAACTTATAATGATATGCTAGCTAAATATTTCGGTGTCGGGTTTTACGTTTTGGGAATTACTATCTACTTTTAAATTATGGAACTTTATTATTATTTAACTTTTGGGACTTGTATTATTACGGATTAATTGGGTCACTTTTGATACTTGGAGTTTATGTCTGTTTGAGAATTTTATTATTGTCGTATGCTGGAATTATATTGTGTTATCAACTTATCGGGATATGTGTTGGTATTTGGATTTTGGTGGCTATTGTGAGTATATACTTTGGGTATTGAGTTTTGGTGTATATATATATTCGGGTCTTTGACATATTGCAAGTATCTTGAGTTATATAATATTTTCGAGAATGAATATATGTATGTTGGTTTTGTGTGGGGTATGTGGGTGTGGTTATTGTTGAAAGTGAGAAGTGGTGGGTTATGTCAGTTTGAAGTGCTATAAGCACTACCCTATGTACCTCCCCCGGTTGTGGAACTTTGGAAAGTGGATACTTGTTGAATTGGATATTTGGATATGTTGGATACCCGGTGCACCCTTGAGTGGGTGTGACCGTAGACCCTTAGCGGGGTAGTCTGCTCGCGTAGGACTGTTCACAAGCGTACTAGTATTGAGGATTCTGCTGTACGTGCCGATAAGCTTAGTCCCAGTTGGACGGCTTGTTCCCTGGCCACATGGTTGTTGATGACTCCTCTATGTGGTGCAGTCAAACGATCCCCTGTTGGGATTGTTTCCCGGTACAAATATTGGTGTGAGAGTCTTACTATATATATATATATATATTATTATATATATATATTATTATTATTATTATTATTATTATTATTATTATTATTATTATTATTATATATATTATTATATATATTATTATATATATTACTATTACTATTACTATTACTATTACTATTATTATTATTACTATTACTACTATTATTATTACTATTACTACTATTATTATTACTATTACTACGCTTCTTCCTTCTTTTCTTTGGGTGATGATACTTCCTTGCCTGCAGTGCCTTCGGGCATGCGGTTGGTTGAGTGTGGGAAAGCTAAAGGGTAAAGTCTACTTAAGGTGTGCGTACTTTGTTACTATGTCGTTTTGGGTTCCGTGGAGTCGTCTTGTTTTTGGAACTTTAATGTTGTTTTGTTACGAGAACTTTATTGATTTTCGTACTCATGGATTCCAAGTGGTTTCTGTTTATATTTTATATGAGGATCAGTTTTGGGAGGTTATGCCTCGGGAAAAAGGAAATGAAAAAGGTTTGGATTTTCTTTATTCCTTTATTATTTTAAAGTATTGGGTTTGGGAATCAACTACGTATACGAAGGTTTTGAACTGTATTGTTTTACATCGTTTTTAAAATTAAAAGTGGGGTTAGTATGTTGTTTTAAGTATTGAAAACTTATTTTCGTCCACTCACACTTTTCTGTTTTGCGCCCCCAGGTTGTAGTGCCGCGAACCGAACTTTCAAGCCGAGCTTTCCTTCCCGCGAGCTTCGACCGAAGTGTAGGACTTCTATGTTCCTTTCTCTTGAGGTTGATTTGTCGTTTAAATTCAATTGCCTTTAGATATGCTCTGTTATCGCCCATTAGGGTTGGAATTAAAGGCCGGAGGCCTATTTCTGTATTCGTAGTTGTTTGTTGGCGCTTGAGTTGTAAACTGTGTGTGTTTTGGCAGGTTGAAGTTTTTGGGTAAGTCAGTTTTTCAGGGGAGACTCTGCCGAAATTTCGGCAGAAGTCTCGCCCCTTTTACTTGTGATTCGGGAGTAGGAAGCGTTTTTCTTAGTAAGTGGGCCTGACATCTGTCGGATGTCGGAAAACCACAGGGTTCGGCAAGGATTCCGAGGGAATTCGGGTCGGGTCCTGTCATAAGCACTGCACGTGGTTTTATTAATAACATTCAACCCATTGTATCACTAATTAAACATTAACCACCACTCCGACATTAAGGAAATCTTTTTTTCTTTTTGAAACGACATTAAAGAAATATTAGATTTAAGGTTGAATGCTGAATTATGAATTGCATCCCTTGCAAGCTGATCTTTCTTTCAACATCTTAAGGCCAGCATACCTGCCCAAAAATTGAAGGGAAAAACAACGGCAACATATCAGAGTTTCATTCAGATAGATGATTAGATAATTTCTTGCGGTTGTATTTAAGTGTACAGAGCATACCTGCCCAACATCATGAGGGTAGCTTGAGGATTGGTCCCTGGTGACAAATTAAATGTAGAACCATCAACAACACGTAATGCATTGATCCCCCATGACTCGCAAATCTCCATCCACCACCTTTCCCATTAGGCATTCCCCATGATAGTGCCAAAATGTGGCTGTAGTTTCTCGACAAAATCTTTCAAAGGATGCGTTATCTGTTTGGTTTATTGGTAAAAGGTAGTCCAAAAAAGTTGAAACCTTCTACACCCGGCAAATCTTGAGTCTTAAATGGTTTCAATGAGTTTGTTCTTAATAAATTGCCAATCTTCCTTGTGCCACTAGCACAGCGAGCAAGATCCAGCGGATGTGCATAGTAGTCAACGTTGAAGTAGACATTTGGACCAACTTTGACATCAGAGGATGATTGCAATGCAAGAGAACCATAGGACGAGGGTCCTGGAAATTTGCCGACAATATGTCCGAAAGTTGAATTTATTTTTTTGCGAATAGATGGATGAGGAAAAAGACTAAAGGGTGTGGAAGAAAATGGTGGGCCGGCGAGAGTCTCTATGTAGAAATCCTTTGTGATACCAACAATCTGTCCACTAGAGGGAACCAGTGGAGATGGGGGCAAAATTGCAATGTGATAGCGAGGATTATCTCGCATATACTGCCCAATAATGTTAGGCTCATGGTGAACAACTGGGATTTTGATAGAGGAAAGGTAGGACTTTGGGCCAACACCACTAAGTAGCAGAAGTTGAGGGCTTCCAATTGCCCCGACACTCAATATAACTTCACTGTTTCCACCCAGAAATGCCTTATGTGACTTCCCGTGAGAATCACTATACACGATTCCTCTAACAGACAAACCTCCATGAGAAAATAGATAGTAGTTATTATCGAACCGAAGATATCAATTAGCTCTTAATTTAGTAGCATTTTTTCTTGTCAATATTCGAAGAGGTTATATATGTTCCAATACCCAGCCGGCTTTAGTACATCGAAAAGTAAAAGATGCAAGTATATGCAGCATACTTGATGCATTGGAAGAGAATATGATCCTTTCTACTGTGGCATGAACTGCGACTCGCATGTTCTTTGGGTCTGCTCGATTAAGCAATTCCGCACCATGTCTCCTTCCCTCATTGTCAAAAATTGAACCGGTGACCTTAGTTCGTGGAATGTGATTCAGATTAAATCCATTGTTTGGACCAATACCAGCCTCCAGCAAACCTTGTTTCACAACAGAATTCTAACGTGACACATTCGGCCGGAAAACAATACTATTTTCAATCCATTCATATGCCCTTTTAACCAAATCCATGTCCCATTCAATTCCTGATTCTGTATAAAATTCCTTTTCGGCTCTAGAGTAAACACCAATATTGAGCATGCTTGACCCACCTAGGACCCTGCCTCTTACATTGGCCACACCTTCTGATGTGAACCTTTCAGCTAGCGTCTTCCCATTATCTTCTTGAGCGAGAGTTGTAAGAATCCCATCATGATGCAAAACACTTGGATACGCAGTTGGGACACTTCCCTTTTCGAGAAGGAGCACCAAGTAGTTTACTGATAAAGTCGCCGCCAACGGGCAGCCTGCGGTGCCCCCTCCAACTACAATATAGTCATATACTTCTTCTGATGGTAGATCTGTGGCATTATACACAAATTTCATGTAGCTGAAATCTGCAAAATATGAAGAGATGGAAGTAACTAAATTATGTAAGGAGAATGTTTGTTATGAAACGTTTTTTACCATAATCTTTTCTTCATTTTTTCTAGAGCTTTAATAAAAACAATAATAAGGTTATAATTGAACACTAAGCCTTTTGTCAAATTTTTCTTTCATGTCATTATTGTTTCTAACAACGAACTTTTAATATACATGAATTAAGGAGATAGTGATTTACCATGATCAGATGGAGTGGCGAATGAGTGAACCTCAATCTGAGGATAGAAGACAGACAGGTAGAAAAGAAATAATATAACACTATTTCTTGACTTTTCCATGTTTTTGTAGCCAGACAGACCTTTTTTTCTCCTGAAAAAGAAAAATTAAAACACAGTTTCGTGATACAACAAATTAATACAATGCAACAGTGTCACAATCCGATTTTAATCGGTGTTCGTTTGTTAAATTGGATTAGATACATAATTTTCAAAACAAACATGATTGGATTGGATATGGCGGATTTTCTTGTGAGAATTCCAATCGAATCCATACAAATTCAATCGAATCTAGTTAGTTTCATCCTTTTTTTTCCTCTCTTGCAGGTATTTGAAATTCAAAAGGTTATGAAACATTTTCATCCATATGAAATGTTGAATATATTATAGAATCAATTTTCTTTAGCATTTAAATTGTCTTCTACATTCACTACTACAAAAATTGAAATAGACGTCGGTAAAACGACGACGGACAAAATAAATACCGTCATTAAATTTTAAACGACGACGGTAATATAAAAACCGACGTGGATCAGAAACTAAAACACCTAAAAATTGGAAATTCATTTGGGCATTTTTAAAACACGACACATAAAACTTTAAAAGCGTCGTCTTATTAAACATGCCATTTCGACCAGAAAAAAGACAACAAATAAACAACGACGGTATGTGTAAATATACCGACGTAGTAATTATAGACGACGTTTTACATATAATACCGCCGTTTTGAAAATCCAATGAACACGACGGTAATTGTATTATTAGAGACGTATCAAGTACTATTTAATACGACCGTAATTTAATAATTACCGACATGTAAAGTTAATTAACTACGTCTCTCTTTTATTATTTTACGCCGTATTATACATTAGATTACGACAGTACTTGTAAATAAAAGGTGGTGGTAAATAGTTACCACGTCGTCATAATATAATATAACGTCGTGGTTTTTTATATAATACGACAGTTCTATAAATTATATCGCCGTTGTAAATCATTTTAACATCGCTTATATTAATTATACCTTCGTTGTTATTTAAAACAAGAGCGACAACAAAAGTCGAAATAAACATCAAGACAACGACGCCGGAAAAAGAAATACCGTCGTTGTATGTTTCAAATTAAGCTTTCGAACTGAAACGTCACGCTTTATCTCATAAATTGAAGACCTAAACGGCGGCTTTTAGGTTTCCAAGTCGAAATAAAGGCCCTTTTCGGTTTCCAAGTCTTAATAAAGTCTCTTTTAGTTTTCCAATTCTAAATATTTCCTTTAAATTGCAGATTTTTTTTCCAAAAGTTCAGTCTCAATTCTCACATCTCTGAATGGTTTCAGTAATGCATGATGTCTCTCTTTGGAACTCAGTTGTGTTTTTACACCAAACCAATCTAAGAACTTCGGTTTGGTGTAAAACAACAACTGAGTTCCCCAGAAAGATTGCATATTTAGTTTCTTGTTTAACACAAATTTCTATTTCTCTGTAGTTATTTTTATTTAAGACGACGGTTTTGTAACTAATCGACGTAGTATATATTTATAACGTCCCTATTATTTAAAAACCGACGTTTATATTATAATTTAAACGACGGTTTAATTTACTTTCCGTCGTTTATATCCAAGTCGAGGAAATCCAAATAAGTTATGCTCCCTCTTCCTGTCTTTTGTGTCTTGTTTCTTTTTATTAAATCCTGTTATCTCTAACTATAACTTGCTTCTTTTTTTTTTTATCTTGGTTTTGCAAGTGCAAGAAGGCAACGATAACTCATAAACACAAGAACAAATTGATGAAATTCGGATCGAATGAAGATTGGTTTAGTATTATGGATATGATATTTTGTATGGATATATAGGAATGAAGATTGGTAAATATTTTGTATGTAATTATTATTGAATCTTCAAGTTTTATGAAACAAATTATTCTTGAGTATATTTATTGTTCACAAAGCATTGTGGTTGTTTTTTTAGCAAGAAAAAATCGTTGTAGAGAACCATTGGAAGAAAAAAAGAAGATAAAATGTAAAATTACTAAATCTTTGGATATAATAAATGACAGTTCTTTCAAAAAACCGTCGTTTTTACATTAATAGACGACAATTCTATTACAAAACCGTCTTCTTTATATATAATAGACGACATTTCTTTCATAAAAATTGTCGTCTTTTTATATAATAGACGACATTTTTTCATAAAAACTGGCGTCTTTAAATATAATATAATACGACCGTAATTTTATAATTACCGACATGTAAAGTTAATTAACCACGTCTGTCTTTTATTATTTTACGCCGTATTAGACATTTGACTACGACAGTTCTTATAAATAAAAGGTGGTGGTAAATCGTTACCACGTCGTTATAATATAATATAACGACGTGGTTTTCGTGATAATACGACGCTTATATTAATTATATCACCGTTGTAAATCATTTTCACTTCGCTTATATTAATTATACCTTCGTTGTAGGTTTCAATTTGAAACTTTCGAACTGAATCGCACGCTTTATCTCGCCAAATTGGGGACTCAAACGGCGGCTTTTAGGTTTCCAAGTCGAAATAAAGGCCCTTTTCGGTTTCCAAGTCTTAATAATGTCACTTTTAGTTTTCCAATTCTAAATAATTCGCTTAAATTGGATTTTTATTCCTAACGCTCTGTATATCTCAATTCTCACCTCTCATGCAAGAATGTCTTTCTTGCGAACTCAGTTCTTGTTTTACACCCAACCCATCTAAGAACTTCGGTTGGGTGTAAAACAAGAACTGAGTTCTCAAGTAGGATTGTATATTTAGTTTCTTGTTTAACACAAATTTCTATTTCTCCGAAGTTTTTTTATTTAAGACGTCGGTTTTGTAAATAATCGACGTAGTATATGTTTATAACGTCCGTATTATTTAAAAACCGTCGTGTATAGTTTAATTTATACGACGCTTTGATTTTACTTTCCGTCGTCTTTAAAAACGCGGTCTTTTGAAAAATTTGACCGCTAATTGTAATTTTTCGAATTTTCCCTAAACCCTATATATATAACATTTCGCTATCTTTCTTCAACTCATATTCTGATCTTAAAGTTTTCTCGTTTCCATCGAGTTGCTCCAAGTCCATCAGGTTTTCACTTTCTCAAATTATTTGAAGTTAATTTGCTCCAAGTCGAGGAAATCCAAATATGTTATGCTCCCTCTTCGGCTTTTGTTTCTTGTTTCTTTTTTTAATCCTGTTAAATGTATCTCTAACTAAAACTTGCTTCCTTTTTTTAATCCTGTTTTGCAGTGCGAGAAGGCAACGGTGACTCATACACACAAGAACAAATTGATGAAATTTGGATCGAATTTCATATGTAGCCCCTCTTTTTCTAATTATAGTTTAATATTATGGATATGATATTTTGTATAGATATATAGGAATGAAGATTGGTAAACTATGTAATTATTATTGAATCTTCAACTTTTTATGAAACAAATTATTCTTGACGAGAACATTATTGTTGTTTTTTTAGCTAAAATCGTTGTAGAGAACCATTGGAAGCAAGGAAAAAAAGGTAAAAGGTAAAATGTAAAATTAAAACATCTTTGGATATAATAAACGACAGTTCTTTCAAAAAACCGTCGTCTTTACATTAATAGACGACAATTCTATCACAAAACCTTCTTCTTTACATATAATAGACGACATTGTTTTTATAAAAACCGTCGTCTTTACATCTAATAGACGATCGTTATTTCATAATAGACGACATATTTCACAATAATAGACGACTGTTATTTCATAATAAAGGACATATTTCATAATAATAGATTTAACGTTATTTCATAATATAGGACATATTTCATATAATAGACGATTGTTATTTCATAATAGACGGCAGTTCTTACAAACCGTCGTCTTTACATATAATAGACGCCATTTATTTCATAAAACCCGTCGTCTTTAGATTAATAGACGACGGTTTGTAGTAAAAGCGTTGTCTATTAATCTAAAGACGACGGGATATTACCGTCGTGGTTTTATGCGTAAAAGATGTCGGTCGATTCCTCGACGGTTGAAAAAGTAAATTTACGACGGTAAATTACCGTCGTCTATTTCGATTTTTGTAGTAGTGATTTACGTTTAGTCATGCCCTAGAGTAGTAACTCTAAACCCGGTGCGTGAAAATAAAAAAGTAAAATAAAGAAAAAGACTAAAATAACGTTTCTCTCTTATGAAAATAACTCTAAAATCTAACAAGTGTGCCCTAAATAAATAAAGTTCTATCCCTCTCATCTAATTCAACCTTAGTTGGTTAAGTTGTTGTGTTGCCCACTAATAATAATTATTAAAAAAAAAGTGAGAGATGAGCAAACCACCACTCCGTGAGTAAATTGTGTAATGTGTCAGTCAAGTAATGTCATTTTACACACTCTAGAAAATGTTATTTGTCCATTGAATTCAGTTGCACGGAGTCATCCATTGATCAAGCCCACACGTGATTGTTCCTCCATACAGGCAGCACATGCGCTGGGGTTGGTTTACACACTTTTGGGGCTACATTTTCCCTATAGCCGATGGTTGGAGTTGGCATGCAACCCTAATGTGTGCATGCTCACCATACACAAGAATTCGTTTTCTATCTCTAGAAGAAATTAGAAATATTCGATCATTCCAATTCTTAATGAGTTATTCATACTTAGAATGAAAATAACACAATGTCAATTGATGATAGAGAAAACTCCATATATATGAACAATGTAAGTTACGATTTATCTTATATCAAATTAATACTTTTGGTTTATATTGCCACGATCTTCTCAGGCACAATGGCATAGACTTTGCACAAATCTTCGAGGCCTTCTTACATACATATAAGGGCCAAGGAGGTCTAAATCACAGAAATGGAGTTTGGTTTTGATATCAAGGACTCTGAGTCCTTTTATCCATGGCTACAACTTAGGCACATTTGAAGATGTGGCCGGCGCCTAAATATTAATTATAGTTTGTATTTAGATGACAAGTACATAGTTCTATTAGAGATGACAGGTATTATAGTTCCATATGGAACAAAATATCCATAATATCCTGATATTTCCATTGAAATTTCCGTATTTTTGGACCATCGATATTTTAGATCTCCATAGACCAAAATATCAATAATATTGATGACATGGACCGAAATATCGATAATATCCCGATATTTCCATCGAAATTTCCGTATTTTTGGACTAGCGATATTTCCGATACCATCGATATTTTATTCCTTTCCATATCGGCCAGAAATATAGTGGTCCATATATATGCGCCGGACTAAAGAAACGAAACAGCAAAAAGAAAAAGAAAAATGGCGGGGCATGGAACAAAACTCGCATTGACAGCGCAAATGAAATGTGCAAGTAAAGGAAACTGCTATTTAAAGCAGTTGGTGGTGTCGTGTGGCCACTTCCTTATTAAATCAAAGCTGGCAACTTGTGTGTTGTCCTGTAATTTTCACTTTTGTGCTCGAGTCAGTTGTGGCGATTTGATAAGATTTGATAAGAAGTTACATGGGATTAAATAGGAGTTATTTTGCATCATTAGCCCATACTGCTTCCGAAAGAATTCCTATGGTTAAAAAGATAAACCCTAGACTAATAATATATACGAAAACTCCACCGATAAAATTGTTGAATCAATTGCTATCTAGAGGATTTTGAGGTTGCTCGTAGTTTACAAGACATGCTTACTTATAAATCAGATCATATTAGAGCTCGCCAAGAAGTACTTGACCACCACCCGCAAGCAACCCTCCACACCCAGACCCAGAGCCATTACCAAACCCTACCACCCCGGCGACATGGTTTTCTTCTCCTCCATCAACCTGCAACATACTCCTCCCACCCTTTTTTTACCCCCTCATGCACGTAAGATTGTTCCGAATGACAACATACTTAGAGGTTGTTTAATAACCATTTAATTTTTAGTTTTAAGTTTTCATATTCACTTTTTTTTTAATTGAAAACTGAAGACATTGTTGCTAACATATTTCGTTTTATATTTTCAAAAATCACCCGTATATTTTTAAAATTTCCCGACTTGTTCTTAAGAATGTTGGTTCTAAGAATGAGTGATTTCCCTTCTCTGATCCTTTCTGCCCAACCTGAAAGCACACAGCTAATGAGGTACACTTATTGAACAGGGTTCTATGGTTGGTCCGCGACCCTTAGATGCCGAAGGAGTCCTTGGGGTGATCTTGTAGTTCCTACAGGTGGAGAGAATGGGTCGGTCCATGGATTTTCCTTCCTTTCACCGCATTTCTCTCAAAGGATTGAAGGGAGATAGTGCATCAAGCTATTCACAGGGGCCAACTTGATCCTCTTCCCTAGGGATCCTAGATGAGGGAACCCTAGGAGGTAGGATGGGCAGTTGGTCAGATCTAGAGGTGCTTCTCCCTATAATCACTTAAAATCGCTAAAAGTTATTATAGGGAGAAGTGATTTTCCATAAAAGTGATTTTGGCCTATTCGGAATCACTCCCAAACGAGCCATAGTCTGTCTTAAAAATTGATTCATGGTATGGGCCCCATGTTCTTTAAAAATATTAAAAACTAATATGGTATTTTACATTTCATGTGGAATTAACAATTTTACAAGGTTTCAAATTGCCACCTAGGCTATCAAATCCAAATTAACATTTTGGATTTTACTTCTTCCTTGGAGATGTACTTATAGCTAGGAAATGAATGGCTAAGATGTACTGTTTAGAATGTGGAAGCAAAATATCTCACCCTAGGTCAAATAATTAGGCCAATTAATTTGGGAATTATTTGACCTAATTGGGAGTTACCAAACCTAATTGGGAGTTACCTAAACTAATTGGGAGGTTATTTGATTCTTACCTTAATTAGGGATTTGATTTAAATCCCTAATCACACCAACCTCACCAACCTCAATAAATCAGGAAGAATAATTCCTTTCCATCTATGGAATTATTCTTCCAAACCCTAGCCTCGGATGCCCTCTATAAATAGTTGGCTACGCACAAGGGTGGAGGTACGTCTAAATTTCTCTCTCAAACTCTGCATAAATTCCCTCTCACAAACCCTAGTCGTAAGACCCGTGTCTTGAGCTTAGAAAGCAGAGAACGGTGAGCAATCCCACATCGCTCGAGGAGGGAAAGATGATGTGCCTTATATGTGTGGGCACGTCTCTAACTAACACGAGGCCTTTTGGGAGTTTCACCGGCTTCGGATTCTTAGGAACTCCGGTTAAGCGAGTGGACTGGAGCAATCCCAGGATGGGTGACCCATCGGGAAGATATTGCTCGTGAGTTCCCAAAGTGACAAAACCGTGAGGGCGGAGGCCCAAAGCGGACAATATCGTGTTAGGGAGTCAGTCGTGACATAATGGTATCGAGCCGACCCCGACCGGAAATGTGCCTGCAAGGACGCTGGTCCCAAGGGGGTGGATTGTAAGACTCGTGTCTTGAGATTGGAAAGCAGAGAATGGTGAGCAATCCCACATCGCTCGGGAGGGAAAGGTGATGTGCCTTATATGTGTGGGCACGTCTCTAACTAACACGAGGCCTTTTGGGAGCTCACTGCCGGAGTTGTGGGAACTCCGGTTAAGCGAGTTGTGGCTTAGAGCAATCCTGTGATGGGTGACCTACTGGGAAGATAATGCTCGTGAGTTTCCAGTGACAAAACCGTGAGGGTGGAGGCCCAAAGGCATAATATCGTGTTAGGGGAGTCGGGTCGTGACACTAGCTACCATAATTCTCTCTCTCACACATGGCTCCGGCCACCCGGTTCACATCATACATACAATTGTTAGCTATTGTTTTCCTACAAACACTCGAACTAACTTAGGCATCGAAGGGCCTTTGGCCAACACCCCCGGTGTGGTCCTCTTATTCCAATTTATTTTGTAGGGAGAAAGAGACAACGAAGAGAAAGGAGGAATCTTAGACGAATATTCTTTGGGGATGAAAAACCACACAGAATATGGTATTATTGTGGTTGTATCTTTGGCGTAGGCTCAGAGTTGGTGAATGCTTTGGACTGAGCTCTTGCAGGTCTGTTTCATTACTCTCCATCGGGTTTGATTTTATGGCCTGGTCTTGTGAAATGAGAAAATTATTATTAGCAAATGATATTCTATTTTTATTTAATCTAAATTATAAGGAGGGGGATTCAAATTTCAGTGCAGAGTGGAGAGCACATCCGTTCTAGCAAACTTGGATAAGCCCATATCTGCATTATTAGCTCTTATAGCTTCGTTGTTTTCATGGGCACTAATTATGGGAAGGTAATGAAGTTGCATATATTGTTTAGCCAACTTTGCTCATGACTCTTGTACTCTCTATACAGCCAAGGCTTATCCACATATCTCTAGCACTCCGTTTGGATGAGGGAAAATAATTCGGAATTTAGCTAAAAGTTGGGAATTTAAGAGGAGAAATTGACAATTCCCTTGTTTGGCAACTTAAGCGTTGAATTTATTAAATGACGCACGGGAAAAATCGTGGAAAGGCATCATTTCACAATTTCCATAGTGCGGGAATTCATATTTTCCAGTGTGCCAAAACTTACATAAAAAAAACAACGCCAAACTTTTCATTAAAAAAAACAGCGCCAAAATTCATTTCACAATTATTATTTGTACAATAATCTCTTTTATGGTTATGCTAGTACAATGGTATTATGATCATTTTCGTTTTAAAGAGCCTTCACATGATTGGGATGAAGAAATGTGATCTTATTTGAACCGTATGTGCAATGGAAAAGAAGTTGATTGTATTGATCAATTTCGAATTAGCAAAAGAAATATTTCAATTGAAGAATCTGTAGCAATATTTTTGAAAATAATTGCTCACAACTTGAAATACAGAGTCATTGGTTTTGACTATTACCGTTCAATCGAAACAATTAGTCGGAAATTTAACAGAGTCTTATATGCAATGATGATAATTAGTGAAGAATACGTAAAATTCTAGCCAAGTACTATTGGGAGTTCTGAAAGAAGCAAATGGCAATGGTTTTAGGTACTTATATAACTAGAAAAAAAAATATTTTTATTTTATTTTTCAACTATAGTTATCTTAAGTTTCATACTTATACTGTTTTATATTTTATGTTTAGAATTGTCTTGGGGCACTTGATGGAACTCACATTCCGGTAACAGTGTCGGCGGAAGAAAGGCCAAGATATTGAAATATTTAATTTCTGTCATTTACAATTTATATGAGCTATCCAAACATTGAAATTTTAAATTTCTGTCATTTACAAAATTTGACATACATAAATCAAAACACTGAAATCTTCAATTGCCAGAAATTGAAATGACGGAAATCTAAATTCCGTCATTTTAGAATTCCATGTAATTTGCAATTCCTTTGTTCAAACGGAGCATAAGGGTTACCTACGTGTATAGGTTCAAATTCAATTGAGAATATTTTCCTTTTAATTTCTTCATATGTATGTACATCTTCTCTTATGGAGGTTCTTTCAAAAAAATTACCATTTTTCTCTTTTCTTTTTCGTTCAATAACCAATAAATAACAATGAAAACCTCAATTGAATTACAAAAACTGCAGCTTTATAATTTTGGGTGGGGTTAAAATATTATATGAAAAAAAAAACTAAATCGGTCCAAGCCGCCTGAGGTCGATTTGGCCAACGGATCAGGCCCTAAACGACCTCTGCCAAACTTTATCTGTAGCTTGTATGTGTACTCCAGTAATTAATTCCATAACTCAAATGATACAAGTAAATATAACTCTATATAATGATACAAGTACTCCAGTTATTTACAAATCATCACCTTATTCAGTAAGAAAACACCACACAATTGGTTTTATAATGGTGAAATTATTGTATGGTACAAATCATCACCTTATTCAATAAGAAAACACTACACAATTGGTTTTATTAATCTTCCACCCACTGCCGACTAATTAAAGATAATCACCCAAGATTTACGGTTGAAATGCAAGCTTATCTTTCTTTCAGCATCTTAACGCCAATATACCTGTCCAAAAGCACAAAATTGAAGGGAAAAAGAATAGCAGCTTATCAGATTTCATCACGAAAAAGCCATATGACTAATTAATTTCTGTTTCGGAGGAGTTATCTAGATATATTCAGACTCAGTATGTTTATATAGTTAAATATTGTATTTCAAATTCTTTATTTTAATCAAATCATTCCATCCAAATAAATGCTTAAATAATTTATTGCGGCTGTGATTAAGTGTGGATAACATACCTTCCTAACATCATAACGGTGGCCTGAGGATTGGTCCCGGGTGAGAACTTGAATGTGGATCCATCAACAACACGTAAGGCATTGATCCCCTTGACTCGTAAATCCCCATCAACCACCTTTCCCACAAGGCATCCCCCATGGTAGTGCCAAAATGTGGCTACTGTCTCTCGACAAAATGTTTCCAAGGATGCGGTATCTGTAAGGTTCATCGGTAATGGTGGTCCAAAAAAGTTGAAACCATCTATACCCGGCAAATCTTGAGCCTTAAATGGTTTCAACGACTTTGTGCTTAATAAATCACCAATCTTCCTTGTGGCACTAACACAACGAGCAAGATCCAGCGGATTTGCAAAGTAGTTGAAGCGGACATTTGGACCAACTTTGACATCATAGGACGACTGCAGCCTAAGCGAACCATAGGACAAGGGTCCTGGAACTTTGTACACAATTTGTCCGTAAGTTGAATTCATCTTTGTGGAGAAAGATGGATCAGGAAAAACACTAAAGGGTGGAGTAGAAAATGGCAACCCCGAGAAAGTCTCTATGTAGAAATCGCGTGTGATACCAACAATCTGTGCACTAGAGGCATCCAGTTGAAATGGAGGCAAAATTGTGATGTAATTACGAGGATTATCACTCATAAACTGTCCAATGTAAGGCTCGGGGTGAACAACTGGGATTTTGATAGATGAAAGGTAGGACTCTGGGCCAACACCACTAAGTAGCAGGAGTTGAGTGCTTCCAATTGCCCCGGCACTCAATATAACCTCTCCCTTACCACGTATGAAGGCCTTATGTGACCTCCCTTTAGAATCACTATACACGATTCCTCTAGCAGACAAACCTGCATGGTTAGAACAGATTGTAGTTATTATCGAATTATTGAAAACCGAAGATATCAATTAACTCTTAATCTAATGGTATTTCTCCTGTCAATGTTCGAATACCCTGCTCGATTAACAAAGAAATTAAAGTAAAAGATGCAAATATATGAAACATACTTGGTGCGTTGGAAGAGAATATGATTCTCTCTACTGTGGCATGAACTGCAACTCGCAAGTTCTTTGGGTTTCCGAGATTAAGCAATTCCACAGCTCCATGTCTCCTTCCCTGATTGTCGAAAAGAGTACCCGTGACCTTACTTCCTAGAATGTGATTTAAATTATATCCGTTGTCTGGACGAACACCAGCCTCTAACAAACCTTCCTTCACAACAGATTGCCAACGTGACACATTCGGGCGGGATATGACAGTATTTTCAACCCATTGATAGGCCTTGCTAACCAAATCCATGTCCCATTCAATTCCAGAGTTTCCATAGAATTCTTTATCGGCTCTAGAGTATATACCAATGTTGATCATGCTTGACCCACCAAGAACCCTGCCTCTTACATTGGCCACACCATCTTCGGATGTGAACCTTTCAGCTGGCGTCTTTCCATCGTCTTCTAGCGTGAGAGTTGTAAGAATCCCATCTTGACGCAAAACACTTGGATATGCACTTGGAACACTGCCCTTTTCTAGCAGGAGCACCGAATACTTTTCTGATAAAGTTGCTGCTAATGGGCAGCCTGCTGTACCCCCTCCAACTACAATGTAGTCGTACACTTCTTCTAATGGCAGATCAGTGGAATTATAGACAAATTTCATGTAGCTTAAATCTGCAAAATATGAAGAGATGGAAATAATTGAATTGTATCAGGAGAACTGTTTGTTATGAGCATAGTTAGTAAATAACCAGACGTGAAAATTTTACAAAAATACGGTGAAAAATTCGTCTATTGTGTAATTTTATAATATTTGTTTATTTCAATTTATTAATGTATGTTATTTATATTCAATAATATGTGAAAATATGTGTAGAATATGTGAATTTTTCATGTATTATTAAAAAAATATAAAAAATACATATAATAAAAATGTGTATTTTATTGTGTATTTGATGTGTGTACATAAAACGAAAATATTTTGAAAAAAAAACTTAAATACGTTTATGATACGAGTATTCATCAAAGTTCGGTGTTTGTTAGAAATTTTATTTTTATGTTTTTCATTAGGAAAAGTATTTCGAATACATACTGATGTAAAACATTGTAGGTAAAATATACTATAAATTTGTACCTATAAATGTTATGAATACCTATAAATTTGTATTTGTATATTCAAAATAATGTACCAAATAATAAACGGACTAAAATAAATTTGTATCTGACTTCCCTTTTGTTAAATTTGTCTTCCATGTCATGATTCTTTCCAAAACTGATTTCAAGATACATGATGAGTTATTGAGGAAATAGTGATTTACCATGATCAGATGGAGTGGCGAATGATTGAACCTCAGATTGAGGATAGAAGACAGACAAGTACAAAAGAAATAGTACAACACCAATTCTTGACTTTTCCATGTCTTTTTAGCCAGGCTGACGTTTTTTCTCCTGAAAAATTCAAAAGCAGTTTCAACAGCTTTTCAAGTGGGGATGCACATCGGATTAATAAAATCGACAGAATAAAGACAAAGACAAAAAAATATCCTCTTTTTCTTATTTTTTCCTTCCCTTGCATGGAGTTTCTAGATTATAACACTATAGACCCTAGAGGGCACTTCAAAATTAGCGACACTATAACCTTTTTTGATCAAAACAAATAGCTTTCATTCAATTATGAAGCAAACAAAATGCAACTAGAAATACTGGAGTCCTAGGTGCTACATTGTGGCCTCGTTAAAATCTTGTCATTAAAATCTCCAGTGGTGGAAATCCGGTTAATAAAAAAGAGAATTTGTTGTTAATCTCTAAATAGAATTGTTCTGTTCTAAAAAAAACTTAGAATTTTTTATTTTTAAATGATTTCTCTGTTTAGTTATTTCAAATGCATTTGATCTAAAGGAGGGTTTCTAAACCATATACTCATTTCGTACGTATATCGAAAAACAAAAAACATCAGTCTAACAATTTTATTTTTTTAAATTGAACTTTATGATATCAACAATCAAACTGAATTAGCCAAAGTGAGTTCTTCATGAACCAGGAGCCCGAAAACACAGCTTAGCAACATGAAAGCACCAGCCTATGAAATAATAATCATTTCGTACGTACTTCAATTTTGGTGTCTCAAACATACGGAAACAAAAAAAATGTTATGACAAAAAAAAAACAAGGAAAACCTTATGTGCATGCTCACATTCCTACACAAGAATTTGTTTTGTATGTTTAGAAGAACTTACAAATGTTCAACATAAAAATAAAATTATAAAAAAAATTATGAGTAATTCATACTTGCAATGAAAAATAGCACCATGCCTATCGGTGATCGAAAGAACTCCATGCACAATTTGAGTTAGGATTTACCTTAGATCAAATTACTACTTCTGGTTATCTAATGCCACGAACTCCCCACACAAAATGACATAGATCTTCGAGGCCTTACATATATATATAGGCCAAGGAGATCAAAATCAGAGAGATGGAGTTTGATTTTAATATTAATTATAAGGACCCTGAGTCTTCATCCAAGACCACAGAATTAGGCACATTTTTGAAGATAGATTTTGACATTTTTACATAGCTCTATTGAAGATGACCAGGTCCTTGTACCTGACAAAAGAAATCAAATACAGGGAAGCGAAAATATGGCACGCTCAAATGAAAAGTCAAATGAATTATGCACGCTCAAATGAAACTAAGCAGTTGGTAGTGTCGTCTGGCAACTTGCTTCTTTATTTCAAATTTGGCAGGCCCGCTGCTGAGACGTAATGGACTTCAAGGGACAAGAAAAAATGCATCCGAATAATTTTCAGATCTTTTTTATTTTATTTTGTTGGTTTAACTTCTATATAGACCTAGCAATAACACATTTCAATATGAAAGTGATGAAAATTAATTAAAAAGTTGAAGACGTAGTGTCTGAGGTTATGTTAAAAAGTAATTTCTACATTATTAGTTCGTAGTTAATCTTGAACGTCCTTGTTAATCTCTTAGCGTGTTTGGTGACTCTTCGGTTGTGCAATGCAGAGCAAAACCAGTGTATTATTGGGCTTCATTGTATCCCCAAAGCTTATTTGTTTATCCTGTTTGCACACTGGATGTTGCAGCAAATGCATGACCTCAGACACTACGTCTTCAACATTCATTGTATCCCCAAAGCTTATTTGTTTGTATTACTACTTGGTAAAGTAGATAAGGCTTTCATAACGTGTCTGTTGTTTCTTTAATGGGTCCAAAATCAACATATCCATTTTATTATACGTTCACCTAATTTTCCTTCTATTCAGATGAATGTCCATTATCATCATAAGAGTTCTTGTTTTTCTTTTCCTTTGTAATTATATGTCACCGTGAATTTGAAAAAGTATCAGATCCATATTGATTAAAAAATATTAATATTTACATAATGTTTCAAATCATGTATTATGAGATAAATGTGATAGATTGCATTCATAATTTAGGTCTAAAGGCCATTAGTCACAAGGATCATTATAAATAAAAATAACCATACAAGGTTAATATAAATACGTAAGTGTTAGGTTTTGTTTAACTAATGTTTTTAGCTTTCCTTGACAAACATGTAATCTCATATGTATGATCAAGCTCAAAGAATTTAGGCTAATTTATGTTAGTGCAAAGGTGACTATTGTGGCTGAGATCAACTTCATAATTGCCTAATGCAATCAAGCTCAGTGGAGGTAATATGTTTATGTATGCATTACATCCATTATAGTGTTCTCCTACGTGCATATCATTATAGTCATATTTTGATTTTTGTCTAGATGACTAGTCATATCATGTTTTGATTTTTGTCTAGATGACTAGTCATATTTTGGCTAGATGACTAGTCATATATGCAAATATTTCCAGCACGGGATTTTTAACTAAGGCACGTGATTTTCCTTATTATAAGTCCAATCATTGGTTGCCATGTGTCCTTTTGACCTACCAAAATGGCTGGGGCTGGTCTGGACTCTTCAACTCTTCATTTTACATTTTTCAGATGGGGTTTTAGAGAGAGAAAGAGTTCTAGTGAGAGATGGTGCATAAATTAGGTTTTGGTTTTTGAGAGAAGAGTTCATGGGTTCTTAAATTCCTTTTGGGCTTTCATTGAAATTTCATTTCTCAAACTTTTGTTTAGTGATACAAAGTTTTCATTTCTCTTCACTTTCATTTTCACCATTTTGGAAAACTTAGTTTTCTCTTTGGTTTGTTTGAGAGTGTTCATGGCATAGAAATGAGATTTCAAGATTTCATTTTGAAAGCTAATTCTTTTTGAGAAAATCTGACCAAAGCTTTGCATATCAAAGTTTTCATCTCCCATCTCCTTCATTTGCACCATTTTGGAAAACTTGGTTTCCTCTTTGGTTTGTGTGAGATTGTTCATGGCTTTTCAAATGAGGTTTTCAAATAGCTTTTGAAATATGCATTTATTTTTGAAATCTACTTCACCCATTGAGAAATTTTGGGAGTCAACCCTATGCTCTGCATTCTCTAAGGTTTTCCATTGTGAGATTTTGAAAATGGTTTTTAAAATCTGCTATGCTTTTTATAATCTGCATCTAGGTTCAGTTATGACTAGTCATCTCCTTTTATCTGCATCCTGGGTTCGATTCTGACTAGTCATCTTCTTTTGTCTACATCTGGGTTCGATTATGACTAGTCATCTTTCCGGGTTTGCATCTCGGGTTATTATGACTAGTCATCTTTTTAGTCTAGATCAGATTCTTGGTTGATTTCTTCAAGAGTATGGTTTCTTGAAGGAATTGACCCTTTCATCTCAGAATCTATATTTCATTCATTGGTGACAATCCGGAGCTGAGTTGCGGTGCCATGGGGTGAAGAAGTTGATGGACTAGCTGCCATTTCCATGAATGACAAGCTACTAGCTCAACTAAGTTTGGAGAAAAAGGTTGCACAGGAGGTAGTGCTCATTTCCTAAATAGACTTAGGATTGTTTGAGCTTGTGATTACCTTTTCTGTAAGAATCTTCTTGACTTAGTGGATTGCACAGTCGGAGTGATGACCCCAGTTTTCCCAATGGTGGGTTTCGAGTGAACATTTCTGGTGTGTTATTCTTGATTTTATGACTAGCCATACTTTATATATTATCTCCGATATGTTGATGAATGTTCACACACCATTCACTCTAGTTGTTGCTAGCACAAGGGATGCCTAGATTGATGGATCCTTCTGAGTGCCTAGGTTGTCACGTAGTTATCTTTTAGACTTGCAGGTTCTTATATTTGATTTGTGATGAATATGTGATGGGCTTGTTTGTTCATAGATCTATGACTAGTAATTGACTAGTCATATTCTTACTAGGAACAATTAATCATTGTTGTCTTAAATCTGTCTATTGGGGTTTTAATTTACCCCCTTCACCTAAGTACCAATTTCAGTAAGCGCAACAACCTCAAAGAGTTATCTAACATGAGAATACTTTATATAAAAAATTACTGCCATAAACCAATAAAAATAATGAACACAATTATTTTTTATAAAGTCATGCACAGCCTAGTGGTATTGTATGGTAAAGTTGTTTGATTGGTCATGGGTAATGTTCCTTAGTGCCATTTTATGAATAAATGTTTGTTATTTTAAAAAAATAAGTAAAAAGGGTGACAAAACCAACTATGTTAGAAGGGTGACAAAACCAACTATGTTAGGCACACAATCACGTCATTATGTTGCGCGCTTACATATATATATATATACACACACGTAGAAAAATATGGGGGCCTCGTGCGGTGGGAGCACTTGCCCACCCTGAGAGTCGCCCTTGCTCCTACCGGGCCTTCATTGGGTTCTATATCATAAGCACATAGAAAGGGGTTGCGTGTACCTTAATTAAATGAGTCATTTCATTATTTCAAAGACTCCAAGTTGTTTTACCTTACTAGAGAGGTGGTCAACAATGTAGTCAGTAAATATGGTCCAAATAGTATTATTATTAAAATAATAGGAAAGTGGCTGGAATATAAACTTGGTATCTCTTTCAAAGAAGATAAATGCCACTAAACTAAGAGCTAGAAGTGAGCTTTAGTTACCAGCTAACATTCACAGTTTTTTACCACACAACACAAGGAGTACTAAACAAGCTATGTAAAGTACGTAGAAATTGGACAAAACTAAAACAACAATAGAAATTGAACAAGAATATTGAAAATAAGTCGGATGTGTAGCTGGCCAAAGAGAGCACAAAAGAAACCGCGAGCTTTAGAACAAATCTTTCATTGCCAAGGTAAATTATATGTATATGCTGAATTGAAGCTTTATAAGCCCTCATTTGCTTTTGGTGGCCGGAAGTCTTGTCGATTTCCACCACGTGCTTCTTTAATAAATATATCGAAACTTGCTGGCCCATGTCTAAATTATAGCTCATCTATCAAACTGAATAATTGATTATGGGAATAAGACTGGAACAAGAAATATTGTCAACCTTTCTGATCCATTACACATTTGATCCACCAAAAGTAAATTACCCACGCTATTGTAAATAAACTGTTACTTGTGGTAATATATGATAAATTGAATTTGATGAATTCTTTATGATGAGATTTTCTATTTAAACCCCACAGCTTCTCTTAGTTCACCCCAATTCTTAAATCATTAACCTGTAAATTTTATTATTGTGCAAAAAGACAAAAAAGGTCATCTAACTTAATACTTAACCCTAGTACATCTATACCCACATCTCACACACCCCACCGCTCTTCATATTAAGTTGTAGAAAAATACAAACTTCTCTACATCCTATTGCCAGATTACTCTTCTCTTTTAAAGACGTAGAACATTGACGAGCCTACCTCTTTAAAATCTGCCTGGGAACTGATGGAAAGGCTTGTTGATTGTTTGACTGTAATGATCTTATTCTCTTCCCTTTGTTGAAGATTTAGAGTTGTCATCCTAAGTATATGTTAAAATTGGTTTTTAAAAAAAGGAGGCACTGATCCAGCAGAGTCGAAAACTTGAGCGCTATGCCAAAACAGAGCTTGACCCATAAGTTGAAGAAAAGTAGTTGATTTTCTGCAATTGTCCCCCAGAAACTATAAATCCTAGTCTTAAAGGGCTTCATTAAGCGATCAAGATTATCTACAAGAGGCTCATCGTCTTCATATAGGCATCCATCATCCACGTCTCTCTTAAGCCAGCTCTTCAACAGAGGCGTTTTTGGCACAAAGTGGTAGGTCATACCCATTTGCCTTGGCCCCTAAATCTCATCCCTTTTTATGTTTGTTTCTGTTATTCCAATCCTTATTCTTTGCTGATCATGATTTGATTTCGTATAATTTCTGTCGATCAACTTATACTTTCAAGTTTGAACCCAGAATTCTAAGTTTTCGTAGAATTGCAGTTTAATTTGTGAACAATATGTTCTCAAAATTGTGGATTCTTCGAGGCACCCAATCATCAATGCATTTCAACATATGGGTTTCTTTCATTATAATATTTTTGATCGGTTTTGTACATTTCTCGTCAATATTTTTGGATAGTTTTTGCTGTTGGCGCTAGATAGATATTCATTTTCTTTAGTAATTTGGTTGTTTCTTAACTCTGCCGCGAGTGATTATCAAATATTGAGGCTTGGGGTCAAGTGTCTGTCTACTTGTTTGCATTGCTCTTGTAATTCGATAAAGTCTTAACCTTGGTGGTTGTTTTGTAGCAAAACATGTTTGTACTTAGCTATTTCAAGCATGAAATTGCTGCAAAACAAGAGAGATGTGCAGCTCAAACACATGCGCAAGGAAATTGCGCAATTTTTGCAGGCTGGCCAAGAACCAATAGCTCGAATTCGGGTACAACTTTCAAAACTATACTCAAACATGTCAATGCCTATTTGATTAAAATTTAATTCATGTTTGAATTATTATTGATAGCTTTGGTGAGCATTTCAAAATCTGGTCAGGTGGAGCATGGTATACGAGAGCAAGACATATGGGCTGCGTATGAGATATTGGAGCTGTTTTGTGAATTTGTCCTTGCAAGCGTTCCCATTATTGAAAGCAACAAAATCTCATGTATACTACAAATATTGTTTAATGATTTAAGTATTGGGGTGAACAAAGAAAATTGTGTGGTTTAAATAGAAAATCTCTTCTATTTCTTATTTTTTCAGCTTGGGGTGTATTTAAGGGTAGTTTGGGAAGATAATGGGGTTTTCTTAGAAATTGTGAAAATTCAAATTAAAAGTTGGGGTGAACTTAGAACTTGGGGTGAACTAAGAGAAGTGTGGGGTTTAAATAGAAAATCTCAAAATAAAACTAGGAGATAACCTCTCAGGTTAAACACTTGGATACAAAATATATCAATTGGTTAATTTACTTTAGAATTGCAGTAAAAAAAATTAGAATCATGACTTCCGTATAAGTAAAAAATAATAAAAAAAGAGAGCTGATTTTCCCATTCCATTTTTATCCACTTACCCTCCCTTTTGTTTTTTTTAAAAATACTTTTTAATCAATTTTCTTCCTTTTTGTTCTTTCTCTTTCATATTCTACCTTTATCTTGAATTAAGGTTTTGATAACTGAAATTAAGAAAAGTTCACATAAAATAAATAAAAAAGAAGTCCCAATGTCTTATTCTCCTACATCGTGTCTTTCCCACTTCTCCTACCCAAAGCTACTCTCAAATAAATTCATGAAATAGAACGATCCTTCTCCTACCAAAAGCAAATGCTCTTTAATTATTGGTGAAAGGTTTAGGTATCGGAGGGCTTTTGGCCGATACACTTAACTACCTCTCTTCCCAAAGAGAGCTCTTTGCATCTCCCGAGACCATTTTATTGACTTAAGCATCTAAGGGCCTTTAGCCAACACCCCGAGTGTGTTCCGTTGATCGTATCTATTTTGCATATCATTTTATGGGTGTTGACAATAGGAGAATTGCTTCACCGAGTCCCTTGCCCGCATTTTTCGAGTGTGGATCAGAGTAGCACTACTACAAAAAAGTTAATAGACAACGGTTTTTAGCCGTTGTTAAAAGTCCTTTAAAACCGTTGACGTTAGCAGTGTCGTCTTTTCTACATATTTATTACTACGGTCAAAAACCGTTGTAATATGTCACTTTCAACAACGGTTTTTAAGAAAAACCGTTGTAAATTCACATATATAAAACAATTATATAAGAGTGACCGTTGTAATATGTAACTTTCAACAACGGTTTTAAGTAAAAACCGTTGTAGAAGGTGATAAACTACAACGGTTTTAAGTAAAAACCGTTGTGAAAGGTGATAAACCACAACGGTTTTAACTTAAAACTATTGTCATTTAACACCTTCAACAACGGTTTTTTTACAACCGTTGTAATTTATTACCTTCAACAACGGTTTTTACTTAAACCCGTTGTGATTTGTCACCTTCTACAACGGTTTTTTTTTAAACCGTTGTAAAAACTAGTATTAGATTGTTTATAAAATCATGGTGGAAAGTCACATTAGATAACGTTTTCTACGAAAAACCATTGTTGAAAATAGCATTTGATAACGACGCTTTGGTACACCCATAAAATTACCAAAATTCCAAAATGATTCACAATGAAAATTAATGGAAATTCACACTAATAATTTATACCACAATATCAATTTACAATTAGAATTCAATGCATGTACACTACAATTTTCACAATAAAAAAAAATTATGTTTCTCTTGTTCCATAACAATATCCCTCTACATAATGGTCACAAAACTTGCTCACTCATTTCGAATTAGTTACCATGCGAGGGCGTGGGCACGGTTGGGATTGGAACGGTAGAAGGCTCTTCCATTAACCGTACCGCACCCTTCGGTAGAACAATTTCTCTTCCATTAACCAACCATTGAACCCTTTAACCGCTCGGTTGGTTAACCAAACTTTCGGTCGGATTGGTTCGCACGCGGATAATACCAATTAAGAAAGACATCACCAACAAAAAATATTAAGAGATTTACATGCCTTAAGAGCATTTAAAAATCTCAACTTAAGCATTTATTAAGAAATCCAACTAGTACTTTCAAAGACATGCTGTGGAGATCACACTTGGGGGTGAAGATATTTATATTGGAAAAAGAAACTGAAGTTTCTCTTTGCATTCAATGTGGGACTGCTGTACAAACCCATGACTTTGTCCTCTCCTGATATTGGAAAAAAATTGAAGTTTCTCTTTATCACTCTCTTTCTTCCCCATTCGTCATCTCCTATTATAAAGTAGCAAAGTCCAATGAGCCACCATCCATATATCTCTCTATCTCTTTTTCCCTTCTGTTGGAGGATCACAATCAGTATGAAATATATAGAACACAGTTGTTATAATTTACTTCTCAAACAATACCATTTTTTTAAAGACTTCTCATGAAAAAGTAACCAGAAAATGCATGGTCCCTCTAACACATATTTGAGGCTCACAATCATGCAAGTCGTTTGACCTGTGATTTTGACATACTTGTTCCCTCTAACACATTTAAGCCTATGTTTTACATGTATTTATATTTAAATAATAATTTATTTTTATTGTTCGGTTCGGTACGGATTTCCGCGGTATGAGATATCGTTAACCGTTAACCAAACCAAACTTTTCGGATCGGATCGGTACGGAATAATTAAAAAATAAAAATAAAAATTTAACCAAACCAAACCAAACCGCCGGTACGGTACAGTCGGTACACGGATTTTTCGGTTGAGATGCCCACCCCTACCATGCAGTATGCAGGCTCTGTCTTGCAACTCCATCTTGAAGGAAAGGACACTAGACAAATAATGACACCAAGAGCAATGTTTATTTGCATCAACTAACCGAAGAAGCATAACCAGGCCAATAATAAACCTGCCATATTAGCAAAGTGTATTTAGTTTATAAATTGATATCACATTATTCATTTCATAAATTTCCAAGTAAGAAAAACTTTCTAAATCCAATTCACTCAAGTTTACATGACATCCCTAGTTGCACCACTTTTAACATGAACTAATAGAAGAACTAATAACCAAGAGGAAGAACAAGGGTAAAAATTAGGGACCAAGATGTTAATTACAAGAATAAAGCTTGTCCAGGCATAGATAAAGCGCTTCTATATGTCGAGTGTTGGCCAAGTTTCTTTGTTACTTTTGGTTGCGTAAGGGTTCATTCCTAGCTAGAAGAAATAAGAAAGACTTTTGAATGCTAGAAATAATCTCTTGGTGGTCTAAATGTACTCCACACAAAAAGGAATCTAAGCTTCTCACAAATTTAATCTAATTTGGTTTGAATGACCTTAGAATTCTGGTAGACTGATCATATACAAGCTTGAATTGATATTCAAATCAAGTTGGTCATATAAAGATGATTGAATTCGCACAATCTACCACATTATAACTCAAATGATCATCAAACTCCTTATGAAACTATGATAGGATTGGCAGAATGTGACCATGGATATAGGACCTTAAGTTCTCGACAAGGTATAGATTGTTACTTTTCTACAAGGACATTACTCAAACGCTACATCAAAAAGAAAGACATGAAAAAGATTGTTCTCTTTCAACACAATCTACCAGTAATCATGATTCATAGACCCACAAAGATAGCATGTCGGATATCTCAAAAGAAATTGTTCACCTAAAAAGTTTATAAATTTTACAGAATAAAGTAAATTTTGAACTTATCATTCTAGTGATAATGCAAAAACAAAATAAAAATTAAAAAGATACCTATATTTACTGAAATTCTACGCAAAGTAGTCATCTACTATCCCTTCCGAAATCCTAAAATACTAAAAGTTCAGGCTTGTGCAAACCTTAAGAAGGTCTAGCTTGGTCGTATATTGTAATCGCATTATTGCCTATCCGAACTTTATTTGACCTGCTAAACCAAATTAACAATTGTTATTGGAAAGGTGACAAATAGAGAGTAACTTTAAAAAAATGCAGAGCAAGCAAACAATCAAAGAAAAAGAGAAATTAACTTAAACAGACTCAGACTCGGCCTCACCACCA
Organism: Prunus padus; assembly: GCA_024362665.1. Lineage (NCBI taxonomy): Eukaryota > Viridiplantae > Streptophyta > Magnoliopsida > Rosales > Rosaceae > Prunus > Prunus padus. Next base: position 7,862,744 of record JANFAM010000020.1, read on the forward strand.
TTACTCATTGTGTTGCCTGTTGAACAAGAGGCGTATGAGGCTTTGGAGCTGAAGAAACCAAAGAATACAATCAATTAAATGCTAGAAAATGAATATTCTATACAACAAATATATGTTAACTAACAAAGGTGGCCAGCTTAACATTAATTTGTCTACATGCTATTGGAATCCCTCAAAGAGAAAAGGAATTAACAAACTAAAACAAATTAACAATTCCCTAATGAGGCATGATGTGCAAAAACTTAAATCATGAATAAACTAGATACCATTAGGATTTCCCTGCTCGTAAAACCTACGAAAAGAGAGATCGCTTCGATGCCATTATCCCTCCATTGCATTTGAAACCTTTCCCTCGTGGAGCTCCACCACTATACAACAAAGGGAAAGGGGCATACCAATGAATGATAAAGCCGCTGCACACATTATACATGGTACATGGCTCACATGTAACATAGAGTTTACATTTTGAAAAAGTTTTGGCAACTTCGACCGTGAAAGCCTCTTTTCTCTCCTTTGCTCAAGAAGAGTATCAATGGCTTCCATCTCTGCATGCCTTGTAGCCTGCATTTTTATGGCAAGCACATTAAAATAGAAACTAAATTTCCAAAGGCTTACATATGAAGCAGACTTCCTGGACATAAAATAAAGCAAAGAAGTGCCAAACAGAGTCACATCTTACAAATTATTATAATAATTTAAGAAAAAAATACTTATAAGAAAACCCTACAGAATGCATTATATAGTGTCATGGTGTACTTTGAAACATTTTATCCGAGAAGAATGTGTTGTACTATCATTTAGAAGCTCAGCTAAATACCCTAGAAGTTAAGCATAGGCATGTATCTTTGGGTCAAAGTAGAAGACAGGTTATATGAGAAGCAAACTAGAGAGGCACGGCTAGTCGTTAAATGAGAAGCCTCATAAATTCAAATACACAGGAACAAATGCTTTTTCAGTTTAAAAACAGTTTGTATATAGATAAAGTTACCATCAAGAACCAAGAAAAAAGAGAGAGAGAAGAACCAACGGTAAATTTACATTTCAACAATCACACGGTGATCAATCAAATTTATTGATTAGAAGATGCATTGACATAGTCACACTCTTGATTTCTAACAAAAGAAGCTCAAGCGTACTATATGAAATTTCAACGATGGGATCAAAACATAAGATAGGCATATGATAATTATGAGTGACATGCATGCTTTCAAAATTTAAAAGAAAATAATATTTTCCACTAACTTATATACTTAGGAACAAGGTAAAGTTGAACATTTCCAGATGTTATATGATTAAAGAAAAAGGCCAAAAAGGTGAGTATAAAACCCATATAAATAAAGACGCTTAAAACCAGGACAATTAAACAATTACCAGAAATCTTGCCCAACAGAACTTCAAGGTTTGTCCATGCCCACCTTTGCCTGCAATGAGAAAGCAAGACCAAATATAAAAGTTATATACCTGCACAGCAGTTGTATCTCAATTAAGCACCCAAGATGACAATGAAAAATAATAAAGTAAAGGCGTTGTGCACAGCAGATTGAATCTACATGATGCATAGTGTTGCCATCAACTCAAACACAGATTACATTAAATGATTGGAACTAATGATAGCACCGTATTCAGTCCTACTATAAAAGGGGGAAATAAAATCCAACTTTGCACTCATTTTGTCTAAAAATGTAAAGAAATCCCAGTGAATGGCATTAGCAGATAGAAAGTTACCAACAACCGTGGCCAACCCGACATTCTTCGCGACCGATCTACTCGGGACCCGAATCCGACTTCGTCGTGGTACTAGCCAACCAATTTTTGAGCTTCAAGAATAATCTTCAACAAACCTGAACCCCATTTCGAAACCCATAGCAAAAATTCACACCCAGAAAACGAAAATCAAAAGTCAAAGCGGAAAAATGGAAAGTGAAAGTATGCACCTTGTTGAACGGTCTGTTTGTTTTCGCGGATCTCGTGGATGGTGGCGGAGATTTCCCAAGAGAGAGGTCGAACGATGTAAAAGAGGACCAGAAGAACCAGAGCTATGATGAGTATGCGAGAGGTGAAACCCTAAATTTTGTTTCCTTACCTTTATCGAACAATTTGTGGACAGAGGAGACCGTATGCCTCTCGAAGGCGAAGAGGGGAGTTAGATCTGCCACCAGCCAACCCAAATAAAAGAGAAGATGGTGATTTAGCCCATGAATCGCAATGATATCTCAAGAAGAAGGAGGGAGGAGAGAGAAAGAGAGAGAGAGGCGTGGTGAGAGGAGGGAGACGCGAGAGACAGTCTCTTGGAGAGGGAGGAGAGAGAGAGAGAGAGAGAGAGAGAGAGAGAGAACGCGTAGAGAGGGAAACGCGAGAGGCGTAGTCTCTCTGTCTATGGCCATGGTGAAGGCAAGGCGAAGAGGTGGGAAGAACAAGAGAGAGAAGAGAGAAGAGAGAATGAGAACTATCGGGACTTAAGAAAAATATTGAGTCACCGTTTCACTCCGTGTTTTTTTTTTTTTTTTAAAGCTTAATCACAACGGTTCTAACGAAAACCGTTATAGAAAGTTGTGAAATAAAGTCATAAAATCACGTACCCTAAACAACAACGCTTAAAAACCCCTTTTAATAACGGTTATGTAATAACCGTTGTGGAAAAAACAACTACAACGGTTTTGGAGCCAACCGTTGTTATTTCTGCGTTGTCTTTTTGAATATTTGTAGTAGTGTAGCCTAATGGTTGTAATGTTTTTGGGCAGTATATATGCATGTATTTTATTCATTTCCCCTTGTGCTTGTGCTGCTTGGCAACCATGGAGATGCATGGACATGTGGGGTTGTTGATCCCAATAGTGGAACTGCAGTGTTACTTGACATTCCTTGTAGATATGCTAATTTGATGCATTGGGTTGGATTCTTAGGAGGACGATTATTCTCTATAGTGAATTGATGAAAAATCCCTGAAACTTAACGTAAATTTTAACGGAGTTAGACGTAAGAGATGAATTGAAACACTTTATATAGTTTAGGTAATTAAAAATAAAAATTGAAAATTCATGTGATATTTATGCAAAATTTCCAAAATATTAACACAAATCCACTTTAGAGTTACAAATTATTACAAAGTGATGCTATTTCCACCCCCCTGTCCTATTTCCTCACCCACCTTATCTTCGCACCCACCATTTAAATTTAAAAAAAACACAATCTTATCTTCCACATACTATTATTCCTAAATACCCTTGACACTTGTACATTCCCTTAACACTTTTAACCCTAACTTACCATAATTGTATCTTGTATTTTTTGTAATTAAGTTACGTGCATATGACAACGAATGCCATATATGCGTATAGGTAAGTGTGTATGAGAATACAAATGGAAAGAATTATAGTGCAAATGGAACGAGTTCCCTTGGAATTGTGTTTTGGTTATGTTTTTTTTTTAATTTGAAAAAAAAATTAGTTTAGAATTGACAGTGTTAAGTTGGGCTCAAATGGTGTTAAGTGCGTGGTGTCTCAAAACGTAAAATAGGGGACAAAGTAGGGTTCGTTTTTGGGCCGAGCAAGGCCTCTCTTGACTTTTTGTTTTTCTATGTCGGGTTGGGTTGGGCTGAGGTTTCAAAAGACTAGGCCTAGACTCGCCCATTGAGCGGAGCCTATGTGGAATTTTCGGGTTGGGTCAGGCTAAGCCACCGATGGCCTAGATGGGTCGGGCATTTTATTTTATTTTATAATACTTTTTTGTAAAGTTTTTTTTTACAAATTCTTAGACAACAGGGGACTGCATTAATTTTAAAAACAAAAACAAATAAAAAAAAGAAACAGGTGACTGTATTAATTTTAAAAAAAGCGGGCTCAATCAGGCCGGGCTTAAACAGCTCAACCGAGCCGGGCCGAGAGCAAGCCTGAGGTTTCAAAACTCAAACCAAGTTCTGTCCAACCCTAGAAAAAACCGGACCGATGAACTTAACCATTATACTGAGTCAAGTTTTGATCCATCAAATTTCGGCCTACTCACTTTAGCCTACGAGCCAAATGATGACCCCTACGACCAAGAGCGTAGAGGGAAAAAGGAGCCACATGCTACGTAGCAAGGACTCTCCATCAGGCCGAAGTGTCGGAGTGTCAGACATGCGAACACGCCTTGGACACGGGTCAACTGTCAAGACACGTTTTGGACACGGTTTTGAATTTTCATTTATCCTTCGCTATTATAAGTTGTGTTTGTTCTGAAAACAGGTTTTAAATCCATGTTCACGCTGAAGTTATTTAGAAGTCCGGTTCCGTCAGCTATAGAAGATTGCTTCCATATCTTATGGATATCGAGAAAAGTAATTCTTGTAACTTATTTTCTTCTATGCGTAAACTATCCCATAATCGTAAGGCATTATAGTTCTATCATCCTTGGGCCTTTGGTGGAATTAAACTAACCTTTCTTATCATCATTTTTTTATAGGTGCAAGTGCGATAAGGATTTGAAACTTCCATATGCCGACCTGTACATGAAGCGGTTGGGGGTGGGTGGAGGGGAGAGATATAGTTGTTGGGTGGGGAGTGCGGGTGGCTTGGTACAGTCAGGTGGGGAGATGACGGTGGAAGTTTTGGGTGTGATGAAGGTGGATGGAGAAAGATGAGTTTAGTTTTTATTTTTATTTTAATATAATTATATTATAATTTTATTAAGATTTATTATTATTTTAATTGCCGTGTCAGTGTCCTAGTTTTTTTAGATTTTCCGTATTGCTGTATCCTGTTTTCGTGTCCATGTGTCCGTATCCATGCAACATAGGTCACAGGTTATTTGTTTTACTATTTGGTAAAGCAGATAAGGCTTCCATAACGTGTCTGTTGTTTCTTTAATGGGTCCAAAATCAACATGTCCATTTTATTTTACGTTCACCTAATTTTCCTTCTATTCAGATGAATGTCCATTATCATCATAAGGGTTCTTGTTTTTCTTTTCCTTTGTAATTATATGTCACCATAAATTTGAAAAAGTATCAGATCCATATTGATTAAAAAATAATTAATATTTACATAATGTTTCAAATTATATATTATGAGATAAATGTGATTGATTGCATTCATAATTCAGGTCTAAAGGCCATTAGCCACAAGGGCCAATACAAATACAAATAATCACATAGGGTTAATACAAATATGTACGCGCAATAACCTCAAAGAGTTATCTGAATATGGAGGATTCCACCATCAACTGCAAGCGCACTAGGGTGTACCTCCACTCATAACCACAAAGTACCAAAAAAAATCCAGCAAAAAAGCCACAAACAACTACAACTGTTAACTCTTACAAGTAGAACATACAAGAGAGAAACTACAAATATGCAACACACTCATAAGAGTTCATAGCCAGAAGCCTGGACTAACCCCGCTTTATTAAATAAAATAAAAAAGGCATATTATACCAACATACTCAAGGATGAAAACAAAATGTTAACATCATCCCTCGTAAACTTCTCTTGCTTGCAGTATCTTAAGGCCAACATACCTACAATAGCACAAAAAATTAGAGGGATAAAATGTAACATCCCTGACCCAATTTAATTGAATTTATTCAATTTAAATAATTTTGGCGAAATTACAATTTTGCCACTGGGATTAAGGGTATTTTAAGCACTTTAAATTTCCAAAAAGAAACGTTCAGTTTGTCGGAATAGGTTTCCTTATGACTGAGTACGGTGGTTGTGGTACACGCGTTCAGTTTGAAAAACGTAAGACGGTTCAGTATTTGAACTGAGTCTTGACGGTTGAATTGTTGGCGGAAGTGCCCCTGTCTAACCGAAGCAATGTGGTACTAGTGGTGCCGAAAGGTAGAAAGGAGAATGTTCGTGACTTGTCGGTTTCCATGTGGGACCCGAACTTGTCGAACGAGTGGTTGAGACCCAACGAAAGAATTTGGTGTTGGATGGGTTAAGTCTAAAGTAAAAGACGGTTCAATGGAGAATGGTTACCTTGTGTAACATTGGAGTGATAGGTTAATTCCTGGAGACTCGTTGCCCAGTGTACTTCTTCGTACGGTGAAGTATCAGATGTTCAATGACATTGTTTTGACTTCTTGACCTTGTCGGAGTCATGGGGATGTCTTTGGAGAATTTGTTGAGGTTTTCGGTTGAAGAAAGTAAGAACGGTGGCATTGAAGGACAAGTTGTAGAGTGAAAGGAAGTTGTGTAGTCGAAGTGTGATTTACGAAGTTAAGGGGCTGAAGTACAGCTCACTCTTCTTCCGAGTTGGTTGCGGAATTTCGAGGACGAAATTCTTATAAGGGGGGTAGGTTGTAACATCCCTGACCCAATTTAATTGAATTTATTCAATTTAAATAATTTTGGCGAAATTACAATTTTGCCACTGGGATTAAGGGTATTTTAAGCACTTTAAATTTCCAAAAAGAATTTGGGAAATTGGGTTGCGCCGTTGCGTCCGGCTCGTCGAAACGAGTTCGTGGATATGCGGTACACCAAATTCCGGGTTGTAACGATCGAGAAGCGATAAAAAAAAAAAAAAAAAAAAAAAAGGAATTTCAGAATTTACTGTAGCGGCTATAGTAGCGCTACAGTAAAACGCCACAAGAGTCGGCGTCTCCTTCTTCTTCCCGATTCTTCCTTCTTCTCCCTCATTTTTCTCTCCTCCCATGGCAGTCACTTTGACTGCGCATATCTCCCTCCACAAGTGTCCGTTTCGAGTGATTCCAATTGCTAAATCTTCGTCTCTTCCTCCTCTACACAGCCTGCCCATTCCCCCAGCTCAGAAACCCATGGATTTTAAACTGGAGCGACTGAAAGTTCGATGGTTACCGAACTTTTCGACGAGTTTTCCGGCGACTCCGGCAACCATTTCCGTCGAGTGAGGTATAAAACTTCATCTACTCTTCATACTCTATCCATTTATGTATGTATTGTAGATTGGTTTCAAGCCTAGGTTGTTCGATTTAGAAACCCATATTTGGCCGGTTTTTGAGTTGAATTTCCGGCCACTTGCCGGCCAAACTAGGTGTTGCCGTAGTTGAATAAAATGCTCCACGTGTTGAGTTGAACCTATACCAGAAGTCTTGACCCTTGGTTTGAAGTTTTTCCGGTCACCGGAATTACTATGCACACCCAATTCCGGCGAGTTTCGGGGCACTGTTGTGGTGGTGCATTGTGTCCTAAAATGTTCCCCATGTCGTCCTGAGCATGTAGGTATGCTCGGATTCCAATTTGGTTATCGTTTGACGGTCGAACGGATTTACGCCTATTATGCGTTATCCGGGTTCGATATGTTCGGGCCGTTGGATCGGTCCCATTTCCAAGTATGTTGTTCCCTGTACCTCTAGGATCGTGTAGGAACAAACGGATCAAGAATCGGAGTCCCGGATACTCCGAATCATTAACCCTAGGGTTAGGTAACCGATTACCGTCCGATCGTGCGATTAGCGCGATTCAGGACCGCTCGATCGAGACCAAACTTCCTGGATGTGTTTAGTAAACGTTGTTGAACCTTTAGGAATGTTCGGATTGGAAATCGGAGGTCGTGGGTCCCGGAGGCCCGGTTGACCTATTCAGAAGTTTGACCAATCGGTTGACCGTGAGTCTTCCGAGGTGGTCCCACTGTTGAAGAGCGTAGTTTGACTCTAGAAACTCCCGGTAGTTGTGCACGCTTACTTTGAGACCCGAGAACTAGTTTCTTGAGTTAAAGTTTGTTGGTTGGTACGCGTGTTAATTAAACCGTTTATTCCCTCAAATAGGTACTCTTGCTTCGCGTACTCGGAGGAAAAGCTCTCTAAGGATTGAGCAGCGTGGACTTGTTGTGAGTGGACTTTTGTTTTGAACAAGCATTATTTCAAAGATTGAACCTTGATGCATGAATGATTTATTTTGATTATAGGGATTTAAAATATTGTTTAAGTATTGGATTTGATTTTGATGGAATTATCGGGAAATTTATGCATATAGAACTAGTCACTTTGACTAAGGGGTTTTAATAATATTTTGAATCTTGGATAGAATATTTTATGAGGTTATTGGGATTTAAATTATATTCAAAGTTTATGCAAGTTTTGGGGTCCCGGTTTAATTGTGGGACATTGGTGGCTATATTTTAAATTAAAGGTCTTTGAGTATTGAATTTGAGACGGGACAAATGTCCGGTAAGATTTTGTATCCGGTTTGGGTATGGTGAAATACCGGGAATTTCTTGAGTTTTATATTTGACAAATTAAGGTTTATGACTTTGTCGGGCTTCGAAACTTTATATAAATCGGTTATATGAATCTTGATATTTTTATATGATTCTAATGATGGGATCTTCTATTTACTTTAAATGTTTGAAACTTATAAATCTCATGGGTTATATTCCATACATTTGGGAATATATATATTTATATATTCTAAACTTTGTGGAATTATATTTTATACCTTGGAAACTTTATTCTATACTTTAGCTTATTTATATTTTATATCTCTCGGGAAATTATATTATATACTTTTGAGAACTTATATTCTATATCCTTAGGAAAGTATATTCCATACTTTTGGGAAACCTATAAGTTATACTTTTGGGAATTATATTTATACTATCGGAAACTTATATTTATACTACCGGAGCTTATATTTATTTGTTGAATTAACATTTGGGCGGTTAGTTTGATAAATGTTGGGTTTCGATTATATATTTGGGGTTATTTGACTTTATAGTTTTTATATTATCTATTTATGGAACTTTATTATTATTTAACTTTTGGGACTTGTATTATACGGATTAATTGGGTTACTTTTGATACTTGGAGTTTATGTCCGTTTGAAGTTTATATTAGTGTCTTATGTTGCAAGTTTGCTACTTTATCAATTTATCGGGATATGTGTTGGTATTTGGGTTTTGGTGGCTATTGTGAGTTTTGGTGTATCTACATTTTCGGTCTTTGACATATTGCAAGTATCTTGAATTATATAATATTTTCGAGAATGAATATATGTATGTCTGGTTATGTGTGGGGTACGTGGGTGTGGTTATTGTGGAAAGTGAGAAGTGTTTGGTTATGTCAGTTGAAGTGCTATAAGCACTACCCTATGTACCTCCCCCGGTTACGGAACTTTGGAAAGTGGATAGTTGTGGAAATGGATACTTGGATATGTTGGATACCGGTGCACCCTTGATTGGGTGTGATTGTAGACCCTTAGCGGGGTAGTCTGCGCGCGTAGGACTTGTCACAGCGCATTTGAGTATTAAGGATTTTGCTGTACGTGCTGATAAGCTTAGTCCCAGTTGGACGACTTGTTCCACGACCACATGGTTGTTGAGGACTCCTCTATGTGGTTCACCAAACGATCCCATGTTGGATTGTTTCCCGGTACAAATATTGGTGTGGGAGTCTTACTATAAGTATTTATTATTATTATTGTTATTATTATTATTATTATTATTATTATTACAGTTCCTTCTTCTTGTCTTTGGTGAGGATACTTCCTCGCTGCGGTGCCTACGGGCTTTGCGTCGAGAGCAGTTGGTTGGGAATTTGGATTTTCTTGGTTTCAAGTCGTTTGGTTATTCAAATATATTTCTTTGGGATTTCTATGGTTTTATATTTATGTTATATATATGTGTGTGTGTACGAATTAGTGTGGGTGTGTCTATGGATGTGATTTCCAGGTTGGTTTTATTTGAATATGTGCACCGGGACGGTGATGCACAGGTACAGATTTTAAGTTAAGGTTTGAAGCTGGACAGGTTGGGTTCCAGGAAAAAGGGAGTTATTCAGTATTGCTGTATTTTACTTAAATGAGGAATTTTTGGATGGATTTCAATTCCATGGTTTTTATTTTAAGAATTCAGTGTTCAAGTTGTGGTTTCAAGAATTTACGAAAGTAGCAAAGCTACAGTTTTCTTTATGGTAATTCAAGATACGAATTTAACGGAATTGTTTTCAAGTAATTGTTCGTATAAGTATGTACATTTATATAAGGATTTTCTCTTGCATAGTGCTTTGTCATTATTTGCGAAAACGGAGGGGATTATTATGTTCATTGAAAAATGATGTTTAAAGTTTGATTTTTCGTCCACTCACATTTTCTGTTTTGCGCCCCCCAGGTACTAGATCCCGAGGTCAAGACCACCACGTCGAGGCATCACGACTATTGGCTCCTGTAGGAGTTTTCTTGTATTTTCACTTTGCTATACTTTACTCAGGTTGTAGAGTTTAAATTTCTTTAGATAACTCCGTAGTGCTCACCTAGGATTGAGGTAGAGGCCGGAGGCCTCCCTATTAATCTGTGTGCTTCTGCTTTGTGCATGCTGCCAGTTGGTTTATTCTCTGTGTTTTTGACAGGTGGACATTTTGGGAAAGTCCATTTTTCAGAGGAGACTCTGCCGGATTTTCGGCAGAAGTCAACCTTCCTATTTCCTTAAACTAGGTTAAGGGGCGTTTTAGTAAAGTAAGTTCCTGCGTCGGGGTAGTGTCTGACGGGAAGCAGGGTTGGACACAAGTTCCGAGGGGGAATTCGGGTCCGGTCCTGTCATAAAATTAGCAACATGTCACATAGTTTTATAACAAAGCCATGCAACCAAATAATTATCAAGAATTTCTTGTATATTTAAGTGTGCACAACTTACCTGCCTAGCATCATTAGAGTGGCCTGAGGATTAGTTCCTGGTGAGAAATTGAATGTGGATCCTGTTAGACTTTAAGATCAAACAAGCTATAAGTACTAACCTTGAGAAGCCATGAGAACTGGACAGAAAAGATCTTGAGCAGCAAGCAAAGGCCTTCCAATCTTTCTACACGCTTTATGCAATCCTAATATGGGGTAGGATTTGTATGCTTGAATGTGTATGAGATCAGGGATCTAAACCTTGTTTTTATAGGTGATTTGACCTAGGTTTCTTGCCCATAAAAGATTACCTAATCATGCCTTAATCACCTCTAGAATCCATGACAGAATAGGATAGATATCTCCATTTATTTTATTCCTTCTTGACCTCCAAGTATCCGGCTAATCAAATAAAAAACTTTCCACTTTTATTCCTTAACAGATTATGTGCTTTAAATAGATGCAAACTCAATTAGGGTCTTACATTCTCCCACTTGAGTGCAACATCTATTTAAAACACTTCCTTATTGCCTCAGAATCGATTCCTTATGTGCACAGTTTGGAAAGCTCATTTGATAAGGATATCTATATCAAACTCTGTGTTAAATTTTCTCAACTCATAGGATTGTAGACATGATATCCAAATGATAAGGTATCATCCACCTACAATCACCACAAGCAACAATATCCACATAGAGTACCAGCAAGTCATGGTTATGTTCACATATATCAGAAGTGCTAAACTGTGAAGTATCATTCCTGATATATGAATGGTCCACTTTATATAAAGAGCTCCTTAATATTTATAAACAATCCTTACTCATATTGCAAAAATTCAACAAAATTAGAGTCAAAATATTCATTCATATTGTCAAATAACTTGAAAGCACCATACCAAAACATTTAAAATAAGAACACAGTCTAAAACAACTCCCACTGAAATAAGGTATCTTTAAAGCTTGATAGCACTCCCATGATGTTGACATGCCTATGAAAAATTGAATTAGGCACTGCCTTGTTTAATGGATCAGCTATCATCTCTGTAGTGTTTATGTAATCTACCTTTATTTCACCATCTCTGACTTGTTCCCTAGCAGATAGTACTTAACTTTCATGTGTTTGACTCCTGAGGATCTCTTGTTATTTCTACAGAAGAAAACTGTTGCTTTGTTATCACAGTACAACTGAATTGGTCTTTCTATGGAACTTACTATCCTCAAATCATGTATAAAATTCTTAAGCCAACTACTATGGTTTGCATCCTCATAAAAAGCTATAAATTCTGCATACATGGTAGATGTAGCTATTGTCAACTGCTTCACACTCTTCCAAGCAACAGCTCCACCTCCCAACATAAAACCAAAACTGGAAGTTGATCTAGCTGTGTCTGCACATCCTGCAAAATCTGCATCACAATAGCCAACTAATTCTAATTCATCTGTCCTCCTAAAAACCAACATGTAGTCTTTAGTCCTTTGCATGTATCTGGGAACCTTCTTAGCAGCCTTCCAATGAACTAAACCTGGATTAGCTTGGTATCTTCCCAAAACACTGATTGAAAAAGCTAAATCTGGTCGTGTACACACTTGTGCATACATGATACTTCCTACAACTGAAGCATATGGCTTGTCTCTCATTTTTACCTTCTCAAAATCATTCTTTGGACAATCTTCTTGACTCAGCTTATCTCCTTTTGAAATTGGCACTTCTGCTCCATTACTTTGCTGCATATTAAACCTTTTCAACACCTTTTCTATGTAAGCTTTCTGCGATAAACCTAACAGCCCTCGTCCTCTATCTCTATGAATCTCAATACCTAGGACATAGGAAGCTTCTCCAAGATCCTTCATCTCGAAATTCATAGAGAGAAAATTTCTTGTTTCATATAAGAGGCTCTCATCATCGCTAGCAAGGAGAATATCATCTACATAGAGAACAAGAAAGATAAATCTACTCCCACTGTTCTTCAAGTATATGCACTCATCCAACCTATTCTCAATAAAGCCATATGATGTAATTATCTTATGAAACTTCAAATACCATTGCCTTGAGGCCTGTTTTAAACCATAGATTGATTTCTTCAGTTTACACACTAACTGCTTACTATCTTCTTCTACAAATCCTTCTGGTTGCTGCATAACAATCTCCTCACTTAATTCACCATCTAGAAAGGCTGTTTTTACATCCATTTGATGTAAAAACATGTCAAAGTGTGTCACAAGTGCCATAATAATCCTAAAAGCATCTTTGGTTGAAACTGGGGAGAAAGTTTCAATATAATCAATCCCCTCTTGTTGTGTGAAACCCTTAGCTACAAGTCTAGCCTTATGCCTCTCAATATTGCCCTTTGAGTCCCTTTTGGTTTTGAACACCCATTTACACCCTATATGCTTCATTCCTTGCTGCAATTCAACTAACTCCCACACTTTATTGGCTTCCATTGACTCCAATTCACTTTGCATTGCCTCAAGCCATTCTTCAGAATGTTCACTAGTTCCTCATTGTAACTCATTGGATCCTCAAAATCACAATTATCAAAATATGTCTCATTTAAATAAACAAATTCTGGCAATGTATTAGCTCTCCTTTCTCTTGTGGATCTTCTAATTTCTTGCTGTTGTGGTTGTGGTTCTATGGGCACATCCATTTCATTCAGTTCTTCTTGTATATCCCCAACATTTTGGTTTTCATTCCTAAGCTCAATTGGTGCCTCAGGTTGTGACAAAGTTTGAGTTAACTCATAGGTTATGATAGGAATATTGCTTGGATTGCAATCTTCTGCTCCTATTTCTCCTTCTTCATCAAAAGCAAAATTCTTGTTTGCCCCTTCACTGTCCTCATCATACTTTAGAAACTTAGCCTTTCCTGTCTCAACAACTCTATTGGTATAGTTGGGGCAATAGAAACGAAAACCCTTTGATCTCTCTGCATATCCTATAAACCTGCAGCTCACAGTCTTGGGATCCAATTTTCCCAAGTTTGGATTGTAAACTTTGGCCTCAGCTTTACAACCCCAGATATGCAGATGGTTTAAGCTAGGCTTCCTTTTGTTCCATAGCTCAAAAGGTGTTTTAGGCACTGATTTACTTGGACACCTATTTAGGATATAATTAGCTGTCTTGACAGCATCTCCCCATAAAAAACTTGGAAGGTCAGTGGTGCAAATCATACTTCTCACCATATCTTTCAAGGTTCTATTCCTTCTTTCTGACACTCCATTCTCTTGAGGAGTTCCAGGGTTTGTGTATTGAGCAACTATCCCACAATCTTGAAGATATCGAGCCAATGGTGATGGATGTCTGCCTTGCTCATCATACTTGCCACAGTATTCTCCTCCCCTATCAGATCTTAACACTTTAATGTTTAACTCAACTTGGTTTTCAACCTCAGTTTTAAATATTTTAAAAACTTCAAAGGCGCTAGATTTGGTCTGGATTAGGTAGAGATAGCAGAATCTAGAGAAATCATCAATGAAAGTGATGAAGTACCTATGTCCTTCTAGAGTTTCAACTGGAAAAGGACCACAAATGTCAGTGTGAATTATCTCTAGGAGTTGCTGACTGCGTGTGGATCCCAATTTTCTAGAGTTAGTCATTTTTCCCTTTATGCACTCAACACACTCAGTGAAGTCTGCAAAATCCAAGGAATGAAGAATTCCTTCTTGAATTAGCCTTTGCATTCTTTTCTTAGACACATGACCTAATCTTTTGTGCCATAGTTTTGCAGACTTCTCATTATCTAGTGATCATTTCTGTCCTATGGTTTCAGTGGTGAAAACAACATTGTTACTAGAAAGATTTAAACAATACAAACCATCAATCAAAGAGCCATTGCCCATTGGATTTTTATTAAAGACTAAATCAAATCCAACTTCAAAGAAAACAAAACTGAAAAGTTCCTTAGTTAATCTAGAAACTGAAATCAAATTCCTTCTGATGGAAGGTACAAAAGCAACATCTTTCAAAATTAAAGGAAAGCCTGAAACTAATTGGAGTCTAACTGAGCATATTGCTTGGACTGGTATTCTCTTCCCATTCCCTACGAACAGATGGTCTTGGTCTCTACTTGGTTTCCTCTGGTTTGCAAAGTCCTGCAAGGAATTGGCAACATGGATTGATGAACCAGTGTCAATCCACCATGAGTTAGTAGGAACTATGACATTGTTAGACTCAAAACAAACTAGGACAGTTTTAGACTTACCTTTGTTTCCCTTTTTCTCTACCCAATGCTTGTATTTGTTGCACTCTCTCTTCATGTGACCTGCTCTGTCACAGAAGTAACATTTAAAGACAGTAGTTTTGTTGGTTTTTAAAGTGTCAAACCTTTTAGGAGGAAGATTAGCCTTAGAGTTCTCTTTGTTGGCAGAAGTATGTGAACCAGGCTTAGAAAAGTGACGTTTGGGAGCATTGGTGGTGAGGTGCACAGTGTTAACTTATTTTTCCTTCTTGATCCGAGCCTCCTCTTGAACACAAATAGTTATGAACTCATTGAGATCCCACTTGTCTTTCTGAGCATTGTAAATTACCTTAAGTTGTCCATATGATGAAGGGAGAGAGTTCAAACCAAGATGAACAAGAAAAGGATTGGCTATAGGAACATGAAGTGCCTTTAGCTTGCTGGCAGACTCTATCATGCCTAGGAGATACACCCTCATATCGTCCATACCATCATACTTCATAGTAGCCAGCCTATTCATCAGATTTCCAGTTTCAGCCTTATCTGATTCTTTAAACTTCTCAGCCACTGCCTGCAAGTACTCCTTAGCATTTTCAGAATCAGGAATGCCTCCATAAATGGCTTCAGTCATGGACTTTTTCATTATGAGCAGACAGATCCTATTTGCCTTCTCCCATCTATCAAGTTTCAGCCTTTGCTCAACAGTGCTCTCATCAATGAGCACTGGTTTCTCTTCTCTTAAAGCTATGTCGTGATCTAAGAGACCTAGAGCTATCTCTAAATCACGCTTCCATTTCTTAAAGTTGCTACCAGTCAAGGGTTCAATTGAATTGATAGAGGTAGGGTTCATAACTGAAAACACAGAATTATACAATATGGTTAATCTTTTATCCTGAAAATCTTTATACATATGTGATAAACATCTGTGGACAGAATATCAAATATGCTTGAGTTTCTTTCACAAGTCTAACGTCATAAACTGTCTATGATAAGCTGTTATCAAGATCTTCCCATCTGTGGACAAAAGATCTTGATCTTCATAGTAGTTGATGTGCCATCTTGTTCCATCATAAGGCATAATCGAATGAGGTTCACACTTGTAAGCAAAAACCTCAGCTGATGTGTCTTGTGATGCAATTTTGTCATCAAAAACCTGGAGATGATTTAAAACAATTGCTTCATGTTCATCTGTGGACTGAACATCAGACAATGATTTTGAATCAAAACATGACTTCCTTGATATGCTTTCTATGTGCATCTTGAGATAGATATGCTAAACAATATAAATTGGTTTAATATTTAAGAACACGCACAGCAGTCCCAGAATACAGATTTTAATTCTTAAGTTTAGCAAACAATCATTGCAGCACAACACAAATTGCATAATTGGAAAAACAGTATGGAGTTTATGTTTTATCTTGATTTAGACTTATAGATGCATGAACTAGGCTCTGATACCACATGTTAGACTTTAAGATCAAACAAGCTATAAGTACTAACCTTGAGAAGCCATGAGAACTGGACAGAAAAGATCTTGAGCAGCAAGCAAAGGCCTTCCAATCTTTCTACACGCTTTATGCACTCCTAATATGGGGTAGGATTTGTATGCTTGAATGTGTATAAGATTGGGGACCTAAACCTTGTTTTTATAGGTGATTTGACCTAGGTTTCTTGCCCATAAAAGATTACCTAAATCATGCCTTAATCACCTCTAGAATCCATGACAGAATAGGATAGATATGTCCATTTATTTTATTCCTTCTTGAAATAAAAAACTTTCCACTTTTATTTCTTAACAGATTCTGTGCTTTAAATAGATGCAAACTCAATTAGGGTCTTACAGATCCATCAACAACACGTAATGCATTGATCCCCAAGACCTGCAAACATCCATCAACCACCTTCCCCACCAAGCATCCGCCATGGTAATGCCAAAATGTTGCTACAGTACTTCTCCAAAATGTTTCAAATGATGCATTATCTGTCTGATTTACTGGTAAAGATGGTCCATAAAACTTGAAACCTTCTGTACCAGACGAAGAATTAGTCTTGAATGGTTCTAATGAGTCTGTCTTCAATAAATCGCGAAGCTTCCTCATGCCGCTAACACAACGAGCAAGGTCCATCGGATGTGTAAAATATTTGAAGCTGACATTTGGACCAATTTTCACTTCAAAAGATGATTGCAGGCAGAGGGAACCATAGGACAAAGGTCCGGGTACTTTTGTAGCAATGTTTGCCAAAGACAAGTATTTGGGGTTAGCTGGCACATTATAAGAAAGTGCCTCTATTTAGAAATCACTTGTAATTCCAACTATCTGTAGACTTGACAGATCCAGTGGAGATGGGGGCAAAATCTTAATGAAATTCTGAGGATTATCATACATAAACTATCCAATATTCGGTTGAGGATGGATAACTGAGATCTTCAACGATGAAAGATAGGACACTGGACCAACACCACTAAGTAGCAGAAGTTGAGGGCTTCCGATTGCTCCAGCACTCAATATAACCTCTCCCTTATTATGTACATATGCCCAATGAGTCTTCTCCTTAGAATCACTATATATGATTCCTATAGCTGACAAACCTGCGTTAGATAGTAACTTATAATTAGTGAGTTGTTATTCAAACTCCAAAAAAGACATCATGCACTAGTTTTATCCAAATTCAAGGAACGAGTGAGTGATCCATGAGGACGTATTGCATGATGACTTTTTTGGAGTGTGAATAACATTTCCCTATAGTTAACATCAAGCTGACAGGTCTTTGAACAACTGGAAGCTTGGACACCAAGTACTTGAAATGAACAACAGACAATCCCTTGGTAAACAAATCAGCAATCTGATCCTACGAGCAAACAAAATGAACCAGCAGTTCACCTCTTGTTACCTTTTCTCGAACATAATGATAGTCCACTTCCAAATGTTTGGTTCGAGAGTGAAATACAGGATTGGAAGCCATAGCTAGTGACAACACATTATCACACCAGATTTGAGGAGGGGATAAGCGTAGCTGTAAATCACGAAACAAGGAACGAAACCAAGATAGCTCTGCAGCAGTATGAGCAAGCTGTCGATACTCAGCTTCTGTGCTGGACCTTGATACAGTTTTCTGCTTCTTAGAACTCCACGAAACCAAGTTCTTTCCCAAATAAATACAAAAACCACATGTTAAATGTCGACAATTTGGATTACCAGCATAGTCTACATCAGAGAAAGCATTGAGCTGCAATTCACCAGGATGATATACTAAGCCATGATCATAAGTATTTTTGAGATAACGTAAGATTCGTTTGACTGCAGACCAGTGAGTAGAGGTAGGATTCTGCATGCACTAACACACTTGGTTCACAGGGTATGCAAGGTCTGGTCTTGTGATGGTTAGATACTGTAATGCCCCTACAACACTGCGATAATGAGCTGGATCGGAATAGGGCTCTCCCTCGTGTGCACTCACTTCTGACCACTGGGTGTAGGCGTGGAAATAGGCTTGACATCTGCAAATTTAGTGCGAGACAACAAATCAAGAGCATACTTGGACTGAGTTAAGTGCATAGAGTCCCCATTGTAGTCGACCTCAACCCCCAAAAAGTAACGCAATGGTCCCAAATCCTTCATAGAGAAGTGAGTGCCAAGCCGCTGGATAAGTAAAGAAATCTGAGATTGATCATTGCCTGTTACCAAGATGTCATCAACGTAAATCAACAAAACCAAATAAACATCGTGTTGATTAAAAACAAATAATGAGTAATCACATTTCGACTCTTGGAAGTCGAGTTCAAGCAAGTAATCAGAGAACCGTTGAAACCAAGCCCTTGGTGCTTGTTTCAACCCATACAAACTGCGCTGCAACTTGCATACGTGCTGAGGAAACTGAGAATCAATGAAACCTGCAGGTTGTGCCATGTAGACCTCTTCTGCAAGAAAACCATGCAAAAATGCATTTTGAACATCTAATTGTCCCACAGGCCATTTCTTTGTGACTGCCAAGCTCAAAACTAGTCTAATGGTACTATGTTTTACCACTGGACTGAAAGTTTTAGTGTAATCGACACCTTTGATGAAAACCATTTGCAACCAACCGTGCTTTATACCGCTCAATGGAGCCATCAGACTTTCTTTTAATCTTGAAAACCCATTTATTTGGCAGCAAATTTGTGTGCGATTGAAATGGCACAAGATTCCAAGTTCCATTCCGTTGTAGAGCACTAAATTCTTGACTCATGGCATGCCTCCATTCTTCCTGTTTCACGGCTTGACTGAAACAAGAAGGTTCAGTATATTGAACATCCATAATAGCATTCATGGCATATTTGGGATTCGGCTTACGTATCCCAACTGGGACCTTGTTACCATACGCTGATGTGGTGGAGAAGAAGATGGTGAAGGTTCAGCAGCAACATCAAAGGAATCAATCACAGGATTGTCATTTTGATTATTAGGCACTGATTCTTGCATGGAAGGAGAAACATTTGGAACTGGTGGAGGTTGGGTGTCTTGAGCAATTAGGGTGAGGGTAGGATTATTTAGTGGAGGTGGCACATGAGTTGCTGAGACAACAACCATATTAGTAGACTCAGGAAAAACAAGTAAATCTTCTGGATTACAATTACCTGATTTGAAGCCGCCCCCTTAGAAGATGTGAGATCCTTGAATGGAAAATTGTCCTCATCGAATAGGACATGGCGAGACACATAAATTCATCTCGTGGACAGATCCAAGCACTTATATCCTTGATGATTCAGCGAATAACCTAAAAAGACACATGGTTTGGATTTGTGTTGAAGTTTATTAGTGGTATACGGCATGAGCCAGGGAAAGCAGAGACATCCAAAAGTTTTGAACATATCATAACTAGGAAACCAAAGAAATAGTGTTTGAAAAGGAGATTTATTTGACAAAACTCTAGTTGGCAAGCGATTAATTAAATATATGGCAGTTTGAAAAGCATCAAGCTATTCACCCCCTTAGGGGTTCCGAATGACATCAAGAATACACTACTTAGTGGTTGTTTAATAACCATTTAATTTTTAGTTTTAAGTTTTCATTTTCACTTTTTTTTAACTGAAAATTGAAGACATGTTTGCTAACATATTTCGTTTTATATTTTCAAAAATCACCCATATATTTTTAAAATTTCCCGACTCTTTGTTCTTAAGAATGAGTGATTTCCCTTCTCCGATCCTTTCTGCCCAACCTAAAAGCACACAGCTAATGCGGTACACATATTGAATAGGGTTCTATTGTCGGTCCGTAACCCTTAGATGCTGAAGGAGTCCTTGGGGTGATCTTGTAGTTCCTACGGGTGGAGACGATGGGTCGGTCCATGGATTTTCCTTCCTTTCGCCGCATTTCACTCAAAGGGTTGAAGGAAGATAGTGCATCAAGCTATTCACAAGGGCCAACTTGATCCTCGTCCCCAGGATCCTAGATGAGGGAACCATAGGAGGTAGGAGGGACAGTTGGTCAGATCTAGGAGGTGCTTCTCCCTAAAATCACTAAAAGTTATTATAGGGAGAAGTGATTTTCCATAAAAGTGATTTTGGCCTATCCGGAATCACTCTTAAACGAGCCATAGTTTGTCTTAAAAATTAATTCATGGTATGGGCCCCATGTTCTTTAAAAATATTAAAAACTAATATGGTATTTTACATTTCGAATTGGAATTAACAATTGTACAAGGTTTCAAATTGCCACCTAGGCTATCATCCAAATTAACATTTTGCATTTTACTTCTTCCTTGGAGATGTACTTATAGGTAGGAAATGAATGGCTAAGATGTACTTGCCCATATTATCCAACAGCCACACAAAAAGAAAATATTTAAAAAGAGTTCTAGTCATACAAATTCACTACTTCTCCCTTGCATATTGCAGGTAAAAAACGTTTTTGTGTGTTTTGCATTTTTAGCCCTGTCGTGTTCGTCTCCTCTGTCTAATTGTATATACCCACAAATTATGCACGTACATGGAGCACCAATGAATAGGCAAATTATTCATTCGATAATAACCAAAAAACGACATTTAAAATTAGGTTATGTGGTAGGTACTTTATGTTTTGCATAATATGCCTACTACCAAAAGGTTTGGGCTTGTGTTTCAATTGTGCACAGTATGTGTTTGACAAAATTCCTAGGTGATTGTATTAGTGAGTTTGTGATGTCATTTTTTTCTTTGTGGTAGGTATATTACAATAGGTGAATTTGCAGTAGTGAGAGCACTTTTTCCACTTGCTTGTGAGAGCACTTGTGGTAGGTATATTTACACGGGAGAAGTAGTAAATTTGCAGTAGTAAGAGCACTTGTGGTAGGTATATTACACCAGCCATGCTTGTGCAGTAGTGAATTTGTAGTAGTTGACAGGACCGGCGCCGAATTCCAAAGAACCCGGGACCGACCCTGTGGTTTTTACGACATTAAACAAATGCCGGCCCATTTACTAAATTGGAACTTTCGTTTACAAGATTAAACAAAAGATAGGGCCGAGACTTCTGCCGAAATTTCGGCAAAACCTCCCCTTAAAATTTGACTTTCCCAAAACTTCAACCTGCAGAAATTCAACCAAACGGCAGCACACAACATTCTAAAGCCACACAAATTCAGTTTACGGTCTCCGGCCTTAGAATTCAACCCTAATGGACAACAGAATTTAAGTTTACAAACCTTAGCATACTAACAGAATTTAACCCTTAGCATACTAACAGAATTTAAGTTTACAAACCGAATACAAGTTACAAGAAAGTTCACAGAATAAAAATCGCACTTAAACTTTTGAAGCTTGGAAGACAAAGCTCGGCTTGCTTGATCGGCTCAAATCTCTACTGTCTGGGGGCGCAAAACAGAAAAGTGTGAGTGGACGAAAATAAAGATTTGCACAGTTTAAAACAAAACGTATAACCCCACCGTTTTGAAACTAATGAGAAAACATGCAGTTACTAATATAAGCATAGACGAAGTTTAATATCAAGCTTTATATATAATCGAATTAATAAGTCAATAGAATCTCAACGTAAAGTTAAAGAAAGCTCAAGAGTTACTCGATCAATCAAAACAAGGAATTTCCAAACCAAAACCAAAATCTCTTGTGAACCTCGTCAATATAAATTCCAAGATAAAAACTCAAATAAAGCAATTCAAAACAAACCAAACTTCAAGACAATCGAAACGACTCTTCCCAAAGTCTCGACCTCGACTCAAAACGCATGCCCGTAGGCATTGCGAGCGTATCGCGACTCAAAGATAGAATAGTAAAATAATAAAATAATAAAATATTAACATAATATATATATATATATATATATATATATATATATATATACAAAAGTATATAGTAACTGTATATATATAAATATATTTATATAGATATAGAACCAACTTCAACACCAAAAATTTGTACCGGGAAAACAATCCAACCGGTAGATTGTTTATCTGGACACGGGATGACATCACATCATCCCGTGCCCAGGGTTGACCCGTCCAACCGGGGGACTGATACTCGAAAGCACACAATTTCATAAATCCAATAGATCTCAAAAGGAAAATGTATGATAACAAAAGCATCCTCCCAACATTGATGTATTTAATCAAATGTCTAAATATACGAGAATATAAATGTCACGACCCGACTCCTCTAGCACGATATTGTCCGCTTTGGGCCCCCCCTCTCCGGCCCTCACGATTTTGTTTCTGGGAACTCATGAGCAACTTCCCAGTGGGTCACCCATCCTGGGATTGCTCTAGCCCAAACTTGCTTAACTCCGGAGTTCCAAGGAATCCGAAATCAATAAACTCTCAAAAGGCCTCTTGCTAGATAGAGACATGCCCACATATATAAGGCACATCACCCTTCCCTCCCCGAGCGATGTGGGATTGTTCACCGTTCTTGCTTCCCAAGACACGTCAAAAGGTCCACAAGAGGTCCACAAGAGGTCCACAAGAGGTCCCGAGCGTTGTGGGATTATTCAACCCTTGTTCAATATAAAACAAAATAAAAAACAATTCCAAATATAAATTCAAGAGGTCCACAAGGGTTGAAATGTAATAAATCTCTAAGTTGCAAGTCTCGGAAATAAATCTTAAATCATAGGATCCAAATTTATAGAATAATTCGTTATAAAACCATATTAAAATTCTAAATAATCAATTTAAATCCATATATATGCAATGCACTTAATTCTAGAAAATAATGCACGTTTGAAAGCAAGGTCCACTCACAAGTAATCCCAGAACTCTTGACCCTGCGCGGGTCCCCTCTGCTGCATACGCTGAGCCGAATCACCTATTTTGAGAAATACGATAATTGGATTAGAAAACGTACGTCGAACGAAACTTTAAAACGAAAACCTAACTTTCCGGAACTTAAAGTGTAAGTGCTCGCCAAACGAAATTTCTAGAGTCAAACTGTGACTTCCGATAAGTGGAATGGCCTCGGAAGACTCACGGTCAACCGGGGGTCAAACTTTCCGTTTTGGTCAACCCAGGCCCGCAGGGCCCACTACCTCAACTTTGACCCAAACATTCCTAATGGTCCAAAAAAGTCAACTAATCACGTCTCGAAGGTTTGGTCTCGATCGAATAGTCAGATTTCTCACAATCGCGCGATCGGACTATTTTTGTTAAATTAAACTTTAAGTCAATAATTTGGAGCATCCGGGGCTCCAAATCTCAATCTACAAATTCCTACACGATTCTAAAGGTTCAAGGAACAACATATTTGAAATTGGAATCGATCCAATGGCAACAAGAATATAAACATACACAAAGATTTGTTAACCCAGAAACCCAACAAGGGGAAAAACTGGGGGCACCAAGCCAGGAGAGATCCAATCTGCTCAATTAAGAAATACAAGAAAAAACGAAAGAAGACTTAGCTCATCTATCACCTATAAGCAGCTACAATCCAATCCTTCAGCAAGCACATTTTCTTTATCTCTTAGCAGCAAATCCTCTCACGAGCACCAAGCTCTAGTTGCATGTAGTTTGATGTATGAAGTGAGTTATGGTTTCACAGATTCATCTATCTCAATCACAAAGTATGATTGAGCTAGATAAATGAAACCTAAGTGTTGTGATGATTAAACTAGATGTAATGAACTTGAAGCATATAATTTAATTCAACAAAACAACAATGAAACAAAACAAATGTTCAACCGAAATCTTGTAAGTGTTTACTTGGAGAAAGCTATATGTATACAATCAATCATATACTCACAAGTAACATATACTAGTTGAACAAATAAAGAGAATGAATTAAAGAAAAACATTCAGCCATTTAAAGATTTAAAGTTATCTTGGGAAGCACTTATGTGAATGCAATCATTCTCATAACCCTCAAGAATATGAACTTTGGCTGAATGAGAACTCCTTTCAGAGTTTCATCCCCAATCGGTTTTTCATGTAAAGAGTTTTCCTTGAAAGAAAGAATAAGTCACTCCAAAAAATGCATGAGATGAAGAACGGAAAAACCAATGAAAACCTCCTTGTAAGGAGGAATAAATAGAGACCATAAATCCATCATTTTTCTAACTCCTGAGACAAAAGAACTTTAACAAGTTAACGGCTCCAAAGACCAAAACAATATAAGGAATTGTTTTATCCCTTTTTGGAGAACATGTGGGCTGACAAGGTATGGTGAGGGATATAAAAAGAAGTGTGGGGTGTTTCTTTAAAACCAAAAGGAGCCGCAACTTGAATCATGGTCTGAAGAGTGGAAATAAAAAATAGCTTATAACCCATCACTTGGAGAAGGTGGTACCAAGAGGTATGGGTTTAAAACTAATAAACAAATGAAATGCTTGAATCTTAGAAAACAAAACCGTTTGAGAGTAAGTAAACTATTCTCACGTGTTTGTCACCGTAAGGACTGGAAGAATCTTTACAAAAGCTGTCAAAGCTGTTTTTAAGGTCAAAGGTTGCTGTAAGCAAGCAAAGTCGAAAGTTGGATTAATACATATGATTCTGTATTAATCCAGTAAGAATGTAACAGGCAAAATTGAAAGTTGGATCAATACACGTGAACATGTATTAATCCAATGAGAATGCATATGAGTTTTACCTTTAGATCTGCAACGAGGAAACTTGGAAGCCCTTCAACCCACACCGATTCTAACCTAGAATCTAGTTAATATTACAAGGGTTTTGTTGGTTTAAGAGAAGAACCAAAATACAATAAAGGTTCAAATAAAAACCTTACACACCTCAACTGTCAAAGCAATCACTGACTACTACTTGA
This sequence comes from Prunus padus, assembly GCA_024362665.1. Taxonomy (NCBI): domain Eukaryota; kingdom Viridiplantae; phylum Streptophyta; class Magnoliopsida; order Rosales; family Rosaceae; genus Prunus; species Prunus padus. The sequence goes on from JANFAM010000020.1 coordinate 7,887,715, forward strand.
TCGCGACGATGAATGAGCTCTAGGTTCCCGCCACCTGGCATTCCCCATCCTCGACAAGAAGTCCCCGGCCTCCTCCCGAGAGTCCGATCCAACGTCTCCATCAAGATCTGAAACCCCGCATCCTGTGGAGGATCCACGCACTCGAGCGGAGTATCGGGAGGAAGTGAGGCGGACTCCGCAAGAACTAATTGACTCTTCTCAATCATCGCGCTGGTTAACATAACATGTTATATTTATTAAAACATTCATATAATAACTATGAAACAAGAATGAGTACAATAATAATTAAAAATAAAAAATATTTACATGAAGTGACCGGGCCAACTCATTCCCAGGTCGAACATAAACGTCGCCAAAGACGTTGATCTCCGGGAATTTGGACCCCCCCTGAATTGAACAAAAGAATAAAAAAGTTAGTACGAAAAAAAATAATTTAATATTAATGACATTAAAAATTGAATATAAACGACTTTATTATTACCTGACGCCGCGCCTCCATCCTATATGAGAATGGCCTAGATCCTTAACGGTGGAGAATAGTCTTCTTGTTCCTATTGCCTTTATTTGCTCTCGTCTTCTTCTGTTATACAAAAAATAAATGTATTAGTTGAAATTGAAATTAAATATTAAAAAGTAAATAAACATTAGTAAGAAACGTCCAATAATTTTTCAACTTAATAAAAAAAAATTACTAAAAAATCGGGATCCTGAAAATGACCGCAGAGCCACGTCCAACTATCATCCCGCCCCTCAAGCTCCGTCGGGCAACCCTCCTGAAGAGCGACCTGAGGATCATCAAATCTCTGAAAATGGTGGTCAGGTCGCTCTTCCATTGCTTGTACCTCTCAGCAAAGAGTCTGTTGACGTACGTCAGCGACTCGTCGTCGAGGTCCTCTAAATTGTAGTTCGTCTGCAATAAATGAATTAAATACATTAAATAATATAAATATATAAAGTTTGAAGGAAAAAAATGAAAAGTTAGGATACATACCGACAACTGTCCGCGCACCTCCATCTTCATCTCGTCAGGCATGACCTTCCAAGAATGTCATAGCATCGGCAATGGGTCCGCACGACGTGACCAATGTCGTGGGCCAATGAGCTATTCTGGGCCGCCGACGGTACTGCCCGATGCCGCTCGTCGTATCCGATGCTGATATGACTGTTGGTCACCCGAGTGACCTTCACCGTTTTCAACTGGCGACAAGGTCCCCGGGTGTTCTTCTTGGCTGCAAAGAAATATAAAATTAACGTTAAAATTACGAAACTGATCTATTCCAGTAGTGAAGGTATTGTGGAGAAGTCAAACTGTTGAGGAAGCTACTTGGGAACCCGAGGCGCAGATGCGGGCCCAGTATCCTTACCTCTTCGAGTGACAGGTATGAATTTCGAGGGCGAAATTTCTTTAAGGGGGGTAGGTTGTAACGACCCTGACCTGAAATATAAATAAAAAATAACCAAACTAATTTAACAAATGAATTAGAGAATTTAATAATAAATTTTGAAAAATAAATTAACAAAAATTGGAAAATGAAATTCTAATCTAATCAATGGCGAAAATGTCACTTAATTTTCGGACGAGCGGCACATTCGCATACGAACAGTGTAACTCAAAGGGCATTTTGGTAATTTCAGCAAAATCAGAAAATTGGATAAAATACCCAAAAAACTGACCAATCTCGTGCATTCTCTCTCCTCACACGATTTCTCTCTCCTCTCTCCCGATAACTCTCTCGCCACTCGTCGGATTCGACGATTCCGACCACGCTAGCCGGGTGAGACCACCGGCGTTCAAAGCTCTTCCCGTGCAGTCCTAACCCACCCGAGATCGGAGGTCAAGCTCGGCGTTCGTCCTCGGCGAGCTCTGCAATTTCCGGCTTTTCCTTCGTCTTCTCCGGCGACGTTTCCGGTGACTTCGGCGACGGCTCCACTTGGGTAAGCTCCTCTCGACCTCCTCTTTCCATTTTGGGTGGTGCGCGACAACGATTCACAAGATAGCTGCCGTTCCAAACCACTCGGATCCGGCCAAAACCCTCGGTGGTTTGGCTGTGATCTCGATGACGCGTTCCGACCGGTTCTCTGGCGGCTCACCGGTTACGAGCTTCCCACGAGACGGCGGTTCGAACCTGGTGGGCGGTGTAGCGGTGGCGTGGTTTGGTGGTTGGCCGATTACTCTAGCCACCCACCACCCTCGGCCAGCGTGTGTCGGCGCGTGGCTGGGGTGGTGGCGGCGGTTCGGCGGTCCTTTTCACTCCCGTATTGTCATGAACGCATACGTGTGGTCGGAATTCGATTCGGACGTCGTTTGACGGTCGAACCCAATTACGCCTATTGCACATTGTTTGGGTTCGATGTGTTTGAACCGTTGGATCGAGTTCGATCTCGAATATGTCGTTCCTCGTATTTCCTAGATCGTGTGGGAATTGACGGATCAAGAATTGGAGTCCCGATTACTCCGAAACTTTAAACCCTAGGGTTAGGTTGACCGTAACCGTTTGATCGTAAGATCGTAAGCGATCTGACCGTTCAGTTGAGACCGAACGTTCAGAACGTGTTCACTAAAACGTAACGAACCTTTAGAAACTTTCAAATCCAAGATTGGAGGTCGTGGGCCCCGTGGGCCCGGGTTGACCAAATCGGGAGGGTTGACCACTCGGTTGACCTTACGTTTTTCCGAGGTGGTTTTCCTTTCTTTGAATCTTAAATTGACGCTAGAACTTCCAAACATCAAACCTACACTTAAATCTTGGGAATTGAGGGATTTACTTTAATTCCAAGTTTAATTCGATTATTTATTAATCAAGTCTCGTATTGTTCGGATTAGGTACTCCGACTACTCATACTTCGCAGGCGGGACCCACTCAGGGTCAAGCAGCGTGGGATTACTTGTGAGTGGACATTGTTTTCAAAGTTTATGCATTATTTTGGAAAGTACACTATGCTTGTTGATTTAATCATTTATTTACGTCATATGGATAAATTATGATATTATGCCTATGAATATATATATTTTGCAACCATATTGATATATTTGGGTATTTGACATATTGTGAGTATCTTGAATTATGTTGGGTTGATTTGAATACATTATATGCTTATCGGATTTTTTGTGGGTACTTGGGTGATAATGTGGGAAAGTGAGAAGTGTTGGTTATGTTGTTTTGAAATGCTATATGCACTACCCTATGTACCTCCCCCGATTTTGGAACTTTGGATATTGGTTACTTAATGGTTGGGATGATTGGATATGTCGGATACCCGGGGCACCCTTGACGGGGTGTCACTGTAGACCCTTGACTGGGTAGTCTGCGCGCGTAGGACTGGTCACAGGCGTACGAGTATTGAGGATTCTGCTGTACGTGCTGATGAGCTTAGTCACTTTGGACGGCTCAATTCCCTAGCCACATGGTCAATTGAGGACTCTTCCATGTGGGCTAGTCAAACAATCCCCGTGTTGGATTGTTTCCCCGGTACAAACTTGGTGGTGATATTTTGAGAGGTGTCTTTTATTTTTATCTATTTATGTACCTATACCTATATATATAAATATATACTATATACATATATTATACTTATGCATATTCGTTCCGGTTCGGGGGTGAGGATACTTCCTCGCCCGTCGTGCCAACGGGCACGCATTCTGAGAGTGGATTGGGGATGGGTTAGTAGTCCCAGGTTGTTTTTGTGGTTAAAGGTGAACTGTGGATTTTGGTTGTTATTAAAGTTTCAATGGTTTCACTTTTATCTCTATTATTTATATTTTGAGTAGTGCTTGTGGTTTCGGTTTGATTTTCGTTTTCTTAATTGGTGGGGTTATATTATGTTGCTTTCACTATTAACTAACCTTGTTTTCGTCCACTCACAATCTTTGTTTTTCGCCCCCCTTCAGGCAGTAGTTGGTGCTACCGCACGACCGACCGTGTTGCTCCACTTTCCGAGCATCATCTAAATTGTAGGGCTTTGTGCCCCTTATCTGTAAACTTGAACTCTGTTGTTTAAACTTTCTCTACTTGTAGTATTGCTCTGTTATCGCCCACTAGATTTAAATTTAAGGCCTGAGGCCTATGTTTGGGTTTGTCCTGTTTATAGGGGAGACTCTGCCGAATTTTCGGTAGAAAGTCTCATTTCTTTAAGTGGTGGGCCCGGCATTTGGTTAATGTCGGTTAAACTACAGGATCCGACACGGGTTTCGAGGTGAATTCGGGTCGGGTCCTGTCACCTAATCCTGTAGCCGTACATTACGTGACATAACTATGCATTCCCAAACTGTCCAAATAATGGGACAATTCAAGAATTAATTGGACCGTAGTCATGCTTTACGCATCCATGCACGAAATCCAACTAATCTCGAACGTGAAACTAAGTGTTACTAAACATAAAAATAAAAGTACGAAGTTAATTTCAATTAACTTCGTACATCACAATACATTGTGCTACGTCACGCACAATTTAGCAACATAATATAAATATAATTTCACGAAACAATGTAAACATAACAAACTAAGTTTAACATAATGTAATTAATTATATATTTTTAAAATATAAAAAGAAGAAAATATCTTCTCAATCGTTCTCCGTCAATCGCTAATCACACGTAATATCCCTATAGACAACGAAATTAATGACGTTAGAATGAGTTGACATTAATACTTTTACACTAACGACAAAAAATACTTACCCAATGAAGGCAACAATAACAGAAAGTTTGAGGCAAACTGCAATTTTTTTTGCAGTACCTCTGGCATAATTCAGGTTATATAGGGAGGGCAAGGGCTTTTGCGCGACGAATCAATCATTCGTCGAGCAAAAATTTCGGTCGTAGCACAAAAACAAAAAAATTTGTCGCGCAAACGTTCAAATTCCTCGAGCAAACTTTATGCGACGAATAATTTTATTCGTCGCGCAAATTTTTTGTCGCGCAAAATACCATTTTCGTCGCACAAAAGGTTGTCGACATCCAACTTTACGCAATGAAAAAAATATTGTCGCGCAAGTTGATGGCGCCAAATAAAAAATCCCGCGTTTAACTTTTACGCGACGGAAAATTTTACTGTCGCGCAAATTTTTCTTGTGCGACGAAGATCTCGTCGCGCAAGGATTTTGGCGCGAAAAGAGGCATTTTTTAACGACGAATGTTTTTTTCGTCCGGCAAATGTGGTTTGCGCGACGATTATTTGTCGTCGCTCAAATATTGGTCGCGCAAAGTTGCTTTGCGCGGCACTGGTTGTTTGGTTGCGCAACATTAGTCGCTTAATAATTGGCGCGACGAGATTTTTTATTCGTCGCGCAAGGGTTTTTTTTTACTAGTGTAATGATTCTTAACAATTGATGAATGTACGGGAGGTATATTACACCAGCCATGCTACTGCAGTAAATCGGGATTTCACTTGTGCAGTAAATATTGGTATTGTCTTAACAATTGTCCCAAGTTTGGTGATTGAAACTTGGCTCCAAATTTTCTTATTCAGGTAATTTTGCAGGTAATAGGCAAATTTACATATTAAAGTAGGTAAATTTGCAGTAGTGAGTTTGTGATGTTATTTTTTGGGTGATGTGATAGGTACTTTATGTAACATGTTTTACAATGTAGGTATATAACTGGAGGACATGTTCGTAGGTATATAACATGTTTTACAATGTTCTTTAATCCCTTTACACGTGTTTTAATTATCCATGTAGGTGTATAATGTGAGGATATGTTTGTACCTGAATATACCTGCTGTTATTGAACCCTTAATATACATGCTGTTATTTGGTTTACTTGAATTTCTATTTGATGTACCTGAATTTATTTTTGTTTTTGCAATGAACCTGTGTGACTAATATTATGTTTTTTGAACGCAGGTTGTTGAAGAAGTGTGTGGTGAACCGGCTATTGGTTGCTTGAGATACAAATCACCTAGTGTTGATCCCCAAGTTGGAAATGAGTCCAACGTACCTTCGGAAAAAAATTTGAGGCCGACACACGTGATCAATGGTGTTACTGCTAAAGAGGTTTTGTACCTGTGTGACTACTTTTTTTGTTTGTTTTGATGTACCTGACTTTCTTTTGTTTTTGCAATGGACCTATTTTTGTTTTAACTTTTACATTTTTCGGTTTACCATGCATGATTTCGTTTTGTTCTACATTGCCAAATTTCTATGTGGTTTTATTTTTAATATACCTACTGTTATTTGGTTTACCGTGTAATATACCTACCACAAGTGCTCTCACTACTGCAAATTCACTACTGAACAAGCATGGCTGGTGTAATATACCAACCACTAATGCTCTCACTACTGCAAATTCACTGCTGCACAAGCATGGCTGGTGTAATATACCTACCACTAGTGCTCTCACTACTGTAAGTTCACTACTGCAAATTCTCTAGCTCACTACTGCAATTTCACTCTGCACGAGCATGGCTGGTGTAATATACCTACCACAGGGAGTTACTAAACGTGAGAATCTCAAAGTTAAAGAACATCATGAACGGATAAGGAAAAGGAATTCTCTTTTAGCCATAGAGGTGTTGGAAACTAACAGAAAGCAGAAATCTTTGGTTCTCCTTCGACTTTTTCACTTTAAAATCTATAGTGCTGGAATGAAGAAGAATAAAAATCTGCTCTGTTCTAGTCATGCAGAAAAATTCTAGATTTGACGATTTTGATTTGAACTAGAGGGCCGGATCAGTATGGCACAAATTACCTACCAAAATCATAAATAAAAAACATGTAAAAAAGAACAAATTACCTACTAAAACCATAATCAAAATGTTTGAATAAGCAAATCAACTCCGTAATAAAGCGGATAATGAATTGCAAACACAAATTCTAGAGGGAATCAATACAATAAATTGGGGAACCAAAAATTAAAACACCACTCAATTACACACAGAATTGTAAATAGGGGTATTGTAGGAAGTGAAAAATTATAATAAATAGATATTGAGCTTAATAAGGTAACTTGATGAGTTTGATCCTAGTCATGGGTTTTGGTTGATAAAAATTGGGTATTATTTATAGAAGCAAAAGTGAAAGGTTGCAGGCAAGGCAAACTAAATTTGAAGGGTAAGCCAAATTTGCTTTAAAAAGAATTACCATTTTTCTTTTTTCTATTTCGTTCAAGAACCAATAAATAACAATGAAAACCTCAATTGAATTACAATAACTGCAGCTTTATAATTTTGGGTGGGGTTAAAATATTATATGAAAAAAAATACTAAATTGGTCCAAGCCGCCTAAGGTCGATTTGGTCAACAGATCAGGCCCTAAACGACCTAGTCTGTAGCTTGTATGTGTACTCCAGTAATTAATTCGATAACTCAAATTATACAAGTAAATATAACTCTATATAATGGTGAAATTATTGTATGGTACTATAATACGGTTATTTTCGACCTATCCAATACCACTTAGGTACAAATCATCACCTTATTCAGTAAGAAAACACTACACAATTGGTTTTATTAATCTTCCACCCACTGCCGACTAATTAAAGAAAATCACCCAAGAAACCTGCCATTCCGATGGTAAACAAATCCAAGATTTATGGTTGAAATGCTGAATTATATGAATAACATGCCTTGCAAGCTTATCTTTCTTTCAGCATCTTAACGCCAATATACCTGCCCAAAGCACAAAATTGAAGGGAAAAATAATAGCAGCTTATCAGATTTCATCACGAAAAAGCCATACGACTAATTAATTTCTGTTTCGGAGTTATCTAGGTGTATTCAGACTTAGTATGTTAATATTATATTGTTAAATCTTGTATTTCAAATTCTTTATTTTAATCAAATCAATCCATCCAAATAAATGCTTAAATAATTTATTGCGGCTGTGATTAAGTGTGGATAACATACCTTCCTAACATCATAAGGGTGGCCTGAGGATTGGTCCCGGGTGAGAACTTGAATGTGGATCCATCAACAACACGTAAGGCATTGATCCCCTTGACTCGTAAATCCCCATCAACCACCTTTCCCACAAGGCATCCCCCATGGTAGTGCCAAAATGTGGCTACTGTCTCTCGACAAAATGTTTCCAAGGATGCGGTATCTGTAAGGTTCATCGGTAATGGTGGTCCAAAAAAGTTGAAACCATCTATACCCGGCAAATCTTGAGCCTTAAATGGTTTCAACAAATTTGTGCTTAATAAATCACCAATCTTCCTTGTGGCACTAACACAACGAGCAAGATCCAGCGGATTTGCAAAGTAGTTGAAGCGGACATTTGGACCAACTTTGACATCATAGGACGACTGCAGCCTAAGCGAACCATAGGACAAGGGTCCTGGACATTTGTACACAATTTGTCCGTAAGTTGAATTCATCTTTGTGGAAAAAGATGGATCAGGAAAAACACTAAAGGGTGGTATAGAAAATGGCAACCCCGAGAAAGTCTCTATGTAGAAATCGCTTGTGATACCAACAATCTGTGCACTAGAGGCATCCAGTTGAAATGGAGGCAAAATTGTGATGAAATTTTTAGGATTATCACTCATAAACTGTCCAATGTAGGGCTCGGGGTGAACAACTGGGATTTTGATAGATGAAAGGTAGGACTCTGGGCCAACACCACTAAGTAGCAGGAGTTGAGTGCTTCCAATTGCCCCGGCACTCAATATAACCTCTCCTTTACCACGTATGAAGGCCTTATGTGACCTCCCTTTAGAATCACTATACACGATTCCTCTAGCAGACAAACCTGCATGGTTAAAACAGATTGTAGTTATTATCGAATTATTGAAAACCGAAGATATCAATTAACACTTAATCTAATGGTATTTCTCCTGTCAATGTTCGAATACCCTGCTCGATCAACAAAGAAATTAAAGTAAAAGATGCAAATATATGAAACATACTTGGTTCGTTGGAAGAGAATATGATTCTCTCTACTGTGGCATGAACTGCAACTCGCAAGTTCTTTGGGTTTCCGAGATTAAGCAATTCCACAGCTCCATGTCTCCTTCCCTGATTGTCGAAAAGAGTACCCGTGACCTTACTTCCTGGAATGTGATTTAAATTATATCCGTTGTCTGGACGAACACCAGCCTCTAACAAACCTTCCTTCACAACAGATTGCCAACGTGACACATTCGGGCGGGATATGACAGTATTTTCAACCCATTGATAGGCCTTGCTAACCAAATCCATGTCCCATTCAATTCCAGAGTTTCCATAGAATTCTTTATCGGCTCTAGAGTATATACCAGCGTTGATCATGCTTGACCCACCAAGAACCCTGCCTCTTACATTGGCCACACCATCTTCGGATGTGAACCTTTCAGCTGGCGTCTTTCCATCGTCTTCTAGCGTGAGAGTTGTAAGAATCCCATCTTGACGCAAAACACTTGGATATGCACTTGGAACACTGCCCTTTTCTAGCAGGAGCACCGAGTACTTTTCTGATAAAGTTGCTGCTAATGGGCAGCCTGCTGTACCCCCTCCAACTACAATGTAGTCGTACACTTCTTCTAATGGCAGATCAGTGGAATTATAGACAAATTTCATGTAGCTTAAATCTGCAAAATATGAAGAGATGGAAGTAATTGAATTGTATCAGGAGAACTGTTTGTTATGAGCATAGTTAGTAAATAACCAGACGTGAAAATTTTACAAAAATACGGTGAAAAATTCATCTATTGTGTAATTTTATGATATTTGTTTATTTCAATTTATTAATGTATGTTATTTATATTCAATAATATGTGAAAATGTCTAGAATACGTGAATTTTTCATGTATTATTAAAAAAATATAAAAAATACATATAATAAAAATGTGTATTTTATTGTGTATTTGATGTGTGTACATAAAACGAAAATATTTTGAAAAAAAAACTTAAATACGTTTATGATACGAGTATTCATCAAAGTTCGGTGTTTGTTAGAAATTTTATTTTTATGTTTTTCATTAGGAAAAGTATTTTGAATACATACTGATGTAAAACATTGTAGGTAAAGTATACTATAAATTTGTACCTATAAATGTTATGAATACCTATAAATTTGTATTTGTATATTCAAAATAATGTACCAAATAATAAACGGACTAAAATAAATTTGTATCTGACTTCCCTTTTGTTAAATTTGTCTTCCATGTCATGATTCTTTCCAAAACTGATTTCAAGATACATGATGAGTTATTGGGCAAATAGTGATTTACCATGATCAGATGGAGAGGCGAATGATTGAACCTCAGATTGAGGATAGAAGACAGACAGGTACAAAAGAAATAGTACAACACCAATTCTTGACTTTTCCATGTCTTTTTAGCCAGGCTGACGTTTTTTCTCCTGAAAAATTCAAAAGCAGTTTCAACAGCTTTTCAAGTGGGGATGCACATCGGATTAATAAAATCGACACAATAAAGACAAAGACAAAAAGAAAAAAAAATATTCTTTTTGACAGTATGCATCCTCTTTTTCTTCTTTTTTCCTTCCATTGCATGGAGTTTCTAGATTATAAAACTATAGACCCTAGAGGGCACTTCAAAATTAGCAACACTATAACCTTTTTTTGATCAAAACAAATAGCTTTCATTCAATTATGAAGCAACAAAATGCAACCAGAAATACTGGAGTCCTAGGTGCTACATTGTGGCCTCGTTAAAATCTTGTCATTAAAATCTCCAGTGATAGAAATCCGGTTAATAAAAAAGAGAATTTGTTGTTAACCTCTAAATAGAATTGTTCTGTTCTAAAAAAACTTATAATTTTTATTTTTAAATGATTTCTCTGTTTAGTTATTTCAAATGCATTTGATCTAAAGGAGGGTTTTTCTAAACCATATACTCATTTCGTACGTATATCGAAAAACAAAAACATCAGTCTAACAATTTTTTTTTAAAAAATTGAACTTTATGATATCAACAATCAAACTGAATTAGCCAAAGTGAGTTCTTCATGAACCAGGAGCCCGAAAACACAGCTTAGCAACATGAAAGCACCAGCCTATGAAACAATAATCAAATACCGTCATACTTCAATTTTGGTGTCTCAAACATACGGAAACAAAAAAATGTTATGACAAAAAAAAAAACAAGGAAAACCTTATGTGCATGCTCACATTCCTACACAAGAATTTGTTTTGTATGTTTAGAAGAACTTACAAATGTTCAATCATAAAAAAATTAAAAAAATTATGAGTAATTCATACTTGCAATGAAAAATAGCACCATGCCTATCGGTGATCGAAAGAACTCCATGCACAATTTGAGTTAGGATTTACCTTAGATCAAATTACTACTTCTGGTTATCTAATGCCACGAACTCCCCACACAAAATGACATAGATCTTCGAGGCCTTACATATATATAGGCCAAGGAGATCAAAATCAAAGAGATGGAGTTTGATTTTAATATTAATTAAGGACCCTGAGTCTTCATCCAAGACCACAGAATTAGGCACATTTTTGAAGATAGATTTTGACATTTTTACATAGCTCTATTGAAGATGACCAGGTCCTTGTACCTGACAAAAGAAATCAAATACAGGGAAGCGAAAATATGGCACGCTCAAATGAAAAGTCAAATGAATTATGCACGCTCAAATGAAACTAAGCAGTTGGTAGTGTCGTCTGGCAACTTGCTTCTTTATTTCAAATTTGGCAGGCCCGCTGCTGAGACGTAATGGACTTCAAGGGACAAGAAAAAATGCATCCGAATAATTTTCAGATCTTTTTTTTTTAATTTTATTGTTGAACTTCTATGATAGACCTAGCAATAACACATTTCAATATGAAAGTGATGAAAATTAATTAAAAAGTTGAAGACGTAGTGTCTGAGGTCATGTTAAAAAGTAATTTCTGCAGTATTAGTTCGTAGTTAATCTTGAACGTCATTGTTAATCTCTTAGCGTGTTTGGTGACTCTTCGGTTGTGCAATGCAGAGCAAAACCAGTGTATTATTGGGCTTCATTGTATCCCCAAAGCTTATTTGTTTATCCTGTTTGCACACTGGATGTTGCAGCAAATGCATGACCTCAGACACTACGTCTTCAACATTCATTGTATCCCCAAAGCTTATTTGTTTGTATTACTACTTGGTAAAGTAGAAAAGGCTTTCATAACGTGTCTGTTGTTTCTTTAATGGGTCCAAAATCAACATGTCCATTTTATTTTACGTTCACCTAATTTTCCTTCTATTCAGATGAATGTCCATTATCATCATAAGGGTTCTTGTTTTTCTTTTCCTTTGTAATTATATGTCACCGTGAATTTGAAAAAAGTATCAGATCCATATTGATTAAAAAAATATTAATATTTACATAATGTTTCAAATCATGTATTATGAAATAAATGTGATAGATTGCATTCATAATTTAGGTCTAAAGGCCATCAGTCACAAGGATCATTATAAATAGAAATAACCATACAAGGTTAATACAAATACGTAAGCGCAATAATCTCAAAGAGTTATCTAACATGAGAATACTTTATATAAAAAATTACTGCCATAAACCAATAAAAATAAGGAACACAATTATTTTTTATAAAGTCATGCACAGCCTAGTGGTATTGTATGGTAAAGTTGTTTGATTGGTCATGGGTAATGCTCCTTAGTGCCATTTTATGAATAAATGTTTGTTATTTTAAAAAAAATAAGTAAAAAGAAAATCACACAAGTGGGAATCAAACCAACACCCCTAAATGTATAGAAGGGTGACAAAACCAACTATGTTAGGCACACAATCACGTCATTATGTTGCGCGCTTACATATATATATAATATATACACGTAGAAAAATATGGGGGCCTCGTGCGGTGGCAGCACTTGCCCACCCTGAGAGCCGCCCTTGCTCCTACCGGGCCTTCATTGGGTTCTATATCATAAGCACATAGAAAGGGGTTGCGTGTACCTTAATTAAATGAGTCATTTCATTATTTCAAAGACTTCAAGTTGTTTTACCTTACTAGAGAGGTGGTCAACAATGTGGTCAGTAAATATGATCCAAATAGTATTATTATTAAAATAATAGGGAAGTGGCTGGAATATAAACTTGGTATCTCTTTCAAAGAAGATAAATGCCACTAAACTAAGAGCTAGAAGTGAGCTTTAGTTACCAGCTAACATTCACAGTTTTTTACCACACAACACAAGGAGTACTAAACAAGCTATGTAAAGTACGTAGAAATTGGACAAAACTAAAACAACAATAGAAATTGAACAAGAATATTGAAAATAAGTCGGATGTGTACCTGGCCAAAGAGTGCACAAAAGAAACCGTGAGCTTTAGAACAAATCTTTCATTGCCAAGGCAAATTATATGTATATGCTGAATTGAAGCTTGTTATTTATAAGCCCTCATTTGCCTTTGGTGGCCGGAAGTCTTGTCGATTTCCACCACTTGCTTCTTTAATAAATATATCAAAACTTGCTGGCCCATGTCTAAATTATAGCTCATCTATCAAACTGAATAATTGATGATGGGAATAATTGATTATGGGAATAAGACCGGAACACACTACTACAAAAATCGAAATAGACGTCGGTAAAACGACGACGGACAAAATAAATACCGTCGTTAAATTTTAAACGACGACGGTAATATAAAAACCGACGTGGATCAGAAACTAAAACACCTAAAAATTGGAAATTCATTTGGGCATTTTTAAAACACGACGCATAAAACTTTAAAAGCGTCGTCTTATTAAACATGCCATTTCGACCAGAAAAAAGACAACAAATAAACAACGACGGTATGTGTAAATATACCGACGTAGTAATTATAGACGACGTTTTACATATAATACCGCCGTTTTGAACATCCAATGAACACGACGGTAATTGTATTATTAGAGACGTATCAAGTACTATTTAATACAACCGTAATTTAATAATTACCGACATGTAAAGTTAATTCACCACGTCTCTCTTTTATTATTTTACGCCGTATTATACATTAGATTACGACAGTACTTGTAAATAAAAGGTGGTGGTAAATAGTTACCACGGCATCATAATATAATATAACGTCGTGGTTTTTTAGATAATACGACAGTTCTATAAATTATATCGCCGTTGTAAATCATTTTAACGTCGTTTATATTAATTATACCGTCGTTGTTATTTAAAACAAGAGCGACAACAAAAGTCGAAATAAACGTCAGTACAACGACGTCGGAAAAAATAAATACCGTCGTTGTATGTTTCAAATTCGAAGCTTTCGAACTGAAACGTCACGCTTTATCTGCGAAATTGAAGACTGAAACGGCGGCTTTTAGGTTTCCAAGTCGAAATAAAGGCCCTTTTCGGTTTCCAAGTCTTAATAAAGTCACTTTTAGTTTTCCAATTCTAAATATTTCCTTTAAATTGCAGATTTTTTTTCCAAACGTTCAGTCTCAATTCTCACATCTCTGAATGGTTTCAGTAATGCATGATGTCTCTCTTTGGAACTCAGTTGTGTTTTTACACCAAACCAATCTAAGAACTTCGGTTTGGTGTAAAACAACAACTGAGTTCCCCAGAAAGATTGCATATTTAGTTTCTTGTTTAACACAAATTTCTATTTCTCTGTAGTTATTTTTATTTAAGACGACGGTTTTGTAACTAATCGACGTAGTATATATTTATAACGTCCTATTATTTAAAAACCGACGTTTATATTATAATTTACACGACGGTTTAATTTTACTTTCCGTCGTTTATATCCAAGTCAGAGGAAATCCAAATAAGTTATGCTCCCCTCTTCTGTCTTTTGTGTCTTGTTTCTTTTTATTAAATCCTGTTATCTCTAACTATAACTTGCTTCTTCTTTTTTATCTTGGTTTTGCAGTGCAAGAAGGCAACGATAACTCATAAACACAAGAACAAATTGATGAAATTCGGATCGAATGAAGATTGGTTTAGTATTATGGATATGATATTTTGTATGGATATATAGGAATGAAGATTGGTAAATATTTTGTATGTAATTATTATTGAATCTTCAAGTTTTATGAAACAAATTATTCTTGAGTATATTTATTGTTCACAAAGCATTGTGGTTGTTTTTTTAGCAAGAAAAAAATCGTTGTAGAGAACCATTGGAAGAAAAAAAGGATAAAATGTAAAATTACTAAATCTTTGGATATAATAAATGACAGTTCTTTCAAAAAACCGTCGTTTTTACATTAATAGACGACAATTCTATTACAAAACCGTCTTCTTTATATATAATAGACGACATTTCTTTCATAAAAATTGTCGTCTTTATATATAATAGACGACATTTTTTCATAAAAACTGACGTCTTTAAATATAATATAATACGACCGTAATTTTATAATTACCGACATGTAAAGTTAATTAACCACGTATGTCTTTTATTATTTTACGCCGTATTAGACATTTGACTACGACAGTTCTTATAAATAAAAGGTGGTGGTAAATCGTTACCACGTCGTTATAATATAATATAACGACGTGGTTTTCAGATAATACGACAGCTTATATTAATTATATCGCCGTTGTAAATCATTTTCACGTCGTTTATATTAATTATACCGTCGTTGTAGGTTTCAATTTGAAACTTTCGAACTGAATCGGCACGCTTTATACGCCAAATTGGGGACCTGAAACGGTGGCTTTTAGGTTTCCAAGTCGAAATAAAGGCCCTTTTCAGTTTCCAAGTCTTAATAATGTCACTTTTAGTTTTCCAATTCTAAATAATTCGTTTAAATTGGATTTTTATTCCTAACGTTCTGTATATCTCAATTCTCACCTCTCATGCAAGAATGTCTTTCTTGCGAACTCGATTCTTGTTTTACACCCAACCCATCTAAGAACTTCGGTTGGGTGTATAACAAGAACTGAGTTCTCAAGTAGGATTGTATATTTAGTTTCTTGTTTAACACAAATTTCTATTTCTCCGAAGTTTTTTATTTAAGACGTCGGTTTTGTAAATAAGCGGCGTAGTATATGTTTATAACGTCCGTATTATTTAAAAACCGTCGTGTATAGTTTAATTTATACGACGTTTTGATTTTACTTTCCGTCGTCTTTAAAAACGCGGTCTTTTGAAAAATTTGACCGCGAATTGTAATTTTTCGAATTTTCCCTAAACCCTATATATATAACATTTCGCTATCTTTCTTCAACTCATATTCTGACCTTAAAGTTTTCTGTTTCCATCAGGTTGCTCCAAGTCCATCAGGTTTTCACTTTCTCAAATTATTTGAAGTTAATTTGCTCCAAATAAGTTATGCTCCCCTCTTCTGGCTTTTGTTTCTTGTTTCTTTTTTTTTAATCCTGTTAAATGTATCTCTAACTAAAACTTGCTTCCTTTTTTTTAATCCTGTTTTGCAGTGCGAGAAGGCAACGGTGACTCATACACACAAGAACAAATTGATGAAATTTGGATCGAATTTCATATGTAGCCCCTCTTTTTCTAATTATAGTTTAATATTATGGATATGATATTTTGTATAGATATATAGGAATGAAGATTGGTAAACTATGTAATTATTATTGAATCTTCAACTTTTTATGAAACAAATTATTCTTGAAGAGAACATTATTGTTGTTTTTTTAGCTAAAATCGTTGTAGAGAACCATTGGAAGCAAGGAAAAAAAAAGGTAAAAGGTAAAATGTAAAATTAAAACATCTTTGGATATAATAAACGACAGTTCTTTCAAAAAAACCGTCGTCTTTACATTAATAGACGACAATTCTATCACAAAACCTTCTTCTTTACATATAATAGACGACATTGTTTTTATAAAAACCGTCGTCTTTACATCTAATAGACGACTCTTATTTCATAATAGACGACATATTTCACAATAATAGACGACTGTTATTTCATAATAGAGGACATATTTCATAATAATAGACGATTGTTATTTCATAATATAGGACATATTTCATATAATAGACGATTTGTTATTTCATAATAGACGGCGCTTCTTACAAACCGTCGTCTTTACATATAATAGACGTCATTTATTTCATAAAACCCGTCGTCTTTAGTTTAATAGACGACGGTTTGTAGTAAAAGCGTCGTCTATTAATCTAAAGACGACGGGATATTACCGTCGTGGTTTTATGCGTAAAAGATGTCGGTCGATTCCTCGACGGTTGAAAAAAGTAAATTCTGACGGTAAATTACCGTCGTCTATTTCGATTTTTGTAGTAGTGACAAGAAATATTGTCAACCTTTACGATCCATTACACATTTGATCCACCAAAAGTAAATTACCCACGCTATTGTAAATAAACTGTTACTTGTGGTAATATATGATAAATTGAATTTGATGAATTCTTTATGATGAGATTTTCTATTTAAACCCCACACTTCTCTTAGTTCACCCTAATGCTTAAATCATTAACCTGTAAGTTTTATTATTGTGCAAAAAGACAAAAAAGGTCATCCAACTTAATACTTAACCCTAGTACATCTATACCCACACCCCACACACCCCACCACTCTTCATATTAAGTTGTAGAAAAATACAAACTTCTCTACATCCTATAACCTCTCAGGTTAAACACTTGAATACAAAATATATCAATTGGTTAATTGACTTTAGAATTGCAGTAAAAAAAAAATTAGAATCATGACTTCCGTATAAGTAAAAAATAATATAAAAAGAGAGCTGATTTTCCCATTCCATTTTTATCCACTTATCCTCCCTTTTGTTTTTTTTTAATACTTTTTAATCAATTTTGTTCCTTTTTATTCTTTCTCTTTCATATTCTACCTTTATCTTGAATTAAGGTTTTGATAACTGAAATTAAGAAAAGTTCACATAAAATAAAAATAAACAAAAAAGAAGTCCCAATGTCTTATTCTCCTACATCGTGTCTTTCCCACTTCTCCTACCCAAAGCTACTCTCAGAGAAATTCATGAAATAGAACGATCCTTCTCCTACCAAAAGCAAATACTCTTTAATTATTGGTGAAAGGTTTAGGTATCGGAGGGCTTTTGGCCGATACACTTAACTACCTCTCTTCCCGAAGAGAGCTCTTTGCATCTCCCCGAGACCATTTTATTGACTTAAGCATCTAAGGGCCTTTAGCCAACACCCCCGAGTGTGTTCCGTTGACTGTATCTATTTTGCATATCATTTTATGGGTGTTGACAATAGGAGAATTGCTTCACTGAGTCCCTTGCCTGCATTTTTTCGAGTGTGGATCAGAGTAGCCTAATGGTTGTAATGTTTTTGGGCAGTATATATGCATGTATTTTATTCATTTCCCCTTGTGCTTGTGCTGCTTGGCAACCATGGAGATGCATGGACATGTGGGGTTGTTGATCCCAATAGTGGAACTGCAGTGTTACTTGACATTCCTCGTAGATATGCTATTGGGTTGGATTCTTAGGAGGACGATTATTCTCTATAGTGAATTGATGAAAAATCCCCGAAACTTAATATAAATTTTAACGGAGTTAGACGTAAGAGATGAATTGAAACACTTTATATAGTTTAGGTAATTAAAAATAAAAATTGAAAATTCATGTTATATTTATGCAAAATTTCCAAAATATTAACACAAATCCACTTTAGAGTTACAAATTATTACAAAGTGATGCTATTTCCACCCCCCCTGTCCTATTTCCTCACCCACCTTATCCTCACACCCACCATTTAAATTTAAAAAAACACAATCTTATCTTCCACTACTATTATTCCTAAATACCCTTGACACTTGTACATTCCCTTAACACTTTTAACCCTAACTTACCATAATTGTATCTTGTATTTTTTGTAATTAAGTTACGTGCAAATGACAACGAATGCCATATATGCGTATAGGTAAGTGTGTATCAGAATACAAATGGAAAGAATTATAGTGCAAATGGAACGAGTTCCCTTGGAATTGTGTTTTGGTTATGTATTTTTTTTTTAAATTTGAAAAAAAAATTAGTTTAGAGTTGACAGTGTTAAGTTGGGCTCAAATGGTGTTAAGTGCGTGGTGTCTCAAAACGTAAAATAGGGGACAAAGTAGGGTTCGTTATTGGGCCGAGCAAGGCCTCTCTTGACTTTTTGTTTTTCTATGTCGGGTTGGGTTGGGCTGAGGTTTCAAAAGACTAGGCCTAGGCTCGCCCATTGAGCCGAGCCTATGTGGAATTTTCGGGTCGGGTCAGGCTAAGCCACCGATGGCCTAGATGGGTCGGGCATTTTATTTTATTTTATAATACTTTTTTCTAAAGTTTTTTTTACAAATTCTTAGACAACAGGTGACTGTATTAATTTTAAAAAAAGCGGGCTCAATCGGGCCGGGCTTAAACAGCTCAACCGAGCCGGGCCGAGAGCAAGCCTGATGTGACGCCCTTGACCTAAAAAGTTAAAGAAAATGAATTAATTAATTTAGTTAATTAATTTGGATAATTAAAATGAATTAAAATGGATAAAAAGGAATTAAAAGGAATTAAAATAATAAAATGGAATTTAATATTTAAAATAATTAATTAAGGGGCAAAATGGTCAACGTTAATTCTGGAAAGGAATTTGACAAAACGAGCTGCGCTATTACGTCAGGCTCGTTGATACGAGTTCGTGGGTATATTGTAGGCTCGAAGCGGATTTGTAACAAAGAAATGGCGACCAAATGAAGTTCAGTGGCACAACCGTAAATATTTCGAAATTCAATTTTATAAACCCAGAATTTTTCCTTCGGGTTCGCGAGTTGCCAACTTCAGATCGCAATTTCTCTCTTCTCCGAACTCCGTTTCAGGTAATACCGGTGGCAAACGAACCACCACACTTCCCTCTTCCAGTCCCAGACCTTCGCCGCCTCAATACACCACCGTGGTCGCCGGAATATGCCCCGAAACAGGAGGTTTCGGGCAGTTTTTCTGAAACTTTGGCCCCTTCGTTCTCCCTCCTCCGGCCACCAATTCAGTCGAGTAAGGTATGCTTTTCCACCTATTTTTCATCCTCTAGCTGATGGTTGGGTAGGTTTTGAACGATTTGAAGCGTAGGTAACCCGATCTGTGAGTCAAAGTTTGACCGGTTTTGAGATTCAATTTCTGGCCACTTGCCGACATCTATGGATGTTCTCGTAGTTGAATAAGTTGTTGCACTCATCGAGTAATTTAGGCTGGTGGAAGGACAGCTCTTGGTTTGGAGTTTGCCCGACGACGGGTTATCGCTTTGGGCACCCGATGCGCTGCCGGTGTGGATGGCTGTGCGGGACCCACTTTTAATTGTCAAACCTTCTGCTACAATTATCCTTACGTTGTCATGAGCGCATAGGCGCGCTCGGATTCCAATTTGGAGTTTGTATGACTATCGAACGGATTTACGCCTTTTGCGCGTTATCCGGGTTCGATATGTTCGGACCGTCAGATCAATCCCAATTCTTAGTATGTCGTTCCCCGTATTTCTAGGATCGTGTAGGATTTGACTGATAGTGATTCGGAGTCCCAGATACTCCGGATCGATGACTTGAAGTTAGAATTAAACCGTAACCGTCCGATCGTGCGATCGTGAGCGATCCGACCGTCCGATTGAGACCAAACTTTCAGGACACGTTGTTTAGGTCGTGTTGAACCTGTAGGAACTTTTGGATGTAAGTTTGGAGGTCATGGGACCCACGGGTCCGGTTTGACCCACTCGGGTCGGTTTGACCAAGTTTGACTAGGTTTGACCGAGGCTCTCCCGAGGTCGCCTTGCAGTGTAGTTGACTTTGTTGGACTTCTAGGAATGTCCTGATCCTTTTGGAGGTCTTGGGCTCCGCGGGCCCGGGTTGACCGAAATGGGGTGTTTGATTAGGTTGCTGACCGTGAATCTTCCGAGGCGATCCCACTTGGTTATAAGAGGTAGTTTGACCTTGGAATCTTTCGTACGACGTACGTGCACGTTAAGTGGAGTGTTGTTATGTAACAACCCTGACCCAAAATTAAAGGAAAATAAAATAAAATAATTGAGTTAAACAAATAAAGAATTAAAAGGAATTAAAAAGGGATTAAATAATGAAATTGGAATTAATTAAGAATTTAATAATTAAAGGGCATTTGGGTCAACTTAATTTTTGGACGACAATTTGGCTAAACGAGTTGCGCCATTGCGTCCGGCTCGTCGAAACGAGTTCGTGGAGATGCGGAACGTTCAATTCCGAGTTGTAACGAACGCGTAGCGAGAAATTAAAAAAATTTTTAAAAAAAACGAAAAATTCAGATTTTACTGTAGCGGCTACAGTGCTGCTACAGTAATTGCTACAGTGTCGACGTTTTCCCTTTTTCTCCGATTTTCCTTCATTTTCTTCCCTCTTCACTTTGAATTCCGATTTCTCCTTTATCCGAAGTCCGATTTAGGTGATTCTAGTCCCAAAAGTTTCGTCTCTTCGTCCTCTACCTAACCCGTCCAAGTTCCCAGCTCAAAAGCCCACTGATTTTAAACTGGAACGACTGAAAGTCCGGTGGGTTTTGAAGTTTCCTACGAGTTTTCCGGCGACTCCGGCCACCATTTCCGTCGAGTGAGGTATGAAACTTCATCTACTCTTCGTGCTCTATCTATTTCTATAGGTATTGTTGATCAATTTTGAGCCTAAGTGATCGGATCTATAACCTAAGTTTTGTCCGGTTTTGAGGTTGCATTTCCGGCCACTTGCCGACGTCTATGCAAGTTCTCGTAGTTGAATAAGTTGTTCCACTCTTCGAGTAGAGTGTGTAGGTGGAAGGATGGGTCTTGGTTTGGAGTTTGTTCGGAAGCCAAATTTATCGCTTTAGACACCCACCGAATCTGCCAGCGCGTGTACCCACGCGTGGCTCACTTTTCTTTGTCAATCTTCATTCCTAAATTATTCTTACGTCGTCACGAGTGCGTAGGCGTGCTCGGATTTCAATTTGGAGTTCGGATGACAATCGAACGGATTTACGCCTTTTGCGCGTTATCCGGGTTCGATGTGTTCGGACCATCGGATTGGTCCCAATTCTTAGTATGTTGTTCCCCGTATTTTTAGGAATGTGTACGATTTGACGGATCGTGATTCGGAGCCCCGGATGCTTCGGATCAATGACTTCAAGTTTGAGTTAAACTGTAATCGTCCGATCGTGCGATCGTGAGCAATCCGACCGTCCGATCGTGACCCAACTTCCTGGACGTGTTCTTTAAGCCGTAGTGAACCTGTAGGAACTTTCAGATCTAAGTTTGGAGGTCATGGGACCCACGGACCCGGTTTGACCTATTCGGGTAAGTTTGACCAAGTTTGACCAGGGTTGACCGAGCGTCTCCCAAGGTCGTCTCGTCTCCTAACGAACGTCGTTGACCTTAGAATTCCTCGTACGACGTGTTGGTACACTTTTGTCGAGTTTGGTTAAGGTTGACTTTTAAGGTTATCGCTTCAGTCCGGTTATTAACCTTAATCCTCGTGTTCTTGAATTAGGTTCTCAAGCGCTTCGTGATCCTCGAGTGGAACCCTTTTCGGGTTGGGCAGCGTGGGACCAACGGTGAGTGGACTTTGTTTTTCAAACGAGCATGATTTTAAAGAATTGAATGCGATGCATGTAAATGATATTTAAATATTGTTTTAAATCTTGATTTGGCATTTGTTGGATTTATTATGATTGATTTGGTGTTTGAGTTTTATATTTGATTTGGGTTGCCGGTTTTTTTGTGGGGCCCTGTTGGCTATATTTCACTATTATGCTTATCTTTAAATATTGATTTTGGACGAGTCAAGCGTCCGGTAGTATTTATGTACGGATTTGAGTACGGTGGAATTTGATGGATTTTCCGTATGAATTATATTTAATGTTTGAGTTTATGGTTTTATTGGGTTCGGACTTTATTATTTTATTGTTACGATTGTCGTGGGTTATACTTTAAACCTTTGGAACTTATACTTTATATATAATTTCGGGAAACTTATATACCTACTTTGAACATATAAATATATTTACTTTGAATTGAGTATTTGGGCGGTAAGATTTGGACGCTAGTATAGTCCGGTTGATTACGTATTTGGTTTTGATATTTAAACCTTATTATTTATGTTCACGCTAATACTTTGATTATATATATATATATATATATATATGTATATATATACATATAGATCAACTTGGAAGGATCATGTCGGATTATTGAGGCTATCGAGAATACATGTCGGATTAATGAGGCTATCGGGAATATATGTCGGATTATCGGGAATTGATCATATGTATATATATGTATATATATATATATATATATATATATCTACTTTGAATATATATTACATATATATATCTACTTTGAAAATAAGTATGTATATCCACTTTGAATATATATAAACATATATCTACTTTGAGTATATATGTATAATTATTTTGATATGGAGTTTTGGAACATATATGTATACGGGTTTGGACTTTCGGTTATATTTTATTGAACCATTACTTATATTGTTTTAAAGTATGAATTTCAGGGATGTCAGTTATACGTGGGAATTTCAAATGCTTGAGTTTAAATTATTGTATTTTAAAGGATAATTATGTTTTGTATATTTATATATATGTATATTTTAAATAATACGTTTCGGGATTTGGACTTTATATTTTTAAGGGGATAGTACCTACTATGTTTTGAAGCATATGTTTTACTTGGGGTTTGACTTGACGTTTTCTTGACTTGGGTTTTGATTATGGTTTGATTATGCATTTTTCAGTGATTATGACATTTTTAATGGTTTTTGGATTATTATACCGTCGTTTGACGCTTGTGTCTATTTTGACTATAGAATTGTATGTTTGGGACGGTGATGTCCTTATTTGAGTATATTTGGGGTTGTTTGTTTTGTTATACGTATATATGTTCTGGTGTGTGATATTTTGGGGTTCGGGTACATGTGGTTAAATATGTATATATGGATTATCGTGTGGTGTTGGTTTGAGTGCAGTTGCACTGTGTTATGTACCTCCCCCTGTTCTTGATATGGTGACTGTGACATGGAGTATGGTTCGATCCGGTGCATACCTTAACGGGGTGTAGCCGTAGACCCTTGATTGGGTAGTCTGCGCGTATGACTAGTTCGGACGCATGGTTATTGAGGACTCGCCATGCGGGCCGGGAGCTTAGTCCCGGTTGGACGGCTCGACCCTGGGCACGAGGCCATTGCGATGCCGTCCGATGTCCAGCTTATTCTGGGCATGAGACCATCGTGAATGTTGTCCTGGTGTCGATTAAACAATCCTGTTGGATTGTTTCCCTGGTACTTGTTTTGGTGTCGAGTTTATATTGTATCTATACGCGTGTGTTAGTACCTTCGTATTCTTATTTTCTTTCGGTGAGGATACTTCCTCGCTTGCGGTGCCTACGGGCATGCAGTTATTTGAGTGTGCAAAAGAAAGGGTTAAAGTCTTTTAAAGTGTTGTTATTTTATTACTATGTGGTGGTTTTGGATTTCTGGGAATTATCTTGGTCTTTGGACATTTTACGTTGTTTTGTTTTATGGAAACTTCATTATATTCTCATGCTTACCATTTTCAAGTTGTTTCAGTTTTTAATTACATTTATGTCTACGCGAATCAATTTTGGGAGGTTATGCCTCGGGCAAAGAAAAAGGTTTGGAATGGTTTTATTCTTTGATTATTTTGAGATATTGGTTTTGAATCAATTATGTATACAACGGATTTTAAATGCATGGTTTCCATGGTTTTGAAACGGTGGGGTTAGTACATTGTTTTGAACTACTAAACTTTGTTTTGTCCACTCACACTTTTCTGTTTTGCGCCCCCCAGGCCCTAGTCGTGCTTCAATACTGTCCGGCCGAGCGCTTCTCTTCTCGAGCGTCGACTTGATTGTAGGACCTCGTGTCCCTTACCTTAACTTTAATTTTCTGCTGTTAAACTTGCATACTCTTAGTTGCTCTGTTATTGCCCACTAGGGTTGAACTTGTTGGCCAAAGGCCTGTTATGTATTTATTGCATGCTGGCAGTTGGTTGTACTTATTCTACTGTTGTTGAACAGGTTGAACTTTTGGGTTTGGTTGTGTTTCTGGGGAGACTCTGCCCGTTTTTTTTGGCAGAAGTCTTGACTCCCTTTGTTTGTTTGTCTCGGGAAGAGGGATTCTTTTAGTATGTGGGCCCGGCATCGCGATGATGTCGGTTTTCAGTAGGATTCGGCACGGGTTCCGGGGTGGAATCTGGGTCGGGTCCTGTCATGTTAGGGTTTAAGTTTATAGTTCTCGTACAGTTCGATTACTAATCCAATCCTCGTATTTAACGCTTTAGGTACCCTGACTTCGCGTACTCTGTAAGCAGGACCCTTTGAGGGTTGTGCAGCATAGGACCAACGGTGAGTGGACTTTGTTTTCAAATGAGCATGAATTGGATCAATTGCATGAAATGCATGAAATGAATTTAATAATGGTTTGAATTATATTAAAAAGGAACTGCATTGATGTATATGCATGATTTTGGGTTGCCAGTTTGTTTGTGGGGCCCTGATGGCTATATTTTATTATTATTTATACCTTTGGGTATTGAACGGGACGTAGTGACGTCTGGTGGGTTTTAGCATCGGATTTCGGATTATTTATTGGGCTATTTTGACCTTAGGGTTTTTATACTACTTATATATGTATATATATTTTGGGTATGAGATACGGACGTTTGGGGTCGTCCGGATATTATATTTAAAAGGGTTGCTATATTATATTTTAAGTATATAATTGAATATTTGGACGTTAGTGTAGTCTGTTTGATTACGTATTCGGTTTTGGCGTTTAAACATTATGAAGTATAATTACTTATACTTTGATTATATATATGTATATATTTATACATATATATATATTTATTTATTTTGAATAAATACTTTGGAATAAGGGGAATGGATTATACGTATATTTATATATATTTTGGATTATACGCTTGGTTTAACGGTATGTGTTTACAAACGAAGTTCTTTATACTTTAATTATATACCTTTGGGTTGGCATGTTCTGTGTCGGGACGTGAGGTCCCTTATGTAACTATTTTGATATATTTATATATTGGGTTTCTCATACCATTTGACATTTCTTTATTTGAGACTTTAATACGTTTTGACGTTGATTGAATGTATATTTGATTATGGTTTTAATACGAATATATGATTTCAATGCTTATGACTACTTTGATTTTATATATGTTAGTCATTGGGTTTTAGACGCTTGCGTCTTGATGTTGGTGTTTTGGGTTGGGTACATAGTGATGGGTTATGTATATATATGTATATATACTGTTATCGCACAATGATTGATTTGAGTCTTTGTTAGCACCTTGTATTGTACCTCCCCTGCTCGAGCATCGATGATCGCATGGCGATTGATATGATACGATTACCTGATTTTTGGTATGGTTCGATCCGGTGCATACCTTAACGGGGTGTAGCTGTAGACCCTTGATTGGGTAGTCTGCGTGTGTAGGACAGATTTCGGAGTTATGGTTGGTAAGTTTTTACCATATAGTCCTGTGAGTTTAGTCCCACTTTGGACGGCTCAACCACAGGCACGGTGTCTCGATGAGATCAGATCGGTGTCCAGTCAAATGATCCCATGTTGGATTGTTTTCCCTGGTACTTGTGTTTGTGTTGGTTATACTATACCTATACGCGTGTGTTAGTACATTCGTATTCATATTTCTTTTAGTGAGGATCGTTCCTCGCTTGTCGTGCTTGTGAGCACGTGGTTGTGAGTTTGGGGAAGTTGGGAAACTGTTTACCTGTTTCGGTTGCAGTATGCTTGATTTGACTACAGTATTTATTAGGTTATGTTTTGGATTTGAATCCTGAAACTGATTTCTTATATATATATATATATATATGTTTATATATATATAAATGATTTGAACTGCAATTAATGTCTATATTGCTGTCAAGTTTGGTTTGCTTGATGTAAACAAGGTATTCGGCATTTTAAGGTTTGTTTTACCTTATGTGAATTTTATTCCACCTTTATGCTTTTACGTTAATAAATCCTTTTGTTTATGTTTTATAAACTTGTGTGGGGTTTGTTTTGGGAGGTTATGCCTCGGGAAAAGTAAAAGGTTAGTTTATTCGTAAAAGGGGTTTTAAACTCGGAAATGTTTTCTCGTACTTTGAGATAAAACGGTTTTCAAATCAACCAAATATATAAACGGTTTCATATGCATGTTTAACATGGTTTTAAAAGGTGGGGTTAGTACTTTGATTTAAGTATGTAAAACCTTGTTTTTGTCCACTCACACTCTTTCTGTTTTGTGCCCCCCAGACGTAGTTGTTGCATCGACACCGTTCGGCCGTGCGCTCCTCTTCTCGAGCTTTGACTGAAGGGTAGGAGATGTTGTCCTTGAACCCTAAACTTTGTATTCTGTTAATTCTTTTCCGCTGACTCTTAGACATGCTCTGTATCACCCTTTGGGGTTAAATTTGTTGGCCGGAGGCCTGTTATGTATTTGTGTATGCATGCTGGCATTTGAGATATTCTTATCTGCTGTGTTTTGGCAGGTTGTTAATTTTGGGTTAGTCCCTGTTTTAGGGAAGACTCTGCCCGTTTTTCGGCAGAAGTCTTAGCCCCTTTCACTTAAACTTCGGGAAGAGGGTAACTGTTTTAGGATGTGGGCCCGACATGGGTTGGTGTTGGGCCCATCAACAGGGGGTGATGTGCCTTATATGTACATGCCCATCTCTAAATAGCACAAGGCCTTTTAGAGAGTTGTGGCTTAGAGTAATCCCAGGATGGGTGACCTACTGGAAAGTTGCTCGTGAGTTCCTAGAAACAAAAACGTGAGGGCCCCGGCACTGGCGGATCCACATTGGGTCTAAGGGGGTCAATTGACCCCTGCAAACCAAAAATTTGGTTTGGGGAGAAGAAATGTGACCCCTGCAATGGCTGAATGGTTGGGCAAAGAGACAGAGGGAGAGAGGAAGAAAAATAAGAAGGAAAAAGAAAAAGAGGGAGGAGGATGAAGATGAAGGAAAAAATAGAAAGAGAGAGGGAGTGGGAAGAAGAGTTTTATATTTTGTCTGAGAGAGAGAGTGGGAGTGGGAATTAAGTGTTATATTTTGTCAGACTTTGACTTGCTTTTGTAGAAATTTGGCATGGGTGAAGAGTTTTAAATATCTTTCAATAATTGGAACTACACAGCTATTATATATATGTTAGTTATATGAAATTAAACCAACAAAAGGTTTTATTTCATTGGTTCAATGGCTTGCGTGCAACTTGGAGGTAAAATGTTCTAACCCCCTTTGAGCATTCTCACCTTGTTTTTTTTTAATTTAATTAATTAATCTGTGCAGTATCCCCTCCCTCTTTCTTCTCTCTTTTCCTTTCTTTTCCTTCTCTCTTCTCTCTTGTCTATCTTTCTTTTTTGTATGTTTTTAAATTAATTAATGATGATTGTTGTATCTCTTTTGTTTTTTTATGATTTAATTAAGTAATAAAGAATGTTTTGGTTAATTAGTTTAATTTTTGTGTGTTAGTTTTTTTTGTTATTATACTTAGCTAGTCTAGTTTTTGTGTTAATTTTTTCACATTTTTCGTTAAGCAATTATTAGGGTGCAACATTTATAAATTTTCTTAGTATGGTGATAAGTTTAAAGTTGCTTATTTTAGACGTTGAATCTTTGTAAGATTGGTTAATAATAATATAGACTTAAATCTTTGTAGATTGATTAATAATAATATGGTGTATTCTAGATTTGTCTAAAAAAATTTGTCGCCTTTTATACGTTGACCCCGAAGACGAAATTCTGAATCCGCCACTGGCCCCGCCCAAAGCGGACAATATCGTGCCACCCATCCCGGGATTGCTCTAAGCCACAACTCGCTTAACTGGAGTTCCCACAACTCCGGCTGAGCTCCCAAAAGGCCTCGTGCTATTTGGAGGTGGGCATATACATATAAGGCACATCACCCCCTCTCCGTTGGCCGATGTGGGATCTCACAATCCACCCCCCTTAGGGGCCCGACGTCCTCGTCGGCACACTCGCACCACACGGCAGAGTGACTCCGATACCAAATTGTCACATCCCAGAATCGCTCCGCCGTAGCACGATATGGTCCGCTTGGGCCGGGCCCTCACGGTTTTGTTTCCGGAAACTCACGAGCAACTTCCCAAGAGGTCACCCATCCCGAGATTGCTCTAAGCCACAACTCGCTTAACTTCGGAGTTCCCACAACTCCGGCCAGTGAGCTCCTAAAAGGCCTCGTGCTATTTGGAGATGGGCATGTACATATAAGGCACATCACCCCCTCTCCGTTGGCCGATGTGGGTTCTTACAGTCCGGCTCGGGTTCCGGGGTGGAATCTGGGTCGGGTCCTGTCACCTGAGGTTTCAAAACTCAAACCAAGTTCTATCCAACCTTAGAAAAAATCGGACCGATGAACTTAACCATTATACTGAGTCAAGTTTTGATCCATCAAATTTCGGGCTACTCACTTTAGCCTACGAGCCAAATGATGACCCCTATGACCAAGGGCGTAGAGGGAAAAAGGAGCCACATGTTATGTAGCAAGGACTCTCCATCAGGTCGAAGTGTCGGAGTGTCAGACATGCGAACACGCCTTGGACACGGGTCAACTGTCAAGACACGTTTTGGACACGGTCAAGACACTTTTGGACACGGTTTTGAATTTTCATTTATCCTTCTGCTATTATAAGTTGTGTTTGTTCAAAACAGGTTTTAAATCCATGTTCACGCCTGAAGTTATTTAGAAGTCCGGGTTCCGTCTACCATGTAAGATTGCTTCCATATCTTATGGATATCGAGAAAAGTAATTCTTGTAACTTATTTTCTTCTATGCGTAAACTATCCCATAATCGTAAGGCATTATAGTTCTATCATCCTTGGGCCTTTGGTGGAAATAAACTAACCTTTCTTATCATCATTTTTTTATAGGTGCAAGTACTAATAAGGATTTGAAACTTCCATATGCCGACCTGTACATGAAGCGGTTGGGGGTGGGTGGAGGGGAGAGATATAGTTGCTGGGTGGGGAGTGCAGTGGCTTGGTACAGTCAGTGGGGAGATGACGGTGGAAGTTTTGGGTGTGATGAAGGTGGATGGAGAAAGATGAGTTTAGTTTTTATTTTTATTTTAATATAATTATATTATAATTTTATTAAGATTTATTATTATTTTAATTGCCGTGTCAGTGTCCTAGTTTTTTTAGATTTTCCGTGTTGCTGTATCCTGTTTTCGTGTCCACGTGTCCGTATCCATGCAACATAGGCCACAGGTTGTTTGTTTTACTATTTGGTAAAGCAGATCAGGCTTCCATAACGTGTCTGTTGTTTCTTTAATGGGTCCAAAATCAACATGTCCATTTTATTTTACGTTCACCTAATTTTCCTTCTATTTAGATGAATGTCCATTATCATCATAAGGGTTCTTGTTTTTCTTTTCCTTTGTAATTATATGTCACCATGAATTTGAAAAAAGTATCAGATCCATATTGATTAAAAAATAATTAATATTTACATAATGTTTCAAATCATATATTATGAGATAAATGTGATTGATTGCATTCATAATTCAGGTCTAAAGGCCATTAGCCACAAGGGCCAATACAAATACAAATAACCACATAGGGTTAATACAAATATGTACGCGCAATAACCTCAAAGAGTTATCTGAATATGGAGGATTCCACCAGCAACTGCAAGCGCACTAAGGTGTACCTCCACTCATAACCACAAAGTACCAAAAAAAATCCAGCAAAAAAGACACAAACAACTACAACTGTTAACTTTTACAAGTAGAACATACAAGAGTAGAAACTACAAATATGCAACACACTCATAAGCCTGGACTAACCCCGCTTTATTAAATAAAATAAAAAAGGCATATTATACCAACATACTCAAGGATGAAAACAAAATGATAACATCATCCCTCATAAACTTCTCTTTCTTGCAGTATCTTAAGGCAAACATACCTACAATAGCACAAAAAAAATTAGAGGGATAAAATTAGCAACATGTCACATAGTTTTATAACAAAGCCATGCAACCAAATAATTATCAAGAATTTCTTGTATATTTAAGTGTGCACAACTTACCTACCTAGCATCATTAGAGTGGCCTGAGGATTGGTTCCTGGTGAGAAATTGAATGTGGATCCTGTTAGACTTTAAGATCAAACAAGCTATAAGTACTAACCTTGAGAAGCCATGAGAACTGGACAGAAAAGATCTTGAGCAGCAAGCAAAGGCCTTCCAATCTTTCTACATGCTTTATGCACTCCTAATATGGGGTAGGATTTGTATGCTTGAATGTGTATAAAATCAGGGACCTAAACCTTGTTTTTATAGGTGATTTGACCTAGGTTTCTTGCCCATAAAAGATTACCAAATCATGCCTTAATCACCTCTAGAATCCATGACAGAATAGGATAGATATCTCCATTTATTTTATTCCTTCTTCACCTCCAAGTATCCCGCTAATCAAATAAAAAACTTTCCACTTTTATTCCTTAACAGATTCTGTGCTTTAAATAGATGCAAACTCAATTAGGGTCTGACATTCTCCCACTTGAGTGCAACATCTATTTAAAACACTTCCTTATTGCCTCAGAATAGATTCCTTATGTGCACAGTTTGGAAAGCTCATTTGATAAGGATATCTATATCAAACTCTGTGTTAAATTTTATCAACTCATAGGATTGTAAACATGATATCCAAATGATAAGGTATCATCCACTTACAATCAC
Source organism: Prunus padus (assembly GCA_024362665.1). NCBI lineage: Eukaryota > Viridiplantae > Streptophyta > Magnoliopsida > Rosales > Rosaceae > Prunus > Prunus padus. The sequence goes on from JANFAM010000020.1 coordinate 7,919,280, forward strand.
CACAAGCAACAATATCCACATAGAGTACCAGCAAGTCATGGTTATGTTCACATATATCGTAAGTGCTAAAGCTGTGAAGTATCATTCTGATATATGAATGGTCCACTTTATAACCACTGGGTGGTTTAACTTTAATGCTCAATATATATAAAGAGCTCCTTAATATTTATTAACAATCCTTACTCATATTGCAAAAATTCAACAAAATTAGAGTCAAAATATTCATTCATATTGTCAAATAACTTGAAAGCACCGTACCAAAACATTTAAAATAAGAACACAGTCTAAAACAACTCCCACTAAAATAAGGTATCTTCAAAGCTTGATAGCACTCCCATGCTGTTGACTTGCCTATGAAAAATTGAATTAGGCACTGCCTTGTTTAATGGATCAGCTATCATCTCTGTAGTGTTTATGTAATCGACCTTTATTTCACCATCTCTGACTTGTTCCCTAGCAGATAGGTACTTAACTTTCATGTGTTTGACTCTGAGGATCTCTTGTTATTTCTACAGAAGAAAACTGTTGCTTTGTTATCACAAAGACAACTGAATTAGTCTTTCTATGGAACTTACTATCCTCAAATCATGTATAAAATTCTTAAGCCAACTACTATGGTTTGCAGCCTCATAAAAAGCTATAAATTCTGCATACATGGTAGATGTAGCTATTGTCGATCGCTTCACACTCTTCCAAGCAACAGCTCCACCTCCCAACATAAAACCAAAACTGGAAGTTGATCTAGGCGTGTCCGCACATCCCGCAAAATCTGCATCACAATAGCCAACTAATTCTAATTCATCTGTCCTCCTAAAAACTAACATGTAGTCTTTAGTCCTTTGCATGTATCTGGGAACCTTCTTAGCAGCCTTCCAATGAACTAAACCTGGATTAGCTTGGTATCTTCCCAAAACACTGATTGAAAAAGCTAAATCTGGTCGTGTACACACTTGTGCATACATGATACTTCCTACAACTGAAGCATATGGCTTGTCTCTCATTTCTACCTTCTCAAAATCATTCTTTGGACAATCTTCTTGACTCAGCTTATCTCCTTTTGAAATTGGCACTTCTGCTCCATTACTTTGCTGCATATTAAACCTTTTCAACACCTTTTCTATGTAAGCTTTCTGCGATAAACCTAACAGCCCTCGTCCTCTATCTCTATGAATCTCAATACCTAGGACATAGGAAGCTTCTCCAACATCCTTCATCTCAAAATTCATAGTGAGGAAATTCTTTGTTTCATATAAGAGGCTCTCATCACTGCTAGCAAGGAGAATATCATCTACATAGAGAACAAGAAAGATAAATCTACTCCCACTGTTCTTCAAGTATATGCACTCATCCAACCTATTCTCAATAAAGCCATATGATGTGATTATCTTATGAAACTTCAAATACCACTGCCTTGAGGCCTGTTTCAAACCATAGATTGATTTCTTCAGTTTACACACTAACTTCTTACTATCTTCTTCTACAAATCCTTTTGGTTGCTGCATAACAATCTCCTCACTTAATTCACCATCTAGAAAGGCTGTTTTTACATCCATTTGATGTAAAAACATGTCAAAGTTTGTCACAAGTGCCATAATAATCCTAAAAGCATCTTTGGTTGAAACTGGGAGAAAGTTTCAATATAATCAATCCCCTCTTGTTGTGTGAAACCCTCAGCTACAAGTCTAGCCTTATGCCTCTCAATATTGCCCTTTGAGTCCCTTTTGGTTTTGAACACCCATTTACACCCTATATGCTTCATTCCTTGCTGCAATTCAACTAACTCCCACACTTTATTGGCTTCCATTGACTCCAATTCACTTTGCATTGCCTCAAGCCATTTTTCAGAATGTTCACTAGTTATAGCCTCATTGTAACTCATTGGATCCTCAAAATCACAATTATCAGAATATGTCTCATTCAAATAAACAAAATCTGGCAATGTATTAGCTTTCCTTTCTCTTGTGGATCTTCTAATTTCTTGCTGTTGTGGTTGTGGTTCTATGGGCACGTCCATTTCATTCAGTTCTTCTTGTATTTCCCCAACATTTTGGTTTTCATTCCTAAGCTCAATTGGTGCCTCAGGTTGTGACAAAGTTTGAGTTAACTCATAGGTTATGATAGGAATATTGCTTGGATTGCAATCTTCTGCTCCTATTTCTCCTTCTTCATCAAAAGCAAAATTCTTGTTTGCCCTTCACTGTCCTCATCATACTCTAGAAACTTAGCCCTTCCTGTCTCAACAACTCTATTGGTATAGTTGGGGCAATAGAAATGAAAACCCTTTGATCTCTCTGCATATCCTATAAACTGCAGCCTCACAGTCTTGGGATCCAATTTTCCCAAGTTTGGATTGTAAACTTTGGCCTCAACTTTACAACCCCAGGATATGCAGATGGTTTAAGCTAGGCTTCCTTTTGTTCCATAGCTCAAAAGGTGTTTTAGGCACTGATTTACTTGGACACCTATTTAGGATATAATTAGCTGTCTTGACAAAGATCTCCTCATAAAAACTTGGAAGGTCAGTGGTGCAAATCATACTTCTCACCATATCTGTCAAGGTTCTATTCCTTCTTTCTCGACACTCCATTCTCTTGAGGAGTTCCAGGGTTTGTGTATTGAGCAACTATCCCACAATCTTGAAGATATCGAGTCAATGGTGATGGATGTCCGCCTTGCTCATCATACTTGCCATAGTATTCTCCTCCCTATCGATCTTAACACTTTAATGTTTAACTCAAGTTGGTTTTCAACCTCAGTTTTAAATATTTTAAAAACTTCAAAGGCGCTAGATTTGGTCCGGATTAGGTAGAGATAGCAGAATCTAGAGAAATCATCAATGAAAGTGATGAAGTACCTATGTCCTTCTAGAGTTTCAACTGGAAAAGGACCACAAATGTCGATGTGAATTATCTCTAGGAGTTGCCGATCGCGTGTGGATCCCAATTTTCAAGAGTTAGTCATTTTTCCCTTTATGCACTCAACACACTCGGTGAAGTCTGCAAAATCCAAGGAATGAAGAATTCCTTCTTGAATTAGCCTTTGCATTCTTTTCTTAGACACATGACCTAATCTTTTGTGCCATAGTTTTGAAGACTTCTCATTATCTAGTGATCGTTTCTGTCCTATGGTTTCAGTGGTGAAAACAACATTGTTACTAGAAAGATTTAAACAATACAAACCATCAATGAAAGAGCCATTGCCCACTGGATTTTTATTAAAGACTAAATCAAATCCAACTTCAAAGAAAACAAAACTGAAAAGTTCCTTAGTTAATCTAGAAACTGAAATCAAATTCCTTCTCATGGAAGGTACAAAAGCAACATCTTTCAAAATTAAAGGAAAGCCTGAAACTAATTGGAGTCTAACTGAGCCTATTGCTTGGACTGGTATTCTCTTCCCATTCCCTACGAACAGATGGTCTTGGTCTCTACTTGGTTTCCTCTGGTTTGCGAAGTCCTGCAAGGAATTGGCAACATGGATTAATGAACCAGTATCAATCCACCATGAGTTAGTAGGAACTATGACATTGTTAGACTCAAAACAAACTAGGACAGTTTCATACTTACCTTTGTTTCCCTTTTTCTCTACCCAACGCTTGTATTTGTTGCACTCTCTCTTCATGTGACCTGCTCACATCACAGAAGTAACATTTAAAGACAGTAGTTTTGTTGGTTTTTAAAGTGTTAGACCTTTTAGGAGGAAGTAGCCTTAGAGTTCTCTTTGTTGGCAGAAGTATGTGAACCAGACTTAGAAAAGTGACGTTTGGGAGCATTGGTGGTGAGGTGCATAGTGTTAACTTCTTTTTCCTTCTTGATTCGAGCCTCCTCTTGAACAAAAATAGTTATGAACTCATTGAGATCCCACTTGTCTTTCTGAGCATTGTAAATTACCTTAAGTTGTCCATATGATGAAGGGAGAGAGTTCAAACCAAGATGAACAAGAAAAGGATTGGCTATAGGAACATGAAGTGCCTTTAGCTTGTCGGCAGTCTCTATCATGCCTAGGAGATACACCCTCATATCTTCCATACCATCATACGTCATAGTAGCCAGCCTATTCATCATATTTCCAATTTCAGCCTTATCTGATTCTTTAAACTTCTCACCACTCGCCTGCAAGTACTCCTTAGAATTTTCAGAATCAGGAATGCCTCCATAAATGGCTTCAGTCATGGACTTTTTCATTATGAGCAGACAGATCCTATTTGCCTTCTCCCATCTATCAAGTTTCATCCTTTGCTCAATAGTGCTCTCATCGGTGAGCACTGGTTTCTCTTCTCTTAAAGCTATGTCGTGATCTAAGAGACCTAGAGCTATCTCTAAATCACGCTTCCATTTCTTAAAGTTGCTACCAGTCAAGGGTTCAATTGAATTGATAGAGGTAGGGTTCATAACTGAAAACACAGAATTATACAATATGGTTAATCTTTTATCCTGAAAATCTTTATACATATGTGATAAACATCTGTGGACAGAATATCAAATATGCTTGAGTTTCTTTCACAAGTCTAACGTCATAAACTGTCTATGATAAGCTGTTATCAAGATCTTCCCATCTGTGGACAAAAGATCTTGATCTTCATAGCAGTTGATGTGCCATCTTGTTCCATCATAAGGCATAATCGAATGAGGTTCACACTTGTAAGCAGAAAACCTCAGCTGATGTGTCTTGTGATGCAATTTTGTCATCAAAAACCTGGAGATGATTTAAAACAATTGCTTCATGTTCATCTGTGGACTGAACATCAGACAATGATTTTGAATCAAAACATGACTTCCTTGATATGTTTTCAATGTGCATCTTGAGATAGATATGCTAAACAATATAAATTGGTTTAATATTTAAGAACACGCATAGCAGTCCCAGAATACAGATTTTAATTCTTGAGTTTAGCAAACAATCATTGCAGCACAACACAAATTGCAGAATTGGAAAAACAGTATGGAGTTTATGTTTTATCTTGATTTAGACTTATAGATGCATGAACTAGGCTCTGATACCACATGTTAGACTTTAAGATCAAACAAGCTACAAGTACTAACCTTGAGAAGCCATGAGAACTGGACAGAAAAGATCTTGAGCAGCAAGCAAAGGCCTTCCAATCTTTCTACACGCTTTATGCACTCCTAATATGGGGTAGGATTTGTATGCTTGAATGTGTATAAGATTGGGGACCTAAACGTTGTTTTTATAGGTGATTTGACCTAGGTTTCTTGCCCATAAAAGATTATCTAAATCATGCCTTAATCACCTCTAGAATCCATGACAGAATAGGATAGATATCTCCATTTATTTTATTCCTTCTTCACCTCCAAGTATCCAGCTAATCAAATAAAAAACTTTCCACTTTTATTTCTTAACAGATTCTGTGCTTTAAATAGATGCAAACTCAATTAGGGTCTTACAGATCCATCAACAACACGTAATGCATTGATCCCCAAGACCTGCAAACGTCTATCAACCACCTTCCCCACCAAGCATTCGCCATGGTAATGCCAAAATGTTGCTACAGTACTTCTACAAAATGTTTCAAATGATGCATTATCTGTCTGATTTACTGGTAAAGACGGTCCATAAAACTTGAAACCTTCTGTACCAGACGAAGAATTAGTCTTGAATGGTTCTAATGAGTCTGTCTTCAATAAATCGCAAAGCTTCCTCATGCCGCTAACACAACGAGCAAGGTCCATCAGATGTGTAAAATATTTGAAGCTGACATTTGGACCAATTTTCACGTCAAAAGATGATTGCAGGCAAAGGGAACCATATGACAAAGGTCCGGGTACTTTTGCAGCAATGTTTGCCAAAGACAAGTATTTGGGGTTAGCTGGCACGTTATAAGAAAGTGCCTCTATGTAGAAATCACTTGTAATTCCAACTATCTGTAGACTTGACAGATCCAGTGGAGATGGGGGCAAAATCATAATGAAATTCTGAGGATTATCATACATAAACTATCCAATATTCGGTGAAAGATAACTGAGATCTTCAACGATGAAAGATAGGACACTGGACCAACACCACTAAGTAGCAGAAGTTGAGGGCTTCCGATTGCTCCAGCACTCAATATAACCTCTCCCTTATTATGTACATATGCCCAATGAGTCTTCTCCTTAGAATCACTATATATGATTCCTATAGCTGACAAACCTGCGTTAGATAGTAGCTTATAATTAGTGAGTTGTTATTCAGACTCCAAAAAAGGCATCATTCACTAGTTTTATCCAAATTCAAGGAACGAGTGAGTGATCCATAAGGACGTATTGCATGATGACTTTTTTGGAGTGTGAATAACAGTTCCCTATAGTTAACATCAAGCTGACAAGTCTTTGAACAACTGGAAGCTTGGACACCAAGTACTTGAAATGAACAACAGACAATCCCTTGGTAAACAAATCAGCAATCTGATCCTACGAGCAAACAAAATGAACCAGCAGTTCACCTCTTGTTACCTTTTCTCGAACATAATGATAGTCCACTTCCAAATGTTTGGTTCAAGAGTGAAATACAGGATTGGAAGCCATAGCTAGTGACGACACATTATCACACCAGATTTGAGGAGGGGATAAGCGTAGCTGTAAATCACGAAACAAGGAACGAAACCAAGATAGCTCTGCAGCAGTATGAGCAAGCTGTCGATACTCAGCTTCTGTGCTGGACCTTGAAACAGTTTTCTGCTTCTTAGAACTCCACGAAACCAAGTTCTTTCCCAAATAAATACAAAAACCACATGTTGAATGTCGACAATTTCGATTACTAGCATAGTCTGCATCAGAGAAAGCATTGAGCTGCAATTCACCAAGATGATATACTAAGCCATGATCATAAGTATTTTTGAGATAACGTAAGATTCGTTTGACTGCAGACCAGTGAGTAGAGGTAGGATTCTGCATGCACTGACACACTTGGTTCACAGGGTACGCAAGGTCTGGTCTTGTGATGGTTAAATACTGTAATGCCCCTACAACTGGGTGTAGGCGTGGAAATAGGCTTGGCATCTGCAAATTTAGTGCGAGACAACAAATCAAGAGCATACTTGGACTGAGTTAAGTGCATAGAGTCCCCATTGTAGTCGACCTCAACCCCCAAAAAGTAACGCAATGGTCCCAAAACCTTCATAGAGAAGTGAGTGCCAAGCCGCTGGATAAGTAAAGAAATCTGAGATTGATCATTGCCTATTACCAAGATGTCATCAACGTAAATCAACAAAGCCAAATAAACATCGTGTTGATTAAAAACAAATAATGAGTAATCACATTTCGACTCTTGGAAGCCGAGTTCAAGCAAGTAATTAGAGAACCGTTGAAACCAAGCCCTTGGTGCTTGTTTCAACCCATACAAACTACGTTGCAACTTGCATACGTGCTGAGGAAACTGAGAATCAATGAAACCTGCAGGTTGTGGCATGTAGACCTCTTCTGCAAGAAAACCATGCAAAAATGCATTTTGAACATCTAATTGTCGCACAGGCCATATCTTTGTGACTGCCAAGCTCAAAACTAGTCTAATGGTACTATGTTTTACCACTGGACTGAAAGTTTTAGTGTAATCGACACCTTCCTTTTGATGAAAACCATTTGCAACCAACCGTGCTTTATACCGCTCAATGGAGCCATCAGACTTTCTTTTAATCTTGAAAACCCATTTATTTGGCAGTAAATTCATGTGCGATTGAAATGGCACAAGATTCCAAGTTCCATTCCGTTGTAGAGCACTAAATTATTGACTCATGGCATGCCTCCATTCTTCCTGTTTCACGGCTTGACTGAAACAAGAAGGTTCAGTACATTGAACATCCATAATAGCATTCATGGAATATTTGGGATTCGGCTTACGTATCCCAAGCTGGGACCTTGTTACCATACGCTGATGTGGTGGAGAAGAAGATGGTGAAGGTTCAGCAGCAACATCAAAGGAATCAATCACAGGATTGTCATTTTGATTATTAGGCACTGATTCTTGCATGGGAGGAGAAAAATTTGGAACTGGTGGAGGTTGGGTGTCTTGAGTAATTGGGGTGAGGGTAGGATTATTTAGTGGAGGTGGCACATGAGTTCCTGAGACAACAACCATATTAGTAGACTCAGGAAAAACAAGTAAATCTTCTGGATTACAATTACCTAATTTGAAGCCGCCCCCTTAGAAGATGTGAGATCCTTGAATGGAAAATTGTCCTCATCGAATAGGACATGGCGAGACACATAAATTCGTCTCGTGGACAGATCCAAGCACTTATATCCTTGATGATTCGGCGAATAACCTAAAAAGACACATGGTTTGGATTTGTGTTGAAGTTTATTAGTGGTATACGGCATGAGCCATGGAAAGCAGAGACATCCAAAAGTTTTGAACATATCATAACTAGGAGACCTAAGAAATAGTGTTTGAAAAGGAGATTTATTTGACAAAACTCTAGTTGGCAAGCGATTAATTAAATATATGGCAGTCTGAAAAGCATCAAGCTATTCACCCCCTTAGGGGTTCCGAATGACATCAAGAATACACTACTTAGGGGTTGTTTAATAACCATTTAATTTTTAGTTTTAAGTTTTCATTTTCACTTTTTTTAACTGAAAATTGAAGACATGTTTGCTAACATATTTCGTTTTATATTTTCAAAAATCACCCGTATATTTTTAAAATTTCCCGACTCTTTGTTCTTAAGAATGAGTGATTTCCCTTCTCCGATCCTTTCTGCCCAACCTAAAAGCACACAGCTAATGCGGTACACTTATTGAATAGGGTTCTATTGTCGGTCCGCAACCCTTAGATGCTGAAGGAGTCCTTGGGGTGATCTTGTAGTTCCTACGGGGTGGAGACGATGGGTCGGTCCATGGATTTTCCTTCCTTTCGCCGCATTTCACTCAAAGGGTTGAAGGGAGATAGTGCATCAAGCTATTCACAAGGGCCAACTTGATCCTCATCCCCAGGGATCCTAGATGAGGGAACCATAGGAGGTAGGATGGACCGTTGGTCAGATCTAGGAGGTGCTTCTCCCTAAAATCACTAAAAGTTATTATAGGGAGAAGTGATTTTCCATAAAAGTGATTTTGGCCTATCCGGAATCACTCTTAAACGAGCCATAGTTTGTCTTAAAAATTAATTCATGGTATGGGCCCCATGTTCTTTAAAAATATTAAAAACTAATATGGTATTTTACATTTCAGGTGGAATTAACAATTTTACAAGGTTTCAAATTGCCACCTAGGCTATCAAATCCAAATTAACATTTTGCATTTTACTTCTTCCTTGGAGATGTACTTATAGCTAGGAAATGAATGGCTAAGATGTACTTGCCCATATTATCCAACAGCCACACAAAAAGAAAATATTTAAAAAGAGTTCCAGTCATACAAATTCACTACTTCTCCCTTGCATATTGCAGGTAAAAAACGTTTTTGTGTGTTTTGCATTTTTAGCCCTGTCGTGTTCGTCTCCTCTGTCTAATTGTATATACCCACAAATTATGCACGTACATGGAGCACCAATGAATAGGCAAATTATTCATTCGATAATAACCAAAAAATTACATTTAAAATTAGGTTATGTGGTAGGTACTTTATGTTTTGCATAATATGCCTACTACCAAAAGGTTTGGGCTTGTGTTTCAATTGTGCACAGTATGTGTTCGACAAAATTCCTAGGTGATTGTAGTAGTGAGTTTGTGATGTCATTTTTTTCTTTGTGGTAGGTATATTATAGTAGGTGAATTTGCAGTAGTGAGAGCACTTTTTTCCCCTTCTTTTTACACGGGAGAAGTAGTGAATTTGCAGTAGTGAGAGCACTTTTTTCCACTTGCTTGTGAGAGCACTTGTGGTAGGTATATTTACACGGGAGAAGTAGTGAATTTGCAGTAGTGAGAGCACTTGTGGTAGGTATATTACACCAGCCATGCTTATGTAGTAGTGAATTTGTAGTAGTTGACAGGACCGGCCCCGAATTCCAAAGAACCCGGGACCGACCCTGTGGTTTTTACGACATTAAACAAATGCCGGCCTATTTACTAAATTGGAACTTTCGTTTACAAGATTAAACAAAAGATAGGGCCGAGACTTCTGCCGAAATTTCGGCAGAACCTCCCCTTAAAATTTGACTTTCCCAGAACTTCAACCTGCAGAAATTCAACCAAACGGCAGCACACAACATTCTAAAGCCACACAAATTCAGTTTACGGTCTCCGGCCTTAGAATTCAACCCTAATGGACAACAGAATTTAAGTTTACAAACCTTAGCATACAAACAGAATTTAAGTTTACAAACCGAATACAAGTTACAAGAAAGTTTACAGAATAAAAATCCTACTTAAACTTTTGAAGCTTGGAAGACAAAGCTAGGCTTGCTTGATCGGCTCAAATCTCTACCGTCTGGGGGGCGCAAAACAGAAAAGTGTGAGTGGACGAAAATAAAGATTTGCACAGTTTAAAACAAAACGTATAACCTCACCGTTTTGAAACTAATGAGAAAACATGCAGTTACTAATATAAGCATAGACGATGTTTAATATCAAGCTTTATATATAATCGAATTAATAAGTCAATAGAATCTCAACATAAAGTTAAAGAAAGCTCAAGAGTTACTCGATCAATCAAAACAAGGAATTTCCAAACCAAAACCAAAATCTCTTGCGAACCTCGTCAATATAAATCCAAGATAAAAACTCAAATAAAGCAATTCAAAACAAACCAAACTTCAAGACAATCGAAACGACTCTTCCCAAAGTCTCGACACTACTACAAATTTGCTAATAGACTACACTGTAAAGGCAACAAAAAAAGAAAAAAACGATGCTGTTATGGTATTAGGCATCAAAAGAAAAAAAAACCTTGTATTAGGCACTAAAGACTTCGCCACATAAAAATGCTGATGCCTTTTATAATACATATAGCATCAGCATAGTGTAATGATAATGCCTATTACAAGATTTTAGCATCAGCAACGTAAAATACCGATGCGTATTAAATATTTTTTTAGCGGGACTTTTAGCACGCTTCTTTGCCGTTGCCTTTAACAACACACGCTACCTACTATTCACCCAAAAACACGTTTCGTATTTTTCCCACGAAATTTTTGATCTTCTCTCCTTTCCCCCTCTTAGTCGCTCTCTTGTTCTCACTCTCTCTATCTCCTCTCACTCTTTCTTCTCCTCCATCTTTCTCCCTATCTGCGAAGCTATGAAACCGCAAACCCTAGAAATTACCCCATCACCTAGCCACCGTCACCTCCTCAAAATTTCACCTAATCTCCATCTCCCCCTCTTTCCTCTCTTCCTTCTCATCTTCAAAATGCCTCTGTCTTCCTCTCTATGCGAATCTCCCTCGCTTATACTCTGCCCCCCTTTCCACTCGCCCTTGCTGCACTGAAACAAGAAGAACCGAAAGAAGCCAAAGCCCCAAAGCCAGACCAGGTTAGTGATTTTAGGGTTTTTTTTTTCCCTTCAAATTTATATGCGTGAAGGAACTAATTAAGCAAGAATGGTGAAGGAAACTGAGTTCTATGATGTCCTCATCGTTAGTCCATCGGCTTCTGAGGAAGAAATTCGCATATTTCAATTTATTTTTATGATTTATTGTTCTTCATCTTGATTGAAAATTTGATGGTTATCTGAGCTTTTGAGAACCTGGTTGTGGGTATTGGTTTGATGGGTCAGATTCTCTATCTCTTGAGGTATGGAAGTAATGCAATTGCATCTTAGAGATGTGCTTTAAGCTTTTATGGGTTTTATTTTTGTATATTGATTAAGGATTTACATTATTAGCTTTTTCAGGATTGAATGGAGAAGTCGAGTTATTGGTTCCGTCGTTTGAGTTTTTTCTCAGTACTTTAATTCTTTTTCGTGTTTTTACTTGTCTAGTTGCATATCCAGTTATGATTAGATCTAGCTGAGTATTAGTACACATAAGTAGAAGTTTGGTGGATGGACTCCCTATGATTGAATTGAATTGAATATTTATTTTGTTACTGAAGTAGTCTGCTTGTTGCTTTGCCTAGTCGTTAACTGTTGCAGATTTTCTATTTGAAGGTTTGAATTTATAGTGATATGATCTTAGAGTTTATATCAAACCGATAGTTACTGACGGGTTTATGGCTTTTAACATACTAGTCAAGTCTAAACTAGGGAACGAGAGATATATGTTTGACTTGGTCTCTGATTCTTGTGCAATCAATAAGAACAGACATTATTGTTTGTCACCTTACTTTTGTTGACAATTTTTTGATTAGAAATTATTCTAAATTTGGTCTCACTTTTTCCTAACAACTTGCTTTGCTTAGCCTTCATATTCTATCTAATGATACTACTAGCTTAGATCGTTAGAGCTAAAATGGTTGTGATTTCAGATGATAATGATTAGGGTGATTGAGCATGTATGGTTAATTGGTTTGGTAGGAGATGAAGCTGGTTTCAATTGAACTGTTTTGTGCTCAGATTGCTGATGGATATTAATGTTGTTATGTCAAGGAAATTTAATAAACTTGTCCTTTCTATATATACAATCTCTTTTCATAACAAAAATTAGTGTTTAATTTAAACTTTTTCATACCCAATTCACATATCTGTTTCAAGATTGGCTACATTGTTCTTATACTTGCATAATGCTGGTATGCTATGCAGGACGTGGATGATTTCATGATCCGGAGATTTCTGCGGGCTCGTGATCTGGATATTGAGAAGGCTTCTACCCTGTTCCTCAAATATCTGAGTTAGAGGAAGTCATTTGTGCCAAATGGTTCCATCTCAGAGTCAGAGATTCAAAGAGAGCTTGCTCATAACAAGCTATTTATGCAAGGTGTGGACAAGACGGGATGCCCCATCGTTGTTGTTTTTGGTGGGAGGCATAAGCGCACCAAACTAGAGTAGTTCAAACGTAAGTGCTGCTATAATAATAAGGTGTGTGGTGTTGACTTCCTCCGTCTTGGTACAGGAGGTAATTTGTCTTTGTACTCAGCTTGCACAGACTTAAGAAATTTATGTGATTTAATATTGGTGTTAGACCAGTTGGTAGTGGGCTGCTGGTCCATCTATGAAATCTTGACATGTATTGCTTCATTTGTTCTCTTATTGGTATTATACTTCTGAAGTTGCAAAGGTGTGATATTACTTCTGACAGTTTTATGGGATTTAAATAATTTTCTTCTTTTCTTACACATCCACTGTTTTCTGGTTGCAGATTTCTCAACTTAGTCTAACATTTAGGGAAATCACACACAACTATAGAAAGCAACCACAATGTAAATCCCTAGTTTTTCGCAGTGTGTATGTTGATTGGCCTCCAGCACGCCGCAATGGGGTATGTTGCCTAAACTTTACTGCATGACTGTTAGTTTTCTGGATAGATCCCAACCCTTCTCATGTTTTGGAAACAGAGGCCAGCAAAGGAACACGTAGATGTCATTACATTTTACAATGAAATATTCATTCCTTCTGTGAAATCTCTGCTAGTTGAGCTAGGATCTGCTGGTCCAACAACCACAAGAGCTAACGTAGTTCCTGAAGCAAATAATAACAATGATGGTATGCGATTGTTAAAACTTATGTGTAACTGCCACAATTTATTTCCTGTTTCTTTTGGAATATTCATCTCCACCCTTCCCTAATAAGCTCATATTTGTTTTTTTACTGGCCAATTAGCTCAATGTCCAGGATCACCTAAAGTGTCCACTTTTCCAACTCTCCCTGATATGTCTCCAAAGAAAGTATCTGCAGCACACAATGTTTATGTCTCTCCATTGCTATCATCTAAGGTACTTCTTTAGTTGTTTAGTTTTCTAGAATCAGGGCTATTCCTTTATTTAATTGTTTTGTTTACTTTTATCACTAACATGTTGATTCACATACATGAATTGCCTCCTAGAATCAAAGAAGTCATTTTTAACGCAAAGTTATGGTAATATATTGACTATGTTTTGGTCACCAATTTATTTAAGATAACTAGTTTTCTATTACTTAATCTTGAATCTCAACAGTCTTTGATGGGTCAAACATTTCAATTTTGTTACTTGCTATGGGGGTTTAGTGAAGCTTAGTGACATGTTATAGGCAATCGTTTAACTCAGGCAAATTTGCTATGGGGGTTTCTGCACATGTTTCCCCTCCACCTCTTGGATTTGGCCGAGTTGGACTGCACACAGGAATTTTGTTTTTTAAAAATTGAATCAATGACTTTAGTTTCCTGGCATTGTTCTTCTATTTTTCAAAATTGAATCAATGACCTTCCTCTTTTTCTCGTATTCAACAACTCAAATCCACAAATCCCATCTCTTGATTTTAGCATTAGAATAGAAAATCTCATCTCTGCCAGTGCCAACCTTGAATATTGTTTGTGTTGAAATGAAAATGATTCTTTCTGCTTCCAAGACAGGGCAACTTGGCAAACAGGATCATGGAATTTATTTATGTTCTCTTTTACCTCATATTGTGGATTATAGTATCTAACATGATAAAAATGGGATAAGAAATGTCACCAATGCTTATTATATAATAACTGGGACTTTTGGATGGGGTGTGGGAGTGAATTTAAATGTGTCACTTTAAGTAACCTTTTTAACCATTGCACTCTAATGTTTTCCTTCTATGTCATGCAGGACTTCAGGGTGTTTCCAACCTGGAACAATCTTGACTGTGGATGAGCAAGGCCTTTACGGGAAAACATACCTGCATTGTCATTCAATGTTGGTGTAGCTGCTTAGTACTTTATTTTCTTTCTTTTCAAGCTTTGAATGTCGGATTTAAATATTTATATCATGTAGTTATTAACAATTTGAGGTTTGAAAATTATGAAGTATTGTAATGTTTCATGATATCAATAAACTACAGGATTTTGCAAAATACCGATATTAAACATGTTATAAGCATCCGAAAATAACAATAGTGGTTCTTATGAAAAGGCATCAATGGTATACGAGACAACCGTTGTTGTTGTCGAAGACATCGGGCAATAAATAATTAGTGAAGTAAATCTTGTTAAAAGGCATCGAAACAATAAAGACACCATTGCTTATGCTATCAATAAACTACATGATTTTGCAAACATACTGATACCAAACATGTTATAAGCATTGGAAAATAAGAATTAAGTGCAGTGGTTCTTATGAAAAGGCATCAGTGGTATACAGACAACCGTTGTTGTTGTTGTCAAAGACATCGGAAGTCAACGAAATTTGGACGAAAGTCAACAAATGAAGCTCCATATGGCATCAGTTTGGTTGAAGAAACTGATGTTGTTTCTGTAAAAGGCATCGGTTTTTCCCCGATGCCTTTTACACTCCCCTTTAGCATCACCTTACGAGGCATCGGTATGAGATGTAAAAGGCATCGGCTTTTCCCGATGCCTATTAGCCATTTTGTAGTAGTGCGACCCGACTCAAAACGCATGCCCGTAGGCATTGCGAGCGTGCTGCGACTCAAAGATAGAATAGTAAAATAATAAAATAATAAAATATTAACATAATATATATATATATATATATATATATATATATACAAAAGTATATAGTAACTGTATATATATAAATATATTTATATAGATATAGAACAAACTTCAACACCAAAAATTTGTACCGGAAAACAATCCAACCGGTAGATTGTTTATCCGGACACGGACGACATCACATCATCCCGTGCCCAGGGTTGAGCCATCCAACCGGGGGACTGATACTCGAAAGCACACAATTTCATAAATCCAATAGATCTCAAAAGGAAAATGTATGATAACAAAAGCATCCTCCCAACATTGATGTATTTAATCAAATGTCTAAATATACGAGAATATAAATGTCACGACCCGACTCCTCTAGCACGATATTGTCCACTTTGGGCCCCCCCCTCTCTGGCCCTCACGATTTTGTTTCTAGGAACTCACGAGCAACTTCCTAGTGGGTCACCCATCCTGGGATTGCTCTAGCCCAAACTCGCTTAACTTCGGAGTTCCAATGAATCCGGAACCAATGAACTCTCAAAAGGCCTCTTGCTAGATAGAGACATGCCCACACATATAAGGCACATCACCCTTCCCTCCCCGAGCGATGTTGGATTGTTCACCGTTCTTGCTTCCCAAGACACGGGTCTTACAATAGATCAAGGTCCCAAAACAAAACCTCCCACCAACGATACGTCAAAAGGTCTCAAATACTCAAACATAAAACAAGATTTCCAAATATGGCAAAATTCAATATAAAACAAAATAAAAAACAATTCCAAATATAAATTCAAGAGGTCCACAAGAGTTGAAATTTAATAAATCTCTAAGTTGCAAGTCTCGGAAATAAATCTTAAATCATAGGATCCAAATTTATAGAATAATTCGTTATAAAACCATATTAAAATTCTAAATAATCATTTAAATCCATATATATGCAATGCACTTAATTCTAGAAAATAATGCACGTTTGAAAGCAAGGTCCACTCACAAGTAATCCCAGAACGCTTGACCCTGCGCGGGTCCCGTCTGCTGCGTACGCTAAGCCGAATCACCTATTTTGAGAAATACGATAATTGGATTAGAAAACGTACGTCGAACGAAACTTTAAAACTAAAACCTAACTTTCCGGAACTTAAAGTGTAAGTGCTCGCCAAACGAAATTTCTAGAGTCAAACTGTGACTTCCGATAAGTGGAATGGCCTCGGAAGACTCACGGTCAACCGGGGTCAAACTTTCCGTTTTGGTCAACCCGGGCCCGCAGGGCCCACTACCTCAACTTCGACCCAAACGTTCCTAAAGGTCCAAAAAAGTCAACTAATCACGTCTCGAAGGTTTGGTCTCGATCGAACAGTCAGATTTCTCACAATCGCGCGATCGGACGATTTTTGTTAAATTAAACTTTAAGTCGATAATTTGGAGCATCCGGGGCTCCAAATCTCAATCTACAAATTCCTACACGATTCTAAAGGTTCAAGGAACAACATATTTCAAATTGGAATCAATCCAATGGCAACAAGAATATAAACATACACAAAGATTTGTTAACCCATAAACCCAACCAGGGGAAAAACTGGGGGCACCAAGCCAGGAGAGATCCAATCTGCTCAATTAAGAAATACAAAAAAAAAATGAAAGAAGACTTAGCTCATCTATCACCTATAGGCAGCTACAATCCAATCCTTCGGCAAGCACCTTTTCTTTATCTCTTAGCAGCAAATCCTCTCACGAGCACCAAGCTCTAGTTGCATGTAGTTTGATGTATGAAGTGAGTTATGGTTTCACAGATTCATCTATCTCAATCACAAAGTATGATTGAGCTAGATAAATGAAACCTAAGTGTTGTGATTATTAAACTAGAAGTAATGAACTTGAAGCATATAGTTTAATTCAACAAAACAACAATGAAACAAAACAAATGTTCAACCGAAATCTTGTAAGTGTTTACTTGGAGAAAGCTATATGTATACAATCAATCATATACTCACAAGTAACATATACTAGTTGAACAAATAAAGAGAATGAATTAAAGAAAAACATTCAGCCATTTAAAGATTTAAAGTTATCTTGGGGAAGCACTTATGTGAATGCAATCATTCTCATAACCCTCAAGAATATGAACTTTGGCTGAATGAGAACTCCTTTCAGAGTTTCATCCCCAATCGGTTTTTCATGTAAAGAGTTTTCCTTGAAAGAAAGAATAAGTCACTCCAAAAAATGCATGAGATGAAGAACGGAAAAACCAATGAAAACCTCCTTGTAAGGAGGAATAAATAGAGACCATAAATCCAGCATTTTTCTAACTCCACAGACAAAAGAACTTTAACAATTTAACGGCTCCAAAGACCAAAACAATATAAGGAATTGTTTTATCCCTTTTTGGAGAACATGTGGGCTGACAAGGTATGGAGAGGGATATAAAAAGAAGTGTGGGGTGTTTCTTTAAAACCAAAAGGAGCCGCACCTTGAATCATGGTCTGAAGAGTGGAAATAAAAAATAGCTTATAACCCATCACTTGGAGAAGGTGGTAGACAAGAAGACAACAACCAAGAGGTATGGGTTTAAAACTAATAAACAAATGAAATGCTTGAATCTTAGAAAACAAAACCGTTTGAGAGTAAGTAAACTATTCTCACGTGTTTGTCAGCTTTAAGGACGGGAAGAATCTTTACAAAAACTGTCAAAGCTGTTTTTAAGGTCAAAGGTTGCCATAAGCAAGCAAAGTCGAAAGTTGGATTAATACATATGACTCTGTATTAATCCAGTAAGAATGTAACAGGCAAAATTGAAAGTTGGATCAATACACGTGAACATGTATTAATCCAGTGAGAATGCATATGAGTTTTACCTTTAGATCTGCAACGAGGAAACTTGGAAGCCCTTCAACCCACACCGATTCTAACCTAGAATCTAATTAATATTACAAGGGTTTTGTTGGTTTAAGAGAAGAGCCAAAATACAATAAAGGTTCAAATAAAAACCTTACACACCTCAACTGTCAAAGCAATCACCTGACTACTACTTGACTGCGACGATGAATGAGCTCTAGGTTCCCGCCGCCTGGCATTCCCCATCCCTCGACAGTAAGTCCCTGGCCTCCTCCCGAGAGTCTGATCCAACGTCTCCGTCAAGATCTGAAACCCCGCATCCTGTGGAGGATCCACAGACTTGAGCGAAGTATCAAGAGGAAGCTGGGAGGTGGACTCCGCAAGAACTAACTGACTCTTCTCAATCATCGCCGCCTGGTTAACATAACATGTTATATTTATTAAAACATTCATATAATAACTATGAAACTAGAATGCGTACAATAATAATTAAAATTAAAAAATACTTACATGAAGTGACCCGGCCAACACATTCCCAGGTTGAACATAAACGTCGCCAAAGACGTTGATCTCCGGGAATTTGGACCCCCCCTGAATTGAACAAAAGAATAAAAAAGTTAGTACGAAAAAAATTAAATATTAATGACATTAAAAATTGAATATAAACGACTTTATTATTACACGTCGCGCCTCCATCCTATATGAGAATGGCCTAGATCCCGAGCGGTGGAGAAGTAAATAAACATTAGTAAGAAACGTCCAATAATTTTTCAACTTAATAAAAAAAAATTACTAAAAAATCGGGATCCTGAAAATGACTGCAGAGCCACGTCCAACTATCATCCCTCCCCTCAAGCTCCGTCTGGCAACCCTCTGAAGAGCGACTGCAGATCATTAAATCTCTGAAAATGGTGGTACAGTCGCTCTTCCATTGCTTGTACCTCTCAGAAAGAGTCTCGTTGACGTACGTCAACGACTCGTCATCGAGGTCCTCTAAATTGTAGTTAAATGCGCAATAAATGAATTAAATACATTAAATAATATAAATATATAAAGTTTGAAGGAAAAAATGAAAAGTTAGGATACATACCGACAATTGTCCGCGCACCTCCGTCTTCATCTCGTCAGGCATGACCTTCCAAGAATGTCATAGCATCGGGCAATGGGTCCGCACGACGTGACCAATGTCGTGGGCCAATGAGCTATCTTTGGGCGCCGTCGGTGCTGCCCGATGCAGCTCGTCGTATCCGATCTGATATGACTGTTGGTCACCCGAGTGACCTTCATCGCTTTCAAGCTGGCGACAAGGTCAAAAACATTAAAATTAACATTAAATAACAAATACTATTAAATGCTTGGTCAAAAACAGTTGAAGTTGAAGGAAATCTTTACCTGGTTGTGACCCGACACATCGATAACGGATGTCGATGTGGTGTCGGTCATGGTGACGGGCGGTGACGACGCTGGGGCGAACAGGCTGCGCCATCGATGACGATGATGACGCCGATGCATGGGAGGGCCCGGACCAATCGGCAACGTCTCCATATGTCTTTGGAGCGATGGCGACTCTGGCTGAACCGAGGAAGGCGAACTCTGTGCAGTCTTCACCGCCCTACGACCTCTAATAAGCTCTGACATCTGCACAATTGAACAAAATAAGATATTCGAATAAATAATTAAACAAAGTAATACAAATAAGATTTTTTAATAAACTTTGTAACACAGTTTGACCAACCTAGAGTTAACTAATTTGGGCAAACTTATAGTGTTTTTAAAGCTTGTTCTCCCTAGTTTCTAACCCAACAAACAACACTCAAAACGGAGCTATAACGAAGGACAAAACTAGCTCCAAAGTTGGACTCCTAACTGAATTTTCTGCAGAAACAGATTTTTTCCCAAAATTTGCACAAGCTTTTGACGTATCCAAAATCAACCAAATTCAACGAAACCAATTGTGTTTTGTTCCTTGCAAAGTCTATTTTAAAACTCAACAAATGGATTCCTCAAAAACTCAACAGATTGGGAGAAAACGAGAGCCAAAGTGACGCTCATGGACTGAAATTTCCCAGAAAATTAACGTTTTTCCAGATTTTTACCCAGATTTTTTGAGACATTTTTACCAACCTAGATTTAACGAAATTGGGCAAAATTATAGTGGTTGTGAAGCTTGTTCTCTCTAGTTTCTAACCCAACAAACGACACTCAAAACGGAGCTATAACGAAGGACAAAACTAGCTCCAAAGTCGGACTCCTAACTGCTATTTCTGCAGAAACAGTTTTTTTCCAAAGTTTACACAAGGTTTTGACGTATCAAAACTCAACCAAATTGAACGAAACCAAATTGTTTTTGTTCCTAGCCAAGTCTACTTTAAAACCCAACAAATGGATTCCTAAAAACTCAACGGAATTGGAGAAAACCAGAGCCAAAGTGAGGCTCACGGACTGACATTTCCCACTGTTGTTTCCAGATTTTTACTGAGACTTTGTGAGACGTTTTGACCAACCTAGAATAAACGAAATTGGGCAAACTTATAGTGGTTTTGAATCTTGTTCTCTCTAGTTTCTAACCCAACAAACGATACTCAAAACGGACCTATAACGAAGGACAAAACTAGCTCCAAAGTCGGACTCTTAACTGCTATTTCTGCAGAGAGTTTTTTTTCCCAAGTTTGCACAAGGTTTTGACGTATCAAAACTCAACCAAATTGAACGAAACCAAATGTGTTTTGTTCCAAGCCAAGTCTACTTTCAAACCAAACAAATGGATTCCTAAAAAAAGCAACGGAATTGGAGAAAACCAGAGCCAAATTGAGGCTCACGTACTGAAATTTCCAAGAGATTTTCCAGATTTTGTCCTAAGTTGTGTTCAACCATTTTAACCCACCCCTGTAGCTTCAAAATGAAATCCAAACTTCACACCTATAACTTAAAACTCATTACTACTTGAAAAACCTGCAAAACTTTGAAATTACTCAACACACCCAACTTTGGAGCTACATTCCAGATTTTTACCCAGACTTTGTGAGACATTTTGACCAACCTAGACTTAACGAATTTGGGCAAACTTATAGTGGTTTTAAAGCTTGTTCTCCCTAGTTTCTACAGCAACAAACGACACTCCAAACAGAGCTATAACGAAGGAGAAAACGAGCTCCAATGTTGGACTCGTGACAGATTTTTTATGCAGAAACAGTTTTTTTCTCCAAAGTTTGCACAAGCTTTTGACGTATCAAACCTCAACCAAATTGAACGAAACAAATTGTGTTTTGTTCGTTGCCAAGTCTATTTTAAAACCCAACTAATGGATTCCTCAAAAACTCTACGGATTGGGAGAAAACAAGAGCCAAAGTGAGGCTCACGTACTGAAATTTCCAAGCGATTTTCCAGAATTTTCCAGAGTTTGTTCTAAGTTGTTTTCAACTATTTTAACCCACCCCTATAGCTTCTAAATCCAATCCAATATACCTCTAACACAACTTGAGCCCGTTCCATTTAAACACAATGCAATTCATTACATAATTGAAACCTAACCAACCATCAGACTATACATGTAATTAGATAATTAAAAATCAATCAATTTACCTCAATAACAACACAGCAAAACCCACAGGATAGGTTCTGAGAGGATCTGAGAGAGAGGGTCTCAGAGGGTGAGAGAGAGAGAGAGGGTCAGAGGGTTCGAGAGAGAGATATAGGGTCTGAGAGAGAGGGCCTGAGTGGGTTGAGAGATAGGGTTTGAGATGGTTAAGGGAGAGGGTCCGAGAGAGAGGCTGTGAGAGATAGGCTGAGAGGGACGACAATGGAGGTGAGCGTGGGTTCGATGTTTTTTCTGGTTATAATCAGAAATTGCGCGACGAA
This sequence comes from Prunus padus, assembly GCA_024362665.1. Taxonomy (NCBI): domain Eukaryota; kingdom Viridiplantae; phylum Streptophyta; class Magnoliopsida; order Rosales; family Rosaceae; genus Prunus; species Prunus padus. The sequence goes on from JANFAM010000020.1 coordinate 7,941,380, forward strand.
CCCAACGTCGCGTGAATATTTGCGCGACGAATAATGACGTCGCATTATAATTAGCGCGACCAAAAGCACTAAAATACTTTGCGCGACGACAATTAAAAATCCTAAGTCGCGCACCTGGTGGAAAAATTCTCAGTCACGGGCAGCAATTTTACATATTTGTGCGACGAATAAATTAGTCTTCGTCGTGCAAGGTTTGAAAAATGAAAAAAGTACGCCAAAAAAATTGCATATTTCCGCCAAAAGTTTTCTTCTTTGCACGACGAATAAAATTACTAGTCGCATAACATATATTTGAGCGACGAAGTTTTGTTCGTCGCGCAAAAAAACACTAAACCCTAAATCCTGAACCCTAACCCTAAATTCTATGGTTTTGCGCGACGAAGGACAATTCTTACGTCGCGCAAACCCTAAACTATACAGTTTTGCGCGACGAAGGAAAGTTTCTTACGTCGCGCAAACCCTATACCTGAACCCTAAACCCTAAAATTGCACAATTTTGTGCGACGAATGCTTTGTTCGTCGCGCAAACGTACTAATTTGAATTGATTAGTGTTGTAAATTGGAGTGGAAAAACCAAATCCTACTAATAAAATCATATAATAATAAAAATTTTATCAACACACCCAAACCCAAAAATTTATCAACACACCTAAAATCCGAAAATCCGAAAATCTTAATTTCGAATTTCTTATTTTGATTTTCTTATGTTTAAAAAGGTTCATAAATCATTCTCTAACTCAAGTACCTCCACCATTTTCTTATGTTTCAATACCTCCACCATTTTATTTTCTACATCTCACATTTCTTTATATAAATGAAAATTGAAGTATTCGTATTACACTATGATTCACCTTAAACTATCATTCAACTCAATTCAAAACAATTGAAGAATAAAATTTCATTCAACTACTCAAAATCATATCAATTCAATTTCACAAAACTAATAAAATCATATAATAATAAAAATTTCATCAACACACCCAAACCCAAAAATTTATCAACACACCCAAAATCCGAAAATCTTAATTTGAAAATTCTTCTTTTGATTTTCTACAACTCATTCATCATCAAAAGAGAAATATCATTTACTATGTTTTACATTCACAACCATATACATAAGATAATTATTATACAAAAAATTGAACATAGTATGTTTTACATGTCAATTCCTTTAATCAACATCTGAACTATAATAACTTTCATTATCGTTGCTATCATCACTTTCAGTCTCCCAATCCTCCTATGATCCATCACTGTCGTCGTTCAGGCCCACTGCAACATCGTATCGCTGAAGATCACCGAGGTCAATTGTAATTGACTGAATCGGTATTTCGATTGAAGACACTCCTTGTATCTGAAACGATTCTTGTATAACATTTGTGTTCAAAGTGTTTCCGCATCATTTTCCATTTAAGATTCTAAACGTTGGTCAGCGACGTTGTCAACGTCGTCGTCATCAGTTGGGTCTTGTTCTGGTATAGCATACACGTTCCTCTGATCCATCTTCTGAACAATTTTCCAACCTCTCCCGGCTTTAGGGTCATCTAGATACACGACCTGTTTTGCCATGTTTGCCAAAATGTAAGGGTCGTCATCATACCAAGTTCGGTTAATGTTCATAGATAGTAAGCCATGGTCGATTTTAGCACTTCCCTACCTATTTGGGTTTGTATCAAACCATCGACACTTAAACATAATCACTTGGTATCGGTCTTTGTAAAGCAATTGCACGACAGTTGTTAGTTTGCCATAGAAATCAATGTATGTACTTTCGCCTCCACCTGGGACATGGACACCGCTGTTTTGCGTACACAACCTCTCATCTCGTGCAGCCCCCAAAAACTTGACGCCGTTAACATGGCAACCCGAGAACAATTCAGCGCGAATCGGCCCAAATGCAAAGTTATATAACTTTTCACTGTAAGTGGGGGAATTCGATGCTTTCAATTGATTAACCTAATAATATACAAAAGCATTCACATGTTAATTTGGGAAAATTCAATAGTACAATATATATTTCAAATACAAACCACTTATAACTTACATATTCGAGAAACCATTGTGGAAACAATTCAAGGTGTTTCTTGGCAAACAAATGTGATGAATGTTCTCGCTTCATCATCTCTTCATGCTCATCTAAGTATGTCATGATCTCATCGCAATTATTCAATGTGAACCAATGCGCTACCTCCATGTCTTTTCTGGAAAACGACTCTCCTCGTCCAGGATCTCCAAAGGGTCATGCGCTTTGGGCAAAAACAGAAAGTTTCTCCTTTCTCACACCTCCGTCATTATTGCGCTGAGGACGATTGAAAGCTGTCTCCACATCTTTTAAATACATTCCACAGAAAGTAAGCGACTCATATTGAACCCAGGCCTCTATAATTGATCCTTCGGGCTTTGCCCTGTTTCGTACACTTTTTTTCAGCTCCCCGAAAAGCCTGCCAAAATAACACAATACGAAACAAATTAGCAATCGTGGAATAATTATGTAACAACAAATTATGAAGATTATATATACCTTTCTATTGGATACATCCAGCGATAGTTGACAGGGCCAGCAAGCAATGCCTCTTCGGGCAAGTGAACCATCACGTGGATTATACTTGTGAAGAAAGCATGAGGGAATATCATCTCAAACTTGCATAGGACTTGGAAAATGTCATGACGCAACTGATAATGTCAGTCTTTCTCAACGTTTTTGCTGTCAGTTGGGAAAAAAATCTGGACAACAACATGATTGGCTTCACTACATCTTCCGACAATAGGTGTCGAACACCCACAGGAAGTAGGCGTTGAATAAACACATGGCAGTCATGGCTCTTTAGTCCAACAAATTTACCCCTGTCAACATTCACGCAACGAGCGATATTAGAAGCATACCCATCGGGAAACTTTACTGACGATACAAACTTTAGAAACTCTTTTCTGTCATTCAGCTTCATGGAAAAAAATGCAAGATCCCTTCTAGCTTTATCACTGTCCCTATTCATCCATAAACCCCTTCATATGCCCATTCTTTCCAAATCAAGACGAGCTTTGATCGTATCCTTTGTCTTGCCCTCGATATCTAGAATCGTGCCTAGCAATGTGTCAAAGACATTTTTCTCAACATGCATAACGTCGAGATTGTGCCTCAATTTTAGTTTCGACCAATATGGGAGCTCAAAAAACATAGATTTGTGCTTCCAGTTCATATGTGTGGAAGGTTTGGTCCGACTCACTGTTTTCCCGAACGGAGCAAAATCCAAAAGGTTAAGCTGTTCCAAAATCTGATCACCAGACCATTCTCTAGGTCTGAGCCGATGCTCAGTGTTTCCGTCGAACTCTTTATCCTTTTCCCGCCACTCGTGGTCCCATAGCAACCATCTCCGATGACCAAGGTAACAAACTTTTCCAGCGTGCCAACCAGATGTTACATCTTCCTTGCATACAGGGCATGCCATATAACCCTTAGTGCTTCACCCAGAAACCATTGCATATGTAGGAAAATCATTCACAGTCCACATAACTGCTGCCTGCAAAGTAAACATCTTCCCAGTGGATTTATCGTATGTGCGCACACCGTTTGTCCATAACTCCTTTAGCTCATCAACCAACTGCCTTAAGTAAACATCGATTGACCTACCAGGATCCTCAGTTATCAAAACAGTCATCATCATGTATTCTTTTTTCATGCATTTCCAAGGCGGCAAATTATATGGGAATACGAAAATCGGCCAAGTGCTGTGGTGTTGGTTTAGGGTTTAGGGAATCAGCAGCCCATCTGCAGGATGCCGCATCACATCGTCGTCTACCCACTTTTCCTTATGCCATCTCATGTCTGTTGCTGTATGCGTCGACATATACAATCGCTGCAACCTGGGTTTCAGGGCAGATAACGCATGACTTTTTGTGGGATCCTATTCGTTCTATTCTACCTCGACTCATTGCATATAGGGCAAGTATCCAATGTTTCATATCCTTTGTAAAAGAAAATACAATTGTTTTTGCAAGCGTGAATTTTTTCATAACCCAATCCAAGACCATTCAACACCTTTTGTGCGTGTCTATGGTCTTTCGGCAAACAATTGTCCTTCGAAAGCATTCTCTTGAAAACTCTCAAAAAGTAATCGAAACACTGGTTCGACAAACGATACTTTATTTTTCCGTGCATTAACTCCACAATGGCCGTGAGAATGGAAAAGCTCTCGCACCCCGGGCATAGCTCTTGGTTGGCATTTTTTACTAGTTTTTCATATTGTTCGAATTCTGCACTGTCCATTGGTGTAGGCACATCATCTTCCCCTTCTTGATTGATGTTTGTCGATGCAAATGGAAAAACATCATTTATAATATCCATGACTTTTTCATTAGGATCGACAATAGGCTCAACATTTTCCACTCTTATGGCATTTGAAGACGAAGCATTGTCTCGAGATGGTTCCCTGTGAAGGTTCCAAATGCTATATGTCTCAAATATTCCATTTCTTACTAAATGAAATGCAACATTTTCAATTGTCTCCCACAACGTGTTGTTACATCTCCTACAAGGACAACGGATTCTTGTTGCACCTGGGTTGTGTGTACATGCAAACTCAATAAAATCCTCGATTCCATCCAAGTATTCGTCTGCGCATCTATTCGGGTTCTGTATCCACCTCCTGCTCATAATTCCTGGAACCACAATCACAACACAACAATCACAACAACTTCATACGAAGTCATAACGTCACCTTATGCCTCCGGTAAGGGCCCTATCCCATTCGGGAATGCATAGTCATGTCACGTAATGTACGGCTACATGAGATTACGTTTCGACGTGGATGAATTTCGGCAGCATCTCAATACAGTTTTTCAGGTGTACTGTAGGTATAACCGTATAAATACCTACGTACCACCCGAAGAACGTACAGAGATAACACCGAAATCTCCACAATCGAAACCTAATCATGTAGCCGTACATTACGTGACATAACTATGCATTCCCAAACTGTCCAAATAATGGGACAATTCAAGAATTAATTGGACCGCAGTCATGCTTTACGCATTCATGCACGAAATCCAACTAATCTCGAACATGAAACTAAGTGTTACTAAACATAAAAATAAAAGTACGAAGTTAATTTCAATTAACTTCGTACATCACAACACATTGTGCTACGTCACGCACAATTTAACAACATAATATAAATATAATTTCACGAAACAATATAAACATAACAAACTAAGTTTAACATAATGTAATTAATTATATATTTTTCAAATATAAAAAGAAGAAAATATCTTCTCAATTGTTCTCCGTCAATCGCTAATCACACGAAATATCCCTATAGACAACGAAATTAATGCCGTTAGAATGAGTTGACATTAATACTTTTACACTAATGACAAAAAATACTTACCCAATGAAGGCAACAATAACAGAAAGTTTGAGGCAAACTGCAATTTTTTTTGCAGTTTGCCTCTGCCATAATTCAGGTTATATAGGGAGGGCAAGGGCTTTTGCGTGACGAATCAATCATTCGTCGCGCAAAAATTTCGGTCATCGCACAAAAAAAAAAATTCGTCGCGCAAACGTTCAAATTCCTCGAGCAAACAGTTGTCGACATCAAACTTTATGCGACGAATAATTTTATTCGTCGCGCAAAATACCATTTCCGTCGCACAAAAGGTTGTCGACATCCAGCTTTACGCGACAAAAAAAATATTCGTCGCGCAAGTTGATGGCGCCAAATAAAAAATCCCATGTTTAACTTTTACGCGACGGAAAATTTTACTATCGCGCAAATTTTTCTTGTGCGACGAAGATCTCGTCGCGCAAGGATTTTGGCGCGAAAAGAGGCATTTTTGAACGACGAATGTTTTTTTCGTCCCGCAAATGTGGTTTGCGCGACGATTATTTGTCGTCGCTCAAATATTGGTCGCGCAAAGTTGCTTTGCGCGGCACTGGTTGTTTGGTTGCGCAAAATTAGTCGCTTAATAATTGGCGCGACGAGATTTTTTATTCGTCGCGCAAGGGTTTTTTTTTACTAGTGTAATGATTCTTAACAATTGATGAATGTACGGAGGTATATTACACCAGCCATGCTACTGCAGTAAATCGGGATTTCGCTTGTGCAGTAAATATTGGTATTGTCTTAACAATTGTCCCAAGTTTGGTGATTGAAACTTGGCTCCAAATTTGCTTATTCAGGTAATTTTGCAGGTAATAGGCAAATTTACATATTAAAGTAGGTAAATTTGCAGTAGTGAGTTTGTGATGTTATTTTTTGGGTGATGTGGTAGGTACTTTATGTAACATGTTTTACAATGTAGGTATATAACTGGAGGACATGTTCGTAGGTATATAACATGTTTTACAATGTTCTTTAATCCCTTTACACGTGTTTTAATTATCCATGTAGGTGTATAATGTGAGGATATGTTTGTACCTGAATATACCTGCTGTTATTGAACCCTTAATATACATGCTGTTATTTGGTTTACTTGAATTTCTATTTGATGTACCTGAATTTCTTTTTGTTTTTGCAATGAACCTGTGTGACTAATATTATGTTTTTTGAACGCAGGTTGTTGAAGAAGTGTGTGGTGAACCGCCTACTGGTTGCTTGAGATACAAATCACCTAGTGTTGATCCCCAAGTTGGAAATGAGTCCAACGTACCTTCGGAAAAAAATTTGAGGCCGACACACGTGATCAATAGTGTTACTGCTAAAGAGGTTTTGTACCTGTGTGACTACTTTTTTTGTTTGTTTTGATGTACCTGACTTTCTTTTGTTTTTGCAATGGACCTATTTTTGTTTTAACTTTTACATTTTTCGGTTTACCGTGCATGATTTCGTTTTGTTCTACATTGCCAAATTTCTATTTGGTTTTATTTTTAATATACCTGCTGTTATTTGGTTTACCGTGTAATATACCTACCACAAGTGCTCTCACTACTGCAAATTCACTACTGAACAAGCATGGCTGGTGTAATATACCAACCACTAGTGCTCTCACTACTGCAAATTCACTGCTGCACAAGCATGGCTGGTGTAATATACCTACCACTAGTGCTCTCACTACTGTAAGTTCACTACTGCAAATTCTCTAGCTCACTACTGCAATTTCACTCTGCACGAGCATGGCTGGTGTAATATACCTACCACAGGGAGTTACTAAACGTGAGAATCTCAAAGTTAAAGAACATCATGAACGGATAAGGAAAAGGAATTCTCTTTTAGCCATAGAGGTGTTGGGGAAACTAACAGAAAGCAGAAATCTTTGGTTCTTCGACTTTTTCACTTTAAAATCTATAGTGCTGGAATGAAGAAGAATAAAAATCTGCTCTGTTCTAGTCATGCAGAAAAATTCTAGATTTGACGATTTTGATTTGAACTAGAGGGCCGGATCAGTATGGCACAAATTACCTACCAAAATCATAAATAAAAAACATGTAAAAAAGAACAAATTACCTACTAAAACCATAATCAAAATGTTTGAATAAGCAAATCAACTCCGTAATAAAAGCGGATAATGAATTGCAAACACAAATTCTAGAGGGAATCAATACAATAAATTGGGGAACCAAAAATTAAAACACCACTCAATTACACACAGAATTGTAAATAGGGGTATTGTAGGAAGTGAAAAATTATAATAAATAGATATTGAGCTTAATAAGGTAACTTGATGAGTTTGATCCTAGTCATGGGTTTTGGTTGATAAAAATTGGGTATTATTTATAGAAGCAAAAAGTGAAAGGTTGCAGGCAAGGCAAACTAAATTTGAAGGGGGTAAGCCAAATTTGCTTTAAAAAGAATTACCATTTTTCTTTTTTCTATTTCGTTCAAGAACCAATAAATAACAATGAAAACCTCAATTGAATTACAATAACTGCAGCTTTATAATTTTGGGTGGGGTTAAAATATTATATGAAAAAAAATACTAAATTGGTCCAAGCCGCCTAAGGTCGATTTGGTCAACAGATCAGGCCCTAAACGACCTAGTCTGTAGCTTGTATGTGTACTCCAGTAATTAATTCGATAACTCAAATTATACAAGTAAATATAACTCTATATAATGGTGAAATTATTGTATGGTACTATAATACGGTTATTTTCGACCCACTGCCGACTAATTAAAGAAAACACTACACAATTGGTTACAAATCATCACCTTATTCAGTAAGAAACCATCACGTGGATGATTTGTACCACTTAGGTACAAATCATCACCTTATTCAGTAAGAAAACACTACACAATTGGTTTTATTAATCTTCCACCCACTGCCGACTAATTAAAGATAATCACCCAAGATTTACGGTTGAAATGCAAGCTTATCTTTCTTTCAGCATCTTAACGCCAATATACCTGTCCAAAAGCACAAAATTGAAGGGAAAAAGAATAGCAGCTTATCAGATTTCATCACGAAAAAGCCATATGACTAATTAATTTCTGTTTCGGAGGAGTTATCTAGATATATTCAGACTCAGTATGTTTATATAGTTAAATATTGTATTTCAAATTCTTTATTTTAATCAAATCATTCCATCCAAATAAATGCTTAAATAATTTATTGCGGCTGTGATTAAGTGTGGATAACAACACGTAAGGCATTGATCCCCTTGACTCGTAAATCCCCATCAACCACCTTTCCCACAAGGCATCCCCCATGGTAGTGCCAAAATGTGGCTACTGTCTCTCGACAAAATGTTTCCAAGGATGCGGTATCTGTAAGGTTCATCGGTAATGGTGGTCCAAAAGTTGAAACCATCTATACCCGGCAAATCTTGAGCCTTAAATGGTTTCAACGAATTTGTGCTTAATAAATCACCAATCTTCCTTGTGGCACTAACACAACGAGCAAGATCCAGCGGATTTGCAAAGTAGTTGAAGCGGACATTTGGACCAACTTTGACATCATAGGACGACTGCAGCCTAAGCGAACCATAGGACAAGGGTCCTGGAACTTTGTACACAATTTGTCCGTAAGTTGAATTCATCTTTGTGGAGAAAGATGGATCAGGAAAAACACTAAAGGGTGGAGTAGAAAATGGCAACCCCGAGAAAGTCTATATGTAGAAATCGCTTGTGATACCAACAATCTGTGCACTAGAGGCATCCAGTTGAAATGGAGGCAAAATTGTGATGTAATTACGAGGATTATCACTCATAAACTGTCCAATGTAAGGCTCAGGGTGAACAACTGGGATTTTGATAGATGAAAGGTAGGACTCTGGGCCAACACCACTAAGTAGCAGGAGTTGAGTGCTTCCAATTGCCCCGGCACTCAATATAACCTCTCCCTTACCACGTATGAAGGCCTTATGTGACCTCCCTTTAGAATCGCTATACACGATTCCTCTAGCAGACAAACCTGCATGGTTAGAACAGATTGTAGTTATTATCGAATTATTGAAAACCGAAGATATCAATTAACTCTTAATCTAATGGTAATTCTCCTGTCAATGTTCGAATACCCTGCTCGATTAACAAAGAAATTAAAGTAAAAGATGCAAATATATGAAACATACTTGGTGCGTTGGAAGAGAATATGATTCTCTCTACTGTGGCATGAACTGCAACTCGCAAGTTCTTTGGGTTTCCGAGATTAAGCAATTCCACAGCTCCATGTCTCCTTCCCTGATTGTCGAAAAGAGTACCCGTGACCTTACTTCCTGGAATGTGATTTAAATTATATCCGTTGTCTGGACGAACACCAGCCTCTAACAAACCTTCCTTCACAACAGATTGCCAACGTGACACATTCGGGCGGGATATGACAGTATTTTCAACCCATTGATAGGCCTTGCTAACCAAATCCATGTCCCATTCAATTCCAGAGTTTCCATAGAATTCTTTATCGGCTCTAGAGTATATACCAATGTTGATCATGCTTGACCCACCAAGAACCCTGCCTCTTACATTGGCCACACCATCTTCGGATGTGAACCTTTCAGCTGGCGTCTTTCCATCGTCTTCTAGCGTGAGAGTTGTAAGAATCCCATCTTGACGCAAAACACTTGGATATGCACTTGGAACACTGCCCTTTTCTAGCAGGAGCACCGAGTACTTTTCTGATAAAGTTGCTGCTAATGGGCAGCCTGCTGTACCCTCCAACTACAATGTAGTCGTACACTTCTTCTAATGGCAGATCAGTGGAATTATAGACAAATTTCATGTAGCTTAAATCTGCAAAATATGAAGAGATGGAAGTAATTGAATTGTATCAGGAGAACTGTTTGTTATGAGCATAGTTAGTAAATAACCAGACGTGAAAATTTTACAAAAATACGGTGAAAATTTCGTCTATTGTGTAATTTTCTAATATTTGTTTATTTCAATTTATTAATGTATGTTATTTATATTCAATAATATGTGAAAATATGTGTAGAATACATGAATTTTTTATTTATTATTAAAAAATATAAAAATACATGTAATAAAAATGTGTATTTTATTGTGTATTTGATGTGTGTACATAAAATGAAAATATTTTGAAAAAAAAACTTAAATACGTTTATTATACGAGTATTCATCAAAGTTCGGTGTTTGTTAAAAATTTTATTTTTATGTTTTTCATTAGGAAAAGTATTTTGAATACATACTTATGTAAAACATTGTAGGTAAAGTATACTATAAATTTGTACCTATAAATGTTATGAATGTACCTATAAATTTGTATTTGTATATTCAAAATAATGTACCAAATAATAAGCGGACTAAAATAAATTTGTATCTGACTTCCCTTTTGTTAAATTTGTCTTCCATGTCATGATTCTTTCCAAAACTGATTTCAAGATACATGATGAATTATTGAGGAAATATTTTACCATGGTCAGATGGAGTAGCGAATGATTGAACCTCAGATTGAGGATAGAAGACAGACAAGTACAAAAGAAATAGTACAACACCAATTCTTGACTTTTCCATGTCTTTTTAGCCAGGCTGACGTTTTTTCTCCTGAAAAATTCAAAAGCAGTTTCAACAGCTTTTCAAGTGGGGATGCACATCGGATTAATAAAATCGACAGAATAAAGACAAAGACAAAAAGAAAAAAATATTCTTTTTGACAGTATGCATCCTCTTTTCACCCAAAAATTCCTCTTTTTCTTTTTTTTTTCTTCCCTTGCATGGAGTTCCTAGATTGTAACACTATAAGCCCTAGAGGGCACTTTGAAAATTAGCGACAGTATAACCTTTTTTGATCAAAACAAATAGCTTTCATTCAATTATGAAGCAAACAAAATACAACCAGAAATACTGGAGTCCTAGGTGCTACATTGTGGCCTCGTTAAAATCTTGTCATTAAAATCTCAAGTGGTGGAAATCCGGTTAATAAAAAAGAGAATTTGTTGTTAAACTCTAAATAGAATTGTTTTGTTCTAAAAAAAAACTGAGAATTTTTTATTTTTAAATGATTTCTCTATTTAGTTCAAAGGGTATACTGATGATTTGCCCCCTGAACTTGTACCTCACTTTCAATTAGCCCCCTATCCTTTTTTTTAGAAAATTAAGAATATGAACTATTTTTTTCGCCAATTTCCCCCATGCCGTCTAAATAGTTAACATTTCATCCAATTTGCCGTTAAAAATGAGGGAAAAATGGTCATTTTATACATTAAAAATTAAAATTAAAATTAAAATAAATTAAAATCAGAAAATTAAAAAATAATACTCTCTCTCTCTCTTTCTCTCTCTTTGCAGTGCACGCTGGGAGGTAAAGAGGAGGAGGAGGAGGAGGGGTTTGTGGGGGTGGGGGATTGATTTGGGAGTGGAGGGTGGTGGTCATGGGGGAATGGGAGGAGAAAAACCCGGAGGAGAGGGGCAATGGGCTGGGTTCGGGGTATGAAAAATACAAAAGGGGAGGTGGGGGAAGGGTCTGTGGTGGTGGGGGATTGGTGCAGGAGTGGAGGATGGTGGTCATGGGGGAATGGGAGGAGGAAGGGAGGAGATGAAATGGGAAGAATGAGGGGTCTGGGTTCTTCAATTTTTTCCAAAAAAAATTATATTTTTAAAATGATTTAACTGAAAATTGGATGAAATGTTGAGAATTTAGACGGAGGGGGGAAATTGGCGAAAAAAATAGTTCATATCCTTAATTTTCTAAAAAAAGAGGATAGGGGGTTAATTGAAAGTGAGATACAAGTTCAGGAGGCAAATGATAAGTATACCCTATTTCAAATGCATTTTATCTAAAGGAGGGTTTCTAAACCATACACTCATTTCGTATGTATATCGAAAAACAAAAAACATCAGTCTAACATTTTTTTTAAAAAAAATTAAACTTTATGATATCAACAATCAAACTGAATTAGCCAAAGTGAGTTCTTCATGAACCAGGAGCCCGATAACACAGGTCAGCAACATGAAAGCACCAGCCTATGAAATAATAATCAAATACCGTCGTACTTCAGTTTCGGTGTCTCAAACATACGGAAACAAAAAAATGTTATGACGAAAAAAAACAAGGAAAACCTTATGTTCATGCTCACATTCCTACACAAGAATTTGTTTTGTATGTTTAAAAGAACTTACAAATGTTCAATCATTAAAAAAAAAATTGAAAAAAAAATTATGAGTAATTTATACTTGCTATGAAAAATAGCACCATGTCTATCGATGATCGAAAGAACTCCAAGCACAATGTGAGTTAGGATTTACCTTAGATCAGATTACTACTTCTAGTTATCTAATGCCACGAACTCCCCACACAAAATGACATAGATCTTCGAAGCCTTGTTACGTATATATATAGGCCAAGGAGATCAAAATCAGAGAGATGGAGTTTGACATTTTTACATAGCTCTATTGAAGATGACCAGGTCCATGTACCTGACAAAAGAAATCAAATACAGGGAAGCGGAAAATTTGGCGGGGCATGGACAAAAACTCGCAATGAAAAGTCAAATGAATTATGCAAGTTGAAATGAAACTAAGCAGTTGGTAGTGTCGTCTGGCAACTTGCTTCTTTATTTTAAATTTGGCAGGCCCGCTGCTGAGACGTAACGGGCTTCAAGGGACAATAAAAAATGCATCCGAATAATTTTCAGATCTTTTTATTTTCTTTTATTGGTTTAACTTCTATGATAGACCTACCAATAAGACATTTCAATATTGAAGACGTAGTGCGGGTTTGACATTCTTTATTTGGGATAATAAGTGATTTTTAAAATTTTGGGAAACCCAGCCCGTTTGGTAAACTATGAGAAAATCACTTATTCTTAAAAATTCTTTGTGAGAGAGAAAGCTATAAGGAAAGCGGTAATGAGGTGCTTTCATTTTACGATTATGCGAGGAATCGAGTTTTGAAGAAGCGGGGTTTAATGATTTTGCGGAAATTATTTTCTGATTATGAGGGAATTAGTACCAACAACACTTTTAACAAAAAGTTTACCAAACGCCAAACTACTTTCTCTCACTGATTTCTCTCACAAAGAAATTTGACGATTATTTTCACAAAGACAAAGAATGCTAAACCGGCCCGTAGTGTCTGAGGTCATGTTAAAAAGTAATCTTGAACGTCCTTGTTAATCTCTTAGCGTGTTTGGTGACTCTTCGTTTACATATTGAAATATTTTATTGGTAGGTCTATCATAGAAGTTAAACCAATAAATAAAATAAAAAAGATCTGAAAATTATTCGGATGCATTTTTTATTGTCCCTTGAAGCCCATTAAAAAAAACGTAGTGTATGAAGTCACGCTTCCCGGCACGTTGTAGCAACACTTTCTTTCAGGCCTCTCTTTACTTTTTCTATTTTTATGTCGGGTTGGGTTGGGCTGAGGTTTCAAAAGACTAGGCCTAGACCTGCTCATTGAGCCGTGCCTATGCAGACTTTTTGAATCGGGTCGGGCCAGGGCACCGATGGGCCTAGACGGGTTGGGTATTTTATTTTATTTTATAATACTTTTTTCTAAGTTTTTTTTTCATATATTTTTGTTACAAATTTTTAAACAACAGGGGACTTTATTAATTTAAAAAAGTTGGCTCACAAAGGACCCACAAGTGTAGTGGTTTGGAGTATTTACTTCCTCATGTAAGGTCCTGGGTTCGAGTCCTAGCATTCATGTAGTGTGTGTGAGTTTAGTATGCTATCGCCCATCTCAATAGGAAATATCATAAAATAAAAACAAAAAAAAAACTGGCTCTATCGAACAGGGCTTAAACAACTCAACTGAGTCGGGCCGAGAGCAAGCCGGAGGTTTCAAAACTCAAACCAAGTTCGATCCAACCTTAGAACAACTGGCTCTATCACATTTATCTCGAGCTACTCACTTCAGCCCGTGGGCCAAATGACAACCCCTATCACAAAGGGCGTAGAGGGAAAAAGTAGAGATAGGTCGTTTGTATTACGACTTGGTAAAGTAGATAAGGCTTTCATAACGTGTCTGTTGTTTCTTTAATGGGTCCAAAATCAACATGTCCATTTTATTTTACGTTCACCATAAGGGTTCTTGTTTTTCTTTTCCTTTGTAATTATATGTCACTGTGAATTTGAAAAAAGTATCAGATCCATATTGATTAAAAAATATTAATATTTACATAATGTTTGAATCATGTATTATGAGATAAATGTGATAGATTGCATTCATAATTTAGGTCTAAAGGCCATCAGTCACAAGGACCAATATAAATACAAATAACCATATAAGGTTAATACAAATACGTAAGCACAATAACCTCAAAGAGTTATCTAACATGATAATACTTTATATAAAAAATTACTGCCATAAACCAATAAAAATAATGAACACAATTATTTTTTATAAAGTCATGCACAGCCTAGTGGTATTGTATGGTAAAGTTGTTTGATTGGTCATGGCTAATGCTCCTTAGTGCCATTTTATGAATAAATGTTTGTTATTTTGAAAAAATAAGTAAGAAGAAAATCACACGAGTGGGAATCAAACCAACACGCCTAAATGTATAGAAGGGTGACAAAACCAACTATGTTTGGCACACAATCGTGTAATTATGTTGCGCGCTTATATATATATATATATAATATACATGTAAAAAAATATGGGGGCCTCGTGCGGTGGCAGCACTTGCTCACCCAGAGAGCCGCCCTTTCTCCTACCGGGCCTTCATTGGGTTCTATATCATAAGCACATAGAAAGGGGTTGCGTTTACCTTAATTACTTATGAGTCATTTCATTATTTCAAGGACTCCAAGTTGTTATACCTTACTAGAGAGGTGGTCAACAATGTGATCAGTAAATATGGTACAAATAGTATTATTGTTAAAATGATAGGGAGGTAGCTAGAATATAAACTTGGTATCTCTTTCAAAGAAGATAATAATGCCACTAAACTGAGAGCTAGAAGTGAGCTTTAGTTACCAGCTAACATTCACAGTTTTTTACTACACAACACAAGGAGTACTAAACAAGCTATGTAAAGTACGTAGAAATTGGACAAAACTAAAACAACAATAGAAATTGAACAAGAATATTGAAAATAAGTCGGATATGTACCTGGCCAAAGAAAGCACAAAAGAAACCGTGAGCTTTAGAACAATTATTTCATTGCCAAGACAAATGATATGTATATGCTGAATTGAAGCTTGTTATTTACAAGCCCTCATTTGCCTTTGGTGGCCCGGAGTCTTGTCGATTTACACCACTTGCTTCTTTAATAAATATATCGAAACTTGCTGGCCCATGTCTAAATTATAGCTCATCTATCAAACTGAATAATTGATGATGGGAATAAGACTGGAACAAGAAATATTGTCAACCTTTCTGATCCATTACACAATTGATCCACCAAAAGTAAATTACCCACGCTATTGTAAATAAACTGTTATTTGTGGTAATATATGATAAATTTAATTTGATGAATTCTTTATGATGAAAAATAAAACTAGGAGATAACCTCTCAGGTTAAACACTTGAATACAAAATATATCAATTGGTTAATTTAATTTAGAATTGCAGTAAAAAAAAAAACTTTAGAATCATGACTTCCGTATAAATTTTTTTTTTTATTTATAAAAGAGAGCTGATTTTCCTATTCCATTTTTGTCCGCTTACTCTCTCTTTTGTTTTTAATACTTTTTAATCAATTTTGTTCCTTTTTGTTCTTTCTCTTTCATATTCTACCCTTATCTTGAATTAAGGTTTTGATAACTGAAATTAAGAAAAGTTAACATAAAATAAAAATAAATAAAAAAAGAAGTCCCAGTGTCTTCTTCTCCTTCATCGTGTCTTTCCCACTTCTCCTACCCAAAGCTACTCTCAGAGAATTCATGAAATAGAACGATTCTTCTCTTACCAAAAGCAAATACTCTTTAATTATTGGGGAAAGGTTTAGGGATCGAAGGGCTTTTGGCTGATACTCTTTAACTACCTCTCTTCCCGAAGAGAAAGCTCTATCCGTTTAGTTATTTCTCCATCTCCCCGAGACCATTTTACTGACTTAAGCATCTAAGGGCCTTTAGCCAAAACCCCCGAATGTGTTCCGTTGACCGTATCTATTTTGCATATCATTTTATGGGTGTTGACAACAGGAGAATTGCTTCACTGAGTCCCTTGCCTGCATTTTTCCGAGTGTGGATCAGAGTAGCCTAATGGTTGTAATGTTTTTGGGCAGTAATATACATATATTTTATTCATTTCCCCATGTGCTTGTGCTGCTTGGCAACCATGGAGATGCATGGACATGTGGGGTTGTTGATCCCAATAGTGGAACTGCAGTGTTACTTGACATTCCTTGTAGAGATGCTAATTTGATGCATTTGGGTTGGATTCTTAGGAGGACGATTATTCTCTATAGTGAATTAATGAAAAATCCCTGAAACTTAACATAAATTTTAACGGAAGTAGACGTAAGTGGTGAATTGAAGCACTTTATATAGTTTAGATAATTAAAAATAAAAATTGAAATTCATGTGATATTTATGCAAATTTTCCAAAATATTAACACAAATCCACTTTAGAGTTACAAATTATTATAGAGTGCCGCTATTTCAATCCCCCATGTTCTATTTCTCCACCTACCTTATCTTCACACCCACCATTTAAATTTTAAAAAACACAATCTTATCTTTCCACACACTATTATTCCTAAAATACCCTTGACACCTGAACATTCACTTAACATTTTTAACCCTAACTTACCATAATTGTATCTTGTATTTTTTGTAATTAAGTTACGTGCCTATGACAACGAATGCCATATATGCATATAGGTAAGTGTGTATCAGAATACAAATGGAAAGAATCACTACTAAAAAAGTGGTCAAAGACCACGGGCATAAAGGCACAAATACAATATTGTGCCTTCTTTTTTAACATTAGGCACAAATAAATCATATTTGTGCCTTTTTCTTATAAAACACAAATAATTGTGCTAAATTCATGCACATAGGGCACAATTTTACATTAGGCACAAAAAATCGTGGCACAATAATCATATATGTATTATCTTATACATTCTTTAGTAAAAGTAAGTGATATTATTTGAATAGACACAAAAATTTTGTGTCTTTATATGACATACTAAACACAAAAATTATTTCATGCCCAATAATTTACAATAATTTACATGTGAAGTGACTTTTTATTTTTCTAACTCTGTTTAATGTTTTATTTTAATAGCAAAGTTTAAAAATTTGACCCCCAAAAAAGTAAAGTTTAAAACCGGCCTCACCCTAAAGTTATTAATTATTTTTTTCGTGTTTTATTGGGTACGCCTCCATCTAAAGTTTTAAACCCTAGAAAATATCTCAAAACTTCCTCTCTCTCTCTTGTTGTCTTTGGCACACTGCTTTCTCTCTCTCCCTCGGAAAGCTTCTCAGTCGTTCTCCCTCTCTCTGTTTCTTTGTTGCCTCCGCAATCCAAAGTCGCCTCCCAACACAGATTCAGCGATCGCCATCTGCATCCACATGGACTGCAACAACACGCAGCCCACCGAACCCACATTTCATATTGACAATTGCGAGTGATCGTGAGTGCAGGGCTCGAATTTGAGATGGGTTTAGAGGTTATAATCTGAAGATTGGTGATGGGAGAGAAGGCACTGGGCGGAGATTGGTGCTGGTAGGGCTCGAATCTGGGGCAGGATTTGAGGCTACGATCTGAAAACCCATATCCGAATGAGAAAGAGAGAGATGAGGTGGATATGGAGAAGAGAGAGAGGAAGTGGATGGTGGACGGATATGAGGTGAAGGTGGAGAAAGAGAAAGAGGAGCTGGGATGATTTAGATGGTGGACGTGGTGATGGTTGAGAAAGCAGTGAGGGAAAAAATAGGTGGCAGCGGTGGTGAGAGAGAGAGAGAGAGAGAGAGAGCAAAAAAGGTGGTTTAAGTTTTTTTTGCAATCAAAAATTTTTTTTTTCATTACTGAATACTTTGGACACGAATGAATAATTGGTGTGCACGTATAAAAGTCAAATCAGATTTGACACGTGCTCAAAAGTATTGAGCAAAGGACACTAAAATGGTAAAATTGTGCTTTATGAGCAATGGAAACTCCTACAGGACCGACCAATTTATTATAGTTGCACTGTAACTATTAATATAGAGCACGAATAATTGTGCCCTTTGCACTAAAGAGCACAAATAATATTAGTGCCCATAGCTAGATATTGTAGTAGTGAATCATAGTGCAAAGGAAAGGCTGACGAGTTGCCTTGGAATTGTGTTTTGGTTATTTTTTTAATTTGAAAAAAATAGTTTAGAGTTGACACTGTGAAGTTGGGCTCAAATGGTGTTAAGTGTGTGGTGTCATAAAACGTAAAATAGGGGATAAAGTAGGGTTCGTTATTGGGCCAAGCCAGTCCTTTCTTAACTTTTTCTTTTTTTTATGTCGGATTGGGTTGGGCTGAGGTTTCAAAAGACTAGGCCTAGACCCACCTATTGAGCCGAACCTATGAGGACTTTTCGGGTCAAGTCAGGCCAGGGCACCGATGGCCTAGATGGGTCGGGCATTTTATTTTATTTTTTAATACTTTTTTCTTTAAAAAAAATGTATATCTTTTTGTTACAAATTCTTAGACAACAGGGGACTGCATTAATTTTCTTTTTAAAAGAAACAGGGGACTGTATTAATTTTTTAAAAAGCGGGCTCAATCAGGCCGGGCTTAAACAGCTCAACTGAGTCGGGCCGAGAGCGAGCCGGAGGTTTCAAAACTCAAACCAAGTTCTATCCAACCTTAGAACAAACTGGACCGAGTGAACTTAACCATTAAACCGAGTCAATTTTGATCCATCAAATTTCGGGCTACTCACTTTAGCCCACGGGCCAAATGATGACCCATACGACCAAGGTAGTAGAAGGAAAAAGGAGCCACAAGTTATGTAGCACGGACACTCCATCAGGCTGAAGTGTCGGAGTGTCAGACACACGGACACACCTCGGACACGGCTTTGACACGGGTCAACGGTCAAGACACATTTTGGACACGGGTCAACGAAAGTCAAGACACGGCAGAGACCCATTTGAAAATTTTAAAATAAAAACTGGGGTCAAAGCATAATTATTGAAACATTTGTGGAAATATTTGAAATATTTTTAAAAAGTGGGCATATTTGAAATGGTGAGAAAAGGGAGAGTTGACGTCTTGGTTAGAGAGAGAGCGAGAGAGAGAGAGAGAGATAGAGGAGGAGGACTTTCCTAATACCAGCGGTGATGTTAAAAAACAGGAATCTAGTCCGAAGAGAAAGCTGGTAAGAATTTATCAAACTTTCCTAATTTTCTATCTGGCTATCTGAAGAATATCATTTCATGTAGAAAATCATAACTTTCAGCTTACATATCTTCTAATCTTTAGGCATTCTGGTACTAGGAAGAAGCTGGCTGATTAATGATCTTTTTGAATTTTCATTTATCCTTCTGCTATTATAAGTTGTGTTTGTTCTGAAAACACGTTTTAAATCCATGTTCACGCCTGAAGTTATTTAGAAGTCCGGTTTCAGTCAGCTACAGAAGATTGCTTCCATATCTTATGGATATCGAGAAAAGTAATTCTTGTAACTTATTTTCTTCTATGCATAAACTATCTCATAATTGTAAGGCATTATAGTTCTATCATCCTTGGGCCTTTGGTGGAATTAAACTAACCTTTCTTATCATCATTTTTTAAAGGTGCAAGTACTGATAAGGATTTGAAACTTCCATAGGCCGACCTATACATGAAGCGGTTGGGGGTGGGTGGAGGGGAGAGATATAGTTGCTGGGTGGGGGAGTGTGGGTGGCTTGGTACAGTCCGGTGGGGAGGTGACAGTGGAAGTTTTGGGTGTGATGAAGGTGGATGGAGAAAGATGAGTTTAGTTTTTATTTTAATATAATTTTATTATAATTTTATTAAGATTTATTATTATTTTAATTGTCGTGTCCTAGTCGTGCTAATTTTTTTATTTTCCTTGTCGTCGTGTCCTGTTTTCTTGTCCACATGTCCGTGTCCATGCAACATAGGCCACTAGTCGTTTGTATTACTATTTGGTGTAGATAAGGCTTTCATAACGTGTCTGTTGTTTCTTTAATGGGTCCAAAATCAACACTTCCATTTTATTTTACGTTCACCTAATTTTCCTTCTATTCAGATGAATGTCCATTATCATCATAAGGGTTCTTGTTTTTCTTTTCCTTTGTAATTATATGTCACCGTGAATTTGAAAAAAGTATCAGATCCATATTGATTAAAAAAAAATTAATATTTACATAATGTTTCAAATCATGTATTATGAGATAAATATGACATATTGCATTTATAATTCAGGTCTAAAGGCCATCAGCCACAAGGGTCAATACAAATACAAATAACCACATAGGGTTAATACAAATACGTAAGTGCAATAACCTCAAAGAGTTATCTAAATATGGAGGATTCCACCAGCAACTGCAAGCGCACTAGGGTGTACCTCCACTCATAACCACAAAGTACCCAAAAAAAATCCAGCAGAAAAGCCACAAACAATTACAACCGTTAAACTCTTACAAGTAGAACATACAAGTAGAAACTACAAATATGCAACACACTCAAAAGAGTTCATAGCCATAAGCCTGGACTAACCCCACTTTATTAAATAAAATAAAAAAGGCATTGTTTGAGGGTGATGAAAATCCACCAAATCCGGGCCTTCTTTTTCTCAAAAACTTGAGGTGAGGCATGCACGGGCCGGTGCCTAGACCTTCGCGACCGAACATTTGGAGGGCTGCGGTCGGATTTTGCGGTTAATGCCCAATGGTTTGCGGTCGGGGTTCTTAGAGCAGAGTTGGCAGTCGGGTTCTTAGAGCAGAGTTGGCAGCCGGGTTCTTAGAGCAGAGTTGGCGGCCGGGTTTGAGTAGAGTTGGCGGCCGGATCTGTGGAGAGTCTGCGGCCGATTATTTGGAACTGAAGCGACCGGTGCCCAAAGGGTTTTGCGGCCGGGATCTATGGGTCTTGGCGGCCGGGTTAATTGGAAGGTGAGGTCGTGGGTTTTGTTTAGGCCAAGCTGGAGTTGTTTAGGTTGAGCTCTTGGATTTATATATATAAGTCAGTCCTAGAATGCGGCCGCCAACCCCAAGTCTTAAGCTCACAGCCTCCAACTTCTTAAATTCGTTTATATATATAAAGACGAATTTCACCCGCAACTCAAGTGGCCCTCAATTTCTTTAGGCAATTTCAGCCTATTTGCAGCTGGAGCAGCTAAAGTCTGGGCTGGGGCAATTAAAGAATTGAGGGCTTGAGCAATAGAAGGCCGGGTGAAGTTGGAAGAATATCGGCCGGGGTGTTTTTGCGCTAGTGGGGCAACCATGCATATATATATGATATATCTGTTTATATATGTTGCCAAATACATACGCATGCTGCCAATATATATATATGGTTGATTTCAAAGTTCTCATCTTTATATATCGATATATATATATATATATATATTAATATATATGTATTATATATATACAATGAATATATAAGTTGGCAGAGGCTTTCAAGGTTGAGGTCTGGAGAGATGTTGGCCTTCCATGTTGCGTTTTCATGTATAGGTTTAATATATATATATATATATATATATAATAATAATAAATTATGAATATGCATATTCACATGTATAAGGAGGCGGCTGGAGGTTTTGGCAATTGGGGCCTCCCTTATTTGTAATATATATATATATATATATATATATATATATATATATATATATATTTATATGTATATATTATATGCATATGCATTAATGCATATATACAACAATGCGGCCAGGATCTTTTGAGCTAAGGACCGGTTTTTGTCGGTCGGATTTGCTAGAGGTTGGGCAAGAATTTTGACTAGGCGGGGAAGATGAGAATTGCGGCCGGGTTTATAAGTTGAGCAAAGTTGGTAGCCAAGTTTTAAGTGCGGCCGGGATTGTTGAGTTGAGGGCTGGAGCATCAGTATTTTGCCAATTATATTTATTGGAATGTTTTACTCAACCAAGCCTAAACCACGGATTCGTGCCCAAGAATTTCGGAGGTCAATGTGCACGTGATGGAAGCCTCATAAGGAAAGAAATCAAGGAGATTGATGGCGATTCGGAATTGGCCAAAACAAGAGAGAATCAAGCAATCAGAATATCTCCGCCAACATGATCCACGGATTTGGGGGGCCTCAAAAGGAAATGATTTTAAAAGAGTTGACATTTGGCCATTCAATGGCCAGCCCATGGGCTGACGGATGCCCCTATATAAACCTCACCAAACGAAGGGAGAAGACACACAACATCAGACAAACAAACTTATCTTTCGTCTCGCACTTTTCTTTTCCTAGACTTAGGATTTTACTTTTCAAGCACCTAGCATAGCTTGTTCTTCATTTCCTTAGTGTAAGTTTAATTCTTGCAATTTACTTTCTCTTGTCATTTAAATTCTTGCAATTACGTTTCTTGTCATTTCAATTCAAGTTTATTTCAATTCCTCTACTTTTTATTGTTATTGAAGTTTTTATTAAGTTTAAATTCAAGTTTAATTTACGTTACCGTTCTTATTGTTCTTACTTCGTTCTTGTTTATTTATCGCTTTGATTTACTTTATCGCACTTCAATTCTTGTCTTTACGTTTAAACGCACATTTAGTTTAATTGCACTATTTTTACCAAAAAACCTAAAAATCACAAAAACATCCATACAAAGCTCAACCATCCTCGAGCCCGAGGAAGTGAAAGAACCTAGGCCGAGAGGAGGTTCCTTGCTTGGCCGAGCAATCACTTGATCGGAAGTCAGAAGCGCACACCATCTATCTACTCACATTCCATTCAAGCCCAAGTTCGTGGCTTGGTGGTGGCACGCCCCGCACTCAAAAAAGAAGAAGGACCAAAAGTTCCTTCCGTCGGCCTACCCGGCCGAAAAGAGGGAAACAGGCATATTATACCTACATCACTCAAGGATGAAAGCAAAATGTTAACATCATCCCTCGTAAACTTCTCTTTCTTGCAGTATCTTAAGGCCAACATACCTACAATAGCACAAAAAATTAGAGGGATAAATTAGCAACATGTCACAAAGTTTTATAACAAAGCCATGCAACCAAATCATTATCAAGAATTTCTTGTATATTTAAGTATGCACAACTTACCTGCCTAACATCAGTGGCCTGAGGATTGGTTCCTGGCGAGAAATTGAATGTGGATCCATCAACAACACGTAATGCATTGATCCCCAAGACCCGCAAACGTCTATCAACCACCTTCCCCACCAAGCATCCGCCATGGTAATGCCAAAATGTTGCTACGGTGCTTCGACAAAATGTTTCAAATGATGCATTATCTCATGCGATTCTTGGTAAAGATGGTCCATAAAACTTGAAACCTTCTGTACTGCATTTAAGAATTAGTTTGAATGGTTCTAATGAGTCTGTCTTCAATAAATCGCGAAGCTTCCTTACCATTTCTTTCATCACCCACATTATTCCTTACCATTTTCGGCCTATTTTTAGCCATACCCTATAACTTGGGAGATGCCATGGCAAGTGAAGACAAGGATGAAGGTTGAGCTCTACATCAACAAAAGACGTGGCGTGTACCGAGGAAATATGTGCTTAAGTTCAAGAAAAAAAAAGAAAAAAAAAGAAGAGAAATATATTCAAAAAAAAAAAAAAGAAAAGAAAAGTGAAGCATATCAAAAATCCTGGACGCCTTTATGAAGAAAATTTGAAGAGCCAAGTCATATAACACGATAAATGCCTTGGTATGTCTCAAGTTCTAGTATTTCCTATCCTTTCTTTCATAACCCATAACCTAGCCTTACATTACAACCATAGTAAAGACCTAACGGATCTTTGGGGACTTCTTGCTCGGAAGTGGAGGTATGTACTTCATTTATGGTTCTTAGTATTTGATTTCCTTTCCATGAGATCTATTTTCAGAAATTGCCTTTTATTCATTTTGGATGCATATGTGTCTTATATTTTGCTTTCTTTACCTAACTTCATTCACATATGCGGGGTAAGAGTGCAACCCTAGGTTCTGTGAGAAAACTGAGTGTTATCCAGTGAGGCCTAGAGTCGAGGCGAATTTGTACACACGCCAACTGTGGTTATCTTTAAGTTAGAATGCTTGGAGTATTGGCTTTACACTTTACACTATGGTGCAATTTATTTGTAGTGGCATAACTTTAGTTTTTGAATTGTGATTAGCATTCATTGGTTGTTATTAGTTTGTTAGAAGTATTGCTTTAACGAATTTGTTTTGCAAGGAGCGTTTGTGGGTGTCGTGTCTGGTAAACCCTCAGGAGACACAACTCCTCCTACTAGGGACACCTAGAGGTTTAAAGGCTTGTGGCACATGCTAAGTGCCATCGAGATTTCCTGCGAAAGTGGTTTAGTTTAGTTTGTTTGTTTTAATTCTTTTTTATTTTCAGTTTTGCTCGAGGACTAGCAAAAGATAGGTTTGGGGGTATTTGATAAGTCATATTTTATATATATTTTATGCCCCATTTATCTATTTAATTATTGTTATCCTTTATTTAAATTGTTTGTTTTAATATGTTTTGTGAGATTTGTGAAGGATTTGCGGAATATGAGAAATTGAGCTAAAAAGGGCAAGAAGATGAAGATTGGAGATTAATTGGAAAGAAGCCAAGTTATTCCTTTTATCACAAGGAGTGTTATCAAATTTCCTTTTTCAAGATGGTTCAAGTCTTATCAAGTCAAACAAGGAGAAATAAAGAAGACCCTAAATTAGTTGGAATCCTATTTTTATAATAATTGTAATTATACCTTAGATAGGTAGGATTTCTAGGAGTATTATAAATAGAGAGTTTAGGCCATTGATCAAAGAATCACCCAACACCCCTCTCTACACTTTCAAGCCATCAAATTCCTACATACTCATACTCATAGCCGAAAGCCCTAAGAAGAACAAGAAGAAAGCTTGCGCAACCTTGGCGTTCAACTTGGAGAATTCGGTGCCGCTCATGTCTTCATCAACCATCACGATTCTCAATAAGTCCTTCATGAACTAATTTCTTTTACTAGGGCTACGATGTAGCCTAGCTATGAATACTCAAATTCTTTGATATTGTTAATTTTATTTATCTATACATGTTGAGTGCTTGTTACCGTTCTTAATGCTTTCAATTAATTGGCCACTAATTGCATGATTGGAAGAATTGGGTTGAGACCGGAAGGAGATGCCTAATAAATAGCTTCTTGTAACAAGTACCATAAATTACATAGCCGACTCGGAAGATTAGGTTATGGTTTGTGTAATCTTTAAATGTTTTTCACAAATCTTAATGGGTTCTTAGCTATCTAAATCCATAACTAGGAATAGAGTGGGTTGACTGTGAGGAACACAACTAATATAACTCGGAAGAGAGTATTGGTGAGGTAAGGGAAAACGATTATCAACATGTTAGGTAATTAGAATTAACAAGCTAGAAGGATTTGGGTGGGATTAGCTAGGTGAAATCGGTGCCCTAGTACTTTATCATCCTTGTTTTCATCTATTATATTATTTACTTATTTTTAATTTACTTGCTTAATTACATTTTAATCACCATAATTCTCTCATCGTTTAATTCAATTATAATTAGGAATAAATCATTCTAGTATTTAATAGGTTAACTTGATCCCTGTTGAAACGACACTCTACTTATCACTATATTAATTTGAACGATATTGTCCACTTGCAATTAATTCACATTACAACACAAGTAGCAGAAGTTGAGGGCTTCCGATTGCTCCAGCACTCAATATAACCTCTCCCTTATTATTTACATATGCCCAATGAGTCTTCCCCTTAGAATCACTATATATGATTCCTATAGCTGACAAACCTGCGTTAGATAGTAGCTTATAATTAATGAGTTGTTATTCAGACTCCAAAACGACATCATGCACTAGTTTTATCCAAATTCAAGGAACGAGTGAGTGATCCATGAGGACGTATTGTATGATGACTTTTTGGGAGTGTGAGTAACAGTTCCCTATAGTTAACATCAAACACTGAATGGAACATATATATTATTGCTAACCCTACAAGTGCATCATATATACTTGTTGAATTGGAAGAGAAGATGATCCTCTCTACTGTGGCATGAACTGCCACTCGCAAGTTCTTTGGCTCTCCTCTATTAAGCAGTTCCACAGCTCCATGTCTCCTTCCATGATCGTTGAAAATTGATTCCCCAACTTTAGTTCCCTTGATGTGATCCAAACTAAATCCATTGTCTGGACCCACGCCAGCCTCCAACAATGCTTCTTTTACAACAGATTGCCAAGTTTCCAATTCCGGCTGGAACACAATAGTGTCTTCCACCCAACTATAGGCCTTATCAACCAAAGCCATGTCCCATTCAATTCCTGATCGAGCATAGAAGTCCTTCTCAGCTCTCGAGTAGAAACAGGCATTGATCATGCTTGACCCACCTAAGACTGCCTCTTGCATTAGAAAAACCATCGTCGGACGTGAACTTTTGAGCTGGTGTCTTACCATCATCTTCTTGCATGAGATTAGTCACAAACCCTTCTTCACGCAAAACACTTGGATATTCAATCGGAACTCTGCCCCTTTCGACCACAAGGACTGAGTAGTTTGCTGATAATGTTGCTGCCAATGGGCAGCCTGCTGTTCCTCCTTCTACGATAATGTAGTCATATTCCTCTTCCAACGGTAGATCCGTGGCATTGGACACAAATTCCATGTAGCTAAAATCTGCAAAGTTCGAATAGATGAAGAAAACCTAAATTATATCCAACAACAAGAAGATCAACAGAAGCATCTATCCATCCGCTTCTACGTTGTTTCTTTTTTTTATTTTTTTTATTTTTTATTTTTCACGTCCTTAATTATATCCAACAACCTGTGACCTTTTTTAAAAATAAAAAAAAAATTATATCCAACAACCTGTGACCTTTAATAATACAAATGAAGGATAAACTAAGAATTTACCATTATCAGCTGGAGTAGCGAAAGAATGAACCGCTGATTGAGACTGTGTAGAAGCAGTATAACAGCAATTGTTGATTTCTCCATGTTCTCAAGGCCAAATGAAGTAACTTTTCCCCTGAAAAACTAAGAGAGTTTCATGGCTATTTGTAGGAAATGAAAGTTTCTACTTAAGGTGTTATCAGTGTTAATATGGTACTTGTCTTCATAATTGTGTCATTTGAGTGGTTTATTTTTTTATTTTGTAGTACAAACGATAGTATAAACGACAGGGGGTCATGGGAGTTCAAAACCACTGGTCTGCAAATAAGGCCCTTTTTCACTTCTAGAATTTTAACCACTCAAGCGGCCACAAAGGGGATTCAAGCCTAGCTCGAGAGGGCTTGAGCACTGCTTAAGGAGAGCTCGATTGACTGTATTCCTATATACATCTTGAAAAACATGTTGTTACTTTTGCTTAATTTGGTTAGATGTATAAGTTTTGAGTCCATTTCAAAGGTAAAAAAATTAATGTACTTTGTGTGACGACCCTGACCCAATTTATAAATAAAATGAATTAATTAATTTAGTTAATTAATTTGGATAATTAAAATGAATTAAAAAGGAATTAAAATAAATTAAATAATTAAATTGGAAATAAATTATTAAAGGGGCATTTTGGTCCACTTTATTTTTGGGATGGAATTTGACGAAACGAGTTGCGCCATTGCATCCGGCTCATCGAAACGAGTCTGTTGACGATCGGAACGTCTCGATCTGAGCTTCGGATAGTTTGGAGGACATAATGGTCATTTCCAATTTTGAGAAAAATCGATAAAGCCACGTGGGCCAATCGGATCTGGTCTTTTCTCTCTCTCTCTCTCTCTCTCTCTCTCTCTCTCTCTCTCTCTCTCTCTCCCTCCTCCTTTTTCTCTCCTCCTGCGTACTCTCTCTCTCTCTCCACGATACCGACCCTCTCTCTCTCTTCGATTCTCTCTCATTTCGGCACGGCTAGGCTTGAGACCACCACCGATCGACTCGTCTCCTCTGTGGGGTCAAGACCCACCGCCTTTTGCCGCCTGAAACCTCGGATTCCGGCGACGGTATCGACTGGTATTTTGTCGGTTGTTCACGGTGGCTTGATGCGTCTTCTCCGTCGCGCAAGGTATGGTTTCGACTCCTCTCTTCGTGCTTAAGCTGTTTTAGGGTGGGTGTTGGACGATTGTGTCGTTTGGATATCGGATCTAGAACCTAGGGTTTGGCGGATTTTCGAGTTGATTTTCCGGCCAGTTAACGGCCGGTTCTTGGCGGTTCAGGTGGTTTCGAACTCCTGGAGTGGTGGTGATCAATTTGGTATAAGGGTTGATCTTTGGAGTTGAAGTTTGGTGGTTGACCGGATTTGCTCAAGACACCCACCACCCACGGTGTGCGTGTGGCGGCTCGTGGTGGTGGTGTGGTGGCGGTTCTGAGTTCCTAAACGATCCTCGTGTCGCTACGAACTCGTACGTGTGCGCGGATTCTGATTCGGACGTCGTTTGTCGATCAAACCAACGTACGCCTATTGCGCATTTCGTGGGTTCAATGTGTTCGGACCGTTGGATCGAATCCGAATTCACGTATGTGGTTCCTCGTATTTCTAGGAACGTATAGGATTTGACAGATCGTGATTCGGAGTCCCGGATACTCCGGATCAATGACTTGAAGCTTGAATTAAACCGCGAAGTGCACGATCGGACGGTCCGATCGTGCAATCGTGCGATCGTGCACGATCCGACAGTCCGATCGAGACCAAACTTTTAGGATATGTTGTTTAGGTCGTGTTGAACCTATATGAACTTTCAGATGTAAGTGTGGAGGTCATGGGACCTACGGACCCTGTTTGACCTATTCGGTCGGTTTGACCAAGTTTGACTAGGGTTGACCGAGCGTCTCCCGAGGTCGCCTTGCCACGTAGTTGACTTTGTTGGACTTCTAGGAATGTCTGGAACCTTTTGGAAGTCGTGGGCTCCGCAGGCCCGGGTTGACCTAAACGGGGTGTTTGACCGCCGGTTGACCGTGAGTCTTCCGGGGCGGTCCCACCGGTTTAAAGAGGTAGTTTGACCTTAGAATTTTTTGTATGACGTACGTGCACCTTAAGTCGGGTTTTGGTAGGGTTTGAATTTAAGGTTCTCGTTCGGTTCACTTTACTAATCCAATCCTCGTATCTATCGCTTTAGGTACTCTGTTTCTGCTACGCAGCATGCGGGACCCTTTAGGGTTATGCAGCGTGGGACCAACGGTGAGTGGACTTTGTTTTCAATGAGCATGATTTCATTGAATTGCATGGTATGCATAAAAGGAGATTTAATGATTGTTTTAAATCTTGAATTTGATAACGTTATAAGTCTGGACTTGACTTTGGTTGTTTTATATTAAAAGAATATGCATATGAGGCTTTTGCATGATTTGGGTTTCAAATTTGTATGTGCGGCCCTAATGTTATATTTTATTAGTATTTATACCTTTGGGTATTGAACGGACGTGGTGAACTCCGGTGGTTTTCGTATTGGATTTTGGTTATATAAATGAGCTATATTAAGCTTGGAACCGTTATATTATATAAAATATGGATTATTACACCTAATTGGGACTTTAATGGTTTTCTTTGGTTATTATATTTCAACAAACGTTATATTATATTTTAAGGATATAATTAGGTTAGATTGGACATTCGTATCGTCCGATCGATGTCACACTCGGTTCGGGCGTATATATATATATTTATATATTATATGAATAATGATTATACTTTGAATAAAGGTTTTCAAAAAATGTATATTAATGGTTTAAGAAACGGTGAACTAAACTTTGGTTATATATATATATATATACACACACTTGGTTATTTATTTTGAATCTTGGATTTGAAGATTCAGGGTTTTAATGGAATTTATTTAATAATTACGTTTATGAACTTCGGGTTTTCGGTTTAAGTATTGGAGCCTTCATGGCTATATTTTATGATATGTATATCATTGCGATTTACGTTTTATTCGGATTTTGAACTGATATGCTTGACTTCAGCATCGATTGATATTGGATTATATTTCTGAGTATGATTTTAAATGAATATGACGTTTCATTGATTATGAATTTGATTTGCGGTCACTTAACCCTTATGTCTA
The DNA here is from genome assembly GCA_024362665.1 of Prunus padus. NCBI lineage: Eukaryota > Viridiplantae > Streptophyta > Magnoliopsida > Rosales > Rosaceae > Prunus > Prunus padus. The sequence goes on from JANFAM010000020.1 coordinate 7,971,840, forward strand.
TTTTAAATATGGAAATATATGTTTGGGACGGTGATGCCCTTATGTTGATTATATATGTTGGTTATGGGATTGATGGACTTGTATATGTCCGGGTGTTTGATGTTTGGGGTTGGGTACATTGTGATTGAATATATATATATATATATATATATATATATTGTTATCGCGTGGTGATTGATGTGTGTGCGGGTAGCACCTTGTATTGTACCTCACCCTGTTCTGTTACTGATCATCGCCTGGCGATTGATATGATACGGTTATTTGGATACGGTTTGATCCGGTACATACCTTAACGGAGTGTAGCTGTAGACCCTTAACGGGGTAGTCTGCGCGCAAGACTTATTTCAGACTTATGGGTATTGAGGATTCTGCCATACGGGCTGGGTAGCTTAGTCAATTTTGGACTGCTTGACCCTGGGCACGAGGCCATTGTGATGCTGACCCGGTGTCCAGTTAAATCCTGGGCACGAGTCACATCAGCAATGTTGTCCCGGTGTCCAGTTAAATGATCCCCTGTTGGATTGTTTCCCCTGATACTTGATTGGGATTGAGGTTATATTATACTTATACGCGTGTGTTAGTACCCTCATATTCTTATTTCTTTTAGTGAGGATCTCTCCTTACTTGTCGTGCTTGCGAGCACGTGATTGTGAGTTGGGGAAGATTGGGAAACTTTGCACTTACTTTGACTTCAGTATTTGATTGGATTTCAGTACTTGTTATGCTTTACTTGTTGGATTGTAAATCCGGATTTGATATATTTATATATATTTATATAAATGCTTTGAATTACATTTAATGTCTATATTGCTGTCGAGTTAGGTTTTCTTGACGTAAACGAGTTATTCGGCATTTTTAAGGTTTGTTTTACCTTATGTGAATTTATTCCATCTTTATGCTTTTACGTTAGCAAGTCCTTTTGTTTATGTTTTATAAACCTGCATGGATTGATTTGAGAGGTTATGCCTCGGAAAAGGTTAAAGGTTGGTTTGCTCGGAATACGATGTTAGTGCCGGAATGTTTTCACATATTTTGAGATAATATGGTTTTTAAATCAATCACGTATATAAAGGATTTCATATGCATGGTTTGCAATGTTTTAAAAAGGTGGGGTTAGTATATTGTTTTAACTATGTAAAACCTTGTTTTTGTCCACTCACACTCTTTCTGTTTTGCGCCCCCCAGGCCGTAGTTGCTTCGTTACTGTTCGGCCGTGCGCTTCTCTTCTCGAGCTTCCTTAGAAGGGTAGGATTGTCATCCTTGAACCCTAAACTCTGTATTCGGTTATTTCTATTCCGCTAACTCTTAGATTGCTCTGTTATCGCCCATTAGGGTTGAATTGTATGGCCGAAGGCCTGTTATGTATTGGTGTATGCATGCTGGCATTTGGGGATTGTTATCTGTTGTGTTGTTGACAGGTTGTTAAGTTTGGGGTTGTTCATATTGTAGGGGAGACTCTGTCCGATTTTTGGCAGAAGTCTCGGTCCCTTGTATGTTGTATTGTCAGGAAGAGGGCTTCTTTTAGAATGTGGGCCCGGCATTGAGTTAATGTCGGATATTAGCAGGGTCTGCCTCGGGTTCCGGGGTGGAATTCGGGTCGGGTCCTGTCACTTTGGGTCCATCTTTACAACCTGCGCAGTGTATTCAATGGTGAACTCAAGATTATTATTTTTTAAATAAGCTGGACTTGGATTTTCCTTAAGAAATTCTTTATCAATCATCTTCACATAATTACAAATTTATGTGGAATAAATATTCTTACAAAGAAAGAGCATTAACTAACTTTTTTTTTTCTTTGGCTATTGCATGAAGTAACCTTATAAAGTGAGCTACTTTCCAAAAAAAAAAAAAAAAAAAACCTTATAAAGTAAGCAAAATACTAACTAAAAATATATGTTTTGTTTTATTCAGTTAATTTCCTTTAATATACTGGTCACAAACGGAGAACAAGAAAGTGGTCGTGGGTAATGACACTTCGCTTAATTAGAATACTAGTTACTGTACCAAGGAAAATAAAAAGTAAAACATTGCTGAGTGAGGTGATGCACCCGTACTCAAGGTCATATCAAATGTTTGCTTAATTAGAATGCTAGTTAAGAATCTCAGCATCCTATGCGAAATTTAAATTGGGGCCCTCCTTATATCATCTAACATGAGAATACTTTATAAAAAATTACAGCCATAAACCAATAAAAATAATGAACACATTTTTTATTTATTATAAAGTCATGCACAGCCTAGTGGTATTGTATGGTAAAATTGTTTGATTGGTATGGGTAATGCTCCTTAGTGCCATTTTATGAAGAAATGTTTGTTATTTTGAAAAAATAAGTAAAAAGAAAATCACACAAGTGGGAACCAAACCAATACCCCTAAATGTATAGAAGGGTGACAAAACCAACTATGTTAGGCACACAATCGTGTCATTATGTTGCGCGCTTACATTTATATATATATATATATATATAAGTAAAAATATATGGGGACTTTGTGCGGTGGTACCATTTGCCCACCTTGAGGGCCGCCCCTTGTTCCCACCGGGCCTTCATTGGGTTCTATATCATAAGCACATAGAAAGGAGTTGTGTTTATCTTAATTACTTATGAGTCATTTCATTATTTCAAGGACTCCAAGTTATTTTACCTTAAGAGGTGGTCAACAATATGATAAGTAAATATGGTACAAATAGCATTATTGTTAAATTAATAGGGAGGTGGCTGGAATGTAAACTTGGTATCTCTTTCAAAGAAGATAAATGTCACTAAACTAAGAGCTAGAAGTGAGCTTTAGTTACCAGCTAACATTCACAATTTTTTTACTACACAACAGAAGTACTTTTCTTATTCTTTTGGTGGTAAAAATAATGAGGCAAATTAGGAGATAAAGGAAGGAGGTTAAGACGCTGCCTGTGATAAAAACCAAGCTATGTAAAGTACGTAGAAATTGGACAAAACTAAAACAACAGGTAAAATAAAGCAAGTATAAGTAAAATTTCCGCAAGAATAAGTCGCATATATACCTGACCGAAGAAAGCACAAAAGAAACTGTGAGCTTTTAGAACAAATATTTCATTGCCAAGGCACGTGATATGTATATGCTGAAATGAAGCTTGTTATTTATAAGCCCTCATTTGCCTTTGGTGGCTGGGAGAGTCTTGTCGATTTCCACCACTTGCTTCTTTAATAAATATATCAAACTGAATAATTGATGATGGGAATAAGCCTGAAATATTGTCAACCTTTCTGTTCCCCATTACCCACGCTATTGTAAATAAATATATATGATTAATTCTTTATGATGAAAATAAAATTAGGAGATAACCTCTCAGGTTAAACACTTGAATACAAAATATATCAAAATAAGAACATGATGATGAGCTTGTTTAAGTTTTATCTTTTAAGTTGTGACATGAAAATAGCTATGGTTAGAAAATATATGTTGATCAATATAGTTAAATAAACTACGCTCATCTTGGGAGAAATATTTACTTGACTGAAATATTTGCTTGGTTTGTCTATATCTCAATTTGCAAACTTTTAGCTTGGGCCTTATAAATTGCAGTAAAAAACTTTACAAATATTGACTTTGACTTCTGTATAAATAAATAAAAAAGGAGCATGATTTTCCTCTCTTTCGTTTTTTAATACTTTTTAATCAATTTTGTTCCTTTTTGTTCTTTCTCTTTCATATTCTACTCTTATCCAACATTATATTATCTTTTTTTCTTTATATATATTACCCAAAATTAAGTATAAAGAAAAAGAAATAATATAAAAGTGAAGTCAAAAGAAATAATTGTTGAGTAAGGGTAGAATATGAAAGAGAAAGAACAAAAAAGAACAAGATTGATTAAAAATTATTTTAAAAAAATAAAAGGGAGTGTAAGTGGACAAAAAAGAATGGGAAAATCAGCTCCCTAAAATATATATATATATCATTTTATGGGTGTTGACAACAGGAGAATTGCTTCACTAAGTCCGTTGCTTGCATTTTTTCGGGTGTGGATCAGAGTAGCCTGATGGTTGTAATGTTTTTGGGCAGTATATATACATGTATTGTATTCATTTCCCCATGTGCTTGTGCTGCTTGGCAGCCATAGAGATGCATGGACATGTGGAGTTGTTGATCCCAATAGTGGAACTCCGGTGTTACTTGACATTCCTCACAGATGCTAATTTGATGCATTCGGGTTGGATACTTGACGAAAAATCCCTGAAACTTAACAGAAATTTTAACTAAGTTAGACGTAGGTAGTGAATTGCAACACTTTACATAATTTAGGTGGTTAAAAATAAAAATTGAAAATTCATATGATATTTATATAAATTTTCCAAAATATTAATACAAATCCCACCTTAGAGTTACAAATTATTATATAATGGGCCCTTTATAAAGTTTACCAGTATTTGTTTTGGCATGGCACTCAATGGATCCATCTTTTGCTTATATGAACAGTATCTTGATGCCAAGTCAACCATTTTTAATCTCTCTCACAAAAATAGAAACTTAGTTTTTCTCTTAAAATAAGTTTTTGTTTGTTGGCCGTATGTAAGCAGAAATGAGAAAAAAATGAGCCTACTGACTGTTACGTCGAAAAAAAAAAAACTAACTGGATGACAAGGATTCGGAACTTTAAAATTATTTTTCTTTACTTTTAAAGATTATGGGCCAAACTGCCAACTGGCATTAACTTTGAAGAAGGATGGTGCATAATGTAATACAGCCGTTTTTTTTTCAAGGCCTCTCCTAATGAAAGGGTCGATAAATTTCTACAAACTCACACACTCGCCGATGAGGGGGTCGAGCCCAGGACCGCTTGTGGGAAGAGACAAAGCCCCAACCACTACACTGTGGTGCCCTTCCGCAATACAGCCGTATTTTAAACAATGGTGTAGTGGCTGCAACATGCCAGTCACGTGGGTGTTTTTGTGGCATCGTTCTTATAGGTGAAATTCTATTCTTTTGGCAGGCCAATGGTTGTTTTTGGAATAATTAAAAGATTAATGGTTTAAGAAAAATTAAAATCCACCCTTAGTAGTTAGCACTTTTCTAAATTTTTGAGCAAGAGTACCTGCTTGCCTTTCTTTCTTCTTACACATAAAAAGCTGTTTGTTTCTAAATGGTATAGTACCCAAACATTCTGGTGATTTGTCAGAGTGGAAAAGACTGTCTTTCCATTTTAGTTATTTTCTTGAAGCTACTTATTTTCATCCTAGAAAGCAAAATAAAGTACTCAAAATATACATGTTCTATGTGACACTAAGCAGGGTTCTAATATTTCTCCTTCAATTGTCTCTGCTTCAGAAAAGTTTCAAGACAAGAATATCTCAAAAAGAGGGAGCAAAAGAAATTGGAGGAAATCAGGTATGGAAAGAATTATCTTTTGCTTTTACGTAAAGTTATCTCCCCCGACATGTATCTCAGAGACGTTATAGAGGATGAGCAATACTTATTTGATGGCGTGAAGCTCACTGAAGCAAAATATCGCGAACTAAGGTAATGAAAATGCAGTTACCTAATTACTTTGCTATGATCAGTCAAGAGATTATCAAATTAGTCATGCTTCACTGAATAATTGTGAGACCCTCTTGCCAAAGTCACTCAACATTAGTTGTTGGAATTGTTACGAAGTGGTTTATGTTTCATTCAGATGCTATGCAATTAAGGAAGTCATGAGAATTAGGGATGATCAGGGGTGATAACAACATCACTACCTAGATTTCATCTAACCGCTATAAAAGTGGTGTAGATGACAGGTGTTTTATAATTTTATATGTAATGCATTAGTTGACAAAGCTCTTCCAAGAATCGAAAATCAATAAACTGTAACCCATATCAGACTGATTTAGGGTTTTGATCATTGCCAAAAGCATTTAACTTCTGTTTACATTTTTGTTCTCAGTGTGTATTTGATATGTTTATTTTTTATTATTTCATTTCCATTTGTCTAAGTGAACCATGATTTTGTTTTGATACTAGAAAACTTGACTCAGAGATTTTGGAGGCAGAGCGCGAGCATTTCAAGTATGTTGATTATATAATGAACATTTCCATTTGTTTTTATTAGTAAGTACTGAACATTGTACATATTCTATATTTTATTGTACAAGTATGTTGATTATACATTATTCCAACTGTTAATTATACATTATTGATTGCTTTTCGGGTTTTTTGTGTTCTGATGCCCTGTGGTGCTAATTGATATACGCTCTTATACTCATGTATTGTAGACTAGTAGTGCTAGAGAGAAGTTGTTGAGTTTCAACTACTTAGTTGTTCTCTGTTTTTGATGTTCGTTATTTTCATTTATTATAATTCTGCAGTAGTTTTTCTCGCTTATTTTGTGCTACATTTTTTTTCTTCTCTCAGTAATATAATTATCAATCTGCTTTATTATAGTTGAACTGAATTTCATTTATAGTTATAAGTCAATATGATCAGGATGAACTGAATTTCATTTACACTAAAGGATCATTATATTCCTCTCATAATGAACCAACACCATAGATTAGGATGTATCTAACGCTAGAAGAATAAAACTTCTATGATTCTCATTTTTGGGGGGTTTATTCTTTTGAGCTCTGTTTTTTTTCTCTGTTTGGTGCACTGTTCAATTTGGTTTTTATTGCATTTAGTCTTCTTTCTATAGAAGATTTTTAATACATGTATGATCGATTGTTTGAGTTCTTTAGGTATCCTCTATTTGTTTTTCTTATAAGTTTTTATTTGTGTTTTGTGATTTTTAAATAAGATTGTTGGCATATCATAGAACAATGTGATCATAGATGTGTGTATTAGGAACAAAAAGATTTAGTGAGTGCTGACCATCAAAAGACTTGGGTAAGGCTGTTTTACAGTGATTGAATCAAAGAGATTGATCATTTTCTCTTCTCATACATGTTGCAATTGTCATGTTTCGGTTTCACTTTTGAAATTTATGTGGTTCTCCCTTTTCTTTCCAGTGCTTCTGACAAGAACTTAAATGTTCCAAGAAGTCGAGTTTCTGCAAAGAAGGACCAAAATGAAACGCAGGTGAGACCACTTAACCAGTTGAAGTTAAAATAATAATTGTCTCCTGCTATATTGATAGGGCTTCTCCCATATTGGTATGTTCAAACTTGACAATGTATAAATTCATAACTGACTGCATATTGAATCTTATTTTTAATTGGATTTAAACGAAGATCCTCACTGTTTTCTTCATGAATTTAACAGGTGTCATCACCTTCAACAAGTGCGTCTAGGGGACAAAGTCCTTGGCATGACAATCATGTTTATATTAACAAGAATATGCCATCAAACCACAGAGCCTCTTTGGAAAAAGATGTAAGAAATGGAATTCAATTTCTCTGTCTTCCAAAATTGTGTTTCGATAAATCTTTCTATAGCGTGAGGTGTGGCGGAGATTAATATGATTGTAGTATGCTTTTCACAGTTAACTTATCTTTAATTGGAAATTTGTTGCAAGCATTGGATAGTTATAGACTAGATATTCCAGACATTTCAAGTTATACAGCTTCCATCCTTTTTTTTCTTTCCAATGGTAGGGGAGTCTGGGGAAGATTTTGACTTACTGAAAAATGTGCAAGGTTCCTCCAAAGTTCCGATCTATAGAACATGTGTATGAATCTGAATCCACTATTATTTTACTTTTGAAATAGAAAATTTGGGTTTTCAAACTATAGGCACGCCATGTCTACAAAAGTGGATGGAATGCATGACTTGGTCAGGGGTGACTGGACAAATCTCTAACCATTTATAACTGTTGGTTTTCCATGTCATTTATGACACGAGCATAATATGGTTTACCCAAAACTGTATACACTTTTGCAGATCGAACAGCTGCAGTTGCATTTGCAGCAAGAGAAATCTATGCGCAATATGCTCGAGAGGGCAATGGGCCGAGCATCAAGTACTCTATCACTTGGACATAGGCATTTCTCTGTCCAGGTAGTTACTAACCTTTTCTTACTTTACTTTAAAGAGCTGTTGCTCAAATTAGTTTCTAATCTTCCCAAATACTGTGAATCCACTTTTACTAATATGGTTATATACTTTAGCATATGCATGGACAGAGCCGGCCTTGGGGGTGGGCGAGAGGGGCCTTGGCCATGGGCCTCCAGTTAAGGGGCCCCAAATTTTTTATATATTATATATATTATTGTTCAATTTATTATAAATAAATAATAAAAAACTGAAACAACAAGCGATGAAATTAGGTTTCTTTGTTTCCTCTTCCCATAAGGTTTCTTCGTTTCCCACGCAGAAACATAAACAACATGTGCTTGAGGAAGACGATTCCTCTTCCCGAAGGTGATTCCTCTCCTAGTTAGTTTCTCCATGGAAGAACTCTATTTAATCCACTCATCTCTTAATAATCCACCACCATATTTTTCTCCGTTTTCCCCATCTCTCTTCAATGCATGCATTATTTTCAGTTTCTCCTTTTTTTTTTTTCTCATATCATATTGTGACCTTAAGAATCAATCTCACACTAAAAGCTCACAAATTGTCTTTGAGATTGATGGTGACCAAGAGGGAAGGAACATGAGAAATTGAAAAGGTAATCATATTTATAATTTTTTTTTAATTTTATATTTGTTCCTATCCATCAAACTATTTTTTCAATTTCCAGATTATACACGGACAATAACTTTGTTGTTAAGAGACTTAGACTACCTTTATAATTGACAAGGTAGGATTATGCTCTATAATTGTTTATCGTAAAATCATTATTCACGCGCTCTATGTGCAACGTAAAATCATTTTATTTGTTATTTTTTCGCAATTGTATACTAAGGAAGGGCCCTCATTTAGTTTACCGCCTAGGGCCACCGAAAAGTCAGTCCTACTGCGCATGGAGGAAGATTAGGCTTTCAACACACATCAAGCAGCATATAAAACATGTTGTTAGTTTATTTTTATTTTTAACTTAAACTTGTTAAACAAAGCATGATGTCACTATTTAGATCTCCATGTCTATATAAATATTACTATTTTCCCTATATATTTTCACGACTTTGTACACATTTTACACAGTTTTAAAACCCGCAGCATCACGCGGGTTCCATTGCTAGTGGGTCTCAAAAAGTGGTGGAATCAGAATTATGGTATTATTGTGGTTGTATCTTTGGCGTAGGCTCGGAGTTGGTGAAGGCTTTGGACTAAGCTCTTGCAGTTCTGTTTCATTACTCTCCATTGGGCTTGATTTTATGGCCTGGTCTTGTAAAATGAGAAAATTATTATTAGCTAATGATATACTATTTTTATTTAATTTAAATTATAGGGAGGGGGATTCAAATTCGAGTGAGTGCAGGTGGAGAGCACATCCGCTCTAGCAAACTTGGATAAGCCCATATCTGCATTATTAGCTCTTATAGCTTCGTTGTTTTCATGGGCCCTAATTATGGGAAGGTAATGAAATTGCATATATTGTTTAGCCAACTTTGCTCATGACTCTTGTACTCCCTGTGCAGCTAAGATCTCTAGGAGTTTCCTACGTGTATAGGTTCAAATTCAATTCAGAATATTTTCCTTTAATTTCTTCGTATGTATGTACATCTTCTCTTATGGAGGTTCTTTAAAAAAAATTACCATTTTTCTCTTTTCTTTTTCGTTCAATAACCAATAAATAACAATGAAAACCTCAATTGAATTACAAAAACTGCAGCTTTATAATTTTGGGTGGGGTTAAAATATTATACGAAAAAAAAAATACTAAATTGGTCGAAGCCACCTGAGGTCAATTTGGTCAACGGATCAGGCCCTAAACTGCAGCTTGTATGTTACTCCAGTAATTAATTCGATAACTCAAATGATACAAGTAAAGATAACTCTATATAATACCATTAATAAAAATTTAAAATACATGTAATTATATTAAATGATTTGGCATGCCATATCATCTTTCACATCAGATGGTATACAATTGTGGTACAAAAAAGATGGTCTCCCTAGCATTATTCTTTATTTTATTAGTCTTCCACCCACTGCCGATGGTAAACATGCCTTGCAAGCTTATCTTTGTTTCAGCATCTTAACGCCAATATACCTGCCCAAAGCACAAAATTGAAGGGAAAAAGAATAGCAGCTTATCAAATCATTCCATCCAAATAAATGCTTAAATAATTTATTGCGGCTGTGATTAAGTGTGGATAACATACCTTCCTAACATCATAACGGTGGCCTGAGGATTGGTCCCTGGTGAGGAATTGAATGTAGATCCATCAACAACACGCAAGGCATTGATCCCCTTGACTCGTAAATCCCCATCAACCACCTTTCCCACAAGGCATCCCCCATGGTAGTGCCAAAATGTGGCTACTGTCTCTCGGCAAAATGATTCCAAGGATGCGGTATCTGTAAGGTTCATTGGTAATGGTGATCCAAAAAAGTTGAAACCATCCATACCAGGCAAATCTTGAGCCTTAAATGGTTTCAACGAATTTGTGCTTAATAAATCACCAACCTTCCTTGTGGCACTAACACAACGAGCAAGATCCAGCGGATTTGCAAAGTAGTTGAAGCGGACATTTGGACCAACTTTGACATCATAGGACGACTGCAGCGTAAGCGAACCATAGGACAAGGGTCCTGGAATTTTGTACACAAAGCGTCCGTAAGTTGAATTTATCTTTGTGGAGAAAACACTAAAGGGTGGAGTAGAAAATGGCAACCCCGAGTAAGCCTCTATGTAGAAATCGCTTGTGATACCAACAATCTCTGTAGTAGAGGCATCCAGGTGAAATGGAGGCAAAATTGTGATGAAATTACGAGGATTATCACTCATAAACTGTCCAATGTAAGGCTCGGGGTGAACAACTGGGATTTTGATAGATGAAAGGTAGGACTCTGGGCCAACACCACTAAGTAGCAGGAGTTGAGTGCTTCCAATTGCCCCGGCACTCAATATAACCTCTCCCTTACCACGTATGAAGGCCTTATGTGACCTCCCTTTAGAATCACTATACACGATTCCTCTAGCAGACAAACCTGCATGGTTAGAACAGATTGTAGTTATTATCGAATTATTGAAAACCGAAGATATCAATTAACATTTAATCTAATGGTATTTCTCCTGTCAATGTTCGAATACCCTGCTCGATCAACAAAGAAATTAAAGTAAAAGATGCAAATATATGAAACATACTTGGTGCGTTGGAAGAGAATATGATTCTCTCTACTGTGGCATGAACTGCAACTCGCAAGTTCTTTGGGTTTCCTAGATTAAGCAATTCCACAGCTCCATGTCTCCTTCCCTGATTGTCGAAAAGATTACCCGTGACCTTACTTCCTAGAATGTGATTTAAATTATATCCGTTGTCTGGAAGAACACCAGCCTCTAACAAACCTTCCTTCACAACAGATTGCCAACCTGACACATTCGGGCGGGATATGATAGTATTTTCAACCCATTGATAGGCCTTGCTAACCAAATCCATGTCCCATTCAATTCCTAAGTTTTCATAGAATTCTTTGTTGGCTCTAGAGTATAGACCAAAGTTGAGCATGCTTGACCCACCAAGAACCCTGCCTCTTACATTGTCCACACCATCTTCGGATGTGAACCTTTCAGCTGGCGTCTTTCCATCGTCTTCTAGCATGAGAGTTGTAAGAATCCCATCTTGACTCAAAACACTTGGATATGCACTTGGAACACTGCCCTTTTCTAGCAGGAGCACCGAGTACTTTTCTGATAAAGTTGCTGCTAATGGGCAGCCTGCTGTACCCCCTCCAACTACAATGTAGTCGTACACTTCTTCTAATGGCAGATCAGTGGAATTATAGACAAATTTCATGTAGCTTAAATCTGCAAAATATGAAGAGATGGAAGTAATTGAATTGTATCAGGAGAACCGTTTGTTATGAGCATAGTTAGTAAATAACCAAACGTGAAAATTTTTACAAAAAGACGGTGAAAATTCGTCTATTATGTAATTTTATAATATTTGTTTATTTCAATTTATTAATGTATGTTATTTATATTCAATAATATGTGAAAATATGTGTAAAATACGTGAATTTTTATGTATTATTTTTAAAAATATAAAAAATATATGTAATAAAAATGTGTATTTTATGTGTATTTGATGTGTGTACATAAAACGAAAATATTTTGAAAAAAAAAAACTTAAATACGTGTATGGTACAAGTATTTATCAAAGTTCGGTGTTTGTTAAAAAACTTATTTTTATGTTTTTCATTAGGAAAAGTATTTCAAATATATACTTATGTAAAACATTGTAGGTAAAGTATGCTCGCAGGGACAATGATATAAGTGTTATCACATGATTCACACCCATGAATATATATATATATATATATATATATATATATATATATATATATATATATATACCTATAAATTTGTATTTGTATATTCAAAATAATGTACCAAATAATATTTGTATCTGACTTCCCTTTTGTTAAATTTGTCTTCCATGTCATGATTCTTTCCAAAACTGATTTCAAGATACATGATGAATTATTGAGGAAATATTTTACCATGATCAGATGGAGTGGCGAATGATTGAACCTCAGATTGAGGATAGAAGACAGACAGGTACAAAAGAAATAGTACAGCATCAATTCTTGACTTTTCCATGTCTCTTTAGCCAGGCTAACGTATTTTATCCTGAAAAATTCAAAAGCAGTTTCAACAGCTTTCCAAGTGGGGATGCACTTCGGATTAATAAAATCGACAGAATAAAGACAAAGACAAAAAGAAAAAAAATATATTCTTTTTGACAGTATGATTCTTTCCAGAAATTCTTCTTTTTCTTCTTTTTTTCTTCCCTTGCATGGAGTTTCTAGATTGTAACACTATAGACCCTAGAGGGCACTTCAATTTTGGTTTCTCAAACATACGGAAACAAAAAAATGTTATGACAAAAAAAAAAACAAGGAAAACCTTAAGTGCATGCTCACATTCCTACACAAGAATTTGTTTTGTATGTTTAGAAGAACTTACAAATGTTCAATCATAAAAAAAAAATTGTGAGTAATTCATACTTGCAATGAAAAATAGCACCATGCCTATCGGCGACCGAAAGAACTCCATGCACAATGTGAGTTAGGATTTACCTTAGATCAAATTACTACTTCTGGTTATCTAATGCCACGAACTCCCCACACAAAATGACATAGATCTTCGAGGCCTTGTTACATATATATATGGGCCAAGGAGATCAAAATCAGAGAGATGGAGTTTGATTTTAATAATTAAGGCTTCTTTATTTCAATGAAAAGTCGCAATGAATTATGAGCGTTGAAATGAAACTAAGCATAGTTGGTAGTGTCGACTGGCAACTTGCTTCTTTATTTCAAATTTGGCAGGCCCGCTGCTGAGACGTGATGGACTTCAAGGGACAATTAATAAATGCATCCGAATAATTTTCAGATCTTTTTTATTTTATTTTATTGGTTTAACTTTGTATGATAGACCTACCAATAAGATATTTCAATATGAAAGGGATGAAAATTAATTAAAAAGTAAAAACGTGTGGAATGAAGAGCCAGATGAATGTTGAAGACGTAGTGTCTGAGGTCATGCATCCAGTGTGCAAACAGGATAAACAAATAAGCTTTGGGGATACAATGAAGCCCAATAAGAGTCACCAAACACGCTAAGAGACAATAATTTGAAATTATTTTTAGAGTTAGGTTCACTACACTTTTCTAAGAGAAATTCAGTATAAGTCCAAAATCGAAAACAGAAGTTGTATGCAATTTTCGTATTTGTTGTTATTAATACAAGTCTTTTGATTTTTGTGGCACGTATGATTGCATTCCTTTTTTTATTTTTTTGATATTTACATTTTGTTTTTTTCATTTTTAAATTACTTTTTTATTCCCATCAAGCCCCTAAAAATTAAATAAAATAAGAAATTAAGTTTTATCATAATAATTATGATATTGTCAAAATGATACAAATGACAAATACTGGGAAGGCAAGTTAAGTGTAAACGGCTCATCTCTCTCCTCCCCATCTTCTACATCTTCATCATCCTCCCCTTCAATCTCCACTCATTCCATCTCTGTGGTCCCACAACTTTCTTTCTGGTTTGGCTTGGCATCTTCAAGTGTCCCCTCTTCTCCTTTAACCTTGGCCCCTTAAACAAGAACCCCACCAACACTTTTTCAATTCATCTCCATAGCTTGCCTTCCCATCAAAATAAAACAAAACCCCGTCAAAAACCAGCCCCAAACACAGATCAAAACCCACTAACCCCCAAAACAGCACCAAAAAAAAGTGGTTTTCAGGATTGCAATTTGGATTCCATCAGCCTCATATGGTTTCTTTGATCTAATAAACATCACTGCTGCGATGAACAATTTCTCTTTTCAGAACAATCTTGGAGCAATCGGATTTGGTTCTGTCTATAAGGTAGCCGCCCTCAGACAATCATTTCACTTTTTGGTGTTGTCATGCATTCGTTATTTGATTTCTAATAGTTTGCTCAAAAGAATATGAGTTAAGTTTGGATTATAATTTCAGGGTGTGCTTTACAATGGACAGGAAATAGCAGTGATAAGGCTATCAAGATGAATAGAAGATCCTATGAATACTTGAAAAAAACAGAGCGCTGTTTGAATTGGACATGATGTTATATTTACCTAGTAATTAGGTACATAATTTTATATTCACCTAGTATTTAGGTATATTATCTTATATTTACCTAGTAATTAGGTACAATATCTTATATTTACCTAATAATTAGGTATATTATCTCATATTTACCTAGTAGTCAGGTAAATATTTGCTGGGAATACATCATCAATAATACTCCCTACTTTCATTGTTTTATATGAACTTCTTTTATTTGTTCTTATGCTTGAAACCCCACAAATCAACCTGATGAATATCGATATTGATATTGATATTGATATCGATATCGATATCGATATTGATATTGATATTAATCAGTTTATTAAGCTTAGGTAAATCGACTCCATATTAATAATCTACCTCAGATTATTAAAAGATAATAATCTGAGGTAGATTATTGTCAATAGGTAGATAAACTCTTATTATCCATAAAATATCATCAATATTAATAAGGATATATTAATAAACACTTGATAATATTTATGATATTAATAAACTCTTGATAAAATATTGTCAATAGGTAGATAATATATCAATATTATCTACCTATTGATAATAAGTATATTATTATTGTCAATAATATTATCTACTTATTATTGACAATAAATTACCTATGACTCCAAAAAGGAAAAAAAAAGGATGTTAAAAATATCGATATTGATATTGAAAAAAAGATGTTAAAAATATCAATATTGATATTGATATCGATAATATCAATATTGAAGTGGACATTATTATTATATAAAAAAATAGGTCGATTATTGTCTATAAAAAAAAAAGTAGATTATTATAAATAAATAAAAAAGATAATAGGTCAAGAACTGTCAATATCAATATTGACAGTTTTATATTGATATTTTGATGAAGAGTTTATTAATATATTAATTATTATATACCTATTGATAATAAGTAGATTATTATTGTCAATAATATTATCTACTTGTTATCTTTTCTTAACTTCCATATCAATATATGGATAATAATATTGACAATAGGTAAATAAACTCATATTATCCATAAATAATAATACTATCAATAATATGATCTAACAATGGATAATAATTTGTCAATAATATTATCTACTTATTACTCCAAATTAATATCAGTATTGATATCAATATCAATATCGATATTGATATTTATGTCGATATCGATATTGATATTGATATTTATGTCGATATCGATATTGATATTGATATTGATATTGATATCGATATTGATATTGATATTGATCACCGGAGCTGCGAGTGGGCTTGGTTCTGCGGTTACTGTTCATCTTCCCCAAAAATTCTGCAGTTTCCCCTGTTTTTCCAAATTTATACCCAGAATTTGTGAGACAATTTGACCAACCTAGAGTTAACGAATTTGGGCAAACTTATAGTGGTTTTGAAGCTTATCCTCTCTAGTTTCTAACCCAACAAATGATACTCAAAACGGAGCTAAAACGAAGGAGAAAACTAGCTCCAAAGTTGTACTTGTGACTGGTTTTTCTGCAGAAAACAGATTTTATTCCAAAATTTGCACGAGGTTTTGACGTATCAAAACTCCACAAAATTCAGCCAAAACAATTGTGTTTTGTTCCTTGCCAAGTCTATTTTAAAACCCAACAAATTTCTTACTCAAAACCTCAACGGATTGGGAGAAAAAGAGAGCCAAAGTGAGGCTCACGGACTGAAATTTTCCAGAAATTGAAAATTTCCAGTTCGATCCTAAGTCGTTTCCAACCATTCCAACATTCCTAGATTGTTACCAAAGCTCCTAAAACTCTTCTAAAGTTCATACCTACCATTGAAACTGTTCGTACCAAAAATAGCACAAGCCTTGATCTGCAGTTTTTGAAGGTCAAAATTGGGGTGGACGAAAGGCCCAAGGTATTAAAGGCTCATCCTACATTCGTAAAAGCCCAAAGATGGAGTCAGCCAGGCCCAACGGCCCTCCAGCCGCAATTATTGACCAAAAAGACTATGGTCAACGAAGCGTTTCGGAGACACCAGCGCATCGGACACAAATGTCCGATGCTTTATGTCTCTTTCTAAATACAAATGCCACGTCTCCTTTCGGACAGGAATGTTCGAAAGTGAATATTTTAAGGAAATCTCTCTTGCAAGTTGGATTTTTTAGAGATTGGTTAAACCTCACCACAATTTGGTTTAATCACTGAAAAATCCGAGCATGACCCACCAAATCAGAGGAAGTATGGTCTACAGCAAGTGGAGGAGCGTAGTAAGTAGAGGCGTTTCACACCACCATTAATGTGATGGCCACCTCATTTAATGCGGTATGGCCACTATTCCCATCAGAAAAGGTCTAACCCATCAGCACGAAATACTGGGAGGCCATCCCCAAGATTTTCTGGTTCAAATCAACCTGCAAGATCGCCCCACTACAAACCAGAAAATCTTCACTTTGACGATTCCTTGTTCATTTTCAGGTCACATCAGTAGAGGCAGGTTTTCCACAAGTGGCAACCAGGCTGCGTTCATCTACGTAATTCCCAAAGGCCATACAGACACCACCAGCAAGGAGATTAGTTTGCCTATATATACTAAGTCCCAATGACAGCGCGAACACACACAACTTCAGCCAAAAACCCAGACTCAACGTCTCAAAACCAAGACTCAACGTCTTAGACTCAATCTCTTGCAAAGTGTCTCTCTGCAGACAAAGCCAAGACTTGACTCAACTCCCTTCGCTTTCTTTAATTTCCCAGTTGAAAACTCCTTGTTGGAACTCTCTTCTTTTCCCAAACACATAGCTCTGTCTAATTCCCAATTGACAACTCCTGATTGGAATAACTTTGCCATTGTTTGTAACCTATATGCTCTGCCAGCAACGCCTGGTATGATTTGATAGTTGGTTTTGATTTCCAGCTCATCCATTTCAAAGCGAGTCTCCCTACCTGCGATACGGGCTAGTTTCTGGTCGCAAGTACTACTAGTTTGTTAGTATCGGACAACACGACACTGTCGCAGACAGACCATTGTCTTCTAACCGATACTGTAGACCTTCTGTCCGATTGTACCATTTTTAGCTTTTCTTGTTTGTTGATTTATTGTATTTAGATCAGTCTCGGTCTAACCAGACTTGTATTCAATCATTAATGAAACTATCATGTTTATCGGACTGATTTTAGTACAAAGATCCACCATTGAAGGTTCAGTCCGATCAACGGATTAGAACATTGCCTTTCCTGCAGTTTGCTTAATCATACTTGAAACATCAAAAGTCCTCTTCAATGAGGCAGAAAAAGAACCTATCCAAAGCCAGATTCCCCTCTTTGGAGTGGCCTTAGTTAGAAGAAAGATAAATGAGCGCAGTCATATCCATCAACCCTTCTTCTTTCTACTAGAAGAGTATCACTAGTAGTGGCACGCCTTTCGCATCCCTTCGAGGAACAGTCTCCGAATCCACATCAGGTTCCTTGAAGCACAAGCAAACCAAACACAAAGCCGCTGAGTTGTCAAAGTACAGCCTGCTCAGCGGCTAGGGGCATCACAAGGTGTTCAGAAGCGTTTCCAGATGAACATAAACTTATCAAAAACTCAAAATGGAACCAAAATCATAAACACCCAAACTTGATAATTTCTCTATCCACCCAACCCGAAAATAACAATCCCAACTCTTCCAATTCAATTTTCTATCCCTCAAAAGACTCAAAATACACTTAAAGGGACTAGAATCACACAAACACAAAGTTAAAACCCAGAAATCTGAAATTTTACTCACCTTTGGAGATCTCTCATTTCTTTCTCCTATTCTTCCTTCTCCTCCTCACTATCCTTCTCCTTCTACCCACAATAACATCTAACTTAAACCATCATCCCACCAAGATGGTTTAAGTAGATTATTGACGAAGATTTTATTAATATATTCAATATATTGATGAAGATTTTATTAATATATTCAATATTATCTACCTATTGATAATAAGTAGATTATTATTGTCAATAATATTATCTACTTGTTATCTTTTCTTAATATCCATATAAATATATGGATAATAATATTGACAATCGGTAGATAAACTCATATTATCCATAAATAATAATATTGTCAATAATATTATCTAACAATGGATAATAATATTGTCAATAATATTATCTACTTATTACTCAATATCGATATCGATATTTATATTGATCGGTTCATTAAGCTTAGGTAAATCGACTCCATATTAATAATCTACCTCATATTATTAAAAGATAATAATCTAAGGTAGATTATTGTCAATAGGTTGATAAACTTTTATTATGTGACGTCCCTGGCCCTTAATTAAAATTAAATAAAATAAATGACTTGGGTTAATTAAAAAGGAATTATTTGGAATTAAATAATCAAAAATGGAATTTAGATAATTAAATTAAATTAAAGGGGTTTTATGGTCCACTTAATTTTCAGACGCGAATTTGGCGAAACGGGTTGCGCCATTGCGTCCGGATCGTCGAAACGAATCCGTTGACGGGCGGCACGTTTCAATATGAGGTCGGGAGCTTGAGGGGCATTCTGGTCATTTGGCAAAAGCAATAAAATTATAAAAGTACCCCAGATTGGCCAATCAGCTTCTTTCTCTCTTCTTCCTCACGCGTTCTCTCTCCTTTTTTTCTCTCTTCCAAGCAGCCGGCGCCTTCTCACCTTCAAAACACCACCGTCCGGTCACGGCTGGACCTGAGACCGGTCCCAATCGACGCGCCTCCTCCTTCCGGTCAAAACCCACCTGGTATCGTTGGCTGAAACTCCGGTTATCGGCGACTGTAACGACACAGAGTTCCGACGAAACCTTCATAATCGGCGGCGACTCCTCCAGCCAACGTCTGAAATTTCCGGCCAAACATTAATCGGTTTAGCCTCGATCCTGTGGCTTGCCGGCCGGTTTTGATTGGCCGCCTCCTGATTCAATTGGTATAGGCCTTGATTCGATTGGTATAGGCCTTGCACCGTGGTTCGAAGAATTTTGATTGGCCAGATTTACTCTAGCCACCCACCACCCACGGCGGCGCATGGCGGTGGTGTGGCGGCGGCTCTGCCACACGTGCCGCCGTGGGTGGTGGTTACCTCGTGTCGTTGTGAACGCGTACGTGTGCTCGGATTTCCATTCGAACGACGTTTGAACCTTGAACCAATGTACGCATTTTGCGCGTTGTGTGGGTTCGATGTGTTCGAACCGTCGGATCGAATCCGAATTCACGTATGTGGTTCCTCGTATTTCAAGGATCGTATAGGAATTGACGGATCGTGATTCGGAGTCCCGGATACTCCGAAATCACCAACCCTAGGGTTAGGTTAATTTATAACCGTCCGATCGTACAATTATGAGCGATCCGACCGTCCGATCGAGACCAAACTTTCAGGATATGTTAATTAAACCGTAAGGAACCTTTAGGAACTTTCAAATCTAATTTTGGAGGTCGTGGGCCCCACAGGTCCGGTTTGACCTATTCGAAACGGGTTTGACCAAGCTTTGACCGCACGTCTCCCGAGGTCGTCCCGCTGCCCAATGAATGTTATTGACCTTAGAATTGGTCGTACGAGATTACTTGTACGTCGGGACGGGGTTAGTTAAGGGTTTGATTTCAAGTTATCGTTCTAAAGTTCGGTTGTTAATCTTTAATCGTATTCTTGAAATTAGGTACGCAGACACCTCGTACTTCACAGGCAGGACCCTCCCAGGGTCAGGCTGCTTGGGACTACTTGTGAGTGGACTTTGTTTTCAAATACACATAACTGTTAATGAATAAACAAACATGCATATGAGTTTAACGATTTCAATACTATTGACTACTTTGAAAATCTTTGTTAGTCATTGAGTTTGGACGCTTGCGTTCGGATATTTGTATTTTGGGATGGGTACATATTTATGGAATGAAATTTGGGAAGTATATGAATATGTATAAATGGATTATTGTGTGGCAATTGATGTGAGTGTTGTGAACACCGTGTTATGTACCTTCCCCTACTATTCTAATACGGTTACTAAATTATGGTTCGATCCGGTACATACCTTAACGAAGTGTAGCTGTAGACTCTTAATTGAGTAGTTTAGTCAGCGTGCAGGACTAGTTCTGACGTATGGGTATTGAGTATTCTGCCATACGGGCCGGGTAGCTTAGTCCATTTTTGGACGGCTTGACCCTGGGTACGGGGCCATTGTGATGTTGTTCTCATATCCAGTTAAACCATCCCCTGTTGGATTGTTTCCTCGGTACACTTGATTGGTGTTGAGATGTTATATTGTATATATATGTGTGGGTTATTATATTCGTATTCGTATTGATGTTAGTGAGGATCTTTTCTCGCTTGTCATGCCTACGGCCGGTGATTATGTGATAATGGGAATTGTACCATGATGTGATGTTCAGGCTATTATACTATTGTTATGGGATTTTGATTATTCAACTGAAAATCTATATAATGTTTTGAACTGCATGATTTCAGCATTGGTTTTGAAACGGTGGGGTTAGTATGTTGCTTTAACTTATGAAACTTTGTTTTTGTTCACTCACACTCTTTCTGTTTTGAGCCCCACCAGGCCGTAGTCGTAGCATCTGAGCTATTCGACCGAGCGCTCCTCTTCTCAGGCTCGACTTGACTGTAGGGCACTTGCCCCTATATTGTAAACACTTTTATTTCTGCCACCTTACGTTTGTATACTCTAGTTATGCTCTGTATCGCCCATTAGGGTTGAATTTGTGGGCCTGAGGCCTTGATGTATCTTGTATGCATGCTGGCAGTTGGATATACATTTTCTATATGTTTTTATCAGGTTGAATCTTTTTGGGAATGTTCTTATTTCAGGGGAGACTCTGCCCGATTTTCGGCATGAGTCTTGACCCCCCTTTCTCTTTTGTTTACTGAAGAGGGTTTCTTTTTAGTAAGTGGGCCTGACATTGAGTTAATGTCGGTTGTCAGCAGGGTTCGACACGAGTTCCGGGGTGGAATTCGGATCGGGTCCTGTCATATTATCCATAAAATATCATCAATATTAATATGGATATATTAATAAACTCTTGATAATGTTGATGATTTTAATAAGCTCTTGATAAACTATTGTCAATAGGTATATAATATATCAATATTATCTACCTTTTGATAATAAGTATAATATTATTGTCAATAATATTATCTACTTATTATTGACAGTAAATTACCTATTACCCCCAAAAGGAAAAAAAAAGGAGGTTAAAAATATCAATATCGATATTGAAAAAAAAAAGATGTTAAAAATATCAATATTGAAATGGACATTATTATTTTATAAAAAATGGGTCGATTATTGTCCAAAAAAAAAGGGTAGATTATTATAAAAAAGATAATAGGTCAAAACTGTCAATATCAATATTGACAGCTTTATATTGATATTATCAATATCAATATGATGATAATATAAGTATTGAGATTGATATCAATATCAATATTGATATATTGATGAAGAGTTTATTAATATATTCGATATTATCTACCTATTGATAATAAGTAGATTATTGTTGCCAATAATATTATCTACTTGTTATCTTTTACGAATATCCATATCAGTATATGGATAATAATATTGACAATAGGTAAATAAACTCTTATTATCCATAAATAATAATATTGTCGATAATATTATCTAACAATGGATAATAATATTGTCAATAATATTATCTACTTATTACTCCATATCAATATCAATATCGATATTGATATTGATATCAATATTGATATTGATCTATTTATTAAGTTTAGATAAATCGACTCCATATTAATAATCTACCTCAAATTATTAAAAGATAATAATTTGAGGTAGATTATTGTCAATAGGTTAACTCTTATTTTCCATAAAATATCATCAATATTAATATGGATATATTAATAAACTCTTGATAATTTTGATGATATTAATAAACTCTTGATAAAATATTGTCAATAGGTAGATAATATATCAATATTATCTACCTATTGATAATAAGTAGATTATTATTGTCAATAGGTAGATAAAATATTGTCAATAGGTAGATAATACTTATTATCTTTTCTTAATATCCATATCAATATATGGATAATAATAGGTAAATTACTGTCCAAAAAGATATTGACAGTGTGAACCTATTTTTCTCTAAATAATTTACTTATTTTCTTCTCTAAATATTGTACCTTGTTTTCTCTAAATAATGCACCTATTACTTATTTTATGAAAAATAATTTGATCATTTTTTTATTGTTTTTTTTATGAAAAACAATTTTTTCTATAAATGAACCTATTTTTTCTCTCCAAGTAATATGTACGTATTTGTTTTCTCTAATAATGTACCTAGTAAAACTATTTACCTAGTATAATGAACCTATTTTTTTGCTAAATTTTGTATCTATTTTTTTCTCTAAATAATATACCTATTTTTTGTTTTATGAAAAATAATTTGATAATCTATTTATTGTTTGTTTTATAATTTTTTTTTAAATGAACCTATTTTTTCTCTGTAATAATGTACCTAGTAAAATAATTTACCTAGTATAATGAACCTTTTTTTTTTCTTCCACATAATGTACCTATTTGTAATTTATAAAAAAACGTGCATAAATTTCAATTATACAACGTACCTATCTTCTATAAATTATTACCTACCTATTTTTAATTTATAAAAAATGTACGGAAATTTCAATTACAAAGTAACTGACCTAGTTTTTTTTTAAAAAAATTTGGTAAATAATATACCTATATGTTTATACGTATATATTTATATTTTTCATAGGTACATTATTGGATATGTAATTTATAGATTTTTTTTTTTGGTTTGCAATTTTATGGGCCGATATGTTAGAGGGAATGGCAACCAAAAGAAATGGGGTGATTGATATGCTAGTAATAGGGAGTATTAATTACAATTATGACAGTTAATGAAATGTTTGAAATAAATTATAAATAAAATATGAAGTCTAATGGCAATGATTAAAAATATATGAATACTATGACCTCTTATATCCTATTGGTCATTTAAGTTACACATAAATTTATAGAGTTATGGGTATATGTCTAGAAAATAAAAAATGTTGGGACCTATATTGGACAAACCCACATTTTTGAAGATAGGGATTGAAGATGACAGGTCCATGTACCTGACAAATGTAATCAAAAACAGGGAAGCTAAAATATGGCGGGGCATGGACAAAAACTCGCAATGAAAAGTCAAATGAATTATGCACGTTGAAATGAAACCAAGCAGTTGGTCGGGTCGTCTGGCAACTTGCTTCTCTATTTCAAATTTGGCAGGCCCACTGCTGAGACGTAATGGGCTTGAAGGGACAAGAAAAAATGCATCCGAATTGTTAACCCCGAAAAGGACCCGCCGGCCATTCGCGTGGTGGTTGGCCATAGAGTTTGCTTGTTGTGATTGTGAAGGCGTGCAACTGTTGGCAATGAGAAACTCCAACAGACTGAGAATGGCAAGAATGGAAAATGCGCTCCAATATTGACTTTAATCAATTGATTGTGGATTGAGCGGGGAAATGACCCAATACAAGTTCTTTTCTATGCCTCAATTAATTGGACTTCAATATTCATCTAGTGCGAAAATGGCTTGGAAGATACGAACGGTACGTAGCCAGACAGAAAAAACTGAAGTTGTGATTATCGTACCCTTGATTGGGTTCAAAAACCTAATTTGGACCTAAAATTACCCTGGATTGGGCTAATACTTAGTTGATTTAGACCTAAAAACCCTTGTTCTGGGCATGTCTAGCAATAAACATTTATATTTTTAAAAAGTAAAGACTTAAAGTGCGAGAAAGATAAATGACAAAAATGTAAAGTTCTTCAAAGACTGGAGATTTCTCTATCCAACTCTGATATGATAGATAATTAAAGCAAAAACTAAAGATTTCTCCATTTAGTTTTGAAAAGGAAAATTACAGTAGTAAAGAAACTCGATAACAAGGTGACTGGAGATTTTTCTATCCAGTCTATTACAAGTTTTAGCTTTTTACAAGGAAGCTAGGCCTGATTGTTTAACAAAAATCATACCAAGAAGATGGCAGAGCAATAAAAGATAGACGCATGAGTTGTCAACTGACTATCTGGGTAACAGGTTGGCTGTTTTGAGAGACTTGAAGGTTTTTCAAGTGTTTAGAGACGTTGAGTTTGATTTTGGAGAGAGAGTCTGGTGTGCTACTGTGGAGCTTCCATATTTATAGGCAAATATCTTTAGCGAAGGCTTTGGTGAGTGAAGTATGAAACTTGAGTGTTTTAAGAGAACCGCCCTCACAAGTTAATCCAAAGTGCCTGGGCTTTGATGAGAAATGACAAAAGTTGTCAACTATTAGATTTAAAGAAACCCAAAAATATTCATCCACTTGCCATTGATTGGTGAGTGACAGCCAAAAGTAGCTGAGTAAAATAATAAAGAAATGGAGAGATAATGACCATCATCTCTACTTATTTCTTTATTCATTCTTTAAGCCCACTTGCACTATTATTTTATTCTTCTTTCAACCAACTCACTTTTGATGAAGTCCCTCTAGTGATGAAGTTAAAACTTGATTAACAGCCACTGAGTTTCTTCTATGAACATGCCTTGATGCATAATAAACTGGTAATGCTAGATTGATCCAATTGCTGCCAATTTCGGATATGTTGTTCTCCACATAGTATAAAAAACTTTCATGAAGAACTCAATTTCATTTGAGCAATAGAAAATCTGGTTTGGCTACACCTAACTGGTAGTCACAGACTGATGTAAATGAACAGAAACCATGATTAAATTCCCTGAAGATTCAATACTTTTGAAAATGACACCAAATTCGGATATGTTCTAGTAGACATCCTGATGAACAACTTTTATGAAAAAATAATATTCATTTGAGGACTGAAAGCTGGCCCGAATTGGGCCCTAATTAGGCCCGAATTGCTGCTGTTATCAGCTTTCACTGTTGCTGATATACTTCTGATGTTTGATGTTGTGAGGATTCCACATTTGTCCGAATAAACCCAAATTTGGATATGTTGCAGTAGACATTCTAATGAAAAACTTTCATGAAGAAAGACAATTCATTAGAGTATTGGAAATAGGCCCGAATTGGGCCCTAATTAGGCCCGAATTGCTGCTATAAGTTTTTTGCTGGCGCTGTGCATCTGGTGTTTTCAGCCCTGAGGATTCCACATTTGTCCGAATAAACCCAAATTTGGATATGTTGCAGTAGACATAGAGATGAACAACTTCTATGAAGGATGAAACTTGATTTGAGCGCTGGAAGTTGAAGTTTGGGCCCACTCCATCTGACTGCAGCAATACATGTCTAGCCATATTTTGGCCACTTTGATGTTCAGGAACATTATCTTCCATTTTAGGCAAAAATACCATTTTTGATACAAACACGAATAATTTTCAGATCTTTTTTATTTTATTTTATTGGTTTAACTTCTATGATAGACCATTTCAATATGAAAGTGATGCAAATTAATTAAAAAGTAAAAACGTGTAGAATGAAGAGCCATTTGAATGTTGAAGGCGTAGTGTCTGCGGGTTATGGCTATATGGGAGGAAGTCACGCTTCACGGAACGTTGTGGCAACACTTTATTTCATACTGCATTTGCTACAACATCCGGTGTGCAAACAGGATAAACAAATAAGCTTTGGGGATACAATGAAGCCCAATAATACACTGGTTTTGCTTTGCATTGCACAACTCACCAAACACGCTAAGAGATTAACAAGGACGTTCAAGATTAACTACGAACTAATACTGCAGAAATTACTTTCTAGTGCTTTTGTTTCTAAGATGCAATCGTGATAAGAGAGAAATGTTCATAACAAGTATCTTTTGATTTGGTTACGGGTTTCTTTTTGAGTGATGCTAAACAAACCTTAAAATTAAATAAGTACACCCTAATATTTAAATCAACATGTAAAATTAGCTAAGTACACCCTATGACATTAACTACAAAAAAAAAAATGGCAACAGCCACCATTATTTGATGACATTTGGTGACATTTGCTGGGGTGATTAAAATCAAATACCACCAAATAGTAGTGATTGTTACCTTTTTTTTGGTAGTGAATGTCATATATGCTTATAGGTAAGTGATGTGATTAATTGCAAGTGGACAATATCGCTCAAATTAATATAGTGATAAGTAGAGTGTCGTTCCAACAGGGATCAAGTTAACCTATGAAATACTAGAATGATTTATTCCTAATTATAATTGAATTAAACGATGAGAGAATTATGGTGATTAAAATGTAATTAAGCAAGTAAATTAAAAATAAGTAAATAATATAATAGATGAAAACAAAGATGATAAAGTACTAGGGCACCGATTTCACCTAGCTAATCCCACCCAAATCCTTCTAGCTTGTTAATCCTAATTAACTAACATGTTGATAATCGTTTTCCCTTACCTCACCAATACTCTCTTCCGAGTTATATTAGTTGTGTTCCTCACAGTCAACCCACTCTATTCCTAGTTATGGATTTAGATAGCTAAGAACCCATTAAGATTTGTGGAAAACATTTAAAGATTACACAAACCATAACCTAATCTTCCGAGTCGGCTATGTAATTTATGGTACTTGTTACAAGAAGCTATTTATTAGGCATCTCCTTCCGGTCTCAACCCAATTCTTCCAATCATGCAATTAGTGGCCAATTAATTGAACGCATTAAGAACAGTAACAAGCACTCAACATGTATAGATAAATAAAATTAACAATATCAAAGAATTTGAGTATTCATAGCTAGGCTACATCGTAGCCCTAGTAAAAGAAATTAGTTCATGAAAGACTTATTGAGAATCGTGATGGTTGATGAAGACATGAGCGGCACCGAATTCTCCAAGTTGAATGCCAAGGTCGCGCAAGCTTTCTTCTTATTCTTCTTAGGGCTTTCGGCTATGAGTATGAGTATGTAGGAATTTGATGGCTTGAAAGTGTAAAGAGGGGTGTTGGTGGATCCTTTTGATCAATGACCTAAACTCTCTATTTATAATACTCCTAGAAATCCTACCTATCTAAGGTAATTTTTACAATTATTATAAAAATAGGATTCCTACTAATTTAGGGTCTTCTTTATTTCTCCTTGTTGACTTGGTAGACTTGAACCATCTTGAAAAAGGAAATTTGATAACACTCCTTGTGACAAAAGGAATGACTTGGCTTCTTTTTAATTAATCTCCAATCTTCATCTTCTTGCCCTTTTTAGCTCAATTTCTCATATTCCACAAATCCTTCACAAATCTCACAGAACATATTAAAACAAACAATTTAAATAAAGGATAACAATAATTAAATAGGTAAATGAGGCATAAAATATATATAAAATATAGACTTATCAAATACCCCCAAACCTATCTTTTGCTAGTCCTCGAGCAAAACTGAAAATCACAAAGTATTAAAACAAACAAACTAAACTAAACCACTTTCGCAGGTAATCTCGATGGCACTTAGCATGTGCCACAAGCCTTTAAACCTCTAGGTGTCCCTAGTAGGAGGAGTTGTGTCTCCTGAGGGTTTACCAGACACGACACCCACAAACGCTCCTTGCAAAA
The DNA here is from genome assembly GCA_024362665.1 of Prunus padus. NCBI lineage: Eukaryota > Viridiplantae > Streptophyta > Magnoliopsida > Rosales > Rosaceae > Prunus > Prunus padus. The sequence continues at coordinate 7,999,962 of JANFAM010000020.1, forward strand.
CAAATTCATTAAAGCAATACTTCCAACAAACTAATAATAACCAATGAATGCTAATCACAATTCCAAAACTAAAGTTATGCCACTACAAATAAATGCATCATAGTGTAAAGTGTAAAGCCAATACTTCAAGCACTCTAACTTAAAGATAACCACACTTGGCGTGTGTACAAATTCGCCTCGACTCTTGGCCTCACTGGACAACTCTCAATTTTCTCACAGACCCTAAAGTTGCACTCTTACCCCGCATATGTGAATGAAGTTATGTAAAGACATCAAAATATAAGACACAAATGCATCCAAAATGAATAAAAGGCAATTTCTGAAAATAGATCTCATGGAAAGGAAATCAAATACTAAGAACCATAAATGAAGTACATACCTCCACTTTCAAGCAAGAAGTCCCCAAAGATCCGTTAGGTCTTTACTATGGTTGTAATGTAAGGCTAGGTTATGGGTTATGAAAGAAAGGATAGGAAATACTAGAACTTGAGACATACCAAGGCATTTATCGTGTTATATGGCTTGGCTCTTCAAATTTACTTAACAAAGGCGTCCAGGGTTTTTGATATGCTTCAATTTTCTTTTCTTTTCTTTTTTTAAAATATATTTCTCTTCTTTTTTTCTTTTTCTTCTTTTTTTTTCTTTTTAACTTTAAGCACATATTTCCTCGGTACACGCCACCTCTTTTGTTGATGTAGAGCTCAACCTTCATCCTTGTCTTCACTTGCCATGGCATCTCCCAAGTTATAGGGTATGGCTAAAAATAGGCCGAAAATGGTAAGGAATAATGTGGGTGATGAAAGAAAAGGCTAAGTGTTTGGCTTCAAAAGGGTTGATGGCACACACAATGGATAGGATATGAGGCTATATTTATTGGTTAGAACATGCATAGCCTAACATCATCTCTCAAGGTCCATCCAACTCAAAAGTGAAATCATAAGATGATTCCTACAAAAGAGAGATTAGTTCTTAGCATTCAATTCAAAAGCCTAATTGAGATCAATCTAAATAAGAAAGAAAGAAATAGTGAATAAGAATAATCCCAAATACTCTCTCAAGAAATGGCAATTTGGCTCAAGCATCTCACAAGGGTAGTCTCCACTATTTCTCCACAATCATCCAAGTATGGCTACCTTTTCTATCAAAATACTTGAAGCATGGCCATGTGAAGTGCTATAATTATGATGCATAAATCTTCATGGCAACACTTTAGTTAAAGAAATATGAGCAAACATTACATATACATCACTATTAGTAAGAGAAAGTAAAGGCTTTAACAAATTATTTTTTAAGTTTTCGTTTTTATTTTCTCAAAAGTTAAAGGAATTTTGTGATTTTCCAAATAAATATGCATGAATTTATGAGTCTCAATTGCTTAAGAATAAAGAAATCTCATAAAAAGGAAGAGGACACACCTGGAATAGCTCCTAGAAATCTCTGATCACGAATGGAATGGATCGGAATTGATTTGGAATGAAATCAGAAAATTATGGAAAATTGACCTTTAGCGACGAAAAATCTGATGAACACCGTCGCTGAAATGCTTTAGCAACGAAAAATCTGATGAACAGTCGTCGCTAAAACTCTTTTGTGACGAAAAATCTTCAAATTTTTGGGCACATAGCAGCTGGGTTTTTTTGGGTTTTAGGCCACTTTTTTAGCTTTAAATCTTCCTAAAACGTCAAGTAAACCACTTGAGACCCCCAAACCTGTTTCAAATCATCATAATAACCATTCTAAACATGTTGGTGGCTTCGAATTTACCTGAAAAACATCAAAAAATAAAAGAGGCAAAAAATTTTATTTTGACCAAAATAAGAACATAATAACCTCTTTTGCTATTTTCTGGGTTTTAAAGTCATCTAATGATCAAAACAACTTCTATAACACATCTGTAACATGTTGCACGCATCTTGGGGCTAGAAAAAAAATCTAGAAACGTTCTTTGAAACACAAAATCCTTTCTTTGGAACACAAAATCTGTTTTTTTTTTTCAAAATCTGTTTTTTTTTCTTTTCTCTCAAAACTCAAATAACAACAAATAACAACAAAATTCCACACCCCCAAACCTAAACTAAGCATTGTCCTCAATGTTTAAAGTAGATGCATGTAACGATTAGTAAGGGCATAGAAGGGACGGAAAAATAATAATAAATGAAAGGAAAAGAACGAAGGTACCTAGTTGGGTTGCCTCCCAACAAGCGCTTGGTTTATAGTCATCGGCCCGACTTTTTGAAGATGATCACTCGGGGTCATGGAGTGCAAGGGTCTCCTTTTGATGATCAAAATTTGCTTCTAAGTATGGCTTCAAACGTTGTCCATTCACCTTGAAGACAGTGCCGAGGGCATCATGTTGAATTTGAATAGTACCATATGGAAATGTTTGCAAAACCGTGCAAGGTCCAGACCATCTAGACTTGAGTTTTCCGGGAAAGAGTCGAAGATGAGAGTTGTAGAGAAGAACCTTTTGGCCCACGTAAAAATCTTTCCGAATAATATGTTTGTCATGCCATTTCTTAGTACGTTCTTTATAAATCTTTGCATTCTCATATGCATCATTCCGGAACTCATCCATCTCATTCAATTGCAAGGTTCTCTTTTCACCGGCGGCTTGCATGTCGAAATTAAGTGTCTTGACAGCCCAATAAGCTTTATTCTCAAGTTCCACGGGTAAGTGACAAGCTTTTCCAAAAATAAGTCGAAAAGGGGACATACCTATGGGTGTTTTGTATGCCGTCCGATAAGCCCATAGTGCATCATCTAATTTCAAGCTCCAATCTTTCCTAGAGGCACTAACCGTCTTTTCTAAGATGTGTTTTAATTCCCTATTCGGAACCTCTACTTGCCCACTAGTTTGGGGGTGGTAAGGAGTGGCGACCTTATGTGTAATACCATATTTAGCAAGAAGAGAATTAAAAGAACGGTTACAAAAATGCGTACCTCTGTCACTAATAATGGCACGAGGAGTACCAAAATGAGTGAATATGTTCTTTCTTAAGAATCCAACCACACTTTTGGTGTCATCCGTAGGCAAGGCCACGGCTTCAACCCACTTAGAGACATAATCAACGGCTACCAAAATGTAGAGATTGTTGTAAGATGGTGGGAAAGGTCCCATGAAGTCAATTCCCCAAACGTCGAATACTTCAACCTCCAAAATGTTGGACAACGGCATTTGATCTCGGCTAGAAATATTCCCGGTTCTTTGACAACGATCACAAGCTTTGACAAAAGTATGAGCATCCTTGAATAAAGTTGGCCAAAAGAATCCCGATTAGAGTACCTTAGCCGCGGTTTTGGTGGCTCCGAAGTGGCCTCCACATGCGAGTGAATGACAATGATGAAGAATATTAACCATCTCGGAATCATTCACGCATCTTCGGATAACTTGATCGGGGCAATGCTTCCATAAATAAGGATCATCCCAATAATAATGCTTTACTAGTGAGAAGAACCTTTTCTTTTGTTGAAAAGTCATGTCGGGTGGAAGGACATTACTAGCCAAATAGTTGACATAGTCGGCATACCAAGGGGCTACGGAAGATTGGATGGCAAAGAGTTGCTCGTCTGGAAACGTTTCGGCTATAGGTGTGGCAGCAGCTAGTTTGTCCTCGGCTCCATCTTGGATCAACCGAGATAAATGATCGGCCACGACATTTTCAGATCCCTTTTTGTCTCGTAATTCCAAATCAAACTCTTGTAATAACAATACCCATCTAATCAACCGTGGTTTTGCATCTTTCTTTGATAATAAATACTTCAAAGCGGAATGATCGGTGTAAACAATTACCTTAGAACCAATGAGATAGGAACGAAACTTGTCTAAGGCAAAGACAACGGCCAGTAGCTCTTTCTCGGTTGTGGCATAATAAAATTGTGCATCATTAAGAGTTCGGCTAGCGTAGGAAATCACATGAAGCAATTTGTCTTTCCTTTGGCCCAAAACAGCCCCTACGGCATAGTCACTAGCGTCGCACATAATTTCGAACTGTACTTCCCAATTTGGTGCTATAATGACTGGAGCGGATGTGAGTTTCTCCTTTAGAATCTTGAAAGCCTCCAAGAATTGATCATCAAAGTTGAATGTGACATCCTTGAGAAGTAGATTGCACAATGGCTTCGTAATCTTTGAAAAATCCTTAATGAAACGGCGATAGAACCAGGCATGACCAAGGATCCTTCGGACTCCCTTCACGGAGGTAGGTGGCGGCAAATTGGCAATAGTATCGATCTTGGCTTTGTCAACCTCAATCCCTTTGGCTGAAATCTTGTGCCCAAGGACTATTCCTTCTCTTACCATAAAATGGCATTTTTCCCAATTCAAAACCAAATTAGTTTCTTCGCAGTGTTGTAGAACCAAAGCTAAATTTGAGAGACAAGAATCGAATGATGACCCAAAAACGGAGAAATCGTCCATGAATACTTCAATAAAGTGTTCCACCATATCAGAGAATATACTCATCATGCAATGTTGAAAAGTAGCAGGGGCGTTGCACAAACCGAATGGCATTCTTCTATATGAAAAGGTACCAAAGGGGCATGTGAAGGTCGTCTTTTCTTGGTCTTCGGGCGCTATTGGGATTTGATTGTATCCGGAATAGCCATCTAGAAAACAATAATAGGCGTGGCCAGCCAACCTCTCCAACATTTGATCAGTAAACGGCAAAGGGAAGTGATCCTTACGAGTCGCAGTGTTGAGTTTCCTATAATCAATGCACACACGCCAACCGGTTACGGTCCTTGTAGGAATGAGCTCGTTGTTGTCGTTCTTTACTACCGTGATTCCTCCTTTTTTCGGCACTACTTGGACTGGGCTTACCCAATTACTATCTGAAATTGGGTAAATAATTCCGGCATCCAGAAGCTTGAGAACTTCGACACGAACGACTTCCTTCATATTTGGATTTAGCCTTCTTTGATTTTCTACCGTCGGTTTGAAATTTTCCTCCAATAAAATTCTATGCATGCATGTAGAAGGACTAATTCCTTTAATATCCGCAATAGTCCACCCAATAGCGGTTTTATGCTTTTTTAGAACTTGTAGTAATTTTTCTTCCTCATCTTCAAGTAAATCAGAGTTAATATTGACGGGGAGAGTTTGAGATGTACCAAGATAGGCATACTTTAGATGCGAGGGTAGTGGCATCAAGGTGAGGGTTGGTGCGACAACGGTGCTTGGGACGGGCTTGGTGGCGGCGGCACCAAGTGGCTCGAATTCTCGTTGGAAAGGTGGTTTGTACGAAGGTGTAGCTTCCAGCAAGTTCACCATTTCGAGCATGCATGGCTCCTCGTCTACAATCTCTATCTCATGGACCAAACTTGCTTCTAATGGATATTTTTGTAAAAAAAAAGGAATTAAAATGAATTAAATAACAAAATTTGAATTAAATAATGATTTAATAATTAAAGGGGCATTTCGGTCCACTTAATTTTCGGGATGGAATTTGGCGAAACAAGTTGCGCCATTGCGTTCGGATCGTCGAAACGAGTCCGTTGACGAGCGGAATGTCTCGAGACGAGTTACGGAAGTTTCGGAGGACGTAAGCGTCATTTTCCAATTTTGAGCAAAATCTGATAAATGCCATGTGAACCAATCAGAAACCAGAAATCCCTTCTCTCTCTCCTCCCTGGCGTTTCTCTCTCCTCAAACCCGACACCCACTCTCTCTCTCTTCGGTTTCTGGGATTCCGGCAACGGCTGAGCACGGCACCGGTCGGGATCGAAAGCCCTCGTCTCCCTCGTCAAAACCCACCCCGTGCCGTCGTCCATCTCGCCGGCGTTTGGAGATGCGAGCGACTGAAAGTTCCAGCAGAACCTCCATTGTTGCCGGCGACTTTTCCGATCATTTCAGGTGGCGGCACCACTTGGATCAGGTGAGTCTCTCAGCCCTCTCTCTTTCCCCCATGGTCCGCGACAAGAATGGACCGCGTAGCCGCCGTTCCGATCACCTGGAAATCCGGCCAAAACCCTAGTGGTTTGGCCATGATTTCCTCCGATTGCCGCCGGTTCTTGGGTGGTTCATCACGGTTCCAGGCTCCCCATTAGGTCCTGAGTCGATTGGTATGGGTCTTGCTTCAAGTCTCGAAGTTTTTCGGGTGGCCGGATTTACTCTAGCCACCCAAACTCACGGCCGCGCGTGTGGCGGCGCTTGGGCCGGGTGGTGGTGGCGGTTCTTGGGTCCTTTGAGACCCTCGTGTCGCTACGAGTGCGTGGGAGTTGACGGATCTCAATTCGGAGATCGTTTAGCCATCGAACGAATCTCGCCTATCGCACGATTCTCGGGTTCGATAGGTTTGAACGGTTAGATCGCGTCCATTTTTGGATATGTTGATCCTCGTATTTCTAGGAGTCTATAGGATTTGACGGATCGTGATTCGGAGCCCCGGATGCTTCGGATCAATGAATTCAAGTTTGAGTTACACCGTAATCGTCCGATCGTGCGATCGTGAGCAATCCGACCGTCGGATCGAGACCAAACTTTTGGGACGTGTTCTCTAAGCTCTAGTGAGCCTATAGGAACTTTCGGATGTAAGTTTGGAGGTCAAGGGACCCACGGGTCCGGTTTGACCTAGTCGGGTTAATTTGACCAAGTTTGACCAGGGTTGACCGAGCGTCTCCCGAGGTTGCCTTGCCACGTAGTTGACGTTTTTGGACTTCTAGGAATGTCCGGATCAATTTGGAGGTCGTGGGCTCCGTGGGCCCGGGTTGACCGAAATGAGGTGTTTGACCGCCGGTTGACCGTGAGTCTTCCGGGGTGGTCCCATTGGGTAGAAGAAGTAGTTTGACCTTGAAATCCTTCGTGGGATGTTTGGGCACGTTAAGTCAGGTGTTGGTAGGATTTGAGTTTAAGGTTCCCGTTTCGGTTCGATTACTAATCCAATCCTCGTATTTATCGCTTTAGGTACGTGGACTCTACTACGCAGCAGGCGGGACCCTTTAGGGTTATGCAGCGTAGGACCAACTGTGAGTGGACATTGTTTTTAAACGAACATTATTTTAAAGAATGAATTGAATTGCACATGAAATGGTTTTCTCTCGATTGTTTGGATTTGAATATTGTTTGAATTATGGAATTGGATTTTAATGATATTTCTTGAATATATTTTATATTTGGGTTTATGCATATTTTGGGCCCTAGGATTTATGCGGGACATGATGTTTGCATTTTCATATTTGGTTATTTTGGGATCTTTGTTTTAATATGGGATTTTTGGCATATTAGGAATTTATTGGATTATGTTAATAATCAAGTTTTGTGGTGATTTGAGTATTAGTGAAGTGTTTGGGATTTTAATATTATTTTGGTATTAAATTATGGATTTCTTGGGTTATGAGACATTGGGGTTTTGTATGGTTTTTAAGTTATGAATTTGAAGGATATTGGAAATTTGTGAGACTTGCGAATACTTTGGGTTCGATTATTATACTAAAAAAAAATAGTACTTATACTTTAAATATGTTTGATAAGTTAAGGTTTATGATTTACCGTATTTTGGGACCTTATGGAATTGGGTTATTGAATCTTGGGATTCTATATAGTTCTAATTATGAAAGTTTGTATTTACTTTAATATTTGAAATCTAAGAACATTACGGGTTATATTTCGTACCTTAGAAATATATATATATTATGTACTTTGTGAAACCATATTGTATATCTTTAAGAATCTATATTCTATACCTTTAGCGAATTTATATATATATATATATATATATATATATATATATATCTCTTTTGGGAAATTATTTTATATACTTTTGAGAACTTATATTATATTACCTTAGGAAATTACATTCTATATCTTTGGGAACCTATATGATATACTTTTGGGAAATTATGTTGATACTATCGGAATTTATATTTATACTTTGGATTAAATATTTGGGCGGTTAATTTGATAAAGGTTGGGTTTCGGTTATATATTTGGGTTATTTGACTTTGGAGTTTTCATATCATTTTTAATTATGGATTTGTCGGGAAATTTCTAATATTTGGGATTTATAAACCTAAGGGGTTCTTTATATATATATATTTCATAACTAATAGTGATTTGTGAACTAAACATCTTGGGTGTTGGATTTTACGTTTGAGAAGTATTATCTACTTTTCGATTTTGGAGCTTTATTATTATTTAACTTTGGGGACTTGTATTATACGGATTAATTGGGTCACCTTTAATACTTGGAGTTTATGTCTGTTTGAGATTTTTATTATTGTCGTATGCTGGAATTATATTGTGTTATCAACTTATCGGGATATGTGTTGGTATTTGGGTTTTGGTGGCTATTGTGAGTTTTGGTGTATATATATATATTCGGGTCTTTGACATATTGCAAGTATCTTGAGTTATATAATATTTTCGAGAATGAATATATGTATGTTGGTTTTGTGTGGGGTACGTGGGTGTGGTTATTGTGGAAAGTGAGAAGTGGTGGGTTATGTCAGTTTGAAGTGCTATAAGCACTACCCTATGTACCTCCCCCGGTTTTGGAACTTTGGAAAATGGATTCGTGATGAAATGGATACTTGGATATGTCGGATACCCGGTGCACCCTTGACTGGGTGTGACTGTAGACCATTAGCGGGGTAGTCTGCGCGCGTAGGACTTGTCACAGGCGTACGAGTATTAAGGATTTTGTTGTACGTGCTGATAAGCTTAGTCTCAGTTGGACGGCTTGTTCCCTGACCACATGGTTGTTGAGGACTCCTCTATGTGGTGCAGTCAAACGATCCCCTGTTGGGATTGTTTCCCCTGTACAATATTGTTGTGAGAGTCTTACTATGTATTTTATTATTATTATTATTATTATTATTATTATTATTATTATTATTATTATTATTATTATTATTATTATTATTATCACAGTTCTTCCTTCTTTTCTTTGGGTGAGGATACTTCCTCGCCTGCAGTGCCTACGGGCATGCGGTTGTTTGAGTGTGGGAAAGCTAAAGGGTAAAGTTTACTTAAGGTGTGCGTACTTTGTTACTATATTGTTGTTGTTGTTTTTGGGTTCCGTGGATTCGTCTTGTTTTTGGAACTTTAATGTTGTTTTTTACGAGAACTTTATTGATTTTCGTGTTCATGAATTTCAAGTGGTTTATGTTTATATTTTATATGAGGATCGGTTTTGGGAGGTTATGCCTCGAGAAAAAGGAAACGAAAAAGGTTTGAATTCTCTTTATTCCTTTATTATTTTAAAGTATTGGGTTTGGGAATCAACTACGTATATGAAGGTTTTGAACTATATTGTTTTACATCGTTTTTTTAAAATTAAAAGTGGGGTTAGTATGTTGATTTAAGTATTGAAAACTTATTTTCGTCCACTCACACTTTTCTGTTTTGCGCCCCCAGGCTGTAGTGTCGCGAACCGAACTTTCAAGCCGAGCTTTCCTTTCCGCGAGCTTCGACCGAAGAGTAGGACTTCTATGTCCCTTTCTCTTGAGGTTGAATTGTCGTTTAAATTCAATTGCCTTTAGATATGCTCTGTTATCGCCCATTAGGGTTGGAATAAAAGGCCGGAGGCCTATTTCTGTTTTCGTACTTGTTTGCTGGCGCTTGGGTTGTTATTTGTGTGTGGTTTGGCAGGTTGAAGTTTTGGGTAAGTCAGTTTTTCAGGGGAGACTCTGCCGAAATTTCTGCAGAAGTCTCGCCCCTTTTACTTGTAGATTCGGGAGTAGGAAGTGTTTTTCTTAGTAAGTGGGCCCGACATCTGTCGGATGTCGGAAAACCACAGGGTTTGGCACGGATTCCAAGGGAATTCGGGTCGGGTCCTGTCACTTTTGGGTACTCCGCTTCGAATTGTCGTCGAACCACATGATCTATAGCCTCTAATTTGAAACAATACTCTGAATCAATGGGGTATTTGGTTGCATCAAAAACCTTGAATTCCACCTCTTGATCGGCTACTCGTAGGATCAAAGAACCTTTTTCTACATCAATTAATGTTCTTCCGGTAATGAGGAACGGGCGGCCTAAAATAATTGGAATGTCGACATCTTCTTCCATATCCAAGACTATGAAGTCAGCTGGAAATATGAATTTATCCACCTTCACTAGTACATCTTCAAGAATTCCGTGAGGATATGTAAGTGATCTATCCGCCATCTGCAAAGAAATAGTAGTTTTCTTAATTTCTCCCAAACCAATTCTTTTAGCAATAGACAAAGGCATTAAATTTATACTAGAACCTAGATCACATAAAGCTCTTTGAAAAGAAATAGTGCCAATGGTGCAAGGAATAGAAAAACTCCCTGGATCCTTTCGCTTAGGTGGTAGTTGCCTTTGTATTGCTGCATTGCACTCCTCTGTCAATTTCACCGTCTCTGTATCTTCCAAACGCCTCTTTTTGCTTAACATGTCCTTGAGGAACTTTCCATAGTTTGGCATTTGGTCTAGTGCTTCACCAAATGGAAGGGTAATTTGCAATTTCTTGAAAATTTCAAGAAATTTGGATAACTGCACATCCTTCTTATTTTTCTTCAGGCGTTGCGGAAAAGGAATCGGTGGAACGTAGGATTTTGGAGTGAGATTTGTGGATGGTGATTGCTCAGTTTCTGCTATATTTTCGGTGGAGCTCACGGCGGTAGGTAGGCTATTTTCTTCAGCTTTTTCCATCTCTCTCAACTGTTGGTGATGCTTTTCTACGTCCAAAACTACAGCGGTTTTGATGGGTCTCCCATTTCGAAGTGTAATTGCCTTTCGCATGCTCTTGATTTTTGGATTAACCTCGGATTGGCTGGGCAAAACTCCTCTCTCTCATACTGTGAGTGCACTCGCTAGTTGACCCATTTGAACTTCTAAATTTCTGATGGAGGCGGCTTGATTTTGTAGGGTTGTCTCCGTCTTGCTCATGAATTGATTTGTATTTGTGGCGAGTTGTGCAATTATGTCTTCCAAGTTGTTTTTCTTCTCTTGTGGTTGAAAACCTGGTGGTTTTTGTACGTTCTGATTATTGCCCCATGAAAAATTAAGGTGCCTTTGCCATCCCGGATTATATGTGTTGGAGAATGGATCATTGCCGGAATGTCTATAGGTATTCACCATGTTGGCTTGTTCTTGCAAAAATTCTGGAAAATCAACTACATGAGGACAAGATATGGTGGCGTGACCAAGAACAGCACAAATGGAGCAAATCTCTTGTGTTGATGCTCTCCCATTCATAGCAAGCAAGGTATCCAATTTGCTGGTTATAGCGTCAACCTGCTCTTTAGAAGCAAAAGAATTAGAACTACCAATTTCATAAACTCCGACATGCTTACTTCTTGTATCAGAATGCTGTGTTTCGATTGCTAGTGTATCAAACAAAGTTTGACATTCAGTTTCCGTCTTGTTCTTAATAGATCCACCTGCATAGTTATTCACTGCAGCCTTACTTGAAACGGTTAGTGCCTTATAAAAAATACGCATGAGAACTAGAGTAGGCAAACCATGGTGAGGACATTGTATTAACAAATTATTGAACCTGTCCCAAGCTTCAGAAAATGACTCATCTCCTTGTTGATTGAATTGCATGATTTTATCCCTTAGTGCATCAGTTTTCTGAGTCGAAAAGAATTTCTCCAAAAACTTGTTCTGAATCTCCATCCAACTAGTCAATAATCCAGGCCGCAAGGAGTTCAACCACGTCTTTGCTTTATTTTTCATTGTGTAGGGAAAGACTTTCATCCTCAGATGTTCTTCAGTGACTCCCCCTGTCAAAGCCATGTTGGAAACCATGTTAAAAATATCTCTAATATGAGCTAAAGGATCTTCAGAACTTAATCCATGGAAAGAAGGCATCATATTAAAGTGGATATTTTTCAATTCATAATTCCTGGCAGCTGCAAAGAGAACGATGCTTGAAGGTGACGTCGGAATTGTTGGGATATCAAGGTCTCCCATTGTTTCATTCGGTACAATGGCCATCTCTTCTTCTCCTTGTTGATTTTTCAGTTCTCTGTCTTGTTTTTGTCTCCTACGAATTTCACGAAGCTTTTTTTTAATCTCAGGTTCCAATTCAACTAGTTGGCTAATTGAAGAGCGGGTACCAGTCATTCACTGTATGCTTAGAAACGAAGTTGTTGTACCTGCAAATAATGACAAAGGATTGTTTAAATAAGGAGAAGATAATATATTTGAGCGGGTACCAGTCCTTTAATTGTAAAAGGAAAAGAAAGTGGAATCCTGATTTGAAGTGGGAATTCCAATTAGCACTAATTAGCAGATTTGGAATTTCTGCCTAAACCTTCTTTTTGGTACACGTTGCTGTTTCCTTTTTCTTTTTTTTTTTCTAAATCGCTTTTGTTTCTTTGAATGGACAAAGGAGTTGTATTGTTGGCCTGAAGCTTCAGACGTCCTTTTGCTTTGTTTTGTCTCTTCTTTTTTTTTTTTTTTTTGGAACGAAATCAAATGGGACTGAAGAAGTACACGAAAAACAAAAAAACTTAACTAATTAAATATTCAAACTATAACTAGAAAATAAAGCAAACTAATATGAACAGACTAAGTCGATCCCCGGCAGCGGTGCCAAAATTTGATGTGATTAATTGCAAGTGGACAATATCGCTCAAATTAATATAGTGATAAGTAGAGTGTCGTTCCAACAGGGATCAAGTTAACCTATTAAATACTAGAATGATTTATTCCTAATTATAATTGAATTAAACGATGAGAGAATTATGGTGATTAAAATGTAATTAAGCAAGTAAATTAAAAATAAGTAAATAATATAATAGATGAAAACAAAGATGATAAAGTACTAGGGCACCGATTTCACCTAGCTAATCCCACCCAAATCCTTCTAGCTTGTTAATCCTAATTAACTAACATGTTGATAATCGTTTTCCCTTACCTCACCAATACTCTCTTCCGAGTTATATTAGTTGTGTTCCTCACAGTCAACCCACTCTATTCCTTGTTATGGATTTAGATAGCTAAGAACCCATTAAGATTTGTGGAAAACATTTAAAGATTACACAAACCATAACCTAATCTTCCGAGTCGGCTATGTAATTTATGGTACTTGTTACAAGAAGCTATTTATTAGGCATCTCCTTCCGGTCTCAACCCAATTCTTCCAATCATGCAATTAGTGGCCAATTAATTGAACGCATTAAGAACAGTAACAAGCACTCAACATGTATAGATAAATAAAATTAACAATATCAAAGAATTTGAGTATTCATAGCTAGGCTACATTGTAGCCCTAGTAAAAGAAATTAGTTCATGAAAGACTTATTGAGAATCGTGATGGTTGATGAAGACATGAACGTCACCGAATTCTCCAAGTTGAATGCCAAGGTCGCGCAAGCTTTCTTCTTATTCTTCTTAGGGCTTTCGGCTATGAGTATGAGTATGTAGGAATTTGATGGCTTGAAAGTGTAGAGAGGGGTGTTGGTGGATCCTTTTGATCAATGACCTAAACTCTCTATTTATAATACTCCTAGAAATCCTACCTATCTAAGGTAATTTTTACAATTATTATAAAAATAGGATTCCTACTAATTTAGGGTCTTCTTTATTTCTCCTTGTTGACTTGATAGACTTAAACCATCTTGAAAAAGGAAATTTGATAACACTCCTTGTGACAAAAGGAATGACTTGGCTTCTTTTTAATTAATCTCCAATCTTCATCTTCTTGCCCTTTTTAGCTCAATTTCTCATATTCCACAAATCCTTCACAAATCTCACAGAACATATTAAAACAAACAATTTAAATAAAGGATAACAATAATTAAATAGGTAAATGAGGCATAAAATATATATATATATATAATATAGACTTATCACTAAGTGTACATCAGAATACAAATAGAAAGAATCATAGTGCAAATGGAAAGAAAGGCTGACGAGTTCCCTTGGAATTGTGTGTTGGTTATGGATTATTACTAATTTAATTTTTTTTTAAAATATTTAGTTTAGAGTTGACACTGTTAAGTTAGGCTCAAATGGTGTTACGTGCGTGGTGTCTCAAAACGTAAAATAGGGGATAAAGTAGGGTTCGTCATTAGGCCGGGCCGGGCCTCTTCTGACTTTTTATTTTTTTATTTTACGTTCACCTAATTTTCCTTCTATTCAGATGAATGTCCATTATCATCACAAGGGTTCTTGTTTTTCTTTTCCTTCGTAATTATAAGCACCGTGAATTTGAAAAAAGTATCAGATTCATATTGATTAACAAAATTAATATTTACATAATGTTTCAAATTATGTATTATGAGATAAATGTGATAGATTGCATTCATAATTCAGGAAAAATTATATAATGACATTGTACTACCACGTTTGTTGGTGGTACTTCCATTCAAAATATATCATGTATCATTTTTTAAAAACAAATTATAATTTTTTTTATAACTGGATTTAATACTTTCTTTTTAACTTTAGAATAAGATTTTTTTTATTTTAAAAAAGAAAGAACCCAAAGAAGCTGCCAACCACCTCCCACCACAACCCAATCTCCATCCTCGCACTTCCACCCAACCCAATAGTCCATGGATTAAGAAAATAAAAATTAAGAAAGCAAGCTCATTTAGCGACTCGACAAGTTTCTGTAGTGTGTTGGTTATTTCTTTTTGGGTTTGTTGATAATCATTTGTACAGAAACCACAAAGGGAATAATTAGTTTTTGTTATTTCCAGTGATTTCTTTATGTGGTTCTTGTTTTAGATTAGCCAGGTGGCCAACCAAAACCCCTGGGCGATTGGTTTGGGTGGTTGGTAGTGCAAGGTAGGAAGATTTGGGTTGTCGTGGGAGTTGGTTTCCAGCGTCTTTGGTTTTTTTTGTTTTTTAAATATTATTCTAGAGGGCAAAAGTCCAGCTGTAAAAAAAAAACTATAATTTTTTTTAAATGACACATGACTTATTTTGAATGAAAATACTACTAGCCGACGTCGTGGTACAATACTATTTTATAATTTCTCATAATTCAAGTCTAAAGGCCATCAGTCACAAGGGACAATACAAATACAAATAACCACATAGGATTAATACAAATATGTAAGCGCAATAACCTCAAAGAGTTATCTAAATATGGAGGGTTCCACTAGCAACTGCAAGCGCACTAGGTGTACCTCCACTTATAACCACAAAGTACCCAAAAAAATCCAACAAAAAAGTCACAAGCCTAAAGAAACCAGACAAAGACCTCAACGCCGAAAACTACAACTACAACTACAACCGTTAAACTCTTACAAGTAGAACATACAAGTAGAAACTACAAATATGCAACACACTCAAAAAGAGTTCATAGCCAGAAGCCTGGACTAACCCCACTTTATTATTATTATTTTCTAAAGGCATATTATACCAACATACTCAAGGATGAAAACAAAATGACATCATCCCTCACAAACTTCTCTCTCTTGCAATATCTTAAGGCCAACATTGTAACATCTCGACCCAAAAAATAAGAAAATTAAATTTAAAAGATAATAAATGAATTAAAAGTAATGAAATTAAATAAAACAATTTGAATTAATTAATAATTTTTGGAAATTAAAATATTATTTAATATTTTAAGGGCAAAAAGGTCAATTTATTATTGGGAAAAGAATTTGGCGAAACCAGTTGCTCCATTGCATCCGGCTCGTCGAAACGAGTTCATGGATGGGCAACACGCTCCATTTCGAATTTTAACGAATAAAAAGGGCAAAATGGTCATTTTGAAAATTTAATTAAAACCCTAAGAGACATGCTAGCCAATTAGACTAGCGCGTGCCCCACCTCACCCCTCTCTCTTTCTTCCACGACGAACCCCCTCACTCTCTCGAAACCAGTAGACGGCACCATTGATTCTGGCGCCGTCCGGCCATTACAACCAGCCAAATCACACCCAATTTCTTCCCCTACCTTTCCTCTACAAACCTATGTGTATAACTAACCTCGAATCCTTGTGAAATTCCCAGAAAATCGAACGAAAAACCCGTTTCAAAACTGCCCTGAAATCACGATTGCACCAGTCCAATTTTCGGCCAACTCCGGCCGTTCCCAGCCACGATACCACTCCTAAAACACTCTCCCATCCCTCCTTGACAAAATCCCTCGAAGGTTTGGCCCGATTCCACCTCAATTTCACAGATCAAACCCTAGAATTTTCTAGGTTTCTCCGGCCAAAGAACCAGCGGTTCGAGGCGCTTTCTGGCCAAATTGGCCTTCAAGCCAGTTGGGTAAGTTGCTCCACTCATTGTGCTTGTCATTTTGGTATAAATTTCAACCGAAGGTTTGGAAGTTTCTGATTGCCGGAAAATTGATCTAGCCACGCACGGGGTGCCAACGCGTGTGGCGGCACGTGGCCCACTTGTGGGGGCCCATTTCCATTCTAAAATTGTCCCTACATCATCCCGAGCGTGACGGTACGCTCGGATTTGAAATTGGATATTGTTTGACGGTCGATATGATTTTCGCCTAATAGGCGATATCCGGGTTCGATATGTTCAGACCGTTGGATCGGTTCCAATTTCAAATATGTCATTCTTTGAACCTCTACGATCTTGTATGAACTCGCAGATCGAGAATCGAAGCCCCGGATGCTCCGAAACATTGACTTAAAGGTTAGATTAACGAAAATCATCCGATCGTCCGATCACGAGAAATCTGACCACTCGATCGAGACCAAACTTTCGGGACGTGTTCAGTAGTGGACCTTTAGGAACTTTCAGATCTGAAATTGGAGGTCGTGGGCCCCGCAGGTCCCGGTTGACCAAAACGGGAAGTTTGACCGCTCGGTTGACTGTGAGTCTTCCGAGGTGGTCCCACTTGTTGAAAGACGTAGTTTGACCCTAGAAACTCTCCGTTCGTCGTGCACACACTTTGTGTCCGGGGAAAAAGTTAGGTTTTGTTTTAAAGTTTCGTTTGAAGTACGGTTTCTAATTCAATCCTCGTGTTCTTCGAATTCGGTACTCCGGCTCAGCATACTCCGCATGCGGGACCCTCTCAGGGTCAATCATTCTGGGACTATGTCACTCCCCAAAATCAAGACAAGTGACAGTGGCACGTACCTTGAGGATCCCAAGAATATAACACCTAAGTTCGAGGGTTATACTCCCAAGATTCCCAAAATATGATAAGCCTTTGTAAATAAATTAAAACGGGTTGAATCATATTATTTAATAACAGCGGAAAAATAATTTATAAAATTTTACAAAATTTATTCTTGAGTTAAGCCAACCCCAGAGGTCATGGATTAGTATCAACAACCTCTGAAATTACTTCACAAACCAATAATGAAAATATACCAACCATCTAGAGTTCAAATTTATACATATATAATGAAACATGATCAGCTGGAGTTCACAACCTGACATCAATGTGAGACACGAACCAAATGCTAATAAGTGAAGAGGTCACACTAAGATGTCACCCACGAAAAGAATCTACAACAAAAGTAGGGGTGAGCATCACATACGTTCATTTGCCCAGTAGGAGGCTCTCGGCCAAGTTTCAAAATAAATAATGAATATAATAATAATGATAATGGCCATAGATTTATTTCAAAATCAGTGAAAGAATATGCACATACACAAACCGTATCCATATTGTGGATCTAAAACCAATTGGCATGCTCAAGCAATTTTCGTAAACATTTGTAGGAACGTTCCTGTATCTGCTTGTCTGACAACCGATCCTTTAAGGTCAACTACCCCTACCAGAAATTATAATTAAATCCAAGTCCTTTGGTACGGTAGCGAGAGTGTCCATTTTAACCTGTTACACCTCATCGACTATACCTCATACGTAGGATATTGGTAAAGTCTGTCCGCGTAACCCCTCCGGAGGTTTAGGGGATCGAAACCCAAGGAAGTCATTGTGCCACTTTCACTCTCAGGTCGTTGAGGATAATGCCCGCAGGCGTATACCCTCAAAACTTTGGAGAACCAAAGTCAGGCATTCATAAAACCAAACAATATGGCAACCAAAAACAATGTTTCTTTTGCATACACACAAAATACAAGTCCGAGAGTGAATCCCCCTACCTAGAATCCAAAACTGATGCCTGACTTGCATTCTGCACCTTTGAACTCAAATTATTCTTTCTTGACAATTGATTCCTAGTCCAGTCATTAAAAAAAATGTTATTTAAAATCCTTCTTTGCAATTTAGCCTTTATAATTATCTTTAATTGCACTGTAGTCCTCTCACTAGTCAATAATTTCACTTTTGTCCTTATACTTTGTCCAAATCATATTTTAGTCCTCGGACTTGTTCATAATTTCACTTTGGTCCTTATATTTTGTCCAAATCATTTTTCAGTCCTTGGAATTATTCATAATTTCACTTTGGTCCTTACTTTTTTTTTTCTTATTTATCATTTGGCACTTATACTTGTTTTCATTTGTCTTTTGGTCCTTCCAATTTCAATACCGGCTCTCGGGCAACAATTTAGATACAATTTCCAGAAATCAAACCATCTAAAATCTTTATCTTACCCATCAAAATTTGTCAGAATTTTCTGA
Organism: Prunus padus; assembly: GCA_024362665.1. Taxonomy (NCBI): domain Eukaryota; kingdom Viridiplantae; phylum Streptophyta; class Magnoliopsida; order Rosales; family Rosaceae; genus Prunus; species Prunus padus. The sequence continues at coordinate 8,018,394 of JANFAM010000020.1, forward strand.
GTGGAGCTCCCAAAGACAATAATCAATTCAAATTACACTTGGAAACTAACAAAAGCTTGTGTTAGTTCATCCACTCCCGAGCAGGCTATATTAATTAGATTGCTACGATTTTTGGATATGTTCTAGAAAACAAAATTCTAAACAACTTCCATGAAGAATTTATTCTCATCTGGGCAAGGAAAATTGACATACAAGAGTGAATATTGTGCTGTATGGTAATAAGAGCAAAATCTGAGGAAGTGACGAATTTGCTTACCATAGACATATCTAGAGTACTTGGATTGCTCTGATTTTTGGATATGTCATAGTTCTTAGACTGAGGAACAATTTCAGAGAAGGAAAGTTTTTCAAACAAGCAGTAGAGACTAGAGAAAAATGTTCAAAACCAAGCTGCAGAGAACTCACCATCCATGGATGAACACTGAAAGTTTATTGCCAGTTTGAGGTAGCTAAACTAGTCTGATGATGCTGATTTTTGGATATGTTATAGTCCTCGAGCAGGTGAACAATGCTCATGAAGACGATTTTCTGATTTGAGCTTTAGAGGTGGGAGTTCTATGGTGATGAACCATACCCACGGGTTTGGTTTATGAAGAGGGAGAGAAGAAGATGAAGAAGAGAAAGAAAAAGATGAAGGAAAGAAAGAGAAGTGAAAGTGAACGTGAAGTGAAAGAGAAAGAGAGATAAAGGAAAAAGAAAGGCAGGGGAGAGGATAAGATAAGGGATAAGAGTGTCGGCAATTTATCCCATATGTGTGTATAGTGCCACACAATAATTTATCGCTTTTCTTTTCCTTTTTAACTTTTTCCCAACTTTCGAAGCTAGCCAAAAATGCTTCCAGGTTCCGAATAATTCTCCGAAAAATGTCACACGCTCGTATGGACGTCCACTATTTTTCAATGACCTCAAATTACTAAAATTCCAACTTCAAAATATTAGGAAATAAATCCTCCATTGAATAAACCAATAGGTATTTCATGAAAATATTTATGAAAACCCAAATTACCACAAATTGGACCGTGAAATTTTTATTATGAGCTTAAACAAAATATTTGGAAATTTTCGGGGCGTCACAGACTACCTGTGAGTGGACTTTGTTTTTAAACGTGCATTACTTTAAAGATTAAATTGCACTGCAAATAAATTGATTTATCTTGATCTTTGAATTTTAATATTATTTTATATCGAAGTATGCTATAATTTGCTTTCTTGAATTATGTTTGATATTGAATTTTGGGTTGGCATAAATTGCTAGGATTATAATTAATATTTGAGAATATGTGTTTGTGGCTTGAATTTCTATCTTCTGAATATTATATAACACTATACTTCTTTAGTTAAAACCCTAAGAGACACCCTAGCCAATCAGACCAGCGCGTGCCCCACGTCACCCCTCTCTCTTTCTTCCCCGACAAACCCTTCCTCTCTCTCTCGAAACCAGTCGACGGCGCCATTGATTCCGGCGCCATCTGGCCAATACAACCCGCCAAATCACACCAAATTTCTTCCCCTTCCTCTCCTCTGCAACCCTATGTGTATAACTAACCTCGAATCCTTGTGAAATTCCTAGAAAATCGAACGAAAAACACAAATCAAAATTGCCACGAAATCCCGATTGCACCAGTCCAATTTCCGGCCAACTCCGGCCTTTACCGGCCACAATACCACTCCAAAAACACTCTCCCATCCCTCGACAAAATCCCTCGAAGGTTTGGCCCGATTCCACCTCAATTTCACAAATCAAAAGCTAGAATTTTCTAAGTTTTTCGGCCAAAGAACCGGTGGTTCGAGGTGCTTTCCAACCAAATTAGCCGTCGAGCTAGTTGGGTAAGTTGCTCCACTCACTGTGCTTGTCATTTTGGTATAAATTTCAACCGACGGTTTGGAAGTTTCCGATCGTCGGAAAATTGATCTAGCCACCCACGCGTTGCCAAAGTGTGTGGCGGCCTATTTTCATTCCAAAATTGTCCCTACGTCGTCCCGAGAGCGACGGTACGCGACGATCGATCGGATTTTGGCCTAATAGGCGATGTCCAGGTTCGATATGTTCAGACCGTTGGATCGGTTCCAATTTCAAATATGTCGTTCCTTGAACATCGCAGATCGAGAATCGGAGCCCCGGATGCTCCGAAACATTGACTTAAAAGTTAGATTAACAAAAACCGTTCGATCGTAGGATCACGAGAAATCCGACCACTCGGTCGAGACCAAACTTTTGAGACGTGTTCAGTCAACTTTACTGGACCTTTGGGAACTTTCAAATCAGAAATTGGAGGTCGTGGGCCCCGCTGGCCCCGGTTGACCAAAACGGGTAGTTTGACCGCTTAGTTGACCGTGAGTCTTCCGAGGTGGTCCCACTTGTTGAAAGACGTAGTTTGACCCTAGAAACTCTCCATTCGTTGTGTACACACTTTGTGTCCCGGGAAAAAGTTAGGGTTTGTTTTAAAGTTTCGTTTGAAGTACGGTTTCTAATTCAATCCTCGTGTTCTTCGAATTAGGTACTCCGGCTCAGCATACTCCGTAGGCGGGACCCTCTCAGGGTCAATCATTCTAGAATTACTTGTGAGTGGACTTTGTTTTAAACGTGCATTACTTTAAAGATTAAATTGCATTGCATATAAAATGATTTATGAGGGTCAATATTTGATTTATGATGTTGAAACTAATTTTTACAATACTGCTGCCGAACGCATATTCACTATTTTTGTTATTTTCATATGTTTGTACCGAACACGTTTTCACTGTTTTCGTTCTCGAAAAATGTTTTCCATTTAGCGTACCAGACGCATTCTCGAATCTTGAAAATGCAAATTCGTTTTTTCATTTTCATTTTCTGAAAATATTCTTAGAAAACATTCTCTGAAAATGTTACCGAACGGCCCCTAATACAGCCGTATTTTAAACAATGGTGTAGTGGCTGCAACATGCCAATCACGTGGGCTTTTTCAAAAAACAACTGAAACCGGTTGTTTTGGTTAATCGGTTAAAATAAGGAAAAAAATTCAAGCGCCTTCAAAACTTAGGACGCGTACTCCATTTCGTCAATCTCCTCCTCCACAGCTTTCCCCAGCCTGAAGTAGCTCCCTCCACTTCGTCTTCTCCATCTGAAGAGCAAATTTCAGCCGAAACCCAGAAACCTACTTCGTTTCTCTAGCTGCTTCCTCCATCTCGATAAGTTCGTGTGTTGATTTTTGTTATGTGTAATTGATGGTTCTGTTGAATTTATTTTTCTTTTGTGTGAATTTTGAACAGTGTAGCTGTAAATGAAATTAAAGATATGCACTTAACGAGTTACGCTATTTTTGCTTTCCAGTAACTCAGGGTTTAGCATTTTGGGTTGATAATTGGACTCCCTCTCCTGGTCTGTTGGCACTTCCCTCGTTTGCAGTCCGTACCCCCTCTCATGAGAGCTCTGGTCTTCGCTCGTTTTGAAGGTAAGTGACAACTATTTTTAGGTTTAGTTAATTGAAATATTGTGGCCATTACTTGGGGCGAGTCATGGGTAGCTTCAAAATGTGGTGAGATTAATTGGGTTTCTCACATTCATGGTTGTAATGGAGCTATTAATGGGTTCATGCAATTTGAAGTAGTGTCATGCAATTGCATATCACTATATGCAATTACTAATCGCCTGTGTGAAAATCCAGCTCACTGTATGCAATTGCAGTATGTAGTTTTGTTTTTTAATGAAGAAAGTAAGGTGATTTCATGGAAGGTAGGTTTGATTGTGTTTTTGAATACTAAATTTGTATATTTTGTGATGGGGTATAAAGTGTTTGGAATGTGTAATGTTTAGGATTGATTGAGATTTGGATTGGGATTTCGAAGGATTGAGATTCTCATCCCCACAGAGAAATGCATGAGCGGGTTGTCTACATTATTTGTGCAAGGTTGTAATGGAGTTGTTAATGGGTTCATGCAATTTGAAATAGTGACATGCAATTGCATATCGCTATGTGCAATTATTAATCTCATGTGTGCAAATCCAGCTCACTGTACGCAATTGTAGTATGTAGTTGTGTTTTTATTTTGTGATGAAGTGTAAAGTGTTTCGAATGAGTAATGTGTAGTAATATGTCGTGTTTAGGGTTTATTGGGATTTGGATTAGTATTGAGATGCTTGTCACTATAGACAATTGTGTGATTGTGTTGTGAACTCGATTTGTGCAGTTATGGATGCCCAAAAAAGTGTTAAGCGAAAGGAAAGCACAAGGGCGAGAGTAATTTAGAACATGCAAGAGTTGGCCGAGATGCGTTTTTCCATTTCATGTAAGTTGCAGATACATGTATCTAAAAAATTAGAAATGGGGTTGGTTAATATTAGGATGATATTTTGATTAAAAAGTGATTGACATGAAAAAGGAACGGGATGAAATGAGGCAAGTGGGTAATGCAAAGTCGGACACTAAGGTGAGAGATGGCAACGGATTAGGTCACAATTTATTAAATATTTTATTAAAATGAATTTTTTAATGATAGTTTATATATTCAGGTAAAAGAAGAGATTGTTTCAAGTGGAGGAAATTGAACCTCAAAGAGAAGGCGACATATGGTTCCACCCTTTGAAGGAGGTTGTAAATCTTCAAAACTTTTAGGACGAGGCTGCAACCCTTTGAAAAACGATATGGCGACTAATTTGCACCAGAGCACCCCTCAACCAACTGATGCCTTGCCCAACACGATTCACGACCTATTTCATTTTTTAGACAAGTAGATGAGCCACACCCACGATATGCTCCCTCCTTAGCGATGAATCAGAGCTTTTGTGCAGCCCATTGCTGCGATTTTGGGAAGCCCAAACACGACTCAACCCTAAACTCACGATTTGCTCTCTCATTTTTCAGATGCTCAGTCGTTTTTCTCATACCTCGTCTTTCATATTTCAAATGGCAACTCGTCACTCTTAAAGAAGACTTCACACATTACCTGTGAGTCTGGGTTTGTTTTGTCCCTCACGCACGTGTAACTCATGTGTTTTTTAATTAAGAAAGGTTTGAACAAGTCATCTAGTCATTCAATCTCAGCCCTTGATTTTTAAAATGAAATATGAGCCATTGGATGAGTGACTGCACCGGTATCACCAATGTACCATAGAATTTTCCCAACAAAAATAGCTATAGTGGTCCATATATTCAAGCCCAAAAAAAGGTCCATATATCCTAACTAAAAGAATAGTGACATCAAGCCCAACTTGAGCATGCCACCATATTTCTTTTTTATATTCTCTGTTGTCAATCTCCCTACAAAAAGAGAGGAGAGGGGCCTGATGATTGCGTGTAGAAGGATAAAAATTTGGTTGCAATGGGGATAGGGCCGGTCCATTAATTTTGGAGGCCATGAGTAAAACTGAAAATAAGGCTTTTTTTATTTAACATTTACCTTATTTTGAACAAAAATTATAATAATTAGTTTCAAACTTAGGTGGTAAGTAGGCAATCTCGTTCTCCTGGACTTCAAAGTACAAGGAGCTTGTGGTCATCCACCCATGGATCTAATCTAAGGGTGGAGAAAAATCTGATGCATTTTTCATAACACGTACAAAGTACAGCCATGACTACACTAGAAACTGAAATTGTTGCAAACAGGAACTACAAAGCAAACACACAGCATGACCAGCAGAACAAGGAAAAGAAAGAGACGATGACTAAGATTCAGAACAAAATTCATGAAAAACATGGAAGAAACAGACGGAAAAAAAAAAAAAAAAAAAAGGAAGAAGTAAAGAGCCCATAAGTTAGACTCATGCTTAGCAAATAAAAAAAATTATCCAGTTTCTTTTTTGCTTCTCTCCATATTGAAAGTACTCAATACGTTCATAACTTTTCCAGAAAATAGATACAGAGGGCCCTAAGGCTTGATTAATTTCTTGATGCCCTAAGAACAACAAACAAACAAACAAAAAGAAGAAGAAAAGAAGAACAGGAGGAGCGTGCGTTGTGAACTAACTGGTAAAATCAGAGCTTCAAAAGTTCTGTCGGCGACGCTAGAATCAAAGGAGGCTGTGGGCAGCGGCCGCAAGCTTCCTAGAACGTAGTTTGTTTTGTCGACGAGGAGAACATGTTTTCTTTTTTTAATTTCCAGAACCGTGTTTTGTTTAATTGAAAACAATATCAAACATTTTATATGGACTTTTAAATCAGACTTTTAAAACATTTGCATGTTGTATATGCTATGTCTCATTCACATGACTTAATATTACAATTGACCCTTCTCCCTTCTAAGCAAATTGCTTGTATTTGATGTTTTAACTTTATTTGTCTTACCTTTATTTTTTGACCCTTGCATGTTATTCTCTTTCTATCCCATCTCTATTTGCACCTCTTGCTCTTTTTCTTTTTTTTTCTTTGACCCTCCTTGACAAAAATTTTGGCTTCACCACTGTGTTGTGGCTAGGTTTAATAAGGATTGAAATAAAGATAATGTTTTTATTTCTTTTGATAATATTGGTGGGTTCAACTGGTTTTTTATTTTTTATTTATTTTTTTGAAGACCTTTCTTATTGAGAAGGGTAATAGCATACTAAACACACACACACTACACGGATGCTAGAACTCGAACTCATGAACTTTCATGGAGAGCAATTGCTCCAAAACACTACACTAATACGTCCTTTGCGGATCAACTGGTTATTAGGAGAAAATATATGTATCATATTCCTTTCTCCTCGGTGCCAAAATTACCATTATTCTTAAACAAATTCAAATTACCCAAAATATATTTTATCCACTCCCTCTTCTCCTAGATTTTATCCAATAATTATTTTTTTATGGGATTTTCAGCCACTCTCATCAGAAAAATGTTGTGCCATAAAAGTCCAATGAAAGTTTCCTTCTTTTCTGGTAACCTTTTTTTATTAGTAGTATTGCTTAACAAAAAATTTGGGTGTTGGTTGTCCATAACTACCCTAGACTTCCTCCAACATTCTCATCACCTAACTCAATTTTTATATTCGTCTGGTGATATATTTTTTTTTTTTCAATATTAAGAGAGGTACGTACGAAATTTGATTCCCCCCTCCCTCTTAAAATTTAGGAAAAACAACTTTTATATTGACAAAAAAATTTATTTCATTTGCATAAAATGTCACCATTGTGCATGACTTATTGTCATATATGAAGTACAAATATTAGATATGGGGAATAAATCTCTCTGGTGATCTAGAAAGACCTTAGTACTCTGAAACTAAGAAGAAGATAGCGCAAGTATTTGAACACACTAGTTTGGTGTGAGCCAAAGAGCCTCTGATGCCTAAGTTAGATGACTATGAGGAGAAAAGTAGGGTTTCTTAGCTCAATGAATAGTTACCTTCTCCAAAAGGCGAAGGTTGGTTTATATACAACTCTACGTTGGTTGATTTACGGCCATGAGAGGCTACGTGTTGAGCGTTGATTGGGGGTGTTAAGACCCGTTGATTTACACGTCATGATTCATAAGTCATTTGACTTGGGACATATGAAATATTTACCCAAAGTGGGTGAGTATGATCTCCTTAATTATTGTTGTCGTAATTAATAATAATGAGATCTTTGAATTTGGGCTGATTTGTCGGAGGCGTGCCTAAGGATAAGTCTTGCTAAACTTAGCCCTTGATGCAATTCAACAACCGAGATTAGAAGTATATGACCAATTCTTAACTTAAATACTTATTAGAAAATCTCCCAAGAATTATAAATTTATATAATACCATGATCAGAAGAATTGGCGGCATCTAACAGCAAATGCAGAAATAGAGAGAGAGAGAGAGAGAGAGAGAGAGAGAGAGAGAGAGAGAGAGAGAGAGAGAGTTTTAATTTCAAGTAGGCCTTTCGGCCCCAAGGCCTAAACCCAAAGCCAACCCCAATTTCATCTTATGCAAGTTTAAATGGGAGGAAACCCTGTACGGAAAGGTTATGGGCCTGGCCATGCAGTTTTATATGTCCAATTTGTAGAGATGTTGGCATTTGACAATCACTACAAAAGTGGCAATAGTTACCAATAATTAGTAACATTTGGTAACTAATGTGAGGGTAACTAAAGGCTTTAGTCACCAAAAACCCCTTTTTGGTAACCTTAAGTCACCAAAAAGGCTTTTGGTGACTAAAGCCTTTAATTACCCTCACATTAGTCACCAAATATCACCAATTATTGGTAACTGTTGCCACTTTTTTTTGGTAGTGAATCTTTGTTGATTTTATTTTATTTTATTGTTTTCCTAACTCACTGCTTCATATTCCCTCACTTTCTAGATAAGCTTTGTTATTATTTTGCTTCCATGTCTAAAGTGATTTAAGAAATATCGCATATGGAATCAGAGATAGGGTACCTCATAATCACTTATCTTGTGGCCTTAGCCTTACAAGAAAACTTGCCAAAACAAGTCCTAATTACACAAGCATATGTTACCTTTCTCATATCTTCTTCTTATTATGGAGGAAAATATACACTCAAACAGGTCATCTGTACAAAATAGTTAAGAAATTTGCTAATCAATATGTTAACACCATGTTCACCTCACCTTCCCCCTCAAGCAAATCATACCAATTAAGGGATAACCCTTACTTGTCATACCTCACATCCCACCAAACAAGGAGTAACTAGCCATGCCCCCTCCTATGCCTTCTCAATGCCCAAGGCCCCAAATCAAGGGGAGGCCATGTAGAATCCCCAAATCGAGGATAGCCATGCATTCTCTACCACTACTTGGACTACAAAAGGGAGCTCACCACCTCCAAGCAAAGGATCCAGCAGCTGCCACTTCTCCAAGAGTTGTCCAAAGATCTCCCAAGCTCTCTATTTTCTCTTCTACTAGAGCTCTCAAGCCTCTCTCCCCATATCTCTCTCATGTACAATGTAATCTCCATATTCAAATACAAATACAAAGCTATAAACTATAGTGGATGTAGCCCCATTATGGGTGAACTACTTAAACACTTGTGTTATGTGTGTGATTATGTCTTAATCCGTCACATACAAATTCGCCCGTTAACACAATATTTACAACTCATGCCAACACTCACCTCAAGTTCGTACATAAGTGTCTACAATTCTCAACTTTATAAGTAAGTTATGAATAATTGACAAAGCGCCTCATGCACTAACCCCAAAGAAAAATGTAATACAATAGGAAACAGGAGGGATGAGGGGCAGAAACATTTCTTCCTCCTCCTCTTGATTGAGCTTTTCCTTCGGAACTGAGAGGATTCAGCTTATAGAAACACTCATTTTTAAAAAGGAGCATTTAGTTATTTAGAAAGGAAAATGTAGTCCTAAATTACATTTGTTGAGGGTGACCCAAAAAAATTGCATTTATCGAGTGCTCCACATCAATATACAGTATAAAGTTGACTTGAGTGTGTAAGATTTTTTTTTTATAAGGCCAAGGATAAGAACTTATTTGTACGTAATTGCCGAAAGGCACCTGGATTTTTTAAAGAAGAGGTGTTACTGCTTGCGAAGAAGACGAAAATATCCTTTTCAACTACCCTTACATATGCTTTCATTTTCCGACTTGTTCATTACTCCCAATGTCACCGTCCTAAAAGTAGAAAGTGACCCAACGACTCCCAACACTTATATTTTCTTCTCTCTTTTTTGGTCCACATCAATAAAAAGTTGCACGCAATATGCTTGTGACCCTTCAAAATATCGATATACACGTTCTTTAAACTGTTTCATGTGAAGCACATACAATTTTTTGGACTAAAAATAGATAAATTTAATGGTATGTGGCACGTTGTAACAAAGTTTTAATTGAGGGGGCAAATTGATTAAATTTCTTTTTAAATTTCTTTTCAAGTGAAAAATTACACCAAGGCATATAATTCATGCGATGTAGTTTTCTCTTAAACTAATGAAATCTCATGCCATGCAAATAGTTTTCCGTAAATAAACAATAATTTTTCAATTTTCAAAATTGGGATTTTGCAATTTGTCTTCTCTCCCTACATTCGCATATGAGTATATCACATGAGAAAACTTCACTTACTCTTCATACATCTCTTTGCATTCTTTATGTTTTATTTTCATTTCACAAATTTAGAGCTTGTATTATAGGTGATCGTAAAATTTTCATAGTCAAGGAAATACAACCATACATGCTTTTTAGAAGCTGACCTGTTTTATAACTATTTCAATTTCCACTTTTTAGTTGTAAAATATTGGTAACTGTTTTTAGTTTTCAAATTAAAAAAAAATTGAAAATTCTTAAAAAGTTGTTTGGTAACTGTTTTCAGTTTTAAATTTTTGTTAGTTTTAGTGTCATGAGCGTGAGTCTGTTAGTGATTGCGGGTGTAACACTTGTACACTTGCTCAAGGTGGCAAGCCTAAGAGATAATTTAAATTTTGATATAGTTTGTTATAATAAAATTTTCAAATAACAACTATTTGTGTGTTGGGGTCAAATTGTGAATTTGAGGTCATATATCGAAAACGCAAGATACCAAGAGTTTGTAGGATTTTTAGGTTTAGTCCAAGTTGAGTGGCCAATACATGTTGGGAACTCTCGCTCTCTTTAAGGAGTTTCAAGCCCACTACGGTCTGGCAAACCCCACGAATCGGTGCAACAACCCAACTGAATCGTTGTATAACTCAAATCTATATGCATAAAAAGGACAAGTCCAAAACTCGACAACAAAGACACATTTCTCTGGCTAGTTTAGAAGTACACAATATATTTTCAAGAGATTGTAAAAGGAATAAGGGCTCGTTTGGTACGTCAGACTGTACTAACTAATTTTTGTCGGATAGTATTAATATTGTAACGTCCCTGACCTAAAAACAAATATAAATAAATTAAATAAAAAGAAGTAATTAAAATGAAATTAAAGGAAGTAAAATATAAATATAATTAATTGGAAATTAATAATAAATGGGTATTGGAGGACATTTAATTTTCAGTTGAGAATTCGGCGAAACGAGTTGCGCCATTGCATCCGGCTCGTCGAAACGAGTTCCGGGACGTGCGGCGCGTCTGATTTGGAGTTGTAACGATTAAAATGGATATTTTGGTAATTTAAAATTTTGGTAAAACACTTGGACCCATGAGAATTCAGAATTCTCTCTCTCTCTCTCTCTCTCTCTCAGACAAGGGTGCCGGCCACATTTTGGCCGGCAGTTTTCTTCTCCGGCCACCCCAGGCAACGGGGCCGGAACCAAAACAACCACCAGCTCACCCCCGACCCGTCCCTCACCTTCCCCGACACCGGCAGCCCCTGAATTGGCCGAAAATCACGATTTTTGGCCTGTTTTCTCACGAACTTCACGGAGCTCGTTCTTCCTCCTCCGGCGACCAAATCCAACGATCAAGGTATGTAAATCTATCTACTATCCGAGCCCTAGCTGTCTGCATGGTTGGTTTCCATCAATTTCTAGTGTAGGTAACCCGGTCTGTGAGTTAAAGTTTGGCCGGTTTTGAGTTCAAGATTCCGGCCACTTGCCGTCCTGTTGGGACGTTCCCGTATTTGAGAAAATTGTTCCACTCATCAAGTAGTATAGGTAGGTGGAAGGACAGCTCTTAGTTTGGAGTTTGTCCGACTCCAGATTATCGCTTTGGGCACCCAATGCTCTACAAGTATGGGTGGCTATGCGGGGCCCACTTGTAACTGTCAATCTTCATTCCTAAATTATCCTTACATCGTCACGAGTGCGTAGGTGTGCTCGGATTTCAATTTGGAGTTCGTATGACAGTCGAACGGATTTACGCCTATTGCGCGTTATTTGCGTTCGATGTGTTCCCCGTATTTTTAGGATCATGTAGGAGTTGATGGATTGTGGATCGGAGCCCCAGATGCTCTGGATCAATAATTTAAAGTTTAATTAAACGAAAACCGTCCGATCATGCGATCATGAGAAATGCGACCATTCGATCGAGACCAAACCTTCGGGACTTGGTTAGTTGACTTTGTTGGACCTTGCCCGGGTTGACCTTTTCGGGGATGTTTGACCGCTGGTTGACCGTGAGTATCCCGGGGCTGTCCCACTTGTTAATAGACGTAGTTTGACCCTAGAAACTCTTCGTACAACATACACGCACCCTTTGAGTCAGGAAAAGTTAAGGTTTCGTTTTAAAGTATCTCGTTCGCGTTACTATCGGTAATCTGATTCTCGTATTTTGAAATAGGTACTCAGGCGCCGCATACGCAGCAAGCGGGACCCTCTTGGGGTCAAGCAGCGTGGGACTATCTGTTAGTGGACTTTTGTTTTGAAATGAGCATTATTTGAAGAATGAATTGAAATGCATGTAAAATGGTTTATTTCGGTCATTGAGGTTTTTAATATGGTTTTGGATCTTGAAATTGATATTTCTTGGAAATGATTGGAATTTAATTTATATGTGGAGCTTATGCACGTTTTGAGGTCCCGGGCTATATGAGGGACATGAGGTTTGTCGGGTTTCGGATTGTTATATAATTTGGTTATTCGAAACTTGGGATTTTATATGGTTCTATCTATGGGATTTTCGATTGACTTTAATACTTGAAACTTATGAGCATCGTGGCTTATATTTTATACCTTTGGGAATTGATATTTTATATTCTTTTGGAAAATTATATTCTATACCTTGAGAAATCATAATTTATATTATAGGAATTTATATTCTATACTTTCGGGAACCTATAATGTATACTTTTGGAAATTATATTTATATCATTGGGAAACGTGTACCTATATTGGGTTATGCTATTGAATTTCAGGATATGTGGATAGGATCGATTATGTAAGCGGATCTTGGGGACTCGGCTTTGGATTGGGGTACTGTATTATTGTGTTGAGGTGTCAGAGTCACAACGTGGTTTGTACCCTCCCTGGATTACCCACCCGTGGCGTTGGAATCTCCGGCATGTGGGGGATGTTTGTGGTTACTGAACTTCACTATACGTGGCGTTGGAATCTCCGGCGTATAGTGAAGGTCCAGGCACCTTTGATTGGGTGTACCGAAGACCCTTCACTAGGTAGTCTGCGCGCGTAGGACAGTGGTTTGGTTTGTATGCACGTGGCGTTGGATTATTCTGGCGTGTGTACAGTAGAGCTGTCACGACCCGACTCCCCTAACACGATATTGTCCGCTTTGGGCCTCCGCCCTCACGGTTTTGTCACTGGGAACTCACGAGCAATATCTTCCCAGTAGGTCACCCATCCTGGGATTGCTCTAAGCCACAACTCGCTTAACTTCGGAGTTCCCACAACTCCGAAGCTAGTGAGCTCCCAAAAGGCCTCGTGTTAGTTAGAGACGTGCCCACACATATAAGGCACATCACCCTTCCCTCCCCGAGCGATGTGGAATTGCTCACCGTTCTCTGCTTTCCAAGCCCAAGACACGGGTCTTACAATCCACCCCCTTGGGGCCCAGCGTCTCGCTGGCACATTTTCGGTCGAGTCGCTCGATACCATTATGTCACGACCCGACTCCCCTAACACGATATTGTCCGCTTTGGGCCTCCGCCCTCACGGTTTTGTCACTGGGAACTCACGAGCAATATCTTCCTAGTAGGTCACCCATCCTGGGATTGCTCTAAGCCACAACTCGCTTAACTTCGGAGTTCCCACAACTCGAAGCTAGTGAGCTCCCAAAAGGCCTCGTGTTAGTTAGAGACGTGCCCACACATATAAGGCACATCACCCTTCCCTCCCCGAGCGATGTGGAATTGCTCACCGTTCTCTGCTTTCCAAGCCCAAGACACGGGTCTTACAAGAGCGGTAGTCCCCAGTTGGATAGCTTATCCCTAGACACAGGGTGGAAAGTGGGACCTGAGGGCTAGTCAAGCGATCCCCGCGATGGATCGTTTCCCCGATACTTGTTATGGTGCAAGGATGATTTGGGAACTTATTATATTTTTCTATTTATTCAATTTAGGAGTATTATATTAGATTTGGGAACTTGTATTACTTTATATATTTTCGATTTCGGAAGTGTTCGTGTTTTTATATAAATGTGCTTTACGGTTACGAGAGGTGGTTTATGTTTATGTTTATCATTATATATATATACGTGGATCGGTTTTGGGAGGTTATGCCCCGGAGATTGTAGAGGTTTGGAATTTGTTTATTCTTTGACTATGTTGAGATATCATGGTTTTGAATCAATTATGTATATAAAGGATTTGAATTGCATGGTTTTGCATCGTTTTGAAACGGTAGGGTTAGTATATTGTTTTAAGTGTGAAAACTTTGTTAATGTCCACTCACACACTTTCTGTTTTGCGCCCCCAGGTAGTAGGGCAGTGAATTGATCGTTCAAGCCGAGCTTCCTCTCCTCGAGCTTCGACCCAAGTGTAGGACATTTATGTCCCTTGTTGTAAACTTTGAATTTCATCTGTTTAATTTGAAATACTCTTAGACTGCTCTGTTATCGCCCATTAGGATTGAATTGAAGGCTGAAGGCCTATTGTGTATTTGTAATGCATGCTGGCAGTTGGTGCATTCTATACTATTATCTTCTGACATGTTGAATTTTGGGTAAAGTCCATTTTTCAGGGGAGATTCTACCTGATTTTCGGCAGAAGTCTTGGCCCATTTTTCATTTGTTTCGGGAAGAGGGTTTCTGTTTAGTATGTTGGCCCAGCATCGCAATGATGTCGAAACATCAGCAGGGTCCAGCACGAGTTCCGGAGTAGAATTCGGGTCGGGTCGGGTCCTGTCAAATATGTTCCGGAGAGTACTGACTATTTATCCATAATATTATAAGGCGTTTGATGTTGTTCCGGATAAATAGTCTGACTAAGTTATATTGTGTTTGGTTCTATTCCGGATAACATCGGATCAGACTATTTTTTTACAAAAAATTCTTTGATAATTTAAGTGGAAATATAGACAATATAATTAAGAAAAAAAGAGAATATATTGAAGCCCAACAAAATCAATCAATAAGAGAATCAACAGCCAGCAGTAGCAACACGGAAATAACAAAAAAAAAACCAATAAAGCACCAAAAGTAGAAAAAAAAAATACAGCAGCCGCATGTATTGTTCTAATCGCTAACTTGGGATGATAATTTGATTATTGAGTTGGATACCTAGAGAAGACGAAATACATAAAGAAAAAAACGCAAGAAAAACTCAACAGCATGTATTGAGTTGGATACACAACCGCATGATGATTATTTGATTATTTGATTATTGAGTTAGATACATAGCCGCATGTATTGTTCCAATACAGCAAGAAAAAAAAAGTCAAAAAGGAAAAACTCATAACCTAATTTCCACAAAAATTTAGTAAAAGAGGAGAAAGAGAAGATGAAGAAAAGAAGAAGAGAGAAGAAGCATATTGGAGAGAGAGAGAGAGAGAGAGAGAGAGAGAGAGAGAGAGAGATGGATACCTGGAGAAGATAGCAGAGAAGAACCCTAAGGAGAAGAAGATGAAAATAGCGTCGTTAGATTTTTCACGTGAACGTGTGTGTTCTTTTTTCCTAGCTTTATAATTAAGCGTGTATTATCTAAACCTGGGTGTGTGTGTTGTATTAGTTAGTCAGGTAAGGAGAGTATTAAAAGCCTAACCTGTATAAAATAGTCCGGTAATTAAATAATGCAAGTTGACACCAAACACCTGACATGAACTATTTACTTCTATCCAAAGTCTAATACGGTGTACCAAACGAGCCCTAAGAGGATATGAGATGAGTGATGAGGGATTCTTGAAAGGATGGAGAATGTTGTGCTATTTATACGCTCATAGAATCACCCCTAAGTTAATAGGGTAGAAAAACCGAAAGCCAAAAGTCTCAAAATTAATAGGACGTTACAAAGGTTATAAGAAATGAAAAGTGTAAAGACGTACCATAATTTAGCATTAAATAAGCCACCATAATTTCTCACTACATAGAAATAATGATAATAATAATTTAATTAATATTAACATGCACCAACAAGAGTTCCCAAAATACCAAGTTATTGGAGTGTGATGATGTAAAATTGGTAAATGGGAAAAGAAGGCAAAGAAAAATTAAAACTTAATACACTTTAAAGTTGTTTTAAAAATAAATAAAGGTGATTTTGAAAATTAATTTCATTTTTTGAAAAATAAAAAACAAAAAATGTTACCAAATATGTTTTTAGTTTGAAAAACGAAGAAAAAATTAAAAATTGAAAATAAAATGGTTATGAAGCGAGAAGAATTTTCTTGATACTTTCTATGCCATTAAACCAATCGAATAGGTACAACAACGATGCCATCACAAATAAAATCGACTAACATGGGCTACTTTCTCTGCCAAATTTCCTTCGAATTTGCTTGGCTACCAAATAACAAATCGGATATTGTAATATCGATCGGTTTTCAAAAAAAATATATATGTATTGAAATTATTCGAAATTATTTTTATACAAAAACTTATCAAAAGCGAATTTTATTTTTCTTGGTCGAATATCAAAAGCCATATTATGCAGTAGGGTTTTTTTTTGGGTCAAATATTATGCAGTAGTTTTATATGTTTCCATGTAATACAACAAGCTCACAAATCGATGGATTTATCAAAAGATATTAAAAATTGCCATGACATGATCCCAAAGATAGAACCTATTTTTTTCTTCCGAATATACCCCTAAGCAAAAATCCAAGAAAATCAGGCAGCCAAATCAATAGGAGAAATCAGAATGGTCAGCGACCCCTCTGTCTGCCACACTGGCATGCTGACAGTGACCCCATTGAATTCCACAATGAATGGTTCCAGAGGGGTAATTCTGTCCATCTACTTGAAAAAAAAAAGAGGGCAACATCCAACGCACCCCATGACGTAAGGCTAAAAACCAAACTTACCTAAATTTTAGTTTCCTGCCTGCCCGGTTTGGGTGCTCTCTGGCTGGTCTTTACGGGGGATCTGGGCTCGGGTAAAGCATTTCCATCTATTTTTCATGGCAAAAAAGTAAGAAAAAGGAAGGGCAGTAATTATTCATGTGAATAGTGGCTGTTTTAGTAATTTTTTTATGCATTTTCACGCATTGTCTTGGTAATTCAAGATCAATTACTATTCACATGAGATATGAGGTGAGAAATTTGTATGGAGTTTTGGTGTGGGAAATGAAGCATATGACTAGGTGTTTATAGAAAAAATATTTCTTAATTATTTTTAGTATTTTTTTCAAATTTGTTGTTATTTAAATTGGCCGTTGACATCAGCATGAGATTAGCTTGCCTAGGCAGCAGACCAGGCAAGTCTTGCCTTTGGGTTCTCCCGGGTTTGGTGGACCCCACCTCTTGACAGGGCTGAGTTTCACCGCTGGAATGGGTTTTGGGGGCCTAGGGGGCCTTTTGCCTGAACTAAGCTCATCGTTGGAAATGCTCTAACTATGATACCTTAGCATGTGGGGTCCATCGAAAATTTTATTGTCAAAATGTATCTTTGGCAAGGATCTAGATCCTCTGCTTGGAGAAATTATAAAATGTCATGGTAGTGTGGCCACGTGGTATATTTTGTACACGTATTATAATATAGGTGGATGACAAAGTTTATTTTCCTCTCTTTTAGGGAATAGTATCAATAAATATCCACTTATATTATCACGTGTACAAGATGTACCATGTGGTGATACTACCTTAGTAATCTATAATCACTCATCTGCTTGAATATTCTCTATCATGATTTGTTTGAATTTTCTTCTACATACGACACCTCGTTAAAATTTCATCTAAAGAACTATAATGTGCAAGGAATAAAATATTCATAATATCCCGATATTTCCATCGAAATTTCCGTATTTTTGGACTGCCGATATTTTCGATACCATCGATATTTTAGATATCCATGAACCAAAATATCGATAATATTGACGACACTTTCAAATATCGATAATATCCCGATATTTCCATCGAAATTTCCGTATTTTTGGACTATCGATATTTCCGATATCATAGATATTTTATTCCTTTATGTGGACACATCACACAAAACCCAAATGCCTCAAAAAAAATTTAAAAACTAAATCCTAAACCTAACGTGTGTTTATCGTCTTGTAGCCGTTCTCTCTTATTCCAATTTTTTTTTTTGTTCTTTGCAATATCTCTCTCTTAGAGAGAGATCATTTTCTTCTCCACGTCTCTATCTCACTCGTCTTCTACTGCCACTGCCCTCATAGAAACAAAAACAAATTCAATCACTAGAATTGTTCTTACACAACCCAGAAATTCTTTGAAAAAAATTGAGTAAAATAATGGGTTTATATAGAAGTAAAGATTCCTCTTGGAAGGCCATTCGTTATTTCCAAGAAAAATAGATGCAACCAGTGATCTCACAATTCGTTTTGTAAAGAATGATATTTTGGTTTAGAAGTTTTGATTCATATTTCGTACTTGAGAGACAGGATTTGTTATATAAAAGCAGTTTGCAGGATGAAATTTTGGCATTGGCAAGAACTGAATTTTATATGGGAAGAGAAGAGATTGTGAGGTTGGAACCAAGGGTTTTATTGTTCACATAGGCTTCGGGAGAAGGGAGAGCGTGTTGAGATGCTGAAAAAATAAAACGAAAAAAATGGAAGATCACGTTAACTCAAGTTAGTTCAATTAGGGAATTTTATTTTATTTTATTTTCTAAAAACAATTGTGAGGTTTTTGGGTTTTGTATGTTATGTGTCCACATGAAACCCTAGAATGAAATTTCAATGAGATGGCGTGTGTAGAAGAAAATTCAAACAGATAATGGTAGAGATAATCCAAGCAGAGGATCCAGATCCCTTTGGCAACTCTCACCAGTCCCTCTCGAATGAAATTTCATAAGTGTAAATCTACTTGACCCAAGAATTACTGCTCCATCGACCATTTTCCATTTGGACACTGCTTTCCTCCTTACCCTGGAAGGAGGTATTCCTACTTCCTACAAATCAAAGTTTGACACATATGCAAAAATAATTCATCAAAAACATAAAAAGAATAATCTTAGTACACATGTCAAACTGTAATTAGCATGATGGGGGGAGTAGCCCAACTCCTTATAAACCAATTGACAATGGGGGAAGTAGCTTAACTCCTTATAAACTCAGGCGTGATCCCTTTACATTTCAATGTGGGACAAATACTCTTAACAAACTAAAAGACCAAACGATTTTGGTCTCTTCTTCTCTGCTTGACTCCCTTTCTTCGAGTTACGCATCGACGCTCTAGTGAAACCAAAGGTGGAAACATGAGTTTTCACTATGTTGGGATATAAATTTTTGCCTCTATTATGGAAAGTATTTTTGCCCACTCTCCTTTCTTTGGGCTAGACATCCTTTTTTTATGCGATTCAGGGTAGAAAGAAACAATAATTTTCACGGATGTAATATATTTAGGGTTTAGGGTACCACTTGTAACAAGCATAGATAAATCATGAGAAAAACCAAGAACTAATTTAAACCTCAATACTAAAAATGAAAGAAATATGAAGTATATTAACCCTAAAAGAAAAACTAAAGTTGCTTTAAATAGTACCACAAACCCTCACGTAACTAAAAAGACTAAATGGAAATAAATAGGAAAAAAAAAATATATATATATATATATATATATATATATATTTCTTGAAAATTATAACTGTTCGGCCTATTGAATAATAGAATTTGGCCTAGAATTCCATTCCCTGGATGATGGAAAAGTAGAGTGTTTAGATTCTTTTGGTGTTGTTTTTGAAACGACATATATATTATGGTCCCAAATTGGAACTCGAAGTCTAAATTAACAAAGACTGGATATTGTTGTTTACGTCTCAAATTCATTTAGAAGTCCTCTAGAATTTTTTGTCACATCAAAACTTTGAATCTTATATTTTTTATGGATACCTTGAAGTGAAGAATATATATATATTAAGATTGGAATATCCCCAAAGTTTCCATGACTGAAATTTATAAAGGTAAAAAATGGTCCCTAGCCTCTTTTAAGTCAACAACCCATGTTAAAACGGTTGAACAAGTTTATGCTTTAAATAAAGAACATGAAACATGCCAATTATTAAACCTTGAGTCAATAAAGAAACACAGAAAAGACGGAAACAATTTCCTACACATAGGCTTAGTCCAAGTTGCAGTCAAACCCTTAACCAGAATTGGTCTTAATGCTTCAATTTTACTCTGTTTAAGAGATGCCCGATTTCTTAATTTTAATGACAGTACTTTAGGTATAATTGAATCTAGTTTATGTAACGGCCCAGTTCATTTTAATTGTTTCCCAGATTTTACAGTAAGTCTTAGTGATCCTCACATATTAAAAATTTTAACTTTAAATGTTAAAACTTCAGGATACGAGATTTTACACGGATCTCAACCTCTAGCCTTAATTTATAGAATTTATTACAAAGTCACAGGAACTAATATGAATTTCCAAGCCCTTAGCAAAAGTCTAAAAGATCAAACCTTACTAATCCAAAGTAATCAGACAAATGCTAATATTAGAGTTCCCCGAGCCATTAAGTGGTCAGAAGTCACCCTTCCTTCAGATTGGACTTTAGTGGCAGAAAACCAGCCAACACCAATTCAAAATACCTTACCCAACTTAGATTATGTCCAGCAGTATTTAGATGGAACAGTCAAAATTAATTTTAACAACCAACCTTTAAAGTCTTCGGTCCAATTAAAACAATTACCAACTCCTAGTCAATCCCAAAGACATAACCCAGCTAGACATTCCTTTGCAGGATCTTCCTCCACTACGGAAAGAGATCTTGAAATAGAAAAAGCCTTAATTGATTTAAAGTTAGAATCTCTTAGGAAAAACTCCCAAAAAGACCAACCCTGTTATTCAAAGTCAAAAAAGCCAGTTGAAGAAAAAGATCCAACTTCACCAACCCAAACAGATTTTGAAGTAGATGATTCCTACCCTGCTCATCCAATAAGTAACCAATTACGTACCCTCAATAGACAGCCAAGCAGAGAAGAAATAGACCAACAATTAAATTATTATAGACAACAAATGAGAAAAACTAGAACACGCCAAGAAGTGAAAACTTTGACTTTAGAAAAATGGAAAAAAGAAGATAATACTGAGGTAACTTCTAGTCACCCTCCAGTAGAAACTATAATCATAAATCATCAAAAGGCCAAAATCGTAGCTAATCCTTTCAAGATAGCTGATCCCAGTGATAAAAAATTAATAGAACAAAATAACTACACAAATCATAGTCTAATAATTTTAGGAAAACAATTAGACAAAATAGAAACAAAATTTGACAAAGTCCTTGGTCAAGAAATACAAGTCAAAACAACAAAAGGAAAACCTTTAGTAAAATTCCCAGAAATAAAACCTGAGTCTTCCCTGAAAGTAAACCCCACAATGCAAAAAATTGAACAAATGCTTGTGCAAATTAGTAAAGGAAAAGCCATTAAAGAATACCCAGTTATTAGTGTCCTAACAGAAGACATAGTTTATTCTTCAGATAGTAGCTCAAGTCATAACTCTGAAAGTAGTAACATAACCAAAATAGAAAATGCTTTTGATAATTTAAAAATCAATAGGATGAAAAACAAAGTTAATCCTACTAGCCTAACCAAAAATTGGTATCCCAAGCCTACACCACCAGATATTCAATTTGAAGAACAAAACTCCCAGAATCAATTTTCAGTCTCTTCAGATAAATTGTACGAATGGAATATTGATGGTCTGTCCGAACAACAGATTTTAAATAAATTACAACATATGTCAATGGTAGCCAACAGTTACGTCACTAATCATGGTTTAAGACAATCTGAAGTAGTCACCCTCTTAGAAACAGGGTTCACAGGAACCCTAAGAGCCTGGTGGGATAAACATCTCACTGAAGAAATCAAGATTAGCATAGTCCATGCAGTCAAAATATATGAAGAAGGTTTGCCAATTTTTGATGCTGAAGTCCCTAATATGGGAACTGAAGATGGAGTCAATACCCTATTATACACAATAATTAAACATTTTATTGGAACCCCTAGTAACACCACAGCTAGAATTCATGATCAACTCAGTAATCTTAGATGTCCAAAATTAAGTGATTTTAGATGGTCACATAAATTAAGTGATTGGAACCCCAGAGTCATGCTTAGAGATGACAGTAACCAACCCTTTTGGAAAGAAAAATTCATTAATTGATTACCTAATTTATTCGCCCATAAAATAAGAACAGTCTTAAGTAACGACAAAGGTCACATAGATTTTGATCATCTCACTTACGGTAGTATAATCAGTACGATTAATCAAGTAGGAATGAAAATGTGCGTAGACTTAAAAATAGGAAAACAAGTCCAGTTAGAAAGAAATTCAGCTAAATATGAATTAGGAGACTTTTGTGAACAATACGGTTTAAATTCAATCCCTCCATCCAGAAAACATGGAAAGTATGATGGTCAAACCAGTAAAAAGAGACATTACAAAAGAAGAAAACAATCTTTCAAAGATAATGATGAATTTTACAAACCACGTTATCACAGTAAAAAGAAGTCTTGGAATAAACCACCCAGGAAAAACTATAAGAGACAAAATTATAAAAGTAAAGGAAAAGGTAAAGTCACCGACAAGAGTAAAGTAGAATGCTTTAAATGTAAGAAATTTGGTCACTACGCTAATGAGTGCAAAGTAAAAGACACAATTAAACAATTAAAAATTACTGACGCAGAAAAAGATCAATTAATCAAAGTCCTTGAATTACAGAACACTGAGTCAAGTGAAAGTGATATTTCAGTAACCAGTTCAGATTACTCTAGTTCTTCCGATTACCAGTCTAGTTCACCCAATATTCAATTCGGTTGTAAAGATAATTGATGTGGCACCAAGTCAATAAAAGTCCTTACTAAGCAAGAAGAACAAGAAGAATTATTAATTGATTTTATTAGTAAAATAGACAATCCCGATTTAAAATCAGAATACCTTAAGAAGCTTAGAAAGTTGTTAAACCAGAGTGAAACTAGTCAGATTAACCAAACTCCAATCCCACGAATAAGTTTAGCCACAACTTTAGAAAAATTCAACAAAAGAAAAGAAATTACTTTACAGGATTTACAAATAGAAGTCAAAAGTATAAAAAATGAAATCATTACTTTGAAACAAATAAGTCAAACCTTACAAAATGAGAATTATGAAATAAAGCAAGACTTACTTAATCTAATAGTAGAAAACAAAGCATCTTCCAGTAAACATGATCAGGAAGAAGCAGAGCCCTCGGACAATGAAAATACCCTTGGATTAATTAAACAAATCAGTTTTAGAAAATGGTATTCAAAAGTAATTATTTTCATTAATGATTTCGAATTAAAAACAATAGCCCTTTTCGATTCAGGCGCGGATCTTAACTGCATCCAGGAAGGTCTAATACCTACTAAATATTACAAGAAATCCAGAGAATCTTTAGGAACCGCTTCTGGTAAAAAATTACATTTAAAATATGAAATTCCCAAAGCCCATGTCTGTCAAAATAAAATTTGTTTTAAAACATCATTTGTCCTAATAAAAGATATTACAGATGGAGTCATCTTAGGTTTACCTTTTATAGCTCTTCTCTACCCTTTTAATGTGGAACATGACGGAGTCACCTCAAATCATTTAGGAGAAAAGGTTAAGTTTGAATTTTTAACTAAACCAGATTTAAGAGCTTTAAAAGCACTTCAAAGTAATGCTGTGTCCAAATCACTTCGAACAAATCAAAATAAAAGGAAACAGATCAATTTTCTTAAAGAAGAAATTAAGTTCAAAAGAATTGACCAACAACTTGAAGACAAATTTCTCCAACAAAAAATTAAGAATTTTGAAGAAAACCTTAAGAAAGAAATATGTTCTGAATTGCCTAATGCTTTTTGGCACAGAAAACAGCACATAGTCAGTCTTCCTTACGTTAAAGACTTTAGTGAAAAAAATATCCCTACTAAAGCCAGACCAATCCAAATGAGTCAAGAAGTTATGGAATTTTGTAAAAATGAAATTGCAGAATTACTCCAAAAGAAAATCATACGCAATAGCAAATCTCCTGGTCTTGTCCAGCCTTTTACGTCCAGAAAAATGCTGAATTAGAACGAGGAGTCCCTAGGTTAGTCATCAATTACAAACCTTTAAATAGCGTTTTAAAATGGATTAGATATCCGATCCCTAATAAAAGAGACCTAATCAAAAGATTAAGTAACTCAGTCATCTTTTCAAAATTTGATATGAAAAGCGGATTCTGGCAGATTCAAATTCAAGAAAGCGATAGGTATAAAACCGCCTTCGTTACCCCATTTGGTCATTATGAATGGAATGTTATGCCTTTTGGTTTAAAAAATGCCCCTAGTGAATTCCAAAACATAATGAATGAGATTTTCAACCCATTCAATGAATTTTCCATAGTTAACATTGATGATGTTCTCATATTTTCTCAGTCAATAGAACAACATTGGAAACACCTGTATAAGTTTTTCCAGATAGTCAAGAGTAATGGTTTAGTTGTTTCTGCTAAGAAAATTAAGTTATTCCAAACCAATATTAGATTTCTCGGGTACAATATCCACCAATCCCAAATTAATCCAATTGATCGTGTCATCCAATTTGCCGATAAATTTCCTGATGAAATCCTTGATAAAAGTCAACTTCAAAGATTCTTAGGTTCCCTTAATTATGTTTCTGATTTCTATAAAAATCTCAGAAAACAATGTAAACTCCTGTTTGATAGGTTTCAGAGTAATCCTCCTCCTTGGTCATCTAGCCACACAGAAATAGTCAAACAGATCAAAATCCATGTCAAGACATTGCCCTGCCTTGGCATCCCTTCAGTAAATTCTTTCAAAATTGTTGAAACTGATGCCTCTGAAATTGGTTATGGTGGCATCCTCAAACAGAAAATTCCTCCGAGTCAAACAGGCAAATTGTTCGTTTTCATTCTGGTATTTGGAATCATGCACAACAAAATTATAGCACTATTAAAAAAGAAATATTATCTATAGTATTATGCATCTCAAAATTTCAAGATGATTTACTAAATCAGAAATTTTTAATACGAGTCGATTGCAAAAGCGCAAAACATGTTTTGGAAAAAGATGTCCAAAATATTGCTTCAAAACAGATTTTTGCACGCTGGCAAGCTATTTTAAGTATTTTTGATTTTGATATTGAATATTTGAGAGGAAGTGAGAATTGCATTCCTGATTTCCTTACGAGAGAATTTCTACAGGGAAAGAAATGGCAGGAAAAGAGTCAAAAGACAAAGGCAAAGAAGTATCCAGTCAATACAGAAAACTCCCTCCATCAATGAGTCAAAAACCTTCCCAAATTGTCCCTTTTCCGGGATACTCCCCTATTCAAATTACCAATAGATTTACCTCTCTTGGGTCTACTACCCAGAGTATTCGTCCCAATTATCAGTCAGCCCTTGTGTCCAGTTATGACCCTTTCCAGGTCCCAGTCACCCAATTCTCCCAATCCTCACCAAGTTATCAAAAGTCTTCACCCTATCAATTTAAAAGTCAACAGAACTTATTTGTTATTGAGCCTCAAATTACCAATCTAAGTAATCCAGCCTTAATTGCTAAGTCATATTTTCCTCCAAACTACCATTTCCTACCTCTCCATCCCCAAAAATCCCTCTAGTTTTATAAGGACATTCTGTTTGAAACCCAGTCAGTTGAAATTAAGCCTATTAAAGACAAGAATGACCCCAAACTCATTCTTTTCCATTCTCTTTATATCCGTCAAATCCTGAGTCAGCATGAATGGGGAGAACATCCTTATACTCTCCATATCCTAAAATCAACCCTTCAATACAGCTATTATGATTATATTGAGGCCTGGTACAAAATATTTTTACACCAGCATATTGATTTCAGTCACTCTTGGTTCATTAATTTCGACAGTAAATTCCATAGGGAAATTCCTTATTGGTTCCGTTCCTGGTGGGAAACTCATGGTCCCAATCTTGACCTACTTCCCCTTGAACTCAGCCAAACTTTTAGTTATTTCTCCAGCAAATATAAGCCAACACCTAAAGAGAAATTCTTCCCCATTTTTTTAATTTTTATAGCCAAATATAAAATTCCTTGGATCCTTAAGTGGTCCTATGAAGTCAATCCAGATTTACGAGTTCTTCGCAGGATTTTCACAGTCAAATGGTGGGATAAATTCAAAGTCTCCAGAATCATGGGCCAAGTCTATGAAGAGTTCCCTCAGGTCCAGAAATTCCAACAGTCAACTGTGTCTAAAGCCTCACAAAGTTCCCTCCAGATTGAAGGAAAGTCAAGTTCAGAACTAAAAGCTTTAGCCAAAGAAATCCTTGCACATGCCGCCCACTTGGATGACTATGAAGATGCCACTCCAAAGTCACCCTCATCCCAAGGGTCGTCCTCCAATCAAGCAAAAGCCAGTCAAAAGAAAAAAGAGCCAAAGATGGCGTGGGCTGATTACCCGGCAGACAGCCAAGACCCCTATGATGCCTACGACCTAGATAAAGATGATGAGTAAAAGCAAAGTTACCTGCGAGCACATGCTTCCACTGCAAAATGCAGAAAAGTAAAAGCCTGAAGTTACGGAAAGCAGATTCCCAATCACCCTTTCGGTGCTTTCAACTGAAGTAAAAGCAATTTCCCAAAGTTAAAGATATTTTACTTTACTTTAGCTTAAAGTAAAGTTTGTAATAATTTTCCTTTTGTAAAAGTTATTTTGTTTTCTTATGCCGACACCCCTAGTCAGCTTCTCTACTTAAGCAGACCTACGAGTCTGTTAGTTTCAAGTTTTTTCTTCTTCTCAGTTTTAAACATTCTCTCAGAAACCAGACTCTGGGGAATCCCTGTAAGACATGAGTGCAAACAAGAAATAAACTTCACAATTTCAAGTAAGCTTTAATGTTAATTATTTTTATCTTCATACTCTGCATTATATTCCAAATCAACTTATTAATTTTGATCATCAGTTTAAAATTTGTTAATAAATATCATCACATTACTTTTACCCATAAGCATTATGTTAACTTCCAATTTCATTCACGTAATTAAGTTCATCCTGATTTTATTTTACAATTTCATTGCATTAATTTGCATAATTAATTTAATCTTATCATATCTGTTTATATTTTCACTCTGCATTAACATAATCATAGTCTGGTTTTACACCTATCTCTCTCTACCCTTCCCTTCTTATTCCTAAGTCTGGGCTCTGTATCCTTGTATATATATATATATATACATATATCATTGGTAAGTAAAGTTCCAAATGCATTATCCTTTATCTTAAACTCAAATGAAATAATCAAGTAAGAGATATATGTAAACTTTAAAGCTATTATAACTTGAACACTAACCTTGTTCCGCCATTGAAGCTTTGATCGAACACTTGAGAGAAAGATCTTCTCTAAGATAACCGACTACCTTAATCTCAGATTCTAGATGGGGTGAATTGCTTGATGAGTTTTGTGTGTGTCGGCTCTTAGAGGGAGCTTCTCTATTTATATGCATCACTCAAGGAGTCTTGCCCATCAAGAAACTCCTTGAGGTATCCTTATTGCTATAGAACTGTTAATCCTAATTCTCATAGAACTAGAAACCCCTTTAGCCTTGTAATCCATACGGAACACTAATAGGCTGCTGGTCGAGATGTGGATTGAGTTCTTGATCAATCTTGAGTCTTGCAATCCGATAATGAATAGAAGACCAATTCTGTAAGGAATGGAATAATAAACTATCTTACAATATACGCATAAAACACATGAGTAAGTCTGTGTCAAATTTTGCACTGTTACTAAGTTTTGGCCAAAATATGTGATAGAATTTTTTTTTTTTAAAAGAAAATCATTGTTGTGCACACCAAGCGTTGAAATTGATCCCTAAATAGATTTCACAAAGACTCACATATATTTAAGAGATTTTCAGATGACAACTTCTGAGAAATTTCATAACAACCTTAGAAAATTGCTATGCAACATGATGGTATGATTTACAGCTGATGGATCATCCCAGTTGGGATTCAACTTCATTCATGTTGCAACAGTACTCTTTGTCCCAAATAAAGTGTTGATTTTATAAAGCTTCCATAACCAGATATTTATCTTCATTAGTGATTTGGGTATGTCTGCAACTAGTTTCATCTTGTTATTTTCCTTTGTAATCAATTCAAATGTCAATTCAATTCATGTTCTTATTGCACTAGATAAACTGTGAAGTCCAAGGCATACAAATGAACCAATATCGAGCCAGTTCTCCATTCATAACACAATAGTTTGAATTTTTAAATATATTCAGATTACGTACGTAAGGCGCAAGTTATTTAATCTCTCAATCTATTTGAATCTTTTCATTTGTAGGACTGGTAAGATTTGGGGCAGACAAGAGTTAAATGATTATTTAACTTACATTCCATTTGTTCATTGAACCAACTTTTTGAGATCAACACTATATTGCATTTAACCTAATCAAATATGTACCAATTGGCTAGGGTTTTTATTTGAAGATGTTGACAATTTTAACTCGTTGAACTGACATGTAGGTTACGTGAAAGAACTATACCAAGGCAACGAGATGGTAGGCTAATTAAGAAAAATTGGGAGATTCACTATTATATCCAATATAGGGGCCCAAATAAGGCTACCTTGAGTCTCTCCATTTACTATAACAATGTCGATTATAAGTAGCGAACCTCTTGAATTAATGAAAAACTTAAATTTTTTCATATAGAAAGGTTTTCACATATTTTTTAGCTAACATGTATTCCGAAATGAGAAAAGAAGGGTTTTAAAATTGAACTAAAAGAAGAAAAAGAAATCATGTTGAAAAACAACCCTTACTCGTTCCTGTAATGTTGGCAACGAGCTTATAATTCAAGTAGTTAAAAGCAGTTATCCCTGCACCAAAGGTCTTATGTGTTCCAATCACCCTTTCCTCATTATCACTTGTATAAAAAAAAAAATATTGGACATCATTATTTCTCTTATCCCTTGTTTTTCCTAAAATTCAAATTTTGGCATAAATAGTGTTTAATTAATTGAATCTAAAAAGGAATACAATAAGAAAGAAGGAAATGAGTATAAACTTGGAAAGACATGTGTACGGATAATTTTAGACATGTCAATGAATTGGATTCTAATTTGAATATGATGCAGTTAATGGGATATGGAATGAAATTCTCAATTCAATAATTCGGTGATGATTTGAATCTGATAACTCATAACTTAACAAATCAAATATACATTAGAGGTGATTCGATGGATTAATTATCTTATTCTACTTAATATAATATAAACTTAATTTTAATATTATGTTTACAAATGACTTATATGAGTAGGAACAATCTGAGTTTTTCGTGCATTGAAAATATTCTTAAATAACCTTCGTTGTAAAAATAAAATAAAAATAAAAAAAAGGGTAAACTTCACTTACTATACTAGATGCTCACACAGATTATTCATTGGTATATACAAAGGTCCAAAACTCATCAAAGTAGTATCTAGAATTACGTGATGTGATGTATTGGTTTTTTTTTGGCAATAAAAGATAAATTTCATTAAATAAACTTCAATAGTACAATAAAAGACATTAATATGACATCTAAAGTACAAATTCCAAGAGGGAAACAAACTAACATGTTAAAAATAAAACTAAAGTGGACAAAATCCGCACTAAAATTACTAGCCCACATCACCATAATTAATCATAAGCTCAAATAAAGTCCACATACCAAATATAACTGAAACGCTAAAGCAATCAATGAGTCTAAAAGAACCCTACCACCACCAATTGAAGAAGCACCGTCGTGACCACACCAATCACCGCATCCGTAACACATTTGAGGAAAATATGGTTTCCAGCGATCTACCTGTGCATAAGAGTGAACAAATAAACGAAAACAAACTACATTGACAAAGAACAATTGGGTGATTTGCAGCAACCTCCATCGAAAACGATTTAAATCTAAATTTAGAGAACATGAGCAGTGTTAGAGAGCGGATTTTGGGAGAAAGATTTGTTTGAGAATGCCTCAAAGTGGTGATGGGGAACTTCAATATGAGAATGGCTTAGAATAAATTACCACAAAGGGCTTCTTATTCAAAACGCCTAGTGGACTTATTTACTAACCCAAAAGAAAAAAAGCGAGGAGAGAATGAGGGAAGGAGGGGGCAATGACGCTTCTTCCTCTTCCCCCCTCTATAGAGTTTTTTTTAGACACACAAAAGGAGACAGTGGCTAGAGTTTTCTCCACTAATTTATGTGATATATTGTTAATTTCATACTTTTTTTTCAATCAAATAATTAATAAATTTGTTTACTTATGATTTGGTGTTAGAGAGTCTCATAATTTTTCACAACGTATACAATGACCTTTCATCGTTTCTAATATGAGATTTTCAGTCTGCAAGTCAAGGTTTCCAAATAGCTCGTTCAAATTTCATACTTTCATGGAATTAAATTCCCCACTCTCCTTTTATCCACCTATACTCCTTTTGTGCACAACTTTCTATTTCACAAAATGGAGTGTAAGTGGATAAAAGAAGAGGGGGAAATCATTGCTCTTAAATTAAGTCTCCTCTCCCGAGTATCCCTATTTCTTCGTCCACTCCGGGTCCCAGCTCTCCCTGGTCGGCACAGACCCATGACAACTACTAATTATTTTACACAAAATATACAATTATTATTGTATTTGTATGATGTAATTTTTTTTATAACAAATATCAAAATACCAAATTTGTCTATCAAAATTGTGCGTGGCTGAGAGTCGTGCACGCGTGCTTCTTTTACTGGTCAGCACCCAGATTTTCCCTTTAGATAGAAGATAGCAAGCCTAATAACATTACCACTTGCATTAGCTCTCAGCCCACACAGACAGTAGAGTCTTCTCTCTATACAAGTTCACAGCATTTCCACAGCAACTAACCAAGCAGCGCGCCCCGACGTCGTTTTTATGAAGACATCCATGGGAATCCATGCCAGTGGTTGGAATAGCCATTTCGCGAAGCCGTGCGACTCGTGCAAGAACTCCGCCGCGGCGCTGTTCTGCCGAGCCGACTCGGCTTTCCTCTGCTTGACCTGCGACGCCAAGATCCACGCAGCCAACAAGCTGGCCACGCGGCACGAGCGCGTCTGGATGTGCGAGGTCTGCGAGCAGGCTCCGGCGTCAGTCACGTGCAAGGCCGACGCCGCCGCCCTCTGTGTCACGTGCGACACCGACATCCACTCCGCCAACCCCCTCGCCCGCCGCCACGACAGGATCCCGGTCGAGCCGTTCTTCGACTCGGCCGAGTCTATCATCGTCAAGTCCGCCGCCGCCTCCTCTGTCGCCTCCCTCAATTTCCTACTCCCAAACGGCGACGTTCCCTCTCACACTAAAGACGATGAAAACGACGCCGAGTCGACCTGGCTTATCCCCAACTTGAATTTCAACTCGAAGCTCCAGATGGATATTGCTCCGGATAACATCAAGTCCTCCGAGTTGTTCTTCCCCGAAATGGACTCGTTGCTAGAGTTCGATTACCCGAACCCGATACACCACGATATTTCGGGTTCAGGTACGGACAGTGTTGTTCCGGTTCAACCCGACCCGATACCGCCCCCTTCACTCAACATCAACTGCGTCTCTGCCGAGCAAAATTGCTTCGACCTCGATTTTTGCAGAAGCAAGCTTTCTTCTTCCTTCAGCTATCCAACTCAGTCGCTCAGCCAAAGCGTACGTAGTTAAATAAAATTAAATATATCTCCTTCCGAAATTTCGGTGTAATTTGACATTTCCCGGAATTTCGGAGATTTGAACTGATTTTTTGGGCGTTTTCTATGTTGTTTTCAGGTTTCGTCGTCGTCCATGGAAGTCGGGGTTGTTCCTGACGGAAACTCCATGTCCGATATATCGTATCCTTTTGGGCGAAACACGAGACACAACGTTTCGGATCCCAGCGCACAGGTCTCGGCGACCACCGCGAACCAAGCGGCCACACAGCTCAGCGGACTCGATAGGGAGGCTAGGGTTTTGAGGTACAGAGAGAAGAGGAAGAACCGAAAGTTCCAGAAGACCATACGGTACGCTTCGCGGAAAGCGTATGCCGAAACTCGCCCGAGAATTAAAGGCCGGTTCGCGAAACGCACCGAAACCGAAATCGAGGCCGTCGATAACATCTACGGCTCGGCTCAGGGGTCCTTTATTCCCGAGACATACGGCGTCGTTCCGACGTTCTGATAATGATCCTCTGCTCGATCGGCATAATTTAATTTCTACAGTCTAGCAGTGATTGGTTGGTGATGTCAATTGTAAATCAGTGTCTATCCGATAATTTTGATCGGTGGCTTATGAGCCGTTGAATTTGCATGAGCATGATGCTGCGCTTTTGCAACTGAATATTACCCACTCAGCACACAAAAGCCCATTTACTATTTTCGTTATCTTTTAAATTTCACAGGGGCTTTATAGAAGTCTCTTTTCATGCAAGTAAACGCTTCTTTCTTTTTCACCAAAAGAAAAGTGAAAATAAAATGAAAATAAAAAAGATCATGGATCTGTTTCTGAATTCTGATTGTTTAGCTCAAGCCATGCCCACTTTTCCTTTATATATTTTATTAGGTAGGGATTTCTGTATTCTTTGTAGCCGTGTTTCTCTTTTGAGGGTTCTTCTGTTTATATTAGAGCACTTTCACTCATTTGTCATGACAAAGGACAAGAACAAGTAAGGTGATTACTGTTTAAGTGAATAATATGTCCCAGTAATTTTTGCCTTCGAGCTTGCCCAGTCTTGATGGAGCCCACCTCCTACCCAGACTGGATTTGTTGGGATGTGTTTTGCTAGCCCAAGGGACCTTTTGCCATGGCGAAAGGAACCGCTAGAACTGCTCTTAAGTAGGCAGGGCCAGTCCTGAATTTTTCGAGGCTGGGCCAAATGTAAAAAATTAGGCCCCTACATATATAATATTTATTTCACTTAAGTGCTAGACTCACTCTCATTTTTTAATCAAGATTTAACTTATTTGAATTAACTAAAAATTTAACATTCAATGCAAATAAATTATATCAATTCAAACTTCAATATATAAAAATAACAAGATAAATACTTTAATAATTTCTTTTTTTTTGACTTCCAAATTATTATTTTTTCAGGAATCATTGCTACTTGAAATCAGAAACAGCACAAGAAAATCCAATGAAATTTAATACTTCATATAATAAACAAAGAACAACATAACTTGGAATTTGAAAAATCCCCATCCACAACAACAAACTTAAAACTTCCAAATTTGCAATCAATTAGAACTCAAAAGAGTTGAAAGATCCCATGTTTTTAAAAATCTAAATATAATATACCTCTTTATAAATAAAAATTTGAGCCCCTAGATAGTGGGTCCAGGGCAGTCGCACTGTCAACCCCTAGCATCACTGTAAGTAGGAAAAATGGATATGAGTTTGATAAGTATCATAAGTTACCCAAAATTTCGAAAGAATGTCAAGTAGATTGTATTTCTTACAAAATTAGCCAAATGTAGTTGATGATTACATCAATTGCAATTTCTTCTTTTTTTGGTGAGTAGCAATATGAGTTTAGACATCTTCCAACAACGGAGACAAAAAATACTACTAACATGCATGAACCCAGGATTCAAAAATAATTTAGGCTAACTTTTAAAATAGTTTGTTTTATGAAATTTCCGAAATTGTATATAAACTTGTTAAACACTTATATTATTTACTAGATATTAATACTCATAAAGCCCCAGCATGTACTCAAAGAAATCACAACCAGCTATCAACCATCAAATTAGCTACTAATAATTTAATAACATAACCTCCACACAAAAAACATTAGCCCATAAATCTCTAGATTACAGATTAATTGAAAAAAAAAAACCCCTAATTTCTAAATCCCTAAATCAAATCAAATCAAAATTTAGACAATCTTTGAAATAAATCACAAGAAAAAGAAGAGTAGTAGAAGAAGAAAAAAGAGAGACAAAAAAGTTGTAGGCGACTCACATGTGGAGTGGAGGAGAGGGAGTAGAGGGAGAATTTCAGAGACTGAGAAATGAGAGAATCTTTAGGCCCCGTTCGGTAACGTTTCAAGGGGTTGTTTTCATTTTCAGAGAACAAAATTTAGGCAAAGACACGTTCGATGGCCCAAAAATAGAAAACACTGAGAATGTTTTCATAAAATGAAAACAAGTTCAAGTGTACTTATAGAAAACAGAAAAAAGTTGTTTTCATAAAAATAACTAACATATTATTATTTCAAATTGTACTACCAGACACGTTTTCATTGTTTTTGTTTTATGAAGATGTTTTCTAATTAATCTACCAAACACATTTTCATTTCCTGAAAATGCATATTCGTTTTCTTGTTTTCATTATCTGAAAATATTCTAAGAAAACGTTACCAAATGAGCCCTTAGTTTTTTCGTTTTGGGGGCTTTAAGCTAGACTGGTAAGAAATCATGGGTTGGACCAGGTTTTTTTTTTTTTTTTTGTCAAAAGGGCTGGGCTACCTAGATATTAAAAGATATCTTAAAATTTAGGTCGGGTTACAATTCTAACTAGATAGGACTGGGCTCGTGTCTGCTACTAAATTCATATCTACCTAAAATGTTATCAATCGTAATATCTAATTCTTAACAATAAACCTAAGAGAATTAAGTTCTTAAACCACATTAGCGTATCACATTATTTTGTAACTAATGCAAAACAAACTAGTCATAATAATTTATGTGATAAGTTGATTTCACTTGACATATATTGGTAGAAAGTTATTGTTCCTACCACTTGACAATTCAAAATTACATATGTGAACTAGATAAGTATTGGTTGCCCAACTTGAATTCATGTCATTTCTCAACTACACTGTTTTTGTTAATTCTTGTACAGACCCTTGCATGTGATGTTGGATATTGTCGTTTGAGTTGAAATCTTCTAGTCCCACATTGAAAGATTAGGAAACCTTCCTAGTCGTTACAAGTGATGGCCCTCCATAAGAAAGATCTGCCCTATGCGGCAGCCTCATAGGAGACTTTCTCCCTTCACTTGCCTTGTAGGGCTCATTTGGTACACAGGACTGTCTTGGCATGGACTATTCCTAGGGACTGTCTTGGCTTGGCTTGGCTTGGTCTAAGTTGGATAGTACTTATCCTGCGTTTGGTGTATGTCTGGACTAGGACTACATTTTTTTATTTTTCAAAAATATCTATATATATGTGAATATGTATAAATACATATATTATGTACGTGTATATATGTATTTTATAATATGTATATATAAATATATAAAATATAACATATATGTGTATGTACATAAATACATGTATATTATAAATAATATAAACATATATATATGTATACATATATACATATATATGTGTATATATGTATATTATAATATATACATAGGTATAATACATATATATATATATGTATATTATAATATATAAACATATATATATATATATATATATGTATACATATATACATATATATATGTGTATATATGTATATTATAATATATAATATATGTTACATATATACACGTATACTATTATTATAATATTAATATGTATATGTGTATATGGGTATATTATAATAATAATATACATGTATATATGTATATGTATATTATATATATTATATATGTATATATGCGAATAGATATATACATATATACATATATACGTGTATATATGTACATTATAGTATATGTGTATGTAAGTATAATATAATATATTTATTATTATTATTACTGTGACATCCTCGACTCCAATTTAATTGAATTTATTCAATTTAAATAATTTTAGCGAAATTACAGTTTTGCCACTGGGATTAAGGGTATTTTAGGCACTTTAAAAATTCCATAAGGATTTTGGAGAAATGGGTTGCGCCGTTGCGTCCGCTCGTCGAAGCGAGTTTGTGGATATGCGATGCAGAATTAGTGTTGTAACGATCGGGAAGCGATAGAAGAGAAAAGAAATAAAAATAAAAACAAAAATTCTGATTTTTACTGTAGCGGCTACAGTACCGCTACAGTAAAACCTGAAAATTCCCTTCTTCTTCTCCCTTTCTCTTCTCTCCCTCTCGGTCTCTTCTCTCCCATGCTCAGCTCCCCCCTCCCAAAACAGCACCGATGGGTTTTTTGGTGGCCACGGATTCATCCGGCCACCAAATGGAGTGATACCAGTCCCAAAAGATCCGTGACACCTTCCTCTTCCAACCCCAGCCAGGTTCCACCTCTGGAACGGTCGCCGTTCGCCGGAAAATGCAAGAAACTGGCCGGATTTTACGTAATCTTTCGAGCGTTCGTTCTCCCTCCTCCGGCGACGGAATTCGACGAGTAAGGTATGAAAACTTAACTACTCTTCGAGCTCTAGCTATCTGCATGGTTGGTTTTCATCAATTCGTAGCGTAGGGGATCGAATCTGTAACACAAAGTTTTGGCCGGTTTTCCAATTGAATTTCCGGCCACTTGCCGGCGTCTATGCAAGTTCTCGTAGTTGAATAAGTTGTTCCAATCATCGAGTAGTATAGGCTGGTGTAAGGGCAGCTCTTGGTTTGGAGTTTTTTCGGAAGTCAAATTTATCGCTTTGGGCACCCAAATGCGCTGCCAGTGTGGGTGGCTGCGCGGGGCCTACTAGTAATTATCAATCTTCTTTCCTAAATTATCCGTACGTCGTCACGAGCGCGTGGCGTCGCGGATTTGATTTGGAGTTCGGATGACGATCGAGCAGTTTACGCATTGCGCGTTATCCGGGTTCGATATGTTCGGGCCGTTGGATCGGTCCCTTTTCCAAGTATGTTGTTCCCTGTATTTTTAGGATCGTGTAGAATTTGACGGATCGTGATTCGGAGCAGATGCTTGGATCAACGACTTGAAGTTTGAGTTAAGCCGTAATCGTCCGATCGTGCGATCGTGAGCAATCCGACCGTCTGATCGTGACCAAACTTTCAGGACGTGTTAGTTAAACCGTAGTGAACCTATAGGAACTTTCGGATCTAAGTTTGGAGGTCATGGGACCCACGTGCGGTTTGACCAAGTTTGACCAGGGTTGACCGAGGGTCTCCCGAGGTCTGTTTGCAGTGTAGTTGACTTTGTTGGACTTCTAGGAATGTCCGGATCGATTTGGAGGTTGTGGGTTCCGCGGGCCGGGTTGACCGAAAAGGGTGTTTGACCGCCGGTTGACCGTGAGTCTTCCGGCGGTCCCACTGGTTAAAGAGGTAGTTTGACCTTAGAATCCTTTGTAGGACGTACGTGCGCACGTTAAGTGGGGTTTTGTTAGGGTTTAAGTTTCGATTCTCGTTCGGTTCACTCTTAATCCAATCTTCGTATCTATCGCTTTAGGTGCTACTGTTTTGCAGTGCAGTAGTGAGACCCTTTGGGGTTATGCAGCGTGGGGCCAACGGTGAGTGGACTTTGTTTTCAAATGAGCGTGATTTGAATGATTTGCATGAAATGCGTGAAATGAGATTTAATGGTTTTAAATCTTGAATTTACTAATAGTCTAAGTCTTGTTTGACTTTGATTGAAATGTATTAAAAGGATTTGCATTGAGGTAAATGCATGATTTGGGTTGGGTTTATTGTGGGGCCTGATGGCTATTTTATTATTATTTATACCTTTGGGTATCAAACGGAGACGGGGTTAACGCTGATGGTTTTTCGTATTGAAATTGGGTTATCTAATTGAGCTATTTTAAGCTTGAAGTCGTATACGTTATAAAAGGAGAATTTATGGATTTTTGGGATATTATATTTATAAGGTTGGTTTTATTATATATTATTTATATAATTGAATAGTTGGACGTTAGCGTAGTCCATTTGGTCACGTATTCGGTTTTGGCTTTTAAAACCTTTTGAAGTATAATTACTTATACCTTGATTATATATATGTATATTTTCATACATATATATATTGATTTTGAATAAATACTTTGGAATAATGGGAATTGATTATACGTATATTCATACATATTTATATACATAGATATGTATATGGGATCGGGCTTGAGTTTTTGTACTTTAAAGGATCTTTATGTTTTATGTATATATATATATATATTTATATATATATATATATATATACATATGTATATTTTGGATTATATGTCTGATTTAACGGTATGTATTTACGGACGAGTTCCTTATACTTTAATTATATATATCTTTGGGTTGGAATGCCCGGCGTCGGGACGTGAGGTCCCTCATATAATTATATTGATATTTTGAATATGGAAATATATGTTTGGGACGGTGATGTCCTTATTTTGAATATATATATGTTGACCTTGAATTTTGGACGCTTGGGTCCTAATCGTATTTGGGTTTGGGTGCATGATTGTGGGTTGAAATGTGAAAGTATATGAATATGTATAAATGGATTATTGCAGGGCAATGGTTGTGAGTGTTGTAAACACCGTGTTATGTACCTCCTCCTCTGTTACGATACGATTCTTGAGATATGGTTCGATCCGGTGCATACCTTAACGAGTGTAGTTGTAGACTCTTAATTGAGTATTTAGTCGTAGCGCATGGACTAGTTCGGACGTAGGGGTATTGAGTATGCGTGCTACGCCATACGGGTCGGGTAGCATAATCCATTACTATGGACGGCTAAACCACAGGTGCAGGGCCACCGCGGTGTAGTCCTCGTATCCAGTTAAACTATCCCTGTTGGATGGTTTCCCGGTACACTTGATCCGGTGTTGAGTTGTTATTGTATATATATATATATATGTATATATATATGTATATGCGTGGGTTATTATATTCGTATTCTTATTTCTTTTAGTGAGGATCTCTCCTTACTTGTCGTGCTTCATGAGCACGGATTGTGAGTTGGGGAAGTTGGGAAACTTTACACTTACTTTGACTTGATATTTGATTGGATTTGATCTTGGTTATGTTTTACTTGTTGGATTGTAAATCCGGATTTGATATATTTATATATATTTATATAAATGCTTTGAAGTACAATTAATGTCTATATTCTTTGTCGAGTTGGGTTTTCTTGACATATACGAATTATTCGGCATTTAAAGGTTTGTTTTACTTTATGAGAATTTTATTCCATCTTTATGCTTTACTTTAACAAAGGCCGTTTGTTTATGTTTTATAAACTCGCTTGGGTTGATTTGAGAGGTTATGCCTCGGGAAAAGAAAAAGGGTGTTTTATTCGGAAAAAGGTTTTGAGCTGGATTGCTCTCATGTAATTTGAGATAATATGATTTCTAAATTAATCACGTATATAAAGGATTTCATATGCATGGTTTGCATGGTTTGCATGGTTTTAAAAGGTGGGGTTAGTATATTGTTTTAAGTATGTAAAACTTTGTTTTTGTCCACTCACACTCTTTCTGTTTTGCGCCCCAGCTAGTTGCGTCGACACTGTTCGTAGTGCGCTCCTCTTCTCGAGCTTTGGTGAAGGGTAGGATCTGTTGTCCTTGAACCCTAAACTCATATTCTGTTTATTCTTTTCCGCCGAATTCCTAAACTCTTAGATTGCTCTGTATTGCCTGTAAGGGTTAATTTGTTGGCCGAGGCACAGGTAGTTTATCCGTAGCATCTTTGGTGCTTGGGCTTTGTTTACATTGCTTGTTTGAGCGGTCTTAACTTTGGGGATTGTTCACTTTATAGGGAGACTCTGTCCGATTTTCGGCGAAGTCTCGGCCCTTTGTTGTTGTTTTGTCGGGAAGAGGGTTACATTCGAGTTCGTGGGCCCGGCATGGGTTGGTGTTGGGCCCATCAACGAGTCCGGCTCGGGTTCGGGGTGGAATTGGTCGGGTCTGTCAATTACAATATAATTTATTCATCTTATACATTGGTGAGCATGGGACTAGTTAAGCCCTATTTTTCACATGAGTTTAGTTAAGCCTTCCTAAGGAGGTGTTTTGGTGGGCCGGTATTAATAATCTCATCTAAGATTAGGATTAGATGAAACAAACGTAGTACTAAATTTAGTCAAATCAGTGCCAAGCCAAACGCATGTACCAAACGACCCGTAAATAACTGAAAAATATAAAAAATGTGGCCAGCCAGCAGTGAGCTAGTTTGGATAAAGGGGAATCTTATGGCCTTCTTTCTAACCTTCTTTTTGGACCTTCTCCCTTCTCTTGTGGCGTATGTCAATTTCTACACTTAAAACAATGTCATTATTACATTAGACAACCTTTATGTCAAAATCTCCATTTTTTAAGTGTAAAAAATGACAGCATGTAAATGGGAAGAAGGATAAGGTCGAAAAGAAAGGTTAGAGAAGAATATTCTTTAGTATTCATCTTGGATAAAATATCAATCTAAATATGGAAAGTCGTGTCGTGTGCAATGGAATATACTAGAAGAAATATTTTTTTCTGGACCTTTCCGAGACCAATGGAGAGAGTCCTAACATTGGAGGTTTGACAGCTTGGCCTTTTTCTTTTCAAGGAAAGTAAGATCACGTCCACTGATCCCTCACCAAAATCATCCTTCCCTATGGGTTGAATTTCTGCGGACATAATATGATAATAATAAAGCAGCTGAGGTTTGATATTTTAAACTCTAGTTGGACAAGTTTTCGGTGAGCTTTCTGTCTTGTGGCTATGGATGAACCCCATCTGGCATCTGGGTTGTTACAGATTTGCAGGTTTGGTAACCAGAATGTAAGAAGTTTCTAGATTAGCTTCCTAACCTTCCTTTGAGGTTTGGATACTTTTTTCTTTTCTGTTGCTTTCCTTTTTTTTTTTTTTTTGAGAAGAAAGTAACAATACTTTCTTGCCTCTGCTCTCCATTTTTGGAATTGAAATATTTTCTTCCTGTCAAGGTACATTGAACGACAATTTGTTTTACCACATTAGGCTTTCAAGCTCAAATAGGAAGCAATTTTTGTTGCGTGGTTTTCCAAATTTCTTTTTGTTTGTGAATACGATGAATCCTATAGATACGTCAAATTGCCACATAAATATGAAATGGCAAAAATTGAAGATTAAAGTTGCTCAAACCGAATAGTCAAATTCTATATGAATTTGATGGCCAGACGATATATGTCAAAAATAACATATAAAAAAACTTGATGTCAAATGTTATTTTAATATTTTTTTAATTATGGACTTCACTATTATTTACTCTATTTTAAAACTTTATGCATTATATGAGCAACATTTGCATTTGAAAATGTATAAAATAATATGATATTTGGCATTTCATGTGAAATTAAATTTTTTCCAAAGTGTCACATTGCCACATAAGCCATCAAATTCAAATTTAACATTTTGCATTTGATATCTCCCATGGAGATGCTCTAAGTAGCTCTTGGTTGGGTGATACTTTTCTTCTCAATGTTGGAAGAGATCTCAAGTTCGAATTTCCCCTCTCCGTTGATTTAAAAAAATAAATTACGATGAATGCTACGAATGATGTTAGTGCTCAGAAAAATAATTTATACTCAAATATAGATTGACTATCAATTATGTTCATATTATCATATATTCAACATTTTTTTTTCTGAATCAATGAAGAAAGGGGATTCGAACTTGACACCTATTTTAATATTGAAAATAAACATATCACTATACCATAACTAGTTAGTCTTTTTTTGAGGATCTTTCTTATTGAGATGGGCGATAGAATACTAAACTCAAACACACTACACGAATATTAGGACTCGAACCCAAAATTTTGCATGAGGGAATAAATACTCCAAACCAATAATTAGCCCTTCTTTGTAACTTAATGAGCATTAAGAATCGTAATCATCATCACCACCAGTACGATCACCATAATTATTGTTATTATCATGATATACAAAAAGTTTTTGGGTTATACTGTTCACATTAGGTTTAGAATGACATTTCACCTAATACATTTACAGCCCTAAAACCGTGTGATTGGATTGGATTAAAAAGAGACTACCGATTCAAATATAAATTGGATTGGATTGGATTGAATCCAAGCCTCTAAACAGATTGAATTGAATTGCAAAAGCAATCCACTCCATGAGTCTTGATCTCTTGAACCCCTATGGTTTAAGGATTCGTGGTCACTTACAGTTGGATTTAAATCCAACGGCCAAATAGATTTTCTTAAAAGGATTGTAAAAGTAGATGAATCGTTGGATTTAAATCTACGAAATTCTTAGACTCTAGAGATCCAAAAGATCATGACTCTCCAATGCATATTAGATAAGATTTAAAACTCAGCAAACATACCCTTACAAAATTCTGGTGACAGAAGATGCCAAACCATCAACTCTTTCATCCAAATTACGCTTTGTGTTTTCTCCTTTAGTTCCACTTTTGTTGAATGCGAAAATTCTGCGATCTGGTGGTACCGGTACAACCACTAATCCAAGGGTTGAAATTGCGTTTTAAAAATGAACGGATGAGATGAGTGACACGATGACTTGTTCATCCCTTTGTTATTGAGCACGTGAGTGACCATGTTCCTCACGAGAACCAGACGCAGTGGAGGGTGAAGCGACGCTCGCTCCATTAGATTTGAGCGCCTCCAAATATGCTCGCTTGCCCGGATCAAATATTAAGCGCCTCCAAGTGTTCTTTGTGTGCCCACCAAATCTTCTCTCTGCTTGCCCAAATCCAATCCTAAGGGGCTCCAACTCTTGTATCTGCTTGGCCAAAAAACGAAGGTGCAGAAAGGTAATGTTCACCGAATGGATGTGGTCCACGAGAAAACCCAATACGACGCCGGCGATCGTTCCTAAGTGTGGTCCTCAAGTCTTGTCTCTGCTTGCCCAAAACGCATCTGCGTAAAGGTAACCGAATTGATGATGGGTCCAGCCTCCATGATGTAATGGTTATCGAATTGATGGTGGCAAAAGGAAGTGTAAGAAGGAGGCGTTGAAAGTTTGCAAACATCAAGTAAGAGTTCAAACAACCTTCTTTTTCTGGTTTAGGATTTGAATGTATTATGAGAATGAAAAGGAGGTATTCAAATTCAATTGAACTCTTATTCATTAAATTATCACCATTTTGTGCTTAATTTATTTTGAAATTAATTTTATAAATTTGTAAATTGTATTAAATTTTATGATTTATGCATTACAATGTAACGTTGGTGATTAGGTGGATGTTATACATCGGGTTTGCTCTGAAGAAGCTTTATGATGATGGTGTGGTGAAGCATAAGTACAGATGGATCACTTCAAAACTACTGGTTTGTTTTCAGTATAACTCTATTGATTCTTTTCTATATGTAATTGATAATATGAAAAGGTTGAATTTGAAATGACCCAAGTGCCTTTGTGTAGGTCAAATGATCATGAACCAGAAGATGTGCCAAAAGCACTAGATAATACCACCCAAGACTTACAACTCCACTATCTCGATCTCAGTATAGTACGTAAAGCAAACCACACTCAATTCTTGTTTGGTTGTTAATAATTGTTTTTTTGACAACATAAAAAGGGTAAGGTGTTGTTGCTATGCTTTAGTTATCACAATGTGAATTTGTACTTTGGACTTGTTTTATATGTGGTGATAAGAAACAGCAACCTTGCAAGCAAGAGTCACTTGCTTTATGAAGTTATACAAATTATTGTTTATTTGGCGCTGAATATGTGCAAATTTTGTGTAGATGCAATGGCCTGTCAAGAGGCAATTGCATGTTGTTGGTTACAAAGCACTTATCCGTGGGGGCAATTATTGACCTGACTATGTGCAATTGCATGTTGAGATTATTCATTTGTCTCGTATTGAAGAGAAAGTATGTTAGCAAATAGATTATAATGTAATTTGACTTCAAATTTATGTTTCTCGAGGCATGGAGGAGTCTACTAATATCAATATTGACGGATGGTGATGAGGCGATGCGTAAAGCCATTGATGATGTGCTTCCCATGTGTAACCATCGGTTGTGCTCATGGCATGTCTCAAGGAATGCAGAATAACTTGAAGGGTGATGAATTGCTAAGAGTTTTTCAGGCATGTATTTGGGAACCATTTGAGTCGGACGATTTTCGGAAGAAATGGGAGGTTTTGAGAGAAAGAGCCGTAGTCCGAAGAGAGAGAATGGTTGGAAATGATGTATGAAAAAAGAGAGTCATGGGCGGAATCATGTGTTAGAGGAAAGTTTTTCGGTGGTATGTGCACCACTCAGCGCGTGGAGTCTATGAACAAGTATGTGAAGGATTACTTGAGGAAAGGTGTAAAGTTGTTTGAATGCATCCCAGCAATTGATAGGGCCATGTTACGTCTTAGAAATAGCACGGCGAAGGGCGGTTTCAATGCGAAGTACTCAACACCAGTCCTAAAAACCTCATTGACACA
The DNA here is from genome assembly GCA_024362665.1 of Prunus padus. NCBI lineage: Eukaryota > Viridiplantae > Streptophyta > Magnoliopsida > Rosales > Rosaceae > Prunus > Prunus padus. Next base: position 8,062,445 of record JANFAM010000020.1, read on the forward strand.
ATTGGAGCAACACGCTTCTCATATTTACACACATAGGTGCTTTGTATTGAGTACGTCACGAGATCGAAGCTTCTTGACATTGACCCATGAAAAGGTGATTTATAATTTTGGAGGTCGTGTGTACATATTGTCAAAATATGGTGAGCCGCATAATAATTGGACTTGTGTGTACCACGGTGGGGAAAATATGCGGATAAAGTGTGGATGCCGGAAATATGAAAGTGAAGGGATCCCTTGTTGCCACCTGTTTTATATAATGAAGTGCGAGCACCTTACGGAAATTCCTTCATCGCTCATAATGAAGAGATGGACACGAGTGGGCAAAGTGATGGTTCCAGCAAATATATGGGTGAAGGCGAAGGCGAAGGCACTAGCAAGGAAAGTCGTAGAAATGGCGAGGTACGGAGGTTTAAGTGCTCTGTCAAATAAAGTTTGTTTTTATGCTTCAAGACTGCAGATGGTTATGCCATGTTGATGAATGAGTTTAGTAGATGGGAGGGACTATGTGAAGGCTTTCGCCAAAAGGATGAAGAGACAAGTGTTAAATTGGGTAGGGCTGGGCAATGTCCTCCAAATATTGTTAAAGATCCAATTATCGTTAAGACAAAAGGCACTCAACCAAGCCAAGGTGCCTCGCGCAGCGTCGACAATGTCATTTGTGTCGTGGTTATGGACATACAAAGCGTAATTGCTCTCAAAGAAACTTGCATCCGAGTAGAAATGCAGGTGACTATGCCTTCAGGTAGTCAAAGGTATCAGTATAGTAACCATAATGCACCGTCGCCGGACATTAGCTACAGTTATGCTAGTGAAACTATATCTCAATCTAGAACCAACTATGTGGTTGATTTGTCAGGTTCTGATGGTTTTTATACTGGAAACCCAACTGGTTCTACCCCAAACAGTGACGATGGGTTCTCATTCGACAATGGCGACCCTATTTCCCTATCTACTGGTTCAACCCAAAACAATTGTAGTTTTCGAACTTGGTTCACATGTAACAGTGAACATTAAGTGTAGATTTAGCGATGGACAAGATGCTTTCATATATGCTTAAGTGTTTGTGTGTACTTTGATATATTTTTGTGTTATGTACATTGTTGGGAATCAGTTGAATGAATTGTATCTGGTGGTTGGATGGAAATTTTATGTACGTTGCGGTCATCGTTTGCATTGCATTGCAAAGCACAATTTTCGGTTTACCCCAATTTTATTCATAGGCATAGGCTGCTTTTATTTCTGTTCGTTTGCGTGCAAAGTTGTCGCGTATGCATTGAAAACATGCAATTGCACGAGGTGATGCAATTGCACCACGATCCTGATGCAAAGCTGTGGATGACACGAAATTGGCCACATTTTTATTTAGGTGATAATCTTATTTTTGCAATAAATCGCAAAGGGGACAATTACGATGCTATATACATCAACGGTATGGGGCAATTTTCCAAACATATCATAAACGGTGATGAGCAATTATCGGAAAACACCTAGTATTACAAAGTGGCTTGTGTTGCGAATAACATTCCAAAATATCCCCAATTTTGTACTACATAGTATTGTTAGCCCAAATTTGTAATCATAGCCAAAACACTGCGATACTAATATTTTTTTCCTACAAATCGCAAGGGGGCAATTATCGAAAATACTTAGTCAGTCCTTTACGAGTATGGGCCAATAGTCGTCGGGAGCAATTAGCGACCTTTGGCCATTAACCATAACTAGGTTTACCCAAAATTCAATACTACGCACTATTAAGGGTTTAATTGGTTTCTTTCTCTTCGAACTAGGTGACGGAACACATTTAGTATGTTTTGCTTTTTAGTCTGTGGAGTTTTGCTCCTCATCCGCTTTTGCCTTTTCTGGGACCGGCGTGTTGATTTCTCGTTTGCGTACGGGTTGTCGATATTTGCATTGAAAACATGCAATTGCACGATGGCGATGCAATTGCAAAGTCACCGTATGCGCAAACTTGCGATGATGATACGAAATTGGCCACATTTTTATTTAGGCCGATAATCTTATTTTTGGTATAAATCGGTGGTTGGACAATGACGATGCTATATACATCAACGGTATGGGGCAATTTTCCAAACATATCATAAACGGTAATGAGCAATTATCGGAAAACACCTAGTATTACAAAGTGGGTTGGGTTGCGAATAACATTCCAAAATATCCCCAATTTCGTACTACATAGTATTGTTAGCCCAAATTTGTAATCATAGCCAAAACAACTGCGATACTAATATTTTTTCCTACAAATCGCAAGAGGGCAATTATCCAAAATACATAGCTCTCCTTTACAAGTATGGGCCAATTGCTGTCAGGAGCAATTAGCGACCTTTGGCCATTAACCATAAGTTGGTTTACCCAAAATTTAATACTAGGCATTCTTAAGGGTTTAATCGGTTTTCTTTCTCTTCGAACTACGTGACGGAACACATTTACTACGTTTTGCTTTTTGGTCTGTGGAGTTTCGCTCCTCATCCGCTTGTGCCTTTTCTGCGACCCCGTCGTGTTGAAGCCAACCTTGCGCATCGTCTTCAATCCATTCTTCAAGCCAACCTTGGTCATCGTCTTCTTCTTCTTCTTCTTCTTCATCTTCTTCTTCTTCTTCTTCTTGTTCTTCTTCTTGTTCTTCTGCTTCTTCTTCTTCTTCTTCTTCTTCTTCTTCTTCCTCTTGTTCTTCCTCTTGTTCTTCCTCTTGTTCTTCTTCTTCCTCATCCTCATCCTCATCCTCATTCTCTTCTTCAGCCGCTTCATGTGGTCGGTCTACCACACTTTTGATCTTTCCCTTTCCGAGTATGTCATTTTTTAATTTTGCGCGAAACTCCTAGATAAAGTCAAATGATGTTACATATTGCCCACTTGAACATAATATATATCGTATGGCGCCGAGGGTAACAAACTTACATGCGGTGTATCATCATTTAGGATGCTTTGAGAAACCTTTTCACTCTCACTGTTGTCCCCTTGTTTTGCATCAAAGTTCTCTAGTACAATATAACGATGCTTTGAGAAACCTTTTCACTCTCCTTACAAATTTAAAAATTATTTTCAAATGAAGCAGTTTTGACTCACAATGATATCGCGTAGTCGTCTAATCTCCACGATGCTTCCAATGCGATTGAAAATAGAAGGGCATTCAACCCAATGAGCTCCAAACTCTCGATTGCAGATTTAGCACTTACCTACATTGAGCCACATGTTGTTAAACTATCAAGACGACAAGCCATTATTTTGATCAAATTGATGCAATACAAACTACTTACATGCGTTACATCATCGTAATGGTAAATCGAGTGCTATCTTGTCCACGAGGTATTTGCACTAGTTTACTTTCATTATCGCCCACTTGGTATTCTCACCGACCATGTCCGAGGACCGATGTGTCCAACCTTTATATGGCCTCCTCCTGTGGAATCAAGGTAACATGTTAGGTTAGAGAAATACACATTCCATTTAATGGAGGATTTATATGTACACAACATGTGGTTGGTCTAGAACCTACCGCTTCACGACGTCCTCATAGTGGCGGTACCTTATGTAGGCATCTCTATAGTCGGCATAGTTGGATGAGTGTTCCAGCCCAATCCGGCTGGGTACCCATTCAGCGCTTCCTCCACCTCTCGACGGTTCGGTGAGTGTAAAATCAGAAACCATTGTCCTTGGTGGAATTTTTGGTACCCGAGGTTGTATCTTGCCTAAGCTTTGCCTTGACACTCGCTCTCCCAAATACCATGCAGAACCGGCTTGTCCCTCAAGGAGAATTCGTTTACGCGTTGCGAGGCATGGTGTTTTGGACTTGGACGACATCTCGGATTCATCGATCCCCATGGGTTCCAATTCACACCGCAATACAAACTATTTAGCTTTCGGAAGCACACATATGTTTCCCAATTGCACGACGTTTGAAGAGTAAATGCTTTATACCTGATCATTTGTTAGATGCCGCATCATGACTCTAAATTGTTCCAAATTATGGTGCAAGTCTCGCCGATTTTGCACCTAACCACCGCAGGCTCGTGGCCACGTCTTTACGGTCCCAATGGGCCTTGCTAAAGCAAAAGGCTTTAAGTACTCGCAAGCCCATACCTAAACAAAAGGAAGTAGAAAAAGTTAAAACTTCACCAAACCAGTGCACTCACATTTCGGGAGATGCAGTTCGATTGAACTAACCTCCCATGCCCGCCAATAGCCGCCCATGCTTGAGGACATACCTGCGGAACAAGAATCCATTGATCTATACAAGCATGCCAAAGCCGCACCGCCCCAATCGTAATTACCAATTTCTGTCACCTTTTCAAGACTTGGGGTGTAGTGGAGACTGACGTATTGGGTCTTATCATTTAAGAATGACGACCCAAGCAAGCAAAGTATGAATGACCTTGCAATTTGGTCGGCCTCTTCATCATCTTTCGGTTTCTTCTTCCAAGACAGTCGAAAGCTTATCATAAGGCACCCTCCTATCACCGGCAACTAGGTCAAGCAATTGGGTTCCCAAAAATTTTACCCACCTTTTTCTTATTTTTGTGAATGTCAAGGTCGTACTTTAATCGGTTCCCACCCACACGCAATCCTGTGATTGCAGCAAAGTCCATGGGGTCATGGTCATCTCTCCAACTTCATCAAAGTGGAATGTGTGGGTAGTGTCCCACCATCTCTCCGCCAAGGCCACAAGTAATGGCCTATCCCGTTTCTTTCCGTGGCCCAAAATTGAGATAAAAGGCAAAAACCCGACTTGTTCGACCTTTCGTTTCACAATGTCCTCCATTCCTTTGTTATACCCGATCGGCCACAGGTATCATTGTTTCCATGACCTCTTATTTGTTTTAAAGTACGCTGCAGAAAACGAGAAAAGAGCAAATATTTTGTTACATTATGATCCCGAGAAAAACAAATATCATATCTGCCACCAGACCAAAAATAAACCATAATTCTTCTCTTTTTCATAATATGCTTCCATTGAGATTTTTAAAAAGCGAAAAACTCTCAGTTCAGTAAAAAACAAACATATATATATATATATATATATATATATAGAGTATTTAGAAAGTGTTTGAATTCTTATTTATTTCTCTTTGCAGAAGTAAGCTTAAAATGTTTTACAGAGTTCTAAAATCTCTGAGTAAGACCTTTAAAAAAGTTCTAAAATACTAGCAATAATTTTCTACTTAGGGGGAAGTGAATAGGTAATCACCTCAGAACTGTTACTAGTACAGAGCGGACCTGTTTCAAAGAACTATACGCAGGCCTTGGTAAAGGCACATAATACAACAATTAGAGCAACCTGTTTCATTACAAATCAATGCTCTGAAATCCTCACATAGCGGACCAGTAGTTACAAAAGCTTCACCACCACAATGCCAGCCCCTTATGGTTTCCTGTTGACCTATGTTTTTGGCATTCTTGTTACCATAGGTACTTAGTTTTACTACCTAATCAGACACAAGCCCCCTGTAGTAATACTTTCATTTTGTGATAAATAGCCTAATACTTATGTAACACAAACACTTTCCACACTTACAAATACAATTGTTGAAAAATACAAGAACAATACCTTGAAGGAGATATGTTCCTCCAATTCTACGTGAAGCAAAGGTGAAGAAGGATTTCGGTGCAGTGGTATGAACACACGTACGCCGAAAACCCCGGTACCCATAGGACCTGAGAATCGTTTTGATTTGGTCGGTTTTTTTGACACACTTGAGGTCGCTACTGAAGCCTTCGTTTTCCTTTTGTTTGAAAGTGCGGGTTTCTCCGGCCGGGATCCAGAACAAGATGCTTGAACCTGTTTCGACTTCTTCTCCCGCATTGTCGCAAATGAATGTAATACCCAAATATTTCAACCCTAATACAAATTACAGCATACACATCAATGTGTTATAAACCATAGATAATAATACTATGTTCAAATACCCTTAGAATTTGTCCTCATGTAAATCCTTATTTGCACACCTCCAAACACAAATGAAGAAGACTGAAGTTGTTACCTTTAAAATGGAGGTTGCGACCCGATAAGAGACGTAGAGGCCATGAGAGATAGATGGACAGAGAGAGCGAGAGGGAGCGACAATTACGGAGAGAGAGAGATAGAGAGAGAGAGAGAGTGAGAGAGATAGAGAAACTGAGAGGTGAGAGAAACAAACACAGCGCGAGAGTGACCGGTGATTTTAGCAACAGCGATAGAGGAGAGAGGGCAAAGACGTGAGAGTGATGTTGAAATAACTCTTGAACGCCTCAAGTTTTCCAACTTCAAGGGTATTGGGTTTGGGCTTCTGGGTGACTTTTTAATTGGGTTTGCACTTTAGTTGGGTTTGGGCTTTAGGGTTACATTTAGGGTTTAGGGTTTTGGGTATTGGGTATAGGGTATAGGGTATAGGGTTTAGGGTTTAGGGTTTAGGGTTTTGGATTTTGGATTTTGGGTAAAACATGCAATTGCACGACGGTGATGCAATACAACAGTTACTGTGCGCAAACTACAATTATATGAAAATGGGCATATATTGTTATGATTTTTCAGTGTATTAAACAATTTTATTGAATGGGAATCATTCCATTTTTGGACTTTAAGGCTAACATAATGTCACAACTAGTTCGGAACTTGTAGTTCCTGGGAATTTTCAGTGTTTTTTTTATGATTTTTAATAAATTATGTAATTTTGTGCTTTGCTATTTAACTTTTATTTTTTATATTTAAATATATTTGTTTATTTGTTTTTGATTATTGATTTATATTATTTTTGAACAAAATAAAATTGGGGTATTTTTGTTTCCGGAATTTAGAGGGTTTAGGGTTAAGTTAAGAAAATATGACTTGATTCGTTTTCCCTTGTTTTGGGTCGGAAACAAATATGGCCGTAGGTTGTTAGGCCCTTGAATTCAAAATAAGAGTAAACGTAGGGTACATTAAATATAAAATTTCACCAAGCATAAGAATATTGTCTCCCAACATATGCATCATTTGTATTAATAATCCCCAAGAAGTATCATTAACAAAAGTTCATATTATGTTATTTGTATTTTTATAATTAAACATTACATTTTAAAGGGGGTAGTTTACCACGCAAACACAAGGATGCGTTCGTTGGGTAAAGTTTCGCGTTCTCCAGGTAAGTATTCGAGCGAACTATATTTACCAAATAAGCGATAATATTTACTAGCGAGCGTGTGAGATTCATTACGGAAGTAAAGACAGGCGTTCATTAGGTACATTACCAAATTAACGCACTACTTTACTAAAAAAACACAATGAACACGTTTGTTAAGTAACACAGGCTGTTCCCCAGGTAAGTGGACCAAGAAACCAACTTTGCCAAATCAACAGGGTTCTTTACTACGTGAACACAAAGAGATCGTTCATTGGAGAAATTTTGGTGTTCCCCAGGTAAGTTATCCAACGAACTTGCTTTACCAAATAAACGATAATAATTACTTGGAGAACGTGACAGATTCATTTCAAAGGTAAAGAAAGACGTTCGTTACGTACTTTACCAAATAAACCGGATACTTTACTATACAAACACAATCACTACGTTTGTTCAGTAAAGTTAGCTGTTCCCCAGGTAAGTGGACGGAGAAACCTACTTTACCAAATGAACAAGGTACTTTACCACGTGAACGCAAGGATGCATTCGTTGGGTAAAGGCAAACGTTCCCCAGGTAAGTGTTCGAACGAACTTTCTTTACCAAATAAACGATGATAATTACTTGATGAATGTGAGAAACTCATTCCAGAGGGAAAGAAAGACGTTCGTTAGGTGCTTGACCAAATAAACTGGAATCTTTACTATTTTAACACAAAGCGTGCGTTCGTTGGGTAAAGTTCGTTGTTCCCAGGTAAGTGGACCAAGAAACCTACTTTACCAAATGAGCGGAGTACTTTACTACATGAGCGTAAGGAAGCGTTTGTTGGGTAAAGTTCAGCGTTCCCCAGGTAAGTGTTCCAACGAAGTTGCTTTAATAAATAAACGATGATAATTACTTGGGGAACGTCAGAGACTCATTCCGGAGGTAAAGAAAGACGTTCGTTAGGTGGTTTACCAAATAAACTAGAATCTTTACTATACAAACACAAATGATACGTTCGTTGAGTAAAGTAAGCTGTTACCCAGGTAAGTGGACCAACAAACTTACTTTACCAAATGAACCGTCTACTTTACCACGTGAAAGCAAAGATGCGTTCGTTAGGTAATGTTTGCCGTTCCCCAGGTAAGTGTTGGAACGAACTTGCTTTACTAAATAAGCGATAATAATTACTTGTCGAGCGTGCGAGACTCATTTTCGAGGTAAAGACAGACGTTCAATAGGTATATTACTAAATAAACGTACTACTTTACTACGTAAACAGAAACTATACGTTCGTTGAGTAAACCTGTTTGTTCCCCAAGTAAGTTGACCAAGAAACCAACTTTGCCAAATCAACGGGCTGCTTTACTACATGAACACGAAGTGATCGTTCTTTGGGTAAATTTTGGCGTTCCCCAGGTAAGTTTTCCAACGAACTTGCTTTATCAACTAAACGATAATAATTACTTGTGGAACGTGAGAGATTCATTCCAAAGGTAAAGAAAGACGTTTGTTAGGTATTTTACGAAATAAACCGCATACTTTACGATACAAACACAATCACTACGTTCGTTGAGTAAAGTTGGCTGTTCCCCAGGTAAGTTGACCAAGAAACCAACTTTGCCAAATCAACGGGCTGCTTTACTACATGAACACGAAGTGATCGTTCTTTTGGTAAATTTTGGCGTTCCCGGTAAGTTTTCCAACGAACTTGCTTTATCAACTAAGCGATAATAATTACTTGTGGAACGTGAGAGATTCATTCCGAAGGTAAAGAAAGACGTTTGTTAGGTATTTTACGAAATAAACCGCATACTTTACGATACAAACACAATCACTACGTTCGTTGAGTAAAGTTAGCTGTTCCCCAGGTAAGCGGACCAAGAAACATACTTTACCAAATGAACAAGACACTTTACCACGTGAACGTAAGGATGCGTTCATTGTGTAAAGTTAAACGTTCCCCAGGTAAGTGTTCCAACGAACTTTCTTTACTAAATAAACTATGATAATTACTTGGTGAACGTGAGAGACTCATTCCAGAGGGAAAGAAAGACGTTCGTTAGGTGCTTAACCAAATAAACTGGATGCTTTACTATGCGAACACAATGGTTGCGTTCATTGAGTAAAGATTGCTGTTCCCCAAGTAAGTGGACCAAGAAATCTACTTTACCAAATTAACGGTGTACTTTACTACGTGAACGTAAGGATCCGTTCGTTGGGTAAAGTTTCACGTTCGTCAGGTAAGTGGAGCAGATAAGTTTCATTAACACCTCCCAACTCCCACCTCCCAACTCCCAACTCCCAACTCCCAACTGCAAAAAAATTACTAACCATAAATGACTTCCTCTAACACAGACGTCTTTCACATAGTTGATATATCATTCCTCATGTGTTAACATTGCCATTCCTCTAACTCTTCACATGTTGTATACAATCTGAAAGAGGAAAAACCAAACCATCTCAATATGTCTCACTCAATGGTTGCTAGCTCAATAGCCTCATCCACACCAAAGAAGAAGAGGGTTGGTGATGATGATGATGATTACGATGATGATGATGATTTCTCTAATTATGTCCACCAAAGAGTTAAACGAGCCCATGATCTCACTAAGCCTCCCACCGAGTCTCGTAAGAACATCGTTCGTGAAGGAGATGATCTCACCAAGTACAACATTTACAATGAAGGAAATATGCTCAGCTTCTTGACCTTGGGTCAACTAAGTGGGACAAAATCGAGCTCCATGAAGCAATGAATGTATTGGAAAAGCGAGCTCCATGAACCATAACTATGTTAATATCGGCCTTGTGTTTTGCCGATGTTGTAATTTTGGATGTAATTTCGGATGTTATAACTTGTAATGTAAATATTTCGGATGTTATAATTTCTGTTGTTTTTGCATTCAAATGTTATAATTTAGGATGTAATATCAGATGTGATATTTTGTAATTTAGGATGTAATTTCTGTTTTACGGATTCGTTTTTTATTCTAAAATAACCTAGACCTAAATATGGTTAGGGGTGCTTACCTAATAAATCCTGTATATAAAATGGTGTTTGGGCTGTTGAAACGCTCAAATATTCCAATTTCAGCAACAAAACCACATGTGCGCAAACAACGGAATTTAAATAAATAGCGTGCAATGGGAAGTCATGTACATGTAATTCAACCCAACAATAGGCAAATGTAACCTCTCTGTGCGCAAATACGGAAAATGTAATTGAATTACATGACTTAAAATCTTTGACAGACCCCACATGCAATTGCACTACCTATACTGCAAACTCAACCCCTCTGTGCGCAATAACTTATATATACATGCAGTTACACCTAAAACCCAAAAATAGCATGCACTGTGACCTATTGTGTTCCTATCTACTATTTCTGGGACCGTGTCCTTGGCTTGTTTGCAATGGGACGCTGTGGGATTAAGGAACCCGGTTGCACCAACTTGTCAAGTTCATCGTCAACAACTCGTCGAGCGGACTCGGTTACTTCCTTTAGACACTTGTTTTTTGGGTTCTTCACTAACGATAGTGCAACCCGAACCCGCTCAGTGACGTGTTGGAACTGCAAATTAAAAAGAATAAGTCAAACGGGGTACTTTTCAATATACAGGAGACATGTGACTTCGAAGACAAAAAATGTGAAATGATATATAGGCCAACTCACTTTGTTTGAACCGTGTGAAGTGCATTCAATGTCTTCTAACCAATTCAAAACGAAGACACCGCAGTCACATCCATTTGCTTGTTTGCCGGCCTTGTCACTTCGCAGTATTGTAAATTTTGCAAACTCCCATCCCCTCTCAAAATCAGTCACAATCTCATCAATGTAAATGTAGTCAAGAGCTTTCATCTACAAACAATAAATTGGAATTAATTATTAGTGGAGATATTAGGAGATTCAAAAAATAAACAAATAGTTGGTGATATAAACTTACAATTCGTTCGACATGTTTATAACGAGACGCGTTGTATTTGGGACTTGGGAGGCTATCCCAAATTTCCGCCTTTTGATCTCCAACGTGCACTACTACCAAATACCAATGAGACCCGATTTTATCCAAAACGGGGATGAACATCTACGACCACAATGACATACTTAGAAACACATGCATACAAAATAACCTACATAAAGATGTTGGCAAACAAAACTGAAAATGATACCTTATCACATTTGTTGAGCCCTACGGTGAACCGCTTCGAGTTTTCCCTTCTCATTTTCACACCCAATTCGTCCAACTTATCATCACTTGTCACATTAAGTTGATCCTACAGTGAGATATAGTTTAAGCATAAATTCATGTAATCAATAAGAACATATAACACTTTAAAAAATCAGCATGCGTACCGATAGATATGTCGGGAAGTACCAATTCCTTGACCCCTTCTCTTGTTGATAACACACTTGCGTGTTAATGACTTGGTCATTAAGCCACATTTCAGGCCTCAGGCACAACAACTCACCTCGGGTCACATGCTGTCCTTTTCCAGTATCAATTAGAATTTCCTCACTACACCGGAACAAACCACCAAAATGTTATAATTAAATTGACGTACTTTACTACATATATGGAATTTGGTCCATTTGTTATTGCAAGAGTCGTAACTATTTACCTTGAACTGTTGTTAGACCTAAAAATATAACTAAATAACTCCAAATCCGCATCATCTAAGTCACCGGGGGTCAATTTGAATGGCCCAATTTTGATCTTTGACTCCATCTTCCGCACCGCCTTTCCCTTTGCATTTGTCGGGTCAACCCATGGCTCTTTACGATGATGGCTTGGACGTCTTTCGACTGTACGCCGTGTTTTTATTCCACTTCCATCACCATGGGCGAACTTCATGACCTTCGTCTTTTCGGAGACACTTTTGAACTGTGGAAAATGAGATTCGAATTTTACATTTAGAAAAATACAATATGTAAGTATATCTATCACAACTATCCTTATCAATGCATACTTAACAAATGTAAACGATAACAACAAACCAACTTATTGTTGATCTTCAAACTCCTAATCGCTCATCATACCTCAAGTTTAATGCCACTTTGTCCTTCCGGTAATGGTGTTGATGGCTTGTTGATGTTAACTGCAGCTTCTACATTTAATTTGGTAGATTCTTCACCATTCTTGGTCATAAAATTCTCACCAACTTCATGCATATTTTTCAATGGCTCGTCCCCCATAGTTTCATTTACATCTCCATGTACCACACGAAGATGTTGTCTTGCGTCTTTCATGAAGGAACTAAATTCAGTCATTACCTTCTGACTGAGTTCCAACACTGGGCGGATCTGGGCTTCTATTATTGGCGCCACAACTGCAGCAACTTCTTTCACAAGTCTATCAATGTTCACTCCGGAATCCACATTCATTCTACTTCGCCTTGACACAACCCCAATGGTAGGACTATCAAACCCACCTTGCTTTCTAACCCATTTAATCAGTTTAGTCGCGGAATTATTGTCCCATGCCATAATGGGATCCAAAGATTTATCAACATATACTCTGCCGTGCAAAATAGAATCGAAGTAGAATAGTTGGAGAAAAAGCAGTGACCCATTCACATATGCAGCTTTTTTGTTTTTGAACGACCTAACACCTTCACGTAAAACGTTGAATGCATGGTCAGCCCAGTTCATGCTCAGTATCTTCCCCTGGATGCTCAAGCAAGTTAAATAGTTCGCGATGGCGACGGTGAAGATGTGGGGCAAAGTACGATACCAAGTGCAAACATGACAAACCGAACTTTGAAGTCATCGTCCCCATGTTCGCACTTCTCCAACTTTTCAGCTAAATCACTTAATAATACTCTTTGACCATTCCCACATTCCCTCTTCACTAAGCTGTTTCACCTTTTCATCTTTTCCTACTCCGCCAGATTCAACATCCTCACCCGTGTTCTTAAGTCCCATTACACGCCCGAACTCGGCGCCACTTATTGCAAGGACATTGCCGTGCAATTCTATGGATGAAGTCTCGAGGATTGAACCTTTCAATCAAAAATTGCAGAGTGGGCGGTGTAAACGACTACAAGATAGCGATGCCAAATTACCAAACCCAATACCAGTAATTGCTAACCGCTTATCGGTCGACAATTTTTCCACTGTACGATGTAAGCGTTCAGGGCTGCATCTTGTCATAAAACTGCTCTCCTTCACTTCATCATTTACTTGCCCAGTCGGACCTTTGATGGCCGAACCATATGATGCCTTCTCTTTGGGGTTGAGTTTATTCCATTTATTAAGAATCTCTTCTTTGACCTGAAAATATACACAATCATTGAAAGACCCTTTTCAATCAAATTATTTAATACACTGTGACCCAATCCTTTGCCATCTCTCACCTTAGTATTCGACTTTGCGTTGCCCAGTTCCCCCATTTCATGTCCTTCCTTTCTGCTGTCAATCATTTATTTTTAATCAAAAAACCATCCTAATTTTAACCAACCACAGTCCTATTTTTCGGATACATGTATGTGTAACTTACATGAATTTGAAAAATGCATCTCGGCCGATTCTTTCTTCTTCTAAATTACTCCCGGCCTTTCGCTTTCCTTTGGGTTGAACACTTTGTTGGGTATCCATAACCTGCACAAATCAAGTTCACCGCATAATCATGCTAATGTCTCTACCGATGATAATTTGAATACTAATCCAAAACCCAATACACCCTAAACACACTAAAATCGACATATTGCTACACATTCGATCCCACTTTACACTTCATCACTAAATATCTACATTTTTTTCAAAAAACACAAACAAACCTACCTACCACAAAATCAACTTGCTTAATTAAAATTACCCAACTACATACTGCATTTCAATACAATGAACTGGATTTGTACACAGTCGATTAGTATTTGCATATAGAGATATGCAATTGCACGAAACTAGTTCAAATAGCATGAATGTCAGATACCCACTTCACCTTCCGACACTTTCACTATGAGTCTCAGGCACTCATCTCATGAATGTGAGAAACCCACTTCCCCTCTTGCCCCAAGTCATGACTACAGAATTTCAATGACCTAAAACCTAAAAGATAGTGGTAACTTACCTTCAGAAGGAGCTAGTACCAAATGCTTTCACAAGGGCTCGATTGCAGATGAGAGGAGTGCCAACAACCCACCAGCGACTGCAACAACTCAATTCCAATTCCTATTATGAACCCCAAATGCTAACCCCAGAAATTATCCCAAAAATCCACACCCTTTTGACAATTATGACAAAGAAGAGAGAGAGGTTGCAGAGAGGAGTAATAAAGTTTCTACAGAAGAGGAGTTGAAGAAGAAGACTATGAAGAAGACGAAGAAGAGACCAGTTTGAAGTTTAAATGAAGCACACGAGTTTGAAGAAGAAGTCATCGACTGAATGGATGCGCGTGCAAGCCTTGACCTGTTAACCTTAGCAGGAGGTTTCCCATGTTTTTAAAAAAATGCACGTGACTGCCATGTGATCGGCTGTACCGATACAGCCGATGTACTGCAGACGGTCTCTGTTGAATGGGTCAAAAGCCTGTCCCATCAATAAAATGGAGGGAACATATAAGTATGGTTTGACCTAAATATTTAATTGCTACAAGGACAGCCCTCCTAATACTGAAAAGGTGATGGGTCGCACAATGTTTGGACGTAGAGCCAGTTTTCCATGCGTACGTGCTGTAGCTATCAAAGTGAGTTCCACTCTGGATACTGCAGTGGGCTCAGTCTCATCCCCATCACGTGCACCACGTGCCCACGCCATCACCCGTGGGCTCTCACCTGTTTTGCAGCACTGTCAAAAGTGTGGACCATTCCACTTAATCAATCACATCCAACGTCTCTTTGGTTCACTATACAAGCCCCTCTATAATGACTTCATAGTAAACGGTCTTGATCCGGGTCAACCAGATTCGTCGGTCCTATACCTCAAGTTGCTGAACCTTCGGGTCGGGTAAGCACATTTTTCTTCAAGGTTTATGACAGAAGAAGATTGAGATTCATTCTATGTTCTATCTATTTATATTCGATGTATATTTAAATACATAGATTCTTCATACGGATATTTGGCTGACAGTAGTTTATGCATATGTGTGAGAAACCTCCATTTCTCTTGTAGTTTAAATTATTGCTTGTTTTAAATAAAATAAAATAAAGAAAGCTGAATAGTTTTTTTAATTTAAATTTTTTATTTTTTTTATACAAGCGATATTTTACTTTAATTTACAAGAAGGGAGTTCGAACTCGGATGCAGAATGAGGAGTTCATCTGCTCTAGCTAGCTTAGCTAAGTCCATATCTTAAAAATGATTATCATTCTCTTTTTAAAATTAATTGACATAATGACTTGTGTACAATCGGGCCCAATCCTTGTTATGTTTTGGTCGAATGTGCCTTCCCAAGTCCTAAGTGGGGTTCTGCCTCTTATCAACCCAATGACATGAAACATTTGGGCCTTGATCCAGACAAGAGATTGGGCCACATGGTATTTAGGCTGTCATTGGCTTCAACTCGCAGAGCTTTAAGAAAGAAGAAAGCTATCAACCAAAAAACCAAAAGAAAAGGACCAAGCGAAACCCACTTTGCCAAACAAAATTTCAAAATGCAGATGTTGGTTAGGTTAGTTGACTAATACAGTGTTCCCGCTCACTTGTACATGAGTTCGATTCCCAATTTGTAGGTTTCTATGTGAGTGTGCATATAATATTCTGTCAGTGTCCACATGAGTGCATATGAGATGTTTGGGAGCATATAGTAACATTTCCCAAAATAATTCTCAATTTAGAACCTACTACTATGTTAAAGGGCCAAGGCCCCAACTTATGACACGGTTAAGTTGCCAGAGTCATTATATAGTGAGGGCTTTATATACGGCCCTTAGGTGAGGTCCTATTTCTTCAATTTTATGTTTTGAAGACAATAACAAAAAACTTCATAAAATGAAAATTCCAAAATGTAAGGAAGGTGCAATTCCATGGTCTTACCTCTGATATTATCATATGCGTATGATAATATAGTGCTTAAAATCTGCATATATTTCACACACAAATAAATTACATAAGATTCATGGTAAAAAAACTCACCTTAGACGAGATAGAGCATATGACAAAGGGTCTGATCACCTAAATAACTTTTTCTTTTCCTTTTGAACGATTGCACCTAAGGCAAATAACCAAAAATTTGAATTGGAATCACATGCAATAAAATGTAAAGAAAAGAAAAGATAAAAAATTCGGGATAAGTCCAAAACCGGAAACATAAGTTGGATGCAAGCGGCTTGTAACTCAAGTGGTTAAGAGCAGGTACTCTACACCCGAGCTTTTGTATTCAAATCCCCTTCCCCATTATCGTTTGTATATAAAAAATGAATATTTTAATTTAAACTAGTCTCTCTGTACATGTGGTGCATGCGAGAGGTGTTTTTTCAATCATGCCTTATGCGCGACTTACAATATATATATATATATATATATATATATATATATATATATATATATATATATATATATATATATATATATATATATTTGCAATTGTATTTTTCTAAGTGCCCATTTTAAAAGTTTTTATTGAGGTCACATGTTTTGAATTTTTGATAAAATGATTAATTGCCCTTGCATACAAACTCTATAGTATCTACCTTGATAAGAATACGATACATGCTCAATTTTTTTTTTAAAAAAATCAAGAGATGCAAAACTAAGCAAAGACAAACAAATAATTAATTTGCGGGGAATGTGTGCAAAGATTTGAGATTGAAACTTCTAACATAAAGAAATTAACAATGTGAGCAGGGACGGGCCTAAAAAAATAATCATAACAACTGCATTTAATGAAAGATAACGGAATATCTATAAATTGTTAATTTTGGTAAACACAGTGGCCAATTTGACTAAATTTTTTTCTCAGTGACCAATTTTATTTTCATGTAAAACCTAATGACCAAAAAAGTATTTACCCCTAAATCTAGAAAGGAACAAATAAATGGCAAAACTCAAAATTTCATTTACAGCCACACCATTCGAAATTCACACGAAAGCATAATCAATTAAACAAAACTATTAAACCATCAAAATTACAGATAACGAAAATCAGCACACAAACTTACCGAGATGGAGGAAGCAGCTAGAGAAGATGAAGTGGGTTTCTAGGTTTTGGGGGTTTTGGGTGTCGGTTGAAATTTCATCTTTAGATGGAGAAGACGAAGTGGAGGGAGCTATGGTTGTGGGGAGCTGCTCAGAGGAGTTTGATAAAAATGGAGTACGTGTCCTCGGCTTTGAAATTGAGGGATTTCTTCAGGCGGCGAAACGTTTCGTCGACAGGAAAGCAGAGAGTTCGTCACCCCACCCATAACGACGCCGTTTCACCTTCTTACTAAAATGCGGTGCACATTTCGTCGGATAAGTATTGTGTCGTCGAACCTAGCCGTCGGCATGTTAGGAAGAGTTCGTCGGCAAAAGGTTCCAGATATTTGGAAATTTGGAAGTACGAGTGTGGCACAAATCTAAAATTTTGTCGGGACAAGACCTCTGGAGCGAAAAAGTTTCGTCGCCACAACTATGTTTTAGTTCATAATTCAAAGAGGACTTGAGAGATCATCTTGATAGCCGAGCTTTTCCACTGAACATGGTAGTCACACCAGCACTCGACCGGCACATACGAAATCAATAGTTTTGTTTTGTTACCAAAGCTGAGAATCCAACGGTCGAGGTTACGTTCCTTGCTCGGCCCTAGTCGCTCGATGAAGTCAGAATCCCAGGTCCCTATCACCACCAAAATTTTCATTCGCTATCACATTCACAGCTAGCGATGACCACAATAGTTGGCACGCCACACTCAATAGTTGCACCAAAGGAAAACTTTGTTCCCATATCCACTCGGCCCTTGGTTGTTTTATCCAAAATAATCTACGTGTCAGCCTAAAAATATTTTGAGGTTAACATGATCCATTTCCTCGCTTTAACAATCTACAACGTGAATACGGATGGCCATGAGGCAAATGAGGGAGGTATGTCATTCCCATCCACATCGCAGTTAAATTTTTTCATCCATCCTTGTCTCCGCACCTGTATTATTCAAATCGTGGATTCCCCATCTCCGCCTTCATGCCTTGCCCCGTTACAAAACTACCAGTAAAAAGTAATTTTTGAATGAGAAAAAAAAAAGTTTGAAACTATATACTTTGGCAACAAATAAAACTAAAGTTTTGTTTTTGACTTATGTTTTTTTATATATATTATTTAATTCAATAATTAATATAATACATGAAACATAAAATTTAGTAGGAGTCGTGGGACATAACTAGGATCCACATAGCAGTATACTCATACGAAAATGAATAATATATATCTTTAATAGGGAGGGTTAAATTGGGAGATTAGAATACTATCCTCCCCACTCACCGAACACTATACACGAAAGTTTCCCTGAACCTGTCTGCATACCCGATTCCAATCCTTCATACATGACTTAAGGGTGAAGCCCCTTGAAAACCCTAACCCGCAGGGAAAGTTCCCATCCCTATGTGTGGATAGATTTTAAATCCCAAATTTTCTCACTAGGGCTTGGTCCAATTTTTAGCAAAATTTTTTTTGCGATAAAATGAAATCCTAGGTAAAAAAAATGTGTCCCTAAAGCGATACCATGTTGTAGTGGGAACGGCTCTTACCAGCTCACTTCTTGTAATGTTGGTAACCTAAGTCACAAAGGAGGCTAAAACCGTAGTATCCCGGCTCTCTAAAAATTCTAAGTTTTCGTAGAGAAAGGAAACCAATCTCAATTGGAAACTAGACAAAACCAACTAAGAAACGTGAAAACAAAACGTACAAAAGTTACTAAAAAAATTGACTCTTTCTTAATTTGCTGAAATTTTCTAACAACACGATGGCACATACCGCCGGTCTCTTGCCAAGCATGCCAGGTGGAGCGGCTTCTTTATTTTTTGTAATTTTTTTTTACCATTTTTCATGATTTTATTATTCTTGTTTGGTAATTCTGTTGTGTAATCATCAATTTCCTCTCCCCTTTGAAGGAAATATATTTGGTCAAATTCTACTATATTTTCATATCTTCCCGAAATTGTTTTCAAGAACCTACAAGAGACGAACACTGTTCGAGTCACATAGCCATTACCATGGGCCATTCTCTTTAGCTCTTTCCCTCCAAATTTGAAAACCTGACTTACACCAACTGTTTTCTATCCACATCACACAAAGTGGTTGGCAGCATTCCCAATTCTGCGACCACAGCAAGAAGAAGAAGGCGATCGAAGAAGATCAAACAAAAAGAGGGAGATCTAATTAGTACGATGATCTTCGGAGAAGCTACACTAAGATCAATGGCAGAAATTGTCAAAGAAACACAACGAAACAAAGAGAGATCTGGGGAAATTCCAAGTCAAGCAGAGGAGCTAAAGGACTACCCTTCGATGTTATCTAGACAGAATTTGCACCAAGAAGAAGAGGAAGAAGACTCTCTGTCAATTATTGGAGACGAGTGGATAAAGATTGGAGATGAGTATTTCAAAAACCCTGTAGCAACAACACCCCCACCAGACTTACGAGACATCAAGGAATTTGCAACAGATCCATTGTTTCAATCGGGACAGAATGATAATCCGGGCAAAAGAAAGGTTGAAGAGGCTGCAACCACTAATTTTGTTCCAGGCTCGTTGACTGCAACAAGGTATCGTGTTCATAATGTGGAAGAGAAGTATGTGAAGCTGGATGATCTGTTTTCCTCTGGTAGATAGACCATTGGCGTACCTTAGTTTTCATATTCAATATCTCTGCATTTAGATGAACTTTTCTCTGTTTTCCATCTTTGAACTTGTCTCTGTTTTCCATCTTTGAACTTAGTTTCTTTGGCAGTGACTGAAGGTCCAGAACACAGAAATAATACTCATTTGCTCGCAAATGGTTTATGAAAATTTGAAGATAAAGTTCTTGACTGGAAATTGCACTACTGTGCTTGAATTGGCTTTATTATTGTGTTGTGCTTTTGGTTGACATGGACTTTTGAATGATGTGTTTTGCTTTGGTCTATAGACCATTGGCGTACCTTAATTTTCATATTCAATATCTCTTCAGCTAGTTGTTCAATTTGATTGGATTAATTTGAGGATGATTAGAAGTACGAGTATGGAAGGAAGGGTATGTAAAAAACTAAAATTCTTGTTTTATAATTCAGAAGTTTTATCTTTGAATAAAAGAACAAGAAAACTAAACTTTGCCATTGTTGAACATAGAACGCCAATCCAATGGAAACCCTTGTCTCGTAGACCAGTAGTCTCAGGTTTAGACCCCCATGACACCTTGTAGTGTGTGTGGGAAAATCCCCCCTACTCTTCCTAATTTTGGCAACAACAAAAAATAAAAAACAAAAGAATTTTTTCGCTTATTCACAAGAAGTAAAAGCATAAACAATAAGTTATGAGGAAACAATGATACAACATATTAGTAATAACTGAAACTCCATAATAAGTTAACATTATTCACCACTAATTCAAACGAAGCAAATATCGTAAATGTTTAAATAACCCTAAGAGTTATCATCAAGTTCAAGATATATAAAAGTGACTGAGCTTATCTTCCTAATGAAGTCTTGAAATTTATTTATTTTGCTTCTCCTTAAGGTGTTTGCTCCTCTCCTCCAACACTTGGATAACTTCCGATTGATGGTCAAGTTCTTGCTGTTGGCTCTCAACAATCTGCTGTGTTCCTTGCAATCTTCTAGATCTTTATTATTTTTTTTCAAACACAAATGCTTTGAAAAAGATTCTGAAGGTATTGAGTCCCAAATCCACATCCCTTAATGTAGCCTGATTTTACATTAAGAACTTTTGCAACTATTTCTTCATCAATAATTGTTCTTGTAAGTGTCAGTTCGTACAGTAATCATCTAGCCCTACAAGGATCAACATTTTAAGTTAAATTTGACGAATGATGTCCCTTTGAAGTAATCAGATCATAGAGAGATTCTCCAATAATTATTTTATGTTAAAGATTGGTTACATACTTCTAATCTTGGCAGCTAGATTGTATTTATTAAATGTGTTGGTAGTCTCTTAGATGCAATCCAACGGCCGAGATTAGACGTACGTAGTCAATCTTTAACTTAAATACTTATTGGAGAATCTCCCTTAGAGAGATCATATATGTCAAAGAGGCTAAGTGTTTAGAAGAACTGAAAGGAAAATAAGAGAATGGGAAGGGAAAGGAAGGTCTGATGCAAACTAGATGGTCGCCATATATATTTAGGATTATAATACCTTTTTATTTTAAACCTTCTTTAAAAAAAAAAAACAAAATACAGAACACAAAAGAAATTGATACATCCTTTCTCAACAAAATTATTAATTTTTTTTGAAAGGTTCAACCTTCAAATCAGTGATAATAATTGCCAAACGTTTGAAGACAGAAGTAACAAAATCATAAACTCATCTGAAAGTTGCAAGTCTATAGCACTCAAAAATTTGAAAAATGTAATGAAGGTGCAAACACATGGTTTTCCTCTTATCTTACCATATGAATATGATACTTTAAAAAAAAAAATAGAAGCAATAGTTTAAACTACAATGAGAGGAGAGTTTTTCACACACACACCAATGTGTCATTAGGGTTCAATCATGAGACCACTGGTTTGCAAATCAAGGTCCTTTTCCACTGGCCTAGACCCCGTTGGCACCATATGATACTTAAAATTTGTATATGTTTCACATACATATAAGCTAATCACAAAATATTCAAAGTTAGAGAACTCACCAAAGAAGAGATAGAGCAGATGAAAGAGGGTCCTAGTGATGCAACGGTAGTTGAGCAAGGGTATTGGGAAACATGAACTATGAACCACCAAGCCTCGTTTAGTCTAAGAATACCCAAAACTAGGCATAAAAGACAAGATAAAACTCAAACATGTTGATTCTAAGAAAATCTAGATTATGAGCAAAGGGTGAGAGAACACTCCCTTTGTTTTCAATTTAAATTCTCAACAACTGCCCTGAGAAGTCTAAGTATACAAGTACTTAGACTTGATCTCTCATCTCATACATTGAACTAGCATCCGAATTAATGAACCCCACTAATCCACATACATTGAGCCCATCTATAACTATGACTCTATTAATATTCCAAATACATAGAACTTATTAAAAGCCAAAAACAAAACGTTCTTAGTGATACGGAAAACAAACAAGAGATTCTGAAGAGCCTTGATTCATGTGTGCCTTCTATCCCAATGCTTCATTAACTTTAATGACTCCTTATCTGCATCACCTAGTCACCCAAGTAATTATTGCTTTTTCTTTTGAACGATTTCCACCTAAACAATAACCAAATTTGAATTATATATCACATGCTATAAAAAGTTGACAAAAACATAGAGCTAAAAGGAGGAAATTTTGATTGTAATAAAAGTGATGATGGAGTTCAGTGTTCTATAACAACAAAATACAAAAACAAAGGGAAAATAGAAGGAGGAAAAAAACAAAAATAGCAACTGGAAAATGGAAAGGAGGGGGACTGATATGATGAGGGTGGAAAAGAGATAGATCCAGGTTTCCAAGCAAAAAGGGAAAAGAAGTCGCTCAAGATCGGAACTTACCGGCATGTTCGTTACTGTGAGGAAGGAGAGAGGCGAAGAGCTAGCCCAGCCAAGTGGCTTTGGATCTGAGATCAAAGCGTGCAAATGGAAGAGTCATGATGCATAGCATAGCAATGGTTTCTAAGACAATTTATATCTAGGCAAGACATCGTCATTTTAATATAAAAAGAATTATTTTTTCTCCCTGGATTTCGTTGTATCTTCTGGCCATGGTTCTTTGCCCTGGTTCTTTTATGAAATTCCAGATTTCCAGATTCTGACAACAACAAAAAGTGAGTGTAAACAACTTTAATAAGAGTCATTGAATTGAGCCAACGGCAGCGAGTGTAGGCTTAAAAACACTCACATACACATTTAATTACCAACACAACCCATTGGATATTTATTTCACTTCACCCTCTCTCCTCCTCTACAGTCGGGAGCATTTTTGCTCATCACCTAAACTAAAGGTGTAAGCTCACCACCAGTGTTAAAGAGTGACATCTGTCATGTTATTAACCTTAGTTAACTTTTTTTTTGTAAAAATAAATAAAAAAATTTAAAAAAGGGCCCACAACACACATCCCACTCTCTCGCTCTCTCTCTCTCTCTCTCTCTCTCTCTTTGCGACAGCCTCCTTCTCTGTTTCTCTACAGAGTTCTGACTTCCCCTTTTCATAAATCATTGTTCATATTTTCTCATTTCATCTCTCTCCTTTTTCTCCTTCAAATTTTATGGTTCTTCTCTCTAATTTTTTTAAAATCTCCTCTCCTTATCCTCCTATTTCTGTGACGTCCCTGACCTAAAAATAAAAGGAAATAAAATAAATAATTGAGTTAATTAAATAAGGAATTGAAAATGAAATTAAAATGATTTAAAATAATAAAATTGGAATTAAATAGGAATTAAATATTAAAGGGGTAATTTGGTCAACTTAATTTTCAGACAAGAATTTGGCGAAACGAGTTGCGCCATTGCGTCCGGCATGTCAAAACGAGTTCGGGGACGTGCGGCGCGTCCAATTTGGAGTTGTAACGATTAAAGTGGATATTTTGGTAATTTTAAATTTTGAGAAAAACCTTAAAATGCTGAGTTGGACCAATCAGCTCCTCTCTCTCTCTCTCTCTCTCTCTCTCTCTCTCTCTCTCTCTCTCTCTCTCTCTCTCTCTCTCTCTCTCTCTCTCTCTCTGTCCATGACACCCTCTCCCTCACGATTTTTGTTCAGCATGCCAATGTGTTTGGCCGGCGCCGCTTCATCCGGTCGCCACTCAGGGTGGCACCGGTCCCAAAAGGACCGTGATACTTCCCTGGTCCTACCCCACCGCAGCCCAAATACCGTAGCTGCAGCATCTCGCCGGAATATCGCGATTTCTGGCCGGTATTGCTTCGAATTTCTCCGAGCTCGTACGGCCGTCTCCTGCCACCTCCGGTGTCGATCAAGGTATGAAATCAAACCTCCTGTTCCTACTGGTGATGTCTGTAACCTGGTTTTGAACGATTTGGCCTCTTGAGCACTCCATCTGAAACCCAGATCTGGCCGGATCTTTGGATAGATTTTTCGGCCAGTTCACGGCCGGTTCGTGGCGGTTTCGAACTCCCCTCGTCGTGGTGGTCATTTTGGTATAGGTGGTGTGCCTCGATCCAATGGTTTTGCGTTGGCCGCAATTTATTCTACACACCCAAACACACGGTGGCGCTTGTGGCGGCGCGTGGGCCGGGGTGTGGAGGCGGTTCTTTGTTCCGTTGTGACCCTCGTGTCGTCGTGAGCGCGTACGTGTGCTCCGATTCCGATTCGAACGTCATTCGGAGCTCGAACCAATGTACGCCTATTATGCGTTGTTTGGGTTCGATGGGTTCGGACCGTTGGATCGAATCCGAATTCACGTATCCTCGTATTTCTAGGATCGTATAGGAGTTGACGGATCGTGATTTGGAGTCCCGGATGCTCCAGATCATTGACTTAAAGTTTAGGTTAAACCGTAACCGTCCGATCATGCGATCGTGAACGATCCGACCATCCAATCAAGACCAAACTTTCAGGACATGTTGGTTATGTAACATCCCGACTCAAAAATAAAGAAATTAAATGAATTAAATAAAGAAATTTGAATTTATTAATAATTTTTGGAAATGTAAAGAATATTAAAATATTAAAAAATTTATGAAGGGCAAAAAGGTCAATTTAATTTTTGGTTGAGATTTTGATGAAGCGAGCTATACCATTACGTCGGACTCGTCGGTACGAGTTCGTGGGTATATTGTGGGCTCGAAGCGTAGTTGTAACGAAGAAATGGCGATCAAATGAAGTTCAGTGGCACAACCGTAAATATTTCGAATTTAAGTTTTATAAACCCCGAATTTCTCCTTTAGGTTCGCGAGTTGCCAACTTCAGATCGCGATTTCTCTCTTCTCCGACCTCCATTTCAGATAATACCGATGGCAAACGAACCACCACACTTCCCTCTTCTAGCCCCAGACCTTCGCCGCCTCAATACGCTGGAATCAGCCCCGAAACAGGCGGTTTCGAGCAGTTTTTCTGAACTTTAGCCCCTTCGTTCTCCCTCCTCCGGCAACCGATCGAGGTGAATGAGGTATGGAAATTTATCTACTCTTCGAGCCCTAACTGTGTGTTTGGTTGGTTTTCTTCAATTTGTAGCGTAGGAGGTCGGATCTGTGAGTTAATGTTTGGCTGGTTTTGAGATTCAATTTCCAGCCACTTGCCGATGTCTATGGACGTTCTCGTAGTTCAATAAGTTGTTCCACTCATCGAGTAGTATAGGCTAGTGGAAGGGCAGCTCTTGGTTTGGAGTTTGTCCGACGACGGGTTATCGCTTTGGGCACCCGATACGCTGCCAGTGTGGGTGGCTGTGTGGGACCCACTTTTAATTGTCAAATTTTCAGCTACAATTATCCTTACATCATCACGAGCACGTAGGTGTGCTCAGATTCCAATTCGGACGTCGTTTGACTATCGATCGGATTTACCCCTATTGCGCGTTATCCGGGTTCGATATGTTCGGACCGTCGGATCAATCCCAATTCTTAGTATGTTGTCCCCTGTATTCCTAGGATCGTGTAGGAATTGACAGATCGTGATTCGGAGTCCCGGATGCTCCGACCCTTGACTTAAAGGTTAGGTTAAACTGTAATCGTCCGATCGTGCGATCGTGAGAAATCCGACCGTCTGATCGAGACCAAACTTTCAAGATGTGTTCCCTAAGCCGTAGTGAACTTGTAGGAACTTTCGGATGTAAGTTTGGAGGTCATGGGACCCACGGGTCCGGTTTGACCAAGTTTGACCAAGTTTGACCAGGTTTGACCGAGGCTCTCCCGAGGTCGCCTTGCCACGTAGTTAACGTTGTTGGACTTCTGGGAAGGTTCGGAATCTTTTGGAGGTAGTGGGCCCAACGGGCCTGGGTTGACCAAAAAGGGGTGTTTGACCGCCGGTTGACCGTGAGTCTTCCGGGGCGGTCCCACTGGTTAGAAGAAGTAGTTTTGACCTTAGAATCTTTAGTACGACGTACGTGCATGTTAAGTCGGGTTTTGGTAGGATTTGAGTTTAAGGTTCTCGTTTCGGTTCAATTACTAATCCAATCCTCGTATCTATCGCTTTAGGTATGTTGACTTTGCTACGCAGCAGGCGGGACCCTTTTTGGGTTATGCAGCGTAGGACCAACGGTGAGTGGACATTGTTTTTTAACTAACTTTATTTTAAAGAATGAATTGAAATGCATATGAAATGGTTTTCCTCGATAATTGGAATTTAATTATTGTTTTAAATCTTGAATTTGGATTTTAATGGAATTTCTTGAATATAGATTATATTTGAGCCTATGCATGTTTTGGGTCCCGGGTTTTATGTGGACTTGATGATTATATTTTCATATTTGTTTATTACGGGATCTTTGGCATATTATGAATTCATTGGATTATGTTTAATAATCGAGTTTTGTGGTGATTTGAGTATTGCGTGATATGTTTGGGATTTTAATATTATTTTGGTTTTGGATTATGGATTTCTTGGGTTATGTGACATTGGGGGTCCATATGGTTTTCAAATTATGAATTTGAAGGATATTGGAAATTTGTGAAACTTGCGAATACTTTGGGTTCGGTTAATATACTTTAAGAATAGTTACTTATACTTTAAATATGTTTGATAAGTTGAGGTTTACGGTTTATCGTATTTCGGATCTTATGAAATTTGGTTATTGAATCTTGGGATTCTATATAGTTCTAATTATGAAATTTTCTATTTACTTTAATATTTGAAATCTAAGAACATTGCGGGTTATATTCCGTACCTTGGAAATATATATATATTCTATACTTTGTGAAATCATATTGTATATCTTTAAGAATCTATATTCTATACCTTTAGTGAATTTATATTATATATCTTTTGGGAAATTATATTATATACTTTTGAGAACTTATATTATATTACCTTAGGAAATTATATTCTATATCTTCGGGAACCTATATGATATACTTTTGGGAAACTATGTTTATACTATCGGAATTTATATTTATAATTTGAATTAAACATTTAGGCGGTTAATTTGATAAATGTTGGGTTTCGGTTATATATTTGGGTTATTTGACTTTGGAGTTTTCATATTATTTTAATTATGGATTTGTCGGGTAATTTCTAATATTTGGAATTTATAAATATAGGGGGGTTTTCAATATATACTTCTATAACTAATATTGGTATGTTAACTAAATATTTCGGTGTTGTTATAAAACTAAGGGAGAAAATGTAGAGAGAAGTGATATGCTAAAGATAAAGTTTCACCATGTTTATTCTCCATTCATCTTTGGTAGAACCACCTATTTATAGGCTTACAATATAAGAGATTGAATATCATCATTTACAACATACCTATAGGTTACAAGCACTAATTGCAAATATTTAGTGCATAGGTTACATAAAATCCAACGATGGAATACTAAGAGGCATGGTGGTCATCCACCAACTCATGCATTTACAACACTCCCCCTTGGATGTCCACCATACAATGACATAGTTGCCTCATTAAAAACCTTGCTTGGAAAACCCAGTGGGACAAAACCGAATCGAAGGGAAAAAGAGTGAAACTTTCTTCTGGATCATTGATATAGTGTTGGACGCGCTTATGTTGCCTCGTTAAAACCTTGCTAGGAAAAACCCAGTGGGACAAAAACCTAGTCGAAGGGAAAAGAGTACAACGCGCATATGTCTTGTATGTAATCGAATTAGGATGCTCCCCCTGATTGATATCTCCCATTGATTTTTAATAACTTATGGAATATAGACTTCGGAAAAGTTTTGGTAAAAAGGTTCACCATATTATCTTGTGAACAAATTTGTTTGACTCCAATCTTTTGTCTTTTCTGAAGCTATGTCACCTTTGATGAACCATTCTTTGATTTGCGCAATACCAGCAACATTGTCTTCATGCATGATCGTTTATCACACTATTCGACTTGCTTTCCACTTTTCAAATTACTGAACTCTTTAGGAGCATCAACAACTAATCTAATAGTTAGAATATGTTACAACAATATCAAATTTGAATTTAAAGTACTCAAACTCTTAGTGTTAACTCTTAATCAAGAATATCGTGGTACTTTATATCCTTCAAGGGGTCGCTTCATGCGATATATCTCAAATATTTCATGAGTTTTGAGGATCTCCATGTATCATATAGGCTTAATAAATATGCATTTAATACATGCTATAAGTTTCGCGTTAAAATAACAACTGCACTTATAGAAATATGGATACATCTACGATGAGATAGGAGACTAAAATCATGTCTCTACCAGGAAACCTTATGTCACATTAGTGATCTTATTTCACTTCACAAATACCAATTTGTAACCTTCATACTTAACATTTGTAAGTTGGTGTTTGAGCTATAGGTTCAATATCCCACACTTCATATTTAGTGATAAATGAAATTGTCTATTTCCATTTTGGCCAATCACTTAACTTGTCGACATTCATGAAATGTGATTTAATATAATCATAGCCCTTGATGATTGTGGTAGCTACTAATAAACCAAATGTATCATCGATTTGTGATCCCACAATTCTCATGTGCACGCGCATGCATAACTTATAAGCATCTCATTGCTTTGGGGTACCAATGCCTCTTCAGGGGCTTATGTTGTCACTTATGGGACAAACATCTCTTTTAAAATGAATTATTTAGAATATGTGGATCATAACCTCCTATAGAGCGTTATTTTCAATAGGGCATGAATTTTTCAAATAATCTCCACTTCATGGGAGTTAAGTCTTTAGAACCTATATTTCTGTCATGCTCCATGCATGCATTATATATAGTCACTTATTGTCATGTTAATGGATTGTGATACATGAATATCAATCCATGTTTGCATATGTATAACTTATAAATATGCATTATCTTGATGAGACAAAAGTGGATGTATTCAACTCTAATTCCCGACGTTCTTTAGGAACTGTCATTTCTCCCCCTAACGGCGGGAAAATTATCACAACAATAGTCATTAAAATTTAGGAAAATAAACTCACCACCATTATTGAGTCAAATTGACTTAATTGAATAATATGGGAGTTGTGCTTGGAATTTCCGTGACAAGAGACAAATATGTGACCATTTGTTATATGCATCTAGTAAAACTTGGGAAGTGGTCCATAAATAAATGTTTTATAGGTTCACAAATATTCCCTTGAGTTATTGAAGGAAATAGGGCTCAAAGTCAATTTTTGACTAAGATGGACTTATGACAGCTTTTCTTTATGAGCATGCTATATTTGTTGGACAAGACAATATTTTGAGTCTTTAAACGATGTCCTTATGAATTTATAAAAATCTTATGCATCATTGTGCACCATGGATTGCCAAGACAGTCATGCCACAACATAAAAGTTATCGGATCAATGAACTTCTGGTTCATGACATCATAATCTTCAACTACTTTAATGGTTGTGTAATACAACCCACAAAAGAAAGTAGGAAGTTTGTAGTTTGTCCAATAGACACATCTGGCTGTCAATATTGGGGCGGTAATACAAAACATTACCATTGTAAAACGAAATTAACAAATAACCCAACATAAATAAAATAAAATAAAATATAATAAAATATAATAATAATAATAATAAATAAGCAAAGTGGTATAAACGGCAAATAAAATAAATAAATAAATAAAACTATGCAAGATAATCCAATATTAATGTGTATTCAATATGTAGATAGAACTACAAGTTTAAGAATCGGATAGCCAACCAATTCAATGTGCCCCAAAGTAGGCTATTTTTCCATGAAATCATAAATTTTGAGTTTTGGATAATTCATCTCATGGATATAGAACTTTAGGTTCTATGAAGTTCAAATGGCAAATAGGCACAAAGAAGTAATGAACTTCTGGTTCAT
This sequence comes from Prunus padus, assembly GCA_024362665.1. NCBI lineage: Eukaryota > Viridiplantae > Streptophyta > Magnoliopsida > Rosales > Rosaceae > Prunus > Prunus padus. The sequence continues at coordinate 8,092,492 of JANFAM010000020.1, forward strand.
ATATAGTATTAAGATCCATGAAAAGCTATGAACTTTAGGTTCATATCAACATTTATTCGAAGCTTCAGGTTCGAATACGTAAAACTAATTAAATTGAAGTAATAGTTGTGCTTTGAACTTCATATTCAAATCAATGTATATGCACTCGAAACTTCTGGTTTCGGATTCTTGACATATGTAGGCCTCATGGAATTCTGATTTTGATTAATACAAAATCAAGGAGTTTCATGTCCTTCTGTGCTTTTTAAATTCGCGTAACTACACACCCTCAATTATTTGGAATCAAAGAACTTCATGTTCTGATTCAATCAAAAGGACTGTAGGTCCTAATCTGAGTTATATGATGAGGATCGAGGAACTTGAGGCCCTGATATTTTGTATAGTACAAACTCATCATAATAATTAAAATCATACTTAAAATTAAATAAACAAACAAATAATTATAAAAAAACATGGCATTATATTCATGTGTAATAAGAATAAGAATTTTTTTTTAACCTTAAACGAGCATGATGAAGTCTGATGGTGAGTACAAAGAAAATCTATACCATGTGATGACTCTAGCTCATATAAGAAGAAAGAAAATATAGAGAAAGAAAACATACCAAGAGCAATGTCGTGCTGATAACGTGTTATAAAACTAAGGGAGAAAATGTAGAGAGAAGTGATATGCTAAAGATAAAGTTTCACCATGTTTATTCTCCATTCATCTTTGGTAGAACCACCTATTTATAGGCTTACAATATAAGAGATTGAATATCATCATTTACAACATACCTATAGGTTACAAGCACTAATTGCAAATATTTAGTGCATAGGTTACATAAAATCCAACGATGGAATACTAAGAGGCATTGTGGTCATCCACCAACTCATGCATTTACAACAGGTGTTGGGTTTTATGTTTCGAGAATTATTATCTACTTTTCAATTATGGAACTTTATCATTATTTAACTTTTGGGACTTGTATTATACGGATTAATTGGGGTACATATGATACTTGGAGTTTATGTCCGTTTGAGGTTTATATTATTGTCTTATGTTGCAAGTATGCTATTTTATCAATTTATCGGGATATGTGTTGGTATTTGGGTTTTGGTGGCTATTGTGAGTTATGGTGTATATATATATATATTCGGGTCTTTGACATATTGCAAGTATCTTGAGTTATATAATATTTTCGAGAATGAATATATGTATGTTTGGTTATGTGTGGGGTACGTGGGTGTGGTTATTGTGGACAGTGAGAAGTGTTTGGTTATTTCAGTTTGAAGTGCTATAAGCACTACCCTATGTACCTCCCCCGGTTACGGAACTTTGGAAAGTGGATACTCAATGGTTTGGATACTTGGATATGTCGGATACCCGGGGCACCCTTGACGGGGTGTCGCTGTAGACCCTTGACTGGGTAGTCTGCGCGTAGGACTGGTCACAGGCATACAAGTATTGAGGATTCTGCTGTACGTGCTGATAAGCTTAGTCCCAGTTGGACGGTTCGTTCCCTGGCCACATGGTTGTTGAGGACTCCTCTATGTGGTTCAATCAAACGATCCCTTGTTGGGATTGTTTCCCCGGTACAAGTATTGGTGTGAGAGTCTTATTATTACTATTATTAGTATTACAGTTCTTTCTTCTTTTCTTTCGGTGAGGATACTTCCTCGCCTGCAGTGCCTATGGGCATGCGGTTGGTTGAGTGTGGGAAAACAAAGGGGTAAAGTCTACTTAAGGTGTGCGTGCTTTGTCACTTTGATGTCGTTTTGGGTTGCTTGGTTTTATCTTGGTTATTGGAAGTTTAATGCCGTTTTGATATTGGGAATTTCTTTGATTTTCATACTTACGATTTTCAAGTGGTTTCTGTTTATAATTATATTGCGGAACAGTTTTGGGAGGTTATGCCTCGGGGAAAGGAAACGAAAAAGGTTTGAAAGTTAATTATTCTTTTATTTTATTAAAATATTGGTTTGGAAATCAACTACGTATACAAAGGTTTTGATCTACATGTTTTGCATCATTTTTAAAATAAAAAGGTGGGGTTAGTATGTTGTTTTAAGTATTGAAAACTTATTTTCGTCCACTCACAATTTTCTATTTTGCGCCCCCAGGCTGTTGTGCCGCGAACAGAACTTTCAAGCCGAGCTTTCCTTCTCGCGAGCTTTGACCGAAGGGTAGGATTTCTATGTCCATTTCTCTTGAGGTTGAACCATTGTTTAAATTCAATTGCCTATAGATATGCTCTGTTATTGCCCATTAGGGTTGGAATTGAAGGCCGGAGGCCTATTTTGTATTCGTGGTTGTTTGCTGGCGCTTGGTTGTGTTTTCTGTGGTTGTTTTGGCAGGTTTTAAAGTTGGGTAAAGTTCGTTTTTCAGGGGAGACTGCTGAAATTTTGGCAGAAGTCTCAGCCCTTTTTCCTTTAACTCGGGAGTAGGAAGTGAAATTCTTAGTAAATGGGCCTAGCATTTGTCGGATGCCGGAAAACCACAGGGTTCGACACGGATTCCGAGGGAATTTGGGTCGGGTCCTGTCAGGTTAGGCCATGTTGGAACTGTAGGAACTTTCGGATCTAAGTTTGGAGGTCATGGGACCCACGGGCCCCTGTTGACCAAGTTTGACCAAGGGTTGACGGTCTGCCGAGGTCACTTTGCAATTCTTGAAACGTAGTTGACCTTGTTGGACTTCTAGGAATGTCCAGATCGATTTGGAGGTCATGGGCTCTGCGGGCCCTGGTTGACCGAAACGGGATGTTTGACCGCCGGTTGACTGTGAGTCTTCTGGGGCGGTCCCACTTGTTAAAAGGTGTAGCTTGACCTAGAAACTCTCCGTACAACGTACGTGATTACTTTGAGTCCCGGAAGTGTTAGGGTTTCGTTTTAAAGTTCTCGTCCGGTTCACTGTATTAATCCAATCCTCGTATCTATCGCTTTAGGTACTTTGACTCTACTACGCAGCAGGCGGTACCCTTTTAGGGTTATGCAGCGTAGGACCAACGGTGACTGGACTTTGTTTTCAAACGAACATGATTTCAATGAATTGAATGAAATGCATGAAATGAGATTTAATAATGGATTTAAATCTTGAATTTGATAACGGTTTAAGTCTTGGTTTGACTTTGGTTTAAATATATTAGAAGAATAAGCATTTGAGCTTTATGCATGATTTGGATTTCTGGAATTGTATGTGGGGCCCTGATGGCTATATTTTATTATTATTTATACCTTTGGGTATTGAATGGGACGTGGTGAACGCCCAGTGATTTTCGAATTGGAATTGGATTAATTATTTAAGCTATTTTTAGCTTGGGATCGTTATATTATTTAAAGCATGGGTTTAATGGATTTTTGTACATAAATGGGAATTTAATGGTTTTCATTGGATATTATATTTAAGGAATTGTTATATTATATTTTAATTATATAATTGGGTTTAATTGGACGTTGGTATAATTCGTTCGATTTCATACTCGGTTTTGGCGTATATACTTTTACGAATAATACTTATATTTTGAAAAAAAAAGAAAAGGTTTTAGTAAATGGATGTTGATGGTTTAAGAAATGTTTAACTAAACTTTGGTTATATATATACACTTTGAATAGTTGTTTTGAATCTTGAATTGGATGATTCATGGTTTTAACGGAATTTATTTGATAATTACGTTTATGAACTTCGGGTTTTCGGTTTACGTATTGGAGCCTTTATGGCTATACGTTGTGATACTTTGATATATCATTGGGACTTATGTTTTATTCGGGTTTTGATTTGACATGCTTGACTTGAGCATTTATTCAGATTGGAACATTGTTTTAAATATGGTTTTTCAATGAATAGGACGTTTGACTTGATATTAATCTGTTATGCGGTCATTTGACCCTTGTGACTATTTTGAATAAGGAAATATATGTTTGGACGGTGATGTCCTACTTTGAGTATATATATGTGATTATATATTGGATACTTGATTAACAGACTTGTATATGTCCGGTTGTGTGATGTTTGGGGTTGGGTACATTGTGATTGAATATGTATATATTTATTATCGCGTGGCCATTGATTTGAGTGCGGTTGGCACCTTGTTATGTACATTCCCCTATTCTTATGATACGGTTACTTGAATATGGTTTGATTCGGTGCATACCTTAACGGGGAGTAGCTGTAGACCCTTAATGGGGTAGTCTGCGCGTAGGACTTGTTTCGGAGGTATGGTAGTGAGGTTTCTACCATACAGACCTGTGAGCTTAGTTCCATTTGGACGGCTCAACCCTAGGCACAAGGTCTCGCGAAGGCTGTACCTGTGTCTAGTCAAATGATCCCCTGTTGGATTGTTTTCCCCTGGTACTTGTGTGTGGTGTTGAGGTTATATTATACCTATACGCGTGTGTTAGTACATTCGTATTCATATTTCTTTTAGTGAGGATCGTTCCTCGCTTGTCGTGCTTGTGAGCAAGTGGTTGTGAGAGTGGGAAAGATTGGGAAGCAGTATGCTGGATTTGACTACAGTATTTGATGTGTTGAGTTTATTGGATTTTGAATCCTGAAACTGATTTCTTATTTATATGAATAATTGTTTTGAACTACAATTGATTTCTATATTGTTGTCAAGTTTGGTTTTCTTGGCATGAACGGAATGTTTGGTATTTCAAATGTTGTTTTGTGTATATGAGGATTTTATTATATTCTTGTGCTTACGTTCTTCAAGTTATTTCAGTTTATATTTTATACATACCTACATGGGTTCAATTTGGGAGGTTATGCCTCGGGAAAAGTAAAAGGTTGGTTTGTTCGGAAAAAGGTTTTGAGCTGGATTGCTTTCACACACTTTGAGATATTATGGTTTTTAAATCAATGAGGTATATAAATGATTTCATATGCATGGTTTGCATTATTTTGAAACGGTAGAGTTAGTACGTTGATTTGAACTGTAAAACTTTGTTTTTGTCCACTCACACTCTTTCTATTTTGCGCCCCCATGACATAGTCGTTGCTTCGACACTGTTCGGCCGAGCGCTGAGCTTCGACTGAATTGTAGGACTTGTTATCCCTTATCTTTGACTTTGAATTTGTATACTCTTAGATTGCTCTGTTATCACCCATTAGGGTTGAATTGAAGGCCGGAGGCCTATTATGTATGCTGGCTGTTGGGATAATTCTCTTCTGTTATTTTCTGACAGGTTGAAATTTTGGGATAGTCCTTATTTCAGGGGAGACTCTGCCCGTTTTTCGGCAGAAGTCTTGACCCCTTTAACATTTTTTTTGGGAAGAGGTATTCTTTTTAGTATATGGGCCCGACATTGGGTTAATATTGGCTTAAGCACAGGGTCCGACACGGATTCCGGGGTGGAATTCAGGTCGGGTCCTGTCAATTTCTGTGATCCAACTTCCATCTCCACTTCCCTTACTCTATTTTCTCTCTGTTCTGCCTCCATGGCAAGCACTTCCTCTACACCCCAAGAGAAGAAACACACCAACCCTCCCAAGAGAGGCCAAATCGAGCTTCAGATTTTTGAAAACTTTGTCAAAGCAGTGGCATCCTCCATGACCTCCAAACTTGGAGCTAAGGGCAGAAACAGAGGTGAAGAAAGTAGTGGAGGAGGCTGTCGCAAAGAGAGAGAGCGAGAGATACAGAGTGAGAGAGAGGGTTGCAGGGAAGAGGAGAGAGAAAGGGAGATGAAGAAAAGAAGAACAAGGGGAAAGGAGGAAAAAATAGGGAGAGAGAATTGGATGTGTGTTGTGGGGCATTTTTAAAATTTTTTTATTTATTTTTACAAAAAAGTTAACTGAGGTTAATAACATGACAGATGTCACTCTTTAACACTGGTGGTGAGCATACACCTTTGGTTAAGGTGGTGAGCAAAAATGCTTCCTCTACAGTCTATCTTGCTGCCTCATATGCAAAGTTCTTCATTATTTCTTCCTATGATTACAAAAACTTGGATCCCTTTCCAACAAAAAATAATCTCTTGATCATTTGGCAAGGATGAAATAAAGAGAATTGGTTGCACTACAAGAAACTTTGTCTCTCATAGACATAAGTTAAATCTGAGTTGTTGATGTCTCAAATGTTGTAGGCATGAATTTTATAACAAATTACATAACATACGACTCGGGCAAGAGAGAAAAAAAAAAGTCATGTTTTTTACTTATATTTTTGTGTGTATTATTTAATTGAATAGATAATATAATAGGTGGAATATAAATATAAAATTTGGTGGGAGTGACACAGCTTTTGAATCCCACGTTTCCTCCGTAGGACTTTGATTTGGGGACCAACTTTAGGTCACATTCCGCGACAATTATAGATTTTCCTCGTTGAAAGTAATTTTTGTTTCCGGAAAAATAGAATCCTTCATTGATTGGAAAAGCGTCTCTGGAGCAACATTATATTGAACTGAAGAGACAAAACGTTCTTATTTGATCACATCTTGTAATGTTGGTAACCTAAGCCACACAGGAGGCTAAAACTGTATTTTCTCAGCTCTGTTAAAATTCTATGCTGTTGTAGAATCAATAGGGGAAACCTTCTCAATCCGAAACTACACCCAAAAAAAAACAAGAAAGTTAAATTGTCACTTTTTTAATTTGACAAAATTTCCTGATAAGTGGCACCGCCGGTCTCTTGCCAAACATCTTGTAATGTTTGTTTCTTTTTTTTGGGTATTCTAGATTTGTTGTTTCCGGATTTTGATGAATTTATAATTTCCCGTCTTTGAAGGAAATATATTTGGCCAAATTCTATTATGTATTCATACATATATATATATATATATATCGACTCCAAATTGTTTTCAAGAACCCACAACAGACGAACATTGTCCGAGCCACATAGCCATTACCATTAGCCCTTCTCCTTAGCTCTTTCCCTCCAAATTTGAACGTCTGACTTACACCAAAGTTGATCGGAGAAGATCGAAGAAGAAGAGGGAGATCTAGTGAGGAAGATCCTGGGAGAAGCTTCACAAAGATCCATGGCAGAAATTGTCGAAGAAACACAACCAAACAAAGAAAGATCTGGGAAAAATCCAAGTCAACCAGAGGAGCTAAAAGACTACCCTTCGATGTTATCTAGACTGAATTTGCACCAACAAGAAGAAGAAGAAGACTCTTCGCCAATTGTTGGAAAAGAGTGGATAAAGATAGGGAATGAGTATTTCAAAAACCCGGTCGCAACAACATCCCCACCGAACTTACGGGTCATCAAGGAATTTGCAACAGATCCATTGTTTCAATCGGGACAGAACGATAATTGGTGCAAAAGAAAGTTCGAAGAGGCCGTGAACACCGACTTTGTTCCTGGCTCGCTGACTGAATTTCCGAACAATGGGTTCACCAAGTATCATGGTTTTAATGTGGAAGAGAAGTATGTGAAGCTGAGTGTTATAAACGAGCTTTTTATGCCAAAGACGGAGGAGGTTGAAGGAGAAAAAGAAAAGAAAACAGAAGAAGACATGGGTTCTTGTTTCAGCTTTAGAACCAAGAGAGAGTACCTTTATTGTGACTAAGGATTTAGATGAGCTTTTCTGTGTTTTCTATCTATGAACTTTTAGTTTGAGTGGTAGTGGGCGAAAGGTCCAAAACTGTGAGTGAATTCAGAATAATACTCATTTGGTCGCAAGGTAGGGTTTATGAAAATTTGAAGATAAGCTTTTTGACTGGACTTGCAATATTGTGCTTGAATTGGCTTTGTTATTGTGTTTTCTCGTTGGTTGACATGATTGTTTCAATGATCTGTTTTGCTTTGTTATCGTTCCTTAATTTTCATATTCAATATCTCTTCACCTAGTTGTTCAATTTGATTGGATTAATTTGAGGATGATTAGAAGTATGATTATGGAAGGGGAAGAGAGAGAGAGAGAGAGAGAGAGAGAGAGAGAGAGAGAGAGAGAGAGAGAGAGAGAGAGAGAGAGAGAGAGAGAGAGAGAGAGAGAGAGAGAGAGAGAGGGAGGAGAGAGAAAGAGACAAGAGAGGGAGGAGAGAGAGAGAGAAAAAATGTAAAATATCACTTTTTTGTTTTAAAAATTGAGCCTTTATAAAGTTGTTTTTGAGTTGAACTTTTGAAAAATGGGCTTTACCAAACACAAATTATGGACTTTGGACTCAAAAATTGTTGGGAAATAGCTCAAAATGCCACTCATTTTATAATTTTTTAAATACCACCCCTTTCCTAAAATTTTAAAACTACCACCTATAAATTCATCTTTATTGTCCACTAATTGCACCCATATCACATTTTCAGAAATTTTGTTCTCTCCACCGACCACGGCTTCTTTTGCTGCGGGTGCGAAATTGTCGATAATATTATGCACTCCCTTTGAGATCTTCGTCGCCACCTACCACACATCCACCGGAAAGGCCACTGGCTTTCACATCATCTTAAAGCTTCTTCTCACTTGGACTCTCGAGGCCAGCCACGCCAACTCGCCCTTGGCTCGTCGGCGTTGTAGAGATCGCTCACTCACTGCCAGCTGCCAGATGAAGAAGGCATTGAGTCTCAAATCGCCGGGTTCGGGCTCCAAGAAGAGTCTTGGGTCCGGTGGGTTCGGGTCGGGACGTGTAAAGCCCAAGTGGGTTATGACGGTGGGTTTGGTGATGAGGATCAAATGGGGATTTTTGACGCTATGGACTTTAGAGTCAGGAGAGCTCTGCTTAGGATTTCTGCTGCTCAGGTGAGCTCAATTTCTGTGCTTTCTTATTTGTGATCTTGGTTGATCTGGTTTGATAGGTTTGATTTTGTTTGGTGGGTAATGCTTGATTTTTATCATTGTGATAATTGTGATAATTGTGATAATTGTGATGATGGGATGGATATGGAGCTTAATTTTGCTCTTTGGTTTGGCCAATTTTGGATTTTCTTACTTTAAAACAAAAAATGTTTCTTCACTAAGTGTAGTTCAATCTGATAAAACTGACAATGCAAAATGTTTCACGAATGTTTAATTTCATAATGGGTAATTTTAAACTTTTGTGAATGGTCGTCTGCATTGGAATTGTAATTAATCAAGCCTTGTGTTTTATGTACTCATTGCAGGTAGGAAGGCGGGAATTGAGTCGGTGGTAGTCCCCCTTTGGAGTAGCACAAGTCCTCTGATTTTCTTGATCAACAAGAATACGATGCTGCAAAATGAAATAAAGGAGCTTTTACGGTAATGAACTTTACTTTTGGACACACACATGCACAATGAACTTTACTGTCTTTGATGGCATTTTGTGTTATTTGTTTGATAGGAAGGTGATGATGTTGTTGCCGTCGTTGAGGATGTGAAGAAGAACAACCATGTAGTAAGAAAGTTGGAGAAGCGTCATGATTTGCACCCTTGACCAACATATTGAAGAGCAATTTGGTGGTGGTCGTCTATTGGCTTGTATCTCATCACGACCTGGACAATGGCTGTGCTGATGGGTATGTGACTTTATTTGCCTATGTTTGTTTCTAGTCAATGAGATTTGTCATAGGCATATTAGTGTAGTTACCGTATTGCAGAGCTGAAATGCGGATAGCTTCTTTTTATTCTTGTTTTAAAGTGAGGTATGTATGGGTCTTATGAAATTTTTACAGAAATATATTGGAGGGCAAATAATTTTATTTTAGTTTTTTATTCCCAAATGATACCCAAAACATGTAAAGCTTCACACTATGTTAATTTCTGCAGGATGGGAAAACATTGGACAATGAGTTGGAGGTTGTTGAGGGAATGAAGCTAGATAGGGGCTACATATCCCCTTATTTCATCACCAACCAGGAACAATCAGAAATGTGTAAGTTTTAGTTTGACTTAGCGATAACTATGTCTTGAAGCTATTAGAGAGAGGGCTTGTTAAAGTTAGCGACACCTCAAGTCCCTTTTTGCTTGATCTTTGATTATCTTCAAACTTGTGTATGTTATGATATGAATTTGAAAATCCTCTAATCATAATCCATGAGAAGAAAATCTCAAGTATTAATGCTGTGGTTAAAGTATTGGAGTTGGTTTTGCAGGTTAGCATTTCTCTGGTTAGGTTCACTAGTTTCTTCTTTTTTACTATGAATTGGTTGACAAACTTTTGCTCCTTTTCGAAGCAAAGGTCTTTGCATTTTGTTATATATTTCATAACCAAAGTTATAAAAGAAAATGGTTTTCCTCTTTGTTAATTGAGAATCATACTGCCGATTATGATTTGGATCTGTAGATAACTTTCTTGTTCTTTGATATTGCTACATGGGAGGAGAATAGAACAGCTTGGAAAATGTGCAAGAAGGGAGAGCTAACTCATACACCGAAGAACAAATTGATGAAGTTAAGATCAAATTAGTAGAATTTGTGAGCTCTCCATTATTTATAATTATAGGTAGGAAGTATGTATGTAATAGTGCAAAGATTGGTTGACTATGTAATAACAATTGAATTTTCAAGTTTTATGAAAAAAATAATTTTTGAGCATATATATTCGTTAATAAAGCATTATAATTGGTTTTCTAGTTAAAATCGTTGTATAGAATCATAGGAAACAAAAACCTAAATGTAACAGCTTGGGAACGTATTAGACGACATATTTAAAGATAATAAAATGATGGTTTTATTGGAAAAATCGTCGTTTGTAAATATAATCAACGACCATTTTTAACACAATACTGTCGTCTTTATATACAATCAACGACGCTTTTTAACAAAACACCGTCATCTTTATACAATCAACGACGGTTTTAACAAGACATGGATCTTTTGATGGACCTCTAGTAAGGGTGAGTGCTGGTTCAGTTCATGTGGTGCTGGGTGATGCGATGTCAAAGTGTTGCTTTCCTTTTCCCTTCGCGGGAGAGTATTGTTAGGGTTTGGTGGCGATTTATTTTGCATGTCTAAATTGTACGTAGTCTGTAATGGATGTGTGTGTATTGTATGTAGATTGACTTAATATTGTTGTCCTATTGTATGTGTATTGTACTAATATTGCATGTATATTGTATACATATTGTATGCATATTGCCACCCTATTGCATGTATATTGTGATGCTATTGCAGTCGTATTGTCTTTATATTGCCCTAATATTGCCTCTCTAGTGTATGTATATTGGCCTAATATTGCTATTATATTGTATGTATATTGACTACGGCTCATCAATGGATTTACGGTTTAGGCCCTACTTCATTCAAAAGAAGGCGACGGAGAAAGAAACAACGTGCCTTTCAAAACAAGTGATCAGTGCATCATAATTGCACCGTAAGACATTGTAAGAAATTATTTTAAAAATAATAACTAAAATAATTTACAAAAAAGAGGAAGGTATGAATAAATATGCAAATGCTTCGTGATGGGTTGAAGAAAAGGATGATTACATTTGGTGGTTTGATTATGTTTGGTGATACGATATGTTGTTCGTCTTAATCTTCATATATGTAATTGTTGTATTAATACTTGACACAAATTCATCTCGTAATCATCCAATTATTAAAGCTAAGTAAATGAAATGAAACAAAGAAGAAGCCCAAAATAAATAGAAACAGAAATTTCTAGCACCCTTTTATAAACCTGTATTGCTCTTGAATCACCAACGTATCACCGGTTTATTGCGTTTTAGGTAGAAAGCAATTATGCACTTACTTTATTTTCATTTTTGACATATGTCCATTGTTTGACCTCCATTTTCCTGTAAGGAAAACAAAGAACACATGAATTTAATTTGGAATGGATAGATAGCTTTCCATTAAACCTTTTGACAAAAAAAGTAAGCAGAGCTTCTCCAAGCAAGTAAAGGCAGGATTGAGTTTATGACCATTAGTTCAAACATTATGTGATCTAATAAGGATAACTAATTTTTGGAACAACTAATGAATCTTCAAAAATATAAAGAACAAATAGTTAACTAATGTATCCAGTTTAACTTTGCACGGGTCACAGTGCTCAACATGATATTTGGTAACCATATCTATACTTAGTGTATATTGCAGGCTTCTATGCATTCCAAACCTTCATTCTTCTGTGATAAAACTGTTAAATTACCATGATTTCTAACACATGGAAGTAAACAAACAAATCTGCACATTTATTTGTACATGCACACTACGCATTGCACATCTGTGCATCTATTAATCACCACACCAATGTTTCAAAGATTGAGTCAGAGGGCAAAATGATCGATTACATATTTCAAATTAGTCATATGCTAATACGAACTTGGCCCTAAAACTGTACTAATGGTAAATATATTGACAGAATAGCTATTAATGAAAAATTCTAAACAAACGAGAGACTTATTTTTCTAATATTGTGGTGGAAGCGTGTTAAGTGATTTTCCACATTTGTTCATGGGGGTAAAGTATATCTTACCCCTTTCTAAACATTATGAGGTTCCAAATTCCAATAACAACAGAATGCTAAGTAGAAAAATAGAATTGCTGCAGAAATTATTTAAAAGGAACAAAGTCAAAACTAATTTGAGAGATCTTAAGAAAGCTGTATGCTTCACTAAGTCCACTAACAAATTCCCAGTGCAGGAAATGAAATATACCTATATCACATAAATTGCAAAGAATTCAGTGGAAACGAACACATCGTTTCAAACAAGTAAACTGTTATATGTCCATAAAGAGCAACTATGTTTATATATGGAGGTGTACGAAATAGTTCAACTTCAAAATGGAAACAGTTTATGTGCCATGTAATAACATATAACAAGGTGAGTCTTCAACAAATTATAAGTGGACAATTATTTTCAAACAATCTGACAGCTGCCCCAGAGAAGGCAGGGAGTTAAGGCATGAGATGCAAACATGATAAACACCGTTAAGCACTTTCGGACGAACCCATGCTATAATACAAGCCAATAGGCGACCACCACCAAATTGCTCTTCAATATGTTGGTCAAGGGTGCAAATCTGTTGGCGCTTCTCCAACTTTCTTACTACATGGTTGTTCTTCTTCACCTCCTCGGCGTGACAGCGACATCACCACCTTCCTATCAAACAAATAACACAAAAATGCCATCAAAAGGCAGTGAAAGTTCATTGTGCATTTGTGTGTCCAAAAGTAAAGTTCATTACCGGAAAAGCTCATTTATTTCATTTTGCGACATCGTATTCTTGTTGATCAGTGGAAATCGGAGGACTTGAGCCTGCTCCAATGGGACTACTGCTGACTCAATTCGCCTTCCTACCTTGCAATGAGTACATAAAACATAAGGCTTGATTAATTACAATTCCAATGCGGACGACCATTCACAAAAGTTTGAAATTACCCATTATGAAATTAAACATTCGTGAAACATTTTGCATTGTCGGTTTTATCAGTTGAACTACACTTAGTGAAGAAACAATTTTTGTTTTAAAGTAAGAAAAACCAAAATCAAAAATTGGCCAAACCAGGTAGCAAAATTAAGCTCCATATCCATCCGATCATCACAATTATCACAATATCATAATGATAAAAATCAAGCATTACCCACCAAACAAAAATCAAACCCATCAAACCAGATCAACCAAGATCACAAATAAGAAAGCCACAGAAATTGAGCTCACGAGCGGCAGAAATCCCTAAGCGAGCTCTCCGACTCTAGAGTCCATAGCGTCGAGAAATCCCCATTTGGATCCTCATCGGCTCACCCATCGTCATAACCCGCTTGGGCTTTCCGGGTCCCGGAGCCCGGACCACGGAACCCAAGACTCTTCTTGGAGCCCGAACTCGGCGATTTGAGACCCAATGCCTTCTTCATCCTGCGGCAGCTACAGAAGTGATCTACTGCAGCGTCGGTACATTGGGGCGAGTTAGCGTCTTTGGGTCGGTGAGTCCAAGTGAGAAGAAGCGGAAGACAATGTGAAAGCAGGGGCCTTTCGGTGGATGTGTGGTAGGCGGCGAAGATCTCGATGGAGCGGAGACAATATTATCGATTCACGACCCTGCAAAGCAAAAGAAGGCGTGGTCGGTTGAAGGAACAAAATTTACGAAAATGTGATATGGGTGCAATCAATGGACAATAAAGATATATTTATAGGTGGTAGTTTTAAAATTTTAGGAAAAGGGTGGTATTTTCAGAAAAATTATAAAATGGATGGCATTTTGGGCTATTTCCCAAAATTGTTTGAGTTTACAAAATGGATCCAAGTAGGATACCAGACGAGCCCTAAACTTTTCCATTATTGAACAAAAGAATTTTCTCTTATACAAAACAAGTACAAGCATAAATAATAAGTTATGAAGAAACAATTATACAACATATATTTGTAATAATTGAAACTCTAGTGGTAATAATTCAATAAAACATTAGTCACCAATAATTTCGTAATTATCATGTTCAAGGTATATAAAGTGAGGCTCAGCTTCTTCATGAACTCCTCATTAAATGTACTTTTTGCTTTTCCTCAAGGTTGTTGGAAAAACAATAATCAGTGACTGAATTAAATAATACATTTATATATCAACAATATATATACTCCAAAAAAAATTATTATTTATAAATTATGTTAGTTTTTCAGTTATAGTAAATTGATAGAATTGTTCTTAAACTTAACGGAAAGTTTAACGAAGTTAGACATAGATGGTCCATTGCAACACTCTATAAAGTTGAGGTAGTTAATAATAAAAATGAAACATTCAGGTGGTAATAGTGCACATGCCTAAAAGTTCATGTGGTATTTATGTAAATTTTCTTTAAATTTATAACAAACTGTAAATTGAAGTACAATAAACAATAAATAAATGAAACTGACTTGGATTCGAGATGGATACTTGCAGTTTTGATGCAATGTCCTAAAGACAGTAATTTCACCCATTCTCGATGCTTGAAGTTCTATAGGTCACCTCCCAAGATTCAACTATCTATATTCTAAGCCCTAGCACTAGAACTTATAATCTGGCGAACTTTGTTTGTTTTTCTCTTAGACAATATGAATGAATGTGCTTGTATGATAATTTTTCTCTAAAAAAAAAAAAAAAAAGAATGAGGGCTACTTCTAATTTAAAGGGAGCTTTAGTAATATACCCAAAATAGGGACTGAAACTATAAAAAAAACCCTACATGGAATGCACTTTAGAAACATACCCAAAATCATTTACTACATACCAAATGAGTGTTGAATTTCCTATAAATTACATGATTGCCACTGACTAACTTAAAAGAAGCCCAATACAAAAACACAAAAAAACCCAAAACAAGCCCAACCTTGATTTATTTTAAAAACCCAAACTTAAGCAAAAAAAAAAACCAAGGACATGTCCCCATGAACAACCTCAGCAAACCATGTCGTACAAAAAAATAGTTAATATCATTTTATACAAAAAACACTGTTAATGCCATTTTATACAAAAAACACTATTAATACCATTTTAGACAAAAAAAACATTGTTAATATCATTTCATACAAAAAACACTGTTAATACCATGTCATAAAAGTACATTGTTAATACTATGTCATAGAAGTACATTGTTAATACCATGCCATAGAAGTACATTGTTAATACAATTTCTTAAAAAACATTGTTAATACAATTTCATAGAAAAACATTGTTAATACCATTTCATACAAAAAACTCAAAAAAAAAACCCAAAAAAGCCCAGCAAGACATCCGATATCCTTTGAAGCCACCTCCAATTGTCCACAGTTTCACTAGATACAATTGCAAAGGTAAAAGGAAATACATCTACAAGAAAAAAAAAAGTACACTTTTAATACTATGTCATAGAACTATATTCCTAGTAAAAATCACATTTTGCATATCATAAACTTCAAGTGCACAGCTATATATCGAGCAAAATATAGAGCATACTTTGTTATTGAAAATCTGTTAATACTATATCATAGAAGTACACTGTTAATACTATATCATAAACGTACACTGTTAATCTATGTTATAGAAATCAACTTAGTTGCATAGTATGAACAGTATAACAACTGTTCATACCAACCCGAGTCTGCCATATTTTGCTTCCACTTAGGGAGGATAGAGCAACAGTGAGTCTTGTTAACTATTCATTTTTTAAAATTAAGCAGACTGATAACGGCTGTTTGGATTTGGAATAACAAACCACACAGGCTATCCATCACAGCACATATATGATTGCACCAAGTTTATGGTTCGCACTATTGACACATAATCTTGTTGAAGCAATGATAATCAACCATGATGGCTATTTTAGTTGGCTTTTGGATCCAGAGACTACGAAACCATATACTACACTTCTAAGAAATATCAGAGGCTCAGGCAAGATGATGATTTTGTAACATCTCTAAGAGGTTTTCAATTGTAACACCAGAGAAAATAACGTGAGGTCTTAAAGTGATTTTCAGTTCATAAATTGTGATGGTAAAAATGACCATAAAAATCTACCATCCATGAAGTATTCTTAGCCAACATGAATGATTCAGAAGTAGAAGATCAATAGAGCTGACAAAGTAGTAATTACAAAGTAGTATTTACATAGTACCTGACAGGGATAGAAACCATCGATATTCTGATTGACTGATCTGTACAAGTTGCAGAATATCTGGTTCACAGAGCCCACAAGATTGTTCTTGAAGTTAAAACGAGCTTGTAGTGGTTCTTCCATGTCATCCTTTAAATCCTGCAACCATCGGTTTACCAGGCCATGCAGTACTTTGACATCTGAAAATTTGGTTAATAGTCAACATAAATTGTCCCCAGCTTTCTACCTCGAAAGCCTATTGTGCTTCTAGTCTCCTAGACCATAACAATAATAAATATCAAAAAACAGGGAACAAATTACAGAAATGAGCAGAGCAATTGAAGGAGGTAATCGGAGTGGTATGTCCTACTCTCCTACATATAAAGAGGAAGGGAAGGAGTGGAAAACCTGGGAGATATGCTTGAAAGGAGCAATTATCAAGATCAGATATACATGTTTGAAAATTGTTGATATTCTCTTTGGTATTGCTGAGGTGGGATGATTTCTGCTTAAATAGTAGAAAATCCACCGAAACACACTTATCCGCTAGCCTGTAGAAAAGAAGCCAACACCAATAGAGAACCATGAAAACAAAGCTGCAGAAGGAAACATGGTGCGAAATTCAAAAATAAATAATGAAGGGCTAACCATGAGAGTGTTTTGCATGATCAAGTCCACATCTCGAGGTAAGCAAGAGGTTAGCACAATCACTTTTCTCATGATATCTCTACCCTCCCACTGGTACAAAACTTGATCGTTCAGGACCGTGGAAAGTTTCACATCTGCAACAAATTATGAATCAACAAACACAGTTAACAAAATGAGTATGCCGGAGAAAATAGTTGAGGCCAGAGAGCACCAGAATCGTCGATCTGAGGCTGAAAGCCATGAGCTGGCAAATTGTTAACAGCATGGTGGAAGTCACGTAGATTGAAGCTTCCGCTTGGACTCGGATTGTACACGATCTTCAGCTGTAAAACGATATATATTCAATCTTTCACTCTCAGATTCACAGGGAACATAATGCAAACAGGTTTCGTGCATTTTGAAATCGCCTAACTCATCAGACAAGGAAATCGGATTTTGAAAGACGTAGCAAAGGCCTATGCGATCTCTGAGCGACTCCGTTCTGCGCCAAGACAGGGTCAACGAAATGGCGTAGAGATTCGCAAGCTGCAACAGCGACTGAAGAAATTTACCAGAAAAAAACGCATGCAATTCGTGAGGCTATGGATTGAAGCAGAAATTGTATGGGCAAATTTTATGAATGATTTGAAAATTAAAAATGGAGAAGAGAAATTGAAAGTGAAAGAAGCGACGAGGAAGACGATGAACCTTCGTCTTGGAAGAAGAGCCGATAAGAGCGTTGGCTAGAGCACCGAAAGGATTGGCGGAAGAAGATGAGCCTGGAACCGCATAAGCTGCTCCACTAGTCATGAGCTGACGCATCACCATGGTTGATGAAGAAGAAGAAGCAAAAGCAGAGAAAATAGAAAGAGAATATGTCAGAGAGGTCATGGCTCGCTTTGGGTTTTTTAATATGAATTCAACACCAAAGGGTAAACTTGGAAATCAGATATTAAGTAAACCCAAAAAAAGATAGCTGGCAATAATAGGGTATATTTATAAAGTCTATTTCATGTATGATAGGATGTGTTTATAAAGTCAATTTCATGTAGGGTTTTTCTATGATTCTATAGTTAAAAATGGGTTTCTTTATAGTTATCTATGATTTAAATAGACTTCTGAAACCATTTCAGAAGAGTTACAACTGTTAAAAACAATTATTTAAACTAATCCGGATTAATAAAAAATTATTAATTCAAAACTAAAAAATTAATTTAAATCTGAAGTGCAAGGCCAACTTTTGATAATTAAATATTAAAAATTATTTATATAATATTTAAAGCCAATATACAATGTGAAGCCCAAATTACTTCCATTTGGTCCATTGAGTGTGGGACATTCCACAGTTATAAAGACCAATCCCTTCTCCATTCTGCCAATGTCGGACAAAAGATGTTGGTTAACTTCAAGTTTATTAACAATTTGTTGTATTCTTTGCAATTGGTCTTCTAAATCATTTTTTTTGGGACACAACATGCTTTAGAAAAAGCTCATGCCACATCCGTTAATGTAGCCTGATTTAGACCAAAAACTTTTGCAACTCTTTCATCGTTAGGCATTGTTCTTGTACCCTCTGGAACAGTAGTATCAGTTCGCAGAGCAATCTCGTACGTCCTACACATAGGACCAACATTTGAAGTTAAATTTAAGGAATTATGTGCCTTTCAGCCAATCAGATCATATATGTCAAAGAGTGGATGAGGGACTTTGAAGTGATGGGATTTCAAAGTGATGAGATTTTGGAAATTATGGGATTTTAAAGTGAGGGACTCCAAAGTGATGGGGATTAGTAAAAACCCTTGTTTGGCTAATTATTTCATTGGTGGGATTTGATTTGGTAATTTCTAGTAAATATAAGATTTTGTTTAGACTTTTTTTTTGTCGTGGCTCTTCGGCATTCGTCAGCGTTCGTCTTGGTCGTGGTTCACGATGCATTCGAGTGTCTTTGAGAATTTCAATGTAACACCTATTTAGGCGTTACTTCAGAATGGGATTTGGGCTTTACAAATCCCTCTTCCAAATCCCAAATCATTTCTCAAGTTACTCCTTTTGGGCTTGCCAAACAAGTCATTTGGCCCCATGTGAATTTATAAATCCCATGAAAGCCCAAATCCCTCATCCAAACAAACCGTAAGTGTTGGAAGAAATGAAAGGAAATGAGAGAATAGGAAGGGAAAGGGAGGTCTGATGCAAAGTAGATGGTCTCGGTATTTTCCCTTGTCAATGATACTTCAGGTATTGTAATCCAGAAAACAAATAGAAAATAAAAGTGGAAAATCAATAGGGAAATGTGTTGACCTCTGAATATTTTCGGCTACGTGTCAATTATTCTAGAATAAAATAATCGAGTGGGTCAAGCAATTTTGGTAACAAAGACGTCCTTCTTTAATGGTGTGTGTGTGGCGTGCCAGCACCACTGTTGGAAATGGTTGTGGGTATGAGTGGATGATGGATGCACTATTGATCTTGACTTCTTATCGAGCGATTGTGACTGAGATACGAATAGATTCACGGTCGTGAGGTTCTAGGCCTCGATCACAAGGCCTTCTAGAATGAGATGATGGTTGTGTAGTCTCATCAAGCTTAGTAGCTTGGTGGTGGCACTGGGATCGGTAGCTCAGTGGGTTCATATGACTAAAAAAATGTGGGTATCTCAAGAACTGGATGAATTAGATGGTGCTCAAGAATTGACTTTGTAAACGACAAACAAAGAAAATCTTTTTGATATTCGAAGTGAACGATCAAAGTGGGGATTGCCCATGAACTCAAAACGGTTTCTAAGCCCTTTCTAACGAGAGTTACCTAAATCCTAACGAAAAACATTGAAATAAACACTACATGATAAAAAAGATAAAAGGGTGCATTTGAGCAGTCGTTGGACTTGATTTGTTTGATTAGTGTTGAACCTTATATTCTTTGATTTTGCTTGTATTTATAGACTTTATATTCCACTGACCGAGACAATAATCATGGACGTGCTCTAACACACGTCCAATCAGCCTTGTGGCTTCCTTCACATGCTTTCGCTTGCGGTTGGTGAAAATGGGCGAAAGTGAATCTCGGCTGCATCCTAACAACTTGGGCATCCTCGGTGGTATGGGCGGTGTTGTTCTGACCTAGCTTTGGTCTATGAATCTTGCTCTCATGGTGAAGCAAGTAAGAGTATGGTCCTTGTTGTTTGCCCCCTACTCTTGTGGTCAAGTTCGTTTCTATCATAATGCAAGCACTAAGAGCATCCACAATCATGCTCCCTTTTCTTAGCTAAAATTTAGCTAAAGACGCAAAAAAGCTATTTTAGGAGCTCTCTAAAAAATTTCAACTCCAACCATACTCTCTAATTTGGAGAGTCATAAATGCTTTACTTCTTTTTGTCATAAATACTTTACTTCTTTTTAAATTTAATTCCCGACTTCTTTTGTCATAAATACTTTACTTCTTTTTAAATTTAATTCCCGATTGCAATAAAATGTTCATATTCAAATACTAAATATTCCCAAATAATAAACTACAAAAATAATTTAAATTTAACTCCCCATTCGTTGTGCAAGGATTTCCATTTGGCGTCCCTTATAATAATTTTCTAGCATTGGAGGCATCCCAGTTGTATCTTGTAACATTATCCTTTCTTCCACTTGCTCATCCCTTTGTCGAATTTTAGATTGCTCAATGGTAATCTTTTCTTGCTCTTGAATAAAAATCCATTCTTGAAATTCCATTCTCTTGCGGTCCATTTCTTTTTATATGAAACTAGTAATTTGAATTTATATTATTACTATGTAATTTGAAAGGAATTAATTGTAACTTTAATTGTTATTCAATTTTGAAATTCTATGGTTTTTGTGTTTTAAAAGCGTTTGTGTTTTGCAAAATACCTATAGGGAAAAGAACTATAAAAAAAATGGGTGTTTGTGTGTTGCAAAATATCTATAGTGAAAAGAATCAAAAAAAAATTGCTTGTGCTTTGCAAAACACCTACACCAAAAAGAATTGAAACACCTACAACAAAAAAGTGTGCTGCAAAACACCTACAGCAAAATATCTACAGTGAAAAGAATAAAAAAAAAAGGGCTTGTGCTTTGCAAAACATGTACAGCAAAAAAGTGTGCTGCAAAATATAAAATGCAGAAAAAAAATATTAAATTAAAAACATCATTAAATAAATGTTTAAAATATAATAGCATTTAATTATAAGGAGTCACTAGGAGCCCTCTCTCTCCTTAGATTTAGGAGCTCCTAGAGGTCTCCCTATTTTAGGAGCTGGATAGAGAGCATGATTGGAGATGAGTTTTTTCACTTCCTCCCTAAATTTTAGCTAAGTAGGTGGTTTAGGAAGTCCATTATGGATGCTCTAAGTAAGTAAGCTTTCCCTTGTTTGCTCTCTCGGTGAGACAAACCGTCTCTTGACTTGAAGAGTTCGGTCTCTTCAATTTCATTTCAGCCACTCGTGTGGGCTTTGAAAGCTTTCTTTTAGGCCCAAAGCATTCCTCTTCTTCTATTGCCGCCATCTTTGAAGGCCAGCTTTCCTAGGACCACAAGCGGGAAAAACCAGGTCTAAACAAAATGGAGTTGGGGAGTTATATGCTGAAGGTGAGATAGAGTTCCCGGTTTCCAAGCAAAAAGGGAAACTTTTGATTTGCATTGTGATAGCCAATCGGAACATAGACACGCATAAAAGAGAAAAAATAGGGGTCGCTCAGAAACGGAACTTATCGGTGTTGTCGTTACTTTGAGAAATAGAGAGGGGAAGAGCTAGCCTAGCCAAGTGGTTTTTGGATTGAGATCCAAGCGATGCAAATGGAAGAGGCAAGATGCATAGCAATGGTTTCTAAGACAATTTATATCTCATCGAAAGCCCAACAATTTATTTCCACCTTCGGGATCCCGAGTCTATGCATTTAAAGACTACTCATTTACCCACATTTCGTTAAAATAGTGCTATAGAAAGCGCTGTTTTTTTTAATACAAGTGATACTTTGGTGGGGGAGGGGGTGGGTCGGTGTGTGTGAAATCGAACATAGGATCTCATGTGCAGAGGTAAATACTCTTAACCACTTGAGCTACTTGAGCTACAAGCCCCTTGCACATCATCACTTCTTGTAATGTTTGTAACCTAAGTCACAAAGGAGGATAAAATTGTCTAAAAATTCTATGTTGTTGGAGAATAAGGAAACCAATCTCAATTGGAAACTAGACCAAAACCAACTAAGAAAACGTTAAAAAACATGAAAGTTTGTCAAAAAAAAATTGTCACTTTCTTAATTTGCCGAACTTTCTTAACAAACCGATGGCACCGAGCCAAGCATGGCCGGTAGAGTGGCTATATAATTTTCCGGCTTGTTTCTGTTTTATTTCGCAATATTTTTTGGGTATTCTAGATTTGTTGTTTACGGATTTTGATGTTTTTATAATTCTGCTGTGTCATCATCACTTCCCTCGTCTTTGAAGGAAATATATTTGGTCAATTCCATTATATATTCATATCTACCCGAAATTTTTTCCAAGAAACTACAACAGATGAACATTGTTCGAGTCACATAACATAGCCATTACCATGGGCCCTTCTCTTTAGCTCTTTCCCTCCAAATTTGAATACCTGACTTACACCAACTCTTTTCTGTCCACATCACACGAAGTTGTTAGCAGCATT
Organism: Prunus padus; assembly: GCA_024362665.1. NCBI lineage: Eukaryota > Viridiplantae > Streptophyta > Magnoliopsida > Rosales > Rosaceae > Prunus > Prunus padus. The sequence goes on from JANFAM010000020.1 coordinate 8,115,128, forward strand.
CCCAATTCTGTTACCACACAGCAAGCAGAAGAAGTCAATTGGAGAAGATGGAAGAAGAAGAGGGAGATCTAATAAGTAGGACGATCTTGGGAGAAGTTTCACAAAGATCCATGGAGGAAATTGTCCAAGAAACACAACCAAACAAAGAGAGACCTGGGAAAATTCCAAGTCAAGCAGAGGACCTAAAAGACTACCCTTCGATGTTATCTAGACAGAATTTGCACCAAGAAGGAGAAGAAGACTCTTTGCCTGGAAAAGAGTGGATAAAGATTGGGAATGAGTATTTCAAAAACCCCGTCCCAACAACTACCCCACCGAACTTACAGATAATCAAGGAATTTGCAACAGATCCATTGTTTCAATCGAGACAGAACGATAAGCGGTGCAAAAGAAATTTCGAAGAGGCTGCGAACACGGGCTTTGTTCCTGGCTCGCTGACTGAATTTCCGAACAATGGGTTCACCAAGTATCATGGTTTTAATGTGGAAGGGAAGTACGTGAAGCTAAGTGTTGTAAACGAGCTTTTTATGTCTAAGACGGAGGAGGTTGAAGGAGAAAAAGAAAAGAAAAAAGAAGAAGACTTGGCTTCTTGTTTCAGCTTTAGAACCAAGAGGAGGTACCTGTACTATGATTAAGATTTTAGATGAGCTTTTCTCTGCTGTTTTCCATCTATGAACTTAGTTACAGTGGCGTTGACCGAAAGGTCCAAAACTGTGGGTGAACACAATATACTCATGTTTTCCTTCTTGACTGGAAATTGCAGTATTGTGCTTGATTAGGCTTTTTTTATTGTGTTGTCTCTTGGGTTGACATTAATTTTTCTATGATCTGTTTGTTTGGTATGTATAGTAGACCGTTGGCGTACCTTAATTTTCATATTTAATATGTTCAGGTGGTTGTTCTATTTTATTGGAGTAATTTGAGGATGATTATGGAAGGGAGGGTAATTTGTTGTTAAAAATATAAAAATAAAATTCTTGATGTGTAATTTAGGAGTAATTTTTTTAATATTCCAGGTATCTACGTGGCTGGTATACCATCCAATACACATGGAACATGTGAAAATATTGTCCAAATAGGATAAAAATAAAATATTTCCACTTATCTAATATGTATTGGATAGACTGTAAGCAGCGTGGTGTATCCGGAACATTCAAAAATTTCTTGAAATTTTATATTTGAATAAAAGAAAGAAAGTAATAACTTTCCAATTATCGTTTCGCTTTGAACAATGGTAATGTCTTAGTGCTATCGTCAAGATATTTGAAGACTTCATGGAATGTGGGTAAATTTCTTGAGAGAACTATACTTGGGAGTCAAGATTAAATCTTTATAATATTTAATTTAGACAGAAGACGTAACTTTTAGCCATATTGGGATTCTTGACTTGGTGAACAAGACATCAAGATAATTATGGCCTTGTTAAACAATTACGGTAAAGAATGAGAAAGAACTCTACAAAAAGCACAATCTATGAAATTTCGAGGGTCTTGTGTAAAACATAAAATGTGGCTCTTTTAATACTCATCCAATGATAAGACATGCAATATAAATAAATTTGAAACTATATCAAGCAAGGAATTGTGGAACTAATATAAGAAATTTTCTTTCGAAGAAAATTATCAAATAGAGTAAACCAAACTAGAGTCCTAAAGACCTGAGGCATGTGTTGGCCTCCAAATCTTTTCGGCGTAAAGATACTGGTCTGAACCAGCCGTGCTACCGTGCATGGTGCCACCGCCATCCTCAAAGATCAAGATACGCACAGCATGTTTACACTGAAGCTAATTGGTAGCTGACGAGCTAACCTCTTTAAGCACAGCAGAAGGAAAATAGTTGTATCTGATTCTCTCATTTTTCCCATTAGGGTTATTTTACGATAAAATAAAATTTAAAAAAAAATACTTAGAAATCCTGAGAGGATCTTCTATCTATTTTGCTTTTTCGTAAAGAAAAAAATGTCAAATAAAAGCCTAGAGGGGACACTTAAGATATATTGAGTCCTCACATTGTATTATAGTTCTTCTACGCTTTATACCGAAAGGAAAACATTACTAGGATTTTTGAGTTTGGATTCCAAACTGAGGAACAAGAAGTTTACCAAACTGAGGAAAGCATTTATACCGGATCATTTTATCAAACAAAAGCTCATACAGAACAAACGTGCGACTAGTTGAAGACCTTGCAGCTTTTGATGTTGGTCAACAAGAACCTGCTGCATGTAATACAATGTTCAAATTTATCAAACAATTCGTCGAACACTTCTTGTGCATTGAGTCCTAGATTGGAATACAGGATCTCTTTCACGATTTAGCAATTGAATATCTCGATCTCGCTCCTCCTTCTCTCTTGATCTCTCTCAGATCTCTCATGAATTGGAGTGTTTGATTCGAGGGCAACAAAATTGGAGAGAAAGAAGGAAAAAGTTAATGTTTTTTCTTTGAATAAATTTTCTTCCTTTCTAATTTAATTACAAATCTTATTTTAGTTGGATTTTTGTTTGAAATCCCTACTGAAATTTTTGTTGTCAAATATTGAAGGACACTGCTTCCCTCCTTCCAATGAAGGAGGCATTCCTACTTCAAATCACTTTTTGAAATATAAGCAAAAATAATTCATCAAAAACACAAAAAGAAAAATCTCTACACACATGTCAAACTGTGATTAGTAGGAAAGTAGGAGTTTCTATTTCCAGGAAAGTAGGAGTTCCTATTTCTAGGAAAGCAGACAAGTATTTTCCAATATTTAATCCAACATTTGGATTTCAAATCTCTAGATAGATTTGAAATTTAAATCCAAATCCAAATATGTAGATCCAAAGGGTGTGTTAAAATTTTTGTAAGAAGTGGGCCCAAATGAATTAGGTGTTTTAAAAAATTTTAGGTCCAATGGGATGTTAGTTGGATTGGCCCAGGTCTTTTATGTGCTTCCAAGTGGTCCTAGGTTCAAGCGCCCTTGGTACCCGTGTGTTCGAGTTTTCCCCCTTCTCCATTCCTAACTTTGGGAACAACAAAAAAGTATTTGTGGTTGTTTGGGCGTTTTAATTAGTGGATTTGGATTTGTTCAACCTAATTTTGTTTTAGAACATGGGCAAATACAAGAGATTTACAGTAAGAACACATCCCAAATGGAGGTTGTAACATACAACAAATCTAGAAAATTAAATCCAGTAAGACAATGAGTATAAAACAGGACAAGATCAAGCTGAGCTCACTCAGAGTTGAAAGATAGATGATCAAGAAGACTCCTTGCAGCACCAGTGCTCAAGAGAAATCATGATAGATAAACATATTCTGCACTAACAGGGAACTAGAATCACCAAAAAGTGAAAGGGCCTTGGCTCTCAACATTCACCTGGCCAAAGAAGGCCACATCGCCTCCAGAAACCCACATGATCTCACAACACCCAGAAACTGATAGATCCACCCATGACTAACAACTAAACCTCCTTAAATAAATAGAGCTATAATAAATCTAATACTACCTCAAACCAACTCCACAAAAGGCCAAGGCATCAGATCTACAAAGACGCATAAAACCGAGCCCAAGAGGCTGGAGAGCAGACCCCAAGAATATTGAGGAAAAGACGAGAACCTTGCAAAAGCAAGGAAAGCAAAACCCAGCAAAAAAAACTAGGATGAAAGCTCTCCACAACATGTCGGAGAGAGAGAAGCCCGGTTTATTAATCTAAAGAGAAAACTAGAGGTTTGGTTCCAAGGGAAAATCCTTAAACGGAGAGGATTGCAGGCGGTGGTTGTGTCTGGGTTCAAATTCACCTAAAATTTGATAGGCCAAAATACAAGGATTTCAAATGACTTCTAAAACTAGGAATTTGAGCGCATGTTATTAGTGAGATGCATACCTCTCTAGCATCCTTCTCTTTCCCATCTCACGTCTCTACATGTCCTCCTCTCTCGTCATTTCTCATATCTCTTCTCTCTCCTCCATCTCAGTGGGAAAATGGAAGGAAAATTTAAAAAGAAAATGAAATTGTATGAGTTGGTTTTTCAATTCTTTTCCTTTCATTTTTTATTTACATTTTTAAGTGATTCTTAAATTATTATTTTTTCATTTTCTGTAGTTTTTAACTGATTGATTTTCTTTTTTCTAAATAATTACATTTTATTTGAAATCCTTACACACAAATTCTAACAGCAACTTTTTATTTATCCAAACGATGAAATTTGAAATTCTAGGATTTAGAATCCATTAATTTCAAATCCTCATACTTCAATGTTGCCATGCCCGCCTTGAGTCCAGGCATACCAGGGCCGAACGTGTCAGGAAGCAGAAAGAGCCATCCTCCAACGCCATCAAACTTTATCTTATTGTTCTTAGGCACCCAAGTTGGTGTTCCATCATAGTTTTGTGGTTTAGAAAGTTTGTGGAGTTTGACGCATATTTGACTCTATAATCTTTTTGACTATAGTGATTTCAAGTCGAGTAGTGGCACATCCCCGATAACCCCATAATTGTATCAAATTAAAACTCACAATTTGCACCTTATCGTTATCATTATATCCATCTCACTCTCCCCTCCCTTCTCTCATGATCTTCCGCCCACCTCTTAACTAGGAGTATGTTTGTGAAAATTATACAAAAACTAAGATTTAGAAGAAAAATGATGAACATGAAGGGCCAAGAATCAACCCAAAACCAGGATGGATGAAGAAACTGTCAATTTTTATTATGAAACAACGCATTTTCTAATTTAGTTGGTAGTGAAAAAAGAAATAAGGAATAATAAACCCCAGAAACCCAATTTATTTAAGGGAGCTGATTTTCTTGCTCCTCTTTTTCTTCTCTTATTTCAAATCCCAATTTACAAGAAAGAAAGAAAAAAAAAACAAATGGATTTCAAATCCATTCTTTAGATGTAGTTATTTCAAATATATATATGTATTTATACGTAAACTAACAATCGTTCAAACACAACCATCATAGTGAAACTTTATACGTATCTATAATAGGAATTCAACTTCTTATTTTATTTCAATTATAGATTAATAAACATGCCATAATATCAATATATATATATATATATATATATATATATATATATATATATATATATATTCTTCTATGCGGACATCCGGACATTGTTATCGTGCGGACGCCATGTATTTTGTACTACCCGTCCTTGCTTTCTGTCTGTTTACAATGGTATCCGCATGTTCCGCACGTTAATACATCCGGATAAGAGAATAACTTATATATATATATATATATATATATTTAAAGACAGAAAACATGAACAATAAAGTAGGAATACAAAAATCACGGGCATATCTTTAGAGTTTTTCTATTTAAACCCCACGCTTCTCTTTGTTCACCCCATATTCTAAGTTCACCCCAAATTCTAATTTAAAATTTCACAATTTCTAAGAAAACCCCACACCCCGCTATATATATTTTGGTCTTCATAAAAACATATTATGATCAAACAATATAATATTAGTCTTTGATCACAGCATACTCAATAATTCTGGGAGGAGTCCCAAACCATTAAATAATCTCACATTATGACAAGACCCAACCCAAATTCTACTTTGGAATCCGAGCCGAACCCTGTGCGTGTCTGACACCTGGCAGATGCCGGGCACAAATGACCTAATTGCGCTTCTATTCAAAATTCAAAGAAACTCAAGGTTCGACTTCTGCCAAAAATTCGGTAGAGTCTCCCTTGTAATTTGAACGTTTCCCAAAAATCTCACCTGTCAAACAAGCATATAATTATATAAACCAACCGCCAGCATGTATAATTATACATTCCAACAGTTAATCTACATCCTAGGGCAATTCATCAGAGCAACTAACTAAGAGTTATAAAGAAAATACAGTTTGTTTACAAAAGATGTCCTACGTCGAGTGAGAAAAGAGTGGAGCAGGAAATCTGCCCTGTGGTGGCCTCCTAGTGCATGCCTATGGCCTGGGGGCGCAAAACATTTAAAACTGTGAATGGACCAAAAATAAAGTTTTGAAAGTACATATGAATGTATTAACCCCACTGTAAAAACAGTTATGAAAACTAAATCAATTTCTTCATTTATACTCGTACTGAAATCATCGCATTCATATTTATATCCATAAGGCCAATCATACTTTTAATCAAAAAATAATTCCTTGAAAACATTGAAACCAACTTTGATCTACCACCTAGGTGTACCCATTTTATTTCCGTCAATTCCTTATTTCCGTTTTATCCCACATAATCCGTCAATTCCTCGTGTCACCATAGTGACACGTCCTCGCAGGTCTCGATAACACAAAGTCAACCTGAGCCGCGTTCCTCACAGAATTCAGGTGACATTTAGTCAGCCTGAACCGCATTCCTCGCTCTGCACGGTCCGGATATCCCTAGGACTCGTGGGGCATAGTCAAGCATGCTGACCTAACCGAAGGAACCAATTTATCCGAAGGCAACCTTTATTATGCTTAGGTACCTAGGGTGGTTTTAAGAAAATATAATTTCCTGAAAGTTTTGAAATAATAAAACGAATTCTTTTGATCTTAAACCTCTGCTGCCATCTCATCTGGTAACTCTATGAAATTCTAAATTTTCATATTCTTAAAGCAATCTCAACTCGGCAGCATATAAATAAAATATTTAACCTTAGCAAAATATGCTAGGAAAACACGAGCTATTAAATACTCATTCAAGATCAAATAATGGAATTTAATTGCAAAAATCATTTATAAAAATCAAAAGTCCACTCACTCCTGGTCCGTGCTAGCTGGACCCTTCGAAGGTCCCTCCTGCGGGTTTGCCTGTGTCCGGGTGCCTGATTAACCATCATAATATTTTATTAATAAAATTGCTCAATATACTATTTAATTAAAAATCCTGACCCCCGGCTCCTAGAACTGCGAGCATTAAATTTAAGATCATTCCTATGCCCACATAAGTTTTTCCAAAGCTTAGAATGGTCTATAGAAACTCGGAACTCAAAAAGCGATAAAGTTCCAAAAAGTCAACCTGGGACCCCATGGGGTCCACAACCTCGAAATTCCAATTCGGAAGTTCCTACAAGCTCCAATAGGCCTAGGACATATGTCTCGGAAGTTTGGTCTCGATCGGACGGTCAGATTGCTCATGATCGCACGATCAGACAGTCCAATGATTTTCCGTAACCCTAGCCCTAGGGTTCGCGATTTCGGAGTATCCGGGACTCCGATTCATGATCCGTCAAATCCTACACGATCCTGGAAATGTGGGGAACAACATACTAAGAATTAGAACCGATCCGACGGTCCAAACACATCGAACCAGGATAACGCGCAAAAAGCGTAAATCCGTTCAACTGTCATACGAATTCCAATTTGAAATCAGAGCACGCCTATGTGCTCATGACGACGTAAGGATAATTTAGGAATGAAGATTGACAGCTAAAAGTGGGCCCACGAGTGGGAACAAGCGCTGGCAGATTCGGTGGATAAAAAGCGATAATTTTGGCATTCGGACAAACTTCAAACCAAGAGCTATCCTTCCACCTATAGATACTACTCGATGAGTGGAACATTTTCTTCAACTACAGGAATGTCCAATTCGGACGGCAAGTGGCCATAAACTCAATCTCAAAACCGGCCAGATTTCAAATTGAATTTCGGGTTACCTACGCTACAAATCGTTCAAATCTTACCCAACCATCATCTAGAGCATAAAAAATAGATGGAAAAGCATACCTCACACGACCGGATTGGTGGCCGGAGGAGAGAGAAACTAGCTGCCAAAAATCTGTCAAAACCGGTCAGAATTCACGGTTTCCAACGAGTTTCGCAGCGGCTGGCGGCAGGGGAAGGGCCGGGTTTTGATGGCGATGACTGGCCGAGCTTTTTGGCTTCGGTTGCGGGGGTTGGGGTGGCCGAAGGTGGTGGTATGGAGGTGGGGTGGCATCGGGCAGAACAGGGGGGAAGAAACGCACAGGGAAAGAGGGAGAGAAGAGAGAGTGAGAGGTTTTTAAAAAAATCTCTGATTTATGAAATTACCATTTTGCCCATGTACGTATTTTGATTGTATTTTCTTCAATACGACTCGGAATTGAACCCACAATATACCCATGAACTCGTATCGACGAGCCCGACATAACGGTGTGGCTCCCTTCCCGAAATTCTTTCCCGAACAAAAGTCAAATTTTTAAAACCCATTAAATATTCTATGGCAAAATTTTTTTTTTCTCTAATAAATCAATAATTAAATATTATTTTGGGTTATTACACATTACATACCTCAATTGATACCCACAAGTCACTATTTGCATACCGTATTTAGAGTTTGTGAAGAGAATATGAGAGTGTAATAGATTTCTTGGATTGAAAGAGAAGAGTAATCTGGCAATTGGGTGTAGAGGAGTTTGCGTTTTTCTAAAACTTAATATGAAGAGTGGTGGGGTGTGTGTATAGATGTAGTAGGGTTAAGTATTAGTTGGATGACCTTTTTTGCCTTTTTACACAATAATAAAACTTAATAGCTTAATGATTTAAGTATTGGGGTGAACAAAGAAAAGTGTGGGGTTTAAATAGAAAATCTCTATCATTATTCAAAAGTATTGTTCTTTACTTGCATGTTTTTCCTCTCTCTGTTTTTTCTTCTCTTTTCCTTGTCTCTCTCTCTCTCTCTCTCTCTCTCTCTCTCTCTCTCTCTCTCTCTCTGTTTTTCTTCTCTTTCTCTGGCTTTCACCTTCTCTCGTTTTTCTTTGATTCTACTTTTGTTTTGAAGTTCTCATTAGTCATTCAATTTCTTGGCCACGTCTAATGGTCTCTCCCTCATGGGCAGAGTTGCTTTGTTGGTTCTCCTTTACGAGCATAATTGTTTTGATCTCTCCCTTACCGGCTGAGTTGCTTTGTTGGTCTTTGCCTCACGGGCATAGTTGTTTTATTGGTTCTCTTTTGATTTTCATTAGAGTGTGTTTGGTTTTTGTCCTTCGTTGTTTTGTTTTGAAGGTTGCAATTAGTGGCATTATCTTCCTCGAAGATGCTTGTGCTTACTCCAAAATCTATTAAAAATGAAAATTAAAAACTTGCCTCTTCATCTTCTTCCTCTATCTATCCGAAAGGAGCCGCTGCCACCATTGGGAAGTTGAGGAGCAGTAGTAAATAGTTTGTTGATGGTTGTTGAACTCTTGTTTGGGTCTTTCAACTTCATTCACATTAAAATCATGGCCAATTATTTCCTCGGAAATTAGGTATGTTTCTGTTCTTCCACTATCCCAAATTCTAATTATCTTTGACTTGTTTTATTATTAAGACGGTGGAAGAGTGTCAATTTGGGCTTTATCATTGTTTCAAGTTCTGAAAGGATTGTGAGCCATTTGAACTCTGATCGACGGGTTTTACTCATTGGATGATTACAAAGCCAGAGGAAGAAGATGAAGAGTCCATAAAAATAAAAAAGTTTCCTTTGATCAATATTTGTTTTATTATTCAATCGGAGTTAACGGGTGTTATACGAGGACAAGTGGTGAAATATTAAAAAAGAAACAGTAAGACACATGGAAATTGAGCATAGGAAAATTGCTCTCATATAAGTTACCATAATCAAACATGAAGAGTGGTGGGGTGTGTGTATAGATGTATCAAGGTTAAGTATTAAGCTAGATGACTTTTTTTTTTTTGTCTTTTTACACAATAATAAAACTTAAAAACTTAATTATTTAAGTATTGGGTTGAACAAAGAAAAGTGTGGGGTTTAAATAGAAAAACTCTTTATTTATTTACTTTCAGAATAATTGCTGTCTGCCACAGCAATTTGACAAAGCTGCTAGGAGGGTGATTTCATTTCCGCTTATGTGGAAAGCGAATTGGGGAACGGTGCTCTTTGATGAAAGTTTTGTAAATGCCCAAATTATCCTCCTATGCTTTTACAAATGGCATCTAGTGTCCTCTTCACTTTTGTTTGAACCCTCCTTTCTGTTCCCTCACGATCAGTACTCGGTTATTCTTCTTCATCATCTTATTCTTTCTTCTTTTTCTTTTTTTTTTATCATCTTCTCTTCACACACTTTTTATTGAATTTGTCTCCACAATTCCTGCTACCTAGATCTAGGTTGTATTCTCAAACAAGGTTTTACTCCACATCACCCTCAGGGCGGGTTGCTATGAATTTATTGGTTTTGTTGGATCACTTTGGTGTATTTTCTTTACTCTCTTTCTGGGTTTCAATGGAATGCTATGAAATGATTTTTATAAAAACAGAAAAGAAAAAAAAAGGGGGGTTGCTCATCCTACCATCTGGGTTCTAATGATGAGCCACATATCGCATCTGGAAAGAGGGGGCTCATCATACCTTCTTGAAAGAGGATAACTGAAAACATCATCAATCTATACTCTTTTAATTTCTAAATTTACTTAAAAATATATGGAAAGGCGTACAAATATGCTATATTAATTGTATCCCCTTGTTTTGTTTTTTTGTTTTTTTTTTATCTTTGGTGTATTTTGTTACTTTCTTTATGGGTTTCAATAAAATGCTATATTAATTGACAAAAACAAAAACAATGCAGTATGAGCACACATAACGCATATGGAAAGTGATAATGAGGGGTCAAAGTGAATTGGACATTAATTGGCAATTGCACTGGAGGAACTAGCCCAAGGGCTGCCCTGGGCTGTAGCCTAGACTTGGCAAACGTGTCATGTTTGCGGGTTTCGTGTCGTGTTCTTGTCAACCCGTTAAAAAAGCGAATAGACCCAACCCGACCCGTTAAGCTAACGGGTGAGAAATATTAAACCCGAACCCGACCCGACCCGTTAAGACTAATGAGTTATTTTTTTGCTCATTTCATGCGCTTCACCCATTTAAAAAAAATAGACTATATTTGTTAACAAATTGTTAAATGAAAACACAAATTAGACAATTCTTTGTGATAAAAGAATAATATATTAAGTATTTGAGAATAATTAAAATAATAATATGGAGTGAAAGGAGGATGCTATTGGTGAGGTTAGATTGTATTTATAATCAATATCGAATCCTAGGAATTTAAGTAATTAATCAACAATGTAGAATAATAAGAAAATAAACAAAATAATAATATGGAATGAGAGATGTATGTCATTGGTGGGTTAGATTGTATTTGTAATCAAAAGTAAATTAATCTTAGGGATTTAAGTAATTAATCAACAATATAAAATAGTAAGAACATAAATAAAATAATAATTTGGAATGATAGGAGCATGCCATTTGTGGGGTTAGGTAGGGATTTTATAATGTAAATTTACAAAAATACCCCTGCTCTTAACGGGTTAACGGGTTAATCGCGAAAAATACTAAAACTACCCGTTAAGATAACGGGTGCTTAACGGGTTCACCCGTTATCAACCCGACCCGATAAGGCCAACCCAAATACTGATAATTTCGTGTTAACGTGTCGTGTACAATATTGCCAGGTCTACTGTAGCCTAATAAATTGCCAATTTGCTCAGGTGGTGGTGGTGCACTCCAAGTGTACAGATTTCCTTATTTCCATTTTCAGCATTTAAGTATATGTCTTTGTCCTTTTACTTTCATTTATTTTTATATTACTCCATTTACTTAAATTTACAATATAAATAAGGAAGTACTCCCCATTTGGATTCAAATAAAAATACTAGAAAATCAAATTCTCACCAAATCAAAATATGAAAAATCAGTTTTAGTGCAAAATAGGATTTATGCTAAAAATGATGGCTCATTAAGTCAATATATACTTCATATTAAAATCCCATAAAATCAGGTTTTCTTATTTGATGTGTAAGGAATAAAAGTTGCCAAAAATTATCTTGAGAAAATGATTATTCCGAAAAACTATTTTTCATACTTAGTCAATATTTTTACATAAAACAATTTTTCATGTATGATATGAATGCATGAAGGGACCTAAGGTCAATCTAGGTAGAAAGCCTTAGATATTCAATCCACAAAGATTTTTTAGCATTTCAAAATTGTACCTCTGCTAAAAAATTCATGGGTCCGCCAATGCTACCACACCAATAGTCATAGTCAAAGGTCTTCCACATTTATATTTGGTGTTAAAGTTTGTCCCAAACATCAATTTTAATCTTTTTCCATTAACGTATCTCCAAAAGAGAAGCATTTTTTCTTGTGTTTACAACTAGCGTGATTTATATGATTTAATGTATACTTTTATTTCTAGAAAAACTATAGAAATTGTTAGTACCAAAAAAAAAAATTATGTTAGTACAAAAAAAAAATTATCATTAGATTTTAAGCTAATAACTTTAGCTAACCCACCCATTGAAAAATTCCTTGTTCTGCCGTTGGGCAATTGGTTGTTGTGTTGGCCATGGATAAAGAGGCAAGGAGGGCATTGAATACTAGCAGCATGATGGGAAGATTTTGAGTTATTTTTATATCCATATGTGAATTCCAATTGGTCATAACAATTTTGAGTTGTTATGATATCTATTTGTGAGTTCCACTTGGTCATAACATTCAGAGTTTAGGTATTGCAATCTTAAATAATAACCTCATGCCCTTCTGAGTCATTATACACAGCTCACAGCACTTTTACACAAAAATTTACCAAACACTCAAAAATTGATTATTGTACCAAAATCAATTTTAACAAGAAGTTTACCAAATGCCAAACTGTTTTCTTTCATAGCAGATTTCTCATACAGCAAATTCGACAGTGATTATTTTCACAGCACAGCAATGCCAAACTGGCCTCCATTTGTTGGAAATTGTATGTTCCCACTCCTCTTTTGTCTACTTACACTTCCCTTGTATGCTATAGTAAAAAACAAAATGGAGTGTAAGTGGACAAAAGGAGAGTGGGAAAATCAGCACCCTTATTTAATTGTCCCAAAAATTTAACACATTGTATAATTTAATTGGGCACTGAAGAAAGAATTAAGGAATTACCAATCAATCCAATTCAATTTTTTCTCTTTTTGGTTTTTTGACAAGGTGATAAAACTCACTCCTGAATTCGCGGATTTATGACTTCGTTATTCCTAGTAAGTAATTTTTTTATTTGGGTTTTTCACTAAAATAGTCCCTTAACTTATGCATGAATTCCATTTTTATCCTCTAACTAAAATTTTCACTACAGTGGTCCTCCAACTCTCTCTTTTATGTCAAATTGGTCCTACCGTCAAGTTCCATCAAATTTGTCATCAAATTGGGCACTATTCTCCTCTAAAACGACTAACCCATCTATGAACATTTGCCTCCATAAGCTGTTACTCTTATGGGATACAGAGGACACTTTAGGTTTCAATTTGGGAGAGAGACTAATAGCTTATGAAGGAAAATGATTGTTACAGAGCTGAGTTGGTCATATATAGGAGATTAGTGCTCAAATTCAATGTTTTACCCCTCAATTTGATGGAAAAATTTGACGGTAGAACCAATTTGATACAAAAGAGAGAGTTAGAGGACCACTGAAGTGAAAAATTTAGTTGGAGAGCCAAAATGGAACTCAAACATAAGTTCAAGGACCATTTCTGTCAAAAGCCGCTTTTTCTTATACAATAAATATTGGGGGAATGGGGATTCTGATGTGAAGCATCCCAATCAACTCAATCAGTTGATTATCTAGTCCCCAAAAAGTCAATTGTTGCAGCTAAATTAGGGAAGCCCGAGAGATCAGTCAAACCTCCTAATTACCTCAAAGTTTATTGCCCTAAATAAATTAGGAGATTGCGTTTTCTCTGTTGATGATTTAATTCCTTTTATATTTTCCTTATGTTTTGCTTTTCCTGCTTGTACTGGAATTATGTTTTTCACTCCTTGTGTTTTGGGTTTTCCTTATTTTGCTAGGAGGTAGTTGTTATTTAAATCTTTTCTTGTAGACCAGTGGATCACGTTGAATTTGGAGAATATAATAAGAAAACGCAACTAAGTTTAGCCGCATATTGTGAGTGTTCGTTCTATATTTCTAGTGTTGGTGCAGTTTCGTTAGAGGCTTGTGTTTGAGATACCTTCTCCCCATCAAATTCGAACAAAAGATCGAGCAGGGGTTACTGCTCTTAATACCACTACAAACCCCTTACTATTCCTAGTAAGTAAACATAAATCTCTATATCTATAAGAAAAAATACCTTGTCATACCAAAAAATAATAATAATAATAAAAAAATAATGCCTTCAACAACTTCCTCAGTTCTCTCTCTCTTTCCTCAATTAAATAGTATTGTATTTTCTGTAACCGAAAAAATTATTGAATTTTCATATCTATCATTTTTTTCTTCCAGGAATTTTCATATCTATCATAAATTAGTGAAAAGAAAAAACCTTTGTAAACATAAAAGAACTACAACAGACAAACACTGTCCAAGTCACAAAGTCGTTAACCGTTACGAAGGAGCCTTTCTGTTTAGTTTTTCCCTCCAAATTTTAATACCTACTCTTTTCCTATCCACATCACACAAAGTGGTTAGCAAACATTCCCAATTCTGTTAGCACAGATCAAGAAAGAGAAAGAGAAGAAGGAGAAGGAGCTGGAAAGTAGGAAAATCTTTTAGCAAGTTTCACAAAAACCCATCTAGGAAATTTTCCAGGAAAGTGAACCAAACAGAGAGAAAATCCGGGAAAATGCCAGAGCAAGCCGAGGAGCCAAAAGACCACCCTTCGATGTCATCTCAAGACGAAGAAGAAGAAGAAAATTTTCTGTCAGTATTTGGGAAAGAGTGGATAAAGATTGGAGATGAGTATTTCCCAAACCCTGTAGTAATGCCCCCATCAGAACAAGTCATTAACATGAAGGAAATTGAAACAGAGCCGTCGGTTCAATCTGGAAAGAATATGCAGCGAAAAAGAAGATTTGAAGCTGAGAAAGAACAAGAAAAGGTTCCTGAATTGCGGACTAAAATTCCCAACAATGCTTTGCTCAAGAATCATAGTCATAAGTTGAAGGACAAGTATGTGAAGCTGCAATTTATAAACCGGGGTTTTATGTCGAAAACAGAGGAGGTGGAAGAAGAAGAAGAAGAAGAAAAGTTGGCATCGCCCTACAGTTTTAGAACCTCGAGGAGGTACCTTTATCGTGATTAAGGATTTAGACCAGCTTCTTTGTTTTTCATCTCAGAAATTTTAGTTCTTTGACCAAAACTGTACAAATTCAGAACTGTTCTGGAATTTGAAGATCAACTGTTGGAGTGTAAATTTTGTTCTTGCTCTCGATTCGGGTGCGCCGTTGTGTTCTCTTTTTCCTCTCAATTCAGAGCTGAGGCAATTGGAGTTATTAGGCTATGGTAGATTCTGGGTTTAGGCTGCATCAAGAATTTAACAGAATTGTGGTATTTGAATTACCCAAAAAATGGAAAAAATTACAAGGAAGAAGACAACTTTTATTTTTTATTTTTTTTATTTTACGTTTTACACAGTCAACTGGATCTCTCTTTTGTCACAAGTAATTAAACCTAAGATCATAATGCAGAAAATAAATAAATAAAAACAAGGGTCTAATACTTATAAGTAGTCCTCCAAATCAATATCTACTGGAACATCATATCCAAAAACCATGGAGTAATCATCCAACTCATCTGATGAAAACTTCGGGATCCAGCTTTTTGCAACCTCTGAGTTATGGCCATGGGTTAGAAGCTCCAACACCTAAGCCAAAAAGAAAAACAGATATGTATATATATAAGAAATCATAGTTTCAATTCATGATGAGAGGAATTTATTGTGTCCAGCATAATGCATAGTGAATCAGTGCTGTACCTCACTCATTGGCGGACGCCATACCGAGGATTGTCTCACGCAACACGAAGCTGTAAGCACTACTCTGTGTAGTTGTTCTGCATCATATTTTTCTTCCAGTTTTGGATCAGCTAGTTTTTCTATGTCCCCTGATTCCATAAGAGGCTTTGCCTACATACAAATATGTATATGGTAAAATGAGGAATTTGCAGTTTGCTTGATCCAATATCAAGAAGAGAGGCATGCTTGGATACTTAAAGTCTTATTTTGCCCATTTTCTGCTTCTAACAAGTCACAGTCTTTCATTTTACCCCCTTTTTTTTCAAGTTTCATTTCAATCTATCATAAGAAATAAGAACATGGCTTCTGTAGCAGAATATCTAGATTGGGTGCATCTTTGATTTTCCAAGTTTTGTTTTCCTACAGCTTCTCAATACTTAGAGAAAGATGAAGAGATTTACTGATATGCATGGGTGTATGTGTCTGTGTGTGTGTATATGTACATGCGTTTCATATAGTTTAGAAATTCCTTACCCAGAGGAGAAGGTTTTGCTTTGATGAATCCACAGGCTTTCTTCCAGTTACAATTTCGAGAAGAAGAACCCCAAATGCAAAAACATCTATTTTTTCATCCACAATTCCATGCATGAAGTACTCTGGTGCTAAGTATCCAAATGTACCCTCAATTGGAATCACAGCATGGTGAGTCCATTTGTTAGGAAGCCACTTTGCTAGTCCAAAGTCTGTAATCTACAGAGAGATAAAATTACATCTGAATTTAGATGGATCGATAACGCTATCAAGCTCATTGTACTGAAGTAAGTTGTTTGCTTCTTCACCTGTGGTTCATAATCTGGTCCTAGAAGGACATTTGAGGCTTTTATGTCTCGATGTATTATTCGGTGCTTGCAACATTTATGTAGATAATTCAGACCCCTTGCAACTCCAATGGCAATCTTGTATCTGATCGGCCACGAAAGTGACTCACAAGATCTTCCTGAAGAAATATTGTTTGAGAGGGTCTCAAGTAATCAGCAAGTTGTTCGTATCAGGCATACTTAATGTGTACAATTGAACAGGTCATGAATATAATTGGTGAAAAGTTGAGAAACTCAGCTTGTTGATTGCAAAATTAAGTGAACTTGCTCTAATTAATTAGTCTTAATGACAAAATCGACTTTTACTTTCAATGATATGTCCCTTTTCTTCCCCTCCAGATACAACATATTTCGATTTTTTTTTTTCCAAAGTCTTCATACAAATGTCTAGAGATATATATGCATGTGAATCCTACTGAAATTGAGGCAGTATATTGTTCTTACCATGCAGAGCAGATGACAAATTTCCATTTTGAGAGAAATCGAAAATCAGGTAGAGTCCATTTTCAATGCAGCAACCGACTAAGTTAGCTGTATTAGGATGACAGACGTGTAAAATTACACCCAATTCCATGAGGAACTCTTTTTCCTTGTTAGCATCCTTGCTGTCCTTGGCCAACATCTTAACCGCAATGGTTCGTCCATCAGAAAGGTCACCTTTATACACTTCAGAATATCCACCTCGACCTACTATATTATCTGAAACTCAGAAGAGCCAAATGATATGAGAATTTCAAATAACCAAAAACCAACAGCACTACGAGGTTCACGAAACACCAAAATTTTAAAAAATTTATCAGAAATGTTCAATATTATTGTGACAACTAATTGTACAGTCACTTTTACCTGGGTGGAAGCTATTTGTAGCAGCCATGATCTCCTTGTAGCTGAAGCACTTCAACAAAGGTAACCGCTTTTCGTTGTTGGATAAACTGCCAGTTCTTTTTCTGAATGGTGAACCTAAAAATGAAGTAATAATTCTGCAAGGTGACAATCCTCGTTTCCTTATTTTTATTTGGCTCTTGAACATGGGAGGAGCCAGAGAAGGGGACTCTGTGAGGGCAGAGTCCCCATAGCTACCGCTATAATCTTCTGTGCTCTGAGATTCTGCTTCAAATTCAGCTAGAACAGTTCTTGGTGAAGGATTTGTATTCCTTGTTTCTTGGACAGTTTGCTTTTTAGTAGAGGATGTAGTTCTGCCACTATGAATTGGACTTGGTTGATGGTTTTCTGTTATTAGGGACAGATTATAATACAGTCTACGAAAATAATTCTTAAACTATCCGAAAAAAGCTTTCAAAATAAGCTACCTTTTGAGTCTGTAGAATGTGAATCTGAAATTTTCTTGAGGTTGTTTAGACTTCCCAAATAAAACCAGTGAGCAGCTATCTGGGGCATGCTTGAAGCAATATTTTGTAATGGATGGAGTTCTAATTCAGTGAGGGGAAAATGTCAGTCATGAGAGATCATATTGAAAAAACATTGAAACTTTTCAGACAAAGCTTGTTTCCACCTAATTGATTGGTTTCTTGAGCCACAAAGAAGAAGATAGTCTGCTGAAATTGATTTTGTTTCCACAATTAGACCTTTTCCAATGCTGGAGCTAAAAACTACTTTAGCTTCCAAATTAACCTGAAAATTAATTGTATTTACAGATTAGTCTTTGAAAATTAATGGTTATTTGCAGATTAGCCTTATAACTGTACTGTAGAATATACTGCATCAGCAGGTTACTGATACTGAGCTTGTTACAATTTTCAAAAGAAGTTGATAATCTTCCACATCACTTATTACTGCAGGTCACCTGCTTAGATTGGCAAGCCCTGGCAAATTCTCCAAGCACAGATATCACATAGGCTTTTGCTCGACGAAGCTGTGATTGCTTTTTCGCCACTAAATCGCGCTTCTTCCTCTCCTCCCCAACTGAAAAATAGTCAATCATGCAAGACATAGCAAATTCAATCACACATACAAATAAATTCACTGATGAAATTGGCTATGTTAAAAATGCAATTCTTCCAAACTCACTAATTTTTCTTTAAATTTGAATTAGCAGGCAAATGAATGAGATATCCAAAAATAAAAAAATCAGTAAAAAAACTATGGTAAATTAATTCAAACATACTGACCAAGAACATGTATGGCAACAATGGTATCATTTGGATGAGCTAGAACTTTGATTGCCCATGAGAGCAACTCTTGGCTATCATTTGGGTCTGCGGAGATGCCTATGAGTATTTTAGCAGGGGCTGAAGGGACCATTGTGTTTGCAAATGAGTATGTGAAGCAGTTTGAGTTATTTGTGTACTTGTTGTGATTGTTGTTGACCATGGAAGCACATCAACTCAATTTAAGAATATATATATGCAGATATGCACAGAAATAACAGAATGATGAAGTCAGTTGGAGACTTAGAGTAGTGTGAGGCCAGCTTAGCTCTCATTCCATTAGTCTTGTTTAAGAAGCATGAAAACCTCTTTTTTTTTTACAGTGGCAATTGGACGACTGCTCTCTCTCTCTCTCTCTCTAGCTACACAATTAAGTGTTGTGGTTGGGTGCTTTGGGGTATAAGCAAAGTTGGTGGGCACGGATTTGATTTGTCTTGCTTTGTAAGCCAAAAGAAGAGACTCGTCCAAAATAAAGCCAAAAGAGAAAAAAAGTGCTACTTTGTTGGATTTGGTAGGAAGGGTTCTATGTGCCACTTCAAAAAGAGCCCCTTCCCTTTATCATGATTCATGAAACGTTGATAGGACACTACAGTTTCTTACTTCATCCTTGGATAACAGAGAGATAGACAGAGAAGAACAAAAAATAGGCTACACAAGTTGATAAAATAGGAGACTCTAGTTGTTACTTTTTTTTGAAGTAAAAAAAAACAATTACAAGGCGGATCCTCGAGGAATCTCTAAATTCCTTTCATCAAATAACAGTCCGTAGCCATAGAATTTGGGAACATATATTAAATCAAATACAAAGATTTTCTTCACGAAACACATGTTGAATTTCAGAGTAGGAGATTCTAGTTATGTGTTTTTTGTATTGGCATTGTGTTTATTGGTAAAATAATGATGTCATCGGGTGCAGAGATAAATACTATTCTTAACCACTTGAGTTACAAATCCCTTGTATATCATTTTAAAGTTTAGTAAGCATTTAGCTTTGTAATAGATAACTACTTGGAAATCAAGTAAACAAGTAGATAACTCATGTTTATGGATGTAATTATTATTATTGTCTTTATTATTGCATTCCCCCTTTCTCAAAAGATTAAAAAGGAAAAAGAAAGCACCAATTTTCTTTTGATGGTGTGGGGTAGGGGTTGGTCAGCAAAGAGTATTCCAAGAGGAACATCCTAAACCAATTTGAGGCATCATCAGCACATGATGATATGTTTCTTTTTAATTATTGGATGTTTCGGTTGTACCTTCAATTAATATATTATTGACTAAACTATAATTCTAACTCCCAAAAGAAAAAAAAAAAACATGAGGATAAATTGTATATGTGGTCTTGTAGTTTGAACACAATTTCATCTATGTATAGTTTCAATTTTCATAGGGAGTTGTTATTAGCATCTAATTTATATGATTACTATTTTAAAGTGTCAATAAAAACTCTCTTTAATTAACCTTTAGATCATATTTCCGCTAATAAATTTGTTGGAAACGTGATTTTTGGGCCCAATTTCAATGGTTATAGTTGACTAGAAGGATATATATCATATGGCAAGGGGTTTGTATCCTGCACTCGAGGTCTTGTGTTCGAATTCCTCTCTCTGATATCGCTTAATTGAGACTAAAAGAACCAAAGTACAATTCAGTCCAAAATATAAGGACCAAAAATTGGACAATTCAGTCAATACATGCATATTCAAAGTCCATACACGCAACCAAAGTCAATACATCTTCAAATTTGCATCTCAAACCAATTTCACTTGTTATGGAACACACTTGCAGCTTATATTGACAATCCAGAGCTATATATATATAGAGCACAATAAAATGGCCTCTTTCCCTCACACGTATTTAGCCATTCTCCTCTCTCCATTGACCTTGTAAGGATCCTGCATTTTCTGAACCTCTATAGCACTAAAAACACCATAACCATTATTGCTTTCATCAGCCCCTCCATCTCCCTCATCATCGGTAGCTTGGTCAAGTGCCAGAAGCTCCTCCTTATATCTCACACTTTCAATTCTCAAAGGTGTCAATCTGACCTTAGCCTCATACCCTTTTAAAATATCAACCACTTCCTTCATCTTAGGCCTTTTCTCAGGCTCACTTTTCACACATAGGGCAGCAACATTGATGGCTTGCTTCAATTGGGCTTCATCAAAGTTTCCTCTGAGTTTTGGGTCAGCAAGTTCCTTGAGCTTCCCTTTGACTATGAGTGGCTCAGCCCACTCAGTTATTGTCCTCTTCACTCCACCAGGGAGCTTCTCAATGGGCTTTCTTCCAGTCACAAGCTCTAAAAGAAGAATCCCAAAGCTGTACACATCACAGCTCTCAGAGACTTTTCCCCACATGGCATATTCAGGGGCTAGGTAACCTAATGTGCCCTTGACTCGAGTTGTCATGTGGCTTACACCTTCTGGGATTAGCTTGGCAAACCCAAAATCTGCAACTAGTGGCTCGAAATCTGAATCCAAGAGCACATTGCTTGCCTTTATGTCTCTATGAATGATGTGTGGGGTGACCTCATGGTGCAAGTACCTAAAACCCACAAATACAATGAGCATGAACACTTTAATTGTCAAAGTATTTGAATGCCAGAAGTTTTGGTATATATAGAATTTGGTTTGATTTGGTAACAAAAGCAAAAAATTGACCTAATATTTGTACACATTATTTTGGTGAAGTGATCTCTTGAATAGAGGTGAAAAGACCAACTTATGTAAATGTTTTTTTTTCTTTTGTTTGTTATATTGGAAGAGATCTAACCCTTGACGTATTCTATAATCCTACCCCATTATCCGCCCTCCTTCACAATTTAAATTATATGAAAGTGCTCAATTATGAAATGGTTCTCATCTATGGTAAAGATGTGATTAACAATGCGGTCAATAAATATATATATATGGTGTAAACACAAGTACTCAAATATAATCAAGGGCAGCAGAATCATTGTCAATTACTACATGTGCAAAAGAATTGACCTTGAAATCCCATCAGTAGAGTCTTTTTTTTTCCTTTCTTTGGAAGAGCTCCTAAGTTTGAATTCCCTTATTCTAAATATAAAAAAATTCAGGTTTTAAAATATTTTATTTCAATCCATATGGTGCTTATACTGAAGGGCAGAGTTGGTAGGTTGATTATATTATGGTGGACTGGATCAACCGTTAATGTGGTTACA
Organism: Prunus padus; assembly: GCA_024362665.1. Lineage (NCBI taxonomy): Eukaryota > Viridiplantae > Streptophyta > Magnoliopsida > Rosales > Rosaceae > Prunus > Prunus padus. Next base: position 8,137,003 of record JANFAM010000020.1, read on the forward strand.
GTCAATAGTTTCAAATTCAATTGAACAATTAATAAAAGAAGCAGTGTAATTAAGTGTATAGTTTATTATGCTTACAGGAGGCCTTCAGCTGAGCCAATAGCAACCTTCATTCTCCTTTTCCAATCCAGGTGAACTTCACTTGCAAATTGGCCATGCAAATGAGAAAGTAAGCTAAGATTTGGCATGTAATCATACACTATAAGCCGCTGATCAGCCCCAGCATAATAGCCCCTAAGCCCCAACAAATTCTTGTGCCTAACCCTTCCAAGAACTTCAACCTCAACTGCAAATTCCATTTCAGCTTTTGAATTCATTGCTTTCAACTTCTTCACAGCAATCTGAATTTAAATATATAATCGAAAAATTATAAAAAAGAACCATGGGTAAGTAACATGGGGTATTAATTAGTTTTTTTTTCTTTTCAAAATTACCTGGAGACCATCACTGGTTTTGCCCCAATAGACACTTCCAAACCCTCCTTCTCCAAGCAGATTTTCGTCACTAAAACCATTGGTAGCCGTCTGCAATTCCTTGTACGAAAATATTCTCCATGACGCGTGACCTCCACCAATTTCACGAGTAGCCCTAAGATTTCCAAGCAAGCAAGCAAAACTTAATTTCTTTTAACAAAAACAATCAATCCAAGCTAAATCATGTTAGCTAGAGTTATTATAGGAGTTTACATAAATAATTAATTACCTAGTTTAATTTGGAATTGATATTTAGGTAGAGAAGAAGAAGAAAATGAAAATATTAAACACACCTTTCTTCATCTACCTTCTCTGAACTACAGCAAGCACTCAAGGAGGATCCCATGGCACTTGGGATAAGTTCTTCAAATACTGAGAGCTAATTATATTAAGCTAGCTTATGCATGCAAATGATGAAATTGATAAGTCTTAATTTTCTCTTAAATTAACCAAATCAGTTGTGTTCTGGCCATATATATTGTAGATGTGATGTAAGAGCCGACTTTGGCCGGCATGTACCTTGAATATGAAGTTGCTTGAACGGCTGTAACTAAGAGGGAGAACATGATAATTAAATGAAATTTTTTTTTGCTACTTAGAAATTAATTTATATATTATAGCATCCTGTACTAATATAATATCTGAACTCCACGACAATAATATCTCTCATACCAAGCTGTTAATTACTGAGTATTGGTGGGATGGTCCGTCATCATAAAATCATTCATCTTGCACTTTGGCAACAACACTAGGGTACAATAATTGAACTTCATGTCTGCACCCTCTCAGTCCTAAGGTAATGGCATACTTCCTCTCGTTTCCGTTATTTTCTTTCTTAATCAGCGAGGAGGGCGATCAGAACTTGGGACGTCTAGCAATAGGGTGGTTTTATGAGTATATGTATAGTTAGATTCTTAATCGTAGATTTAAAGGCGTGTTTACTAATCAAGAATCAGGATAAGCACGAATCAGAGTAACCATGCATCGGGTTAACAAAGAATCGGAGTCATGCATTCTAATTATTTACTAACTGTCAAGAATTGGAATGAAAATAGAGTTCATTCCTATTAAATGTTTACTATCCATCATGAATCGGAATGAAAAACATTTTGATTACGAAAATGCCCTTAAACAAAATATGTATTTTTTCCAAAGACTACTACAATTTTTCATATATGAAAAAAAATTAGATTTGTGAGGGGTATTTTTTGCATGTAAAACTTGGTTCCCCTTCACACGTCTCCAATCCCACCTCCCCTCTCCGGAATCAAATCTCTTCAATATCAAGAATCATGAATGAGATTTGTTGTGGGCCCCACGTTACTGTTCATTTCGCCAGTATAAATAAACAAAAAGTCATCAGGAATGGGAATGACTCATATTCGACCCATTCCCATTCCGATTACATAAACATGCCCTCCATCTTTACCTTCTGACCATGAGATATAAGAACCTCTCTTGACTTCCATACAATGAAGGGTCAAAATAAAGTCTTGAAAAACGATCACATCACTTTCAACCCAAGCATCAAGAAAAATCATTTTCACAATCCTATATATATTTTGCAATTGCCAATTGGCGTTGATTACCTCGTCATTGATCAGGTAATTAATTGTATTCATATTCATTTTTCTACCAGAATATCCTGTGCCTCTATATATTGCATTTGACTTTAAATAAATATACATGTAAAGTTACAACGACTAAAAGCAACCGATTATTAGATACATCATGAAATCTCAAAAGGGTTTGCTTGACTTTTGCTTTTTTTTTTTTTTTTTTTTTTTGTACTTGAATAATTCTTTAACTTATTTTGTACCATACATCTTTATAAGGTATTTGAAAGGATCAGCAAATCTCATGGGTTCAACTATACGTAATTTGCGTTAACTTATTCATCATTTGGTGGAGTGTAATTTAGTACCGATATTATTAGAAGACGTCATGTCATGTGTTCAAATTCTACATTCATGTATGATCGGATAGAGGCATCACATCCATATTGAGTCTAACCATTCTACCAAACAAAAAGGTATAAATGAAAGCGAAGTTAAAGTTAGAGGTAGATTCTTGAAATATTGGTTGAATGTGTATTGTTTGCCTGCACTCTTTCTTTATTGTACCCATAGTTTTCCTAATAGGCTTTAGGAAACCCTATTTTCCTCAATTGAAAGAGTCACAAATTCAAAGTCAAGCTCTTATATTAAACAAATCAGATTGCCTTCTCTAAAAATATGAAATTATTGGGACCTAGGGCATCATGCCAGATGGACAAATAACAAGCATGGTGATGAAAGATGGACCCACACCAATTACTAAATGTTCGAATTGATAATTTGAAATTAAAATTAAAATAAAGTTTTGAGCAGTAAACGACATTCCAGGTGAGAGATCCAAAAATTTGTTCGGTCCTTTTCAAGTGCGGTACGTTGAGTATTAAGCATGGCATTTGTTTGATGAAGTTAATTATAAATCAAGCAATGGTCGAATATTGGAGCTTCCCCTGTCTCATTTCGGATTCATTGACTTTCGTAATTAGATTTTATTTTACATGTATTCTTTTGTATATGGATGGATTCGAGCACACTGATGTTTCCATCATTTTCCATTTGGATCTTAATGACTGTCACCTCCACGTAATCCCATTCCCAAGCCAACAAGAAGGAAAGATCTCGGATTTTATTTTCCCATAATGTATTGGAATATGCCAATTCATAATGAATTTTCCATTTGGATCTTGTTCATAAGTATGTTCAGCATAACATAAGCCTGGTCTAATATTAAAAGTGGACAAAAGCCCAGCCCATATGCCTTGTTTGAATTTGTGTTGTGAATGGCCCACTCCCAACTCCATTCTAATTGAATAACTCTATGGGGCTCGTTTGGTGCCTAAGATCTGATAGGATATGATAACTTCATATAAATAAAGCATGTTAAAGGATGAAATGAAAAAATTAAAATTTGAAACAAGTTCAAAGTAGAAGATGGATTACTTATAAAGAAACCTATCTCATCTAATCCCCATAAAATGGTAGGATATTAGCACAGTATTGACCAAAAAAAGCTTATACCTCCTAATCCCCCAAACTGAAAAATCATGCACCTCTACCGTCATTGCCTCATTCAACATACATTAGATTTACTTATGACTATCGTCGATCAAAATTTCCAACATTATTTGCATCCATAATAAACTGACCTTAAAACGTGGGCTTCTAAATATCACTACTCCTACTGATATTTCATCAAAAGTTGACCATAAAAACGTTCGTAATATATTTTTCCCCAATGCTCTCCTCTTGGTTTTATCCATAAAATTCCATTAAAAACAACTGACCTTTCATTGTAATTACCATATGGTGCTAGGGTAGGGTTAAGCAGTTGTTCGACAGGGTCCCTTTCTAGCCAGATGCACATATATATGAACATTGAGTAGTAATTTTCAGACGTTTTGTGAAAGTAAAAGAACAAACATTCACTTGCACACATCTTTCATGATTCAAATTGGAATGTCATGATTTGACATGCCAGAGGGTAAAGCAAGTGGCAATTATTGGAGCCATCCTCTATGAATCCACAAATTTTTCTTTTTCAAACAAGAAGAAAACATTTACAGCCACAAGAAAACCCAGAAATTGATTTATCAGAGACCTCCATCTACCACAATCAAATAATTTTAGTATGTCCAAACATGGGTTAGTGAGATCATGAGGTCTACAACTAGTGTTTGATCAATTTTTTTTAGTAGGCCAGCCAAAGAAGTATATACATGATTTCCAGCACTAAAGTGTGAAACAATGTGAGTGGTGTTTCAATCCCATTTTCTTGGTCTACAATACAAGGACATCAGCAAAGGAGCTACATGTCAAAGGGTGAAAGCAAATTGCTCTCCAGTCACTTAACTTCAGCTGCGTGGAAAACTTATAGTGAGGCCAAGTGTACCATGTAGAAAGAGGCATTTGTTCAAGCTCAAAATCACATAGGTTGATTTCGTAAGCGATTTTGTAAGAGGCTAGTAGCTCAAGTGGTTAAGAGCAGTTGCTTTACACCCAAGATTTTGTGTTCGAATCCCCTTCCTCCAATATCTCTTGTATTAAAAACTGTTTGGACCTAAAATGGAAAAAAGCTCATTTGGGTATTGCTTGAATTTGTAAAATTAAATACCCCGAGATATAAGCCCAAGGTTAAGCAAGCCCAATATTTCTAACTTTCCAAATAAAGCTGTTTATATTTCAAAAATGCTTTTACTCGTCTAATGGCGCGACTACCCAAATTAAAACTCGAATTTGACTTTGACAACTGGAAGGAAGCCAGATAGCAAAAGAAAGATTGAGCAACTGCATTAAATGCGATTTGAATTGTGAGTTTCTACTCAACCAACTTGTTCAAGGAAGCCATGCTTGGGGTACTTCACAACCATGTCAAGTGGTGGCAGCAGTGGCAGCGGTGGTGGGGATGGTGGCGATGGTGGAGGTGAGGATGGCAGTGGTGATGATGGTGGTGGGAGTGACAGTGGTGGTGGTGGTGGTTAAGGTAATGGCAATGGCAGTGGTGGTGGCGGTATGGGTGGTGGAGGTCGTGCCAGTGGCAGTGGTTATGGTGGCTCTAATGGCGCTCGAGGTGGTGGTGGGGCTAGGGTTGGCGAAAGCGGTGGTGGTGGTGGCAGGGGTGGTGGTGGTGGCAATAGAGGTGGTGAAATCATATCTTGAGAATAAAAATGATATATATATATATATATATATATATATATATATATATATATATATCAAAATCTCTCAAGAGAGGTAAATATTTGTTATGACCTAAAATTAGTCTAGAATCAATCGAAACCCACCACTTTTTGTATTTTCTTTAAAATCCATGAATTTTTTTAATACACTCAAACTTTTATAAAGTCTTTTAAAGTTATAATTGAATACATCTAAATTTGGATGGAATTTAAAATGTTTTAATTGAATTCATCTAAAATTTAGGCCATCCAAATTTAAAACTTTGTAGTATATTGAAAATACTAAGACAATTACATAATGACCCTAACGATAAAACATTTCGACTCCACACCCCTCCAGAAAAAACTTCATGTCTCCTCCCCCAAACAGTGAGTGGGCTTACAGCATGGTCTTCAAACTTTTCCTGGTTGCTTAGCACGAGTGTGCCGTATATCTTAGCCGACACAATATCTCTCTTGGGCCCCATCAGGACATGAGAAGTTTTGTCCATCTACTTGTTTGTTCACATCAGTTCCGTTTTACACTATCAATTGTACGCTTTCAACCTTTTTTTTTAGTAGTAAATTTCACTTTACTACTTTGAAGTTTACCGATTTTCAGACTTTACCATACAAAGGTTTTTTTTTTCTCTCACGCACATATTGCTTATGCCTTCTTTGCACCAAAAGGAGATAAGATTTGCACTGTCTCCTTGCCGGATTTGCTTGTCCAGATTTGAAGTAACTAAAACAAGTGAAAATGAGGAAAGGTTGCCTAAAACCCTAGTGGACATTGTTTGATGTAATAGCACTATATCTTACTAGCTTTCAGCCTTTCATGCTTACAACTGTTGAAGCATATATTTCTTCGGATTTGGTAATTAACAATGTCACACTTCAATGAAAATAGCTAGCCACATATTCGAACTTGTTTCCAAAGAAAGCCAAGCATCAAAATTTGCTAGAAGATATTGCTGCTTCATACTGATTGATCCAATGAAACATGTTCAGTGACCTCCTGCCGAATAGAAGCTTAGTTTTCTATGCATTTCTCATACCTTTTGATCCAATGAAAACATAAAGTGATCAGCACTAATTGTCCTTTCAATCATGCCACTAAGTTTAAATTAGTAAAACTGCCCATAATGGTAGCTCTCTCGCTTATAAATGCACCAATTTGTCAAGATTCGAAACTAAAGGTTTAAAATCGAAGGATAAGGCTGATGCTTTTGCGTGTACCATGCAGATTCTTGAGCTATAATTAATAACAAATCAATAATTTAGAGCTTTGCCGTGTTTGTGTAGTGAATGATATAAATGCTAACAGAAAAACAAAAAAATTTCTCTGATTTTTTTTCCTCCAAATTTGCACCTGTAAGAAGCAGAAGACTTGTGCAATTGTGGTAAAAAAAAAATTATCTGAATTGCATGGAAATGGTGACCTTTTAAAAGGAAATATTCTCTATGTCAGAATTTAGCTAGCCACGCTTGATTTGTAGGGAGGGAAAAAGAGAATTGTACATGCAAGAAAAAAGGCTAAAGAAATAATATGTAATCAAATAGCTATAGCATCTTCTGTCAACCTAATTGGCAAAACCCAAAGGTTAAAAAAAAAGAAAAAAAAAAAGAGAATTCAGGCACTTACATACACTTGTCACTCATTGAGTTCTTCCATGGAAAGGAGAAGAGACTTTGAGTTTAGTACACTATACTATTCCAAGGATCGTACAAGGTTCCTCAATTTTTTATAGATATATATTCTTTCTTAAAGCTCGTACAGGTTTTATCATTTATGCTTTAGAAAGAGAGAAAAGTCTATGCCCAAAGCATTTCCTGCCTGCCGCATCTCTCCCTCTCTTTCTCTTTCTTGCCTTTTTAAGGTCTAACAGATTTACAACTGAGATTTTGATTTTCAGTGATGACTATTACGCCTAGCTATCTTCCAAATATTATCCATCTCAATACGAATATGAATTGTAGTTTAATCCCCTTCTCCGTACATTAGACCAGTTGTTGAAGACGGTGTGCCTGTTGAAGACGGTGTGCCCGCCCTCCAGCACTAGAGTTTGATTTCTATCTCCGTACATTAGAGTTTACAATATCGCTTAATATGCAAAAAGAGAAAATAGTTTAAATTACTTCAAAATTCAATGAAATACTTTCAAAACTTTGGTTTTTTTTTTTGGAGACATTTAACTACACCAAATATTGCAAACAATTCATTTGGGTGGAGGCTTGGCTTACCCTTGAACCCAATTTTAGCAGTGCCCTTTATGAAATTTAAGCAACTATTTAATTTAGAAAGGTATTTTTTAGTGGCTTACTATTGGACGCATATATGATCAACATTTCCAATAATTGTTGCTTTGCCATTATTTTCCATATCCATTTGTATGTATATCCACCACACAACTAGACCACCCAATATTTTTGTAGGAGCAAGAATCATAGCACAACTATACGACTGACTGTATCTGCATTTGTTAAAGGATACTGCTTGCCTCTTTGTCTCCTTTCCGTGTAATGAGATACTCTTCCTTTCTGCTAATCACATTTTAACACATATACAAAAATAATTCATCAAAAACACAAAAAGAAAAACTTTTGCACACATATCACACTGCTATTGGCAGGAATGCAGAAGCTCCTATTCACTAAATGCTAAATACTAAATGTAAAGAGTGAAGTATTTTCCTTTGCTAAATACTAAATGTACATTTTGTACCCCTACAACACAGAATGCTCAACTAATGCTCATTGCATTGAATTCCACTCACAACACACAATTTAACTTTATTTTGCCTCACCACCTACAGCAATAATAACATAACTAAAGTGCCCTTAAAAAGAAAAATCAGAAAAATGAAAAAAAAATTAGAATATTGAAGTGGCCCACTAACCAAATCATATAGCATTTTATCTGGACCAAACAAATCAGTATTTAATTAAGTTGGTACATCTAATTAGACCATGTTTATTAATTTCCTTCCACATTTATAATATATTGCATAAAACGTTGTGGCAACAGGGGCATCAAAAATTAAAATAGAAATAATTTTAACAAAAATAAGAAAATCTCATCGGGCAATTTGCAAACAGCAACCTGATGCAGAGAGCTACATACATCTGCATAGCCCTTACACGTGCCTTTCTCTTCCATGGCACAAACCATTTCAGCCCACCACGTTGCCCTTAATTCTGCTTCTCTGCACCTAATTACCAAATTCCACACACATATATATTTTTTCTTTTAATTCTCATAACTGGTTTCTGGGTTTGTGAAAAACCAGCCTCAAAACAATTAACCAACGCGAAAAACAAGAACAAAAAGGCCAATGTTATTCCCACTTTTAATTTGTGGTTTGCATTGTTTTTGAAATCTGTGGGTGCTTCAAAAACAATGTTTTAAAAAATACTGAATTTAAAGTGCAAGCTGAGAAAAGAAAAGGCAAAGTTATAAGGAGAACAGGAAATTCTTCCATTTCATCTCAAATAAATATACAGCTCCCGTGAAGAAAAACAACAACAAAAAACCCCCACACCTGTAATGACCCAAAACCCACAACATTAATTAATCAACAGAACTAATTAATTAATTAAAGGCTCTCTGATCCGACTGATCTGAGGTCTCATGGCCATTCCCTCTGCTCTCACTAGCCTGTACCTGATGATCATGGCCGTTTTCTTGCTTCCCAACCTCACTCATTTCCACCGACTTCTCAGACTTTTCGCTGCAGCTGCAACTGCTGCTGCTGCTATTGCTGCTATTGTAGCCGAAAGAAGAAGACCTACTTGACATGGGCGTGGCTAAGAAAGTTGGCTTGGCGTCACCAGCCATGATCACCAAGATTTTCTCCTCGAACACAGGCGGGGCCTTCTGGGCCGTCTCGTCGCCTTTGCCGCCTTCTCCGGCCTCCAGGTCCGGCTCCGATCCGGCCCCGTTTTCGCCGCTCTCGAGGTAGCCGGAGAGCTTCCAGTAAGAGCAGGCTAAGATGAGAAGCGCAAAAGCGATTAGGCCCAGCATGGCTGCCAGGCCGCCGAACAAGTAGGGCACCGGGGAATGCCATGGCGACCGCTGTGATGCCATCGCCGGTGCCCTGGCTGTCACGTTAAAAGGCTCTCTCCCTGCCATTTTTTAGATCAATGTGTGTTTGATGAGCTTAATTTTGAGCTAAAATGTGTTTTTTTTTTTGGGTTTGGTCTGAAGAGCTAAAATGTTTAGAAGAGAAGCAAAAAGAGAGAGAGAGAGAGAGAGAGGTAGAGAATTGATGGTGTTGTGGGTTGAGAAGTGGGGAATGGGGTGGGGTGTTATATATAGACAAGAGAGGGTGGTTTAATTTGTGGTAATTTTTATTTTTTGTTTTTTAAAATTAGTTTTGGGTGGTGATTAATGTCGTCATTTTGCATGAGGAGGGTGGGGCACATGTGGGTCCCTCTTTGTTCTTTGTTGGGATATTTCATTCATCTATCTATGAGCACAGTAAAAACGCACTCAGGGGCAGGTTTGGTATTTGGACCAAAATTTCTTTTATCAGAGAATGGAATCATGGGACGTTTGGAAACAAAGAAACGAACATAAAATAAAAAATAATATATTTTGTAATGTGAGTGCTTTGCTGAGGAACAAACATATGTGTTATCCTACCGTACAATTCTGGTACACCTTACACGAAGTCACCACCTTAGAAATTATACATCTAATATATGGATGAGTCATTGTGAGTCGTTGATGCATTGAGAAACTGTTAATGTGTCAATAGTAAGTAATCAATTCTACATGAGAGCGATTGTTCCTAACATTTTCTCGAGAAATGAAAAAAAGCAGCACGGGAGTGACATTTGTAGATTGAGGCAGGTAGGGCTTTTGTAACTTGTGATGGGGAGTGTATTGGTGTGTGTGAGTGTAACGCATAGAAGACCCAAGTTGGACAAAAATAATAGGAATATTTTATTATGGAATCCGAGGGATAATACCATATGAGAAAACCGCTTCTTTCATTTCATCATTGGGCTTTGTCATAATGTGAATCAAGTTGGGTGACAAGATGATGTATGTGATCATATGTTTTAGGAATGTTTTATCGACTATAAGCACCTGAAGAGGAGGAGGACCCTACAAATGAAGTAGATGAACATAATTGCCAGTCGGATCTGGCTGACTAGTACAAGTGGGAAGAGTTTTTACTTATGCTTAGTCAGGTTTACTTACAAGTAATGGAAATAAGAAAAAATTGAATGATTTCCGGACTTTTCTCATGTTTATTTAGACAGAAGAAATCATTGATGTGTGAGTTCCACCTTAAAATCCTTAATCAAATATCAAAAACCAGTAATACGATCATCTATCCCTCCTAGTGGATGTGAACATTCCTTATTTTACTTATAAGTAATCATGCATCTTAAACTTAAAAACTTTAGACAAAAATTAAATACAGGCTCAAGTCGGTACAAAACCGGCTTGTAAAGAAAGGGTGCCAAGAGCTCATATAATATACAGATGAACTATTTTTCTAATATGTGATATTGGGTCTTTTTTTTGGTCAATACGTGATATTGGGTCTTAACAGAAGCACAATGTCTAGAGAGAAAATGGATATTTTCTACATATAAATTGAAGGCATGAATTGCAATAAATAAGATGATTTGGATAGGTAGCCACCCAATATTTTTAGAATTGAGTTCAGGCATCATGGTAGTTGTTATTTTAATAAGTGCGTGGGACCACATCATGACATCAGAGACCATCCAACAGCTTGGTCCCACTGAGCCTTTGAGAGAGAGAGAGAGGTTATTCCGTTGATTCATGATCTTTAAAGATTTGATCTACACCGTACAAACTATATGCGGCGCATGCATATGAAACCATGATATATTATATATACTCATGTAGAACCAGAAAATAACTTACATATCCATCTTAACATGTATACTTTAATTTTCCATAATGAGGGCATTGAAACAGTTTCAAAGGGTTCCAAAAGAAAAGAGAAAAAGGAAGGGGCCAGTTTAGAGCTACCCAAGCTATAGCCCATATACTTTTGGCCTGAGAGAGCACGGAAAACGAAAATGCAAGAAAAAGGAAAAGCTACCTTTGGCAATGGGGGGCACCAAAACGATGCAGAAAAAAACAATAAACTGTTGCCTTTTAAAAAATGGATAAATAATTGTGATAAACCTGGAAAACAGTTTTTGGCTCATGCAACTTTTAATTTGATTCCAGTAATTGCTCACACGCAATTGGCACTTCCCATCCTTCTTTATTTCTGTGTCTTTTTTTGTGACTTTTTAAGTTAAAGCATCAGAAAATGACAATTGTTTTCTTCTGTCATTTGCATATTCTAGTGTTTTGCGTATATGGATGTTGTTTGCTGATTTTTCTTATCCGAACTTTAACTTCATTGATCATGCATATATATATATATATATATATATATATATATATATATATATATATATATATATATATATATATATATATGGTGAAGAACATCAGCATGACTCAATTGGTTTTCTTAGCCTATATAAACTGATTAAATAAAAGGGAGAGGGTGGACTCTGGGACCCAACAAGTAACTGGGTTCTACGAACTCTTCCTTCCCCCCACTATTTTATGTTTTGCCTTCTAGTGGCAAGTCTTTTTGTTTGCAACCAGGCAATTGCATTAGTGCTACCCAAAAGCTAAAGGTTGTGGTTACGTGAATTATATACGTAGGTACACACACACATAGACATCATCCTTATCCTCCGTGCAATTTAAGAAATTTTTGCACAAAGCAAATTTGCACAACAAACTCTTCACGATAACTAATCACATAATCAACATTTGATTGATGGTTGCTAAAAGGGTTTGATAGTACTCACTAATTCCATTATATTTGAGATGATCACCATTTAATTGCCAATTTCTTCCTTAAGAGCTGCCCTCAATATATTCGACAAAATGCGTTAGAGATAAATTTTTGTGAGAGGGAAAATGTTTGAGAACTTCATCTTAATAGGAACATCATTTGCCCAAGTTCAACTTGCATACAAAGAATTTCAGCTCATGACTTGGATTTTACTAATTAGTAGATAAATACTCATGGGCTCCCACTCAACCATGCTCCCATTGGAGAAACACTTTCATGCAACAGGGGTCGGGATAATAAAATAGTACTATTCCCGTTACAAGAAAGTTTTTACCTCAAAATGAGTGATGAGGGTCCCGCTACCCTTCCATCGTCACCTTCCACCACCCAACGTACACGTCAAGGACAATAGGGTATTCCACCCTAGATGACTCGTTCAACTTTATTCATTGCTTACAATACTATTATTGCAATTCTTAGTCTCTCCCACTAGGATTAAATCTTATCTTATTGCCTGGTTACAACAAAGGGGTTAATAAGAAATAATTAGGAGGAACAAATCCAAACCAAATCCCACTCTAGAAGTAGTGATCATCATCCATATATATGTTGTGGTTGGGCCATACCATCGTTATTAATATTGGGAAAATGATGTTAACGTATACTAAACGCACGTATCTCTCTTTCTTCTAATAGGTTAAACTTGTGTTTCTTTTATCTTGTGAATTCTTGTGTGGTGTATTAATGGCATATGTTTCCCTCTTCTTCTTGTGTTGTATGTTTCCTCCTTTAAGTTGGCATTGTCAATCATTTAAGATTTAGAGTTTAAGTTAATGATCATTTGCTCTATTGGAGTTTAGCATGGTCGTTTCTAAGATTTTGGTGGCCTATGCGAAAATTATAAGTGAACATACTAAGATTTTTTTTGGACAATGTATTGATGCTAGATAGCAGAACTTATAATTAAAACTAAACTAAACTTTACAAATAATTCATCATCAATTAACAAAATCATCATCAACATACAAATTATCATTAGATAAAAGAAATTTGGAGCTACAAATGAAAACCATTATCAAACAACCATCAATCAACTCAAATTATCATTAAATAATAAGAAAATGGAGAAATAGCATATGAATACGTACAAGAATGATATATATGTTTGAGTTGAGTTCGATACCTAATTATGACTCATCCATTGTGGTGAAATCGTTACGTTGATGAATTATCTTGTTTAAAATTAATCTTGTAAATATCATATCTTTGTAAAGAAATAGTTATACATACCCAAATAATTAACTCCGATGTGGACTTGGCTCCACGTGTAACTCACGATGTGGTGGTCCTACGTGAGTGGGCATGTTGAAGAATATAAAGTCTCACATCGGAAACTTGACTACATAAATTACAACTTATAATAAGTGGTTCCACTCCTAATAACACCTAAGACCTTTTGTGATAAAGCCCCACACCTATTGGACTTTGTAAGTGGTTAAATTGGGGACAATATCGGTGTTATTAGTAGTGGGCTGCTAATCCGTCTTTCTGAAATTTAACAAATTTGACCAAAGAAACACCATATATGGCAGAAAATTAAAGAGAATATATGTCAACTGCTCATTGATATTTGAGGGTTTAACATGTCTCGAAAGTATAAACTCTTAGAGGAGAAAAATGGAGTTTGTCATAAAGAGGCTTTAAGCATAAACCAGAATACTGATCAGAGCAATCATTTTCAATTGGAAAAGTTTGGTGAACGAATTATTCATTATGTTGAGAGGTGTGCATATCAAAGATCGAATCATTGCGTGCCAACAGGAGATTCAGATTAATCTGACTTCATCAATCAATTCTAAGTAAAGTTTTGAAGCAGTGAAAATGATTAATCAAAGCTCTCTAATCGGTACTATCTATTTAGCTTTTGTCACAGAAAGTTCCACGTTGATTGAGTAGCGTATATAATCTTCTAGTCAGCTCACGTTGGCATGGGGATAAGCTTTGAATGAAAGTTACACATGTTTCTTTAGGTCTTTTTTCTTTCTTTCTTTTTTTTCTTTTTTTCTTTTTTTCTTTGTTGATTTCTTTATGGGATCGAATCCAACAGTCATGACATTGATGGAATAATCTCTTAAAATTAAGTATGAGAATTAATTCCATTTTACGTGTCGATGTTTGGAACTTTGTTGGTAATAAATTTAATGATTGATTGAAGAAGTGGGATTTCCACCACCATGATTTTATTTTATTTTATTTTCTTGCTTAGGAAATTATTTGTAATGATGGGGTTAGGGGATTAGGAACATAATCTCAGGATATATTATAGTCACATAATTAATCAAATTGTAAGGAATATAATTACGTACTTCCCTCTAAATTTTAATCAAAGGCTATGCACTACTTATAATTAATCAAGCTAGCCAGAGGATTAGGGGCCATGCACATATAAATTAAAATTGAGTGGAAAAATGTCGGAATCTATAGTCACAATAACTGGTTCGGCTTCTCTCCACATTACCCATAGCTAAACCACCGAGTAGGTAGGTGCTTGATCATGAGGATCTACTAGAAGAAAGGGGATGCTTGAAAACATAGTTTTATGCCTAGCTAGGCCTAGCTGCCTAGCCCTCATGCTAGTTCTGCATGCGTATCCGGAATTGGTGATGGCACGTTGGATGAGTATGATTTAATTTATTTGCTACACGAATCTCAAAATTAAACTTATTCAATGATCGATAATATGGTGATAATGTTCATTACCAATTAAAGGTAGTGAGCAAAAGTGCTCTCTTTTCCTTTAATAACTAGCTATTAGGGATATAGTGTTTATACTCTAGTGGTAAATCACTTTATCCTTTTCAGTTACAGTAAGAGAACGTCTCGTTATTCTCTTCCTTGAATTAAAAAAACTAGAATGGAAACATCATCAAGTATACCTTTAAAAAAAAAAATATTTGGAGCTTTGTCATAGAGCTTCTTTTCTATAGATTAATAATGATTTCTTAAAATATTCAATATTATAATTAGATGCATAACTAAAGTGACATATATAAAGGACACATATGACATTGCATAACTTGAGCTCAAGTTTCCGTATCAGATCATATATATATAAAGGAAATCCTACTGATCCTAAAATACATAAATAAGTGAAGGAAGCATAAATAGCAATACAAAACTAATCCATAAGAATGCACACACACAAATATAGATAATGCTAAATGCCTAAAGCTGAGCCAAATTAGGTTTTCAATATATGTATATATATTTTAAAATTTTGATTTTTTGTGTGTCTCCCGATCCTGATCCTATATATGTATAGTGCATGAAAAATGTGATAGACAAATTCTTAACATCATACAAATGAGCTTAAATACTAATAACACACTATAGGAACACTAAAAACTAAGTTATTAGTGATTAAAATAATCCCATGAAAAGGAAAGATAAGAAAACCAATTACAAACCCTTTAAAGGGACTCATAAGATGACAAAGCTGTCTCTTTTAAGAAGCACAATAATTGTCGGCATTAGAAATATTTAAGTGGTAACAAGTTTTTTATTAGCTAACTAATTTCCTACCTAAGCTAAGTGGAGCAGGTGTTTTTGCATGCGGTTGGATTGTCATGAAGTCCAACAGTTGATAAAGATTAAATTTAAAACGTCTCGTCATGAAGAATTTTCAGATTTTAGAGAAACAAACATTTGAATGACATGCTACTATCAATATCGATATTATTACAAATTTAACTACGTGCAAAGCCCAACAGCGTATGATTTTATCACAATTACAGAATTCAATGATTGAGGGGTTAAAGAGTTTTTGAAAAAAAGGAAGAAAAAGCAACAGCACCTTCATGAGCTAAAATATATCATTTGAGGCCAACAGAGTAACTTGGCCAAGTTTCAAGTGAAAACAGAGTTTTAAAAACAACATCCATGATTCTCTCTCATGTAAAGGAAGTACATTATAAGAGAGATGGCATTTGATCGATGTGGCCAGCTTTGCTTCTACCTGGCTGCAGGTATCTGACAACAGCAGCTCATCATCTTGGTCAGGGAAGATTATGATGTGGTCCAAATGGCCCTAGCTAGTGATTTTCCCATCAGCTTTTTGACCCTCTAAAAGCAGCAATAATTGTTGCGGTATTTTGGCTCAATCTCCCTCAAATAAACCAAGCAAGGCACACAAATCAACAGTGTAAAGCTGAAGCAGGGTCCAACAACAACTACGGTACAACCGTACACGGCAAATCATCTTTTTCTATAATGTCTTTCGTTGTAAAGAAAATAGTGTTTGCACATATTTTATATATATATATTGTTCAGGAAATTACAAACTTGTAACGTAGACAATTAGGTTGAGGCTCGGATATCTCGCTCTCTATAAGGAGATTCAAGCCCACTTCTGTTTGACAGTGTCCATGAACCGGTGCAGCAGTATATCTCTTGACTTGTCCCGTCCAGGGTACAACAACCCAACTGAATCGTTGTATGATTCAAACCTATCTGCACAAAATGATGAGTCCAAAGCTCCACCACCAAAAAATAAAGAAAAATTTCCAGAGGAAAGATAAGATATGAGAGAGGCATGAGAAAGATGAGATGATAAGGGATGATTGAAATGGTGAGAAGAGAGGTGCTATTTATAGTCTCATAGGATCACCCCTAAATTAATAGGGTGGACAAACCAACAAACAAAAGTCTAAAAATTAAATGAAACGTTTAGAAATGAAAAGTGTAAAGACATCATGATTTCCACTAAAAAGAAATAATGAAAATGATAATTTGATGCAAAAAGGGGGAAAACTCTTTCTTCATCATCCTCGTTTGTCCCAAGCTTCCGTCGGCCTTTGTCATTAAATTTTAACTGTGGCGTCCGTAAGTACACTATAAAACTTGAATTCTAACCGTAGCGTGCGTAAATCGACTACTATAAAGTTATGAACGTTACAAATTAATTAATTGTGTGTATGTGCTTGCCAAGTTGATTTTGGTGTATCATATCCAATTAGTGGACAAATTTGAAAAGTGATTTGATGAAATTCAACTGTGCAACCAGAACAAGCATTAGTGAAAATCAACTAAAGGGCACTACTTATACACATGATAATGGTGGGCTCCCATGCTTTATAAGTTCGTCCAAGAATCATTTGAAGCATATTACGTCGACGTAATGCCATGTCAACATCGACTTGAAATAATGTTCTTAGTTCACATGACAATGGCATAGCCCAATCCCATCTCCTAATTCTGCTTGGATAAAAATGGGGGTCCAATTAATTTCAAATGCTCTCCATACCAAGTCTTCTTTTGATTATCAAATTTCTTACTCCTATTGGCTACTTACTAAGTGAGATCTACGTGTCAAATGATGAATTGTTTTATTTATTTTTTATTTTCTTTTAGTACAAGTGATAGTCTAAACTAGAGGGGAGGAGAATTTCTTACACACACAAATGACGCCATAGGGAATCGAATATGAGACCTCTTGTCTACAACAAGGCCCTTTTTCACTGGACTAGACCCCGTTAGCGTATTGTTTTATTTAATTAGTGGCTAGCTATGCTTTGTGTTTGTGACTCTTAATTGTGTTGAGGGAAAACCAAAAGAGGATTGGTTTTTTAAACTTTTAGGAAAAGTAATAACATTATTATTTATGCCAAGTCATTTCCACCATAGTCAAAAGGTAGACAAGGAACATGTAAGAGATCACTCAACCCATTTTTGCTTCCTAGATGATAAGAAAGCATCAGAACCCTGAAACAAAATGTGCATGAGGTGGCTGCACTATGGTAAAGTCTTGTCTAGGAGCCTCTAAGATCCTGGTGTCTCATCTTGCTTTCTTTTTGGGTAGCAAGGAAATTCATCAGAGAGCTCAATATTTACCTAGTAGTACGATATCTTAGGTAAACTCTGGATATATACAATCAATCACAAACCACACGTGTGGGAAAACAAGACATGTTTTGCACTGTCTTATCTCACTAGCATTTGTTTTATTTTATAGACATATTAACATTGAATTTTCTTACATTTCTAGCAGAAATGAAGATGAATGAAGTTGTAACTACCTTACAAAACCACAATTTGAAAGTAGAATAAATGGTAGTAAGAAATTCGTTAAATTGACTTTGCTTGCTTTGCAGGTAATTGATTGTTTGTATTTAGAATTTACTTATACTTCAAGAAAAAATAGATGGCAAGAGATTTTCACGCTATAAAAAAGAAATAGAGCGATGATCTTGGCACTCCGAAAACAATGTTAAACCGTCATATGCACTCTTCATACGTGAGAGTGTGGTGTGGTAAGTGATTTTTGGAGTGCCAAAATCTATCTCCAAAGAAACACACCTCTTCCCTAGAAAAGAATTGTGGAATGATTTAAGGCAAAGCAAGCAACAATGACCAAGCAAGCAAGCTAGAAATCCATTTGATTTGTATGTGTTTGTATTCGTAGAGTGGAAAAGGGAGGAGGGAGTGGTTAGATGGATGTGATATATATTTTTGTGGAGGATGAGTCATTAATCAGTAAGGGACTAGTGACCAAAAGGGTGCAGAGCACTTCGCTTCCTGATGGGTAGACACATGGCACAAATGGCTGGCCATATGACAAGGGTGCACACAGGCCCATGGACCAAATATGCCCTACCACCTGTTTGTTTTTATCCCACACCCAGGCCCTGCTCACTTGTATCAATTCTCAACGAAGCTCTTCCACTCCCTTTTGCTATAGTTCCATTAGACCCTAGTGCCCTAGAAGATAGGTAGCAATTTGCTGTCCTTTTCTTTTACTCTTTGTAGCTGGGAAATACTAGCAACCTTTCCTCTAACCTTCTCTTTTGGACCTTCTCCCTTCTCTTCATGACACGTGTCATATTCTACACTTAAAACAATGTCATTATTACATTAGACAACCTTTATGTCAAAATCTCCATTTTTTTAAGTGTAGAAAATGACACGTGTCATGAGGAGAAGGGAGAAGGTCCAAAGAGAATGTTAGAGAGAAGGTTGCTAGAATTCCTCTTTGCGTTTATTTGGTTACTGAGAAAACGCATGAAATTGCAAGGAGGATTTTGAGCCAGAAATTTAGGTTGGTAAGATTTTTACATTTAACATTAAATTAAGTTGTGGTTGTAATTTCAACCAATACCAAATGAGGAGGATTTGAGCCAGTAATTTAGGTTGGTTAGATTTCAACACTTGACTTTTAATTAAGTTGTGTGGTTGTTGTATATCAACCAATACCAGATAGTCCATACAAGTCAGATTTCCTCAACCCTTCTGTGAAATTTCATTGTGGAAGCTTTCCACCCAACAACATCCACCATGTTAAATTACTCGGCAGTTACCTCTAAAAACAACACGTCTCTCTCTCTCTTACTTTTTTTTATCCATTTGTTTTAATTTGTATACAAGCGATACTAGGGAAAGTGGTATTGTGGCAAGGGAGAATAGAACCTAAGGCCTCGAGTACAAGGGCAAATGCTATTAAACACTTGAGCTACAAGCCCCTTGCCTACAACACATCTCTCTTTATCTACACTATGATTGAGTAACAGTGATTCAACTCCGAGGGTTGGCTACGTATTTGAGCTTTGATGCCACATTGGTACTGAATTCGAAAGCAACATAAAAATAAAAAAATCAACCAGATGGACAGAAATGAAACTTGAAACCTTTCCCGACATTATTATAAACGAAAGGCCTCAAATTCATGGATAGACGGGATTCGAACTTCAAACTTCTCACAAAATTTTCATACAAGAAAGGTCTCAAGTTCATGGCATATGGTGGTGTGGTGTCCCCTAAATCAGACCGCTCCAAGGGTACAAGAAAAGCCCGATTGTTCTCTCATTCTAAATCAGTCAACTGACAAGTACGAAACCTGATATTGAATTGTTTTGTTCAGGACAAAAATTGCGAATTAAATTAAAATAAAACATCAAAACGCAAGAGGGATTGCGTTTAGTCTATTACCCTGTTATTCTCAAACTTTAAACTAGAAAAGATTGAAAAGACAACCAATACAACTTAAATAGTTCTGTAAAGCATAAAACCATTCCCTGTTTTTGAAACTAAGACATAAAACACGAAGCAAACAAGAACATTGAGAACATTGAGAACGAAATCAAATGATTCATTCGAAAGGTATATCTGATTTTCTCTGTCTAACAACCTTGATTTGGGTTAAGCATGGATGACAAACGGTTTGTTTCCAAATTAAAAATGGTTGGCAATCTGACATGGTTGAACTGAACTACAAAAACTTACAAGCATTACACAAACCACCAAGAAATCCACATACAAGTTTTTTTTGTAGAAAGCCTAACAACGGGGATCAAATATAAACACAAAGTATAGAGAATTCTGCATGACAAAACAAGATACAGTGTAAGTACTACCAGTGAAAGTACATCCACTTGCAATTAAGGTTGTCAATACATAAACTACTCATAAAATGACAACCAACGTATATTTGTTTTAGAAAAGCGGTAAATCTAAAGAGCTCAACCTCCATCACAATGAAAACACACTGTAGCCTTAGTTCATGCATTTGCTAGATTGGCCATCATTTCCCCCTGGAATTTGCAAAAGAGATTGTCAGAGAGAGAGAGACAGACAGATAGACAGACAGAGACAGACAGAGACAGACAGACAGAGACAGAGACAGAGACGGGCAGTGCGAGAAACAGAGTTTCAATTCACTTACGTGTTCATCATCAGAGTTATGTTGTCTCCTTTAAGAAGAATCCTTCCTGAAATAATTAAAACAAAACAGAAACAATTTAAAGATTGCACAAACATAGGGCAGCAGAAGAGCGAAAGACGAGGAGACTCACCCAATGACTTTCTGGTGTTTTTCTTGATGCTGACTTCTTCGGCCTCATCGAGAACCAAATTCATGTACTCATCAAAACCCTATCAAACCCAGATCACCACCAAAGAGATGGTCAGATATATAGACACAACATATACGCTGACATAAATAAGGGGAATAGATAGAGACAGAAAAAGAAAAAGAGAAAGTTGGCATATATCAGAATGCAAATTACATCATTTCTATGTCAGCTTCTGAACTATGACAAACATTTGTTAAATAAATGGAAGAAAATAAAATATCAAACTAGATTATAGCACAAATATGAAATATGGAGATAATCAAGCAGAGCCAACACATCCTCAACCGTAAGAAAATTACGAATATATGGTTGAAGCCATTGGGTACAAGGCACCACAAAAGGAAAGATAAAGTTGTGTGTTTGTAAATGCGTTGAGAGAAAAAGTTGGACAATATGAAAGCCCTTTATAGAAAGAAAAAAAAAACCAAAACCTACACGTAAAATTGAAAAATCCAGGATATCCTGCTCATTGCGTTATTACTGACATTTTCTACTTCTCTACCTTTTTTCCATTGATGTAGGATATGGGTGAATGGAGTATTTAGGTAGTTTAGCAGACGCGAAAACAATGGAAAACAGAAAATTGAACAAAAGGGATAGGTCTGGAATCACTCCAGGGGTTTGGCTTCACACCAAGTAGTCTCCAATCTTTGGAAAATAAACTTTTCTTTATATCTCAACAACTCAACTCCATAATGAATTACATGAGAGGGTTATTTATAGCAAACTAAAACCTAGAGACAATAGGATAAAAAAAAATCCCTTCCTAAAACAGAATTCTAACCTAAATAAAATAGGAAACTTATAAATCCTACTAAAATCTGGAAAACTTAAAAATCTTACTAAAATCTGGAAAACTTAGAGAACAAGTTAGAAACTAATCGCAGGAATAAAAAATGGCTAGATTTAAAGACCAAATTAAATGACTTCCTCTTCCATCTCTTTCTTTTGTAAACCCTAATGGGTTTGACAAAGATGTCCTCATCATCCATCCTCATCAATGACTAACATATTCATCTAGCCACGTAAAATGTAACTTTTAACCCATTCATAACATTTAACAATTATATTAGACCCACAAGTTGAAGACAAGTATGATTAGTTTTGTCAATTTGGAGCAATTTAAATTCTAAGGGCAAATTCAATTTTATAATCCACGTGCAACAACTTGTAACAAACAAATGTTGTTAGCACACAGCTCTGTCTATTCTATACCTTTCTGCAACCGATTGATCCATTTTAATGAAGCCAAGGAGCCCTTATACAACCCTAAGTGCTAGTAGAGATTCTAGAGAATTGGGCAAAAGGGAAGAAGGAAAGAAGGAAAAGTTCCAAGGCCCTATATGAAATCAAGGCTTTGAAATCTATTCCCTATACTAAGCCTCTTTATGATTTAGAACCCACCGGTTTGTAGACAATAATTTGATCTTGGCCATAGTTACAAAATTGGAACTGAATCTTCCATGTTTCAACGAAAGTCCCTTTCATATAAGCACTCCATACGAGAACAGAGTAGAAGCATGTCTCAACAAGGGAAACATGTTTTACCAACTGACGAAGACTAGCTGTTGGAAGACAAATAGAATATACTGAAAAACTAATAATATCCCAGATCAGCGGCTTCCACATCTTTCTTTGGCTTACTTTAGGAGGAAAACTGGTTTTCCACTCAAGTACAATAATCATTCATAGCAGAAGGTCATACTTCCGCACCCTAATTAGACAAATACAACTCCCGAAAAATCCCTGCAGTATTCTTAAGATCTACCAAATAATTAGTCATTCCACAATGCACCTCCAATTATGTCATTAAAATTAATATGATGCCTAAAGAACCCCAATTCTTGAACCCACCAGAATAAAAGCTAAAAGCCTAAAACTACAAGCTATCCAATACTGTGTAACCTCCACAACCAATAATGTATAACAGCATCAATCACACAACATAATAGACGATAAGAACAACATGAGCTTTTAATCAAAAGCATAAGCCAAAGGGAGAATAAATACATCAGCATTCAGTATCACTCAGTGGAACAGTTAAATTGAGCACTACTTCTATCAAAATTCGTTTAAGCTCAATCATATGCGGAAAGTAGAAATTTAATTCCCAATTTGGTTAGATCACTTAGAAAAAAAAAATATTATCAATATGAAGAAAAGATAACAAATTTAAAAAATAAAACTCAATTTTTGCTAATAAGCATCTAGCAACATGTACAAAAATAACTCTAAAACCCTAGTTGCCTAATACAAATTGGTTTGGAAATAGAAGAGAAAACAAACTTACAATGATTCGGCCTTCAATCCTCAGGTCCTTTTGCTCAAAGAGCCAAATCTGAATGCGGGCTTTCTGTAACAAAAAAAATTCAAAATTCAAAACCCCAACAATAAAATCACCCGCGATGGGAGCTTTCCGAAACAAATCCAGATGACAAAATCAACCAAATAGAGTGACAAGGATGACTTACACTTTGAAGGAACCTGAAAATCAAGTTCTGCAGCAAAAACACCAAAAGAAAAAAGAAGGAAATTCGTCAGTGAATCATAACAAAATGGACAAAAACGCTAAACAAAACAAAGATTAAGAAGATGGAGAAGGGCACGTACAATGGGTTGGGTCATAATCCTCTGAACTTTGGTGCTCGCCATGGCTGCGAAATTCAATGGGTTTCGCGTCACAGACAGAGGTTCTAGTCGAAGAGACTTTGAAAACCTAGCGAGCTCAGTTTTTTTTTTTTTCTTTCTATTTGCTGAAATTGAAAGACAAACCCGCCTTTTTATTTTTGTCAAAAACCGCCTTTTAATTGGCTTCAAGAAATAGAAGAGCTACTTAACAAAACAAATAAGGGTTATTTACTCAAATGGTGATCAAACTTTAGGGCCGATTTGGCATTGTTGTGCTGTAAAAATAATCGCTGTCAAATTTGCTGTGAGAGAAAGCAGTTTGATGTTTGGTAAACTTTTTGTTAAAAATGTTGTTGGTACTAATTCCCGCATAATCATTAAACCCAGTGCCTCTTTGAAAACTAAGTCCTGCATAATCAATAAATGAAAGCACCTCATTAGCTGTTTTTCCTTATAGCTTTCTCTCACAGCAATTTTTAACAATAAGTGATTTTCTCATAGTTTACCAAACGGGCTGGGCTTCCCAATTTTTTTTTAAAATCACTTATCACCCCAAATAAGTAATGTCAAACTGGCACTTATACCCTACTTGTATTTTGGTCCCTCAACTAAATTATTCGCTCAAATGGTCTACCAATTCTCTATTATTCGGCAAATTGGTCCACCGTTACATTTTGTCAAAATTGTCGTTAAATATGAGGGCAAATTGGTCATTTCGTTCTCTCTCTCTTTCTCTCTCTCTCTCTCTCTCCCCTCTCTCTCTCTCAAAGTTAAATGAATATTTGGGCCCAGTCATATTTCTTTCACCAAAAGCATAGGTTGTTGAAGTTGGGAGGGCCAAAGGTCTTTGGGTCTACTGACATCCCTTTCCCCAAAAGCATAGGTTGGGGTGAGATCTTGCTTGGGTGTTTAAGTAGCTTACAAACAAGGAAAAGAAAATACAAAAATAATTAGATGTTTGGGTTAAGCCATAAGTGGTGGGAGGAGGAGGGGTTTGTTGCAAAAAGGGGGAAGGGGCGAATGGGAGAGAGAGAAAGAGAGGGGGAAAATAGAAGTGGGGAGGGGTTTGGGTTTGGGTTTGTGGGGGAATAGGGGAGAAGAAATCGGGAGAAGGGGGTGCTGGGTTTGGGTATGAGGATTTTTTCTTTTTTTTTCTTCGATATTTTCTAATTTTGTATTAATTTTAATCCTATTTTTAGTTTTAAATTATGTAAAGTCTTATTTACCCTAAAATTTGATTAAATTTAACGGAAAATTAGACAGTGGGATCAATTTGCCGAATAATAAAGAGTTGATGGACCATTTGAGCGAATACCAAAATGCAATTCGTGTATAAGTTTGAGGACCATTTGAGTAAATAACTCAAACAAATAAATAAAGAGCTACAAACATGAACCCGCCCATTTAGAATATTTCAGTCCATCTACTCCAGCAGTACTCCAAGCCCAGACCCAAGCCATATTGGGCGTTCCAATTGTCATGTGCTATGAGCGATACCTGGGACTCTCTACAATGGTTGGGAATAAAAAGAGGCAAATGTTTTGTACTATTAAAGATCGAATATGGAAGAAAGTACCTAGATGGGAAGGTAAGTTAATATTGAAAGTTGGGAAGAAGGTTTAATCAAAGTTGTATGCCAAGTCATGCCTCCGTATTCAATGAGTGTCTTCCGTTTGCTTGTTCGATTCTGTAGTGAAATTAAAAGTATTATTTCAAGGTACTGGTAGTTGAAAGTAATGGGCAGAGGCATTCATAGGAAGAACTGGAAAACTATGTGCCAACATAAATTTGATGGAGGGATGGGCTTTCGTGATTTGGTGAGTTTTAATCAAGCTTTGTTGGGTAAACAAGGATGGAGATTGCTAGAGCTCCCTAATTCTTTGGTTGCTTGTATGTTAAAAGCTAGATACTTCCTTGTTTGTGATTTTATGAGTGCTCAAGCAGGATCATCTCCTTCTTTTACTAGGCAGTCTATCTGATGAGGAAGGGAGTTATTAAGCCATGGGCTACGATTGTTTATTGGAGATGGGAGTTATGGGGATGCCTAGGTCCCTCATAACATAGCTTAGACTGTTCAATCTCCTCCTCAACTTCCTACAGATGCTAATATTTTTCCCAAAACCCTAGCTCCCGAGGCTCTATAAATACAAGGCTATGCAAGGCATGAGGTAAGACATTCTAAACTCTCAAATTACTGCATAAATTCCCCTCATTGCCGCCACCTCTCTCTCTCTCTCTCTCTCTCTCTCTCTCTCTCTCTCTCGTACATAAGGCTCCGGCCACCACACATGGCTCCGGTCACTCGGTTCTCTCCTCGCGAGAGCTCTGTACCCGTTTTAGCTATTATTTCTCTACGAATAATCAAACTAACTTAGGCATTGGAGGGCCTTTGGCCAACACCCCTGGGTGTGGTCCTTTTACTCTGATTGGTTTTGCAGGGAGAAATAGTTCGAGGAAGGAGAGAGGGGAATATATTGATCGAATATTCTAATGGCATGTTTACTAATCCGTAATCAGATTAGGATGAATTGAATTGAGGAGGAGTTAGATTGAGGAGAATTAGATTTCGAATTCCTAATGAAGTTGTTTACTAAACCATATGGATTGAGTAGAGTTAGATTCTAGATTCGTATTGAAGTTGTTTACTAAACCATATGGAATTGGGGTACAAGTGGTACTAATTACTAAAATGTCCTCGTTGTTGGGTTAAAGTAGATGACACATTTGGAATTTTGAAAATTGTGTGAGGATTTTAAGTGTAAAAAAGATGAATTCCTAATGGGTTAATTCTCCAGGAATTAGGACACCACATCCTACCCAAGAATTGAATTCCTCCAAAATCAGGAATTCAATTCCTAATTTTGTGTAGGCCCCACTTACTTTTCAATTCCTTGATGTGCAGTAAACGCAGGAATCCTCCATAAGTGGAATTCCAATTCTTGATTAGTAAACACACCATAAGGGACGAAAATCACTCCCACAAATTGGTGATTTCATTGAAAGCACGAGTTACACTCAACGTGTGCTCAAGGAATCTATTCCTCCAATTTTCCAATCAACTAAAGCCTTTCAAACAACCATCGTTGGAAGCAAGCGCACTAGGAGCAAAACTGCCGCTACGACGCTCTCTATGGCAGATCCGGTCCCACCTCCTCACGGTTTCATGGTGGAAACTGCACCGCCACCATAAGAAATAGTGGCTGGAATTTCACAGCCACTTATTGCCGCACTACCATAAGGCTCCGCGGCCTCCACAACTTTGCCGCATCTTGAAATGGCTTCTAGGGCACCTTTGCTTTGCCAAACCGTGGCCCCTCCACTTGTTGGCTCGTCCAGCCACGCCCCTATGGCGACTTCCGCCATCTTGCAGCAAGGACTAAATGACGACGCCGCCGCACAAGATCACCTCAACGTCGTCATTAGAACAAATCCGGCCTTTCCCTCATTTCCTATCACACTTGGCGTATGCCACATGTAAGACCTGTGTCTTGGGAAGCAAGAACGGTGAGCAATCCCACATCACTCAGGGAGGGAAGGTGATGTGCCTTATATGTGTGGGCACGTCTCTATCTACCAAGATGCCTTTTGGGAGCTCACTGGCTTCAGATTCCATAGGAACTCCGAAGTTAAGCGAGTTTGGGCTAGATCAATTCCCGGATGAGTGACCCACTGGGAAGTTGCTCGTGAGTTCCCAGAAACAAAACCGTAAGGGCGGGGGCCCAAAGTGGACAATATCTTGCTAAGGGAGTCGGGTTGTGACATAATGGTATCAGAGCCTGACCTCGACCGGAAATGTGCCAGTGAGGACGCTGGGCCCCAAGGGGGGTGGATTGTAAGACCCGTGTCTTAGGAAGCAAGAACGGTGAGCAATCCCACATCGCTCAGGGAGGGAAGGGTGATGTGCCTTATATGTGTGGGCACGTCTCTATCTAGCAAGAGGCCTTTTGGGAGCTCACTGGCTTCGGATTCCGTAGGAACTCCGAAGTTAAGCGAGTTTGGACTAGAGCAATTCCTGAATGGGTGACCCACTAGGAAGTTGCTCGTGAGTTCCCAGAAACAAAACCGTGAGGGCGGGGGCCCAAAGCAGACAATGTCTTGCTAGGGGAGTCGGGTCGTGACACCACAAGTGAAACCCTAGCCCGTATGCATTTGGGACCAACACAATTTTCTCCTTTCGATCCACGCAGTCAAGCATACCTTAGCCTTAGAGTAGATGAACTCATGCAGAGGCTGGACAACCAAAATGACCTGGTTGGTCAGCTCCTCAAGAAGATCGACTTGGCTCGAGGCCTTGGCCTTGGATATCAGGGCGAAGAGAGAAGAATGAACCAGCAGACCAGTCCACAGTTCGAGAGATCCCAAGCCGGTCAGATAGTGACAAGCAGACAAGGAAGAGAACGAGATCGTGTTGACGAGACTCAGACATCTGCAAGCCGTACTCTGAGTAGGTTGATGATTCGTTCGAGGTTAGGTCCAAGAACCAACGTGCACAAGAGGCTGGGTCCACAGTCCAATGTCCACGCTTGCTTGGGCCCACAAGGAAGTATCCATTATAGGCTGGGCCCACAAGGAGCACGAGTTCATGAACAATTGCATGATGAATGCAACGACCGACGCTCACCAACCCGCTCGAGAACCAACTCACAGCGATAAGCCGTAGAAGAATCCTCATAAGTTCAATCTACTAATTTGTCTCATGGGCAAAACAACCAAGGGGATCAACCCTTGGAAGGTGAGGAGAAAATTAGCCAATGACGCTCGAGACACCGACCCGAGCCACCAGCACTGTGGGCAGAAGATGTCGATAGGCTAGTGAATGATCGACTCCAAAGTCTCCAACTTAAAGAAAGCACAGAGGAAGCCCTGCTTAGGGAATTTGATCGAGTTAACTTATCGCCTTTTATCGACGAGGTGGAGCAGGCTGCACCTCCGAAGTAGTTCACGACGTCATCTATCACACCGTTCAAGGGGGACACTAACCCCGAGAGCTATTTGAAGCACTTCAAGAGTGTCATGATCCTGTACATGGCATACGACGTCCTGATATGCAAAGTGTTCGCGATGACTTTGAGATGAGCAGCTCAGGACTGGTTCCACACTTTACCATTCGAATCGATTGGCAGCTTCAAGAAGTTCGCCCTCATTTTCACAAAGGAGTACACCTCCTACCGGACGGTCAGAAAGCACCCAGACCACCTGTTCAACATGCACAAGAAGCCAGACGAGTCTCTTCGAGAATACCTCAAAAGATTCAAGGTTGAAAAGGCGAACATCATATGATGCAATGATCTAATTCCATGCTCAGCTTTCAAGAAGGGCTTGCCAACCGAGCACGAGATATACTGTGAGCTGGCTATAACTCCAAGCCAAACATTAGCAGAAGTCTTCGGGACGACATAATGCTACACGCTCTAGTACGATGACCGTATTTCCAAGAAGAAAGTTAGCAAGCAGGCTGACCACCCGACAAGGCAGGCAAGCCAAAAGAACAACAAGTTCGACCCACAAACGCAACCTCACTCTCGAGCGAGTCGTGATCATCGAAGCCCCACTGGGAAGGCCCATACGTATCAACCGACCAGGGGGCAAGGGTAGCTACACTCTAATCGACACGTCTCCAGACGTAGTCCGAACGGACCACTCACATCAACACGTCTTCGGACATAGGCCAAACATGCCACTCTCATCGATACATCTTCGGACGTAGGCTAAACGGGCCATCACATCGACAATTCCCATAACGTTTAATCGACACATCTCTGGACGTAGGCCAAAAGGGCCACTCACATCGACTCGTCACCGGACATAGGCCGAACGGGCAACTAACATCAACAAGTCTCCGGACGTAGGTCGAACAGGCCACTCTCATCGACATGTCTTCGAACGTATGCCAAACGGGCCACTCACATCGACAAGTCTCCGGACGTAGGTCGAACGGGCCACTCTTATCGACACATCTCCGGACGTAGGCCGAACAGGCCATTCACATTGACACGTCTCCGGACATTGGCCGAACGGGCCACTCACATTGACATGTCTCCGGACGTAGGCTGAACGTGCCACTCTCATTGATACATCTCTAGACGTAGGCCGAACGGGCCACTCACATCGACACGTCTCCGGACGTAGGTCGAACAGGCCACTCTCATGGACACGTCTCCGGACGTAGGCCAAACGGGCCACTCTCATCGACATGTTTCCGGAAGTAGGCTAAACGGGCCACTCTCATCGGCATGTCTTCGGACATAGGCCAAACATGCCACAACCCTGAAACACTCAAGCAGTTCATAAGGCACTATGCGAATTGAAGTTAGAAAAAACAACTGAAATTCCATAGTAGAGTGGCCAACTGGCCAAGTTCAACAAACAAAAGATGGTCAACCGAGACCAATTATCCCAGTAGGTGGCCTCTGGTCAGTGACCTACTCGGCAGCCCCGGTTGCCTGCTCTGCAACATATGCACCACCATCGACCTGCTCAGCAGCTCTATTCACTTGCTCAGCAACCCCATTTGCTTGCTCGGCGCCAGCGCCTTCATCATGTTCAGCTACCTGCTCGGTAGCTCTATTCACTTGCTCAGCAACCCCATTTGCTTGCTCGGCGCCAGTGCCTTCATCCTGTTCAGCTACCTGCTCAGCAGCCCCAACTGCTTGCTCCGCAACATCTGCGACATCATCGACCAGCTCAGCTGCTCAGCAGCCCCATCTGCTTGCTCGGCGCCAACTCCTACATCCTATTCAGCTATCTGCTCTGCTCAGCAGTTCTAGTCACCTGCTCAACATCCCCCCCATCTGCCTACTCAGTAACATCTGCGCCTTTATCATGTTCAACTATTTGCTCAGCAGCTCTAGTCACCTACTCAGCAGCCAGCACCATTCACAGAACTTGGTAGGGATGTTCCGAGCCTAATGAACCTTGGCCATGTCCGAGTCGAAATAGACCTTGGTAGAGTTAAATTGAGTCATTATCTTTGTAAACACAACTGAAAATCTTGTAATCTACGAGAAAACTTGTAAACTTTCTACTTTTATACTTGTTTTTCTTGACTTTTAATCCTAACAATGTACTATAAAATCCATGGCCATGTTAGGAAAAGAATACAAATTTATAATACTTCTAGGATGTCTACGAAAGTACAACCATGTAACATAGAGTTCAACAATTAATATAGTTCATATTTTAGAAATTGATTTTACACTTGCAATTGGATATGCAATAAGGTATACAATTGAATTGTTCTTTTCAACTAATTACATAAACAAAACTCGAGGTGAAAAAATTTGATGGATAAAGACTTTGAAGCTCTCAAATAAATGTTGATGTGCATTCACCAATTCTATGAAACAAAAGAAACAAAAATTAAAACTATCAACCTCAATTGATTTTTAAAAACTAGGGTTAATTACAGTTTAGTACCATGTGGTTACACTCTTAAGACATGTTAGTCCCTATCTTCTCAATTTTTACAATCATATACCCCGATCTTTTAAATTTGTTACAATCTGATTCCGCCGTTAGGGTTTCTGTTAGATCTTCCGTTAGTTGCTTATGTGGCACTTATAGGTCCCACATTTTAATATATATTTTTAATTTAGGTGTAATAAAATATTTAAAACTCAATTATAAAATAAGAAATTTAAAAAAACCAAATAGCCCCAAGCCACCCCCTTCCTCGACCGCAATCCCTAGCCCCATGCCACAACCCAGATTCTTTCCAACTCAGAGCCTCAAGCCATCGCCCCACGCCACAGCCCAGATTCCCTCTCTCTCTCTCTCTCTCTCTCTCTCTCTCTCTCTCTCTCTATGTATTTTCCTGTCCCCAAAACCCAGACCACTCCCGGCCTCGGTAGCAACCCACGCCCCACTCCCACCCCCAGCCAAGCACATGAAATTTCCCCAAACAAATCAATAGAAATAGAAATTGGGTGTATGTTGTTTCTCTATAACTTTTCCAAAAAAAATTGCAGAACTAAAAAAAATAAAAAAAGGTCATTCTCTTTAGCGAACCCATGACATAACCCACTCATACTGCCATCGTCCCCATCTGAGGCTTCTTTGCGATTCGTGGTGGAATTTAAAGAAACAACGCTGTGACGGTGCCATGCTAATACGCCGGCGCTTGTTGGAAGCACCTGGGCCTCAGCCACTACGACCTGAGAAAGGAATTCGCCATCTTCGATCTCGATGACCAAGCTCTTCGCGTCAGTCTTCATCTCTCTGAGTTGTGCTGGAAAAGAATGGGGGACAAAGCGATGTCGTTGGAACAGTTGGCGAGGCGGAGGGAGAGTGGACCGGAAAAAATGGTGGTCGTGGTGGAGAGAGTTTTAAAATTTTTTTTAATTAATATTTTAATTAATTAATTTTTTTTTTAAAATATGGGACCCACAAGGTGCCATGTATGCAACTAACAGAGAGATATAACGAAAACCCTAACTGAGGAACCAGATTGTAATAAATTTAAAAGATCGGGCTATGTGATTGTAAAAATTGAGAAGATAGAGACTAACATATCTTAAGGCTGTAACCACACAGTACTAAACTGTAATTAACCCTAAAAACTAAGCATAAAATGTGGAGGAATTAACCACAACTAGCCATCATAATTCATATAAATAAAACCAACAACTCATAATGAAATTGAGTAAACCTACAATAAGGTGACATATTGAAATAATAATAAAAAGTCTCTAAACCGATTCTCATAAAAAAAGAGTCCAAAACGGTAACTTTAGATATATAAAAGTAAACAAATGTCATTGCGAAATTCATAAGCATGTTTTCGTGAGTCAAATAGAATAAACTCAATTGAAAAATAACATTTCAAATCATATATATATGCCAATTTCCAAACATGAAGGCCTTAATTGGATGACCATTATGCAATTGCATTTGCGTTAAATGTTAATAAAAGGTGAAAATTTGACAATTTGTATAACCGGTAACCAATTTGTAAACAAAAAATATGAAGAAAAAAAATGATTGCGTTAAATATCCACAATCAGCTGAGCCTCCATTGTTCGTCCTGAAAGAGTGAAGGGTAACATCCAAGTCGACAGGCCCAACTGGTAATGGGTTTACTCTTGGTTTTTGAATTAATAATCGAATTTAAAGTCTAATTAAGTAATTTAATGGATTAATTCATAGTCAGAAGGTAATATCTGACTATGATCCAGAAGGGTGGTTAGACGTGGAAATATCACTCAAAAACAAGAAAAAATAAAATAATAATGCACCACCAAAAACCAAAGACCAATACCTCGCTTCAAGTCTTTAATTTAAGTTGTACGTCTCAAAGTCGTCGCCAAACTTTGTATTAAATCAGAGTCAACTCAAACTTGGGGTTTCATTTGATTTTGATTTCATGGTTTGTTTGTTTGGTGGTGTCCAAAGTCAAAAGCTCGATGCAGCTCTCTTCTTCTCTACTTAATAGTAATACTTATTGTTGGGAATTTGTAAACCATACGTTTTGTTAGGTTGAAGCCACCACCACCCCATTTGCCATTTCATTTGTTTCAATCAAACCTGACCAAGTTGGGCCACTTGGGATCTCTCTCTCTCTCTCTCTCTCTCTCTCTCTCTCTCTCCCAAGTCCGCTTGTTGACAAAGTCGCAAATTACAAAACCTACTAATTTCTCAGTTCAATATGATGAATGGGTCTAATCGGATATTAAGTGATCAGGTGTTTGCTTGACCATCAAACTAATCGTGGCGCGAACAAAGTCATTTGATGTTATATTTGCATAGTTGTATTAAGTAATGATTGGAAATTAAGATTATTTGAAGACATGATGATGCAGCGTATTCTTTTGAACAAGCAGAAACAGTCCAAGAAGCGAAGACCCATGACTCAAAAGTCTGCTAAAACTGAAAGAGACAGGGCAACGTGGATAATTGTTGCTAAGCATAGTTTAAGGACTGCATGCATTGGATATATAATGCTTAATTAGCGAATGGTTTAATAGCAATTAATCCCATCTCATTCAATCAAAGTAGAAGTAGTCCCTCCCTCTAATAGCAATTGATAGTCATCAGCTCAATTAATTAACTTTAATTTTTGACAATTTGCAACAAGTCATGTGTTGTGTGAAAGCATGAGAGATTCCTTTATTCAAACACTACTGGTACTACTACTGGGTCTACACTCTAGATCAGAAGACAAGATATATATCATTTGTGTTGCTGGTTTTGCTGCTGCTATTCTAATTTTTAAATCAAAGTCTAAATAAATATCCATTGAAAATTGGAACGTGACATGAAGAATGAGCTAGCTAGCTATGAGATCATGTCATGTGGTCCTTGTTTCACAGCGGCCGGGTTTCTCTCTCTCATCGAAACGTGCTGCCTAATTTATAATTTGCAAGGATTAATTTGTGATTTCTAGTGATGAAATGATGACTTTTGCAATATCTTTTGTCAAAATGGCAGCTAATCTAATCTAATCTAATCTCTCACTTTGGGAAGTCACCAGGTTCAGAATTCCATTCCCGATGGTTTCTAGGTAATGTCGAAAAGAAAAAAAATATTAACTGAGTCAAGTCAACTGTGAGGTTCATATTAATTGAGATAGCTCTAGCTGAACAACCACTCCAACGAACTTGGTTGTGAGTTAATAGCCTAGCTATAGCCCACGTGGTTGTGAGTTAATAGCGTAGAAGCTTCTTAATTCAATTCATAATACATATATATTTATATATCTTCATTTTGTTTTTCTAAGGAAGTCGGCAAAGGCAAAAGTTTCGTTCGTTGTTATTGGGCATCACAGAGTGATTTGTTTACTTGGTATATGTTTTGGTAATTTGATTTCTAGTTTGTGTTTGATGATTTGATTTAAGAATTGGATGTTGGTTTTAGAGATAACTTAGGATCGTCCACTCTAACATGTTAAAATATGAATGTTTCGATTATAGGTTTACACAAGTCTATAATTAGTCAACTACACTAATCAGAAAGTAAATCTCCTAATTAGTCTACTCAGTCATTCCTATTAATTACAAATACTTCTCCACCACTTATTTAGTCTAGCAGGATTAGTTTGGAATTTAAAGCTTCATTTATAAAATTATTAACTGGGTCCCATTACAGTAGTGACGAATAGACTTGGTAACCATTTTCCTGAATGAGTCAAAAAAAAAAAAAAAAAAAAACCTCCAAATTCCAAGCCCAAGCATGCCGGCATGCAATGCAGGGCCAGAATTTCTTAATGAAGAAGATATCTTCATCTGTGTCGTCCTCCAAGCAAACACAGATATCTTTTGTCGCCGTCGAAGACATGTTGTTAGGGGGTTACGGGAGTTACCATAGTTAAGGGTCTTCAATGACAATACATTAGTGTTTTACCTGTTATGTTGTTATTACCCTTTATTAGGATATAATGGGTTTTCCGTTTCATTGTAACCACTAGGAAGATATCTTATAGTTTGTGTATAAATATAGGTTGTAATATCTCAAATGTTATCATTGAATATATAGTTTCTACATGGTATCAGAGCTAATGGCTAACACCGATTAGCAATCCTCTAGTTGCCAACATTGAGAGTCGTTGGCGCTCCTCACCCATAAGGATGTTTGTTTTGTATAGTCCTTTTTCCTCTCCTCTTCTAAAAGATGAATATGTTTTTTTTCCTCTCTTCACAGCCTAGTGCCTCTTCCACTCCTTAGATACCTAGTCCCACTCCTCATCCATGTATGTCTCTTGACATGATGGCCATATCTCTGTTTTCCCTCGGAGACCACACCTTTCTATCATTGGTTTCTCTCTTTCTCTTGAAATCTCTCTCCACTTATTTGTCTCCGTCGTGCCGTCTCTCTTGCCGAGTTGTCTCTCTTCCCTCCACGAGCCTCGTCAACACTCGCCGAGCCTTATCCTAGTCTGCAATCCTGGTTTCTCTCTCTCATGTTTTTTTTTTCTGATGGTTTCTCTATCGTGGTTTCCATATTTTCCTTTTGTTTGTTGATGATGCCCGTCGTCGTTCACCTAGTCGTCTCTCTTTCCTCCGCGAGCCTTGTCAATGCTTGCCGAGCCTTCTCTGCCGTGCTACACTGCTGCTATTCCCTTTGCACAACCCCTGTTTCTTCCTCTATGTTACCGACTTGGTATCAGTCATTCAAGCCCTATCACTGTGTTGCCGCCTTGGTATTGGACTCTCACGCTCTATCTCTGCTCAATCTGTGTTCTCCTCCCCTCTTAAGCCCAATTCTTTCTTTGATTTTACTGTTGGTCTATGTCTTCTTTGTTGTTCTCTTGCGCTGCCTTTCTTCTTCTCTGTTACTGGGGATTGTCTTCTTTTCTTTATAATTCTTTCCTTTCCTTTTAAATGGGTTGTCTCTCGCATCTTGTGTTCTCTCTCCCTCTCTTGACTGCTTTCTCCTTTTGATGGGTGTTAACTTTTCTCCTCTCTTTTTTTTTCTCTCCTTTTTCCGTCTTTATTTTGACAAGATTTTCTCTCTAGGTGTTTTGCCCACACTCTCTTTTCCTTTCTATGTCTCACTTGGTTTCCTCCTTTATTTTATTTTTCTGGGTCAATAATCCCTCTTTATTTTATTCTCTATGGGCCTCTATGCTCTTGTGATGATCCTTTCTATATTACTTCTCTTTTCCCACGTGGTTTTCTTCCCCATACCTTATTCTATTGTTTCTATGGTGCTTTTTAATTCAAACTTCCCCATGCTCTCTTTTTCATGCTCGCACAAAACACATTGGGATTTATTATCATTTTGTTCGTGAACGAGTTGCTTATGGCAGTCACAAGGTTCAATTCGTTCCGTCGACGTTTCAGCTTGCCAATGTTTTCACCAAAGGATTATCAGTTGACCGGTTTTCACGTCTTATTTCCAAACTTAATATACAGTTTCTACACATGTTAATAGGAGACCAAATGATGCAAATTGAATCAACATTTATGAGTGTTGACCAAATGCTTGCCCATTTTCTCAAACTCCTATTAAGGACACAAATCGTACATAAGATTTAAAGCTAAAAAGAGCAGGCAAATCGAAAGAGAAAAACAGTAATTTAAATATATGTGCGAGTGCATGAGACAAACCCAGGTAGCTTAACAATGATGACAAACCAGAAGCACCTTCTATCTTTCTTCTTCATTCTTTCGTTGGCCGGGCTTCGGAGTATCCAGCTTTCAATGGCAATGGAGGTGATACGAATACCAGTCGGGGTAGTTCTTGACTTGAATTCCTCTGTTGGAGCGATTGCAGAGAGCTGTATGACCATGGCACTCTCAGATTTTTATGCTAAGCATGCTCATTATCGAACAAGGCTTGTTCTTCGCACCCGGGATTCAGCGGATGATATTGTTACTGCAGCATCTGAAGGTGGATTAGACACTACCTTCTTTCCAGCTATATATTTTTGGCCACACACACATACACTCAGGCTTATGATCTTAGCTAATTAATTTAATTCACTCACCATTTGTCTGTTGAATTCATGCAGCCTGGTATATGATGAAGAAAGAAAAAGTGCAGGCCATCATTGGACCTCAAAGGTCAGCAGAAGCAAAGTTTGTGATGGAGCTTGGCAGAAAGGCTAAGGTTCCTATCATTTCATTCTCTGCCACCAGTCCCTCTCTTTCTCCATCTCGTAGCCCATTTTTTGTCCGGACAGCCTTTGATGACTCTGCTCAAGTAAAAGCCATAGCTGCGGTCATTGAAGCTTATAGCTGGTTGGAAGTTGTTCTCGTCTATGAAGACACTGATTATGGCAATGGTTTAATTCCGTATCTGGTGGACGCTTTCCAGGAGGTTGGTGCTCGAGTTCCGAAAAGAAGTGCCATTTCTCTATTTTCTAGTGATGCGGAAATTCTAAGGGAGCTTGGCAGGTTAAACTCAACTTCAACAAGAATATTTCTGGTGCATATGACTGCCTCCCTTGGGTCCAAATTCTTCATACTAGCAAAGAAGATAGATATGATGAGCGAAGGGTATGCATGGATTGTTACAGAAGGGCTATCAAATTTGTTAGATCCTGTGAGTTCGGAAGCCATGGATTCAATGGAAGGTGTGTTGGGAGTAAGGCCACATATACCAATGACAAAATATCTTGAAGACTTCATGATAAGATGGAAAAAAACAAACAAGATGACTGCAGGCCTCAATCTTTTTGGATTATGGGCATATGATACAGTTTGGGCACTGGCAATGGCAGTGGAGAAGGTTGGAATAAAAAATTCTAGCTCTATGAAACAAAATGTTAGCACGAATCTTGCAAGCTTGGGAACCAGTGCCATGGGTAAAACTCTTGTTGAAACAGTCCGAAGTTTAAAATTTCGAAGCTTAACTGGGAATTTTCAGCTAGTCAAGGGACAGTTAGAAGCTTCAGCCTTTGAGATATTCAATGTGATTGGCAATAAAGAAAGGATTATTGGATATTGGATTAAACCAGAAAAAGTACTCTCAAGACATCCCAAGTTTGACAGCAGTGAAGCGGCAAACTCAGATGTAAAGAGGAAACTCAAGCAGGCAATCTGGCCAGGGGACACTACAGACCGGCCTGCAACAAAGAAACTGAGGATCGGAGTTCCAGTGAAAGAGGGTTTTAATGAATTCCTGAAAGTGGAAAAGAACAATAACATATCAGGATTCTCTGCTCTAGTGTTCTTTGAAGCAGTGAATAAACTACCATTTCCCCTTCCCCATGACTTCCTTCCAGTTAATGGGACATATGATAATCTTCTTTGGCAAATCAAAGCAGGGGTAAGTTTTATTTTACAGGGTAAATTCATGGTCATCCTCTCGTTCTCTCTATCTCCTTCTCTAATGTACTTTTCAATTGGTGATTTAAATGCAGACATATGATGCTGTGGTGGGAGACACAACAATTGTAGCTAATCGCTCATTGTATGTAGATTTTACGTTGCCTTATTCAGAATCTGGAGTGTCGATGGTAGTTTTGATGGAAGATAATGAAAGACACAATATTTGGATTTTCTTGAAGCCCCTAAGCTTGGATCTTTGGTTGACAACGGGGGCAGCCTTCATATTTACAGGTTGTGTGATATGGGTTCTTGAACACCGAGTGAACACTGAGTTTAGAGGTCCTCCAGAGCAACAACTTGGCATGATATTCTGGTTCTCCTTTTCAACTCTTGTCTTTGCTCAAAGTAAATTATCTTGTCCTTATCAAAGCCTTTTATTTTGTTTTGTTTCTTTCTTCAGAATAACAAATTAGAAACATGTTCTTACTAACAAAAAAAAATACATTAGAACATGTGAAAATGCTTGGTGAAGCATTTTAAATACTAATTAATTTTGCTTTTATAATTCTGTAGGGGAGAAAGTGGTGAACAACTGGACACGTTTAGTGTTGATTATATGGGTTTTTGTGGTATTGATCCTGACACAGAGTTACTCTGCAAGCTTAGCCTCAATGTTAACAGTGCAGAAATTGAAACCTTTATTTACTGATATAGGCGAGATCCGAAGGAATGGTTATTATGTAGGATATCAAAATAATTCATTTATTAAAGGGTTTCTAATTGAAAATTTATTGCTCAACGAGTCCATGTTGAGGCCTTACGAAACCATTGAGCAGTATAAAGATGCACTATCCAAAGGAAGTAACAATGGTGGAGTCGCTGCCATAATTGACGAAATCCCTTACCTTAAGCTGTTCATCGCAAAGAACTGTTCCAAGTACACCATGGTTGGACCAACCTACAAAACTGACGGATTCGGCTTTGTGAGTTCCCTCTTAATTTTCTTTGATTGTCTTCTTGTTTTTCATAATTAATCCATAAAACGCAGACTGTATACGCAGCAATGGATCCATTTTATACATCCATATGCTAAACTTTTCTTTATTTTTTATTTTTTTTGTCTTTGTTATCAGGCCTTCCCGAAAGGGTCACCTCTAGTCTCCTACATGTCAACGGCAATCTTAAAAGTCACTCAAGAAAAAAAATTGATGGATTCAATTGAGTCCGAGGCCTTTACAAACCAAATCAACTGTGATGATCAAAGTGCCAAAATTTCTTCAGATGGTCGAAGCCTCCATGTGTACAGCTTTGGGGGACTCTTCATCATTGCAGGTGCGGTCTCCGTGCTTTCACTTCTGATGTACATGTACAGCTTCCTCTGCTCACATTGGCCTACATTGAGGGCGATGATAAGTTCTGAGAGCTCATTTTGGTCTAAATTGGTTGAATTGGCAAAGCATTTCGACAACAAAGATCTCAGTT
This sequence comes from Prunus padus, assembly GCA_024362665.1. Classification (NCBI taxonomy): domain Eukaryota; kingdom Viridiplantae; phylum Streptophyta; class Magnoliopsida; order Rosales; family Rosaceae; genus Prunus; species Prunus padus. The sequence goes on from JANFAM010000020.1 coordinate 8,176,750, forward strand.
CTCATCATTTGAAGCGAAGAACATCCAGAGTACATGCCGTGGATACTCCTGATGATCAAGCTATAGGCGCTCTACCTGATGCAAATGACATGCATAACCATATAGTAGTGACCAACGAAACAGTGGAGAACAATATTGATCCAAATGAAAATGATGAAAATATTTCATCTGGGCATATTGATTCTATTGTAAATCAGTAAATGTACCATAATGAACAGATATGGTAAAACAAACTAAGATTGCTAAAAATAAGGGATAATAATTGTGGTAATCTTCTGTATTCTTCTCCTGATAGGAGGCACACATATATAGTATAGGGATGGCAATTTTCCCCACGGGTAAGGGTCTTCGTGGGGATTCGACCCTAATGGGTCGGGTATGAAGGATAAAAAACGGGTATGGGGATGGGTACGGGGAATTTTTTGGGTATGGTGTTCGGGGAGGGGCGGGGATGGTATTTTAATCCCCAACCCGAACCCTCCCCATTTAGAATACACATATATATATATATATGATATTAAAGTGATTGTGCCCACTAAATTTTATATTTCCTATTATTATATTATATATTTATATAATTTATACGAATCTTAAGTCACACTACTTATATATTTAGTTAAGTTATAGTCAATATGTAAACATTCTTATATTGTCTTACACGTATATATTATATATTCATTATATTGCCCTAATTCTATTTTTTTTCTTCAACAAAGTAGTTTTATATTGGTTTTTTCTTCGGTAATGGGGCGGGTCGGGGAATCCATTCCCCAATGAAGGTGGGGATGGGGAATCCCCGATATGAATATTACGGGTATGAAGGCGGGGATGGGGGAAGAAAGCTTAACGGGGATGGGGATGGGAATGGCATACCCACCCCCGATTCGACCCATTGCCATCCCTAATATAGTACATCATGCTTTGGAGGACAAGTAACTTTGGAGACAATTACGTACTCCTAGTTCTATTTACAGGTAGGAAATCAGATATAGAAAAGGAAACAAATTACAGTCAATCTATAACAAGAAACCTATAGCCATTTGAACCATAACTCATAAGGAGTTACTTTCAATTTCTTTTTAGGAACTCTATTTAATAGATGACATGCAGTGAGCATTGCCTCTCCCCAATAACCTTTGCTAAGGTTTGAGTTTAGTAACATGGGATTCACCATTTCCACAAGAGTCCAATTTTTCCTTTTTGCTACACCATTTTCTCATGGTGTATAGGCAATAGAGGTTTCATGTACAATACATGCATATTCACAAAAAAAATGGAAATATGTATTCTCCACCTCTATCATATCTAAGAAACATGATCTTGGCTTCACACAGATTTTATCTGGAACCTAGGGTTTCCTACAGTTTTAGGATTTCTTGGTTTTCTATTTAAGCCAACTCATGACATTATATTATTAATTAGTTTTTATCCTACTATTAATCAAATTTTTAGAGATTTTCGCTATTTTCTGGTGGATTCCATGGATTCCAATCGCTGATGGATTTCAGTTTATCTTTTCGGGTTTAGACATTTTTCAATCCGTAAACCCGTGCTGCATCAAGTGGTATCAGAGCGGGTCATCATTCAAATGAAATGCTGAAAGATCCACAATTAGCTGAGCCTCCATTGTTCGTCCCTCCTGAAGGTTTCTAGGTAATGTCGGAAAAAAAAAATACCCTTCTCAATCAGTACAACTATTTAGTCTCGCAGCACTAGATAAGGTTTCGAATCTAAATTCATGGATGGGATTTTGTATATATTTGGAATATGTATAGAGCTTCATTTGTAAATTTCTTATGAATCCGAAGTCAAGTCAACTGAAAACTTGCAACGAACTTGGTTGTGAGTTAATAGCCTAGCTGGAGCCCACTTGGTTGTGAGTTAATAGCCTAGAAGCTTCTTAATTCAATTCACAATACATATATGTTTGTATATCTTCATTTTGTTTCTAAGGAAGTCAGCAGAGGCAAAAGTTTCGTTGTAATTTGGCATCGCATCGCGATTTGTTTATGTGGTATATGTTTTGGTAATTTGATTTCAGGTTTGTGTTTGATGATTTGATTTAAGAATTTGATGTTGCTTTAGAGACGACTTAGACCGTCCACTCCACTATGTTAAAATATGAATGTTTCGATTATAGGGTTATACAGTGTTACACAAGTCTATAACTAGTCAACTACACTAATCAGAAAGTAAATCTCCTAATTGCAGCTCATGTTAATTACAAATACTTGTCCTCTCCTTATGTAGTCTAGGAACATTAGTTTGGAATTTAAAGCTTCATTTATAAAATAATTAACTGGGCACCACTACAGTAATGGTGATTAGACCTGGTAACCATTTTCCTGAATGAGTCCAAAAAAGAATCTCCAAATTCCTACGCAGGGCCAGAATTTCTTAATGAAGAAGATATCTTCATCTGTGTCGTCTTCCAAGCAAACACAAATATCTTTTGTCGCCGTCGAAGACATGTATCTTTGCATATTTAGTCATCTTGTGTGCCGTGTGGAATGTACGTACTCAAGATGTTGAAAATATACACACAACAAATAAATTAGCCTAGTAATTTAAGGATGATTAACTATCTGTTACAAATAAATTAGGTTCAAAGTGAGGCGTTTTAAATAAATGGGACATAATTTGGTGAATAAAATACCAACATAGCCATGATTCATATAAACTAATTTACTTATGTGCAATTAAATACATACAACTTTGAGAATGCTAAACCAGAAAATTAAACTCCAATAATGTACTGATAAAGTCTCTAATGAAAGTTGCAATTGATTAAAGCAACAGCATTTATACTGCTTTTGGTGAAGCTGTACACATCATGACGGTAATGTTGTTGATATTTATAGATGAACTCATTTCACTTTGTATTCTGTAAGGGTTCTTATGGTGTAATTAACCAGATGACTTCAAAGTAAAACCAAGGAAAAATAGCTATACCTCAAACTAAACACAGGATTATTAAATAATTGTGATTGATATTATTATATTTTTCCAATAGGAGGATATATATACAAATACAAGTTGACTTTTCCTACAAGGAAAAGTAAGTAGCTAATTACAAAGAATCCTAACTAGATAATTATTCTACTTAGGAAAGAATCCTTCTCTGACTTGGAAATACGTTAGCCAACTTGCATGTACGTTTTGGGGTCTTTTCACTTCCTAGAAATTTCTGACAAAATATGAGAAATAATGTAGCTTGATCTATAAGCTTTACAAGCATATATCACACGCCACTAGGAAAAACCGGAAAACTCTTCAAATCTTCAATCTTTCACAACAGTGCAGTTCTGACGGGATTTCAACCTAGGCTGTCTTGACATGCAAGGCTAGAGCAATTGGCTTGGTAGAAAATTATGAAACTTTGACACCATGATCTTCAATGTCTTAGCTTTCTTCTCTAATTGGCCTTGCGCTAAAATTCATTCGAAATGCCGATTTTCAGTCAAAACCCTTCCAAGAGCGCAGAATAGAGCTAAAAATAAGGAAAGTAAGGTAATAATGCTATTTTTAATTAACTTTCCCTACAAAAACCAAATATAAGAGGTATAATATAGGAAATAATGCACTTATCAGTAAGGAACCAAAATCCTAACTAAATATCGACTCGCCAATAGTTACTACTAGGTCAAGCTTAACAAATAGTCAAGCTCAATAAGAGGGATTCATTTTGGTGATGGTGGAAAAGAATCGCATTGTTTAATTTCGAAAAGTTGTTCAATGATCCGAACTATCTAATTTGAGATCCGAGTTATTATTTTACTTGTACTATAGCATTAATCAACAGACTGAGGATATTTTCTAATAAATAGTTTATTGTATAAAAAAATTGTTTTTATGTGTAAGTAAGACCTTCAAATTGCAAGAGGCCGTAAACAAGTTTATTTGAGGGACAACCTTGTCGGGCTCACCAACGTTGTATATCAATTATTTGAACTATCTATTTTTTAAAATTCCAACATTCATTTCTTTTGTTGAATTTTTCTTTTCTTGGGAAGTTTGTTCCTCGTGTTATTTTATATGAATGAATTTCGTACTCATTAAGGCAATCAAATTAAACTTGAGTATGATGGTTTTAATGTCGATAGTGAAACTTCTGGATTTTTGATATATAAAACAGATCGTGATCTTGTTCGTGTCTTGAAAACCTCCAGTTTCAAGGAAAAGGGTGTTTTGTCATTCTTTTTTTTTAGGTAAGACCCAAGGGTATCCACTGCCGACAGCAGTGCCTAATCCCTTTCGCCGCGGGAGCTCTCCAAAGGAGGTAAACGGCTGGCCATGAAATGCGCTCCATACCCATGGGCGGGGATCGAACCCCCAACCACATGGTTAAGGAATGAGGTGAGCTACCACCACACCACATCTCATGGTTGTGTTTTGTCATCCTTGAAAAGTAGGAAAAGAGTGTTTTGTCATCCTTGAAAAGTATATATGGTCCATATATCAAGTGATGCAAATTGATCCGCAAACTGATCCGCAAATTTTCTGTTAAGTTGCTGACTTTGTATATATGTGGAACCGACATATGCAATAGAAGAGAGCCACTTGTTTTTAAATAAAAGATAATCATTTAAAACATAAAATCCATTTAAAAAAATGGGAGCTTTACTAATATACCCAAAATAGGGACTGAAATTATATAAAAAAACTCCACATGAAATGCACTTTAAAAACACACCCAAAATCCATTTACTACATAAGAAATTGGTGTTGAAGTTCCTATAAATTACGTGATTGCCACTAATCAACTTAAAAGAAGCCCAACACAAAAAACTTAAAAAGCACCCAAAACAAGCCCAACCCAATTTTATAAAAAAACCCAAACAATTCATTACAAACAAAACATTTAGAAAATCGTAGCTTCATTAACGCGTCATGTTGATTAATAGCTGTAATGTTCCACACCTTTACTATCATGTTAATTAATGGCTGTAACGTTCTAGTTTAGGGTAATAACACTGCTAGTTTCCTATGACATCCTATTTCTAATCCTTGAAAAGTACTCAGAAGGAGACCGGTATTGCCTTGTCTCGAGTTATCAAGTGATGCAAATTGAATCAACATTTATGAGTGTTGACCAAATGATTCCGTTCTCATTAAGGATGAGCTTGGAACACAAATCGTACATAAGATTTAAAGCTAAAAAGAGTAGGCAAATCGAAAGAGAAAAACAGTAATTTAAATATATGTGCGAGTGCACGAGACAAACCCAGGTAGCTTTACAATGATGACAAACCAGAAGCACCTTCTATCTTTCTTTTTCATTCTTTCGGTTGCCGGGCTTCGGAGTATCCAGCTTTCAATGGCAAAGGAGGTGATACGAATACCAGTCGGGGTAGTTCTTGACTTGAATTCCTCTGTTGGAGCGATTGCAGAGAGCTGTATGACCATGGCACTCTCAGATTTTTATGCTAAGCATGCTCATTATCGAACAAGGCTTGTTCTTCGCACCTGGGATTCAGCGGATGATATTGTTACTGCAGCATCTGAAGGTGGATTAGACACTACCTTCTTTCCAGCTATATATTTTTGGCCACACACACATACACTCAGGCTTATGCTCTTAGCTAATTAATTTAATTCATTCACCGTTTGTCTGTTGAATTCATGCAGCCTGGTATATGATGAAGAAAGAAAAAGTGCAGGCCATCATTGGACCTCAAAGGTCAGCAGAAGCAAAGTTTGTGATGGAGCTTGGCAGAAAGGCTAAGGTTCCTATCATTTCATTCTCTGCCACCAGTCCCTCTCTTTCTCCATCTCGTAGCCCATTTTTTGTCCGGACAGCCTTTGATGACTCTGCTCAAGTAAAAGCCATAGCTGCCGTCATTGAAGCTTATAGCTGGTTGGAAGTTGTTCTCGTCTATGAAGACACTGATTATGGCAATGGTTTAATTCCGTATCTGGTGGACGCTTTCCAGGAGGTTGGTGCTCGAGTTCCGAAAAGAAGTGCCATTTCTCTATTTTCTAGTGATGCGGAAATTCTAAGGGAGCTTGGCAGGTTAAACTCAACTTCAACAAGAATATTTCTGGTGCATATGACTGCCTCCCTTGGGTCCAAATTCTTCATACTAGCAAAGAAGAGAGGTATGATGAGCGAAGGGTATGCATGGATTGTTACAGAAGGGCTATCAACTTTGTGTTGGGAGTAAGGCCACATATACCAATGACAAAATATCTTGAAGACTTCATGATAAGATGGAAAAAACCAAACAAGATGACTGTAGGCCTCAATCTCTTTGGAATATGGGCATATGATACAGTTTGGGCATTGGCAATGGCAGTGGAGAAGGTTGGAATAGAAAATTCTAGCTCTATGAAGCATAACACAAGTAGAGGCATTAATCTTGCAAGCTTGGAAACCAGTAACATGGGTAAAAATCTTCTTGAAACAATCCCAAGTTCAAAATTTCAAAGCCTAAGTGGGAATTTCCAGTTGGTCAAGGGACAGTTAGAACCTTCAACCTTTGAGATATTCAATGTGATTGGCAATAAAGAAAGGATTATTGGATATTGGATTGACCAACAAAAGGGGCTGTCAAGGCAGCTCAAGTATGACAATAGTGAAGCAGAAAAATCTGATGTAAAGAGAAGACTCAAGCAACCAATTTGGCCAGGGGACACTACAGACCAACCTGCAACAAAGAAACTGAGGATTGGAGTTCCAATGACAGAAGGTTTTAAAGAATTCCTAAAAGTGGAAAACAAAAATATATCGGGATTTGCTGCTGATGTCTTCTTTGCTGCACTGGCTAAACTACCATTTCCGCTTCCCCATGACTTCTTTTGCTTCAGTGGGACATATGATGATCTTCTTTACCAAATCAAAGCAGGGGTAAGTTTTATTTTACAGGTTAAATTAATGGTCATCCTCTCTTTCTCTCTGTCTCCTTCTCTAATATACTTTTCAATTGGTGATTTAAAATGCAGAAGTATGATGCTGTGGTGGCAGACACAACAATTGTAGCTTACCGCTCATTGTATGTAGATTTTACATTGCCCTATTCAGAGTCAGGAGTGTCAATGGTAGTTTTGGTGGAAAATAATGAAAGAGACAATATTTGGATTTTCTTGAAGCCTTTAAGTTTGGATCTTTGGCTGACAACTGGGGCAGCCTTCATATTTACAGGTTTTGTGATATGGGTTCTTGAACACCGGGTAAATTCCGAGTTTAGAGGTCCACCACAACAACAACTTGGCGTGATATTTTGGTTCTCCTTTTCAACTCTTGTCTTTGCTCATAGTAAGTTCTCCTCCTTATACCAAAGCATTTGTTTTCTTCAAAATTCTCAATGAAGCTTGTAGTCTAATTACTAATGCTTTTGTAATGCGATAGGGGAGAAAGTGGTGAACAATTGGTCAAGATTAGTGCTCATCATTTGGGTTTTTGTGGTTCTTATCCTGACACAGAGTTACACTGCAAGTTTAGCCTCAATGTTAACAGTGCAGAGATTGCAGCCTGTATTTACTGATATAAAAGAGATCAAAAGGAATGGTTATAATATAGGATATCAAAAGCATTCATTTATTAAAGGGTTTCTAATGGACAATTTAGGGTTTGAAGAGTCCAAGTTGAAAGCTTATGTAACCATTGAGGAGTATAACCATGCACTATCCAAAGGAACCAACAATGGTGGAGTTGCTGCAATTTTCGATGAAATCCCTTACCTTAAACTGTTCATTGCAAAGAATTGTTCCAAGTACACCATGGTTGGACCAACCTACAAAACTGACGGATTCGGCTTTGTGAGTTCTCTGTCTTAATTTTCTTTGATTGTATTGTTATCCATAAAAACCAGAGTGTACAATGCTGCAACAATGGTTCCATTTCCTATATCCATATGCTAAATTGTTTTTTTGCCTTCTAATACATCAGGCCTTCCCAAGAGGGTCTCCTCTAGTTTCCTACATGTCAAGGGAAATCTTGAATGTCACTCAAGATAAATTAAAGATGGATTCAATTGAGGAGAAGTACTTTAGAAACTACACCATCTGTGATGATCAAAGTGCCAAAATTTCTTCAGACAGTCGAAGCCTTCATGTGTACAGCTTCGGGGGACTCTTCATCATCGCAGGTGTAGTCTCCATGTTTTCACTTTTGATGTACATGTACCGTTTCCTTTGCTCACAATGGCCTACTTTGAGGACCACGATTCATTCTGAGAACTCATTTTGGTCGAAAATGGTTGAATTGGCAAAGCATTTTGACAAGAAAGATCTCACTTCGCATCCTTTTACGCGAAGAACATCCGGAGTACATGCTATTGATACTCCTGATGAGACAGCTATAGGAGGTTTACATGATGCAAACGATATGCAGAACAACTCAGCAGTGGAGAACAATATTGATGTGAATGAAAATGAATCAAATGATGGAAATCTCTTATCAGGGCATAATGATTCATCTATCCATGTACCTAACTTGTCATCATAGGCTTCCTATATTTCCATTTTAAACCTATAAGTTACAATAAAACTATGTGTAAACGTCATGATATATTGTTGTTCATTGATATATCTCACATCATTACTTTATTATTTATGTACAGAAATCTAATAAATCTAATAAATACCCACAATAATGCAATTTTTGGCTTCTAATGAAATTTTTCCCAAAATAATTGGTATTATCTCCAGATGAAATGCTGAAATATACACAATCAGCTGAGCCTCCATTGTTCGTCCCTCCTGAAGGTTTCTAGGTAATGTATGTTAAATTTCAGAGAGACGGGTTAGCGTCCCACTACAAGTAACACCAATATTGTCCCCAACTTAACTACCTACAAAGCCCAGTAGGTGTGGGGTTTTATCACAAAAGGTCTCGGTAATATTAGTAGTGGAACCATTAATTATATATTGTATTTTATTTAATCAAGTTTCCGATGTGAGACTTATATTCTTCAACAATGTTGAAAAAAAAAAAATATCCTGCTCAATCAGTACAACTATTTAGTCTAGTAGTACTAGATAAGGTTTCGAATCTAAATTCATGGATGGAATTTTGTATGTGAGATTCATTTGTAAATTTCTTATCAATCCGAAGTGAAGTCAACTGAAAACTTGCAAGTCAAATCAACTGTGAAGTTCATATTAATTGAGATAGCTCTAGCTGAATAACCACTCCAACGAACTTGGTTGTGAGTTAATAGCCTAGCTAGAGCCCACTTGGTTGTCAGTTAATAGCCTAGAAGCTTCCTAATTCAATTCATATATATTTATATTTCTTCATTTTGTTTCTTAGGAAGTCAGCAGAGGCAAAAGTTTCGTTGTTATTTGGCATGGCAGCGCGATTTGTTTATGTGGTATATGTTTTGGTAATTTGATTTCAGGTTTGTGTTTGATGATTTGATTTAAGAATTTGATGTTGGTTTGAGACGACTTAGAAAGATCTCCAATGTACCTCTTTAACCACTTCTGTGATACTCAAATAGGTGAGTCACATCGTAAAATTCCTCTAATGTTCTCTTCAACCTTACCATCAAATCAACCTCATTCTCTCTCTTCAAAACCTGTAAGTTGACTGCTTCTTCAAAACATTTATTTTGTTTTGGGAGAATCAAAATCATATCAAAAGGCTAAAAACATTTATTTTTCTTGATGAGTTTGATGTAAATTTAATAAATATTATTTATTTTCTAGAATATTATCTTTTTAAAAAAGAATGTTATTAATTATGTCAAATGTTATTAATTATTATTGTTTTAAGTCAAATATTGTATTAATTGAATTGAAGAGACTGATGAGGCACAAAATATTAAAATACCAAATAAGGCTCTTCAAATTGCCACGTATGTCAACAAACTTCAATTTGAAGAGTTTTTTTGCTATCACTGTTGGAGATGCTCTAAGGATAAAATTTGAATGTTTTGATTATAGGGTTAGAGCATCTCCAACAGCCTCTTCAACCTCAGTCATCAAATCTGCAACCTCATTCTCTCTCTTCAAAACTGGGTAAGTTGACCTTGCCTCTTCAAAACATTTATTTTGTTTTGGGAGAACCAAAATCATATCAAAAGGCTAAAAACATTTATTTTTTTTATGGGTTTGATGTAAATTTCATAAATATTATCTTTAAAAAAAAGAATGTTATTAATTATTTTAAATATTATTAATTATTATTGTTTTAAGTCAAATATTGTATTAATTGAATTGAAGAGACTGATGAGGCACAAAATATTAAAGTAGCAAATAAGGCTCTTCAAATTGCCACGTAGGTCAACAAACTTCAATTTAAAGAGTTTTTTTTGCTACCACTGTTGGAAATGCTCTTATACAATGTTACACAAGTCTATAATTAGTCAACTACACTAATTAGAAAGTAAATCTCCTAATTGCAGCTCAGTGATTCCTATTAATTACAAATACTTTGTCCTCTACTTATTTAATCTAGCAACATTAGTTTGGAATTTAAAGCTTCATTTATAAAATAATTAACTGGGCACCACTACAGTAGTGGTGATTAGACCTGGTAACCATTTTCCTGAATGAGTCCAAACAAGAACCTCCAAATTCCTAGGCATGGCCAGAATTTAATAATGAAGAAGATATCTTCATCTGTGTCGTCCTCCAAGCAAACACAGATATCTTTTGTCGCCGTCGAAGACATTTATCTTTGCATATTTAGTGTTAACGTGAGTCCTAAATCAATTAAGGAGATATTTATTTTCTTGATTGATTAAGGTTATTTTACTTTCCTTATTTTTAGATAGTTGACAAATCACAGTATAATTAGGAGATATTATCCTAATTGATTACTGTGTCTATTTCCTTGTAAAGCCCTCATGTAAATCCCTATATATACCTCCTTATGGAGAAAAATAAACTTAACCCAATGTATTCAAACTATATTCATATTTTAGCATGGTATCAGAGCAATCGATCCTCGGTTGTCTCTACATTCTCATATCAAATTTCTCATATTCAAATCCCAAATCCCTAAATCAAATTTCTCATATTTAAATTCCTCAAATCCAAATTCCTCAAATCTAAATCCCTCATATCTAAATTCCTCAAATCTAAATTCCTCAAATCATCTTATCAAAATCCCTAAACACATACCGTCAAATCTTATACACATACCTCTCAAATCAAATTCCTTATCAAATTCAAATCCCTCAAATACAAATCTTACATATCTCAAATCAAATCCTCTTATCAAATCCTTCCATCAAAGTCCTCAAATCAAATTCCTCAAATTCTTAAATCAACTTTTACTTCTACTGCGATGTTAAGACCCCCTACGATTCTCTCCCGCCTTGAAGACTCACAGAAGCATGCGTTCCATCCTGCTGACCCGGCCATCCGGACTCATGCTTCCATCGTCACAACCAAAGGCTCTGTTTTTCATACGTCCTCAAAAAAGCACACATGGATCATTGACACCGGAGCCACTGATCATATGACCTTTGATCCTGGACAAATTACCACTCATACACCATCTCCTCAATCGGTGGTGTCTAATGCTAATGGTACCCCCTCCCCCGTGATTGGGGAGGGCTCACTCTCTCTCTCTGACTCTCTCAAATTGAATTATGTGTTGATTGTTCCGTCTTTACACCATAATCTCTTGTCTGTTGCCCAAATTACTACGGCTTTGAATTGTACTGTAACTTTTTGGCCGAATCATTGTGTTTTTCAGGACATCCTCACAGGAAAGACGATTGGTTGTGGTACTCGGCGGGGCAAACTCTACTACTTGGACTGGGCGCCGGATAGTGAGACCAAGGTTGGTCAAGCTTTCACAACAAGTGGAGCTCGTTCTGAGGGGGAGAGAGACAAAATTTGGTTATGGCATAAACGTCTTGGGCATGCCTCATTCGGTTATCTTAAGAAGTTGTTTCCATCATTATTTTCCAGTCTTGATGTTTCCAAATTCCAGTGTGATACGTGTGAATTGGCTAAGAGCCATCGTGTCCCGTTCCCATTAAGTTCACATAAGAGTTTGGTTCCGTTTTCTCTTATTCATTCTGATGTTTGGGGACCTGCTTAAGTTACCACTCCGGCCGGAGCTCGATGGTTCGTCACGTTTATAGATGATTGCACACGCATGACTTGGGTGGGGAAGTCAGTTTAAGATTTCAACAGTTCCATAAAATGGTGGAAACACAGTTTCAGGCCCGAATCCAAGTTCTCCGTTCTGACAATGGCGGAGAATTTCTCAACCATGATCTTAACAAATTCTTACAAGATCATGGCATCATACATCAACGCTCATGCCCCTACACTCCCCAACAAAATGGAGTTGTTGAAAGGAAGAACAGACATTTATTGGAAGTAGTTCGTGCCTCTCTCTTTGGTGCAAATATGCCTCGATCTTTTTGGGGAGAAGCCGTCGTCTCTGCGGCATACATTATCAATCGGATTCCCTCCAGTATTCTAAATTTCCAAACACCACTTCAAACACTTCACCATCATATCCAAACACCTCAAACCCCAAACTTGGAACCCCGAATTTTTGGTTGTGTTGTTTTTGTCCACTTACATATCACCAACGAAGCAAATTGGACCCTCGAGCCGAAAAGTGTGTTTTCATTGGTTATGCACCTCATCAGAAAGGATACCGGTGTTATCATCCTCCTAGTCGAAGGTCTATACCTCCATGGATGTTGTGTTAGGGAACACGACGTATATTTTTCAGCAGACAGAGGAGAATCAAGAATCAAATACTCCCAAAATTCTTGATTTTTTCCCCAAGAAACAACTCTGCTTCAAAACGACCGATTCGCCCGGTGGAACGCGACCGGTTGCCGAGAACTGCTTCAAAACGACCGGTCGCCAATTGATTGCGGCCGCTTCCTCTTAGTTCTTCGAAATCGAGAACACGCTTCAAAATGACCGGTCGCCAGAATCCTACGACCGGTCGCCAAGAAAATGTTCCGTTGTCTCCACGCTGTCAAAATCGGGAGGAGGAAATTGAACCGTTTCACGAGATTTTGCCCGCTTCACCTTGACCACACCAATCACTGCCGAGGAAGTCATTCGTAACATCTTTCCCTAAAACTAATAACACTAATGAAATATCCCATGATGATTTGATTTCGTAAGGCACAGAGCTCGCATATCAACTTCCGAGAAAGGAAGAACCGTGGCAAACCTCGAGTAAAATATGAAGCAGATCTTAAAGCCAAGGGGAAATATCCCATCAACAATTACATATCTCTCAGAGATTATCGAGGCACGTGTACACTTTGTAAAGCAATTGGCTGACATACCTGTCCCCAACGATTATTCTTGAAGCATTAGAAGACCCAAAATGGAAAGAAGCCATGAATGAAGAGATGCGAGCCCTCCAAATGAATGTCACATGGGAACTCGTGCCCTTACCTCATGGAAAGAAGACAGTAGGATGCAGATGGATTTATCTGTGAAGCTCAAAGCAGATGGATCCATTGAAAGATATAAAGCTAGATTGGTGGCGAAAGGGTACACACAGAAATATGGGATAGACTACCAGGAGACCTTTGCCCCCGTAGCCAAGATTAACACTATTAGAGTCCTATTATCTCTAGCAGCAAATCTTGATTGGCCATTACATCGCTTTGATGTCAAAAATGCATTCTTACATGGAGACTTGGAAGAAGAAGTATATAGGGACTTACCCCCGGGATGTAATTCAGCTCCTGACAAGAAGAATCACGTTTGCAAGCTTAGAAAATCATTGTATGGATTAAAGCAATCTCCCAGAGCATGGGTTGGCAGATTTACTAAATCTATGAAGAATTTTGGATATACACAGAGTAATTCAGATCACACCCTGTTCGTGAAGCATGATGGAAGAAGACTTACTGCATTGATTGTTTATGTAGATGATATAGTCGTAACTGGAAACGACACTGAAGAGCAACTGAAGCTGCAAAAGTATTTGTCTCAGGAATTTGAGATGAAGGACTTAGATGATCTAAAGTACTTTCTTGGAATTGAAGTAGCAAGGTCAAAAACTGGTATATTTCTGTCTCAAAGGAAGTATGTAATGGATCTACTCACTGAAACAGGAATGCTTGGGTGTAAGCCGGCTGACACACCCATTGAGATGAACCACAAGTTGTGTGAAGATATGGACCAAGAACCAACCAATAAGGAACAGTATCAACGTCTTGTTGGAAGACTGATATACCTGGCACATACAAGACCAGATATTGCATATGCTGTGAGTGTGGTTAGTTAGTTTATGCATTCACCTAGTACTTCTCATAGGAATGCAGTTGATCGAATCTTAAGATACTTAAATTCAGCCCCTGGGAAGGGATTAATGTTCTCAAAAAATAGAGATCTTGAAGTTGTTGGATATACAGATGCTGATTAGGCTGGGTCAATTACAGATAGACGCTCTACTTCTGGTTACTTTACATTCGTGGGAGGTAACCTAGTCACTTGGCGGAGTAAAAAACAGAATGTGGTTTCTCGATCGAGTGCAGAAGCAGAGTATAGAGGAATGACTCATGGAGTTTGTGAATTATTATGGATCAGAAGACTCTTGACAGAATTGGGCTTCAAACCTGAAAAGCCGATGGAGTTGCATTGTGACAATAAGTCAGCTATTGATATTGCTCATAATCCAGTTCAACATGATCGAACCAAACATGTTGAGGTGGATAGACATTTCATCAAAGAAAAAATTGACAAGAAGATCATCCGCCTACCATTTGTAAAATCAGAAGATCAACTGGCAGATATCTTAACAAAAGCTGTTTGTGGAAGAGTATTTTATGACTCAGTTACTAAGTTGGGCATTGGTGACATATATGCACCAACTTGAGGAGGAGTGTTAACGTGAGTCCTAAATCAATCAAGGAGATATTTATTTCCTTGATTGATTAGGGTTCTTTTACTTTCCTTATTTTTAGATAGTTGACAAATCACAGTATAATTAGGAGATATTATCCTAATTGATTACTGTGTCTATTTCCTTATAAAGCCCTCATGTAAATCCCTATATATACCTCCTTATGAAGAAGAATAAACTTAACCCAAAGTATTCAAACCATATTCATATTTTAGCATTTAGTCATCTTGTGTGCCGTGTGGAATGTACGTTCTCAAGATGTTGAAAATTCACACACACAACAAGACGTGAGAAATATTACACCAAGGCATATGCATATTTGCATATTCGCTGGAAAACAAAAACAAAAAGCAGATTAGCCTAGTAATTTAAGGATGATTAACTATCTATTACAAATAAAGTAGGTTCAAAGTGAGGCCTTTTAAATAAATGGGACATAGTTTGGTGAATAAAATACACTACCAACATAGCCATGATTGATATAAACTAATTAATTTAAACTTTTTTTAATTAATATTTTAATTAATTTAAACTTTTTTTAAAAATATGGGACCCACAAGGTGCCACGTATGCAATTAACAGAGAGATCTAACGGAAACCCTAACTGAGGAACCAGATTGTAACAAATTTAAAAGATCGGGCTATGTGATTGTAAAAATTGAGAAGATAGGGACTAACATATTTTAAGGGTGTAACCACACAGTACTAAACTGTAATTAACCCTAAAAATTAAGCATAAAATGCGGAGGAATTAACCACAACTAGCCATCATAATTCATATAAATAAAACCAACAACTCATAATGAAATTAAGTAAACCTACAATAAGGTGACATATTGAAATAATAATAAAAAGTCTCTAAACCTATTCTCATAAAAAAAAAAGTCCAAAACGGTAACTTTAGATTTATAAAAGTAAACAAATGTCATTGCGAAATTCATAAGTATGTTTTCGTGAGTCAAATAGAATAAACTCAATTGAAAAATAACATTTCAAATCATATATATGCCAATTTCCAAACATGAAGGCCTTAATTGGATGACCATTATGCAATTGCATTTGCGTTAAATATTAATAAAAGGTGAAAATTTAACAATTTGTATAACCGGTAACCAATTTGTAAACAAAAAATATGAAAAGAAAAACAAAAGATTGCGTTAAATATCCACAATCAGCTGAGCCTCCATTGTTCGTCCCTCCCGAAGGTTTCTAGGTAATGTCGAAAAGAAAAAAAATATGAATTGAGTCAAGTCAACTGTGAAGTTCATATTAATTGAGATAGCTCTAGCTGAACAACCACTGCAACGAACTTGGTTGTGAGTTAATAGCCTAGCTAGAGCCCACGTGGTTGTTAGTTAATAGCGTAGAAGCTTCTTAATTCAATTCATAATACATATATATTTATATATCTTCATTTTGTTTTTCTAAGGAAGTCGGCAAAGGCAAAAGTTTCGTTCGTTGTTATTGGGCATCACAGAGTGATTTGTTTACGTGGTATATGTTTTGGTAATTTGATTTCTAGTTTGTGTTTGATGATTTGATTTAAGAATTGGATGTTGGTTTTAGAGATAACTTAGGATCGTCCACTCTAACATGTTAAAATATGAATGTTTCGATTATAGGTTTACACAAGTCTATAATTAGTCAACTACACTAATCAGAAAGTAAATCTCCTAATTGCAGCTCATGTTGACACTCAGTCATTCCTATTAATTACAAATACTTCTCCACCACTTATTTAGTCTAGCAGCATTAGTTTGGAATTTAAAGCTTTTATAAAATTATTAACTGGGTCCCACTACAGTAGTGACGAATAGACCTGGTAACCATTTTCCTGAATGAGTCAAAAAAAAAAGCCTCCAAATTCCAAGCCCAAGCATGCCGGCATGCAATGCAGGGCCAGAATTTGTTAATGAAGAAGATATCTTCATCTGTGTCGTCCTCCAAGCAAACACAGATATCTTTTGTCGCCGTCGAAGACATGTTAATAGGAGACCAAATGATGCAAATTGAATCAACATTTATGAGTGTTGACCAAATGCTCGCCCATTTTCTCAAACTCCTATTAAGGATGAGCTTGGAACACAAATCGTACATAAACTATCTGTTACAAATAAATTAGGTTCAAACAGTGGCGGATGCACGTTGGGACAAGAGGGGTCGCACGACCCCTTGGAATGCCGGAAAATTGGCTGTGGACTCCATGGACGACCCCTTGGAGCGCTGCTGAACGACCCCTGGTGTGCACACCAGGTGCTCGACGAAACTCCCCAGCGAAATGGCCAGCTGCTGCTCAGTTGCGCTGTGCCTTGCGCGCGCGCGCTGGGCTTCTATTTTTTTAAAAACCAGCCTTGCCAAACGACGTCGTTTGGTTGAAGGCTGAGTCAAATTTTTTTTTAATTGACCTGGCCTCAAAACGACGTCGTTTTGGGCCAGGTTTAAAAATAAAAATAAAAACCCTCAATACTTACCCGAATCTGCACAGCTTCTTCTCCCTTTTAATTCCTTCAAAATTTCAGATCCATTCCACCCTCTCAAACCCTAACCTCCCAATCTCCCAACCTCCCAAACCTCCTAACCTCTCCAACAACCTCATCACAACTCTTTGCCGGCGACCACCACCACCTTTTGCCGCCATCCTCCTCCATTTTTTTCAACTCCAAGTAAACAAAATTAATTTTTATTAATTTATAGTGATAAAATATATTGTTGATGTTGAAATTTTTTTTATGGAATGAAATTTATGGATATGATAATTTAGATTGATTAAGTATATTGAATATTGTGAATTGGTATATTGAATATTGATTGGTATAATAATTTGGTATATTGAATATTAATTGATATGATAATTTGGTATATTGAATATTGATAGTGGGTTATTGACATTTTCATATTCATATGATAATTTGGGTAAAAATAATGTGTAGATTTATGGGTAAAAAATAATGTTTACATTTTCATTAATTGATGTGTAGATTTATGGAACGATTCTTTAAAAGAAAATTATCTACGGATAGTCATTCTCCGTCTAATCCGGATAGTTCAAATGCAAGACCAATTGAAGTAGATGAGATATTGGCTAATCTTAGGCAGACCCCTTGGCCACATAATCCTGGATCCGCCACTGGGTTCAAAATGAGGCCTTTTAAATAAATGGGACATAATTTGGTGAATAAAATACACTATACATGCTATACCAACATAGCCATGATTCATATAAACTAATTTACTTATGTGCAATTAAATGCATACAACTTTGAGAATGCTAAACCAGAAAATTAAACTCCAATAATGTACTGATAAAATCTCTAATGAAAGTTTCAAAATCCACATGTACATCTACACGACGAAGCATTTATCGGGTTTGTCTCTGGTGGCAGACTTTTGTTAGAAGGAGGTACACTTTTCAAACATTTTCTATGCCACACATCTACTTCGAAGAAGCTCTGCAACTTGAGAGTAAATTTTACTTGTTCTGTTGCTTCTTGGAATGTTCCTTTCTTAATATTGTTGAAATTTTGACACATATAAACAACACAAAGAAGCCATAAAAACAGTAATAAACGAACTACGAATAGCATCTAGCATTCTATGGCGAACAAGAATATGAGGTACCACTTCATTTTCTTCATCATCATTTTCTTAGATCTGATCAGCCTCTATGGAAAATCCTTAACTACTGAGGAAAAGCGAACGACAATAGCATCAAAGCAAATGGTACGTATTGGTGTAATTCTTGACTTGGATTCTCCGATTGGGAAGATTGCTCGAAGCTACATGTCCATGGCACTCTCCGACTTCTATGCTAGAAACGCCAATTATCGAACAAAGTTGACTCTTTCTGTGAAGAACTCTAGCGAGGATGTTGTTGCTGCAGCATCAGCAGGTACATGAATTAATCTTATTTTGATAAATTTTCAGCTAATTACTGTACTTCTTCCTCCATGCCGGCTTTCCTTAGATGAAACTAGCTAGACAGATCACTCTAGCTCAAATATTGTACTCAGATATTAAATGATTTTATACCACGGTGTGATTGTTAAA
Source organism: Prunus padus (assembly GCA_024362665.1). Taxonomy (NCBI): domain Eukaryota; kingdom Viridiplantae; phylum Streptophyta; class Magnoliopsida; order Rosales; family Rosaceae; genus Prunus; species Prunus padus. Next base: position 8,195,591 of record JANFAM010000020.1, read on the forward strand.
TATTGTATCCATCATGCCTCATCTGCAAATTGAACCTTGATGATATAATTAGGGCCCGTTCGGTAACGTTTTCAGAAAATGTTTTTTGAGAATATTTTCAGAGAATGAGAACAAGAAAATGAATTTATATTTTCAGGATTTGAAAATGCGTCTGGTAGATTAATTAGAAAATAGATTCAGAAAATAAAAACAATGAAAATGTGTCTAGTAGTACAATTTGAGAATAATAATATGAGAGTTATTTTTCAAGTGTATTTTTTTCTAATTTATGTTCTAAAAAAATATTTTTTTTAAATGTATAATTTGACAAATAAAAAATTATATTGTTTTTTAAAATTAAAATTATTTTTATCTATTTTTTTCTTCCTCTTTTCTTCTTTTTTCCTTTTCTTTCTTCCTCTTCTCTCCTTTCTCTTTTCTTCTCCCTTCCCATACCGTTTCTTTCTTTCTTTCTTCCTCTACTTTCTCTTTTCTTCTCCCTTCCCTCTTTTTCACTATCTCTTCATGCCGCCGCACCCACTCATTCATTCCTTCCTTCCTTCCATGGCATGAATCCCATCAATCCACCTCTCTCTCTCTCTCTCTCTCTCTCTCTCTCTCTCTCTCTCTCTCTCTCTCTCTCTCTCTCTCTCTCCTGATTGGGTGGTGATGGCGATGATGGTGCTTTGATTGGGTATGGGTGGTGGAGGTGTTGTCGATTGCTTTTTTACTAGATGGCGATGATGTGTATTGGGTTCGATTGGGTGTTTGGTGGTGATTCCATTGGTATGGTGGTGGTGTTGGTGTCAGCTGGGTTTGATAGGTGGTCGTGATGTGGGGACTAGGTCTGTGAGGTTTGGTGACAGTGGCAGGGTCAGTGGCGGTGGCGGTGATGATGGTCTGACAGTCGTGGCTGTAGTGGGTTTGATTTTTGTTTCTGTTTTGCTGGGTAGAGTGACAGGGAGAGAAGATTGCGAGAGATTGAGCAGCAATGTGTTTTAGGCGTTTGTTTCCTGTGAGAATGAAAACATCTTTTTTTTGTTTTCCAGAAGTACACGTGAAGTTGTTCTCATTTTATTAAAACATTCTTAGTGTTTTCTGTTTTTAGCCAACCGAACGAGTTCTTGGTTTGTTTTTGTTCTTTGAAAATGAAAACGAGCCCTTAAAACTTAAATGAATGGGCCCTTAATATCCATCATCTCTTGATTGATGTCATTCCTTCTCAAAACAAAAAAACAAAAAAACAAAAGAAAGAAAGAAACTTATCTCTTGATTGATTGACAATCTTAACAATTCCTTTTTTTGGCATCATATCATCTCCTAGATTGATTGAATATTGTAATTAATTAGCTTTTTTTTTTTTAAAGACAAAAGGCGATAGAATTTTATTAGATCAATATCAATAAGGAGTACAAGGGACATAAACTGTAAAGAGAGTCATCCCAATAAAAATATGGCAGACATGGTTGAAACTTCCCAGTGACCTGAGCCAACTGAAACACTGAAACGATATGGAGAGAATCACTCTCGAAAATAACTTTACAATTCCTTGAAACAATTATGACAAGACCTTACCCAAATTCCACTTTGGAATTAGAGTCGAACCTTATGCGTGTCCGACACCTGGCTGGTGCCGGGCACGAATGACCCAAATGCCCTTCTAACTAAAAGTCCACCTTTTTTTTACAACTTAACTTCTGCCTAAAATTCGGCAGAGTTTCCTCTGTAATTTGCTCATTTCCCAAAAATTTCCACCTGTCACAACAATATATTTTTATCCCAATCGTTCAGCATGCATCAACTATATTCAAGAAGTCAAGCATCATATCATTCTGGCCTCCGGCCTCAACAAATCGAATAAATCAATCTGTTAACAATATTCAACCAATTTCCTTCGAACATCCACAGAATAATATTAGATCTCAAAATAACTTAACTAGACTACCTTTTAAGTACTTGTCCTCTCGGCTGCACCTAGAACCCTAGGTTGCCTACGTACCCTTAACCAGGGATCAAGCCACACGTAGTTCTTCCAACTCTTTAACATAAACGTACAAATCTTTATTATTTCTTTATATTTCAATAAGACGGCAATTCAATCCAAATCTCATGCTCAAAAACATTCATTTACTACTCTCGTTCCGTAGCCCAACCTACGTAGTTACATGTATAGAAACATCTCATCTTTTAAATAATTCGATGAATGCAACACTGTTCTGTCCATTCCTCGTATCACCATAGGTGACAAGTCCTCACAGGCCTCGGTGACCTAAAGTCGACCCGAGCTGCAATCCTCGCTGGATCAGGAGACATTTAGTTCAACTGACCCGCATTCCTCGCTCCGCACGGTCCGGATATCCCTAGGACTCGTGGGGCAACAGTCATACTGACATGCTTGGGCAATAACTTATAATAACTCATTTAAAATATGGTAATAAAACTTAAATTTCATATAATCATTTAATAAACAAACAGTCTTCTCACTGAACCACCTCTAAATCACGAATCGATTTGATATATTATGAATATATATAAGATTATAACATAAAAAATAGAACGGAAATTAGAAATAACAATAAAAGTAAAAAGAGAAAGAAAATGGAAATACATATATATTAACAGCTTCGTTGAAATATATATATATATATATATATTTCGCTCCTTTACTGGTAAAACAATCTCATCGCTTGGGAAAAGTAACAATGAACTTGTAAAACCCTTAAAACTTGTAAACCTACATTTCTTGTCCTATAATATCAAGATAATAGATATTAAATCATTTGTCCATATAATACCAAAATAAAATCCTCAATTTAATTTAAAAACCTTCCAATACTTAAATTCTCTCGACCTAAACGTACCCCCATTCCTGATCCGTCAATTCTGTTACTTATCCGTCAATTCCAGGTACCACACATGTGGCCACATGTGTGATACATCATCGCAGGTCTCAGGGACACAAGGTCAACAAGAGCCGCATTCCTCGCAGGTCTCAGGGCTCACACGTCAACCTGAGCCGCATTCCTCGCAGGTCTCGAGGAGACCAAGTATACCCGAGCCGCATTCCTCGCACCACACTGTTCCGGCGTCCCCAAAACTCGTGGGGCATGTCATAAATGACAATTTGTTTTAAAACACTAAGGGGAACTCCTCTGGTGGGTTTGAAAGTCATAATCAGAAATTTATCACAACTTTGCCTTCTATTTCACAAATCTATTTTCTGCTACTGAGTGCATGGACTCAATATAAAAATACATTTAAATATTTAACTAATCTGTTAGTCCCTTTGGACTCTGATTGACAACCCCTTCCAATTATTCTAATTATAATCTTAGCAACACAATTAACCATATGAATAAATAAACATTTGGTAAATGAACAGATAAATAAATACTCATACTCTTAGAGATTTCCTCAACTCCAATTATGCATAATTCCCTAACACTGAAATACCCTTAGATATACCCTTGCATAGTGTAATATGCTTCCAATTATGCATGCGCATCCCGAGATCATATATATATTCTAGAAATTAATGCCATAATTAAACCAATGCACACTCGCACATACATGAGCTTCCTAAAAGCACGTGCACTAACCTTAAAGTCATTCCTATGCCCACAGTAACTTTCCAAGGTTTAGAACGATCTAAAAGTGCCTCGAGACTTAAAAGCTATAAAGCCCCAAAAAGTCAACCCGGGATCCCGTGGAGTCCACGACCTAAAAATTCCGATCCGGAAGTCCCTAGAGGTTCCAATATGCCTAGGACACATGTCCCGAAATTTTGGTATCGATAGGATGGTCGGATTGCTCACGATCGAACGGTCGAACGATTTTTCGTAACCCTAGCCCTAGGGTGGGTATTTTCGGAGCATCCGGGACTCCGATTCATGATCCGTCTAATCCTACACGATCCTAGAAATACGGGGAGCAACATACTAAGAATTGGAACCGATCCGACGGTCTGAACACATTGAACCTGGATAACGCGCAATAGGCATAAATCCGTTCGACTGTCATACGAACTCCAAATTAAAATCCGAGCACGCCTACGCACTTGTGACGACGTAAGGATAATTTATGAATGAAGATTGATAGCTAAAAGTGAGCCTACGCGTGGGAACACGCACTGACAGATCTGGTGGGTTAATAGCGATAAATTGGGCGTTCGGACAAACTCCAAACCAAGGGCTATCCTTCCACCAAAAACTAGTTCTCGACCTCCCGAACATTTTTTTCAACTACGGGAATGTCCAATTTGAACCAAAAGTAGCCGAAAACCTAAACTCAAAACCGGCCTAAACTTTAAATCGAAATTCGGGTTACCTACGCTACAAATCGTTCAAAACCTACTCAACCATCAGCTAGTGCATGAAAAATAGGTGAAAAATCATACCTTACTCGACTGAATTGGTGGCCGGAGGAGAGAAAACGAAGCTTGAGAAAATCTGTCAAAAAATGGGTCAAAACCGGTCGGATTTTTTGCTTTTTCGGGCCAGATCCGGTGGTTCCAGCGGCCGAGGTTGGTCAGGATGGGAAGAGGGAGGCGGCCTGGTTCATTTGGGACCGGTGCCACCCAAAACCGTGTTGTGTGGTGACGGTGGTGGAGGGGAGAAGTCGGTTGGGGAGAGAGATGAGGGAGCTGAAGGAAAAATCTGGGCTTTAAAAAAAAATGACTTCAAAAAATTTACGGTTGTGCCATTGTGTAACGACCGTGACCCAAAATTAAAGGAAATTAATTAAATTAATTGAGTTAAACAAATAAAGAATTAAAAAGGAATTTAAAATGAATTAAGAGGATTAAAATAATGAAATGGGAATTAATTAAGAATTTAATTAATTAAAAGGGGCATTTTGGTCAACTTAATTATCGGACGACAATTTGGCGAAACGGGTTGCGCCATTGCGTCCGGCACGTCGAAACGAGTCCGGGGACGTGCGGCACGATCAATTCGGATAACAAACGATAAAGTGTAATATTTTAATATTTTAAAATTGGATAAAAAAAACAAAAGGAAATTTCTGATTGGCCAACCCTTCTCTCTCTCTCTCTCTCTCTCTCTCTCTCTCTCTCTCTCTCTCTCTCTCTCTCTCTCTCTCTCTCTCTCTCTCCCTCGGACCGCGCCTCCCCATTTCAAGCAGTAGGTGGTCGTTTAGTATCGGCAGCGCCACCACCGGGTCGGGACCACACCCAAAAGATCGGCCACCTCGTCCCTGTCCTACCCCACCGTAGCCCAGTCGTCCCAGCCACCGTATCTCGCCGGAATTTCACGAAAAACAGGCCGGTTCTAGCTCAAACTTCGCCGGCCAGACGGCGGTTTCCCGGCAAGTTTTGGCGTCGATCCAGGTGAGCAAACGAACCTCCTCCACCTCCTTAAACTCTCTGCAAGCTTGGTTGGGATCGATTTGGCCGTTTGATGGCTCGATCCCAAACTCAGATTTGGCCGGTTTTCGATCGTGGATTCCGGCCAGATCCCGGCCGATTCTCTGCCGGTTCTCACCGGCTCGAGCTCCTCTCAGATCGTGGTTCGAACCTGGTGGGCGTGACGGCAGCGGGATGAGTTTGGGTGACGGCCGAATTTACTCTACACACCCAACCCACGGTGGCGCGTGTGGCGGCGGTTCGGCGGTCCAGATCACTCCCCGTGTGGTTGTGAACACATACGTGTGCTCGGATTTCGATTCGGACGTCGTTTGACGGTCGAACCAACGTACGCCTATTGTGCGTTACGTGGGTTCGACGTGTTCGGACCGTTGGATCGAAACCGAATTCACGTATGTTGTTCCCCGTATTTCTAGAAACGTATAGGATTTGACGGATCGTGATTCGGAGCCCCGGATGCTTCGGATCAACGACTTCAAGTTTGAGTTAAACCGTAATCGTCCGATCGTGCGATCGTGAGAAATCCGACCGTCGGATCGAGACCAAACTTTCTGGACGTGTTCTTTAAACCGTAGTGAGCCTATAGGAACTTTCGGATCTAAGTTTGGAGGTCATGGGACCCACGGGCCCGGTTTGACCTACTCGGGTAAGTTTGACCAAGTTTGACCAGGGTTGACCGAGCGTCTCCCGAGGTCGGTTCTTCCTCTAACGAACGTCGTTGACCTTAGAATTCCTCGTACGACGTGTTGGTACACTTGAGTTGAGTTTGGTTAAGGTTGACTTTTAAGGTTATCGCTTCGGTCCGGTTGTTAACCTTAATCCTCGTGTTCTTGAATTAGGTTCTCAAGCGCTTCGTGATCCTCGAGTGGAATCCTTTTCGGGTTGGGCAGCGTGGGACCAACGGTGAGTGGACTTTGTTTTCAAACGAGCATGGTTTTAAATAATTGAATGCGATGCATGTAAATGATATTTAATTATGGTTTTAAATCTTGAATTGATCATTGGATGGATTTATTGTGATTGAATTGGTCTTTGAGTATCCTGGGATTGCTCTAAGCCACAACTCGCTTAACTTCGGAGTTCCCACAACTCCGAAGCCAGTGAGCTCCCAAAAGGCCTCGTGCTATTTGGAGGTGGGCATGTACATATAAGGCACATCACCCCCTCTCCGTTGGCCGATGTGGGATCTTACACATTGAGTTTCTTTTAATCAAAACTTCTTCGTTACAACTCCGATTCAAGCCCACAATATACCCACGAACTCGTATCGACGAGCTCGATGTAACGATATGGCTCACTTCCCCAATTTCTTATCTGGAAAAAATCACTTTTCCAAACCTATTAAAATATTCCCAAGGTACAATTGTCTTTTACTTGAATAATTTAATAATTAAATATTAATTTAGGGACGGGATGTTACAAATTATGTATCATATTTTTATAATTCGCGATGAAATTTTTATTTATCTATTCAACAACTTTTTACCATGAGATTTGAACTCTAGATCTTCTCCATGACCAAAGGGTCATTCACAATTCCGAACGAATTTTGGTCAGCAAATTGCTATTAATTTTTTGTATATATGATTTTTGCAGCTTTAGAATTGATGAACAAGGAAGAAGTGCAAGCTATTATAGGGCCCCAAAACTCAAACCAAGCCAAGTTTGTGATAAATCTTGGGGAGAAAGCGCAAATTCCCATTATTTCATTTTCAGCTACAAGTCCTTCTCTATCTCAAACCCAAAGTCGTTTCTTCATTAGGACAGGCCTAAATGACAGTTCTCAGGTAAAAGCCATCACATCCATTGTAAAGGCATACGGGTGGCGCGAAGTTGTCCTAATCTACGAAGACACCGAATACGGCAATGGTTTGATTCCCTACATAACAGATGCTTTTGAACAGATCGATACAAGGGTCCCTTACAGAAGTGTCATGTCTCCATCATCGAGTCCCTATCAAATTTTGAAAGAGCTTACCAAGTTAATGGGAATGGAGACAAGGGTATTCTTGGTCCACATGACTGCTTCACTTGGATCAAAAGTCTTTGTTCATGCAAAAGAAGCTGGCATGATGAGTAAAGGGTATGCATGGATCACAACTGCTGAGTTATCGACATTATTGCATCCAGAGATCGAGGAGGCAAAGGTCACTGGTTCAATGGAAGGTGTGCTGGGTGTGAGGCCCTATGTACCAACCTCAAACGATCTTGAAGATTTCAAGCTGAGGTGGAAAAGGAGGAAATTGCCCAATATTGGCAAGACAATGCAAAGCACTTCTGAGATTAACCTGTTTGGTTTATGGGCTTATGATACAATCTGGGCTTTAGCTAAGGCTGTAGAATTGGTTGGACTGGAGGTGAATTATTCTAGTGATGTTTTAAAGCACAAGACTAATAGCAAAAACACAGATGAAATGTTTGGCATAACTGTCTCTAAAGCAGGTCCAAGGCTTCTCCAAGCTTTGCTGCGTACCAGTTTTCAAGGCCTAAGTGGGAAATTCCAATTGATTAGTGGACACTTGCAACCTCCGGACTATGAAATAATCAATGTGGTTCGTAAAAACGAGACAGTTATTCGATATCGTTGGGCTCCGAACAAAGAAGTATTTCATGATTTAGTTCAAATTTCTAATGCACCTATCTGGCCTGGAAACACAAGTATTCCACCAAAGGGTTGGGTTATACCTGGTACTGGCAAAAAGTTGAGGATTGAGGTACCCGTCACGTCTGGTTCCAAAGATTTTGTGAAGATAGACTGGTCTCCTCATACCAATGAGCCTAAGATCTCAGGGTTCTCAATCCATGTCTTTCAGGAGGTCTTAAAACGGATGCCATTTGCACTTTTGTATAAATTTATTCCGTACATGAATAGTTCAACAAAAGAAGCTACTGGGACTTATGATGAGCTCTTTACCAGATTAAGCTGAAGGTACGTTGTTGTCTAATCTTTAACTCTCTTTTATTTTTTTATTTTTCAATATACAAATCTTTTTAAACACAAAAATGTTAAAATATGAATATGGTTTGAATACTTTAGGTTAATTATATTCTTCTCCACAAGGAGATATATAAGAGTTTACATGAGTGCTTTACAAGGAAATAGATACAGTAATCAATTAGGAGAATATCTTCTAATTATACAAGGATATGTCAACTATAGAAAATAAGAAAGTAAAGTAAATCCCCTAATTAATCAAGGAAATAAATCTCCTTGATTAATTAGAAAGGCTCACGTCAACACTCCTCCTCAAGTTAGTGCATATACGTCACCAATGCCAAACTTGGTAAGTGAGTCATAAAACACTCTTCCATAGACATCTTTTATTAAGACATCTGGAAGTTGATCTTTTGATTTTATGAATGGTAGGCAGATGATCTTATTCTCAATTTTTTTTCTTTGATGAAACGTCTATCCACCTCAACATGTTTGGTTCGATCATGTTGAACTGGATTATGCGCAATATCGATAACTAACTTGTTGTCACAATGTAACTCCATTGACTTTTCTGGTTTGAAACCCAATTCTGTCAAGAGTCTTCTGATACACAATAATTCACAAACTCCTTAAGCCATTCCTCGATACTTTGCTTCTACACTAGACCGAGGAACCACATTTTGTTTTTTACTCCGCCAAGTGACTAGATTACCTCCCACAAATGTAAAGTAACCAGAAGTAGAGTGTCTATTTGTAATGGAACCAGCTCAATCAGCATCTGTATATCCAACAACTTTAAGATCTCCATTTTTTAAAAACATTAATCCCTTTCCAGGGACTGACTTTAAGTATCTTAAGATCTGATCAACCACATTCCTATGAGAAACGCTGGGCGAATGCATAAAGTGACTAACCACACTCACATCATATGCAATATCTGGTCTTGTGTGTGCCAAATATACCAACCTTGCAACAAGGCACTGGTATTGTTCCTTATAGGTTATTACTTGGTTCATGTCTTCACATAACTTGTGATTCATTTCAATGGGTGTGTCAGCCGGCTTACATCCAAGCATTCCTGTTTCAGTGAGTAGATCTATTACATACTTCCTTTGAGACATAAATATACAAGTTTTTAACCTTGCTACTTCGATTCTGAGAAAATATTTTAGATCACCTAAATCCTTCATCTCAAATTCCTGAGACAAATACTTTGGTAGCTTCAGTTGCTCTCTTGTGTTGTTTCCAATTACGACTATGTCATCCACATAAACAATCAATGCACCAATTTTTCCTCCATCACGCTTCAAGAACAAGGTGTGCTCTGAATTACTTTGTGTATATCCAAAATTCTTCATAGATTTAGTGAATCTGCCAAATCGTGCCCTGTGAGATTGGTTTAACCCATATAATGACTTTCTAAGCTTGCAAACTTGATTTTTCTTGTCCGGAGCTAAATTACATCATGGTGATAAGTCTAAATATACTTCTTCTTCCAAGTCTTCATATAAGAATGCATTTTTAACATCAAACTGATGTAATGGCCAATCGAGATTTGCTGCTAGAGACAGTAGGATTCTGATAGTGTTAATCTTGGTTACTAGGGCAAAGGTCTCCTAGTAGTCCACCTCATATCTCTGTGTGTACCCCTTTGCCACCAATCTAGCTTTATATCTTTCAATGGATCCATATACTTTGAGTTTCATAGTGTAAATCCACCTGCATCCTACTGTCTTTTTTCCGTGAAGTAAGGGCACGAGCTCCCATGTGACATTCTTTTGGAGAGCTCACATTTCTTCATTTATGGCTTCTTTCCATTTTGGGTCTTCTAGTGCTTTAGTCACACTATTGGGGACAGATATGTCAACCAACTGCTTTACAAAGTGCACACGTGGCTATGATAATTTACTGAGAGATATATTGTTATTGATGGGATATTTCCTTTTGGCTTTAAAATATGCTATGTATTGTATTCGAGGTTTGACACAGTTCTTTCTTTCTGGAAGCTAATATGTAGGCTTTGTGCATTCTGAAATCAAATAATCATGGTATATTTCATTAGTGTTATCAGTTTCAGGGGAAGGTGTTACCTAAATGACTTCCTCAGCAGGTGATTGGTGTGGTACTGGAGCTAAAGGCATCTCCGGAGCGGGCAAAATCTTAGAAAACAGTTCAATTTCCTCTTCCTGATTTTGGCAGCGTGGAGATGATCGGTTACTTTCCACTGACGACCGGTCGCTTTGAAGCAGATTCTCCATCTGTGAATGACTAAATGGGAGCGACCGGTCGAGTGAGCTATAAGACCGGTCACTTTGAAGTAGAGATGTGTCTTGAGGAAAAAATTTGAGAATTTGTGGATTGGTTGATTCGCGATTCTCCTCCTATGTTGCTGAAAAATATATGTCTTATTCCCAGAACACGACATCCATGGAGGTATATACCTTCTGACTTGGAGGGTGATAACATTGGTAGCCTTTCTGATGAGGAGCATAACCAATGAAAACACACTTTTCTACTCGAGGATATATCCAACTTGCTTCGTTGGTGATCATGTAAGTGTACGAATACAACACAGCAAAAAATCTGTGGTTCAAGGTTTGGGGTGGGAGGTATTTGAAGATGGTGGTGAAGTGTTTGAAGAGGAGTTTGAAAATTCAAGATACTTGAGGAAATCCTATTTATAAGGTAAGCTGCAGAGAGGACTGCCTTGCCCCAAAAAGATCGAGGCATGTTGGCACCAAATGAAGATGCACGAACAATTTTCAATAAATGTCGGTTCTTTCGCTCAGCAACCCCATTTTGTTGGGGAGTATATAGACACGAGCGTTGATGTATGATGCCATGATCCTGTAAGAACTCGTTAAGATCCTGGTTGAGAAATTCTCCACCATTGTCAGAATGGAGAACTTGGATTCGGGCCTGAAACTATGTTTCCACCATTTTATGGAACTGTTGAAACTTTAAATCATGTGTGTGCAATCATCTATAAACGTGAAAAACCATCGAGCTCCTACCGGAGTGTCACTTTTAGCAGGTCCCCAAACATTAGAATGAATAAGAGAAAACGGAACCAAACTCTTATTTGAACTTAATGGGAACGGGACACGATGGCTCTTAGCCAATTCACACGTATCACACTTGAAGCTGGAAATATCAAAACTAGAAACTAATGATGGAAACAACTTCTTCAAAGAACAGAATGAGGCATGCCCAAGACGTTTATGCCATAGCCAAACTTTGTCTCTCTCTCCCCTCATATCGAGTTCCACTTGTTGTGAAAACTTGACCAACCTTGGTCTCACTATTCGGTGCCCAGTCCAAGTAGTAAAGTTTGACCCGCCTAGTACCACAACCAATAGTCTTCCCCGTGAGGATGTCTTGAAAAACACAATGATTCGGCCAAAATGTTACAGTACACCCCAAAGTATTAGTAAGTTGTGAAACAGATAACAAGTTGACAGGACCCGACCCAAATTCCACTTTGGAATCTGTGTTGAACCCTTGAGTGTCCAACACCTGGCAGGTGTCGGGTACAAATGACCAAAATGCCCTTTTTGCCCTAATCCCAAAAACAGCTTTAGGGTTCGACTTCTAACCGAAAACCAGCAAAGTCTCCTCTAAAAAAGGCTCAAAACGCAGAAATCTACCTGCACAGCAAACTCAATTATTCCCAAGCGTTCAGCAAATTCCACTTTACAAAACTGAACATAACAAACAAATCATAAACTTGCGATTGCACCTAGGTTAGCCTAGGTTGCCTACGTACCCTTACTGAGGGATCAAGCGACGCGTAATTCTTTCTACCAAAAATCACAATTCATATAAGTTAATATTGTTCAAGGTAAAACCAACAGTTAAATTCTAGAATCAGTCTTTACTTTGTTTTCAACCAGCTATATAATTGAATGACATTCCATGATTATGTACCTAACTATTCAATTAGTTTATCAATGTACATCCAACCACTTACATAACCAAACCTTTTACCAAAAAGTCATACCTGCAATCATTCGCATATTGCATATATCCTATAATCACCCACCAAAGGCTATATGGGAAAACCATCAAATCCGAAGGCAACAGGGGAAGGGGAAACTAGCTAACCACATGTGCAGACAAGTCGGGCAGGTGGCCAAGGATCCTGGCCAATCCTATGCAGATAATGTGAGCAGAGTGGTGAAGAATATCCTATTAACTATGCCACAGGGTAGTACTGCACTATTCTCCACATAGATGTACCTCAAACATAATCCATCAATTCCAATAATATACCGTCAATTCCCCTCGCAAGACTCAGGGAGATATACTCAACCTGAGAATGCAAATAATTCGTCAATTCCCCTCACATCACACATGTGGCCACATGTGTGATACATCCTCGCAGAACTCGAGGGATACGAGGTTGACCCGAGATGCAATCATCGCAGAACTCAGGGGACACATGGTCGGTTCGAGATGCAATCCTTGCATAACTCAGGGGACACATGGTCGGCCTGAGACGCATTCCTAGCCGAACTCAGGGAGATATACTCAACCTGAAAACGCAAATAATCCATCAATTCCTCTCCCATAACTCAGGGAGATATACCAAACCTGAGAATGCAAATCCTCGCACCATACGGTTTGAGCATCCCCAATGCTCGTGGGGCAATGTCATACGCGCGTAGACAAATTTGAAGGCAACTAAGGTGTCAGAAGACAATCTGAATGCAACTATATGTCCAAAGACATTCTGAAGGCAACCATATGTCTGAAGACATCAATATTTCCTAAGGCATCCAGGATGTTCGAAGACATCAATATTTCCGAAGGCAACAGTATTTCAGAAGGCAACTAGGATCTTCAAAAACATCAATATTTCCAAAGGCAACCATGATGTCCGAAGACAACCATATTTCCGAAGGCAACACAATCAAATTATTAATCCATTTAGCACATATATAAAAATAAACATGGATATATCATGCTTAGAAAGTAAAAGCGATACAACAATAATTCATAAAAAGTTAATAAAACTCTTATAGCAAAATACCAATTTAAAATGAAACAACCAAGCCACAAAAACCTCCTAACCAAAAGGGGCTCGATCGAGCCAACGAGGCTCACCAACTAGGTCAATTGGGCCTGTGGGGCCCACAACCTCTAATTTTCGATCCGAAAGTTCCTATAGGTCCAACAAAATCTACTAAACAAGTCCCAAAAATTTGATCTCGATCGAGCGGTCGAATCTAAGCCAATCGCACGATCGGAAGGCGATCGTTTCTCCTAAACTTAGAATCTTTTACTTGGAGTATCCGGAACTCCGATTCTCGATCAACAAGTTCCTACACGATCCTAGAGGTACATAGAACAACATATTTGAATTTGGGACCGATCGAACGGTCCGAACCTATCGAACCCGGATATCGTATAAGAGGTGCAATATCTGTTTGACTGTTAAACGATAACCAATTCCAAATCCGAGCATACCGTCGTGCTCAGGATGACAAGGCGAATAATTTAGAACAAAATGGACTGCCACACAATGGCCCACGCGCCGCCAGCAGCACGTGGGTGTCTTGAGAAATTTCTGGCGACGGAAATTTCTCGAAACGCCCCCACAATACCCATACCCAATGAATCAAAACACCTAGAGGAGCATTTTTGGTTCTTGGACCATAGCCAAAAACTAATTGGAACTAGGCATAACGAAGCTGAAACCGTCGGTCAAAAATGGGTTTAAGAATCGATCTGTAAAACCTCAAAATCGATCCAAACTAAGTACATAAACAAGTAGAGCATGATGACTGGTTGAAGTTTCATACCTCACTTGACGAATTTGGTCGCCGAAATCGTCGGAAATCACACGAACACCGCCAGCACACAAAATTGAATTTTGGCTCAGTTTCAACGGCGCTGGCAGTCGTGGCCGAACAACACCGTTTCGTAGACTGGAACGCACGACGTCTGGCAAAGAGAGAGAGAGAGAGAGAGAGACTTTGCAAAAATTACAGTTGTGCCACTTCACTTCCGTAGATCGTAACTCCTCCGTTTAAACTCTAATTTGGGCCCACATGTCTATGAACTCGTATCGCCGAGCTGTACGCAACGGTGCCACTCAATTCCCCAAAATCCTTCCAGAATAAAAGTGACCGCTGTGCCCCTACCCCCAAGGGCAAAATTGTACATTCATAAATGGAAATAAATGGAATAAAATGATAAATTGGGTCAGGGTGTTACAACAAGTTATGGTCCAAGGAGGGAACAAGCAATACATAATCCAGATGTATGGAGTTGATGTATGAATTTGATTTGAGAGGTACGTGGTTAAGGAGTTTGATTTGAGAGGTAAGATTTGGATTTAAGGGATTTGATTTAGGGTTTGGGTTTGAATTTGAGGGTTTAGAGAGAACTTAGGATCGATTGCTCCGATACCATGCTAAAATATGAATATGGTTTTAATACTTTAGGTTAATTGTATTCTTCTCCATAAGGAGGTATATATAGGAGTTTACATGAGTGATTTACAAGGAAATAGATACAATAATCAATTAGGAGAATATCTCCTAATTATACAAGGATATGTCAACTATATAAAATAAGAAAGTAAAATAAATCCCCTAAGTAATCAAGGAAATAAATCTCCTTGATTAATTAGGAAGGCTCACGTCAACAAAAAAAAGAACCAAAACTGGGTTGTATTACACCAAAGCGAAAGCCACAGTAACTACCTCAAGTTTTGTTTATTCTTGAAACTTTTTATACAGCACTTGCTTTTTGAAAAAGAGATAAACTTTTAGTTTTGATAAAACTCTTTGATTGTTTTCAGTTTTCACTTAATTAACTTGCTTTTTTTTTCTTTTATATATATTATTAGATGATACTTATGATCTCACTTTCAACACACATCTTTTTGGATGAAAGTGCAGAAATTTGATGCTGTAGTGGGAGATACAACAATTATTGGAAATAGGACGTCCTACGTTGATTTTACATTACCTTATTCTGAATCGGGCGTTTCGATGGTGGTGAAAGTTAAAGATAACGAAAGAAGGAATATTTGGATTTTCCTAAAGCCTTTGAGTTGGGATCTTTGGTTGACATCTGCCGGCGCCTTCATATTTACAGGCATTGTAGTATGGATTCTTGAACATCGCATAAACACAGAATTTGGAGATGGTTCACGAAAGCAACAACTTGCCACAACTCTTTGGTTCTCTTTTTCCACTCTTGTATTTGCACATAGTAAGTCTTAATTACCTGCGCATTGTACATGCATGTGGTAGAGTAGTGTTAGATATACCACAAACATTTATCATATTACTGTTCACATTTCTTATTGCAGTAATTTTCCATTAGCAAGATGTTGGAGTTCTCTAAACCTCACATTATGTAAAGCTAACTATATTGAATCTTTATTTAATTTGATTCACATTGTAATACTTCTGTGAGAAAAGTAAGATTAAGTTCTATTAATATTTTTAGGGATTTTTCTTTGATTAGGGGGTTTCATGATTTCTCTCTTTCTCGTTATTTTTTCTTTTTTTGTTACATTGTAGGGAATCCAACCGTGCACGTATCCTAGTCATAACCCATTACCCCACCCTCCCTCCACTTGAGCTAACTCGGGCATAGAGTTTCTCTATTTAAAGCATTGTAAATTATGTAATCTCTGCTATTTGTATCTTTCTATAATATACTCTCTTTCAATAAATGAGAATACGGTTTTGCAGTTTCTTCCTCAGTTAGATTTTTCTTTTGTTGATTTCTAACAATTTGCATTAACTTGCATGATATATTTGTGTATCTAGAGGAGAAGGTGGTGAACAACTGGACCAGATTTGTGCTGATCATATGGATTTTTGTGGTACTCATCTTGACACAGAGTTACACTGCTAGCTTAGCCTCATTGTTGACCGTAGATAAGTTGCAGCCAGCAGTTGTTGATGTGAATGTGCTCAGACAAACTGGTGCTTATGTTGGATACCACAAGGTTTCCTTTGTAAAAGATCTTTTTTTTTAATAAGCCAGTTCAAATTTGAGAAGAAAAAGCTGAAGGCTTATTCTTCCCCGGAGGAATTTCATCAAGCACTGTCCAATGGAAGCAAAAATGGAGGGGTTGATGCTATCTTTGATGAAAGTCCCTACGTAAAGCTCTTCCTCGCCAAGTACTGCTCAAGATACATTGTGGTTGGACCAACCTACAGAACTGATGGATTTGGCTTTGTGAGTCTCTCCTCATGAATGACTTTTGTAGGCCACAATGAATAGCATGCTAATATGTAGAGTGGTTAAATGGTTTCAGATTTGAATGATTTTTTTGTAGAGACGATTTTTGAGAAAATACCTATAATTACATGTTTATATTTATGGCTGATAAATAATTAGACACATATGCGTATATATACGCGTGTGTCGTGCACATGCGAGTGTGTGTTGTTTAAACATGAAGAAATTAATTTTGTTTCTTTTTCTATTTCAGGCCTTCCCTCGAGGGTCCCCTCTTGTTGCTTACATTTCAAGGGCAATCTTGAATGTGACTCAAGATTATAGGATAATGGAAGAAATGCAACATAAGTATTTTCCATATGAAACCAAATGTCAAGACCCAAGCTCCGCATTCTCTTTAGACAATCCCAGTCTAGATGTGTACAGCTTCGGAGGCCTCTTCATCATCACTGCAGTGATTTCAATTTCTTCATGCTTGATATATATTGTTCATTTCCTCTACAACCACTGGCCTGCTTTGAGTTCCGTCCATCCAGAAGCCTCTGTCTTGTCAACGATAGCAAAGCTTTTCCACCGAAAAGATAGCTCTGTGCTTGCTATAGAGCAAACCAATCAAGCAACTCATGTAAATTCTGTTTCTGTAACAGAGGCTAGAGGAGACGATGCTTCACCTTATGATAGGAACAACTTGCTGAGCCATGCAGTGTCTTTTGACCAAGGAATATCAGACAATGTTGCCCGAGATGAAGAAGATGATGAAATACCTTTGCGTTCCATGGATTCTGGGCGGTACATCTATGGATGTGCCTAATTTTTGGTATTTATACTTATGTGTCCTCTATACCTCTTCAAATTGTAGTGTACTGTCAAACATATTTGGTAACTTATCTTTGTCTTCTGTTGCAAGTAAAGCTTAAACTCAAATTGTAATCTGGTGTAAGAGTAAGTGTTGCTACTTAATCCATGTTTAAAAAATGTATACCAGACAATATTCATGTTTTGGATTTTTTTTTCTTTTTTCTTTATTATATGTTGGTAGATATGATTTATTTAATAACTAGTTTCCCCCTCAAATCTAGACCCATATTCATCATAATTATTTGGTATTATATCAAAAACTCTTTTCTCTTTTTTGGTGCAGGGAGCTGTGAAATTTTTTAAATAAACTAGTGTGCAAAGGGACCTGGACAGTATATATCAAACCAAATTTCCATCATATATATCAACCACAATGTGTGCAAAGGACCCACTAGTGTAGTGGTTTGGAGAAAATGCTCCATCTAGGAAAGGTCTTGGGTTCGAGTCCTAGCATCCGTGTAATGTGTGTAAATGTAGCAGTGTGTTATCGCCCCCCTCAATAGGAAAGCTTTATTTCTAATAGTTAGGGTTCTCCGAAAAAAACAAAACAAAACACAATGTGTGCATCGGCTATAGAAAATCAACAATGGCAAGCACATGATAACATAAGAAGTATTTGGAAAACTAAGGAAGAAGGAGACTGAAAAACAGAGAGAATATATTTAGATTTTCTGTATGATTTTCACTGAATGAATATTACAATGCACAAGTTAGCTTATATACAATTGAAGGCTTAAGTAACTAACAGCCATGCTTAACAGATGCCAACACTAACACGTGAATAGCACGTGGGTACTCTAACAATACTAAACTAACTTGAGCTGATGTGTTCTTCCATCATTCCCCCTCAAATCCAGTTGGGTTCCTAAGCCGTAAATTACCACAATGCTTTGTGAAAATTGGACTGTGTAACCCTTTTGTAAATATGTCTGCAACCTGTTCATCTATTGGAATATACTGCATGGAGAGATCTCTGCTTTGTACTCTTTCTCTAACAAAGTGAAAATCTATATCAAGATGTTTGATCCGTGAGTGATAAACAGGATTAGAACTCAATGCTAGAGCAGAAAGGTTGTCACAATGTATAGTAGGAGGCTGAGGTAGAAACACTTTCAAATCAAGCAAAACTTGTCGAATCCAGGCCAAATCTGCTGCTGTATGAGCCAATGCTCTGTATTCTGCTTCGGTTGAACTCCTGGAGACTGAGTTCTGTTTCTTAGATTGCCAAGATATAGGAATATGGCCTAAGAAAACCACAAAACCAGTGGTAGATCGTCTAGTACTTATATCTGTTGCCCAGTCTGCATCACTGTAAGCATTAAGTTCCCAATCACCACTAGTAAAGGTAAGTCCATGATCCAAGGTACCTTAATCCTCTTAACTAACTGAAAATGTAACTATGAAGGAGTTGTCATGAACTGACATACTGTGTTAACAACATAAGAGATTTCAGGTCTGGTAAATGTTAAATACTGTAATGCGCCAACAATGCTTCTATAGATTGTAGGATCAGTCAAAGCATCACCTTCAGTCTTTAACAGTTAACAATGTGGTTTACAAGGGGTAGTACAAGGTCGACATGAACTCAGACCAGCTTAGCAAGCAAATCTTTGGCATATTTAGCCTAGTTAACAAAGATATCTCCAGCTTCATCAACAACTTCTTGCACCAAAGCCACCTTTGAGCCAGTCAATATTATATCGTCCACGTATAAAAGAAGGATCACAATATCTGAACCTAGATGCTTCACAAAGAAGCTAGGGTCAGAGTGAGATGATTCAAACCCGATGGCTGGAAGATAACCTGTAAATTTGGCATTCCAAGCCCTTGGAGCTTGCTTAAGACCATAAAGAGACTTCTGTAACTTGCAAGCATAACTGAGATATTTTGGATCCTCAAAACCTTGTGGCTGTCACATATAGACTTCTTCCTCAAGATCATCGTGTAAAAGTGTGTTCTTAACATCAAGTTGACGGAGTGACCATCGATTCATTGCTGCGATACTTAAGATCAACCGTACTGTGGTGTGTCTGACCACAGGGCTAAAAGTTTCACTAAAATCCAATTCAGGAGCTTGAATGAAGCCTTGGGCACTAATCTTGCCTTATATTGAGCCAAAGTACCATCTGAGTTCTTCTTAATTCGATATACCCATCGACAACCAACAATATTTTTATGAACTGGCATAGGAACTAACTCCCAAGTACCCTGAGCATGTAATGCCTCAATTTCGTTCATCATAGCTTGAATCCAATGAATAGATTGAGAAGCAACCTTATAAGTGGCGGGTTCAGTAGCATCATGTAGAACATGAAGAATGGTATGATAGCACTGATACTCTTCAAACTATTTAGACTTAACGATACTTGCCTTTGATCTAGTCTGCATAGCATGAGTGTTAAAAGGAGGAGGCACAAAACTAGAGACAGAAGAGGAGGCAGGCAAGAGAACTTGTAGTTGCTGATCATTAATCACAAATAAGACTGAATCACTGGAAGACAAGGAAGGATTCTGAGTAGATTCTAAAGATGAAATAGTAGATTCTAAAGATGAAATAGAAACACTCTGTGAACTATGATTTTGTGAAGAAACATGTTGAGGAGATATAGAACCAGATATATCACTAGGATTTAAGGCATGTATACAGGGAGGAAGTGAAACACAAATTGGTAAAGTCTGAGTCTTGAAGAGCATGAAACTGGAACTAAATCTGCTGAGATGGAATAAGACTTAAAAGGAAAAACAGTTTCATCATGAATGACATTTCTGGAAACAATAAACCTTACGGTGGATCTATTGTAACAAATGATCCCGATATAATCTTGAGAATATCCCAGAAAAACACATTGAGTTGTTCTTGGCTGAAGCTTATGTTCATTATAAGGTCTAAGATATGGGTAAACAGCAGTACCAAAAATCCTAAGAGATTTAATATCAGGAGCCTTGCAATACAAGCTTTGAAAAGGAGACTGATATCTTAAAAATGAACTAGGCATAAGATTGATGAGATAAGCAGCATGAGCTACTGAATGAAACCAGAACTTATCAGGAAGAGCAGAAGAAACTAGTAAAGTAAGAGCAGTTTCGATAATATGTCGATTCTTCCTCTCTGCCAAACCATTTTGCTGAGGGATGTATGGACAAGAGAGCTGATGAATTATACCTTTTGAATCAAAAAAAGAAGAAAATTTCCTATTAATGAACTCACCACCCCCATCACTTTGAAAATACTGAATAATAGCCTTAAACTGATTCGTGACAAGAGCATAGAACTTGAGAAATTCTTCAAACACTCCAAATTTATTAAACAGTGGATAAAACCACAAGTAACCAGTACACTCATCAATGAAACTGACATAGTATCTAAAACCATCGATAGATTTATGTCGGAAAGGACCCCATACATCACTATGTATCCTCTGAAAAGGAACACTACACTTAACATAATCCTTAGGAAAAGAAAGCTTGTGCATTTTCCCATGTAAACAAGCAGTACATAGCGCTTGAGAAGAATCAACAGAAATAGATAAAGCAAAATCTTGAAGCATTCTTTGCACAATGGTATTTGTTGGATGCCCTAACCGTTGATGCCAGATAGAGACGCTGACATGTTGTCCAAGATATGCAACTAGAGCTGAAGAAATAGAAGAAACACCTCGAGATCTTTGAGAAGCAGAAAGAGGAATGGGATATAAACCTTGATTACTCTTGCCTTGAAGAATAATTGCCTTGGTTATCTTGTCCTGTATATAAAAGCCAGAGACGTCAAATGTTATAAAAAAAAATTATTGTCTTTACACAGTTGATGGACGGATAAGAGATTTGCTTTGAGCTTAGGAACATGCAAAACAGATGGGAGATGCAGTGAAGTAGATTGGACACAAGAGATAGTAGCAGTGCCAAGATTCTGAATATTCCAACCTGCCTCATTGCCAACAATAACATTCTCATCAACACTGGAAGTAGAAGAGGAGGAATTGGCCTTGAAATGAGTAGTTTGACATGTGGAAACAGTCAAGAGCGCCATGCCCACGTTTGCCACAGATTTAGTATTCAACAACACTGGAAATAGAAGAGGAGGAATTGGCATTATGGTAATAGCAATTAGCAGCTGTATCTCCACGCTTGCTTCAAATTTGACACTCATGCACCACATGAGATCGATAGGAATTAGAACCTCCATGAAAACCAGAAGTACTACCACCCCGAAACTGAGAGGAGACATGTCGACCACTATTAAACCTTCCACGACCAGAGGTTTGTGCAGAAAAACCTCAAGAACCAGAGGCACGAAAAAAAGAACTATGTTGACCACCAAAAGACTGAACATATGGTAAAGGCTGAGAAGGTGTACGTAAAATACCATGTCCCGAAGACACAGAGGAACCTTGAGCACAAGATGAATTAGTCGCATATAACGCAGTATGATGAACAGTACGAGCCTCAGCAGTTTGTTCAGCAGCAAGAAGCTGTGCTCGGAAATTCTTGAGAGACAATGGAGTATCTCGTGCGATCAAAATAGTCTTGATCTAGTCATATTCGGGTGGTAATCCATTGAAAGCATTAATAATGAAATCATCATCAAAAATCTTGATACCATCAGCATTCAATTGATCTCGAAGATGTTTGAGACGGAGCAAAAATCGCTCAATAGAATCTCCACCTGTCTGTGCAGTTTGCAACTCAGTTTTGAGATGGTTGATCCGAGCGCGAGAAACCGAAGCATAGCAATCAGAGAGGTTGATCCAAGCGTCGCGAGCTGTTTTGCTTCCAATGATGTATTCAATCGCCACATCAGACATAGAAACAATGAGTAAACTCAAAAGCGCCTTATCAGTACAAATCCACAAATGAACAAGGTACAATTACGTTATCCTATTTTCAGACTCACCAAAAATTGAAGAATTGGATTGATGAATAGTGATTAGCCAAATTCTATATAATGTGATCAACAAAAACAATCATTAATATTTCATATAAAGACAACTATTATACTCTGTCCGTGGGGCCAATGTGTCAAGTTCCATTTTAGCTCCTTCATCTTGCATATTAGCATATTACTCATAACTTGAATAGTGATTAGCCAAATTCTATTACAGGTAATGTTGACAACAATGTTTACTCAATCATTTAGTACGTAGTGTTAATTAATCACATGTCTATATAAAAAAAAATTTAAAAAAACAAACAAACAAATTATTAGGTAAGAGCCATATGAGTTAAGCAGCCTTGCTCGCCTTCTACATTCCTTGCAGAGTTTCTATGGCGAATATTATGAGTCACCTCAAATTCTTCTTCATCATCTTCATCTTGTTCTTAGATCTTACCGTCCACTGAAAATCCTTAACTGTTGATGATGAAAATAATGGAACGACACTAGCACCGAAGCAAATGGTACACGTGGGTGTTGTTGAATATTAGAACAAACTCACTCCCTTATAGACCTTGTTGTTGATGGACTTTGGACAAGACTCAATGATGGATGAATCTTACACACACACACAGAAATTAAATCAAGCACAAATGACACAAGTGTTTATAGAGGTTCGGCAATTTGCCTACTTCCTCTTTGGTGATCCCCTTGAGAAATTTCACTAATGAAGATAGGTTACAAATTTGGTTTACACAGAAACCCCCTTAGAACACTACCCTCACAATCTGTTTCTCTCTCACCCTTGCTCACACCTGATACACTTGAGAATTCTCTCTCTTTACTTGAGTCACTAGTTTCCAACTACTTTGCCTTCCAACTTTCTCTTCTTAACCTCTCTATGCAGACTTGCTCCCTCTTTCCTTTTTATACATAAGTCTCTAGGCTTGGGAGGAGGCTCATGCTTAGTCTCCCACATTCTGCCCTTGAGTACCTGACATGGACCACAGGCCAGCCACATGCTATGTATGTATGGCTACATGTGCAGCCACCCTATAAAGAGTCATAGGGTAGCTACACCTTGGAACAAGTAAATAATAGACCTTCAATGCTTTCTTAAACCTCCCAACTGATTGCCAGCCTTCTTCTGACTCAGAAGTGACCCCTAGGGTCCTTGCAAGTAGGTAGGAGGCGATAGCCCTCGAAATAAACTTGAAAGCGCGTGGAAAACATTCAGCACAGGCGGCAGGCGACCGGTCGCACGTTCTTGGCGACCGGTCGGATACTAATATGTCTCAAAACGACCGGTCGCGGATACCTTGCGACCAGTCGCTTTCTGCGATTCTTCCAGCACCCAATCTGCTTCAAAACGACCGGTCGCGGATACCTTGTGACCGGTCGTTTCTCCCGAAGCTTGTATCCTTTAGCGTGAGCCAATTTTCCAACAGGTGTAATTCTTGACTTACGTTCTCCAGTTGGGAAGATGGCTCAAAGCTACATTTCCATGGCACTTTCTGACTTCTATGCTAGAAATGCCAACTACATAACAAAGTTGACTCTTTCTGTGAAGAACTCTAGTGACGATATTGTTGCTGCAGCATCAGCAGGTATACATACCATGTTATGAAGTTGTATAATTTGTTGAATTATAAGTTCTTAAGCTGTATTAGAAGTCAGTTAAAAAAACAGTTACTTTCTTTTATTTACCATAGCCAAATGTAATGATCCTATTGGATAACTAAGTGAATGGCTGAGATCACCTTGTGATGTAAGGGAACCAGCTACTGTGCCTAACAGTAATATGGCTCACTCCAAGTGCGTGAGGTTGAATTGCAATAAAGAATGAACATTCTCTCTACTTCAATATAGCAGAGCAGTTTCCATTTCAGCTTCTTCTTCTTCTCTTTCATCACTCTCACTCAAATACATCAGAAAACACTAACATGGCCTCAGAGCCAGGTTGGGTCATCTGAATTTGGGCATTCGAACTATGAAGGCAAACGAACGGGGTATTTTGAAGCTCGTTCAAAGCTCAAAAGCTGCTTGAGCTCGATTTCTCCTAAATCTGAAAATAACTTGTTTTCTAGGTGCATCAGAGATCATACATGGCTGGATCTAGAAGCTCTGAGGTGAGAACTCTGATTTTCTCCGGTGAGAACTATGATTTCTGAAGAATCAAGATGGTGACCATATTCAAATCATATGGTTTGAATTGAACAGTATTGATACATTTGAGAAGGCATTTGCCTCATTCACTGTGAGCTCAAAAGGTCAGACCAAGAATGCTCCCCAATCTGGTTCATCCAAGTTCCAGAAAAATTGGAATTCCAATGGGCATAAAGTGGGAATCAAAAGGCAAGCCTCAACAAAGCAACCCTGCACAACAGTTTAGCTCATCTCAATCAGTAAGCCAAGAAGCCGCAAAACCTCAGTGCAAGGTGTGCTCAAAGTACCACTTTGGTGAATGTAGGTATAA
Source organism: Prunus padus (assembly GCA_024362665.1). Taxonomy (NCBI): domain Eukaryota; kingdom Viridiplantae; phylum Streptophyta; class Magnoliopsida; order Rosales; family Rosaceae; genus Prunus; species Prunus padus. Next base: position 8,220,300 of record JANFAM010000020.1, read on the forward strand.
AGGGAACCCAAAGTGCTACAACTGTGATAGGTTTGGTCATTTGGCAAGAGAGTACACTGCAGGCAAGACTGTGCAAAAGGCAAATTGTGCAAATCAAATGGAAGTGACTGGAAATTTGTTTTATGCAAATTGTGCAACCACTGAGACAAAAACAAATGGGGAATGGTACATTGACAGTGGTTGTTGACAGGACCCGACCCGAATTCCACCCCGGAACCCGAGCCGGACCCTGCTGGTTTGCCAACATCAACCTATGTCGGGCCCACAAACTAAACAAGTTCCCTCTTCCCGAAACAAAAGAGAAAGGGGTCAAGACTTCTGCCGAAAAATGAGCAGAGTCCCCCCTAAAACAAGGACTATCCCAAAATTAACAACATGCCAGAAACAAACAGAATATACAACCCAAGCGCCAGCATGCATACACAAATACATAACAGGCCTCCGGCCATTCAATTCAACCCTAATGGGCAACAACATAGCAAATCTAAGAGTACGCGGAAATAAACAATGGAATACAAAGTTTGGGATCAGGGACAACAAGTCCTACAATTTAGTCGATGCTTGGGAAGAGAAGCGCTCTGCCGAACAGTGTTGCAGCAATGACTATGGCTTGGGGGCGCAAAACAGAAAGAGTGTGAGTGGACAAAAACAAAGTTTTACAGTTCAAATCAACGTACTAACCCCACTGTTTCAAAACAATGCAAACCATGCATATAAAATCATTTATATACGTGCTTGATTTAAAAACCATACTACCTCAAAGTACGTGAAAGCAATCCAGCTCAAAGCCTTTTTCCGAACAAACCAACCTTTTACTTTTCCCGAAGCATAACCTCCCAAATTACAAACCCAAGTAGGTATATAAAAACATAAACCGAAACAACTTGAAAATCGTAGGCACGAGAATATAATAAAATCCTCATATACCCAAAACAACATTTGAAATACCAAAGATCTCACTCATGCCAAGAAAACCAAACTCGACAACAATACATAACTCAATTGTAGTTCAAATCATTTATATATATATATATATAAGAGATCAGTTCCAGGATTCAAAATCCAATAAACTCAACACATCAAATACTGTAGTCAAATCAAGCACACTGCTTCCCAATCTTCCCCACTCTCACAACCACGTGCTCACAAGCACGACAAGCGAGGAATGATCCTCACTAAAAGAAATATGAATACGAAGGTACTAACACACGCGTATAGGTATAATATAACCTCAACACCAAACACAAGTACCAGGGGAAAACAATCCAACAGGGGATCATTTGACTGGACACAGGTACAGCCTCCTCGAGACCCAGTGCCCAGGGTTGAGCCGTCCAATTGGGACTAAGCTCACAGGTCTGTATGGCAAGAACTTCAATACCATACCTCTGAAACAAGTCTTGCACGCAGACTACGCCGTTAAGGTATGCACAGGATCGAACCATCATCAAATAACCGTATCAAATCAATCGCCACACAATAATCAATATAAGAATAGGGGGAGGTACATAACAAGGTGCCAACCGCACTCAAATCAATCGTCATGCGATAATCAATATATATAATATTCAATCACTATGTACCCAACCCCAAAACGTCAGACACCCGGACATATACAAGTCCACCAATCCCATAACCAATATATATATATATATATATATACTCAAAATCAAGACATCGCCGTCCAAACATACAATTCTATATTCAAAATAATCACAAGCGTCAAATGACCGCATAACAGACCTTAATCAATTCAAACGTCCAAATCATTGAAAACCATATTTAAAACCAATCAATGCTCAAGTTAAGCATGTCAAATCAAATTAGGATCCCAAGTCCGGAAACATAAAGTCAAGACTCAATTTCAAGATAAGTCCTAAATATTAATATAATCCCAATGTAACTAACCCTTCTTTGAAAACATCAAATCAAAACCCAAAATATTTATTCAAAGTGTATAAATATATATATATATATATATATATATATATATCTATATAGCTACATATATATATAACCATTTCCCATTATTCAAGCATTTCTTCAAAGTGTATATATATAACATATATATACATGTAGATATATATATATACATATAAATATATAACCAAAGTATAGGTATTATTCGTCAAAGTATATACGCCAAATCGAGTATGAAATCGAACGGACTATACCAACGTCCAACTTAACCCAATTATATAATTAAAATATAATATAACAATTCCTTAAATATAATATCCAATGAAAACCATTAAATTCCCATTTATGTACAAAAATCCATTAAAACCTTGCTTTAAATAATATAACGATCCCAAGCTAAAATAGCTTAAATAATTAATCCCATTCCAATACGAAAACCACCGGGCATTCACCACGACCCGTTCAATACCCAAAGGTATAAATAATAATAAAATATAGCCATCAGGGCCCCACATACAATTCCGGAAACCCAAAAAATGCATAAACCTCAAATGCAAAATCAATCAAAATGACTTCATCAAAAGTCAAAACCAAGATTTAAAACAATTATCAAATCTCATTCATGCATTGTATTCAATTCTTTAAAATCATGCACGTTGAAAACAATGTCCACTCACCGTTGGTCCTACGCTGCATAACCCTAAGAGGGTCCCAGCCGCTACGCGTGCAGTGCCAGAGTACCTAAACTGATAGATACGAGGATTGGATTAGTACTGTGAACCGAACGAGAACCTTAAATTCAAATCCTAACCTTTCCAAGACTCAAAGTAAACACGTACGTCGTACGAAGGATTCAAGGGTCAAACTACACTTTTAACAAGTGGGACCGCCCCGGAAAACTCACGGTCAACCGGCGGTCAAACGCCCCTTTTTGGTCAACCTGGGCCCGCGGGGCCCACAACCTCCAAATGGATCCGGACATTCCTAGAAGTCCAACAAAGTCAACTACGTGGCAAGGCGACCTTGGGAGACCCTCGGTCAACCCTGGTCAAACTTGGTCAAACTAACCCGACTAGGTCAAACCGGACCCGTGGGTCCCATGACCTCCAAACTTAGATCCGAAAGTTCCTACAGGTTCAACACGACCTAAACAACGTGTCTTGAGAGTTTGGTCTCGATCGGACGGTTGGATTGCTCACGATCGGACGGTTATAGTTTAATTGAAACTTTAAGTCATTGATCCGGAGCATCCGGGACTCCAAATCACGATCTGTCAATTCTTATACGATCCTAGAAATACGAGGAACCACATACGTGAATTCGGATTCGATCCAACGGTCCGAACCCATCGAACCCAAACAACGCATAATAGGAGTACATTGGTTCGAGGTCCAAACGACGTCCGAATCGGAATCCGAACATACGTACGCGCCGCCACACGAGGATCGCATTGGGACAAAGAACCACCACCACGCGCCGCCACACGCGCCACCGTGGGTGGTGGGTGTCTTGATCAATTCCGACCAACAGAATTTCTTCGAATCTCGGCACAACCCTTATACCAAAATGATCACCACCACTCCAGGAGTCCAAAACCATCCTGAACCGGCCAAGGACTGGCCGTGAACTGGCCTGAAAACCAATTCGAAATCCGGCCAAAAACCTAGGTTTAGATCCGATCGTTTCTAGTTCAAATCGAGTGAAATCAACTATGCAGGAAGCTAGAGGAGGAAGAGGAGGTAATGTTTCATACCTAGATTGACGTGTTGGGTGGCCTAGGACGGTGGCCAGAAGTCGTGAGGTTTCGGAGAAAACCAGTCGACAGCACCGGCTGGATTCGTCGATTCCTGCGACCAAAAGGGGAGGAACGTGACCGGGGGATGAAGGGCTTTTGATCGAGACCAGCGCCGAGCCCAGCCGTGGCCTGTGCACTCGGAATCGAAGAGAAAGATAGTGAGAGGGAAACCAAAGAGAGAGGTCGCAGGAGAAGAGAAAGAAACTAGAGGGAGGAGAGAGAAGCATCTGATTGGCCAATGGGGTATTTAACAAATTTTGGAATGACCAAAATGTCCTCATTTCGATCCGAAGCTCGTATCGAGACGCGCCGCCCGTCAACAGACTCGTTTAGACGTGCCGGACGCAATAGCGCAACTCGTTTCGCCAAATTCCGTCCCGAAAATATAATTAACCAAATTGCCCCTTTAATTATTAAATTCCAATTTTAATTCCATTTTTATTATTTTAATTCCTTTTAATCCAATTTTAACTACCCATTTATTTAATCCATTTCATTTTATTTTATTTTCATTATTTTTAGGTCAGGGACGTTACAGTTGTAGCAATCACATGGTAGGTAATGTGGATTTGCTTGTTGATGTGAGGACAAATGTGGCTGGGAAAGTGCAAATGCCAATTGGAGCACTTGTGAATGTGGCTGGCAGATGTATCTTCCAGGATTGAGAGAGAATTTGCTGAGTGTTGGGCAAATGGATGAGCATGGATATTTCTTGGTGTTTGGAGAAGGAAAGTGCAAGGTGTTTGATAGCTCTTCAATGAACTGCCTCAAATGAAGAAGAATAGGTGCTATCTTTTATCCCTTCTAGCTGAAAATCAATTGGTCATGAAGGCTAGTATCACTCACTGCACATGGACTTGGCATAAAAGACTAGGACATTTGCATTTTAGAGGGCTAAAACAATTGAGAGATAAAGACATGGAGCATGGATTGCCACAACTAGAAGAAAAAAGTGGTGTGTGTGAGGGTTGTCAATTTGGAAAACAACACAGAAACAGTTTTCCAAATGGTCAAGCTCTAAGAGCAAGTGTTCCCCTTGAGTTAATTCATGTTGATCTTTGTGGTCCTATGAGATATGAGTCTATTGCAGGGAACAAGTATTTCATACTGCTCATTGATGATTTTACAAGGATGATTGATGTAGGACGAAATATGGGTCAATTATGGTGTGAAAAATTAATTAAAATAAAGTGGCTCAAAGTTGGAAGGAAATCGTGCAAGAGAGGGAAATTCCAATTAAATGTCAATTATGGCTCTGGGAAAAGAAGGAAGGCGTATCGTTGGAATTTTCTAATTGATTGAGGAAGTTTGAAGCAATTATGATTCTGTCAAGATTTGTATTTAATTTAATGTTTTATTTTATATTTTGAAGAATAAGTTATCTATTAGGATATTATTTTCCTAATATGATTTTTATTATTTTCTTGTTAGCTAAGTTTAGGAATATTCTAAAACCTAGGGTTTCCTACGGTTTTTGAGTTTCTTTGTTTTCTATTTAAGCTAACTCATGGCGTTGTATTTGTAAGTTTATTCATCTTATTTTCAATCAATATATTTGAGGTTTACTCAATTTCTCTGGTGGATTCCAGTTTGTTGGTGGATTCGGACATTGTTACTTGTAGGGCTATCGTTCGATTTCCCTATCCCTTATATCTCGTTGCGTCAGTTGGTATTAGAGCAGGTTTTGCCTGACTCGAGGTGCCTCCAATGGCTAGTCCAGATGAAGAAGATAGGACCTGTGGAGCGGGGAACCAATCACTCTTAGAGAATTTGATGGTGCAGTTGTTCCAGACTTCATGGGGAGTGACTGCATCGAAGGCCTTCTCCAATGGGTTGCAGACGTAGAAGAAATATTTGATTCAATAGCGATCCCAGAGGAGAAGATGGTTAAAGTTGTTGCGTCCCGTTTAGAAGACGATGTCGCTTCTTGGTGGAATCAGTTGCAAAACTCTAAGAAGCAACAAGGTAAAAATCCTATAAGCTCTTAGCGTTGGATGAAGAGACTTCTTGTGAAAAAATTCTTTCCTTTTGAATATGATATATATTTGTTAAGGAATTGTTACAAGATTGCTCAACCCAATATCACAGTGAGTCAAGAAAAGATGGAGGAAGATCTCGAAAAGGAAGAAACTGTGATGGATGCTGAATTAATTGAAGATCCAATAATCCACAAGATGAAGGAAGAGATTCATGAAAAACAGGAAATTGAGCCTATTGAAACTCCTATTGTTGTTGAAACATATATTTCAAAAGATGAAGAACAACAATTGGATTCCTCTGAAATTCAAGGCATGGATAAATCTGTATTTGGAGAAGAAAATAATTCATACGAGTTTGATTCTCAACTGGCATATTCTAATCTTGTTTATGGAATTAATTATATGATTATTCCATCCAAATATGAGAAAGTCCAGATTCTACAAATGGAAGAGTTTATCTACACATCAAGTCCTATGTCTACTCAAGTTTGTTTTAACGAGAACTCGAGGTCGAGTTCTTTACAAGTGAAGGGGTCTGATGGAGGACGAAATATGGGTCAATTATGGTGTGAAAAATTAATTAAAATAAAGTGGCTCAAAGTTGGAAGGAAATCGTGCAAGAGAGGGAAATTCCAATTAAATGTCAATTATGGTGCTGGGAAAAGAAGGAAGGCGTATCGTTGGGATTTTCTAATTGATTGAGGAAGTTTGAAGCAATTATGATTCTATCAAGATTTGTATTTAATTTAATGTTTTATTTTATATTTTGAAGAATAAGTTATCTATTAGGATATTATTTTCCTAATATGATTTTTATTATTTTCTTGTTAGCTAAGTTTAGGAATATTCTAGAACCTAGGGTTTCCTATGGTTTTAGGGTTTCTTTGTTTTCTATTTAAGCCAACTCATGGCGTTGTATTTGTAAGTTTATTCATCTTGTTTTTAATCAATAAATTTGAGGTTTACTCAATTTGTCTAGTGGATTCCAGTTTGTTGGTGGATTCCGACATTATTACTTGTAGGGTTATCGTTCGATTTTCCTATCCCTTATATCTCGCTACGTCAATTATATGGGTGTATTTCTTAAGAAACAAATCTGAGGCTTTCAATTGCTTCAGGAAGTTTAAGTCCATGACTGAACTTCAATCTGGACACAAGGTGAAGTGCTTGAGGAGTGACAGAGGAGGAGAGTTCCTATCTTCTGAGTTTATACAGTTTTGTGAAGATCATGGCATTCAAAGGCAGCTCACAATGACTTATACCCCTCAACAGAATGGGGTGGTATAGAGGAAGAATAGAAATATGATTGAAATGGCCGAGTCCATGCTACCTGAGAAGGGAATACCTTATTTCCTTTGGGCAGAAGTTGTTCACACAGCTGTATACATCTTGAATAGGTGTCCTACAAAGGCTTTGAACAATACCACACCTTTTGAAGCTTACAGTGGAAGAAAGCCTGGTATTTCTCATTTGAAAATCTTTGGTTCCTTGTGTTATGTTCATGTGCCAATTGAACTAAGACATAAACTCGAACCTAAAAGTGTGAAGGGGGTGTTTGTTGGGTATGCAACTTGTGAGAAAGGATATAGGATTTTTTATCCAATCTCCAAGCAGCTCACATTTTCAAGAGATGTCACCTTTGATGAATAGGGTTCTTGGCACTGGACAGAAGATATTGGTAAAGTTGTGGCACCATTTATAGATGGAAGTCAAAGTAAGCTTGGTTTCAATATGGAAGATAAAGATGAGAATACTACACTGACACCTTAGACTCAATTTCAACATGAAAGGAGTCCATTACTTCCTCAAACATCATCACAACACAGGTCAAGTGACATAAACAGTGAAGAGAGAAATACTCAAGCTTATGATCACTCACCTTTGAAATGGAGAAGGTTAGATGATGTTCTTGCACAATGCAACTTGTGCATATCAGAAAAATATGTAGAAGCAAGTTAAGATGAATCATGGCTGAAGGCTAGTAGGATGAATTGTCAATGATTGAAAAAAAATGGTACATGGGAATTAGTGGATAGACCAACTGAGAAGCCAGTTATGGGAGTCAAGTGGGTTTACAAAACCAAACTAAATCTAGATGGTTCAGTTCAAAAGAATAAAGCAAGGTTAGTTGCCAAAGGTTATGCTCAGAAACCTGGACTGGACTACAATGAAACTTATGCTCCTATAGCTAGACTGGACACCATCAGAACTCTCATTGCTCTAGCTACTCAGAAAGACTGGAAATTATATCAACTTGATGTAAAATCAACCTTTCTCAATGGAGTACTGCAAGAAGAAGTTTATATTGATCAACCAGAAGGTTTTGTGATCAAAGTCAAGGAAGACAAGGTGTACAGACTACACAAAGCCCTTTTATGGACTGAAACAGGCACCTAGAGCCTGGTATTGAGAGATAGATACTTATTTCAATCAATGTGGTTTTGAAAAGAGCCTAAGTGAAGCTACCTTGTATACCAAGACAAGGGAAGACAAAGACATCCTAATTGTTTCTATCTATGTAGATGACATTGTGTATACAGGAAGTAGCAAGGATATGTTGGATGAATTAAAAGAAGACATGATGATGAAATATGAGATGACAGACTTGGGTCTTCTACATCATTTTCTTGGTATGGGAGTGGTTCAAACAAACTCAAGCATATTCATTCATCAAAAGAAATATGCATGTTCTCTACTGAACAAGTTTGGTTTGAATGAATGCAAGACTATTACCACACCCCTTGTAGCAACTGAGAAGTTAACTAAAGAAGATGGAAGTGGAGCCACAAGTGAAGAACAATACATAAGCATTTAGGTAGTCTCTTGTACCTAACTGCCACTAGACCAGATATTATGTATGCTTCTAGTCTGCTTGCTAGATTCATGCACTGTCCCACAAGCAAACACTATGGAACTGCTAAACGTGTGCTCAGATATATCAAGGGGACTCTAGACTATGGTTTGGAGTATGTGAAGGGCAAGAAAGCAATGTTGATTGGCTTCTGTGATAGTGACTGGGGTGGATTAGTGACTGGGGTGGATCAGTTGATGACAGTAAGAGCACATCTGGATATGCATTTTCTTTTGGAAGTGGTGTTTTCTCTTGGGCTTTAGTCAAACAGAATTGTATGGCACTATCTACTGCAGAGGCAGAGTACATAAGTGCATCTGAAGCTACGGCACAAGCCATTTGGCTTAGATTTGTGCTAGAGGATTTTGGAGAACTTCAAACTGAATCAACTCCATTGCAATGTGACAATACATATGCAATTGCAATCACCAAGAATCCAGTTTTTCACCAGAAGATAAAGCACATTGATAGAAGATACCATTTTATTAAAGATGCACTGCAAGATGGCATTATCGATCTGGTGTACTGTCCAACAAATGAACAACTAGCTGACATCTTCACAAAGCCGTGGGCTAAGGATCGGTTCCATTATCTCAGGAATATGCTTGGAGTTAAATCAGCTCAAGACTTAAAGGGGAGTGTTGAATTATAAGTTCTTAAGCTGTATTAGAAGTCAGTTAAAAAAACAGTTTTACTTTCTTTTATTTACCATAGCCAAATGTAATGATCCTATTGGATAACTAAGTGAATGGCTGAGATCACCTTGTGATGTAAGGGATCCAGCTTCTGTGCCTAACGGTAATATGGCTCACTCCAAGTGCGTGAGGTTGAATTGCAATAGAAGAATGAACATTCTCTCTGCTTCAATATAGCAGAGCAGTTTCCATTTCAGCTTCTTCTTCTTCTCTTTCGTCACTCTCACTCAAATACATCAGAAAACACTAACATAATTTTCATAATTTTAGCTGATTATTATCCTCATCTGAAATGGTTCTTTCTTACCATGTTATGAACTTATTATATTTTTAAAAATATAAAATAAAAGAGGTCCTGCAAGGTAGCACATTTCACCGCCAATTCTCAAGGGTGTAAGGCATGGCAGTGGAATGGAAACATAATCTTGTGGCCCAAAAACCAGTAGCAAAGAAGATTTGTAGCGGCCGAAATTAGTCGCTGCCAAAAAGTTCCCCTGTTATTGTACTATTGCGAAAGAACCAAATATTATTAGTGCAATGTCTGGGTACTTATATCTTATGACAATTTAATTGCTTTAACCTTGACACAATTGAGTAGCAAATCTTTCCCACTGCTTGTCCTCAAATTGCTATAAATTTTGAGTTCTTTCATCATTTGTATGATTTTTACAGCTTTAGACCTGATAAAGAATGAAGAAGTGCAAGCTATTATAGGGCCCCAAACGTTAACCCAAGCCAAGTTTGTGATAAATCTTGGACAGAGCGCTCAAATTCCCATTCTTTCATTTTCAGCTACAAGCCCCTCACTATCTCCAACCCAAAACCGTTTCTTCATTCAGACAGATTTAGATGATTGTTCTCAAGTGAAAGCCGATTCACATCCATTGTTGAACCATATGGATGGCGTGAAGTTGTGGTAATCTACTAAGACACCGAATAGGGAAATAATTTGATTCCATACATAACAGACTCCTTTCAACAGATCGATACGAGAGTACCTTACAGAAGTGTCATTTCTCCAATCATCGAGTCCCTATCAAATTTTGAGAGAGCTTACCAAGTTAATATGGGAATGGAGACAAGGGTATTCTTGGTGCACATGACTTCTTCACTTGGATCAAGAGTCTTTGTTCATGCAAAAGAATCTGGCATGATGACTGAAGGGTATGCATGGATCATAACTGCTGGGCTATCAACTTTATTGCATCCAGTGGAGGCAAAGGCCATTGATTCAATGGAAGGTGTGATTGGTGTAAGGTCCTATGTACCAATGTCAAAAAATCTTAAAGATTTCGAGACGAGATGGAGAAGGAGACCATCATTACCCAACATTGGCAAGACAAAGCATACTACTTCAAGGATAAACCTCTTTGGCTTATAGGCTTATGATACGGTCTGGGCTCTAGCTAAGGCTGTAGAACTGGTTGACCAGGAGGATAGTTAGTCAACGACTGCTCGAAAGCAGAAGAATAGTAGTGCTACAAATGCCGGTGAAATGTTAGGCATAACTCTCTAAATCGGGTGCAGCACTTGTGAACAAATTGCTTACTACCAGATTTGAAGGCCTAAGTGGGCAGTTCAGATTAATTGGTGGACAGTTTCAACCAACACCCTTTAAAATATTCAGTGTGATAAGTAAGGGAGAGACAGTAATTGGATATTGGATCTCCAACACTAACAAAGAAACATTTGATGGTTTGATTGAAGTTCAATCAGATAAAGTAGCATCAAACTATTCCTTGGTTGATCATGAGCTTATGAAAACAAGATCCTATCTGGCCTGGAAACACATATATTGAACCAAAGGGTTGGGTTATACCTGTTACCCGCAAAAAGTTGAGGATCGGCGTACCCGTGGTATCTAATGGTGTCAAAGAATTTGTGAACATAGACTGGTCTCGTCATGACAATGATCCTCAGAGATTTTCAGGGTTTTCAATTGATGTCTTCCGGGCTGTCTTAAAAAGAATGCCATTTGCTGTTTTGTATGAGTTTGTTCCATACATGAATAGTTCAACAAAAGAAGCTGCTGGAACTTATGATGAGCTCCTTTCCCAGATTACGCTCAAGGTATGTTGGTGTTTAATCCTTTCCCTCTCTTTTATTTCTGAGTTTTCAATATACGAATCCTTTCAAACACACTGGTGTTTATAAGAGGGAAAATTAGTTTTGATAAGAGCGCTCTTTGATTGTTTTCAGTCACTTATTTGAATATGAAAGTGCAGAAATTTGATGCTGTGGTGGAAGATACAGCCATTGTTGCAAATAGGACATCCTTCGTTGATTTTATACTTCCTTATTCTGAATCAGGCGTTTGCATGGTGATGAAAGTTAAAAATAACGAAACAATGAATATTTGGAATTTCCTAAAGCCTCTTAGTTGGGATCTTTGGTTGACATCTGAGGCCGCCTTCATCTTTACAGGCCTTGTAGTATGGATTCTTGAACATCGTATAAACATGGAATTCAGGCATGGTTCACGAAAGCAACAACTTGCCACCACTCTTTGGTTCTCCTTTTCAACTCTTGTGTTTGCTCATAGTAAGTCTTGCTTGTCACAACTCTTGTTCCTTTTTCAGCCAATGGGAATACGGTTTTTCGTATTTGTTCCTAAGTTGAATTTTTCTTCAACTGATCTCTAACAATTTCTACTTTCCTGTATATCAGAGGAGAAGGTGCAGAGCAACTGGAGCAGATTTGTGCTGATCATATGGATTTTTGTGGTACTTATTTTGACACAGAGTTACACTGCTAGCTTAGCCTCATTGTTGACTGTAGATAAGTTGCAGCCAGCAGTTGTTGATGTGAATGCGCTCAGACAAACTGGTGATTATGTTGGATACCACTAGGATTTCTTTGTGAAAGATCTTTTAATAAGCCAGTTCAAATTTGAGAAGAAAAAGCTGAAGGCTTATTCTTCCCCGGAGGAATTTCATCAAGCACTGTCCAATGGAAGCGAAAATGGAGGGGTTGATGCTATCTTGGATTAAATTCCCTATGTAAAGCTCTTCCTCTGTAAGTATTACTCCGGATACACAGTGGTTGGACCAACCTACAAAACTGATGGATTTGGCTTTGTGAGTCTCTTTATCCTTTGGATGCATGATATACACTTGTTTTTATAACGTATGTACTTAGGCGTGTGCGTGCGTACATCTGCGTGTGTTGTTTGAATCCAGAACTCTTGCTTATGTTTTCTGTGTTGATATTGTACATTGTCATGGTGCAAATATTATTCATAACAAACATGAGGAAATTAATTTTCTTCATCTTTTTTTCGTTTTCGATTTCAGGCCTTCCCACGAGGCCCCCCACTTGTTGTTCATGTTTCAAGGGCAATCCTGAATGTGACTCAAGATTATAGGGAAATGGAAAAATTGCAACTCAATTATTTTCCAGATGAAACCAAATGTCAAGACGCAAGTTCCACATTCTCTTCAGACAATTCTAGTCTAAGTGTGTACACTTTCAGAGGCCTCTTCATCATCACAGCAGTGATTTCGATTTCTTCATGCTTGATTTATATAGTTTGTTTCGTCCACAAATACTGGCCTGCTTTGAATTCTATCCATCCAGAAGCCTCCCTCTTGTCAAAATTAACAAAGTGTTTTGACCGAAAAGACAGCACTCTGCTTGCTTTAGAGCAAACCAGTCAAGAAACTCATGTACATGCTGCTTCCGCAACAAATGCTAGAGGAGCTGATGCTGCTTCACCAGATTCTAGGGACAACATGCTGAAGAATGCAATGTCTTCCAACCAAGGATTGGACAATGTCGCCATAGACGACGAAGAAGATGTACCTCTACATTCTATGGATTTTGGGCGGTTCTCCTATGGTTGTGCTTGATTTCTGATACATGTGCTCTACCTACTAAAGTTCTGTTTAAGAAAATATACTTCACATAATGAATGTGGGGATTTTATTTTTCTTCAATTATTTGTTGATCTAAATGATTTATTCAATTACTATTTTCACATCGAATCTAAAACTCATAATATGTTATTAGATCAGTATGTCATTTTGCAGACAAGTTCGGCACCATATGTGCCTCTTTTGACAATGGAAGCTATTATTGGCACTCTAAAATAATCATTATGCACGCCTACGCCTTGCTTACAAGTCCTAATAACCACTCCCCCATGAAAGTGAGAATAAAATAAAGGAGTGTAAGTGTAACTTCCGCCTATGAAAGTGAGATTGAAAATGAAAAAATAAAAATAATTGATTGGGTTTTGTTTCAATTTTCATGTTATAGCATTCCATGCACATTTCTTTAACCGCCCTCCCGCCATCTTTCTTCATCCATATTTCCTCTGAAAACTAAAAAGCAACAAGAAAAAGGTTGCCTAGTCCCAATAACAACTCCCCAAACAAATGTTTAAAAAAGGGAAACTAATTACAGTTTTAGTTTATCAGCGGTTTTTTTAACATGGGCAAATGAATTCGATGAAATATTAGAAAAGGTGAAACCTAAAGACCTAGCTTGAGAAGCAAGCCATCAGTTCGGACCTCCGCATCAATCACCTGCAGAGCAAGCTAACAAAGTGTTAATGTAGCAAACTAAAAGTAAAAATGGCTGGCTCTAAGTAGTCAATCTTTGTCAAACAATTATAGTTTTTATCTAAAAACTTTAGTAAATAGTTCAGATCAAATTAATTCCTTGCTTACCAAATTTCAACCTTATTTTAGAGAACAAGTAGAAGGGGCATATTCTCAATAAATTAAATAAAATAAAATAATAAAATTGTGGTATAGGATCATTGTACCAAGCAATAGAATAAAAGGTTGAGAATTAGCACGATGAGAATTATAAAGAACCTGCAATTATAAAGAAAAGATTTATATTTCAGACCATTCAATTAATCAGCACAGCTAATAATATTATCATCATTCGAACTATACATATGACACTTTTTTGGCTTAATTGCTAATAAATCTGGAAAGCGATACCTCACTAATGTAAGCTAGTTGTTACAGCTCAAAAGGTGAAAAAAATGGAGATTTTGACTGACATTGACTTGAATAAATTGCCAAATACAAACAAGTATAGGCACATAAATTACAATTTACAAGCCTTCGGGTGATAGCGCACTTTACATACTTCACAGCCGTAAGGAAAGACAGCAATAAAGGAGGAATCAAACCAGAGTAGGAAGGCCAACTTAGTAAAGTTAGTCTTTATTCATCATCTCAGTGATTGTCTCCATGGATCATCAATGATTGAAACGGAACCCTCTTAATTTCCACTAGTGTGGAAAACTCCTCGTGCATTGGCTGCTTCCATGGTTCCCCATCCATCTGCATATATGCATTTCTCCACTCCCCACCTCTAACTTCCAACCGAATTGCAGCAGCCTAATACCGGTGTAACTTGTTCAATAAATGAGCACTAAATTTCCAGCATATCAAATAAATGCATGCACAGACCTTTAAAAATCAACAATGGCAAGCTCTCTGGACAAACGAACAGGCAAAACGAATACACAAAAATCCTATTTTCAGACTGAACTGGCAAAAAATTGAAGCCATACATTTTTAAGGCCCAACTTCTAAGTCCTTTACAACACAGAACGTGAAACAGACAAGGATTATCCATCCAACATGTCCTGCACTGCATCTCAGCATTCAGTGTTGCTACAATGTCTAACAAATCATACCCTAAACAACATGAACCTAAAAGGAAATTTCTAATTCTTTTAAAAACGTGTGACTGGCAATACTGATTTAGCCCAGGCCAAGAGGGAACAGAACATTCCAAAATGAACATTCAGGTATTCTTTTCTTTTGTAACCATTCCATATGTATGTACAAGATGAGATAGACAGCTTTCTTCTGAATCATGTTTTAAGAAAGTTTACGAGACCATATCAAAATTTTCCAGCGGCAGAGGGGTATATTCTACAAAATTTTCATGTCTCGCCTATGAATACTTCAGGTAGAAGAAAATTTAATTATTAAAAAATTTTATTGAGTGAGTTTAGGACAAGCAGGCCGGGGGCAGACTCTGTGAGGAATTGGATAGAGAGCAGGGAACTAATAGAGTAGCCACTTCATCAACAGATCATCCAGCTTATTATAAGTGATGTCACTAAAAACAAATGCCATTATTCAAGAGTTCAAAAATGCATCCTGAAAATTGAGGTATTTTACAATAAGATCCAGATATTATCAATATTCTTAAAAGCATTACATTTTCTGTAATTTTATTAGGTTGGGCGCTGCTGTAGGATAGCTTTTAGACTTGTATTAAACTGTAAGAGGTGCATTTTGATTTGGTTTTTAGGGTTGTTTCTTTTTTATGGTGGATTCTGGTTCACTAGGTTTTGAATTGTGATTTTGGCTCTTAAATAAAATTTTGTCTCTCATAAAAAAGATATTCTAAAAAACCCTTACTTTTGCATGCCGAGTAAAACCTTGACCTAATGGAGATAGACATTGTTGCAGTACCTGAGCAATATGCTTGGCAGAGATGAGTTCAACCATAACAAAAGATGCATGCCATCCTTGTTTAAGGCCAAAAATTTCTAAAAGACCATCATCAGCATGGGCCTCCACAAAGCCTCTCTGAAACAATAAAATTTAAGCTACCCATTATTAGCTTCTCTGATATGCATGATTTAAATGAGCACACTGAATAAAATTTGCATAATCATCAAAACTTTGAACTCTACTAAATAACTTTGGCGTAAAGTTGTAAGGTGAGAAAAAAAAATCTAACAACGCAAAACGATTCATATATAAATATCAACTAAAATTTCAGGACCTACTTCCAGGCATAAACAAAAGGCAACAAGGCAACCCGAACTTGCAAAAGTAAACTTCCTATCCCTGAAGAATCGTTAAAATAATATATAAATAAATAAATATGTTTGTGTCAGCACCTCTCTTTGCGTCACCTAAAAACAAAACACAAAACTTATCCTTCAAAATACTGATAGGCAACACCACATTATTTCAGTAAAAACTATATAATACCTTTTCCAAGTACTCTGGTTTCAGATTACCCCATGGATTTCTTCCACTCCCGTAGCTATGAAGATTTAGAACAACAATAGCCCTTACGCTGAAAGAAGATGAAATAACAACATAAGCTATTATCAACAAACAAATACAACCAAAGGGAAAATCTTGTGCTTTATAAGTACTCCATGTCTGGCAGCATTGTAGTGTAAATTATTTTAAGTTCAGAAAAATAAAAATAAAAACCAAATGAACGGATATACCCATGTAGTCAGAAATAGATGACAAGGATATGATACATAGTTTATACTTTACTGGTTAAGTGATACATAAACTTGTATTAAAAAGACTAAGAAAGTAAGAAAGAGAAGCAAACTTAAAAATAAAATTAAAAAAAAGACTACCAAGAGCTAAGCATGCAAATAAAAAATAATGTTGCCAGAATTGTACCCCCCAAAAAAAGGGTGTACCTTGATGGCACCGGAATCTGCTCCCATTCTGAGCAATTAACCTTTTTGACATGCATCCTTAGGATGTTCGTTAGTCCCCTGCAACCAGACAAATTATTGGATACACATCAGCAAAGGGACGAAAAGACGGGGAATATTACAAATCTTTGCCAATTTTACATATGTAACAATTACCCTCCCAATATAAATGTAAAATTTGTCTAGAATCAGTGAGTCACATAACACACAACTCTCATTTGGCCATAAAAACTTGAAGGGTACATTAGAAAGGAGTGAGTTATAGATCAAGCAAAACCATTAAGAGGACATTTCGATTCTACTCCAATTCTTCTCAACCAGGGACAACTTCTAGACTGGAAGTTTTGTATTCTTAAAAGTCCAGTTTTCCTAATTCATATTAGAAAATCTTAAAACAATTACAGTCAAATCAAAGTAACATGGAGAGCCGCCATCACAATAATTAAAACACTGCTTCAGTTGGGAGATATCAAACCTTAAACCTGGATCACTTGTGCAAGGTGTGAAGAACCAACCTTGAGTGCAACTATAACCAGAGTAAACCAACTGCAAGAAAGATGGATCAGCCACAATTAAAGTTAGTTCTTTATCACCTAAAGCCATTACATTTCATTAACAGAAAATAGCTTAGATTTTATGGTTCATCATACTAAGACATGATTGTATATGAAACATAATGAAAATGTGTGATAAAATTTATTTATAGGATTTCCAGTGCTTGTATAATTGCAGAAATTAAAATAAAAAATAATATCATACAAGTGTTTAAAATATGTTCTCTTCTTTATAAAATTTTAGTGTTCAATAAGGAAAAATATTTATTGAATGCGCTTAATTGGACAGTGTTCTCTACTCCCATATCTGAACAACACCGTGCAAATGAAATCACTAATAAAACCATGCCCCAAAGGAAAATCCAATCATATATAAAGGTAAAAAGAGATTCAATCAGACCTTATTTGAAATTGGACCTTGTGCAAGATAGGGTTTTTCGTTTCGTAAATGGTGGAATCCATAAGCAACTTGCGCATCCATTCCTGTATGACCAAATAACAAAAACAGGCTCGCGTAAAGGGCAATTCCTCATAAAAAAAAACCTATTAAACATACTTTTCCAGTATAGAAGCTTGTAAGACAAACCATGGGCATGTACCACTATCTCATCATCTAACACCATGTAAAAACCATAGGTGCATCAATAAATAAAGCCAATCTACCAATAATGTCAACATACCTATACTAAAGTAATTGTAAAACACTCCTTCGTGACAAATTGCTTTCTCAGGCAAATCCCCTTGAATTTCTAAACCCTGCAGTGAATAAAAAGTGTCAAACATAACGTATACGATTATGATAAACTTAAGGCCATATGATAAAGGGATCTCAATACGCAAAAAAAACAAACTTTCGTTCACAGGAAACAAGCAAATAAACTTTATCAACAATATAATGTAATCAATGATTCCTTAAATATTTCATCTATTTTCCCAAACCACTCTTTTTCATCACTTTTTGAGCTCTAACTCACTAGCCACTGAATAGTTCATTCTCGAAGGACACACTACAAGTATCCGAAAGGAATGTCAAAAGTATCAGAACTACCTTTATAGATACAGCAAACAGTAGGGAGAAAGGCATTGCATATGATTTGAAATTGGAAAAAAGAAAGCCCCTTCATAGAAAATTAAAGAAAATATATTAAAGCAAGACAATACATACAAAAGTCCTTCAGCATACATGTAAGGAAAATCTAAATGCAATTTTAGCCAAATACAGGATAGGATTTAGGGGCTGGGCTTCCAATGCTCACATAAGAAGCGGGAAAATGCAAATGCAATCTTGACCAATCACATCTGGCATGTCATGGGTGATTCTGATAGGCTATCGATGTCAGGAATTAAGTAACTAGAATAACTTTGGGGAGTACAAAAAGGGTTGTGGTAATTGCAGAGAATTATTTTTTGATGGAATAACTGCAGAGAATTATAAACATAAGAATTACATGAGCAAAAGAAAGGAAATGCGTAGACCGAGATATCAAGAAAACAAACCTGTCAGCAACATGCAATATTCATTCATCAAAAAAGTCACTACTGCTTTACAATACAAGATATAGTTTTATTTAGTTTTCAAGAGATTGTCTTATTTACCAGAGATAACACCATCAGATCCAGAGAGTTGAGCAATATAAACATTAATTTTTACCCATAAGAGTAACTCACAAACCCGAATATTAATTGCACAGTATTTGACACCTGAATGAAAACTCATATTTCTAGAAATTTAACATTCAGAAGGTAAACCCAGTAAGAGTAGCTAAGCAGTGCAAATGTTAGAATGCAAAGTAGCCAGATTTACAACCTCATCAAGAGTGCACTCTTCGGTAGCCTTCAAAGAATGAGGTGGATCCATAACTGTACCAGCTGGCATTGACAACACAATATGCCAACTGCACCATAAATAAAAAACAAATATTAATGTAACTGTTAGTTGAACCAAAACCATAAATAATTAGTGTTACTGCCACTACAAACAGAGTTGTTTATATCACAATGGGGCCTCATCCCAAATTATTTGTATATAAGAAACCCACAAAACTATAGGCTACATAGCATAGAACAGGTAAGGGTGAGAACTCAAAGCTTGCCTATAACATGCCGAAAAACCAGACCAACCACTAAATAATACCAAATCTCCATTTGCCAAAAGGTTTATTATGTAAGACATTTTTCTTTCAGGAGGGAGGGGGGAAGTAAACAGAAAAAAAAATTAGTTAGACAGATCCATGAAACCAAACAGGCTGAATTGGAACCACAACATTGTTTTCAAGGGATAAAAAAACTAGGAACCCACATCTCAAATGCAATCAATTTGCTAACAAAACTGACCCTGGAAATGAGAGTGACACACATGCACAAATGTGAATGCAGAGTCGAGTGAAATAAAATTTCAAGAACACATTGAAGAGTTGTAAATTTTTTCAAAAAGGGAAAAAGATTCACAGTGCAAGAATAAAGGTACTGAATCTCCAATAGGTAAAAAAGGTCCTGACTCTCCAATAGGTAAAAAAGGTCCTGAATCTCCTATAGGGGAAAAAAGGACCTGAATCATACTAAATTTCAGTATATTAGCTGCACGCAACTTCTAAAGTAGATAGCTAGGCACAATCATTCATTAGAAAAGATTAGAGAAAGGCCTTAACTCTACAAGCCTTCTACTTGAAAACATATACAAACTGCTACCTAATAGGCTTACCTATCCAAACGGCATATTGGACCTGCAGTAGCCCTGAATAGAGTTTTTTTAATGGCTGATTTCCAGGCAAAAGGGAATGAACCACCCTGGTGAGAACATATATACCCATTGCTCAATAATGCAAGAAAATCTCCACAAACTCAAAATACATTGCAAAAAGATAGCTTACCCAACCAAAACTCCTAGACAGATCGTTTCCCGTGCCAAGTGGAACAATTCCTACTGGAGGAACTGGTTCCCGACCCTGTCTGTTTAGTTCAGATAGGCAACCTAATACCCAACCGACTGTACCATCACCCCCCGCAACCTGCACAATCATTCCAATATATTGCTTATCAAATGTAAATACTGTAGGGATCCCACTAGATGCCAAAAGTCAGAGTAATTATGAGATATGGGCTTTAAGTAAATGTGCCACAATGTCATACCATAACCCTGATCTTTTGACGACACTCTTTCGCACAAATGTCACCAAGATCAGCCAATAACTCTAGACAACCCAATCCATACTGAACGAATTCATGAGGCTTCACATCTGAGAGGTCAAAAACCTGCACAACAAATTATTTACAATTCAAACAAACCACCCCTTATACAAATTAAAGAAATATGAAGAAAACCTGTATAGAAAACAAAGAAAAGGGACTAAACAGATATGAAAGGGAAAAAATTCAAAAAACACAGATTCAGATGAAAAAGGTCAGCCTATTTCAAAATGCACAAGCTAAACATACATTTGACTAGATGGTCTTAGTTCCACGTGTGTTTTTGCAGCACATGCTCACAGAAAAGCTTCATAACAGGCATGATCTTTTACTACTCCAGGACACAGACACCACTAACTTTGAGCTTATATTTGTTTGGCGGAATGGGATTCTAGGAATCTTAAACCTATTCCTTGCAATGGGACTTTAAAAGCCCATGAACCCAGCATTCTCATTTCAATGTTTCCTTTTTCTTTTTTCTTTGCCAGTACCATTTCAGTGTTTAAAAATGCTGATAATGGAAATGTGTATAAGGACAGCTACGATTGCCTATCAGTGCCAGACCACTTCGTTCCCCTGCCTCCTCTGTTTTCTTTTTCGTTTTTTTTCTTTCTTTGTAAATCCCTTGCTGCCTTATAACAACACAATACATCCATACATTACGTAAACTCCCGAAGTTTAAACTCACCCATTAAAACCCAAAAGGAAAAGTTCTCCACAGAAAAAAATAAAAATTACACAAAAATAAAAGGAAAAATACGTAAGCTGCAAGCAAGAAAAAACACACAAAAATGTAAGTTCATGCACAGACATAAATTATAGAAAAAAAAAAACTTTTTTTCCACTATTGGTTTCTCAGAAAATTAAATTCTTTATAATGGTTCAATACCAAAAAAAAAAAAACTATCAAATAGGTCACCAGAAAAACCAAAAAAAATTCAATTGGGTCGGCAGAAAACCAAAGAATAAAACAAACATCCAAGGGGCCAGTCAATGTCAATTTAATAAACTTGAGAAGAATTTTAAAAAAAAACATACCTGTTCTTCACCCATCAACATTTGGAGCCTCTCCTTGAGCATAGGCCCATGCCTCCCGCCGCTCCGCGGATTTATAAACACAACCATGGGTGACTCCGGCGGCGTCTGGTCGTCATTTTCAGCGGTGGCGGTGGCGACGAGGTCTCGGCTTCCCGGAAGGCGGCTCTCTCCGGCGCTTGGGTCCTTTAACCGTATGGAATCGCGCATGGCGAACCGGAGGTACTGCGGCATCAAGAGCTTCTTCTTCAGCTCCTCCTTATCAATCGTCATCCCCGATAGTGTGCAGCTCTTGAACGAATCAATCATCGACGATCGCGCGCTGATCCGCGTCGTCGACGACGGCGAATCCATGCCGCCCTCTATTTTTCTCTCTCTTCTCTTTCTCTCTCCTCTCTCTCTCTCTGAAAAGCGCGTTTATAATTGAAATTTCAAAAGCCCAATGGGGGAGAGAAGAATGATGTGGTCGAGCTCTGGACTTTATTGTGCAAAAATATTTTAAATTTAAAATACAGTTTCTATTATTAGCCGTCTATTCTATAGTTAGGAAATCTTATCTCCAAACTTTAAGACATTTTTAAAAATTTACTTTGATCGATTGGCGTAATTACATTAACAAAAATGAATAAATACACACGGAGATTCCGCGTCCAATTTAGTCAAAGTCACTTTCATCAAAAAAAATTTAGTCAAAGTCACCAGTAAAAGTTATAGTAGGGTGATGTGTAAAAGATAAAATAAAATGTACACCAAAAAAAAAGATAAAATAAAATTATGGGACTTGAGGTTTATGAATTATGACAGAAGTTATTTATTTTTTTAGATAGAGTATATTTATAGATCACTTTGTGTGTTAGTTCGTCATTATTTGAGTTGTGTGTGATTATCTTCATATCAATTCAATATGTTATTGTGTTTAGTTACTAGAGAAGATTTACTCATATTAGACACCAAGGGATATAACTACGTGTAGGCTCTATTGGGCTCCAACCCAATTTTTTATGTTTTCCGCATATAAGCTTAGTTTTACAAGCCAAATTAGGGTAAATAAGCCCATCAATGCAACCAATATCTACACCACAGACACTCATCTGCAAACAAACTCTACACCTATTGGTTCATGATTTAATGGGAAAGCATTTTGTAATTTGTGTCGACGTTTCCAGCACAAAAGAAACCAAATTATAATTAAAGAAAACTCTAACATCTATCAATCTTATATAAAAATAAAAAATAAAAAAAACTCACTTTCCTCTTTTCTTTCACCCTTTCTTTAAAAAAAATGTTTCTCCTTTTCTCTCTTAATTTTTCTTCATCTCCTCTCCCCTCTCCCCGATTATTTCCTTCCTCTATTAATTTTTTCTTCTTTTTTCTCGTTTTATGTACACTACAATCAACAAGGAAGGTCTTTGGGCATGGATAGCCATTACATAATGTAATTTACATCATAGGTTTGATTATCTATTTATTCATGTAAACTTTGTTGAAAACTATCAGTATGCGAGTATTTGAGCTATCATGAATTCGTAGGTGTTGACAAAAAAAATCAAGGGAAATACATTCTTTTGGGGTCGATTTCATCTTGGTCTGGATTGTGGGTATTAAGGTTTTACGATCAAGCCAAGATGAGTGATGGCGAGGCAAATCTATCGCCATGACCAAAATAAATTTAGCCCACCCCTACAAAAATTCCTAATTCCGCCATTGTTAGACATCAACGTTGTTTTGTACTCGTATTTTTTCATCAATAATTACTATCGTTTATTCTAATATATATACTAAATTAGAGATCGTTCTTTTTTATATTTGATAACATTTAGATGACCAAACGATTTTTGATTTGGTTAATTTTATTCAAAAGAGAGATGAAAATGGAGAAGAAATAAGGTACAAGGAAGAATGAACATAGCAAGTATTCATCTCTCTATATTAGTTTGAAAATTTTTTTATGACAATTTTTTTTCTACAGGAATTGACAAAAATATTCTCTTTCTATAATAGTTTAACGTTATTTATTAAAAATTAGGATGATAATACCTTGGAGAGCGACTCGTTTATATAATATAGCTTGGCAAGACTTATTAGATCTTAATATTCCAGAGTCTTTCATGACCTTAATTTTTTTTTTAATATAAGCAATAATCTACACTACAAGGGGATGGCGGTTTTCACACGCACAAACTACCAAGGTGCTATGGAGGTTCAAACCTAAGATCACTGGTCTGCAAATCAAGGCTCTTTTCATGACCTTAAATAAGACAAGATGGATTCCACACACTAGTAAGTATGCATTTCAATTTGATAGGAATTAAAAGGAAAGTCAGATATGTTAATTTGTTTTTATTTCTTCTTCTTTTTTGGTCAAGGGATTTGTTTTTTTTTTGGGTCAAATGATGTGTTAATTTGGGATCCTTTTGTTGAAGGATGTATTTTATGTATTTATAAAGTAATATTTTAAACTACTCTAATGTACATGGGATCAAATTTAGGTGCAAGGAGATAAACACACTGCCTTGAGCAATTAAGCTAATCAACATATGCAAAGGATGTGTTAATTTGGTTGACAGCAGTTGATTTACAATAATAAGAGTATATTTGAAGCTTAAATGTAATGGTTGATAAAAATATTCTCTTAATAATATAATAGATAGGTGTGTGTTAAATATTCACACAGTATGATTAATTATATTCTTTTATTAATAATGATTAAATTATACTCAAAGAGCACAGGACAAACAAGAGCGATGGGTTGGAACTTTGGAGAGTTCAGTTTTAAATTTCTGTTCGCTTGCGTGTGATTAATTAATTTTTGTTTTATTTACTTTTTATGCTAATGCCCCATCGTGTTTCAGTTATTTACCGAAATTGGTTAAGAGCATTTTCAATGAGCTCTTAGTTTATTTATTTATTATTATTAAGAAAAATGAACTCATGAGGTAAGCTAATCTACGGGTAAGACATTAGTTTCTTTCTTTGTTTAAAGTCTTAGCGGCTGCCAATGGGGTCTAGCTCAGTAAAAATGGGCCTTGATTTGCAAATAGATGTCTCGGGTTCGAATCTCCATGACATCATAGTTATGTGTGTGCGAGAAATCTTATTCCTTTATAGTTTAAACTATCACTTGTACTAAAAAAATATAAAAAAGTCTTCGCGGCTTTTTCAATAGAAGGTACTAATTTTTATAACTTTGGATGAAGTTTAAAAAGATATAAAATTTCCTTGTAATTATTTCTAATGGCTCTCTATAGTATTATCTTGAGCTAGCTTGACATATTTATATTGTCTTGAAAGAGAATTAGGATATTTTTTTTGTCAACGTTGTTTTAGTTTTTTAGTCTTGGTCTAGTTTGTTTAATAAAGTCCAAAAACTCTATGAATTTTCTGTGTTATTTTTCCCATATAATTCCAAAAACTTAGTTGAGTTTGTTGGGTGTTTGTAGTCTCTTTTGGAGAATCAAGCTGGTTAGTGGCCGATTTTGTCCTTGATGTCATTGGACTAGATTCGAGGAAACTATGGTGGTAGAAACAGGTTATAGAAAAGTTAATTTTTAGAATGATTCTCTCTAGATCATTTTAGCTCTTCCGCTGACTCAGGTCACTAGGGAAGTTTTACCCATATCCACCATACCTACTATTGGAATGGCTACTTTTACATTCTCTATTATTTGTACTCTTTTTTCTTGTTAAGTTAAGAAATTTATATCACCTTTTATCCCAAAAAAAAAAAAAAAAAAAAGATGTCTTGGGTATTATTGGGTTATTGAGACTTGGAGAGAGATCCATACTTCATAGGCATAACAACTTTTGAAGCAGATTAATTGTCATTGAACATTCTTATTGTTGGTTACAATCAAGGACTGAAATTTTGAAAATATCTATTTTCGTTTTTTTGAAGCCCTGATATTTTTGTAAGGTTCCAATTATATTTCTTCAATTTATCGAAAATATCGCCCTCAATATTTTCGTTCAATTTGCATCTGAAATGGTGATAATATCGTGATATTATCGAAGGCGGAAAAAACAGAGAAAACTCAGCACTGCAGCAGCACCCCAGGGGTTCGAACCCTTGCCCTGTTGCTGGTTGGTTATCTTCCCACTTTACCACCACGCTCTTGGTGAGTTTGTGATTATTATCTATCAAAACTCATATTTATATATGTTCACACAAACTGTTTCGCAAAATAAAAATTGAACTACTCCCCACGTTTCAACCTACACCACTTACCCTACCATTCAACCATATGGGTGGCATGTTAACAATTACTGTTCGACCACAGTCTAAACCTCGGTGCAACCCGCCCGAGAGGAAACCACTTCTTATCCATGGCCAGGGTTAGAAAAATATCAGTTTACCACTTGCTAAGGGTGGCCCCCACGGCTCATTAAATAGGTAATGGCTTAGGATGTGAGCGCACAGATCCGAATCAACAGTCACACTCAAAGGAGCACGTAGAGAGAAGACGTTGAGTAAGGCCAAGTCCCTTAAATCGTGGAAAAGCTACCAACTACTAGGGGAATTAAATGCTCCCTCAACTACCAAATCAAGGAATTAAATGCCTCTCCCAAGCGCACGATTTGGATCACATCTTGTGACGGTGGACTAAACATCATGGCGGTTACACCACCATGCTTCTCGATATTCAGGCCACCCACTCCCTCCAATCAAGCCACATCTGACAAGGTTGTGGGCCCGCCTTTTTCTTCAGAATTCACCTTATAAATATCATACCCTTAGCAACGTCAAAAGGGTTCAAACACCACACAAGCCTCCCACAGAGCATATTATCTTTTCCTGTCATTTATCTTCCTGTAATGCACTTTCAATACATTTACTTGCTTTCCTAGGAGTAGTGGCAGATTGTAAGAAACCTCCATTCATCAATATATCATACGGCCCTTGATCTTTCAAGGCGCCGGAGCACCACCCTCGGTTACTCTTTCTCTCATCTCATATATCATACATCATTTGCCACCTGGCGGAGCGCTGGAGCACCACCCAAATCCACTTATCATTTCCACCGTTGACACCACCGCCAACGGCCTTGTAGCTCAGGCCGTGAACCTGACGGTCGAGATCTGTTTCTATCTCGGCCACAATCGTTTCAAGTGGAGTCAGATTCAAACAGGTGCACCGAATCTAATCGCTCATCGCACATATCACACTCGAATGCACGGTAGACCGTGCTGGCACGCCCACACACACACCCAACACCAAGAAGGACGACCTGTGTTGGCGTTTATCCCCTCGACCCAGAACGCCAGGCCGTTGAGATTTTGCGCAGCCAACAATTACATGCAAAACTATTTTGGGGATTTATCATTTAATGACTACTCTTCATAATACACTTACTCTACACATAGAGATAATGAAGATAGTGAAAAATTTGAACCACATAGGAACTCTATATGGTACTAAATCACTCATGTATTTTACAATGCAATGTATAAAGTGTAAAATATTGTAGTAAATCATTTTATATAAATGATTATGGTGTGTTTAATCTTCTTTCATTAATTACAACATATTAATAACAGTCACAGTGTTTGTTAGCTCGCTATATAATCAACTTAAATCAATTAAATTCATTATGCAATGCATGTCCTTCCAATTTTTTGTGATAAACTAATAGATAATTGACTAAATAAACATTCTCTAAAGTTTCAATAAAAATTTCCAAGTTTTTCTTATAATTTTCGTAGTTTTTATCCTATTTTTATCGATATCGATATTTCCATCGATATTTCCGTGTTTTTGAACCACCGATATTTCTGAAACCTTCGATATTTAAGACCTTGGTTACAATCATTGAATTCTAATGAACTGCAGGGACAGTACTGCTAACAAGCTAACCTGGGCTACAGCCCAGGAGACTTGTTTAAAGACTAAAATAATACCCTAGCTTAGGCCAATCTTATTAACTAATCCCCACTAAGCTGGCTAACCAACTAAAAAAAAACCCAACACTCTTATCAATCGGCTGCACCAATTCCAAGGCTGCTTCTTCTCAACTCCACAAAGGTCTTTTTCCTCCACCGTTGTGTTGGGCTATTGTTTTTTGGGGAATTCTACTAACAATTATGCTAATTTGGAAAATTACTATTTTAATATATATTATTTTAAATATATGTTATTTTAAAAGCAGTATCGGATATGGGGTTTTTGAGGGGTAAGGTTCATTATGTCCCCCGTGTATTTTTTTTGTTATCAATGAAATTCATTCATACCGTTGAGTTTTCAATAAGTTTGTACGTAAGGTAAATTTAGGCCACGTAATTTTCAAATCCTGGATCCGTCCCTGATGAACTGGATATGTATTAAATCGTCAACCCTAGTCTCCCTTCCCTCCCTCTCAACCCTCTTTTGCGATGTGTGTTCTAAGAGGGGGGAGGAGGCCACTCCTCCGTCTCCTCTCTCCCTTTCTCTCTCCTTACCCTCCTTACTTATTTCTCTCATTTCTCATCTGCTGGATTTTGGGTTTTAATTGTGGGGAGGTTATTTGTGTCTAGATGGTTTTGGATCTTTATTTTTTACCCATATCTTCTTGGATATGTGGTTTTGTTAGTTGGTTTTTGTTGTAGGGTGATAGGTTGTAATCTTAGTGGTGTTCTCTGTCTCCATGGCCGCGACGACGATTGTGGTGGCGGAAGTAGCATCGATGGTAGTGGCTCTGTTGGTTGTTGGTTATTGTTTGTTTGCAATTTTATTATTTTGTAAAAATTGCATCAACTCCTTGTGAGTTAGGTGTTTGATTGTTTTATAGTCTCTACTTGTATTTTGTACTTGTGAGAGTTTAAAATTTGTAGTTGTATTTGTAGATTTGGGCTCTGTGATTCATGTTTGGTTTGTTCAAGCATGTGGCTTTTATGCCGAAATTTCTAGCCTTTTGTAGCATGTATCTGGATTAACTCTGTATAGATACTATACTTCAATATTTGTATTATCCCTTTGAGAATAATTGTATTTGTCTTTATAGCTGATGATCTTTGTACCTAATTTATGAATACAATTATTATTTTTTCTCTATAAAAAAAAAGATATATATTGAATTGGGTAGTTGTGTAATATAGTTGTTAATAATTCATCAAACAATCCTGCACTTTATATATCATATTTGTGTTGGATCTCTTGTGGCCCTCTGGGTCCATGCTTCACATGGGATGCTAGGGATGAGATTCTTTTCTTTCAACAATACCATTCTTTTCTTTAGTACTATGTATACATGATTCATTGAAAGCTAAGCAACGCCTTTCTGGGAAAAAAAAAAAGAGGAAAGAAAGCTAAAGGAATACCAAAACAAGGGTGTCTTTTGCTTTTATTCCAATAGGCCTCGTTTGGCACGCATGATGAATACTATTTTAATCCAATTCTATGTTTGGCAATAAAAAATGAAATTTGAATTTGATGAAAAATAATCCAGTCATAATCACATAATTTATATTTTTGCAAATGATGTTTATTTTGTGCAAGGGCATCCTTTTTTATTTTTTGGGATTATTTTTTATTATCATACAAGAGGTAATGAAGGGAAGAAAAATCAAACTTAAAACCTCGAGTGTAAGAGTAAATATTTTTAACTACTTGAGTTACAAATTATTTACTTTTTTAGACCAATTTTAATCACTTTGTATCCGTATACTAGAGAGATGACGCTAATTGCCTTCTTTTTTTCCTTCTTTTGGGCTAAATGCCTTTTAGTTTTTAAGCTTTCAGTTTCTGCAGCTTCCTTATTGCTTTTGGTAAACTAAGCACAAAACAAAACCAAAAATTAAAAAAAGAATATCTCAAGTCTGATTTAGTAACATTCAATTTTTACTTTTGGTGAAGAAATATGAGTTTTTTTTAATTAAAAAAGAAATGAGTTAATTACTGAAATACCCCTGAACTAGGACTCCAATTAGACATAACCCCTGAACTAAAAAATAAACCCCGAATTAATTAAAATGACCAATTTCACACTTCTCGTTAGATTTGAAATAATTTTATCCAATTCTTCGTTAATACTAAGGTTATATTTGTATTTTCGAATAAAATAAAATAAATAAATAAAATCAAAAGAAAAAATAATTAAAAAATAGAAAAAAAAAACATTTATAAAATTTATAATTTAAAAAAAAACCAGCCCCGCCCCCTTCTTTCACCACAACCCCATCCCACCCCTACCACAACCCACTCCTTCCTCCTCCACCCGCAATTTCAGCCCCACCCTCTTCCACAACCTTTTAAGCCAATTAACTTTCTTGTCGCACTCGAAAATCTTACCCATTTTATTTCTTGGCCCTTCGTAACTACCCATTTGAGGCAATCTGATTTCGTACTGATGGTGTAAAGCTTGACAACCTTCATTGGCTTTACCTCACAAATTGCAGCATTGGACAAATTCCCTTTCATGGAACCCGATTCAAATATGTGCCATACCCAACAAAAACAACCCCAGATTCAGATATGGGGTGTTGGTTGGTGGCTGTTGTGGCTTTTCCATCTGGACTCTGGGGGTGGGAAGGTTCTGGCAGGGGTCGGTGTTGGGTGGGAGCGGCTGGTGAGTTCTTTTTTTGTTTGTTTCATTTTTCTATTTTCTAAATATTTTAGTCATTAATAATAATATTTTAGTTATGATTTACTAGATAATTTAAAAAATCAAATAATAAATCATGTGGACGACATGTGATTTTTTTGGATGGAAAAGTAGATAAAATTCGAAAAATTTAACGGTAAGGATAAAATTGACTATTTTAATAAATTCAAGTGTTAAATTAATTGACTGTTTAGTTTCAGTGAATTAAATTCGATAAGGGTCATAATTCGAAGGTTAAAACGACTGAAAATTCAAAAGAAATATGAGTTCAAATATCGGACACTAAAATACTGACATGTAGTATTCAGTTTTTCAACTACCCTTAGTTGAAAATTGCTAAATATAAGAAAGAAATAAATAAATAAGAGAAAGTTGTATGGACATCACATGGCATTAAGTCAGTGGCAATTTAGTAGTTGTTGGGCAAACTTAGGGCAGTTATGAAAGTTAGTCACATAACGCAGAAAAGGCATTTAGTAATTGATGAGCGGTTGAATATCTTTGTGGGACCCACCACACCAATAGACGGGCAAAGAGGTAAACGGCCGACAACAAGTCAATAGTTGCATCCGTGCTAATGCGTTTCTTGTTTCATTCATTCAATTCAATTTCAAAGTCGCAGTTTGACTGCTGCTGTTGTTTTGCTCATAATAAGACAAGCAATAACAACAAACAAATTAAAACAACTGTAACTTTAGTCATTACTATTTAATTATTAGGAAATTTTTGCAATAAATAATATCTGAATTTTTAGACTTGTGCCGGATTATCATCTGAATGTTTTGTTTTTATTATTAATCACTTGAACTTTATAAAGTAGTACAATTGACGTATCACAAAATCTTCATGTGAATAAATAACTTAATGATTACTACATCATATAAAATGGTTTAGAATTTAGTATAAAAGGAAATTTGGAAGGAAATTGGGGCATTCTAAGCTCCAATTTTAGCGTCAGAATGATTGGCTAGGTATGAGTATGGAGGGAAATCAATTTCAACAAGCCAAATGGACTAAATATCACTCTACGTGAGAGGCACATGATACATTTTAACGAAAAAGTGAACAGAACTTGACCTAAATGGTAAATTGCAACATTTACAATATCCGAGTAGTTAATAGTAAAAATTACAAAGTTATGTGGTAATAAAAGTTCAAGAGACAAACAATTGCAACAAATCATAAAAAAATTCAATTGAAAATTCTAATTTTTGCTTCAAGTATACAACTAATAATTGAAAAGGAAACAAAAACACATTCATCACCATCCGCCAACCGTTTTTGAATTAAAAAGTCTGAATTATTAATCCAATATACCTCAACCACCAGCAAAGCAACTCAATTTAATTCCATTTGGTTTTCCTTCTCTACATAATTTGTCTTCCAAGTGAAAGTGACAACCAGAAGCACCGTCATAATGACGGTAGTGGCGCACTGATGAGTAGATTCCTTATTCCCTGCCTACACTCCCAACGACAAACTGTCCGGTCCACCCAACCTCATTATGCAATAACACCTTTATTGTAATAGGATAACACTGTTTTACTATCCTGGTTAATAACACAATAATATGTGACAAAGTTAGCTCATATCTCATTGCGTTATTGACTGGAGATAGCAAAAAGTGTTATTCGCGTTGCATGAGAGTTTTTCTCCTCATTATGATTGCATATACTAGCATTTCCTCCTTATAAATAAATCACAATTTAACACGTGTTAGTAGTAGTGAACTCATAATTCGTCTTTTGTGAAATCTTAACAATAATGATATGTTTACTTACCAATAATGAGTAAGGAAAGACAGGGAATGATTCTAATTCTTGATTACCCCATGTATACTAACACATTAGGAATGAAAAAACTATGTGAGTGTCATCTTCAAATTCATAATCTCATACCCTCGAAAATCATGAATCATATCAATTAAAGAAGGGTAATTAGTCCGATTCCCATTCATATTCTCCCTTATGACCCTCTAAAAATAAACTCTTTTTTTAATGCTAAAAATAAAATTACAAAGCAAAACCTCTTGGGCATGCATACCTAACGAAGTCTAAAAATAACCTTACAACTCTATAATTTCTATTTCTATGCTAATTCCATATGGTTGGTAAACAAATGATTTCTTCTCATGTCAATTCCTTACTTCCTCATTCCTAAATTCTCCGATTCATTACTTCCCGCATAATCATGATAAGTAAACATATCATAAAAACGTCGTGCAATGTAACAATGTTGGTCTCTTCTCATGTAAAATAGGCCACCAAATTGGTCTTCCCTCTAGAAAAAGAGGAACTAAACAAGTGTTGGCCTCACTTATGGAGGTGAATGACTCTTGCCGACGGATGCTCTCATTCTAGTATATGCCTTGCAAAAGGGTATAATTTAAGGGACGACGGATGCTCTCATTCTAGAAAACTGCATATAATATTGTTTTCTCTTAGATGTTGTCCCTTAACCAACTTTGCAAATGGTAAATTTGTAATTGAATGAACTATTAAATGGGTAGGTAAGTTACAATGTAGTACTCGTTCCCAATTTATATGCAGTTTTTAATTTTTAACTTTTTTGTGAGCCTTATCAACATAGACTTGGCTCCTCTTCAAATTCATTGGTCAAAATAAAGATGTTGATTTTTCCCATTTGCTTTTTACCTACAAAAGCAAAAGAATCAACACCCAAATCAACACTCATGGTGGTGGCCAAAAGGTCCACAACCATAGTGCCATTCTTGCCTTTACTGAATTTCTTTCAAGACCACAAAATGCATATCCCCACCAGGCACTAGGTTTATGATAATTGAAGTTTGCATGAAAGAGAAGTCTATGGACAGCAATGTAACTTAAACCGAGTTTCAAATCCTTGTTCTATTTAACTCCACTACAAAATGATATAGGAGTCAGCCTATTAGGTTGTCCCAAAAAAAAAAGAAAAAAAAAAGAATTGGAATTTGAACAATACAAACAATCCAGGATTTTGAAACAACAATATCAGGTCTCAAAGAACACAAATCAGACCCTCCACATAGAGTAATTACATCGCTTTTGACGACTGTTTGTGATGTTTGATACTTCTTTTACTTTCTCTACAACCACACTGAAGTCAGAATCGAGTCTGTATGAAACTTCCAATCCTTCTAGGGTTAGGTGATACATTATGTTCCCAGAAGAACTTGGGGGCTGCTCATTTCCAGGGCTCGAAGCTTCTTCATTGTGGTCATTGTCTGAACTATCATTCAACTGTTTACCATTTTCTGAGTTAATGAAGGAATCATGAGGTCGATTTCGTTGAGCCAATGATCTGATATCCCATGAAAGCACCTGCTTTATCAAGTTTTGGAACTCGTCTGGTGAAGCATAGAGTGAATTATTTCCCTGCAACAAACCAAATACAGATAGAATGAAAGCTAAGCACAGGAATTAGTGCTTCATACTTCCGAGATTCTGGAAAGCCTTTGTAAGGACCGGCACAACTCGCCTTTCTACTCTTGTCCCAGTTAATGTGGTTAATTTTTGAACTGTTTTGAAGACAAAGAAATAACATTTCTAAACAGAAGATTTTCATGGCTAATTATTTAGAGTAGAAAAGAGCATGCACTCTTTCCTTTCCCCCTCTTCCCGGGCAAGTTATTTTCTCTTCATAAGCAACAATAAACCTTATACTATCAATGAACTTTTAGTTATACACACTCCGCATTCAACAAAAGTACGTGTTTAATAGAGATCTTCCCTGACGAAGAATAAGATGACTAAGGATAACGCAACCAATCTATCAAATTTGTAAAATTACAATAGACAAGATTAACAATCATTAAATCTTGAGTTGACAAACCTTTCACAACCGTGCAGGGAGTGAAAAAAGGAAGTGGACAACTGACCCAGATATGCATGATCTGCTAAGAACTCCCACAGGGATTTTGAACAAATGCAAGTTAAGAACCTAGATTGATGGAAGGGTAGGCCAACAAAATATAGCAGTCTTATTGATTATCCCCAGGTAAGATGAGGATCTCACAGGATGATGAGTTGTTGGATCTTCTAGAGTTTGATTATTGTGGTCTTATCCTCCACTAGATTCAGCGCCTAGACCTCGAGTTCTACCAATAATAAAAATGAAGAGAGAACTATATAGTTCTTTTGATAGGAAAGATAAACACGTAAAGTTGTCGTGAAATTGCACACAAGGTAGAACAATTTACAGCAACACAACCAATCCAATGATGGGGCACATATTTGACATCAGCAGTAGTCAGTTTCTCTCTTAGATCTCCAAATTATTCAGGGTCGAAATTTGACATTCAGTTTTCTCTTTCTTAATTTTCTTGGATTATCTTTAGGTGTTCAATTACATCCTGTTGATTCCTGCTCTCTTTTCTTTTCCCTCGGCCTTTTATTTTCCTCTTGACAAGTACTTATGGGCTTAATTCATTGTATTTGTACTATCATTCACACTGTAGCTGAGTCCCTTTCTTAGGCTTGTTTTTATCTCATTCCAGTGTTGTGAAGAGTTTGGATTTTACTAGTGAAGTGCTAGGAAGCAAGCTATTGGCGCAATTTGTAAAAAGAACTGAACAATTAGTCAAAGAATATAAAGGAATGGACATTCCCTTTAAAATATGGCAAAGGTGTGATATTTTTAGTAAAGAATAGAGTACTCACTGCCATTTCCCAGCAATCAGCAAGTGTGGAAGTGAAGACCTCAGAGAAACTAACAGAAGCTACTGCTAATATACTGTCCGCCTGCAGAATACATGGATTATTAACTTAAACCAAGGAGGGAATTGATGACATAAGTTACCAGAAGAGTACAGACAAGTTAAATTGGCATAGGAAGTGCCTCAGAGGTAGGTATGTATACTTTAAAATCACAAACACTGTTGTACACCAATATTTCACAATCTTCAAAAAAGGCAATTATATAGGAAAACTGAAATATCTACAACTACTATACATGTATAGTTCTCCCTAAATAGATATTTGAAGGTTTTGGTTATCTATGTTCAATGAACAGTTAAACCCCGACTCGAATCCATGTTGCAAATCTACTCTCCACTGAAGTGGAGTCTTTATTCAGCACATATGCACTATAGTGTATGAACATCTTTTACCAACACACTACGTGTTCAACCTCCAAGATTAATAGCTGAAAATACTCATGACCATAATGGAAGATAGTTCTCTAATCATTCAAAAGGTAAATCTTGTATGTCATGAAACTATAAAATTTACAATTTCATGAGAGACATGGAAATAATACCGCTAACCACTTTGGCACTCTTGCTCCTTGGATGCTGTCGCAGTAGGGAATATAAGGTTTGACATCGAGTACAGGCTGTTGGTAAAAGTAAACCAAACAAGTTTGATTTCTAAACTAAAAAAATCAGAACCAAAGAAAATGGATATGGCCAGTAGAAAGGAAAAATGTAAAACTTACTGTCCCATCAACCAAATCCACACCAGAGAGTAGAAGCATATGCCCTTGTACAGCCTCCACCTAAAGTATACACTGTAAATTTATAAGATTCAATACTTTCCCTCTTCCATAAGCATATTTTCATTCTTTTTTATGTGACATCAAAATTTAATTTATGATAGGAACTCATATCAAATGGTACTAAATTTATTTAGTGATGAGAAATAATTAAGAATGGTTATGATAATTAATGACAAAAAGTATAACCATGTTAATATCATATGAATGATCAATGTTAAATTATACGCGTCATACTTTACACTACTTCACTAAGTGTCATAGATACAAAGGAACTTAGAGAGTTAAGAATAAGGTTAAATAAACTTTTAGTCCTTGAAGATGGTCAGGTTCCAATTCCTTCCTTGGTCAATTTTGTCCTTCAGTAATTGCGTGCTTGCCACTGAGGTATTTTATTGACTTATGCCAAGGAACCACCCTAACTAATTTTCTTTGTCATCTTATTGTGCTATTGCGAGAGAGAGTCATGGTCAATATACGTTTTCTTCACATTAAGCACCATGCCACCATTGGCTTCCAGTCAAATGCTGTCATTGCCACTATAATGGCCTACCTCATAACTATTTCCTCACCATAGTTCAAAGCACCATGACTGGTTCAAGAAACTATCTCTTAGGGACAAAAAAGCATTTTGACCAAAGAATAAAATATATTAAATTCTGGAAACAATACATACAGAAACATATAGCCTGCCTGAGTAAATTAGTTAAGGCAGATTAAGAGGGACGGAAGCTCGTGTTCCCTTCAAAAGCTATATAACCTGCCAGTGTAAATTGGACTTTCTGAATCCATCTTTTATTAGAAGTCAAATTGTTTGAGACTGTAAATCAGACTGGAACAAACTATATATAGTTTGTTAGAATCAGAGCATCCCACCCAAAACTAATTGGAAATGGGTGGAGAGGCACAACACAAGACATATATCATAATGCAAAGTTTTACATTCCTCATGTGGGATATCTCTCAACACACCCCCTCACATGTGGCATGACATGAGTCAAACACATTGGCAACTTAAAAAGGGTGACGTGGGAGACCGTGCGGTCGTTGGGCCTAACATGACCTAACACGTGGATAGCCTACTCGAAGATGTCGAAGAACTAGTAGACCCATAAGCTTGAGCTATTAGGGAATGAGCGCACAATGTATATCATGCTTACACCTTTATAGAGGGAGAGAGAGAAACATATAGGTGAAATCCTACTCTGCACATTGCAAACCCACAAGAAGTGGGGAATGGGGACCGGAGGTTTCAAACTGGAAACCAACGTTCTGATGGGTGGAGAGAAAGACACTACTAGACGGGCTTGGATTGTGTGAGATTAGTCAGCTCTGATAGTTCTCGAAAAAAGTACCTGAGATTAGTCTAATGCAGAATGTAGATAAATCTTCTTTCAAGCTACTATAAAAGACGCATATATTCAGCAGCAGTTTAACCTTA
Source organism: Prunus padus (assembly GCA_024362665.1). Lineage (NCBI taxonomy): Eukaryota > Viridiplantae > Streptophyta > Magnoliopsida > Rosales > Rosaceae > Prunus > Prunus padus. The sequence continues at coordinate 8,257,269 of JANFAM010000020.1, forward strand.
CCTTGGCAACACTGAGTCCAATGGGGGATGGCCTGTGTGGAGATCTTGTTGCAAAGAGTCCCTTCCTTTCACCGTTTAGTGTTGGCACTCTTACCTATCCATCCAGTCAACCTTTATATAGAGTTAAAAAGAATAATTAATAACTGAAATCACAGAAAGCAGTATACCAGTATTCGGAGGCACACACCTTGGCCTTGAACTTTGACTTAGTTGGATCTTTCCAAAGCTTCTCTAGATTTGTATTTTGATGGAAAACATATATAACCCAACAATGAGAATAGTCTCCAAGACCCTCAAGTGATGCTGGAGGAACACGAGCTGTATTAAAGATCAAACAGGCCCTCGAGAGAGGCACAAGTACAGGTTGCCTAGGCGTCCCATTCCTGCACAATTAAGAAGTGAAAGTCATCAACGGGACTTCAAAGAAACAAATTTGCATACACAACAAATATGCAAATTTTGTCTTGGCGATATCAAACATGCACTTTTTGAATTCATTTTATGTTAACAAAGGAAGAAACAAATCTCAGGGAATCGGAGATGACAATGGTAAACTCAGGAGAACTAAAACCCTGCAAAACTAAGCATGCACAAGCATGAGGTGCAACTGCAAGATAAAGGTTGCCTAGTATGCTATTCATGCACCAATATAAACTGCATGTTTGGGTATAGGAGTGTGGCATATCACTCTAATTCTATGATAAAACTCAGCTTCAATATTTAATTTATCTATACGATTCCTTTTTCTTTGGCAAATGACAGGAATACATGCCACATACCCACTGGGGATTGAACCCCTTAACTCAACCTCAACCCTTATTTTCTGGAGGGAGAAAGGTGCCACTAAACCCAAAGACTATTGGCTATCAATATGAATGTTTTAAAAAAATTTATGGGAAGACAATCTAACTTTTCTAAGCACTATTGACAGTTTTTACCATAATTTGCTTTTGCTACACATAGAAACATGTACAAAAGCATGAATGGTAGAGCATTTGCAAAAATTCTACAAAACTCAAAAGAAAATAAAAATGATTCCAATTAACTCATTTCTTGATTTGGAAAGTAATATTCTTTGGATATCTTTATCCAGTCAGTCTGTCTGATCTTTATATTTTAAGTCCTTGAGTATCATCAGATTTCTTCAACGAATTCATGAAGAGTAAACACTTCTACTGATCCGATCTGGCTAATCCTCACTCACCTAATTACTCTGGGTGCAATAAATTATTTACTTATCATTTTGATAAATGTGTGACAAAAAATGCAGTCAAGGAATGAGAAACAAAGATCTCTAATTTGGAATACCAAACGCCGCCCCCCCAAATACCTGGTAGAGAAGCATGACTGGATGACACCAATAGGTGCCATGGGGTAAGAAGTCAGCTCCACATTATCCAACTTAGGTTGCGTTAGTGCTTTCCTCAAAGCCTCCAATACAAAATGAAAAGATCTTAGCAAGTAGAATAGAAATGTGTGATGACATATGAAGGTCCAATCATAAGAATCAATATACTTTCAGCTCATTGACACTGAGATCCTCATATAATATGAAATGAACACAATTATGATCTAGGCAATGCCTAAGCATTTACGAAATGAACATAGACAAATAATTAGGGGATTTGGATACCAAGCAATCAAATTTCCAGTTACATAGGTATACATTCAATAAACCAATTCAATTAAATAAAGAAACACTGCCCTCTACTCTCAGTTAGATCTCTGAGAAAGTGCAAAGATAATTATTTTCAAGTAAGATTCTTTTTTTTCTTCTTCAAAGAGGCAAAATAAGGCCATTACTAACAGTCAGCTTGTTAAAGAGGCAAAAGGGTCAGTATCTTTTGGTTTTTTTTTTTGGTGGGGGAGGAGGTGGGAAGAAAAGGGTACCTGCTGAGCCCGAATTCGGCCTTGCCTTTCAGCAGCACAATTGTCTAAGGAGGCCTTGAGAGATTTCTCGAGCTCTCCAATCTTGGAATCCAAATCCCTCGATTTTCTTTTCCAAAAATACACTGTTAAAGACCAAAAGAACAATAAACTACAAGAACCCAATGCAGCACAAAAGGATAAAACAAAATTTGTATACATACAAGAAAAGGCAGTGGAGGCGGAGAGAGCTGCAAGCGCAAAGGTTATGGTGGCTGTTAACCATTTTGATTCTGTGCTGTAGCCCATCGATTCTCACTACTAAAACAACTTCTTTTGGGTTTGAAAATGCATTCACTAAACCAGAGTTGTAGTCTAACTCTTTTTGATTAGCCGAAGGAGAGAAATGTTTTGAGTGCCTTAATTAGTTAGCAACTTAGCACCCGCCAAGACCTATTAAACTACCTCTCCCCCAATTTTTCTAACCCTAAGTATTAGGGGTATAGTTAATTACGATTTGAGAAGATTTTGAAATACTTTTCTCATATTTTTTAAGTGACTTATAGATTCTACGTTTGAGCATCTCCAACCGATATGCCAATTCTAATGTGGCAAGTTTTGACAAAAAAAAAGACAATTTTAAGCCTCCAACCGAGATGCCAAATCCTAGCTGGATTGACATCCTTCACTTTTGCTGTCAAAATTGACAGCCCACAAGTTGAGATGTCTTTTATTATTTTATTATTATTTTAATACTGGACCCACTCCTTCTCTCCTCATCAATGTATAGTTTTTACCCTATTTAATATTTTACTCTTAAATATTGAGCCCACTTGCCTTTAAAAATAATAAAATAATATGTATATTTGACATATCGGTTGGATAAAAAGTTTCACAATATGTCAAATTGCCACATAAGCCATCAAATTTAAATTTGATGTTTAGTATTTGACATCTCCCTTGGAGATGCTCTTAGCAGGGATGTATCCAATCCATATTTAAGGGCGTATACGATTCAAATTTTTACAGTGGGTTAGGGTTTTTGGGATTTTGATAAAAGTCAGCATTTCTAAATTGACATGAACCAATTCCCGTGTTTGGATAAAAAAATATAGAAATTTAGAAATTTCGCATGAGAAAAAACATGGAGTTTGGAGGTTATAAATACCAACTTTAAATTATATATAAAAAATGGTCATTCTAAAATTCAAAAAGAGATTATATTTTTATATAAAGATAACTTTACAAATAGAGGTTAAATTTTGTATTTAAATCCATTACCCAAACAAGAAACTTTACAAATTCTAGAACATTAATTTCCGTCATTTTAAATTCCATCATTTATGAATTCATTTGTATTTTTAAATTTCTTCATCCAGTTTTTTATTTATTTTTAATATAGACTTTAAAAGTCTGGAGGTATTCAATTTAGATTTTTAAAGAGTTTATAAAAGCCTAGTGGTATTCAATTGTGACATTTAAAAGTAGTTAAAACTATTTAAAAGTTTGGTGGTATCCAGTTATGACTTTTAAAAAGTCTTTAAAAATTTGGAGGTATCCAAAAAGTTAATGACTTTTAAAAAGCTTATTAAATGAATGACTTTTCCATACTTTTAAGGCTAATTGTTAAAAGCAATAGTCTTGCTAATTTACTAGTGACTTTTATCAACTCTATGAAAGTATTTACGAATTTGTCAACTCTATGAAAGTCACTCACTGAAAAAAAAGTCTTTATAAATATGGATTGGATACACCCCTCGTAATGACTTATAGGACTTTATTTATGGATTTCTATGATTAAGATTTTTTACTTATGGATTTTCAAAGATTTATATCATAGAATTAATAAGAGTTGAAAGGACAACATAGATTTAACTATCCATAAGTCTTGTGGTATTCCCTAATAGTATCCATAAGTCTTGTCGTATTCCCTAATAGATTTTTTAAGTGAATGAATTTCATAGAGTTGCCAAATTCTTAAATATTTTCACAAAGTTGATAAAAGTTACTAGTAAATTGGCAAAATTTTTGCTAGTAACAATTAGCCTTAAAAATATACAAAAGTCATTCATTTAATAAGTTTTTTAAAAGTCATTAACTTTTTGGATAACACAAAATTTTAAAGACTTTTTAAAAGTCACAACTGGATACCACCAAACTTTTAAATACATTTAAATAGTTTTTAAAAGTCACAATTGAATACCACATGGCTTTAATAAACTCTTTAAAAATCTAAATTGAATACCTCCGGACTTTCTATCAAAGTCTTTAACAGTTTGAATTGGATACACCCCCTGGATCTTGAGCCTTCGTATTTAGCATCGTTGTATTTACATGCATTTAATAAAATATTAATCATTAGATTAATCTAATGAGTTTTAATGAGTCCACGTCAGAATAATTGTATTATACTAAACCTCACAACGGCCGCACCTTATTATATGTATTTGATAACATTGAAATAAAATATAAAAATTCAAATCAAGCGTTGATGCTTGCTATGACATTTTATTTCAAGTGGGAGGGGGGGTTAAGTGTGGCAGCCATGGATGGCTTGGGATAGGGGGCTAGGTCGAAGAGTTGATGCTTGCTGAGACATTTTATTTTATTTCAAAGGTATTTTTAAAAATAGTATTAGATACACATATAAGGTGTAAAGAGATACTGATGTGGACTGATTAAAATGCTTTAGATTAATTTAATGATTAACGTTCATTTAAATATGTGTAAATGCACCGATGCTAAATGCAGAGGCTCGAGATCCCAATCCCTAATCTCTTTAACATACTTCATTTGTTCTTAGTCTAACTTGTCGACTTATGTTCATTCTTTTGTTTGCTCTAAAAAGTGCATTTAATACCTGTCAATTGAAATTCACAAATAGATCCAAATGACTGAAGTTTTGCTCAAGAGAGAAAGTTGCTCTTAAAAAATGCACATAAAAGCTCCCAACCTTAGTACATAAATCTTCAACAAGAATTTTCTACTTCTACAAGTAATTCAATGCTACAATACATCTCACTTAGGATTCCTAAAAGCAATGATAACTAAATCCCCACGGAGAAATATCTTGCTAATGAATATGTCCTTGTTAATCGATTGGGCTTTTTTTCTTTCATTTTCAAGTCTTGGGCACCTCAGTCCACATCTCCCTACTTAGTAACCATTATCTAGTAAAAAGCTGATTTTGCAATATAACCAAGGTCAAGTTTTCATTCAATAGCTCAAGCTTAAAAAATATAAAGAAAACCAAATTAAAGGCCTAAAAACAAGTTAGAACCTGTAAGCAACGTGTACAACTCAGAATATGTTTCAGCACTGTGCCTAACTCAGAATCAGTATAACAATAACTAAAAACTCCAATATGCTTAGCTAAGGTCGTAGCATGATGTTTCCCTCTTTTCTGAGGTGGCTGATGGAAGGATCTTTGGGCTTTCATCTTTTTGAGGACCTTTCCTATTGAGAGGAGCGATAGCATACTAAACTCACACACACTACACGGATGCTAGGACTTAAATCCATGACCTTGCCTAAGGGAGTAAATACTCTAAAATACTACACTAGTGGGTCCTTTGCGGGCTTTCATCTTTTAGATTGCCTAAGCATGCCACTAAAGCCACTGAATGGCTTGAATGGAAAGGTTTGGATTGTTGTGTTTGTGCTACTCACTTCTAATGAGTCGATTGATCGGCCAAGCAAGGAACCTTCTCTTGGTTTAGGTCATTTCACATCCTCGGGGTCAAGGATGGTTAGGCTTCATATGTGTATTTTTTAGCGTTTTTGGGACTTTAGTGATAATGATGCAATTAATTTAAAATGTGATTAAACTAAATGACAAGAATAAAAATGCAAGAAAACATATCAAAATATAATAAATGTAAACTAGATTAAGAACAAAATAAGAACGGTAAGATAAAATAAACTAAATTTGTTGGAATTAAACTTAATCAAATTTGATAACAAAATAATCTAAATAAACTAGAATTTAAAAGCAATGAAATGAAAATTGAATGAAAAGAAATTTACACTAATATTAAAATGAAGAACTGTACTAGTCTATGTGCTTGAAAAGTAAAAACTATCCTAGGAATAGAAAAGTGTTTGAAAAAAAGTAGAATTTTGTGCTGATTTGAATGTGTACTCTTCTTCTTATGATGAGCCATTTATAGGGCTTCCACCAACCCATTGAATTGGCTATTAAATGGCCAGAAGTCAACTTCGTTCAAAATTCCTTCCTAGTGTGTCTTAAAAAAATTTAGGCATATTCTTGATGATGACTTCCCTTTGATTCAGATTCAATCCCTTGATTCTCTCCCATTTTGGAAGTAATTTAGGTGGATAAGGATTAGCTTTCCATCTTCAAATTTCACCACATGCAAGAAGCCTTCCAGAACTTTCGAGCTTAGCTTCGTGGGTCGGATTGATGAAAACATCCTCTGGTTGGAAGTCTTATTGCTTGATACCATCTTCTTTGGGAATATTCTTGGTTGATATCAACCTCATTGATTACTTTTCTTCTAGGATTTCCATCACGTGCAAATAAGCCTTCGGAAGTTTTGAGTATGACTTCGTGGGTTGGGCTTGGACTTCTGAGTGTGGATACTTGGTCTGATCGCTAGTGGAACATTGCACGCTTAGAGCTTCAGTGTTGGTTGAAAATCCAAAGAGGTGGGGTGGCATGATGACCTCTAGGTCAGTGTTAGAAATATGCCTTATAGCCAAACATGTGATATTGCTTTTTCGATATTTCATCATCACTAATGGGCATGATCGTTGTTTTTAACCATGATATTTGCTCTATTATCATAACAGTAAAACAACAAGTCCATGGAATATGAAATAGTATGAGAGCTATGCAATGAGATTGGATATAAGGAGACCTCTCATACTTCCACATCATTTCCTGAACTTCTCGATCGTAGGATTATCAATTAGGCATTGATCATCTGCAAAAACTGGTACACATTATATCTGTTCAATTGGGAGAATGACTATTCTCAAGTCATTGCGTGTAGAGACACTAAAATAAGTGTGTAGGTATTTATAGGGATAAGTACATTGAAAATGATCAAACCACAAGTTCTAGGATGGAAGTCTTACTTACATGTCAAACTAGATCTCATAAGTTGCAATAGTGCAAACTAGTCCTCAGACCTAAGACATCATAATTGTCTTATATGGATGAGTCGTTTGTCTTTCATATCACTATACGGTCATTGAAAGAAAAATGATTCAAAGGTGATTTTCAGGATTTTCGACAAGCTCACAGAGGCAATTGAATGTACAAAAAATGATCTCTGCTCTCAGTAATGGGAGAGAATGCTCCAAAGATATGATTGAGAAATCTTTGGCCAACCTTGGAGACTTTGATTGACCTTCATGAATTTCGCTAAACTTCAAGAGTTCCGACGAACCATGGAGACTTTAGTCGACATTGGAAACATCAACCGACCTTGGAGACTTTGGCAGACCTTAAAGACATCCACTGAACTTCATGACATCTAAAATATACTTAAGACTTCGGTCGACCCTCAAGACTTTGCTCAACCTTAGGAGTTCCATCAATCTCTGAGACTTTGGTCGACCTTGGTCTATAACTTATAGAAGTCTTTTCTCATCAACCCGACCTTCAAGCACATAAAGCTTTTCAATTCGTAAGGTTTTTGATTCAACATAGGTAAGCTAGATCCCCCCGTTGGAGGCACTTTGGATCTCGCCGCCGCATGAACCTAAGATCATCCTCCTACCTTGGCCCTTGGTTTAGTTTCATCGCAATGTGTTCTTGATTATTCCCCATCACACTGACAGTTCAATTTTCTTTTTCCAGAATTGGTGGCGGTCTTGACATTATGGAGGCAGCTACGATCACAGATGAACAAATTGTGTGTTATCTTGATTTTGGGTACGTCTCTTTCAATACTTGATTTTATTTAATTCAAACGATCATCGTCTCTTTCAATACCTATGTGCTTTATTGATTATTGTCAATTGCTTTTTACACTTTAAAATATTGAAACCTAAAGACACTTCGGCCTTCAGAACTTTCTTTCAGTCGCTGGCAACATCAGGTCTTATAGGAAAACTTCCTATTCTCATAATACAATATATTAGTATATGTTATCATGCCTATCTTGTATGGGTTCTACCAAAACAAAATCGATAGCTTTCAAATGAAATCTCAAGAGTTTTGTCATATTGTAGTGTCCCTGTCGCATGTACTAATCTTGGTTGGAGCATCCAACCCTCCACCGAGTGGATTTTCAACAAGGCTCAAACACACGAGAAGAGAATATACGGTTTGAATGCATGTTAATGTGAGAAGACAAGCAGTTTACAATGATGAAAATGGCCACCCAAGGTGCATATGAAATAATTGTCTCAAAACAAAATTTCATTTGTTCCATGCGTTCTTGTAGTATTTCTCGAGTGCCTTACATATATCAGCATAATAAAAGATATGATTATATACAATAAGCCCATTAGCAACGTTGATAATTGATTAAATATACTTATTTAATCATTTGCCGAACACTTTATCTTCAAGTAGGACTTTACTTTGAACCGGGAACTCCAAATCTCTTGGAGTTTTCAGCAAATTACCCATGAAGTAATTATAATCACTCATGTAACAATCTCCTAAGTAGTGACATTATTCAAATGCAACAATATTTCTAATTACTTCAAATTCAATACCCAATTGATGGTGGGATCTTCACAACCCAATTGATGGTGGGATCTTCATAACCCAATTGGTTCGACTGAATCGTATGTCAAATATACTTTTAGCTTGTCTAGCCTTAATTTTAAATCCATCTTTTTGTGGATATGTCAAGCTGGGTACGACTTTATGTTTGAAATTCCTTCCAATGTTTGAGTCTAATGGTAGATCAAGTTCGTAAACTTTCTTGAAGATGTCCAAAAATGTTTTATTGATCCCAAATAGTTTTCCATTTTCTCAACAGACCATATAGGATTAAAGAAATATAAATCAAGATTATTGAGATCCCCTCAGCATCGATGCACATTAACCATGCTCAAATGTGACTTCAATGTCTTTGCTTCAAATTGATAGGATGTCCAGAATAATTATGGAGAAAAAGCTTTATAAATTTCCTCTCTTGAAGCAAAGGTTTAGTTCCAATTATGTATTATTGATTAAAATATTTTAATTTCAAATGAATGTAATTTGATTACATGTAGGGTTTAAATAAGAAAAAAAATGTGCAATCAAATTCCACGAACAAAATAATTAGTCAAACAAGTGACTTTACTAATTCCATCACTTTGGAGTCCCTTCACTTTGAAATCCCTCACCTCAAAATCCCATTACATTGAAATCCCCTCACTTCAAAGTCCCTCATCCAAACACACACTTAAGGAACATGCTATTGAGATTTTTCTTGTGGCGTGCCTAATTGGGGTTTTTTAATATTGGATTTGGTTTAGTGCTTTTGAATATTTAAAGAAATGGATTATGTTTGTGATGATCTGTATTTATTCTTTTCGCTTGTCAATATTCGAGTATGGTCTAAAGTACAGGGCTCAGTTTGTGATTATCTGCTTGTTGGATTTTGTTTCTTCAGGTATTACTTGTCGCCTTAATTAGTTATGTATTTTGTTTGCATCTATACACAAGTAGTTTATGATGTTTGGAGTAATAAGATATTAATAAAAATTTAGAGGAGTTGAAAACCTAAAGGGTAAACCTCATTTTTATGCTATATATACATTTTCCTTTCTATTATGTTGGATCGAGAGCTGAAAGGGCAACTCACGTTCAATTTCATCGCACTCCATTTGTCATAGTATAAATTTGCCAAGAATATATGATCCCAAACGTTTTGGGTATCAATGCTTCTTGTCTTCATTTCACAATTGCAGTTGTTTTGCAAGTTATTTATCATTAAGGGTTTAGGGTTCATATTTGTTGTTTTTGCAATATTAAAGCTACTAGTGAGAAGACCTATAGACTAAATGAATACCAGTGCTGGCCCTGGCCTAGGGCTACCAGGGCTACAGCCCGGGGCCCAAAATGTTTTTTTTAGCCTATGTATGTGTATGAGAAATGCTAGCAACTTTCTCTCTAACCTTCTCTTTAGACATTCTCCCTTCTCCTCATGACACGTATCATTTTCTACACTTAAAAAAATGGAGATTTTGACATAAAGGTTGTCTAATGTATTAATAACATTGTTTTAAGTGTAGAAATTGACACGTGTCATGAAGAGAAGGAAGAAGGTCCAAAAGAGAAGGTTAGAAAGAAGACTGCTAGCATTCCCCGTATGTGTATATATAAAAAAAATAGAGAAGTCAAATAGGCTAGAGCCGTAGGAAGCCCCATCAGTCACATTTGAGATCTCAAATCTCAATCTCCATCTCAAGAAACGTATAGAGTAAGCAAAGTAATTATTAATTATATAAACACCCTATTTTCTCTCTCCCCTGTGAGAGCGCCCTCTCCCCTGTGAGAGTTTCCTCACCGGATCTGGTGATTTCCCTAAGCTTTGTCTTAGCAGCTTTATTCAATTTTACTCTTCCTGACCTATTTTAGCCTTTTTTTTTACCCATATCCTATCTTTGAAGATCTCATCTCTTAGTATTCCCAAGTTAGACCTAAACACCCAAGATCAACCTCTTCTCACCCTGTCACCCCCTCTCTCAGCAACCTACCCTTCCATAGCCACCTCTCTCTCTCTCTCTCTTCCCCCAAGCTGCAGACCCAGATCTGACTCCCACCCCTTCGCTCAGATCTTCTTTCTCCCCAAGTCCTTCGCTTGTTTGACTTGTTCTGTTCTCTCTCTCTCTCTCTCTCTCTCTCTGGCATAATTTCCTTGCTTCTGGCCATGACCAACAAGACCAAACCCAACTATACGTATGCTTGCTCTAACAAATCAAGTGAAGCCTAGCTGGTATGCTTTTACTTTTACCTAGCTCTAAATTTCACGTAGTTTATTTTCTTTCTGGCTGGTTTGGTACTTTCAATTGGATAAAGAAATTGCGAAAGTGACACTGGTGAAAAGAAAACCCACCTTTCTGGTTCGATTATGCCCAACTGAGATTTTTCGAAAGGTAATCTCTCAACTGGGGTTCTCTACGACTGAAGTTTCTGATGCTGTTGGATTTTCTGGTGGAATTTGGGTCTTATGGGATGATCTTAAATGCAATATCAAGGTGATAAAGTGTCTAGATCAATCTGTGACCTTGTTTATTGAAACTAAAGAGCGATCCTCCTGGCTTTTCACTGCAATCTATGGAAATCCTTGTCCGGCAAGAAGGGTGAATCTATGGAATGCTCTTGACTCTATTGCTAGTACTTGGAAACTGCCTTGGCTGCTAGCCGGTGACTTCAATGACATCCTCTATGCTCAAGAAAGTATTGATGAACCATGCCATGAAAATGAACGTTAAAATTAATTAGTTGATAAGTTCTTATAATTTATAAAATTAATTAGTTGATAAATTTTTAGTTTTCTAGTGTTTAATTTATATAAAGGGGCACATTTGAAAAAATTTGCCCTGGGCCCTAAAAATCCCAGGACCGGCGCATAACTGCTTGTTTTGCATACTTGAAAAGGGGTCGCATGTTTTCCATATTTGAGTTTAATGTATTTTGGCGTTTACAACTTAATGTAAAGTTAATTATTGCAACATAAGGAATTATTTGTGTTGCTTATAGCCAAAGCTTCAAAAGCAGCATCTTATCCCATCCAATTTGAGAAGCCCTAAAGCTGTCAAACATATGTATACCACATAATATTGGGGCAACCGTCACACTTTGTTAATGCCACCAGCCTAGGGTCAAACCAGTGAAGGACCCATTTTGGAAGCGGAAACATTAGGGCCCGTTCAGTAACGTTTTCGGAGAATGTTTTCGTAGAATATTTTCAGAGAATGAAAACAAGAAAACGAATTTGCATTTTCAGGAAATAAAAAGGCGTCTGGTAGATTAATTAGAAAACATTTTCAAAAAACAAAAACAATGAAAACGTGTCTGGTAGTACAATTTGAAATAATAATGTGAGCTATTTTTATGAAAATGTTTCCCATGAGAATGAAAACAACTTTTTTCTGTTTTGTACAAGTACACATGAACTTGTTTTCATTTTATGAAAACATTCTCAGTGTTTTCTATTTTTGGGCCACCGAACGCGTTTTTGCCTCATTTTTGTTTTCTGAAAATGAAAACAACCCCTGAAAACGTTACTGAACACACCCTTAGATGATCGTTGTTCTTGTCTTTACAAATTTTGAGTTTTATTTTTTTTGAAGTAGTAAAAAGAAAGTCAGTTTAGAGACTCGTCTTTCAGTTTTCCCATGACACATTCCCATCAAGCCCAACAAATATGTGGTTGCCATATGATCAACTAAAGTCGCCTTTATCGACAATTCCATGCCATCATGATTCTTACTCTTGAAAAATAAAATAACCTTGTCACGGTAGGTGACTTCTGGATGATCGCACTTGAGGCAATGATCTTATAATTTCACCGTACTGGATGATGTGAACAATTTGTAGCCACCAAAACTTTTCCATTGACATGAACTATTAAACTTCTTTATTCTGCTATATGTCATTGAATAGTTTGCATAGAAAGGACATGCTCCTTTACTCTTTGCCAGAACCAGATGATATCGACTTTCAGAACATCAGGCTGCCAGACCATGGAGTTTACTCTTCTTATGTGGAAGTTAGGACCCTTAATAATTTTCTTGGCTGTCCTTTTTTCGTAGTAGAGTTACTTTACCAACTACTGTTTTCAGTTGGATTGTGAATAATTATATTTCAACAAGAGACAAACCATGAATTACCCTTGAGTGACACAGTAATGACTATGCTTAGCGCATTTTGATTGGGGTTATTTGGTTATATTCCTCGTTCACTGTGACCTCGTTTGGAAACATACATTCAAATAACTGCGTGATTTATCCACCATATACTCATAAGTATGGTACATCTGCACCAAGACTCTGTGCATTCCCATTGCTTAGGTTAAATCTGAATTTTGAATACCCATATTAGATTGGAGATATGACGATTCAAGTGGAGTCGCTAATTCATGATTGTGGTTTGGTTCCAAATTCTTTACAATGTACACGTCACGTTTCTTCTCATAAACTATGAAAAAGAAAGCCGGTAAATTATCTCTTGCCAATGGCATAGGTGGCCGCACCCTATTCACTAGGTCATTCAACTTTTTTTTTTCTTAAGCCTTGCTTCGAACAACACCAACTTCTCCTACATACTTTCTATTCTGAGTTACTATACAATATATTATTTCTTACGCTAAATCCAATGATCTTTGCGTAAGTAAAATAATATTCCTTGTGCTAATTCTAACATTTTAAACTCTCTCCCCATAACATAATCTTTCCTTAGTACATTGTCAATTACCCCACTATACTCGCTACTTTGACCAACGGGTGATTCGGTTGACATATCCTCAGTCTCCGTTGCTAGTGCATTGTGTCTCAACATTTCACAACCACCAAGATACTCTTCATTAGTACAATCACCCCTTGATAGCTCTACGGCCTTGTCCATCTTAACGTAAAAATCCATGCCTGAAAAAGATCAATACCAACCATAATTACAGTATATGTGCTAACATACTTGCTATTTAATAAATGCAATTACATAATGCCAACAAGTAATTGCATAATACAGGACCGAATTGTGTACATGGAGAATTATTTCGTAACTGAGATATGCAATTGTATAAACTCATAATCCAATATGCATTCAACATATTGTCCAAGTACTGTCATTAAGTACATGACTGATGGTATGCTCCTTAGTGAGGTTTTGATTGATGACAACCTTTCTAAATACTATGTCATCATTCTTGATGAAGCGCACGAATCGACAATACACACATCTATTCTATTTCAATTGATGAATGAAGGTCTAAGTTTGAATAAATTATTTCATTTGATTATCATGTCCGATAATTTGGAAGACGACACATTATGATCACGTTATTTCGAAGGTAGTGGTACCCTTCGGATTCGTGAGAAAAGTTTTGATGTTGATATATTCTACTACAAGAAGCTGGTTGGAAGTTACACTATTGTTTCTCTAGCCACTGTCTGCCATATCCACCTTGAAGAACCTGAAGGTGACATCCTTCCCTTCATGCCTAATGAAAAAGCTATTGGATATGCGTATCCTTCTCTATCCTTCTCATCATCCTTGATTATCGTGCCATTTCATTGTGGGCTTTCGGTCGAAATACAGTCTCTTGTATTTGATCCCGCTCCATAGGAAAGAGAAAACTGGTTGTGGCTACTGATAATGTTGTGGCTTCATTGACAATTGACGAAATTGTGCATGTAATCAATCCAAGGAATGTGGAACCAGCAGATTATATCCTAGAGCAGGGGCTAGAGTCATTGTGCTCTCTTACTCTTTTTTCACGCTGAAAGACAAAATCTTAAAATTAACCATTCTGTCGGCGCGGCTACCTAAGGTTGCTTACCTTATTTTGTGCTACCGCAAGCCTCTGCCATATTCACCAAGGAAATATTGACATTGGTTATGTTATCCTTAACTCTAATAGCTTTTACAAGTTCTCAAACCCTAAAAATCTTGCTAAATATTTTTTTTAAACCATGAAACTTAATTTCGTTGTAACTATGTCTACTCTTACAAGTGACTCAAACCCATTTGCCTCTTCATTAGAGACTTCTCTTCATGTGACTATTCAATAAGAGGTTTCTTCTTCTCCAATTAACGTTAAGCTTGATGGAATAAACTATCGTCTTTGGTCCACAATCCTGGAAATGCATATAGTGGCTCGTAAGAAATAAGGCTATATATATGGAGCAAAGACTGAACACAAGGCATTTGATCCCAAGTTTGAAGAGTTGGTGGCTGAGAATGCTCTAGTGGAGTCATGGTTGATAAATCTCATGTATACTAATATGATGTTGAACTTTATTCAATGTAAAATAACCAAGGATGTTTGGGATACTGTGAAGAAGGTATATCATGATGCCTCAGATTCTTCTCTGGTTTATGAATTGATGAATACCGTTTTTCAACTTCATCAAGATGGCCAGCCTTTATCGTCATCTGAATGACTTAGAAAACCCTTATGATATTGGTAAATTGAAGAAGCGTACTTCTGAAGAGTGTGTCTACATACTCCTAGCAGTCCACAATCTTGACGAAGTCTATAGTGAAGTTTTCCCATTGTTCCCCTCCTTGCCGAAGGTAACTTTGAGGCATCGGCCTTAGTGTAAAAGAAACGTCCACCTCAACTCACTCTTCTTCGCCAGATTTTATTGAGAAAACCTTCACTTATTGTAATTGCACGAAACATGTATGGAAAAGTTGCTGGAAATTGGTTGGATATCCAGAGTGATTTAAATTGAAACGTGTTGCACGCAAGGATAATAAAAAATATCAAGCTAACTCAGTCTCATCCGATGCACCACCAGAAGCAATTGCCTCTTAGGTTTGACTTGACTTTACCATTGCAAGTAATATCGGCTATGCTTTAGCTTCAAAATCTACTCGGGCGTGGATAATTTATTCAGTAGCCTCTGATCACATAACTAGTGATTCTTCTAGGTTTTTATTTTTATTTTTATAATTTTATAATCATTCCCAGGTTTTACCAACTGATTTGTCCTTAGGGGTGGGCATGGATTGGGTTGGGTCGATTTTAGTCCCAACTTGTAACCCACCAACAATATATAGTAGTTTATGATTTCTTGGACCCAATACTCGCTCATTATTAGGCCAACTGAACCCAAGCCAAACTTTTTGTGATCGGATTGGGTGGTTCGGTCGGGTTAACTCAAAATTAAGCCTACTTTTAAGTTTTGATTCCAACCCGTACATAGCGGTTTATAATTTTTTAAACCCAAGACCTGTTCATTTTTAGGCCAACCCAACCCACTATGATCGGGTTGGGCAGCTCAGTCAGGTTGACCCAAAATTGTGCCCACCCCTATTTGCACTTAGTTTAATGCTCTAATTTAGTTGTTTCAATATGATAACGGAAAGGCATATACCTCAACAAGACTCTTACGAATTTTTTCAACCAACATGGTAATATTCACCAAACGACTTTTGCTTATACCCCTCAACAAAATGGTATAGAGGAGCTTAAGAATCGCCATTTACTCGAGGTGGCCGAATTCTTGTGTTTTATTAAGCATGTCCCAAAAAGGTTATGGTTGATGTTGTCATGATTACTGCCTTTGTAGTTAATCGGATGCCCTCTTGTGTCTTAGCTTATCAAACACCTCTTCCAATGTTGTCTCTCCTTCACCATATTCCTGGTATTCTTCACTCATAAATGTGTTTTCTTGGGTTATTCTTCTATCGAGAAACAGTGCAAGTGTTTTCATTCTCCTTCTAGAAAATTCTACACCTCCATGAATGTGGCATTTAATGCATGGGAGCTATTTTTTTGGTGGAGCATCCAATTCTTTAATTTTGGGGGAGAATTCAGGTTGTAAAGGTGAGAATTCTGCAGGTTTGGGGTTTTGTGAGAATTTGGCATATTTGGAATTTTAATCTTAGGGGGATCCAAGCTTTGAACCTCAGGAAGAGCCCCCGTTAAGGGCATAAGGAAGTGAGCCTTCTGAAGCTTCCCAATATCTCCCCATTGTTTCAACTTCGGTTATCCACGAAAGTTCTCAAAAAAGGGAGAACTCTTCGGCAAAAAATGAAACAGATTATGCAGTTAACACTTTCTACCATTCCAATTGGCTTCCAGTGAGAGTGCACTTGTAGTAGTACAATCCGAGGTATAAATGTGTAATAACAATTTAGAACCTCTTTCTTTGGTTCAACTTGATCAAGTTCAAGAGCAGAGATATTCTACAATGTGAGAAATAAACCAAATTGGTTTGGTTTCTCTTCTACTGATAGTGTTAAGTATCCTGCCTCTAATTATGTGACATGTCATCATCTTTCCAAGTCTCCTATAGCCTTTCCACTCCAGTTGTCTTATGTGCCTCTTCCTAAGTCTTTTCAGGAAGCTATTTAGGATCCAAAGTGTAAATATGCAATGGTAGAGTAAAGAGAGGCTCTTTAGAAAAAAATGCTACATAGTGAATCTTCCTAAGGAGAAGAGAACTGTAGGGTGTAAATGGGTGTTTATGATTAAGCATAAACTAGTTGGGTTAATTGAGAGGTACAAAGCCCAACTTGTAGCGAAGGGTACACTCAAACTTATTTAGTCAATTACTTTGAGACATTTGCTCCAATGGCTAAGATGAATAGAATGCGGGTTATTTGATCCCTTGTTATTGTAAGACCTGTGAGCCCTGAAGGATGCAAGGCAAGAAGTGTCATATATGTGTGGGCACTAAACTTCCTAGCAAAAAAATTGTTGGGCAAGATAACATAAGCTTGAACCCATGAACAAAACAGTGAGGGCCCAGGCGCAAAGCGGACAATATTTTCTAGTGAAGCACGGTCGTGACAACTACAAACTTAGATTGGCCACTACGTCAATTTGACACCAAGGATTGACAGCTGCAAACTTAAATGCATTTTTGCATGTAGACTTACTGGAAGAAATTTACATAGATCCTCTTCAAGGATTTGCACCAATGAGGAAAAGTGTGTAAGTTGAAAAAGACGTTTTATGGCTTGAAACAATCGCTTAGAGCATGGTTTGGTAGATTTAGTCGTTCTATGAAGGGGTATGGGTTCAAGCATTCTCAAGATGGTCATACTTTATTTATTGAGTGTGATGGTGACAACATTATAAGTTGATTGTATTTGTAGATGACATAGTGGTTACAAGAAATGATACACAAGAGATTGAGGAGCTTAATAATTACTTAGCTAGCAATTCGAGATGAACGATTTGGGAGCTCTAAAATATTTCTTGGGAATAGAAGTGTCTTGATCTAAGCAAGGGATATTTCTATCCCAGCGCAAGTACATCCTCAACCTTCTGGTCGAAACTGGCAAGTCAGCTTGTGAACCAATTGACACTCCAATAATAGTGAATCTTAATTTGACAATTTATCCAGGTCAAGTACCAACCAACATGGGAAGATATCAACAATTGGTTGGAAAGTATTTATGTAGCTCACACTATACCTGATTTGTCATATGCAGTTAGTGTGGTAAGTCAGTTTATGCATAACCCAAGTAATCAACATATGGAGGCGGTGGACCGAATCCTCTAGTATTTGAAGTTATCTTATGGTAAAGGTAACTTGTTTTCTAAGAATGGACACTTGGATGTAGAGGGTTACACTGGCTCTAAAATATGCAGGATCTAAACTTGATAGTTAGTCTACATCTAGTTATGTGTCATTTGTTGGAGGCCATAGCAAAAGGGTATTTTGTCTAGCGCATAAGTTGAATACAAAGCTCTCCATCACGCTATTACAAAATTGATTTGGCTGAAGATCTTAATGAAAGAGCTTGGATTCGGTTCAACGAAACCAATGGTGTTGTATTGTGATAAGACAATAGCCATTGACATTGCTAATGACTTTGTCCAACAAGATTGAATCAAACACATTGAGGTTGAAAGAAATTTCATCAAAGATAATCTTGTTAATGATGTCATTGAAGTGCCTTACATCAAGAGTGCAGACTAGAATGACGGGCCCACAATGGAGCAAGGATGGTCAATTGACCCCCGCAACACTGGAAACCGCCGCCTGCAAATTGGTCTATGGCTGGGCAATTCAGGCCCAACACATGTTCAAAGAAATGCCCCAAAGGGCGCAACCAACTTCAGCTTTTTTTAAGCTTGATGACGCTTCTGCTATTTGTATGTCAACAAGCTCTACCTTTGTTAAGGCTTAAGATTTTTGTTTGTCGCTCAGTTTGACCAGAATTAGATGCTCCCAATTAAAGAAGACGATGACGTGTTGAAAAGTGTGGGCAGCCAAAGAACCCAAATAAAACAGACAACCCAACCCAACAATCATATATTTTTTTTTAAAAACCCCAACCCAACCCAACAAGAAGAAAATAAATTTAACATTTTTTTCCCACATTTTCGATAAACATTTAGAGTGCTGCTATTTCCACCCACCTGTTCTATTTCCCCACCCACCTAATCTTTTCACCCACCATTTAAATTTGAAAAAACACAATCCTATCTTTCCACCCATCAATATTCCTAAAATACCCTTTAATTATTAATTCAAGCATTTATCCAGAACTCTCTCTCCTCATATTTTATTTATTTATTTATTTTAGACGATAATCGAAATATTCATTGAAAATGAGGCAAAAGCTCCTAAGCATAGCAAGGAATCAAACTACAACTAGTAGCAAATCTGGAATACTGGAAGAAAATAACATATAAAAAGAAACTAAGGGAAGAAAAACACAAGATTAAGAAAAACACAAGATTAAGATTTCTTGGACTTCTGTTTTTGTGTTCTACGAGATTAAGATTTCGATTAGTGCAAACAAACAATACAAGGCAATCTAATTGCCCCTTTATTGTCAATTCATCTAAAAGCAGAGGATTTCCACTTTTTCATCTGCTGGTGAAATAGCTCATCAATTCTGGCAACTTTTTCATCTTCTGGTGTTTTTGTTTTTGTTTTTATTTATCTGGGTTTTGGTTAATTTATTTTATTATCGCAATCCGGTATGAAGTGGGTTTCATTTCATGCAGATTAAACAAGGTGTTATGGTGCCTATTCTAGTTTATAAATAAATTTGGGTGGTAATAAAATTGGGTTTTCCGATTCAGCCATTCTTAGTTCTTGGGTTTAACATAAGTCCTTAAAAATCATTTTACAAAAGGGTAAATTTGTCTTTAAAATTTTAAAAATAAGGTGGGTGGGGAAATATGAAAAAGGGGTGGAAATAGCATCACTCAACATTTATTATTGAGATTTGAATGGAAAAATTACTTTTCGAAAGAAAGAAAAACTTTTGAACAAAATGATTTACAAAGACAAATGATAATGATAAGAATGAAAGTAAACAAATAATCTACTTTTTGATAATAAAAAATAATAATCTACTTACATGTATTAATAATCACCTAGATTATAAATTATCTTCTTGCTTACTCTTAGACACAAATCAATGTTATATTATATTGTTTTTGGGTAATGAATAAGGAGCTAATTATTTAAGGGTGGTGTTAAACGAACTCTAAAATTAACTGAGTACACCATACTACCAAACTATTTATTGAATTACTAATTTACCCTAATATAAAATGACAAAAAAGGATATACTGAATATTGAAACAAAAGTAATTTTAATAAGTACACGCTACTAAACATATTGAACCCTATTCAAATTAGAATTTAAGAGTTTGATTTCAAATAGATTTGACATATTGAAGCTGCCGAACATCCTTGCCAAAAAGTCATGGGGTTTTTTTAATTGGCACAAAGCTGAAAAGTTTGAATGAAGATGGTTGGATGGTGAGGATTCAAATCAACCCTGCTTAGACTAGGAGGAAAGAGGGGGAAAAAAGAGACAACTGTGCAGTGTATGGCTGCTCTGCTTTTGTTAGCTTAAAAAAATTTGTTTAGTTTAAATTGAATTTTTCTCTATTTAGTTCTTAAATCCGTACACTGCAAATGTATGTATGCTTTGGTATTGAAACCGATTGAAATGGAGGGGGGAAACAGCTCCGGTGAGGGACAATGGAGGAGAAGGAGGCAGCAGAGCACGCTTTCATCAACTCTTTCTTTCTACTGCCTCTTCCATCTTTGTTGCCTTTCTGAGTTAACCAAACTTAAATAAAAATAACAATTGTTGCAAGTTTGACAATGAATGGCAACTAAGCTTATTCCTGTCCAATCAATACCAGAAGATCCCCTGCAAATCGGAGAAATCTACAGTTTCCAAGAAGGCTTTGTATTCATTGCAGTCAGCAACCAAAATATTACAAAAGCCCTAGACCTCCATAACTCCTTTGTTTAAAAGGAGGAATAAATGGCAGGAGCAGAAGAACCTCTCAACACTATCACCCCACAAACTGGGTTGAAACGAACATGCCTATGAGATACACAAAGATGCGGGTGAAACGAAACCCTCTCCCTCTCCCACTACATATTCTACAACCCATCCAAAATCACAAGCCAGAGTATGTAATAAGCGTATAGAAAATTTTCTTGTGTGATAGAGTGTATTAAGGTGTATTATGGGTATTTTTGGTAGTTAAATAGGGCGTACTTAGTTAATTTTACATTTTGATTTAATTATTAGAGTGTACTTATATCATAGGGTGTACTCAGTTAATTTTAAGGTTCGTTTAACAGCACCCTTATTTAATTAGAATGACTCTTTTTTTTTCTAATTGGGAGATGTAACTTGTTAGACATGAAAAAACAATAATTGTCATCTATATAGAGAATGCATCCACTAGGGGAAAATTTGCTCATCATGTGAATAAACAAAAAAAATCAAATTATAACACTAAATGCTAGAATTAGCCCTTCATTTGTACGAGTCTCTTTTCTCCAAGATGTTTGTTAGCATTTTACACATTGACCCTCAGAAGTAAAATTCCTGGATCCGCCACTACGGACTAACTAGTTGACATGATGATTGATGGTGTCTCTAGCAAAGGGTACTGTCCAAGTTGAATTGAAAGACATTTCTACTCGTACATGTGGTCAAACTTTTCTGGGTTATTGCCGTTCAATTTTCGGTTGGCTTTAGTTATGGACACTCAATTTGTAGAGATTTTCAACAACTTTAGAATAAACTTCTACATGTCTAACATATGCAACTCTGCATGACGAGCCACATCCCAATGTCCCATCACATATTTCTTTTGCATACGTTATATCCTTTGTACATCAGCTAAGCTTTTAATCTGTCATACATTATGGGCCATACTTATCGATGTTATAGAACTCTATGTTCTTGTACTTTTGGGATATTATCTCTGCTTGAACTTTTCTCGCAGTGTCAGTTGCGCAACCAACAAGAATGAGAACAGATGTGCCTGCGAATCCCCGAAATGCAGTCAGGTGTGTGACTTGTTCAATCACAGAAGGACCAGCAGCTAGGATTGCCAGAAAGGCTGAACCAAGAACTGATATTCGACTT
Organism: Prunus padus; assembly: GCA_024362665.1. Classification (NCBI taxonomy): domain Eukaryota; kingdom Viridiplantae; phylum Streptophyta; class Magnoliopsida; order Rosales; family Rosaceae; genus Prunus; species Prunus padus. The sequence continues at coordinate 8,279,155 of JANFAM010000020.1, forward strand.
AGAACCTACATCAAACCGTCAAAAGACATTAACAAATCCATGCCAATTTTAGCAAACAATATCTAACTTTCATTATGATTGTCAAGTGTTCTGATAGAAAACCAGTGCATTCACAACGGATTAAATGATGAGATACAACATCATAAAGGAAGAAATTACATATAATGGAGAGAACTTAGAAGCAAATTACTATTTAGCAATAATCTTCACTGAAAGTTGAATTGAATTGTAACTGAAAAATAAATAAATAAACATGAATTCGATCAGCATGGTGGGTAAAAAAATGCCTTGAGAATCAACCCTTGAACCCATGAATATACTAGTAGGCATTACTCTAAAGAAAAACAAAGACATAATATCAGACATTTATATATTATAATTTTACATTTACACAAGAGAGAGAGAGGGCAACCAGAGATAAGGTATATCAAGAATTCCGTGTGTTCAAAACTTGAAACTAGGCCTTTTTTTTCCACATTCTCACAGCACAAGGCAAATAGATTAACTACAGTGCTATTGGAAAGGGGAAAAAACAGAAGCACTGCAAATTAGTCTCCCTTTTTTAATCGGTAATATAAAAGGACTGCAACCAGTTACCAGTGGACATCCAAGAAAACTCATTAAGGTAAATAGCTAAGAGGGTTCAGCAATCCATGAGTTATCCATGGTAACTGATTGTTAGTATGCAACTAATCAGACTTCCAATATAGACAACCAGATGCTTATAATTTTCACATTCTTTGCATCACAGGTTGATAGGTTGATGCCACTTCACAAGTTGATAAATGGACATCACTTGAAAAAACAATGAAACAACACTATTTATGCACCTATCACAAATAACTCCAGAACGAGGATTCCGTATGGCTAATTGAATATCAAGCTGACTGATTAAACACTCCGAACTTGTAATGCAAATAACTAGATAAATAAAGAAGAAAATTACCGTCTTCAGAAATGCAGCTGTACTTTTACCCGGTCGTACGAGTGGAATTGATGCACCTTGGCGCTTCAACTGTTCACTCACATCATCAGGATCCAACTGTAGGAAAGTGTAGTAGTAGTTGAAGAAGGCTATTAAGAGGATGTTGGTGGGGAGATAGAGAGAACCTACAAAGAGTTAGCTGGAAATTTTTAGGCCATCCAATGTTCCAACTGCTAAAACTAGAAAGTAAGTGCTAATTAAACAGCGAAGGTTTCCTCTTCATTCAGTTTATTGATCCAGTCCTTACCATGGATGCTATAATTACAGCCTCCAAAAAGGAAATTCATGAGAAGTTAACCACAAAACATACTAGTTTCATCTCAGAACCCTGTAAAGAGAGGATCCCTTGATAAAATAAGACCAAACAAAAAAAGAAAAAAGAAACTACTAATACCAAAGTCCAGTTACAATTAAAGATTGGGAAGGAATAAGGCATCTGCGGTTCATAATCAAGAAGACTGTCAAGTTCTAATTCAGAAGAAGTTGACAGCGCAATCTGTTTGATGATGCACCTATGTCTAGAACAATATTAGGAGAATTGTGGAAACATGTAGCAGCTTTTGAAGCCCGATCATGTCAGTTGAAATGAAGATGGTATATAAGCCAAAATATAGCTCTTCATTTATCTTATGAACTGTTCATGTTGAACAACTACCACCACTAAAAAGTGCAATTCTTACCCCCTGGGTTCAAAGCCACTGCTGTATTCTTCAATGCAGCTAAACCAGTGAAGCGTGCTAGAGTACCAGGAAGAGCTAATGATGACGTAGAAAATATTATTGGCATAACTCCAGAACTATTCACCTGTTTAGTTGGATTAATTAGATAACTACAAAAATAAAATATATTTTTACAATCTGGCATAAGGAAAGAAAATATGATCTCTGAATTAGAGAAAATACAAACAGTATGCAATATGAAGTATAAAGCAAGAATGAAAAAAAGGGATTCAGAGAGAGAGATACAAGGTGGAGAGTAGTCTCCTTTTATGGGTGAGGGATGGTTCCCTCTTCTTACAATATGTCGATGTGAGACTTCTTGGTATTGCTCCTTGTGATAGTGCTTCATTGGCTAAGGAGATGGCCTCTCAACGTATGACGCGTGGTTGGTCTGGAAGAGTTGGTTGCTTGGCCAGTCACGGTACCAACAACCTTTTTGGTTCACGAAGTTCCCAAATAGCGTAAACTATTTGCATGAAATTGCCAAATAGCATACACATCAGCGCTGTAGAGTTGTAGCATGCACGAAATGGGCCTTCTTAAAAAAGAAAAATTTATGGACTCAAAAAACGTCGTTTCAGTCCCAGGCACTTAAAACCCTAACAAATTCACGATATACCCCTTTGAAACACGCCTATAGCTCTGTAGTATGTGCTGCCTCCAAATAAAATAAACCCTAAACCTCGAATTCGCCATAAAATCAAAAGCAAATCCATCAAATATACATATACACACACACAGACACATCTATCTCAATGCGTGCCCAATATTCAGGATAGCAAAAGGTGCATTGGACAGAACATCCATAATATCGAAGGTCAATGACTAGACTACAATGATCATTATGGTTCAAGATAAAACTCTTGTTAGGAACTGAAAAGAAAAAATACTACTACTACTATTTTATTAGAAAGTATCCAGAATCTTATTGCTGAGATTGGAGAGTCAGTGATAATGTTGTAGTTCTACAATGCCGACATTAATACTATCAAACATGGATATTGTCTCAATCCAGTTGTTCTACTATCTATCTTTTGACAAGAAACATCAGATTAAGAAATTGTTTTGTGGACTGCAGCAAAAGGCTTAGTATAAAAGATATTTCACTTTTATACGATAGAGATCCCTCACTAACTAGTTCTAAATGTTTCCAAGTATGTCCAGACTATTGTTTTCTAATCATTAGAATTATGAACATAAAAGCTTGTGAAAATCTAAAACTTCAGAGAATTAAGAAGCTGAAGTACAAACCTTAAAGGGTAGGTAAGCAGATCTTTGAAGCCCTCCACTTCTGCTGCTGTTGTATCTTGAGGCATAGTTAAGTGGAATTTTCCTCTCTGCTTCCTGAAACCCTTTGTTTAGATCATTGTGAATGCTTCTCCACATCCAGAAAGCAGATCTTTGTAATAAAAGAAGTATTTACCTGAACATATACAATTCCAAGGACCAACAGAAAGAAGGAGACAGTTATGGCAGCAAGTCCAACATAGTTACCATCCTGAAATGCCTGTGCTACAGTTCTACCAACAGATGCTGGAAAGTATGAGATAATACTTGTGAATATCAAAAGAGATGTGCCATTTCCAAGTTTTAGGTCTGAGATCCGTTCTCCAATGTACGTCGTCAATACTGAGCCAAGTGTCAATAAGGTAACAGAAGAGAGAACCCACTCTGTACTGAAGTCATTGACATATGGGCGAAGGTAGAATACTTGGCCAATTGCCTTCGAATAAAAAGAGGCAAATATAAGTACAAAACATGAAACAGCTCATAACAATAATAATTATTAAAAGGTCGTGCACATTATTTTCATTAATGAGTTGTTGATATACATAAAGGAATTTTCAGAACAGTATGTTCACAGTTTATCGTCCCAGGCTGTCCTCCGTTGCTAGAATCCAGTATTCACCATTTGCCCTACGATCTGTCCAAAGCCTCAAAAACCAGAATTGTCCGCCATTTGATCATTAAAAATCTTGATGATTATAATCATGCAAAGGTTTTTCTTTCATATCATTTGATCGTTCAAAAAATTCAAAATTTTTTTTCGACAGTTGCCTTTTTTCTTTTGCCAAAATAAATAAGGTCACATGTTAGCCTCATCAAAGGGTTCAGTGAAGCCAGGCTAGCCTCCTCTCCAAAGGGTACAGGGTGGTCCTCCAGGTCGAACACTCAACAAGCTGGGCTAGGCTAGTTTTATAACAAATAAGCAGCCCACAACTATGACCATCTGCATACAGGCAGGTCTGTCTAAATTATAATATATCTCAATTATAAATATAATTTATAATATATATACAACAATTCTCTAAAGTGGGTTTCTTTCCGCATTTTAAGAAACTGTAGAAGCTCTTGTTAGAACCACCGCCCAAAGTAATTTAATGATAAGTTATTCTTGATTGAAGTATCATGCAAAAAATTAGCCTAATAAGAAGCCATTTTTTTTTTCTCATTTAATTTTGACAAATAGGGTGTTTCTGATAAAACTGAAATGAGGATGATGTTCATCAAATGACTAAACAATTTCTGATTTGACTCACTTTTTATAGGGATCATCCTTAAATGAGAACATAAAAAATGACTGGTGATCACTGGACCGCATTTCAGGGAGAGGACATATGTCCACCACATCCTCTTTAGGGAATGACTCTGTGTGTGTGTGTGTGTGTTGTGTGTGCATACATGCTAACTATCTGGTATAGACTGAGCCCAGTCAGGCCAACAGGCCACAGAGTCAATGGTGCAGTTGAATCAAATGTCCCACACGTTTCTAGCATTACCACCATCACTTTTGTGATATTCTCATAAAGTTGATGCAGCACTACTGCCATTAAAATGATGCTCAAAACCTTGACCACCTCTAATGCCAACTATTACTACCACCTTGGCTGCAGATGCTGCAACCACAACTACCAACACTACAACCATACAAGAACAGAGGAATAAAAATTGACTTCACATACCAACATTCCACCCTGTTATTTACCACTATTACGATCAATTACCAAGTCATTATTTCCATAAATTTCAAAACCACCAATCCAATTACAACTCCCGCCACCATTGACACAGCATTGCTTTTACTAATAAGGATGAAAATATCCATCTACACACCAATGTTCCATTCAAAATTTCCATGTTTACAAACCACTGATATCAATTGAAGGGTGGAAACATATCTCTGACCTTTCGGCGATATGTCAACAAGATATTGATGGATTTTATCATCGGTTTGAATTGCTGACATAGTTTCAAATGCTTTTTGTTGTGTTTATTATTCTGGATTAATTTAATTGGGTAAATGAATAAGTCTTCAGAAATGATATACAAATTTAGCAGCCGGAATAATAGCTATGGACACTTAAGTAATTCAGATAAATTGTCATGTGGTGTGTTGTAATAAAATTTATAAATAAAAAAGAAAAAAAAAATCAAATTTATTCCTTAGAATAGTTATGCCTACTCATGGTTAATCAAATTAAGATGTTATTGGACAATAAAATTCAAATGTCAAGAACATACATGTGCCAGTTCCTACTACGTGTCATATATTACCATGGATACACTACCTTATGAAATATACATGTTTAACAGAATTTAAATGTTAACATAATTCCATTGTTTTAGTGAATTTTAACAATAGCGATATTTCCATAAATATGTACGACCAATATTTCCCATCAATGCCGACATCTTCATCCTAACACATGTATACTATTATCATTTGTAGCTATCACTGGGATGATACAAACACCATGACCGGGCCACTGTTATCACCCAACCACTGTCACGTTGACACCAGTACCACCAATGTCGCCTAATTAGTGTTGCTGTTTTACTTATCAGTACAACCCTATTCTGTAAGTATATTTAACTGAATGGTTCTTAGGGATACTTCTAACAAAACAATAATGAGTATGCCAATAGCTATTATAATGCAAGTTCTAAGTGCTGTCATCAAAACATAATTTGTCACTGAAAAAGACATTTTGATTAATGAATGCAGCAATTAAACTTCTATAACGCTCACAACTGTAAACTGCAAGCTCATACTCAATCTCAAAACAAACAAGCAGGCTCGACTCCCTAACCTGGACAATGGCAAAACCAACTGAAGCATATTGAGTATACCGCAGAATTTTCTTTCTTCCTGCTTCACCTTCTCTTTTCTGAAGATCCTGTAACTTGGGATAAATTTGTGCAAGAAGCTGGAAGACAATCTGAGCATTGATGAATGGAACAATACCCAGTGAACATATCCCCAGTCTGCCAATACCTCCTCCAGAAAATGAATCCAAGGTGCCCAATAAACTGTTCTGGTCCAAATTTCCAACAAAAGCCTCACGATTTACCCCACCAAGAGGTATATATATTCCAAGTCGAGATAAGGCCAGATATGCCAACAGCATGAGAAACTTTCCTGGTAATGGGCCTCTGAAGAAGTCTCCAAAATCAATGGAACTATCCTCTATTGCAGCTGTGAATGTCAAAGTATCCTAATCAACTGCTGAAAACTACAAATATCAATTGCAAAGTGAAGAGATCTAAAGATCTTAATTGAAATTTATGCATCAAGAAACAAACCTGCCAATCCTCTAGCTGAAGTAGGTTTCTCCTTCTTTGAACTTGAGGCACTCTCTAACTTTTGTGATAATAGGCCTAGGAAACTTTCCCAGGTAGCATTTAGACCAGAATTGCAATCTGAATTGATGCCCAAAGGATCAAAAACTGGGGCTTCAGTGCTGCAAAGTAATTTAAAACAGCAAGAAGGGGAAAAGGAATTCGATATTAATATGTATATAAATAAATCTGCTCATCGTTATATGGAATACTTTATCCTGTCTTTGTTTTTTCTTTTCTTTTAAATTGGACTCAGAACAAATTGAATTCATACTACATTTCAAGAGGACAAAGTAGACTTTGATAGCAATGCATTGCAAGATTCAATGGTCAAAGATGCACCACTCACAATATGCCTCGTAGAATAAGATGGCAAAAACTTTGATATGAAAACAATCAACCAAAGAAATAGACAGATCGTCATAGTTAGATGATTCCAAATGGATAAATTAGTAGTCTCCCTGAAGTATTATACTTTCCAAATTGGTGCAGAAAAAAGTATCCAAATGTAAAGTATGTTTCTTCATTTTCTAGCCTTATAATTGTGATTCTACATAGTCAATGATCTAATGTAAATACCTTTCACAGTAGCAGTATATTCGTACGTACAATCCTGACAATGACAGGTTTTTGTCCCGACAATGTCAGTTTCTATCTTTATATCTTCTAATGAAATCTTTAATAAAACTTAAAATGTGAATTGGGATTCACTTAGACATTAAATTATGAGCAGTTTTATCCCAATGCTTTAATAAAACTTCAATCAAGTTTCCATTAGCTAATAGTTGAAGGAAACTTCTCCAAAACTATTACTTTGCTTTCGTTTAAAAAATTGGATAATCATGACATTCAGGCTGCAACTTGTTCAAAAATACTGGCAATTTTTTCGAATCTCAATTTTCTCTAATCAAGACCATCAATTTCAATTTCTTTTCATTCCAATTGCTGCACTTGTGTGTGGAGAACTGTAATGATATTAGAGAGTAAACGCAGAACGAGACAGAGATAGATTATAGCACCGTTATAGTGCAGTTAAGTATTCAAATTAAGAACATGCATACCATAACACACCAAAATCCTAAAACCCATTATAGAGAAAACTCCAGAAGCCCATCAAAGAAGACCGAATTGAGAAATTATTGGGCAAAAAACTTCATTTAGGAAGAAAAAGCTGAAAAGGGTATGTCATACCGGTTGGAGAGAACGCCAAGCTTCCAAGATGTAGTGCTGTTCGTGTTGGGTTTTCTCGGAACAGAGAAGCTGGCTTTGCACACTGATCTTTTCAGTCTTGGAGAGGCTTTGGAAGTAAGATAAGAGAAGCTATGGCTATGGGGGTTGCTGAAGCAAAGCGGAGAAGAAGAAAAGGCTCCTCTGACCGTTATCAACATTATTATCTTTTACTACTCTCACTCACTTCTGAGTTTTGGCAGTCTTCTTCTCTCTGTGTTCACTGGTGGCAATTTTGGTTAAACAAAGGGAGTGAGACGAGTGGCTTGGCTTGTGTACGGTACGGATCATCATGGGTGCTCCAATTAGAGATAATTTAGGCAGACCATTTTCACACGCATGGATGTGTTAGATTTTTATTTTTTAAATTTTAATAAAAAAATCAATGGAGACTGAGATTCGGAATTTGTGACATCTTCCAATATTGATAAAATAAGTACTAATTGCTAAAGAGCTCCGAGAAATAAACTATAGCAGCTCTCTTCCTTTGTGAGTCAAGGAAAACTCTGTAAATGGGGAGGAGGAAGAAGCATCACTGCCCCTCCTCTCCCTCATCTCTTCTCGTCTTTTCCTTTTAGGTTAGTAAATAAGTCCACTGGGGCGTTTTGAATAAAAAAATCTCTTGTGGTGATTTGTTCTCAGGCATGTTTAGATTCAAGTTCCCCATCACTCTTTTAATCTATGTTCTCAATCAAATCCTTCTCTTAGAACCCGCTCCCTAACGTTGCTTATGTTCTTTAAATTTGATTCTACATTTTCTTTGACGGAGGTTGCCGTAAATCACCCAATTGTTTTTTGGCAAGCTTGTTGTTTTTCCTTTATTTGTTCGCTCTTATGCATAGGTAGATTGCTGGAAATTATATTTTCCCTAGATCTATTAAAAATGCAGTGATAGGTGTGGCCACGACAGCGCTTCTTCAGGTGGTGGTGGTAGGGTTCGTTTAGGCTCATGAGTTGTTTTAGGGTTTTGGTTATCTTGGGTTTGTAGGCTTTGTTTGAGCTTATGGTTAACTGTGGTGATGTGGGCTAGTAGTTTTAGTGCGCCTTTTGTCTTCATTAGTTTTGATGTTTGGTACATCGTATTAGACTCTGGATAGGAGTAAATAATTCATGTCAGTTGTTTGGTGTCAACTTGTATTAATTAATTACCTGGCTATGTTAAATGGGTTGGGCTTTTAATACTATCTTTACCTGACTAACTAGTACAACTCACACACCCTGGTTTAGATAATACACGCTTAATTATAAAGCTAGGGAACAAAAACACGCTTTGTACGTTCTTTCCATCGTCTTCTCCTTAGGGTTCTTCTTTGCTATCTTCTCTTCTCCATGTATTCATCTCTCTCTCTCTCTCTCTCTCTCTCTCTCTCTCTCTCTCTATCTCTCATACTCTCTCCAATACGCTTCTTCTCTCTTCTTCTCTCTTCATCTTCTCTTTCTTTATATATTAAATTTTTATGAAAATTAGGTTATGAGTTTTTCTTCAAAATCCATGTCGTTGCACTTGTTTGTTTGTGCATTATTTAACTATACTTTCAAGTCTTATCAAACAAAGAGAACAATTAAAAAGAATAAAGAAAAAAAAGACAATACGAAGCTGCTAAAGCTTTGATAATTAGGGTTTCTGTTAGTATGAAATTGTGTTGGCATTTCCTAGAACTTAGTATAGGTTTGGAAGTGTCATTTAGCTAGAGGGTTGAAGCAAAATTGTTGTCTCTGATTTCCAGAAACTGAAGGATTGAAGCAGCTAAGCAATTCCTGAATTCCTGAATTGTGACTTAACATGTATGAGACATGTGATCTAAAGGGTAAGACATGTCATTTTTCATGCACTCATAATATGAACGTTTTTTTTTAATGTCTGATATGATTTTAGTTCATGATCTTCCTTGATTCAAGATTAGTTAGAATTCATTTAGGAGTTTCTCTTTTTGGGAAAGTTTTGACTCAAATCAATTTGGTTTTCTACTGTCCCGTTTTTACTTCCCTTGCTTTCCTATCAAGTTTTGTTTGATTGCAAATCACCTTTATAATAAGATACTTTGTGAAAAATCAATGGTGATATTCTTGGAAATTGCTTCAAGAATATCAAGGATCAAGGCCCTTTGAAAGAGTAATTGTGAAAAACTTCCTTGTTTTGGTTCTTTCTTTGATTCGAGTTCACGTGAGTGTCAGCAATAATAGGAAACAAATCATTGGCTTTTTATGTCAAGTTTTAAAAGGTGAAGATTATGTTTCGATCGCACGTTTTCTTCCTTAAGAAGAAAACGGCTATATAACAAGGCTTGTGCCTTTCAATTTGTAGAGCTTTCACGATCATGTTTTTCAGTCCATAAACTTTGGAAAGCTGAGTTTTTATGATAGGACCCGACCCAAATTCCACTTTGGAATCCGAGTCAAATCCTGTGTGTGTCCAACACCTGTCAGGGGCCGGGCACAAATTACCAAAAAGCCCTTTGCCCTACTTCCAACTTCAAACTTCAAACTACTTAAGTATTTGTGACTTCTGCTGGAAAATTGGTAGAGTCTCCTCTGAAAACCGGACATTTCTCATTTTATTTCACCTGTAAAAACACAATTTTCAATATCCCAACTTTAGCATGCATAAGACAAAATAATCTGAAATGTACGAGGCCTCAGCAAACAACATACTCAGTTTTAAGTCGGGCTCGGCCCATCCACATGTTCAAATTGATTTCACCAAAAACAGTAAAAGCATAACAAAACCCATAACTATACCAAATTCACGAAACATAGTTTCTGCCGTGGCTGCACCTAGATTAAACTAGGTCGCCTACGTACCCTTGCTAAGGGTCAAACCACACGTAGTTCTTTCTAATTAACAGAATTACAGTACAAGTAGTATAATACTGAACCGTACTTGTGTTTGTAACTGACCATTCAAATCTTTAAATTTGCAAAGTTATATTTAAACAAAAACCAAATATTTTCCCAAAAAACATACCTACAACCAATAGCACATCCTGCTGTCATCCACCGAGGGGTATATATATATTAATACTGAAGGCAACCGGGGAGGGGGAAAAATTGGCTAACTACCTGTGTAGATAAATCTGGCAGATGGCTAGGGATCCTGGCCAACCCTGTGCAGAAAATATGAACAGGGTGACAAACTATATCCTGTGAACTGTACCAATATATCCATGATGCACTATTTTACACATAATTGTTCCTAAAACATTATTCGTCAATTTCCACCTAGCATAACTCAGGGAGATATACTCCATCTGAGAACGCAGAAAATTCATCCATTCCATTTATAAACCGTCAATTCCCCTAGCAGAATCGGGGGACACAAAGTCAACCCGAAACTCAAATCCTAGCAGAATCGGGTGATCAGCACGAAATGCAATCCTAGCAGAATCGGGGGACACAAAGTCAGCCCGAAACACAATTCTCACACTACATGGTTCAGGCGTCCCCGAGACTCGTGGGGCATTATCATAAATGAGTCACTGTTCCGAAGACATTTAATATATGAAGCAACCAATACAATTTCAAATCATTCAACAAATATATACAATAGAGCATATACTCATATCTTTAATTAAATTCTTTCCTGAATAAATTATAACTAATTTTCCAACTTTCCAAGCTAATCTAGTTTCACAATATTATATTCATAAAAACTCATTTCCAATTAACCACATGCTCGGGACAGACAATCATAAATAGTTATTCATAAAACATCGAACACAAATTAAGTAAACCACACAATTAGACAATCAACTAAACCCCCTATCCAGGTCAACTGGCTCGTCAGGCTCACTACCTCAATTTTGTGATTACGATCCTATTGGTCCAAAACCAACAGTTAAACCCATCCGGGAAGTCTCATCACTATCCAACGGTTGGCTTAACCCCGATCGCGGAATTAGACCAATCAGGCCCACGGGCCCACAACTTGTAATTTCCAATCCAAACATTCCTATCGGTCCTACACCACCCTACTAACATGTCCATGACGTTTGGTCTCGATCGAGCGGTCGGACTACCTTTGATCGCACGATCGGACAGTTATCGGGTTTGCTAACCCTAGAATCAATGATATCTGGGAATCCGATTCTCGATCCGTCCGTTCCTACATGATCCTAGAGGTACGGGGGACAACATAGTTAAAATTGGGACCGATCCAATAGTTCGAACCTATCAAACCCGGATAATGCCTAACAGGCGAATATCCACTTGACTGTCATACGATAACCAATTTCAAATCCGAACATACCGTCGTGTTTGGGATGACATAAGGAGTGTTTTGGAAGGAAGAGGGCCACCCAACAGTGACCCACGCGCCGCCACATGCGCTGGCAGTGAGTGGGTGGCTTAAGAAATTTCCAGACGAAAATTTCTCGAAACCACCTGTAATACCTATACCAAAACGTCAAGGAAAACTAGTGGAGCAACTTATTGAACTGGGGCGACTTCCAATTTGGCTGGGAAGTGGCCGAAAAACTCACTGAAAGTTGGACAAAACCTAGGTTTCTAATTGAAGGCTCAAACCACCAAATCGATCGAAACCAACTACCAAAACATCAATAGGACATATAGGGGATGAAGTTTCGTACCTTGGTCGATGAAAAATCTAGCCGGAATCGCCGGAAACGACTACCCACAACCAGACAAAATTCACGTTGCTACCGTCGTCTCTACGGTTGCTTTCGATCTGGGAAAAAGGCTGGGCTAGGTAGAGGGGAGAGAGAGGATAAGTTTGCAAGAAATTTGGCCAGAAACCGTGGCCAAACGGAGATGAAATTGCAGTCCAAAAATCTGGGTTTGATGGGGATGAGAGAGAGAAGAGAGTGTTGGGAGGAAGAAGAAGAAAAGAGAATAAAGAAAAAAAAATCGCGGGGGGCATTGTAGCATTTTACTGTAGCTATAGTGCAAAATCTGAATTTCGTTTTTTTATAAAATGTTTAAATTTTTTATTTACTTATCTTAATTTTAGTTCGGGATGTTACATTTTATTTGAGATAAATCATCAAGTGTTCCATGTTTACTTGGTGATTTATCAAACACTTTTATCATTCATATTGCATTCATTTGCATGTTTGGTGACTCATACGGTTGAGGGCACCAAGACCGTGGTGGTAGTTTTTCTTCGGTGAGCTTGAATCGATTGTGACCAGTATCAGATTCAACATAAGGAGAGTTGGAAGTACTCTGGTGAGCTTGAAGCAATCATGACCAGTATTGCGTTCAACATAAGGAGTGTCGAAATATCATCTCGTAACAGAAGTTGAGTTACGAAGAAGTCGGTAAACATTATCTAGAATGTGTCTAGGATGAGTGTGTGAGTACTTCTTGTAATCATCGTTATATAGTAGATTTGTTTTGGACTGAGGAGTGTAGTGGTTATTCCCCAGAGGTGGGGTTCTACCATGGAAAATAATTCTCAGTATGTTCCTTTATTTTATGCTCAGCACATTTTAGGATTGATAAGCCATATCAATACTACTACAGAAGTTTATTTTTTGTTTATTGATTATAATTTTAAATTGGCATATTCAACCCCTTGATAAGTCCATAAATTTATACATTTATGTACTCTTTATACTTAGTTTTTGTAGGAGAATTGGATTTAAAAAAGACTTATTACTTTATTTTCTCCATTTTCATATTTCCGGAGCAATTAATTGATTTTCTATGAAAATACGACTTTTTGGTGGAGTTTTTGTGCAAGGCCAGTTGGAGATTGAAGCTAAGACCCTGAAGATAATTGTGGAATTTTTCTAGAATTTTTGGAGCAGCCAATGAGAACAGTCTTTGAAGTTAAGTCAGCATAAAGTGCAATCCCGTCAGATTTGAGTTACTGTGCGAAAAAGGCAATTTGAATGACTTCCCGATTTTTGCTCAAGTCCTGCGATATATGGTTGGAAAGATAAGACAAAGATCTGAAATTTAAATATTTTTCCTGATTTTTCTTGAAGGAGGAACGACCCCAAACGTGCGAGCAAAGAAACTGACGTGTTATCCCAGTCAAAGTTGGAAAAGGAGTCAATTATTTACCCATTTTGGATTTATGTTTTAATTAGGTTTTTCTTTATTTTTGGGCTACTGTAAAAGCCCAACTAGGGTAGGAATAGGATTTTGGTGCTTTATTTAAGCGTTAGAAAACAACTCATTTAGGGTTACGCAAGATTTGGAGAAATTGGAGACGCCGGAAGAGTACCGCAATTGGCTAAGTTTTATTATTTCTTCCTTATGTTTTTGCTTATGCCGAATTCTATGACTATGTGTAACTAATTTTCCTTTGCTAGGGCATGATGTAGCCCTAGTATGATGATCTAGTTTTCTTATTTTACCTATCTATTGATTGCCGTTTGATATTGGATTCTTAATCACTGTGCTTAATAACTTGGTTGATTATCTTGATATTTGATCACCATCTAGACTTTTAATTGAGTTAATCGGATGCAAATTAGAGTAAATACCATACTTAATTTGAGGCTTGCTTCTTGTGATTAAGATTTGTAATTCGTCTAGGGTAAATACCATACTCCTAGGGTTTACATGCTTGTTTGAGGTTTTCACGGATCTTAATGAGTTTCTATGTGTTGATATTTGACCTAAATACCATAGGCGAATTGCATGTAGGAATATACGAGTTAGCCTAAATACCATAGGTAATTCATGGAAAAGGAAAACTAAGCGGCAACATCAATTGGATAATTAATAGGTAGGTGAATAAGAGGCTAGATTGGATTACTAGTGGTGAATTCATTGTCCTAGTACTTTTATCCATTTGAATTTCTCATCTTTGTGTTTCGTGGCTTTCTACTTGTTTTGCCTTTTAATTTCGTGTTAATTTCATCACTCATTCAAAAACCCCCTTTTGTGTTTACGTGAGTATGCTACGTGTTTAATTTCTTGTTTATATAATTAGAGTAGTTAAAGTATTTTGTGAAGTAAATTAGGTTAGACTAATTGGAAGTTGAACTCAGTCCTCGTGGGAATGACCTCGTATTTGCCATACTAAATTACGATTGACCTTGTGCACTTGCGAGTATAATTTGTGTTTAGACTAATCTTTATAATCTCCATTTTGCTGGTTGTCTAAAATTCACAACACCCCTTGTAGGCATTCTTAGTCATCCTACAGTTAATTTCAGTTTCTCATAATTTCAATTATTTAATAATTAATTTATATAGTGAATTGCATTTCCGTCTTAGGAGATAAACATGTTGGGTGCTGATACAATAAAGTGAAAACCTTTTTCCAGTACAGATGCAATAACCATCACATTGATCCTTCAATTTTTCATGTATTGGAAAAATTACTATAATTACAATGGTAAGCTAGAATGGCAAAAGCTAGAATGACCATGGATAAATCGATTCATGCACATCAACCAAGTAAAATTAGAGAGTTCTCTCATACACTTAACCCCTTTATTTTTGTCTGATATAAGTTTTTCAGACATGCTTCATGCTTCATGTCCATAAAAACACAAGAGAAAAGATTCATGATGTTCGACATGCTTCATATCCTGTATGTGATATATATATATCAAGAAAAGAAGTTTTTTATTTAAGATCTGATTTTTTTTCCATCAATAAAGGTGTGCTTATATACTATGTAACTTATAATCCTAAGTTCTACAATTATGATAATGGGTTAGTTTAAGTAATCTTGTCTTATAGATCTTGGCAAAAACAAAAGAAAAATAAAAAACAAAGGTCATATGAATCTTGCCAAAGAATTGAAAGAAAAAAATAGTATGACGAAGCACCAAACACAGTATAACTTAGTTAGACTATTTATCCGGAACAGCACCAAACACCTTATAATTTTATTAATAAATAGTCAGTCCTCTCCAGAACAGATTAATACTTTCCGACAGAAATTAGTCAGTACAGTCCAACGTACCAAACGAGCCTGTCAGTTTGTTGCCCTATTGGGTTGATGCTTTAAATGTCTTGTTGATGTCTTTAATTGTACCGTTAAAGTTTATCTAATGAAGTTTCTCTTTGATTTTTTATTTTTAAAAAAGTACTAATTGCTAGTTCGTAAAATAAGTGCTAATTGCTAATTGGAATATACATGGTTAGATACACATGCAATTAATTTCTCAAAAAGTATAAAATTATTACTCTTGCACATGAGGTCCTAAGTTTGATTCATATTCCCCAGTATAGTTTGTATTTTTAAAAAATAGACAATTTTAAGAAAATTAAATAAATTTAAAATATTCCTCCATGGTTAGGTAAAAACATCCTTTTTTTTAGTAAATTTGGCTTACACTCATCAAATTCAATTTGCCTTCACTTTCAATTTGCCTTACCTACAACCCTTCACTTTGTGTTGCTATAAATAATACCAAGTTTTAATAAGTAAAAACCCATGACTAGGATCCAACTCATCAAGTTACCTTATTAAGCTCAATATATGATTTATTATAAATTTTTTTCCCAAAATACCCCTATTTATATTTCACGTGTAATGGGGTGGTATTTTAATTTTTTGTTCCCTAATTTATTGTGGTTCTTCCCTTTAAAATTTTTGTTTGCAATTAATTATCCGTTTTATTATTAAAATTCATTAATTGATATAGTCAACAATGAGTTGGTTGGAAAGGGCTTAGTTTTCCTCATTTGCTTGTCTTTTTTAAATTTTGTTCCATCTTTCCCTACCTATTTTGGAACTTAGATTTCATTTATTGTACCTAATTTTTCATGGATAATAATCTACCTATTTTTTTAAAATAATAATGTACCTATTTCATGACTTATTTATTTAAATACAAAATTTATATATAGTTTTTTTCTTTTATGAATGATAGTATATCTATTAAAGTTTTGTACCTAGTTTTTCATGGATACTAATCTACCTATTATTTTTAATAGGTATAATAATTTACCTATGTTATGGATAATATACCTATTACTGTACCTATTAATTTCATCCATAAAATAATAGGTAGATTATTATTTTTTACTGTACCTATTATTTTTTAAAAAATTTTGAAATAATAATGTACCTATTATGTGATTTATTTAAATAGAAAATTTATTTATGTTCTTTTTATTTTATAAATGATAATATACCTATTAATTTTTTACTGTACCTATTAGTTTTTATGTATAATAATCTACCTATTATCTTTTATGGATAATAATCTACCTATTATCTTTTATGGACATTAATTTACCTATTATCTTTTATGAGTAATAATCTACCTATTATCTTTTATGGACAATAATTTACCTATTATCTTTTATGAGAAATAATTTATCTATTATTTTCTCCTATGAGTCATATGATGTAATATATGTAGGCATTGTACCTATCAAAATATATATTATACATATATATATATATATATAATTGAAGGATATTAGGTAAATATATATAATTGGAGGGTGTAGGTATATAAAAATTCATTTATCCGACCTATAGAAGGTTAGAGGAATTATTTGAACTAATTTGATTGTAGGCAATTATTACAAGAGTGTAAACATAAATGTGCAGTGAGAGGTATTAATTATTTGCATAAAATTAGGGGATTAAAAATGGTCAGCCACCAAATAAAGATCTAGTGGTATGATTTGTAAATAAATCAACTTATATGGACACATTGTTATCCAATTTTAAAAATGGGTTTTACTTAAACATTGTATTATTGGTGGGTTATCATCTATGATTTTTGAGTTACAAGGGCCTATTTTAGCATGACCCTAAATAATATGGATGTCACAACAACAAAAGTGCATGAAACTAAGATCTTAAGGAAAAGAAAAATAACATGAAGAATGCTAAGAATCACTGGTGTGTTTGATGATTTTCTGCGTCCTTTTTTCCTACTCTAATCACTTGTATTTTAGGACACTTAAGCCCCGTTTGGTAACGTTTTAAGGGGTGGTTATCATTTTCAGAGAACAAAAATGAGGCAAAAACACGTTCGGTGGCCCAAAAACAAAAAACACTAAAAATATTTTCATAAAATGAAAACAAGTTCATATGTACTTGTAGAAAACAGAAAAAAGTTGTTTTCATTCTCATGGGAAATGTTTTCATAAAAATAACTTACATATTATTATTTCAAATTGCACTACCAGACACGTTTTCATTGTTTTTGTTTTCTGAAGATGTTTTCTAATTAATCTACTAGACGCATTTTCATTTCCTAAAAATGCAAATTCGTTTTCTTGTTTTCATTCTCTGAAAATATTCTAAGAAAACATTCTCCGATAATGTTACCGAACACATCCTTAACCTCATGAAATAAGCTAGGACGAAAAATATGTTTCCTCTTGAAATTCAGTCTAATAAGATATTGCTTATCTTGAAATCCAAGTAATTCTATCCAAATATGTCTCCTTTCCTTATTTTGCATCAATTTCATATCATCGATGTTATCGATATTTTGGTCCCTGATTGTTATTTATTTTAATCGCGTTTTCTTTTTTCTTTTTTTAATTCATATTTTTAACTGCTTTGCCTTTCTTTTATAGCTCTTGTTGTCAGACTACCAAGTTGACCAGGTGCTTACCGCCACATTTTTTGAGTGTATGTGCAGTCAATTCGCCGATATCTTGGAATGCCAAAAATAGAATTGCTCCTTCACGCAGACATGGAACTTATTATCTGCAACAACCTCTCAAATATACTGAGGATTTAAAAAAGAAATTACCAAAATCCATTTTTCTTCAATCATAACATTGAATTGAAAAACAAAAATACGTGTTAAATTAACTGGAATACCGAATCTCTTGAGTATGCGATAAAATCATCGCGAAAAGTTGATTTGTACCTTTGTTGTCATCCTTTGTATAATACGAAACTATGTTCTACTTTTGTAGTTATCCCCGAAAAATGTGTTCTACCACATAATCAGGCATCTCGACCTATATAAAAAGAAAATAATTATAACATTATAAAAACGAAAACAATCATAACATAGATTTGGAAAACAAAAATACATGTTAAATTAACTAGAATAATGAATCTATCGAATGTGCGATGAAGTTCGATTAGATGACGCAATTTGAGAATCATCCCGATGAAGATAATTTGAAAAATGGTGTCAAGAAGTACGCATGCTACTCCGGTGATAATTTAAAGCAATTTATCCATTGTTCTAGGCATGATGTAGTACATGCTCTAGACGAGGTAAGACTTGGTTATATACAGAATATGTTAGGGCTGGGTATGCCCAAACCAACTACTGACCGATGGCTGCCGATATCGTCAAAATCACAACGGCCACGGAACCATCGAAGGGCGATTACCGACCATTTCTGTTTTGGTCAGTATCAATCGGCATCAATCGGTTTTGTTCGACGCTGTTTGAATTTAGAGTTTGCTAGCGTCATTTGGATTTGGAGGGCCGTGCTCGTGCCGTGCTTGGCCCATTTAACTTGAATTTCTTTTTATTTTTTTAAACTCATGTTAGCGTAGTAAATTTATATATATATATATATATATATATATATAAATTACACTATGTTCATACCTTTCTTATACATAATATGAGACTAAAAATTGTGGATTTATTGTAGTATTTATTTATCAAGGATTTAATAGGGACTAAAAATTGAGGATTTATTGTAGTATTTGTTTAATATGGAATTTATGATTTGTTGGAAGAAGAAGCCACCAAATCAAAGTCCATAT
Source organism: Prunus padus (assembly GCA_024362665.1). NCBI lineage: Eukaryota > Viridiplantae > Streptophyta > Magnoliopsida > Rosales > Rosaceae > Prunus > Prunus padus. The sequence goes on from JANFAM010000020.1 coordinate 8,298,341, forward strand.
ATGTAGATGATTAATGTTGGGCTGCGAGCCGGCCCGGTCCATTGGGTTTATTTTCTAATCCCAACACGGCCCATATTTTCGTGTTGTATTGGGCAGACCTGACCCATTTGACACCTGTAGTTTAATCACAAGTAACATATATTGTTTTATGACTAAGGTCTAGGTGGGATATTATAGAAGTGTATCTATAAAGGAATGATTCCTTCTCTCACCACAAGTTCAAATATTGCTAAAGCCCTATTGATCAGCTTGAACCTTTAAGAAATTGGAGAGAGTAAAAGATCGTCCTGAAGCAGTGTTTGATCATGTCTTCATCCTCTGGTGAATTCCTCTCTGACGTTATTGATTTATTTGTGTAGTTATATCTTACAATTCATTCGTCTCATTTTGTAATTAACTCATCTTGAACAATTTTTGTTTGATGTGATTGGTTTTTGTTTTTCTGTGACTAACAATTGGGATTTCTCTATAATGTTTGTCTATTTTTATCAATTTTTTTCTTAGATTTTCTTGGTTCTTTCTTCTGTAGTTGGCAAGTGAGACCTAAATTTGAAAGGAAGAGTAAGACAATGGCCATGAGAGACTCTTTGGGACGCAAGAAAGGGAGAAACTATAGCACAAGACTTGAGTTTCATAGCTCTTTATTTATTTTTACAACAATTTTCATTATCTTCACTGTTATGGGATTCTAATCTCTTAGTTTAACCCACGAGGAACCCATTTTTTTGAATTTTTTGGTTTGTTTTTTATTTTTAAAATTGATGTATGAATTGTCTTTCTCTTTTTAAATAAATATACAATAGTTCGGATTCTATGTGCTTGATTATGATCAGAATTTGAATATTTTGAAATTTTAACATGAATTTGACTATGAACATGTTATCTATGGTGTTTCTGTGGAAAAAAAAAAGGTCATGCTAAAATAGGCCTTTGTAACTCAAAAATCATAGACGATAACGCATCAATAATACAACGTTTAAGTAAAATTCAATTTTAAAATTGGATGACAATGTGTCCATATAAGCCAAATTTACTATATTATTTAATTAGGAGCTTTGTTCTCTGCAAAGTTTTTTTATTTCACCATCATCGTCATGCCATTCACAACCAAAGATCGTGGATATGCATACTTTCGAGACAGATCAACACCATTTTACTTTCAAGTTTTGATTAAGTGTTACTATCTTTACTGTATTGATTCAACTCTTCTCGTACGACGTTAGTGCGAATTTACACATCGAGTTTTCGTCACCCAGCACAATACCTGACAACCTTCAAGTTACGAGAACTTTCATGAAATTACCTGTAGGATGACTAAGAATGCCTAGAGGGGAGTGAATATGCCAATTTAAAATTATAATAAATAAATAAACTTCAGTAGCATGATTGATATGGCTTATCAATCCTGAAACGTGTAGAGCATAAAATAAAGGAACATGCTGAGAATTATTTTACGTGGTAAAACCACACCTCTGGGGAAAATCCACGAGACTCCTCAGTCCAACACAAATCCACTATAGAACGATGATTACAAGAAATACTCACACACTTATCCTAGACACATTCTAGATAATGTTTACCGACTTCTTCGTAACTCAACTTCAGTCACGAAATGATCTTTCGACACTCATTATGTTGAACGCAATAATGGTCACAATTGCTTCAAGCTCGCATGAGTTCTTCCAAATCTCCTCATGTTGAATCCAATACTGGTCAAGATCGATTCAAGCTCACTAGAGAAAAACCGCCACAACGGTCTTGGTGCCCTCAACCATATGAGTTACCAAACAATGCAAATGAATTCAATATGAACGATAAAAGTGTTTGATAAATCACCAAGTAAACATGGAATACTTGATAATTTATCTCAAATAAAAACGCATCTCTCTTAAATGTTTAAGCACACAACACTAATGTTGAAAAGCTGTACATAGAAAAAAAACATCAGCCCTTATTTTATATAACTTTTTCTTCTCTATGAAGAAAAGCCCACGTTCAAAACAAAATCAATTTCATTGAAGGCTAACCAAATAACCAAAGATATGATTCCTAGTCAAAACCAAAATCACGAGTAAACCACCAAATAGATATGAGCCAAAGCAAGAAGGTTTTTTTTTCACAATATTACTCTTTAAAGACCCTTGATATTCTTGAAGCAATTTTCAAGAATATCATAATTAATTTTTAATAGAGTATTTGATAGTCAACGTGATTTGCAAGCAATCAAGACTTGACCCAAAAGTAAGAGGCTTGTTTGGACGTGAAGAGAAGGAAAGCAAATCAATTTGAAACAAGCACTGCTAAAGGGATTTTAATTGATTTAAAAATCAATGAAATAAAATCATATCAGACTTTAAAAAAGGTTCCCAACATGAATGCATGAAAAATGACATGTCTTACTCTTCAGATCAAATGTCTCATACGTAGCTGTTTCAATCCGTCGTTTCTGGAAATCAGAGACATCAATTTTGCTTCAACCTACAGCTAAATGACACTTTCAAACTAAAATTGGTACTTAGGTGAAGGGGGTAAATTAAAACCCCAATGGACAAATCTAAGACAACAATGATTAATTGTTCCTAGTAACAAAATGACTAGTCAATTACTACTCGTAGACCTATGAACAAACAAGCCCAGCACAGATTCATCACAAATCAAAGATAAGAGTCTGCAAGCCTAAAAGATAACTACGTGACAACCTAGGCACTCAGAAGGATCCATCAATCTAGGCATCCTTTGTGCTAGCAACAACTAGAGTGAAAGGTGTGTGAACATTTATCAACATTTCAGAGATAATATATACAGTATGGCTAGTCATAAAATCAAGAACAGCACACTAGTAATGTTCACCCAGAAACCCACCATTGGGAAAAACTGAGGGTCATCACTCTGACCAGGCAATCCATTAAGTCAAGAAGATTCTTACAGAAAAAATAATCACAAGCTCAAACAATCCTAGGTCTATTTAGGAAAGGAGCACCTCCTCCCTGTGCAACCTTCTTCTCCAACCTTAGTTGAGCTAGTAGCTTGTCCTTCATGCAAATGGCAGCTAGTCCATCAGCTTACTCACCCCATGGCATTGCAACTTAGCTCTGGATAGTCATCGATGAATGAAATATAGATTTTGATATGAAAGGGTCAATTCCTTCAAGAAAGCATACTCTTGAAGAAATCAACCACGAATCTGATCTAAACTAAAGAAGATGACTAGTCATAATAACCCAGATGCAGACTCAAGAAGATGCCTAGTTATAACTGAACCCATATGCAGATTTTAAAAAACATCATATTTCAAAGAATAAATTTCAAAATCGCATAATGAAAACTCAGACCTCACCAAGTAGAGAATACAGAGTAGAAGTTTTACTCTCAAAAATTCTCAATGGGTGAAGTAGGTTTCAAAGATAGAAGTAGATTTCAAAAAATGATTTGAAAACCTCATTTCAAAAGTCATGAACACTCTCACACAAACCAAAGAGAAAACCAAGTTTTCCAAAATGGTGCAAATGAAAGAGATGAGAGATGAAAACTTTGATGTGCAAAGCTATGGTCAGATTTTCTAAAAAAGAAGTAGCTTTCAAAATGAAATCTTGAAATCTCATTTCTATCCCATGAACACTCTCAAACAAACCAAAGAGAAAACTAAGTTTCCAAAATGGTGAAAATGAAAGTGATGAGAGATGAAAACTTTGTATCACTAAACAAAAGAAATTTCAATGAAAGCCCCAAAAGGAATTCGAGAACCTAGGAACTCTTCTCCCAAAAATCAAAACCTAATTTATGCACAATCTCTCACTAGAACTCTCTCTCTCTCTCTCTCTCTAAAACCCATATGAAAAATATAAAATGAAGAGTTAATGAGTCCAGACGAGTCCCATCCATTTTGTAGGTCAAAAGGGCACTTGGCAATCAATGATTGGACTTATAATAAGTAAAATCACATGCTTTGGTTAAAAATCCCGTGCTGGAAATATGACTAGTCATCTCGACAAAGTATATGGATGCAAATGCTGATTTTCCTAATGATGCCCATTATAAATGAATGCACAAATTACCTTGGTTTTGTAACCTCATAAGCTCTTCAATGTACTTCAACTTTGTAGCAGATACCCAATGCCTAATTTCTAAAGATGAGCTAAGAGGAATTACATGAAAGTGTACATTTGGCAAGGAATTTCATTTTTTCCCATTTCTAGCCAAAATACATTATTTAGAAGATTTCAAGAAAATTCCTTCTTATGGATGCCAAATATATGAAAATCTAAGAAATTCTTGGAAATATAATTTTCATTTTATGAGATAATTTGTATAAAATTATCTTTATGGCTTATTTACACCAAAGCCCCCTGAAATTACAGTCAAATCTCACTTTGCCCCCAAACTTAAAGTGGCCCACTTACCCCACTTGACCGTGATTTGGTGACCCACTTTGCCCCTGCCTTCAACTCCGTCCAAAAGTCTGTTAACTATGATGACGTGGCAAGAGTGTTTGTGTAATTTTGTACCCATGGTTCATTAATCACCAATAGATAAAAATATAATTAAATATCTTAATAATTAAAAATAAAAATAAAAACATTTTAAAAAAAAGGCAAAAAGTTTAAAAATTGATAACACAACCCACCTCACCCCATCTCACGACCCTATCCCCACTTCCCAATCATCAACCCCAGCCACCTCATCTCCACCCCATTCCCTAGCCACATCCACCCAACACACCCCTCAACCAACCCCCATGCCTGACTCCCCAACCCACTCTCTCCATGTCTCCCTATCTCTATGTCCTTCTCCTCCTCTCGCCCTTAACTGTCGCACCAGACCGCCCTAGATCTAAACCCCACCACCATCACAACCCAATCCATACCTCCCAGCTCCGTCCGACCCCGAAGCCAACCCCTATAGATCCACCGCCAACCCACCCCACAAACCTACCCTAACCTCAACACAACCCCCACATATCCACCCATCTCCGACCTACTCTCTCCTCTCCTTCTTTTCTTCTCTCTCCCCCTATCTTCGTCAACCCCCTCATCCTAATAGTATAAACTCAAAAATCTGGGTAATGATTTAGATGAACCCGAATTTTAAGAGTACTACAATTGACAAAGTAAAGAGCCCTCACATGGCGAAGATGCCCAGGCTATTGACGATCATGAAGCCAAAACTAGAAGAGGCTACTCCGAGCTGATGAGGAGTTTCTTTAGGCATTAATTAGGAATTAATTATAGAATTTGGTTCAATTTGTCTTTAGTTATTTGTTTGGTCGAGATCTGGATGTGTTTGATTTTGGGTTAGAATTGTGGATTTTGAATGTTCGTGGAAGGCACTGGTTCGTACTTTGAGTTGCTGATTGGACATAGGTAGTAAGAATTGAAGAAAGTATGACAATTAAAGGTGCATTTCATGGGTTTTATCGGCGTGGTTGTGGTGTGGTGCGCAATCAGATTATTGATTTCGGGACACTATCATCAAAGTCTGGCAAAAACAAGGTTTCAAGGCTTTCTAACATATTTTCATACACGTGGTGATAGTCGTTCTTCTGTCCATATCCAATTGTTCTGGCCATTATCTTTGTTGTTATTTTTTGTTTATTTATTTCTAGTATTTGTTAGAGGGAAATTTAAAGACCCTATTTGTCTTAAGGCATAAAAAAAAACCTTTTGTTGGACAGTTCCTCACCCAGTTCACAACCTTTTGATTGAAGTCAATTTCTGAGTGCACAAGTTATTGTTATTTCAGTTTATTTCATCTTATTATCTTAGGGTTTTACACCATTAATAGTAGCACCCTCACAATTAACACAATCTTTCGGCACCAAAGACAACTTTCGAACCTTTTGAATGTTTTTTTTTTGTGATGCACTAATCCTATTTAGTAGGGGTGGTTGCAGTTTGGTTACCGCAACTTTTCAATGAAATCATGAACTGACCGACATATTGCGATATGGTAAAAAGACGAACAATGAACCGATATATTGCAATATGTCAGTATATTGCGGTCGGTATACAGCAATTGTCGGTATAGGGAACAACATAACATTACAGAACTTTCTATAAACAAAAAAAGAGTTTGCTCATGCTTAAAAATACTGCTGATATAAGTAGAACTTTCTATCATTGGCAATGATTCTTTAACTCATATACGGAGAGAATGAACTTTATTATTAAAAATAAACCAATACAATCCATAATCCTGCTAATGCACAATTAATCAACTAAATAGTTAATTGCAAGCTATAGATTATCTCAGCTAACCCACTAATAACAACCTAACAAAATTACCAACACAACCGATGAGTTTGCAATACTAATTGAAACCCAAGTTACTACTAGATAAAAGTTTAATTATTTACTAATTAAGTTATATTAATTGACTAAATATTCAAATGATATTTCTTCAAGGCTGAGATTTAAAAAAAAAATATAGGGAACTTCAAGAGATTGGCGGAGAATACACTTCATTAGTAATACATTCAAAGCCTAGGTGAGTCCCACTTTGAGGAAGAAGATGAGAGAGAGAGAGAGAGAGAAGAAGAAGAAGAAGAAGAAGAAGAAGAAGAAGAGAGAAAGATTCATCAAAATGATGAAGTTCTAACCTTTGTTAGTTAATAAATTAATTATAAGTATTTATTTTAATAATTAATTAAATTATAGTGCGGTTCGTGGTATATAGCATTATTTGGATATGCGGAACTGCAACTGCAACCGCATATTGCAGTCGGTTCTATAAACTACACGTTGTGGTCGGTTTTTGCGATAAGTCGGTTTAGATGCGGTAAAACCTCGATCGGTATTTGCAGTTTTTCAGTCTAAAATGCCAGCCCTACTATTTAGTATATAAAAAAAAAATCTTAGTTGCTAATCATACATCTTTTAGTAAACCAAATTCGAGAGGTATGGTTATGAGTATTTTTATTTATTTATTTATTTATTTATTTTTATAGAATAAGAGTTCATTCATAAAACCAAAAGGCATACAAAGACCGGCACAAGTACAGTGGCCTCGTTAAAACCTTCCTAGGAAAATCACATGGGACAAACTCCAGGGTAGGAAAGAGTATCACACATGTCATAGACTAACAAGAGAATCTGACACACGTCACTTTGGACCTCTACAAAGAACCCGAAATAAACAGACAAAACAAAGCACAACTCCATGCCCCACGAAGAACAACCACCACAACGTAATACTGTCAGCATAAGTACCAAATACCAACTCCTTAATTCTTGATCAAGACCCCTATCAAACAGGGCAGGAGGGTCAAGATTGGCCTCTTTGCTTGATGAACTTCCAACATAATAGCATCATAATATGAACGTTTCTCGGATGCCAAACCACAAAAAGTTCCAGCATACCCATCAGTGAGAATTAGGAGACCCCTCAAGGTTGGCCTTGACACCTTATCAGCAAACTCATTGATGCAGACAAATTCCTCAAAAACAGTAAGGGTTCGACCACCACCGGATCCTAGATCCCATCACAAAAGAACCTGGCAAAAGTACAACCAATAGCCCTAGTCGTCTAAGACAAGCCCGTCCAAAATACCACAACAGAGACATCCCCTAGAATCACCAACAAGCACCCAAAAGGTAGACGCAAGGACAATCGAACTGACAGAGACCACAGTGACGATGCAAAGGTAGAAGCCCTAATTGCGAACCTCAATACAACTGATCGACTAGCCCAGCCTCGTAGCCAAGAGAACACTATGACTCACGAAGGACCACAGTGACAACGCAAGGGCAGAAGCCCTAATCGCAAACCTCAAAACAACTGAACGACCAACCCTGCCTCGCAGCCAATAGGCCATAACGACGCACGAAGAAAACTACCGCACGGGATCTGAAAGAGAGACAAGAAACGAGACCAACACAACTGGAAGCAGTGCGATGAAGGATGGTATCGCCTGGATGTGGAAGAGAAACAAACCCTAAAATATTGCCTCCTCGTTAGCGAGTGAGCGACCCCATATTGTCTTTGAGTGAATGTTGAAAAAATAAAATTGGGTATTGTTATGTTAGGACTAGTGCTAGTATGTGTTTAATCCCTCAAGTAAAACTAAGGCCATGTTTGGCATGCCTTACTATGCTTCATTGGACTGGATTGGGTTAAATAGTACTTGAAACCCATGTTTGGTAAGGAAGAGGATTAACTTAAATGGGATTGTATAGTCCAATGGGGAAAAAACATCGAACTCGCTTGTCTAATACACCGAGCCCGAAATGTGGTTCACAAAATAATGAGGGTGATATTTTGAACACACGAGTTCTACTGGATACCACAACCACCATCAAACACGCGAGCCCGACCACCACTGCCACGAGTCCGTGACCCTCTGACCACCATCATCAAACCCATAACCATCCACCACAGACCCACTTTTGGGTAAATGGTTCAATTGGGTCTACCCTAGTCTAGTCGAGTGAGCAACCATCCTCATCTCGGGGCGCTCACTGCCTACGCACCCCAACTTTTAAGAGAGCCAAATCCACTTCTGGGTATGTGGTGGTTGCAAAAAAAATTCAAAACGAAATCTTAAATAGTGCGGCATGAAGAGAAAGTGAAAAGGGGGGAAGGAAGAAGAAAAGAGAAAGGAAAGATAATGAAGAAAGAAATAAAAAAGAAAGAGGGAAGGAAGAAGAAAAGACAAAGGAGAAAAGAGGAAGAAAGAAAAAAAAAGATAAGTTTTAGCCTTTAAAAAATATTAGAATTTTCTTTATTTTCTTTATATTTATTTTTAGTTCAAAATCTTTAATTAAAATTAAATATTAGAATTTTATTTGTTTTCTTTTTATTTATTTTTATGTCAAAATCCTTAATTAAAACTAAATATTAAAATAATTATTTTTTAGTCCGACACAACACCAAACATAGGTCTTCACTATTTTTATAATCCAGCTTCTTAGTCCGACGCAACACCAAATGTAGGTCAGTACTTAATCCAGCTTAGGCCAATCAGAGCTAATCCAAGACAGTCCCAGAATTTAGTCTAGTCCTTGACAATCCGCAGTACCAAACGACCCTTAAAAGGTTTGCTACTTGGAGTTTTTTTTTTTAAAAAAAAAAACAACGAAAAGTCTTCTACCGTGGCACTTTTGGGCCTATATCTAAAATTAGAGAACGGATAATAACCATCAGACCCACTAGCCTTGCCTAAGAGAGTAAATGGGCTTTGTTGTATGCCCTTTTTAATTGGTCTATCGGCTTTGTATATCTAACATAAACCTATATCAGTTGAAAATGTACATACAAATTTAGAACCATTAAAAATCAGTAGAAATTTTAACTAGCTAGAAGTTTGCATCGTCTCCCCAAAACTAATGACCATCCCAACCGACAACCCAGAAAAGGTAAACATATCAAGATAATAAAGATACTAAAAAGAAAAAGAAAATCTTACAAGTTGACATTTGAAGCCAAGCTATGCCAGCTCCACCATGCCACTGACATGTTTCAATAGAGTCGTTTTTCTATATATATTTTGCATCCCATCCATGCTAATTCTGCATTCTTAATTGATTTTTAAACCAACACGTTAAGAAGGATTGGAATTTGTTTGGAAGATGTGCATCGCCATCCTTTTAGTTCTTGTCCCCTTCCCTAAAGGCTAGCTCAACTCAACATTTAATTATATCTATAATGCATAATTTATGTATTTGTTAGCCCTTTTGCCTTTCCTTTTGAAAACTGAATCAGGTTTGGTTGAGATCTCTGCTTGTGGACATCATTATTACAATATATGCCTTATCCTCGGCACCCTTTTTAAGATGGTAGCCAATTAATTTCTGTGGCCAGACCTAGCTATTTCATTTACTATGTGCCTTCTGAATAAATGTACTTTTACGTAAGATTATAACTTCAATAATAATCACTATCACATCTACGACAAGTGTTCGACAAGAATTCGACTCTGGCATTCCCATCTTTGAGACTTCGACGTCTTGTAAACATAAATCAATGAACATATGCGTATAACTTCAAAAGTATGAAGAGCATTGAGGGCATATTAAGTGATCCTGTGTGAAGGATCACAAGAGGTTGTTCGTTTGCCTTTTAATGCATTTATAATATATAAACAGTAGAATATATGTACGAATTTAATTTTTTGTCATGATAGACATTTAATTAGTAAAAGCTGGGGCAGATTAGTCCCACCACCAAAAAATCGTGAAGAAAAGGTAATAGAAAAGTTAATTATGAAATATTAATAAAAATTTGTTGAGAGGGAACAGGTAAGCATGCATGGTGCTCAGAAAAGCCTGCATATCTACAAAAAGAAGAGCAGAAAAAGGGCATGTTCCACTTTGTCATATATACTTGTCCTTTACCTCAAACTACAAGACTTACATTCCATCTACTTTATAATAATAATAATAATAATAATAATAATAATAATAAATTTAATTAATTATCTCCACATATAAGAATGATCATAAATCATAATCATATTTTTGTGAATAATTAAATGGAAGGAATATTGATTATCCCCAATTAAAAAGTGATTAGTAGTTCTGATGATGAATTAAAGTGATCCCGCTTTTCAGAGCCTCCTTGTATTTATTTATTTTTTTCATTTCCCTTTGAATAATTAGCAGACAAAGGAAAACTTAAGATGTCAGCATCTTCTTTATAAAGGTATGTGTGTGGTAAAAAAGTGGATGCATTCAGTATTTCTTCCAGGACAATCCTTTTCTTTTTAGGGGTTTAGGTAAACCAATTATTCTTCAGAGAGGGAGAGGGAGAGGGAGAGGGAGAGAGAGAAAGAAAGAAAAGCTGGGTGGAGCTTATTGTAGACTTTTATCTTCTTCTTTTTGGGAGATGACAAAAGCAAAAGGATAACCAAAGTAGGTTAAAAGCAATTTAAAGTATGTTCCATCCTTATTTGTATTGTACTTTTGTCTTATGTTAATCTTAAGGAAATTATCCCTAGAAATATACTTATTAACATATGTGTTTATATATATATATGTCTAGAAGACTAGACCAGGCTTTTGGTAGTACCTATCCTTTGATTAAACAAAACACCAAATATGATGCATGTTACCTGGTTACCATGAGCCGTTGCTTATTAAAAAAGGACTTTTATGATGCCTCCTCTTTGTTTGGCTTTTGAAAAAATAGCTTTTATGATTTGTAAAGCAAAGCATGGAAATTTCGTGGGAAAGACTAAAGCTGAAAAAAAAAAAAAAGCAAGCACCGGCCTTTTGAACGGTTGGGGGTTATGGAAAATTAAAGAGAAAAATTAGTATATAGTAACAAAAAACTTTAGTAATTAGCATATGATAAATTACATATTTTTGTTTTGAATATAGTGGATGAGTTTTAAATTTTATTTTGTTAAAAGCCAATGGCCCTACCCATGTGCTTTTAAGCTTGTTTAATTTGTATTTGAAATAACATTTTTACCCTTTGTATTTTCTAAGTTTAGTCACATCTCGTTTGGTGGATTATCTTGCTGTGAAGGTGGGCTAAAGGACAAAACTTTGAATCATGACAAATCTTATAACACGCCAGCATGCATTCTCCTTTGGCCAAGGGATTTCTGCATTGATGCAGAACACGCCAACGTACTTCCCACCTCTTAAACCATTATTTGTTATTTTGTTTCAAAAACCGACCTTTGACCACTCGGTCTTGAGCCCAGAGCCAAACGGCTCTCTTCGTCTTTCCACTCGTCAGAACCCACATGGGTTAGTCTGCATATGTCCATTCATGCCACACCTCTCTGTCAAAATCAGAAACCTGCTCCCATGAGTCATTTGTCTCAGGAAACCACGCCTCTCTCTATTGCTCTCAAAAAAAAACCTCAAAAGCCTTCTTTCTCTTTTTTCAAAACCAAAACCTCTCTCTCTCTCTCTCAGTGTTCTGAACCCAGCACCTCAGCGTTTCTTCCGTCATTTTTCCTCTGCAAGGGGGATAAAAATCCCAAAGTCCATCTCTTGTGTAGAAAATCAGAAACCCACCATCTCCCTCATCTCAACTCTCTGCTGCGTCCTTCAGAACTCAGAATCGGCCTTCTCTCTGTCTACACTGAACCCACATTTCTTCTCAAAAGCCAAACCGCTTCCTTCTTCAGTTAGCTACTCCAACGCCGAACGGTTTGCTCTCAAATCAACCTTCATCCATTCAAACTTAAGAGTCTTTTATTTATCTCTCCCCTTCTCCATTGCAGATCAAAAGAACACAACGCCTTCATGTCAGTGTGCAATGGTGTGAGCATCACCCCCAAACTTGTATGAGTAGATCTACACCCGCCAAGAACCAGTGCTTGGACTGCAGATGCCCATCAATATACTTTTTGCAATCATGTCTTGTTCCTCTTCATCTTTTCTGGTGGTTTTTTGTTTTGTTTTTTAGAGGTTTTGAAAAGTCCCTGTAGAATGATCATGGTTTAGAATAGATGGATGAAACATAAACTGCAATGCAGAAAACATAAATCGCATTGCGTAAACACATAAACCGCATTGCGTAAACACATAAACTGCATTGCAGAAACACATACACTGCAGTGCAAAAAAAAGAAAAACACATAAACTTCATCAACCGGATGATGAAGCAAGCAATGCAACCAAGGACTGCCAAACTCAAATAGTGTCCTTTTCAAAGCCCTAAAAGCCAAGAGCCCAATTCCAAATCAAACTCAAACACTAATAAAAATAGCAGCAGAAACACAATAAATAAACACAATTTTCAATCACCCTTCCATTCTGAATCTTTCTTTTTGTGCCATGGCTCTTGTCTGTAAGCTTCAATCTTTGTCTTCCTCTTTATCTTCGACCCATTTTAGAAAACCCAACTCCTTAAACCCACAACTCATTTCTTCTTTACACTTCAACTCCTCTTCTAATTCTTCACCTTTTACAGAGAAGACTTCTATTGAGAGGTACCAGAGAGACCAATTGTTGTACAAGAACCAATTGGATCAAGCCACTCTATGCTCTGTCCCGCCCCTCTAGTTTAACCAAGTCGTGCTTCAACAAACACAAATACGGAGGGAGAGAGAGCGGAGGGGTTGGCATAATTCTTCACCGGAGTTGAGAAAGTCGCTCAGTCTTTGAGAGAGGAGAGAGAGCGAAGGGGTTGGCATTCAATTTGAGTAGATGTCGTTTACAGTTCTGTTTTTGTTGTTTTGATTTCGTTTTGTGTTTGTAAGTTTTGGTGTAAAACTAAATATTGAAATTTGACAATAATGGCATGAGTTGTAATTTTAATGTTCTTTAATTATATTTTGGTAAAAATAGGTACTATATTTTGACTTTTGGCTTTATCCTAATTAGCTGAATTGAATTCCTATTTTCCTAATTAGTAAATTATTTTGTGTCTATAATCTAAAGCTCCCAAATTAAAGTTGGTTGACGGGACCAATCAATTAATCAAACTTGTAAAAAAAAATACATGAAGGAAGTTCATCCTCACATGCCGGTCTAATATGTGGATAATACATTATAAATATTAAGTGAGATAGAGTATGTGTGGTCGTTGAACTTCACACGTGTAAACTAATACTCTGATACTATAAAGTAAATTGAGGTTTCACTCCAAAATTAATTAGCAATGAAAGCAATAAGCAAACTCTTCATAAGCCCTTTTAAAATTTGCTAGTTTTTCAATTCACATTCTCACAGTACACCCCAATATCAAAGTTATATGGACCATTCCATATTTGCATGCCACTTGAGTGAGCCGCTGACACGCATGGCCTCACCCCTTCTATACAAAAAACCTGCTCTCATGGCTGAGTTTGTGTTTGCTGACCCGTCTCTTCTTCAACTCATTAATTTTTGACCTACTTATTAGCTAACAGTTTTTTGTGACATGGATGCATGTATACGAAATGGAATAATATTACAAAAGTTGCAATATTATTGTATGGTTAATGGACAGAGATGTCTCACATGTTTGTTTTTGTGTGCAAAATCGCGCAGCCGAAGAAATTCCAAGGCCAAACCGCGTAGATAGGGATGTGTTAGGTTTCTGTCTTCATTTATTTTTTTTGAATGGGTGTGACCACACAATTAGGTAGCCTATGTAGAAAAAGACACAACTTTATCCAACTATCAAGTAGGGAAGTTTTTCTCAACTCATGGTCTTTTCTTTTTATACATGAGTGCATTTTTGCTCACCACTTTAATCATAGGTGTACCCTCACCACCACCTTCAATGCTTGACACATGTCCATAGGTATAACCATGGTTCCATAAATACAAAACAAAAGTTAACTATGATTATGCCTATGAACACGTATCAAATATCGAAGATGGTGGTGAGGGTACACTCATGGTTAAAGTGGTGAGCAAAAATGCTCCCTTTATATATGGTGGCAAGCAATGTTTGAGAGAAAAATTTGTGCGAGGTTGTTTATGTCATGTGGCAATATTGAGTGACAGAATTGTTGGCGTGAGCCATAATTCAGGGATCCTCTAATTTTCTGATGTAATTCACGTTAGCTAATTAGAATAATTATCTAATTAGGATTCCTTATAATTAGCTAATTACTTTTCTTTATAATATCAATCACAATTATTCGATTTTGTGTTTAGTTTGAGTTGGTATCAGAGCCCGGTTAATCCCGGTTTCTCAAACAAAAATACAAATCTTACCCATCGGCATCCTCTAGCGCGGAATGCAGACAAAATACCACATTTTTATACAACTTTTCCGTACCAGCAGCATTTTTGTTTAACAAATATATTCTCTTTAACTAGTGGTTAATAGCAAGTCAAAAGTGAGGGTTAAAGGGAGGAAAATGTGGAGAGAAATAGGGAAGAAAAGAAAAGGGTAATTTTTGGTTGCTGACTTTTCAACAAATATGATTAACTATTGAACATAGAAAGAAGCATATTGCACCCGCACACCAAACAAATAATATCAAGTCCCTTTGAGGACACCAGGGGACACCTTATCAGCTGCTTCAAGCCTCCAATTAATTATATGAATTTCAGAACACATGCGTGCATGAATGTTTTTTGGTTTTTTGGTTTTGTTTTTGAGTTTGCCCACATGGGTGATATTTGGAATGGTGTCGCTTAGTTAGTACAAGCAGATATTTTTTAAAATGTACGGAAATAGGGTTAAACTCAGGTGAAAGGGGCGAGTACACTATTTACACCAACCACTTAATTCACATCTATATGATTTTGATGAATTTAAATTAATCTGGTTTAGGATTCCATAAGTACAATAAAATAAAATAATACAATAATAATAAAGAAAAAAAAAAGTAATTATCTGGTGTAGCAGAGGAGGTGGGGAAAGAGAGGGGAGAGTAGTTGGGTATTTTGTTTTCATTCTAAAAAGGCTGATGTGACATGAAGAAGGGGACACAAGCATAAAGGTGTAAAGGTCTGTATGGGTTTGGAGAAGAGAAGAGAACGCCACCCAGCGGCCTTTTTTTTTTATCATCTACTTTTTCTGCATATAGACAAAACAAGTGCAGCTTTCCAATTGTGATCAAGTATATTCTCATCTCTGCATTCTACAAGACGACGACCTTATCTCTCTCTCTCTCTCTCTCTCTCTCTCTCTCTCTCTCTACTTTAATTTAATCCCCAAACTAGCACTTTGTTTCCTTGTGCTTGACCGACATCTCACTTCCAAATTCTTTGTTAAGAGTATAATAATTAACAATCTTTTATTAATTGTTATTATTATTCCAATTTGTTCAAAATTATACATCATGATGTCTATAATTTTGGACCATACATGTATGATATATGGTCAGAATAATCTTGATAAAGAATGCCAATCTGAAGTAATATGATCTGTCCTTATGAACACATGCATGGTTGGCGCCAATGAGATTGCATTTGTTTGTTTCAACCATGATAAGAACACCTTTTTTTTTCTTGTGTCATATGTTGCCACTGCTTTTCTTACCCCCAATCGAAATCAATCCTTGCACAACAAAGTTATTTTACCAAAGGTGTGGCTTTTGTTCATTAAGAAAAGTGAGAATCTAAATTACCCAAATTTTATCTTTTTTAATTTTGCCTATCACACCGGCCGACTAGTAATTGGTCTTGTAATATTCCTCTTTCACAATGTTAAAGGAAGTCTCAAGTTTCGATTCCCCCTCCCACCATATAGAAATCATAAATATTACCTACTCAACCGATTTGGTTACCCACCCACAATTGACGAGTTGCTTCTACTAGCTCATTGAGGAGGGCGTTCCCAGTGTGAGTTCACCATAAACTGAAGTCGTGAAAGCATTAACCCCTATGTTTTGGCCTTAATTCACTTTAATTTCATACTTAGTTACAAGTTTGCGTAATCAGTTCGACATCGAATTTATTTTTTTATCTTTTTTCTTTTGACAAGCACAAGATTATTGTTAGAGACATATTTGACAACATTCCCTTCTTTCTTTCTTTTTTTTTTTTTGGTCTGAAGACAATATTCCTTTCTTATCCTTGTTAAGTTAGACAAATTTTCAGGCTGTACATCTTTATTGCAAAATTGACTTTATATATAGATGTAAGAAGGAGCAAAAGAAAAACTCAAAGTTTGCATGATGTAGAGATGCATAATTGGATAAAGGGTAGGGTTTAAGAAAGAGAGATGACTGGGCCACGTGGGTATTGAATGAGAACACACGCATACATGATGCATGTAGGGTTTATATGAACTCATGAGTTTGTATATATATATATATATGTTGAATTTGGAGTAGACGTGAAGCATCCACTTTTTGTCTTCTTAGTAATTTCGCTTTTCCCTATCCTCCTCTTGTCACACTCTCACATTATGACATTATGACATTAATGGCTTTGCGCCCAAACTATGGAAGAAGAGTCTCCTCTCGGCCTTTCAGGCCACAGCAAAGACAAAAATTAGAGAGAGAGAGAGAGTTGGTCTTATCTTTTACAAGCTGTACTGAGTTTAATTGAATGAAAACAAAGTTAGAGACATCATTCTCAATTAAGACACCGAGTGTCTTATTGATGGTTTCACATTAAATATTTATAAAAATTAAGAGAGAGAGAGAGAGACATTGTCTGTTGTTGATTTTGGTCCATATGGTCACCTTCTTTATGCCGTCTTAGCCTATAAGCCTATGAGTATGTATGCATGCCAATGCCATGGCATTTTTATGTGCATAATTTACATGCATGTAGGAATCTTAGGGGTGGGCATCCGAACCGGAAAACCGGAACACCAAACCGGATCGGGAGAAAAAAATTGATTGACTAAAAAAGTCAACAAACTGGACCGAACTAGTTCTAACCAGTTTCGATTTCACGTCACACTGGACCGAAACGGACCGGTTGTGGTTTTTTTTTCAGTTTTTT
This sequence comes from Prunus padus, assembly GCA_024362665.1. Classification (NCBI taxonomy): domain Eukaryota; kingdom Viridiplantae; phylum Streptophyta; class Magnoliopsida; order Rosales; family Rosaceae; genus Prunus; species Prunus padus. Next base: position 8,315,632 of record JANFAM010000020.1, read on the forward strand.
TAAATCCAATGCTATATTTTTAATGTTATAATTAATATTTTTCCAAGTTCAACTTCAAAACATTTTCTATTGTATGAATTGGATCATTTGTTAATTTTCAAACCCAAAAAATAACATATTTATTATCATTTGTATTTAAAAAAGAAATATATTTTTTTTTAAAATAATAATAAATAAATAATCGGTTTAAAACCGAAATCGGTTGGAATCGGATTGGAATCGGTTAGAACCGAATCGGATCGGAATCGATTAGAACAGAACTGGATCGGAATCGATTAGAACTGAACGGGCAGGTTTTCAAAAAAAAATCATTAAACTCGAACCGAACCGGACCGATGGAATACTACCGGTTCCGATTCCGGTGTGAGGTAAGAACCGGACCAGACCAGACTATGCCCACCCTTATGTAGGATACTGCCAATTCAATACTTTTACTAGCAGATATAACGTACAATACTCTGAGAAATGGTAGAAGCTAGATCTTGTTCTAAGTCAATAAATTATTGTATAATACTAGAATACGACTCTGTTCACGAGTTATAATATAGGCGAATGACACAGCTGGCATTTCTCACTTTTAGAGTATATCGATAAATATCCATTTATATTATAATACATGAACGAGTTATACCAAGTGACTTTACTCCAGTACCACATTATAGTCACCTATTCATGTCTTAACAATATATGTTTTCGCATAATAAAGGGAAAATAAGGAGCCAAATTAGAGAACTAACAAAAACTGATAAAACGTAGACTTTGTGAGAGAGAAAATTGAGAGGAATGCCTCGTCTTATTAATCAATGTCCATGTAATTGATAAATATTTATAATTATAAGATACTATAAACTTTTGGGGATGAAAAACATGAGAAAAATTAAAAGAAAAAATAGTAATGAAAATTTTATGAAAAGGAAAAAAGGGACAAGGAAGGTTTTGCCAATATATCCAACGTTTCCCTCGTCTAACGCTTACCCTCCCAAATGCCTTTGACTACCCGCCACACCGTTCACAGTATTTACAATGTGACAAAATACCAACTATATCCCCACATCATTGTTGTCTCAACCCATCAGGCACCACAACCACATTGATGCTACTGGGAAGGCAATCACCAGGGCCCCGGCAATCTGAATTGCCGTCGGATTCAAGCCGAACAACCACGGACTCGCCGGCCGACACACTGTTGGTGCCGCCAAGGCAGGACTTGAGCTGCTGGAGGCTTGGAACGAGAACCTTTTCTGCCCATTCCTCTAAGCCAGTCCGGCCTAGCCATATCCCACTTAAGATCTTTTCAACAGCATCCTCTCTCAATTCTAATGAAACCCCCTCACCCAAAATCTTTGAAAATCTTTTTCTGATGGAGTTTGTGATGTTTAGCCGAATGGGGTTGAAGTCCACTGGCTTGAACGCAATGGCATCATCAACAGTGTCCAGCAATTCCCGGGGTACTGCTGAGGTTGTGACTGTGAGTAAGGGCCTGCTATTGAGGCGACTGTCATCTTCATGATCAACTGTGAGATCACTTGAATTATGTGAGCCATCTGCCCTGTCATCCTCAGCATCAGCAGCTTCATTCAGATCGAACCCTAAAGCTGAACCTGTCTCCTTCCTAGGCTTCGTGGCTCTGTCATCATCCTGTAACCAATTGGGCCGTCGTTTTGCAGTCCTTCCACAAACAGATAGCTTTAACTGCCAACTGCTCCTTGCTATACTGGCAAGCTTTTCTTCAAGTGAATTGCCCTTCGATAAGGGTCTCAGATGTTCTGGCAACCAATTTGCTGTGAGGATGAAAATAACATTTCCAAGACTGATTTCACGACCATAAGAGTCAGCAAGACGACCTCTATCCATTGCCCGTTTTATGCTACCCCGAACTATCATATCTGCTTCATTAATGTCCTCAAGCATGATAACTGCACAGGGGTTCCCCTTAACTGCCTCTGCTATTCGGTCCACCACTGTTTTACCGCGGAAACTCATATCAGACTGCAAATTACTGCGTTGGGAGCCAAGACTTATCATCACTGGGTTGGACTTGGATACTAGTTCTGAAAGAGCTGATGCCATCTTCTTCTTGCCAACATTGTCCGGGCCCATGAACAGTAGCCACATGTCTCCCCGTGATCCGGCACCACCTCTTCTTCCATTGCCCAACTTGCATTTTGTCACAGTTTCAGCAACAGCAGTTGCTGCTTCTTGCTGCCACCACACCTCCATTAAACATTTGTAAATCTTTTTGAATGAGTCAGCATCTACTTGACACGATTGTTTATCATCAGTTTGCAATTCAATTGGCTTGCTCTGTGGTTCAGAAGGCATGCAACCCAAAAAGTCTCTGATGCGCTCTTTATGCGCTTGGTCAGGGGTGGTTTCTGTGACTTCTGTTTGCCCAAGAACCAGCTCTGTCCGTACAGGGCTTCCAGGTTGGGAAACTGCCCGTTCAGATGGTTGGCTGGTCAGCGGATTTGTGTTCAATTGCAGAGCCCCAAGGTTTTTATTCAGATGAGATTTGGGTTGGAAAGGTTGGCGAGCAAGCAGGTGTGGATTGTACAAGCCCGTCATTGAGAGAGCTGTTGGAGCAATTCTATCTGAGGTGAAACTATGCTGATGAAAACTAGGATGAAGACGCACACATGTATCCCTCCATTCTTTCTGTAGTTCTTGAGTCTTCTGCTTCAGGATCGGATCTTGGTCTTTAGTCTATGAAGAGAAAAATGAAAAATTCATTAGTTCCTATGTACTAAAGTCTATTACCACCAAGAGGAAAAGACGAAAAAGAAAGAACAAGAACTTTTGGAGCAATTTGAGCTTGCCCAACTCACCTGCGTTTGATCTAATGTTTTGGCATGACCATCACGGGCTTTAGCATTCTGCAACCACTGTGGTAGTGGTGGTTGTGCTGCTTCTGATGATTTCTCAGAAGATGATTTCTCAGACTCCTTGGCAACCAGTTTTGCAAGTTCTTGCTCATAACTCTGTGTACATTGTGGACAACAGCTTCCCCTTCGAGTAGGATCCAAGTTCTCAGAGAGAAGTCTTGGTTGAGCAATTGATGTAGTTGGAAAGCTTTTCAATGGGGACAAAGATTCAACTGAGCTACTGAGGATCCCGTTGGTCGTCCCAATCCTAAAAAAGAAGATATATTAGAAAAAATATACAAAAACTCGAAGAAAAGGGTAAAGAAGCGTTCCAAAAAATAAAGCCTAATAGGTTGAAGAGCATACAAGATACTATCCAAGTGTGATTCAAACAACTTCAAATTGAAACTAGAACTAGGCCTGCCCCAATATCAAATATGATTAAAGATTCCATCAGTTATCCAAATTCTCCAAATCAAGCAAATCTCTGAGCTCACACAAAATCTAAAACTTTGGAACATAAACAACTTTTGGCAGAAGATTATTCTAAATGAGCAGTGTTCAAGATTCCATAAACAGAAACTCTTGATAACATCATCCATCAAACGTGAAAGAACTAATCAACCAAAACCTTCCTATTTAGTCGTGTAGCTCTTGTAACTTAAGTCATTGAAGCCAAACAAATACAAAAATGTGCAGACAAGAAAAGGAGAACAAGTTCCATGGTCACAGGTATATCTGGTTATGGAATGTAGTTTCTCTAATTCAAATAAAAAAGAACACCAAGCATACCTTGGAAACAATCCTGAAAGAGGCGTTCGGGCAGCAATTGGCACTGCCTGTAGATCCCAATCAGTTTCCATTGAAGGGTGATAGACTTGGCACCTCAAGTAAGTCTCACAAGTAGCAGTTCCGATCAACCAAAGCCGGCCACCATTACCACCACCCTCTCCAAACCTGGCCAATAGCCTTCCCATTTCGACCACCGCCGCCCGCCCCACCTCCGAAACCATCTGCTGCTGGACCGGACCTGAACCAGAACCTGAACCAGGAACCCCTCCAAAGCTGCCAGGCTGTTCCACCAGCCATTTCAAGTCACCCAAATTAAGAATCACCCCACCCCCATTCGAATTCGCCATCCGGGTCTCAACCAAACCCCCTAATTCCTTCATTTTCCCAACTATCTGGTTCCTATCCAAAGAAACCTCCTTCTCCAAATGAACAACCTCAACATTCTTCAGCGGCCCTTCACCCAATTCCCTGTTCTCAATCCTCCTCAAGACCTCTTTCGTCACCGCTTCGGGCTCCGAATCGCCGACTAACACAGGGTTCCTCTTCTTCGCTTTCAACAATATATCACCAACCCTCTTAACCTCCTCTCCTCTATGTTGTCCGGATTGCGCAGCAGCAGCCCCCTGCGGCTGCAGCCTCGGATTCAAATACAAATTCCGGCTCCCAGGGGACGCTGCGGGAGGGCCGCCGGGGCGGAATCCCAATCCAATTGGGGAGGAATTAACGGCAGCAGAGGAGGCGGCGGCGGCTGAAGAGTTGAGCGATTGTTCAATAGTGGCTTTAACGGCGGGGCTAGAAAAACTAGCCTCACGCATCACTCGGCTCACACTTGGGTCATCGAGAATTGAGATTATGAGCTGCTCGAGCTCAACTTTGACCGCTAAGAGAGGCTGCTGCTGCTGCTCTGGGCAGCCTCTGCGCTGATGAGCCTGAGCTCGCTTCAAGGCGGCCATGAGAGCATTGGAGATAGGGGGCTCCATGCCGGGGCTCATGTTTTGGGCGGTGGGCAAGCGCTCGAGCGCCACACTGAAGCAGAGCTCGAGAGCTCTGCACTGTAGAGGGTGAGAGGAATTGGGGTGAGATTTGATGCATGCTTGACGGAGGAAGCCGGTGGGCGAGGACAAAAGGGTTGCCGCCACGTGTAGCGGCGTCGTTTGTCCGTGGTTCCGTCGACCCGCTTCGGCGATCGAGTGGTTCAACACGCTCGCCGCCTCTGGGGTTAAGGTTTGCTGGATCGTATTCAACCCCGCTCTCATTTCTTGGAATTCAAACTAACCACCAAGAATTCCAAATCCAAATCCAAATAATTCAATTTTATATGGGTTTTTGAGCTGGGTTTTGAGTAGCAAACGCTCAAATGAAGCAGCTTTTTTTTGCTGCCCTATTTTTGTTGGGTTGGGTTGGGTTTTTCTGTTCTTTGGAGACTTGTGCTGTGAAATTCAAGCTTATCAGGAAACTGAGACAGAGACAGAGACAGAGAGAGAGAGAGAGAGAGAGAGAGAGAGAGAGAGAGTACCCCACCAGACAGCGGCAAATGAAAATGGTTTCACAGGTCCAGGTGTGGATGCTTCATCAAATTGGACAAATTTGCATTTTCAGGGCTGTGAAAGAAAACCAATCTACAAAAATAGCTTTTTACAAACACAAACAAAATATCAAGGAAAGCAATAGCTCCCTTATTAGTTTTCCTAAGCCTAAAGGGATCTCTCTATCTATCCTGTTTCTTTCTTCTTCTTCTTCTTCTCCTTTTTCTTTTTCTTTCTTTTGCTTTCTCTCTCACCAAGTGTGTGTATATGTGTGTGTCACACAAAAAAGCTAGAAGAGAATTCAACGCGAAAAGGAAAGATCAGATCCCCTCCTTCATAAGAACCTCCCTTATTTCTCTTCCTCTCCAACTCTCTCTCTCTCTCTTCCCCTTTTTCAGTTTTCTATCTCTATCTATTTGAATCAGTAACATTTATTAAAAAAAGAAAAAGAAAAAAAAAGTTTTTCTATTTAAATCTCACACTTTTCTTTGTTTACCTCAATACTTAAATCATTAAGTTCTTAATTTTTATTATTGTATAAAAAGACAAAAAATATCATCCAACTTAATACTTAACTCTAATACATCTTCGTCCAAAAAGAAAAAAACCCTAATACATCTATACACACACCACCACCACTCTTCATATTAAGTTTTAGAAAAATACAAAACTCCTCTACACCCTAATGCTGCTACATATTTGACAATAGTGTTTTTATCTCTTTAAGTAATGTGAGATTGAGGTGAACTTAGAGTGGTGAGGGGCAAAATAGCGGGTGTGTGGTGTGGGGTGTGAGGTTGATAAGTTTTTATTTTTTTCTTGATGGGTGTGTATTTAGAAGTAGTTTGGGAAAATAGTGGGGTTTTCTTAAAAAATGTGAAAATTTGAATTAGAAATTAGGGTGAACTTTGAATATGAAGTGAACAAAGAGGAGTACAGGGTTTTTGAACAAAGAGGAGTACAGGGTTTAAATAGAAAAACTCAAAAAGAAATGGCTAAATAAAAGAAAAAATAGAGACCAGGTAAAAATGGACCCAACCCTTTTAAATATTACAGGGCTGCATGACAACAAACTAACCCAAGTAGAGAAAATTGATTTTGCTTTTTTTGGGTTCCCTTCTGGAATAGTGGATGAGAAATAATTTCAGGAAAATAGAGAGTTGGAACTTGAAAGTACCAACAGTTTTCAAGGATTTCTGGAAAATGCTTTGTGAGCACAGCAATGTGTGATCTCATTTTTGTATGTCATCTTCTGTTTATTTTTCAATTGATTAATTCACATTTTTGTTGCATATGTTCTTTTTTATAAGTTTTTTGAGGGGATGATGTTCATTCTAACAGTTTGTTTCAGACAAATCTTAGGAAAACATATTTTCTATTACAATTTTAGTAAATAGATTTCGTGTAATCCCACCATCTACATATGCTAAAGTGGAGTTTTTGTTTTTAATCAATAAAATGGAAAAATTGAATTTGGAGACTTCAATAACGAGAAGATAAATATCACTAGACTATATTTTTTTTTTTAGTACAAGCGATTAGTAGGGAATGATGGTTTACACAAATATTCATCATGTATCTGGGAGTTTCAAATCTTTGCCAAAAAAGTTCAACCAACTAATCTATACCGACTGGCATTAAACTACATTTTAATGTGTCTAATCTCAACTAATCCAGTAGTCTTTCATTTATTTATATTTAAATCTCTTTGATATCGTTTAACTTTAGTGAGAAAATTATTATCATATTATTTGGTAACTAATATTTTAAATAAAAATTGTTTAAAGTTAAATAAATTAGTGATTAAATTGCAAATAAATAAAATAATTTATATGACCTCACCGGAGCTTGCATGTGATCGCACTTGATGAAAGAGTGGGTTGCGGTTAACTTATTCTCTCTCTCTCTCTCCTAACCATAATAATTTCTATAAAACTCAAATGGTTAGAAAAAAAAAATATAAGAAAGATGGATTCGTACTGATCCTTTTAAAACTCTTTTGTCAATATTAAAACATAATGAAGAGAGACAGAGAGCCACTTTTTCTTTTTAAGATAGAGAGATTGATTCATGAGATGAGAATGTGATTTGACTGCCTTTTCTTTATCTCTCACGACTCACGAGTCATGCCATTCGATTGACTGCCTTTTTCATCTCTTTTTAAAAAAAAAAAAAAAAAAAAAAAAACTTTTTTATTTTATCTGTAACGGCGAGGGGGATCTAACTCCACGCTCCTTAGTAGACGGTGATGCAACACGCGGCTTTTGATAAAGTGGGGTTTGGTGTCTGATTCTCTCTCTTACTCAGCCTTTTGAACCAATTTTCTGCTTTTCACACGCAATTGCTGCCAAAGCCATCGCACGGCTTTAACCTTTTCATACTTACTCTACTCTTTCTCTCTCCACCTTTTTGTAATCACACTCCTCTCTCTCTTATTTCGATGCATGTTGTAGTGTAGCACTTTTAACCAATATTCTGTCAATTTTTCTTTTTTAAAAAAAACTTTGCAATCCTGTAATTTAATTCATGTAATAATCTAGTCCATATAAATAATCTAAGTAAAAGGTCACTTTTTTTTACCGAATTTTCTACATATTGATAATAAATATTAAAACTTATTTGCATTAACACCCTCTCCGATTTTCGGTTTTTTCACAAACTCCCTTGAAGGTTCAAAAATTACATGAACACTCTTTGAGGTTTCAGATTATTTTCACAAAACCTTTTTTTGTTGATTGTTCATCCAAAACTTGATGATTTCATTTTTTTAAACGTGTGCAAATGACAGAATCAACCTCAATGAATGTATATGCAATTTAATCTCAAAGACTAACTTTGTCATTTGCAGAAATTTTTTATATATAAAATTATCAATTTTTGACGAAAAATCAACCAAAATGAGTTTTGTGAAAGTAATTTAAAATATGATGGGGTGTTTGTGTAATTTTCAAAAATCTCAGGGGGTTTTATGAAAAACAGAAAATCTGAAGAGGTGTTTGTGTAAATAACTCTATTGTATATATCAAATAAAACTTTACACCAAGCCTCATGAAGAAACTTAGCAGTTCTTTCCATGATACGAAGTTCATGTTGCGTTTAATTAAAAAGAATATCCGCAATAAGATTATATGTTTGGAGAGAGAACATCATAAGCTCATGCTGATCACACAAGCGGTCATCAAGATCAATGGTTGATACAAGATGTAGGCTGAGATTGATAATTTGCCAATTACTGTTAGGAGCATTAAGCAGGTTGTTAGTATTAATTAATTTGGTAAAACCGTTTGTGATGTGCTTGCATTGTAAATTTTTAAAGTTTTCATGTTTTTAGTAAGTTCATAATATACCTAAAAAATCATTGTTCATGATCTTTGAGGGTTCATGATCTTTGAGGCGTGCCTAAAAATGAATAATTTGGATCGTGAATCATATCGTGTGGTAAGTTCGAACGAGTGGTTTGTGGATATTAACGTATATGTAAATAAAAATGAACCAAATAAAAATGCTAATATCAACATTCAATTTAACACTTGGATTTAAAGAAAAAACAAAATATAATGATAAAAGTCTTAACTACCCTTTGCATTGCTAAGCAAGTTAAATATTCATTTACCTCTAAGTTGGATTATCACGGGACGGGGTATAAATAAAGAAGTATTGTGATAATAGTCAATAACTTTAATTTAACGTACAATGATTAACTCCTTACAAATGGATTGTTAATTACAGATCAACAAATGCGATTGGTTAATGACAGAAAAAGTAAACCGAACATGGGTTGATTCATGATTTTCCTACGCAATGATGTGATTGGCAAAGTTTTCAACCTAAACCACAATCAAGTCTCTTTTAGTCTAATTAATCCCTGGGTTTACGACAAATCTTATTTTTTTGGAGCTGAAAAGCTCAATCTTGCACACCTGGTTTGAGATTACTGATTAGGGTTTTGGTCCTTTTAGATCCTTCAACTACCACATCAAGAAGATAAGCATGAATCAACTATAGCTTTTGGTCTAGTGATATTTATTAGTTAATTGGAGGAAATTTCGGGTTCGACTCACATAGATAACGATGACGATATATATTTATTATGAATTCAATACTTAATTGTAGTATAACTTTATTCTAAGTGTATTAACTTCTTGTGTGAGTTTCTTGACCCGTTATAAAATATCTTGTAACTGTATTCCTATTAATTGTATGTAAGAACGGAGATAAGCATGAGAAATGTAGGGCCAAGGCTTGCTTTGAAAAGCAAATGTTGATTAAATGCAATTGAAAATTGGTACAATCCTACCCACATCTTAATTCACCGGCCACAACCGCCCAATAAAAATCTAACAGTAGATTTGGTGCAATGTTTAAAATGGATCGACCTAGCTTTGGGACAGGTGGCGGGGGTGTTAGATTTGTCAACTTTTCAGTTTCATTCATCAACTAAATGAACTTCTAGCATCTAAGTTAATAGGGAAAGTTGTGTCAAGGGACAGCAAGCAATTAAAAACCCCCTACATCTTTAGCAATACAAAAACTATTCAAATTCAAACCCTTGTCTTAGCCACTATTCGTAAGTCAAAGTCTATGGGTGAGAAATGATCAATGCAGTCTCCCCCACAGAACTTTGGACTATTCTTGTATTTTACTAACTAAAGTTTGGAATTCAACTTTTTCAAGCTTAGGAATTACCTCTCTCCTTCCTCATAACCAATGTCTAAAATATCGATAGTTTTGGAAATATCGGTAGTTCGAAAATACAGAATTTTCGATGGAAATATTGAGAAATTATCGATATCAATAAAAATTGAATAAAAACCATAGAAATTGTAAGAAAAACTTGAAAAAAATTCTTGAAACTTTGGAGGATATTTATCTAGTCAATTATCTATTACTTTATCACAAAAAATTAGAAGAAAATGCATTGTATGATGAGTTTAACTAATTTAAGTTGATTATATAGAGAGCTGAAGACTTTATATTTAATTTTGTCACACTATTAGCTTGAAAACTTGTATCATACTAGTCTCTCGGCACTTGCTCAAATGTGTGCCAATCAAGTTTTGTTTTGTTCATATTTTGTTTTTTTAAGAATTAAAAATACGTTTATGGGCATATGCTGAATATGTTCTAATTCTAAAAAATTTATTTTATATTTATTCTAATTTAAACATATTGTAAAAGTACTATTCTAAGAAAAATGTACGTAAAAACTAATAAGTAATGATGCAATTAAAAAAAATGCAAGTGAAAATGGGGAACATTTCGCTTAACTTAATACAACTTTTTGGGGTTCCTAACTTTATACTTTTTTTTTTAGCAACAACTTTATACTTTCTGTGAAGCAGAAAGAAAAGTCTGTCTTGCAGAAACAAAAATCATCATCATATTCCCTTTTGGTAACGCACGCCCTCCCCGCTTACTTTTTTCTCCCTTGCCCTTTACGCGTTTTTCGAAACCATAACTACTACACCTTTTTTAAAAACCTTTTTACTTTTTACAAACTCACTCCCTCTTGTCTCTTTCCCAGTTTCCTAGTTTCCCTTTGATTTTCTATAAGCAAAATAAATAAATGGATCCAACTCCAAACTCATAATTTTCTTTTGGTATCAAACAAAACCTTCCTGAAAACCAATTCCTAGTTCCTAATTGTTTTGAATTGTGGAGAGAGAGAGGGAAAATAGGAGAGGAGGTCGGCTGTGAGGAGGGAAGGGGGTTGTATGGGTTTAAGTTGGAGTTAATTATATGGATGAGTGTCAAAATTTAAAAATTGACGTGTCATATCTTGAGTTGTTAGATTATTAGAATGGTTCATATCTTGCGAAATGCGGATAAATGCATCGTCGCTAATTATAGAGGCTCACATTGGTAATAGTACTAAATTGATACAACCACACTCAGTGCAAGCAATTAATTTGATATTATATATGAAATAAGTTCATTCTAACATGATATATTATACAAAAATCTTTATAGAACCTATTTGGAGAGAAAAATTGAAACTTGTCATTTTCTAATTGATTCTTATAAAATTTTAACACTAAAAATCAATTAAAAAATAATAAGTGACTAATATTGAGTTATTTTCCCCAAATAAGTTGTATAAGAATTTTTATATAATATCTCATGCTAAAATGAATTTTAATATATATTAATTTTATCATTGGGAATTGAATTTGTCGTGGAGGGGAAAGTGAGAAAATGGAGAAAATAGCTGACGCGTGGCGTGGAACTTTAGTCCTTTTCTTTTCCGGTGAGCGAGAAAAAACAAAAGTTTGAGAGAGAGAATGGACTTTCAACTTTCTGCATTTATTACCATACACGTATGACGTAGCTTTGCAGCCTCTTCTTGACTTTGTCTCTTTATTGGTTTTGGGTAGTCTCGTTTGTGCCCCTAGTAAAATATAAAAACCTTAAATAATTACCAACAGTAACTCAAACGTGGATAAAAGTGAAATATCATTTTGCAATCCCGTCTCAATCTTTAGCAAAGGATGATAATTTGAAATTTCCACCTACCACGGGAATATATATAATTATTCCCTCATTTCATCTTGATGTTTGCACGTTATTATTGTACGAATGTTATTTTAAATTGGAAGAAAAAAGAAAATATATGACGTTCACACGATAATAACGTAAAAATATCTGCATAGAAGACTTTATGTGTGTGTATATATATATATATATACAGATAGGTAGAGATTGATAAAATATTCAAAATACCAAAAAATGTCTTTATTTAAAAAAATTAAGTATTAAAAATATTAATTAAATGAGTGTAATATAGTACATTAACACTTTTTCATATAATTTTTTTAATAAAAATAAAATTAGAACATGGATCCTATTTTTATAAAACATAAATAGACTTATGTTATCTTTTTAATTCTAAAATTAATTAAACAAAAACAAAAGAAAATAAATCCGCACACGCATAAAAAGAGGCTAGTATGAATTAAAATAGATACAAGTTAATGAATTTGAGTTAACGCAAATATGGGTTATGTCTGTAACGCCCCGAAAATTTCCAAATATTTTGTTAAGCTCACAATAAAAATTTCCCGGTCAAATTGATTGTAATTTGGATTTTCATGAATTAACTATTTGTTTATTCAAGGGATGATTTATTTCCTAATACTTTGAAGTTGGAATTTTAGTAATTTGATGTCATTGAAAAATAGTAGACGTCCATACGAGCGTGTGGCATTCTTCGGAGAATTATTTAGAACTCGGAAGTATTTTTGGCGAGTTTTGGAAGTTGGGAAGAAGTTAAAAAGGAAAAGATAAGAAAGCGATAAATTATTGTACAGTACTATACACACACGTGAGATAAGCTGCCGACACTCTTATCATCTCTCTTATCCTTTCTATCTCTTTTCTCTTTTCTTTATCTTTCATTTCTCTTCATTTCCATTCATTTTATTTCATTTCACCTCATCCTTTCCTCTTTTTCTTCTTCATCTTCTTATCCATCTTCAGAAACCCAAATCGTAGGCAATGTTCTTCACTATAGAACTCCCATCTCTAAAGCTCAAATTATAAAAGCTTCTTCATGAACGTTGTTCATCTGCTCGCAGTCTATAACATATCCAAAAATCAGCATCATCATACCAGGCTAGCTACCTCAAACCAGCTATGAACTTTTTGTGTTCATCCATGGCTGGTGAGTTTTCTGCAGCTTGATTTTCAAAAAATTTCTTTAGGCTCTACTGCTCGATTGACAAACTTTCCTTCTCTGAAGTTGTTCCTCAATTTGAGAACTATGACATATCCAAAAATCAGGGCAATCCAAGTACTCTAGCTATGTCTGTGGTATGCATGTTCATCACTTCCTCAGATTCTACTGTTATTACTGTACAACACCATATTCACTCTTAAATGTCAATTTCCCTTGCATAGATGACAATAAATCCTTCATGGACGGTGTTCAGAATTCTACTCTCTAGAACATATCCAAAAATCGTGGCAATCCAGCTAGTGTAGCATTCTCGGGATTGGATCAACTGACACAAGCTTTTGTTAGTTTTCAAGTATAATTTGAGTTGGTTATTGTCTTTGGGAGCTTCACTCAGAAAATTTTGAAAAATTCAGAGGGTTAAGGTAAAGATTTTGGTTTGAGTTCTGGAATTTTCTCTGAATTGTTGGCCGAAAGCCGGTCTTGAAAATGGAAGGACCAAAAGATAATTTAAAACAAGTATAAGTGCCAAATGTAAGGTAAAATGTAAGGACCAAAGTGAAATATGAATAAGTCTGCGCACTGAAATATGATTTGGACAAAGTATAAGGACCAAAGTGAAATTATGAATAAGTCTGAGGACTGAAATATGATTTGGACAAAGTATAAAGATAAAATTGAAATTATTGACTAGTGAAAGGACTACAGTGCAATTAAAGATAGTTATAAGAACTAAATTGCAAAGAAGGATTTTAAGTAACAGTTTTTTAAATGACTGGACTAGGAATCAGTTGCCCAACAAAGAACAATTTGAGTTCAAAGGTGCAAAATGTAAGTCAGGCATCAACTTTGGATTGCAGGTAGGGGGACCCATTCCCGGACTTGTATTTTGTGTATGTATGACATAGTAAATATTGTTGTGTGTGAAAGATGCACTGTTTTTGGATGACATATTGTTTGGTTTTATGAATGTTTGGCTTTGGTTCTCCAAAGTTTTGAGGGTATACACTTGCGGGCATTATTCTTGATGACCTGAGAGTTAAAGGGGTATAGCGACTTCCTTAGGTTTCGATTCCCCAAATCTCCGAAGGGGTTACGCGGACAGATTTTTCCAATACCCTACACATGAGGTATAGTCGATGATGTGTGACCGGTTGAAATGGACACTCTCGCTACCGTATCAGAGGAGTTGGATTTAATTATAATTTCTGGTAGGGGTAGTTGGCCTTAAAGGATCAGTTGTTGGACAAGCAGATACAAGAACGTTCTAAAAAATGTTTACGAAAATTGCTTGAGCATGCCAATTGCTTTTGGATCCACAATAAATGGATACAGTTTGTGTTTGGGCATATTCTTTCACTGATTTTGAAATAAATCTCTGGACATTATTATTATCATTATTATATTCATTATTTACTTTGAAACTTGGCGGGAGCCTCCTATGGTGTAAATGAACGTATGTGATGCTCACCCTTACTTTTGTTGTAGATTCCTTTCATGGTTGACATCTTGGTGTGACCTTCTCACTTGTCAGCACTTAGCTCGTGTCTCACATTGTTGTCAAGTTGTGAACCCTATTCATCACAGCTGATCATGTTTCACTACATATGTATAAACTTGAATTCTAAATGATTGGTATATTTTCATTATTGGTTTGTAAAAAAAATTTATGAGGTTGTTGATATTATTCTATGACCTCTGAGGTTGGTTTAACTCTCAAATAAATTTTGTATAATATTATAAATTATTTTTCCTCTGTTGTTAAACACTATGATCCAACCCGTTTTAATTTATTTATAAAGGCTTAGTGTATTTTGGGAATTTTGGGAGTATAACCCTTAGACGTAGGTGTTATATTTTTTGGATCCTCAAGGTACGTGCCGCTGTCACGTGTCTCAATTTTGGGGTGTGACAATGCCAGTCAGTTGTGGAGCCATTTTGGGGTCAATAGGGTCAGAAGACCCCATGACAGACCTGAAAATGGCATGGAGGTTCCTAATTTCCCCTTGGCATCCATGGGAGACGACCCCATGGAGAGGAAGCTACAATCTGCACAGTGTTCTTTTTATTTAAAAAACAGCTCGGGCAAAGAAGAAGTCATAGAGAAGAGGAAGAGAGAGAGAGAGAGAGAGAGAGAGAGGGAGGAAGAAGAAAGAGAGAGGAAGAAAGAAGAAGAAGACAATGACTGAGAGGGAGAAGAAAAGAGGCAACCACGGTCACACAAATTTTTAAAAAGGAAGAGATGCGTTAGGTTTTTTTAAATATTTTTTTAATTCTATTGGGTAGTCCTATAAACACCACTAGTATAAATCATGAATATAAAGATATCACTTACCATGTAAGACCCGTGTCTTGGGGAATCAAGAACGGTGAGCAATCCCACATCGCTCGGGGAGGGAATGGTGAAGTGCCTTATATGTATGAGCACTTCTCTATCTAGCACGACGCCTTTTGGGAGCTTACTGGGTTCGAATTCCTTGGAACTTCGAAGTTAAGCGAGTTTGGGCTAGAGCAATCCCAGGATGGGTGACCCACTGGGAAGATATTGCTCGTGAGTTCCCAGAAACAAAACCGTGAGGGCGGATAATATCGTGCTAGAGGAGTCGGGTCATGACATAATGGTATCAGAGCCGGACCCAGACAGGAAATGTGCCAGTGAGGACGCTGGGCTCCAAGGGGGGTGGATTGTAAGACTCGTGTCTTGGGGAATCAAGAACGGTGAGCAATCTCACATCGTTCGGGGAGGGAATGGTGAAGTACCTTATATGTGTGGACACTTCTCTATCTAGCACGAGGCCTTTTGGGAGCTCACTGGCTTCAGATTCCTTATAACTCCGAAGTTAAGCGAGTTTGCGCTAGAGCAATCACAGGATGGGTGACCCACTGTGAAGATATTGCTCGTGAGTTCCCAGAAACAAAACCGTGAGGGCGGAGGCCCAAAGCGGACAATATCGTGCTAGAAGAGTCGAGTCGTGACATACCATTTCTAAAAAAAGAAAAAGAAAAAAGATATCACTTACCATAATGTTCTTTGCCTTGAAATAGAACTTAAGGTCGAGGGTTCAACACCCCATGCGCTTCTTTTTTGTAATATTCCACGTATCTTATTATTTGGGTTGATTTATTTATTATTTGAGTTTTTTTTTCTTTAGAGAATGATGTGTTTGTTAATCGGAATAGGGTTGGTGTTATTTTTTTGATTAAATTTATGGTTTACATAATACATATATGGGCTTGATTTATTGGATGATGTTTTGTCAATTGGAATAGATTTGGTGTGTGTTTTTTAATTTTTTAGAATTGTTTTCTTCTTTTTTTAAAAAAGGAACTTTAACACTATGACCCCTTGAGGTAACAATCCTGGATCCGCCACTGATGTTAGTTAGTCGAAGTATAGTGCTTGTTCCTTTTCAGTCAAATTGGATCATTCTCTTTGTACATTAGAGTAGTTTAGCATATGGGCTTTTCATATATATGCAGCGCCTATTATAACATGACATTTTATATAATAAAAAAAACCTTCAAGTCCAATACTTAGAAAAACTCGATGCCGTATATTCAAGTGAAAAATTGTAGCACATTGAGAACCAATTAGAAAATGACAAGTGGCTAATTCATGGCTTTTTTTTACCTTCAAATAGACTCTCTAAGAATTTTTGTATAAATTATGTAGTTTTTTTTTTTGTTGGAGAAAAGATGTTATTTCATTCAACAAAAAGGAAACATTACATGGTAAGAACTAGCATGTTAACGGCGGCCTCATTAAAACCTTCCCAGAGAAACAAAATCCCGGAGTAGGAAAGAGTACCACCCATGCTATTGACTAAACAAAAGAGTCAAACAACTTATACGAAACAAACCAACCTAAACCCCAAGCACAAAACCCTTAAAACAACATCCCATCACTACGAAGGTACTGCCAAAGAAGTCCTCCTATGATCTAGAAAAAGCATCATAGTTTTTCGTACAGAGTAAAAAACGTACTATGGGTATCAGAATAGATTCAGCCAATCACCCAACTTCAAAAACCATTGAAACACATCTCATCACTACGCATATACTGTCAAAGAAAACCTCCTATGATCTAAAGAAAGTATCATAGTTTTTCGTACAAAGTCAAAAACGTATTGTGAGCATCATAACAGATCCAACCAAACACCAACCGCCACTTCCAATTTTCTTGATCCAAAACCCCAGATGACAAGTAAGGAAGACCAAGATTGGCCTTTTAGCCTAAAGAAAATTTCGAAGAAAGATCTTCATAGTAGGAACGTTCATCGGTTGCCAAGCCCACGAACGTTCCATTGGAGAATTATTAGGGAGATCCTGGAGACCCCTCGAGGCTGGTCTCCTCCGCATTGTCAACAAAATCCTCGATACAAAAACTATGCTTATCAAAAAAATCCATGCCACTAACAATCAGATGCCCAACACCAGTTTTCGCACGCTTCTGATTCCCGCTTGGTGCCACATACTTGTCATCCCCTTGAGCAGAAGAGGCGGTGACTCCTTGGGAACCTAGAAAGGAAGCCAACGCAGCCACCCCACGGAGAACAAAAGAGCAAAAGAACGCTATACCCAATTTACCACGAAGAACCCAAAGAGACAATCAGAGAAGACTGAGAAAGACGGCGCAGAGAATGAGTAAAGAAAACTGAAGAAACCCTAACCCTAGCCGTCAAGGCTCTCCTCGCGTGAATTAGAGAGCGACCCTAACCTTTTTTGGACATAAATTATGTAGTTGTAATGGCATTTTTTCTAATTTCCTATTAGAATATCGTCTTGTAAATTTATTTATTTTAGTTACCTAATACTTTGATATATTATGAACCAAAAGTGACACAACCATGTACCAAAAGAAAGACCTGCAAACAAAAACTACGCAGCCCATGCAAGTGTTACAATGTTACACAAGATAACATATTTGTTACTATTCGAATTGAGTGAATGCTTATTTCTATGAATAGGCATAAACAAAGATTTAGCTTATGATAAAATTGTTTCTAGTTTGAACTTCATAATTTATGAGATATTTATACCAACACGGATGTTATGAGATACAAATGATATTCTACTTTAATCTAATCTAAACTATGAGGAGGGGGATTCGAACTTAGGGGTAGAGTGAGGAACACATCCGCTCTATCCAACTCGACTAAGCTCATATCTACACATGGATGATATGATATGAGTTAACTAGTCGAAGTACTCAATAGGAATCCGTCATGACTCGAATGCCACACTAGTACTATACTTTTTAGTTTTCACATTTTACAATTACATAGGGGTTTTCTACCACTTTGTAACTAAGCCATAAAACAAAGTATAATTTTATCGAATTACATTGACGCAATAATTTTAGAGACATCAACTTATTACATCAAAATTTGGTCACCACCTGATGTGACAAGCTTTCGTTTACTATGAATAAACAAAGCCTAATAATGTAATCTCTCATAGTCTCATAGTCTCCGAATATGGTACAACTAGTATTGTAATGAGTAATACACGAATCTAAGTATTAAAATGAATTATGAATCTGTCACCAATTTTGACTCTGTCATTGTGTAATAAGTTGGTGTTTCTAATATTACTCTAAATTCAAAGCTCGTCTTCAACGTGAATGCAATGAAACATGACAAAATTACCAATTGCTACGTTACATATTCAGACTGAAAAAAAAATGCCGCGTAATCTTAGATTCGTGTATTACTCATTACAATACTACTACAATTACATGAGCGACAAAGCCATCAAAATTTCAAAGGTCAAAAGAAATACATATGCCACTATCTCTCGAAATACAAGAAATTCAACATATGACAGACGGTTGGACTTTGAACATCTCATCATAAGCACTTGTATCATATGGATAATTACAGGTTTTTTTTTTCCCTGTCTATGATTCAATCAAAGATATTCTTTGATAAGTAAATGATAATTTTTAAGACATGTCAACACATATTTCCTTTGAGATAGGAAAATGCCATGCTTCGATCTATCAACTTGTATCCCAAGAAAACATCTCAAATCTTCATCTAAAATTAAGTTACTGGATACTTTTACAACCTCCCAATTTCATCCTCATCATTACCAGTAAAAACCATATTATTAACATAAACGATCAAATAAATTGTTCTATTCTTTTTGCACTTTACAAATAAGGAGTGATCAATATTACTTTCTTTGATCTCCAATGTTTTTCATAGGCAAGGCGAGGCTTTTGAACCATGCTCTTGGTGTGTTTTAACCCGTATAATGACTTTTTCAACTTGCATATCATTTCTAATTTTGAAGTTATAGGGTTTGTTGTCTTATTCTTTTACTGGACCCAATAAATATTTGTATAAAACCCCCTCCCCAATCGCTTGTACTAAAAAAAGGAGGTAAGAGTTTTTTTCGTATTCTTTTACTGGACTCCTGTTGGGTCAATGGCAAGTAATTTGTTCTCATTTATAAATTCTCTTCAGCAGGATGCGAAATCAAGTCTCTGATAAAGTGTGAATAGATTTTACCAATACATTAATTCCATACATGCAAAGTACTTTAACTAAGTGAAGGGAAAGGTTTAGAAAAGGAAAGTCAATCTTCAATACTAAACAATATCCAAGAGTCCATCTGACTGATGCACTTCACTATATAAACTTGAGTCCAGCTGGTGTTGGAGTATTGACTGTATCATCTTCAGCCATGGATAATATAATTTTCCTTGTATAAAGTTCTCTCTCTCTATATATAATAATTGTTTGTTGTTGAGATTTGGTCAAGCTTTTCTATTGTAATTTCATATAAAAGACCCTTATAAGGAGCTGGTGTGGGTGAAGGATACATTGAAGTGGAACATGCCATCAATGCTCCACCATAGGATTGCCTCCCATTTCAAGTTGCATGCATATTCTTAGTTTATTCATTCACTATACCAGAATGAATTTTCTGATCAATAAAGGATGAGTACATGATTGCAGATATATTGCCATTGACAATGGAGTTCACACTATAAAGGTAATGCATTGAATTAAAATCAGAAACAGCCCAGCTCACATTTTTTTTATTAATTCTTTTTTCTCCTTTTTTATGAATAGGGAAAGGACGGGGGGCTCTCGATCGGAAGTTTAGGTCCCCTCTTTTTTGGGATTGAGGTGGATGCTTGGATTATGTGACCTTCAATGAGGAGCTAATCTCACATAATTCTTTATTATTTAAAAATAAATAAAAATCAGAAAAATCTCTAGCAAGTAGTAAAAGTACAAGTAGAAAAAATAATGAAGTGGATAGACCCTCACGAATACAAGGAGGAGAGAATATTACTGAGAAGGAAGGACAAGAACTGAACTCTTGTTGTAGTTGTGGAGTGGTTAGTTTAAGCTTGATGAACGCGAAATTAGTTTCTACATATTCTTTTTTTAATGAGTTTAGGCTTTTTTTAAATAGTAAAGAATAGTCATATGTCTTGCAAAATGCATCCTAGCTTTGTCCCTAGCTAGCATGATAGCATAATAATATCTTCCACTTTATAAAGGCATTAGATGAACCTCGTCACACTCTAAAAGCTTTTTACCACTTTTTGAACATAGCAAAGCTGGATTTAGATGATCACTTTCTATTGCCCTACTTCTCTCATCAGTTTGAATTTTGAACTTGCTTTCCCCACCTTTCTAGATAATTTTGCCTCAGCATCATTACCAAAAGGTGTTGCTTTGTAGTCGGTTCCTTCATAGGGGAAAAGTTTTTTTCCCACTATGAACAACCCCATGCTTTTCAATCCCTCCCCACCCCACCAATAATAGAGGAACCATGTATAATGCAAATGAAAGCTTTTTTGTTCTTGGTTTCTTTCTTCCCTCCAAGTAAGGATTGGTGGATCCACCAATAACCTCAGTTCCAAGGTTTCTCCAAGATATCACTAATACACAGCCTCACGACATATAACACGTGAAACTGTACATGTGAAAATATTATTTGACCCATTTGTCACAAATTCAAAAATGGCAATCGTGTAAGTAATGATAATTGGTTGATGAAAGTTTTTCTCAAAGGCTAATTGATGGAATATTATGAGATAAAAGGGCCCATACCTCTTTTCACTAGTGCAATGAAAACCCCACCTAGCTTCTTTGCTTTTGTTTTTCTTTATACAAATATGAACATATATGTGAGAATCATGTCACCAAGGTCAAACTTTAAGCAAAACATAGCTATAAATCATTCACAGCTTTCAAAAAAGAAAAATCATTCACAGCTGGGAAGAATTGTGAATTGAGAGTCGTCCCCTTTAAAAAGTTTTTGGTAGCTTCTTGCACTCAAAGCAAGTAAGACTTTGCAGCCCCCCTCCTTTTTCATCCCTCCTTTTGGTTTAGAATAAAGAAAAAGTGGCCTTGCTTTTTCATGAGAAATGAATTCAATCGGTATAGGAGAAGCACCAATCAAGCAAAAGATGACCATTGGTTCCCCTTTTACCATTGTACTATCATCTTATTTTTCAAAAAGAAACTACAAGAACAGTTAAAGTTGTGATGTCAAAAGCTGATCGGACGCAATTTGTTTTTTTCTTTCAAAATTACAAAAAGGTGCTATTCTAAACTACTCTAGTGTACGAGAAGGAGAATCAAATTCGGTGCAAGTGGGAGGACACAGATTTGACCAACTAGCCTAACTCACACACGCCTTTCGAAAGTGTATCTAAAAGCGAAAATAGAATAGCCTACTTACTGATTTTATTGCAGCTCCTTTTTGCTGAATTTTATTAGAGCTTCTTTTACGTAAAATGGCAAGTACATTAATTTGCATAAACATAGATTGTTCGATCAGTTGAGGATTAAATAAAACATTGAGTTAAAATAATTTTTTCATATCAATTTCAATCTAAAATTTAACATACGAAATATATTGTAGAAGAATATTACTTTCAACTTATAAATTAAACTTACATGCTGATGAATGTTCACACACCTGTATCACTCGGCTGTATAATTTCTTGGGTTTTTTTTTTCTCTCTACATGCTATATATATAATCATTGTGAAATTTGGTTATCTTCCATAACAAGAATTTTGAAATATTTATGATCATACTCTGTCTATTAAGAGTAAAGCCTTGATGATAGGGGGCACTGTGAAAAGATGCCGAATCTCCAACTCAAAAGCTTTGTTGAAAGAACATATCATCTACTTAAGAGTTACTAACAATAGAAAATCCCACCTAGAAGAGGCCAAAAAAAGCTACTTTTTCCTCCACTAATTGTGTGGAAATTTGGTTTTGTCAAGCACTAATCGCTTCTACTTTACACATAAGCATTCAACTTTATGGGAAGAAATTAACAAAAGCTTTCTAAGAATGACTGATCCTTTTGGGTACATCGCAAAAGGAAGACATGCCTACGTGAGACACTTAAACTTAATCCTTACATTAATGTATTAGTTTTGTTATGGGTTTCATTTTTTTTTTTTGAAGGGAACAAAGCATTCATTAACCAAAGGGATTAAAAGAAGTACAATCCTCATGGAGGAGATCAAGGAGTAAGGTCGGTGGCTCCCACCAGAGACAAGCATGACCCACACTTAAAGCAAAAGAAGAAAGCCTGAGAGCTACACTATTACAAAAAGAAGGCACAGAAACCACCGAAGCTGAAAGAAATTGAGACAGAAGAAAACCGCAGTCAGCAAACAGAGCACCCATACCAGACCCATGAGCGGACTCATTCATGACTAACCGGGGTATCTTCTTGGAACCACATTCAAAATTTACTGAGGAGTAACCCATCGCAGCAGCTAAGTGCAGACCCTCCAAAAGGGCCAGTGCATGAATTTGATCACGGCACCCAATATTAGGACAATTTTTTGCACAGGCTGCCAGAAAATTGCCAGTATCATTACGAATCACCACTCCAATACCTCCACAGCGATCCTCCGCATGCCAAAAGCCATTCACATTAACTTTGATGAAACCATTAGTTGGAGCCAACCACCTAGCTTTTAACTGCCTAGGGGCATGATGACTACGGGCAGCAAAACTAAATTGAAACTCACACAGCCAAGATTTGGCAAGATCCACTAAGCAGACCGGGCTGATGCCACAGAGCCCTCCCAGATACGGGAGTTGCGATCTTTCCACAGCGCCCATAAGATCATTAGCACCAGGGAGAAACTAGAGGTAGGCAGCCGCTCAAAAACGACCTTGAGCCAATCCAGCATATTATTAGCAGGAAAACCATTTACGAGAACACCGACAGGGAAGGCATCAAACAAAGAAGAAAGAAAAGGGCATTCCACAAAGATGTGAAAGGCAGATTCCTCCGCAGCAATGCATCTGATACAGTCCTGGGCACAATCCACTTTACGCCGGGCCAAATTTACCCTAGTTGGGATGATATCACGGGCTACCTTCCAGGCACAAGTTTTAACTTTAGGAGGGACTTTTGTTTTCCAAATAGCAGACCAAAAAGGTTTGTAAGCCTCACCTCCAACGAATGAACCGGGATCCCCATCACCAGCTCGAAGCCAAAGACAAGCCACCTCATAGGCACTTTGCACACTAAAAATCCCATTCCCGATCATGATGCGGATGATACGATCGGGGCTTACGGAAGCTTAAGGGGATTGAGAAAATAAGCATCGCAATGTTAGGGGGGAACAGAGTCTGAATGTACAGAAGATTCCATTGACCCGTAGAGTCTATCAAATCTCTAACCTTCAGACTACGCAAAGCCTCATTGGGAGGGGGAGGCAAGGAGACAAAGGGAGAAAGGTGGTGAGGGATCCACTTGTCAGACCACACATTAACAGCAGAACCATTACCAATCTGCCATCTCGTGCCTTTGTCAAGAACTGGCTTTGCAGCAAGAATACTACGCCAACAGTAAGAGGAATTTGTGCTTGGTTGGGCATCCCAGAAAGTAGAATTTGGGTGGTATTTAGCACGAAAAAGCTGAGCAACCAAGGAGTTAGGCTGCTGACAAAGACGCCACCCCTGTTTAGCCAAAAGAGCAAAGTTAAAGGCTCTTAAGTCCCGAAAAGCCAAACCTCCGTCGATTTAGAGTTGCACAGATTTTTCCAAGATAACCAAGTGAATTTTTCGTTTTTCCCTATCACCACTCCACCAAGTATTTCTGCCGTTAGGCTATTAAACTAATCACAAAAGGATTTGGGGAGGAGGAAGCAATTCATAGTATAAACAGGAAGAGCCTGAGCCACCACCTTGATCGAAGCTCCCTACCGGCACCACTCGTGCTTGCCTTTCCACCCATCCAACTTATTCCACAGCCTTTTCCTTCAAAGAACTAAAAATAAGACGTTTAGAGCGACCCACAAAGGTTGGGAGACCCAAGTATTTGTCGTGCACCAGGACACACCACACCCAAAATACCCGTGAGAACAACACGAGTGTTCTCCTCCACATTCTTACCGAAAACCACACCGCTTTTATGGAGGTTAACCGCTTGACCCCACGCCAATTCGTAAGTACGGAGGATCCTTAATACCTGGTAACACTCGGCTTGGGAAGCTTTAGCAAAAATAAAGCTATCATCAGCAAAAAGGAGATGGTGGACACTAGGTGCAGTGGCAAATTTTAACACCATTAATCAGGCCCTCCGTTCCTCGTGAGAAATCGGAGCGGACAGACCTTCCACACACATTAAAAATAAGTAGGGAGATGGGATCCCCTGTCTCAAACCACGAGAGGGAGTAACACAACCCGAAGGCGTGCCATTAATCAAGAAAGAGTAGGAGACAGAAGTGACACATCTCATAATCATATCAACCGGATCGAATCAAGCCTAGACGCACCATCATAGCCTTAAGGAAAGGCCATTCAACCCGGTCATAGGCCTTACTCATATCAAGCTTTAACGCCATGGAGCCGAGTTTCCCACCACGCTTATTATGCAAATAGTGGGCAACCTCGCAGCCACAAGGGAGTTATCGAAATCGGCGCCCAGGGGACAAAGGCACTCGCCAAGGAGAGATAATAGTATCCATAAATGTTTTTAATCGGTTAGATAAAACCTTAGCCCCAATTTTGTAGAGCACGTTACAAAGGCTAATTGGCCGAATCAAGTCATGTCCTGCGGATGCAAAACTTTTGGGATAAGGGCAACATGAGTAAAACAAATTTGCACGAGAAAGCCCCTCCCCACCAAGAAAGAACGGACAGCATTCACCACATCGGGGCCAACAATGTTCCAGAATTTTTGGTAAAAAACCGCGCCATCCCATCGGCTCGGAGCCGTGGAGGGCTTCATCTGGAAGACAGCCAATTTTATCTCATCAACAGAAAAATCACAAAGATAAGTCGAATTCATCCGACGAGTAACCTTTGGCTCGACCACGCTCAAGATCTCTTGAAGAGCACAAGGGTTGCCACGTTGAGCTTCAAAGATATTCTTGAAATAGTCGACGACTATAGCTTTGATTCCCACAAAGATCGTCATGCCGCACACCATGACTGTCTTTTAAGCTTTTAAGAGTGTTGCAGCGTCTCCTATTAGAAGCCTCGTTGGTGGAAGAAACCAGATTACGGCCGCCGAGCTTGAGCCAAGTCGCACGAGAACGCCGCGCCAATAGCTTTCCTCACGAGAAAGGAGGAGGTCCAGCCTCGCATAAGAAATCTACGATCCGCATGAACCCGAGGCGAAGGCACTTGAGACCAAAGGAGACCAAGCATATCACGAATCACCCCAATCTCTTTTTTAAAATTTCCGAAAGTACTCTTCGCCCAATGGGAAAGGGCCAAACCGGTAGATCGAATTTTCTCGACAAACTTGCGAGGGAGGCAAACCTGAAAAATTGCGGTCCCACCTGCACCGCACTGTACCCTCACACCTGGGATGTCAAGCCAAATCTCTTCAAAACGAAAACGCCGATCGGGACGAAAAACGGATCGCAGCATCATCCCTGACCTCAATGAGAATAGGAAGGTGGTCGAATTGCCGGGAGCAAGATGGACAACTCGAAACCGAGAGAAGCGATCACACCAACTCGGGGTAGCAACGGCACGATCTAGACGACAACTGATGCCACCAGAGCGAGAGGTAGTCCACGTAAAAGGACAGCCAACAAAACCAAGATCAAAGAGATCACATTGCGATAAAATCTCTCTAAACGCTTCCATTAGTCTGTCACTTCTAATGAGGCCCCCTCTCTTCTCATTGACCGAAAGAATTTCATTAAAATCTCCCACACAAACCCAGGGAAGGGAAGAGTGATGGCTCAACCCGGACAGAAGGCTCCAAGATAACGATCGGTCAGATGACTTAGGGAACCCATAGAAGCCAGTCAACCGCCAACCTGCCGTCGTAACCAACAGACCACACACAAAGATCAATATGATTTAAGGAAGAAGAAGTGATGGAGATAGTGACATCATCTCTCCAAAGTAAGCATAAACCACCAGCCGAACCACTACTGGGAACAACAAACATATTAAGGAAGCCAAGCCGGAGTTTGAGACTTTCCAACTTAGCTTTCTGACATCTAGTTTCACTGAGAAAAACAACTTTGGGACTGTTTTGTTGAATGAGATTCAACACCGCCCGAATCGTCGAGGGATTTCCCAAACCTTGACAGCCCAACTTAAAATATTCATGGCTCTCGGCGAGATCGACCTTGCCAGCCTCCGCCGCTTCAAGCCTCGTGAATCGAGGTAGTAGGAGAGAAACAATGCTTCTTAGAGATTGGCAAAACTTCGTCTCCATAAGACTCCAAAAACTTGCGTTTTCCACTATCATTCTTACTCCCACGTTTCTTGTAAGATCCAAATTTCCTTCTACGATTGTCGGAAAATTTTTCCTCACCGCCGAGGAGGAACCGATACATTATGGGCAAACCTTATTTGAGATGGGGAGGGGAGGAGAGAGGAAATTCAACATTGTTGCAAGTGCCCAAGCAAAGAGAAAGGTCCTCAACAGAGACCGGATCTAATGCACCAAGAAGCATGCGTGGTCCCACCGTCACGGGTGCGAGGTCCCACGATCCACAGTGCTACCGAAGGTATCAATAAAGTAAGAGGGGGCATAAGGGGTCTAGATCCGGTGGGAATGATTCACGCTATCACTATTAGGGAGTAAAGAAAGTTGTAAATTTTCCATTAGTGGAAAAGTGGAGGCGCACCGAGGTCCAAAACAAAGGAATGATGAAGATTCGTCTCTTTAGAAGAAGTGCACTCCTCTGCCATTGGCGTGCTTTCTAGACCAATATTTAAATCGGGCACATGCGCGACACAAGCTTCGAGCAGTGTCAGTCGACGAGGAATATTTGAGCACCTTTGCCGTGTCCATGTCGGCATCCCGACGTAGGGATCGATCGCCCTCCCCGCCTCCGAGTCCGACTCATACCCGTAAGAGGAAAGCGAGCGAGAGAGACCAAACCGACGGGGAGTACCGACTACGGTCCCGAGCAGAGGACTATCAAGACGGAGCCGACCCCAAAGGGAGACTTGAAGTCATCAATGGTCACCCATTGTAGGAAGCACATTCTCTGGTTTTATGATCAAGATGACCACAAAGAAGGCAATACGACGGTAGTCTTTCATACTGAAGGAGAGCCCAAAAGGATGTGTTCTCATTCGATGACGGCAAATGAACTTGAATCCCCGACGGAGAGGCTGGGAAATGTCCATGGTGACACGGATACGGAGAAAGTCTCCCAAGCGTATTCCATTTCTATCACTGCTCACGGCCAAAACTTTGCCCAGTGATTTTCCAAGTTCTTCTCCCATGGCTCGCGTCATAAATTGGATCGGGAGGCCATGGATCCGCACCTAACTCCCGAGTAAGGAGTGGAACTCGCCGAGTTGCCAAACCAGGGACTACACTAAGACCGAAGGTCCCCGCCGAAAGTCCATGGGCCACCTTCCATAATACGCTGCAAGGCCGCATCATTATAGAAGGCAAAAGCGAAACCGATCGTCTCGAAGACTAACAATCTCCACAGATGCCTTAGGCGCCACAGCCTTTCATAACACTAATAAAAGCACCTTTGTTAACTGGTTTTGATGACAGAACTTTTCCCACCAGAAAACTTGTTGTACGGCGACTACGTTCCGCCTCCGCATCACCGACGATCACAAGACACTTCTGCCTCGGATAAAGTAATACTCGCAGTGAACTTCTTGATAAACTCCTCCATTACTTCGTAGCGAGACCCACCAAGCAGGTGTCGGCCACAGTGGAGATGGA
This sequence comes from Prunus padus, assembly GCA_024362665.1. NCBI lineage: Eukaryota > Viridiplantae > Streptophyta > Magnoliopsida > Rosales > Rosaceae > Prunus > Prunus padus. The sequence goes on from JANFAM010000020.1 coordinate 8,343,654, forward strand.
CTGAGAACCGAGAAACCAAAGGAAAGAAACTAAAAACCCTTACGAAAAGGGACTCCCAATAAATATCAAAGGACTGAGACCTCCAAGAAATGTGTTATGGGTTTCATTTAAAACGATAATGTTAGGTTTTAAAAATGTGCTTTTAAAAGTTAAGACAAATCTCCAAGATGCCCGTCTCTTAAAGGGGCCTACATTCTTTAATTTAATTATAATTAGTGACAGGAAATCTTCATCAATACATGTTCCACTATTATTAACAACAACAATAATATAAGGTGATAGACCTCACCACTTTCTCTATTAATAAACATAAATCACATCAACTCGCCTCACTTGATGTTATGAATTTACTCATCTTATAATAGATGGATTTGTTTGTTAATACTATATTGAGATATTTTTCAGTGTCACGGTCACACTATTTTGTGGTGTTATCAATCCACTAATGTTATAATACGTTTATTTATTAATTATTAATACACTCTAAAACAATGAAACAACAACTATGTCGTCCACTCATATTAAAACACTCTCATCCCAAAATTGTTTCATATTATACCATATATACTATCAATCGGATAAGAGAGTAGTTTTCTACTAGCCATTAACTAAAAATATGAAGCCGGCACCACCCAATTTTTACCACTCATCAATTCATGGGTACGTAACTCATAAGAAATTAGTTTAACATAATCAGAAATGAACCCACTTTCAACTACATTCATAAATGATCTCGGATTATCATTCAATCCTTTATCCTCAACGATCTATAAATCAAATATATTATGACTCGACATATTCAATAATGAGGGACCTTATGAAGGCCATTGAAACTTGAAAGCATTGCTTAACAGATAGATATTCATTATTGGTAACAATATATATATATATATATATATATATATATATATATATATAAATTCTCTTATGCGGATATCCGGACGTTATTATCGTGCGGACGCAGTGTATTCTGTACCACCCCGCCTTGCTTTCCTGTCTATTTACACACGTATCCGCACGCTCCGCACGTTAATGCATCCTGGATAAGAGAATGACTATATATATATACATATATATATATATATATATATATTCATTATTAAATGAATATTGAGGGGCCAACGTATATGAATTGTCACTTTCTATTGTTAACGAATTCACCTTAGTTTATAAACTTGTGCTTTAGTGGATTTTTGATTTTTGATTGAAGACTGTAAAATTCTGCTTTCTGCTTTAGTGGCCCATAGATTAGCTTGTTTTGCTTTGTCGATTGAAAACACGTGTTCATGGTATAGGGGTCCTTCCAGTATCATTCAAGAATACGCTAGTTGAGGATCTTTTATAATGTTTTCTTGTCATTTGAATGTATCGTTTTTCTCAACAATAACAAAAAAAGAAAAAAATCACCGTAGTTTATAAATATATGGTATTTAACCTTTATCAATTGATTCTCTCGTATACTTTCTCTAAATTTTCAGTATTTGTATTTCTTTTGTGAGGGTAACTAGGTGGTTGATGATACCCAAATGAATTTGAGTTTAATAATTTGAACACGGTAAGTTGATGAGTCATATTGAAATTTAAGATAATTTCACATGACACGACACGAACATGGTAAAACATGACTTGTCAAATTTATTTGTAAAAAAAATGAAGAATTTTGTCTTGGTGGCAATGAAGAACCATTCTGGGTATTCAATAATTGGGTCAGCTAGAACAAAAAAATCTGCAAATATAAATCTACAGAACAAAAAGCCAGAAGGTATCTGTAATTTGAAATCAAATTAGGCACCCGTTCATTAGGTTCTTCTTTAATAATACCAAACAAATCGGAGGCTTCTATTAAAATAAAGGAAACCACTAGCTTTCCTATGTACAAGCATGTGAAGGAAAGCCTCTGAAGTAACAAAACTTGGGAATGTAGGTATAGGCGGGAGACAAACCTATCTTTGTTCTGAAGGATCTAAATAAAGAAGCTTTAGAGTTGGCTAATATCTTAGTTTATATATGAAAAAAAAGCCACTTTCTCTATGTCTCACTTAAATATATATCTTCTTGAGTGGTCCTAAGAGAACCCAAATCAAATCAACATGCGGTTACCTGCCGGCCGTAGAGAGAATAATACTGATGATGTGATGATAATATGTAACATGCGGTTACATGCAAGCACACTTGAAAAGTGATATTTTGGATATTTGGATGGAGATTAAATGGAATGGGAACTCAAACTTCCCTATATGAATATCCAAGTCTCAAGGATAGAGAAAACAGTTACGGTTATTATAGGTTTAGGGTTCGATTTCCTCATGTACCAAAAGAAAATATAATACTTCAAGAGTAGTCATTCTTGAAAGGAAAAAAAAAATCCATTTGAAACTATTATAAATGCAAAATTAACATCAAGTCGCTATGTATATAGGCATGTTAAGTTACTAACTAATAATGATTTTCATACTACAAATTTGTTTAATTATACTATACCTATAAAGAAATATTATTTTCCTTTTTTTTTTCCATACTCTTTCCCTCTTTTCGGCCGAGGTGGCTGATAGAAGGAACTTTTGGTCATTCTTCAAAATGCGTAGGCGTGCCACCACTAAGCCACTAAATGACTTGGATAAAAAGGGTTGGATGGATGTGTTGCGCTTCTGACTTCAAAGCAAACGATTGATCGGCCAAGCAAGGAACCTTTTCTTCGCCTAGGTTCTTTCACTTCCTCAGATTCAAGGATGAATAGGCTTCGTATGGATTCTTTTTGTGATTTTTAGGTTTTGTTTAGTGGGAATGATGCAAATAAATTAAAGATGTGATTACACGAAATGACAAGAATTAAAGTGCAATAAATTATATCAAAGCGATAAAGAAATGTAAATTAAATTTAAGAACGGAATGAAAATAACAAGAACGATAAAGAACTAAGATTAAATTTAAAATTAAACTTTAAGGGAATTTGATAACAAAACAATTTAACTAAACATGAATTTAAAAACAAGATAATGTAAATTGCAAGAAATTAAACTTACACTTGGAAAATGAAGAACTCATCTAGTCTATGTGCTTGAAAAGTAAAATCCTAAGTCTAGGAAAAGAAAAGTGTGAGACGAAAAAAAATAGGTTTGTGTGTATGATGATGTGTGTCCATTCTCTTTTCATTTGATGAGATTTATGTAGGGCATCCCTTCTCCCTTTGCCTAAATATGTGGGATTGGATTGGGAAATCCTCTGATTGCTTGATTATCTCTTTATTTGGAATATTCGGGATTGTCATCAATTTCCTTGATTTCTTTCCTTGTATGACTTCTGCCACATGCATGAAAATCCTTCGGAAATCTTGGGTATGATTCCGTGGGTTGGGCTTGGATCTACGAAACTTTGGCTTGACATCTGGCAGAACCTTGTGACCTCTAAGTCTCTGGAATTCGTAACCTCTGGAGTTCTAGGCTTGGCTGATAGGAGGCCACATCCTTTGGCTAATGGGAGGCCACATGCTTGGCCAATGAGAGGTCCCCCTTGGTGGATTTGGTCTAGGTGGACCTCTTGTTGGTAGATTGGAGACCAACTCTGCGGAGGATTGGAGATTCCTCCTTGGCGGATCTTACCGTGACAGATCTCAACTCGGTGGATTTCACCTTGGCGGATCTCACCTCGATGGATTTCACCTTGGCGGATTTGGTCTAGGTGGACCTCTCCTTGGTGGATTGGAGATATGGAGGATTTGGAGATTCCTCATTGGCGGATTGGAGGTCTCTGACTTGGGGATTGGAGACCAACTATGAGGAGGTTTTGGAGATTCCTCCTTGGCAGATTGGAGACAAACCCTCTGGAGCATTTGGAGATTCCTCCTTGGCGGTTTGGAGGTCTCTGACTTGGCAGATTGGAGACCAACCCTCCGGAAGATTGGAGATTCTTCCTTGGCAGATCTCACCTCGGTAAATCTGACCTCAGTGGGCCTTATCTCAGCGGATCTTACCTTGGCGGATTTGGGAAAATTTGACCACCCCCAAACACATACTTTATGAATCTTTATTGAATTATATAGGTCTTCCTTTTTCCTTTAGGTTTAGAGATTTAATTTATATATGAGTGATGAGATTTTAATTATTTATAGATATAACTCATTTAAGCATCTCCACTCGAAATGTTAAAATGTTAGGTAGAGCTCCAATGTTTAGGCAGGGCATCACATTCTTTTGCTTGCCATCTTTTAATTTTTAATTTTCATAAGTTCCTTTTTATAAAAACAACCACGTCATCACTTAATAGATTTTTAAATAGCCATCCTAACGGCAGAGCCACATTGCAAATTTTTTTTTTCAAATATAGGGTACTTTATTGGTAAAATTGAAAGTGTGAGCGCAAACATGCCTTAAGAGTGAGAATTCAAGGTACTAAATTGAAATTAACCATAATTGTAACATCTCACATCGACCAACGGAGAGGGGGTTATGTGCCTTATATGTACCTGTCTACCTCCATCTAGCACGAGGCCTTTTGGGAGTTCACTGGCTTCGGATTCCTTGGAACTTCGAAGTTAAGCGAGTTGAGGCTAGAGCAATCCTAGGATGGGTGACCCACTGGGAAGTTGCTCGTGAGTTCCCAGAAACAAAATAGTGAGGGCAGGGCCCAAAGTGGACAATATCGTGTTAGGGGAGTCGGGTCGTGACAATAATATAGTTTATTTCACCTACAAACCTAAAATTAGTATAAAAAAATTCATATTCATCATTACCCTTAATTTTCTTCTCTAGTACATTGAGGTCCTGTTTTGTTCACAGAACGGATTTAAGGGGAAATCACTTCCCATGTCATTTCCCAAGGGATGCGAAATGGAGATTCCTTTCCCATGTTTGGTAATCATGGGAAAGTAACCAAGAAATATCACTTTATTTCCTTTCACATGTTTGGTTTGTGTAGGAATGTAAAATAAAGTTTGTTTAATTTTTCAATTATACCCATATGAAATCAAATAAAAAAAGAATGCATTTAATGCTATATTGTAATTCTAAATTGTTAATGGGGACAATATAGTCATGAAAAATGTGTATTTAAGGTATGCATTATGTGAAAGCTGTCTCAATGCAGCAAGACTTGAATTGTCCAAGCGTTGCCCACTCAGTACAGGAGCTTTAATTTGGATGGTAGGTTGCCTCTTAAAATATTCAGATTCAAATTTACTTGGTAAAATTGACCCGATTAACGGAATTTACGGGATGAATTGGAAATTGGTTGACAATCCCGTGTTGGTTCAAGATAGAGTTGATGTCTTGTTCAATGGATTAATTGCTAATACTGTTCTTGGACCGTTATATGCTCAAGGATCTCGAACAGTGATAAGCAAGACTATCATCTATAATATGCTTGAATACACTCGAGACCTTTCTGATGTAGATTGTAAAAAGTGTCTTCAAATTGGAGTAAGAGAACTTCTAGATCATAGTTATGGAAAACCAGGTGGACGTGCTATTTATGGGAGTTGTTACATCAGATTTCAACTTTACAACCATTATACCTAAACTCATTCAAGAATGGGAATTAATGACTCCTATCCACGTTGAAATGGGTTGGCATCTGCTGTCCCCAAAATTAATGTCCCCTTGTGTGCCCTCTCTATCTACTTGACACGAGTGCTTCAATTTGACAGAGAGTTAACTCTATTATGTCTTGCTTTTTAATAGTTTTATTTGTTTACATTACAAAAATAAATTTAAAAAACCCAAAATACAGGGTAGTATGACGCCTTTGTCGCATGATATCTTTCCTCTCACTCGAGTTAGAGTTGGTGAAAATTATTTTATTTTAGGAATTTTAGTTTCCTTTTCTTTTATGTAACTTCTTACCTTTTGTATAGTCCTCTTGTGACATCCCTGACCTAAAATTAAAAGAAAATGAATTAATTAATTTAGTTAATTAATTTGGATAATTAAAATGAATTAAAATAATAAAATTGGAATTTAATAAGAAATTAATTAATTAAAGGGCATTTTGCGCCATTGCGTCCGGTACGTCGAAACGAGTTCGAGGACATGCGACACGTCTCAATTCGAGCGATAGATTGTTCGGAGGACATAATGGTCATTTTGAAATTTGTTAAATACCCCTCAACCAATCAGAATCCAGTTTCTCTCTCTCTCTCTCTCTCTCTCTCGCTGCAAGCCGCTCCTTCTCTCTCTTCGGTTTGGAGGTTTCCGGCCACGGCTTGGCTCGAGACCGGTCTGGATCGAAAGGTCTCCTCCGTCCGGTTCTAACCCACCCTGGATCGGAGGCTGTCTCGCCGGCGTGAGGAAACGCGATAAACTGAAAGTTTGGCTGAACCTTCATTTTTTTCGGCGTTCGATCAAGCTGCTCCGGCAGCGCATGGTGTCGATCCAAGTCAGTTTTCGAATCCCCTCTGCCTGTTCTATCTATTTCTAGGGTAGGAATTGATCGATTGTTGCGTTTGGAGATCGGATCTAAAAGCTAGGTTTTGGCCTGATTTCAAATTGGTTTTTCAGCCAGTTCACGGCCGGTTCTGTGGCGGTTCATGGAGGTTCCGAACTCACCTCAACATGGTGGTTCGATTGGTGTAGGCGGTGTTGTCCAATTCGGAGTTTGGGTGTTGACTGAAATTACTCAAGGCAACCACCACCCACGGTGGCACGTGTGGCGGCGCGTGGTGGTGGTGGTTCTCGGTTCCTACGCGATCCTTGTGTCGCTACGAACGCGTACGTGTGCGTGGATTCTGATTCGGACGTTGTTTGACGATCGAACCAACGTACGCCTATTGCGCGTTCGTGGGTTCGATGGGTTCGGACCGTTGGATTGAATCAGAATTCACGTATGTGGTTCCTCGTATTTGTCGGAACGTATAGGATTTGACGGATCGTGATTCGGAGTTCCGGATACTCCGGATCAATGACTTGAAGCTTAAATTAAACCGTAACCGTCCGATCGTGCGATATTGAGCGATCCGACCGTCCGATCGAGACCAAACTTTCAGGACATGTTGTTTAAGCCGTGTTGAACCTGTAGGAACTTTCGGATATAAGTTTAGAGGTCATGGGACCCACGGGCCCGATTTGACCTATTCAAGTCATTTTGACCAAGTTTGACCAGGGTTGACCGAGCGTCTCCCGAGGTCGCCTTGCCACGTAGTTGACTTTGTTGGACTTCTAGGAATGTCCCAAACGATTTGGAGGTCTTGGGCTCCGCTGGCCTGGGTTGTCCGGAACGGGGTGTTTGACCGCCGATTGACCGTGAGTCTTCCGGGGCGGTCCCACTGGTTAAAAGAGGTAGTTTGACCTTAGAATCCTTCGTACAACGTACGTGCACGTTAAGTCGGGTTTTGGTATGGTTTGAGTTTACGGTTCTCGTACGGTTTACGGTACTAATCCAATCCTCGTATTTATCGCTTTAGGTACGTTGACTCTGCTATGCAGCAGGCGGGACCCTTTAGGGTTATGCAGTGTAGGACCAACGGTGAGTGGACTTTATTTTAAAATGAGCATGATTTTGATGAATTGCATGAAATGCATGAAATGAATTTGATAATGGTTTAAGTCTTGCCTTGACTTTGAATTGAAATATATTTAAAAGGAGTTTGCATTTGAGGTTTGTGCATATTTTGGGTTGTCGGGTTTTATGTGGGGCCCTGATGTTATATTTTATTAGTATTTATACCGTTGGGGTATTGAACGGGACGTGGTGAACGCCCGGTGGTTTTCATATTAGATTTTGATTATATAAATGAGCTATATTAAGCTTGGAACCGTTATATTATATTTTAATTATATAATTGAATATTTGGACGTTAGTATAGTCCGTTTGATTTCATACTCGGTTTTGGCGTTAAAACCTTATGATTAATAATACGTATACTTTGATTATATATATGTATTTATATATATATGGCTACTTTGAGTAACTATTTCGGAATAATGGGAAATGGTTATGTATATATATATAATAACCCATTTACATAAATATCCGGAGGTTTAAAACGTCCGTAACCCGAACCCAAAGTATATACAACCTTTTCTTAAAGTAGATATACACACACACACACACACACACATATATATATATATATATTTATATATATATGTATACTTTGAATAGATATTTTGAATATGGGGTTTTGGGGACGTTTAAACGTCCGGACGTATATGTATACGGAATTGGACTTTGGGTATGTATTTTAAAGGATCGTTATGTATTATATATATATATATATATGTATATTTTGAATAAACATTTCGGGGTTTGGACTTTATATTTTTAAAGGATGGTTACCCATACTATGATTTGGGGTCATATGTTTTATTTGTGCTTTGAATATGGTTTTAAAGGAATATGACGTTTTAATTGTTTATGGATTGATATGCGGCCATTGGACGCTTGAGATTATTTTAAGAATAGAAATATAGGTTTGGACGGTGATGTCCTGACCTTGTGTGTGTATATATATATATATTGGTTGTTTGACTGATGGACTTGTATATGTCCTAGTGTTTGATTATTTGGGGTTTGGGTACATTGTGATAGAATATATATTGTTATTGCGTAGCGATTGATGTGTGTGCGGTTAGCACCTTGTATTGTACCTCCCCCTGTTCTGATATTGATGATCGCATGACGATTGATATGATACGATTACCTGGATTTGGTATGATTTGATCCGGTGCATACCTTAACGGGATGTAGCTGTAAACCCTTGATTGGGTAGTCTGTGCACGTAGGACAGATTTCGGAGTTATGGTTGGGAAGTTTTTACCATATAGGCCTGTGAGTTTAGTCCCACTTTGGACGGCTCAACCCTGGGCACGTTGTCTCGATGAGACTGTACCGGTGTCCAGTCAAATGATCCCCTGTTGGATTGTTTTCCCCTGGTACTTGTGTTTGGTTTGTGGTTATAATATACCTATACGCGTGTGTTATTACCTTCGTATTCATATTTATTTTAGTAAGGATCATTCCTCACTTGTCGTGCTTGTGAGCACGTGGTTGTGAGTGTGGGGAAGTTTGGGAAACTGTTTACCTGTTTCGGTTGCAGTACTTGATTGGATTTCAGTACTTGATAGGTTTTTACTTATTGGATTGTAAATCCTGATTTTATATATATTTATATATATGCTTTGAACTACAATTGAGTTCTGTATTGTTGTCGGGTTTGGTTTTCTCGGCATGAATGAGGTCTTTGGTATTTTAATGCTGTTTTGGGTATATGAGGATTTTACTATATTTTCGTGCTTACATTTTTCAAGTTTTTTAGCTTGTGTTTATATATACTTGTATGGGTTTAATTTGAGAGGATATGCCTCGGGAAAAGATAAAGGTTGGTGTGCTCGGGAAAAAGGTTTTGAGCTGGTAGGTTTTCACCTATTTTGAGATAGGGTTGGTTTTAAATCACTAAAGTATATAAACGGTTTCATATGCATGTTTAGCATGGTTTTAAACGGTGGGGTTAGTACTTTGATTTAAGTATGTCAAACCTTATTTTTGTCCACTCACACTCTTTCTGTTTTGCGCCCCCCCCAGACCGTAGTTGTTGCGTCAACACCGTTCGGCCGTGAGCTCCTCTTCTCGAGCTTTGACTGAAGGGTAGGATCTGTTGTCCTTGAACCCTAAACTTTGTATTTTGTTAATTCTATTCCGCTGTTGAATTCATATACTCTTAGATTGCTCTGTATCATCCATTAGGGTTGAATTTGTTGGCCGAAGGCCTGTTGTGTATTTGTGAGCATGCTGGCTGTTGGGATAATTCTTATATGTTGCTTTCTAGCAAGTTGTAAATAATTGGGATTGTTCACATTTCAGGGGAGACTCTGCCCGATTTTCTGCAGAAGTCTTGACCCCTTTCTTGTAAATTTCGGGAAGAGGGAACTTGTTTAGTTAGTGGGCCCGACATGGGTTGATGTTGGGCATAACCGCAAGGTTCGTCTCGGGTTCCAGGGTGGAATTCGGGTCAGGTCCTGTCAACTCTTGTAATTAGGATTTCTTCCTAACCTAACTCTTTTAGGGTTTACTTAATTTCAGTTTGGTACACTACAGTTGTACCCTTAAGGCATGGTAGTCCATGCACTTTCCCCGGATCAATTTGTTGCAATGTAGTTGTGTTGTTAGGTTGACCTCAGAAAATTCGTTAAGTAATGACATGTCATTTGTGGAGCCCACTTTTTTTGCTTAGTTGGAATTAGATATTAAATATTAATTAATTAAATTTTAAAAAAACCACCCAAGCCTCCACTTAATTGATTTTTTGATGATCAACCTAGCTAACGACAGAGCCACATTGTAACAAATTGACTAATCTAGGGTACTGCATTGTTAAAATTGAAAGTGCATTGATTAACAAGCCTTAAGGGTACAACTGTAGTGTCGTCTGAAGATCCATTCTTCCTCTTTGCTTCTCTTTCTCGCTACAAAACAACACGGAGTGAAAAGACCACACTCGGGGGGTGTTGCCAAAGGCCCTCTGATGCCTAAGTTAGGTTGGCTGTGTGTAGGAAAAACAACGGTTAACAAAGTGTATGAAGATTTCTCTTGGAGAGAACCGGGTGGCCTAAGCCGTGTGTGGTGGTTGGAGCCTTGTGTGAGAGAGAGAGTGTGTGGCTGCTAGGGTTTGTGAGAGGGGATTTCTACAGAGTTTCAAACATAAGTTTAGAATTACCTCAAACCTTATGCGTAGCCATATATTTATAGGAGCCTCAGAGGCTAGGGTTTCGGAAGAATAATTCCACACATGGAAAAGAATTATTCTTCCCCAAATTGGAGAGATTGATTTAATTAGGAAATTAAATCCCCAATTATGATAAGAATCAAATAATTCCCAAATTGATTGGATTAATTATTTGACCTAGGATATGTGAATATTTGCTTCCACATTACCAAACTGAAATTAACCCTTATAAATACCCTAATATTGAAGAAGAATACATATCTAAAAATTTACATATACTTTGTTTGGCATGGTATCAAAGCCTAGCACTCTTGTGGTTTTCACATCTCTAATTTGCACTTGAACATTGGAGATGCTCTAAAGGGTTAAGCATTTTAGATTTAATATTTATTATATACGATATATGTTAGGGTAAAAACTTTGGGATTGTTGAAAGATTCTGATTCTGAGGGAGCTATTACATAGGTAAAAACAATCACAATGTGAAGACAAAACAACTAAAGAGAAAGTTAAAAAAACCCCACATGTATAACGCCTACAAAAAGCTGCAAAAACAGAGAACCCATTCCTACAGTTATAAAACCCAAGAAAATAGAGTTGCAAAGTGACCAAGAAATCCAGCACTTAGATTTTCTGTGTATGAGATAGAGATAGAAAGGTGATGGTGGTCTGCTTTTATTGAAGCTCAAACATGTGCTTTGTAAACAGTGAACAAAAAGCTGACTGATTTAGAAACATACATTACATTCCAATAAAGAAGAGAAAGCAAGCATGGCACTTTGTGTCCGGGATTTACATCTTTTTAACAGCAACTTTAGAGAAATTCAGAGAGGGCAAAGATCAAAAGAAACTTTTTCTTTCACCATGATAACCCTACAAAATTGGCTATGCATTTATGCTTTATGGTACTATGCCCTTGACTTTTTCTAGGCCTTGTTTGTGGGTTTTTGGATTCTTTTCTCCTTTTTTTTTTCTTCTCTCTTTTCTTCTCTTTAGGGCATGGAGTTCAACTTTCTTTATGTTCCACAATAAATGGGTCGGAAAAGTTTCTTTCAGGTTACAGAAAGAAAAAGGGTTTCACATTTAATGCAAAAAGTGAAGGTGAGTTTTCTATAAACATGCAAACTCCCGGAATTGGCGCCGAGCTTCAGTTGATGTTTCATGGGAAAATGATCATTTTTTTTTCTTTTGGGGATTTTATTAGATGTTATTTGTTGTTGGGGGAGCAGAAATAAATTACAGGTGGGAATTGGGTGTAAATCTGAATATAGAATTGGGAAGAACATGGTGCAGTAATGCTCACATACATTGTATTGCTCCTGGACAAATAACTCTCTTTAATTTATTGGTCCTGCTTCCCTCTTAAGGTTTGGAGGCATGGTGGAATTAAAAAAACACCATCTCTAAATTTTCTTCCAAACCAAGATGAAGAGAGCTTCTATAATGAGGGGGATTTTGATGAGGGGGTTCAATGTGGGTTCCATTCCACCATTCATTCATTTAAAAAGTTTATTTTCCAACACTTTTTCTCTCTTGTTGGATGGTAAGATGGATCCACATTGAATCCCCACACCAAAAACTCCCTCATTATAGCATTTCCGCCTAGATGTGCAATTGAGTTTAGGGTCCCAAATTGTGAGGCCCGTGCAGACAAACCTAGTAACTGAAGTTAGCAATCAAGTGAATTGTGAGACGCGTTTTATGAGAGACTGAAAAAAACAAAAATTGTCCAACACATTGGAGCAAAGAAGTTAATGGCTCTTACCCACCACCGCAATTGGATCCAAAAGTTTGAATTTGAGTCTAAACGTTTGGGTTTCAGAATAGACATGGCCTTAGAACATCTTATAGCAAAATGGCAAAAAGACTAAAGACTAAAGTATTTTACCACTAATGCTATAAACCCGCAAAAATAAGCATATCATTAAATTATGTTCCACCTTCTACCGCCCTTTCTTGTTTGGTTGTACACTTGGGTTTTCTGTGTGTTTGGTACAATGAATTTGAGTGCTTTGGTGCAAGTAAACATAAGCATAGTGGAGAAAGGTTGACAAGAGGAGTGTGAAATGAATAATGGTAGAGAAGAGCTACGGCATTCAATGTGACCCATGAATGCAAGCTGGAGCACATAGAGATATGACACTGACCAAAGAAGTTTAATCACCAAACTTCTTTTTGTTTTTTGGCCGGCATTTTTGTTAGCAAGATAATACCATTAGTCTGACTGTATAACACTAGCAAGAATCAGTGTGTTGCAATCCAGTGTGAACATTTTTGCTCACCATTCTTAAATGGTGGTGGACATTACTGCCATACTAATTGTCGTTGAATGAGTGTGACATAATCTATATATTACACGAATCTCAAAAATTTAACTCATTCAACGACCATTAATATGGGGAGATTTTTGCTCACCACTTTATAAGTGTACTCACCATCACGCCGACACGTGTCCATAGGCCTAATCATAGTTAACTTTTGCTTTGTATTTATGGAACTATGGTTATATATATGAACACGTGTCAAGCGACGATGGTGGTGATGACACCTATAGTTAAAGTGGTGAGCAAAAATGCACCCTTAATATGGTGGTAATGCTCACCACTGATTAAGAGTGATGAGTAAAAATACTCTCCAAACGACCATTAATATGGTAGTAATGTTCACCACTAATTAAGAGTGGTGAGTAAAAATACTGTCCAAACCAGTTGGTTTTTGCACCAAAGATTGCCAATCCTCTTCCAATATTTTTTTTGGAAGAGGAAACTACTTTTAAGGCAACTGATTTCAACAAAAGCACCCAAATTTAAAAAGTCTCAGCCCATCCAATCCCCACGCCGACCCACAAGGCCCAGTCCAATTCCAACCTACAAGGCTCCACCAATGCTGCCTATCACAAGACTCGAACCTTGAACATGGTGCTAACTTTGATACCAATTGTCAGGAATGATACGATGCTGAAAACTCAAAAGTTTGATCAGTAGTAAGGAATTTATAGTTCAAGTGGTCAAAGGCATATATCTCTGCACCCAAGGTCTTAGGTTCGATTTCCCCTCTCCTAATATCGCTTGTATAAAAAAAATTTAAAAAGGTTTGACCTGTCAATAAGGGAAAAACTTGATTTTGCTGCCCTTCACAAATAACTCAAACAATTGGAAGAAAAACAAAAGTTCAAAGAACTCAAACTTCAAGTACGTTTTCTTGTTCTAAATAATCTTCTCAATCAATGGATAAGTATACATCCCTGCTTCTACTGGTAACTTAACATATAAAAAATAAAAAGGAAATTCCAGATTTGAATGTTTTTTTTTGTTTGTGGAAATTTATGATAGATAGCAGGAATGCAGATAGCATTAGAAAATTATTTTGTTAACTAAGGACATCAAACATTGTACAGATTTTACCTTTTGTATTAGTACTAAGTTACTCAAGATAACAGTTACTGCAGATAAGAGAATTTTTTCCCAAGAAGAAAATTGCAAGAGACCCTTATAGTTATGCATACTTCACAAAGTAAACAAACCTGTTTGATAATGTGAGTGCTCGAAATTAGTGTCACATCCTCAAGTGTTTTGGCAAGCTACCAAATTTGAAAGGGAGTTCTGTACAACTAAATAATAGATTAAACATTGTACATGATAATAACAATTGTAGTAGCGTCACAAACAATAGAAACAAACCTATTGGCAGGAACTAAATATGACATCTTAAGGATTCTGAGTAAAACTTACCAATGGCATTCTACAAGCCAGATGGAACAAACTAAATTAACTAATTTCCAGAGCAAGGAAAGCACCTAAACACAGACAAACTTCAAGTATAATCCAAATTGAAAGAATAGAAGGGCAGACCGGAGCAATTAAATTAACTAACTTCCAGAGGAAGGAAAGTACCTAAACACAAACAAACTTCAACAAGTAAAATCCAAATTGAAAGAAGAGAAGGGAAGGCGAAAGATTGATATTTGATACAGTCCACACTTCATTGCTGCACAAAATAGGTATTATACTTCAAAGAATCGAAGTTCACGAAGGGCTTAGTACAAGTGATGGTATTGTACATATAATGACACTAAGTGGCCTGCAATGCAGAAAGAATGATCCATGTCTTCTTGTTTTCTTTGTTCATGAGTCACTGCATCAATTTGGTTTGAGGACAACATGCTGCAAAATAAATGACGTAAGAAATTACACGTCCTATTGAGAAATTCTCTACATGAATCTCAGAATACCACCCACTAAAAGAAGACAGTTAACCATATATTTATTGAATGGTTAAAATATCATATAAGAATATTTTATCAACCATGGATCTCATTTATTAAAATGCATATTGAATATCAAAATTCAAAGAGGTACCTTAATTTGTGTCCTATTGTAAGTGTAAGTGATGTGAACAGACCCATCACTAGCCTCGATAACAGCGGGATATGAGAACTCCATTCCCAAATTCTCCTCCAATGTCACAGCATCATGCCATGAGTCCCCGTCATCGTTGGAGAGTGCAACTTTAAGTACACCCCTTGAGACTGTATTATAAGCAAGTACAATAGAGCCATCTCTTAGCTTTACCCCGTCAATACCTAATAAGAAAATTGGAGTAAACCAAGATTAAATATGCAAATGCAAAGACGAAAAAAAAGCGTTTAATTAACATATACATGTTACATGCATTCATTTAACTTTGTTCATCCATAACTTCAAATAAACAGCAAACACCAAAAATAACAGAAAAAGACCTGATGCTGAAGCAAAACTAAGTTCAGACACCATTTTGAACAAGATGGACTTGATTTTTGAAAATCCAGGTAAACATATTATCACACTTGGATGCATATACTGCCTTCGACAATGAGAGAACTGTAGTTCAGCCACAAACCTGAGTTTGGATTTGGGAGTTCGGTAGGTATTGCATGATTCCAGTTCTGGCCACCATCATAGGATTCTGAAATACAAACTCTGCCAATGTGATCAAAGGATCGCATTAAAAGACGCAAGGTCCCTTTTGCAGTCTGGTAAGGAACTGGCTGAATCACACTAAGAGTTTCATTTTCAATGTAAATAGGACCATACTTTTTCCAAGACCTGACAGAATCTGTTGCAACCTGTTGAATCATTTATGTTAGGCAGCAATTCAAAACATACCGAAAGGTTAACCGCCCTACATAATTGAGTTTTTGTGACAACCTCCACCCAAGCCCCCCAAGAGTTCCAACTTTCAACAGAGGATCCACAGAGCAAAAGTCCATTTTCCAGCAAGATAGGCTGCGGAATAGTAAAGCAGAACATATAGCAAAAGCAGCCTTTTAACATCAACGGTGATGACATGTACCAAAAGTTATCATATGAGTTCAAGTACTACCTTATTCTTTATTGGTCCTAATATACCAGGAGGAAGTTGTTCTCTTTCTGTCCAAGTAACACCTTTATCATGTGATCGCTTCATGCAACCACTCCATCTGATATTCATCAAACTGAAAGTTAGAATAACCTAACAAATGAAAGGAACGTAATAAGCTTATAAAACATCATTAGTCCGATTGAGTTTGCATTTCATGGAAAAAATGTTAAGGAGCATAAGTATAAAACATAGAACAGATGATTACTTGTGAATACAAAAGTTTTAACTAACCATGGTAATAACAAAAAGTACTTATCCAAGCATACAAAGCCGAAACTAAATTCATTCTAATAGTTAAGTTTGACAGGATATCATAAAGAGACCATATAAAACTGAGTTGCAGCTTAAGTTAAAACATTCAAAAGGGGTTCATTAATATTGAACTAAAATCATAGGGAAACAAAACATCTATCAGCTAAAAAAAGAAAAGATTTTATTAGTAATGAATGGATGAATTATAATGGGTCGGTTTTGTGAGAACAAAGAAGGTTAAAATTCTGCGGCCCAGTTTGGTGATAAGTCAGAACCTTTTATCTACATCAATAATGACATTTTGAAACAGATGGGAAGCCTGAAATCCATGCATAAGTTCTGTATTAAATCTTTGCATTGTCAGACAGATTCCGTTGTGCTTCACTCCCCCCAGACACCCTCTCTCCCAACCAAATAAAAAAAGAATAGTGGACTTGAAGATCTAAATTGAAGATTCCAACAATTTGAAAAACTATGCCTTAGTTGAACAAGACCTGTTTCTATATGATTGCCACTCTGTACTCCTGAGTTCTAAGTTGACAGGAAACAAAACCTGGTGGATGAATCATGACCCTGTGATCAGAGCATGTTAACAGCTTTGGTTCTTGGACCATCAAAAAGTAGAGAACAGTTCTCAGTCAGTACTTCAAGTCAACAAACAGTTTTACAAAACATAATAATAGCGAAAGGCACATTCTTTATGAGACTAATAACTTAACCTCTAGCTCTTTAACAGTATTTAGCATGAACCACCCATCAACAGCAGCAGCATTGAATACAGACCTAAATGCATTTCTTTTATGCCACCCACACTGTAAGATTAATGTTAATTACCCATAATTTACCATATTATCCCTAATCATTTTCAAAAAAGAAAAAAAGAAATCTTCTGGTCTAAGGTCTAGATTATAAAAGGGAGTAGTGGCAGCAGCGTTTCACTAACTATAAATGCTACCAACCTAAGTGGATTAACGATTTGATCCTAGGTCTCTAGTGCTAAGCCAAGAGACTTGACCAGTTAAGCTAGTTGGGAGCTACATGAACAATTTTCATCTAGTAATAAATATAATGCCACGACATCGACAACGATTTCAAATCATGTAGAACAATCCCATTCATTTTCCTTTTCTGTTTGTTTGTGTGGTATAAGCCAAACAACATTCTCAGAAAGACATACAAAACAGTTAGGGACATACTCAGAAAGAGATATAAAGTCAAAACTTGACTGCAAAAGCTTATAGATAGTTGTAGAACAAATTTACTTTTGAACCTCTTGTCCTATTTTATAGAACAGCAGCAGCTCATCTGATGGAAGTTTGAATAGCACAGGGTTCCACATTGGAACATCAGGTTGTTCATCAGCAATGACAGGTGACTGCCAATAGCCATTCTGCTCAGACAAATTCTACTCTTAGTGTTAGGAATTCATATAAAAGTCTGATGAGGACTTTACCAAGAAATTTAAGAATGAATCTGTCAGTCAACTAGACTAAAATGGGATAATGATAACTTCCGTTCCAGTGCATTTTGTAATTTATATCAAAATAAAAGATAACATTAACCAGACAACAGAAAAATAAGGGTACACCTTTGTTGTTCATAAGGTGAGCAACCCTTGTGGATTGTATGTATTGTTTACCTTGTATGTCTGCAACCAAATTTTCACATCTGGTGCTCCCTCCGATGTACCTCCAAAATAGGCAACCAAAAAGTGATCTTTATCAACCTATACGAACAACAAACAAACACTGGTCTGGTTAACTTCTCCAGGGGAAAATAAAGGCTACTAATCATAACGAACTACAAATCTTTCATTTTTATTTTCTAATTATTTTGTCCTGCACAACCTCAACAATGGTAGATGCATGGCAGCTATTGAAAGGAGCAGAATTTGCAGCAAACGTGTATTCCTCTAACACAGGCCCCTCAAGAATACTGTCCTTCCTCATACTTATACTTGGGGGCGCAGACAACGTGGTTTCGGCAAATATTCTATCTAGCTTCCTGCATAATTTTTCAGCACTACATTCTCGTGTTAATAAAAATTTCTGGAACAACATAATTGGGAAAGGTCTAGCTTAATCATCTTTATATTTGATGGACATATTTTAAAGTTACCAATGAGTCTAACAGGAAGCAAAACTTTGTCATATTTTTAAGAATCAATGTAATGGCCAAGTAAAGCATCATCAAATAACATTCCCAGAAAAAAAAAAAAAACAACAACAACAAAAGAAACCAACATGAAATAAACAAAAGAAAGCCAAATAATCCCAACAAATAATTTCAAATTTTCCAACCCAAAAAAAAAGGGAGAGAGTTTACAGGGTCATAGAGCACCTGGTGGGAAAAACGTTAAAAGGGTGAAGCAGGTGGTGGGCATTATATGTGAGACTGGAATTGAATGTGAAACTGCTTCCAAATCTAGATAGTGGGTCATTCAGATCACAGACATTGAAGATTGAAAAGATAAAAAACAGAAACAAAGGCAGCAACAGAACCAACACAATGCTTCCCACTGATTTCCACATTTTTCTCATCTAATCTTAATCTAATGCCTCATGAAATACACAAGTTCCTCAAACCCATTTGTATGTAGAGTACCTAACGCATTTTCCATGGCATGAAAATAAAATAAATAAATTTGAATGTGATGGCTTTGACTTACTTTGAGAGAGAGGGAGAGAGAGAGAGAGAGTTCACAGCTGTTCTGTAACTCGGCACATATCGGGGTAAAATAGACAAATATTCCTTGAAGTTCAGTATGTTTTTAATTTCGCCAAATTATATTTTTTGTACTAATTTTCACTTTAGTCCTATCATTTCAATTGTTGTCTCGTAACTTGATTCAGTTTGCAATCAAGTCCAAATTAAACTAATAGATGAAATTCGACGTTGCAATATGTAACCATCACATGAGATGATGAGATGACACTTTTGCCTTTCCATATATTTGCAATCAACCCAAAACATAAGAAGCTCGTTAATTTTTTCAACGATGTTAGACCTGCTAACTTACAAAGATTCGTGATCAAAATTTCCAAAAGGGTGCTGTTAAACGAACCCTAAAATTAAATAAGAAAAATTAGTATATAGTAACAAAAAACTTTAGTAATTAGCATATGATAAATTACATATTTTTGTTTTGGATATAGTGGATGAGTTTTAAATTTTATTTTGTTAAAGCCAATGGCCCTACCCATGTACTTTTAAGCTTGTTTAATTTGTATTTGAAATAACATTTTTACCCTTTGTATTTTCTAAGTTTAGTCACATCTCGTTTGGTGGATT
This sequence comes from Prunus padus, assembly GCA_024362665.1. Lineage (NCBI taxonomy): Eukaryota > Viridiplantae > Streptophyta > Magnoliopsida > Rosales > Rosaceae > Prunus > Prunus padus. The sequence continues at coordinate 8,363,251 of JANFAM010000020.1, forward strand.
ATCTTTACATGAAGGTGATTTAAGCGACAAAACTTTGAATCATGACAAATCTTATAACACGCGCATGCATTCTCCTTTGGCCAAGGGATTTCTGCATTGATGCAATGACACACCAACGTACTTCCCACCTCTTAAACCATTATTTGTTATTTTGTTTCAAAACCGACCTTTGACCACTCGGTATTTTGAGCCCGAGCCAAACGGCTCTTCGTCTTTCACTCGTCGAACCCATGGGTTAGTGCATGCCATGTCCATTCATGCCACACCTCTCTGTCAAAATCGAAACCGCTCCCATGAGTCATTTGTCTCAGGAAACCACGCCTCTCTCTATTGCTCTCAAAAAAAACCTCAAAAGCCTTCTTTCTCTTTTTCAAAACCAAAACCTCTCTCTCCTCGTTGTTCGAACCCAAAGACCTCGAGCGTTTCTTCGGGATCATTTTTCCTCTGCAGGGGATAAAAATCCCAAAGTCCATCTCTTGTGTAGAAAATCAGAAACCCACCATCTCCCTCATCTCAACTCTCTCTGCGTCCTTGAGAACTCGTAACCGGCCTTCTCTCTCGTCTACATTGAACCCACATTTCTTCTCAAAAGCCAAACCGTCTTCCTTCTTGATTAGCTACTCCAGCGTAACGGTTTGCTCTCAAATCAACCTTCATCCATTCAAACTTAAGAGTCTTTTATTTATCTCTCCCCTTCTCCATTGCAGATCAAAAGAACACAAACGCCTTCATGTCGGTGTGCAATGGTGTGAGCATCACCCCCAAACTTGTATGAGTAGATCTACACCCGCCAAGAACCAAGATTGTTTGACCGCAGATGCCCATCAATATACTTTTTGCAATCATGTCTTGTTCCTCTTCATCTTTTCCTGGTGGTTTTTTGTTTTGTTTTTTAGAGGTTTTGAAAAGTCCTGTAGAATGATCATGGTTTAGAATAGATGGATGAAACATAAACTGCAATGCAGAAAACATAAAGCATTGCAAACAACATAAACCGCATTGCAGAAACACATACACGTATCATTGCGAAACACATACATCGCAAAGTGCAAAAAGAAAAAAACATAAACTTCATCAACCGGATGATGAAGCAAGCAATGCAACCAAGGACTTGCCAAACTCAAATAGTGTCCTTTTCAAAGCCCTAAAAGCCAAGAGCCCAATTCCAAATCAAACTCAAACACTAATAAAAATAGCGTGCAGAAACACAATAAATAAACACAATTTTCAATCACCCTTCCATTCTAATCTTTCTTTTGTGCCATGGCTCTTGTCCGTGCTTCAATCTTTGTCTTCCTCTTTATCTTCGACCCATTTTAGAAAACCCAACTCCTTAAACCCACAACTTATTTCTTCTTTACACTTCAACTCCTCTTCTAATTCTTCACCTTTTACAGAGAAGACTTCTATTGAGAGGTACCCGGAGAGACCAATTGTTGTACAAGAACCAATTGGATCAAGCCACTCTATGCCTCGTCCCGCCCCTCTAGTTTAACCAAGTCGTGCTTCAACAAACACAAATACGGAGGGAGAGAGAGCGGAGGGGTTGGCATAATTCTTCACCGAGTTGAGAAAGCCGCCAGTCTTTGAGAGAGGAGAGAGATTTAAGGGGTTGGCATTCAATTTGAGTAGATGTCGTTTCTGGTTCTGTTTTTGTTGTTTTGATTTCGTTTTGACAATGTAAGTTTTGGTGTAAAACTAAATATTGAAATTTGACAATAATGGCATGAGTTGTAATTTTAATGTTCTTTAATTATATTTTTTGGTAAATAGGTACTATATTTTGACTTTTGGCTTTATCCTAATTAGTTGAATTGAATTCCTATTTTCCTAATTAGTAAATTATTTTGTGTCTATAATCTAAAGCTCCCAATTAAATAACTACACCCTACTACTAATCTGTTTATTGAATTACTAATTTACCCTAATATAAAATGACAAAAAAAGATACATTGAATATTGAAACAAAAATAATTTTAATAAGTACACCCTACTCAACACATTAAACCCTAATCAAATTAGAATTCAGAGTCTGATTCCAAAAAGCCATCTTTTTCTTTGCTGCAGAAAATCATCGTTTTCTTCTAGGCAAGACAGAGTATGACGATTATAGCAAAGAAAAACCATCGTTTCCTCCCAGCCTCTGCAAAACACTTGGTTAAGGATATATTTTGTTTTCCTCATCATATTAAAATTTTGCATCAACTCAATTCTCACCCAACGATTGTGCCTTTGTTTGGTTAGTACCCACCTTTTTGTTATGCTAACCCATTAAATAGAAGTTTTTCTTGTTCATATATATCCCTCTGTGTACTCCTCTTTGTTTGCCTGTGATTTTTAATGCCAATGAAGTTCTCAATTAACTCTCATTAATCTTCAGGCAAACCTTACCATATGATATCACCCGTAGATATTACAAAAAGAGATGAAACAGAAAAGAAGGATCCTAGGGATTAGGAGTATGAGATAGAGAGAGAAAGAAAGAGCCTAGATCTATTTTACAATATCAATATTGGTGTGAAGAAGATTTGAGAGCTCTGTGGTTGTGGGTTTTCAAGCCTATCTATGAAGAAGATGATAGCTATTTTCTTACAAGTCTATTTGCCAATGATATGATTTTAAAGAGGATTGGTTGTGGTAGTGTTAAAGATAGTTTGGGTCTTGATGAACAAGACGAAGTTGGGGTTTAGACTAGACATATTACCAAAATTCTTATTTTGACTATCTTTTTTTTTTGTCAATAGCGGTATAGTTCTTTGTATGGTAAAGAAGCCACTGTTAAGAATATATATGTAGACAGAAGAATGACCTGATGAGAAAACTTAAGAATTTACCTGATAATTCGTAGGGGAATGTTTGCTTTATTTTGGCTCTAAGGAAATCTGAGTTTGGTGTACTTAGTTAAAATAGGGTGTATTTAGTTAAAATATGGTGTACTTAGTTAATTTTACATGGGTGTATGAGGGGTATTTTTGGTAGTTAAATAGGGTGTACTTAGTTAATTTTACATTTTGATTTAATTATTAGGGTGTACTTATATCATAGGGTATACTCAGTTAATTTTAGGGTTCGTTTAACAGCACCCTTTCCAAAATTGAGGTGACATGGATCAAAGTGGAAAATGAGCCAAATAAGTCAAAAAATGTTATTTGACATAGATATGGGCTTAGTCAAGTTGGCTAGAGCAGATATGCAACTTAGTTGGAACCGGGGTAACACTATTTTGCTATTCCTAATCAATAATGTCATGTCACGTGGAGGTGTTATAACTCTTGTCATAGCATTATTGGCCAAGGATAACAAAAAAGTGATATCTTCGTTTCATGAAAGTCTTTCTCCCACACTACACCCAAGTTTGAATCCCCCTCCCTGTAGTTTAGATTAGATTAAAAATAGAATATTGTTTGTATAAAAACAAATGTTGTTTGTCTTTTTAGTTTTCCAGCCTATATAATTTACACAAACACTCCTAGTATATAACTTACGTGTAACATGTTCTATATCATTGTGTGTGTAACATGTTCTATATCATTGTGTGGCCAGTATGTATGTACTGAGTAAGATATAAAGAAAAAGAGATATACAATATGTTACATGAGAGTTGCTCTCTCTTAGAGATAATAGAGTTACAAATTAACTTAGGGTTTGTTTGAGAGTGATTATGTAAGGGCCAAAATTAATTATGGGGAGAAGCACCTCTCATGTGCTTCTCCATAAAATCATTTTAAACCACCTAAAGTGATTATATATAGAGAAGGGGTTAATCGTTTTATTAGTCTCTCAACTTAGACCCGATTCGCATTTTCGTCCCTCAATTTCCAAAATCGTTCTACTCATCCTCTAACTTTAGTTCCAGTAGGACAAATAGTCCTACCGTCAATTTTGTTAACTTTTTCTGTTAAATGTAGGGGCAAAATAGTCTTTTTGTATTAAAACAAAAAAATAGTATTTTTGTATTTAAAAAAATAAAAATCAAAATAATCCCTTTCACTAAAAATAAATAAAAATAATCCCTTTCACTAAAAATATGAATCTATGGTGAAAGGGATTATTTTTATTTATTTTTAGTGAAAGTGATTATTTTTATTTTTATTTATTTTGGTTTTTTTTAATATAAAAATACTTTTTTTTTTGTTTTAATACAAAAAGACTATTTTGTCCCTATATTTAACAGAAAAAGTTAACAAAATTGACGGTAGGACTATTTGTCATACCGAAACTAAAGTTAGAGGACGAAGAGAACGATTTTAAAATCGGCGACGAAAACGCGAATCTCCTAAGTCAGACTAATGCACCTAATAACCCTATAGAGAAGTGATTCTCCTCACTTATCCAAAATCATTCTGTTAGAATCCTTGACTAGTGGGCCTATTGATAGCAACCCATTGACACATGTAAAGTTCTCTTTAGATTTCCTTTCAGTATCTATAGGAAATATTGTTGGTGAGCTCACACTTTGAGTGTCTTTAGTTTGAGGCCTTTGGCCATTTTGGAATTATGAATGAAGAATCATTTATTTTAGTTTATCTCTTTCTGGTTTTTGGTACCTATCACACTTCCAAACAAGCCCTTAATCACAAACTAAACTATGAAATATGGTAAAAACCAAAATAACCTCATGTCCTAAAACTGTAAAAGTGATGTTTGGCTACAGTGATACCCTTTCCGACACTGAAGAGGAAGTGTTAAACCCAATGCCTACTTTAGTGCCTAAGCTATTTAAACATAATGCTTTTAGTTTAATTCAGTTGACTTTTGTGTTTTGGTTGATCAATATGCCTACATGGAATGAGTTGATGAATATCTTGTAAAGTTTATTTTCTAAAATCATTTTCATCTATGTAGTGGCCTATGTTGCACGGATACGGGTACGGGAACACGGAAACGCGACACGGCGACACGGAAAATCTCAAAAAACTAGGACACGAACGGCTAGGACACGGCAATTAAAATAATAATAAATTCCTAATAAAATTATAATAATATATACTTATATATATATTTAAAAATAATAATTCATTCTCAATACTTCAATGTCACAAAATTCCATAAAACAAAACAAAGTAATCATATTCATCATCCATGCATAATAATTAATACACCACAAAATAAAACATAAATGATCTAAACTCTCAATCTTCTTCAAGCATTTATGTCTTCATTGTTGTTGTTATTAGAAAACAACAAACTCTCTAATTCCGGTTCATTAAGTGAAAGGTTTGCAATTTCAAGCACACTTGCATCCCACATCCTACTATCACCCTAGAATATGACCCTTGAAAAATGCTTTGACAATAATGACACTTGAAACTAATGTTCTCCAGCTTTTTTATTTGATTCAACCTTTGTAACATACTTTCATAGATAAGCATTATCATCAATTGATTGAGCATGAGAAGAGTCCCCACTAGAGTTAGTATTAGAGTTACTCATCTTTCCCAAAAAAATAAAGCAATGTACACATATTCATTATGAACCAAATTTCTAATCAATAAACATACTCAATTAATAAGAAAAAGGGAGGAGAGGGAGAGAAGAAGAAAAGGGATTTTTTTTTTTGATTGAGAAAGAAAAGGGAATTTGCACACAAATGAAATGAGATGTACGGCTGTTGAAGGTGAGGTTTAGATTTAAAAAAGTTTTGTTACAGTTTTAACCATTCTTTTTTAAAATATTTTAAATTTGTCCACCATAGTTTCAAAAATTACGTTTTGACCCCAGTTTTTATTTTCAAAATTTCAAATAGGTCCACCGTAGTTTCAAAAATTACATTTTGACCACTATATTTATTTTCAAAATTTCATATAGGTCCTTGCCGTGTCTTGACCGTGTCGGAGCCGTGTCTTGACCGTGTCGGCGCCGTGTCTTGACCGTGTCCAACTCGTGTCGGGGCCGTGTCGGAGCCGTGTCGGCGTGTCGGCGTGTCCGACACTCCGACACTCCAGCAATTTGGAGTGTCCGTGCAACATAGGTAGTGGCTCTGTATTGCTCTAGAAGGTCTTCTTGTTCCCTTTTATGTAGAATTATAATTTCCCAGCAATCGTTTCTAGGTCTTCAATGCTATTACATTAACCAACCATATGGGCTATTTGAGGAGCCTTGAGCATTATTCAGAGGGGCACGGATGCTAACGTTTGTAAATTCTAAAAAATGGCTAAGTGTTCAATGAGGTAAAAAAAATGACTAGTTTTCAGAATTTCCCTGCCCTGAAGTCTTCTATTTGGAATTGGATAAGACAACCCTTTTTAGTTTGGCTCATTGATTTGGAAAGGCCTTGCTCTGATTAAGCTAACAAATTAAGTGGCACAAGAGTAATATACAATCTTATACATGTTCCAGTAAAATCCAACTTCTCCAACATCCCAAACTCCAAAGACAATCTCTTCCTACAACATCGATTCTGAGGATATAAATAGGATGAGAATGATATCAAGCATTGCAATCAGCCGGAATCCGTGTGGAACACGAAATACCCAGTCCCCCAACTGAAAGGATTCTGTTGCACATGAATGGGTGCCACCCTTGTTAGGAAAAGCTATAGCTATCTTCACACCCATAGCCTAATTTAGGCTACTACTCATATTCATGCTCGGTGGAAAAGTCAGGTTCTTCAGGTTTTCGTAGTTTTGGCATCTCATCTTTGATCTTTTGAGCTCCCCTTCTAGTGTTTGCAGCAAACCTTGAAGCCAGTAACGTGACCCCGAGATTCATTTTTGCCTGGGAAGGATTTGAACCAACAGAAAGATGTTCTTCTTTCCCTTCCCCAGTCTTATAGGCTACTTTCTCATCCAAAGCAAAGGATTCCCTCAAGCTCAGATCTTTTGCTGTCATCCTTCTCTTGTGGCGTCGCCAAGCAGCCTGTATGAAGCAGGCTGCCCATGTTCTCCAATGGTGAGAGTAAAACCGAAAGGTGTGCTGCAGCTTCTTGCTGTGCAGGCGTCTGAATTGGTTGGCCACAAATTTGAGATCTTCAGCCCGCAATGCAAAAGCTTCAACTTCAGTAAGCGCTTTAACTGTTCGTGTTGAAGAAGGCAAATTAACAGTGGATTTTGGGAGCAAAGCCCATGCAAGCAGCTCCTCACCACAAAAATCCCCAGGTCTTAAAGTTATCGAGTTGAAGAAACCAGTCCGGCCACCATTGGTAGTAGAACTATCCAGAGCACCTCTAATAATGAAGAGCATTTCTGTCACAGGATCACCCTCTCGGACTATGTAAGTGCCTGCCGTGCTTAGGGACGACACTAGACGCTCACATATCGCATCAAGAAGCTGATCATCCATCTGTGAGAAGAAAGGGACCTAAGAAATGAGAAAATAAAGGTTAGTATAATATCACATAAGTAATTACCATTTCATTTCAAAGCATAGGAATCATTGAGGTTTTATATCGGTTATTTGGCCAAATTTATTACATTGTAAGGGGGTTACGCCCCCATGTTGTGCAGTGTTGTTATAGCTCACACTAAATTAGGCCAAGTTCCCAAGCGAATCACAATTATTAGTGAACAAATCAATCTTGAGAAGTGTAGAGAACCCATGCATTTGCCTGTTTAACTTGGTAAGCTATCAACTTTGGCCATAATCCAACATAAAATTGGAACTGGAGCCTTCAGACACCATTTGAAACAGTGTTTTGCTCAAACTATAAAGCTTGCCTTCTAATACATGCTGCACATGCATATACGAGGTACCCAGAAATAGCAGTCCAAAGATCTCTGTGGCGCCACGCCCCATCTAGACCACCCAGAGAATCCTCTGATCCCATTATTTTGGATGGAATATGACAGGATATTGAGTGAGGTTGTTTTTAAGCCCTAAAATAAAAATACTTGGGGAGGATCGTACTCTTCGAACAAGATCTAAGCACAGGTGGCGTTGAATATCACGACGGAGATCAGCAGGTAATCCATGAAGAATGGCTTCTTCATCAACTCCTCGAGTTGCCAGCCACTTGTATTGAACAAAGCGTCGAACACGCCGTCTCAAATCTTCAGGGAGTTGACGATGCTTCATCCATTCCTCAGTGTCTCTTCTCTTAAGCCTCCACTCCTCAAGCCTCACAGTGATAGATTGGAGATAGGTCTACAATTTAAAGACAAGCTCAAAGTATAAATTATCAATTCAACATGCATCAACAGTCATTATTATTAATCTAATGTAGTTGAATCAGAAATATAACTAAATGTAGTTACTAGTCAAAGCATGTCCTGTCAGAAACAATCAGTAACAGAGAAAGTTATCATTGTATGTAATACTGTATAAACTTAACTTTCTAGCCGGAAAATAATAATTAATAAGTTTCCACAAACATCCTTTGAGAGATGTATTTAACGACTAATATGTAAAAAAGGAACACTCAACAGACTTCAAGCAGCAGAAAAGAAATAATAAAAGCAAGAAACAAAGTAAGAAGCCTTTTCCCAATACCTGCATATTCCCTATTAAGTGGGCAAATAATACAAGACCTACAATGGCAATGAGAATGGCAAATGATGTCTCTCCAATAAAAGTGCTTGTTGACAAATTCTGCCCATATGAACTGAGAAAACAAGAATGCAAAGAGATCAATCAAACATTTTTGTTCATTTATTAACAGATTAAAAAATGTTAATATCATAAAGTGGCACTTATTCTGAAATAAGAAAATGAAGAGACTGCCATTTCTTATAGAAAGTTTTCTGTTAGTCCATTGGCATATAAGATATGCTCCAACCACCTACTGTAACCACACCCTAAACCCTACATATTACCAATACCATGCAGCAATCCTTGTCAATCAATGAGCATACAACCAAGGAACCAATGAGTAAGCTGTATATTTCAAAGTAAGATCGGCATTGATCCCTATACATAAGGTGCAGGCCTATTCCAGAAAGCTGAAGCACTTGTTTACCGATTAATAGAGAGTATCAAACTGATAATATTTATTTCGGTTTTCTTTTTCCCAATGCATGCCAGACATATGATTCTCACTAGACTGCAACATAGTATACAAGCTAAACAAAAACATTCTTGGTGAAAGCATGTTGTGTATGTCTCCAGCATGGAAAGCCCATCCTATGATTGTCTAGTTATACCATATTTGGAAAGCACATCTTATGATTGTCTATTAGTTATACCATATTAAACATAGATATATGTAGAAATTACTTTTGGGACAGAAATAGGTAAGAGAGAATACACATTTTCATTGAGATCTTTTCATACTTCAACTGAATTCAGTGAAACTTAAAATTCTTCCACATCTTAAGGTCAATTCTTATTCGCTGCCATTTATCGTTTGACTAACAACCCAATATGCTTTCCAGTTTGGTTCAGTTATGCAATGATGCTCCATATGAAACCTAAGATTGCACAGTAATTTAACAAGGATGTGCACTTATCAATGGTCCCTTAGCCAGAAATCAAAGAAGATATGCAAGCTGCTACCTATGTTAATGTGACAGTTGGAAGACTGACGAGAACATAGTTCTGAAGGCCACACTATACTGGCTGATTGAACTGGGTTAACCGGGAACCAGCTGGCCACTGGTTCAATTTACCACCACAACCCTAGTACTCAATTCATTAACTAAAACCTTTTAAGCAAGAATCACAGAAGAGATGCATGCTGCTGCCTATGCTCATGTGACAGTTGGAAGACGGATGAGATCATAGTTCTGAAAACCACACTAAACTCGCTGATTGAATTGGGTTACCCGGGAACCTGCCAGTTCGATTTACCATGGAAACCCTTTTAAGCAGTTCATCCGCCAAAACATACAAGGGTTGAATAGTCCAAAATAATTCCAGGAGTGGAGTGTTGTTATCAATAACTTGTGAGCCTGAAGCCATCAACCTTTTTTGATCCATGGGCCATTGTTATCAATACCTTTTCCCCTTTTCTCCACCATGAATTAATCTGTCTTTGACTATGCCTCTCCTAAAAGACTTTGCACTCATGTTTATTGCAATTGTTTATTAGTGGCAAGGTTTAATTTCTGTTTTTTTATTCGAATACCATCAATGCATAAAATATTTACTATTAAATTAAACATATTGTTAGACAGAGGGTATAGAAACAGCGCTTTGATGGTTTTAGAGTGTGAAATAATAAGGCATCTAAATCTTCATGAAATCAGACCTTTCTACCTTACAAAGAAAAAACATCATACCTTAGTTGCTGTAAGCCCCACCATAAACAATAGAAGTACTTTGTGATGAAGTTTGCAAAAACAGCATTTTTGCCACTGCACTTTCAAATATGCCATATTTGAAATTGTTATTTGCAGGATTACAATTCTCAAACACTTCTGTACTATTAGTCCATGTCTGGTAACCTTCGCTGTTCAAATTGTCACAATCTAGATAAGAAAGCAAGCATTTTGTGGAGCTTACTTCCTTTTTACAAAATGACTTCCAGCATGAGGTACATCTGTCAATTGATAGCAAATACCATGCCGCTCCTAATACCTGCAACAACAGTAAAATGGCATAGATTAGCATCCTGTTCGCGAACTCAAAGAGAGAGAGAGAGAGAGAGATACATACATGGCTGGCCAGCATGTACAAGAGCAGATTATATGCAGCCCCTGCCCAGGCAGTCTTTGTGACCACTCCAGTTGCTTTGATTATTTGTAAACTTAACGGAAAAATAAGATATAATCTAGGGACATATTGGAGCAGAACAATTAGGGCAAGTGCATTGTTGTTATGATCTGTTTGGGTCCTTCTCGTTGCTGGTATAATAAACCAGATGACTATCTGCACATGATTTTTCAATCAGATATACTTCACCTTTCTCACCCAGGAAAATATTACAACAAAAATTTATGAACTTAACACGCCAGGACAAAGAAAAGGGAATGAGTAGATTGTAGTGTCATCTCATGTTATTGAATCTAGCATTTCTTCCATTATGGACACATGAGTAGGCTACTAAATGTCTTCTCTTAAACAAAGTAATTCACCATCTCCATCTTTGAAGAATAATACTTTATTAGACATTACTTTTTAACGTCCCATATTTATCAGGGTAGAATGGACAGTATCCAATACCTAAACATTTCAACCAGATTTCACAATCTACCTTTCCAATGATTAGCCTGGTATCATCCATGAAGCTTGCAAAAGCTCGCCTCAGACCAAGGGGTGGGTGGCAATCTTTGGCACATCATGATCAAGACATGAATTAGACGGCTTTGGGTTGGGTACAATCATCTTCAAATTGAAATACTGTCAAACTGTTTAACACATATAATAAGCAGTTGTGTTTCAAGCCAACCTGCCTAACCCGAAAATACAAGAATTGACATGTTGAATAATAGGGTCCTGTTGACACGTCTAATAATTGTGTGAAACCTATCACCCACTTAATATGGTCAAAACCCATTTACGAATTCAATTCAACATTAAGATTTTTAATAATAAATATTTCTTTTTTAATGTTAAATAAAATATTTTAAGTCTAGTGTTAATGAAGGATATAGGTAAGATTTCAACAGTGGTGGGTTATTAACGCATTAATGAACAGGTTCATCATGTCCACCAAAATATGGCTCAATTAAACCTGACTAACAAAGGGGTTACGCGTGTTGCTCGTGTTATACGTGTAATAATCATGTCATGTTCATGTTGAGAATATTCCATACCATTAATAATCGTACTGTGTTCATGTCAAACCAATTATTCTAATTCCTGTTCCTCAACCTGACACAAATGAAACACAGAAACCCAAATGGTCACTTCTACTTGACGAGCGGTAATAAACATATTCACTCATAAGGTAGATAGGGACATTAGAAGCCTAAAGTTTACTGGGAAGGAGAATGTTGAATTTACCTAAAAGCACATGAAATTCCTCAAATCTTAAAAAGATTAAGGCATCACTGACAATGTAAACATAATTCATCTGTCAAAGCAAAAATAACCCAATATCGTTGACTGAATCACATTCCCTTTAACTTAAATGCACCAAAAAGCAATCCCTAACCAAAATCATATTTCTTCTATACTATCATATTTATGCAGGCTAAACTATTTTGCTATATTTGGGTGTGCCAATAACTATGTGAGTTACCTGTTTACTAATCTCAAAATTTTACACACTTCATCTTTACAAACTCTTCTTCAGATTAATATTACTTGGATATCCGATGGGTTTATTGCTGCTCATCATCACTTCAGTAATATATAGAGTAGTACTCAGCTAGTCTGGCTCTTTTACATATTCTCTCTCTTGAAAAAATAGAATCTTAAAAAGAAGTAAAAATGAAACCCAAACTTCACATGGTCTTGAGGAGCCATTGTCATTGGAAGGATTCCACAATTTTCTTTCACTCATTGCCTGATGCAGTATAATGTAAACAGAAATGGCAACTAAATAAGAAAATCTACAATGTCTAAAATTGCATAGAATTATATTCCAGAAAAATACCTGAGGAAGGGGCAATGTGGCTATGAGATCAATGAAGAAGTCAGATCTAATATACCTCTGAGCAATCTTCTTTGGGTCCATGACAAGTTCACCCCTCCCGAAGACGCGAGAACTTGGCGCAACATAAGCTGTCCTAAACTTTAAGATCACGTGCAACAAGTAAAAGATGTCTGCAATGGTCCGGAAACAAGTGACAACAATTCGCAACCTCAAATCTGTCTTCACACAAAATGTGTTTGTATTCCCTCCAAGCATGGGCAAGTAAAAATACAATGGATCAACAAAAAGTGCCACCAAGCACGACATAATGAAAACCCGATTCCATTGCAACACGATCTCACTACCCGGGTCAAGTATCCTCTTGCGCCAAGGCTCATGGTCTTCGGGAAACACCTTTGAATGCCGAATGCTGAAAGTTTCAACAAATCTATTTCTGGCCCCAACTAGGCCAGTATCAGATTTAAGCAATGAAGATGATGAAACTTTATATTGAGATGATGACTTTTCAAGCTGAGATGGTTCAGTTCTTTTTCCCCATAAAGATTCTTTATGCCGTTTTTCATGTCGTTTTTCATCTGAATAAAACCTAAACCACATTAAGGTGAGCAGAGTATTAGAGAATGTTGATGCTCAGATTGAGTTAATAGAAAATATTTCCAGGAGTAAGGTAGTCTTCAAAGTTAATTATAGTTCCTACGTGCTGAAGAAATGTGATGAAAAGTTTCAACAAAATTGATGTAAACAAAGGACGCTTTGTAAACTAATGAAAAAAACAAGGTGAAACATATAACAAATTGGACATTAATTTGTCCATATTTCCAGAACAAACAAACAGAAAATTATAGGGAAAAACAATTCCCAGAAAATGATACCAACAACTGATGTTTAAAGTTGTACACGTTTATAGATAGGTAAGACCTACCTAAATCAAGCATATTAAACTATATGCTTAACTGAGAAGAGCTTAGTTTCCACTGGCCCCATCAGACTATAAGCAAAATAAGTTTAGCTGGATTTATAGTTTAGCAAAGCCATAGTTTTCACGGGTCCCATATAGTAAAGAATTCCAGAAATTTTTTATCATATTTTCTCAGTACCCAAACAAGCACTGGAAAAAGAGGGAAAGGAAAAATGGGATTCCCAGACAATTTTAGCAGGTATTTTCTGTCATATTTACCCAGCTCAGTCCTATCTATTTCTTCAGCTCTGTCATCTCAAAGACAAAATAAAAATAAAAACAAAAACAAAAATCCTACACTTTCTGAGCAACCAAACAGAGAGAAAAACTAAATAGATAAACAATTTTAACAAAAAATATATTGTGGGTAATTTACCTGACAAGCTTTTCCTTCCTCAATTCCATGCCAAGGAGAAGGAGAAAGCTGAACCCAACCCTTCACCTGAAACCCCCAAGCATAGCAAAAACAGCACCTCTACAATACCCTTTATGGGATTTTTCTTTTTCTGTGACCAAGTTTGCAAATTTGAGGTTAGCTGAGCACATGAGAGAGAGAAACAGAGGTGAGCTGAGCACACGAGAGAGTGTGAGAGGGGTTTGCTGTGTGACCCATGTGGTGGATATTTGGTTTGAGAGAATCTATTAAGGCGCACTCCGCGAGTCAAGAGAATGAAAGTTTGTGTTCATATTGAAGAAACCAAACAGAAATTAAGCAAGTCAACAAATGTCAACAAATGCGAAAATCAAATCACATTGCTCATATAATTATGGGCAAGGAATAAAATATTCATAATCTCTTCGATATTTCTACGAAATTTTCATATTTTTGGACTACCGATATTTTCGATACCATCGATATTTTAGATATCCATAAACCAAAATATCGATAATATTGATGACATGAACCGAAATATCGATAATATCCCGATATTTCCATCAAAATTTCAGTATTTTTGAACTACCGATATTTCCGATATCATCGATATTTTATTCCTTGATTATGGGTAATGCTAGGCTTACCACATTTATATTACCTCTATAATAGAGGTGGAGCCCACCAATACTATGGGCCCACCGAACCAATACAACAGGACCCACCTCTATTAGAAAGGTGGTATGAAAAATGTGGTAAGCCTATCATTTTCCTATAATTATTTATCCCCCATTGACGAATGTGGAATTCTCTTTTGGGACTTGATGATGCCGTGGCAAACGCTATTTACTATTGGCGATGGTGGACAAGGATTGTTTTAAATTAGAGGTTTGGATTTTGATAATTATTTTGTTTTATTTTATGAATAAACAAAACTATATTCTCTGTTCTATTTGACACATGGTTGCGACAATTGTAATGACTCGTCTAGTGCTACTCAATTTGAAGACTACAATCCACTATGTGACTCACTAATTTTATTAAATATGATGCATTATATTAACGACATCTATATTATGATTCTACTTTATAATATGTGCCGTGCACATTATGTTTCTATAACTCATTAATTGTAGGTGAAAGAGATGAAGTTTACGAATGATGTCAGGAGATAGTTATCTCAAATCATCTTGCAAGAAATCATCTTCTTCTTCGCCCTCCAGTTGTATTTAATCATCTTCAGCATTCTGAGTGATATCTTAATTAGGTTTCTCAATTCTGATTGGATTCTCCGCATTTGGAAGTCTTTCCCAGTCTTTCTTCTCATCAGAATCGATCCGCATAAATCACATTGCTTCCTGGTCGAAGGTAAACTCATTAAAATTCTCTTAAAAAATGGTGCCCCTATGTATGTTGTAAAAGTTTGTTAATAGCAAGCATTGTGTTCTTAGTATGAAGATACTAGCACATCTCACAATAAGTGAAACTAAATATGCACACACATGCACACATACGTTCCGCAGATAGTTAAAGATTTGCACACATATGAAGTCTATAATTTACCTTGAAGTATGAATATTTCATTTGAGAACATTTTAGTTGTGCATGGGTCCATTTGTAGCAACAATACTGAGAGGAAACATGATTATTTGGACATTCCTGATGGTTCTAGCTGGGGTGATCATATCCAGTTGCTACAGATCTATGAGTGATGGCATCAAACTGACTATGACATTGATTGGTGCGAGGATTATCAGTTGCAGGCACCTTTTTGTACTACGTATAAGAAATCTAATATAAGTGAGAGAATCTCGTCAAAATTCTTATGCATTATATTAACGACATCTACATTATGATTCTACTTTCTAATATTGTAGTGCACATTATGTTTCTATAACTCAATGATTGTAGGTGAAAGAGATGAAGTTTATGAAGGATGTCAGGAGACAACTATCTCAAATCATCTTGCAAGTAATCATCTTCTCCTTCGCCCTCCAGTTGTATTTAATCATCTTCAGCATTCTGAGTGATATCTTAATTAGGTTTCTCAATTCTAATTGGATTATCAGCATTTGGAAGTCTTTCCCAATCTTTCTTTTCATCAATATCGATTCGTAGAAATCACATTGCTTCCTGGTCAAAGGTAAACTCATTAAAATTCTCTTAGAAGATGATGCCCCTATGTATGTTATGAAAGTTTGTGAATAGCATGCATTGTGTTCTTAGTCTGAAGATACTATTACATCTCACAAAAAGTGAAACTAAATACGCACACACATGCACACATACGTTCCCGCGGATAGTTAAAGATTTGCATACCTCTGAATTCTATAATTTACCTTGAAGTATGAATATTTAATTTGAGAAAATTTTAGTTGTGCATGGTTCCATTTATAGCAACAATACTGAGTGGAAACATGATTATTTGGACATTCATGATAGTTCTAATGGGGTAATCATATCCAGTTGCTACAGATCTATGAGTGATGGCATCAAACTGACTATGACATTGATTGGTGTGAGGATTATCAGTTGCAGGTACCCTTTTGTCCTATGTATAAGAAATCTGATATGAGAGAAAAAATCTCGTCAAAATTCTGATGCATCATATTAACGACATCTATATTATGATTCTACTTTCTAATATATGTAGTGCACATCATATTTCTATAACTCATTGATTGTATGTGAAAGAGATGAAGTTTACGAAGGATGTTAGGAGACAGCTATCTCAAATCATCTTGCAAGTAATCATCTTCTCATTCGCCCTCCGGTTGTATTTAATCATGTTTAGCATTCTGAGTGATATCTTAATCAGGTTCCTCAATTTTGATTGGATTATCCACATTTGGAAGTCTTTCCCAGTCTTTCTTCTCATCAGAATCGGTCCGCAGAAATCACATTGCTTCCTGGTCGAAGGTAAACACATTAAAATTTTCTTAGAAGATGGTGCCCCTATCTATGTTGTGAGAGTTTGTTAATAGCATGCATTGTGTTCTTAGTCTGAAGTTACTAGCACATCTCACAATAAGTGAAACTAAATACACACATACATTCCCCCAAATAGTTAAAGATTTGCATACCTCTGAAGTCTGTAATTTACCTTGCAGTATGAATATTTCATTTGACAAAATTTTAGTTGTGCATGGCTCCATTTGTAGCAACAATACTGAGAGGAAACATGATTGTTTGGACATTCCTGATGGTTCTAGCTAGGGTGATCATATCCAATTGCTACATATCTATGAGTGATGGCATCAAATGGACTATGACATTGATTGGTGTGAGGATTATCAGTTGTAGGTACCCTTTTGTACCATGTATAAGAAATATGATATAAGAGAGAGAATCTCGTCAAAATTCTGATGCATTATATTAACGACATCTACATTATGATTCTACTTTCTAATATATGTAGTGCACATTATGTTTCTATAACTCAATGATTGTAGGTGAAAGAGATGAAGTTTACGAAAGATGTCAGGAGACAACTATCTCAAATCATCTTGCAAGTAATCATCTTCTCATTCGCCCTCCAGTTGTATTTAATCATCTTCAGCATTATGAGTGATATATTAATTAGGTTTCTCAATTCTGATTGGATTATCTGCATTTGGAAGTCTTTCCCAATCTTTCTTTTCATCAATATCAATCCGTAGAAATCACATTGCTTCCTGGTTAAAGGTAAACTCATTAAAATTCTCTTAGAAGATGATGCCCCTATGTATGTTGTGAAAGTTTGTTAATAGCATGCATTGTGTTCTTAGTCTGAAGATACTAGTACATCTCACAATAAGTGAAACTAAATACGCACACACATGAACACATACGTTCCCACGGATAGTTAAAGATTTGCATACCTCTGAAGTCTGTAATTTACCTTGAAATATAAATATTTCATTTGAGAAAATTTTAGTTGTGCATGGTTTCATTTGTAGCAACTATACTGAGTGGAAACATGATTATTTGGACATTCATGATAGTTCTAGCTGGGGTAATCATATCCAGTTGCTACAGATCTATGAGTGATGGCATCAAACTGACTATGACATTGATTGGTGTGAGGATTATCAGTTGCAGGTACCTTTTTGTACTATGTATAAGAAATCTGATATACGAGAGAGAATCTCGTCAAAATTCTGATGCATCATATTAACGACATCTACATTATGATTCTACTTTCAAATATATGCAGTGCACATTATATTTCTATAACTAATTGATTGTAGGTGAAAGAGATGAAGTTTGCGAAGGATTTCAGGAAACAGTTATCTCAAATCATCTTGCAAATAATCATCTTCTCATTCGCCCTCCGGTTGTATTTAATCATCTTCAGCATTGTGAGTGATATCTTAATCAGGTTCCTCAATTCTGATTGGATTCTCCGAATCTGGAAGTCTTTCCCAATATTTCTTCTCATCAGAATCGATTCGCAGAGATCACATTGCTTCCTGGTCGAAGGTAAACTCATTAAAATTATCTTAGAAGATGGTGCCCCTATGTATGTTGTGAAAGTTTGTTAATAGCATGCATTACGTTCTTAGTTTGAAGATACTAGCACATCTCCCAATAAGTGAAATTAAATATGCACACAAGTGCATAGATACGTTCCTCGATAGTTAAATATTTGCATGCCTCAAGTCTCGTAATTTACCTTGAAGTATGAGTATTTCATTTGAGATAATTTTAGTTGTGCATGGCTCCATTTGTAGCAACAATATTAAGAGCAAACATGATTATTTGGACCTTCATGATGGTTCTGGCTGGGGTGATCATATCCATTTGCTACAGATCTACGAGTGCTGGTATCAAACTAACCATGACATTGATTGGTGTGAGGATTATTAGTTGCAGGTACCTTTTTGTACTATGTATAAGAAATCTGATATAAGAGAGAGAGAATCTCGTCAAAATTATGATGCATCATATTAACGACTTCTACATTATGATTCTACTTTCTAATATATGGAGTGCACATTATATTTCTATAACTCATTTATTGTAGGAGAAAGAGATGAAGTTTGCGAAGGATGTCAGGAGACAGCTATCTCTAATAAACTTCTCATTCGCCCTCTCGTTGTATTTATTCATATTCAGCATTGTGAGTGATATCTTCATCAGGTTCCTCAATTCTGATTAGATTCTCCACATCTGGAAGTCTTTCCCAGTATTTCTTCTCATCAGAATTGATCCACATAAATGACATTGCTTCATTAAAATTCTCTTAGAAGATGGTGCCCCTATGTATGTTATGAAAGTTTGTTAATAGCATGCATTGTGTTCTTAATCTGAAGATACTAGCACATCTCACAATAAAACGACCAATGTATTAAAAATCGAAAATATAGTCGAAATTTCGGCAAAATTTTGCTGATTTTGGAAGCCTGAAATTATCGGGAGGGGACAATTTGTTTTCATAAATTTTTCAAAAATTTCGGCTGCGATATTTCCAGTCAATTTCTCAATGAAAATGGGGATAATATCAAAGCTGCAACAGGCGCCCCTGGGGTTCGAACCCCTGCCCTGCTGCTACTTTGGTTCCTTCAACTTTCCACTACGCTGTTGCTTCAGTTGTGATTAATATCTATCAAAACTCATATTTATATATGTTTAAAATAGCTGTTTTTGAAAATAAAAATTGAACTACTCCCCACGTTTCAACCTACACTACTTACCCTACCATTCAACCACTCACCTCACCTAACTAATTAGTTGTAGTCCTATTTCTATACATACAAATAAAAACAAATGGTCCCATCCTATCTCCCATGCCATCTCTTTCTCAACATCTTTGCAAAACATTGTGAGGTAAGTTTACAAACTTATATTTATATTAATGTAATTTATTAAAATAAAAAAATAATACTTGCATGTTAATTCTTTGAAGTAATTAAGTAATGTTGTATAATTATTCCCTAGGATAATTTTAATATGTTTAATATTATTTATTATTTTATTATCTAATTTGATTATTATTCATTATTAGGTTTTATTATTCCATATTATTTTCATAATTACTTAAATTCCTACCATTATTTTCTCATTCATTATTCCAAATTACTTACATTTCTACTTAAATTCCTAGTAAGTTATTCTCATTCATTATTGTTATTTAATTTGCATGTTTATTATTATCTATTCCAAATGTTTGGTGGTATTATATTTTTCTTATGGACAACGTCAACCAATCTCGGATTCATATGGGTGGCATGTTAACAATTATATGGAAAACTATTTTGGGGATTTATCATTTAATAACTACTCTTCACAATACAGTCACTATACAAATAGAGATGATGAAAATAGTGAAAAAATTGAACCTTATAGGAACTCTATGTGGTACTAAGTCACTAATGTATCTTACAATGCAATGTATAAAGTGTAAAATATTGTAGTAAATCATTATATATAAATGATTATGGTGTGTTTAATATTCTTTCATTAATTACAACATATTTTCTATAGTCACAGTGTTTGTCAGCTCGCTATATAATCAACTTAAATCAGTTCAATCCACCATGCAATGCATTTCCTTCCAATTTTTTGTGATAAACTAATAGATAATTGACTAAATAAACATTCTCTAAAGTTTCAATAAAAATTTCCAAGTTTTTCTTACAATTTCCGTGGTTTTTATCCAATTTTTTTCGATATCGATATTTTCCCGATATTTCCATCTATATTTCCGTGTTTTTGAACCCCCGATATTTCCGAAACCTCCGATATTTAATTCCTTGAAAACGACACTTGTATTAATAGCCAAAGCTTTGAGTAGTGTGTTTTTAGTCTGAAGATGCATTGTGTTAATAGCCAAAACTTTGAGTACTGAGTTTTTAGAATTCTAAAAGTGACACTTGTATTTGTCTTATCTTTTATTCTAAGTGCATCCATCCAGTGTGCTAAAACGAGATGATGAGGAGAAGTTACCGGACTATGTTTTGTATCGAGACATTGCAACTTCCTGCTCAAACTGTCCATACATGTGTACTGTATGTGCCATGAATATTGCTTGGGTCACACATTTTGGACAAACTCAATAAAATAAATATTTACAAGCTGAGGTAAGCTAGTTTTCATTGAACACAATTCTAAGTTGAAAATGATTTTGTTGCTAATTCCAAGTCGCATTGAACATTTTCGAGCTTGAACATTTTTCCTCATATGCAGTGGTAAGATTAGTCGTATTGAAGAGCATAGAGGAAGCTATGTCTGATTTCCAAAGGAAGTGTTTTGAGAGCTTCTACAACTGATAACTATGGAACCCTTTTCTAACCAATTCCCCATCCCTGAAACCAAGCTAAGGCTACCGACTCCCTAACTCCCAAATCAATATCATATCTATTAGAAAGCAATTAATATCCCCATCATTCAGGAAATAGAATAGGCATGTTATTTGTGTAATTGATTTACTTTATTTTCTTACCTTTGATGTATAGTTGCACCACTAGTTTAGTTGTTAGATTGTAGGGAACTCTCTGTTTAAAGAAGGTTGTTCATATCAATACAATTCATATTGGCAAATTATTTTTCCTACCAGACTTTTACATGGTATTAGAGCAGGGAAAACCCTAACTCCTTTTTTCTCTTACTGTCAAAACCTTCCTCGCATCACACGACTTATCTTCTTTCTCTCTTTGGTTCGTTAACTCTTTACCATGGGTAACGACAAAGATGTTGAATCTACAGTCAAGGATGGAAGTAAGAGCGATACCTCCAATCCTCACTTCATCCATCACTCCGATCACCCTGGGATGGTTATTACCTCCAAGCCCCTTAATGGAAACAACTATGCGAAGTGGTGCCATTCTATACGTATCTCCTTCAGCGCAAAGAACAAATTGGGATTTGTGGACGGTTCCGTTAAGGTGTCATCACAAGCATGAGATCCAACCAACCATTCCTTACGGTAGCATTGCAACGACATGGTGCTTTCATGGCTTCTCAACTCCTTCGACCAGACATTGCAAATAGTGTGCTCTACTCCACCACAGAACATGAGATTTGGCAAGACCTTGAAGAACGGTTCTCTCAAAGCAACGTCCCAAGGATTTATCAAATTTGGAGTGACATCGCCTCCCTTACCCAAGGGCAGATGTCCGTCGTTGCTTACGACACCAAGATGAAGGCCTTGTGGGAGGAGCTTGCATCTTACAACGACTTGTCAGATTCCTCATGCGGATGAAGAAACATGTCGAGCGAGAATAGAGGAATGCATTGATGTAGTTCCTTATGGGCCTCAATGAGTCGTATAGGGCTATTAGAGGACAAATCTTGTTGATGTAGCCTTTGCCAACTTTGCGTAAGGCCTATTCGTTGATCTCTCAAGAGGAGAAGCAGCGAGAGTTAGGCTCATCTTCTCGTGTTGTCGACGACGTTGCAGCCATGGCGGTACGCAGCAACCAGCTGCCTCCCAATCACGTCGACGACGTTATAGCAATGATGGTACGCAGCAACCAGTTGCATTCCAATTCCAATAGGCCACCGCTTCAGTGTTCGTATTGCGATCAGCCCCACCACACTTTGGAGACCTGCTGGAAGCTTAATGGCTACCCTTCAGGCCACCGCTTACACAAACCCGTCTGGCAGTCAGGGGCGGATCCACAGAGGAGCAAGGGTGGTCAATTGACCCCTGCAACCTCTGAAATCCTCCATTAAAGCAGCCAAACTTGACCCTCGCAAGGTGTTCGATGAAATGCCCCAAAGGGGCAACATGTGCAGCTCCAGCCTTTGCGCAGCGCAGCTGCCTTGCGCGCAGCGCGCGCATCCTTCTTTTTTTTCATTTCGCTCGACGTCAAACGACGTCGTTCCACTTAAGTTTTTTTTTTTAAAACCTGGCCAAAACGACGTCGTTTTGGCACGGTTAACAAAAACACACGAATTCTTGCTCTGCTGCCCGATAATTCCCCCCCTCCCCAAATGAGTTTTAACTCATCTCTCACTTCTCAAGTTCTCAACCCTAAATCCCCAACCCCCAACTAAACCAACCGTCACCCAATTCAACGGTGGAGATTTGTTAGTTTTTAGAAAGAAGATGCTTTCTATTTCAGCCAATTTTTTGGCGCCTCTCTGTTCTGAGCTTGCAGGGGATTTGGTGGGCTTGCTGCTTGCCATTGTTACTCTGCCTGGTGCTTGATTCAATGGTAAATGCCTTTTCTTTTGGGTCTAAAATTTGATTCAGATCAATGGGTTTTTGTTTTCCTGTAAGTTGTGTTCTTGTTTAGTTGGTGGTGGTGATATAAGAACTTGTTGCTCTCCTGTGATGATTGGATTCTGTAGATTGTTAAGAATGATGCATTTGTGTTGTACTGTTCCAAGAAAATGTTGATGTTGGATAACTAGTTTCTTTATTTTTCTTTTGTTTGAAATTATACAAATTTTGTTTGTGCTTGCTTGCTTTTGTTTTATTTTTATTTTTCTGTTGGATTACATTCCACATTTGAGTGGATGGGGTTTCCTAGATGGTATCTTTGTGTTTTTTTGGTCGAAGATGGTATTTTTGTTTCTTGGACTTAGTTGTTCCATTTATTTTTCCGAATTTACGTAAATGGAAATGTGGTTTATGTTCTGTTGATGCAAAAGATGAGTCTTTGAAACCAGAAGTTGGTGCTGCTTGATGCTGATTTTGATACTTTTAGATTTAATTAATTTTCCTACTCATTGATTATAAATTCTTGGGTTTGTGAGATATTGATTATGAATAAATCTATCTTCCTTATTAGTGATTCTTTTTCATTTTGACATGAGCAGGCCACTTCACCAGAAGTTATTTATATCCATTGAGTGATGTGCAAATTGATGGTTTTGAGAGTCCTAATTTAACATAAAAGTATAGCCCTAAAGTTAGATTATATCTTGGTTGTGTTAGATTATATCTTGGTTAGAAGTCATTTTTATGGGTATATTTTGTATAAATTTTTTTTTAACCCTTTAGACGTTGACCCCTGGAAGGAAATTTCCTGGATCCGCCACTGCTGGCAGTGGACATAATAAGCATATAAGAGCTCTTGGGCTTAGCCTTTATTTGTTACCAAAACAAAATTGCACGTCTGATCTTGAATAGCTAAGGCATCTAAAAATCCAGAATTTACCAAATCATACCAATTATAACTTTGCACCCATTTCCACTTATCAACAATGTTTATAGTTGATATGGGTTTCTATTTATCAAATTTACTAATAACAAAAATTCTGAGCACAAAAAAGATACGTGATATTAAGAGAAGGATGTGTGTATAGGAAGAAAGGGAGGAGGAAAAGAAGAAGAAGAAGAAGAGAATAGGAAGTGGAAAATAAGAATAAGCAGAGAAGATACATCAATGTAAGAAGGAAACAAAAATGAGAGAGGGTGAGAGCAGATGCCACACAATAAGTGTTATGGTTAGTTTTTTTTATTTTTATTTTTATAGCTGGAATGGGAAGTATTAAGTATATTGATTATTTAAGTGTTTATATATCGGGCCGGGTTCGGGGATGGGGATGCCAATATCATCCCCGCCTCATATTCGACGGGGATTTTTTTAAATTCAGGGATCCCCGTACTCAATCCCCATTCTGCCCCAAAATCTCCCCCCATTATGGCCGGGAACCTGACCCGACTGGGATTTCTGCCATCCCTATCAACCACCCAGGCTCTTCTTTGGTTTAGGGCCCTTTCTTCTTCCTCTTCCTCCACCACTACTACCATTTTTAGAAATAGAAAGCATCAAAATAGCCCAATAAAGACTCAAAGATTCTTGAGCAGTTCATACTCAGAAAACTCAAACTTTTGCAATTGTATTATGTGTAGAGTTACAAAAGTATACTTCCTATATGTTATTTGTGTTGTAGCTGCTAAGACTGGAAGAGAAGGTTCAAAGCCCAAGCATCCACGAGCTCTTGTCCTATGTACCAATACATGATACAGCGGTAGGGGAGCCTAATAGGAAACAGATTTTATCCGTTGCAAAAGCAAAATTTTAGCATGGTGAACTATAACAATCGAGGGGAAGCACACAAACATCTGACTTGGCATAGGAAACGGATTTTAAATTACATTTAAAATAAAAAGTAATTTTAATATATTGAATTGTGATAGAGTGTATTAGGATGTATGAGGGGTATTTTTGGTAGTTAAATAAGGTGTATTTAGTTAATAATATATTTTTATTTAAATATTATAGTGTACTTAAATCATAGGGTGTATTCAGTTAATTTTAGGATTCATTTAACAACACTCACATACATTTAAGTTAAGGAAAAGAACAGAACCATCATATTCAAAAGTTGCAAAGACTGGGATTTTCACACAGATCTGTACAGGTATCATTTGTACAAAGTTGGTCGTATCGTTAGCTCTTTATACCATTATAACAAAATGTCGAGGCCCATTTAAACCTAAGTACTGATGCAATCACAGCACATGAGCAACCTAATTTCTACCCGTAACTTTTAGATAAACCCTTCAAATGATTTCTGAACCTGTGCAAACTTTGGCTGAGTTGATGAAGCTGCAGCAAGGCCCTGAACTAACTTGATCACATCAACTGTTTCATCAAGATAGTATTTTGCCATGCTTGGTTTTTGACCAACAGTGCAGGCAAAAACTTCTGCTATGGCTGGCACGGAGGGATTGGAAGATGAATGCACAATACTCTTAAACATGTCTTCATCCGACCGGTCATCCCCGATGCACAATAGAAAATCCGGTGGCTTCCCTACTTTGCATCGTCGAGATGAGATTCTGCACAACTATGCCTTTGCTCACACCCTGAAATCACACAGACCGTCCATTACAAATTACAATGAATTCATAAGTCCCACAGGAAAATATAAACGAATTGAAATGACCCTTCAACATTTTCGACTAACAAAATGAATTTTTCATCTCCTAATTCCTAAACTACTGATGGCTGGATGTATCGAAATGTTTAATACGATGCAAACCTGCGGTTTCACTTCGACAATGTGTTGGCCCCTTTTAACCACTACAGGTTCATTGATTAGCACACTCTCTAGATGATCACGAAGCTCTTTGGCCTGGGAAGAGCCAAAATGAGGATCGGCATCTTGATGATGCCAGACCAATGCACTTTCTTTCTGCTCTATGAAAGAGCCATCAGTTGCTTCGGTGTATGGCTCCATAACAGGCAGTACAATGTTTTTCCAACCGAAGTCCATTGCTAAGGTACAAGTCTCCCAAGGAGAATCCTTAGCCCACCTGCAAAAACAGAAATAATCAATTAAGAGACAACGCAAATGGTGGCCATATATGTAATGAGCAAAGAAACACATTTCACCTAGTTAAGTAGCCATGTTCTGCTGACAACCCCAATTTCTCACAAAGAGAAAACCACTTGCTGAGAGAATCCTTCTCTCTGCCACTCACAATGAAAACCACGTTTTTCGGATCGTTGCATAAGCAATTCAAAACCGAAATAACTTCACTGCTGGGGGCTTTGTCGACCGAAGCCTGAGGCATCATAGTGCCATCATAGTCCAACAAAATCAACCGGCTATTTGCATTTTTGTAAGCATGGGCAATGTGATCCACAGAAAGCTTCTTGAAGTTAGGTCCTAAAGCAACAACTCTGAATCCCAAACCCAAACCAATGCCCCAGCACCGCCTGCGGTAATGCTCTCTACAAGCTCTCTCAAGGTCTTGATCGAAGCTTCGCGCCCAATACGCAACATCATGAGAGCTAATATACTTGTAATGCTTGTCGTGGCGAAACTGTTTCTCTGCCTCCGGCATTGTGGTGGCCAAGTTTATTGCGTCAGAAACGGCATCGATGTTCCATGGATTGACGCGGATTGCACCACTGAGAGATGGAGAACAGCCAATGAATTCAGACACGATGATGACACTCGTTTTAGGCCTATCTGCCTCATCAATCCCCAATGCCCTGTCCAAAACAGGGCTGCCCTGCCTACAAACAGTATACTTGTAAGGCACCAAATTCATACCATCCCTCACAGCATTTACCAAACAGCACTCCGAAATGGCATAGTATGCAGCCTTCTCTTGCGTCGTAAGCGGGCCATTAATGACAATGATCGGCTGGTACCCCGGTTCGCCATACCTCTGATTGATTTCTTTTGCAATAACACTGGTCTCATTCAGCACATCCTGCACATCCTTACCCCGACTTCGCGCCGGGTTTGTTATCTGCACAAAAACCACTTTCCCCCTCAAATTCTGATGCTCCTCCAGAAGCTGCCTCATTGCCAGAAACTTCAAACTAATCCCCTTAAACAAGTCCAAATCATCCACCCCTAAAATCACAGTCTTCCCCTCAAATTCCTCCTTGAGTTGCTTCACCTTCGTGGCAGTATCCTCGAGCGACAAAACAGATTGAAGCTGATCCATATGAATCCCAACAGGCAGCATCTTAATACTCACAGTTCTTCCATAATATTCCAAACCCATGTAGCCCCTTTTGAACTCATAATGAAGACCCAACATTCTGCTGCAACATGACAGAAAATGCCTTGCATAATCAAATATATGGAAACCAATCAGATCACAATTCAACAAGGCCCGAAGAATCTCTTCGCGTACCGGTATCGTCCTGTAAATCTCCGAAGAAGGAAAGGGACTATGCAGAAAGAAACCAAGCTTAACACGATAATACCTCTTCCTCAAGAAAGTAGGCAACACCATCAGATGATAATCGTGGATCCAGACGAAATCCTCATCTGGGTTCAATACCTCTATGATTCTATCGGCAAAGGCCTTGTTTGCCGACACGTACGCCTGCCAGAGTGCACGGTCGAACCGTGCACCGTGGCTCGGCGTCATGGGCAGCATGTAGTGAAACAGAGGCCAGAGATAATGCTTACAAAACCCATGATAAAACTTGTTCTGCACGTCTATAGATAAGAAGGTGGGGACACACCGAAACTCGTGGAGAAGCAAACTCGCCACTTCGTCTTGCTCCGATGGGTCGATCTCGGCCTTCAAGCAGCCGACGTACAAGACCTCCACGTCGGGCTTGAAGCCGTCTCTGAGTTGCAGCACCAGGCTGTCATGGTCCAATTCAAAAGACCACTTACTAGTTTTCGCGTCGCGAGAGGCTCGAATGGGCAGCTGGTTGGCGACGATGATTCTCCGCTGGTGCGGAACAGGGGAATCGGCCCGGACGTCGTCGTTTTGGTGGTTGTCGTCGGTTTCGAACTCCGATATGACTCGGGGGACTGTCATGAGTTTTGGGATCCGAGTGGCAGGCCAGAAATCTTCGATGGGATCCAAATTCAATAAATCAAAGCAGGATCTCGATAGCATACTCGGAAACAATGGCACCCAAGAAAGCTTTTTTTTTTTTCCCTCTGTCTTTTGTTTTAGAAAAAGAATTTAACAATGGTGTTGTGATTTTTGATTTGGGTGTGTTGAGTTTAAATGTGGGTGTTGCAGACGAAGATGAATCTTGGAGTTAAGGAAACGAAAGATGATGTTGATTCTAATTCCATAAATTCTAAAACGAGCTCTTGTTTTCTCTAGAGAGAGAAGAGAGAGAGAGAAAAACAGAGTAAGTAAATTAGTGATTTTTAAGGATAAGAACGAAAGTGAATGCGTTATGTATGGGTACGTAAAAGGAAATGTTTTGGACAGTGTGGATTAAGTGGATCACCGGATAATCCTGATCACAATCAATGCACTCGAGCGTTATTTTTGACCAATAATATTATGCCATGTAGAAATGTTATTACATGTGTCATAATATTATTAGTTGGATATAACAAAATAGTATTATCATTAATTCATGGAAGATGGAAGTGTTTATCTGCAATGCAAGCCCTAACTAATAACTAGGCCTGCTATGAAGTTTTAATTTTCATTAATTTGTTTTCTTTTTAGGATTTTGTTTTCAATTTGTTTAAGCCTGCTAAATAAAGAGTTTTGAATGCTTTTCTATCTTCTTATTTTTTTTAATATCCAACATTATTCACATCCAATTTAGATAATGTGACTGAATGAGGGCCACATTGATTTGAAATTAACTATGTTGAAATTAATACAATAAATAATACCAAAAATTAATAGAATAGATAAATAAGAGAACAATTGCCAAATTCCTTTTTTTTTCCATCAGATTAATTAGGATACTTTTTTTTTCATTTGATTGCTATTTCCATATTTTATCATTGACTTTTTTTTAGAGATATTTTATCATTGACTTTAAATTTTGAATTTGAATATATATATTTCTCAGTAGTCGCTCATTAGAAATAAACTATATTATATTGATAATAATAATTTTCAAATGCATAATTTAGAGAATCAAAGTTTTGGCCAATATATGGAAACAAAGTTAAGTCAAAGCTAATTAGAGAAACTACTGACAAATCCCTTTTTGGCCTTTTGCATTAGATTATTTAGATTATACTTTATTGCTATTTCTGTAATTGCACTCGAGTTCGAATCTCTCTCTCTCAGTTTAGATTAGATTAAAATAGAATATCATTTATATAAATAAATAAAACTCTAAATCATTTTTGTTGCATTAATAATTGTTTCATTTAAAATGTTGAGAGATATTCATGATCGAAAGGCCCACCAAAGAGATTTGTTTTGAGCTTAGCAAACTTTCTTATTTAATAATGGCATTTAAGTTGAGGCTCTGGGATAATGCCTGCCAACAAAAGTCACTTTTCGAACCCAATCAGAAAAGTTTGTGACCGGATCATATACAATATCAACGATTAGATAATTCAACAACTTTTCACCAATTTGAATACTTTCAAACATGGGAATATTATTTAGGTATTTCCCATCTTTGTCTTTTTTGGACTGGAGTGTTGTTCATACTTGCCTTGGTTGCTGGTTTTCTTTCGGCTAAGACTTCATATATAATATATATATATATATATATATATATATATATATCCTTGATTTCTTGGACGAGGCCGCTGACACAGACTTCATATATTTAGGTTTTTCTTCAAAAGCTCATGTTGATCCTCTCAATATATATATTAAACTAAAGCAAGATAAAGAAAAAAGCACGGCACTGAAATTTCCAAGGGAGAAGCGTGCTATTTAGATGGAGTGATTTTCTGATCATGTCAAGACTAAATAAAAAATAAAGGAAGAAAAATAAATGAATTACGAATAGCTTGTTTGTATACGGTCATTTCAAATCCATTTTAAATATCTTTTTGCATTTTAAACAAATTTAACGTTGTTGTCAAATTTAAATCCTTTCTTTTGAATACCTCCATTCAAAAACTTTAGATAATAGAATACGCTGGAAACCCGATCATGAATTAATATTTTTAAACTTTGCGTGGCACACTGTCTTTATAAGCATAGACAATTTCCTGATTAACAAAGTGTTTTGTAGGTACATCAATCTTGGTGTCCTTTCATCATTCCAATTTGTGCCGCATACTTTTGTCCAAATTACATGCTTATCCTGAACATTAACACCAAAAAGAGAAGAATAAAGATAAGCTCTCCATCCGTCATCTGCCTTGTTCCAAGTTCCAACCTTCTCTTGAGGCTTTTATTTGGAGCTTACGTAAAAGCAAGGTCTTAAATATAGAAGGTTTCGGAAATATCGATGGTTCAAAAACACGGAAATATCGATGGAAATATTGAAAAAATATCGATATCGATAAAAATTGGATAAAAACCACAGAAATTTTGATAAATACATGGAATTTTTAATGAAACTTTATAAAAAGTTTATTTAGTCAATCATCTATTATTTTGACACGGAAATGCATTCCATAGTATGTTTGAGTGATTTAAGTTAATTATATTGCGAGTTGACAAATGCTGTGACTTAGAAAATTTGGAGTAATTAATGAAAGAAAATTCAAAACCCTCTAGTAATTTATTTATCATTTTTACTACAATATTTTACATTTTATAAATTGTATGGTAAGATACATGAGTAACCTTATTTCACGTTATTCACTGAACATGGTACACATTCTTATATTTATTATTTATAAAAAAAATGGAAAAATAATTAAAGATGTAAACCAACTTGATTTGTCATGAAAATTAGGCACTTTACCATGCTAAAAAAATAATAGTGAAGATTGAAAATTAACTAAGAACATAAATAAAGTTATCTAAGGAAGAATTAAATAGGAAATAAACAAAAAAAATTATAGAGATTTAAGTAATTAAGTAATTAAGTAACTGATCAACAATATAAAACAATAAGTAATTATGTTAATTTTTATTTTGAGAAACAAACAGCTCACACAACGTATATAAATACTAGTTTTCATACATAACAATCACAAAGTGATCACTGGTATGGTGGTAAAGTGGAAAGAGAAGAACCAAGAGGGCAGGGGTTCGACCCCTTGGGGTGTTACCGCGCATTGGATCTTTTTTTTTTCTTTTTTTTTATATTTTTAAACCGACCTTTGACCAAGGGATTATCTCCCCATCTCTCATTTCACTCTGTCTTGAGCCCAGAGCCAAACGGCTCTCTTCGTCCATTCGCTCATCAGAACCCACATGGGTTGGCTTGCATATGTCTAGTCATTACTCTCAAACCACAAAATCTCTCTCGTCTCCATTACTTCTCGTTTATTCAACGCTGCATTTCATCTCAAGAACACATTTGCCTCAAAAGCCACAGCGCTCCCTCCTTCATTTTCCATCTGCATACACGAGCTCGCATCACCAGCGCCGCCAGCTTACCCAATCCGGTGTGCCAGAGCAGATCTGTCCGCGCTCAAACTACAGATCTGGTATCTGGTCCTGACTTTTCGATTTGCTTATTTATTTCGGTCCAACATATCTGATACCTGATATCCAATATATGTGTTTCCCTTGTGTATTATCACCATTTTAAGAGAGAAATTGAACGGAAATATCCCCGAAATTTCGCCAGCGATATTTCCCCGAAATTTCGGCGATATTTTCGAAAAAATTACAAAAAAAACTTGTACTCTCGCGATAATTTCGGTGCCCCAATTTCAGCGATATTTCAGCGAAAATTTCAATTTTTTGTTCCTTGCGTAAGTTAATATCTCAACAAGAGACATGAAAATGACAAAAAAGTTTATATAAATATTCCTTAAAGACCAGTCAAAATCAGTTGCTTGCAATCGCGCATGGATAAGTACTCCAGCATTATATTAGGAGCAATGCTAGCAACCTTCTCTCTAACCTTCTCTTTGGACCTTCTCCCTTTTTCTCATGACATGTGTCATTTTTTACACTTAAAAAAATGGAGATTTTGACATAAAGGTTGTCTAATGTATTAATGACATTGTTTTAAGTGTAGAAATTGACACGTGTCATGAAGAAAATGGAGAAGGTCCAAAAAAGAAGGTTAGAGAGAAGGTTGCTAGCATTCCCCTTATATTAGATATTAAACAGCAACTATAGTTCTTCAACTTTAAATTACAGAAATCATTTACAATTTATATCGAGTTAACACTCTCTCTCATGTATAGCCGGTTTTAGATATATTGATATATGCAAAAACAAACAATTGTGTGAAATACAGATATTATAAATGCAATTTCATCACATATCTTAAACAATTGTGACAAATAATTTATGAATTTCGTGATAGTCTGGCATAATAATAAATGAAATACTGTCACATCAATTGAGATCTAAAATATGTGATAAATGAAGGATGAGAGAGTTGGAAGTTTTGAACAAAATGATAGAATTGGAGAGGTTTTGAACAGTTGTCTGATGCCATGGTAGATAATTGTAGAGAAATGACATCATGTTAGTTTCATGGTGCTGACATGATCTACAACCAAGTTGTATCAAATGTGAAAGTGAGCCTACGTGATTTTGCCAAATTCTACAACTTAAAAGGAGACAGCTAAGGTGTAGTAACAATGATTTTTCAAATGGTCCACTGACTGACATAATGCACAAGTAACAGCAAATTCCATTGTGAAGAGGCAACCTAGCTAGCCAATATGTCATGTCATTACCTTTCTTTGTGTATTGCATGGCATATTCTCATTGGAAGGTCATCTTCTATATAGTGGCACAATAATGGTGTCAGCCTGTCGTCAAAGCTGCCTCCTCCTACTCAACTTTCTCCTTGTTTGCATGCAATTTGAGAAGCTGTGAAATTGTGTGGGATTTCTCGAATAAGCGTAGGGCCAGTTTGACATTGTTGTGCTATGAAAATAATCGCTGTCAGATTTGCTATGAGAGAAATTAGCCGTGAGAGAAAGCAGTTTGGCTTTTGGTAAACTTTTTGTTAAAAGTGTTGTTGGTACTGATTCCCGCATAATCAGAAAATGATTGCGGCATAATCATTAAACCCAGTACCTCGTCAAAACTGATTCCTGCATAATCAGAAAATGAAAGCACCTCATTAACTGCTTTCCCTTATACCTTTCTCTCACAGCAATTTTTAATAATAAATGATTTTCTCATAGTTTACTAAACGAGCTGGGCTTCTTAAAATTTTTAAAAAATCACTTTTCACCCCAAATAAGCAATGCCAAACTGGCACTTAGTGCTTGATTGACATTGCTTATTGTTAAAAATTGTTATGAGAGAAAGCTATAAGGGAAAGCAGCTAATGAGGTACTTTCATTTTTTGATTATGCAGGAATCAGTTTCGAAGAGGCGCTGGATTTAATGATTATGCGGAAATTATTTTCTGATTATGTGGAAATTAGTACCAACAACACTTTTAACAAAAAGTTTACCAAACACCAAACTGCTTTCTTTCACACAGCAAATCTGACAGCGATTATTTTCACAGCACAGCAATGCCAAACTAGCCCTTAGTGCATGTTTGACATTATTTCTTTGGGGTTATAAGTGATTATTTTGAAATTTTTGAAAGCTCAACCTGTTTGGTAAAAGATAATAAAATCACTTCTTTCGATTATGCAGGAATCGGTTTTGAAGAGGCGCTGGGTTTAATGAAACCTTCAAAATTCCAAAAATAAACCCGTCTTTTTTTTACCAACCGCACTTCTAACAAAAAGTTTACCAAACACCAAACTGCTTTATTTCACAGCCGATTTATCTCACAGCAAATCTGACAGTGATTATTTTTACAGCACATCAATGCCAAACTAGTGTCCGTTTGACATTGCTTATTTAGGATGATGAGTGATTTTTAAAAAAATTTGGGAAGCCCAGCCCATTTGGTAAACTATGAGAAAATCACTCATTGTTAAAAATTGCTGTAAAAGAAAGCTATAAGGGAAAATAGCTAATGAGGTGCTTTCATTTTCTGATTATGTAGGAATTAGTTTCGAAGAGGCGCTATGTTTAATGATTATGCGGGAATTAGTACCAACAACACTTTTAACCAAAAGTTTACCAAACGCCAAACTGTTTTATCTCATAGCAAATCTGACAGCGATTATTTTCACAACACAGCAATGTCAAATTGGCCTTTGAATGAATTTTGTTTGGAATTAACTACAAATTTTATTTTAACGATTCAAACAGTTTTATTTTAGGTTTTTATTCATAGATCACTTTTGCAAAATATTAGACAAATTGAAAACTACTAATATATTTAGTTGTAACTAACAAAATTGATGAATGCGATCCCTCAAAATGACACTAAAATGACAATCCTTTAATTGAGGGGCTAAATGATTTTGAATTCAAATGATGTTTTACATGAGTAATCTTTCAATAAATATATTTAAAAAAAGACAATTACACGAGATCTTTCAATTGAATGCAGAACCTCATAACTCTGAAATTTGAAGTTTTTGTACACGCACGCAAAAGGCCAAGTGTAAAAAGCTCCAAGAGCACTGCACGTATTAAACAAGGACACCAATTTTGGTCAACATAAATGTTCAATCACAATACGAAACCCTGACATGTTGTGTGTGATTTGTTGTTGTGCGATTGGGTGATGACTTGGTTTCACCTAATTGGTTCTAGCTAGCTAAGCTATAGTAGTCAATTTACTCATCAAACTGTTATGGATAACTAAAAGCCCACCAAGATTTCCTTTAAAGATGAGATAGAGAGATTAAAAAGCAATTCCATTCTAAACTTCCAAACAAATTCTTGGTTGGAGATTTGGAGTTGTTATTTCGCAGATTTGAAGGGGACCATTATTTCTTTCCACTAATTTGTTCATTTTCATATTAATTATCTTGTACAGGTCTATCCATAATCCTGACCAAAGAAAAGGTCTATATCCATATCCTTATCCATATCCAATTGGGAGGTTATTGTTCTATGCCTCCTTCCTAGGAAACTGCTTCTATTTTTGACCTACGGATTGAACAAAGCAACAACTTCTACTTTGTTTCATTCTGTAAATATCCATTAGTATAAAGTTGTGGTAAACTCTTGGTCAATTACACCAACCAATCATCAAATATATGGAACAATCAAAGGGGAAGATGCCAAGCAGCCAATCAAAGTGTTCATATGGATTGGACTATTTCTGCATCAACTTTACCTTTTCTTCTCAATTTACATAGACTATGCTTAAATTCTAATCCTATCTTTGTTGAGTTTGATTGAGCAATGCCCTAATTTTTCTAGGAAGCTGACCTAGGAATTCAACTATATATTCTATTCTTTTACCAAGCATATTAATATGAATTTTTACATAATTGCCAAATAATGACACGAAGTAGGCAGTCTATATTTCTTAGGGTTTGATTTGAAATATGTGGCTACATAATGACCAACTGTAGGTTTTGTTGCAACTATTACAAGAATAAATAGTATTTATGTACCTGTTGGTTGTCTCTGGCAAGTTAGGTACTCTGCAGGCCACCAATAAAAGTCAATTACTTTGAAAAGTTTTTTTTTACACAAGCGAAAGCGATGTTGGGGGATCGATTATTTTCTCACACATACTATTAAAGTGTCGTGAGAGTTCGAACTTGAGACCACCTGAGATCACTGGTCTCAAGTTTGCAATGGGGAAAATTACTTCAAGTTTGCAATGGATAATACAGTACTGCACTAAACAAATGGAAGAAAATGAGTTTTCAACCAATCGTGATTGCAGTTAAAGCAATTAGTTTTGGAGGGGTGAAAAGTGGTTGATGTTTTATGAAGCCTTGCAATGCACCCAAAGAAAGAGTCCCAAAAGAGCAATTAACATAATTGTTCTTTTTGTGTTTTTGGGAAAATAATATAGAACTTTTACACATTTTCACAATTCCTTGTGTTAGGTCATGGCATTTCAATTTTTTTGGACATACTATAAATTGCATAAAACGACATTTTACAACTTGCAATTTATCTTCTTTAGCATAAATACTTTCTTCTTTCTTACCAGACACAACATTTATAACTTGAACCCTAACTTTCTTGGAAACCCTAGTTTGGCTAAGGCAATTTAAGGGGACACACTTGGGTTTTGTACTCTATATCCAGGAGGGCCAGGACCAATTGCCTTAAACATGAAAGCTACCACCTAGTGAGGCCCATAGGCTCAAATCATGATGTCGTATGTTGATTTCACCATTTACCTAACAATTTGTCTCAGCCTTATCCATTATGCACTCCTTTATATTTTGTTCTTTTATTCACATAAACTCAATGCAATTTCCAAATTTATTCTCAATTATTAATGGCAAAAAAGTAATTTGAAGTTGCCAACTGGATCTATAATAACCGTGTCAAGAATGCTGAATCAAGACCCGACCTATTTAATAAACTTTTCGATTTCGGATCGTGTTAAACATGTTAAAAATGTAGAAAAAAAAAAGTGATAACAATTAGTAAAATTTTTTTGGGGTAAAAAATGTCGTAGCAACTAGTAACTAGCAAGCTAAAAATGTAGACAAAAAAAAGTTTCTTATGTTTTTTTTAATTTTTTCAGAATAACTTGCATAATTGGGTATTGTGCAAAAATTAAAAACGAATAAAAAGAAAGAATAACTTGAATGACACATACAAGAATCACTTGCATACTGGAGTATTCGGAAATAAGTAAAAACAAATACAAAAAGAATAAAAAAACCAACAAAGATTCACATCCCAAATTCACAAGGTCGTTAAAAAAGGAATAAAAAATATGAATTTTTTGCAAAGTTTTTATTTTTTATTATATAAAAATAGTGATTACATTTTGCCTGTATCTATGTATGAAAATTGAGAAAGATAAATAAATAAAAAATATAAAAAATGAGCAAAATGAAGAAAATGAAGAAGAAACAAAGAAACAGGTTGGCGGGTATTATACGAGTTGACATAACCCATGACAAGACCCATTTATTAAACGGGTTACATAGGTATTTTAGTAGGTTGACTCGAAAATGACTAAAATTTTAATCGTTTGGGTTGCCTTGATAATTTTCCGTGCGGGTTTCGAGTCCCGTATCGGAAATGACCAGAAAATTTAATCGTGCCAATTGAAAAGGGCTTTGACTTGCAAACTAATGGTTTCAGGTTTGAACGTCCATGACACCGTGATTGTGTGTGCGAGAAACCCCTCTCCTGTAGTTTAGAGTATTGCTTGTACTTAAAAAAAAGTAATTTGAAGTTTTAAAGTGTTAAATAAAATTGAAGGTATATCTGGAAATTGCATTGGTAAAATGAAAATATAAGAATATTTTTCGTGAAGCTGACTTTGTTTTGCAAATTTGATCGTTGAAGGAGATTCTTAGATTCTAATTCGTTTTCTCCAACAAGATCATAGTTTGGCACATCATTTTCTCTTTCAGGATATCAAACATCTTTTTCAAGAGGCTCAAGTTCAACAAGTCCAGCACATATTTCGTGAAGCTAATTTTGCAGTAGATGTTATAGCCATTCTCAAACTCAGCCTTACATTTGGTTATCCCTTTGCTATGGCTTATATATTTATGTACGATTTTCGGAATTTAGGAATTCAACGTGATTTCTCTAAATAATTTTCTTGTCTTGAAAAAAAAACACTTATTCCTGCATGTTATAAAATTAGATTGGGTTGCCGGCGTTATTAATTTAATCGCGTACGATCTATTCTGGTTGCCTGATTCAATCTTTTTAAAAACTGGAAAAGGGTTTACAAGATGGACACATTGGGAGCATTCTCTTATTTTAACGTGGGACATTTGAAACATGAAAATCTA
Source organism: Prunus padus (assembly GCA_024362665.1). NCBI lineage: Eukaryota > Viridiplantae > Streptophyta > Magnoliopsida > Rosales > Rosaceae > Prunus > Prunus padus. The sequence continues at coordinate 8,400,982 of JANFAM010000020.1, forward strand.
AAACGCCTATGGCCCCTATAATTATTCTTCTTGATAAAAAACTTGCATTTCCACTTAAAATCCTCTCAAAAGTTCCTTCTGACCTGACATATTTACCCAGTTGGCCAGTGCAGTTTGCCCTTGCACCAAAGTTGTTCGAATTGTCCTCCCGTATATTAGAGTAGTTTAGAATGAAGGAAAAGAAAATAAGTCCAATACACTTTATCCTAGCATTTTACACACCCAGTACACCTTTCTCATGTCTAACCCTGGTCTGCTCCACATAGAAGGGGAATTGAGAAGCATCAAGCAATGCTTCCCAGCTTCTACTTTAAAGATGGACTCGATCACTATTACAATGTTATATCTTCACATTTTGATTGTATAAAATGCATAAAACCAACCAATACAACAATCTCCACTATTTCAATATAAAAATCTTGAATTCTTCTACACCAATGTAGTTCAAGTGAAAAGATTGCCGCAGTGAATTTGAAACTGATTAGCAGCACAGACCCTGTGGTGCAATTACAACATATATGGTACATAAATATGTTACAAGATGCAACCCTTATTTAAAAGATCAAATGATACAAGAATGAATCTGCAATTCTTCAACCATACACTCAAATGATCACTGTGGCATGAAGATGTTGACAATAGCATTCCAGTAGCCAACCAACTGAGGAGAAAAGATTTCAATCAAATCACACAATAGATGATGTCCGGTGACCAGGCAGCCTAAGTTATCAACCAATGAACTGGTGTGTGCATGTGAAATCACAATGTAGATGTGTACAGAAAGCCAGTAAAGTAGCTTAACCTGGTCCAGAATGCTTTTTCCAGTTTGAGCTTCAATAACCAAGCCTGCTGTAAGACCAATCATTGCCCATGCACCATTAATTGCTTCTATTTGACGTTTTCTCTGTAATCACAACATTACTTTTAGAAAGAAAAAAAATGAATAAATTCTATGTATGATGGGTAATAAGTAAGATTGAACTGTGACATCAACTGACCCCAGTTATCTTGCTTTTTGTGATATAAAAGGAAAATAAACAAGAACGAAAACAAGGATTGGGGCCTCATCAAGGAACCAACTTTTTTTTTTGGTCAAAAAGGAACCAACTCTTGTTTTAAAAGAAATCAATATTACCTAGGCTAGAGAAGACTGAAATATTTACAAAGATACATGAAGAATATGGGTAAGAAATTCAATTCAGAGCTGTTTTAATATTAGTTCCAATCAAAGTAAACGCAGCAATTTGTCAACTAATAACTGAGGATACTGAATTAACAAAGCATGCAATTCTTTAACCTTGTACTTCTCTTTTGCTTTGATTTCTTCCATTTGCTTGGCAGCCAACCGCTTGGCTTCCAAAGGATCAACCATGATCACTTCATTACTTGAGCCTCTTTTCCTTGAAGAGACCTGTAGCAAAACAAAACACAAATTATGCATCAGAAGAAAAAGACAAAAAAAGGCATAAATTTCCTCTTTCTTGGGGTGCACGTTAATTACTAATAGAAAGAAGAAATGTAACATGAAAAACCAATTTTTCCCCACTTAGCTTCAATTGGATCATGTGGTAAGGTCAACCATTGACAAAAAAAGAAAACGATAAGGTTGTCAACTGCACATCAAATGAAAATTGAAAGATGCAACTTGATTGACATCTAAATGACTTTGGATGTGAATTTTGCTAAGATTCAGAAAATACTAAGCTATTATATAGTAAGGCATAGACAGACTAACTTGTATCAACTCAACATCCTTATTTGCAGCTTGAAGCCACTAAACAGAAATTGATTACTTATATTCAGGAGATGAATTACCAATTGTATTGAACAAGAATGAACATCCTTGTTGGAACCTGCTCAACTTTTAAGGAGGTATAGCAAGCACATGTGTATTCCTGATGAATGAACGAAGAATTGGTGAAATGCAGCCAACACAAGGTACTTTGGTTATCTTGATGATTGCACTTTAATTTAATTTCTAGCGATTACTTTTTGAACAAATTAGAACACTCAAAGGAGAAGAGGAATTTAAGTATCTGCATCAGGCAGCAGTACAACTGTGAAAGATGGAATTGCACTTAAAGTCTTAAACCCCAACCCAGATGCAATCAATATTACCTTCTGAGCAAATATTTTCCTACTGGGGCTTTTGTCTGCACTACTTGATATGAAAGTTTGTCAAACTGATGGCTTCATGCATAATTAAGTTACCAAGCAATTAATTATGAAGCATCTATATCTAGAATCCAGACATCCTGCTATCTCAACACTCATTGATTAAACCACCAACTACATACCTAAATAATCTTTGACCATATTCAAACCAAATATATTGGTGTTATACATGTGGAATCCTTGAGTTGAGGCATACATTAGGATTGGCCAAAATTTGAAGAGCATGGCCATTGGTTCTGTAAGCAACTACATTTCCACCTTGTTGTCTTTTCCATCCCCACCTGTAAAAATAAAAAAAAAATAAAAAAAATAAAAATCTAAAATATTGTAAGTGAGAAACAAGCTAAGAAATTTAGCCTTAAAATCCTCAATCATATAAGAACCATCAGTGAACCAATAACTACACTAACTGAGAGTTCTAGGACAGATGGGCATCCAGTGATGGAGAAGACCATCTTATACTCTATCCAATTTGTGTTCATATTTACATTCTTCACTGGGGATCCATGTATCACTACAGAATATAGTGCTCGTCCCAAGCCACATCAAGTGAATTCAAAAGTCATTAAGCATAGAAGTTTCTTTACTTTTCTTTGACACTCTTTCACCACTAAAAATGCTAAAAAAAGATTCAAAAACTCCCCCAAAAGAGCCTGCAAAGTGTAATCTTTCAACTTCATGAGTCCTCCCTCCCTCGTTATCACTCCCTCTCTGTCTCTCTCTTTCTCATATTATTGTTAACAAAGAAGGCTGTAAACACAGGAAAACACTTGGATTAATGCATCTCTAAAGTGCACAACTATTAAACTCAGAAATCCACTCAAACACTCGGATTAATGCATTTGTACTAAACACCACACTCTTGCATGTCCACCCAATTTTTCTAAATGTGATAAACTTAAATCACAGGAAAAGTTAGTACAGTCTGGGACTAATAAAAATCCTCAAACAGGAAAAAAAAAACTACCATTGTTTGATGTCATGAAAAAGAAAAGGAAGACAGATTGTCCGTTTTCTTCATATGGTTAAGTTCTTTGACGCCCGAATATGTGGCTGATGAAAGTTTAATTTTTCCATTTTCATTTTCATTTTGTTCTTTTCCCAACGATTTCTTCAGCAAACAAGTAGAAGAAAAAGAAACATTATCCAGTAGCAAAAAAAATCACCAAATAATTCATAAATCTACGTGCTAGCCGTAAATGGTAAAATGGGTATTTGAGATTAAGGATTGCAAGCTCCACACAGATTAGAGTTCTTCTCTTTTGTTTTTTCATTTTCTCAACAGCCAAACATAAAGTGAATAGAAATTAAGAAACGAGCAGATTATTCAACATACTAGAGCAAATATAGAAATGGGTTGGTGCGTTTAATCCTTAAAACAAAAAAAATTTCATATTTTCTTTTACAAGAAATCACTCGGCAGAGAGCAGAGAGCAGAGAGGTGAAGAAAATCTGAGAATTGGAGTGAAAAGGGAAATGGATTGGGAAGATAAAGGATGGGACTTACTTGTAGAGAGTTGCAGAAGGATGGTAATTGGGAAAGGATGAGCTTTGAGTGAAGAGAAGGTGGCCTCCATTGATAGGTAGCAGAGATGTGGACGACATCTTCAGCTCTTTCGTACGTGTTCTTTTCTTCTCTACCGATTTCGGTTTAGATATTCACAATTTGACCAAAAACGAAAATTTATATTCACAATTTTATTTTTTTTTAAAGAGTAATTTTCACTTTTACCCCTTAACTTTCTCCTTGCGAAACTTTTAAATTGGGGTGCGAAAATCCCTCAAAATAAAAACTTGGGGTGCGAAAAAGAAAAACTTTTAAATTGGAGTGCAAGGTTTAGAGGGTTAGAACAAAATAGTACAATCTAATTTCTACAGTCAATGAGCAAGTTTCATAGTCAGTTGACTAAAAGCCCAACTGTCAAAGCCAGCTTAGATGGCTACAATCCAACAATGGTATGTCCAAGGCTCAAAAGCCCATCGGACAGAACCAATTTTTAACAAGAAACATTGACCAAGACGAAAAGACAGATAAATCGGACAGAGTATGTCTCATACAGATTGCAAATTCAAGTAATGTTTATAACCAAATTAAATGGTTGTTAAAAACAGATAATGATTGAATTCCCCAAAATACCAGTTTATTCTTACTCCAATCTCATAAATTAACAACCAATGTTAATTTACGAAATAAGTTCTTAAAGAAGAAATCAAAATGCCACTTAACATGTGGGGCTTCATGATTGATTCCGAAAAATGAAATAACTGGAGTAAAATAAACAAGGGCCAAAAGCATGTTTATTTAAAAAGCCTTAACTATCCCAAGAGGACCGTTGCTTTTATCCAGTTAAAAGCACGAATATCCAGATTTAAACTCAAAGTTGATTTCGACAGCTGATGGAAAGTTAGACGAGAGAGGGATGGCTAGACAACCGCATTAAATGCGATTTGAACCGTGAGGCTCAACCGCATCAACTTGTTAGAACCAGCTAAATCACGAGATTAAAGAAGAAATCAAAGGTCTGTGAAATTCACATGCACAGAAGAAACTGATACATAGTCGGAGCATATCTTCACAAAACATGCAAAGCCAAAGAGCCAAAAATTCTATAAATAACAGCAAAAGATTTGACTCAAAGGAAGGACAATTTCTCTCAAAAACAAACAATTTATTTAAACAACCTTCAAATACTCTCGACTCAAACACCTTGTCAAAGCATCTCACAGTAGAAAAATGAGCCCACCAAGTTTCACATAAAAAAATAGCAGTTAAGTTTGAAAATGTGCCTCAGGATAAAGTAAATCTTGCAACAGAAGAAAAATTAACACAAGGAATTTTTGTACCCAATGGTACGAGAAAAAAACCCAACCGGGAAAAACCTCAACAAATCCACTAAGAATGGACTGTTACAAGACTCAAGAAGATAAACTCTAATCAAAGATCTATCTAATACTTTTGTCCTGCAGTACTCAGTCCTTGCTTGAACTCTCTTGAATCGATGATCCTCACGAACAAGATGACCAGCACACAGCTTCCATTGGACACAGCTTTCAATATGGAATTTTGAAATATGAAGATGCAAACTAGAAATAAAAAGCTTCACAAAGTTGCTTTATCATTCTAGGTTTTTTATGAAATCAGCTTCTCTCAATATCAATCTTTTAAATCTGTTTTTGCCGAAGTCAATAACAAAGGTCTTCAAGCTTTGTTATTATAAGCAAAATAAATCACGTTTAAAAGAGGAAAGCAATTCTGCTAAGAATTTCATTCCTAATAAAACATGATCACAAAACGATAGTTTTCCTAATATGATATGCAAATTACCTTGTAGACAAAGTCAACTCTTGATCTGCTCAGATTACCTTGTGTCCCAAGTTACTTTGCCTAAAAACTAGGCCTAGATCTACACAATAAAGACACAATTAAGACACAATTACAAGTCTAGGAAATTAAGCCAATTCCTAAGTAAACTCACGTTTACAATCTCCCCATTTGGCATTTCCTAGACAAAACCCCAATACAATGAACCAAGAAAACACCCAATCTCAACTTGATCAAGGATTCGTTTCTGCACAAGTAAATTAGATAACATATAGTTGTTAGAGTAACACAACCATAAGCACTCCCCCTCAATACAATCACATATGCAGAACCAAGGCTCCCCCTTGATCAGTGCATGAATCTCCCCCTTTTTGGAAAGGAAGGCCACACATGTAGAACCATCACCTGTATTCGAACAACTCTGCACACTAGCACAAATCAAGCATTTATCTAGCACAAAATACCCAAAACACAGCACAGAGCAAGAGGCAACATCCTAAGCAGTAGTGAACAGTAACATACTCAATGAACAGTAACTTTTGCATGAACATTGTTTTAGGGGTTTTTGGTGTCCGTTTGTGACGCAAAATACCTTTCTGAATAGGAAATGATCCAATTAACAAGACTAACAGGTTTACTGTGACATAGGGGCATTTTTAAGGTTTTAAGGTCATCTTGGAGGTCAAAAACGTGATTAAAGTTTGGAAAAGATGAAAAACCAAATCAAAACATGTTTTTCCTGATTCTTTAGTGTTCTTGAAATTCATGAAACATGTTGAATCAATCTTGAAAAAAAAAAAACTAACAAAAACAAGCAAAGGAGACTTGTGGGTGGGAACCAAGCAAAGTGCTGCATGATGCAAGCATAGCATTTCAGACACATACTCACTCAACATGAATGTTCATGGACCACAAATAATAAAGAGATTGAAACCAAAGACAGGAAACAGGGGTTGAAGTGGCCAAGTTAGAGAGCAAAGTGCTTAGATGCAATGAAATAAAATGTGTAGTGTGAGTCATCACAAAAGTGGTTACACCAGTGAAGAATACGAAGCTTTGGACTAATGAGAGCCAACAATGTGTGATCATGTAGCCTGCTTCCTAGAATAGTTGACATGCAGAAATGTAAAGTTTGAACAAGGGGACAGTGGACACCTTCTTTCAATGGTAGCTATACACTCCAACCTACTGGCTTTAAGATCTCAACAAGAGTGAGAGGTGTAAAGATTTTCAATATGCCATGCAGTAGGAATTACAGGTAGCTTTTTCCATATCATGTCATCTTGAGAAATTCTGCCCTTTGTATAGTTTTTTTTTTGTATTTTTTTTTTGTAAAGATACACACACACACACAGTTGGTCCAAGTGTCATAAGAAGCATGGCCTAACGAGGACAATGTGGGACTCATGAGGTCGCAGCGGAATTCGACACAAGTGTGCACACCAAGAGCAGACAGAGTGCAGAAAATTTTTTGATGGGAGTCAATCTAAGCACTCAGGAAAAAAAAACATTTTAACCACAGATCCCAAAGGTTCAATCTCAATATTATTCACAGTTGTAAAACATGTTGGAATGAGAGATGTCAATCTAAGATCAAGTAAACACAGAGCAAGTTTAGAGCATTTCCCAACACGCCAGAACACAAGACAAAACAAAAACACTGAGGACCAGATGAGATAGTAACCTAGCAGTTCAAGAGATAGTACAAATGCCAATGGACTTTCGGAGGTGTTCAAATCTAGCAGTATCTAAGGGTTTTGTAAAAATATGAGCAAGTTGATTGTCACTGTTCACATATTCAAGTCGAACAACCCCATCTTCAACCAACTCACGAATAAATGATGTCGGATATCAATATGTTTGGTTCGGGAATGCTCAACAGGATTCTGAGAAATATTTATGGCACTTTGATTATCACAGAAAATGAGCAGCTTACCTTGATTAATGCCATGATCACATAACATTTGCTTCATCCACAGAACTTGAGTGCAACAACTCCCAGCTGCAATGTACTCAGCTTCAGTTGTGGAGAGTGATACACAGTTTTGTTTCTTACTGTGCCATGAAACCATATTGTTGCCAAGATAAAAACAGCCACCAGATGTGCTTTTTCGATCATCAATATTTCCAGCCCAGTCTGCATCTGAATAACCTGCAATGGCAATGTTGGAATCAGATGAGTAATAAATTCCATAGTTGAGAGTTCCACTTATATATCTAATGATTCTTTTAACAGCAAGAAAATGAGATTCTTTTGGACAGGACTGAAATTGTGCACAAACACCAACAGAGAATGATATATCAAGTCTACTAGCAGTTAAGTAGAGTAAACTCCCTATCATGCTCCGGTAAAGTGTCTGGTCAACATCTTTTCCAGGTAGATCTTTATGAAGCTTGGTGGTGGTGCTCATGGGATTTATGACTGGTTTTGCCCTCTCCAATCCAAACTTTGAAACCAAGTCCTTTGCATACTTAGTTTGAGATAAGAACATCCCATCCTTTAATTGCTGTACCTGTAAGCCAAGGAAGTAGGTTAATTCACCACTCATACTCATGTCAAATTCACTATGCATAACTTCAGTAAATTTATAAACTAAGGCATCTGAAGTGGAACCAAAAACAATATCATCCACATATATTTGTGCAACCATCAGATCATGAGCCACCCTTTTGACAAACAAGGTTTTGTCAATTGCGCCCCTGGTGTAACCCTTCAGCAACAAATGAGAGGATAATCTCTCATACCAAGCGTGAGGAGCTTGTTTTAAGCCATACAACGCCTTTCTAAGCCGATACACATGATCATGATGAAGGGGGTCTTTAAATCCTGCAGGTTGTTCAACATACACCTCTTCCTTGAGCAAGCCATTTAGAAATGCACTTTTGACATCCATTTGATACAACTTGAACTGTAGATGACAGGCAATAGAGAGCAACAATCTAACTGATTCCAAGCGAGCAACTGGAGCAAATGTTTCATCGAAATCAATGCCTTCAACTTGAGTATATCCTTGAGCAACTAGTCTTGCCTTATTTCTCACAACATTTCCCTTCTCATCTGTCTTGTTTCTGAAGATCCATTTTGTACCAATGACATTGGTGTTAGTTGGTCTCGGAACAAGATACCAAACATCATTTCTAGTGAATTGATTGAGCTCCTCTTGCATAGCTACGATACATTCATTGTCCACAACAACCTCTTTCACATTCTTTGGTTCAAGATGAGATAAATAGCATAGATAGCTTATCTCTTCTGTAAGTTGAGCCTTTTGCCTTCGAGTCATTCTTTGAGCATTGGGATCACCAATGATATCGGTAACCTGATGATCACGTTGAACATGTTTGATTCCTGGACATTGAACTTGTGAACTTGTATTGCTGGTCTCAACAGTTGTGGAAATGTGGTCTTCAATGTCACTGTGATCAGTTGTAGAAGCATCCTTCACATTAGACACACTTTGTGGCACTGTAACATCAACACACTCATCAAAAAGTTCATATGTCTTACAATCATTAATAACAACATTTATCGATTCCATGACAATTTTGGTTCGATGATTGTAAACTCTATAGGCCCTAGAATTTAAGGAGTAACCAAGAAAAATACCGGTATCACTACGAGCATCAAACTTCCCCACCAAATCTATATCCTTATAGATGTAGCAAGTACTACCAAAGATTCGAAGATGACTCACATTGGGTTTCTTACCTTTCCAGAGCTCATATGGTGTGGTGTTTGTACTTGGTCTGAGATACACTCTGTTTAAGATATAACACGCTGTACTAATAGCTTCAGCCCAGAAATGCTTGGCTAGATTTGCAGCATTTAACATGACTCTTCCCATCTCAATAAGTACTCTATTCTTACGTTCAACAACACCATTTTGTTGTGGTGTTATTGGAGCAGAGAACTCATGAGCAATTCCATTAGTATTGCAAAAATCATCAAAACATGCATTTTCAAATTCAGTCCCATGATCTGTTCTAAGACGAATTACTTTATCATTTTTCTCATTTTGAATCTTGCAACACATTTTAGAGAATGAATCAACCTTGAGAAATCATCAACTAAAACAAGAATGTATTTCTTACCGCCAATGCTGTGAGTTGACATTGGACCTACCAGATCCATATGCATAAGCTCAAGAATTCTGGTGGTTCCGATGAACTTAGTTGCACTGTGAGCTGTCCTGGTTTGCTTCCCAATTTGACATCCTCCACACACTCCTTCAGGCTTTCCACTCAGTGATGGTAGTCCACGAACATAAGACTTCTGTGACAACTTGAGCAAATCTCGATAATTTACATGTCCTAGTTTTTTATGCCATAACTCCGCTTGATCATCCACTGCCCTGAAACACACATTTGAATTTTCAGTGCTAGTGCAACAACAATTCTCTTTTGATCTTGGCTCACAAATGACTTGTTTGCCACTTAGATCACTAACTATGCAATTTTTGGTGTTGAATTTAACTTCTCCAAACTCATTGCATAATTGACTAATACTCAAAAGATTAGTAGTTAGCCCATCAACAAGTATAACATCATTTAAGGGAGGTAAGCCAACAATCTTGACAGTACCTTTACCTAAAATGCAAGCTTTCTTACCGTCACCAAAGGTGACAGACCCACTTACCTTCATATCGACGAAAGATTCAAACCAATTTTTGTCACCTGTCATATGTCTAGAACAACCACTATCAAAGTACCATTTGTCTTTGAGACATGCACTTAAAGCTGTAAATGCAACAATACAAACAACATTAGTCTCATCTAAGTTGGAAGTGATAGCTACGGAACAGAGTAAGTTCTCTTGAACTTGTTCTTTTCTTGATCCAGCTTGTTCATTTTTCTTCCATATCCATCTCTGCTTCATTGTTCTGGATTGCATTAAAGCTGACAATCTGCTAACTTCTTTTGCTAATTCTGAGATTTGATTTTGAAGTTTTCCTGCAGTAAACTTGTTAACTCTATTTTGACATCTTGGCCTAATATGACCTGTTTCACCACAACCATGACACACTTGATTAAATCTTTTAGGCACAAAACCAGTCAAAGCATCACCATGTAAGACAGTTGCATTCAAATTTTTAGAGGCAATATCAGAGGCAGCAATGTTAGAGTTAATAACAGGTTTAACAAATTTAGTCACAGAATTAGTTGAAGTGGAGGGTTTGAACCCTATACCTGTTTTGTCACCATTTGGCTTACCCATTTCAATCATTCTCACAAGTTTTTCAGCTCCCATGATTAATCATGTAGTTTCTCCTCGCCTTCCTTGAGCTTTTCCTTGACAAGTCTCTCTCGGCAAGCAAGTTGTTGACTCGGGATTGAAGATATGTTTCAGTCCTCCGCCACTCATCCTTTTTTTTTTTTTTTTTTTTTGCATTTTGATCTTGAGCCCATCATTTTGTTTCTTTACTTTGTCAAAGTTAAGATACAATTCCTTGTATCTTTCTCTGGTTTCTTCACTATTGAAGTCCTCCTCATCTGAATCAGATTCAGCATTGTTTTCAAGGGCAACAAAAGCAATCTCTTCCTCCTCAACCTCTGACACATCCGACTCACTGTCACTCCAAGAATTATAGGAGGCTTTTAGGGCTTTCTTCTCCTCTTTTTGTTTAGAGATAGTGTTTGCGCAATCTTTGGCTTCATGTCCATACCCTGAACATGCATAACACTTCCTTCCTTCAGTCTTAGTGATGAATCTTTGAGACCCATCTTTTGACGTCTTGTTTATAAAGGATCTTGTACCTGTACCTGAACCACTTCCTTTAGAATTCTGCTTCTTCAGTAGTTTTTGAAAATGACGAGTGATTAAGGCAAGTTGTTTAGGATCAATCTCATTACAATCATCATCTTCTTCTTTTGTAACTTTCAATGCTAAATTCTTGTTGGCATTCTTTACAGGACGTAACTTTGATTCATAGGTTTGCAGGGCTCCACTAAGATCAACAAGAGACAAAATATCTATATCTCTTGCCTCTTCTATGGCAGTCTTCTTGGGATGAAGTCTGACAGGCAATGATCTCAGAATATTTTCTACAACTTCCACTTCTGGTATAACTTTTCCCAAGCTTGCACAGCTATTCACTATCCCGATAATTTTTTCATAGAATTCAACATAGGGTTCTTCCTCTCCCATTTCGAGTTTTTCAAACTGTGATATAAGTCTTTGCAGCTTCGATTTTCTGACCTTGTTATTCCCTTCATGAACAATCATAAGGTTATCCCATGCTTCCTTTGACGTCTTGCAATTTCTGATGTGTGCAAACTGTTCGGAAGATACAGCAGCAAATATGGCATGTATGCCCTTCTGATTGTAAACACTTATAGCCTTTTCTTCAGCAGTCCATTCTATCTTAGGCTTGGGAATTTGAACTTCACTAACCACAACATCTTTCTTTTCTACGCCATCTTTAGTCTCAATCTTACGTTTCTCAATAGTTCTCTCAGTCTTAGTAGGTGCAACATAACCTTCCAAAACCAGATCCCAAACATCATCTCCTTGTGCCCAGATATAGGCCTGCATCCTAGCTTTCCATTCTCCATAGTTTTCACCGTTGAAGTGAGGAGGATGCGAAGCGGACCCATAATGTCGTTCCATCCTGAGTAACCCCTAGGATCTCTCTAAAGACTTAGAGACTTGCTCTGATGCCAATTGAAAATGCGCCTCAGGATAAAGTAAATCTTGCTGCAGAAGAAAAATTAACACAAGGAATTTTTGTACCCAATGGTACGAGGAAAAAACCCAACCGGGAAAAACCTCAACAAATCCACTAAGAACGGACTGTTACAAGACTCAAGAAGATAAACTCTAATCAAAGATCTATCTAATACTTTTGTCCTGCAGTACTCAGTCCTTGCTTGAACTCTCTTGAATCGATGATCCTCACGAACAAGATGACCAGCACACAGCTTCCATTGCACACAGCTTTCAATATGGAATTTTGAAATATGAAGATGCAAACTAGAAATAAAAAGCTTCACAAAGTTGCTTTATCATTCTAGGTTTTTTATGAAATCAGCTTCTCTCAATATCAATCTTTTAAATCTGTTTTTGCCGAAGTCAATAACAAAGTTCTTCAAGCTTTGTTATTATAAGCAAAATAAATCACGTTTAAAAGAGGAAAGCAATTCTGCTAAGAATTTCATTCCTAATAAAACATGATCACAAAACGATAGTTTTCCTAATATGATATGCAAATTACCTTGTAGACAAAGTCAACTCTTGATCTGCTCATATTACCTTGTGTCCCAAGTTACTTTGCCTAAAAACTAGGCCTAGATCTACACAATAAAGACACAATTACAAGTCTAGGAAATTAATTCCTTAGTAAACTCACGTTTACAAAGTTGATAGTTAAATGGACGGAGAGGTCAATAGTGTGACATTTTATAACATGAATGACATCCTAAACCACAACACTTCAAAGTATAAGTTCCATCACGTGTGATGCACATGACCCAGTTGTAGGGGCATTTTTGCCAAACCAACATCTTCCCCCCTCTCTCCCCTCTTCACCCTCTCTTCCTCCTCTTTGTTTCTCTTACTCTATTATTTCTATGCTAGCCTTGTATACATTAATGTATGGCTAAATTGCTTAGAACATCGTTGCCCTGGTTCCACTCTTCCACTTTCACAAGAGAAAATAGAAGAAACTTTTATGTATTCTTCATGCTATATACAGTGGCGAAGCCAGAATTTCATGTGTGTGGGGGCCTTTTATAAATTATAAAGAATCAAAAATTCGAACTCACAATACATATGATAAATAGTATATATATATATCACATATGTCAAGAATTATATTGCTTATTGGTTGCAATCATAATTGTACTCGACAAAGGGATAGACAAATACATTTTGGGCAAGAAAAATTGCAAGAGATAGACAAAGAGTAGCGATTTAGCAAATATCCTTAAAGCTTTTCCCCCCCATTAAACCCAATAGAAAGAAAAAATCAAAATTTCACAAACTAAAAAAACCTTAGATCCCTTTATGCATTCATATCATACATGAAAAAATGTTTTATGTAAAAATATTGACTAAGTATGAAAAATGATTTTTCGGAATAATCATTTTCTCAAGATAATTTTTGGCGGCTTTTATTCCTTATACTTCAAATAAGAAAACTTGATTTTATGGGATTTTAGTATGAAGTATGTATTGACTTAATGAACCATCATTTTTAGCCTAAATCGTATTTTGCACTAAAACCGATTTTTCATATTTTTATTTGGCGGGAATTTGATTTTCTAGTATTTTTATTTGAATCCAAATAGGGGGTACTTCCTTATTTACATTGTAAACTTAAGTAAATAGAGTAATATAAAAATAAATGAAAGTAAAAGGACAAAGACATTTACTTAAATGTTGAAAATGGAAATAAGGTAATCTGTACATCTGGAGTGCACCACCACCAGTTGAGCAAATGAGCAATTTGAAGCACCTCCTTGTGCCTTAATAGGCTCGCCACAACACATGTGAGTACATATCAAAATGTAAAGTATTTGAAATAATATATATATAGAAATACATAACAATATATTACTTTTAGAATATAAAAAAACTTGAGTGGGAGCCCGGGACCACACTGGTCCCAGTGTGGCTCCGCCCCTGGCTATATATATAGTTGATTTTGTTGGAATTTATATATTATAATATTTATTAAATATTATAATATTTAATTCTAATGTGTGAATGAAAACAGTTATTATGTTTAAATATGAAAAGTTGCATAGCATACAAACTTGATGCAATATATTCAATTAGAGGAGTTGCATCTTCCCTTTTGCATGGGTGGCGTCAATTAGTGAACAGTCACCATTGCTATTCCAAAAAGTCACTTGGGTTCTATATAAACCTAAGCTATATGGCATTCAAAAAGAGCATTGATAAAGAGTTTTTCCCCACTCATGCTATGTTAGAGTATCAATCTTCAAGTTTCCTTCCTAAGTGTCTTGAGAGTACAAATATATAATTGGTTCGCCTGAGTCTTAAATTGAAATTCTTCAATTTAGGATTATCGATTGTTGAATCCTGGGAGATAGACACCTATAGAACTGCGAGCACAAGGGCAGGGGCGAAATCTGTCTTTAGGACATTGCAATTCTTGCAAGCCTTAATCGCTAAAGTTGTCAGTATTTCTACACATTTGTGTTTGTTGATTTACATTAATTTCATGTGAATTTGTTAACAATTTTGTTAAGAATTATCATAATTTAATTTCATATTTCTTATTGTTCCACCAACAGATTTGTTTTCTTATGGTTTATACTTTATAGTCTATAGACAGCCATGATGCTTTGTGAAGGTAAGTTAACTATGTATGCGAATAGTATGAAGGTTTCAATTGATTTTACTCCCCAATGAACTTCAAATGGACCCAAGGGCTAGAGGTGATTTGGTATGATCATCAGGTATGACGGTAAAATATCCTATGACATTAGTTTTCAATTTTCAATGTTGCAAAAACCCTTTGCCATGTACAAGGTTAATTGAATTATATGTTTGTATCGGCACGGTACATGATAGTTCATCATATAAAAGAGTTGCAGAGAGTACTTCGTCAAGCCTCAACATATATTCTCATGCCTTTACTTTAGTAACCAATGAGTGCCCATTGGAGTCTAGGTGACTTATTCTTTGCATCTAAAACTTTTACAGGCCTAAACAACAGATATATACATCTGAAATTACTTACTATATATATACGTGAGCCGTCAAGCATTAACCGGTTAGTAAGTTAATATGACGTTAACTGCTAATTTGGCCCACTCTATAATGTCATCATATGATCTGAACCGTTCAACTTTTAAGTCATCATTCAAAAATCACCATTACAAAAATAAATAAATAAAAAAATAGTCAAATCCGAAATCGTTTCACCATTTGATTATTATTGGAAATATTTTCCTTCAAGGGAATTATGTGGGTACAATACAAGTAAAAGACCATAAAATATTGAAAAACAGACATCCCTTCATCATGGTGCATCTGCACTGAGAAGTGGAGTCGACACAATACAAGTAAAAGACCGTAAAATATTGAAAAACAGACATCCCTTCATCATGGTGCATCTGCACTGAGAAGTGGAGTGGACTCAGTAAAGGCCACTTTAGTATATTCCGTGCTTGGTTTCATTTCAACCTCTTCTCCATGAGTCTTCTTGCACTCATAGTAGAGGACTGTGTATGACATGTATAAAAACATGGTGATCAGGCAGGTTATAGAATATGAGAAGATAGATGGAACCATTCTTGCATTCTCTGGAAAGGCTACAGTCCCAATCGTCACCAAACCAGAGAACATAGACATAGAGAATGCTACAAAAAGATTCAGAAAAAACCCACGTAGCTTTGATCCCTTGACAAGGCGTGCAGCTTTTCCAAGAGCCTCAATGCCGCATTTGTCTTCCAGTACCGAAACAACGATGGCTAAACTCCAGACAACATCTAGATAAGTTCGGAAAAATAGAGCTACAACCAATAAGATCATAGAGAAAGCCAGGATAGTGAATGTAATATTGAAAATCAGCACTAGTAAAAGAAGCAGAAGTGCTACTAGAAGACAATAGCCTAAATCAAGCAGCATTATGTATAACCAACTGACAACCGTTCTATTCATCGATTTCGCTGCCCGTAATAAAAGTTCCTTGGTAGATAAGTCTTTTCTGCAGTATGTTACTGCTGATCCTATGATTGAAGCTGTTACGAAGAATAACGAGATAAAAGAGAACGCACAAAAGAAAATAAACCCTAGTCCAGCGTATAACCGGAGGTTATCTTTCATAGTAAACAGAAGGTTGGTCAATTCGGCGCTAGTGGTGGTATTATCAACTTGTAGACTCATTGCTTTGGTGGAAAGTACTTTGATGCAGATTTTATAAAAAACCATGAGGATAGAATCAAGACAAATTATAAGCAGCGTGACGGAAGACATGAGCTTCAAATTTCTGGGAAAAAGTTTCGAGACGTCCCTTACCATTCTTAGAAAATCCAGAAGCATATGAAACCCCATTAGGAATGGAAGATGTATATTCTTCAAACCAGTATTTCCTTCCATTGTAGGTTTGTGTCAAGTTTGAAAACTAACACTCACTACTATCACACTCTCAAAGACACATTGAAAAGGAAGGAGCAGAGAAGATTGAATTTCCAGAACTACTTGATGCACAACAGAATGGTTTGGCAGCTTTATATAGGAGAGACTAATGAAGAATGAAAAAAATTAAATGGTGGTGAATACAAGGGGATGGTGAAAACAATGTACAACTGTGTGAAAAATGATACTAATACATGTCACAATCATCAAAGCTTTTGATTTGTTTTTATCTTTCAAACATTGCCCCTCAAATCAAAACGGTTTTATGCCGAAGCATTTCTTTTAAATTGGCTTAGCGGAGATGTTAGCCACTTGCTCTTTGGTTTGACAATCGTTTTAACTTTGCTTCACATGGTCCCTGAAAAGAGGAAACTTTGTGTCGATATATATATGTTTGATTCTTATGTCATGTTCTACAGATTTGTTTGTTGCGCAGAGCAAACAGGGGTGTGGACAATATTAAACTATTGTCCATTATCTTGATGTTTCCGAAGATCTCGTTCATGCATTTATAATAGGACAATACCAGTCAATTTTCAGCCATATCGAAATCATTTCACATGGTTGGTTGAATTATGCAAACCGTTCTTCACTATTTCCTTTGTGTAGCAGATCATCAACATAAAGATGAAATATTAGAAATTCACCCTTATGACCCTCTTCCATAGGTAGACAGAATGTGAATCCATTTTGTTGGAGGTAATTGTCCGTACAACCCCCTAATCCATACAAGGCCAGCTTAGACGTTCAAAAGAAATGGATGCTATATTGTTTAACCTTGCTGCTCTTGTTTTAAGAAGACAAAAAAGTATTGCATCAGATTTCAAAGGAACATATTCTCTTGTTCTAATTACCTTGCTTCATGGTTTATCGTATGTCGGAAACACGGTTGATACATGAAAGGTTTGTACCGTCACGGTTTGTACATCATGGTTCATCTGTTAGAACAGAGTTGCAGGGTACAATTAATAAGGAAAAAAAACATTAACCATGCTAAGGATTGCAATTACTGGACTGACTACTTCTATTCAAGAGCCTGATGATGAGAAGGCATTATTTTGACGGTTTCAACTTTCAACTCATTTTTTACGTGCCAATATAGCACCAAGGTGACTTATTCCCATCCTTGTACCCCAAAGTGTTTCAGGCCTAAATAACAGATGTTGCATATGTAAATTATTAGAATTTAGCAGACAATAAAATTATTAACTTTATATAAATAAATTAGCTAGAGCTGCAGAAAATATTATTACAATACAAGCAAGAACTTTAAAATTTTAGAAATATAGACATCCTTCATCATGGTGCATCTGCATTGATAAGCGGGGTAAAAGTCACTTTAGTATATTTAGTCCTTGCATTTCAAGCTCTTCTCCATGAGTCTCCTTGCACTCGTGATAGAGGACTGTGTATGTCATTAGCTTAAACATCTCGATCAGGCAGTACATGGAATTCAAGAGGAGCAATGGAATCATGACTGCATTTTCTGACATAAGCACACCACAGAACACAGAAAGAGAGAGTGCTCCAAGCAAAATATTTAGGGAAAATCCGCATTGCTTTGAGCCTTTGATAAGCTGTTCAGCCTTCCCAAGTGTCTCGATCCCACATATTTCTTCGAGTACTGAAACAACGAGTGCTAAGTTCCAAACAACAGCTAGATAAGCTTGGAAAACTAGAGCTAGAAGGAATACGGTTATAGAGAAAGCAACCGTAGTGAATGTAAGATCGAAAATCATCAACGAAGGAACTAGAAATGCTATAAAAAATAGACAATAGCCCAGATGAAGCAGGGTTATGTAAAACCAAGTAAGAAATAGGCTTTTTAATGATTTCACAGCCCTTGGTAAAAGTTCCATGATAGACAAGTCTTTTCCACAGTATGTTACTGCTGATGCTAAGATTGAAGCTGTTGCAAAGAACAACCAGGCAAAACAGAATGTGAAAATGAAAATCCATTCTAGTCTAGCAAATACCCGGAGGTGGTCTTTCAAAGTAATCAGAAGGTTTTCGAATTCAGGGGTACCCGCATCCATAGCTGGAACGAGGCTTGTCTCGTGGGCAAAATCAGTGATTAGTTGTTTGATGGAGAACATATTACTCACGAAGAGAATAGAGCTAAGAGAAATTATGAGTAGGAAGATGGAGAACATGAGCTTCACATTTCGGAAGAAAAGTTTCTGGGCTTCCCATAGAGTTCCCACAAGTTCCAAAAGCATAAAAGACTCCATTATGAAAAAATTAAAAGGAAAAAGATTGGTATTCTTCAAGGCTTCTTTTCTTGCATTGCAAAGATCACCTACTTATACTGTGGCTTGGGTCAATTCTGTTCCAACTACATTTACAAAGAAAGTAGGAAAAAATTTGCCTTATGCACGAAGGAACCAAACATGGCCACACTCAACAATCTGTTTATTATGTAGGGACTATTCTTCCTTTCCTGTAAGCTTCGTTCAAATCCGAGACCTGCTAGAGACCAGTTTGAATGGGATAAAAATCAAAATAGTGAGAGGGACAAGCCTATAGATAAAAAAGCAAATGCGGCATTTTTGCCGTAAATACGACATGATTAAAATCCTCAGAACGTCTCTAAACGAGATGTTAAATTGTCACATAAACACATAAATCATCAAATTCAAATTTAACGCACTTACACTTTGCATTCAATTTTCTAAAAAATATATATAAAGCTTGATTTAAGTCTTAAAATTTATATTGCCCCCAAAATGGTGTAAGAGTGATTCAGATATTTTTGCATGTGCTCCAAAGTTATGGTTCGTAAGAATATAAATAGGGCTAGCCCCACGAGTCCCTTTCCATCACTTCTTTCATAAGCCAGGTTAACATATCATTCGCACAGTGTCCAAAGTCCAAACCAAACTGTGTAGGTCCATCTTCATCTCATCCTCTCAGAAAATCCCTCCTCGTTCACATTTTCGTTCACACGTTGTCGGATCTCGCATGTGTTTCAGTAGGAGTGTCAAGTGGTTAGTGTCGGCACTAGAGGTTGGCTTAATGACAGTTGGTTCCGGTCAAAAAGTAGGCCAACCCAAATCATGGACACCCCTAGACATGAATCGATCCGTATTTTCCTCTGCAGTTCTTACATGTCTAGTAGGGATGTGTAAGATACAATCCAATCCAATTTAATTTAATTTTAATCGGTTTCGATGATTTAGCGAATCAAAAGGGATCACTAATTTTCAAAAGCGACATGATTAGATTGGATGACAGATTTGCTTGTGAAGAGAATCCAATCAAATCTAGTTAATTTTATGCTTATTTTGCTCATATAGGTATTTGTAATTGAAAATTTTATGAACATTTGAAGTCATTTGATGAAGTTATGTTTAATATATTATAGAATCAAAACAATTTTCTCTAGCATCTCATTTATATTTAGGAAATTTGCATAAATACCACATGAACTTTTAGGAATGTGCGTCATTACCACCTCAACTTTCAATTTTAATTTTTAACCACCTGAGCTTTGTAAAGTGTTGCAATCCACCACCTACATCTAACTTAAAGTTTCCATTAAGTTTAAGTGTATTTTCGTCAATTAACTATAACTAAGAATAATTATAAAACAACAAAATTAAAAGAAAAAAAAGTTAACCTAATTATCCAATGCCAAGTCTCTCCCCTCCCCCCTGTGAAATCACAACCCCTCTACTCTATTTTTATTTTGTCTCTTGGCATCTCTTGTGTGGGTTGTTGAAATTGGGTAGCAAATTGAGGACTGCAGTAATGAAGTGATATGGATAATAACTTCAGATACGCTAGCAAACTGAGGACTGTAATTAACTTGGAGTTTATTATAGGAGCATTTCCTAGAACTTGTTTGTCAATTGCAGATGTTTAGGACCTTTTTGGGATATTTATATGTAATAGGAATGCAATTGATCCCTTCCCAAAACCTATGGATGAAGTTACAAAATTTGAATTCTAGTTTTTTATGTTAAATTTTTTAAATTTGCTGGGATGGAGAGAGAGAGAGAGAGAGAGTAATTGTAGTCTGAAATTTTTTTTTTTTGGATATGCAAACTTGCATTGAAATGGAGGACAAGCCTTCGAATAAATAGTGCAAGCCATGAAATGAATGCTGGAAGGCTTTGGCAAAAAAAAACGAAATATAGGGAGGCAACAAAATCAATGGACTATTGCAATCTGATATATTAGGTGGAATAAAGAAAGATGGAGTAGACTGTAGAGAGAAGAGAGAGATATGGAAGGTTAGCTTTATTTTTATTATTATTTCTTTTTAATACTGTTTTTAAAATTACTTTTAGTTATATGAATTGATAGAAATGCCCTTAAACTTAACGGAAATTTGAACGGAGTTAGACGTAGGTGGTGGTGGATTCCAACACTTTACATCGTTCAGGTGGTAATGGCGCACATGTCGGAAAGTTCATGTGGTATTTATGCAAATTTCCCTTTATATTTTACATTTTACGTCTATTAATATGTTTCATTAGATTAAACCTAATGTTAGATGTTTCATTATTATTATTTGGTAATTACATTGGGAGGAAAGAAACCCTATGGTTTCGATCCTGGATGCCAAGCATGTGGGAAGGGGAGGGCCACAACCACTATGGTAATCTCGCATTGGCTTAGATGTTTCATATTTCGTTATTGTCTTTCTTTATTTTCAAAATCGATCATTCAATCCAATTCAATTCAATATCAATTCAATTGGATTTAAACCTGTGATCTAATTAGATTGGAAAAATCACAATCCAATCTATATTGGATCGGATGCGAATTGGATAAATTGTATTGGTTTCAACACACACCCCCAATGTCTAGGCTCCTCCTCTCAGGTGACAGCTGGTATTTGTGGATATTGGATATCTACCATATCCCCCTAAATTAAGACTACTGGGATTAAAATGCATGGCGTATTTTGCTATTTTTGCTAATAGAATTCTCTAAGAATCATTGTAATCCTTTGTTTTTTTGTTTTTGTTTTTGTTTTTGTTTTTTATAACTTAATCATGTTTTTCTTTTTCCTTTTTTTTTTTCTTCGAGAAGAATTGTTTTAATCATGTTTAACAAGAACTTGTGATGCAGTGCACTAAGGGAGATGTTTAATGACTAATCTATTATTGGGTCATTGGGAAGTCAAGAAGTTTTGGGTGGTGCAGGAGAATAAATTTAGATGCATGTGGTTTCTAGTATGATATAAATTTATTCTTAAGCCTTGATTGATTGCCATTTTAACGTATATTTTTAACATTTAAATTTTGAAATGATGGAGCTGGAGAACGTGAATAGGAATTTCTTTTGTGGGGTAGTGAGAAAAAACACAACATACGTGTATCTTTTGTGTCAATTAGATCTTGTTTGTAGGCCTAAAAGTAAAGGGGGCTTGGGTTGACCAAGTCCACTGATATGAACCAAGCCTTACTGGTTAAGATTGGTTTATGGTCCAGAATTTTTTTCGAAGTACTTGAAAGGACATTCTGATAAGCATGTTTTATTTCATATTCTTTACCCCTAAATGTTATTTATTGAAACGTAGAAAGACCAAAGACCATATTTGAGATATTTACAACATGTGCCCTTGGTTTGAAAATGTAAGTCTATGCAAATACCACTGTTACATTTCCATTTTTACCTACATTCAAGCTTTGCCGCGCTATTATCGGAGTGTATTTAGAGCTTTTGCTAAAGTTCTTGTTCTGGTGCTTGCACCAATGCTCTCCAGTTTGTTTCAGGATTTAAAGTCTGTAGCATTTAACAACAAGGTGTGGTGCGGTTTGCAAACTGCCACCTCCAGCTGGCGAGCTATTTGGTGCCTCAATGGCAGAGGTTTGAAACTCGTTGGAAACACTTTGTGGCCAAAGGCAAGCCGAACCCCGAGTGGGGATTAATCCCACCCTTCGGGTGTGGGAACACCTCGTGGTATTTACCAAAAAAAAGAAGTCTGTAGCATTTAACTTTCCATGAAGTAATGTCGTGTCATTAAGTGGTGATTGTTCTTTACCTTGTTGGTTTCAAGCATTTATCAATGGTAAAAGATTAAGAATTTCGTATAAATATCAATGTTATGTTTGTAAATCATTCCACAATCATCTGCTCCTCCATACGAAAGTCCATCATGACGTGTGCTAGCTGTCTTTCCTATTCTATTTGATCAGGATTGATTTAGTCATTCAATTCTGATTGTATTTACCTTATTATGATTGTATTCAGCTGTATATAATCATAGATGTTGTACTTGTAAATTATCTATGAAATATACCATTATTCTTAACCTCTTTAGACATGAGTTTGAAATTTCTGGAAAAAAGTTTCTAGACATCACTTACAATTCCCACAAAATCCAATAGCACATTAGCTATAGAAGATCTGTAATCTTCAAATTCAAACCTTCAATATTTTCTTCCATTATACGTTCGCGTCAAGTTTAGAAACTAACACTCACTTCTATCATACTTCTCAAAGACAAAATGAAAGGAAAGAACAGAGAAGGTTGAATTATGCAAAACGGAATGGTTTGGCAGCTTTATATAGGGGAGTACATGAAGAAAGTAAACAAGGGGATCGGGAAAACAATATACATCTATGTGAAGAATGATAATATATTCACAATCATGAAAGGCTTTGATTTGTTTTAATCTTCAAAAATGGCCTTTCAAATCAAAACGCTTTTATGCCAAGGCATTTCTCTTAAACTGGCTTAGTGGAGATGTTAGCTAGTTGCTCTATGACGGTGTGACAATACACGAGTTCAACTGTTTTAGTTTTGCTTCACATGGTCCCTAAGAAAAGGAAACTTTATAGATATATGTTTGATTCTTATCTCATGTTCTACTGTTTTCTTTGTGAAATTACTTGCAGATTTTCCATCCGTGGTCACTGTTCTTGTGGATGATTTGATGCCTCTAGCAGATTCCTCAGTCTTATGTCCTCCAATATAGCGAAAGAAACTCCCACATACTTTAAATCACATAAACCATGATGAAGACAAGGCTAAGGTTGTATGTTCTTAGATGTCCAAGACAAAGTTGAACCAAGGTAAAAATCATAACAAGTGGTGCTCTTCCTCTCATCTAGGTCAGCTTCCCCGCCTTAACTATCTGAACAGTCATAGAAAAGATTAAAAAAAATTCAGCCTCTCTGCTATATCCAGTGCGATTGCCTTTGTTTCATATTTCAACTCAAAAAATCCAAAGCCATAGACATTGGCAAACCTTGTGGTCGTCGCGTACACGTATGCTCCAAACAAGACTCCTGTACAAAGTCAACTCGACAAAATTTCCTTCTCAAAATATGGATACCTTGTTGGCCATAAAAATCCAATTAATATGTTGCTTTACTATGCCAAGAAAATAGGACAATACAAATCCATTTTCAATAGAAAGAAGAAATATTACAAATACCTTATTCCCCTCTTCTGTAATAGACAGAATGCTCATATGAAGAATTAGTGAATCCATTTTGTTCGACTTAATTGTCCGTGAACGATCGAGGTTGAAATCTGCGGCGGTGCTTGCTTTAGGCCGTAATTGCCCCTAGTCCATGCTTTAGGCCATACATGGCCAGCTTAGAAGTTAAAAAAATGGATGCTATTGTTTTAGCCTTTGCCGCTCTTGTTTTCAGAAGACAAAAAAGTATTGCATCAGATTTCAAAGGAACGGATTCTCTTGTTCTAATTACCTTGTTGTTCTTGGTTTATCGCATATAGAAAACATGGTTGATACATCACGGTTCATCTGGAGATTGTATTTAATGCTTCTATCCAAGCCTCAGCAGATTCTCATTTAAAACCCTGTATGTGAAGAGAAGGCAGTATTTTGATGGTTCCAACACTTTTTTATTAACTTTATGCATAAAAACTAGCTGGAGCTGCAGAAAATATGGTTACAACACACGCAAAAAACAGTAAACTAATAGAAATACAGACATCCTTCATCATGGTAAATCTGCACTGATAAGTGGGGTAAATGCCACTTTAGTATATTCAGTGCCTCCTTGCATTTCAAGTTCTTCTCCATGCATCGCCTTGCAATCGTGATAGAGGACTGTGTATGCCATGAGCTTAAACATTCCGATCAGGCAGGATATCGAATTCAGGAGGAGCAATGGAATCATGGCAGCATTTGATGACATGACTATTTTGCCAAACTTGTGCGCACCATAGAACACAGGAAGAGAGACTGCTCCAAACAAAAGATTTAGGAAAAATCCACGTATCTTCAATCCTTTGATGAGCTGTCCAGCCTTCCCAAGTGCCTCAATTCCGCAGTTTTCTTCAAGTACCGAAACAACAAGTGCTAAATTCCAAACAACAGCTAGATAAGCTTCGAAAACTAGAGCTAGGAGGAATATGATTATAGATAATAAAGAAGGCATAGTGAAGTTAAGATCGAAAATCAGCACCAAAGGAACCAGAAAGGTTATGAGAAATAGACAATAGCCCAGATGAAGAAGGGTTATGTAGAACCAAGTAAGAAACGGTCTTTTCAATGATTTCACGGCCCTTGATAGAAGTTCCTTGATAGACATGTCTTTTCCGCAATATGTTACTGCCGATGCTAAGATTGAAGCTGTTGCAAAGAACAAAGAGAAAAAACAGAATGCGAGAACAAAAATCCACTCTAGTCCAACAAATAATCGGAGGTCACCTTTCAAAGTATTCAGAAGGTTTGCGAATTCAGGGGTGCCGATATTCATAGCTAGAAGGCTTGCCTTGAGGGCAAAATCAGTGATTGATGGTTTAATGGACAGCATATTACTCAAAAAGAGGATAGAGCTAAGAGAAATTATGAGCAGGAAGATGCAAGACATGAGCTTAACATTTCTGAAGAAAAGTTTCTGCGATTCCATCAAAGTTCCCACCAATTCCAAAAGCATAAAAGACCCCATCTTGAAGAAGAAAGAAAAAATTTGATGTTCTTCAAAGCTTTTAATATTTTCTTGCATTGTAAAGGAGCACAAGGGCATAGCCTATTTATATTATGACTTTGTTATTATGATTTTCTGACTTTGTCTTCTTCATTCCATAGAAAACTCCACACATTTGGCCTTGTCAGCACGAAGGAGCCAAACATTGACTATTCTTCTTTTCCTGTAAGCTACGTTAAAATCCAAGAAAATTTGACACAGCCAATCCACACAAATGCTCAGTAGAAGAATAGACCCGGCCCGGCCGGCAATTAATTAATTATATGTGTTTCTTACGTTGTCCCATTTCACTTGAGAAATCCACATATGACCTGCTAGAGATTAGTTTGAATATAAAAATAAAAACAGTGAGAAGGACAAGCCTATTCAAGATTTAACCAGCTACATAGATAGAAAAGTAAATGTGACATAATGTAAACTTAAGATGGGGTAAAGTCATATGACCAATCTATGATTGAAGGTTCTAAATTCCATAATTTACAAAAGCACAATGCGGAAGTTCTATAAATGTAATTTACATACTCTGACTCATGATACCAAACACAAGAGAAATCAACATATTTGTATTGGGCGATGGTAGGTGAGTCGTTCTTGTAGAAGAAATAGGTTTCTCTTTGAAATTACATGTAGGATGACTAAGAATGTCCAGAGGGGGGTGAATAGGCCAATTTAAAATTATAATAAATAAACGAAAAATAAATTTTGGTAGCAGGATTCATATGGCTTATCAATCCTGAATCGTGCTGAGTATAAAATAAAAGAACGCACAGAGAATTATTTCACGTGGTAAAACCCCACATCTGGGGAAAATCCACAGGACTCCTCAGTCCAACACAAATCCACTATAGAGAGATGATTACAAGAAGTACTCACACACTTATCTTAGACACATTCTAGATAATGATTACCGACTTCTTTCTAACTCAACTTCTGTCACGGGATGATCTTTCGACACTTCTTATGTTGAACGCAATACTGGTCACGATTGCTTCAAGTTCGCCGAAGGAAAACCGCCACCACGGTCTTAGTGCCCTCAACCGTATGAGTTACCGAACAATGCAAATGAATGCAATAGGAATGATTAAAGTGTTTGATAACCAAGTAAACATGGAACACTTGATGATTTATCTCAAATATATGCACAACAGCTTTCTTAGGAATTTTAGATGCTTAAACAAAATATGGGAAAGGTGTATTTGAAACAAGGAAGCACGCCATCTTTTTATACATAACACATTCTACTTTTTGCAAGAGAAGTCCACCAAGCCACGTGAACAATCTCTTGCAATTGATGAGATTTGATTCTTAGAATCCTATCTAATTTTGTCAGCTTATGCACTATCACATATAGCTTTCACTCCAAACAATTGTTAAACAATGAAACAATATTAATCAAAGAAAATTAGGTAGTAATAAAAAATGCTCTCCAAGTCAGGAAAAAAATAATATTTTAACTTAAATCAAAATAGGGTCCAATTAGGAAAGTAATCTCAAGAGATAAAATTTAATCTTATTAAAAATAGGACTAACATAAAAGTACTTGAGTGAAAATAACTCCAACTATGAATCCTATAATGAATGCATGATTATGTCATGATGTACCTGAAATCAGTTTCCTCATATTGATCAAGTCACACTTCGAAAATCCGGGATTAAATGTGTTGCACCAAAACTTTCAGTAAAAGATATTCACACCCTAATTCTCGATCTATGCTAGAGTCTAGGAAATGCCAATACAATTTTCATACTAACACTCTCCCTAACCTTTTGCACATTGAAACCCTGTCTTCAATGTACATATTTAGATGGGCTTGTGCAGTCTAATTGCTAGAGACATTGGAACTTTGTAGGAACGTATAGAACTGACAAGATTATTTTTATCCTTAAATTTTTACTTATACTGCAGACAATGCTATCATGTATGTACGTCGTTTTTCTCCCAATTTGATGCGGAACTTCAATTTTAGCCGTCCGGCAGATCGTGCAGCATAAAATTGTTGGAATATTGATTTCAACCTATGCACACTCACAAACTTTAGCTGCACAATTTATCAAGCATTAAGATTAAACAATGGAATGCAGAGGAATAAAAAACTGAACATGAAACAGAGAGGAGCTTCTTTTGCTCTCGGTCTACTTTTATGTCATATATTCTGGAGGAGACTTGCTCTCCCTCAAAAGTCTTCCACGGATGTACACTTTTTTTTTTTTAAATTTGTCAAAAGTACAAGGCTTCTCTTGCACAAATCAAACCTTTTCATATTAACCACGCACTGAAATATTTGTGGTTTTGTTTGCTTAAAAATATATATCCTCCTTTTTCCACCCTTCTTCCTCTGTGTCTCTCTGCGTCCATTACGCGTTCATAGAATCATGCGGACTTTTTCTTTTATGGGCTGAAAACGCTCAAGGAGATTGACCTTGACTTGGGTATTTCAATATTATCTGTGCTGCAACACCAAACCACTACCACAAAAAATAATCACGAAACAACTCGTTCAGTTCAGCATACAAGTCCGAAGACCAACTAATGAAATGCAAAGAGATTAAAAGGCTTAGGAAAAAAGAATGTCATTTCTTCTTCTTGTAGTTTGATGGTTTATCATTTTTGTCCTAGTAGTTTATAGATTTTTGTCAATGTTATTAGGAGTGGAGCCATTTGTTATATGGAACTTTCTACTTTTTTAAGTATCCGATATGGGACTCTATGTATTTTGCAATAATATTAACAACTTATTGTCTAAGCTTCGATACAACAATATAGCCCCATTACACTGGCTGTTTATAACTAGAATTGAACTTCTACACAATAACATACAACTCTTGAATTAATTCCAAGAGATATATAACTGTCTAAAAAACAAGAACAAAGAGACGGTTCAACGGTCTACTACTAGCAACACCGATATTGTCCCCAACTTAACCACCAACAAAGCCCAGTAGCACTACTACAAAAATTGAAATAGACGTCGGTAAAATGACGACGGACAAAATAAATACCGTCGTTAAATTTTAAACGACGACGGTAATATAAAAACCGACGTGGATCAGAAACTAAAACACCTAAAAATTGGAAATTCATTTGGGCATTTTTAAAACACGACACATAAAACTTTAAAAGCGTCGTCTTATTAAACATGTCATTCCGATCAGAAAAAAGACAACAAATAAACAACGACGGTATGTGTAAATATACCGACGTAGTAATTATAGATGACGTTTTACATATAATACCGCCGTTTTGAACATCCAATGAACACGACGGTAATTGTATTATTAACAGACGTATCAAGAACTATTTAATACGACCGTAATTTCATAATTACCGACATGTAAAGTTAATTAACCACGTCTCTCTTTTATTATTTTACGCCGTATTATACATTAGATTACGACAGTACTTATAAATAAAAGGTGGTGGTAAATAGTTACCACGTCGTCATAATATAATATAACGTCGTGGTTTTTCAGATAATCTGACAGTTCTATAAATTATATCGCCGTTGTAAATCATTTTCACGTCGTTTATATTAATTATACCGTCGTTGTTATTTAAAACAAGCGCGACAATAAAAGTCGAAATAAACGTCGATTACAACGACGACGGAAAACATAAATACCGTCGTTGTAGGTTTCAAATTCGAAACTTTCGAACTGAAACATCACGCTTTATCTGCGAAATTGGACACTGAAACGGGCTTTTAGGTTTCCAAGTCGAAATAAAGACCCTTTTCTATTTCCAAGTCTTAATAAAGTCACTTTTAGTTTTCCAATTCTAAATATTTCCTTTAAATTGGAGTTTTTATTCCAAACGTTCAGTCTTAATTCTCACATCTCTGAATGGTTTCAGTCATGAAAGATGTCTCTCTTTGGAACTTCAGTTGTGTTTTTACACCAAACCAATCTAAGAACTTCGGTTTGGTGTAAAACAACAACTGAGTTCCCAAAGATTGCATATTTAGTTTCTTGTTTAACACAAATTTCTATTTCTCTGTAGTTATTTTTATTTAAGACGTCGGTTTTGTAACTAACTGATGTAGTATATATTTATAACGTCCCTATTATTTAAAAACGGTCGTTTATATTATAATTTAGGCGAAGGTTTAATTTTACTTTCCATCGTTTATATCCAAGTCAGAGGAAATCCAAATAAGTTATGCTCCCCTCTTCTTGCTTTTGTTTCTTGTTTCTTTTTATTAAATCCTGTTATAGTTGCAAAAGGTTTATAAATGTATCTCTAACTAAAACTTGCTTCTTCTTTTTTAATCTTGGTTTTGCAGTGCAAGAAGGCAACGCTAACTCATACACACAAGAACAGATTGATGAAATTCGGATCGAATTATAGTTTAGTATTATGGATATGATATTTTGTATGGATATATAGGAATGAAGATTGGTAAATATTTTGTATGTAATTATTATTGAATCTTCAAGTTTTATGAAACAAATTATTCTTGAGTATGTTTATTGTTCACAAAGTATTATGGTTGTTTTTTTAGCAAGAAAAAATCGTTGTAGAGAACCATTGGAAGCAAGAAAAAAAGATAAAATGTAAAATTACCAAATCTTTGGATATAATAAGCAGCAGTTCTTTCAAAAAAACCGTCGTCTTTATATTAATAGATGACAATTCTATCACAAAACCGTCTTCTTTACATATAATAGACGACATTTCTTTCATAAAAATTGTCGTCTTTATATATAATAGATGACATTTTTTCATAAAAACCGTCGTCTTTACATATAATAGGCAGTATTATTAACAGACGTATCAAGTGCTATTTAATACGACCATAATTTGATAATTACCGACATGTAAAGTTAGTTAACCACGTCTGTCTTTTATTATTTTGCGCCGTATTACAGATTAGACTACGACAGTTCTTATAAATAAAAGGTGGTGGTAAATCGTTACCACATCGTCATAATATAATATAACGACATGGTTTTTCAGATAATACGACAGTTCTATTAATTATATCGCCGTTGTAAATCATTTTCACGTCATTTCTATTAATTATACCGTCGTTGTTTAAAACAAGCGCGACAACAAAAGTCGAAATAAACGTCAGTAAAACGACGACGGAAAACATAAATACCGACGTTGTAGGTTTCAACTTCGAAACTTTCGAACTGAAACGGCACGCTTTATCTGCGAAATTGGGTACTGAAACGGCGGCTTTTAGGTTTCCAAGTCGAAATAAAGGCCCTTTTCGGTTTCCAAGTCTTAATAAAGTCACTTTTAGTTTTCCAATTCTAAATAATTCGTTTAAATTGGAGTTTTTATTCCGAACGTTCAGTATATCTCAATTCTCACCTCTCATGCAAGAATGTCTTTCTTGCGATCTCAGTTGTGTTTTTACACCCAACCCATCTAAGAACTTCGGTTGGGTGTACAACAACAACTGAGTTCTCAAGAAAGATTGTATATTTAGTTTCTTGTTTAACACAAAGTTCTATTTCTCCGAAGTTATTTTTATTTAAGACGTCGGTTTTATGCTGAGGGTTGTAAAAATATTTTACAACGACTTTGTTTTGTAACTAATTGACGTAGTATATGTTTATAACGTCCCTATTATTTAAAAACCGTCGTGTATATTTTAATTTATAGGACGTTTTGATTTTACTTTCCGTCGTCTTTGAAAACGCGGTCTTTTGAAAAATTTGACCGCGAATTGTAATTTTTCGAATTTTCCCTAAACCCTATATATATAACATTTCGCTATCTTTCTTCAACTCATATTTTGACCTTAAAGTTTTCTGTCTCTATCAGTTGCTCCAAGTCGAGGTACATTTCATTCGGTTCAGTTTCTCAAATTATTTGAAGTTAATTTGCTCCAAGTCAAAGGAAATCCAAATAAGTTATGCTCCCCTCTTCTGGCTTTTGTTTCTTGTTTCTTTTTTTTTAATCCTGTTTTTGCAAAAGGTTTATAAATGTATCTCTAACTAAAACTTACTTCTTTTTTTTTTAATCTTGGTTTTGCGGTGCAAGAAGGCAACGCTAACTCATACACACAAGAGCAGTTGATGAAATTTGGATCGAATTATAGTTTAGTATTATGGATATGATATTTTGTATGGATATATAGGAATGAAGATTGGTAAATATTTTGTATGTAATTATTATTGAATCTTCAAGTTTTATGAAACAAATTATTCTTGAGTATGTTTATTGTTCACAAAGCATTATGGTTGTTTTTAGCAAGAAAAAAATCGTTGTAGAGAACCATTGGAAGCAAGAAAAAAAGATAAAATGTAAAATTACCAAATCTTTGGATATAATAAACGACAGTTCTTTCAAAAAAACCGTCGTCTTTACATTAATAGACGACAATTCTATCACAAAACCGTCTTCTTTACATATAATAGATGACATTTCTTTCATAAAAATTGTCGTCTTTATATATAATAGACGACAGTTTTTCATAAAAATAAATCGTCTTTACATATAATAGACGACTGTTATTTCATAATAGACGACATATTTCATAATAATAGACGACTGTTATTTCATAATAGACGACATATTTACATATAATAGACGACAGTTCTTACAAACCGTCGTTTTTACATATAATAGACGTCATGGATTTCATAAAAACCGTCGTCTTTTAATTAATAGACTACGGTTTTGAATAAAAGCGTCGTCTTTATAAATAATAGACGACGGGATTTTACCGTCGTGGTTTTATGCGTAAAAGATGTTGGTCGATTCATCGACGGTTGAAAAAGTAAATTTACGACGGTAAATTACCGTCGTCTATTGCGATTTTTGTAGTAGTGTAGGTGTGTGATTTTGTCACAAAAAGTCTCGTGGTGATATTAGTAGTAGAAACATTCATTATATGTTGTATTTTATTTAGTTAAAAATCCGATGTGGGACTCATATTCTTCAACAATATATACACAATACTTGATTTCTAAAGAGTACAACTTTTCATATAACTAAGTGATACAACTTGGCCCTACAAAAATTTCATTTCCAAGTTTCACATAATGTTGGTCTGAATATTATTGGCTCTAATGTTGGTCAAGGGAGTGGAGCAGGAATTTCAAGTTCAATGTGGAAACAAGTTTAGAGGCTACGAGTTCCTAATAAAGTTAAGCTTTTTCTATGGAGAGCATTACAAAACGCCTTACCTTGTTGTTGGGCTCTTACCCATAGACATATTGGAGATGCTAGTTGCTGCCCTCGCTCCCATGGTTCTCAGGAAACCATTATTCATGCTTTATGGGGCTGTCGTGAGGTGAAAAGGACTTGGAAACTTTCTTTTCTTAGTGAAGTGATTAACATTTGGCTTGAACCTACTTTTGCAGATCTTTGGTGCCCTGTAATTTCAGTGGGCTTGAACTTTGACCTGGAGGTTTTTGTTTACCTTTCTTGGCTTATTTGGCTTGATCGAAATGCACGAATGCATGCCCAAAAGGGACGTGACCCTGATGACTTGTATGTTACTACCCATCGTCTTTTAGTTGAATTTATCTCTGCCAACACTGCACCCGTGCATACTCATTCTCCCTCCTCTACTCATTGGTGTCCTCCCCTTCCTGGTAAGTTGAAACTGAATGTGGATGGTGCTTGTAGTACTTATGTTTGGAAGCGTGGATTAAGGGCAGTTGTAAGAAATGTGCATAGAGATCTTATGGGTGCTATTTCAGTCCATGTCACTAGATGTTTCTCTGCCAAGAATACTGAACTCTTAGCAATTCGGGAAGGCCTTCAATTTGCATGGGAGGCCGGTTATGATTCATTAGTGGTTGAGAGAAATGCGAAGAATGTTATTAACGACATCGTCTCTGGCAATAAGGCTTTTGGGTTGCAGGGGGCATTATCAACGACATCCACATGTTATCTAGAAACTTTGATTCTCTTTCTTTTGTTTTTGCTCCTAGATTGTGTAATACTGTGGTTGATAGACTTGCTAAGTTTGCTTTAGGTAGTGTGTCTATAGACGTTTGGCTTGAAGAGGGTCCTCCATGGCTCAATGTGTTTCTTCAAGCTGACGCTAATATTCTGGAGTTGTCATGAATTTTTGTTTGTAGCCTTTATGGAGCGTGTGACACTCTTTTTCCTTCGTCCCAGGTTTTTTCCCGATAGGTTTTCCTGGGCAAGGTTTTAATGAGGCCACGTTTGTTCGCTCGAGTCTGTAACCTTTCACAATTTTAATGAAAATTTACTACTTCCTCTATAAAAAAAAAAATCACATAAAACATAAAACTGAAATCAGTTACCAAACAACTTTAAATAGTTTTCAATTTTTTCAAACTAAAAATTAAAAACTAAAAACTAAAATTAAAAAATGAAAACTGAAATGGTTATCAAACGGACCCTAAATGCTCCGTCGAAAAAGAAGTCCTCATTTTTAAGTCATTAGGTCTATGCTATGTAGCAATTTTTTTCCCTTTGTTTTGCCACAAGTCATATTCTCTGTCTTAATCTCACCACTTAATCTAACTGTTAGGAGGATCAGCGGAGATAATTAAGCGAATAATAAACTATAAACTATAGATTAACGACAGAGATGGGTGACCTTTACAAAGTATTTGGTTTTTTGTTTTCCCTTTGTGACTGAACAATTGGTAACAAGTTAACAACTAAGGCTAATTAACAAGAATACAACGTCAAGAAGGCAAACAAAAATAACGAGACAAAAGGCAAACCCAAAAAATGTAATTCACATAATATAACGTTTTTTCTTATACAAAAAGGCATTTTTTGTATATTATATTGTGGTCCCTTATCATTTCCTCTTTTTCTTTATGAAGAATGTTAGCAACCTTCTCTTTAATTTTTTGTTTGGACCTTCTCCCTTCTACTCATGACACGTGTCATTTTTTACACTTAAAAAAATGGAGATTTTGACATAAAAGTTGTATAATATAATAATAACATTGTTTTAAGTGTAGAAATTGACACGTGTCATAAGAAGAAGGGAGAATGTCCAAAAGAGAAGATTAGAGAGAATGTTTCTAGCATTCCCCTTTCTTTATTCAGCTTCAGCTTCCGAGGAGCCAAGATAACAGAATCGAACTAATCATGTAGTGAGACATGAGGATTGGCCTTGGCAGTTGAAGAAGGAATTAAAAAGGTTAATGGAGTCAAACAAAGTACATAATATTAGGAGAAGTGTTAGTATCAGTCGCAAACAGCAGCGCGTAATGTAATCTTGATGATTGATGATTGATGATTGTTAACTCTAAGAGTCATGAGTCGCAATGATTAATGGCTGAGATTGCGTCGCACACTTATCCCTAGCGAATGCTAACACTCTCCATCATATTGTATAGAACAATAACTTTCCTTCAATGGTGGCATAGAGAGAAGGACCAATGAGATTGATGAGAAAGTGATTGGTGGAGAAGCTTAAAGGAGAAAAACAAAAAGAATCGATGCAGGCTAGGCTAGACTAAGTCAGATTCCATAGACGAAGGTAGGTACTACCCAACTACCGCGAGTGTGAGGCGAAGAAGACTTCCGCGGGTACCACTTGATTATAATACTTATAATTACATCTTCTAGAAAAGAATCCAGCTCCACCGAAGAAAAGAAAGACCAAGTTGTAGTTGAGATTAAATAAATAAATGTCACATAATTTAGAAGTTGGAAGATAACTACAATATAGTCTTTCCATAGTTTTCAATCTTCCGTGCAAATAAAAGAAAATAATTTTCAGCAATAATAATCTTTTGACTTGTCTTTCAACAACCTTATCTAAGTAGTTTCATTAGAGCATCTTCTTTTTTATCTTTTTCTTTTTTTTTGAGAAAAGGTTATATTGTTTTATTGATAGACGGGTATAAAAAAACGAGCTATGTCATATTCTACAGATTAGGGTTCGGTCGTTGGACCTAACTGAATAGCCTACTCTCTCAACTGCAAGTTGGGGAACCTTGCCCTTGATAAAGCGCCCCTCGTCTCCCTAGTCTCATGCCTATAAAAACCTCCTTGTTACATTCCTCGGACAATTTATCATCAAGAAAATGCGGTGATTCCTTCAGGGACGCACCCAAGATTTCAAATTGGGATGGGCTAAATTTACCTTGCATACAAACCTACTATGTCCATCTCTAATGCTAGATAACTCAAACCCAAAATTTCCCCCTCTAAAATAGAACAATTCATGTATATCCCAGACTCAACCAATTTTTCCCTTCCATCCTGTAGGACTCAAAATTTGAATTTGCAACTTTTTTAATTGTTTAAGAATGATTTAACTCTAAAAAAAGTTTATGTTTAATTTTTTTCTTAAGTTAATTTTGATTTACACCGTCGTAATTTATTTATTTTTGAACATTTTAACTTTAAAAAAAAGTTCAGATTTCAGAAACAAAATTTTGACTCATAAATGGTATAATGAGAGAAGAACTAGAAAGAAAAGGAGATAAAAGATAACATTTATTACAAAATTATGTTTGATGTTAATTTTACAATATTAAACAAAAATTTATTACAATATTAAAGCTGAAGAATGAGGTGTGGTTTTAATTTAAACAAAAATTTGATGGGAAGTGTAACGACCGTGACCCAAAATTAAAGATAAATTAATAAATAAATTGAATTAAACAAATAAAGAATTAAAAAGGAATTTAAAATGAATTAAAATGATTAAAATAATGAAAATTGAAATTAATTAAGAATTTAATTAATTAAAGGGCATTTTGGTCAACTTAATTTTCAGACGACAATTTGGCGAAACGGGTTGCGCCATTGCGTCCGGCACGTCGAAACGAGTCCGGGGACGTGCGGCACGATCAATTTGGTTAACAAGCGATAAAGTGGAATATTTTAATAATTTAAAAAGGGATAAAAACAAAGAAAAAAATCTGATTGGTCAACCCCAATCTCTCTCTCTCTCTCTCTCTCTCTCTCTCTCTCTCTCTCTCTCTCTCTCTCTCTCTCTCTCTCTCTCTCTCTCTCTCCGCGTGCGCACCCCTCCCCAGATCAGCGTGCGTACGGTGGTTTTGACCGGCCGCCGCCATCTCCGACCACCCAGGCCACGGGCGGAACCAAAAGAACCGGACGGAGTCCCGCACCGTCCCCGCCCTTCTCCGACAAAGCCCGCCGTTCCTGTCGCCGGAAAACCCGAAATTCAGCCCGATTTCTCTGTAAATTTCACGGCGTCGATCCGGCCAGTTCCGGCCACCAAGGTACGGTTTTGAGTCTCCTCTTCATGCTCTTGCTTCCTCTAACCTCAGTTTGGATCGATTGTCTAGTTTTGTTTGGATTTAAAAACCCTCAAATCTGGCCGGATTTCAGGAGATTCCGGCCGATTCTTGCCGGTTTTGGGTTGGGTGTGACCGGTTTTGCACTCCTGAGGTCACCCCGATCCTTTTGGTATAAATTTGTGTTGTTCAACTCGACGAAAACCGAGCGCCGGAATTGCTCTACACACCCACCACGCTGCCGGCGCGTGTGGCGGCGCGTGGCGGCTGTGTGGCGGCGGTTCTCCATCCCCGTGCAATCCTCGTGTTGTTGTGAACGCGTACGTATATTCGGATTTCGATTCGGACGTCGTTTGTGGTCGAACCAACGTCGCCTATTGCGGCGTTTCGTGGGTTCGATGGGTTCGGACCGTTGGTTCAAATCGAATTCACGTATGTTGTTCCCGTATTTCTAGAAACGTGTAGGATTTGACGGATCGTGATTCGAGCCGGATGCTTGAATCAATGACTTGAAGTTTGAGTTAAACCGTAATCGTCCGATCGTGCGATCGTGAGAAATCCGACCGTCGGATAGAGACCCAACTTTCAGGACTTGTTCTTTGAACCGTAGTGAGCCTATAGGAACTTTCGGATCTAAGTTTGGAGGTCATGGGACCCACGGGCCCGGTTTGACCTATCCCGGTAAGTTTGACCAAGTTTGACCAGGGTTGACCGAGCGTCTCCCGAGGTCGTCTCGTCTCCTAACGAATTTCGTTGACCTTAGAATTCCTCGTACGACGTTTTGGTACACTTGAGTTGAGTTTGGTTAAGGTTGACTTTTTAAGGTTATCGCTTCGGCCCGGTTGTTAACCTTAATCCTCGTGTTCTTGAACTAGGTTCTCAAGCGCTTCGTGATCCTCGTGTGGAATCCTTTTCGGGTTGGGCAGCGAGGGACCAACGGTGAGTGGACTTTGTTTTCAAACGAGCATGCTTTTAAAGAATTGAATGTGATGCATGTAAATGAGATTTAAATATTGTTTTGAATCTTGATTTGATCTTTGGTTGAATTTATTATGATTGTTTTGGTATTTGAGTTTTATATTTGATTTGGATTGCCGGTTTGGTTGTGGAGCCCTGTTGGCTATATTTTAGTATTATGCTTATATTTAAGTATTGATTTTAGGACGAGTCAAGCGTCCGGTAGTATTTATGTTTGGATTGGAGTACGGTGGAGTTTATTGGATTTTCCGTACGAGTTTTATTTAATATTTAAGTTTATGGTTTCGTTGGGTTCCGGACTTTATTATTTTATTATTACGTATGTTGTGGTTTATACTTTTAACCTTTGGAATTTATACTTTATATATTTTCGGGAAACTTATATATCTACTTTGACTATATAAATATACCTACATTTGAATTGAGTATTTGGGCGGTAAGTTTTGGACGCTAGTATAGTCCGGTTGTTTATGTATTTGGTTTTGGTATTTAAACCTTATTGTTTAGGTTCATGCTAATACTTTGACTATATATATATGTGTATATATATATATATATATATACATATAGATCAAGTTGGAAGGATCATGTCGGATTATTGAGGCTATCGAGAATACATGTCGGATAAATGGGGCTATCGGAAATATATGTCGGATTATCGAATTGATCTTATGTATATATATATGTATATATATATCTACTTTGAATGTATATTGTATATATTCCTCTACTTTGAAAATAATTATATTTATCTACTTTGAATATATATTATATATATATATATCTACTTTGAAAATAGGTATGTATATCCACTTTGATTATATATATATAAATATATATCTACTTTGAGTATATAAGTATATCTACTTTGATTTGGAGTTTTCGAACATATATGTATACGGTTTGGACTTTCGGCTATATTTTATTGTACCACTATTTATGTTGTTTTAAAGCATGAATTTCAGGGTTGTCGATTACGTGGGAATTTCAAATGCTTGAGTTTGAGTTATCGTATTTTAAAGGATAATTATGTTTTGTATATATATATATATATATATATATATATATATATATATATATATTTGTATATGTATATATATACGTGTATATTTTGAATAATACGTTTCGGGGTTTGACTTTATATTTTTAAAGAGTAGTACCTACTATGTTTTGAAGCATATGTTTGACTTGGGTTTTGAATACTATTTAATGGTGCATTTTCCGTGATTTGATACTTTATTGGTTTTTGGATTTGTTATACCGTCGTTTGACGCTTGTGAATATTTTAACTATAGTATGGTATGTTTGGGACGGTGATGTCCTTATTTTGACTATATGGTGTTGTTGGATTTGTTTTACGGATATTTGTTTTGGTGCGTGATATTTTGGGGTGTGGGTACTTGTGGTTATTTTGGTATGTGGATTTTCGTGTGGTGTTGGTTTGAGTGCAGTTGCACTGTGTTATGTACCTCCCCCTATTATTGATGGTGACTATGGTTTGGAGTTTGGTTCGATCCGGTGCATACCTTAACGGGGTGTAGCCGTAGACCCTTGATTGGGTAGTCTGCGCGTATGACTAGTTCGGACGCATGGTTATTGAGGACTCTGCCATGCGGGCCGGGGAGCTTAGTCCCAGTTGGACGGCTCGACCCTGGGCACGAGGCCATTGCGATGCTGTCCGATGTCCAGTTATCCTGGGCATGAGACCATCGTGAATGTTGTCCCGGTGTCCAGTTAAACAATCCCCTGTTGGATTGTTTCCCCCTGGTACTTGTTGTGGTGTCGAGGTTATATATTATATCTATACGCGTGTGTTAGTATCTTCGTATTCTTATTTTTCTTTCGGTGAGGATACTTCCTCGCTTGCAGTGCCTACGGGCATGCGGTTGTTTTGAGTGTGGGGAATAAAGGGTTAAAGTCTTTTAAGTGTTTTTATTTACTTTGTGGAGGTTTTGGATTTCTTGGAATTATCTTGGTCTTTGGACCTTTTACATTGGTTTGTCTTTTGGAAACTTTATTTTATTCTTATGCTTTTGATTTTCAAGTTCTTTCGGTTTTAATTATATTTATGTCTTCGCGGTTTAGTTTTGAGAGGTTTTGCCTCGGGTAAAGACAAAGGCTTGGTTTGGTTTTATCCTTCGAATTATTTTGAGATATCGGTTTTTGAATCAATTATATGTATACAACGGATTTTAATTGCATGATTTACATGGTTTTGAACGGCGGGGTTAGTACGTTGTTTTAAACTACTAAACGTTGTTTTGTCCACTCACACTTTTCTGTTTTGCGCCCCCCAGGCCCTAGTCGTGCTACTGTACCTTCCGGCCGAGCGCTTCTCTTCTCGAGCGTCGACTTAATTGTAGGACCTCGTGTCCCTTCTCTGAACTTTAAATTTCTGCTGTTAAACTTGAATACTCTTAGTTGCTCTGTTATTGCCCATTAGGGTCGAACTAGTTGGCCAGAGGCCTGTTATGTATTTATTGCATGCTGGCAGTTGGTTGTACTTATTTCTGCTGTTTTTGAACAGGTTGGAACTTTGGGTTTGGTTGTTTTTCTGGGGAGACTCTGCCCGTTTTTCGGCAGAAGTCTTGACCCCCTTGTGTGTTTGTCTCGGGAAGAGGGATTCTTTTAGTAAGTGGGCCCGACATCCGGTGGATGTCGGTTGACCACAGGGTCCGGCGCGGGTTCCGGGGTGGAATCCGGGTCGGGTCCTGTCAGGAAGTGTGGTTTTTAATTAAAAGTCTTTTAATGCTAATTGTTTCTGTATTTGAAGATTTTTATTATTTATTATTTATTTGAAGAGTTAAATGTTAATAAAGTTGGGGGAAGTGTGGTGGAACATGAGATGGACTAAAAGGTAGAGATGTCTCACACGCAACTCCAGCAAGTCAATGCACTAAATCTGTCAGCTAGGATTCATTTACATGGATTGATTGAAACTTGGGGGAGTGAACTCAGGTGGACTGGATTTGCTATTTTAGACTAGAAAAAAAAAAAATCGGCATGCATGATTTGCTTACGTATGACGGTACATGGTCTTTTTTTTTTTTTGTTGATGTAGAATTTTCATTTATACATGATCTTTTTTTTGTTGGTCTATTAATTATCATAAAAGCCTTATCCCTCTAAATTAAATTTCTAGCTTCGCCACCAGTGATAGAAATGATTAAGTGGAAAAAGAATTACGATGATTATGGGACAGCATTTCTATTAAATGCAAAATATTTCAACGAAAATAATTAAAATGTCACTAACTTGGTAATCAATTGCAAACTATCAAGGAAAATAATTAAAATATCATTAACTTGGTAATCAATCTAATCTGCTTCTTCAACTTGACGGAGAATACAAGGTTGCCCACTTTCAATTCTTATTACAAATTAAAAATAATAAAAAAAATAAAAGAACTACGTATTTCCCAAAGAAGAAAAAAAAAATAAAAACATGAGTACAAAATTCAAACCGTGACGTTCTCATTTTCACCACCACCAATTACGTGGCGTTTCCTACACTCGCAGTAAAAAACCGTGGTAACTAAGTAACCCCAGAGCACCACTAACCCATACAAAATTACCCAACCCAATTTATCCTCTATGCCCACCACCACCCTCGTCAGCGTCGCCATCGATGATCGCTCCATCAAATCCTGGCCGTCCATCACTTCCTCCAGCTTCCTCGCCACCACCCATGTTAAGAACACGAACAAACCCGACAACGCCCACCCGCACAACCTCTTACCCGCCATCAACGCCCACCCGACCCGGATCGCATCCCACCCGAACCTCTCTTCCAAAATCGACGCGACGAGCCCGAGGCCCAGAACCGCCATCAGGTAAATCTCGAGACCCGACCCGAGAACGAGGATGAAGAATCTGGACCACGACGAGTTGAATACGATCGACAGAGTCCACGGCACGACAGCGTACGCGATCGAGAGCGCGTAGATGCAGATGGAGGTGACCAGAGGTCTCCTCCAGGTGAGCTTAACGGCGCTAAGGGAGGAACGGAGATTGGGGCGTTTTCCATGGAAAGACGATGACGTGGCGGTGACGGCGGTGACGGAGGCGAGGAGGGAGAGAGCGTAGCTGGGGAGGAAGAAGATGGCCTTGATGCGGAGGAGAGAAACGGCGTCATCGCGGGATTCCCTCCAGACTTGGCGGGCCTCGAATCGGGTGGGGGCGAGGCGGGCAAGGGACTCGAGGTGGAAAATATGGGACTTGGGCGGGTGGGAGGAGAGGGAGAGGGAGAAGAGGAGGAAGGAGAGTGGGAGGGTCGTGAGGGCAAAAATGGAAATGAAGGTTTGCTTGTTTCTCAGGAAAATCTTGAGGGAATAGAGCAGGGTTTTGAGACCCGTTGGTTGTTTATCGTGAGAGAAGACGACGTCTCTTTCCGACATTCTCTCGACCGGCGACTTTCTCACTGACTACCCTTAGAAGTTTGCGAGGAGTTTTAAGGAAAGTTATTGAGTGTTCCTTGTGCGGTTGCCGAATTGACGGAAACGCCCTGTTCGACCTTTGTTTACAACATCGTTCTTTTCCAATAATCTATGTTACATGTATACATCTCCTTAGGATAAATATAATGATTTTTTTTTTCTCAAATTTTTTATCTCCAATGACTTTATCATGAATGATTCCAAATTCCTCATTCTGGTCACATCCTTCAAATTCGAATAATGTCATCTTCATCCCCACATCAAGGTCATCCCAAAGCTAGAGACAAGCCAAATCCCGAACGGGAATTAATCTCACTTTTTATGTGAGGAAACACCCGGTGATATTTACCCAAAAAAACATTAAGATTAATATTTTTAAAACCTTCTAGTTTCTAATCTCTATCCAGGGCGGGCCTCACTTTAAAGTAATGACAGACGAATAGTAAAATTGGAATATTCGTAAGTAGTACAAAGTAGGGTGCGCATCAGAATGGAGAAACCCATGAACCAGGCCGAGCTAGTCCAAAATGATAACAAGTTGGTCTATGTTTCCTGGTGATTCAATGTTTGAAAACTTGCCATTGGTGTATAATAAGACTCTAGCAACTTGCTATATGAAGCTCCTATTGTTTCTAGTGTTCCCATCGTACTTTTAGAATTGAGAAAGTTTTCGTTTCCTTGTGTTGTGATTAGAGAAGAAGAAACACCAATTGTCATTGCTTATGCAGAAGAAGTTAGCAGACCCAATGTTAGCATGAAATTCAAGGAGAGTATTCAAGACATAAAAAATGCACCAATGGTGCCTGCTCACTCCGCAAGAGGTCCGTCGCCAAGTCAGATCCGACCAAATAACCGGACAACCCGAACCGTGCACACTTCTAAACAACAGCATTTTGTGAAAAACTAAAAGCCAAGCAGATGCAGGAGGGGAGAAAGACAAAAAACAAAACAAAACAAAAACATAAAAAGAAGGAATCTTGGAGCTTTTGGAATCTGCCAATATCATAAACCAAAGCCGTGCATCATCAACCACGTTTGGATAAAGCTTAGGTCAGAAATGTGGGAATGCAAGACTCCAAATAAAAGATTACAAGGCATCCACAACATCTTACCTCATACGCTATTTCAGGATGCTATTTTTTTTAGGGAAATTATTTAATATTTATTATGCATATCCAATCCAAAGACCATTTCTCTCAATATACCATTGATTCACTCAAATTCCTCCATAATCGAACAACCCAATATACCAATTCATCAAATTTTCTTGGCAACCAAACAGAGCACAAGATAAAATAACATAGGTCATCTATTATACACTAGAAAACTGAAAGTAAAAAGAAAAAAAGAAGATCTTAAGGAAATGGCTAAACTTAAAGCATGTTACAAAATATGCACAACAACTTACATTGCAAGTCCTACCAAACCCTCACCCTCAAATCATTACTGTTCCTATTAAAATTCCACAAGTACTTGGCCTCTTCTTCTCCAACCAAACCAACCACCGCGTCCGCCTTCCCAGAATCTAACCGCACACGTGCACGGCAAATCGGGCACGCGGACACCTTCATCAGCCACGTGTCCACGCACCGCCTATGGAACACGTGGTTACACGCAGCGAGTTTCCTGCACCACTGCCCATCGCGAAACGCGTCCAGGCAAACGACGCAGTCCGTCTGCGGCGGCGAGGACGATGTCGTTTGGGATTGGGGCTGGGCTCTGAAGCGGAACTGGGGGAGGGCCTTGAGGTGTCTGGAGGAAAACCCAGATGAGGGGAGGGGGGATTGGGCTCGGCGGCGGTGGAGAGCGCCGCCGGCGAGGAAGAGGAAGAGGACGATGGCGGCGAGGCCGACGAAGAGGAAGAAGAGGGACGTTATGGAGGTCATAACCAGGGCTTTGATGATGAGAGAGAGAAGCTTTGGATTGGATTTTGGGGGCGGCGGCTGTGGCTGTGGAATTACATGATTGTGGTTGCGGCGGTAGGGATCAGAGGAGGGAGGCATGGTGGTGTTTGATTTTGATGAAAGGTTGTGGAGCTTGAGAGTTTCTATTTAAGATCGAGTTTTGGAATGTCAGAGGAAGAAATGGGACGGGGGATATTTTTGCTAGGGAGATACTGCTTTTTAATAAAATCATTATTTGGTCATGGTTTGTGGGCCGTGGATAAGTCGGTTCGGATTGAAAGGACCCGTGTGCCGCCCATGTGTACCAAATCAGCGTGCTACTAGGGCTCAATCCCAAAACTTATCTTTTCAAAATGCAACTATTCATGTATATTCCACATACAAACACTTTTGGGAATACTAGCAACCTTCTCTCTAACCTTCTTCTTTGGATCTTCTCCATTTTTTGCTCCATTTTTT
The DNA here is from genome assembly GCA_024362665.1 of Prunus padus. Taxonomy (NCBI): domain Eukaryota; kingdom Viridiplantae; phylum Streptophyta; class Magnoliopsida; order Rosales; family Rosaceae; genus Prunus; species Prunus padus. The sequence continues at coordinate 8,445,444 of JANFAM010000020.1, forward strand.
GCTTGACATGTGTCATTCTCTTTGCACTTAAAACAATGCCATTAATATATTATACAAGCTAACTTTTACTTTCCAAGTTTACCGTTAATAAATGTATTCAATTTATCCAAAAAAATTTCACAACTTTCTTACCATCTTATTAATTTTTTATTTAAAGTCAGTTATTTTTTATAAAGAAAATGTCAGCTTTTTTTTTTAAAAAAAAAGAAGTAATGTCCGTTTTTTTAACACAAAGGGTTTTTAGATAGAAAAAAAAAACTCCTTCAAATCCGTAAGCACCCCAATGGTAGAGTTTACAGACTAACAATTTTTTTTCAAAGGAAATTGCTTGATTGCATTTCTTATACTACTAAATAAACCAAAATATCCCCCAAATCTGAATAGAAACAAAACAACACATTTTAATATTAGCAATGGTTACAAAACACCAAATAGTGAAATCTGTATACAATATTAAAGTCTTCCCAAAAAATTCCGGAGTCTAGTAGTAGTTGAAACAAAAGATGATTAATCTTCCCAAGACTTCACTTCACTTCTCTTCTTCAAAGTTATACGACTTCACTTCACCACCCATCTTCCCAGACTTCATATGCAAATCTTCTCTAATATGTATCAACTGTTCCTATTACCACAAAATTCAATTGGTCAAACAAGCATAAACAAAGTTCTTATAAATAAATAAAAATTCTATAAATAAATATAAAAAAAAAGTTCTTATAACAATAACATCTTGTGTAGCTTGACCAGCAAAATATTCATGCATGTCTGAGGTCCACAAATTATAATTTCCCTGTTACATATAGTAGATATGAACCTTAATTAATACAAATATATTAGTAATAAACACAAATAAATCATATATGACAATATTAACTAGCATCCAGTCCATATTTACTTTCATTCCATTATGCCCTTTAAGAGTCTCATATTCATCCTATAACATATCAAAGAAAAACAAGATTTATTCACAAGTGATAAAATTCAATAAAAGGTTATGATTATTAAGTGCTGAAAAGAAGAATTTGTGTATCACCTATGGTATACTTACTATTTGTTGCAAGCATTCATGAGTACCCTTGTAGTTATCAGAAGCATCATTCCTTGTGTGTGCTTGTTCCTATAACATAAAAAAAAACACCTTGACATGTATATGTTATATATGCACCTAAAGGTAATTCCAAAAGAAAACTGATATATTGTACCTCTCTTGGCAAGGAGCTTTCCATCCCATCATTAGATAGTCCAAGATTTGCTAATGCCTACGAAAAAGATGAAAAGTATATTTAATAGATAGGCAATGACAATATGAGGAAGTAGATCAATATATGCCTTATGTACAGGAAAATTTTTTAGAGCATACCTTCCTTGGCTTCTTGTTATATTTTTACCATTGGAGTTCTGATTCTTCACCCTTTTCGGGGCTCCTTTTGTATTTGAGACTTTTGGATCAAGCACATTGATATCACACAACACATTATTATTAACATTCTCCTTATCAACGCTGTGAAAATCATATGATGTGCCATTGAGAGAATGATTTATGCTTGCACATTGTTTCAAGGCTTCCTCCAATGCATGATTTACAATATCATAACTCTCTTGAGATAGTGACCCCTCTTCAATCAATTTATTGGCTTTTCGAAACAAGTCATTGAAATGCTGTTTTTTGGGGTCAACTTCTTTTGACATATGTCTACTGGTGTATCCATTCCTTGCATCTTTTGTCCATCGTTTTAATATGTAATGACTTGGAATTCTAAAAACACCAGAAGATTGCAGCACAGCCATTGCATGCCTACAAAGAAACCCACTATATTCAAACAGCCGACATACACAACAGACTTCACATTTTCTTCCATCAAAGACGACCACAAAATCTTGTTTCTTTTCAAAATCTTGAACTTTAAAAGTATTTTTCATACTTTCTTCCTTTTCTTTTATAGGATAACATGCCGATACTCCTAAAACTTGTAGTTGAAACTTCCTAAAAATTTCATGTGTGTAAATAACTGACATTTGCTTCTCAAAAGGTGATGGAGATTTTAAAGTAGGCTCTTTGTGTAATGTCTTAAAATTTGCATGGGTTGCTGCTTCTTCTCTATCTTGTAAAGCCACCTTGTATTTCTCAACAAACTCTTTCAATGTAGTCTTCTTGTTTACATATTTATCAAAGAAAGAATTGATACTTTCAGATCTCTGAGTTGTAGACATTCCAGCAAAAAATGCATCTCTCATGTAAGTGGGAACCCAAAACTTGCGGTCTTCGAACAAAGATTTAATCCACTCATTGTTATCAAGCTCAAACACTTCAACCATATTCTGCCATTTTTGCTTGAAGTCCTCTTCTGTCCATGAATTGTAGATGCAATTATTAAAAACTCCCATAAAATTTCCATGCTTTCTCAAAACTTCACCAAGCTTTTGAGGGATCTTTCTCAATATATGCCATAAACAGAAACGATGACGAGCATTTGGGAAAACCTCCGCAATGGCTGCTTTCATAGCTTGATCTTGGTCAGTTAGTATAGCACTAGGAGCTTTCCCACCCATAGCTCTAATCCATGTCTTCATTAACCAAACAAATGTACAAGTAGTTTCATCCGCAAGTAGTGCACATCCAAGTAATGTAGACTGAGAATGATTATTCACTCCAATAAAAGGAGCGAAAGGCATCTTATATTTGTTGGTGATATATGTTGTATCAAACGAAATGACATCACCAAAAATTTTGTAGTCTTCTCGGCCTTTTGCATTGACCCAGAACACATTGACCAAACGTTGTTCTTCATCCAAATCCATTGCATAAAAAAGTTAGGATTCTCTTCTTGCATTCTCGTGAAAAGCTCAAGCATTGCCTTAGCATCCCCCGGATTCTAGTGCCAAACGACGTTCCTTATCTAGATGATTTCTAATGTCTTTTTCTAAAAACCAATTTTCTCATATCCTCCGTATTGCTTGGCCATTGCAGCAAAAATTTTACTTGTCTTCACTCCAACTGAATGCAAAGCATTAATATTATACTTGTTGGCACTAGTGATTCTTCTATTACTTGGAAAGTAGTGTATATGCTCTGGATAGAGATCGTGGTTATGCTCTCTGACAAAATTACAAACAAACCATTTTCCATCATACCTTCTTTTGACTTCCAAGCTTGCTTTGCAATCTATTTTCAAGCAAGGCCGTGGGTTAATAGCATCAGATTTTCGTTTTTTCCCATACCTCGTACAAGCAAATTTTGCCTCAATCCATTCTCCAGATGGCTTTGACCGACGACAAGATACCTTTGAGGCAGCAAATCCTTTTTGTTTGGCATACTCTGAATAAAATTCATACGCCTTGTCATCTGAATGGAATTCCATTTCACTAAAGTCTCTGTCTTCATTAATAAAGCTTGCACTCTTGAATATAGTGTTATCTTGACTCACACCATCAACATCTTCTTCGGGCAAATTCAAGTCAATCTCGACTTCCATGGACATCTAACAATATAGGCTTGAGATAAAATATATAAAAGCAAAAGAATAAAAAATCACCAAATTCGAATTCAATATGAAAACATAAATATATTACAGTTCATATTAACAAAAGAAAAGCGAAAGAAATACCCATCAACCTAAGAAAATAATTCCAAAAGATATCAATTTTCAGCACAATAAAGCAAAAAACCATACCTTTGACCAAGACTTGGAGCGAGAGATGCTGAACAGGACAGCTTTAGCTTTTGTGGTTGAGAGAGTTGAAAAAGCAAGAGCATTATTCTAAAAGATAAAGCAAAGAGAAACTAAGGGTAAATATGGAAATATAATTATTGGTTTTTTTTTGTAATTAATAGCATTGTTTTATGTGTAAAAAGAGTGACACATGTCAAGCAAAAAATGGAGAAGGTCCAAATGAGAAGGTTAGAGAGAAGGTTGCTAGCATTCCCCAACACTTTTTTGCAGTTTTTTTTCTTCAGAAGATGACAGATTTAATTAGAAAATTAGAGTATTACAAGAATAAAGCATGTATAGAGTGGCCTCGTTAAAACCTCTTTGAGGAAAACCCAATAGGACAAAAGCATAGAAGAGGAAAAAGTACCATACACGCTGAGACTACAAGAAAGTCAAGCAACAGTACACTCAGGAGAGTCCACATTTAGACAATCCTATAACCAAAAAAGGGGGGGTCAGATGACAGGACCCGACCCAAATTCCACTTTGGAATCTGCGTCGAACCTTGTATGAATCGGACACTTGTCAGGTGCTGGGTACGAATGACCAAACTGCCCTTTTGCCCTAAATCCGCATTAAAATCACTTAAGGGTTTGCAACTTCTGCAGGAAAATCGGCAGAGTCTCCCCTGAAAAATGAACATTTCCCAATTTATTTAACCTGTAAAAACACAGTTTATACTCACACACCAACAAAAGTATTTACTATGAATGGCTTCCGGCCTTACAACAACCATGACATCAACGTTAACAACAATTCTCGATATATCAATTCGACATTACCATCAACAATTCTTGCCATCTTGTTTTATCCAAAGTGAATCCTAACCAATCATCTAGCTACAATCGTTTCAGTAATTATTATCTTAACATGCACATCATCATTATCAACATCATTATAAGAAGAAATCTAATAAGTAGAGTTCATTACCAAACAAGCCTTATAACTCAAATATCAATCAGGCCTTGGACTCGCACATCAGTTCATATTGAATTCAATTAAAATGTTAAGTAGATTTCAAACTCAACTCTAAATCAACTTATGAAATATCCTCTACCGTAACTGCACCTAGGCTAGCCTAAGTTGCCTACATACCCTCACTGAGGGATCAAGCCACATGTAGTTCTTTTTATCAAGAAAACTAAGTTCAAACCATAAATTACATGAATTAGTATTCTCACTCATTTTCCCATAATAAACACTTCAACTATAATCAATCAGCTGGAATCGAAGCAAAACATGTTGATTTAAAACAATCCTCAACCCACCACCTATATGTGCATATACAATTACATTTATATAATAGCTCATCACAGATAAGTAAGAAAATGAGAAAATTAATCAAATAACATTAGCCAAGTGAAACCTTAATATCCAAATCAATGGGTTAAATAAAACCTGCCTTGGACTTCCGCAGTCACATACGAACTCATGTTTTAAGAAAACAGTTATGAATAGTATAAAATCCTTGACTTTGAAAACTCTGATTCTTTTGCCTCATAAATAAGAAAATAAGTATTAAAGCCTTCACCAATAAGTATCCAAGATAAAATCGTTAATTTATGTTTAAAACATCCTAAATCTCAAAAAAAAAATCTTCACCTAGGTGTACCCCCAATCATATTCCATCAATTCCAAATATCAATCCGTCAAATCCACCTAGCAGAATCGGGGGACATGAAGTTAGCCCGAAACGCAAATCCGTCAATTCCAAATATCAATTCGTCAATTCCATCATTTTACCGTCAATTCCAAGTACCACATACATGATACATTCTCGCAGTACTCGGGAAACACGAAGTCAACCTAAGACTCATTCCTCGTAGTACTCAGGGGACACTTGGTCAGCCTGAGACGCTAATCCTAGCAGAATCGGGTGATCAGCCCGAAATGCAATCCTCGCAGAATAGAGGGACACAAAGTCAACCCGAAATACAAATCCTAGCATCTCACGATTCAGGCGTCCCTAAGACTCGTGGGTCGTTAACATAACTGTTTCGAAAGAAACATAGGGGGTACTCCTATGGTGGGTTTGAAAACCTTTCCTAAATATGTTATGAAACCATTTTCTTAATGAAACTACTTCCCAAAACCATTTTCTCAAGTCCCATTCTCATACCATTCTCAACTTCCCAAGTTAGCACAAGTTAACAACATGCTTGATCATTTAATATTTTCTGAAACCAAATCCGAATAAAAATCATAAACTTCATGCTTGGTAAGTAAAACCATAATTAATTCATTCATAAACCTTTAAAAAAGTTATCACATCATAAAATCATTTAGACAATCAAACGTTTAATCACAAACTTTCCCAAATATTTTCCACTGTTCATAAACACTTAAATTTATTAATTTGAATGAGACTCGATATAACTTTCAAATACTGTTCTCGAATCCAACCCAAATATGTTTAACATGCTATTCATAAGTAAGATTCATAATTTATCAATTCCAAGCCATCAAACATACATTTAAATATAAACTTAAAATCAAACAATTAACAATTTAAATCCTCCACGACTACTCAATCACAACCCTGACCCCCGTGATTAAAAGTGCGTGTGTGTAACTTAAGAAAGTTCCTAGGCCCATTTTAATCATTTCTGACAGTTGGAATGGTCTTGAAAGACCTGAGATTAATTATCCAATTAATTCTTATATTGGTCAACCCGGTCCCCCGTGGGGTCCACGACCTTCGATTTACAATCCGAAAGTTCCTATAGATTCGTAAAAATCCAATTAACATATCCTATAAGTTTCGTCAAGATCCGACGGTCCAAACATATCTAACCTAGATGATGCCTAATAGGTAAAAATCAGTTTTATACTCAAACAATAACATTACTTCTAATTCAAAAATACGCAGGTGGAACCCCGCAAACGCGCAGCCGACGGTGGGTGCAATGAGTAAATTCCGGTGACCAGAAAATCTAAAAATTACCTGTCAATACCTATATTAATTTGTTAAGCACGATGAAAGGAGTGTTTTTAGTTCTTAGACCCCGGCCAAAAAGTGGCCGAAAATAGCTCGATTTCACAGCCAAAATCGACAGCTCAAGGGTTCCAAATCGAACCCTCAAACGCCCAAATTGATCCAAACAACTTGCATAAACATCTAGAGGGCATTGGGAGGATGAAAAACCATACCTCACTCGACGGAATTGGTCGCCTGAATCGCCGAAAACGGCATCGAAAACCGCGAAACTTGCCCTCGATCCAATTGCTAAACCACATGATTTCAAGCTGTAAAACTTAGTGGGCTAGGTAGAGGAGGAGGAGAGGAAAAAAATGAGTATAAGTTTGTAGCTTGAGGTGGCCGGATGAGAGAGAATTTGGCCGACGAAATTCCGGCCAAAAACGGTGGCCATGCGTGCGTTGCAGAGAGGGAGGGAGGAGAGAGAGAAAAATAGAAGATCTGGTTTTTAAAAACATAAATTCAAAAATGACCGTTACGTCCTTTCCATTTTTAGCCCTTTTTTCTCTCGTTACAACTCGAAATTGAGTGTGCCGCCTATCTACGAACTCGTATCGAAGAGCCCGATGCACTCTAAACCCATTAAAAATACTATCAGGGTAAAATTGTCTTTTGCTAGAATAAAGTAAGAATTTAATATTAATTTCGAAATGAGATATTACATTAGAAAACCAAAAATCTAAGGCCTCTTGACCAAGATTGAAGCACGCAAGATGATCCGCCACTCCGTTAGCTGTGCAGGGAACCAAGTGGGCCAAGTAGGAAGGGAGCCAGGCGAGGAACCGTCAAATATCTTCAACTCAATGATCTTATCAGATGGATGGCAGTCGAAGTGTCAGACTCAATAATGAGAGGCGTGAGAGAAGCATCCACCGCAAAAGAAATACCAATTTTGAGAGCATATAACTCAGTAGTCAGGACTGACAGCACGCTAGGAGCACGAATCGCTACCGTCCTACAAAGACAATCGTAGGAATCTTTAACAGCTACACCGACCCCACGTAAACCAGAACTCAAGCTAAGTGCACCATCAACATTGAGTTTAAAATGACTAGGAGGAGATGTTTGCTAAACGAAAATATTTGATTGTAAAACCTCTATATTTTATTTCAAACCTTCAGAATTTGAGTTACTTTCTAAATTGTGAAGCGTCATTTTACACAAAACTCATATTTTTATGGTTTTTTTTAATTTATCAAAGAAGACTTTCATTAGATAAACTTAAACAATACAAACTAAGCCCAAAAGGGCACTGAAACGAACATACTAAAAAAGTAAAACTAAAGCGAACAAACTTCGCAACCAACAACTACTATAACCCACATCGCCACCTTTTGCAAGATATTATATTTATAAGAAGAAATGTATCTTCGTTTAAGTGATTTATAAAATAATATAATTCATAATAATATGATATAGTGTTTGCTATAACCCCTAAGAACTAAAAATCACAATATTTAAATATGATCTATAAGCATTTATTTGTTGGAGAGCCTTACTTTTTGTAACTAAATTGAAGATAAATATGAAAGTGATTTCATCCATTAAAACATATGTATAACACTAATCAATAAATTTAGGCGAAAAGTTGAAGGAGTGACGAACGTTATAGATAAGATATATAGTAAAAAGAGATCAAGTATATCAAATTTAAGGCCACTATCTCAAAACTTTGAATGCATTTATTCTCAAGTATTTTTCAATATCAAATCAATTACATAATTAATTCAGAGACTAGTTATTCTTCTGAAGAATGAGAAGTTGCATGAGAGTGATATTTTGAGAACTCAACACATTGATTCCAAATTTCTGCACTCTTGGTCAAAGCATCGGACTTGTTTAATTTGGCAAGAGGGCCCGAAAGAGCTTTGTTCATTAATGCAATGTGGCATGATTGACCCATTGATACAAGCTCAATGCAACAACTGACCATTCCTGAATTATTGTAACGAATATTTCTTTTCCACACCCGACATGAAGCCTTGATTTGCATTCCTCTAGGAAATTAAAATTTGATGGGGAGGGTGCCAGAGTTGTGAGTCCTGGCAAAATCATCATTGTTGCAATCAAGAAAATCAAGATTGCAGAAGTTTGATAACCAGTGAACCTTGCCATTTTTTAAATTTTAAAAAAAATATACTTTGTTGCCAACGAAGCTATAGAATGGTGGAGAATGTATAACAAGTTTGTCTTTTTATAAGTCTAGTACTATTGATGATGTGAAACGCATTTAGAGTGAAGAACATATTTGGTAGGATAACTCCAAACTAAACGGTAGATTAATTCAATCTCATTCATTTCATATTTTAATGGTTTGCACATCCGTTTCATCGGTTTATTAATGAATTAATTTAGATTTAAAAAATAAGTTAATAAACCATCTTTGTCGGTCCTTGTGCAACTAGAGAACAACTCAAATTTGAATTATATATGAAGTTATTGGATAAATGATAATATTTAATTGTAAATCATCTATATTTGACTGAAAACTGTTGGAACCTTTGTTACTTTCTAAATTGTGTAGTCTCATTTTACTCAAAAACTTATATTTATGGTTTTCTTGTATATAAGCTAATTGCAATTGAGTGCTAGTTCTATTATTCAAGATGAACATGCCATACAAATTTGTTCAACCTAAGAATAAAAGAATATGAATTTGAGAAAAGTAATGGGTAATTATTATTTCATGTTTATGTAAGATAGCTTAAATATATATATATATATATATATATATATAGACACACACACGCATACACTTAGATTAGCACTCAATCGCTAAACCAATTGGTAAGATAATATGGCACTAACCAATCATTTGGAACAACGCCACAATGTAAACTCATGATCTGAACTGTTCATTTTTTAGAACCTCATACTAGGATTATGCTTGATTTTCATATGGATCAGGGTTTGACGCACTCTTATTAGTGGTGTGATAATCACATATCAACAAAAGGAAAACTCAAGTTTTAATTATATATCAAGATGTTTGATAAACAAAAATATTTGATTGTAAAACCTCTATATTTTGTTGAAAACCTTCAAAATTTGTGTTACTTTCTAAATTGTGAAGAGACATTTTACTCAAAACTCATATTTTCATGGTTTTTTTTTATTTATCAAAGATGACTTTCATTAGATAAACTTCAACAATACAAACTAAGCCCAAAAGGGCACTGAAATGAACATACTAAAAAAGCAAAACTAAAGCGGAGAAACTTCGCAACCAACAACTACTATAACCCACATCGCCACCTTTTACAGGATATTATATTTATAAGAAGAAATGTATCTTTTTAAGTGATTCATAAAATAATATAATTCAAAATATATGATATAGTGTTTCCTATAACCCCTAACAACTAAAAATCACAATATTTAAATATGATCTATAAGCATTTATTTGTTGGAAAGCCTTACTTTTTGTAACTAAATTGAAGATAAATATGAAAGTAATTCCATCCATTAGAACATATGTATAACACTAAGCAATAAATTTAGGTGATGAGGTGGAGGAGTGACAAACGTTGTAGACAAGATATGTAGTAAAAGAGAATAAGTTTATCAAATTTAGGGCCTCCATCTCAAAATTTTGATTTCATTTATTCTCAAGTATTGTTCAATATCAAATCAATTACATAATTAATTCAGAGACTAGTTATTCTTCTGAATAAGGAGAAATTGCATGAGAGTGATATTTTGAGAATTCAACACATTGATTCCAAATTTCTGCACTCTTAGTTAAAGCATCTGACTTGTTTAATTTGGCAAGAGGGCCCGACAGAGCTTTGTTCATTAATGCAATGTGGCATGATTGACCCATTGATACAAGCTCAATGCAACAACTATCACTAATAGACCATTCTTGAATTATTGTAACGAATATTTCTTTTCCACACCCGACATGAAGCCTTGTTTTGCATTCCTCTAGGAAATTAAAATTTGATGGGGAGGGTGCCAAAGTTGCGAGTCCTGGCAAAATCATCATTGTTGCAATCACGAAAATCAAGATTGCAGAAGTTTGATAAGCAGTGAACCTTGCCATTTTTAAATTTTCTAAAAAATATAGTTTGTTGCCAACGAAGCTATAGAATGGTGGAGAATCTATAACAAGTTTGTCTTTTTATAAGTCTAGTGTTATTGATGATGTGAAACGCATTTAGAGTGAAGAACATATTTGGTAGGATAACTCCAAACTAAACGGTAGATTAATTCAATCTCATTCATTTTAGATTTTAATGGTTTGCAAATGCGTTTTATCGGTTTATTAATTAATTAATTTAGATTTAAAAAATAAGTTAATAAACCATCTTTGTCGGTCCTTGTGCAACTAAAGAAAAACTCAAGTTTGAATTATATATTAAGTTATTGGATAATTGACAATATTTAATTGTAAATCATCTATATTTGATTGAAAACCTTTGGAACGTTTGTTACTTTCTAAATTGTAAAGTCTCATTTTTCTCAAAAACTTATATTTATGGTTTTCTTGTACATAAACTCAAAAACTTATATTCTCTGAAATTAATGGTGAACGTTATTAGCCAACTTAAAGGGTTTTTTATTTATTACGTATAGAACCAAAATTTGAAGAAAAATAGGGCTAAAAATAACATTCATATCCTTTCCTTAATCAGTAGAGTGTTTAAGTTTTGTTGAACATATTTTTTGGTGGATGAAATCTTGGTCGTAGATTTTATAAGGCAAAAATTCATTTTTAGTTCCTGTATTTTGCCGATTTTATTACTTTGGTCCATGTAGTTTCAATTTTGTTAATTTTTGCCTTTGTAGTTTTCAATTTTGTCAATTTTGTCAATTTTATCTTTGTAGTTTTCAATATCGTCATATTTTTTAAAATTCAGATAAAATTGACAAAATTGAAACAATAGGTACCAAAGTGTTAAATTGGCAAAGTACACACTGTTGAAGAATATAAGTCCCACAACGGAAACTTGACTAAATAAAATAAAATATATAATGAATGGTTCTACTATTAATATAACCGAGGCCTTTTGTGATAAAACCCCACACCTATTGGGCCTTGTAGGCGTGAAGTTGGGGACAATATCGGTGTTGCTAGTAGTGGGCTGCTGATCCGTCTCTCTAAAATTTAACATGGTATCAGAACAGGTTGATTGACTGGGCCTTTACCCTTACCCAATATGTGGTGTTCACATGTTGGGCTTGAATATTTACCCATACCCCTTACCCAATACGTGGTGTTCACGTCTTGGACTTGAATGATTGATTCCGATATGGACTTGGCTCCACGTGTGGCCCACTATATGAGGGGGCGTGTTGAAGAATATAAGTCTCACACCTACTGGGTTTTGTAGGTGGTTAAGTTGAGAACATTATTGGTGTTGCTAATAGTGGGCCGCTGACACGTCTCTCTGAAATTTAGTACTTACAACAAAAGTAAATTTTTGCCTTCTTAATTTTGGCATACAAAGTGAGATATAATGATCCTATATATATATAAGCTTATTTGAGGGATCCCTACAAAGGCGTCCCTAAAATAAACTTATTTGAAGAATCCCTCAATTGAAGCATCTTCTTCATATCTCACTCCATAGCTTATAAAACAAGAGTAATGTTAAGGAGATGACATTTATGTACCATAGAGTTGGTACATAAATATTATCTCCCTAACATTTTTGGTAAAACAATGGCAATGTTTTGTTTGAGCCTAAATTATGCGCACTAGCCTATCTGGCTATTGGGCTTTCTGCAGAATAGTGAATGGATTTTATTTGCCAAAAATGGAGAATAACCCATACTATTCATAAAATAGGAAAGATGAAATTAACCAATTACACACTTCAAAATTAAGAATTTAATTATCACACATGGTAATTAAATTCACATGTTAAAAATTGGTTGGTTTAAAGTGTTTGCCCAATATATGGAGAAGTTTAATAGGTCACCAGAACTCAAACCCAAATTCGCAACCATAAAAGCTGGGAAAAGCAGTCCACCTTTTGTCAAAAGCATTGGATATTTTTCTCAAAAATATGCTTTCTCTAGCACCTGGGCAGTTTGTTTAAAAACAAAATGATTGGCTTTTGTTTCATTATGAATGCAAAGAACTGATGTAAGGCAATTAGGAATCAAGTAGACATAGAAAGCCAAAAACAAATCAACATAGCTGGCTGCCAACTTTTAGTTCTTACGACATTAAGAATCATTATTTCCAGTGATAAGCAATCAGTTAGAGAGTTACTTTCCAATTGTAATTCTTCAAATATCTAGGAATCATCATCATGCATTCTCCTATAAATATAGGAGGATTGAGACTAGCAAGAAAACCACACAACCAACAAACAAAACAAAATCAACTCTCAAAAACCAATCAATCAAACTGATCAAGCAATCAAAGATCACTCGATCCCAAAGCTATTCAACTCAAAAGAAAGCAATCTTGTGCAGCAAGAAACATAAACTCTCAAGGAGTCCAAAGAAAGCGAGACTTCTCTTGTTGCAAATGCGACTCAGCTCAGAAGAATCAAATAGAGCCCAGCTTTCTGCTGTTACAAATTTTGTTCAGCACATGTGAAACAAGCAAAAGCAAGGTTGTTCATCATATGAAAACCTCAACAAATTTTTCAAAGATCATACGATCTTCAAAGTCTTCAAGATCAATGCCAAGCATGCAATCCTTTCTTTGAGAAAATCAGGAGTTTATCCAGCCGGAGAATCAAGCAGAACTCAGGTTTCTGCATTACAAATCTGGTTCATCAACCATAACAGGTACCAAAAGTAGGTTCCAATCCAGATACAATGAGTCCAACTACCTACGAATAGTTTCTAGTCCAGGCACTGCTAATCCAAATGCATGACAGTTCAGTCATTTCCAAACCAAGCCAGTCCAGACAAACAGTCCAAATCAACGTTGTGTCCACTTTTTTGGGCCTCTCTGTGGTTCTACCTTGATTATAGCTTTGCCAATTTTAACATTGGTATCAATTTTTGACTAATCATCATTAGTTGAAGGTGCTGACGTGCAATTCCAGTACAAGAAGATTCAATCCAGACAGAAGGAATACCAGTCCAGCTTGGCCAGAAGTCAGTTATGCCACTTAATTTCTACAGGAAATGAAAGTACAAAGCTCTGAGAACTCTCAAGAATTGGAAATCTTCGCTATGGCTTATAATTCAGGCAGTTCTGCTTGAATCTCGTTATTTCATTATTAAATAAGTGTTTTGCTTAACTTACCAGTTTTATCAAAGGAAATTATAAAGTCCTCACCCGTCTAAGGCCTAGAAAAGAACTTACTTGGGAGATATTCCTCACCCAAATTCACAATCACTTTATCAAAGTCAATAAATTGAGGCGCAAGTTATTACATCTTACAAATCTGATCCAAATGCAGGGAGAGTTCATATTGAGTGTCGTCGCCCATAAATTCAATTGGTCGAATATTATTTTCTTCTTTAGTACATAAAATTAGAAATATATTTTTTTAAAGGTATGGATATAATTCTCCTCCTGATTATGGTTGGATGTATATGGATCATGCAGGTATTTTGAGAGAAACTAGCTAGTGGCAAGCTAATCTATAGTCGATGTGAGGGGCGCAACTGCGTAATTAATGAGTTTTGTATGTGAGAATAATTGTTAAAAAAAATATTATGTTTAATTTCCATATTTATTCAAAGAAAAATTCAGAAACAACTGATATACTTTTTTTTTGGGGTCAAAGTGGTTCTATTCATTGATTGTGGGAAGTATTACAAAAGTTGAAAAGCCCAAACAACGTAGCCCATCACAAACAAGTTGAGCAAATGGGCTCAACATAAACATACACAACAGAAATTCGGCCGAATTGCATAAACTAACGTACAAAAGCCCAAAAGTCTTTTAAAGCTCAATTCAAACTAGGAATGGTAACGGGCCGGTTTGGGACCTGGTATGGCAATACCATTTCCGTTCCCGCTCTCCATCCCCGTCCCCATTCCCGTCAGGAGCTTTCTCCCAAACCTTCCCCAAATTCCCTATTTTTTTCCCTAAAGATTGCCCTTCTTCTTTTCCCCTTTCCCCACCGTCCCAACCATCTTGTCGTCTGCTTCACACAGCCACCATCGATCACGGTTATTATTAGTCTTGCCCTCCACCAACAACGTAAGCAAAAAATTGTTTTTCTAATCAAGCAAAAAAATTACAACAACCTTCAAAGGATGTTGATTAGTGTCATCAAATTGAAATACCATGGGAATATGGGCACTACCGGGTTTGTTTATTGGGTTCAAACGAAGGAGGCTAATGGAAACATAAAAGCCAACAATAAATGTTGATGGTTCCTCTTTGTGTTCTATTGGGTCTTTGGGGTTCTTTTTGTTTTTGGCTTTAAATCATGGGTGTTCTTCTTTTCTGGTTTACAAATTACAACATATACATAGATACATTATATGTATATTACTAAAAAATAAATAGATTATTTATTGGGCTGGGTTTGAGGATGGGATGACAATACCATCCCCGCCCCCAATTTTTTCCCGACATATCCCCCGTTAGGGTCCGGGACCTGACAAGGGCTCGACCCGACGGGAATTTTTGTCATCCCTAATTCAAACATCCAATGTTCGAGTGATTAATTAACTTCTTTAATTAATCATATGCACAATCAATTAACATCAATTAACTCATTTAATTGACTTAATCATCTTGATTAACTTTCCAAATTTTATTTTTAATTAGTGTGCAATCATTAGGTTTTAATCACAGTGGACGATTTGAACTCTTCCTTAATTTGAACTCTACAAGTCATAATTGACACCATCAATATATCATTCTCTAAATTAATGCTCTTGATAACATATAATTCATAGTGGTATATTACCACTTAACCACTTAAGCCTTCTTATTATTAATATTATCCTCTTCTCCCAGGTGTGGGTGGGATCGTAATCACACTCAAACACATTGGTTGCGTACACCACGAAAACATATGGTAGGAGCATACACTTTGTTTTCCATTGGGGTTGGGTGGACAAAATAAAATCAAGTGTGGTAGTATTTAATTGCACAACCAACCAACTTGTTTGGTTTTTATTATAGATAGATAATATTTGTTTGGTTGTATCATGTATGAATAGATAGATAATATCTGTTGGATGGATTTGGCTTTTCAGAATCTCCCTGACCCTTCTGTGTGGATTCTAATTTCAGCCACTTATTTGTATCTTCCTATATATGCTAGTTCGAGTAGTGTCACTGCACATTATGGATATATATGTAAGGAGCGCACTACACTTACATAACTGTTTGCCCAGTTGACTTGGTTGGTTATGATATTATTTTAGTTAAATTAAATACATGGTTTCAATTCACACTAATGTACATTAATAGGAACTCACGAGCAGTCCCTACACGGATGCTCCCTCCTCAAACCTTTCTTCAGTTTTATGTTCACTTTTTTATTTATTAAAATTGCAGATCGTTTCTTCCACTCAATAACGAAGTAAAAAAGAGAAGAAAAAAAATTGAGCAATTGGCTCTTGATAAATTCATTGAAGAATAAAAGTTCTATCCATTGGGAAAATTTTGTATGTGTGCTTCAGAAGAGTGATTCTATTTGTATAACATTTACTGACCACATAAAAAGGTGGTGTGCAATATGATCAATAAATTGTTGAAGAATATAAAGTCCCACATCGCAAACTTGACAAATAAAAATACAAGATATATATGAATGGTTCCACTACTAATACCACCAATGTTTTTTGTGATAAAACTTCACACCTACTGGACTTTGTAGGTGGTTAAGTTGAGGTTTATATCGGAGTTGCTAATAGTAGGCCACTGGCTCGTCTCTCCGAAATTTAACATGGTATCAAACCCAGGTTTTCTTATGACATGTGTTTGCATTCTCCGTGCAATTTAAGTGTTCCCCCCTCCCCTTCTCTTCAAGGGGGAGGGGGAGTGAAAAGGATATGAAGATATTGCCTATTTCTTGGCTCTAAAGACCCCTTCTCTTCAGGAAAGAGAGGGGCGTGAAAAGAAGTTGTGTATGCGTGAATTAGCTATAATTTAAATGCATGAATTTGTTAATTTCCATTTCCCTCTCCTATTATCGTTGCCGCTGATGCCACCGTTGATGTTGCCTTTGTCCTTGCCTTTGCTTACTTCATTTTCCGTTAATGTGGTCGTGCCCTTTGTCTTTCCTTGTCATTGCCTTGCCTTAGCTTTGCTCTTGCCTTGCTTTGCCCTAACTTTGCCTTGCCTTGCCTTTCCTCTTGCTCTTGCTTTGTTTTTCTTTTGTTTTGCCTCTCCTTGTTTTGTCTTGCCTTGCCTTGCTTAGCCTTGCATTTCCTTCCATTTGACTTGCCTTACCCTATTTTTAGTGTTTGGTTTTTCATTTGCCTTTGTCGTGCTTTACCCTATTTTTAGGGTTTGGTTTTGCCCTACCTACTACCATGTTTAGAGAGTTTCTATGTTCTGCCGTGTTCACGCAGTTTCTATGTTCTGTAGTGTTCACAGGGTTTCTGTGTTATATCGTGTTTACACAGTTTTTTTGTTCTACCCTGTACACAAGGTTTCTGTATTATGTCATGTTAACACGGTTTCTGTGTTCTACTGTGTACACAAGGTTTTTGTATTCTGTCGTGTTCTGTTGTGTGCACTGTTTTTACGGTTTATGATTCAGCCATGTGCCCTATTGTTTAGGGTTTACTCTTAGGTTTCCGCTGCGATCTTTGCTTTAGTTTGCATGTTGTTTCACTCATGGTTTACGACAAGACCTTCTCTACAGTTGTTTGATTGGTCAATGTCAAGTATGGTGCTCTATGTCTCGCTTATCAAGTTGGGCATGTGAAACATCTTTGCGCCAACTTGAGGGGGAGTGTTGGCAAGTCCTTATTTAGTTAGGATTTTGGTTCCTTACTAAGTTAGGATTTTGATTACTTACCTATTTATTTAGTCATATTGTAATTGAGATTTATTTCCTATTGTAATTTAGATTTATTTCCGATTGTATTTATGGTTAACACATCTTTGTACTTTTTATTTTTTATTTTTTATAAATACCTCAATATTGAAGAAGAATACACATCTGAAAAATCTGAGCATATCTGAAAATTCCCATTTACTTTGATACTGGCCATGTCAAACAACTAAGCTCCACATATCAAACAAAGTAAATTGGAATTTTCAGATATATTCAGATATTTCATATATGCTCAGATTTTTCAGATGTGTATTCTTCTCCAATATGGGGGTTTTTATAAAGAAATACTAAGATGTATTAAGTCTAATTACAATAAGAAATAAATCTCAATTACAATAAGTAAGTAATAAAAATCCTAACTAAATAAAGACTCGTGAACAAAAATAGTGTAAAGAAATTATATTGGCTTCTGATTCATGCAATTGACTTTAGCTATATTCTTCGGATTGTGGACAACATGACAATTCAACTCAACTTTGCTGAGTCTGACCCTCTATAAATTCTTGAGGTGTGCAAGTGCTTTGAGTATGCAAAGACATGGAGAAATCAAAAATGTCAGTTATAGTATTGGTGTTGCACCTTTTTGTCCTTCATCTTCAGTATTCAGAGGTTCACTCGCTGTCCAAGAATCATCCTCATGGTAAACTACTTCATTTGAAATTCAACAAAAAAGAAAAAAGAAAAAAAGGCATAGAAAAGGAAACGGAATTTGTCTCAGCTTCCGAGTTATCGTTTTTGTAGTTTTTTGCTAGGTTTCATTTTATAGTAATTTGCATATTTATATTGCTTACCTAGGTTAGTTTTTAGCACTTTTATGAGGGGGCTTTTGTCTGTCTAGGTGTCAGTTGTTCGCTCCTTTGATTTATTTCCCGCTTACAAGCAGGGACGGACCCACAGTGGGGTCACTGGGGTCAAACGACCCCATGGAAGCCATGGGAATAGGCTTGGAGGTCCACTTGACCTGGCTGTGAGACCCCATGGATTGCCCTCCAAGTGCTTGATGTTTTGCCTGAGAGGAAGAGGGAGGATGCTGCGTGCAGGAGGAAGAAGAAACAGTGCAACGAGCTTGTCTTTTTTTTTTTAAACACCTTGGGCAAAACGACGCCGTTTTGGCCCAGGAAAAATTTTAAAATAAAAAACCCTGCCGTATCCCTCCACTCTCCCACCCGACCCAGCCAGTCTTCCCACCCCAAAAACCCTTAAACCCCATCTCTCCCAATTTCTATTATTCTTTTCTCAAACCCCATCTTTCAGTAGCTGAAACAAGTTGCCTATTCATACTGGCCCATGGATCATTTCCTCCTTGTTGTAATGAGCCAAACTCCAATGCGGTTCTTCTTTTTCTCCCCCTCCTTTCAAATTCCAACCCAACCATTTCCACAGAACACTGCAAGTTTTAAGACTCTGGTTGAAATTGGATTATGAATCATCTCAGGTCTTGCATGTAAGTATGAGATAATATGTATGAGAAAAAATACATAAAAAAATGACAAATTGAAATCATTCAAAGTATATTTTTCCAAGAAAGTAATAAAATTTGGAAGAGAAAAAATAGATAAGAAAAATAACCCATTCTTAAATTTTCTTTGGAACATTTACACTATGACCCTACGGGGTTTGGATCCTGGGTCCGTCCCTGCCTACAAGTACATATATGTGTTCATGCATATATACTATAAAGAAAGCTCTTCATCTAGCTCTTCATACATTTTGCAGATTTTAGCTACCTGAAATTTGTTTACAACGCCAGTGATCCACAATTGGAAGGAACATATGACTACATTGTAGTTGGTGGAGGAACATCAGGGTGTTCATTGGCAGCAACTTTATCAGAAAAGTACTCAGTGCTTGTTCTGGAAAGGGGCACTCTTCCTACAGCATATCCAAACCTGTTGACTACAGACGGGTTTGCATATAATCTCCAGCAAGAAGATAACGGACAGACACCAGTTCAAAGGTTTGTGTCCGAAGATGGTATCGATAATGTACGAGGAAGGGTCCTCGGCGGCACAAGCATGATCAATGCTGGCGTGTATGCCAGAGCTAACATTTCATTCTATAATCAATCAGGAATTGAATGGGACATGGATTTGGTTAATAAGACATATGAGTGGATTGAAGACACCATTGTTGTCAGGCCGAATTGGCAACAGTGGCAAGCTCTTGCAGGAGATGGATTGTTCGAGGCTGGTGTTTCTCCACGCAATGGATTCAGTTTGGATCACAAACCAGGAATTAGACTCACAGCCTCAACTTTCGACAATAATGGAACAAGACATGAAGCTGATGAACTGCTTAATAACGGAAACGCAAACAACTTGCGAGTTGGAGTTCATGCCACAGTAGAGAAGATCATCTACTCGAACCGTCCCAAGCCATGGCCAATTGGTTTTGGGGTGGGACCTGTACTTGGTAATGTTGTTGCATTTAATTCAGATATTGCACTCCAAAATTGATATTGTATATGCAATTTTAAACACTAACAGAAGGAGCAATATAAGGTCAGGTATTGGCCCAAGTGTGAACTAAATTTCCCTATTTCCGTTCGATTTGTATGATATATATTCTAAGCTGTTCTCCGATGCAGGTAAGCTAGCAGTTGCAGGAGTCAAATACAGTGATGCTAACGGACAGTCTCATCAGGCATTTGTACACAGTAAGGGAGAAGTTATATTGAGTGCAGGAACAATTGGGACCCCGCAACTTCTACTACTCAGTGGTGTTGGCCCAGAGTCTTACTTATCATCTCTGAAAATCCCAGTTTATTATGACAATCCTTATGTTGGCCAGTATGTGTATGACAATCCTCGTAACTTCGTTAACATTTTGCCGCCAAAGCCACTGATACCCTCATATGTAACGAAACTGGGCATTACAGACGATTTCTACCAATGTTCTATTTCGATGTCGAATTATTCTACTCCACCCTTTAGTCTTTTTCCTAGTCCATCATATCCCTTGCCACCTTCGCCTTTCGCTCACATTGTTAACAAAGTTTCAGGACCTCTGTCATATGGCTCTGTCACGTTACGATCATCCATTGATGTGAGAGTTGCTCCAAATGTCAAATTCAACTACTTTTCAAATCCGACAGACCTTTCTCATTGTGTTAGCGGTATGAAAAATATCGGTAATTTCCTAAGGACAGACAGTTTAAAACCATATAAAGCTCATCCAGATTTACCGGGTATAGATGGTTTCAATTTCTTCGGAATACCTTTGCCGAAAAACCAATCAGATGATGCATCTTTCAAAAATTTTTGTCTGGATGCTGTAGCCTCATATTGGCATTACCATGGTGGATGCCTTGTTGGGAAGGTTGTTGATGACGGTTTGCGTGTTATGGGGATCAACGGATTACGTGTTGTTGATGCCTCTACATTCCCTTCCATGCCAGCAAGCCACCCTCAAGGCTTCTATATGATGTTAGGCAGGTATGTGTTGCAAACCACTAGAAATTTTGAAGAATTATTTTGTTGAAATCGCTTGCTTGAAATGAATTCTATGCCATATTTCCCTTTTTCACCCTTTCAATTTTTGTGCTTTGGGCAGGTATATGGGCATTAAAATTATGCAAGATAGATGAGCTTCAAGGGAGGCTATTTATAGTAGTTCCACATGCAACCAAAAATCCTGGACTTCCATATGGCAGCATTATCCTTTTGCTTTATATATACTTAATCAATAAACCCATGAGTTATGACTCAAATGGGATAAGGGTTTGATCGTATATGTAAAAAATAATAAAATAAAAACACTCTTCCGTACAGTTTGTCCTTGCAAAACCAGTAGGATGCCTGAATATTTTATTTTATTTAAGCAAAGATAAACTTAATAGTACAATCAAAGACTTAACTATACGGAATCAAAAAGATAAATTAAGGCCATTTTCTACTTGGCTAAACTCGTATTTTTCGTGGCACTCAATTCAAATTTTTAGTTGGAGTTTGAATTGGAAAAATAAGTGGGTTTGTGTCTACACTTTTAATAGTAAACCCTAAAGTGAAAAAAACTTAACTCTCCACCTAGCGAATAAAAGAATTCGTTTATGTAATACCACTACTACAAAACTAGGCAAAAAGCAGGATCCAAAGGCCACAAAAAGAGGGTCATGTCCTTTTGAATCATATGTAGAGAAGACACAATAATTTTGTGTCCGACTTGAACAAAAAAAAGAAATAATTGTGCTTAAGTAATTTAGACACTAGTGTGTGGTAGCATTCAACTATAGTTTTAATTTCAGGTCAGAGTATATGAAGGGACGAGGCCATACCAACAAATCATAGGCCTGAACTTTTTTTTTTTTTTTTTTTTTTTTTTGAGGACCTTTTCTATTGAAAGAGGCGATAATATACTAAGCTCACACATATAACACGGATGCTAACTCTAAACCACTATGTTAGTGGGTCCTTTGCCATAGGCTTGAACTTTTTAAAAGGTACAACGTTGTAATATTTTTTATCTGACTCTACTCCTTCAAACCACACATGTGTAGCTAGCCACACCAGGAATTGCTACTTTCTACTCGAGATATACCCGTGAGTTTTCATAATTTGATACACTATCATTTATCGGTCATTTTTTCTTACTAGTAAAATTTGAAAGGGGAGAATCGAATCGAAGATAATGGGTGATCTAGTTCAACGGCCACACATTTATACACAAATTTGACACACCATTTAACAGATTCCGAGCCTCTGCATTTAGCATCGGTGCATTTACACGCATTTAAGAGAATGTTAACCTTTAGATTAATCTAATGAATTTTAATAAGTCCACATCATTATAATTGTACTAAACCAAAATCACAAATGGTTATATTTTTAATTTTTAATTTCAGAGTTATTGGATAGATATGATGATGTGGACTTATTAAAATTCATTAGATTAATCTAATGGTTAACATTCTCTTAAATGCGTGTAAATGCACGGATGCTAAATGCAGAGGCTCGTAATCCCCATTTAACGTGTTGGATGAAAATACACTTCTTTAAAAGGTTGAAATTATGCCCAAGAGTTCATATTTGCTAATCACCTATAAGTCAAGTGTAGCGCCACTCCATTCTGATTATGCCACGTGTTTTATAAACTAACCACTGGTTTTAGGCAAAGTTAAAAAGTTGTTTCCTTATCACTAAAATAATGTGTATACCTATATTGTAAAGGGTAATGCTAGGGAGACCATTTATTTGTATCATATTTGTGTATCATCTGATGTGACTCTAAAGTTGGTTATGCCACATCATTAAATGAGTTTTTTACATTTTTAGTTTGTTATTATTTTTTGGATTAACTTCAGTAAACCCCAAATTATAAGGGTCGTTACAAACTCATACCCAACATTTATTGACCCGTTTGACTGGTAGACAAACTTCACAAAACCTTTCAAAATACACTCTCCGTTAGTCAAACTGGTAGTAAGTCTGTTAAATTCTGACTTGGCAAATGTGGATCCCATTTTTTTGCTCACGTGACCTGTATGAGACCAAAAAAGTAGTAAAAAATTATTTTATTTTAAAATAATTTAACATTTTTAAAACCAAATATATTTTTAAAAAAAACATAAAATATTTTAAAACTAACCCACACATCTCCCCCTCCTTCCCAACCCGCCCTCGACTACAAGTTAGGGGCATTTCACTAGTTCACCCTTGTAAAAAATGAAAAATGGAAATTATGCTTGTATTTGGTGTATGCTAATTTTGTAAATGTATCACTATTTCCTTATCTTAAGTTGGCGCACAAGAAAATATGAATTCCCGCTTTATGGAAATTGTGAAATGACGCCTCTATTGGCAAAAATTAAACTCGGAAATCTCATGCCTTAATTTCCAAGATTTTTTCCGCACGTCATTTAATAATTTCGTGTTTCAGTTGTCAAACAAGGGAATTATCAATTTCTCCATTTAACTTCCCGACTTAACCAAATTCCAAGTTATTTTCCTTCATCCAAATGGAGGTTAAAAGGGGAAATTGAGCAATTGAATAGATTTTGATTTTGATTACTATATGAAAATTGAACATTAGAATGAATAAATAAAAATTAGTATTGATCACCATTATTTTCAAACTCTGAAATGAGAATTATTTATTTTTCATAAAAACATACATGCACCGCATAAATAATGTGACAACTGTGTCTATAGTACACGTGAAATACAACTATTATACCAACACGTTACAGGTAAGTTTTTTTTTCCCTAAATGACATTTCCCAAAAAAAAAAAATTTTGTTATAAAAATAACAAAAGCAATTTTGTTTAAACAAACACTATCCATGTATTGTCGAAGTAAATAGAGATTATTTTCCAGTGGAAAAAAAATATATATGTATTATAGCCAAGCCAACAGCAATGAAACATGAAATGAAATATCCTCATCATAATCTCCAGACAAGAATTACTAATAAACAAACAAAATTGAATTCAAATTCCTCCACAGTGAATGAACCTAGAGGAGATCTTCATCCTCATGAATGACCCACATGGAATTTGAAGGGACACAACTAACAATCTAATAACAAAGAAAGCGACACATAACTCACATGACCTACAAACAAAATTGACATGAACTGATCTTAATTTATGTATCAGTTTAGCTGTGAACATGCCTGATGGCTGGCACTGGCACTCCAAAGATGCAAGGTGACCCTCTTAACAAACTATTGAAATTGAAGCATTTCCCTGGTGATCCCGCAATCCCACTAATTGCTTGATCCTCAACCACATGATCATCCTCGTCGTCGTCATCATGGTCATCAAAATTTTGGTCATGATCATCACACTCATTCTCAATTCCTTTCCCATTGCCATCTTTGTTACCCTCATCACAAACAAATGGTGGAATCAAAATCTCATCATCAAGTGGCACAAGCTGCAAAGTAAGCCTTCCATTGGACCTATGAGCCCTAAAGTACTCATGATGCCTAACCTTCTCCTCAGTGAGAATCAGCCTCCCATCACTAGTGTAATGCCTCTTCAACACCCAAGGCATATGAGCAGGCAAATTCTCAGTGCGAGCCAGCCAGGGTATAGGAGGAGGAAACTCTTTATTCTTCATAGCCCATTTTTGCTCTCTCTTACCCCTTAATTTCTGACTAAAATTACATCCCTGCCCATCTGCACAATTTGTCACATTTGGTACATCACTATCCTTGAGCACATCAACAGAGCTCTCCATTCCAATGTAGTCACCAAACAATACAGAAGAAGACGTTGGGGAGAGAAAATCAGAGAGCATCATGGAACAACTTTTGTGAGACGTGTTTTTTTGGGGGTCAAGACTTAAGGCCTTGAGACCCAATTCTAGAGGAGTTTGGTTTTGGCATGGGTGAGGCTCACTGGGGATCTGCATAGTATTATACAATAGGGCTACAGTGTGAGAATGCTCTCTGGTTTGTGTTTATATGATTGTTTGGAATTTACAGAGTTGAGTGTCTTGGCTAGAGAGGAAGATAAGCGGGGCCAGCTAATATCTGATAAACATTGCTGTGCTGTACCGGGGACTTGCCTGGAAATTTTGAAAACAAAAAAACTATTTTATTTTTTTCATAAGAATAAGAAACCAAAATAATTATGTGTTATTGTCAACATATATAAATGTTAAGCATATAAATGATTTGTAATTGATAATAGGTCAAATAAGGTAAAACTAGGTTGTCAAGATAATGTCGAATTTTTCAGACCAAAAAAGATAATGTTTTTTTTTGCCAAATTAAAAAAAAAAAAAAGATAATGTTGAATTGTACTTTTAATCTAGACTGTACATTAAAGTTTATTTTAACATTCAATGCATAACACGGTAGATTGTTAATGTAGACTGCACATTTCAACATTTGTTGTGTGGCAATATAACACATCAGATTGTGCTGTACTAAAGTCTTAGGTTTCACACATGGTTTGGTAGATTGCACCACATGTTGTTTTCAAGTAATGTGTATATGCATGTGTGTATATTCATGTTGTGGCTTGAACGCGACCCCACAAAATTGAATCTTGTGCACCGTTGAGGTGATTTAAGTACTTAGTGTTATTTTCAGTTTAATTCCCTAGTGATGGAAAACAGATGACATCAGTGACCGAGGAGCTGATAGGTGTAAGATCATAAACAATGAAGGATACTACTTGTCTCCTTACCTGTAAGGAGATATTCCTCCTTGCGAATCACAGTTTGACATATATGTAAAAATAATTCATCAAAAACACACACACAAAAACTCATGCACGCATGTCACACTGCTATTGGCATGAATGTAGGAGCTTCTACTTATCTAATAAGGAGGGGAGGAAAGTATTTTCCAACAATGAAACCCAACATTTGTAGATTTGGGCTCGAGCTCCAATTTGGGGCCATAACCCTCCGTTTCAAAAAGAATGAACAAACATCTAAACTCAAGAACATAAAATGAACTCCACCAGCATTCTATAGTCGAAGAGAAAATGTGAAAAATTCTCAATAAATTTGTTAATAATAAGCTTAAGATTACAACTTCATAAGGTTGCTTTAATGGTAAACTCAAAACTCTAACAATTGTAGGAAATACTAAACTAACGAAAAAAATATTATAATCTTGAACTAAATGAAAAGAAATAATTATTTTAGGAAAATAACATTCTAAAAAACTGTTTATTCTATAATTTGAAAATGAAAAAAAAAAAAAAAGAGAAAAAAACTCTAAATTTTGCCAAAAACAAGGTCGTTCTTCCAATCTTAGCGCTATGCTTACTTTAAGCGCGTTTTCCATCTTTGGTCTCTGTTTTACACAATTTGAATAGTCTCTTTTTGGTATATTTTCTCCGCAAGATTTGAAACACCCCACTCCCACCTCACAAAAAATCTTGTATTACATCTGACCCCTTCACTTATAAACAACCTGACCTAGACTCACTTCGAATCCATCTTGGTCATAAGTAGACAAGAAGTTTGAGATGTAAATAGATCCTCAACTTGTGAAGTCTCAACTTTTCGTACATCTATAGTATAAAAATAAAATAAAGGGGTTTAATCAGCTTTGGTTCTTTCTGTTTTTGGTTTCTCTAAAGGATGACAGTATAAGGGTGTCCCTCAAATAAACTTACTTGTGGGATCCCACAGATGAACTTTTGAGTATATTAGTCTCCTCCCGCAACTAAAGGCACGGATAGCGCTAGCGTATCGGTAAGCATGGTTGAATGCTCAGTTGTCTCTATTTTGCAGTTGCGGGAGTCTTTATGTATATTTATAGGAAATATTGTGTTAATCTATTTTATTTGATCATATATAGGTGACTATGTTGTCTCGTTTGGCTGATTTTTTGCAATATGAATGTTGTCACATTTGTCTCATATGGACACCCTTATAAGGCTCATTCCGTATTGTATTTCAATGATATGAACAATCTATCTTTTAAGTATCCCTTCAAAGATCATCCCTGCAAAAAACCACTTGAATCCAAAACCATTTGACCACTCAATTAATTGTAGTCATTTTAGTGTTCTCTTGAAGCACAATGCTCATCTATTTTGATGGTCACAACTAAATGAATTAATGGTTTTCAAGTGGTGTAATTTGTTGCAATGATTATCTATGAATGAATATTTAAAAACTAGACAGTTCAAATCGTTGAAATAAATTTTATAATGGACCCCACAATATGTTTCTCAAATAAAATAAGTGAAATCGTTAAAATAAAATTTATAGTGAACCCCATAATATTTTCCTCAAATAAATTAAGGGAAATTTGCAAAAACACCACTTGAACTATTAGGGGCGTGTGCATATACCACCTAATAAAAAAAAAATTAACAATTTCCCACCTAGACTCTACATTTTAGTGCTAATGTAGCACCTCCATCCAAATCTGTTAAAAATTCTGTTAACTCAAGGGCAATTCCGTCAGTTCATTATAATTAAAAAGGCCAAAAAATTAAAATTTCTAATTAATTAAATAAATAATTCACCATCATCCCTTACCTTTCCCTTCTCCTTCCCTCGCTCAAGGCAGCCCCTACCACCTTCTCTGCACCCCCGCACAGCCCCTCCTCCCCCGCTAGCTCTAGCTTTAGCTTGAAACCCACGGTCTTATCATTCTACGCCCCACCACCTTCTCTCCATGTTACTCTCTACTTAGTTTTCATTTGGTCAACCGGGGAGGAGTAAGAGATTCAAATAGCTAATTGGTCTAAATAAATCTAACTGGCAAAGGTTGTTTGAAAAAGGTGTCACAAATACGAAGGCCAAGACACCAAATCAAGATTCAAATACAGCATAGGATGAAAAGAACTATAAAACAAAGCCTAAGAGCTTAAGCTGGGCCAAGTCAGAGACCAACGGGTGCATGAGCATTGTGCTTTTGTCCTAGATTAAATTAAAACCTATTGTGTGGTATTTAAGGTGTGCCTATTATGACAATTCAGTTAAAAGAATTATTGAGCTATAATGTATATCCCTTTTGCAGTCAGGGTCGGGCACCCGGTTTGCTGAATAACATACGTGAGTCTACCGTTGAAGCACAAAAAAGAAAAAACCCAGAATTTGAGCTCTCTAATATAACAAAAAGTAACTTTAAAATGGTTATCAAAACACCATGCATTAGGTCACTACTAAGATAACCTCACACATAGTAAAATCTAAGTATCCGCAAACTTAGTAACAAAAACATCATAGAAAAGAGAAAGCAACGCCTTGAAACACAGTGTAGAGGCTACAGCCACTCACTGACCACCAGGTAGCGTCTTAATAATATCCGAGTCACCTGAACAGTAACAAATGACATGTCAGCCAAATCAAATTTTCATATCAATTAAAACCTAAACAGATCTCTTAAAATTATAATAGAACTACAGAATACCTGGATCAACTATGCTAAGGCATGATACCCGGAAATACTTTCCACAAGCTGTACCCAGATCAACATTGTCTGAAAACAGAAGAAATGGTCAGCCAAACGAAATGGTAAAAGTCTAGTAAACAAAATTATTTCCTTTGTTGACCGATATTATCAAAAGAAAAGCATTCTGCAGCATACATATATCTTTACTAGTTATGGAAGGGAGCAGAAAGACAAAATCCTAAATAAAAGCTCAGAAAATGGCATTCCTCTTCCATTTGTATTGGAGGACAAAAAGGAGTTTCATGCACGTACAAACATTGAACATTATGAGAGGAGTGCAACCAGCGAGTAGCTCATCCAGGCAACGCAACAAATTAGTACTACATGAAACCAATATCTTAGGGGACAACAGTATATGTTTCTAAGTCACGTCAACACATTGAACTAAGAACAAGAAACGTGCGGATATGTTTAGTGACATTACGTCCACTAACTCCAAATAGACAAGGTGTAAGGAAGAACTGCTGGATTACAAGGGAAAAGACTGATATATAAGCAACATTTCCCATGAAAATCCACCAGCCAAGAAGATCACCTGGCAAGGAGGCTTAACATTACAAAGTACACTAATGAACAATCAAGAACTACGACCAAATGATGGTTTAACCAACACGCTGAGACAAGTTCCCACATCTAACAGCCAATAAATATCACACTAACTTACACTTTCTAAACACCAGCCATCACAGTTTCTATGAGATTTTGACACCAGAACCATCTGGATTTGTAATCAAGAGGCAACAAGCAGCCAAGTGAGATTCAAGAACAAGAATCATAATCCATGTTCTACTCCTTTTTCATATTCCATGTCAACCTCAAAGTCAACAATCACTGAGACAAGTTAATTCTTCAACTGAAGAATCACTTAGAGTGCATTAGTCCGTGGTTGAAAGAACTAATTGGAAAATTTATCAAAGGCCGCTGCACTACACATGCAGGCATTGGATATAAATAAAAGGTTGATATGCATTTCAAGCTTGTCCAAGGGTGCACCCTTATTTTCCACCATTAATCCAACACCTATTTACATTCCTTTTATTTATCAAACACTTCCTAACATCAATTAATGTTTCTTTGAAATTTACTAGTAGAGAAACTACCATTTAGGTGAGCTGAACATAACCCATCAATTATTGCAACAAATTTTTTTTGTTCTTATCAATGTTAGTTAAAGAAAAAAGCGAACTATACAACAAAGACCCTAAACAACATCCTACAAACTGATAATAACAAAAGCAGTTCAAAGTTTTATGTTCTAAATACATAACAAATCTGATGCAAACCCAAATGTTATGGCTGCAGGGCACTTACTTCCATTGTAGTGGTGAACCCCAACCTTGGCAAGCATAGCATAGTATTCAATTTCGGACTTTCGCAGAGGTGGGCAATTGTTGGAAATTATAATCAGCTTCCCTGCATTTTGTTCCACGACAAAAACAAATCCCAATTACAAAACTTGAAATTAACCCAATAAAAAGAAACCAAATCCAAGTAAAATGGAAATAATAGACAGATTGAAAATTGAAAGAGAAATGAAAGCTTGCCTTTGGAGTTACGAAGAGAGTCAATGACGGTTTTGTAACCCAAGGTGTATTTTCCGCTCTTCATGACCAGAGCGAGCCTGGTGTTGATGCTCTCATGGGTCTTCTTGGTCTTCTTCACGGCCACCATTTTTGATACTTTTCAGATTCTTCGCTTTTGGTGCCCAAACGCTCGCTGTCACTCGGCGGCCGAACTCGAAGGAGTTGAAGAAGTACAAGAGCAGTAGAGTTTGCTAGGGTTTTAGTATTGGTGCCAATGAGAGATGGTCTTACACGTGCAACTCACGTGGGTGGGTTTTTTTTTCTTTTGGAAACGGGCCTGAAACGAAAGCTTATATTGTCTGCAAAGTGGATAAGCCCATTAGAACCAAGTCTTAATTATTGATTTGCCCTTCAAACACAATTGAAGTCTCAATTTGCTTTACTTCCGTCTACAAATTTGTAGGTAATTTCTACCATTAGTTTTTTGAGAAGAAGATCAATTCCATTAATATTTTAAGAACATGCATAATAACAGTGGCCTCATTAAAGCCTTCTCGGAAATCTTGGGCAAGGAAAGAGTCTAGACAAAACACAATAACAAAGCAGACATTTCTAAAACAAATCTACACCACCCACAAACACAAACTAAGAAAACTTATTGAAAGAGCACACCAACGCGTCTCAGGTTCTGTTAAAGAAGGCCTCCTATGTAAACATAATCCTTTGTATAGTGCAAGATTTGTTCAATCTGCAATGAATCAGAAACAAAGGAACACTAGCACGAACAGCCACAGAACAAAACACAAAAGGAAAAAAGAACTACCTCGAGACCCAACTCGGCTTCTTATCTTGAAGAAGCAAACTTCAAGTGACAGAACGTTCGTCGGATGCCAAGCCCACGAACCCTCT
The DNA here is from genome assembly GCA_024362665.1 of Prunus padus. Lineage (NCBI taxonomy): Eukaryota > Viridiplantae > Streptophyta > Magnoliopsida > Rosales > Rosaceae > Prunus > Prunus padus. The sequence continues at coordinate 8,476,379 of JANFAM010000020.1, forward strand.
AACCACACACTAACTGTGAGTCAATGGAGACCCCTCGAGCCCGGTCTCCTCCGCCTTATCAGTTATTATCTCAACAACGCCAACCCCTTGGACAGAAAGACCTTCCTCAAAAACTTGGGTGCCGTCAAGAGCCCCTAGTCCAGCACCATCCCTTACACTTCAAAAACTATGCGACACAAATTTCTTAGACAGAGACATCATCCGCGCCCGCCTCAGTTCTGGAAAAGTTTACACAAACAGATCCCAATTAGCCTAAGCCCTAGCCACAAGGCTATAGGATAAGCCAGCAAGACGATTAAAGGCTGCAAAATGGTTGATCAACAACCCCCACTCGTTCACAATAAGGGAGAAACAGTCAGCTTCCAAACGATTGCTCAAAGTCATTAACCTCTATACTCCAAACAGAGATCCAAATAATAAGAAAATGAGCGCCTTATTTTGCGCCAAAAGAGCCCACCGGTTAAAGCATCACAGAGAGAGGCAATGATGCTTGAACGTTGATCAGACAAGGCCACGCTAGACCTCTGTTCCACTAAGAAGACGATGGCAAGACACCCTAATACCCAGCTGCCATAACCGACGAAACCCTAGTTTTCGCTCTCCTCGTGGGAAAACGAGAGAGCAATCCCTAGCCCCATGGTTTCCATGATTGATTCTTGGGATACAGTTTTCAAATTGTAATTGCATACGTTGTTTACAGAAACCTAGCAAAGGAGAAAGGTCCAAAGTATAGAGGAAATGCAACTTTCTACCAACCTCCCTATATTCGTAAGTCTATATACATTTAATTACGTAAATAAAACAACATTAAGATAGTATTGAGTTAGAACATTACGGTGAACTGTGTTTTACATGACATATGCTTTTCAAATCAGTAAAATAAACTTAGAATTTGAACAAAAATTAGAATTTCTATATTCACATACACAAATTCCGCTGTTTAGATAATACAATGAAAATTTTAAATTTCATGGAGAAATTCCACAGCCATCGTCACCACAACCATCCCCACCACCACCACCACCTCTGTTACCATTGCCTTGTCATGGGCATCATCAACATCACCCCAACCATCGTCGTGACCGACACAACCACAACCACACCATCATTGACCACTACCACTACTCTTACTACCACCTCGCCACCGTTTTACCACTAGCATCCCACTACCAACATCATACATGATGACACTATCATCACCACCACTATTAAGACATCTAATAGTTGCCGCCTCTAAAAAAGATAAACATTAAATTCCGTGTTTAAATCTCATTAGTCAAACAAGAAGTTTTGCCAACGGGTTCTAGCCCAGTGGAAAAGGCCCTTGACTTGCAGGCCGGTGGTCTCACGTTCGAACCCCCATGGCACCTTGGCAATGTATGTGTGAGAAAAAATTTGGAAAAAAAAAAAAACCAAGAAACTTTACAAATTCAAAATCATTAATTGAAGAACAAACTTTAGTTATAGTAAAATATTTTAGCATATTCCTATATGATACTTATTTGAGCAAATTTTAGCACGGGGAATATTTGCGGGTTGATTTCTCGATCTTCGATCTTCCTTTTCTTTCTTCTTCCTTGGCTATTGTAAAACAAATCTAGGTCAACGGACCACACCTGGGGGGGTGTTGGCCAAAGGCCCTCTTATGCCTAAGTTAGTTCGATTGGATCTTGAGAAATTTTGGAGAACTTTTTAAGAAGTTTTTGATAAAAAAATTTTTGGAGAAATTTTGTGATTGCATTCATAATTCAGCCAAAAAAACTACTAGCCACAAAGGGCCATTACAATAACGGAGCGATCTAAAATCAAAATTAAGACAATCTGGTGCACCTCTACTAACGATCATGCTGGATCGAAGAAACTCTGGCATAGGCATCCCCAACTAAGATTGCAAACTCAAAATAATCAAAAAGATATAAATCTTGAAAAAAAAATCAAGCCATAACAATACAACTAAAACTCTCACAAAGGAGAGATGAAAAGCTCTCACAAAGGAGAGGTGAAAAGCTCTCACAAAAGGAGATGTGAAAACTACACAGAGAACCCAAAGAGTCTCTGTGACTTATTTCAAATAGAAAGAAACTGCAACAAGGATGGTGGTGGAGATCTGACGCCGAAACGTAGGTTGAGATCTAACGCTAGACACAACCACCTGTGATGGTTGGAGTAAAATCATAATAAAACGAAGACAAATAGGGGAAGCCTTCTAACTTTGAGAATGGGGGAAGAGGTGAAGGATTTTCAAAACATTTTTGAGAAGTTCATTTGAATATTAAACATGCATTTAATCAAATTAATCGCAGCGGAAGTTTATGGTGGATGTTTAAAATCAAAAACAAAACTTCTTCCAAGTATCTTAAGCCATGAACATTGATATGATTTCATAAATGGAAAATTCAAGAGAAAGGATAAGATCTAATTACCCTTGAAGCAATTATATGAACCAATTTGTGTTTGGTCTTCTCTTGATGATTTCCTCTTTCTTGATCTCCTCTTTGATCTTTGATCTTTGCTCCTTGATCTTTCTCCTCCTTGTGAGCCACAAAAGGATATGGCATCTAAGTCTCCACACCAATGGAACCTTGAGATGAGAAGGAAGAATCTTGGGAATACAAGGATGCTAGTGCTAGATCCCCAAGACTTGGTTTCAATCTAAACCCCTTGAAAGATGAAAGTGTTTCACTCTTGAAAACTCTCTTTATCTCTCTTTGATCTTCCAAACCTATTTGGTTGATATTGGATTGTGTTTGTGTAATGAGCTTATGAAAGATAGCTTATAGAAACAATTCCCATACCCATTTACTTATGCATTTTCGGCCAAATCCCATTGGGCTTCCAAAATTGGGCCTTGTGACACTTAAACCATAATGTTTAGGTGTCTTAAGCCCTTGGGCTTAATACCCAACCATTTGGGCTTCCGTTAACTATTACCGAGGCCCAAATACTCTTTACACATAGTAAATCATCCATATCAAATTGATCAAATTTATTTCCACAACATCATATGTATTTCTCAAAGTTAACCATTTAAGGTGTGCGATCCATTAGGTTCTAATTAGCATGGCAAAGGGGAAAATATTAGAACTCTTTCTAACCAACTGAATTAAAACCCCTTTTAATTTTTCCTTTATATGGATTGATCACAATCAATCCTAGGACTTCCACGAACCAAGAGTGACATCTAGCAATATATCAAGGCTACCCATGCTAACCGTAATTGGTGAATAACCTATTCAGTTGGAATTACAATGCAATACGGTCCTTCTCTTTATACAATGTTTCATATCATATTATTAGGGTACGGATTGATTATGTCAAACCCCTAATATGATTTATAACCTCATATGATTCAATAGAACATGATTAAGAACAACTTTCTAAATCAAGCTCAAAATACTTTGGCCAAAGATTTCTTGAATCACATCTCGAAACATTCTCCTTCTTTATCGAAGGTAGAGATTCCTTATTGTACATTCACATGCCCCTATGATGAATTAAGAGATCCCAACAACACTTTAGACAAATCTTTTACGGCTTGCCTTTAAGAGCTATCTAAGATCAATAACGCATCATAGGACAACCATGATGCCTCGTGTCTAAGGACTAATTTGCATTATTGCAACTATGAGTTCTCGTTTGACATGTAGATAAATACTCCATACGAGAACTACGGTTGACCGCGTTCAGTGTACCCATTCACTAATGAGCACCCACATACTTGTATTAGTGTCATCTACACAAATGGTTTGAGACTAACCATCCTCCTAATTGAGCATACATAGTATGTGCTAATCTTGACGGTTTATCAATGCCCATTTGATAATCCTATGATTAGGAACATTTTGGGATACTATAGTAAGAGATTAAAGGTCTCCCTAATCTAACCTTTTTAGATTACTTTATCTCTTATTTAGCATTCCCTGGACATTTGTTTCTTTAATTGATGTAAAAGATAACAAATAAGTTTGCCCTTTATTATCATATACGAAATGTATTCTAAGGAGATTACATCAAATGTATTGGCTCTTAGGGCACATTTCTAACAAGAGGAGAATGGAGGAAGAACAGTGACTTCCTCCCCCCTCAAAGTGAAAACAGCTATGACAGTGTTTTTTCTAAGAGAGAGGAACTAAGGTTTCTGTTTCCCTCTTTTCAGCCGAGGTGGCCGATGGAAGGAACTTTTGGTCTTTATTCTCTTGAATTGCGTAGGCGTGCCACCACCAAGTCACTGATTGACTTGAATGGAAAAAGTTGGATTGTTGTGTTCACGCTTCTGATTTCTAACCAACCGATTGATCGGCCAAGTAAGGAACCTCATCTTAGTCTAGGTTCTTTCACTTCCTCGGGGTCGATGATGGTTAGGTTTCGTATGAATGTTTTTGTGATTTTTAGGTTTTTTAGTGAGAGTGGTGCATTTAACTTAAAATGAATTTAAACTAATAACAATAATTAAAGTGCAAGAAAATGGATCAAAGCGATAAATAACATAAAAATAAAGCAAGAACGAAATAAGAACGATAAACTAGATTACACTTGAAATTAAACTTAACAAAATTCAATAACAATGAAAATTAAAGCAATTGAAATAACTTGAATTTAAAAGGCAAGGTAATGTAAATTGCAAGAAATTAAACTTACACTAATAAAACGAAGAACTGATCGAGTTAGTTGCTTGGAAAATAAAAACCTAATCTATGGATAGAAAAGTGAAAGGCAAAAAGTAAGTTTTTGTGTCTGATGTTGGGGTCCCTTACTCTTCATTTGATGAGGTTATATAGGGTGATCATCCACCCATGGGCTGGCCATTAAATGGCCTAAAGGTCAACTTCGTTCAAAATATTGCCTTGTGTAGCTTCCTAAATCCACGGAATTGATTTGACTGAGATAATCGGATTGAAAATTTGATTGCTTGATTCTCTCCTTCTGAGGAATGCTCCGGATTTATATCAATTCATTTGATTGCTTTCCTTGGATTGTTTTCGTCACGTGCATGAAGACATCCTAAAGTGTTGGATATACTTTTGTGGGCTGGGCTTGGACCTCCGAGGACTTGGCTTAACATATGAATGACTTGGAATTCCAATGAGTCCATCTGCATCATATATATATATATATCCCATACCATATGTTGAGTCTAACCATTACTCTGTAGATAGTATAAGACCATAAGATTGACCTTTGAACTTTTATCAGGATTCTTTGTATAAAGATCTTAAACCCTTTGGCCTTTTTAAGTAACTTGGCCATAAAACAATTATATGTTAGGATGCAAATATCACCATACCATATATATATATATATAAAATGAGAGTCGGTAGTGGGCAGGGGCAGAGCTAGAATTGTAAAGTTAAGGGGCCCGAAATAGAAAATACAAGTATATAAAACACCTAAGTATTCAATAATTACATGTTTAGAGCTAAATATTTATAATTTAGTCATGTCTAATTTGTTTTAGAGGGAACTATATATAACTTAAATTATAAGTTATTTATTACAAATTCTATATGTTTTATTAAAAATATAAGGGGACCAGAACCACTCCAGACCTAAAAGTGGCTCTGCCACTAGTAGTGGGCATTTTGAATTCATAGGCATTATATATATAAAAAAAAAAATTTGGTCAAAATATATATATAATTCATAAGACATTCTTTTTCGGCCAACTCCAAACCCAGCCAATCTCTCCCATATTTCCGCCAACTCTAAAGGCCGCCTTTTGGCCACTTTGTTTATTAGCAAATCACATGTTGGAGGTCTGACCGTTGACATCACTTGGCCATATGGCCTTAATATTTTATTGAGAAATGCTAGGCTTACCACATTTAGACCACCTCTCTAATAGAGGTGGGCCCCATTGTAATGGTTCGATGGGCCCATTGTATTGGTGAGCTCCACCTCTATTAGAGAGATGATATAAAAGTGGTATGAAAAATGTGGTAAGTCTAGCATTACCCTCTTTTATTTAATATTCCTATTGGGTCTATGTTTCCAACGCCCAGGCCAAGCCTTTAGTTCATAATTGCAATATATATTTAATATTCATATCTAATTTGGCTCTAGTTTTGAGGCCATCCCATGGACATCATAAAGCCACCAATGCTACTTCTCTTTATCTATTATTATATGCTCACAAAAATCCAACCTTTAAGAAAGAATCCACCATCCAACATCTTCATTCTCCAGCCAACTCAAACCCCAACCATATAGCAGAAAATTCAAGCCGCACACCATCTGTGAGGATAGTCCGGCCAATCTTGGCCTTGCGTCTGCAAGGGGGAGAAAACCCAACTACTTGCTGAAGTTGGCTAGTGAGAATTCCAATTTAGAGAAGTTGGCTAACTTTCTTCCAAACCCAACTAGTTGGATTTTATTTGTTCATTGCATTTTCTCATTTGGCTAGGGCTCTTGGAACTTGACTTGGCTCGGAATTGAAACCACATCCAAACAGTTTCTCAAAGTAAAGTCCCTCTTTGGGCATCAACAACGCTAACTGGACCATTCAAGGGCTTAATTTCCTCTTCAAACCAAGTATATAAGACTCTTTGGATAACTTTGAAACTTGGAAAGTTACACATAAAAATAAAAACTAAATTAAATTATACAATAGTACAACTACAATAAGTAATACTGGCCTTTAAATTACTATACCTATAGGTGTTTATAATTCTAAATAAGAGTCAAAGTGACGACAAGTTCACCTACAAGGAGTAATTATACTTTATGTAATAGATTTAGGCATCTTCGTTTTTGTAATGATGGTGTGGGGATATGAAATTGGTACTTAGGTGAAGGGGGTAAATTAAAACCCCAATAGACAGATTTAAGACAACAATGATTAATTGTTCCTAGTAACAATATGACTAGTCAATTACTAGTCATAGGTCTATGAACAAACAAGCCCATCACAGATTCATCACAAATCAAATATAAGAACCTACAAGTCTAAAAGATAACTACGTGACAACCTAGGCACTCAGAAGGATCCATCAATCTAGGCATCCCTTGTGCTAGCAACAACTAGAGTGAATGGTGTGTGAACATTCATCAACATATCAGAGATAATATATAAAGTATGACTAGTCATAAAATCAAGAATAACACACCAGAAATGTTCACCCAGAAACCCACCATTGGGAAAAACTGGGGGTCATCACTCCGACCAGGCAATCCACTAAGTCAAGAAGATTCTTACAGAAAAAGTAATCACAAGCTCAAACAATCCTAGGTCTATTTAGGAAATGAGCAATACCTCCCTGTGCAACCTTCTTCTCCAAACTTAGTTGAGCTAGTAGCTTGTCATTCATGGAAATGGCAGCTAGTCCATCAGCTTCTTCACCCCATGGCACCGCAACTCAGCTCCGGATTGTCACCAATGAATGAAATATAGATTCTGAGATGAAAGGGTCAATTCCTTCAAGAAACCATACTCTTGAAGAAATCAACCAAGAATCTGATCTAGACTAAAAAAAAAAGATGACTAGTCATAATAACCCAGATGCAAACCCAGAAAGATGACTAGTCATAATAACTCAGATGCAGACTCAAAAAGATGACTAGTCATAGTAACTCATATGCAGACTCAAAACGATGACTAGTCATAACTGAACCCATATGCAGATTTTAAAAACACATCATATTTCAAAATCTCATAATGAAAACTCATACTTAAGCAAGTAGAGAATGCAGAGTAGAAGTTTTACTCTCAAATTCTCAATGGGTGAAGTAGGTTTCAAAGATATAAGTAGATTTCAAAAATGATTTGAAACCCCATTTCAAAAGCCATGAACACTCTCACACAAACCAAAGAGAAAACCAAGTTTTCCAAAATGGTGCAAATGAAAGAGATGGGAGATGAAAACTTTGATGTGCAAAGCTTTGGTCAGATTTTCTCAAAAAGAATTAGCTTTCAAAATGAAATCTTGAAATCTCATTTCTATGCCATGAACACTCTCAAACAAACCAAAGAGAAAACTAAGTTTTCTAAAATGGTGAAAATGAAAGTGAAGAGAGATGAAAACTTTGTATCACTAAACAAAAGTTTGAGAAATGAAATTTCAATCAAAGCCCAAAAGGAATTCAAGAACCCATGAACTCTTCTCTCAAAAACCAAAACCTAATTTATGCACCATCTCTCACTAGAACTCTTTCTCTCTCTAAAACCCCATCTGAAAAATGTAAAATGAAGAGTTGAAGAGTCCGGACTGTGCCCAGCCATTTTGGTAGGTCAAAAGGACACATGGCAACCAATGATTGGACTTATAATAAGGAAAATCACGTGCCTTAGTTAAAAATCCCGTGCTGGAAATATTTGCATATATGACTAGTCATCTAGGCAAAATATGACTAGTCATCTAGCCAAAAATCAAAACACGATATGACTAGTCATCTAGACAAAAATCAAAATATGACTATAATGATATGCATGTAGGAGAACACTATAATGGATGCAATGCATACATAAACATATTACCTCCATCGAGCTTGATTGCATTGGGCAATTATGAAGTTGATCTCAGCCACAATAGTCAACTTTGCACTAACATGAACTAGCCTAAATTCTTTGAGCTTGATCATACATATGAGATTACATGTTTGTCAAGGAAAGCTAAAAACATTAGTTAAACAAAACCTAACAATCTCCCCTTTGGCTTTCCTTGACAAAAACTCATTTACTCACAACTCAGCTCACAACCCAACCCAATAAACTAGAATAGTCACGGTGATTTGCCAAATAACAAGACTCGCAAAAATCACAACCTCCAAACAAAGAACAAGTGTAAAATCACAGAAATTGGTTGGGTATGTTTCTCCCCTTTTGACAAGGAAAGAACAAAAGGTAAGTACATCCATGCAAGATGGAGAAAACATCAATCTATAAAACAGGCATGTAATCGTAGTCATATGCATAACAATCAAGGGCAAAAAAGAATGAGATTCAGTAGGTTCAACTAAAAGACACCCAAGTATAGCATAGAAAGTGAAAACAATATGGCCAAACACAAATAACTCCCCCAAAATCAAAGATCCCTTACAAAACATACTCCCCCTAAATGAAATAGTTCAAGCAACACAATTATCAAATCAAGGGGCAGCCAATGAAGATCTTTTTACACATCATAGTGCAAAAGCAAAACAATAAGATTGGTATATTTGAGGCAACACTCATAAGCAAATTTGGAGAAGGCACCAAGCAAGATAAACCCTAAATGTGTGCTTAAAATTAGGAACATGTGAGAGAGAACAAAAGACATAAGTTTCTAGGTTGTCCAAATAACACGACATAGCTTTCCAAAAAGCCAAGAAGAAGAAGAGAGTGGACTAGTGAAATGGACCAATCACACATGTCTAAATTTGAGGTGGCATCAAAAGATCAACAACCTCATAAACATAGCCAAGAACAAAACAGCAAATCAACCAAGACAAGGCTTAGGAAGGCAACATTGATGTATGAAAATGATAAAAACAACCAGCAATAATGTTGCCAAAACACATGCATCTCAAAGAAAATCCCCAACTTTAACAACCACCAAATAAATTAGCCAACAATCCAAAACTCATATAGCACAGCAGACTCGTAAGGATTTTAAGAATTATGTTAGGCTAAATCATTAAATGTGGGAACACAACTTATCAAGATGACTGGTCATAGAGCATACCAAAATGTCACTATTGTGGACAAGCAATGCACACAATAAAGAAGACATTCCAAGATGAATAAAGAAGACATTCCAAGATGAAAACAAGGTACAAAACCTTTGACGCCAAGAAAGATGTGAAAATAACCAAAGAATGCATGTCACCAAGGCAAAACAACAATCACACCGAAGCAAATCTACAGTAAGCCAGGATAATGCATAAGCACCTCCTCCAAAAAAAATACACTTTCCTTCTAAAGCCAAATCTTAAGCGCTGAGAACTAAAGCTCTAAACAGTGTTCCAAGGACAAGTGACGAACAAGCTCCCTTTAATGGAAAAATCACAAATTGCAATAGACCTATAAATTCAAAACATGATATTGCAGTCAAAACAATCATCATTGGAGTTGCATAAAGGAGCAACATCAACAGAAGTCTACTCAAAATTGACTTATGGAAACCACAAGAGGCCCATAGACAACTTGGTCACATAAGGTAACATGGGTCAAAACCAAAAAGGACTAAATACCTTAAGACCAAATCAATACCAGCGACCAATGACTAGTATATATGATTAGTCATATGAGCTCGGAAAGAAAACTCCAAAATTACTTAGACAAGCAACGTCACAGATTTCTCAATTGTGTGACCAAACTCATGATAAACGAAAGGCATGACATGTCAAGGAAGAACCTTTACTGAAACAACATATACATAATATCACTACCAAACAAAGACAGGAGAGACGAGAAAGTAGTCAATTAATACCAGAGTGTGCCTTAACAAAATATGTGACCTTGTTAACAGGTAGTGAATAAAAAGTCAACCAAGCACCAGTGCACAAACACATATGCTCAAATTTCTCAAACAAGCATGAGACATAAGAATCAATAACACCAAACCCTTTTTACTTTGAATTGTGCTCACAACAAACATCAGAATGCAGACAATAAGTCTAAAAGAAAATCCAAAGCACAACAGGAGACAAGGAGTGGCATATAAGTGCAAGGTACCCCTCAATGCATTAACCACAACAAATGCAACAAAGCTTTCATTTCCAAGAAAAGTTGGAAAACACATAATGTAGTTGATATAAACCTTCCAACCAAGATTCAAAAATCAGAGAACCATAAACATGAATTTAGTCAAAAGTATGGTAGCAATGACTTGGTCAAATCGAAATGAGGTAGATCAAAATAAATAACCCACAACTCCAGCAAAACACATACCCCAATGACAAATGACTAGTAAAAATGACTAGTCGACCACAAGCAGCAGATGCATTATGACTAGTCAACCATAGCAACAAATACAATAAGCAGCATTCTAGTATCGATCCAATAGAAGACAATTGATTTTACTAAAAACACAAATAAGGACTAGCAAACATATCAAGTGATCAAGATGTTTCAGCAATCATAGTCGAGTCCAAGTCTTCAAGCACAGTAAGTTTGAGAAAGAAAGTAAAAACATGTGCAAATCAAAAACACACTTTCAACCAACTCTGAGAGATAGAATATGAATTAGATTTCATGCTTAGAGACAAGGCATATGTTGAGTTAGGGAGGTTCAGAGCCAAAAGTACACAAGAGATGAAATAATGTCACTCTTGGAGAGACAAGTATATAATGAAACTTCATGACTTAATCAAGGCATAGGCTCAAACTTCTAAGTTTCATCACTCAGTTTGACAATTTTTTATTTATTTATTCACTTGATTTTCATTTGCACATCCCAGACTTAAGTGCTTGAGTGGCCCAATTTTACGGCTCTTTGCTCTAGATGCTTCAATCATATCACCTTATACCTTCCTAGAGCCGTGACTACATTGGTCACACTTCCCTTTTTATTTTATTTTATAAACAGATTGGCTAACAGAGTGAGATAAGGTAAGAGATTATAACATTGACTGTCCAAAGTGAATCATAAACACTTGTCTCACCAAGAAGATATAATAGCACCAATTAAGTCTCATCTAATAGCTCCAAACAAGAAGGGGGATTATGCACGAATCAGGCAAAGCATAAAATTAGTCAAACTTCACACCATCAGAGATCAGTAAGATACAGGTGTTAGACATTTGCATACCGAGTAAAAACATTTTTCAGATTTGACTAGTCAACTAAATGTAAGATGACTAGTCAACATTTTTGAAATGTGCTGAAGACAAGGAACAGACATGCTGATCAATCAATTGAGCAAAGGCAAAGGCCAATGGATAGTCTAAGTGTGACATGTTTTTGAAAGACCAAGGCCTTGGTGAGTATATTTGCTAGCTGTTTCTCAAAGGGAACAAATTCCAATGTTAAAATTTCGTCTTCCACAAGATCTCTAATAAAATGATGCCTAAGTGAACCTTTGAAATGTTGAGCTTGGGTAAACCTTTGAAATGGTTCTGATTTTTTATGCAAGAATGAGACCCAAGTGAACCTAGAGAAATCATCCATGATGACCAAAATATATTTCTTGCCACCAAAGGACAAGGTTTGAATGGGACCAACAAGATAAATGTGAACAAGTTCAAAAGAACATGAAATTTTTTTGATCACCAAAGATTCAAAGCACTGTGAGAGAGATGATTGAAAGACATGCATGCAATGACCACATTAAAAAAAATGAAATCAATAAGACAAAAGAACAAGTAAGATGCATAAGCATGACAATGTATCTAGACACAATGAAGTACACATAAACAAGAGAATGGTCTAGATACATAAGACAAAGAAACTAGTCACCAACATGAGGAAGAACATAGTCTTCCTTCTTGATCCAAACTTGCTTCATTTTTGAAACTTTATGAGGTAAAGAGATCAATCTAGAAATTTTGACAACTTCACTAAGAAGATTATGCATTTGACTTTGAAGCGAGTTGTCATTTCTTTTCATTTGATGTGAAATATATTTCTTCCCAAATTCTCTAAGTTGAGAACACCTAGGTCTTATGTGTCCTAATATTCCACAATGATGACATGTAGGAATAAACTTTTTAGATTTAGGTGAACCAAATTTTGCAAGAAATGAGGACTTATTTGCTGCTACACACATACTAGATTTTTCATTCTTGAACCCATTAGGAGATGTGACATGAGTCTTAAAGCCATGATATTTAGTAACAAGAGACTCACTCCTAAGACTCTTACATTTTGGTCGAATGTGACCAAGTGCACCACAATGATGACAAGTGGGTAAAAACCTAGGTTTCATTGGTGAAGTCACGTCAAGGGATGATGAAACAGTAGGCACAATTGCCTTGACAAAGTTAGTCTTTGTGTAGGACACACTAGGACCTCTTTCATTGAAACCCAAACCTCTCTTGTCACCATGAACTTTTCTCATACTTAGCATCTTATCCACCTTTCCAACTCCAATTGTGAGCTTGATAAATTTTTCATTTGCCTCATTAAGTTGACTTAACAATTTTTTGTTTGAGTCTTGGACAATAAGGGTGTTCGCATTTAAAGCTTTTACCTGATTTTCAAAGCCATTTTTCACAACAATTAAGGCATTCAACTCACTCTCCAAAGAGTCTATATTGTCACTCAATTCCTTCTTGGTTTCATTTAGAGTAACAGTAAGTTCTTCAAGCTCTTTGACCCTCACCACTAGAACAATGTTCCTTTCTTTGATCTTACATGTTTCATTGAAGAGGACATCATATTTTTCACACAATTCCATATAGTTTCGCTCATCCAAATCAGGTGACTGGTCATCATCCGAATCCGATGACTGGTCATCATCACCACACTCAAATTCTACTCTAGACTTGGATTTTCCCTCATTACCTTTGTCAACTAGATTAGAGATAAAGTGAGGAATTGAGACAGTAAGAGCAATATGATTTGTCTCCTCATCAGAAGGAGAGGTATATTCAAAAGAGTCAACACTATCACTCTCATTTGAGGATTCCTTCATATTATTTGCACAATCAACAGCATAGTGACCAATGCCACCACATGTATAGCACTTTAGAAGACCCTCCAAACTTTTGTCATCCATAAGGCCATAAGAATCCAAAAAATTCCTCTCCTCAAGAACATGGTCTTGAGACACACATGCAGACGAACTAGGAGGATTTTGACAATTCCTAGTGACTTCGGTTTTATCTTTGACAACCCTTCTATATTTCTTAACAAACAAAGCAAGCTCATCATGAATGCAATGAGAAATTTGATCCATTTTTATGATTACACACCTAATACCAATTAGCACCCAAAGGATCTCTCTATTTATGTTAAGAGCTGGTGCTCTGATACCAATTGAAATTGGTACTTAGGTGAAGGGGGTAAATTAAAACCCCAATAGACAGATTTAAGACAACAATGATTAATTGTTCCTAGTAACAATATGACTAGTCAATTACTAGTCATAGGTCTATGAACAAACAAGCCCATCATGATTCATCACAAATCAAATATAAGAACCTACAAGTCTAAAAGATAACTACGTGACAACCTAGGCACTCGAAGGATCCATCAATCTAGGCATCCCTTGTGCTAGCAACAACTAGAGTGAATGGTGTGTGAACATTCATCAACATATCGTAGATAATATATAAAGTATGACTAGTCATAAAATCAAGAATAACACACCAGAAATGTTCACCCAGAAACCCACCATTGGGAAAACTGGGGTCATCACTCCGACCAGGCAATCCACTAAGTCAAGAAGATTCTTACAGAAAAAGTAATCACAAGCTCAAACAATCCTAGGTCTATTTAGGAAATGAGCAATACCTCCATGTGCAACCTTCTTCTCCCAACTTAGTTGAGCTAGTAGCTTGTCATTCATGGAAATGGCAGCTAGTCCATCGCCTTCTTCACCCCATGGCACCGCAACTCACTCCGGATTGTCACCAATGAATGAAATATAGATTCTGAGATGAAAGGGTCAATTCCTTCAAGAAACCATACTCTTGAAGAAATCAACCAAGAATCTGATCTAGACTAAAAAAAAAAAGATGACTAGTCATAATAACCCAGATGCAAACCTTAAAGATGACTAGTCATAATAACTCGAGATCTGAGACTCAAAAAGATGACTAGTCATAGTAACTCATATGCACTCAAAACGATGACTAGTCATAATCGAACCCATATGCAGATTTTAAAAACACATCATATTTCAAAATCTCATAATGAAAACTCATACTTAAGCAAGTAGAGAATGCAGAGTAGAAGTTTTACTCTCAAATTCTCAATGGGTGAAGTAGGTTTCAAAGATATAAGTAGTTTTCAAAAATGATTTGAAACCCCATTTCAAAAGCCATGAACACTCTCACACAAACCAAAGAGAAAACCAAGTTTTCCAAAATGGTGCAAATGAAAGAGATGGGAGATGAAAACTTTGATGTGCAAAGCTTTGGTCAGATTTTCTCAAAAGAATTAGCTTTCAAAATGAAATCTTGAAATCTCATTTCTATGCCATGAACACTCTCAAACAAACCAAAGAGAAAACTAAGTTTTCCAAAATGGTGAAAATGAAAGTGAAGAGAGATGAAAACTTTGTATCACTAAACAAAAGTTTGAGAAATGAAATTTCAATCAAAGCCCAAAAGGAATTCAAGAACCCATGAACTCTTCTCTCAAAAACCAAAACCTAATTTATGCACCATCTCTCACTAGAACTCTTTCTCTCTCTAAAACCCCATCTGAAAAATGTAAAATGAAGAGTTGAAGAGTCCAGACCAGGCCCAGCCATTTTGGTAGGTCAAAAGGACACATGGCAACCAATGATTGGACTTATAATAAGGAAAATCACGTGCCTTAGTTAAAAATCCCGTGCTGGAAATATTTGCATATATGACTAGTCATCTAGGCAAAATATGACTAGTCATCTAGCCAAAAATCAAAACACGATATGACTAGTCATCTAGACAAAAATCAAAATATGACTATAATGATATGCATGTAGGAGAACACTATAATGGATGCAATGCATACATAAACATATTACCTCCACTGAGCTTGATTGCATTGGGCAATTATGAAGTTGATCTCAGCCACAATAGTCAACTTTGCACTAACATGAACTAGCCTAAATTCTTTGAGCTTGATCATACATATGAGATTACATGTTTGTCAAGGAAAGCTAAAAACATTAGTTAAACAAAACCTAACAGGATACATTTTGCAAGTTGTAGTACCACATAAATGAACTGCAACCTTTCATAAATCTCTATGCATTTGTAAGTATATATTTTTTGTTATTGAAATAACAATTTTGAAATTTTCTTCTAATTGGATTCGAAAAGCTTTCTAAATTTCGTAGAACAATTTGATAATTTGGAAGACTTCTAGATTTCTGATATAGAATTCATTTCCTTGATAGTAAAATTTCATTTGATGAGTCTAATTCAAATTTAAAGAAGACTTGATCGATGTGTAATTTAAAGGATCAAGTCTCACGCTTAAAAACATTAGAAATGTCGCTAGCTATAACCAGTAGAAGAGAAGAAACCAAAGATCAAAGAACCATCTTATTTTATATAGTAAATTTAGCTTAACCTCTTGAAAGTCATTTTTCCTCAACTACAACCCATCTCTTTATTTTTGTTTGAATAAAATCCTGTTTTTTTCTAAATAAAACCTGATGATTAGGATCCAACTCGGCAAATTACCTAATCAAGTGCAAAATCAAATTTATTGTACTTTTTTTATTCCTAAAATACCCCCAACTAAGCCATTATTGCATTTTGTATATTAATGTAGGAACCAATATGGATATAAATTTTAATTGGATTGTAAATAATGACACACGTTGAATTTGAAAAGATCTCCAAATGGATGTACAAATTAATTTGGATTTTTTAAAAATTTAACAATAAATTCATATTTAACATACCTAATCGGTTTATTTAATAAGAAAAATATTTTTTTTAATTTATTTATGAAGTATACGTGATTAATTATCTATTATATTATTGTTTTATAAATATAGTATACATACATTTTTATGTGGAAAAAATAACGTACCTATTACTTCTTTTACAAAAAATAATGTACCTAGTATGAATTTACTTATTATTCAAATAATATACCCAATTTTTATAAACGCATTTTGGATATAATTTACCTAATAATTGACTATTATGCAATAATATAACTTGTAATTTACCTATTATGGGTATATCATAGGTATATTAAAGCCATCACATTTATAGGTATATTGTGAAAATAATTTACCTACCCAACTTTTATAGGTACATTGACTATTATGTACCTAGTATGAATTTACCTAACCCTAGGAGGTTAGGAGGGAATATTTGAAGTAATTTGATTGTAGCCTATTATTTATGGGAGTGGAAACATAAATGTGCAGTGAGGTATTATTCATTTGCCTTAATTTGGTTATTGAAAAACGATTAGCAACCAAATAAAGATTTAGTGGCATGATTTGTAAATAGATCAACCTACATGGACAAATTTTGTCATAATTTAAAATTGGGTTTTACTTAAACATTGTATTATTGGTGGATTATTGTCTAGAGTTTTTAAATTGCAAGGGCCGATTTTAAATTGAAGAGTTAAAAGGGCCTATCTTTTAAGAACACTAATATTTATTCTTCTGTATATGATTATATTTTCTTCTTCTTTTGTGTAATATAATTTCTGACTCGTTGGATAATAAAGGCTAAAAAAGTATGTATAATAAGATTATATGTGAACCGTTGAATAATAATTTCTGACCCGTTGGGTTTAAATTTTATTTTTATTTTAAGGATAAATAATTAAGTTAAAACATAACTTATATCAAGAAATGATGATGTCGCATATGACATGAATGACATGGGGGTTGCCATGTCATGTGCCATATAAGTTCGTACCATTAAGTTGATAAACAAAGTTGGTTTCCGTAGAAGTAGACTTAATTGAATCCAATCCTTATTATAAGACCTCCCTAAATAGAATCCAAAGCTCTACGTCCACTGTAAATCAGTTCCTATTAGTTGAAAGGGATCCATGTTTTGTAGTTAATTGAAGTTAGCTTAACTTCAAAATGCAAGATTTGGCTATCATGCTAAGCTGAGATGGCTCTGCACTGGCTTTGTTTTGCTGCTGTGGCTTCTTGTGTTCATCTGTGCTCTTCTGCCGGCTCATACGATCTTATTTCTTATCGTTATGTGTTTAGCACCTTGTGCAAAATACAAAACCCAATTAAGCGTGCATGATATCAATGTGGCCTTTTGTTTTCATCTAATGATATGACAAGTTTCGTAACATTGGGAATCAAAGATAATAAAAAGATGGTGAAAGGGAGAATTTGATGGACACGTAAAGTCATTAAACACACCTTGTTATCAAATGTGATGTGGTTAGCAATATGAGCAATAAATTATTTTACAAATGACAAACAATACAATTAATTAATGTGATACATACACACATAGAATTACTCCGAAAATAATCATTTTACTACTTTTGTGACGTCCAGACGCCATTGTAAAGATGGAGGAAAGTATGTAAGGAGGGATAGTAGAAAATACATGACGTATGCACGGAAATAACGTCCTGACGTCCGCATAGGAGAAAATATGTTTTTATTTTTTAAAACTCAATAAGTATTATTGGCCATTGGCCAATCCTCTTTAATACGAGACTTTTGTGCAATCACAGTTGATGATAAGAGCATCTCCAACAGTGGTAGCAAAAAAAACTCTTCAAATTGAAGTTTGTTGACCTACGTGGCAATTTGAAGAGCCTTATTTGCTACTTTAATATTTTGTGCCTCATCAGTCTCTTCAATTTAATTAATACAATATTTGACTTTAAACAATAATAATTAATAAAATTCTTTTTTTTAAAAGATAATATTCTATAAAATAAATAATATTTATGAAATGTATATCAAACTCATCAAGCAAATAAATGTTTTTAGCCATTCAATATGATTTTGATTCTTCCAAAACAAAATAAATGTTTTGAAGAGGCAAGGTCAACTTACCAGTTTTGAAGAGAGAGAATGGGGTTGCAGATTTGATGACTGAGGTTTAAGAGGCTGTTGGAGGGAATTTTTCTGATGTGGCTCACCTATTTGAGCATCCCAAAGTTATTGAAGAGGCTGTTGGAGATGTTCTAAGTGTATTAAACTGAGACTTTTTTCTAACCAAAGATCAAAAAAGAATCAATTGGCATATTCTTCTGCGACCACTCTATTATTGTCGTAGATAGCTCTATAGAGAAGAAGTGAGGACATTGGACCCCTTGAGTTAGATAGAAAGTATTGTGACGCATGAAACATGACGATCGGCTTTTTCTACATTTCTTCTATAAATTGGAGAGAAGAATTTTTGTTTTTCCTCATCACAGACGAAGCCTTTAGTTTTGCTCCACAAAATATTGTAGACTAGCTAACACATACTTGTTATTTGGTCTGGAAACAATGGGATTGGAAATGCGAGTTCTCCTTGTGCTTGCCATGGCTATATGCCTCCCCTCCGCCGCATATGCAGCCGAGGGAACAGCCACTTTTTATACACCTCCTTATGTTCGTAAGTATATAATTTCGCCGTTTCGAATATATTATCACAAGCTGAATTAGTTCCTCACAGGAAAACTGGTTTTTTTACACAACCAGTTTTGTCCTGGTGAGGCGACATGTTGGCTCATGAGTCATTCTTTAACCTAATATGTTCTCAATACTCCTGCTGGTATTCTTAACATCATTCTTTAACATAAGATCAATACTCATGCTGGTATTCTTATGCTAGAGGAACGTACGTAACGAAGATGGCCTTCATGGCTGCTATCTTTTCTTTAAGCTGATGTGCAAAGTTTCATTAATCTGAGTATTACATTAATTTCTTAATTAGGTTTCAAAGAGCAGGAGAAATTTGTTTAATCGAGTGTCCTATATCTTTCGGAATGATTCAATTAGTGTGTTTATTCGAAACAATTTCAACCTGTGTCAGTTTCATATGAGTTTTATAATATAAATTGATGAGGGATTAGCAAAGGACCCACTATTGTAGTGGTTTGGAGTAATTGCTCCCCCAGACAAAGTCCTGAGTTTGAGTCCTAGCATCTGTGTTGTGTGTGTGAGTTTAATATATTATCGTCCCTTTCAATAAGAAATGTCCTAAAAAAAATAAAAAATAAAAAAATTGATGAGGTTTAGTAAAATGTTTAAAAGGCTTGAAATTTTACCATTTTACCCTCTTAAATATAATGTGTTTGTTTATATGTATATAGGAAAATACTAGGCATACCACATGTGTTTGTATATATGTATATAGGAAAATATGCTAGGCATACTACATTTATATACTACCTTGTGTACCACTTCTCTATTAGATGGTGAGCCTCCACTAACACAACTATATTTAGAGCACTTCCGCCCATGGTGCCATGGCAAAGGGCAGACACTATTCATGTGAATAGTGACTGTCCTACCCTATTTTATTTTACTTTTCCACCCATTGCCATGACAAGTAAAGGCAAGCACTATTCACATGAGATATGTGGAGAGGAATTTGTATGGAGTTTTGGTGTGAGAAGTGAAGAACATGATTAGGTATTTATAGAATTTTTTTTTTGAATATTTTGGTATTTTTTTCCTTTTTACTTCAACATGAGATCAATCAACCCAGGCAGCAGTTCAGGCAATTCTTACCTTTGGGCTGGCCTGGGTAAATGGAATCCATTTTTGCCCGGGCTGCCTTTCATTGATGGGGGGGCTTGTTACAAGTCTGGGCAACAATGTTTTGCCGAATAGGTCAAAATGTTGCACTGTTAAAATGTTGACATGCACCACACATTAATAATTGCCAACGGGGACCAACCTAGTCAAAAATGACCTTGCAGACTAGAGGTCTCAAGTTCAAACCCATGTGTATGTGGGTGTGTGTGTGTGAAACCCCTCTTTTTTATTTATTTATTTATTACAAGTAATAGTCTATATGTGTCTATGTATCATATGTGAACATAGGAGAATTATGCGAAAAATCCTTTTTTCAATGATATAGGTTATCTTCGCATGATCATCTTTGCAGAAAATTAAGAAAATCAAAAGCTTTTTCGCCATTGAATACCATCTAAATCACTTCAGTTGTAGCTGGCAGACTGTATTTGTTCCTAAGTTTAGATGGCCGAAAAATTACATATTTGGATAATATTTGTAACAAGGATTAAGGAGCAAATTATATGTGTCAATTTTAATCATTGAATTGCATTACAGGGTGGTCCCAAGACGATTCTTATTTTATTGAGCTCATTTTGTGGAGCTGCCTTTGTGTAAATGGCAAATCTGCACCCGAGGTTTTTGGCTTTTTAACAAAACCTCCTCAGGTTTACACTAATATTCCTTCATGTTTTCGGTTCTTTTTGAGTTATTTACATTAACACCCTCTCAGATTTTAGATTGTTTTCACAAAACCCTTTTTTTATTGATTGTTCATCCAAAACTTGATGATTTCATTTAAAAAAAAGTATGCAAATGACAAAATCAACCTCAATGAATATATGTGCAATCTAATATGAAAGCCTAACTTTGTCATTTGGAGAAATTTTTATATAAAATCCTCAATCTTTAGACGAAAAATCAACGAAAAAGGGTTTTGTGAAAACAATTTAAAACCCGAGGGGGGTTCGTGTAATTTTTGAAACATCAGGGATTTTTAAAAAGGCCGAAAACCTGAGGGGGTGTTAGTGTAAATAACTCGTAATGTTTCATCTTTAATGGAACCTCTTTTTGACCCCCCAAAAAAATAAAAAAATTACTAGAAGCTTATTTTATTTCCAATAATAAGTCAAATCTGAAATTTTAGCCATTTGATTACCATCTAATGATTTCACTATATTATTTGTTGGACTATTGTTTTTGCACTGTTTAGATCAAATAGTAAACATTGGGCTAATTTTGTACTGAACTTATCCATAACTGGTGACCTAAAAATAAAACTGTTAATTAAGGTCATTGAGTTGCTAATAAGGGTGGCCCAAGAGAGAATGTTCGCATGTATCTTAAAATTCTAATGAGTGCTGTTATTTTAAAACCCTGTCTTATTTCCCCATTTACTTTATCTTCCCACCTATCATGTAAATTTGAAAAAATACAATTCTATTTTTCCACCTACTATTATTTCTAAAATACTCATTCTTTTTCCACCCACCAAGTAAATAATAATATATTATTAATTAAATTAATAAACAATGTAAAATACTCAAACAAACAAAAAAGACTCTCTCTCTTACTCGACCGCCCCCTCCTCACCAAAATGTGCCCCACTAGGCGGAGCCACACTGGGACCAGTGTGGTTCCGGGCCCCCACTCAAGTTTTTTTATATCTAAAAATTAATATACTATTATGTATTTCTATATGTATATTATTTCAAATGCTTTACGTTTTGATGTTCCACATGTGTTGTGGCGAATCTATTAAGGCACAAGGAGGTGATTTAAATTGCCAATTTGCTCAGCTAGTGTTGGTGCACTCCAAGTGTACAAATTACCTTATTTTCATTTTCAACATTTAAGTAAATGTCTTTGTCCTTTTACTTTCATTTATTTTTAAATTACTCCATTTACTTAAGTTTACAATGTAAATAAGGAAGCACCCCCTATTTGGATTCAAATAAAAATACTAGAAAATCAAATTCCCACCAAATCAAAATATGAAAATTCGGTTTTAGTGCAAAATACAATTTAGGCTAAAAATGATGGCTCATTAAGTCAATATATACTTCATACTAAAATCCCATAAAATCAAGTTTTCTTATTTGATGTGTAAGGAATAAAAGCCGCCAAAAATTATCATGAGAAAATGATTATTCCGAAAAACCATTTTTCATACTTAGTCAATATTTTTACATTAAACATTTTTTCATGTATGATATTATGAATGCATAAAGGGACCTAAGGTTTTTTTTAGTTTGTAAAATTTTGATTTTTTCTTTCTATTGGGTTTAATGGAGGAAAAAGCTTTAAAGATATTTGCTAAATCGCTACTCTTTCTATATCTCTTGCAATTTTTCTTGCTTAGAATGTATTTGTCTATCCCTTTGTCGAGAACAATTATGATTGCAATCAATAAACAATATAATTCTTGACATAAGTGATATATATATATACTATTTTTCGTATGTGTTGTGAGTTTGAGTTTTTGATTCTTTATAATTTGTAAGAGACCCCACATACATTAAATCCTGACTTCGCCACCACACATCGGCGCGGAACCCAACTCAAATGTTGTGCTCCATTCTCTCTCTCTCTCAATTGAGAGGTGCAGACATTTGAGACCCTAGAATTGTTGGGCTGATTTAAATCTCAATCAAAGGTCCTTTCATATTATTGATCATACTGAAAATTTGGGGGTGGGTCTGCTTGGGATCTTTTGATTGTGGGGTGACGCCAAAAATCTGGGGCTAGGGGTTTGGGTTTTGCGGAGGTGCTTTGTGGGTTGGTGACTGTTGAAGAAACAGAGGAGGGAAAATAGAGGAGGGCCGAGCGGGTGGGTGGAGGCGAAGAGACAGAGAGTGGGGTGGGGTTAATTTTTTAAGTTTTTTTTATAATCTTTTTCTTATTTTTTTAATTTGTTTTAATATTTTAATATTTTTTTCCCTAAGTTTTTAGAAGTTATTTTTTAAATGGGTAAATTTGTCTTTAATATTTTGAAGATAAGCTGGGTGGAAAAATAGGACAAAAGATGAAAATAACAGCACTCATTCTACTAACTCTGCATGTATGCACATACCCAACTAATAAATTAAAGTAAAAATAGACATTATATAAAAATATATATATATAGACGAACTGAAGAATAAAATCATCCTCTACCTGTAGAAGGTGCATGGAGGTGTAATAAGATGGTGGAACTACACTATGGGTTGCAATGGGCCATAACCCCGAGTGGTTTTTGGGGGAAAAAATCAAACCTATATATTTGATTTGTTTTAAATATATCCTAGTATGTATTAACTTATTAAAGTTCAAAAAAGTTCAATTCTTTACGCATTTAGTTGCAAGGCAACAATAAAAATACACATTGAAAAACGTACACTTTGAATTATGTTGACATATTTCAATTTTGATAATATGTGTTTTTCGGTTGCTTTTAATATGTATTTGTTTTATATTAAAGCTTATTAGAAATTAGTAAAAAAATTCATGAACTAGTGATTTATATAATTTAATGCATAATTTTATTTCTAAAAAAATTATAATATAAGTAAAAAAAAAATGTCGTTAGATTAATTTTAAACTAATAAATTTAACTAACTCACCCATTGATAAATCAACCTATAAACATTTCATGAAGACAAACAGAGTCCAAGTTGATCCTATATCAAAAGAGAGCCCCTAATTATACATCCATTAATAATTTTCTCGTTGACGTGCAGCCTCCTCATGCAACGGATACCAAAATGATGGAGTGATGATAGCCGCAGCAAGCGATGCCATTTGGGGCAACAGAGCAGCTTGTGGAAGAAGGTACAGAGTGACATGCATCGGAGCCACTAACCAAGGTGTCCCAAAACCTTGCAAGGGCAACAGCGTTGTCGTTAAAATTGTCGACTATTGTCCTCCTGGATGCAGAGGAACCATTGATCTCTCCCAAGAGGCCTTCGCCGTCATTGCTAACCCCGACGCCGGAAAAATCAAGATTAGTTATACTCAGTAAGCACATATTAACACTCTCTAATGATTTTTTTTTTCCTTAGTAAAGTTTATCATGTATATGAAACTATGAGTTCAAATTTAATTTTCCCTATTTTTATGGCGTGCAGGGTTTGAAGCTCTCTAAGAATAAAGTCATTAGGACTAAGAAGGAAGAGGCCACTTGTAATGGAATAATTAAAGCAGCACACACTGTATGAAACAGTAATTATGTTTCACATGTGATGAGCTGATGTCACTACAAGAAAAATGCTTATTTGCGACAAACATTTGCGACAGATGACATGGCCCACGCAAATACATGTAAATTTACACACGGGTGATTGATGCCAAAATAATTACGACACCTTAATAAGTAACGTCGCAAAAGCATGTCGCAAATAGGTTTAGAAAAGTTACAAATGCAACGCTACCTAATGGCCGTCGTATCTCTAATTTGGGACGGAAGACAAAACGTTAAAATTAAATTTTCGCGACTGCGCCCCTCAGTTTTCCCTTTCCCGCTGGTTCTAGTAACCCTTATCCCAAAATCAAAATCCTCCCGCTGCTTCTGATAGCCCCAACGACTTCTAGATTTTTGACTTCCTTCTCTTTCTCTCTTTCTCTATCCCTCTATCAGTCTCACCATCAGGATTCCCTAATTTAGTTTGTTTTGATTTTCGTTACTTCTTGCTGCAGGGTGATATTGTTCATCTTTTAGGGTTTCACGCAATTCAAGAGATGCTTGAGTCTAAACCCATCAGCGACTTCTAGATTTCAGGGAATCCTTCCTCCTTGTGATCAAGGTATGTATTTGGCGTGGGATTTGTTTTCGTATGATTGTTTGTTTATCTTATTTGGTCTGTAAGAATATGGTCAGTTCAACTTGAATTTGTCAAATTGGATTTCGACTGACAACGAATATCCAAGTTGACCTAACTTAAGAGACCAGTCTCCGCTTTCTCCACTCAAACTTTCTCCATCCTAACCCAAAAAAAAATTGCAGAGTTTTCCCAAAGTTAGAGAAACCCTACTGCATTACAAGGTTGTAATTTCTCTCTTTTTGGTGTCCGGTTTGGGTTTCTTTGCAGTTTGTTTTGATTTAATTTCCATTTTTTGGTTGAACAAAGAAAATATGAAATTCGAACTATTTTCCTTTTCCCAGATCTGATATTTGGGGTTCCTTTGTGATATTTGCTTTTCTTTTTCATTATGTTTTTTCCATTCTTCTTTAATGATTCTTGGCTATTATGGTTTTTTTTCGTGCTTTTTATTACCCAATTTTTAGAGGATGGAATCATAAATATCTGATATAACTTTGTGTTTTTCTATTCTAACAGAAACAAAGAAAGAGAGATGGGAACTTCCACTTTTTGAGTTGTTGTTCTTTATTCTTTATGAATTATAGGATATAGGATATAAGAGAGATGGGAACTTCCACTTCTTCTAAGTTTTCATTAACCTTAACTATAATCTTTTCTTTCATATTAGAAATTTGCAGGATGGTGTGTTGGAGGCCATTTCCTATCAAGTTTTTGGACAGGTACTTTTCTCACCTCAGAATTTTGATCATTGGGGCTAATTTACTGTTTTTGACCTTGACATGGGCTATAGAAACATAAAATAGGTTAGTCTTCTCAAAGTCTGGACAACATTGCTCTGCTATGAAGCTTTCTCTTGATTCACGGTTTCTTTTTCTATTCTTTTCATTTTGTGATTTAGAGATTTTGTGATAAGTCTTTGACTGTTGGACACTACAGGTCTTTTGTTTCTTTTGGGTTAAGGGATGCATTTGTTTTGACTTGCAGTAATTACCCAACATTGCTATCATGAAAACATATTTGCATATTGATTTTGTTTATGTTCATTTTAATGATGTGACATTCTTTCATTATAAGCATCATACTAATTTGTATTTCTTAAAGAGATGAATTATCGTTGATAACATCTTGTAGGAATATGCCCCAAGACGAAAAGATCAATTGTACACAAGGAGGTGCCCTACATTGGATTGGTAGCAAATTTGCTCAGTTGAGAAATGTGGTAAGACACTTGATTGATAGATAAATGTGGTTGGCTTTTAAAAGTCTCTTTGTTTGATTAGTTAATTAGTTGATTGGTTTGCTAAGAACACTACATGCGACATAGTCTTGGAAGCACTTGATTGCATTCTAGAAATAAAAATGTTATGAATAAAATTAAGATATAATTTTTGTAATTCATTTTATTGATGGTTTTGTAACTTTTTTACAGTTGTGGTGAAGTGTTAGTCGAAGTACAAGATAATGATTGGTTCTTTCACTAGTTACAATTTTAAACTCTATTAGTTTAGGTACTTCACTTGAGAAATTCTATAATTATTGATTTTGTTTGATGAATGTATTAGAAGTACATGAATGAAGTTTGTTTATACTTCGATCATTATGTAACACCATTGAGAATAAGTTTTTATATTCGAGTTTCAATTTAAAATCACAGTTTATATGTCGATTCAAACTGTCATTCATAGCATTGCAAATGAAGTTTTTCCGATTAGATGCAAGCATTGCAAAATATTAAATTAGAATTTTTTTCTATAAATTAATAAAAAAATATTGTCACATGCTTATTGCGGCAAGCTGCGACGCAAATATTGTCGTAAAAGGCCAATTTAAATCCAACACTCCAATTAATTGCGACATTACCCAGATGTCGTAGGACCGACGCAAATATTATTACATTTGCTCCAAAGCCGTAGGGGAAAAAAGGCCATAACATTTGCGACGCCCTTTTATTGCGACAGCCGTCAAAAACGTCGCAATGCCGTCGCAAATTGTCATTTACAACCCTTTTCCATGCTTTTGCGACAGATTTGTAGTGTCACAAAAGGCCTTTTTTTCGTAGTGTGTTATAAATATATGATTATATGATTAAATAAAGAGGGTCCTTAAGTTACTTTTTTTCAGTTTAAAACATCTCATGGTTCATCAATTGAATCAAATTTTGATCCTTGGATAGTAACTTACAAGCCTAGAATTGCAAAAAGTTCTAAACTAAAATGATTAAGTTGAACTTCACCGTAACTACAGCTAACAAAATCATAATTTGACCTTCTTTTTTGAACAAAATTTGGCTTGGAATTTAAATGTTAGAAACTGCCGTCGATAGTCATAGTTGAACAAGTGGTTCGTCAATCCATCCATGCACCAAACTTTTTCAGTCTCTTGAATTTTCCAAACCGTAGGTCTAGTCTTGACTTGGAATCTTCAATTCCAAACAGGCCAAGAAATAAGCGTGTAGATCCGGGAATTTATAAAAAATGAAAATTGCATAGATACTGGAAAAAAACCCATAGTCTATAGATACATCTACCCTGGAAGCTACCAACGGAGGCCATAAAGACGAAACAAAAACTTACTTGTAACGAGGATAGCACTATTTTACTATTCTCGGGCCAATAACCATAACACGTTTAAAAGTTATATCACATGTCGTTTTGTTATTGGCCGGGAATAGCAAAAAGTGATATCCCGTTGCATGAGAGTTTCTCTCCATAAAGACTCCTCATCCACAAGCTAGCTAGATGGTCTACAAAACTTTCATTCTCTTGAATTTTCCAAACCCTGGGTCTAGTCTTGATTTGAGATCAACAATTCCAAACAGGCAAAGCTAACTTACAAGAAATAAGCGTGTGGAAAATAGGGGATTGATAAAGAATAATTTTGTCCGCAATCTTCTGCCTCTTTGGCTTGACCAAAAATTGCATGAGCGATAATTCGGGGCAGTCGCTGTTGTATATGAAAATAATTTTCTACTTTTCCTATGCAGAAGACAAAATAAAAGGAATCAATAACTGGCATATTCCTTGTACAATGAAATATTATTGGTTTCCATTGGTGGCTCTAATATTTTCAAAGATGACAGCGAATACTGGCATTGACGCAGCCAGGACAAAAAATAATGTGACACGCAACATGACGATGGATATACGGTACAGTATCTAGTTATACCTACGTTTTCTCTATAAAAAGGAGGGGAGCCTTCTACTTAACTTCACAAAATACTGCACTATAAATAATTATTATAAGTTATTTGTTAGGGAAAGATTTAATGGCTTTTGAAATGCGAGTTCTCATTTTGGTGGCGGCCATGGTTGTATGGCTTCCCTCAGCCGCATATGCAGAGCAGGGAACAGCCACTTTTTACACTCCTCCTTACGTCCGTAAGTATACAAATTTTTTTTGGTAGTTTTTGAATGTCACAAGCTAAATTAGTTTCCAAAAGGAAAACTGGTGCTCATTAGTTTGTTTTGCCAGTGGCTCTACTTAGAAATATGCTCTCACTCTACATTCCTTATATTAATTTCGGTTTAAGTATTTGCTTAACCGATATATATATATGTGTGCACGAGTGTGTACTAGTTTCCTTTAGTTGATAAATTCCTCAAATATAACACAATTTTAGGGTGTGACGTGGGACTCACTCTGTATTAAAGTAAAGTTGGATGATCTATTTTTAAGTTTCCATGGAAAGATATATCGCTCTTGAATAAATAAAGGGTTTTCGATTTAGCTGCAAGTATCACCTTTTAATCAAAGCTTTTATATGATTTTCAATTTGGCTAATTCATTGTAAAGATGAATCTTTAGTGGAGAATTAATAAAATAAAGAGTTAAGTTTCTAATTCAAAATGTGATTTCTCCTATATTCCTTGCTGGAAATTTGAGTGAAATTATGCAAAATTTAAGAAAAAAAATCGGTCGATGGAGGAACTATGACTTCTTTGGCTTACCTCAGTGCATTTTTGGTGGACTTGCAGCCTCCTCATGCAACGGATATCAAAACGATGGTGTGATGATTGCTGCAGCAAGCGCTCCCATTTTTAACAATAAAGCTGCTTGTGGAAGAAGCTACAGAGTAACATGCACCGGCGCTACTAACCAAGGTGTGCCACAACCTTGCAAGGGTACCAGCGTTGTGGTTAAAATTGTGGATCTCTGTCCTTCTCCTGGATGCCAAGCAACCCTCGATCTCTCTCAGGAAGCCTTTGCCATCATTGCTAACCCCGACGCTGGCAAGATCAAGATTGAGTATAATCAGTAAGCACCCACCACATTAGTTTCCCTGTCTATATTTTCTTCAGCAACAAGGCATCTGTTACATTCATGCAAATTACCACCAAGTTTTATTTATTTCTCTTTCTTTTTCTTCTGAATTTTTATTTATTTAAAAGATCTCTCTTGTATGCAGGGTTTGAAGCTAAGCTAGCTAGCTCTCTAAAGCCATATGGAGGAGCAAATTTTATGCCACACTTTGTGTGAAACTTTTATGTTTCATTGAAGTCAAGTCATGAATAAGAAAGCACCACCTTGTGTGAAACTTTTATGTTTTGCACGTGATAATTAAATAAAGAGGGCCCTTACTGTTTATACAAAATGTACATCTTGCACTGTCTTATCGTTTTCCAATTGAATGGGGTTTGGTGTATTCGAAGAACATATAAGAGGCGGAAAACAGTGGGAGGAAAAGTCTCGCAAGTTCGCAACGCCAAACAACCATATATATGTACACTCTATTTATGGAGAGATAAGGTGAAAGCAGACGTGGGGCCGTTTTTCTCTGATACCATAAAAGAAATTGAAGTTACACTTCAAAATCAATTGACGAGGAGAGTAATTTAATTCCTTATAAGCTCATATTAGGTCTCTTAATTTTTCAATGTGAGACAAAACTCTCAATATAAACCAAATCAATGGGATAGATTGCACAGGAATGGATGCCATCATAATAGCATAACACATGTGAGTTATGCAATATCTCATAACACAAGTGCTCTAGGCCACGCAAATATTGTTTTATTTAAGAATAAGCAATAATAATTATTGATTAAATAACGTACAAAGCTCATGCAATGAGATATTAGAGAAGTCACATGGCCCAAGAGGCCTAACTATAACCCTTGACCGGCCAAGGTTTTAGTGTGATAGGGTTGTGCACGGTCATTCATCATTTAAGGCTCTTGCAACTTGTTGCATCTAAGGTAGTAGAATTCTACGAGGAGGCTATAATGAGGAGTTTAAAGTGTGAAGGCTATTTGAGGAGGCCAATCTAATAATCAAAACATTAAAAAAGTTTAAGTCTCGTGATTTCTTTACATTTGTTGATGGTGAGATTGACCTCCTTAAATAGCCTCATCACTTTAAACTCTTCATTATAGCCTTGTTTCCCTCTTTTCGGCTGAGGTGGCTAATGGAAGGAACTTTTGGTCCTTCTCCTCTTGGATTGCGTAGGCGTGCCACCACCAAGCCACTGATTGGCTTGAATGGAAAAGATCGGATTATTGTGTTCGCGCTTCTGACTTCTAACTAGCCGATTGATCGGCCAAGCAAGGAACCTCCTCTTGGCCTAGGTTCTTTCACTTCTTCGGGGTCGAGGATGGTTAGGTTTCGTATGGATGTTTTTTGTGATTTTTAGGTTTTTTAGTATAAGTGATGCAATTAATTTAAAATGAATTTAAACTAATAACAATAATTAAAGTGCAAGAAAAATGGATCAAAGCGATAAATAATATAAAATAAAGTAAGAACAAAATAAGAACGATAAGTGATAAACTAAATTAAACTTAATAAAATTCAATAACAATGAAAGTAAAGCAATTGAAATATACTTGAATTTAAATGACAATGAAATGTAATTTGCAATAATTTAAATGACAAGATAATGTAAATTGCAAGAATTTAAACTTACACTAAGGAAAAGAAGAACAAGCTATGTTAGGTGCTTGAAAAGTAAAATCCAAAGTCTAGGAAACGAAAAGTGCGAGACGAAAAATAGGTTTTTTGTGTTTGATGTCGGGGGCTTTTTCTCTTCATCTGATGAGGTTTATATAGGGTGATCATCCACCCATGGGCTGGCCATTAAATGGCCCGAAGGTCAACTTCATTCAAAAACTTGCCTTGTGTGGCTTCCTAAATCCACGGAATTCGAATGAAATCATCGGATTGCAAATCTGATCACTTGATTCTCTCCTCATTAGGAATGTTCCAGATTGACATCACTCTCTTTGATTGCTTTCCTAGGATGGATCTTGTCACGTGCATGAAAACATCTGGAGGTTTTTGGTCTATTTCTGCAGGTTGGGCTTGGACCTCCGAGCATTTGGGCTTAACATCTAGTGAGAAGATGTGGCCTCCGGAGTCTCTAATTTTGATTGAACACAATCCACCAATGTTGGGTGACTTGGAATTCCAATGAGTCCATCCAAGAAACTTGGCCAAGGTCTACATGACTTCTTAGTTTTCAATATTAATATATATATATATATATATATATATATATATATATATATGACAAAATAATTATGCGTTAAGATGCCATTATTGCCATATATAAGTATATATATATATATATATATATATATATATATATATATATATTTAGATAGAGAAAAGGAGTTCGTAGGCCACTTAGTTGGCCTTTCATTCTTGTCTCCAACCTCCCAGGCCATAGGCCTTTAACTTATTATATTATTACATACATATACAAAGTATAATATGCAATATATATTGCTCACAGCCATTTTAACACGGGTGGTGCTAGAGGCATTATGGCACAACTCTCTAATAGAGGTGGAGCCGCTAATACAACGGGTCCCACGCTCTATTGTAGAGTTGGTGCGAGTTAGTCTTGAAAGTTAGTCATCTAATATTTTCCTTTAACACCCATGCCAATTTGACCTAAGTTTGAGAATACCAAGGTAAACCCACGTGGGTTCTCTCATGCCAAAAACCAACTCTTCAGCCGAGCCTTTTATTCTCCAGCCAACTTGAAATGTCATCTTTGGCCATTTGTTGGTACTACTATATATATATATATATATATATTGTGCATAGACTTGGCATTCTTTAATTCTAACCCAAGTATGAAGGCCACCTCCTCAAGACCAGCCGACTCACTTCTCCATTCAGCCAACTCAAAAACCAGCCACACCTCAAAAGGCCACATTTTCCCACCTTCAGCCAACTTTAAAATGCCTATTTCAAAAGGCCAACTTTTAGCCAAATTCATTATTTATTATTTGGTTATTACTATTATAAATAACAACATCTTTGTTTTGGCTAGGCCTTTGGGTTTCCACTTGACTTGGTTTGAGATTAGGACCACTTGACTTGGCTTCAGGCCGGTCCTGAGATTTTAGTGGCCCAGGGCAAAGTAAAAAAGAAGGCCCTATAAATGCAAGACTACTTACAAGAAAAAATATTTGTTTTCATTTATACATGTGTATATAGAGTGTAGACCTTTTACAACTAGTAACAAAAATTAGGCCTTAAAAAAAATTTCATTTTACTTATGGAAATGTTTAAAATTTTTATATATAAATCAATGATTGAACACAATTAAAAAAAAATTGAAAGAGATTGGAAGAAAAATGTGACATTTTAAGTAGTATAATGCACCAAAGGAAGAAAGAGGGGTAAAACAATATATGTTAATTATATCAACCACAAATTACTCATTCCAAAGTCATTTATAGTCGTTTTTTTCCAAAGATAGTCCATTCAATACATTTATAATTAGAGCATCAACTCATCAATCACCATAAAATAAAAAATAAAAAAGTCTTATTTCTTAACGCTAGTTGGACTTGAACATAAATTTGGTTTGAATAAAATCAAAGAGAAATCATTAATGCAAAATGGAACTTTGGAAATCATGATGTTAACTTCTTATCTTCTTATATATACACTAGACCTTTATATATATTAATATACCATTGTACCTCATATTAAGAAATTATTTTAAAAGCAGTTTTTAAAAGAATAATAAAATAAATAAATATTTTGGGGCCCTCCTTGAGATGGGGCCCAGGGCAGTAGCCCTTCTTTCCTGCCTCAGGGCCGGGCCTACTTGGCTTGGATTTGGAGACCACATCCAAACAAGTTGGCATTAGGCTAATTCGGCCTTTAAGTTGGCATCAATCCAATCTCGACCTTCGAGTTGGCATCAGGCCAATTCGGCCTTTAAGTTGGAATCAGGCCAACCTTCTTAATTTTTTCATTATTAACTTTTTTTCTTATTCTTTTCACTCTTTATTTCACAGCTAACCCCACAACAAGCCTTGCTTGTCAAGTCATCTTGGGTTTTATTTTCTTCCAACCTTATGGTCATTATAAGGCCATCAACTTTCTCAACTTGGAGTTGGGTTCCACCTTGACCTCTTATTGGATTTTAGACCACACCCAAACAAGCCTCCACCATAATGCACTAGAGAGGTCCTTATATAAGGCTCTTGGATAAGGCCTTATCTCTTAACCGTAGGATCAAACTAACCAATTTAATCAAACATCTAACCAATTTGATCCAACAGTTAAGACATAGGGTCTCATCTAAGGGCCTTATAAGGTCCTCACTATAGAATGACTCATCCAAGGTGACTGTTAAGGAGATGTTAGATTTCTTTATTACATGTTCATGATCTTTCACACAATATGAAATACGTAAAGACATACCTGGTGCCATCTTCCTTGAGTATACGACCTCTGAACTCATTCACAGCAACAGCAACAATCCTTGATAGAACGGGGACAGCTCAAGACTTCTGCTCTCTTTCATAATCTGTTTCAGCTCTCTCTTTATGATGAGATTAGGGTAGAGAACGTATCTGATGAGAGCAGAGCCTTAAGCTTATATAAGGCTAGGTCAAGTCGTCTCTACTCATCACCGAGGGCCGACTTGTTTAATCTTTCAAGCCCACCAAGCAACGGTTCACACAAATAAGGAAACAAATAGGACTCCTTAATAGGCCTCAAAACCTTTCCTTATTCCACAAGGTTTTGGGCCTCAAGGTGTAACCTAATTTAAACTCTTATCAAAACCTGATATAACTTAGTATCTAGTGCACCGATCTAAATAGGAAAACATAACAGGAGAGTCAAGCTTGCTAGAGTTCTTGGCTATACCTACTGTCACGATGCAAGGGCAATTATGCTTTTATCTCTACCCTTACTTCATTTTTTGTTTTTCATAGAAAATAACTCATTATCTCACGATACTTGGGATGAAATTGGGGACAATAGATCCTCTCCCCCCAAAAGGGGAGACTTCCCCTACAACACCCTTCTCATACAAATCATCCAAAAAATGGGAAAAAAGAAATCCATGGCATAACTAGAAAAACCACTGTCATTTCTCACTTCATTTTTTCCCCTATAATGGTAGTTCATGTGTTCGAGTCTTGGATTTTGCTTGGGAAAGTTGTTGATGTGTTTAAAGAGAGACAACTGAAGCAGTGAGAGGAAAAGAGAGAGAAAACGTGTGAAGTAGAGAGGGTTAGGAAATACAGAGACGAAATTTCCCTTAAGAAAAGTGGATGGAATGTAACTTGTAAGACAGGTGGTACATTGCTCCATGGTGATGAGTCTTGGTGGCACATCCCAAAACAGATATTTTGGGTGGTAATTGCACACATTCCTGTAATTCATGTGGTATTTGTGCAAATTTTCTTTTAATTACTGAACATTCAAGTATTTAGGTAATGGGCATAACTCAAAATGTTGGGCCATTTTGACTTGGACTAGTTTAGTCTAAGATGTTTGTGTGTATCTTTATAATCGACTTAATTTGCAAGTCCTATTATTGACTTAAATAAGACACGCAAGGCCATTGCCCAAGGCTTGTTTCTTGGCCTCACCTGCAATTTGATTAGAGCATTCATAATCGCAGAGAGACTATGATGAGGGGTTACTGTGAGAGGTTATAATGAGTCCTTAGTAGCCATTCTATCAATTACAAAGTTATTATTGGACGGTTGGATTGAACCTCTCAACACACTCCTTTTGGAGACCCATTTAAAGATCAATAAGAATCTCTGGAGCTCTAAAACAATTGCTCCATTGGAGGGTGCTACACTATGGGGTCTCTACATTTGGGGTGCTATAATTTTTTTTTTTAATGTTGTAGTTTGATTATGTGTTCGTTCTTTTATTTTGTTAACTTTTTAGGGTTATTTTATGAACATGTGATTGACAAATTGGAGAAATGTAAAGAAGAGTGAACATTGTTGATGTTGTAAAATTTACGAGTACATAGTTGTAAAATATTTGATGTTGTTACGTTTATATCTTGTCAAAAATGTAAAGATTTTGTGGAAAATGAACAAATATAAGATAAATTTGAAGAAACAAAGAATACAATTAGATTAAATCATGACATTGGTTAAACTTAGGTTGAATTTGGGCAGTTAATTTTATAGTCGTTATAGCCACTTGAAACATAGCCTTTAGAGGGTTTCAATTTGGCTCTGCATATGTTGTTTTTCTGAACAAATGTGAATCGTCCAAATTGAGCACCATTAGCAAGTAGTCCCCCCAAATATGATCATTTGACGCAGCTTGCCAAGCTTGTGTCACGCTCTCAAGCTGAGTCAAGCTTGCCGTGTGCACAACGGTTCATTGTGCGATGTTTTTCTCTAAAATGAAGTGTTGCATGGTGGTTGAGCCTCATATAGAGATCTCATTATCACTGCCCTAGAGGTGAAGTACGCAAAATGTGAAATTTACATACTACGGTGGAAGTTGTTGGAAGTTTGAATAAAATCCAAGACCGCTTGTCCCACAACGATAGAATGGTGAAAGACATAAATGGAAGGTGGACCTAGTGGAGTGAGACTTGGGCCTCACTTATAGATTGGGTTCGTTTGGATTTAAATTAATTAAATCCAGATTAACAACTGTTTTAACAATTGTAAACTTTTTGAAAAGGTATCAGGGGCCTATTTAAGTTAGAACAACCCTAACCTATTTACACAGAAGCATTTGAACGCACATTCATTTATACACTTCCAGAGAGAGAAATATACAAAGTTGACTATATTTAGGACTTAGAATATAGATAGTTGAATCTTGGGAGACAGTTACCTGTAGAACTTCAAACACCGAGAAGGAGTGAAATTACTGTCTTTAGGACATTGTATCAAATCTGCAAGCCTCTATCTCGAATACAAGTTAATTGCTTTTATTTTTGTTTACTGTATTTTAATTTACGGTTTGTTGTTAATTTGATTTTTCGTTTAAATCAATTTCGTTGGTATATATATTGTATTATTTAGATATATATTATTTATATTAGTCACTGATTGTTGTTTTTCAATAGAAGTGAGAACCGCCACCGGCCGACCCATCTCAAGCCCAGCAAGTTGAATAGTTTTTTAAGCTGTATGTACGTAATCTTGCTAATATGATAGCAATGAAGGTTTTAATTTGTTTGTTCTAACCATAATCTTTATAGCCAATGGGGTCTATCCCGACGAAAAAAGGGTCAATGGACTCAGGTTCGAACTTCTATGACACATTAACAATGTGAGAAAACTTCATCCTCTTTCTAACTTTGGCAACGACAAAAAAGTCATAATCTTTATTATTATTATTATTATTATTTAGGATATTTCCTATTGAAAGTGACATATTAAACTCACACACACTACATGGATACTAAAACTCGAATTCAAGACCTTTTCTAGAAGCAATTGTTCCAATTCCAAACCACTACAATTGTGGGTTGTTTCAAAGTCATGAAGTTTGTAATTTTACATAAAATGATCTCCAATTTCTTTTATATTTTTCGTGTGTGCGCATAATTTTTTACTCAACACTCTTCTAAATTCTAGATGTCTTTATTGGGTTAGTTATTGGGCTGATGAGGCTCCACACTCAACTGCGTGAACGTAAGCAGACGATGGTGAGTGTTATTGGGTTAGGTGCCATATATATTACCAGACAATGGCCTCCAACCGCTCCCGTGAACTTATTTGCATCACCCATTAATGCCTAGTCTTTCCACACAGGCAACAGACCCCCCCAATCCCCATTCCTTTACGTATCAAAATTGACTCTCTTTAATGCAACAGCCTGTAACACAATGACCTTGCTTTGCTTGGGAGTTTCTGCTACCATTTCAAAATCAAATGAAATTTGAAACATAATGACAGGGCACAGATACAGTAATTTCTCATTTCAATTTCAAAATTGACTCTCCACCCTTTTTACATTTTACTGTGAGTCATAATAATCTCTATCAATAAAACATATGTAGGTTACGTCAGTTGATTAGGACAGTGAATCCGATTCTTTACATTCAAGTTCGAGTCTCTCTCCTCGTAAATTAGATTGCTGGTATTAAAAATAATCTCATTCAATGTCATGGATCTAACAATTTGCCACTCTATAAATGCCTAATCAAAGTTTGACATCAATCAATGACAATTTAACAACGCAAAAATCCAACTGTGTTGACCCAACCCATATAATATATTATTTTTCTTTTGTTTTTCTACTGAAGGGCTACATTGTTGGACTTACAGAGACAGAGCAGTCCAATTTTGACCTTTGAATATGCCCTATTTTCTTCAACACATGCTATAATCTGGAAAGAAAGCATTTTGCATCTCTCCACAAGAGAAATGCAGAAACTTATCTGAGATCCCTATCCAACTATTGCTTCTTCATTTTTCCAGCTACAAAACATCCAAATTTACCTTCCAGGAGGATGAGGAATCATAGATAATAATTTATCTATCTAGAAAATAATAAAAATCAAAGAAATTAACAGAAAACTAAACACTAGGATCAAATGATGAATGAACAACTTTGTTCTGCTGTCTTCCCATGAGCCAAAGCAGTGTCCTTCTTGCAAAAGATGGTGGATTTGCTTGAGAATCCAAACTGTTACAGCTAACACTAACATTCTCCTCATCACAACCCAATTCACTCCCTCCATTTTCCCACCTGCCAATGTCAATCTCTGAAATAGTCCTCCTACTCCCACTCTCAACATTCTTGACCTTCACTTCCTCTCCGGCAGCCACGCCACTCCGGTGCACAGGAAACCGGAAGGAAGAGGCCCGTCTCGACGAATCTCCTGCCCTATTCGACTTCTCTTTCTTCCCGCGGAGCCAAATCTTCGATATAGAGAAGCTCTCCCTCTTGCTCCTCCCAATCGTATTATTGCCGTTAGTAATACTAGCACCAGCAGTCCCTTGAGTCTCAAGGCCTCCAATTGCTTCAACCCCACTGAACTTGAATTCTCTTCTGGACTCACAATCACATTCAGACATTGCTTGCCTGTGACCAGGTGTTAATGGCAGAGTAGGCTTCTTGCTTGGTTGCTTTTTTATTGAGGCTCTAATGGGTACTTGCAACGAAGAATTGTCATCCATTACATATGCAAATGACCCCATAGAAAAGCACCTTCTTGCATCCACTTTGTTGTCGCTACTCCCTTCACCACCACCATCCACATTTCTGAACTTTCCAAGCTTCACAGGCACTACCTTTTCCCCTGAATCCACCATTACCGTCGGATTAGCCTCTTCTTTCGTCACAATTTCGCACGATTTCCGGTGGGACAAGCCCAATTCGACGTCTCCATGAAAACCCAGATGGGAATTTGGTCCCAAAACTGAGTTGGTTCTGCCAATAGCAGCCTCTCTATCAGAGACCATCTCTCTTGAGCTGTCACTCCCAGATTCAAGAACAAGAACAATGGGGGAACAGCTATTGTTTGGAGAGAAATCAGGAAGCAAAGTAGCTCTACACAAAGGGCAAGTTGAGTGAGACAAGAGCCATGTGTCTATGCACTCCATGTGAAAGGCATGGCTGCACTTGGGCAACAATCTGAGCTTATCTTCAGGCTCAAACTCACACAAACACACAGCACAATCAAATGGGTTTTTCAATCCTATGATGGCTTTGTAATGGAAGACAGGGAGAGTGTCTATGAAAGACTGGTCAACCCCAGCATCATGGAGGTGGAACAGTTGCTGCAATTGTCCTTGAAGTACAGTCACACTCTCCAAGTCATCTGCATCTCTGCTTGAAGGTCTCAAAAGGAATCTAACAAGGAGATGAAGCAAACCAGAAACAAAGAAAATAATGGCAAGAATTATGATTATGAGCAGTATGCCTGGACTGACTTTGTTGCCAAAACTGAAACTATCTGATTGAACATTGGAGGGTGGGGATGGCTGAGGAACAAAGTATGTTTGCAGAGTGGTAGTAGCCAGGCCTTTTTCTTTGATTTCAAGGAGAGACCAGACCATTTTTCTTGTCTTTGCTTATTTCCAAGGAAAGATTGAGAAAACTTACCGAGATTGCAGCTTTCAGCTTCAGACATCTAATCTGAAGAATCTCATGTGGTACGCAAACAAACCCAAGTCCAAGTCCAAGTGAAAATGCAGAATCCCAGACAGTTGTTTAAGCTTGGTCTCATGTGGTTGTGCGGATTATAAGCTGGATTTCTGATAGGGACTCAATGGTTTACCCTCAATTTTGTTTTTACAGTAAGAGGAACTAGCAAATTGAAATGTCCTCTTCTGCGGGGAGAGAGACAGAGAGAGGTGGGTTTAAAAGATGGAAATAAATGGTGACACAGGTGAGATTTGAAAAGCAGAAGCCAATAATCTAATAAATCTACCACCCTGTGCAAAATTAAATGACTTTAGGTCTGTCATTAGCCTATTTAAAAATTTTGGAGAACTTGACTTCTATTATGAACAATATTTCATCAAATGCAAGGCTCTTCTTCTTCTGGTTCTGGTTGACTTCAAAGCAACCCTGCATCAACCCCAATGCAAATTTAATACCCCTAAGATAAAAGTAATGATAAAGTCTTGAGAAAATTATGGAAATGTGAACCCCCTAATGGATTTTTTTCTTGTTGATTATATATTTTAATGTCGTTGTTATTCTGATCACATTCTTTCCATATTCTATCTGAAGAAACCCTGAAAGTTTTTTTTACTATGGATCACTTTTTTTCTGGGTAAAGGACAAGAAACACAGAGATAGTCACAAAGTCTAAAGAGAGAGAAAGAGTCAGGGACCGAAAAGTTTACGCATTTGGAAATATTAGAAGTGGAAGCGTAGGGTACTGTGTATTTTTGTAACGTAGAGACAGTTCATGGGACCCTAAAAGCGAGGCAAGTAACTGTGAGACTTTTGTTTAACTTTTCCTCATTGGATTTTTGGGGATGGCTTTTTGTGCCGCTTAAAGCTAAAGTCACTGATACACTTTCTGTTTACAAAGTGACACAAACATAATCGATTTTGGGTTTTGGATTTGGTGCACTAGGCCAAGATAAATAAAAAAGGTACAAGACAAGATAGTGATACATTATTGTTAGGATCAAGTAAGTCTGGGCACGGATCGGTTCGAAATGGTAGATGGCTTTTTTGTTAATTAGATCAAAGACTTTGGTAGATCATTTTCTCTTCCGTTAATCAATTCAAAGATTTAGGTAGACTTCGAATCGGTTAACTTAATATTCGGCTCGATTGGGTCGATCTGTAGCAAGTAATAAAAACATACTAATAAAAATACAATTTATAATACTTTCACATAACATAAGTTCTTTAACAAATACACCAAATTATCCTTGTAAAATATAAAAATCCAATACTCTAATTCATCCAAATATGAAATCAAATAATTTAGTCACTATACCATTCAATATGTACTCAAGATGTACTGGGAGCCAATGAAATCAAATAACTTAGTCACTATACCATTCAATATGTACTCAAGATGTACTAGGAGCCACTTGTGTTTGTTGTTTGAACCTTTGAGTGTTCTTTTTACTTAATTCTCTACATTTATGTAAATGATTTTGACATTTTCTCTGCAATGAGTTCTTTAGTTTTTCATGCTGAATCCAACCATATAAAGAATATAAAATTTGGATCAACAATTGGAAAGTTATAGGTCAAAAATGAGACAAAGGTTGAAACTGGAAAACATAGGAAGTTCAAAAATTCCTCTATGACCAAAAAGTGCTACAGTACCGGGTGATAAAGAAGCGATACAATGGTGATAAAGAAGCGATACAGTGGTGATAAAGCAATGATACAAAATGCTGATTGTATTTACCTTTGGTTTCTTGTTTTGTATTTAAATAATAAAATAAGTATAAATATCATATTAGTACGGGTTTCCGTCGGGTTAGAAATATTGTTTCCGTTAACCAAACCAAACATTTCGCTACGGATCGGATTTGAATAATTAAAATTAAAAAATAATTATTTAACCTAACCAAATCAAATTGTTAGTACGGTATGGTCGGTACGCGGATAATTCGGATGAAATGCCCACCCCTAGGATCAAGAAAGTAAACTCCTTTAAGGGATAGTCTTGAGATTTTAGAGGTGTCTGAGTAAAAATTAAAAAAAAATGCTCACACACTAATGAAGCGATATACTTTACTAGGAATTCCTTGGATATCTTGGCATGTGAATGATATCCCCTTGGACTAGCCACTTGCTGGATATCTTGTTCTATTAAGAACCCCCAAAACTATTTTTACTAAAATTGTTTGAGTATGTCAAACTGTTATTAATCTGATGAATGTTGTTTATTATGCTTTGTTTTCAACAGTTTTATTATATGTTAGTAACGAGATGTAGTTAACCAAATGACTTTCAAACATGGTCGATGCGTTTCTGCATATGGACCGTATGTGATGCTCACCCTGCATTTTGGTGTAGATCACATACGTTTTAGAGGACATTATTGTTTCAGAATTTAACCTTCGACTTCAAATATAACTATTTTTGAAGTCTTATATGAGGTCTAAAAATAAATAAATGTTGTACAAGTTTTGTACAAGGGCTTGACATGATTCGATCTGACTAATTCTATGCCTAAAACTCACATCAAACTGAGTATGTCGAACTTAGTACATTTTTTAACATTAGGGAGAAAAAACACTAAACCAAGACCACACATAAATTATAGTGAAAAATTGGAAGTCACCAACATCATGATGGGTGAGGTACGAATATTTGTCACTTTCACTTTGATTTGTCACTCTCATTGCGGATAGCTGTCCCATTGAGATTGAGGTACAAATGAAACCATGGATTTAACTATTGCCCTATTACTGATATAATTGTCGTGCTTAACCGACAATGTTGGAGCTCAATATCCTTCCTTCTACCAACAACGAAGCAGCCTTATATTGTCTTTTTCAACTTCAAGTAAGACGATATAATAATGTCATCGAGGAAAAAAACATAAAAAACAATAATAAAAACTGGGATGAGTCCATGTGTGGACAGCTGCAACATTAATATTTTTACAGATATTTATATAGGATTTAAAACCCTATAGTCCTAACGTTGTGAAACAGGACCTAAAGTGTTGTCTTCGTCAATGCCTTAATTTGTAAAATCCAACATTTCTACGGAAAACCAGAGCTATGTAACTTTTCA
The DNA here is from genome assembly GCA_024362665.1 of Prunus padus. Taxonomy (NCBI): domain Eukaryota; kingdom Viridiplantae; phylum Streptophyta; class Magnoliopsida; order Rosales; family Rosaceae; genus Prunus; species Prunus padus. The sequence continues at coordinate 8,518,842 of JANFAM010000020.1, forward strand.
CACTTATCTATCCTACCATGAGGCCAAGGATAGATAGCAAGGAAATTTCGAAATGCCAATACATCATTGATATCATTTATGTCACAAATTGACAGAAAAAAATCTAGTAGCGATTTCCTACCACGTGGCAGACTGAATAATAGATATGATTGATTTAAACCATATTCGATGTGATATTTCAATTGAATGGTGTCTACCCCTCAACTTGTCACATGGCTAGGAAGTTGACGCGTGTATATTTCAATTTCGTCTATTCATTTAAAAAAGGAAGTCTTTAATTACCGGTGTAATTAGGAGCATAGCAAATTAAATTCTTTAAATTGAAGTTTGTTGATCTAAGTGGTAATTTGAAAATGTTTGTTTACTACTTTAATAATTTGTGCCCCATCAGACTTTTCAATTCAATTAATATAGTGTTATGGAAAAAGAAGAAAAATACGAAACACATGTGAAGAGCTAATGTCAACTTGTCAGTTATGAAAAAAAGAGCGAAAAGGGGTTGCAATTTTGGTGATTGAATTTAACAAATCTGTTGAAGAGAGTTTTAATAATGTTGTGACTCACTTATTTTAGCATTTCAAAACTGTTGGAGATGCTCTTATTTTTAGATACCATTTATTTATAAATAAATGTCTCTAGGTATCACTGTTTCCCTCTGTTGTGAAACCGTGAACTAAACAAAACCAGAACATCCCCATTGTTCGAGTACATCCATCGTATGTGAACGCCAAATAATCTTTCTTGGTTGAATAGAAATTTCAACTTTTCACACACACAAACATACTAACTAATTGTTATTGTATTTGACCCAAAAAAAAATGTTATTATATTATCGACTTTATGCAAAATTGATGTCACAACTTTATTAGGTTATCATTATTGATTAATTAATTAATTAATTGACTCCCTCAACCCTAGTAGGGACCAATTTTATTTTTTATTATTCTGTAATAACTAATATAGTTGTTGGTCTAGCAAAGTATATACAGTACTGCATGACTTGGGTGGTTGACTTAAATACTTCCTTTTCCTGAGAATGCAAGCATGGGATATAGAGATAAGTGAGGCCTATGCTTAACCCACGTCTCTAGAATGTTTAGCTTTTGCTTGAAAATCTAACTTTTTGGTGATTATATAATCTAAGTTTTGCTTTTGAAATTGATTAAAGACTTTTAGCTTCTTCTTTTTTTGTCGAAATTCCAATTCATTGCAATCCCCAAAAAGGACATAGAACAGTACAAATAAAGCCGAGCAAAAACACCGCCAAAAAATCAACAGGAAACAAACAGAAACAAATCTAGCTAAAACCATCACAGTATAGCACGAAGATCATGTTCCCAAGCATAAAAACTAAAATGGCAAAAGCCAACACAAATGCATTTAACCCACATAAAGGCATATAGCCTACAAAGAGGCATTACACCCACATTCGACATAAAGCCCATATTAAACATAAAATACATAAAATAAAACATAGGAAACCTAGCTGCCACAACCAAATAGAAACTCCAAGCCGCTACCAACAAAGAGAAACTTCACAATTGTAAATAGACAAACCACCAATCACCACCATGAAGAACCAAACACCCATAGGTCAACAAACCAATCCAAATATCCCTCAATTAGGAAGCACTTGGTTATTTTACGTATAAGTCACCGACGCTTTTCACAAAAGTTGAAGTTGTGGTCCACCTCCCATATCCATTTCAACTATTAGTAGGAGGACCTTCCCCACCAAAGACTAAAACGAGTGTTTTGTTTAGCATCTTAATCAAATTTATCGTTCAATGATTAATATATAAAAATGCAATATATAGTGTGTATAAACATCATTTCTATTTCAACATTTTGCACGAACATCATTTTCCTTTACCAAATGCGTGCAAACAATTTTTCAAGTTCCTTCCAAATCAAAGGAGATGATCACCAACCTAATGGTTGTGAGGTGGGATTTCTGATTTCAATGGTTGTTATTTTCCGTAAGGAGTAGAATTTTGCACTCCATATCTCACCTACTTACTTTGTTTTATCCCATCAATAAACTTGTTGGAAAATAAAAATTAAATATTTTACCAGACTCATTCACCTATACTTTTGTGGGTCATAAAACCCTTTAATTTTCTTTTGGGTAACAGTAGTAGCGGATACAAATTTACAATATTTGAATACGAAATGCAGAGACCTTTGGTGTACTTTCAAGTGGTCTTGCATTACGAAATGTTGATGAAATATTTAGATTGATACCAAAAAACTCTTTATTGTTTTCTTCTTTTTCTTTTTTATTTATTTTTAAATAAACTAATTGTTTGTTAACTTTAAATTTGTTGCTCTGGGACAGTGCCCCATTACCCTCTCATCTCGTCGTTGCCTCCATCCTCTTTCTAGGTAGCGCCCCTTGTTTTAGGGCACTATATATGCTTGTTATTTATAAGCTTACATTTATATTCTTTGAGTCTTAGTTGTATAATATCACGAAAGCTTACCTAATATTGTCCAGCATGTGTGAATTCTAGCTACTATATACCAAAAATAATGAATATACTGACCACTGAACTGCGACCACAACTAATCCAATATTGCCGTCTTGAACCAATTTTTGTCCCTAGAGAAAATATATCTCTTAGCTAGAGAAGTCACTATTATTTATAAGAAAAATACTTGCCTCGTTCTCCTGTAAGTAGGAACTTGTATTTTCATACCATTCATAATTTGATTTATATGTACAAATTTTCTTGTTTTGCGTTTTTGATGAATTATTTTTACGTATATATCAAATTGTAATTTGTTGGAAGAAAATAGACAAGTAGTGTCCTATATATAATTACGGTATCCCATGGTCATACGTTGTTCGTTATAAGTAAGGGTATATCTCACAGCTGCATGCAAACTGCAATTGTGTCTAGTTTCCATCATCAATGGAGGATCATCTCTGCTAAATTGTTTCTGGTATGGGAATAGGACCAAGGATTTTCTTAATTAATGCACGTACTTGTGTATATGGACCATAGAATTTCGACATGTGGCACTTTTTTAGTTTTATTGTTGCATGACATTTGTGAGATACTTTTTGGATTGAAACTGAGTGAAAAATAGTCAGACGAGATATGATGATGTGAGTGATAGAGAGATCCTTAATCACGACTTCCTCCTCAATTATGTATTATTAACAACCATTTTGTCCCATGTGGCTTTAATTTCCAAGATTAGTTTTCAAAGCTTTACCAATACAAGAAAAATATTCCCAAGCCAAAGAAGAAATGACATAGCTGCTGTACATGCATGATATTGAAAATGTGGACATTATAATGGGAATTTCCATGTGCATCTGTAAGATGTTAAATCTATCGTCAACGGTTAGACAACTCACGATCCCCTAATGCTTCTTGCCCATGCCCTCTATCATAGTCATCTGATCACACCTGACTTTGCAAGGTTTAAACAAAACCACGTGTTTTGGTTGTTAAACTTACTAAAAATTTGCAATCATCTCTGGATAACCATACCACACAATCATTATCTTTTCTAACTCACTAAAATCACTCTACACCATTAACACTCATCATCTCATCTCATTCCTCAAACCCTAAATATATACATTGTGTTTTTACTTTGTCGATGGAGCAGAAAATCATCGTCTATGATGATTATGAGCACGTGTTTTTTTGCATTATTAAGTTCACAAGCATGGAATTTGCGGTTAGATGCACAACACACACCGTATGCAAGTGTGATATCAGACATTTTATATTGTCTAACTAGTAATTCGGATATTAGAGAAAATATGCATTCAAATAAGAGTACATAATCAAGAGTGTAGATTAATAATTTAGTAACGTAACATCTTAGAAAATGGATTGAGAAAATAAAATATTAAAACATGTAATGTTAGGCGTACTTGTGTTATCTTCTAAATAGTGTTGGACGAAGAACATTACAACTGCCAAATGCCAAATCAGTATCATATAGACGCTACACCAGCGATGAAATAGTCTACTTCCTATGTACTTTGAATTAAGGATGATTCTATGAACAACCAAAAGTTTTCTGGATAACTACGGTTTTTTTTATAACAACAATTAAATCAAGGTTTCAACACACCAAAACAACCCCCATTTTACATCAATTAAAATGTTGGAAATAGGCCCAGCCCATTTATTGCCCAAAACCACAAGTCCAGACCATTTATTGTGTGAAGTTTTGTTTAGCTAATATTTTTAGCTTTCTTTGACAAATATGTAATCTCATATGTATTCAATCAAGCTCAAAAAAATTAGGCTAATTTAAGTTAGTGCTAAGATAATCTACCATGGTCAGAGGCGGGGGTGCTATGGTTGTGGTGTACCTGAGCTCCAAGGATGGGGAAGTTGGACAGGTTGGTATCCATTTGGGTCAAATTGAAAATTGGGCAGTGGTGGAGGAAAGGGTGGGGAGGTGCGCATAGGTGGGTCTGGGTGCGGGGAGGGAGGGTTGCACGAATTGGGCCATTTTTTATATAAATCTTTTTGTTTTTAAAATTATTGATGTTTTATTATTTTAAGGAATTTGTATTATTTTTATTGATACAATAGGACAAAAGTGGGTCCATCACTTGCCGCATCATCAATTTAACAGAAGACGAGACGGTCAAATTGATGGATTGTGTAAATTAATCGAATCTTAAAACGTTGAGGTGCAAATTAATGAAATTGAAATCTCGTGACCCATTTCGATAATGTCCTCAAACCTATATGAGATACAATGTCGTTAATCCTTAATATGTTCCAGCTTCTTGATGCTTGTTTGAAACCATATATGGATCTCTCAAGGTTACACACCTTTTGGCTTTCGCATTGGACACAAATTCTTCAAATTGATCTATGTATAGTTCTTCCCGGAGGTGGCCATTCAGAAAGGCACAATAGAATTCGGCATGCTATTTATAGTTTTTCATAAAATAAAAAAAGTTAAAAAATAAATTTTGAGGAATACTTTGAACAAAGGAAAAACTTATGAAACTATTGTTATGGTGCAAGTAGTGGAATGAACCCTAATTCAAAACTAGTAGTGAAAGATACTTAGGTGCCGTTCGGTATTGTTTTCCACTTTCTGTTTTCCAAGAATGAAAACAACCAAAAACGCGTTCGGTGGTGCTAAGTTTGAAAACACAGAAAACAAAAAATTGAAAAACGATCTCAACTTTCTTCATAAAACGAAAACAACTTTTAGATGTTTTCATCATTTCCGTTCTCACCTTTCTCAAATCCCATACCCAAAATTGAACACCCGTTGTCTCTTCCTTTCGTAAATTACAGATTCAACATTTTCAAACTCATCACCACCAACACGACAACCAAACCCACTCAAACCACAACCACCACCGTCGAACACGATCGCTCTAACCACAACCATCACCGAGGCTCTGCAGAGCTTGAACCACCACCATCACCCAATTAAAATCACCACCGCCCCATTGAACCGATTAACATCACCTTTCTGCAGAGCTTGAACCACCACCGTCACCCAATTAAAATCACCACCGCCCCATCGAACCAGATTGACATCACCGCTCTGCAGAGCTTGAACCACCACCATCACCGAGGCTCTGCAGAGCTTGAACCACCACCATCACCCAATCAAAATCACCACCGCCCATCAATGGGAAGCTACTGGAAGGTGAGGGAGTGAGAGAAAGACAGAGAGAGAGTGCGGCATGAAGAGAAAGTGAAAAGGAAGGGGGTTGGTCTGATTCTTCAATTTTGGAGAGAGAGAGAGAGAGAGGGAGAGAAGGAGGTATCTGGAGGCAATAGAATTGAGGTGGGTTTGCAGAGCGTGAAAGAGAAGGTTGGGTTGAAAAATAATATAGATGATATTCTATTTTTTTTATTCTATCTAAAGAGAAGGTTAGCTTAATAGAGATGATACTCTATCTTTGACTAATTTTTTCTATTTCGATTTTTATTCTATTTTTTAAAATGATATTCTTTTAGATGATTAAAATAAATACTTTTGAAAAATAATATACATACTAATTTTTTTTGAAACTCACATATTAATTACATAATGTTGTATTAAAAAAAATATTGCATTTTAAATAAAATTACACATTATTTGTTCTATGAAAACAATTTTCAACTAAAAGCTACCAGACGCGTTTTTGATCTCTGAAAATGCGTTTTCATTTTCTCGTTTTCATTCTACGAAAACATTCTCTGAAAATGTTCTCTAAAAACATTACCAGACGGGCCCTTAGGATCTGTTCGGTATTGTTTTCACCAAGCATTTTCTGTTTTCAAACCCAGAAAACACACTAAAAATGCGTTCGGTAAACTATTTCCCCAAAACATAGAAAATGACTTTTGAAAACAAATTCAACATTTTGCCTTAGAGACTGAAAACGCCCAAAAGTCGTTTTCTATGTTTTCAGGAGAGCAACCATCGCCCACCCTATTCCAATATGACCATGACCAATCAACAACAACACCACCACCCCCATACTGAATCAAACAACCATGACCACCCAATCAGTCGAACCATAACTACCACCACCGCAAACCTAGTTGAACCACCATCACTACCCAATTGAACCACCACCAACCTTTAACTAATGGAACCAAAGAGCAGATGGGGGTGAGTTGATGGGGTTACTTCCATGGAAATGGGTGGGTGTGTGGCAGCATGAAGAGAGAAATTGAAAAAGAGGGGAGGTGGGGTTGGGCTCGTTGGTAGTTTGTATGATGCTGAAAAGGATGATTGAAAGATGTGGTTGATGGGGTGGGGTGGAATTTTCAGACACTATATAATGAAAGAGATTTTGGGGTCTGACCAGAAAAAATAGAAAAAGGAAGAGAAGTTGGGGATCTGATAAATTTAGCAAAAAACAAATAAAGAGAGAGAGAGGGGTACGATATTTTTTTCTTTTATGAATTTTGTTTTCTTTTGCTAAGTGGGAGTTGAGGTTGTTTTATTTTAATTTTTTATAAAGATAGTTCTAGTTTTTACATTAGAATTGTATTATATTTTTTTTGGATGAGACATTAATAAAAAAAACTCACATATTATTATATTTGTCTCACTCACACATTAATTATAAAATGCATTTTTATTAAAATTATACTTTCTTTGTTTTTTAAAAAAAAATTGTCTACTGTAGATACGTTTTCATTGTTTTTGTTATCTGAAGATGTTTTCTAATTAATTTACCAAACGCATTTTCATTTTTGAAAATGCAAATTCGTTTTCTTGTTTTTATTCTCTGAAAATATTCTAAGAAAATATTCTCCGAAAACCTTATAAAACGGGCCCTTATCTCCTCACAGAAATTTATGAACTTAGGATCTGACCTATTCCTTGGGCTATAAATATTAGGGGTAAATATATTTTGGCAGACCCTCCGATTATAAGACCTCTAGATCTTTTAGATTTTGAAATTCTTTCAACAAATACCTTTCTGTTTCATGTAAATTCTCTATATAAAACTCTTAAATCCTCCCAATCACCCAAATGAATGATTGATAAATTAGATTGCCCAAGAACATGATAGCAGTCTTTAAGAGATGTAATCTAAAAGTTAGATAAACTCCTCCCATCCAACAACTCCTGTCAGGAACCAGATTTTTTTGCTTTCAATGAGTAAGGGAACAAATTCTATATATTGAAAAAAAAAAGAAGTCGAAAACATATTGAAGTCCAATGAGTACTTGATTTGGATCCCTACGGCATCTTGATAGTGTATGTGAGAAACTCTCCTTCTTTTTATAAACTATCGCTTATATATATATATATTTTTTAAAACCCCTAATTAATGCAGAAAATGAGAAGATTCCAAACACCCTCCAGGCTCCATAGGACACCGAAAATGCATATTTTAGCTCATTGTCATGCTTTAACAAGCTGGATCACACAAAAATCATTTTTAGTGCTTTAGTTAATGGAAAGCATAGTCATTAAATTAGTATTTGCTTTCTATAAAGCTCTTGGCGTCACATGATTATTATTGGTCAATAACTGGCAAAAAAAAAAAAAACAATGCATATAATAAGTCTTTGCCGGCTTCTCCTTTCTGCCCAACATGACCACAATGTGATATCATGACGTGATTCCCTTAATTTTATTTATTTTTAAGTTCTCAAATCATCTTTGAAAATAAATTCGCGGAATCAAAAATCATTTAGACATCAGCTATAATTAAACCAACAGATGAACATTGTATTTTTGACAAATACTAAAAAATAATCACGATGATTATCAAAGGGCTAAATGATTTCAGACTGATTTATTTCTACACGGTCCTTGAATTGAGAAACACTTGTGTGCAGCTTTTGGTTAATTGTGGTGATGTGAGTTAGTAGTTTTAGTGCGGTTTTTATCCACGTTAGTTTTGCTTTTAGCATGTTAGTTTGTTGCTCTCTCGGGATTGGTATTTTAGATGTCTTGTTGATGTCTTTGATTGTACCGTTGAAGTTTATCTAATGAAGTTTCTATTTGATCAACAACAAAAAAATACTTGTGTGAAATGAGGATAGCACCCAACCAATCACGACATGCCACACGTGATAACTTTTTCACGTGGCAATATATAATTGGTTTAATATAGTAAAACAATTATATCCCCATTTCATACAAATTTTGCTGCCTTGAATGGATCCTTGTATATTGTAGTCCAATAATCAAAATGGTCTATGTTTTACGTCTCAATTTAAGAATCGTTGTAACAAAATATTAGCTAATTGCAAATCATTAATACATATAATTGTGATCAAATAAATATATAAAACACAATGTCTCTAATATATATTGAAATTTTGTGATGATATTCAAAGGGTTAAAAGTTTTTATTTAGTTGATTAGTAGTAGAGGGAGATCCACAAATGGAGATATATAAACAGTTATTTTTTTTATCCGGATGCCATTGTAAATAATGAGAAAAACAGGAAATAGTAGTAGAAAATACATGGCGTCTGCACAGTTTGGATTATTAAACTACAATATGAAGTAGAACTCACAAGAGCTCCCAATTTTTTTTGTAAAACAACTAAAAATCCATTTCTAGAACAATCTTGTAGACACATATATGTATTCAACGTGAAATGTTTCCTTCCAAACTGTATATGAACTATTAATTAGATTGATTTTTTGCCTGAATGTGCGATCAATATTCACAGGCTAACAAGATAAATATTTGTTTAGCGTTTGTCATGATAATAACATCCTTTACATCTCATTTTCGACTTATTTTAGGGTGTAGAATAACTTTTTTGTTTTGTTTCCAGAGTTAGGAAAGAGTGGGGCAAACTCACACATACGGGTATTATGAGGACTTGAACCTAGAACTCCTTGGAAGCACACCAAGGCCTTGGCCGATCCAAGTAACATCCCATTGGTGGGTGTAGAATAACTTAACCAAAAGGGTTAATTTCAATTTAGTACCTTGCATTATCATTGTTAAGGCATGTTTGCCCTTGCACTCTCAATTTTAACAAGGATCAATTACAGTAAACCCCCCAAACTATAGGGATCATTACAAACTCACACCCAATCTTTGGAGACCAGTTTGACTGGTATCCCAACTCATAGAAACCTTCCAAATGAGACCCTTCATTAGTAGATATGTTAATTGTTAACATAGCAAATGTAAATTCTATTTTTTATATTGATGTGGCACAAAAAATTAATAAAAAATGAATTTCCTTTAAAAAGAATAAATAATTTATTTATAAAAAATTAAAAATTAAAAATTAAACTAACCCAGAACCCCACCCACCCCTAGCTATGGATAATGTGATGATGAAGGAGGTCGTCGATGACGATGATGATGGTGATGATGGCAGTAACGGTGACGAAGACAGTGGCTAGTTGGATCCTGAGCTGAGCAAGTGCCTGGTCCATTTGCCTAGGAATTAGAAATCGGAGAAATTGAAAGACTCTGTGGATTTTGAGATTTTTATTTTCACTTTAGAACTTGCCTTGAATTACAGAACTTCAATTTAAATCAGCGAAGAAGAAGAAATGCATGGATTTAGGTTTTGTAAGTTTTGACTTGCTTGTGTAAATCTAGGTTTTGTCTCTTCCAAGATCCACGATCCGTCCTCGTCATCGAGGTTGCGGAGATGGTGAGACGAGGCCTTCGTTTTGGTACAAGAGACAGAGAGTTATGATGGGTGGCTGGGCATAGAGGCGATGAAGGTTAGGATGTACGATGTGCTGGCTAGGATTATGGATGTCAAACGGGCAGTGTCGACCTGCCCGACCCATTTAAAGTTGGTCCATTTAATAAACGGGCCGTGTTAGGTTCGTCCATTTATGAAAATCATCAAGGTTGGCTTGAGCCTATAACCCTAGCCCATATGGGATCGGGCTGTGCTCGTGTCGAGCCCCATTATACGGGCCAATATGGGCCCATCCCAAATTTGACTTAGGTATTGTATTTTTTTGTACAATTTTTAACAACTTCATTTAAATATTTTTTACAATTATGTATATACGAACAAGATTTATTATTTGTTGAAAAAAAGGCCAATAACTTTATTTAAAGTACATTTAAATAGAAAATGGCTAGATTATTGTTTGGATTTTAAAAATTAAAACTTCAAAAATAAAATCATTATTTTATATATAAAGAAAATATTAAATTTTAATATATATTATTAGAGAAAAGAAATAGACTTGAATTTAATATATAAATATAATAATGTATTATTTGTATCTAAAACAAATATAATTTAAGAAATGGGCTTTAAACGGGCATGTCCATTGGGTTTCCAGTCGGCACGGCCCACGACAAGCCACTGGCATGGCCAGCCCATTGGGCCTAATTATCTCGTCCAGGGCCAGCCAAAAGATTCGGTATGTGGTGTGTCGGACCTTACTTAAGCGTGTTGTGCTCAGGCCTGCCTAGTCTGTTTGACATCTCTAGCTGGGATGAGGGTGTGCTTTGAAGGTACGGTGGCGGCATGGGTTGAGGTTGGCATCTGTCGTGGCTGTACCAAATGGGGATGGAGAACTGAGGCTGGAGTTAGGGCTGGGAGCGGCTAGCAGTTGGTGTGGTTCTTGGTTAGTTTTAATTTTTTTTAATTTTATATTTTTTATAAATGAAATTCATTTTTTATTAGTTTTTATTAATTTTGTGTGCCACATCAGCATGAAAAAATGGTATTTACATTTCCCACGTCAACATTTAACAGATTGGATAACATAGGGTCTCATTTGTAGGGTTTTTATAAGTTGCGATACCGGTCAAACGAGTCTCCAAAGGTTGGTGGGTTATGTCATCCTTCAAGAGGAGATACATCATGAGCCAAGTAATTTTTGTTTTTGACCCTCAACAATACACCATTTGCCATGCACATGGTCAAATGTAAATAGAAAAAGTTAACAAAATTAACGGTAGGACCATTTTTCCTAACTAAATTGAAGTTAAAGGACCACATGAACTATTTTGGAAATTGAGGGACCAAAATGCAAATCGGGTCAAAGTTCAAGGATCATTGAACCTAAAAACCCAGTTTGTAATGACCTCATAGTTTGTGAGATTTACTGTAGTTGATCCTTTTAACAATAATGTACCCTAATCTTATTAATTTTTTTTGTAATCTAGTTCCGTCATTAACATTAATGTCAAAATTTATGTTAATTACCTATGTGGCAAGGCTTAGTCCCACATGTTCGCTTCTTTTGATGCCAATTGAAGGGCATTTAAGGCAATTGATGTTTTCCCACCCAAACACATTTGACACACAAAAATTCCACCCAAACCCATTTGACATCAATTCTCCAAAAATGCCCTTCAACTAGCATTGAAAGAAGCGAACATGTGGGACACAAGCCTACGTAGGCAATTAACGGAAATTTATCTTGTGAAGTTAACACTGGAATCAGATTGTAAATAATTAATAAGATTAGGGTACATAATTGCTAAAAATTGAGAATGCATAAGCAAACATATTTTATAGGTGAAAATAGAACCAAAACTAAAAAGCACAAATTATCGAAAAACAAAATAAGGTGATGATTGTATTATGTGGGTGGGATTAAATAAGTCCATGAGGATGAGGTGAGTCAGCTGACCTGCGTGGACTAGTAACAAATGTTCCGGAAGTAAAAAAGGGAAGGAGGGGACGGACAAAGCCAACTACTAAGTTGACTGCCTAATAATATCCAATCATGGAGAGTCGCGGACACGCTTTTCTTGCAGGCTATTGTTGGTTGAGGTTGAGGACGAAGCTGCTGTCCTTGTCCCTAATAAATCACCCACTTCTCTCTATATCTTTTTTTTTTCTTTTTGTATTCTCTTTTTTTGGCAAAAATTTCCCATTTGAAGACAATCTTCATTTCATTCATTCATTCATTCATTCCTCCCTTCCTATTGCCAAGCCCATTATAGTGTACATTCTATCTTTGATCAGCTTCCTTTAAAACCCAGAAGGAGATTTTCCATCTGGGTTTTGAAGATTTTGATTCTTTACAGCTTATCTGATATTGGGGATCGAAGATTCTGTGCTGTCGCATGTGGGCAGTGAAGATTTTGGTTCTTGGGGGAATATCAGAAGTGGGTGTTAGAGATTTCTATCTTTTAAGGGAAATTTGGGATGTGGGTTTTGCCGTATGGGAAATTTTTTTGATTCTTGGAGGAATGTCTGGTAGTGCTGAAGTTGGTTTGAAAGATTATGATTCTCTGGAGACGAAATTGGATTTTATTGGATAAGGTTTTAACGTTCCTGTATGTCTTTGTTGGTTTTCTCGAAGTTCACGAAATGTTTAACTAATCTGTGAACAGTAACATTCGTAATCTTTTTTGTTTATTGTTAGTTCGAGAGTGGTTTGTTCTTCTTGTGCTAGGAAAAGAGGTTGTGTGTGTGTGTGTGCAAAAGAAGAACAGAAGTCTATCCCTTTCATAAGTCACTAGAAATCAAATAGTGAGATACTGACCGTTACAACCAATTTGCTTTTGAGAAATCTGTCATTGGAAGGAGGGTAGTTGTTTCTAGTTTGGTGCAGGGCACGACCTTCTACTTTTATGTATAGAGAAGATTACTTTTTTTTATTGCTCTCGATATCCTTCTTGTATATATTTTGGATGGATTAAGGATATGATGTCCTACATTTGAGGAAAAAAAGGGAAGTTTGGAGAAAACAAGCAAAATTTTGGTTTATCATGTGCTCATTGTAACCTCTCAGTTTTTGGGTTGGTAGTATTTGAGGGTCATGAAATTTCTCAGCGTTATGGGAAATTCATTTGGATGTTCAGCATCCGGGGAGCGATTAGTTTCAGCAGCAAGAGATGGAGATCTTCAAGAGGCCAAGGCCTTGCTGGAATGTAATCCTCGCCTGGCAAGGTACTCGACTTTTGGTGTTCGTAATTCCCCTCTCCATTATTCTGCAGCTCAGGGCCACCATGAGGTATAAGTCTAATACACATCTTCTTAAGAAATTGGTCTAATTTTGTTTTAAGGTTTTGCTTATCTTTTATGATTGATTGTATTTTTTTGTTCTCCATGTGTTTAGATAGTCTCTCTCTTGCTAGAGTCTGGAGTCGATATCAATCTCCGGAATTATCGTGGTCAGGTAAAATGATCTAATATGGTGGCTTTAGAAGTTTAGCATTTGCGGCATTATATATATCAAAACTTGCTTTGTTATGGATTTAAAAATAAGTTTTCTATAAAAAAAAAGTGAAATTTTGGTCTATGTTTTGGTGAACAGACTGCTTTGATGCAAGCTTGCCAACATGGTCATTGGGAGGTTGTTCAGACATTGGTTCTTTCTAAAGCCACAGTAAGATTGTTACTTCCAACCCAATTTTTTCAATATTCCTTTGACAATGATAGGGTTAAGAAGTATGACAAATTTTGGAAAACCGGATTTCAGATTCACAGAGCAGATTATCTGAATGGGGGTACTGCAATCCACTTTGCTGCTTTGAATGGTCATTCTCGGTGCATCCGGCTCCTCCTTGCTGATTACATTCCCAGCACTCCGGATTTTTGGAGTACCTTAAGGAATGCATCAAGCAATGAAGAATCAATTGCGGAGTTTAACCATGAGTACTTCCACTTCCAGTTCCTTTTGCACCCTCTTTTTATCTTTTCCAATATTCTCTATTGATTTATTTTTCTGTTCTTTGCATGCACCAGTATTTTGGTCCAGATAATTAATAGGCCTGCTGATGGAGGAATCACTGCACTGCATATGGCAGCATTGAACGGTCATGTTGAAAGCGTACAACTACTTTTGGATTTAGGGGCTTCTGTTTTTAAGGTTACTGTGCAAGATGGAACTACAATTGATCTAATAGGTAACTTTAATTTATAATTATCCTTTTTCAGCAAGGGGAGTGCTAGCAACCTTTTCTCCAACCTTCTCTTTTGGACCTTCTCCATTATCTTCATGACATGTGTCAATTTCTACACTAAAAACAATGTCTAATGCATTAATGACATTGTTTTTAGTGTAGAAATTGATACATGTCATGAAGATAATGGAGAAGGTCCAAAATAGAAGATTAAAGAGAAGGTTGCTAGCATTTCTCTTTCAGCAATTAGTATCATTCACTTGCCTTAGCAAATCTACTGAGTTGTATAATACAGGAATTGGATAATACATAGAATACAACATGCATTCATTTATCTTTCCCAGTTTTCCTCAAACTTTGTGAGTGTATTTCCTTTTCTGCTATTGTATAGAAAGGTATAGCCAATCATATCTAAATTAATTCCTAAGACATTGTTTAACTTCATGTTAATTGTAATTCCATGTAATGCTGTTGATTAACCTCTTGAAACATTAATATTCAAAGACTCCCATCATTCCAATATGATTTTGCACAATGTATTTCCTAAACCATCTTTTATACTGATCACTTTGCAGGTGCTGGAAGCACAGCCCTACATTATGCTGCATGCGGAGGAAATGCACAATGTTGTCAAGTATGTTCTTCATTTACACAAACATATGCATTAATGTTGTTTCATCCTTACACGTATTTATGCTCAGCTATTACTATTTTTATATGCTCTGGTTCAGATTTTGATTTCCAGGGGTGCCAGTCTGAATGCTGAAAATGCGAATGGGTATGTACCAAATGCCTGTTATGTTACTTTTGATTTGTTTCAAAGTCTATTGTAATTTTCACTTGGAATATTTATTTTAATAATACTTTGACCTGTGTTACATGGATTCAAGTGAGCGTCGTGATTGAACCTATATACTGCCCAAGAGTCAAATTTTCTTTGTTTATTTGAGCGATAACTGCATGTAATTTTGACATTATGTGGTATCTGTTTAAATTTGGATGACCGACCACCTTTGAAATCCTGTTAGAATTACTTATCATCAAACTAGTCTTTCTCATGATAGAAAGTGAATTCTTGTCTCGCCTTCGCTCTAAGTGTTCTTTTCTGTTTTTTTTTTTTGTTGGTTCTTCTTTTCTAGCTTTGTGTTTTTGCCTGGGAATCTGCCCTCTTGTTCTCTTCCCCATACTTAGCCTAAAGGGCCATTGGCTCCGTTGCTTTTAGGCACCATTGCTGCAGTGGCCTATGATTCCGTGTATTCTGAAGTAGTGTGGTGCTCTGCATGTATGGGCTGCTTTCTTGCTCATAATAAGAATACTACTCTGCCAATCCAAACATTAAATATCTTCTCGACCTGGTTATCAGATTGTAGTGTTTGGATTAGCAGAGTTGTATTCTTATTTTGTTAACTGTGCCATTGGACCTGAAAATGTGGATTATGAAGTCAATAATTAGGTAGATGCACGGTTTTAAAATTCAACCATTGGCCAGTAAAATGTAGATCTTAATTCCATGGATCATTATATTTGGTTCCTTGAAGTGATGTCAGTTGTTTCATGACTTCATTCTTTTTCTTTTTCTTTTCTTTTCCCATCTGCAGTAACTTCATAATTCTCTTTACTCAACTACAAGTCTTTAACTTACCCCTGTTTTATGTTTTTATTTGTTCAAAGATGGACTCCCTTGATGGTGGCCCGTTCATGGCATAGAGACTGGCTCGAGGAAATCCTAAGCACGGAGCAGCAAGTCCAGTCACAAATTCTTCCTTCACCGTACCTATCCCTTCCCCTTATGAGTATTGTGAAGATTGCTAGGTGAGTATATTTTGTTAAATCTATTGACTTTGTACTCTACTACAGAATTGTTTGTAATTTCTAAATTGGTTCAGTTCATGAGTATCTGTAATTCTGACTGCTGCAACTAAGAAATTAAGTATAGCCAAACTTCTCTAAAAGAAAGGAAAGTTATGTCATATGGATGCGTTCGATCTACTTTAGCACCCTTCTCCCCACCCCACCCCAAAATAATAAATAAATAAAACTACAAGAAACCTTCTTATTTGAATTGTTGGAGCATGTCAAAGTCAACAAATACTAATGCATTCCACATGCTCTCTGCCATCAATTTGTTGATGTGGTTAGGTTTATATACATTTAGAAATGCTTCAACCTTATTCTCTTCCCTTGGTGCCATTTCCAGAGAATGTGGATGGAGGAACAGTGATTCTTTATCTACATGCCAAGATCCATGTGTAGTCTGTTTGGAACAGCAGTGCACAGTGGCTGCAGAAGGTAAATTTCTCTTAAGAGTGCATATTATCACGATTCTCTATCTTTGGTAAGTTTACATGAAAAAACCACATAATTTGATGTATATACATATGGGGAAAGTTTTTAGATTGTAGAAGTTAATGATTTTTTTTTTTTGGCACCTGCATCTATGCATTTGAATATGTTCTCCGGGAAGAAAGAGATATAACACTGGAGAATGAGTGAAATGGAACAAGCATCATTTTCTTAATCCCTCAATGTAGCAAATGCAAATATATCCTTACACTCCAAAAGGCTCCCTGGTGATGGTTCATGTGGGCAAATTAAGTACTGGTGAGAGTGTAGAATTAGAGGTAATGCTATAGCATTGGTTTGGGCTGAAGGAGATAGATAGTACATCCAGTGAATGCTCTGTTCAGTCCTCAGTTCCCATTTTAGGGGTATTGAACATGATAGATGTGTTTACCTAAAGTAAGGATTTTGATGTCAAACCGTAATTATTGTATGTTTAGAGGAAGTATTTTTCCATTGAACTGGAAAATGTTTGTCTAGCATCAGCGCTTCTCTGCTGTCTCCCTCGTGTTGCTGGACAGCTTCTTTAGGCATGTTCCAGGAATCAATCATCTGATTGTGAATGTGTTACAACAGACTGGTATTACATCTGCGCATGCAGTTATGATGCAGTTGATCATGTGTTACTACATTATTTCATTCTTTGTTTAGGTACATTTGTATGTTTTTATGTAATTAGGTTTTGCTCATTAACACTTTTCTATGGCTTTCTTATCTCCATAAAGAATGGTGAATCAGTACCAAGATGCACCTTGGTAGTGATAATTATTTGTTATATAGGGCCGCATTGGTGTGATGGTGGAACTTGCAATCCTGCCCTGTGCACAAATTAGATTATATTTTCTTATTGTAATTACAGTAAGAATCTAAGTGAAGTACTATAAATTGGGTACATCAGAACTATACCCCTTAACCGGTAGACTTGTTATGACCGATAGGCAATCCCCATATTTTTAAAATTCTGTGTTAATTGTGCGGTAGTCAACATATTAATAATTTCAGATTGGTTTTTTTATATTTTATTTTATACATTGCTCATTTTGATTGTTTCATCTGTTCTCTGAGTTCTGAAATCCTTTTCTTCCTACTGGCTTGATGGTACAATCATGCATATTGTTGGTTGCCAAGGACAATAACAAATCTCGTGGTGCAGGTTGTGATCATGAGTTTTGCACAAGATGTGCCTTGTACCTTTGTTCCACAAACTGCACTACAACTGTGTCTCATGGTCCCCCAGGCTCAATTGCATGCCCTCTCTGCCGAAGTGGCATAGTTTCATTTGTGAAGCTTAGAGGAACAAGATCAGGGGTTAAGGAGAATCCAAGAACAAGTTTATCCCTATCATTGTGCTCATGTTCTGCTGAGGAGCCAGATTTCGCCTCAATAACGACCCCATTATGCAAGCCTGAGTTCCGTTGCTCTGGTAAATCTCCTCTCGGATCTTTCCGGTCCTTGAGCTGCCAGAAGTTCCCATCATTCAAGATCAACTACAACCTCTGCATGGGAGCTCCAAATATTAATCCTTGTTTGGTTCCAAGCTCCGGTAATAGGAAGTTGCGGAACCATTTGGCCAGGTGCTCTAGATCCGGCTTTAGACGATCAGCATCTCAACCTGAGGCCAGAAGGTCATGGTTTTCTGCACTCAATCAAAATGTAACTACTGGTGGTGGATGCTGAATGGCTTTTAGTCCTTTGATTTTTTGTTGTATTCTGACTACTTTTGGATGTATTTTTTTCCACCTCATTTTTGTCAATAATGTGCTCAATCATCTTCAATTTGTGATGATTATTGGATGGTGTAACATTGTAAATATAATATTCTTTTTCTAAAAAGAAATGTTCTGATTTACAGAACTCTCTCTCTCTCTCTCTCTCTCTCTCTCTCTCTCTCTCTCTCTCTCTCTGTGTATGCTCATTGTTTGAACATAAATTCTGAACCATGTAACAGTTGTCAAAACTATGGAAATGCAAGGTGAACTTGGGAATCTTACAACTGCTTTGGCTGGACTTAGGATCTTATTATTCTTTTGAAAATAACATTACACTCAGTCCAAAAGAGCATATCCACTAGGCCCACTGAACTCAGTCAGTTGAGCATTTTATTAATTTAATTTCTGACACTGCAGTTTGGACAAAAAGGCCATGAAACACTGCAAATATATTTAGTATGAATTATTCACAGCCATCATGAAACACCCCCATGAAAATAAGGAAAACACATAATCTGTTAGCCCTTTTTCTCTTTTTTTCCTCTCTTTTTGTCTCTTTTTTCTTCTTCTGGTAATGGTTATTATATCCGAGAACATAAACAAATTTGGTAGGCGACAAAAATGAAGAATAACATAACCTTCTTCAGAAAAATATTATTCAACTAACCCTATAGTACACAGTACATTAATGGAGATAATACATATCATATAAAACTAAGAACAAACTGCAAATCCATAATACTTAATCAAGCTCAAGAGGGATAGACAAGGAGGATTAAGATAGGAGGGTTGATAAAGATGAAGGAAAGAACACAAGACAAGAAGTCAATGGAGGGTGGTGAGGATGGTTATGCAAAGACATAAAAGTCTTGCAAGGTCAAGAAAGAGAGAAAAGACCAAGAAATGTAGGATGACAGTAGAGAAAGTATGAAAGAGATCAAGTAGATGATGGTGAAGTGAAATTAGAAGAAAGAAGAAAAAGAAAATAGAGAAGCTCAGTTAGGATAGCACCATGAAATATCAGACGTCCTCGGCCTCATTCTCCATTTGTGATGGAAGCCTAAGTGCTGCTGGTACTGGCTCCCAGAAGTTGGCGATGACTTGATGATCAAGTGATAGCAGCAGGTGCTTCTTCTTGACAAGAAGAGGGCAAGAGCATGTTGAGAAAGAAAAGACAGGCATTGAATTGAAGATTGAATGGTGTTTGTTGTTAAGGTGTGGGCTATGAAGTGATGTAAATGGGAAAGAAGACATGGTATTTCCTGAAGAGATGGATGGATGGAGGTTATATATATAGAGTGTATGGAAAGAGAAGGAAATAAATGAGAGGAACAGAAGAGACTGACATTCCAAATATGTGTTTGGTTTCAGTAAATGGTCAAAAGAGAGCATCAGATTAGGCACTGGTGGACCCAAAAACCATGAAGGATTAGAATCTGCTGTGTGTGTACATGAGAGAGAGAGAGAGAGAGAGAGAGAGAGAGGCATGAGATATTGTTGAGAGCTTGATTTGAGAGAAGGGAGGGGAGGGAAGTACAGAGAAAAAAACAGAGGAAAAGCAGAGTGAGTGATGAGTGAGTGTGACTTACCATCCATGCCTTGTTTCTCTGATTCTCTCTCTCATCTGTCTCACATCTTTTACCCTCTCAGTTACGTAATTCACTGAGAAAGAATAAAAAGGGGATTTTGCTGACTCGGATTTTCAAGTTTCTGAGAAAGAAAGAGAGAGAGAAAAAAAAAAGATAAATTAATTAAAAAATATTTAACAGAGAGAAGATCTTCAAAACACTATGTATGGCTGTGCATGCAATGCAATGAATACTTTTTTGTACCAAAAAGGCTTGTTTGACTAATAGCAAATCCTTACTACTTTGTCTTTTTGATCTCCATCATTCTCTTCTCTCTGCTTTCCGATACAGTGATGCCAAATTCCTGCTGGTTTTTCTGAAAATCTTTAAATGCAAAATGACATAATCACTTGTTTGAATTCATTAACATGCAAAACTTTCATAAAAATGAAAGAATCAATGGTTATAATAGTAATCATTTAGAAAGCGACTCTAGCTAGCAGCAACAAATCTGACCATCATCACCATATGGTAATGACATTTCATCATTCATTGACTTTTAATCAATATTACAGACTTGGTACACTTATTGAATTAACCAGTCTCAGCAAAAACAGACATAAAAAACCAAATAAGCATGAGCTAGAAGCCTAGAACCAAATGTTCATATAGCACAAAAATAAAATTATAATGATAATAGGGTATGGGATTTTAGCAACACAAGGTCCAATTAATGTGGGAGATGTAGAGTCTGCCAAACAAGATCTTTTGATGCTAGGATGAGGGAGGAGGAGGAGTTGAGAAAAAACATAAAACAGCTTTGCAAGTAAAGCTGGTCGCAAAACCCTGATTGAGGGAGGGATGGGTTTTTCTTTTTTCAATGATCCTCAATCCATCCACTCTCCTTATGTTTTTAATTTTAATTTTTTAAATGTGTTGTTTGTAGGATCTTTAGGGCAATAGCTCCTCCAGCTAGGGTTGGGTTTAGGGTTACTCCTCGCCCCTCTGTCTTGTTGCTTCACCATCACTAGTGGTGAAAGGAGATAGGAGATAGGAGGGAGGAGAGGAGAGCAATTATTCCAATCTGACAGACAATACAGGACAAGAGAAACTTTTTTATTAAACTAAATTTTGAAACACCATAAAAAAACAAAGAAAAAAGAAAAGGCAAATCATCATGACCTTTGTGATGGGACAATACATGGTCAATCAATCAGTCTCTTTTACTGTCTGATCGAGAGAGAGAGAGAGAGAGATTTTTTTCTTTTTCTTTTTTTTTTTCTCATGGGTTGCAGCCGCCTACGTAAGGCAAGGCCAAGATAATAACATGCTACAATTCATCCAACCATAATATTCAATATATGCACTCTGCTGTGCTCTACGCTACGCTCAGCTTCTGATGCACACTGCAGGCATGGCATGTGTGTGTGCCTTAGGCTTAGCTAATTCCATACCATTAATGCCTCTCTCTCTCTCTCTCTCTCTCTCTCTCTCTCTCTCTCTCTCTCTCTCTCTCTCTCATATTGTTGAAGCTTTGCACTGTTGAGGGTTAAGGGGTAATTTAGGAGAGGCAACCAACCATCCGTTTTCGTGTTTTGTTCGTGCCTTGCAGTTCCAACTTAATTAATAACCTAAATCCATCAGAAGATTGGTTGAGTTGTCTATTAAATATTGTTCCTTTATTGTCTTGGAACTATTGGCTATGCAACCTGTCGGGTCCCTAATAAAGATGTACTAAACAATTTTGTGATAGGGTCAGTCGTAATTGGTGGTAAATTGATTTGGACTTATAATTAGGAGGAATTATTGTGTAATATCGTAGTACAGTCACGCGAGATGACTTGTATGCTTGTATAGGAGTAGAAAAACTTGTAGGAGACTAGCTCCTCTCCTATGAGTTGTAACTGATGCTCACTGTAGCACGTTGGACTGAGGGGGGTTCACTCCCAAATTGTTTTATAATTTTTTAGTTCTAATCATCTTGTTCGATTTTTTATCCTAATGAAATATAAACAAGCTCGCATAATAGTATAATGAATTCAGACAAGCTAAAAATCTATTCTAACAAAATCTGCAAGAACAACATTGAAATTTTTTTTTATGTTTGTGCGTTTGAAAATGTAAACTAATAGTTTAGGCATGCCTCTTTGGAAACATTATAGAATATTACGGTAGTAAGGTCATGTTGTATATTTTGTACACGTGTTATAATATGGGTAGATGATAATGTTTATTTTCCCCCATTTTAGGGAATAGTATCAATAAATATCCACTTATATTATAAACATGTACAAGATATACCACGTAGCCGTATTACCGTATTGTTCTATAATCACTTGCCCCTTTGGGGACTTACTGCAAGAAACCTGCTTATTGCACATGAAGGAACTTAAAATCGAGTCATGGATTTATTTAAAAGTTTTTACTTTTGAAGGCCACAAATTAAAAGTTGAAACAAAGAAAATCAAATGTAATATTACAACTTTTACATATTTTTTCCCTACTCAATTTTGACATGTTTAGGAATGTTACCAAGTAGGCTAAAAAGGATACGAGGGAGCCCTACCATAATAGGGATCAACCAAAAAGGAATACACAAAATGTTACGATGAATAAGGAGATTTTAAACAACTAATTTAAAACAAGGATTGAAGACTAGTGGAAAAGAGTCTTAACTTGAAGACTAGTACGTGGAAACAGGTTCGAACTTCCATGGCACCGTGGCAGTGTGTGTGTGAAACTCCTCAAGTTCTGGAATTTGGGGAGTAGAATTCCAATCAATACCAAGTATTTGTTTTTGGGCGTGATTTTATCGTGATCCAAAAAAATATGGCTATGCTTTTTTTTAATAAGTGAAGCGCAATTTTTTTTTTTCCCTTTTTTTATTGCCATCGTGTTTTTTATTATTATCAAGGATAACCAAAATATGAAGGGGGTCGAGTGTAGCCAACACCAAGTCATGGCAATTTGGGAGTAATTTTTGGGTGAGCAAACCCTATACACTTTCCTCCCTCTCTTGCGTTTGGCCAACAAGAAAAATAATTTCTTGTCTAACCAACTACCAATGAACTAATCATAATCAACAACCTAACGAGACTGAATCTAAACGAGTGAATGAACGAGTTAGGCGTTTCTAAAGAGCAAAAGACTATAATTTTAAAAAAAAAAACTGCAAGAGATTTGGTGACAACAGCCATAATCGTGGAAATGCCATGTCGTGATGTGTGATGCCCAAGAAGCAATAGCCTTTTCTTGCTTGTTCCAGATGTTTTCCTGAACTTTCTTGAGTGATCCCACCATCACACCATCATTGGAACCCATTAGGGATATAAGAGTGAAGGTCTTTAGGTTGAAGCTCTCTCTAAGTTCTCAATCGAACCAAGAGAAGAGCCCAGTGTTGATTATACAAAAGGAGGAGAAGTCACAAGAACATTACTAGTACGAGATCCAATCTCAAGATGCTGTTTGGTCTGTCAATCAATTTGCCCCAAGAGAAGCCAATTGCGTTGCGCATAGGCTTGCTCTACATGAATTACTTAATGCTTTTTCATGTGTTTGGTATGAGGTACCCTGAGTTCATTCAGGAGAGAGGGGGAGAGTAATGTCTCTGGAAATGCACTTTAAGTTCATTTTTATCTTTTTCTTGTCATGATGGGCCACATAGATTGACAACCTTCTTTATTTGTTTGAAGACAAATTCCCTCAGAGCTTAACGGTTCCTATACTGCTCAAAAGTCCCCTTCGTTATGGTGAAAATCCTCATCAAAAGTCCCTAATTCATTCGGACCAACTAATTATATGGTGAAAATCCTCATCAAAGTCCCTAATTCATTCGGACCAACTAATTATATGGTGAAAATCCTCATCAAAGTCCCTAATTCATTCGGACCAACTAATTAGTACCAACCACAAAAGGGAAGGGAGTCGACTGAACATCTCAACCATTGGCGGGAATTTCGCCGCATCCGATCCCCAATTCTTGTTCACCCCGTATGATCGTGTTGGGTGAATTGTGACCTCGTACGATAGTTTCGGGTGAACAACAGCCGCTTCGTCACAGTACTTACTTATGGGCTAACGGGGTCATACTTTGGCCAAGTATCCTACAAATAGACTCCTGAGAGCCAAAAGTATTGACAGAATGACCATAGAAATGGGCGCATCATGACATCGTAAGATGTCACACCCAAATGAATTAGTTGGTACTAATTCACCATAGACCGAAAATCTAATTGGTTTTCTATTCGTCTTTTGAAGAGGCAATGCATAGCAACTGTAGCTAATTGGTTTTTGGATATTGTGTTGTTTGAAAATTGTTATTTCTATAGTTGTAATGTTATTGATTACATATGTTTTGCTTGGTTAGGCTATAGAAACTGTATTTAATTAGTTTTTGGATATTGTGTTGTTTGAAAATTCTTAAGTATTCAATAAAGTTTACTGGTAGCGTCATGATTCCCGTAAACAAAAAAAATCTATTGAATAGCTACGTCAATATACTAACTTGAGCTAAAGTTACGTTACCCTAATGGTTTGATTGAAGGGAAAAAGTCACTTTTGGTCCCTGTAGTTTGCACTTCAATCACTTTTGACCCTGTAGTTTCAATTTCGTCACTTTTGACCCTGTAGTTTGGCACTTCAATCACTTTTGGTCCTTGTTGTTTCAATTTCGTCACTTTTGACCATGTAGTTTGGCACTTCAACCACTTTTGGTCCTTGTAGTTTCAATTTCGTCACTTTTGACCATGTAGTTTCATATTTTGAGCAATTCAATGACAATATAAATTTTTTGTTAATTTCTTTAACGGAGCAACCATGTGCCCCTCGCGTGAAGGGGCAATATTGTCAGACCAAAACCCCATGCGTCGAGTTCAAGTTTGACTGAAACTCTCAGCCTTGAGTTCAGCATGTTCAAAGTTGTCATTTTCTGGCTTGTCCATTTTTTTTCCTTTCCCGCGCATCTTTTTTTTTGTTGAGAAAACCGTGGATCTTTTTATTTTCCTATTCAATTCTGAATTTCTGTTTCGTTACCGAGATAACGTAATCTCTCTCTCTTTCAGATCGAAAAGTATCAATCTTCATCGCAATTTGGGCAACAAAACAGTCAATTATTTGATTCGGCGATTTCTAATTGTTGCTAATCTGGTAAATTGATTGCTTTTACAGTGAATCTACCACTACGCGATGCTCCCCACAGTTCCGTTCCTCTCCAATTTTCTCTTTATCGTTGTCCTTGTGGTCTCTCTTTCTCTCCCTTGCAGGTAATTAGCAATAATAAAGCCAGATGGGTTGTATGATAACTGCACTGATAAAAGGGCTCGTTTGATCTGACAATATTGCCCCTCCACGTGAGGGGAATGTGGTTGCTTCGTTAAAGAAATTAATAGAAATTTTATATTGTCCTTGAATTGCTCAAAATATGAAACTACAGGGTTAAAAGTGACGAAATTAAAACTACAGGGACCAAAAGTGGTTGAAGTGCCAAACTACAGGGTCAAAAGTGACGAAATTGAAACTACAGGGTCAAAAGTGCTTGAAGTGCCAAACTATAGGGACCAAAAGTGACTTTTGGCCTTGATTGAATGATATATCCTAGTGAAGCATGTTATATCCTAATTGGGGTTTAAAATATAATTTTTTAAATGTTTTTAAGCTGCGTAGGATCTTCAATAACATGTAAAAGTAATCTTCAGTATGCAAGAAAAGAGAATTGGTTCCAACAACTCAACATAGTCATAAGCTTTACTTATATCAAGTTACAAAGCCATCGTGAACCCATTTGTTGTGTTTCATTTCTCATGACTGTTAAATTTCTAGTTGTGATAAATAACAATATTTTTAAAATAAAAATATTTATTATTATTATTATTTTAATTTTTAATTAAAAAAAAAGAAAAAAAAAGAGCATTAGGTTGGGTGGGCATCCGGACCAGAAAACTGGAGCACCGAACTGGACCGGGAGAAAAAAAAACAAGAAAAAATCGGTTGACCAAAAAAGTCAACAAACTGGACCGAATCGTTTCCAACCGGTTCCAGTTCCTGTTTCACACCGCACAGCACCGGAACAGAACCAGTTATTTTTTTTTTAACATATTTTTTTTAAATCTAATGCTATATTTTTAATTTTATAATTAATATTTCTCCAAGTTCAACTTCAAAACATTTCCCATTGTATGAATTGGATCATTTGTTAATTCTCAAACTCAAAAAAATAACTTATTTATTATAATATGTATTATTAAAAAAATAAATAAAAAATAAAAAAATAAAAAAACCAGTTTAAAATCGGAAGCGGTTAGAACCGAACCGATTGGGTTTTCAAAAAATTTCACTTAAATCAAACCGGACTGAACTAGATGAATAGTACCAATTTCAGTTCCAATGTGAGCTTGGAACCGAACTGGAGCAGACCGCGCCCACCCTAAGGCTCATGCCAAAACTACCAATCAGTGATAAAGTTTGGTTTGATTTTTCCATTACCTTTAGTTCAAATTGGACTAAACCGTGAGCGAGTGATTCAACTGCGATTTGGGAAATCTAACCAACAAAGTATATGGTTCAGTCTGCCTGCCCAAGGCTATTGGCTGGCCCAGGTTTCGGCCGAATGAGCTTGGTCCGACCCAAATCTACTTGTGGACTAAATAATGATATCAACCCAAACCTACCTCAAAAAGAACAAAGTTTTCTTAATTGAGAAAAAGTAAAAAATCACTTTTTTATATATAATCCAATTGATAATTGATACGTATGTATGTGGTGGAGTAAAGCACCCCAATAAGCTTAGCTTACTAGATTCTTTATTTTCTCGGTTTAAAGCCAAAGGCAAAGACGTGAAGCATAAAGAAAGGATACAGTAAAAATAACAAAACCAAAAATGGCGCTTTTATCTTCCCCTCATCCTCTCCCAACCCAATTCTCTGCTTCCCCCGCCTCTCTACGTGTCCGCCGGCGCCCAATCACAGCCTGCCAGCTATGCACCCACGAGCAATCCGTACGCCAATTCGACCAGTCAACGCTGACTGTCGCCGAGGGTTCGTCGGAGAGCGAGCTCTGGGCCGCCGCGTGTCTCCGCGTTCGCTCCTTCTACCACTTCAAGCCCTCCATGTTTGGCCTCCAAGTCTGCCCCTCCAATCACGTAATTAAGCCTTAATTACTGTAATTAATTAAATGTATTGATGGTGTTTTTGCCTTTTGTCAAGTTGTATTAGGATCACAGAAGGTACTTGGCGGAACGAGAGTTGGAAGCCATGAAGGAACGTGTGGAAGGAAAGAGGAAGAGCTTTAGAAAAGTTTCTTGCATAAATGCTACCATCCCATTGTCGCAAATTTCAAGCCCGTCGGTTCCAGATGATTTTTGTTCTTCATGTAAGGTTTGTTTGCTTCAATACCCATGATTCAGTTTCAGTTTTTTTTCTCTTTCTATCATCTGTTAATAGAAATGAAAAAGTTTAAAAATTTAAACTTTTTTTTGTTTTTGGGTTTAAAATTCTTGTCTAGTTTAACAACAATGGAGAAGATCGAGTAGTTGTTGGGACCCTTGATCTTAACCAGTGTGTAAGTCTTCCAGATGAGATTACAGGAATCAGACCAGAGGTATTTCATATCATTTTCAACTTTTGAACTCAACCCATTTAGAGCTAATGCTCAAATAGAGCAACAAGTAGATATTCTTTACATTCATATTGGATTTATATCTCTTTCCCATGATTCCATATTATTCAGTAAGTTTATTTTTCAAATACAATTTGGGAAAGAAAGCAACAAAGGATGTGCTGTGGTTGCTAAATTGTACATGTATGTAATGGTTTTTTTTTTTTTTTTGGGTAGTGTTAGACAATATAATTGGTAAGATTTGAGCCTAATCTCAGTTTTGTTGGTCTACCTAGATTAGATAAATAAAAAAAAGCTTGACATTCAATGACCTTAGGTGAATGGTTTAGAATTTAGATGCAAGATTAATGGAAGTCTTGTCTTGGAAGGCATTACCAGATTGGTCTCTACACTTTTGCAAATGTAACATAATTGCTATTGTTTTTACCAAAAGAATGTTACAACAATGACTGAACTTTAGGAGCACATTTCAACAGGGGATTGGAGCTGATTTCGCAAGAGCATACTTGAGCAATGTATGTGTTGCCAAGGAACTGCATAGAAATGGGTTAGGTTATGCTCTTGTTGCAAAGTCAAAGTTAGTTGCGCAAGAATGGGGTATGAATTTTGACCTTATTTGTTTTATGCCACTGCCTCAGTTAAACACCATTCACATATGTTCAGTTTTCTGGTATTATGCCTTCTTTTGTTCTCTCTTGTTTTTTGGCTTAGAGATTTTAATTGTCCCAGTCTATTTCCACAGCAGTAACAGATTTGATGAATTTTTTCGTTGGATAATGCTCTCATATTCTTATGCTTCACTTGGTGTGCACACTCATGGAAATATTTCGTATATCTACTCTGTATTTGCACTTAGCAATGTTAAATGATATTTGTTTTCTTTCTGAAACAATGATGGTGGTGATAATTTGATGAGCACTTAGATGATGTCCTGTACAAGAGGATAGACAAATCAACCAGTTAGAAGAGGTTAAGATTTGTTGATATTGTCGCTTACAATTTTAGAGCAAGAAAAGTGAAGAGAGACTCTTGTATAAAGGATCATAAATCTGTAACCTTGGTATTTGTTCAAGAAACAAGAAATATGAGAAGCCATCCATTTTGAAAGAAAGTTCCTTTTTTCCTGTTGCAATGCTAGGCCGAGTATTACTTAGGAGCTTAAACTGTGACATTATGTGAGAGAACTCTGCTGGCTATTGCATTCACTTGGTTGGTGAAAATGAAGCTCATATCAAGAGTAATTCTTTTTCCTTCTTTTAGGCCGGGTGGGGCGGGGTTGGGCTCCTGCTCTGTCTTCTTTCGGCTTGTGTAGGGATTCTGAGGAAGCGCATCTGAATGCATATGGACGGACTCTTTAGTTTTTGTGCCTTAATATTCTCTAATATATATGTTTAGTTTATTTCTTTTGGATCTTGATCATGTTGAATTTAGCATGTGCTTATTTTTGGTGGCATTAACTTTACATACACCTTATCTTGTAAATAGATGAGCTTTATGTAATGTTTTAACTGGGTTTCATGAATTTTTACAGGCATAAGTGATCTATATGTTCATGTCGCTGTAGACAATGAGCCAGCAAAAAAGTTGTACATGAAGAGTGGTTTTGTTTACGAAAAGGATGAACCTGCATGGCAGGCCAGGTTCCTCGATCGGCCACGAAGGATACTTTTGTGGTTTGGCATCCCAGGCGTGCAACTATGACTTGCAATGCCTCAATATCAAGCTATCATTTAGATATATGCCATGATTGTTCCTCTATTTTCTTTAAGATGCATTGCTGTGGCAGTGATGCAAAGCATTTTTAGACTGTCACAAGTCAGGAACATAATTGTTCTTTTCACCTTTGACATGATCGACAAAAAAAAAACCTTTGAAATGTAAATTTATTGGTTTGTAGGTTTTATATATAATCTCATGACTTTGCAGATAAATCAGGATTGCTGTTGGAGTGGGAATGTGATTGCAATAAGGTTGCAATCGAACAGATGGAGCAAGCTCGAATTACTGTAATATGAAACCTGTTAGTCTAAAAAGCTTTATGCAGAGTAACAACATTCCAGACTGCCTAATCGACACCAATTTGTGCTGTAGGATCTCAAAGTAGCAACAAATGGGGTTAGCTGCCTAATCGACAATAGTCTGCACTGTAATGTCGGTTAGGCAAAGAATCATTGTAAAAAAATGAGTAAGCATTAGCCCCAAATCATGAAAATACACTAATTCCCCAAGATGACACAAGGTAGAAAATGCAAAAAAGAAATTTTTTTACACAACCTGTGTTAACTTGGAATCCTGCATCCCATAATATCCCTTGAATAAAAAATAATAATAATAAAAAGACAAAAAAGACAAAGAAGTAATGGCATGTTTACTAATCCGTAATTGGATTAAGGGGAATTGAATTGAGGAGGAGTTGGATTGAAGAGAATTAAATTCCGGATTTTTAATGAAGTTGTTTATTAAACCATATGGATTGAGAGGAGTTAGATTCCGGAATCCTATTGAAGTTGTTTAGTAAACCATATGGAATTGGGGTAGGAGTGGTACAAATTACTAAAATGTCCTTATTGAGGGTTAAAGTGGGTGGCATATTTGGAATTTTGAAAATTGTGTGAGGATATAATGGGTAAAAAAGATGAATTCCTAGTGGGTTAATTCTCCAAGAATTAGAATACCACCTCCCACTCAAGAATTGAATTCCTAATTTTGTGTGGGCCCCACTTACTTTTCAATTCCTTGATGTGAAGTAAACGCAGGAATCCTCCATAGGTGGCATTCAATTTCTAATGAGAATTCTAATTCCTGATTAGTAAACACACCATAAATGGCAAACCAAGGAATTTGAGTATAGAGAGAATGACACTTGTCGAGCGAAAAGAGCTTTCGTTTGATGGAAATAATAAGCTGCAATGGAGGCATCTTGAAAAATCATTAAAAACACCGACCGCACTGCAACAAGAGATGGGTCGTTTGTGACTGCTTGTGTAACAAACTCTTATTTATAAACACTTTCTCAATATAATCACTAGTCTAAACTATGGGGGTAGGGGAGGGAGACCATTGATCTCTAAGTCAAGATCCTGTTCAACTAGGCTAGACCCCATTAACATTTATAAACACTTTTATTATAAGAACGTCATTTTACCCCTTTGAGCACTCTCAAACATGCCCTAATTGGCCACATATCTTGTAGTCAAATCAAGATTACTTTGTATCTAGATACATGCAAAAAGTCATTTTTGGTCCTTGTAGTTTACCACTAAAGTCCCTGTAGTTTCAATTTGATCAATTTTGTCATGTAGTTTGAATTCCAAGCTACTTAAGGACAAATCCCTAATTTCTAGAAAATTATTCTAATTTGTGTTTGTTGAGGCCCAAAAAATTCAAGGCTAGGCCTAAGTATATTTCTGGCCCAATACAACACTTAACCGGGAAAGAAGCCTGACTGAGGTACGCAAGAATTTGTCGTATGCGCTTACACAAGTTATGGGCCACATGCCACGCCAAGTAAACACGCAATCCGCCACACACAGAGGTCGTAACGAGCCTGTAAAATGTATTGGTTCTATGAACCCGCGCTTATTGTCCCGTCAAGCATCGTTTAGCCCAGCCATAGCCCATTGCAATACGGGAAATCTCGAGCACAAACACACCAAATAACATGCAACGCCAAGCAAAAACCTTTGTTTTGGCACCGACGCTACAAGCTTAAGTGGGCCTAAGCCACGCAAATGCATGGGGCTTGCTGAGCGGGTTGTGGTATGGATGGTCACGAATATTCATGAGGCCCATTGATGGACCAAGGAGTGGAAGTTTTGGGCTGCTTGGGAGCACCAAAACTCAGGCCCATTTCTTAGGCCCAAATATATGGGTAAGCATGAAAGAGAAAGCCCAATACCTTAGGAAAATATCCAATAGTCTACAACACTTGGAAATATCCCACATTAGACACAATATCTAGCACCTTGACAAAACCAAAGCAAATCCAAGCAGGCTGCTCCCAGCAACTTGACTAAACCAAGGAAAATCCACATAGATATAAGCTGCTTCCAGCAACTTGACGAAACCCAAACCAAACACCAATGACCCAATACTTTAGAAAGATAGCCCAGCCCAACACCTTATAAAATATCCAACATATAGGACAATATCTAGCACTCTTGGAAATACCTCAGCCAAATCAAAACCAAGTCAAAAGACAATCCATCGTTGAAACCAAAGGAAACTTGTATGCACAGGTTGCTGGAAGTAAGGCACCGTTTAGACCGTCAGCCTTTACTCGTTCTTTCTTCTGCGAGCTCTAGTAGGAAAACCAAGAAGAAAAGTAAGAGGCCTTTCACCCAGATAGAGGAGTCCAGCAGCGTGAAAGTCTTGGAACCCCCAAAAGCTCTGCTCATATGTGCTTGGGTTGGATAGATTTCACTAGATATGATTGAATGGAAGAAAGTGAAGGAAAAGGGAGAAGATGACTTGGTAAAATTAAGGGTTCCAGTGCCTATAAAAGGAGACACCTTATACCCAGCAAAACAACCACATCCAGAGCACAGGCAAGCATTCCTCAGGCTACTGGAAAACTACTCAAGCCACCCATCCCCTCTTGCTTAATATCTCCATCTCTTCATTCATCAAATCTCCCCAACTTTCTCTCGTCCTTTGTTCTGAACCTTTGTTTCCCATAAGAAACCCATGCTTTTTTCTCTCTATTGCTAAACTCATGTATGCTTAGCTCTCATGCCACAAGCTTCTCAAGCCAAGCCATAATACTAATCTATCATAATTGTCTGCTTTGTTGGTGAAAGGAACCGAAGTGCTTCCTAAGGCTCCACGAAACTTTCGAAGCACTCTTGGGGCCTGGTTCTTGAACTCAGGCACAAGGGCAACTTCATCGTTCGCTTTTTCCAGCAGCCTAGGCCCATTCGTCAAGCTGCTGGAACGAAAAAGACCCCTATAGTGTTCACATGGAGAATGTGAGCCCTCAGAAAATTTCAAAAATATTTGTTATGCTCACTATAAAAATTGCACGGTCCAATTTGTGTTCATTTGCATTTTCATGAATTAAATATTGGTATATTCAAGGAAGAATTTAATTCCTAGAAATTTGACGTTGGAATTTTGGTATTTTGATGACATTTAAAAATAGTAGACGTTGCCACGAGTAAGTAGTATTTTTATGAGATTTTTAGTGAATTTTAGAAGTTGGAAAATAAAAAATTAAATTGAAATTTCCACGTGGCCGCATATGATTGGCTGGAACACCTCATCCGCTACATGGCACCACCTAATTGGTTGGAAAACTCGGAAGACTTTAACTCATACTATTATTCAGAGGTTGACTAGAGTCTATAGTTCCGTGAGCTCATTCAAACTAAACCATTGATTTAATTCTAGATCAGATCTTGATCGTTGACCAAATCAAAGACTTTTGACTTGATCTAGGCCTTTAGATTGGTTGTTGGGAATGCATATGAACTTTCCATTTTTAAGCTATTATGCACCTCCCCACACATGATCCGAACTCAATTTTTTATATGAACCTTTGAATTAAATATTCAAATTAATCCGATACGTCGGAGGTTTTTATAAATACCTCCCCCATTCTTCTTCTTCCCTACACCAAAATATTTAGGAGAAACTCTTCCTCTCCTCCACCATAGTCACTATTCTGGCCAACCTCCACCGAAGTTACTATTCATCCAAAATTCACCATTCACATACGAAAGATAGTATCCGTCTTTTCCTATTCATGCCGCAAGTTACTATTTATGTGTACTATTCTTCCAAATTTACTATTCACTTCCAGAAGGTAGCAGCCGTCATTCCCTATCCTTTTTGAGAAGTTACTATTCATCGACATATTTTACTATTTATTGTCACATTCTACTATTTCTCACAGAGGTATTCTAGTTCAGGTAGAATACGACAATGAATAGTGAATTTCATATGAATAGTGCACTAAATGAATAGTAACTCCGGTGGAGGTTGGCCAGAATAATGACTATGGTGGAAGAGAGGGAGAGTGACAGGACCCGACCCAGATTCTACCCCGGAACCCGAGACGGACCCTGTTGATGGGCCCACATCAACCCATGTCGGGCCCACATCCTAAAACAAATACCCTCTTCCCGAGATACAACCTATAATGGGCCAAGACTTCTGCCGAAAAACGGGCATAGTCTCCCCTAAAACAAGGACTAGCCCAAAACTTGAACCTGTCAAACAAGCAACAGATAAACAACCCAAGCGCCAGCATGCATACGACAGATACATAACAGGCCTCCGGCCAAACTAATTCAACCCTAAAGGTGATACAGAGCAACTAAGAGTACAAGAATTCAACAGCGGAATAAAAATAACAGATTACAAGTTTAGGGTTAAAGGATTACAATCCTACCCTTCCAACGAAGCTCGAGAAGAGAAGCGCACAGCCGAACGGTAACGAAGCGACGACTACAGTCTGGGGGGCGCAAAACAGAAAGAGTGTGAGTGGACAAAAACAAAGTTTTTCATACTTAAATCAAAGTAGTAACCCCACCGTTTAAAACAATGCAAACATGCATATTAAATCATTTATACTTGGTTGATTTGAAAACCGTACTATTTCAAAGTACGTGAAAACATTTCCAGTTTAAAACTCCTTTTTCTGAATAAACTAATCTTTTACTTTCCCGAGGCAAAACCTCCCAAAACAAATCCCACACAAGTTTATAAAACATAAACAAAAGGATTTAATGACGTAAAAGAATAAAGATGGAATAAAATCCACATAAGGTAAAACAAACCTTAAAATGCCGAAAAGCTCGCTTAAAACAAGCAAATCAAACTTGACAGCAATAAAGATAATAATTGCAGTTCAAAACATTTAT
The DNA here is from genome assembly GCA_024362665.1 of Prunus padus. Taxonomy (NCBI): domain Eukaryota; kingdom Viridiplantae; phylum Streptophyta; class Magnoliopsida; order Rosales; family Rosaceae; genus Prunus; species Prunus padus. Next base: position 8,553,199 of record JANFAM010000020.1, read on the forward strand.
ATATATAAATATATATAAAACAGGATTTACAAATCCAATAAGTAAAACCTAACAAGTACTGAAATCAAATCAAGTACTACAACCAAAACAGGTAAATAGTTTCCCAAACATCCCCACTCTCCCAACCGCGTGCTTACAAGCACGACAAGCAAGGAACGATCCTCACTAAAAGGAATATGAATATGAAGGTACTAACTCACGCGTATAGGTAATATAACTCACGCCAACACAAGTACCAGGGGGAAACAATCCAACAAGGGATCATTTAACTGGACATCAGTACAGTCTCACTGAGACACCGTGCCCAGGGTTAAGCCGTCCAAAGTGGGACTAAGCTCACAGGCCCGTAAGGTAGCGAACATCAATACCAATACGTCCTTAATATGTCATACGCGCAGACTATCCAATTAAGGATCTACAGCTACACCCCGTTAAGGTATGCACCGGATCGAACCGCAACAGAGTACTCGTATCATCAGTATCAGAACAGGGGGAAGGTACAATACAGGGTGCTAAATGCACACACATCAATCATCATGCGATAACAGTATATATATATATATACAACCACAATGTACCCAACCCAAAACACCAATATCAGGACATACTAGTCCGTCAAGCATATATCCAATTATATATGTACTCAAAAGCAGGACATCACTGTCCAAAACATATTTATATATATTCAAAATAATCACAAGGGTCAAACGACCGCATAACAGATTAATATTAAATCAAACATCTTTTTCAGTGAAAAACCATATTTAAATCTCATTCAATGCTAAATTCAAGCATACAAAATCATAATAAAATCTACAGTCTCTAAGACGTCAAATATAAGGTATAAACATATATATATATATATATATATATATCAACATATATATATATAAATCAAGTATTGAAAACCCTTTTCTTAAAGTAGATAAACACACACACATATATATATATATATATATATATATATATATATATATATATATATATAATCAAGGTAAAGATATATCAATATATATATATATATAACCAAAGTACATATATATATATATAGTTATATAACCATTTTCCACTATTACAAGTGTTTACTCAAAGTAGCTATACATATATATATATATATATAAAAGTTTATATATATATAATCAAAGTATACGTATTATGAATCATAAGGTTTAAACACCCAAAACCGAGTATGAAATCAAACGGACCATACTAACGTCCATATGTTCAATTTATATAATTAAAATATAATATAAAGATTCCAAGCTTAATATAGCTCATTTGTATAATTAAAATCCGATATGAAAATCACCGGGCGTTATCCACGTCCCGTTCAATACCCAAAGGTATAAATATTAATAAAATAACCATCAGGGCCCCACATAAAACCCGGCAACCCAAATCATGCATTAAACCCAAATGCAAACCCTTTTAAATATAATACAACCAAAGTCAAACCAAGACTTAACATTCAAGATTTAAAAGAATCATTAAATCTCATTTCATGCATTTCATGCAATTCATTCAGGTCATGCACATTGAAAACAAAGTCCACTCACCGTTGGTTCTATGCTGCACAACCCTCAAAGGGTCCCGCCTGCGGCGTAGAAGAGTCAACGTACCTAAAGCGATAGATACGAGGATTGGATTAGTATCGTGAACCGTACGAGAATCGTAAACTTAAACCCTAACAAAACCCCACTTAACGTGCCCGTACGTCCTACGAAGGATTTCAAGGTCAAACTACCTCTTACAACCAGTGGGACCACTCCGGAAGACTCACGGTCAACCGGCGGTCAAACACCCCATTTTGGTCAACCCGGGCCCGCGGAGCCCAATACCTCCAAAAGGATCAGGACATTCCTAGAAATCCAACTAAGTCAACTACACTGCAAGGCGACCTCGGGAAACCCTCGGTCAAACCTGGTCAAACTTGGTCAAACCGACCCGAGTGGGTCAAACCGGGCCCGTGGGTCCCATGACCTCCAAACTTAGATCCGAAAGTTCCTAGAGGTTCAACACGACCTAAACAACGTGTCCTCAAAGTTTGGTCTCGATCCGACGGTCGGATTGCTCACGATCGCACGATCGGACGATTACGGTTTAATCCTAACTTCAAGTCATCGATCCGGAGTATCCGGGACTCCGAATCACCATCCGTCAAATCCTACACGATCCTAGAATTATCTAGATCAACATATCCAAGAATGGACACGATCCAACCGTTCAATCCTATCGAACCCGAGAATCGCGCAATAGGCGAGATTCGTTCGATAACCAAACGATCTCCGAATTGAGATCCGTCAACTCCTACGCGCTCACAGCGATACAAGGATCTCAGAGGACCCAAGAACCGCCACCACCCCGCCACCACGCGCCGCCACACGCGCCACCGTGGGTGGCGGGTGCCTTGATCAAAACCGGTGATCGACCAACCTCCACACCGGCCAACACCACCTATACCAAAAGACTCACCACCACGAGGGGAGTTCAAAACCGCCCTTACTCAGCCCAGAACCGGCCGGCAAACGGCTCAACCGCCGCCACAAACCCCGGCCAAAATCTGGGTTTCAGATCGAAACACCGAACACCCATATCAATCTAAACCCACCATACCAATAGCTTGAGGAGGAAGAGAGGGTTCAGAAAAGTACCTTGCGCGACGACAGAGGTGACCGGAGACGCCGAACGATCGCCGGAAAGAACCGGAGAAAACCAACCGCTGCCATCGCCGGAAATCGAAGCTTCCGGCCGAAAAGATGCGGGTCTTGACCGCGAGGTCGAGCCGGCCCCAACGCGACCGGTATCACGCCTGCCGTGACCGTGAGCCGAGAGAATCGAAGAGAGAGAGTGTGGCGGTCGTGAGAGAAACCGGAGATGAGAGAGAAAGTCGAGGAGAGAGAGAGAAAATTCAGTTTCGATTGGCCCACGTGGCTTTATCGATTTTTCCCAAAATTTGAAATGACGCTTACGTCCTCCGAACAATCCGAGTCGTATCGAAACGCTCCGCCCGTCAACGGACTCGTTTGACGTTCGACGCAATGGCGCAACTTGTTTCGCCAAATTCCGTCCCGAAAATAAAGTGGACCAAAATGCCCCTTTAATTACTTATTTTCAATTAATTCCAATTAATTCATTTTAATTCATTTTTAATTCATTTTAATTATCCAAATTAATTAACTTATTAATTAATTCATTTTTAATTTATAATTTGGGTCAGGGTCGTCACAGAGAGAAAGGGAGGAAGAATTTCTCCTGAATATTTTGGTGTGAGGAAGAAGAAGAATGGGGGAGGTATTTATAGAAACCTCCGACAGCTCGGATTAATTTGAATATTTAATTCAAAGGTTCATATCAAAAATTAAGTTTGGATCATGTGTAGGGAGGTGCATGATAGCTTAAAGATGGATAGTCCATATGTATTCCCAACAACCAATTCAAAGGCCTAGATCAAGTCAAAAGTCTTTGATTTGGTCAACATTCAAGATCTGATTTAGAATCGGATCAATGGTTCAGATTGAATGAGCTCACAGAATAGTATTATAGACCCTAGTCAACCTATCAATAGTAGTCTGAGTCAAAGTCTTTCAAGTCTTCCAACCAATCAGGTGGTGCCATGTGGTGGATGAGGTGTTCCAGCCAATCATATGCTGCCATGTTGAATTAAATATTGGTATATTCAAGGAAGAATTTAATTCCTGAAAATTTGAAGTTGGAATTTTGGTATTTTGATGCCATTGAAAATAGTAGACATTGCCACGAGCACGTGTTATTTGTATGAGATTTTTTTGGGAACTCGGAAGTGAATTTTAGAAGTTAAAAAATAGAAAATTAAATTGGAATTCCACATGGCAACATATGATTGGCTGAAACACCTCATCCGCCACATGGCAGCACCTGATTGGTTGGAAGACTTGGAATACTTTGACTCAAACTACTATTCAGAGGTTGACTAGGGTCGATAATACTATTACATGTGCTCATTCAATTTGAATCATTGATCTGATTCTAGATCAGATCTTGACCGATGACTAAATCAAAAACTTTTGACTTGATCTAGGCCTTTGGATTGGTTGTTGGGAATGCATCTGGACTGTCCATCTTTAAGCTATCATGCACATACCCACACATGATCCAAACTCAAATTTTGATTTGAACCTTTGAATTAAAAATTCAAATTAATTCGAGTTGTCGAAGGTTTCTATAAATACCTCCCTCATTCTTCTTCTTCCTCACACCAAAATATTCAGGAGAAACTATCCATCCCTTTCTCTCCCTCTCCTCCACCATTGTCACTATTCTGGCTAACCTTCATCGGAGTTACTATTCATCTGATGTACTATTCACCCAGATCATTGTATTCTATTATTCTTCATCGGGGTATTCTAGTTGAGGAATAGTAGAATACTGTGATGAATAGTAACTTCCCAGAAAAGGATAGGGAATGACGCTTGCTACCTTCTAGAAGTGAATAGTAAATTTGGATAAATAGTAACTTACCGTATGAATAGGAAAAGACTGATATTATCTTCCGGGTGTGAATAGTGACTTGTGGATGAATAGTGATATGGGTGAATAGTACAATGGATGAATGGTAACTCCAATGGATGAATGGTAACTCCAATGGAGGTTGGCCAGAATAGTTACTATGGTGAAGGAGAAGGAGAGAAAGGGGAAGAGTTTCTCCTGAATATTTTGGTGTGAGGAAGAAGAGGAATGAAGGAGGTATTTATAGAAACCTCCGACAGCTCGGATTAATTTGAATATTTAATTCAAAGGTTTAGATCAAAAATTGAGTTTGGATCATGTGTGGGGAGGTGCATGATAGCTTTAAGATGGACAGTCCAGATGCATTCCCAACAACCAATCCAAATGCCTAGATCAAGTCAAAAGTCTTTGATTTGGTCAATGGTCAAGATCTGATCTATAATCAGATCAATGGTTTAGATTGAATGAGCTCACATAATAGTACTATAGACCCTAGTCAACCTCTGAATAGTAGTCTGAGTCCAGGTCTTCCAATTCTTCTAACCAATCAGGTGGTGCCTTGTGGCAGATGATGTGTTCCAACCAATCATATGCTGCTATGTGGAAATTCCAATTTAATTTCTTATTTTCAACTTCTAAAATTCACTAAAAATACTTCCGAATTCCGAAAAAATCTCAAAAAAATACTATGTACTCGTGGTAGCGTCTACTATTTTTCAATGGCATCAAAAATACCAAAATTCCAACTTCAAATTTCCAGCAATTAATTTCTTCATTGAATATACCAATATTTAATTCATGAAAATCCAAATGACCACAAATTGAACCATGCAATTATTATAGTGAGCATAACAAATATTTTTGAAAATTTCTGGGGGCTCATAGCATTTTGGTCCAATCTTACAACATTCCCCAACCACTTCCATAGCCACCCAAGCAACCAATTGTATAGCTTTTCTTCTGCTTTCAAGTCTTCCAATCTTGAATAAAAAGTTGTGTGACTTTTTAGTCTTAGGGTATGTTTAGTACAACATATTAGACTCTGGATAGGAGTATATAGTCTATGTCAGTTGTTTGGTGTCAACTTGTATTATTTAATTACCTGACTGTGTTAAAACAAATTGAGCTTTTAATACTCTTCTTACCTGACTAACTAATAGAACGCACACACCCCAGTTTAGATAATACATGCTTAATTAAAGGCTAGGGAAAAACAAAACACGTTTTCTACGTGAAAAATCATACATTGTTTATCTTTTTCCCCCTAGTGTTCTTCTCTGCTATCTTTTCCATAAGTTATATTCTTCACTCTTCTCCAGGTATCTCACACTCTCTTTCTCTGATACTTTCTCCAATATGCTTATTCTCTCTTCTTTTGTCTTTATCTTCTCTTTCTTTATATATTTCCTCTTTTATGTTGTCTGATTATCTCTTCTTACTATTTCTTTTATATTTATTCAATACATTTTATTAAATTTTTTGTGGAAATTAGGTTATGAGTTTTTCTTCAAATTTTTGATTGGGCGAAGTGTTTTTCTTCAAATAGGGTTTTGTTTATCTTTTTTGTAGTTTTTCTATAAAGTTGCAGACTTCTACTTGGTATATGTGCTTTGATGCAGTTTAGTTTATAAATAACTTTCCATTTTGCTCTTATCATCTTAGTATGTAATCACTTTGAATTATACATTATTTGGTACTTTTTATTATTATTGTATTTCGGGATGTTGGAATTTTTATGAGATATGAGGAGTTCTCTAGTATGTTAATTATGTTTTCAGTTTGGAAATGATCCATAAACAAAATAAATAATATCATGAATAAGCAGTCAGTACTCTCCGGAATAGATTAATACTATCTAATAGAAATTAGTGAGTACAGTCCGACATACCAAACAAGCCCTTAATTTCTAGCTTTTGTTTTTGGGAATTTGGGTTCATGTGGAGAGGTTTTGGGTAATGCATGGAATTAGAGTTGAAGTTTGATAATATAGAGAGAGGGGGAAGGGGGGTTGGCGGCTATCGAAGGAGGGGAGCAAAATGTTGGATTGGGAGGGGAGAAGGTGGATGCTGGGGTGGTTGGATTGTGGCTTTAGGGTAGGAAGCTGGCTGGGTTGGGAGGGGAAGCCATGGGAGAATGTGGCTGTGGTGGGTAGGGAGAGGCTGCTATTTGGCTGCAAATAGTCCCTCAATGTAAACAAAAATTAGAATAATTTGACACAAATTGGGATTGTCCCTTAATTGTTTGGATTTCAAAATACACCGACAAAAAAATTGATCAAATTAAAACCATGTAGACTTTAATGGTAAAAATAGTTAAGTATGGATCTTAATGGTAAAAATAGTAAAGTATGGACCTTAGTGGTAAAAATAGTAAACTGCATCACCAAAAATGACTTTGTCGATTTAAATTCTAATTAATAATAATCCAAATAAATTTAACGACCAAAAGAAAATTAAAACCCTTCCAGTTTAATCGTTCCCGTCTACACACACTTTTAATCCTGATATAGAAGACAAGCCACTGCCACAGCCACCGCCACCGCCACCTTGCGAAGAAGATCAGTATCGCTGTCATGCCTTGGCAAAGCAACACTCACTGAGTAAGTACCGCCAATACCAACAACTGCCTCAGACGCCAGTAAGTCTCTCTGATTCCTCTTCCATTGCTTCTGCTTGCATCCCTTTTCAGATTTCATTCAGTTCGGAACACCATTTCCATCTCCATCTATTTGTGTTCACATTCTGTGTGGTCATAGAAGATGTTATAATAATTTGAGCTTTTCCGTATCCAAAGAAGATCTTGCAATTGGGCGGCAATGAGGCAAAGGCCGAGTGTTGCTGTTTCATCAGCAGCAGAAACAGACAGAACCCAAAACCCAATTCCTTCAAAATCAGACCCACAACAAAAGAAAGCGCAAAGCTTTGATTTTCTAGGCTCATCGAAGAAAGTCTTTGCACTCTGCTTTGCTTTTCGAATAGCGAATGCTCTGTTGGTTCAAACCTATTTCAACCCAGATGAACACTGGCAAGCCCTTGAAGTGGCACACCGCATCACTTTCGGGTAACCACTAATTTCACAATTTCTCTTTAGAAGGCAAAGAGTAAAGAAAAATCTTGATTTAAAGGTAAATCAAACTAATTTTGAATTGCGTTTTTGCTTTCATGGTTTTCTAAATGGCAGGTATGGCCATTTGACTTGGGAGTGGGAAAAGGGGATCCGTAGCTATTGGCATCCTTTGCTCTTTGCTTTGCTTTACAAACTGCTTGCAGTGTTGGGTCTTGATACCCCATGGTTCATGGTATTGGCTTTATATACCCCATGTTTCCTGCTAACTGTATGTTTGGCTGACTAGTGGAGATAAAGCTCATACTTGTTAGTAGTTAATAAATGATCATTGCATAGATGCATTACTTGAAAAATTTACTCGTGGGTCCTAAGGATTTTAAACAATGTTGAAACCAGCATTTCTGGACATTTAGGAGCCTGAATAGAAATTCTGAACTAGTTCATTACAATAATTTTACTTCTTTAAAGCATGAAAACTTAAGCTCATTAATTATTCCTTTGTAGTATTTATTCAATGTTAAGCCATCTTGTGACCCTAGTCTGCCAGTAATAAAATGAGGTATATTGGTGTCTAGTGCATGTAAGTATTGCTAAGGTTGCTTTGTGCCATGGGTGAACATAGGTATAGTAGAGTCTAGGGTATTTAGTTATAACCATCAAAATAATCTTACTTTGAATTTGAGCTTTACATTGTTGTCGTAGTTGCTTTAGAAGTTTCTGTGAGCTATTATCTAATGTTGTCATCAAGTGATTCAAAAGACTGAAAAGCATTTTCATCTGCATTGGTATTTCTTCTAGAAAGATTTCCCTTGATTTCTTTCTACTTCCATTGTATCCGAAAATGACATCTAACTTCTGCTGCATGAAGTAATTGTATTTCTCCTTGTGGTTTTTGAACTTTTTATGGTTATCTTGTTCTATGTAGGTGAGGGCTCCACGGCTGTTTCAGTCCTTTTTTTCTGCATTTGGTGATTTATACTTGTACAAACTCTCTGTCATCCTCTTTGGTCATTGCGTTGCAAAGTGGGCTGTATCCTTTTGTACGAGGGGTTTTTCACTCATTTAATGATAATATTTTATGTCCAACTGTGTGTTTACATTGAATAGTCACATTCAATTACTGTTACTCACAGACGCACTATGGTAAACATCTTTTTGTTTGTGGTAGAGTATGTACTTAACTCAATTGCAGCTCTTTTCACAATTGACAAATTGGTTTATGTTTTACTGCCTCACTCGTACGTTATCAAATAGTTTGGAGACTGTTCTTACCCTTGTGAGCCTGTACTACTGGCCCTGTATGAGGCCTTATTCCAGCAAACTTCCCTTGGAATCAAGGAAGTGGGGTTTGATTATTGCCGCATTAGCTTGTGCTATTCGACCAACAAGTGCTATCATATGGCTGTATGTTGGACTTCTTGAGCTATTCGTGACACGTGATAAACTGAGATTCATTTATCTGGAGGTTGCTCCTATGGGGTAGGTATTTAGTCAATCTCCTGAATACCTTCTTTACATCAAGTGCTTAAAATTATAAGGAACTTTATCGTGAATTGTTCGCGGTTCTAAATTATATCGTAAGTGATATCATGGTGGTTTTTGTCCTGTTTGTTTTACCTTTTATTTCTGTGTAGTGGACTAGTGATTTAAAATTAAACTTGTGATGCAGGGCAGCGGCTATAAGCTGCTGTCCAGCGACCCAAACATACCCAAAATACAGAGAATAGAAGGATAAAGCAGTAGAATCGAAGTTGGAACGAAGATACTTGAGTTCTAGGGCAAAATCCCAATAGAAACTCTATAGACTAAAGTCTGAAATTATATTCATCAACAAAAAACTAAATACAAGAGTCTCTTAATAGCCTATTTATACTAGAATATAGAAAACCTAATTGACAAAGGAAATTAAACCTAAACAGGAAATTAAACCAAATCCTAGTAAAAATAGGAAAACAAGTAATAAAATAACCTATTAATTTAATATAACTAAAACTTAGCCTTATTGGCTGATGCCCACTTAGATTAGGAAAGTCTAATAGATGCTCCTGCATCAACTTGAACAGTGAGTTTTTAAATTAAGCTTTAATGATAATGTGGAGTTATAGTTGATGAGCGGCAACATTAGAATTAGAGATACATCTAAAAAGAAAAAAAGAAAAAAACAGAAAACTCGGTGCCACACTAACAGGTCTTCATATGAAGGAGAGGCAGCTGAAAGGTTATTGGTGATTAATGAAATGTGATATGCATATGATAATGGTGATAAGAACAGTATTGATGATGTTTGCTACCCTGAAACATTTGGCACATAAAATCAATTCTGGGCTTCTATATTATTTCCACACGAGTTTTAACCTGAATATTAAAAAAACTTGCAAAATGGTCATGCTTTATTTTTGTTTGGTAGTTGCCATGTTTTCAGTTAAGCAACATCTAAAAGAAGAGCGTAGCCCCACTGCAGAGTGAAAAAAGATCATAATCAATTGTGTACCCCCCTACATAATCTGCTCAAGCATTCATGTCAATGAGTGTGTATCTTTGCATGGTGGAATTTTTATTATTATTGTTGTATTTACTTTTTGACCTATTGTTTCAGGCTCCTGGTGCTCGGGCTTACATTTTTATTGGATCGTTTGATGTACGGCTCATGGGTCTTAGTACCTCTTAATTTTCTAAAGTTCAATTTCCTTTCTGCTGGTGGAGATTATTATGGGACTCACAAGTGGCACTGGTACTTCACTCAGGGATTTACAGTCATGATATTCTCCTTCGTACCATTTTCTGTAGCTGGCATCATGCAGTCCAAACATTGGAAGCTTTCTGGCCTTATTGCATGGGTTTTAGGACTTTATAGCGTGCTAGGCCACAAAGAATTTAGGTACCTCTTCTATTAGTTTATTATACAATTGAACATGGTTCTTTCACCTTTCATTCTATTTACAACTAATACTCCTCTATTTTGGCTTTGAGTAGGTTTGTTCTGCCTGTGCTTCCTATAGCTTTGATATTCTCTGGACATTCATTAGCTGCATTAAGAACAACGATTTCTGCAAATGGTAAAGGGAAAGAATCATCAAATATCCATAGAACATGCCCTGCAAAAATGCAGGTGGCCATCTTTTTCTTGCTTGCTACCAATATTCCAATGGCCCTGTATATGAGTTTGGTTCATCAGGTACATCAGTTTGCTTTTTTCCTGGGTAGCTTTTGATTGTTCGTTTCCATTTACTCAACTTTAAATGCTAGGCTTTACTTCTATCTATAATGTTTTCATCTAAGCTTTTATTTTTACTTTTGTTCAAGTTTTTTTTTATTTTATCACTTTCCCTGTTTCTCTTCCTTTCTTTTCCTTGTCAATAATACTTTTCAACATGTTAGACAGAGAGGAACTGAGGATGTTACATACTATCTATCCAAAGAAGTGCTTGATGGAAAAGTGACAAATATACTTTTCCTAATGCCTTGCCACGCCACACCTTACTACGCGACCGTGCACCACAACCTTCCAATGAGATTCCTAGACTGCTCACCAAGGTTTGATCCTTACCAACTTGGATGGAATGATTTTCTTTCCTTGCCGCTTTTCATGCAATTGGTACTTCATACATTGTTGGAAATTTTTTCAACAGAGAAGAGAAAGGAATCCCAGATGAATCAGACCAATTCATGATAGATCCTGTTGGTTTTGCATCAGAGTTTGCAAAAAATTGGTCTTTACCCAGTCACATTGTATTATTTGATTCAGAAGAAAAACTGTTGAAGGATTTTCTAATCTCACATTCTTTCAAAGAGGTACATGCTATGGCTCATATTACTGTTAAGTTTGGCATCTCAGCCAAAGAAACAGAAGTTGGATCTTAAATTTCTTCCTGAGCTATTACTGAAACTTATCTATCTGCCCTATGACAACAGATAAAAAGGTTTTTCCATGCTCACTTCAAAGTGGACCGTGATCTTCAAGCGTCAGTTGTTGTGTATGGTTTCACTGGTGACTGATTATTGTTTATGCAACAACCATTACTCCAGTGCGATGAAACTGGAAAGAATTTATTGACTTTAGGTCTTGACGAATGGAGTGACTCGTCAGAGCTTGGGGTTATTGTGGATGTGCGCATCTCAGCAGATTCCAACTTCAGATCGTCAATTAGTATGTAACAATTTTTTCCATTCATTAACCCCAGAGTTTATTAATTATTTTATTTATATTCTTTTCTTGGCTTTTTTGTGTGTATTGCGTTAAACTTGGTATGTCAACTTGGATACACCCTAGATGTTTCATATTGTGATATCCATCGTGCTAGACAAAGAGGCAACATGGACATAGGTTGTGCCAGTGAAAAACGATATCAATTTTGACTGACATAGCTATATTGCTTTCTATCTGTGCATATTCTTTGAATCACACTTCATTCCCTTTGTTTTGGCCCAAATAGGTACAGTGTAGATGATTATAATCATATATGTTAACACTTGAATCAAATTTTAACAGAAGGAAAAAGTAAAAGAGTTGGGTATGAAATTTTCTCCTTGGTATAGGTAACTGTTTGATACATTTAGTTGGTACTGGCCAATTCATTTTCCATAACAGTGGAGAAGGGCCTAAAATGTTGAAATACAGTGTCCCTAGAATGTGTACCGTGAGTAAGCCGAAGTAGTGTAAGAAACAAAAAACATTGCTAAGATCAAAATTAAAAGTTGAGCACTTTTCTTTTTTTCCTAAAGATTTTTGTATAGATGTTTTTGTAGGTACTCCTTCCTTTTCACTTCCATTTCTGAATAATAATTTGCATAGGAATTCTATAAAGTTGAAAGTGCAGCCTTTTACAGATTAAGAACTATATATTTTTCATCTGAAAAAAAATTGAGGATAGCAATTATGATATAATGACAGAATAGTACAAGATAAAAGACACTGGATATTCAGAACTCCAGCATGTTGAGCTTAAAAAGCTGCAACATTTCCCAAGTGACAGGAACTCATCCATAAAGTCTCCTTGATCATCACAACTCAAAATGATGCCCTCAAAATTTAGTAATCATGAGTAGGCACTGCTTGTCACACACAAAAGAAGGTTACAGGATATCAAAGATGGCTCACTCAACAACTAGATTTTCAATCTTCAGTGTTGTCAGCCTTTTATACTGATAAAGTCATTGAGTCATAAACAGGGCTCAGTATGACTTGGTTCATCACTCATCATTCCTACTTGTTGTAAAATATGTAAACTGCACGTGCTTTGAACTTGCCTAGTCATGCGAGTAATGTTAGGACCGCATTGTAGATCACATCTCTAATAAAGATTGGGCTGCCGGAGATACGGTCTAAAAATGTAGTACAAATAGTTAAATTGTGACCAAATCTTTCATTTTAGACCGAATAACTACTTGTATGGCAGTATGCTCACCTTTACGGCACCTTTTTCATTTTACACCGTTCTCCTTAGAATGTTCTTTCCCTTGAAATAATTTTGTTCTTTAGAAAAAGAGTAAGAACAACATAATTCCAACCCATCTTTTTATCTCTTTGTTTTTGGGACGATGTAGCTATTCTTTGTGGATATATCAGCTTGTTGTTTAGCAGAAATGATGAAGCAGGAATTGTGAATTGATTTATAATTACACAAGTAGAGGACAAATATGCACATGGGTGCAATGCAACACATTGATTATAGCAATAGCTGGTAAGACTACTTTTTGTAGAATTGAAGATGATATTTCGTAAATGAAGTAGAAACCATGAGCATATGGTTAATGGTTGTGGCCCATGTCTTGTAACGTTGATAGTCGTCTTCCATGTCTAGCTTGAATGTACCCCTACTTGTGGTTAACACGATAAGATAACCCGTGCCATTCTCATCTGCTGCCTCTGAATCTTTATACAGCTCTGCATACATGTCCAGTATGATACCTAAGACAACACACATTGATTAGTTGCCCCTTTTCACCGTGTTTGGTGGCTTAGACTGAATTGGACTGTCATTTAAATTGGACAAGTGTCATGACCGTTGTTTGGTGAACTTATAATTGTTGAGATTTGACTTAATAAATTGGACAACGGTCCATCCAACATTTTGTGTTTGAGGGGTCCGTCCAATATTTTGTGTTTGACGAGTCCCATCTAGAGGTGTGAGACTCAACTCCGTTTCAGTCTAAAGATGAGCCACCAAACGAGACCTCGACTATAATCCTAATGAAAACATTTACTAGTTACTGTGGAAAATTAATTTAGGATTCAATTTTTCTCCAACATTTTTCCTTCAAACTCTCTGACATGAGATGAGATTCATTACACTGAGACACATGTAGGACCCATGTGACAAAGTTAAGAAAAAATATTGGGGGAAAAGTTTAGCTTTGTAGCATTTGTATGTGCTAGACTTTGTGCAAGTATTAATAAATCTAAATGAAAGAGAAAAGAGAGAGAGAGAGGAGGGACTTACTTTCCTTTTTGCTTTTCAACAGACTGAGCTTCCTCATTTTAAGAACAACCTATAATGTTGAATTATGATTTGAAGGTTAAGCTAAGGCTTTCTTAATCCCACAAGTAATACTTTTTTACTATACAGGCTTTATAACAAAATAGCAACGGACAAGTTTAGCATGTAATGCAGACCTTGGCTTCACTGTTCAGGATGACAGACACTGATCTAACCATGTACTTCCCTGCAAACACATAATTTTGAAACTCATTAGCATACAGATGGATAGTAAAACAGGGTATAGATTTAGGACTTAGAAACCATAAGCCAGGAAATAAATTTACAGAACACAAAATAAATAAATGAAAAGCTAAGATTGGAGTTCAAACCATCTGGTGTTTCAATGCTGAGCTGGGCACCTATTGCAAGCATTGATCTATACTTCTCAAAGTCGAAGTCAACCTCCTGGTTGTCCTCGATGGGCATCACTGGTGCAGCCCCATTTAGTCTGTTCTTGCATCCTGATCTTTCTTTTAATGTAGCTGCTCCCTTCAATGCTACATGTTTCACACAAAACCAAAAATCGAAGAAAGAAAGTAAGAGGTAAAGTCCTTCAACATCCCTATTTATATTCTACAGTCCGTGCGCATGAGTGACTAACCGTATCATTCTTAAATACCATATTACACATGCCTAATAATATTCTACAGTCCGGCGCACAATAAATGACCCTGCTCTTTTCAGGGACAACCCCAAGTGTAGCTCATTTTTGCATGAAACAATGGTAGAGAAGAAGGATAGTAATATAGGATATTTACATGTTGTAGCTGCAGCTGTTAGAGTTAAGATGTCACTTGCACTTGTACTAGTCATGGCTGAACCTATCACACTGCTGAGCTGCTCCTTCTTTGCCCCCATTGCTTCTGCAACTTTTGCACACTGCGCCGCCACTAGCGCTGCTGCAGAAGCCACTGCGGCTTCCTTGGCAGTGCTTGAGCCGTTGTTGTCTGAGCCTTCAGCTGCAATGGCTGCAAGAGCAGCTGCAACACCTGCCATAGATATTGCTGCATGGACTTCAGCTCTTTGCAACCTGTGTTCCTCTTTTCGCCTTTCCTTAATATCTTTTAGCCATTTCTTGATTGACATATTCTTAAATGCGACTATCTTCCATGACATCTGCATAGAGTAAAATAAATTCTTGTTCTTGAGAACTATGGAAAATGAAGTGTGGTAAAAAGTATGAGCCAATTTGACTTACCCATTTCTTCCGGAAAAAGCTGTTGTAGTTCAACTCTGGATGCATGGCTTGTTGCATCCATATAAATGACTGAAGGAAAAAATAAAAAACAGAAAAATTACAGGATGTTATCAATGAAATTGGTTTAAGATATTGAATTAGATGTACTTATATATATAAATTATTCTCTCATTCATATGTCTGCACGTTATTACCGTGCAGATGCCATTGTAAACAGAGAGAAAAGCAGGGAGGGATAGTAGAAAATACTGACGTCCGAACGATAATAATGTATGGACGTCCGTGTAGGAATGTTCACCTTCACATCATTGGATTTCCAAGGTGGTGGAGGCTTGAGATCTGCATCATCCATCTGTGCAAAGTTGGAAAGCTTATGAAATTTCGTAGGGTCTGATAAATAATGGGATTGATTTAATCCTAGAAGAAATTAATTCGACCTACCATGTAAGGAGCCTCCTTGTGACTCTCAAACTTCACAATCGGATCGTCTAGTAGAACCACAGATTGGCCTTGTTGCTCTGGTTGGAAAGCTTGAACTGCAAAGTTGCACCATGCAAGAGAAAGAAAATCCATTGTCTCAGGATGTGCCTCAGAAGGACTTGGACTGAAATGTGAATCCATGTAACTGGTTCCTAAAGGTGCTTTGGAGATGAGTTGAAGACAATGAGATTGGACTACTTAAACTCAAATATGTATAGAAATCTGAAGTTTACAAGTCTACTTAAATAAACATGCATAAATCACCATCATATATAGCCATGTTATGATGTGAGCTCTCAAGCATTTCTGGGAATTAAATAATTAAAGGGCAATGCCTAGTAATTAAATTAGGTACATCTTGTTGTTTCCTGTCCTCTCCATGCACAGTCCCAAAAGCTTCCACCAAAAAAAAATTTGGACAGATGAGATATTACAGTTGGAAAGGGTTTTTTTAGATATATATAATAAATCAAATGTAGGTGCCAACGAAGGGACCAAATTGATGTCATAAGTTTTTATACCCAAAAAAAAAGAAAAAAGATTTTGATTAGGGCCACTCAAACATCCAATGAGAGAGAACACATGCAAACCACTATAGAAGCATTGAGGCTAAAATTATAAAGAGAATCAAATAGGGCCTTGGTACTTTAAATGAACACCATAGGTTGAGGCTAAGCATGGGGGAATTTAAGATGAGGAAATGACAGGGTTAAGCTTTTGCTAGAGCTGGCTAGTGCCACCACATCAAGGCCTCTGTAAATATAACAGCCTAGAAAAGGAAGAGATAGGCATAATAACAAAGCAAGCATGCACTTGGTGACTTGGGCCATCATTGGGATAAAGCAAGTAGACATATATGAATGATGTGAACACTGATAAAGGGGAAGTGAATAAACATGTATCATTTGATTTAATCATTATTTTATCAGAATAAGGCTATTGCTTGATTAACTAATTGTTAAGACACTTAACAAAGATTAGCTTTTCTGAATTAAACAAAGGATTATGAAAGTTAGCTGAGTAATTTTAATGGTTATGGGGTCACCTTACTTTATTTTTGTTGATCTGCATTCATGGACTTCTGAAGATTTGGTTAAAGGTGTGCTCATTAGGCTCATGTGACAACCAAACACTTAATCATGCTTAGATGCTTATTAGAGTTTCTTTAATGGTGGATTATACCTCCGAATATGAGTCCAGGGGCAATGCATTATTTCTTGATTAGTTTAATTTAATGGCAGATATACATGGGGAAGAAAGTGTTATGATTAGCCGACAGCAGTTCGATTTATTGCGTTTCCATAGAGGTAGGCTACTAGAAATCAAGAAAAATTGTAAAGCATTTATAAAAACATCAGAAGGGTAGCAAAACATGAAACATCACAAGATTAGTATTTCTTTACCACTACGGCTTCCTTTATTTCATAAATATAACTAAAGTTTGAATATGTTTTCTGAAAATCGTTGTTGGTGTTTTCTAACTCTCACCACCGAACGCAAATTTTTCCGCAGATTCACTTATGGAAACCTTGTTACGAGTTACGACTTCTCCTTTCTCTAAATAATATGGTTCAGTGGACTTCTCCCAACGTCGCAGGCAACAAAGCACCCACGTCGCTGCAATCCGAATACTTCACTAGACCATTCAATCAGTAGATGGCCTGAAAGTTTAGTATGCTGATCCAAACCGAACGTTAGTATATCGACTCAAACTGATGTGTATCCAAAGCATCAGTTAACGAACAATACTTTGGCCTATCGAAACTTCAATACAATTAACAAGTTGAACTCTCTCCCAACCCGAACAAAGCCGTACCTATACCCAGGTGCCAATCAAGTGAAACACATGCTCTTTTTAGCGTCATTGCTTATCATTTATCCATTTTTTGTAACGCTGTCCCTGGCCCATGAGCTTAGACCTTAGGTCTAAAATGGGGATGCAACTATATGACAAGCCAACGTTAAGGGCTAAAAAAAAAAACAGGGAAATAATTTATTGTGCCGTGTACAATTACTTGCTATCATCATGTCGACGAATATAAGGCCATGTTTGGTTGGCTGGACTGGATTGGATATATTCAATTAAAATGGATATGAGTCCAGTCTATTGTTTGATGGGATTAATTGTATCACAGACTGGACATTGGACCTGGGATCCAATTCCCAAATAACTACAGCTCTGGAACCTAACCCCAGACGTGGGTTTAGAACAAATGCGAGCTCCTCATCATCTCCGTCAGCCTCCTTCGCATCGTCTGTTCTCTGGTTTTGTTTCCTTTTCTCTCCTCTCTCACTCTTCTCCTTTCTCATGCCCTCTCAAAATCTATGATTCTGTCAAATCCAATCTCGCAATCTCTTGGTATTTGCCTTTCTCATCCTATTATCTCTTATCATTTTTGTTATTTTGTCATTATTTGTGTGATCTGGGGTTTTCGTGTTGATCTCGAATCGGTGTTTGTTGTGCGAATAAGGTTTGGTTTTGGGAAATTTGGTGTCATTTTGGTATTGTTTAGGCTCACAATTTGGGGTTGATTTGTTTGTTTTCTGGGTATTCATGTTGTGGTTGTGTGCCATGGCGTCAAAAGAATTTTTTTTTTTGGTTAATTACGCTTAGTACCATGTGGTTACACCCTTATGACATGTTAGTCCATACCTTTTCAATTTTTACAATAACATACCCTGATCTTTTAAATTTGTTACAATGGTTCCACTATTAGGTCTTCATCAAATCTCTCCGTTAGTTGCCTACGTGGCATTATGGGTCCCACATTTTCTTTTTAAATTTTAATGTAAATAAAATATTTAAAAAAAGAAAAAAAGAATAATCTCTCTCTCTCTCTCTCTCTCTCTCTCTCTCTCTCTCTCTCTCTCTCTCTCTCTCTCTCTCTCTCTCTCTCTCTTTCTCGATTTCTTCTCCCCCCCTTCCCCATGACCACCACCCATAAGCTCCAACCCCCAAACTCATCCCATAACCATCCTCCACCCCAACCTGCAATCATAGCCCTCACGAACCTAGAACCCTAGCCCCATACCCCTTCCCCTCCTTCCTTCTAATTTCTTCCCCCTTCTCATTCCTCCCAATTTCTTCCTCCTTCCTCCCGATTTTCTCCCCTCCAAATACCAACAAAGATATGATCAAACAACCTGTGTTGAAATCACAGTAGCCGATTTCTTCCCCCATAAAGTGATTTTTTTCCTCTGTTTTGATTGTGGTTTTTGTTAATTGGGTGTTGATTTTTATGTGGAGAAGAAATCGAGGGATGGGGGCGGAAGAAATTTGGGGAGGGGGCGGAAGAAATCTAGGTGGGGGTGGGGAGGAAGAAATCGAGATAGAGGGAGACAGAGAGAGACAGATTTATTTTTTAGTTTTTTTAAATATTTTATTCATATTTTAATCAATTTAAAATTATTTATAAAAAAACCATAGTGTCGCGTAGGCAACTAACAGAGAGATTTGACAGAAGCCATAACAGTGGAACCACATTGTAACAAATTTAAAAAACTGGGGTATGTAATTGTAAAAATTGAAAAGATAGAGACTAATATGTTTTGAGGATGTAACCACATGGTACTAAATATCATTAACCTTTTTTTTGTTTTAATTTTTTTTCTTCTTTCGAAAATGTTCAAATTTTCTTGTCTTGAATCTTTCAAATTTTATAGCGAGTTTTTCTTTTGTTTTAATTTAACTTTTTTTTCCTTTTGTTTTGCTATTTCATTTTCTAAAATTTCCAAAATTATTATGTTATTCAGTCCTATCCATCCAAAGTAGGAATAGCATCAAACAACAAACTCAAAGTCTGGTCCAATATCAACCAGTCCAATCCCAAATACAAAGTTCAATCCAGGCTTGTCCTATCTGAACCACCAAACGAGGCCTAAGTATCACACATTAATTTTAATGAATCCCATTTGTTAATGACAAATTTACATCTTTGTTGTGGCCTTGCAGCCTACTGAGTAATCTTGACAGGACCCGACCCTAATTCCACTTTGGAATTCAGGTCAAGCCCTGTGCGTGTCGGGCACCTGTAGGGTGTCGGGCACACTTGACCAATTTGCCCAAATTACAACAAATTCAAAAGAAATTGCAATTGAAGGTTTGACTTCTGCCGAAAATTCGATAGAGTCTCCCCAAACATCCAACACACACAAGATAAGTTTCACACACCAACATAAGTGAATTGTACGGCCTCAGGCCTCACAGTAAGTTTGGGCAATTCAGAGCTTCTAAACCAATTTAATTTACAAACAAAGTTCTTCGGGTCAAGGACCCTACACAAGATCACGGAAGACGGTGGTGGTGCTCAGGTACAGTCATACTGCTGGGCGTCCGAGCTAGCCTGACCCTTCGATGGTCCTTCCTACAAATCCGCTGAGCTTGAGCACCCAAACGAGGTTGAAACTCACAAAAATGGCCAGATTTTCAGATTGAAAATTCGGCGAAATCTGGCTTCTTGCGGGGTGTTTTGCGGCAGCTCTTGGGTCAGTGACAAGTCGAGGTTGGGTCAAGGAGGAGAATGGAGGAAGATTGGAGGAGGTTTAGGGTGAAGCACCGGCCGGACGGCTTCTAGCCGTCACCTGGTTCGAACGAAAATGGGGGAGGGCTCGGGTCACGCGAAGAAGAAGACGGATGGAGGGTTGGGCACGCTCCGGCCAATTGGCCAGCGTGTTTTTATTTATTTTTCTCTTTTTATGAAATTACAAAAATGCCCATGGGATATTTTGACCTTTAAGCGTTCGTTCGAGCTCGGAATCGGGTGTTCCACACGTCCATGAACTCGTGTTGTCACAAATCTGGCCTTGCAGCCTACTGAGTAATCAAGCCAATGTGAAATCAAGCTATCATTCAATATTTGTTGTTATTTGACATTTTTGCTATCAATTGTGTAAGCAGCCCAAAAGATGAGCTTTGTTGGGCCAAGAGATTAAATATGAAAAATAGCATTTATGAGTCTAGTCCAAATATATAAGTTCAGGATTAGTAGAGTCTCAATAAGAAAAAGGACAAATTGCACAATGGCACCTAGGCTTTTCCACTTTTGTGAATTTACCACATAGATTAAAAAAAGGGACTTGATTTTCCCACTTTTCTTTTTTCCACTTACATTCCCTTTGTTGGTAGGTTCCCACTCATTTTTTGTCCACTTACACTCCCTTGTATGTTATAGTAAAAAGTATTAAAAAAATAAAGAGAGTGTAAGTGGAAAAAAAGGGGAGTGAGAAAATCATCACCTTTAAAAAAAGATACAATAAACCATCCATACTTGTAAACGTTTAACAATGCCACACCTCTGCCCACTTTGCATCCAAAAAACCGTCCAATATGATCACATGAGATGCAAAAGGCCACTTTTTCAGGTATTTTCATCAATTCATGTCGTAAACAAATAATTCAGGTATAACCACCCAACCTCCCCATCTCACCTCGAGGTGTCCTTAGGCCCTCGAGCCCTGATCCACCATGATATCCTCCTTCCCTTCTCATCTCTCTCTCTGAGGCCGGTTGAGAGAGAGAGAGAGAGTTCTATGTTTAGGGAGGAGGAAGTAATTCAACCAAAAAAGCCACTACCTAGAAAGGGCCATTACAATAATGGAGCGGTCTAACATCAAAATTGAAACAATCTTGTACGCCTCGACTAACGGTCACGGATGATCGAAGAAACTCTAGCATATGCATCCCAACTAAGATTGCAAACTCAGAATATAAAAAAAAAAAAAGATAAGATAAAACTTGAAAAAAATCAAGCCATAACAATACAAATAAAACTCTCACAAATTAGGGATGAAAACCTCTCACAAAGAAGAGATGAAAAGCTCTCACAAAGGAGAGGTGAAAAACTCTTACGAAAGGAGAGGTGAAAAACTCTCACAAAAGGAGAGGTGAAAACTATACAGAGAACCCAAATAGTCTTTGTGACTTTTTTCAAACATAAAGAAACTGCAAAAAGGATGGTGGTGGAGATCCGACGCCAAGACGCAGCCGCCTGATGGTTGGAGGAAAATCATAAAAAAAACGAAGACAAATAAGGGAAACCTTTTGTCTCTAAAAATGAGGGGAGAAGAGAGTGAAATTGGTACTTATGTGACAAGGGGTAATTTAAATGCTATTCTAAAACGACATAGCAATATTCACACACTTTTGAATTAGACCAGATAGAATTATGACTAGTCAACTGTTAGTCATGAAAAACCATTTCAAAGAGAACACACACAGAGCATATCAATATGTACCTGCAAGCCTAGAAGATTACTAGTGACAACTTAGGCACTCAGAAGGACCCGTTAATCTAGGCATCTC
Organism: Prunus padus; assembly: GCA_024362665.1. NCBI lineage: Eukaryota > Viridiplantae > Streptophyta > Magnoliopsida > Rosales > Rosaceae > Prunus > Prunus padus. The sequence goes on from JANFAM010000020.1 coordinate 8,575,208, forward strand.
CTGTGCTAACAACAACTATGGTGAAAGTGTGTGAATCCATTACAATCAAACAAATAACAAATATCAGATAGAGATGACTAGTCAACCGCAAGAACACAAACCCATAATATATGAACATCATGCGATGACTAGTCAATTGCCAGGAACAGAAACCCAGAAAATAACAAACTGCAAACCAGAAAATTGTTTACCCAGAAACCCACCTCTGGGAAAAACTATGGGTCATCAACCGACCAGGAAATCCACTAAGCAAAGAAGATTCTTACAAAGAAACTTAAGCAAGCTCAAGAAATCCTAAATCTATTTAGGAAAATAAGCTATACCCCCTTTGTGCAATCTTCTTCTCCAACTTAGGAATGCTTACAGCTCAGTCCTTTATGGCAATGGTAGCTCCTTCTCAAGCTCTTTCATCCTATGACACCAACTTACAAGCTCAACTCGAACAAAAACCAATAATTTGGATTCAATTATGAAAAGACCAATTTCTGCAAGAAACCATACTCTTGAAGAAACCAATCTTGAATCTGACCTAGAACTAAATGAGAGTGTATTTGTTCTAGCTAGATGCAGATTTCATATTTCAAAAGCAGTTTTCAAAAACAATTTAGAAAACTCATAGATGAAAAATGGAAGTTCACTCAAGGAAGAAGAAGAGTAAAGGAGAAAAGAAACCATTTCAAAAAACTCTCACAAAAGTGACGGCTTCCAAAATGAGGAATGATTGGGTCTTTACCAAAAAATTCCTAGGTCAGAAAAGTCCACATGGTAGCTGAGAAAATTTGTAGAAAATGACAAAAAGTTTGTTGGGATCTAGCTGGAAATCCTCCTGATGCAAAAGATGACTAGTCATATGAAAACTAGGGCTAGGCACCTAAACCCGAAATACCGAAATCGTACCTAACCATATCGTACCATACCGATTTCATACCGTTTCATTTGGGATGAGGAGATATTCGGTACGATACCGTACCGTACCAAGGGAGTATGGTATGGTAGCGGTACCAAGTATTTAGTACCGGTCAATACCGTACCGTACCGAATACATGAATTGAAGTATATATTTTTTTTTGTATGTTATGTTGTTGTTGTACGATCCTTCACTGCAACTTCATTTTTGAAATTGTTTTTATTTTTTATTCTTAAAGTGTTACGAAAACTAGAGAGAACTTGTTCTCATCAAGACAAGAACAAGAACCTTTATGTAAAAATAAACCAAGCATGCAACGTTTGCTTTGTTACTATTTTAATAGTTTCCATTCTCAGCTTTGTTAAAAATTGACTAAGCTTTGTTATTGGGTGATTAGGATTTGGATATTGAATTTGTTGAATCTTTGAATCTATAACTTAGGCATCACTTATTTTGGTGAATGAATATGTTGAATATTGAATTGATTCATTTTTGAGTTGTGTCATTTTGGTACCGTACCATACCGATACCGATTTGGTATGGTATGGTACGGTATCAACTTTGGCAAACGATAATCCCATACCGTACCATACCGGTTTTAATTTCCGGTATCGGTATCGGTACGAGCTCAATACCGTACCGTACCATACCATGCCCACCCCTAATGAAAATAAGATGACTAGTCATAATCTTAAGAAATCTAATTAATGAAATGCACAAATTATCTTAGTCAATTTGATTGATCCTTCATAAGATAGCAGCCATATAAGAACACTTAGAGCAACTATTCTTAATCTAAACTTGAGCTTGGGTAATTACAATGTATGTCCTATTACAATATTGTCAAGGGAAGCCAAAGGAAAAACTTAAAAAGTATAAACTTAACAGAGAGGGAGGAAGAGAAGAGGGGAGAGGGGAGGAAGAACAGTGGCTTCCTCCCCCTCAAAGTGAAAACGGCTCTAAAAGGGTTTTCTGGAAAAGAGGAGGCTATAAAAATATACCCTTTTTTCAAAACCTCTATTTATTAATTGACCTTGCAAATTCTATTATGAAATATAATTTTGATCACATGCTATTACTCAAATACCCTTCATATAAATATACCAGTGTTGTCCCCATAGTGTCATTTTTTTTCCATTACTGAATAGAGGTTTTGAAAAGAGCCTATTTTAACATAAAACCGAAAAATAATTTAGGGCGCATGAATTGACCAAAAGGACCTTAAAAGGTGGCCTCGTGCATTTCACGTGATCTTATTTGATGGCATTTTGGATGGAAAATGGACAGAGGTGGTACATTGTCAAACGTTCATAAATGTAGGTGCACTACTACAAAAATCGAAATAGACGACAGTAAAACAACGACGGAACAAATAAATACCGTCGTTGTCTTTCGAAAGACGACGGTAATTTAAAACCGACGTGGATTAATAGCTTAAACACCCAAAAAATGTCTCTTATTTTAACAGATTTACGCTTTGTTCTAAAACCGCTGCCTAACAAGGTGTGAAAGGCCTGTTTTAAAATGCCCAAATTGTTTGGACGACGGTTTTTAACCAACCGTCGTCTGCCTTATTTGCGTCAAAGGCAAAATTGTGAAATTACTGTAGCGATGCGGAGGGAAGCGTAACTTTAAAAAAAAAATCGCGCGATGATTCTTATCTCGACCAAAAGAGAAGACTTGCGTATATAACAGAGAGAATAAAAAGACCTAAGCCATTCTTCAAGAGAGATTCTCTAAGGCAAAATGAGAGGCCTTGCGGCTGAAGGCTTGCAATCGACCTCTGTACACTTAGAAGGAAGAGAGGGTTTCTCGTCTTCGCAGCATCTTCATCGTTGTCGCCGTTTGCTTGGATGAGTAGATTGCATCATTTAGGGTTTCAATTTCTTGTATAAGTTCAGTTTGGGTTTTTGATTTTTGGGTCTATAATCTTACTATATCTCTCTTTCTCTCTTACTTTGTAATTCAAGTTAGGGTTTCAATTTCTTGTGTAAGTTCAGTTTGGGTTTGAGATTTTTGGGTCTATAATCTTACTATGTCTCTCTTTCTCTCTTACTCGTAATTCGAGTTAGGGTTTCAATTTCTTGGTAATTTGAGTCTCTAATGTTACTCTGTCTCTGTCACATAAATCCCTTTCTAATTTTTTCAATTTTCTGTCAGTTCTAGTGGTTATTGGTGTAAGATCTCGAGTTTTACGCAACATCAAAACCCTAGGTAATCGGTAAATGCTGTTTCAATTTTCTTAGATTGTTCAACTTGAATTCACTCACGAATTTTTAATCTTATATCTTTCATTTGGTAATGAAACCTATGATTTTGTTAGTGTCCTTGATCGGTTTGAGGCCCGCAAGAAACTTTGGGCAGATCTGGAGGAGACTGGTTTGATCAGAAGAAAGAACCACACACTTTACGAGTTCCCGGATCTCATCGTGGTGGAGAAGTGAGTTGATGGTTTTTCACATTTGGTATTTCAACTTCCACATTCTAATAAGATTAATATAAATTCTCGATGAAGATTTTGTTCTTAATTATATATACTTTTCCTTCTTTTGGATGTCAAGTTATAGAGCCACTAGTAAGCTTGCAGTGGTTTGTAACGATGGAGCCCTTACTGAGAAAGCCCTTCGTGCTGTTGAAAAAGGAGACTTGAAAATCATACCCGAATGGAAATGCTGTGTCTTCGTCGAGATCAACATGATTAATGGAAATGCCATCAGGACAAGCCTTGTAAAAGGTATTGTTCTTCCTATGTTGTCTATAACCAAATGGTTTTTAGTTTTTGTGTCTGATTATGTAATGTTTTTTTTACCATAGTGTGAAGGTTTTTCGCTGCCAATTACCTCGTGATAATCCTTTCTACTCAAGTGAGCCACCAAAGAAGGATAGTACAGACACGCCTCTTCAGGCTTGAGGTAGCATCTTATTTAACTTTGCATTTAAAGTTGCTAGCTTTGAGGCTGGAGGTAGCACAGCGTTTTTTGTTTTGTTTTTCTGGTGTTGATTGAGATTTTTGTTTTGTTTTGTTTTTCTGTCAGACGCTTTTTCCTCCTGTTTGAATTTTATCTAGCTTTCAAGTACTTTACAAAGGATAAAGATGCTTGAATTTTGTTTTTTTGGGTCATATTATAGGATTTTTTATTGTGGTTATATTGATTCTATGACCCTTCTCTCATATTGTATTCTGGATTGTTGATATGGTTCAGAGGAGAAGACATTCTCTTTCCCTTCTTCATCAATGGTGTGTGAAGATTATGTACACACTATGCCAATATTGCAATTACAGCAAAATTGTAGAGCAAATGGTGGGTTAAATTTGGTTCTAATGCAGAGCAAATCCTCTGTTTTATTACTTTTCAGTTTTATCTCTCCTTTAATTTTATTTTGTGCTTGCTCATTTCAGTTCTAGGCTTAATTACCCAGATTATATCTTCTAAACTTCGTTTTCTTTTCTTACATGGTTATCAAGATTGGTTTGGACTTCATTTAGTTTTCCTCAACCAATAAGACTTCTTATCATTTGGCTATGCAGTGCTGCTTTCAAATTCAGAGGCGCTTGCAATGCTGTATTTTCACAATGATATAGTCTTTGTCAATATGTCTTGCTGCATTTGCTAAATGAGTAATTATCAATGTTATTAATGAGAAGGTAGACAATGTATTTACCTTACCAATGTAATAAATGAAGGATTTCACACTTTGCCTTAAATGGAAAAAATATGATTATCATTTAAGCTGGTATGCAGTTATATAATCTTATAGCAAACCATTTTTCTTTTGCAGTTGTTCCTAAGTTTTGCATACCAAATGGAAAAAATATAAACGAAGGATTTCACACTTTGCCTTTTATCTTTTCACTGGTTCAGTATATTGATCTATGTTTCTCATTGTTTCAAGTTAAGTAATTATATTATGTAGCCCTGTATTAATAATCCTTTTATTATTGGTAATGTTATCTGGATTGTATATCTCACTATTACATTATTTTGGCTTGTTAAGCAGATTCCTAGGCCATGAAAGTGGTTCTAAACGTTCTTTGTTAGTGGTTTGAAGCGCTTTCCTAACGTGGGGAAAGTAGTGTTGGTTCAAGCTGCTATTAGTGGTAAATGTGGAAGAAATGCAAAGTAAAATTGGTGATGATGAACGTATAACTATGTATACATATGGAGAACTTGACTTGACGGATAATTAGGTATAGGAATTTTGGTGTATTATTGTAATTAGGCTTGCAGCTAGCGGCCCTAGAGTACTTTCATTTTTTAGATTTTATTTTGTTCTATTGTACTCTTGATATTCTATTTATGAAAGAAACAATTTTTAAGTATATATATGTATGGCATGAGTAATAGCATATTTGCGTATATATTTCTAATACAATTGGAAACAAGAAAAAAAAATTCAAAATGTAAAATTTTTATGTCAGTTTTACAGTTAATAGACGACGATTTTTTAACAAAACCCTCGTCTTAGAGTTAATAGACGACATTATTTTAAGAAACCGTCGTCTTTACATTTAATAGACGACGATTTTTCCAACAACCGCGACGTCTTTGGATATAATAGACGACGGTTATATTAGACAAATTGTCGTCTTTACATCTAATAGACAACGGTTATTTAACAAAACCGTCGTCTATTAGTATTAACGACGACGGTTTTTTTAAAAACCGTCGTCTTTACCTATAATAGACGACGCTTTTACTCAAAACTGTCGTCTATTATAGATAAAGACGACGGATCTTTTAAAAAAAACCGTCGTCTTTACCTCTAATAGACGACGGATCTTTCATAAAAACCGACGTCTTTACAAATAATAGACGACGGTTTTGAGTAAAAGCGACGTCTTTACAAATAATAGACGACGAGAATTTACCGTCGTGGTTTTATGCATCAAAAGATGTCGGTCGATTTCACGACGGTTGAAAAACCGAATACACGACGGTGAATTACCGTCGTCTATTTCGATTTTTGTAGTAGTGGTGGTTAATTTTAATGTTTTTTTTTTTATTCTATGTGGTAAATACACAAAAGTAGAAAAGTCCAGATGCTATTTTTGGGATTTTCCCTTTTCAATATGTAGAAGATTAATAACAAAAGATTAAAGTTGAAGACACTTCTGGCCCAACGTTTGAGGCCTTGGGTTATATAACTGTGTGGTATATGTATACTTGGGCTGTGAAGCATTACCATACATGCAGTGACCACTCTATGACATTCAATAGTTAAAACTCAAGCCTCCACTTTGCCAAAAAGGCAAGATGCTTTGTTGTTTGGGTTTTGTTTTTTAAAAGATACTTTCCACAATGGTTAGTATGGATGTGACAAAGTCACGAGAAATTATCGAGTGACTATAATATCATGTGGCATGTTTTAAAATGGTACATATACTGAGTTCATATCACATTGGCATACTGACTTTGGTGTAACGTTCATACAGAAAAATTCCTCATCCCCCTTTTCCTCCTTCCTCAAAATCATCTTGTTACAAAATCATCTTGTTACATGAGAAGATGGATGGGTTGTGATGTGAAAGAAGCGGCCTATACAACTGGACCATACTAGAACTTTTGGTCGAATGTATATGGTGTGCATAATGAGTCGTGGTTGGATATGGCAAGTTGTGTATGTGCACACGCATATTAGGTAATGGAGTAGAGAATTTTTAGCATAAAGTTCTTGTTGGTGCAGCATATAAGTCCAGGTGATGGATCCCTCATATCAAATAAGTTTATTTGGTTGAGATATATATATCTCTGAAAATGACTTGGTGCATGTTGATATCTTGAGGAACAGCCTTTTGATGGCCTCACTCCCAATTATGATTAATTGGTTGAGCTGCTAACTGTTTGTGAACACGGCAGTATGGAGGATATATATATCGATCATTGTGTTGTCTATATCAACACCATATCATAAATCAAGTTGCGCCTAACAGGCCTTTTCCATCATGATTTCAAAATAATGATGCAAATAGATATATTACCAACGTCAATGTAGACTGGCAAATTGGGTAAAGATGATGAGATGCATGCATACTTAGCTCCTATAACTGTTTGTGTTTGAGTGTAGACAGCAGATTATAGATACATCTAATCATGGAAGCATTTTTTTTGATACGATAATCATGGAAGCATTGGCTGCCCATGACCACCTTTTCTTATATAATTTTTTTCTTACACTAGCGATACTGAGGGAGGTGGATTCGAACATAGGACCTCGGATGCATGGGTAACTGCTCTTAACCACTTGAGCTACACGCTCCTAGCGACCACCTTTTCAAAATGAACAACAATGCCACACCATACCAATTTATAAATTTTTTTTCTTATATAAATTTATCTATATGAAATTTTATAATTAAATTCTTTTGACTTGTAGCTTGTTGGCGGTAGCTAGCAGCTAGCTCTTGTTGTTGTCATAATCTGGGCTGGAAGTGCATGCGCACGAGTGTGGAGTTATGGCCCTTCATTGTTATAATCTGTAAGCCAACATCAACTTTTTCTGTATCACATCCCTCAATAATACGAAAAACTCTGTCAGTTTCTTAGCCAAAAATAAGCAGAGAAGAATTGCACAGCCTGTATAAGCAATGCTCAAATTGGTATTACATTGAATTGCATCCAAGGAGCACCTACTATTCCCCAACTCCAATATTCTCTCTCTCATTTTTTCTTTTTATGAGGAAACTTTCTGTGTCATTGTTATAATAATATAATGTAAGCATATATGACTTTCTGATTATTCCCTTCATTCTAGTATTAAATTGCTAATATGGGAATTTTCCTGTTGAATACTGAACAGAATTACTGCCAGCACTTGAACAGTTCTATATAAATTATATAAAAAATTTGCTCTTATGCAGACATAAATATCGGGATTTAGTTCGAATGTGGCTGCTGGTTGCACTGATACCGACCTATTATTTCGTAGGTTTCCGGGAGCAAGCTGCTTTTCGACATGGTTGATTACTTTAGGGTGTAAAACTTTCTTACGCTCAAAATTAGAGACTCAAAACCTAAAATCTAAGCACGAATTACATTGTCGGACGACCGGTCTATGGTGCCGGTCGATTCAGCATTTGCATCAAAATGGAACATTTAGTATGGTTAAGAGAAGGCCCTGATATGAGAATGTGTCTATATATTAATATACATTACATTATATGTTACATATAATTACATGTATATCACTTAGCAAAAAAGGAACGCATATAGAGTTGATATACACACAAACATTTATGTAGATGGATCGAGATAACAAGTGAAAAAGTGAAATTTGATTTACTGATATGCATTGTTCATCTGTACAATATTGCTCCCTCCTTTTTAACTTCATCTCTACTTATAATAATATCTTAGTGGCTAGCTATAGTACTCTCTTGCAAAAAGGAACAAAAAGAAAAAGAAGATCGATCGAGTAATTAATTTACTACCATTGATTATATTCTTATTTACCATTTATTAACTCAGTGGTGGTAGCAAGACACCTCATTACATCAACCTGAGCTCGCAGAGACACAATATAATCTAGGGTTTCTGCAATCAAACACATCTCATCCTCCATGAATTCTCCTCCAGGAACAAGACTCTTGAGCACTTGTGTTTTCTTCCAAACCAATCTCTTCGCAATCGAATGGGTTTTCGCCAGGTCGCGCTTCCTCATCAGCACCCTACGGCTTCTGCTACTGCATATCCTCCGGCTCTTTTTCAAGATCTTCTTGTGCATCACCGACGACACTGATCTTGAGGGTTTGTGAGGACCCAGTATACGCTCAACGATGACTCTGTTGCTTTGCGTGGCGTTGGCTATGATGGCGCGGCTCCAACAAGTTGTGCCGTTTCTTGTTGAAGCCATGGCTATGTCTGCAGACAACTTTATAGCCTTCTTTCTCTCCAAGATGCTCATCTTCTTCTCCGAAGAGCTGTTGCATACTTGGAGACCCTTTATCCATTTCTTGAGAAATTCTTGCTTGAGAGAGGTAGAATTGCGCATTCTGCAAAAATAATTAAATGTAAAAATTAAATCAACAAGTAGGTTTTTTAAGTGGTGGAACTTAATAACTATATTCATGTTCTTAACCGAAAAAAGAAAAAAGAAAAAAAGTTAACCACATACTCATGTATACTTATATAGATTGAATGAATAATTCAATATTAGCCACACATATAAATCAAATACAGTATAACTAAAAGAGCATATGAAAAGGAAAATAGTAAAGATAATCTGGCTTAAAAATCCAACACAACTGAGGAGATTGTTCAGAAAATAAACTAATTAAGCTAGCTAGCTCGGAGATGGAATTATTTGTTTTATACAAAAAAAAATGCATATATACAAGCTAGCTTAAGTACCTTGATTACAATAAGGTTTCTCTCTTCTGCTGGATAGGAGAGAAAATAATGAGAAGTATAAATGACAGACAAGTTTTGCAGGGTGTTCTAGTTCCTCTACAGATCCAAGAAAGTATGACAGAGAGGGAAATGAAGAGAGAGAGGAATGAGAAGGAGAAGGAAGCGCAGAAGCCCAATTTATGTGCTGAAAGGACAGGAGCTGTGGGCCTTAGAGAGAGACACAGCACATGGAAGCACATGGTGGAACCCACCACTTAAAACCTAGAGAATATAAAAAAAATGCAATTAATTTTTTTTAGTATAAGTAATAGTCTAAACTACAAAGGAAATGATTTCTTACACACACAACCAAGATGTCACGGCGATTTGAACATGAGACTTTTTAAATTGCAGATTAAGAGTCTTTTTTACTTGGCTAGACCTGTTGGGAATGCAATTTAGATTTATAATATAGAATAAAGGTCTCCTTTTTTGGGGGTTCATGAGAATAAGGGTTTCTTTAGTGCAATACAAACCTAACATTTGTAACCTGTTGTGAATGCAGACAAAAAACTCATTAAATGGTACGTCATGTATACCAAAAAAAAAAATCAAGATTTTGTAACACAAAAAGAATAAATTAAAGGTGTCAAACGTGCTATTGGTAAAATTATTGGATGGTTCACTTTTTTCTTTTCTTTTTTTGAGTAAAGAAAAGTTTAGGAGGATAGAAGGCTACCCATCTTAGAGTCAAAGCATATTAAGACCTCTTTGAGAATGACTCAAATTTAGGTCTTACTAGCGAAGATAAGGCTCGTTACCAACTCAACCAACCATCATCGTTTGGATGGGTCACTTTAATGTTGCTGCCAACATGACTTGTGAGTTTTTTGACTAGTCTCTCATCACAAGATATATAGAATTTTGACTAGTTTGCCGTACTGGTTTCTGGTCCGGGCATATAGAGTAGATACAAATTGGGGGGGCTATGGGAAAAAGGCCAAGAGCCTTTTTCTTATAGCTATGAAAATATCCTTGTGCCATTAATTTGACCAAATTTTAAATAAATTTAATGAAGAAAATGACAGGATCTCTCTGTTATCCATATTGGCTCAAGGTTACTCAAAAGAATTACCAACTAGCTGGTCGATCAATAATATTTAATTTAGGCAATAGGGCATATAGGGTGGCTTGAACAAAAGGGCAAAATGTTGGGAATTCCACTTTTTTTAGGAGAAGTCAAAAGTATGCATATGACCTTTCACCAAAGGAGACCGTAAGAGCTTAACAACATGATTTGGAAGCCCACTTAAGTCAAAGACTTGAATATACAATCCGTAAGTGCATTACTAACCAACGACAGGTTTAACATTCGTTGGAAGTTATTACATAGTGAGATAATGTGATTTGAACAAATGATTCAGATCACATGATCACATTATGCAGTAAGCCTAAATGAGTAGGTAACATCTCATTACCTCACTAACATATTTTCGCTTGCGAACTGTTCGAATTATGAAATTACATTACATGATATATGACCCGTGAAAATAAGTGGTTAAGATTGAGTGCTAGTATATCATTCAATGGATATTTAAATTCCGTAGTACTAAGATTTTTGTTGCTTATGTTTTGCGTGCTCACATTGTGTTTTGTGAAAGCAAATGCATCGTTTTGAATTTAAGGTTTAGTATACAAGAAAATATTTAACTTCAAAATCTAATCTAACAAAATAATGATTAAATTTCGCTAAACCAAATTAATGAAAGTCGTCGTTTTTTTTTCTACGTATAATATGTTTCTCATACACATTGTCAAAGTGTCATGGAGGTTTGAACTTAAGAGTCATTTCCATTGGGCTAGACTCCGTTGACAACCGTTATATTTTTTGGTAGAACATAAGTATAGAATTTTGAGTCATAAATATATCCTAATTATCCGAGTTGAAGAATGAGCCAAAGCACACACTCAGAGTGTTCAAAATCGCTTGCATGATATGAATCTTTAGAGATTGAGATCTTAATCAAGTACCGCCCTAGCCAGCTTTAGCTTATATAAGTTGGTCGATTGATATGGGGATGGAGGAAAAGAAAGGTGGGAATTGGCGGGATCCGGAAAACATGGCAATGCTAAAAGGCCAAATGGGCCCCACTAGAAGAGAAATTTGAGGCCATTGTAATTTGGCTTTGCCTAAAGAGAAATTGAGAAAACATAGTCCTCCACATGGGTGCTTTAAAGGTTTGCCCTTTCCAAGGAGAAATACTCTCATACAACATGGATAACAATTTTTATTATTTTTAATTAATAATGTAATGACACGTGAATTAACTTTTTCATGTGTGTCATTGTGTTATTGGCCAGGGATAGCAAAATAGTATTATTCTCATTATGAGAAAGTTTTTTTTGCTTTCTAAGGCTCTCTTTAAGTGCATCCGTCAATTGCAAGGGGTTTGTATCTCAAGTAATTCGGAGCAGTTATCTCTACACCTAAAATTGTATTTTTAATCCACAATTCCGTCTTAAAAGGCACATATCATTCACGTGCCTTGCTGTTTGATGTTTTATTATTATTATTAAATATTTAGAAAATAGAAAAATGAAACAAAGAAGAAAAAACAAAAAAAGCAACCCGGCCACCCCTTGCCACCATCCCCACCACCTAAATATTTAGAAAATAGAAAAATGAAACAGAGAAGGAAAAAAAAAAGGGGAACTCGGCCACCCCTTGCCACCATTCCCACCTCCTGGCAAGATTAATTTTGGTGTTGCTGATTGCAACAATGATGACAATCATAAGCTCATCACCTACACAGTTGCAGAAGTTGCAGAACCAACCGTTGTAAAATATAAAGTCTCATATCGAAAACTTGACTCAATAAATTACAATTTATAATAAGTGGTTCCGTTCCTAATAATACCAAGGCCTTTTGTGATAAAACTTCACACATACTAGGCTTTGTAGGTGGTTAAGTTGAGGAAAATATCAGTGTTGCTAGTAGTGGACCGCTGACCTATCTTTATGAAATTTAGCACAGGATCAGAGCGGGACCTCGATCTAGACCCAGACTTCGACCCAGACCAGCCACACCTTGATTGGGTGTGGCCACTAACCGGCCACAGACTAGGTGTTGCCATCAACCCGACCGACTTCGACTCAGACTAATTTTCCACTGCATGCATACCCAGATGATTCAATTCAATGTGAACTTAACTTCACGTGTAACAACACATTGAAATTCCAACAATAGTAATTGAGCTTATTGTCTCTTTTTTCTTTCTTCTGAAAATTTCAAAATCCAAATAAGTAATCATAGTTAGCGATATATGGCTACATGCGTGGACAAATTTTTGGTGGGATTAAATTGGATGGACGGTTCCCTACTTTTTCATGCGTGTCTAAGGAAAATTAGGGTTTGAGAGGTACATATCACATGTGCATGTGGCCCTAACTTTTGCCATTTTTCTCAACCTCTCCATTATAACATTTCGTACGTAGAAACTATTCTTCTGCAAATGTCTGGCAGCTTAAGACTACGATATATATCATGCAGAAAATATAATGCTGAGTGAGACCACATTGTCAAGTTCGATTTTGATTTTGCTTTTGCATTGGCAATTTGGCATGCCCCTCAATATTCGACTACTTAATTATTCTTTTCTATACTTTATAAAATTAAAATAAATGCCATTAATTTTATATATGTACGGGTACCAAAACATGCATGTAGGTCTGTCGGGGGAAAAACAATTGCATATGCATGCACTTGCAAACGTTAGAAAGGAAGTGTTTCTTTTTTCTTTATTTTCCTAAATATTTTGTAGGACACATACATTATTGCTAGAATATTCAAAGAATTTAGAAGAAAAAAAGGCAGAAGTTACTAATTAAATAATTTGAAAGATGTTTCACGTTTTTGTATACACATTGATCAAATCAAGAGAATCAAGTTTCCCTTTTTGCTCATTTCATTGAACATGTTTTGTTGTTTGTACGTAGTATGAGAAATATCAATAGACTAAAAGTGAGTTTTTTTATTTTAAATTAAAAATATACAAAAAAATATACTCTCTGAAATTTGAACTATGAGGATGTGAAGAAATATCTCACATTGGAAATTTAAGGGAATTAGCATGAGTTTATACGGAGTTGAACTACTTATATTTTAGGGGTGGAAGTTCAACTTCCTTCATGGTATTCATAACAAGTGAAAACAAGTGCCGAAGAAGATTGTTTACCAGTTTTTTTCTCTTTCAATAAAGTTGTGAATATATAGTGAAGAAAACAGAAAAAAAAAAAATTATTCTTTTGTCTATATAAATAATATTTTACTTTAACCTAATTTAAATTTCGAGAAGAATGATTCGAATTTGAGTGGAGAATGAGGAGCGGTTAGCTAGCGCGGATGTCTGCTCTTCTGTTTTCTTGAACGTTGAAAATGCAAGTTAATTTTGATATAGATATTTGAAAAAGAAGGTGAAGCACATGGAGGTCCAAGCGCCCAGGGTCATTCCCCTTGATTTGCGGGTATCCTTACAATTGACTCTGTACTTGGCTCCCATTAATAATTTTATGACTATTCCTATAATGTTTGGACCCACCGCCCCACGTACACTTCCACACTTACACATATTGCGAGAAAGCGATAATATTTTATAGATAATGAGGGATGGAACAAGTACAAAAACCGAACAATATCCTAGAGGATTAGGCGAGTCTCTCTACACCAAATATGAGCATACTTCGGTTTTTATATTACTCCACGAACCAAACATTTAAATTAGAATCGAGCCCATATTATTCACTCTCATCCTCTCAAACAGATTCCATCTAAGGCATCTAAAGTAAATCTCACATGAATCGCACACAAATTTCAAGTGAATATGAGAATATTTTCACTCCCTAAGGCGTCTGAGTTTTAGCTTGTTTTGTATCTTTATAAGTTATAATGCACCCGAAGTTATTAAGCTCTGCTAAGTACTAACCTCCCATCCTTTTCTTCATTGCATATATATGAGCAAAGAAAGTGATAATGTACGGGAATTATGCTCTTGATTATATAGAGTGTGTTTTTATTTCCACCCATATTCTACTTTTCCACTCACCTCATATTCCCAACCCCGATTAAATTTTTAAAAAAATAAAAACACTCGCTTCTCTTTCACTATTATTCCTAAAATATTCTTAATGTATCAAACCAATCATGCTCTTCTCACCTTTAAGATAATCATCTCACCTTCATTCTCCCTTTTTTTCTTCCCAAATCCTTTCCTCGAAATTTTGTGTTCATCTTATAAGTTGAGAAAAAGCCAATTTAAAATTTCCTACCATGAAGTCCATTGAAATGTTTAGGGAGAGGGGTGGAGAAACGATAGAGTTTGGTATGCATGTATCTCACTCTAAAATCCATTCAACTCCAACATTTATGAGTTCTTTCAAAATTAATGACATTTTGAATATTATACCGATGCAAGGCAAAATGAAATTATGAATTATGAAGATGCAGGCCTCTAAAGTAAGACTAAATGAAATAAAATGTGTCGGAAAATCAACCACGCTGCTGCTTAGGAAGACATGGAAATTGTAGGCCACAACAACAACACAACACAACCTCATAAGTCCTAAGATTTGATTTGAGAGCAATCAAATGGGCGTGCAGCTCATGCACGAGTGCACACAAAGACACAACCGTAATTTAACAGACGCATGCATGTGCACACATGGATGGGACCCGCATGTGTCCTCTAAAGGTTTGCTGCCCTACAATAGCTTCAATGATGGGGGGTATCCTACGACTATTTAGTTTCTTAGATATTAATATATAGTTAACTAAAAAAATTAGGAAAGCTGACGGGTCTAACTCAGGGAAAAATGACATTGATTTGCAGATTAGTATATTTAGGTTCGAACAACCATAGCACCTTAGTAGCGTGTGTGAGAAACTCCTAACTTGTAATTTAGATCATCGCTTCGCTTGTATATAAAAAAAAGAAAAAAAAGAAAATAGAGAACAGAAAGAAATTTAATAATATCTCAAGCAACGTGATGTTTTCAATATTTTGGTTTGGGCCACACTTGATGCTGTACTTTATTAAGGGTTGAGGGCCTTGTTTTATACTTTTAATCTTTCTTTTTGTTTCTTGCTGTTTTGAGTCAAAAGCAACTCAGCTCTGTCGATTGAAATAGCTCAGCTGAATCAAATTATTCAATTTGATTACTTGTTTTTGGAATAATAAAACATTTAATTTTTTGTTTTTCTGGTCAGCTCAGTTGATTTCTCTTTGCACACAAATTGGAAAAAAAAAAACCTATAGGCCAACCAACAACCAAAGAATCTAGTCCATTGTGGGATGAGAAGATTGTCAATTCCAAGCATTAGATATGATCAATATGAGAAATTCTATGTTAGATATGAGAAAATTCTACAACGAAGTTAGGCAGTAGGCAATCTAGTAGTAGATATTGTAACAAAGAATGTGACTGCCAACGAATGGACTAATGTGTAAATACAAATTCTACAAAATCATATAACTTTATATTTTAATTGGGCTAAGTCACTAAGAAAACCCAAAAAAAGAGAGGATTGAGCTTAGGTCTAAACCAACAAACAAACGAATCAAACCGCCGAATAATGGATGCTTTGGTTTCTCCTCTCATTTTAAATCAAACGGAAACTAATTAATTTGACCGCAATCTAAACGTGACATCGATTCAAAGTGGACAGCGTCCACCTCTAACTAGTAAAAAGTTTATGCATTGATTTTTATGTTTTGATTCACTTAAAAGGGAGTTCAATTTCAAACCCCGTTGTGAAGGTGCATTCTCATTGAAGCGAGTGACAGCCTATTTTGATTGGATAAGCAAAAGCCATAAAGCCCACCTGTTAATAAGATTAATTAAATTCCAAATTTAGATCTAATCTTCCCCCTCTTGTGTAGTCCTACATAGAATCTATAAATACATAATACATTAGTACGTACGTAGCAACATGTTTATTTGGTACATAGTTTAATTTTAATTACAGACTTTGCTTGAAGAAGATGAGACTAGCTAGGGTATCTTAAGAGTGCCTGAGAAGCGACCAAAGCCTTAATTAAGGGCATCATTACATCACTAATTCGGTATCATATTGCTTGGTGGACTTTTGGTTTTAAAGTTGGTTCAAATAAAAATAAAAAAATAAAAAAATAAAAAATGGAAAACCTCTTTGACATGCTTGGTATATGGTAGTGGACACTACTTGTCATTCCTCGTTGCAAATTGCATTTTGATACATATGCAAAAGTAATTCATTAAAAACTCAAAAAGAAAAATTTAAGTGAACATATCAAACTGACTCCTACTTCGAGAAGAAGAAGACAAGTATTTTCCTATTGCAATGATGTTTCTTCATTGTAATTCAAATTGATAAGATTATGTGAGTGCTAGGGAAGGGAGAAGACAACAATACCATTTGAATACATACAATCATAAGGGTTATTAATATAGAAAAATGCTATCTATTTTTCTTTTGTACTTTACCTTCTTTTTTTTTTGAACAATTGTACTTCTCCTTCTGGCATCGTGCTTGAGCAACACAATTTCTCTGCACAATTGAGTAACAATTTTGAGATGGAAAATACTTTTCTCTTTATCAAGTCAGTGTGACATGTGTGCATAAGTTTTTCTTTTTGTGTTTTTGATAAATTATTTTTGCATATGTGTCAAACTGTGATTCGTAAGAAGGATGAGTATCTCCTTACGTAGTATCCTTTCGAGATACATGCAATGGTATTGTCGTTAGTTAGATGAAATTCTTAAACTAATTTTATGACTATCCAAATAATTTAAATTGTGATTTTCGTTATTTGCTAAATTTTACATGCATCGAAACCTAATTTGAAATTTGATACTGATGAAATTGAAATGAAAATTGGAATTACATCATCCAGACCAAACACATAATAGAACACCAGTCTATTCTAGGACCCAAAGTTTCTTTTATGACGTGGTCCGCATTCATTCATCAAGAATTTCCGCGAGTGTTTGACCTTTTAGACCTACAGGTTGGCTGGATTTTGTCATTACAAAATATAACACACACAACACGAAATAAAGTGGATGATAGAAAATTCATATCATTCATGTTTCCATGATAATTGTACTCTAACAACCAACCTACAAGATATTACAAGAGAACAACAATTTAGCCACTAACATCTGTTTCTGTAGCATAGGATGAGATTATTAAAGGGACAATAGTGCATTATAGTACAATAGACACGAATAAACTGAGGATGTTAGCTATTAGGCACCAATTATAACCATCTTATTATGTGCTACGAATGTTGTGTATTTTCTTATAGTGAGAAAAATTAACAATGGACATAGTTAGACACGAATAGTACCATAAATATCCGTGTTTATTGTCCCTTTTTCTTATAATGAACTTAATCCGGTTGTAATTACGATCATATCAATTGTTCAAATGGAGGCCAAGTAGTGTACTTTATATTATTGGGTTGTAGCAAACAACTTAGGAAATAAAGTGGATTAATGGGTTGATGATAGTAACGTTTTCACTACTCTTGTTGGTGACTTAGCTTGTCATATTAGAGGATAAGGAGTAGTTGGGAGAAGTTGATTAGGGCATTGCAATAACGTTTTCTTGATGCATGACCTATCGCCTATGGCTGATGGATGATCATGTTCTTTTCATGCAAAATGTTAATCTCCATAAGATATAAGGGCAAAACTACAACAATCTTGTGCAATATCTTTATAGAAATAATTTTATAGAAAGAGAAAATACCACCAAATCAAGAGGTAGTTAGATGCATATAGCTCAGTCTTACTTGCCAGCCATCCAGATCGACAGTCACATGCTGAAAATTTCTTTTCTCCGTGAAAAATAAGAAAAAAAATTGTTATAATTTGTCATTTAATTCTCAAGGTTGTCGGCAAGCATGGCAAAAAGTTTTCCATATTATCCAATTACATA
Organism: Prunus padus; assembly: GCA_024362665.1. Lineage (NCBI taxonomy): Eukaryota > Viridiplantae > Streptophyta > Magnoliopsida > Rosales > Rosaceae > Prunus > Prunus padus. The sequence continues at coordinate 8,593,420 of JANFAM010000020.1, forward strand.
AGTCAATGTTTCTGGAAACTATACCATATTCATGTTTAATCATTTTTTGTCCATCCACTCACTCACTCCCAGTACAACCATTTGCAAAGTGGAAAGATAAGGATAGATGATTGATATGAATTATCAAAACCCACATCTAAACAACAGCAATCATACATTTATGCCTTTATTTACACTCCTGCAAAGATAGAAATTAAATAAAGTACAAAGGTAAGTACTACATAGATTTGCATCTCCCTCTCCTCTCTTTCGCAAGTTGAATATTGCTAGCTCTTTGCAAATCAAGGGCGCGCGAGAATGATTTTTCTCGTTAGACTCCATATGAAGTGGCCAGAAGTCTGAGGATATTCACCTTAGCTTCTAATAGAAAGATGTAATTAGCAATATCTTGGAACGTGGTTTCTGGGTTGCTGCTATTAATGATGCATCCCGGGATGAGCTTCTGGAGCTGCATAAGTTTCCTTTCTATGGAAGAGTTGGCAGCCTTGGAGTTCCTGATCAAGGAAAGCCTTAGCTTTCTCTTCTTGGACCCAACTCTCCATATTGAACTCCTTGTTCTCATTTTTGAGTGTGTTTGAGAGAGAGAGAGAGAGAGAGAGAGAGATATGCATTCATGAGGGGGGCTGAAGGGGATGTTTATATAGGCCAAAACGAGACACTTCACATCACTCATCGTGTATTGCATTATGACTAATCTAATCATCCTAATTTATCACATTATTCATTGGTACTACAAGTTTTCATGAACCTCTTCTCCAACTTTTACAAAAATATGTACTGGCATAAAACTTGCATCTATTCTATTATCAAGTCTGAGACTAATTAGTCAAAATTAATAAAAAAATATAAAGAGTCTATTTATTTTTTCATCTTGCACTTCGCCTAGTGGTATCTCTCTTTTCAATGTTGGAAGATGTCCCAAATTCGAATGTCACATACTCACAAAAAATAAAGTAGTTTATTTTCAATCTTATTCCTAAATTCACTTGCTTCGATTTCTCCCTCTTAAATGTTTACTAACCCGGAATTTGTTTAATAGTCATGAAATCAAATATAAATGCATAGATATATAAGAGTATCCACAATCATGCTCTCTATTTTTTAGTTAAATTTTAGCTAAAAACATATAAAAGTTATTTTAGGAGCTCTCTATAAAATTTAAACTCCAATCATGCTCTCTAGTTTAGGAGAAATTATAGAATGGTACTGTATCACCACGTCAGCTGGTGATACTCCCTTTCAAAATCTGCCAACTGCCTATTTTTATTTGTAAAAGTTAAAACTAATTACAGTTGGATATGAAATTATACTTTTACCCTTTCAAATAAAATTTAAAAAATCGAAAAAAAGAGAACGAGTTACCCAAACTATCTCCCTCCGCCGCCACACCCTTCTTCACTTTCTTTCTCTCTCTCTTCTTCCCTCCGTCTCTCTGTCCTCTCTCGATAACATATGAGAAAACTTTAGACATTTTAATTGAATATGCATATCTCATTTAAGTGAATATGACTCGCCCAAAAGCTGACTTGGGATACATTGGAATATACAAATCTCATTCTTCTAGATGAGAGAGAGAAACCGAGAGAGCGGGGGCGATGGCCAGGGGAGGCAAAGCTGAGTGCAGTGGTTGGTGTACAGTATTCTAGTTCTTTCGATTTTTTATTCTTTTTATTTTGAGGGAGATGAATAAATGGGCATAATTTCAATGTGGAAATAAACTTCAAATATAAGATAAAGTAGTTGCTGGTACCAGTGGCGGACCTGTTAAGGCGCAAGGAGGTGCATCTGCACCTTCTCTCGCCGGAAAAATCATTTTAGGTGCTTCAAATTGCTCCTTTGCTCAGCTGGTGTACATATTACCTTATTTCCATTTTCAACATTTAAGTAAATGTCTTTGTCCTTTTACTTTAATTTATTTTTATATTACTCCATTTACTTAAATTTACAATGTAAATAAGGAAGTACCCCCCATTTGGATTCAAATAAAAATACTAGAAAATCAAATTCCCACCAAATCAAAATATGAAAAATCGGTTTTAATGCAAAATACGATTTAGGCTAAAAATGATGTCTCATTAAGTCAATATATACTTCATATTAAAATCCCATAAAATCAAGTTTTCTTATTTGATGTGTAAGGAATAAAAGCCGCCAAAAATTATCTTGAGAAAATAATTATTCCGAAAAACCATTTTTCATACTTAGTCAATATTTTTACATGGCTTAATATCACAAAACGTCGCTAAGGTTTACGAAACTATCAGATGACATCCTTACGTAAAACAATTTTTCATGTATGATATGAATGCATGAAGGGACCTAAGGTCAATCTAGGTAAAAAAAAACCTTAGATGTTCAATCCACAAAAAGTTTTTAGCCTTTCCAAATTGCACCTCCGCTAAAAACTTCCTGGATCCGCCAGTGGCTGGTACAGTAGAGAGAGATGGAGGGAGGATTAGAAACACAGAGAGGGGGTGGCGAAGGAGAAATAGCAATTTCAGTCGGGTTTGGTGGAATCTTCTTCTTTGATTTTTCTTTTATTAATTTTATTGTAAAGGGTAAAATTAGATGTGAAAGTCCAGCAATATAAAAAAATGTAATTTTCTTTAAAAAGTGACAGGTGGCGGATTTTGAGTGGGAGTATTACTATCTGACGTGGTGATACGATACCATTCTATAATTTCTCCTAAGTTAGGGAGTCATAAATGCTATAACTTTTTTAATTTGTCCATCTCTATTATAAAAAAAATTAGCATTAAAGTAAAGTAGAATTAAATTATAGAGAGCTACTAGGATTCCTTTCTGTCTCCTCATATTTATAAACTACTAGAGATCTCCATAAAATGATTGGAGTTGTATTTTTCCAATTCCTCCATAAAATTTGTGTAAGGCCATCTCCAACCATGGGAGGCAAAACCTTTTCCAACCCATGTATTTGGAGGGGGGAAATTTGAGTTGACTGAAAAATAGGGCGGAATTTTGCTCAAGATTCCAGTCCAGGCAGAATTATTGTGGGGCCCAATTCACTGCAAACAAAAGCCACGTGGGGCCTCATTTGAAGCAAATGATGGGTTGTTGCCCACTACCCCAAGTTGCTGGCCACGTGTCAAAGCTTAGGCAACTTTAAAATTGCCCTTCAATGGTTGCATTTCAAATGAGCTTCTTTCAATATATATATTTTTCAAATCTAAAGGCTAGAAATCAACGGCTGATATTAAATTTTGGCTGGATCGAAGAGGGAAAAAAAATAATCCAACGGCTGAAATTTAAATCCAAAGGTAAAAATAAGTAAATATATTATTCTAAGTTGGATGCAACCTCAAAACATATCCTAAACTCTATAAATACCCATCAATTTGTTAATAAAATTATATTTGTGAAATTTCAAGAAATTTATGTCAAAATATTCAAAAAAATAAATTACGAAGTAATATGCAAAAATTACTAAAGAAAAATTAACCACAAAAACAAAATAGGATTATATTATTCTTTAACAATTTAATAAAGTTGTGGACTCAAATTATGAGTCCGCAAGGTTGGAGGAAAAAACAGTTTGAATCCTAAAAATACATAAATAGTTGTATTTTGGAAGGTGAAATTTTGAGTTTGAATCCTCTAGAGTTGGAGATGGCCTAAGGAGGTGGTAGGGAGGCCATTGTGGATAGCGACCTAGCTATAGCTATATGGTTTTTATGTCCTCAAATGACGTGAGCCTATAAATCTTTTTCATGCATATTGATATGCGGGCATGGAAGAGCTCATCTTGGGATCTTGAGTAGTGGTCACTTCGTACCCTAAACGAGTAACCCTATTCACTGTGAATCCAAGACCACACATTTTTCACATTGAAAGGGAAAACATAACTATATATAACAAGACAATCTCCATTTTTGGGGGAAATGTTGAAAAGAGAGAACTGTCAATTATACTATCAATCAGCTATCTAATCAACCATTCAATCAAAGCAAACACAATGAATATTATTGGGTTCGAAAAATGTGAATAATTGTACGAGCATGAAACCAAACTGTATATCAAAGACTCTTGATATCTTAATATCAACCATTCTCTAATCCTTGGAAAGGTGAGATGGGTAAGTCTTTGTTTTGGAAATTTGATGGGTGGAGAAAAATATAATTGAAATGTGACTCCACTTTACATATACATCCACAAAAATGTTGAAGTCGGACATCTAAATTGCATAATTTCAATGAGCATTTGTTGGCGAGATATCTCTTTGGAAATTTGATCTCATAACAAAATGAACAGAAACTTTACCCCCAAATTTCTAAAGATCTTATCTCAAGACAAAGTGGGCAGAAACATGACCCCACGATTCCAGAGATTATTTTCCTATTCTAATTGGGATCTTTATTTTATATTATTTTTCCTTTTGAACAAATATCATATAATTAGGAATATTTACTTTCATTGTATTACTCTATTAGAGTTTACACTATTGTAATATAAATACCTGCTTTTGAAAAATGAAATACATATCAGAAAATTCTCTCATATACTTGTTTAGTAGCATTCCAATTATATGTTGTTCTAAATAAATTGTCAACAACTATTTTGCCTAATGATATGATAAGAGTTCATAGAACTCGTACTATAGTTACTGTTCCCAATTATACGTTGTTTAAATAAACTGTCAATAACTATTTTGACTGATGATATGATAAGAATTCATAGAACTCGTACTATATTTACTGTTTAGTTTTTGTGTTTGGGGTTGATTCCCCCATTTCATTAAAAGGAGAAGCTGTCAATAACCAAAAATAAGAACATATAAATCCAGAAATGTTATCTTGTCATAACGTCTTAATTTAAATTATTGATTATTTATTGTCTAATTATTGATTGAGATGTGTACAATTTGATAAGACTGTATACATGCATGCATATGCACAAACTTTATGGCAAGAAGATATTTCAACTTTTCACGGTGGATGGGTGATGGGTCAACTTCTCTATAAATAACGATTTTAATTCCTTGAATAGACTGTTACCCACATGTGAACCTTACTGGCCATGGGGAGTAATTCATATTCACTTTAGCAGTCCTCTCGGACTTTTACATCTCAACTCCCGAAGAAATATTTTCGAGGGATAATACTAGGCTTATTGCATTTTTTTTAGAATCTTTTCTATTGAGAATGAAGATAATATACTAAACTAATAAATTGTTCTTCTATTGTAGATGCCAGACACAACGCATTTAAAAATATTGGTAGTTTCCAAGATTTTCCATTTTTGAATGTGTCACTGGTCATAATATTCAAACTAATGTGCCATGCTTAGGAGAGACTTTCGTGAATGGGGATATAATTTTTTGAATTTCTCGGTGAATAATGTAATGACACGTAGGATAAGTTTTTCACTTATCATTGTGTCATTAATTGGGAATAACAAAATAGTACAATTCCCGTTACATGTAAGTTTTTCTGCATGTTTAATGATGCGATGCTTAACTAGCCTTTGAATTGGGGGAAACTTTTTATTAAATTTGTTTTATATACGATAGTTTAAATTATTCTAATATACGGAAAGAAAAATTCGAACAGACGTTCAAAAGAAGGACTGATTGCCCTGGCTATCTAACCTAACACGCATATGCGGGAAGCTGAAAGTAATGACCAAGTCAAAAGGGTGAACCAATCATTCATGTATAATGTGGTGGAAGTATTAACAATCACGGACATTGCTCGACTTGTTAGGAGAGAGATTGAGAGAGAGAGAGAGTGTGTGTGTGTGAGCTTTCCAAAGTGCCGTGCGTATTTGTATATGGACATTAGGTCTTTTTCTAACGTGGGGATTCCTGATAGAAGCCAACAAACCAGCCTAGCCCAGAAAAAGATTGATGGACTTAATATAGCATTATTGTTGTCCTCCATTTGTGTGTGGGGGTTCCAAATTTAATGCCACACACGTGCAAGCTTGATAGGCTACTGTTGTGGCTATATTTCTTCCTTTTAGGCCCAATTGCTTCTCCTCTTTTCCCATCACTTGCTTTATTATGGTTGATTATGGAGCATAAAGTTTGAGATTGCCAGAGCTACCATCCACCCTTTTTCTACAAAAATATTATGTCTTACATTATCTTTATCATTTGCCTATCCCTTTCCTACTCTTGTTGGGGCCTAGAGTATGTGTTACAACGAAGGTTCTTACAACTTAATCACCTTGTTTTATATCAGAAAAGGTTTGATAAAATTTACGGTTAAGATACAACTTAGGATTAACCACATACAGCCTCTAAACTATGAGCTAATTTCATATTGGTCTTAATCTTTTAAAGATTTACCCTTTGTAGATGGCGACTGATTCTGCAATGTAAATGCTACCCTTGGGGGTGGGATGGGAGCATGTGGGTCAGATCGGAGTTGAGGGATGTTGTTGGTGATAATAAAGAAGGGGAGGCTAAATTTTCGGGGCTGCTCCAAAATCGGGGCATTCCTAAATAGGAAGCTCTATGCGATGGTACCACTTGCATGTACTACCTTAGAGCCAGCCCTAAATAGGGGCATGTTGTTTGGATCAGAGTTGAGGTGGATAATCAAGAAGGAGAGGCTGTCCTTAGAGGCTGGGGGCATATGGGTCGGATTGGAGTTGAGGGGCGGAGTGATAGTCAAAAAGGGGAGAGGGGGAGGCTGAGTTGGGGGAGGGGTGTTGAGCGTGTGGTTGTGACTAGTGTTGTATGACGGATCTAGGATTTCAAAATGGGATAAGCTAGATTTACCTTATTGAACTGTTAGATTTTAGGCTTGGCTAAACTCTTAAGGAATGCTTATAGAATAGATCATATATATATATAATTTAAGAACATATTATTTTTATTTTATTTGTTTAAAAGGCCTATTTTATACCAATAATGACAGCTAAGGTCTACCATGATGAACAAAAATGAATTAAGAGAAAAGAAAATTCATAAGAAAATTCAAAAATGAAAATTTATCATCACAAAGATAGAGTCAGATAGACACACAGCACCTAGAGGTAAAACTACAATTATCCAATTAGTTTAATTGATATTTATGCTCTCAATGAGTTTAACATTAACACTAACTATAAGGAAAAAAAAAATCACCTTGACTATAGCCAATGTTGTACAAGTCATAGATCCGTGCCTAACTTATGGATTTGTTTTGTTAGGTTATTTGTTTTTTGTTTTCTTCTGCTTTGGTTATATTTTAAACTATGTATAAAGATGTAATGTTTATCTTCACATATGGCACCAAAAAAATCCAAATAAGCATAAAAAGTGGGACCTACAATTTTCACATAGATAGTTATCTCGTACGAGTATTATTATTATTATTGTTTTTTTGATGCGGAAAGAAAAAAAACAAACCGAAACCTCTCGGGCTTTACCCGATACTTCTTGGACATGCATACCCAAAGAGATTAAAAAAGAAAATAGGCACTACAGATAAAGAAAGCCCAACCTCGCAAAGGAAGGAAGGGAACATCCCATTCCATGACCTAAGTTGGCTAAAGCATCAGCTAGAAAATTGGTTTCTCTAAACACATTATCAAACTTAATGGAATCACAAAAAGAACTTAAGTTAAATGTAGGTTTTGTTTGAGTTTAGGTATAAATCTTCAAATCTTAAAAAAAAATGGAGACAAATTTGAAATTGACTTCATAACTTGAAGGATTTTATGTAGTTAAATCCTATCGTTTGGTGTCTAGAATTGGATTGGATTGGATTGGATATGGAAACTTATGAAGACATGCCGAAGAAGAAATAAAGAATTTTTTCCAAGTTGGAATGAAAGATGGTATTCATGAAAGAAACTTCTTCCATTTTTTTTGGTAGTAAGTTTTATTCCATTTTATCCCCACAAAATAGTAGGACATCAACTTATGACTTATATTTCACCTATACCTTCCTTTCCTCCTACATGACATGTTTACTGATTCGTAATCAGAATCTATTACTAAACCCTAAATCTTAAACCGATTACTAACTCGTAATCGGAATCAAAATAAGGAGTTGGATTCCGATTACAGATTACTCATTCGTTTACTTAACATAAATTTAAAGCAATGAAAATGCGAGTAGAACTCACACAAATTAGGAATTCAACTCCTCATTTGGAGGAATTAGACTTTTGGGTGGGAAGTGATATTCTAAATCTTAGAGAATTAACCCATCATGAATTCCTCTTTTTTACCCATTATATCCTCACATAAATTTTAAAAATTCAAATTTGTCATCCACTTTAACCCAACAACAATAACATATAATAATCAAATTGATTTCAATAACGATTCATGAGAATTTAGTAAACTTATAAGTAATGTGTACAATTTATACTTCGATTCCATAGTTAACTAAACAACTGCAATTGAAATATGGATTCCAACTTCCCAATTCAATTGATCCTCACTCGATTACGGATTAGTAAATATGTCATAAATCTAGTGAGTTACCCAATCCACTCATAACGCTCGCTTATCTAATTAAACAATTATACTTGACTCATAGTTTCGCACGTGTCATAACAATTATCACATGCAATAACAAACAAACTCGAAAGTGGTCTAGGTCTATGCAGTCCTTGCATACCAGTGCATGTCCCCTTCGCATGTGGGTGTTGTGAGATGTATCCATGTCAGATCAAACATCACACGTGAAGGGTCGATGTGACGCCACGTGTTGTTTCATTTCATAAGAGCACTTCTATCCGTTGGCCTCAGTCTGGGTAGGAGGGGGCTCAAGTCCCAGTTCGACGTTCCAGCGGGCTCGTGTAGCCCGGGCAGCACGTGAGACCCAGCCCAAAAGAAAAACCTGTTTAGGCTAGGGAGGCCAGCCACGTAAAAAAATTTAAAAAAATCAAAAAAAAAAAAGAAGAAAAAATCCAGAAAATTCAGAAACTTTTTTAAATAAAAAATACATACATAGAAATTTTATTATTATTAATTTCATACATACAAATAAAATTAATCCCATGTGAAATCTCATACAGAAAATCTTATCCGAAAAATTAATTTGAATTTTTTTAATAAATATTAACACGTGCCAACCGAAAATCTTCTCCAAATTAATCGTTAAGTAAAAAAAAAAAGAAGAAGTTAACGTGAATAGTGTTTGCCATTTGCCATGGCAATGAGTGAAAACACAACAAGCATTTTGCAAGGACTGCCACTGTTCACGTGAATAGTGGCAGTCCTTGCCTTGCCATGGCAAATGGACGGAAGTGCTCTAAGCCGATACCTCCATCTCCGTATGGGAAAGGTACTAGGTATCCATCATCTACTAGTGGACATGATAAGCATTGGTCTATCGTGCCCAAATATTTACCAATTGATTGAGCTCTTCATCCTTAATTGACTTCATCGTTTGCATGTTGAGCCATGATAGAACTCAAGTACTATTAGAAGCTGCTTATGACATCAAGAACTTTGAGCTACTTTTGAGAAATTCTAATTCAACAGACAACCAAATAATACTGATAGATGAGTTACAGGTTACCTGACCACTAATGAGCTGTCCCGGCCACTCATATGATCAGCAGTTCAGTCTTGACAAGACGACCTTCTTATCCCCGCCCACGAGGAATTCATGTCAAGTCTAATCATACTAAAGTTCACTTCTTCGGCAGTAGCTTTCAGTATGGAAAATCTCCAAATCGGATCTCTTTGTTGTGCAAGTTTTCATATATGTTCATACGTAATTCAACAGGGGAAATTACACCACAAAATCTAAAAAGAAAAATCTAAAGGCAAGTGCTTGTTGACATGACTTCTAGCAGCCAATTATCTGTGTTCCTCTGGAATTAGAATGGGGCTGCGTTAAAAAACAACCTGCAACAGCAAATTGTCTTTTAGACAGCAACTTCCATCTGAGGGACCCTATGGCGAACACGGCCAAGTTTGATCAAAGACCTTCAAACAGTAAATACTCATCATACAAGCTCACGACAACAGGCTTCATTATCGTATTATAACATTCCTTAGAAAACATGACTATGTCTAATCAAACGAAATCATAAGCATCCTAATTACAACAATGTCTGTACATTCCAGTTATTGAAACTAGTAATGGATTCCTTATGCTTTCAGTCAACAAGCTTCCTTAGCTGCGATCTGAGCAGTCCTTTCCCTGCACCACAGAACAAAACAAACACCTCAGAGATCAATGCAGATGCTATCTAGCATCAAGAAAACTACGAATGATTCTGAACTGATCAAATATCTTCAAAGGCCCTATCTTTTCCAGAGATAATTCCAGTGACAAGTTAAACAGTACGGTATACTCATCCTCTTACAATAAACTACACAACCTAATACACATCTTAAGTACAAATAATATAAGATGCAATCATATCCATATGATGCAACCATATCCATAATTATGTGTTAAGTTAAATAATATTATTCAATTTTTTCCAACAGACCTGTCTGCCATCGATGCATATATAGACCACAAGGGTACCAGATACACAACCCTTGATGCAAAGAAACAAACAGGGACATGACAAATACATAAAACCTAAAAAGCTAGGTCGTAGCTTTCCACATTGCAGTATGGTTTTGCTGTTAAAATGGGAGTTGTACAAAAGAATGCAACTGCCTGCAGGACTATGAACATATCATGTGCTAAAAAAGGTGACCTGACATTGATGATGAGCGACAGCTATGGTGAACCGCATGCTTCACTGTTTCCTTGTGCACTACAGATTGCTGCTCTGAAAGGACTTTTTCAGGAAGACAGCCCTTGGAGGCTTGATCCTCTGCTATCACATTTGTAAACCGTTCATTTGATTTGTTGTATTTTAAAAATAATTTCCTCTAAGAATCGGCCATGGGGACGACCTTCTTAAGATACTTTGAAGACCCTGAAATTCAAAAGATTGGAACAAGAAGAATAAGGATATTTGTGTAACATATAAAGATTGACTACCAAGTTGGCAAAAGTGAAAAGAACCATATAGAACACCATACTAAAACCATAAGCAATGGACATATCTTATTACAACGTTACATATGTGGACAGCAAATCAATTTGGCAATAAAGCACACCAGAACGTAAGATATTTCTTGTTTACTTATTAAGTTACTTGTATCATCTCCAACTAAATTGAGTATGAGTTTAGTAATTCGGTGCAAGATAGAAAAGTTGTATCTTTTCTAACGTGGATGAATGCAAATTATAGAACAGTTGTATCTTTTCTCATGTGGATGGATGCAAATGAGAAACCTAATAACTTGTGCATCATAATAACATCTGCACCGAAACAAACAATGTAAAATAATTTGGAATCTCAAAACTGCAAAAAAACATAAATAATATTAATGGTGAATTGATATTTATTAAGTGGTCTTCAGGGGGAGGCTCACTGCTCTAATTATTTTTTCCCACCAAGCTTACCAAAGAGGAGGAAAACAAAGGGAAGCAGAGTCTCTATTTTGACAAACAGAATACTGTTTGAGTGCTCAGTGTGGATAACAAAAACAAGATGCATATTACATTAAGTATTGCATATCCATTGCGCACCTGAACACCTCAGTACCTCACAAGCTTAGGTGATTACAGTTGCCAGAACCAACATACTAAAAAGTAGATTTCACAATACTGCTTCCTCCTCAAAGCTTAAGGTCCCCTGCTTGATGTCTATCTACGGTTATCCCTTCCATGTTTTAAATGCTCAAGCCTTCCAATTCAAGGAATGCTGAGCAATCCTGACTTCCTGTTCTACATGAAGTTCTAATGCATGGGTTCACTCACACATGCAAATCACTGGCAGCTACCCTTAGCATTTCTCTAGCCTTGATTTATCTCACGAAAATACAAATTTTATCGAAAATTGCCAAAACATGGGATGGACAGATAGAATTTCAATTTGATGAGAGTTTCAATCTCACCAAAAGGTGTGTGAAATAAAACAAAAAGAGAAGAAAAAAAATCTAAGCATCAGCCTTGTCACTCTTTGAGCCACTGTCAAGGTCTCACATCTTTGCGAGGTTGCTTTTCCTGTGTATAAATTATTATCTGAAAGTTCTAGGAAACTGCAATCTAAATTGCAATATACTCCTATATGCTTACAGAATATAGAACCAACAAAAACCTATGGCAGAGGCACCAACATAACTCATCTTTTATCATAGCATAACTCTGAATATATTTTGTTTATGCCATATCTCACCAGACCCTCCCAACTGGACATGTGGAACGAATGGCCCACAGAGCAGAAGCCCACATGGCCCAGCCCAATCACTGGAACTCGTAACTACCAGCAGCAGGGGTGAGCCCTTGGCAACCTCACCTGCCGATCCGGCTCAACGAAGGTACCTGCCGTGCCACTTTCATGTGGACACGTGACGGCCCCTAGGGCTAAGTCCATAGTCCCACATCAAAACTATAACCCAAGATGCTCCACCCCTTTTGCCTATAAATAGGGCTCTTGCACCAATGCATTAAGTAATAGTAAACTTGGCTTCAGAATCCTTACTATGTCCAATTACTTATCTTTTGTATCCTTGAGCTAACTTTAGCATCGGAGAGCCTTCGGCCGGTACCACACCAGTGCCCTAGGATCTTACCATTGCTCTGCTTCTCCTTACATATCATTTTCACCTCTGCCAAAGGGGCCACGTGACCGAGGCAGACCTTCAGTTGTGTCCAATTTTGGGCATCAACATATTTAATGGTATCAAAAGCACACTTAGCAACTGATGCTGCTTTTGCACCAATGGTTCCTCATAACTTGACCCCATCAATTGATTCTTATGTTAATCACCCAATCAAACAAGAAAAAGGTGAAACTCTATTGTGAATGCCAATAAACTCAGACAGCTCCAACTACATACTTCAAATCAGTGCCTAAATTATATCTAGGCCAACTGGGTGTACCTGGATGCATTTCAAGAAGAGGCCTATATCAGGTAAACACCACCCAAAAGTTCAGCTAATTAAAGTATAAAAACAACATTTTTAAGAGTTTCTTCATTTTCAACTCCACTCTAACTACATAAAATACCAAAGATGGGCAGTGCCACAGAAGTATTTTTTTTTTTCCAACCTTTACACACACACACAGGCACACGCACACGCACATATGCCTTCTAATAGATGTTCTTTCGATTAACTTCCAAACGTTAATAAGAAAAGTGAGAGAATGTTGGCCATCTCTCCGACTGTTCAGTAAACGGTAACACATATGCACAGACACACATAATCCCTTCCAAGGTAGACCCAGCTTAGGTAGAACTGGGTCATAAACCCTAGTCATAATGTTTATCACTGTAAATTTTATTAAAAGATTTTACATCCTATAAATATAATTATTTTCTTGAAACCAACATAAGTACCATTAATTTACAATATCAAGTAACATGCTTCATAACTCATTTTGGAGCCCCCAGTCATATTTACTTTCGACTAACCTCTTCTTACTTTTCTTTTTCGATACAATTTTGACCAGTCATACTTCATCAGCTCTAAGTTTTTAAAGTATAAATTAAATAACCACCACTACTCCTAACATCTTAAGTTGCTATGCTTGATCACATGCATCAAACATGATTCACGAATGATTTTGTTCGGCTGATTAAGACAACTAATATCATGGGGAATCTGCAGAAAAAAATTGATTTTTCAAGTTGAGATAAATATAAACTAAGCACCAAATTGTGGAGCTTTTGGGTAGGAATAAACTAGTGATACTTGGCATTATACAACAGTATAGATACATTGCATCTCAAATAGATTATCAGGGTGCAAAAACCACTGAATCGCATATGTAATGCCCACTTGCATTTCTGAAAGCTGTATCAATCAATTACTTCCTAGATTCTACCAATTTGGACTTTGGGATCATTTACTAGATTTCATAGGCATTGTTTCTCTTTTTTTTCTTGTGGCCTAATTAAAACTCTAATTGCTTTCCAAGAACACACAGAACTTTCTAGATATCAATTCAACACGTCGCCAGATCCTCATCAATGAAACAGACTAAGCCTCTTAAAATACATACCTCCTTGCCCACACTGTGAAGAATGAAAATATTTAGCTAAGTACACCATCACAAATATAATTGAACCTAGTTTTACATTTCCAGGCCTTAGTTTCGCAAAGGTGTTTGACTTAACGATTGTATCCCAAATTATTAAATTAATAACCATCTTTGCATCCATAAAAGAGCTTAATCTGCATATCTACTCTCAAACACAAATGTTTAATAAACTGTGTTATAGAATTTGTAGTTTAGAACTAAAGTGATCCCTACTAGTTTGTACTTTAAGTTTGTTTGCTTAACTCCATTGCCCCTTTACAGTGCGCAATTGACACCAAAGCACAGAAAATATTATGAGACAAAATAAAAAGGCCAAAAAGATAAAGACCCTTCTAAAACTGGAAGAACAATATGGTCCAAATTAGAATTGAAAAGGAAAGATTATAAAAGGAGAAATAGTGTAGCTCAAACAACAATAAAAAAAGAAAAGAAAAGGAGAAAGAGTACCTTTAGGAGGGCTACTAGTACTGGCTGATGGAGGTGAAGCAAGCAGGGGAGCATACATGTAAGAGTCAGACTTCAGATAGTCCCCAACCTTCTTCAGCAATCTCTGGTTGTTTCCTTTAATTGGTTTCCTTCCTTCCACTCCTAAGAATACAAAAAACCAACCAATTGAGCCAAATCTTCAAAACCCATCAACATAAATACACCACAGAAGCCATAAATACTATAAACAGTAAAATCCCGGAACAGAGTTGAAAGAAAAAGAAAAGTATACCTGTAATAGAAGCCCTTGTCTTCATAGGTGAGCTAAAGCCTTGAGGTGGATGAGAAATTAGAGGAGCAAACATGTAAGAGTCAGAAATGAGATAGTCTATGACTTTCTTGAACAGTTTCTTCTTATTACGCTTAATGGGTCTTTTCTTTTGAACTCCTAGCAACATTTTCTTCTCCATAATTCTCTTCTCTGGTTTTGGTTTTCGCTGTGGCTTGGGTTTCGGGAACAGAAAAGTGGAAATTCTTTGGTTCTTGGTGTTGGCTTTAAGTTCGAACATTGTGGCGGTTGGGATTGTTGTGAACAGGTGTCTGCTAGTGAGAGCCTTTGGCGTGTCGTTTTGGCTCAAGGGGTTGGAAAGAAACTGCGACGTGTGGGTGTGGCAATGAGAAAGACCTTGCATTTAGGAAATTTAGAGGGGTGGCAATGGAATGTTATAAATTTCGAGTTACTTGCACTAACACCTAGTGAGATTTTTGGTGTTTTTCACAAAAACCCTTAAGATTTTAAAAGTTACACGAACATCCCTAAGGTTTCAGATTATCCGTTTTCGTTAATTATTCATCCAAAAATTGATGATTCATTTTTAAAAAACGTATGCAAATGACAAAATTAACCTAAATGAAAGGCTAACTTTGTCAATTGGAGATTTTTTATATATATAAAATCATCAATCTTTAGATGAAAAATCAACAGAATGGGGTTTTGTGAAAACAATTTAAAACCTTAGAGGGTGTTCGTGTAATTTCCGAAACCTCAGAGAATTTTGTGAAAAATCTAAAAACCTCAAGGGGCTATTAGTGTAAATAACTCTATAAATTTTAAAAACTAAAAATTTGTTTGGTAACTAATTATAGTTTTAAAAAAAGTGAAAAGTGAAAAGTGTGACAAAAGTGGTTTGGTAACTAATTTCAGTTTTGTGTGAAACTTGGAAATTAAATTTTTTGGGGTCAAATTGTGAATTTGATAACATAGAATGAAAGTACATGTTACAAAGAGTTCGTAGTATTTTTCGATAATTTTTTTGGAATTAGGATGAGTTTTTTGTGAATTTTGGATATGGAGTTTCAGAGACTTGGACTGGGTCCGTGGCCTAACACAAGAATCGAGTGACCGGGTCCAAGTCGAGAGGTCCCAAACACCGAGTTTTGGTAACTGGAGTGCATTTTAATGTGTGGTGATGTAAAGTTAGTGAATTAAATAGGAGTGAAAAGAAAATGAAAATGAAAATATTTTCAAGTTGTTTTAAAAAATAAGGTTGATTTTGAAAATTGAAAATGAAATCTATCCCCAAACATGTTTTTCAGTTTTTAGTTTTCAATAAAAGTGAAAATGAAAACTGAAAAATCAAACGAAATGATTATCATATAACTAAATAAATATGAAAACTAGATGTGTCAAAAAAATCAAATAAAATTTCCCAAATCTTTGACACATCTTTCTTGTTTTTTTTTCCTTGAAAAAATAAAAGAAAACATGATTCATTCTAAACATGGTTAATTAATTAGGAGAATTATTTGTGAAAAAAAAGGAAAAAGGAAAAGTACTTCTATATATTTATCTTTTGCACTGTTATATAAAATCAAAATTTAATTGTTAGTGTAATGTTTAGATTTCTAAAATATTATCGATTTATATAATTAGAAGAAAAATCCATATGATTTATTTTATCATCAAGTACAATGTCATCAAATAAACTTAAAGGCGTGTAATCACTTGCAAACCACATGTATTTTGTAAATTTGAAACCTTTTAGGTCAAAAATGTATTTGAAGTGTAAGTAATGTGATTTAAATTCAAAGATTAACTTATATATGTTCCTCTGAACCAATCGCATAAATAATTCGGGCCTGGTGAGCCCCATTACTTCGTGGGCCTCCTTAGGCACAAAATGATTGGTTTTGGGCCTTCTTCTAGCCTTTTGGGCCCTATCACTTCCCTAAGTGATGATGGATGGTTTGGTTTGGTAACTATTAGTTTTTTTTAATGGTTTATAATTTTCAAATGATTTTTTAAAATATATTTTTTATTTAATCCACATGGGGTCATATACTTGGATATGTGAGACCAACATGTGTGTCACGTCATCAATTTAATATATTTTTGGACGGAACTTGATGGCAAAGACTACTTTGTAAACCTCAGAAACGTTTTGTGATAAAAATCCTATAGACACCCCAAATGACCAAAACCAAAATTGAATCTCGACACAAATTTAATGAAAAAACAATTTTATCCAAAGATGAAAATCTATAACTACCTCTTTATTAAGTTCCAAATGGGACTTTTCTTTCTTCTAGTCAACACAAAGATGCAAAGTTCTAGTATGTAAGAACGTAAAAGTAAAAGGGTCTCTTTGCTTCATTCAGTTATAATTCACTCCGATATGTTGTCACACAATGAATTAACTTTGCTTGATGAAACTGGCTTTAAACCATGTTTTAGAGCAGCCTTCCATACTATGTCAATTCTGTGGACATCAAGAGCCCCAACTTCATGGTGAGTCCAGCCTTCTAGCAGATGAACCACGCCACCAGCATGACATGCATGAACCACTCCTCTGTCCATGGTGTACTACATTGCATTTTCCAATATTACCAAAAATTATCGTCAATGATTGATAGGTTATATAATTGATGAAAAAATTAGACGACATATTAACAGGATGTATGTGATTATGTCACCTAATGAGGTGGCTAAAGACAATATTAGTGCCTAATAGCACAATTGACACGAATAACCATTAGGCTGTGTCATAGATGTCAGTGTCTATTAAACGCGGCGACCATGTAAATCAAGCCAATGTTACCCAACAAAAATCTTAAAAACTAATAAGAAAAGAGCTTAGTTACCTCACAGGAGCCAAGCCCTTGAACATCATCAGGTAGTCTCATGGCTGCAAGATCACCATAAGTGCAGTCTCTTCTGAAATGCAAGATGGGTGGCACAACAAACTGATGAAAATGTGCACCACTTGGGGCCCAACGTTGCTCTCTTGGTGTGATCCATTTGCCAACAATCCATGCCTGCCATTAATTGGTACCAACAATAATTCATGTTAATTAGACTCACAAACAAATGCTCATGTTTTATTGGACCAAAACGTCTTACAGAACTTTATAATTAAGCACTATTATTAAAAGGTGCCTTAAGTTTAAGGGCAACGTACACATATTCTAGGGGTGCAGCAGGATGTGGCAAACAATAATCGCTTACCTTACAATTGCGGGCAGCTTGGTACTTTGTGACTTGGACAAGGTAGTGTTGGCAATCTGCTGGCGCTTCCTTCTGAATCTTTTGAAATCTCTCTGTTGATAGAGTCAGCATCTGGGCCATACATCATTCATTAATTAATAAACCCATGAAAAATTATAGCGATTAATCAATTTCCTAGAAGCACTTAGACTTTTTTTCGAGGTAAATGAGGAAAAAGGAAAAAGGAAAAAATATACTTACAAGGACTCGAACTTTCCTACGGCAAAGGTAGAGGGCAATGGCTCTTCCAAGCTTGGAGGTAGCTCCAGATAGAAACACCTCTTCGACATCCTTCGGGATCTCGTTGAGAATAACAGCTGCAGTCAAGGTGTTCCCATGGACAACTCGAACTCTAAGGTCTGGATGCTTGTTCACAAAGAGTGTTCCACCCCCATTCAGTCCTTCGTTCTACATTAAGAAAATGAACAGTTAAATTAATATTTTTAATTTGAATTTGGTGCCATAACTATAGCCCGACTTTTTTTTTTTTCACTTTCCAAATTTGAGGACTAACAACCTCAACCTCCTACTCATGTCATTCATCATGCCCGCAACTTGTGGGAGGATGTTACCCCTCTTGCTAGGTCAGGTCAAGAACATGAATGACCTAAAGTTTTGGTAACAATAACAATAATTAAATAAAATTAACGACGTTTATGCCACGCTTTTTATCTTCAAAACCATATTCACATTTTTTATATTCGACCAAAACAAATTTCCCATTTTTAATATGTTCAAGTGGCATTTGGTTGGTGCATTGTCGTTTAGGTTTGTCGTTCTTTTTTAGTTTCAAAGCATCCATTCACGAGTCTTAAATGCTAATGTTATGTGCAGCAAAAACCTGTGCATTCTTTTTTGGTGTGGGGTGTTTGGCAGATCAGAAATTTCATTCAGAGAGTTAATATTAGTACAGCCAACAACCAAACTCAGAATTCATCATACTGGATTAAATATTTTTACCTACGAAAGAAAACGGATACCAACCTTATTTAATGCAGCAAGGCTGATGACCTTGACGCCCATCTTGTCAGCTCTAAGGATTGCGTGCTCTATTTGCTTATTGATACCGTCTAGGGCAAATGGTAAAAAGTACTGCAAGGTAAAAAAGCAAAATTTTTTTTATAGAAAAACATTGCATTAATTAAAATCACAAAATCACAAAAAAAAAAAATTTTAAAATTACGAGGGCAAACCTGAAAGCCATATCTAGGCACAGCCCATGTCTGGTGCAAGCGGCCTCTGAGGTTGTAAAAGGTAATTAAAAAAGTTTTAGCCCATGCCCACATTGCCAGCATGGCTGTTATGCTGCAAGGCCAGAAACCCACCAAGAAGAATCTCATGGTGAAGGGCAGTGATGAGAACGATCGGAAAACAAACGGCACGTGCAAAGAAGACGACAGATCCACCACGTGTGCGAGGAAAACGAAATCCGGTGCCCTCCCATTTTTACCTGCAACATTAAGGATGAAAATGTGCAAAGTTTTCAGTGACCTTTCTGTTATTGTCCATGCATTAATAATTTATTAAAGTTGAGAGGCATGCATGGTCAATCTTTGTCAACGAATTATGACCATATTATTTTGGACATCACTTGTAGGACGTATGAATAATGTTCAACCTTCCCATATTGTTTTGTTAACAAGATTTCTTATGATGTCAATGTCACTATGAAAAAAAAAAGGAATGTTTTTTTTGGATGAAAGTAACTTTTAAATTATCCACCTGCATTTAAGCTTATATCTTTGTGTAGTCCCCATGATTTGTTGTTCAGGGTCTTCCCCACTGCATCAAAGAGAGGCATAAAAAGGCAGAAATTGGTGTCCATTTCTGTGTGGTGCAGGCTGTGGTATCTGCAAGACATAAGAAAATGATTTTTAATTTACAAAATTGGTGCATGAAAATTACCATTTTCAAGGTAAACACACCCCAGAATTATAAAAAATTAAAAATTAAAAAAATTCGTTTATTACCTAAAAGTTATCTTTCCATATACAGAAAAAAAGTTTCATTTCCTTCTCTTCTGGAGGCAACATACACTATTTAAAGATGGGTGTGTGTGATTGTGCTTCTTTTTTGGGTTTGAAGGTACAAAAATATGTCATATGAAAGATGAAATTAGTTAAAAGTATGCATTAATTTATATATAATTGTGGGTACATACGTTGGAGTGTAGAGAAGATATCTGAGAAAGGGAGCTTTCTCAAACAGTTTATGAGAAATCACTTCAACATTGGAATGCCCCAAACATCTCAGAAAATCAAAAACCAAAACATATCCGCACATCACGAAGATTGATCCACAACCCATCAGAGTGCTACCAAGAACTGGAATTCCAATAATTGCACTTAAAACCAGATGCTCCAGAAGTGTTGCACTTCCAGCTGAACAAAAACATTAACAAAAATAATTAATAAATTAATCAGTCAAAATAACTGAAGAGAGGAAAAAAAAGAAGAAAAAGATTTATAAGTCGGTGCTCATATTAATGATCTTACCTGTAAAGGGCTGCGGTATTGGAGATGAATGGT
The DNA here is from genome assembly GCA_024362665.1 of Prunus padus. NCBI lineage: Eukaryota > Viridiplantae > Streptophyta > Magnoliopsida > Rosales > Rosaceae > Prunus > Prunus padus. The sequence continues at coordinate 8,613,943 of JANFAM010000020.1, forward strand.
GAAGTGAATGGTAGTTTTCAAAAAAGTAGTTGCCATGGAAACGTCTATGCATCCAGTAATATAAAGGCTCTGAAACTCCCACGTGCAGTACCAGTGTGGAAATAAAGCCGATTGTGTTCCACAAGGGAAGGTTTTGAAGAAATGGAAGCAAATAGCAGGCCGTGGAGGCAATTAGACCTTGGAGAATTATGAAATTATCCCTGCCAATTTTTTTTATATAAATTATATATAAAAAAAAGTAAAAAAATTAGATCCAAAATTAAATTAAACAAATCAATATATAAAAGTGAAATTAATTGATTAATTACCAGTCCCATTCCTTGTCAATCTGCTTGAAATCAACCCCTTGTTGGAGAATCCGACGAGTTCTTGTTAGGAAAAGCATGTTGGTGTAACTACTCCATAGCAGATGAACTATGGCTCTAAGTGCACATATTATGAGAATATGGAGACACCAGCTGTTCATGAGGACCTTGAGGGGATCCTCATGAATTATTGAGTACAAGGCTTTTCCAATCAGAGGTCCAAACAGCAGATACTAATTTCCAAATCCAAAAACAAAACCAGACCCAAATCAGTAACAAGCTATTTAAAGATGCAGAAGATGTACAATTTAACAGAAAACAAATATATTGGATCATGAAGATTAGTTTCTATACCTTGTAGGAGCCTAAGAACTCCCAAGGCCAAGCAGTCAAAGGAGCAGCCATATTTCACCCTACAAAAGCAAATCTTCTCTACAGGTTTCTGATGATCTATAACGAAAATCTGTTTTTCTTTTTCTGATCAAAGGCACACAAAGATGGTTGGAGAGAGATGATAAAGAGCTGGCAGGACTAGCTAGCTGAAGAGAGAAAGATCTCAAGAGAGTTTATCATCACTTGCCTGCACAACTTTAATTAGATGAATCTCTCTCTCTCTCTCTCTCTCTCTCTCTCTCTCTCTCTCGGAAGATATATGTGGTGTTATGTTATGGCACAAAGCTAGTCAACAAAAGCCTTTTTGATTTTCTTTTTCTCCAAACCCCCAAGGGTGAAGGCACTTATATAGATCAAAGAATCAACGGATGCACATCAAAGACAGTTAGGGCTCTTAATCAATCTCTATCTTTTTTCATATACATGTAGCTTTGCTTCTTCCTTGTTCTGCTATATGCCAGCTTTTGGACGGTCACCAGTCACCTCCCCAACTCCTTATAAGGCTCTTGTTGTATTCTATGAACTTCTACGCGTTCTCATTTTCACACCATATGTGATGAAAACTGACCACAGCTGTAGAGTGATGTCCTAATAATCCCACCCCCTAAAATAATCAATGCCTCATATGGTTGGGAGATTGGGAGTGGGCAAGGAGCTTTTGCCCTGTCTGGGTTGTTTTCGTAATTTCCTAATCTGCTGTGACATTTGTTTTCATCATCATTGTTAAAGTAGCGTCAGACCTGAGTTATTAATGAACAATGCTAGCCCCTATTGACATGGGCAGTCTGGTGTTAAAGAACCAAGGGCACCGTTGTTAAATTCCCACGTCATTTATATGTTAGGGCAAAAGTATACCGAAGTTTACCTAATATTTGAATGCCTTAACCCTAATTAATGTACATGTACATTCAACCAAAAAACAGAAAAATTGTACAAGTACATGTACTCTATCGTATACTCAACCTGACCCCAAACACTTCATTTTTCATGCGTGTTCATGTCCTGTTATCGTGTCATTGTACTTGATTGTTCTAGATCTAGTAGAGTGGTCGTGAGGTGCAATATATTGTGTAAGTGTGTGGTAGAAATCATTCTATACATTTCTCACATCAATAATATTTTGACTTCAACAGGTCGATATTGCTTAAGTTTCACTTTCATAGGTGAAATTTGAGAAATGTTCTAATATTTGAAAGAGAAATTCCACTAAATGAAAAATTAATTGATTGATATAAAGTTGTTACGTTGAATCATAAGTATTTGTATCAACTAGCTCTTGATCGAGTGATGATACTTTTCTTATGAACGTTGACACATATCTCATGTTCAAATCCCCTCTTTTCGTTGATAAGAAAAAATAACAAGTATTCGTTCCCAAATATTAATGCTATTTTTTCTTTTATTTACATGGTGATGAACACCAAGAAAGGACGAAATAGTCCGATCGACAGAATAGGAAACACATTAATGCAACTTTCTTGCTTGGAGTAGGTCGTTGACATTAAATATGTGATGGCTTTGCCTAGCTAAGTTTGACTATAAGACTTGATTTGGTTGAAATACTGGCAGGCTTTTTACCATCGCTCCAACTAACCGAAAGGAAAAATTAGACTGGGTAAGTTGTACTGGACCAAACAAAAAGGATTTAGTTGTAAGTAGAATAATTTTGGAGACACAATTCCCACCACTCTAGCAAAGTTTTCGATTAAATGCGAGCCACCGCCCCTGGTTGGCTAAAAATTAATTTTGATGGCTCTGTTCGCAACAATATGGCTTCAGTCGGTTTTGTCATTCGTGATGCGGATGGTCATCTTTTGTTAGCGGGTGCGAAGAATATTGAAGAGTCTACTATGACGGTTGCTTAATGCCTTGCATTTCGAGATGGCTTAGCCTATGCTATTCACAATGGATGGCGTATGATATTTTGGATATGGAGTTGTATGAGAATGGCTAATGAATATATGGACAGACTCAGGATTTTAAAATGAGATGGACTAAATTTACCTTACGTACAAACCTACTAAAAGCATAAATTACTTGACAGTACGAGTGAATTTCATTTATAACAAAAAATACACAAGGAAACATAATGAGCCCCTCAAAATGCATCTAGTACAACCTTAAATAAAAACAACATTAAACTAAAAGAAAAAAGCCGTTAGTTTTCACTACTACAAATATTCAAAAAGACAACGCTAAATACACAACGGTTGGCTCCAAAACCGTTGTAGTTGTTTCTTCTACAACGGTTATTACATAACCGTTGTCAAAAGGGGTTTATAAGCGTTGTGGTTGAGGGTATGTGATTTTTTGATATTATTTCACAACATTTCTACAACGGTTTTCATTGCAACCGTTGTAATTGAACCTTTTAAAAAAAAACACGGAGTGAACAGTGACTCAATATTTTTTCTCAAGGCCCGATAGTTCTCATTGAAACCCTAAAAAACTCGCTTTACCCTTTTTTTCTGTCTCACCATCACTCCCCTCTTCGCCTTGACTTCACCACGGCCAGAGACAGATTTGTCTCTCACGTCTCCCTCTCTCCACCCTCTCTCTCTCTCCTCCCTCTCCCGTCTCTTTCTCTCTCCTCCCTCCTTCTACTTCAGTCAACAAAGGTAACGAAAATAAGTTTAGGGTTACTGATTTGGGTTGGCTGGCGACGGATCTACCTCATCAGTCAAGGTAAGGAAACAAAATTTAGGGTTTCAATGTTTTGGACATATTAATTTATTACATGTACTGATTTGGGTATTAATCTAACCATTTCGATCATCAAAAAAAGAGTTGAGAGATTTAGCTCTTGGCAGATCCAGAAGATGGAAAAGGAGGTTCTAGATCTGGGAATCAAAAGCTGGTTGGATGGGGTGTGAAGACTCGATCTCCAGATTCTCCAGGCTCTTCAACGAAGATCTCGATCTCATGCGCTGAACTCGCTCATCAAACTCAGCGACTCTGTCCGGTCAATGGTCTTCGATTTTGAGGTCGCGATCCGTAAAGACTCGTTTGAGCTTGAAGCCGATTCGATTTATTTGTGAAATTTCTGAGGATATGAGTTTTGTGATTATCTCAAATATTTGATTTGCTTCTTGTTCGATAGAGAGATGAAAGATTCTCCACGCTCTTCAACTATGACACGAAAGATTTGATCTGCAAGCGTGAATGGCTGGTGGAGATCGACGGCCAAATCATCGACATTTTTCGTGCATTATCGTAAGAATTTTGATTCAATGCTTATGTTTGGATTTGGATTCATTAAGGGATTGAATGCCAAATCATCGACATTTCTGTTTTTGGGTTTGATCTCTTTCGTTTTTGCTTTCTCAAAGGTTTTGAGAGTTAAAGCTCTTTATTTCTCTTCCTGTAAAAGCACAAGTCATTTTTTGAATCAAAAGCGCAAAAGCCTTCACCCAGTTTACGCCAAGAGTACAGCTCTTTTTCAAAAAACCCAAAAGCAGAGATTTTGTGATTGTTCTGTTTCAAGGTGAGCCATTTTCTTTATTTCCACTCACCCCATCCAATGCAACGGCCCCCTCCCCTTCTTATTCTTACTCTCACCCTCCCATTTCCTTCGCCCACTCTGAAAACACTGTCTTTGTCTCTCTGACACGCTCTCTCTCGCCTTCGATCTCCTTCCGTCACATTCAGAAAAAGGTCAATTTTCTCACCTTCTCAGTTTTTCTCTTTGATGCAATGTTAGCAAGCGTTTAATCTCTGATTTTTTCTTTTTTCCTTATGATTTCATTGCTGCATTGTTTGGTTTGGGAGTTTTTCACTTTTGTACAGTTTTGGGTTTTAATCACATTTCAATTCGTAGCTTTTTTTCCCCTTTTTTATGTTCAAAATAGCGACCATGGATTGCCCATTTGCGTTTGACGAATTAGTTTGCTTTCCTATACTTGGCAAAAAATGTATAAAAATTTAGTCTTTAAGAAACAATGAACACACAATAAAATAATGAATGAAAAATCATGATTTTTAATCACCCTCCCTTTTTTTTTGAAAACTTGTGCTCGTTATAGATTGTTATCAGTATATTTGGTTATAAGTTTGATGTGTGATGGAGAGCTCATTTAATATGTTCTTTCTAATCTTTTTGTTTTCCTCAAACGTATTGCATTGAGATTTGGTATTGGTGGTACATTTTTTGCCTTTGGCAATTTGGTCCTAGCCAATTTCTCGGATCCTTTCATAATGGGTTTGAATATGATTGTTCATTTATTAGTAAGGGGCATCTTATACCCTGCAAACATTCTTTAAATGAACCATATCTGTTCAATTTCTGTTTTCTGGTCCTCTTTTGTGTTACATCACGCTGTTGTTTGTGTGTCCCTATGTTTTATGGTCCTCTTTTACGTTTCCTGAATTTCTTTCCATTGATTTCAAGCAGTCTCTCATTGGGAAAAATAAAACCTTTTCTTTAACTTTGTTGTGTGTTAGACTCATGCTATCTTGTACATGATCATTGAGTTTTACCATATATACTCATTTGGTAAAGCACGGTTTTTTTTTTCAAATGGGGAAATTGTTGTTGGCCCTGTTGTAACTGCTTGGTGTACCTAGTAGGTAGAAGATGGCAAAAGCTGAGGACATTCAGCCACTCGTGTGTGATAATGGAACGGGAATGGTCAAGGTATTTTTTGGCAGAACTTTAGTTTGACATTGAGATTTTTTGGCAAGAACTTTAGTTTGACATTGAGATGGTTAGAAGATAACAAGTTATCTACATTTGTTACTGACCCGTAACAGTTTGTTTTCCCAAAATATTGGTTGAATATATATATATATTTTTTTCTGACTTTGTTTCTTGCTTGTCATTTTCCATTTCAGATCCTGAAATCATAATTAAGGTTCCAAGGACAAACTTTTTTCCTTAGCCTAATGTAAGTACAACAATTGTACTTTGTTTAAAAACATAACAAAACAATTTTATTGAAACTTCAACCAAGTAGTAAGATGTTGCTTGTGTTGCGGGTTGATGTCTTTGTTGTTAAATTTAAGTCAAGCAACCCGCACACTACCCCCAAATGTCCTCGACTAAAAGCTTCTTCTCAATGGTTGTTTCAATTTCCATAATCTATCATTTTTTTAAGAATATTATTACAGAGTTTCATTGCCAAAAATATGTTGTTCTTGTAATGAATGGAAGCAACAGATGTTGAAATTTTAAACTTTTCAATCTACGAGATAGTTGTAGGGATATGGTTTTTAATACTCATTCTAATCAAAACATCGATTATCACGTCTAGGGCATGTTGTCTTTATTTAAGATGAAAAAAAAGGCCAATAGTCTTGTTATTCTCAATCAATTCCTTCCATTCTATTAACTTATTTTTTCAGTATATGCTGCTTTTATTTTTATTTTTTTAATCTTGTTTCCTAGTTTAGTTTCTTTGAAAAGATAGGATCTATTTTGAATCTTGAGTTTTTCTTTCTGTGTTGCAGCTTTGCAATGTCTTCAAGCCCACATCTAATTCCCCTCTTTCTTTAATTATTTATTTTCGCTGCTCTTCCTGTTTGAACATCACCTTTGCACTCTTACTCTGAATACTTGTTGAGATACAAATAATAGTTGATTGGACAAGAGACTTGATTGTTTATGGCAGCTTGTAATTCAATCTTTGCTTTAGAGGAATGGGCAATGCCATTATACATGATAGAGAGATGAAGTCATTTTCATCTCAGCTTTTGGGAAGATGCAGTCAAAATTATTGTGAACTACATGTCTCCAGCCTGAATTTGTGAAAAATTGAAGGTCAGATACTATGCCTTCTACTGGAGGTAAGTCAATGATGTCCTCAATGCTTGTTGTACTTATGCATATTCCTATCTTACCTTTACTCTGTAATGAAAAATTTGGCATCTGCCTGTCCTAGAGTTGTTCTATGCCTTCTTCACCGGATGAGCATGTTTTAGAGGATCATTTATTGGAGGCTTTGAAGGTAAGAAACGATCTGCAACTAGATTGTTGTGTGTTCTGTCTTCAATGGTCATTCTCTAACTTAATTATGTTGACATTATTTTTTGGATTATTTGCTATTCTAGTTGGATGGTTTGGCTCCAGAAGACCCTGCTGTTATACAGCCTTGTGTAACTGTTTTGCAGAAGCTTAACAATCAAATATACAGTGGGCAAAAGACAGAATTAATACAGGTTAACTTTTATCTATTTTCTAGAAATATGTATTGTATGGTGCTTTAAAATCATATCAGTGAGCTTTTCTTGATAATAAGTTTATATGGGCTTGCGGGAATGATGGAAAAGTATACATTTGGGATGTATTATTATGTAGCTATAATTTAGATGTACATAGCTTAGGCACTGCCTAAAAAGCTAAATGTTCCGACATTACTTTCTTTGGCATTTAATTTTGTTCTCTCTCTCAAAATTAAAGATGTTGATGAAGTGCGGAAGGTGAAAACATGAATGGATATTTAGTTTTCTTTTTTAATTCATGTGTGAAAAGACTACATGTGTGCAACTATTGTTGCTTAAATTAATATCTTGTTCAACTATTTTTGTTTTTTGTGTGTATTGTTTCAGTTGTAGAGGGCTTGCCAACACACACGAGCAGATTGATCAAGTCAGGCATGAGTGAGCAAGTTTTGTGACCATTATGTAGAGCGATAATGTTATGAAATAATTTTTTTTTATTGTGAAAATTGTTGTAGTGTACAATGTACATGCATTGAATTCTAATTGTAAATTGATATTGTGGTATAAATTATTAGCGTGAATTTCCATTAATTTTCATAGTGAATGATTATTTTGGAATTTTGGTAATTTTGTGGGTGTATCAAAACGTCGTTATCTAATGCTATTTTCAACAGTGGTTTTTCATAGAAAACGTTATCTGATGTGATTTTCGAGAATGGTTTTATAAACAATCTAATACTAGTTAGAAAACAACCATTGTGGAAGGTGATAAGCTACAACGGTTGTAAGTAAAAACCATTATGAAAGGTGATAAACTACAACGGTTGTAAGTAAAAAACCGTTATGGAATGTGATAAACTACAATGGTTTTAAGTAAAAACCGTTGTAAAAGGTGATAAACTACAACGGTTTTAAATAAAAACCGTTGTAAAATGTGATAAACCACAACGGTTTTAAATAAAAACCGTTGTAATATGACACTTTTAATAACGGTTTTTATTTAAAACCGTTGTAGTTTATCACATTCTACAACGGTTTTTATTCAAAACCGTTGTTGAAAGTGTCATATTACAACGGTCACTCTTATATACCCATTTTATATATGAGAATTGACAACGGTTTTTCTTAATAACCGTTGTTGAAAGTGACATATTACAACGGTTTTTGACCGTTGTCATAAATGGGTAGAAAAGACGACACTGCTAACCTCAACGGTTTTACACCACTTTCTACAACGGCTAAAAACCGTTGTCTATTAACTTTTTTGTAGTAGTGTTTTCTAATACAAGTGATAGTTTAAAAGGGGAGGAGGTTTCTCACACATATACTAATAAATAATATATTCATACTGATGTTGAGAGATTAATAAAAAAAATATACAAACAATTAATAAATAATTTTGTGAGTAAAAGATTAAGCAAAATTAAAGATTGGTAAATGATTTTGGTGGTGTGGAAATTTTGAAGAAATAGGTGGGTTTTACAGGGAAAATTGAATACTACAAAAACTTTAGAAAAAGAAAGAAAATTGAAGTTGGTATTAATTTTCAAAAGATTGCCATTGGTATTAATTGCACTAATAGTATTGAATCATGCTTGAGTAGTTGGAGCAGCTTCAATGAGTGTGAGTATTACTTTTTAAAAACTAACCGTTGGATGAGCAAGGGTTGGTTGAGTGCATGGGCGTTGATAAGCGAGTAGATACAGCAGTTGCGCTGAGGATAGTGAAGCAGCTCTTGAGTGGGGGCATGTGGGGTGTGCTTGGGTGGGCTGGGGTATTAACGCTGGGCTATAAAAAATCAAATCACCTGGGCTACAGGCCAGGTTAGCATGTGCATAGGTCGGTCCCTGGTTTCTGAAAATAGGGTTTCTCTTTAGCGACGAAGTTACTCTGAATTTGAGCTGGACAGGGATGACTTATGTGCCCAGTACTTCCCGGTTTTGCTTGGCCTTTGTGGGAAACCAAAATGATGCTGACCTAGCGATTTTGGGGAATGTTCAGCAGAAGAGCTTCGACGTTATATATAACGTTGAAGGAGGAAATGTTGGATTTTCTCCCGCAGGATGTGCCTGAGCATGTACATTCAACTATAGCTTTTAGTTAAAACTACTATGTATGTATACATATATGATTGCTTAATTACAACGAAAATTTGATTCAGCTATCTAATATTAAATCATTGTTGACAATGATCAATCTGTATTTTCATATCCCTACTTATTCTGGAATAAAAACTAGGGAACTTTGTCAATGGGGTCTAGCGCAGTGGAAAATGATATTGATATGTAAACTAGTGGTCTCAGGTTCGAACTCACATGGCACCTTGGTAGTGTGTGTGAGAACCGCGGCGTCCTCCTTGTAGTTTAGACTATTTGTCTTAAATAAATTAATAAATTTAACTTTTCCCCTTCAAATTATTTTTTTCTTACTTTGTAACCCATCCTTATTAATCTCTAAATAAAAAAACTAGGGAAAATTAGAATTCCTTTTCCCATTAATTATATTTTTAGATTAAACAGGCTTTTGAATTTGGACTAGAGGGCTTTGAGTTTGATCCACACCAACATTACATAATTAAGATGGTATGCATGCCATTATTTTCCTGTTATTTATTAAAAAATTCTTATTTATTCGTTTCCAAATTTGACCCTTTGCTCATGGGAATGTTTTTTTGGGCACATTAAAACGTTGTGACCTCCTTGATTTCTAATAATGGATTGGATCGCTAAAGTTATCTTCAATTTTTTTTTAAAAAAATTACTAGGGACCAATCATCAAAAAAATTACTAGGGACCTTGATTTCTAATAATGGATTGGATCGCTAAAGTTATCTTCTTTTTTTATTTTAAATTACTATAATAGGTTTAAATGTACCTATGAGTTTTTTGGTGCGTTTGTTTTTACAGTAATGCAGGGCACCAACTAGTTTACTAACATTTCATTACCAACTGATGTGGCATATGACATGGCAATCCATTTCACTTGCCACATCATCTATTTTAACTTGCTTTAATTTTTTTTAAAATCTTTTATCAACTCAATTTTCTAATTAGCTTTTGAGTCCTACTCAAGATCCACATGCAACAACTTCCTCCATCGTCACACCGATGCGACTGCTATTGTATATCACCATCACCAGGCCCGATCATGAAACTTGAAACTAACCATTCAGAGCCGCAAAACCTCCATTGACTTTCGATGATATGCAATCAACTCATTATTCTTCAAATGTATTAATTGTGATAGCAAATTTTTGCCTGGCTGAAATAAATGAAGAACTTCACTCCACTTTAAATTATCTTAAAAAATTTCCTGCAAAACATCAGTGTGGTGTTTGACCAAAGGCACTCCGATGCTTACGTCAAAAAAATAATCTCAGGGAGATAGGTATTTTTCATGAAAGGTGTAGGAGAATTTTCTCAGAGAGAGAGAGAGAGAGAGAGAGAGAGAGAGAGAGAGAGAGAGAGAGAGAGAGAGAGAGAGAGAGAGAGAGAGAGAGAGAGGGAGAGGTGTGTGAGTTGCTCCTCCTCTCTAGCCAAAATCGAATTAGGGTTTGGAATTCTAGGCTTGAGTTTCGAATTACCTCATTTGGTGAATATCCTTGGCTATATATAGGAGAAATATCATGTAGCCACCTTGGAATAAATGATCAAACTGATGCTTCTACGCCAAAGAAGAGAGAGAGAGAAGGCACGAAAGCTGGCCGAGAAGAGAGGCCCGACCATGGATAGACGTAACCTTTGGCATGAGATTTATCAACTAAGCCTGGCTATTTGCACCCCTTGGCTTAAGGTGGCGTTAAGCTTACCCACTCCGTTGTCTTAGCATGAATAATTATTCCTTTATGAAAGGAATTATCCCCTTTTCTCAAGGAGATGGAGGATATTTTGGAGATTGAATGCAATGAGGATCTCTTGATTTGTGGAGATATTATCTACTTTATGCCCGTTAATAGGCTAATTAAATGAGGATTTAATCAACATAATTCATGTGACCTAGGGCAAGTTTGACTTTTGTTCTTATTTCCACATGGCATCACCGGAGTAGTCGCAGAAATATTGGCTCCCACGAATGCCCCCAGCTTATGCATGTCACGTATGGGGCATGTACGTAGGAGATATAATAATTGGGCTTTTTGTATTCTTTAAATCTCATGTAAAGAAAGGATCTTTAAATTCATTCTTGATGTTGGACTCCTTACAAAGAAATGATATGGGAATTCCTTCTTGACCAAGAATTCCTAAGGGATATAAAGACCCTTGCTCTTCTTCTTGTTTTCGCTTCCACTATTTAATTTCTTCTTCTTTCTGGCTTGCGGCAAGGACAAGAGACAAAGGAGTCGAACGTTGTACTTTGAGGACAAAGGAGTCGAACGTTGTACTTTGGAAGAAGAGACGACATTTATCTTGTCAACCATGGCCGACCTAAGATGCCATTGTAAGAAGAGGTTGTCTCGATGATCATGAAGCTCTGTGTGCTGATCACAAGTGGAGAATAGACATCTAGAACTATTGTGCCCACAGTAATCAAAGTTGATCCGTTGAAGCCTGTTAATGGTCTAGCGGACTTGATGATCAAACTTTCCAGGCCCATCTGCTGGACAACTAACATTTGCATTATGTTGCTGCATTGTCTTCATCTACATGAATTCAGTCAAACATAGCAGAACAGTGAAGAAGACCACACAACAACCAAAGTAAATAAACATAGGTTGAGAAGCTAATTTGATGTTTTTTCCCGTTTCTCAAGGTGAAAATCTCAGTTATTTTCAGTCCTAACTAATTCAACATGTCAAGGTCTTCTTATGGAGGGAGCTTTGATTAAAGGTTTTTTTAAATTATGTATTTGAGGGGGTATTTTAATGAGGCCTATCTCACATTGTATTTTAATAATTCAAAATTTTTCAGTCTACATTAATAAATTATTTTTTGCAAAAATCACTCAAATTGGAAGGCTGTAAGAACATGTCTAATGCAAGTGCAAGGGCAAGGGGCAAGGGGCTGTTTTAGCCCCTCAAAATGGTACAACAAAATATAGCCTCTTAAATTTTTTGTGATTCTTGTGGTGAGGAGCTAGGGGCTAAAACTCAAAACTTATTCTTTTAGTTTATTATTATTTTATTGGTGATAACTTATTTTTTCATCTTCATTGTGAAATGATAAGAAAAGATATCAAGTGTTGGATTTTGAAGTATAGAGATGAGTTTATGTGAGACGAAGATGAAGAAAGCCTATTTATTTAGGTTTGAATGTAGAAATAGAGAAAGAATAAACAAGTAAAAATGTTTGGAGTATATAAAAAAAGCGGTAAAACAAGGTTGAACTAAAAAAAAAAAACCTAAAAAGCCTAACAACTAGCTGTTCCATTCCATTGTCATTGAGGGCGCCACATGGCAACTTCTCATAGGCTATTGCATTTGGAAAAGTCAGCTTTTGCTACGCCCTTTTTTTTTAAAGCTGACCGTGTGACCCACACTTGTCCAGGCTAGCACTTGGGCAAAACCAGCCCCTCATCTTGTCTTAGGCCAAACTGGACTAGGCCAAACACATGCATTAGAAAGTGTCTTTTTTCAATTGAGGCCAGATCTGGACCTAGCCCAGGTCAGATGAATCCCATTAGACAAGCTCTAATCATTTGATTAATGATAGTCATTTTATTGTTTATATGAAATCATTGTGTTCTTGTTGTTTCATCACACAAGTGGTTTACAGTTTGTCAAATTTATGTTTAAAGATTATCTGTGAATGAAGATTTGAAATATATAGAGATAGTTCATATAATTGAAATAGGATGCAAAGTATAATTGAAATATAATGGAAAGTGGATCCAACTAGATGTCTATCAAATAACCTTTTGAGAAATTGAGAGACCCCTGATTAGAAAGAGACTCTTGTCTCATCCCTTAGTTTTTTCATTTTTGATAAATGCAATATTTTTAATTATTTTAATGTGTGAGGAGGAGGGGGTTCAAACTCGGGTGCAAAAACACACTATGAGCCAACTAGCCTAATTCACATTTGCTCTCCAGCATTTTTAATGAAACTTTAGTGGGGCTGGGGTTGAATGGGACTTCATCATCTACATCAGCGTAGTTATCTTCATCAACCTTAATTATCTCCATCAACTTAATCATGTCTGTCATCATAGGCTATGTCTTCTTCATGTGCATAAAAGAAAATTTAACTTCTATTTTGTACTTTTATTTTTCCCAGTCAGTGTTTTTTATTATAATGAGAGGGAGCTGCTGTATTTTAAAAGAAAGGAGTACATGATGATCATTTTGCACTCATTCCTTACTTTTATTTTTTAAATCTCATTTTATTTATGCAAATTTCAATAACGCTCTTTATGAAAAATTCTATAAAAAATTAAATAAAAGTAAGAAAATGAGTGAATGATAGCTATTTTGCACTTTGTCAATAAAAGTAATTAAGATTAGGATTGATTGAGTTTTCATTCCGTCCATTGTAAAAAAGAAAAAAAAAGGAGGTTGAATAAAATCTCTTGTCAAATATTGATAAGAGAAAGAAACTTAAAATAGCCATAACAAAATCCATAGGGAATTCAAACTGAAAAACTAGTAAGAAATTATAGTAAGTCCAAATTTAGGGATAGTGAAAATGACAAGCCATGTTACAAGCGGTTGCGTTTTGGCCACAATTGAGCTGATTTTTCAGCTCAAGGAACACGAGAATCACAAGTACTTAGTTTAATCATAATAGTCAAGGTAACTTTTGTGGCAGAAGTGGTTCTTCCAGATCAATTTTACAGCTCGTCTTCTCTGAAGAGTCATCAATGAAGACTTCTATTGTTTTCGGCTGATCAGAAGGCTGTTCCGAATCTACCTCTTGTTTCATCTTTTGGGGGTCTTTGGCTTTGCCCCATATCACAACATATAAGCCAATTATCACAGCAATAGCACCCACCAAGCTGAGTGAACCAAAGGAGGAAACTTTCTTGATAATTGAAGGATACGTTTGAAAATTAAATATAGCTGAAATTGTGAAAAAAAAGACATTGATAATATATTACCTTCCCAGATATAATTCTTCATGTAGAAACAGACCAGCTACAATGGTCGTAATAACTGTACACAGGGGGCTGAACATGGCAACGTAGAGTGGACCTTTTTCTGATATACACCAGGTTTGTATGAAAAGGGACACAGCAGCATAAAATCCCTATTAAGTTAAAAGTTCCAAATGCAGCCATGTAGATGAGAACCTCAAATTAGTACTTGTTAGTACATTTAATTTAAACAGATGTTCAAGTGCGGACGTGAGCACGTTCGGCAGTGAGAGGTCAGGTGCCCGACCATATATTTTTGATTGATTTGCAGACTGTGAGAGGCCGACGGCCCTTTTATATAGTGCCGAACCAGTCTTTCACAGTCCGCACTTGAACTTGAACTGACATGTTTACTCAAGTACCTAGAAAATCCACACTAAAGATTTCTATTATTTTAACAAAAAGAAAAAGTTTGGAGAACTGGCTACTTACTGCATATACTAAACTTCCAAGTTCAAGAGCTGAATGCAGATGCCATACTTGTAGGTCATGCTCCAAAACAAGACAAACTATTGCTGATTGTATAGTTGCCAAGAAAGACATCCAAAAAGCTGAATATAGGTGGTCTGGACAACATGCTGAAACTGGGACCTATTTGCAAATTGAACACAATTCTGTATAATTTTGATTGCTTGAATTATATATCATGAATCAGAAGTTGGTGAGAATTACCTGCAGAATCACCCAAGTTGACGCAAAAACACTGTATAAAAATAGAAATAGACAACCCAGCTTCAAATTCTCACCCGCCATGTCAAAGAGAGATTTTGAGGGTTCAAACTCTGTGTTCAATAACTTTGTGCCTTTGATAAATGTCATGTAAATGGCTCCCCCAACACAGATGATTGTCCCTACAATCCTGGCATTACTTCTCACGCTTCTCAGATTAACTTTCTCGAATCTACAATAGAATAAAACAAATTCAGATCAAGTTCAGTCACTAATTTCTAACTTCTTGGCATAAATAACCTCGCTAACTTAATTTGACCAAAAAAAAAAAAACCTTGCTTACTTAATTTGCTTTCAATTATTTTATTTAAAGTTTCTGTTAGAATCATGATTAGCTAGAAAACTCCAAATATGTTAACTGTGGGGCCACTACATGAATTTCTGTTTCAATAGTTTCCTGAATGTGCTACAAAACCTTAGAATGGTATAGAACTACATGTCGGTCGGGAGGCCTACGTACATGTGGCTCTGTGTAAGCTATTAATCAATTTATATTAGGTAAATGCTAGGGAGACTACATTTATAGACCATCTTGTGTTTATGATAGAGCTGAGACTCATTGCATTTGGTGGGCTCCATTTATGTTAGAAATGTGATATATAAATGTGTCATACGTAAGTTGAATATGGCATAATTTTAAGAAACAAATAATAAATTAAAAAATGGTTACTAAGGTAATAACTCAATTTAGCCGATTTATTGTTATGAGTTGTAGTACAAACACAGAGTTTAATGTGCGCTTACCCAACAACTGTGGCCAGTACAAAGGTGATTGCAGGAATAAGATTAGCCATTGCACTTGCTATTGTTGAAGAGGCTAAATATAGGCCCTCAAAGTAAGCATTCTGATTTGCAGTCACTCTGCGTATGAAAAATTATGTCACTGATTTTCAGCATCATAAGCTCCACAACAAATCCTAGTTATACGAGTCACTAGCAACTCTAAAACAAGATAATAAATCGTTAGATACTTTACCCGATAAGAGAGGACAGAAATATTAAACAAAAGCCCTTTAATCCCAAGGAAGCTCTGCATGGATTTCTCCTGCCAAAAAAATCAAGTATATACATGAGAGAGAGAGAGAGAGAGAGAGAGAGAGAGAGAGAGAGGACGAAATTACGATTTGGCGAAGCAAGCAAAAGGAGCCAGGAGCAAACTGCCTATAGCTTGCCTGTAGACCACAAACACCCTGGGGCTCGTTCCTTGTACCAAAGCAACTCTAGTGAATAGAGTCAGCCCTGCATAGATGCTTTGCATTCCGATCATAGCCACCACCGCCTTGTAACCCTCCATCCCACCCATGCTTTTTACCTGCAAAAACCTTTACACCAAAGTGCTCATTGATAAAACTACTTTTCCATCATATATATAAGGCAAAACGTCACTTGTAGTCCCTGTGGTTTTCAACTTTTACCACTAAGGTCCCTGTGGTTTCAATTTCGTCACTTTTGCCACTGTGGTTTAGGATTCCAAGCAATTTCAGTCCAATTCTCAATTTCCGTCAGATTCCGTTATGTCTTAAACTCCTGCCGTTAGTTGTTGAATAAGCTCACAAAAGACAATAAACACAAGCGGTGAAAATATCCAAACAATATACGGTCTTACGCAGTGCACGCCAGACTTATCAGAGCAAGAGTGCAATGATTGCTTAATTGGTGCTTTTGGAAATTTGTGTAGTAATTGGAAAATAGGTGGGAGAGTTATCAGACCCAGCTTACGGCTACATTAACATTTCAGCTGTCAAGCCACTGCCACCATTATCATCACCACCAATATCTTCTCCTCCGCCTTCAACAACCAGGAATTCAGAAGGTTTCCGAGTCTGAATTTTTGCAGTGCATATATGTATATATGCAGAATGTTTTTATTATAGAAGATTTGGTGATTTTTGCAGGATCCAACAGATCTCAGAATGTCGTGATTATTGTTGTGTCAATCGTTGTTTCTCTGCTACTAATTATATCCATCTGCATTTGTTTAAGAGTGAGGAAGACAAAGGGAAAGCTTGAAATACTTCCAGGTACTGGAACAAAGTGAACTCTAGTGAACATCAAAATTCCATTTGATTTGCTGAAGCTTAATTTTTCTGAAATTGTTCCTCAGCCGAAGATGTAGATGAGATTGGAAATGCAGAATCCTTGCAAATGGCATGAAGACAATCCTCTCTAAAAATCCTCAATTTTTTTTAGTGTATATTACAATGGAAGCAGAAAACGTGATTGCTTTGGGATTGTCTTTTGTGAGGATTTTACCTTCATGCCCTTTTACTTATTCAACAACTAACAGCAGGAGTTTAAGACATAACGGAATCTGACGGAAATTGAGAATTGGACTGAAATTGCTTGGAATCCTAAACCACAGTGGCAAAAGTGACGAAATTGAAACCACAGGGACCTTAGTGGTAAAAGTTGAAAATCACAGGGACTACAAGTGACGTTTTGCCTATATATAAATGAGTATTGTATCTACCTAATACAGGTCTATCCCACATACATTAGTGGGGTCCACTTCTATTAAAAAGGTGGTCGACAAATATATAAATTTGCAATATGCATGCATGTGGCATTAAAGTCCATTTCGAACTATAATATTAATTACAGAAAGCTAGACTGTAATGCTTACATAATTTCGAACTTATACTATTTGTGGTGTAAAATCAAATATTGACTCAGTTCTTCGGCCTATATCCATTTCATCTTCATATAATACCCTTCTTTATTACACACGGGTTGTTTCTTTTTTTGGTATTTCCTTTATGAGCATATTGCTAGTAATGTATATCATTTAAAATTCAAAACAGATTTGCATTTAAATATTTGAATTTCTAATATGGAGAAATTGCAGTTATTATTTCTTCCAACTCAGAGTATAAGAAAAAGAAAGTTTTTGAAATAATGCCCATTCAGTCGTTCAATTAACATGGCCACAATTAAATAAATTAGTTAAAAATTAATAGAGTCGAGACAGTGTCCCTTCTGTGTCTGGTTAGGGTTTAGGAAATAGGGTTTTGGTCTGCCGTCGCAACCTTCTGTGTGGAGTGGGCATTGGTTTGGCAGCCCAGGTTTCTCATCGTCTGCGTGGTGTGATGGAGTTGGGTTTCTCATCGTCTGAGGGGTTTCTCATCGTTTAGTGGTGGAGTTGGTGCTGGTTTGGTTGACGCGGTTTGAATTTTTCATCTCAGGGTTTGGTTTGGTCGCCTGGATTTGAGTTTCTTCTCAAAGTCTTGGCTGCGGGTTGCCTTTTTTCTGAGGCTAATGGATCCCATCAATGGGATTACACAGGGGCTTACCAGATCTCTTGCGATCTCGAATGCAGAGGCTGTCGAAGTTGTTGGTCTTGATGATCTCAATGGCCTAAAAGCGACTCGCTTTCTCTTGGTGGGGCGATTGCTGATGACTAAAGACTATCACAAGGATTCTTTGGTGGGCACGTTGAAGCGTATTTTGCATACATGGGAGGAGTTCTCTTCTGTTACCTTGGAGGATTCTAAACGTCTTATATTTTCTTTCAAAAGTGATCTCGATCGTAAGAGGGTGATGAGGGGATCGCCATGGACTTTTGATAAAGCTTTATTGTTATTGTCGATAGTGTTGATCCCCATACTGTTTCACTGGACTTACAAAATTTCTGAGTTAGGCAGCAATTGGAGAAAAAATTGGGAATTTTATGGGGACCTTTGTTATGGTAAATAAGGGACTTAATGGTGATGGTTTGGGGAGTTTCCTACGCATTCGAGTGGGTTTAAAGGTGACGGAACCTTTGAAACATTGTATTACTCTGAGAGTTGTACCGAATGAACTTGCCAAACCCTACGAAATAGAATATGAAAGAATTCCTTTTTTGTCTATTTTGCGGTAGGTTAGATCACGTCGGGTCTGGGTGTGAATTCAAATATTCGGGAGTTATTGACAAAGAGCAATATTGGGGGTGGAAGACGTCGATAAGGACGTCTTTCATATTCGAGTTCCAAATGGTTTGACAGGAAGAAGCTTGGGTCTGCGTGAGGAGTTGCATAGCCATGAGGTGGCTTCAGAGAGTCATGTTTCACCTGTAGGGACTGTTAGTTCACACTATGTGGCCTTCGCTCCTCAAAAGGATATCTCATTGGGGGTTAAGATGATACTGTGCACAGAGTCTCTGAGTGGTCCCTCTCCAAGAAGAGAAGGTTGACATCTGATTGTGTCCGGGAATGACCTCATTATGGAGAATCTGATGTTACTGATGTGCTTTGTGATATTTCTATGACGATAAGTTTGGGATTGAGCTGCGGGAAGGAGATTCTACGGCCTAAACTAAAGAGGTGGTACCGGATAACATGCCAGATGAATGTACTGGTCATACACATAATGTGAACTCCCTTCCCCTAGTTGTCATGAAGGTTCTTCATCTGGAAAAAGAGGGTTCAAGAGGAGGAGGGCGGTACGTTCTCAAGTTTGTTCAAAAATGAAGGGTGTGGGGCAACGAGGTAATTCTGTTGGGAAGGCTACAATGGATGGTATAGCTAGCAAATCCGTGATGGGTCCTGGGGACTGGGCACATCACGAGAAATGACGATCCTTTGTTAGAATGTGCGTGGTTTGGGCAATTCAAGTACATTCCGAGCTCTAAGGTTCTTCCTTAGAGCTAAACAACCCCGTGTTATTTTTCTGATGGAGACTAAGAAGACGACGCGTCAAATGGAGGTAGTGCAAAGACAGTTAGGAATGAAAGGGTGTTTTAGTGTGGGTTGGAATGTCTGGAGGTTTGGCTATACTTTAGCAGGATAGGGTTACTGTTTCCCTTTGGTCCTACTCAAAAGGTCATATTGATGTCTTTATTAAAGGGGTGGAGCTAATAAGATTCAGGTTTACGGGGTTTTATGGTCATCCTGAAATGAATCTTTGAAAGCATTCTTGGGTGCTATTGCGCAAGTTGGGTGGAAATGGCAGTGGACCGTGGGTAATTGGTGGAAATTTTAATTAGATCCTCCAAGCAAGAGAATACTGGGGAAGAAGGTTTAGACCTATGCATAGATGAGTGAGTTTGGCGAGGCTCTTGATGATTGTGGCTTAAAGGTGATCAAGTATACAGGGTACAAGTTTACATGGACAAATAGATGGCAAGGTGAAAGGAATGTAAAGCTCCGGTTAGATAGGGTAATGGCTAATGATGAGATGTTGCTAGCTTTTCCGGATATGCGTACTCATAATATTAATTCCTTTGTGTCTGACCATTTACCTATTTTACTTATCTTTGGAGTGAGTAATACGGAAGGAGACATCGGCGTTTTATGTTTGAAAAGATGTGGACTACTATTGATGGTTGTTAGGAAACAATAACAAGTGGTTGACAAGATTATGTCATGTAAGACTTCTCTACAGTCTTGGAACATGGAAAAGGTTGGACTTATTCCCAGGTAAATTCGGGGTGTGCAAGATAAGTTAGACGATGTATAGGGTCGTGACTTGACCCCACTTGCCACCCAATATCAGCGTCAGTTGACTAATGAGCTAGATGTTTTGCTGGAGTGAAAGGAAACTTTGTGGCAAGAATACCAAATTTTTCCATGCTCATGCAAAGCTTAGGGGGCGCATGAAGTAATTTGAAGGGGAAAAGTCAAATTTATTATTTTATTTAATACAAATAGTCTAAACTACAAGGAGGACGCCGCGGTTCTCACACACACTACCAAGGTGTCATGGGAGTTCAAACCTAAGATCACTGGTTTACATATCAATACCATTTTCCATTGGGCTAGACCCCATTGACAATGTTCCCTAGTTTTTATTCCAGAATAAATAGGGATATGAAAATACCGATTGATCATTGTCAACAATGATTTAACATTAGATAGCATAATAAAATTTTCCTTGTAATTAAGCAATCATATATATATACACACACACGTAGTACTTTTAACTAGAAGCTATAGTTGAATGTACATGCTCAGGCACATCCTAAGGGAGAAAATCCAACATTTCCTCCTTCAACATTATATATAACGTTGAAGCTCTTCTACTGAACATTCCCCAAAATCTCTAGGTCAATATCATTCTGGTTTCCCACAAAGGCCAAGCAAAAACGGGAAGTACTGGGCGCATAAATCATCCCCATTTTCGGAAACGACATTTTTTTGTAGCCACTAAGATTGTATCATGTATGCATTCTCTCAAACAGTGGAGCTAACGGATAACGTTTCATCACTACCCGAAACACGTTGCGCAAAACGATGTACGCCGTTGGGGGCAACCACGTTAGGATTGTCCCCGAGTCAATTATCGTCCATGAATATGAGAAAACTGTGGCCTGAATGAGCAATGCGTGTCCACGAAAACTGATACCTGTCATGTTAAGGCCATAAAATAATGGGTTTCCAGAGATGGAGGAGAGGGGTGTGAACTTTATCTGTTAGTTTATGGGAGAAGAGGTTTAGGGAATGGTTGGTTTAGTGTTTAGGACAATAGCTTAACTTGGAATGGAAAACTTTAGAAAGAGTAACAAAGTAGTTTTATTTTATTGATTGAAGTAGGAAAGGTACAAGGCTTGGATACTTGAGTTGGTTGATTACTTGTGTTAGATAGCTGTAATTTTCAGCTTTTAGCTTACATTTTTGTCAAGGTAACAAGCCTATATATAGGAGAACTAACAGACATAAGCTTAGTCGGTGAGTTTAGCACTTTGAATATTTTAAAGCACACTTTGATCTCAGATTTTTTTGTATTCACCGACTTTGCTAAGTCGGTTTGCACATTCACCAATATTCTCAACTTTTCTATATTATTCAATGCACAAGTGTGCATTACTTTTTAACATTTATGTTGCTGTAAAACCTAGCTTCGTCTTTGTTGAAGGTAAGATAACCGGTGGAACTTGAGGTCGAGGGTAGACAGTAGGAGAAAAACTTGCCATACTTGTCCACGGTTTGTTCCAGAAAGGACATGTTGGTGCGGCCAAGGCCAAGCAAACCAGCTTCGCCTTTAGGCCAAGTAAGCCTGTTATTATAGCTGCACCCAAAGAGGAACCCATCTAGCATGTGTGTTGGCGTTAATGTGAGCTTTTCTTTGGACAAGAATCCGGTGGTGAAGAACTCATCTAAGTATCGAATGTCGAATGTGCAGGCGGGTATTGTCGAGTTTGTGCAACCACGTACAACACCGGTGGCTGGGACGAGTTAATTGCACAATGGGGAATCACAGGAAATGTTGACATAGGAAGTCGAGTTGGAGGGGTCGAAGATGGGCTCCCTCTACTCGAAACAAGGAGTACATGGCAGGCATTGAGTCCAAGTGAGATCGCTTCCTGTGTCAATTCTGAGTGAAATTTGCTTCTCAGGTGTGCCTGGGCCTACTATCACGATGTAGATGCCGGAACTAAAGTTGTTACTTAACTTGGTTGGTATGGTGGTCAATGACGAATCCAGGAATCTTACCTCATAGGGTCATAGTGTAAAAGGTAGTGGATGCGACAGTAGGATTTTGGCGGTGACCACAATGGAGGAGATGGGGGTTAAGGGTTTCGGGGGGAGATTGAGGAGAAATAGATATGGGGTTTGGAGTAGATGGATGTCGTGATTTTATCTAATAATCCGATTATGTTCCGAATTTGTTAGCGAAACAAATCTGAATTTGGCTATATCCGATCCGATAATAAACCGATATGTTTTGATATAATATAGTATTTATTTAATTTTTATAATAAAATATATTGATAGATTAATCTGTTTACTTTTTATATTTTAAATCCAATGTTTTAATAGCCCAATTGATATTCAAATCCCTAAACCAAACTTAACCCCTAAGTCTAAAGCCAACTTTACCCCTAAGTCTATAACCCTACCTCTCTTCCACTCAATCCTATCATTCTTCTCTCACTTTAGCCGCCTCCATCTTTAAAAAATAAAAATAAAAATAAAAAACTTCTCTCTCTCTCTCTCTCAACGTTCCTCCTCTTCATAGCTACCTCTTTCTTCTCTGTCTCTATCCTTCTTGACAGAGTTTGAAACGAAAAGTAAGAGTGAAGGAACACAAGAAGAGTGCTCTTCTTCTTCTTCTTCCTCAGGTGCGCAGCACTGCCTCTTCTTCCTCTCAGGCAAACCAGTGAGCAGTTGGAGGTAGTTCAGAGTGGTCGTTCAACCGACTCAAGTGGACCTCCAAGCCTATTTCCATGACTTCTATGGGGTCGTGGGGTCGTTCGACCCCAGTAACCCCACTGTGGGTCCGTCATTGATGGTGGTGGACTCCAATTGGTTTAGGTCGTCTGTGTTGAATTTCTTGGAGTTAAGCCTGGGCTCCATCTTGTTGAAGGATTTGAGCGTGAGTGGGAGTATTTTCTTTGTGTAATTGGTTGTGTTGAGAGCATAGGCCATACTTGTGTACCACTTTCAGTGCTGATGCCTTCTGGCTATGGACACCTGAATATGATATTTCAAGCTGAAAATTATTATTTATACACACACATTTACATTTTTGTATCTCTAGGAAAACAATTTAATCATGTGTTTCTGTCATTCTTTGGAATGATTAGCATGCTTATTTCGTGAACCAAGTATAAATTTAGATTCCATGGTTAGGGAGTCGGAATGTCGACCGACAGTAAACCATAAGCAAGCTGACTTCATTAATAGAAACTAACATTCATGGCACATGATTAGGTGCTCAAAAGCACTACTATTTGATAACAGTGTAATAAGCTGACATGTGTCCTTGCTGATGTGGCAAGTCTGTTAGTACTTCACGTGCTTATTAGTGTGTTAGTTTGATTAGTTAGTTTGTTAAGCAGGTTAGCTTAGTGAAGAAGTAAATCTCAGCTATATAAGCATGTGTGTAAGTTCATTTTAATATAATGAAAACAGAGATACTTCAGAGCAATATACAGAGATTCAGTTTTATTTCTTTTTCTAAACCTAGATCTAGAATCATTGATTCAGCCATGGTTATCATGGTATCAGAGCTTCGGCTCGTTGATTCCTGGTAGTCTTCGCTTCCGCTCCACAATATCCAAAGCTAGATCTACTGTGTCCACCAAAGCTCGTATTTCAGTTCTTCTCCTCACCATGGTGAATCGATGGCTCTGTGCATGTCTTTCCAGTTTGCTGATATTTTTGGCGTTTCTGCAAGTGTTCTTCGCAAATCTTCTTCGTGTGCTCTTCTTTGTGACTTGGTGATACTTGCATCTCTGGTATGCCGCTTTCATCTTCAATTTTGATTAAGTCTGACATATTGCGATTCGAGCATGGATCTGATTTCTTGAAGCACAAATCTATTTTTCTCTAAATTTCTGAAGCACGAAGCACTTTTCAAAGTTTAATTCAAGCACGAAGCTAGTTTTGTTTCAAGATCTGAATAATCTGTCCTTATTGATTGAAGCAAGTCTGACTTGTTGAATCACAAATCTGAATTGTTGAAGCACAAAGCATTCTTTGATTTCTGATTGCGTGAAGCATATATTGTTGAAGCACAAAGCACTATGACTTTCTCTGTTCCAAAAATTGACGGTCTCTTAGGCGTTCTCACTATTCGTCTTAATGATGATAATTTTGTCAAATGGAATTATCAATTACAATCTGTCCTCCAAGGATATGATCTCTATGGTCACTTAGATGGCACCTCTGTGTGTCCACCGAAGTATGTTGTTACTGAATCTGAGGGGGTAACCACTGAGCTTACTGAGGACTATCGTCATTGGCTTCAACTAGATAAGGCTTTGCTTAGTCTACTCATTGCTACGTTATCTGATGATGCCATTGAATATGTGGTTGGATGTAAGTCTGCACGAGAAGCTTGGTTGAGTCTCACTGATCGTTATTCCTCTGTCTCAAGAGCTCGAGTTAATCAACTTAAAACTGAGTTCTATACCATTCACAAAGGTGGAGATTCTATAGACAAGTTTTTGCTTCGATTGAAGCATATTCGAGATCAACTCTCTGTAGCCAGTATCAAGCTCTCAGATGATGATATCATCATTGCTGCTTTGAATGGCTTACCACCTGAGTTTGACATCATTAAGACTGTCTTAGTGGCTCGTGACACACCAATCTCTCTTAAAGATTTTCGAGCTTATCTTTTATCTGCTGAGAAAAATATTGAGTCACGAATGACTGCTATGCATCATAATCTGACTGGTTTGTTCAGTGTTGAAAGTGGATCATCATCTCAATCTTCTGCTCGACATCAACTTAATGCATCCACTGGAGGGACTATAATTGCTCATCCACAGTCCTCTTATTCTTCTGGTGTGGGATTTCATGGTTTTAAACCTCCTATGTCTTCATCTACTTCCCTGCCCTCTGTGCAATCACCATCACCACCTCAGCCTTTTCACTCTACTGGCTCTTCTAGAGGAAAGGGGAATGGTGGACAGTTTTCTCCTAATAATCGAGGTCACTTTGCACCAAGGTTTTCTTCCAACTCCAGACATCAGCCCATACCAGAATGTCAGATCTGTAATAAGAGAGGTCATACAGCTCCCAATTGCTTTTATCGTATTCCAGAAGGTTCTTCTTCTCCTGTGCTTGAATGCCAAATATGCGGGAAGAAAGGTCATATTGCATTGAACTGTTATCACAGATCAAATTTTGCTTATCAAGGCACTCCACCACCACAGTCTTTGCAAACACAATCTCTGCAGGCTATGACTGCCAATGTCTCTCCCATATTCACTCCTACTGACTTATGGATAGCTGATAGTGGAGCATCTCATCATATGACTCCAAATCTTCATAATTTGCAAGCTTCAGCTCCTTATCAATCTGATGAACAGATTACTGTTGGCAATGGCGAAGGTCTGTGCATTAATCATGTTGGCTCTTCAGATCTCACTGCTTTACCAGGCACATTACATTTAAAAACTATCTATCATGTCCCTAAGCTTGCAGCCAATCTACTCTCTGTGTATCAACTCTGTCATGATAACAACTGCAGAGTTATTTTTGATGAGCATCACATCTTTGTGCAAGACAAGCAGACCAACACCCTGCTGTACCAAGGTCAGAGTAACAAAGGCCTCTATTCCATACCTCAGTTTCTTCCATCTACATCACCATTGCTCAAGTCTGTTTCTTCAGTTGACAATAAAGCCTCATCACCAGTTTCTTTTCCTCAGCAAGTTAAGAATCAAGCATTTGTTCTTTCATCCGGATCACAAGCTTTGCTTGGTCAGCAAGTGAAGACCAAACTGTGGCATCTTAGACTGGGACATGTCACCAATGACATTCTTCAACATATGCTTAAAGATTCTCACATTACTGTTCCTGCAAATTCCATTTCTTCACTATGTGAAGCTTGTTTACAAGGCAAAATGCATAAATTGCCTTTTCCATCTTCTCCTACCTTCTCTTCCAAACCGTTTTCCAAACTACATTCAGATGTATGGGGGCCTTCAGCTTGTACTGCTTTGGGAGGCTATAGATATTATCTTACTTTCATTGATGATTGTACACGGTTCATGTGGGTGTTTCCCTTAATAAATAAATCAGATGTTTTCTCCGTCTTCAGCAAGTTTTTTGCATATATTGTCAATCACTATCATGCTCAAGTTCAGTTTTTTCAATCAGATGGAGGAGGCGAATATACTAGTAGAGTATTCCAAGAATTTTTAGCTTCTAAGGGCATTGTTCATCAGCTTTCTTGTCCTTATACCCCTCAGCAAAATGGAGTTGCTGAGAGGAAGAATAGACATATCATTGAGACAGCTCTTGCCCTTCTAACTACAGCCAGCCTTCCTCTTCAGTTTTGGTATTATGCTGTCACACATGCCACGTTTCTAATCAATAGAATGCCAAGTCGAGTGTTGCAAATGCATTCTCCATATTCCAAGTTACATGGCACTTTACCTGATTTGCTCTCTCTTAGAGTCTTTGGTTCAGCAGTCTTTCCATTGCTCAGACCATTTAATATGCACAAGCTTGAACCTAGATCCCAGCAGTGTGTGTTTTTGGGGTATTCCATGGGTTACAAAGGAGTCTATTGTTATAATCCTCACACCAAACGAGTTCTTATTTCTCGACATGTCATCCATAATGAAGATGTATTTCCTTTCACAAATCCTCACAGGCCTATATTGTCTACTCCCCCTGCATCAACTTCCAATTCAACAAATTTCCCACTTGCTATTTTTATGCCGTCAAGATCTCATGCTACATCTGAGTCTCAATCCTTATCAAGTTCTACCATGGATTCTCCAACTCCACCCATGCCTGCCATACAGTCTACACCCTCATCCATAGCTGATGCTCCAGTTTCTTCTTCCTCAATGCTGCCAGTTTTCTCAGATGCTCAACTAGAAGTAATCTTGCCTAGTGTGTCTGCATCATCTGAGCATTCCAATGATCTAGTGCTCGCAGAACCATCTAATTGTCATCCTATGCAGACTAGATCTAAGTCTGGCATTGTTCAACCAAGACAGTTTCCAGAATTCTCCAGCTTTGTTACACAGTTGAATTCTATCACTGAACCTGACGCACCTACTCATTTCAAAGCAGCTCTTGGGAAACCTGAGTGGCAGCAAGCAATGACTGAGGAAATACAAGCTCTTGAACAACAAGGCACGTGGATTTTAGTTCCTGCTCCTTCTCATACGAACATTGTTGGATGTAAGTGGATCTTTAAGATTAAAAGGAATGTTGATGGCACTATTTCTCGGTACAAGGCTCGACTTGTGGCACAAGGGTTTAGTCAAGAATATGGCTTGGACTATGATGAAACATTTAGCCCGGTGGTTCGTCACACTACGGTTCGTCTTATTCTCAGTTTGGCTGTTCAATTTCACTGGGAATTACGACAACTTGATGTCAAAAACGCATTTCTTCATGGGGATCTTCAAGAGGAGGTGTTTATGAAGCAACCTCAAGGTTTTATTGACTCTACACATCCTGAGTATGTTTGCAAACTTCGGAAATCTCTATATGGTTTAAAACAAGCCCCTCGTGCTTGGAATGCCAAGTTTACAGGCTATTTACCTACTATGGGATTCCAGGCATCTCACTCTGATCCAAGTCTGTTTGTCAAGCAACAGTCTTCTGATGTTCTAATTCTTCTCTTGTACGTTGATGATATTATCATCACTGGCTCGAACCCTATGCTTGTCACCTCTGTTATTCAAGAACTTGGAGAGGTTTTTGAACTCAAAGATATGGGAAAGCTGAAATATTTTCTCGGTCTTGAGGTCCAATATCAAGGTGATGGTACCATGTTTGTGAATCAGGCTAAGTATGCTCAGGATTTACTCAACAAGGCTGCAATGAATACTTGTAAACCATGTAGTACTCCTTCCAGACCTCATCAACACATTTTGAAAGATGATGGTGCTCCTCTCAGCGATCCTACCTTCTATCGCAGTATTGTAGGTGCTTTACAATACTTAACTTTCACTCGTCCAGACATAGCTTTTGCAGTCAATACTGTCTGTCAGTTCATGCATAATCCCACAGAGGTTCATTTTGGTTTTGTCAAACGTATTCTTCGGTATTTGCAAGGAACTTTGAAGTATGGAATAACCTTTTCTTGTGGTCCTATGCATCTCTCTGGTTATTGTGATGCAGACTGGGCAGGTGATCCCAACACTCGCAGATCTACTACTGGATATGTTGTTTTTCTTGGTCATAATCCGATTTCTGTTTCACGTAGCTCCACCGAAGCAGAGTATCGAGCTCTTGCTCATTGTGCTGCAGAGATTGCATGGATTCGCCAGATTCTTCGTGACTTGCTTATGGTCATTCCTGCAGCTCCAGTTCTTCACAGTGACAACTTATCTGCCTTAGCCCTTTGTGCTAATCCTGTGCTTCATTCTCGTATTAAACATATGGAGATTGATTATCATTTCGTTCGAGAACGTGTTCAGACCAAGGACCTTGATGTTCAATACCTTCCTACTGATGAACAAGTAGCCGACATTCTCACCAAGGGTCTCCATAGTCCACTTTTTGTCAGACACTGCTCCAATCTCAGTCTTGGTTCGCCCCCAGCTGAGATTGAGGGGGGATGATAACAGTGTAATAAGATGGCACGTGTCCTTGCTGATGTGGCAAGTCTGTTAGTACTTCACGTGCTTATTAGTGTGTTAGTTTGATTAGTTAGTTTGTTAAGCAGGTTAGCTTAGTGAAGAAGTAAATCTCAGCTATATAAGCATGTGTGTAAGTTCATTTTAATATAATGAAAACAGAGATACTTCAGAGCAATATACAGAGATTCAGTTTTATTTCTTTTTCTAAACCTAGATCTAGAATCATTGATTCAGCCATGGTTATCACTATTGATGCCTAATAGCTAACAACCAAGACTATGCACGCCCATTGTGTTATTAGGAACTAATAGTGCCTTTAACCGCCTCATATTGTGCAACGAATGTCAGTGGCTATAGTTTCTTGTAGTGATTGAGAATGGAAAACACACACAAACATGGTGATTATTGAAAGTTATGCGGTTAACCTTTGGTAGAGGGACTACATGTGGTTGCTGGTAGTAGAGACTTGACTTCAACTGTGTGAGTATACTGATCAAGAAAGTGGCTTTTGGTATCTCTATTTGCCAAAGCAGAGTCCTTCTCCACAGAAAAGAGGATTAGGCCTCGCCAAATAGAGAAACCAATAATGAAATACCTGAACAAGGAGGAGGAAATGGTAATTCCCATGAATATTGACAAGCTAGGCTTCTCTTAATCAGAAGTATTTATTTTCCTCCTGGAAGCATACTCTTTTCTTTCTATATATATATGCTTTGATTAAACACTCTTTTTTATTTGCTTTGATTTTTCCCTTTAATCTTTTTGCAACACATCCAAGAATTTCAGCAACGAGTAACGTAGTCCTGCAAGCTTCGACTCTTTAATAAATTAAAATGAAGCACTTGTTCCTCCTGAATGGGCAAAAGGGGCCCTCTTCTTTAACAGAGGCGGGCAAGCATTTGCCAGATGGAAATCTATTTTGAAAAGTGATAAGCTATTGGTGAAACTGATGGATGCATCTCCTTTTTCTTTTTCTTTTTTTGAAATGCCTAAACCCAATTCCTTGTTGTTTGTTAATACAGCAAAATTAATTCTCAAACGCATGCAACTGTTACATTTTGTCATTAGTTGTCTGTCAATTTTTATTTTTATTTTGTCTCAATTTGTTTGTCTATTAGGACTATCAGTTTTCTTAGTCTTTTTATTTTTTGTATATGATATCTACTTGGAGTAATTTAGTCTGCATGTAAACAATTTGGTGTGCAAAATTTTTGAATGAATATCTATAAAATAGACGGTTAGAATAACATTTGGTGTTCTTTTCAATCATCCCAATCAGTGCAACATTTGTTGATTGTCTACTGGCCCAAGTTTTGCCTATTGGTTGTTGTTGATGAGCTAGCTTTACAATGATACTTTTTTTCCTTGACCTGATTTTCCTCTATTTGGGGGTTTTTTAAGGCATGGTTTTAACGAGGCCAATATTACTCCATCACTAGACTCCATTGGAGTCCTTTTTAGTCCCTCATGTTTTGTTTTAGGCATCAACCTTTTTTTCATTTTCATTATTTCCTCGTGATTGTTTCAAACCGCGAATCTTTTTAAAATTACGCTCTTGTTCCGGGCTTTCACGTTGGGTTTCAAATATTTTCATTATATTAGCAATATACTCTTATGATGTTTTAATAAAGCATCTCTTCTGACAAAAAAGAAGTCTATTAATAAAATATAAAAAGGTTAATTACATAAAACCTCATAATTACTTCAAATTGCTACTTGGATACATGTCATATCATCGAGCCTATAAAAAGGTACCACGTAGCCAAGTGGAACAAGTACCGGATTCACTGACCCGATTGTACATCACCTAGGTCACAATCAAGTCCCAAAGGCAAACGGGAGACATCGCCAAGCCTCGACCAACCCGATCCGCTACACAACAGTTGACCTTACGTAGAACCAAGGTCACCTCGCCTACTGTCTCCCACACCGGCTCGGCTCGGTAGAGATTTGCCATACCTGAACACTATACTTAAACACCATTCACCACAAAATCCTCTCGTCCGATCTTAACCAGAAAGGATGAGAAATAGTTGATACCTCCTGACAAGTCACCTCCCTAAAACTCACCTACCTCGGCCGGTGCCACCACATGGCTGTAGAGGGCATTACATTCAAACAAAGATAATAACTGCTAAAAGACCTATAAATTCTATATTTTTTACCCAAACATATACCATCGGCAACTTCTGACTTAGACATCAGAGAGAGTTGGTTGGTACTACACCAATGCCTATTTGATAGTCCTAGTTGTGCAGATCTCTTGGAGGAGAAACAAAAGCTCATCCATTTAAGTTCGACTCAACCCACATCAGATTCCGACCCGGTCATAGTCCTAGTTGGAAAATGTGCTCCTATTTTTAAGCTTATTTTGACTCCTTCTAATAGAGGTGGAGCCCACTAATACAATGGAGCTTATCTCTATTAGAGAGGTAGTACACAATGTGATATAAAAATATGATA
The DNA here is from genome assembly GCA_024362665.1 of Prunus padus. Classification (NCBI taxonomy): domain Eukaryota; kingdom Viridiplantae; phylum Streptophyta; class Magnoliopsida; order Rosales; family Rosaceae; genus Prunus; species Prunus padus. Next base: position 8,645,035 of record JANFAM010000020.1, read on the forward strand.
TGCCTAACATTATAAATTAAATTCACTAATACCAATAAACAACTATTTTCTGGTGCTACATCTTTCAATATAACTAAAGACAAAAAGAAATTCAACCACGTATAAGATCACTAAATCATTGGTTGTTGCGTAAGGTGTAATAAAACCTCATGTTGGGTTGTCAATCTTCATGGGACGAGAGAAGCTTGGTTGCAATGGGAATATCACTATTTTATTATCCCCGGTTGATAACACTATGTCATGGGGGTGGAGCTAGAATCGCAAAGTTGGGGAGCCGAAGTAGAAAATGCAAGTATATAAAGTACCTAAGTATTTACTAGTTGCATGTTTAGAGTTAAATATTTATAATTTAGTCATGTGTAATTTGCTTTAGAGGGAATTTTAACTTAAATTATAAGTTGTTTATTACAAATTCTATATGTTATATATAATATAGTAGATGAGATATCAAAATTTTGGGTGGGGGAGGGGGCCAGGGCCACTCCAGGCTTAGGAGGAAACACGTTGGGGAGGGGAAATTAATTTGGCCATGTTAATTGAACGATTGAATGGGCATTATTTAAAAAACTTTCTTTTTCTTATACTATGAGTTGGAAGAAATAATAACTGCAATTTCTCCATACTAGAAATTCAAATATGTAAATGAAAATCTATTTTGAATTTTAAATGATATACATTACTAGCAATATGCTCATAAAGGAAATACCAAAAATCTTTACAGGAAAAAAAAAACGCAAGTGTAATACAGAAGGGTATTATAAGAAGATGAAATTCAAAAACCTACTTTAAAAAAATTGATTTCCAATAAGTGGATGATATATATGCTGACATGGATATAGGTCAAAGAACTGAAGTCAGTATTTGATTTTACACCACAAAATAGTGCAAGTTAGAAATTATATAAGCATTACAGTCTAGCCTTCTGTCCGAAATGGACGCTAATGCTACATGCATTCATATTGGCTCTAGTATTGCAAATTTCTATATTTGTTGACCACCTTTCTGATAGAAGTGGATCCCACTAATGTATGTGGGATCAATGTACTCATATATATATATATATATATATATATATATATATATATATATATATATATGATGGAAAAGTAGTTTTATCAATGAGCAATTTGGTGTAAAGCTTTTTGCAGGTAAAAAGCATGGGTGGAATGGAGGGTTACAAGGCGGTGGTGGCTATGATCGGAATGCAAAGCATCTATGCAGGGCTGGCTCTATTCACTAGAGTTGCTTTGGTACAAGGAACGAGCCCCAGGGTGTTTGTGGTCTACAGGCAAGCTATAGGCAGTTTGCACCTGGCTCCTTTTGCTTGCTTAGCCAAATGGTAATTTCGTCCTCTCTCTCTCTCTCTCATATATATATATATATATATATATATATATATATATATATATATAGATACTTCATTTTTTTGGCAGGAGAAATCCATGCAGAGCTTCCTTGGGATTAAAGGGGCTTTTGTTTAATATTTCTGTCCTCTCTCATTGGGTAAAGTATCTAATGATTTAATATCTTGTTTTAGAGTTGCTAGTAACTCGTATAACTAGGATTTGTTGTGGAGCTTATGATGCTGAAAATCGGTGACATAATTTTTCATATGCAGAGTGACTGCAAATCAGAATGCTTACTTTGAGGGCCTGTATTTAGCCTCTTCAACAATAGCAAGTGCAATGGCTAATCTGATTCCTGCAATCACCTTTGTACTGGCCACAGTTGTTGGGTAACCGCACATTAAACTCTGTGTTTGTACTTCAACTCATAACAATAAATCGGCTAAAATGAGTTATTACCTTAGTAACCATTTTTTAATTTATTATTTGTTTCTTAAAATTATGTCATATTCAACTTACGTATCACCTTTCTAACATATATCGAACCCACCAAATACAATGGGTCTCAGTTCTCTCAGAGACACAAGATGGTCTATAAATGTAGTCTCTCTAGCATTTTCCTAATATAAATTGATTAATAGCTTACACACCGACACGTAGGCCTGAGTTGACCTGGCCTCCCGACCGACATGTAGTTCTGTGTACCATTCTAAGGTTTTGTAGCACATTCAGGAAAAATATTGAAACAAAAATTCATGTAGTGGCCCCACAGTTGGCACATTTGTAGTTTTCTGGCTCCGCACCTTATTGCAAGTGCAAGGCTAATCATGATTCTAACAGAAACTTTGAATAAAATAATTGAAAGCAAATCAAGTAAGCAAGGTTTTTTTTGGGTCAAATTAAGTAAGCAAGATTATTTATGCCAAGAAGTTAGAAATTAGTAACTGAACTTGATCTGAATTTGTTTTGTTCTATTGTAGATTCGAGAAAGTTAATCTGAGAAGCGTGAGAAGTAATGCCAAGATAGTAGGGACAATCATCTGCGTTGGGGGAGCCATCTACATGACATTTATCAAAGGCACAAAGTTATTGAACACAGAGTTTGAACCCTCAAAATCTCTCTTTGACATGGCGGATGAGAATTTGAAGCTGGGTTGTCTATTTCTATTTTTGTACAGTGTTTTTGCGTCAACTTGGGTGATTCTGCAGGTAATTCTCACCAAATTCTGATTCATAATATATAGTTCAAGCAATCAAAATAATACAGAATTGTGTTCAATTTGGAAATAGGTCCCAGTTTCAGCATGTTGTCCACCTATATTCAGCATTTTGGATGTCTTTCTTGGCAACTATACAATCAGCAATAGTTTGTCTTGTTTTGGAGCATGACCTACAAGTATGGCATCTGCATTCAGCTCTTGAACTTGGAAATTTAGTATATGCAGTAAGTAGCCAGTTCTTCAAACTTTTTCTTTTTGTTAAAAAAATAGAAATCATTAGTGCGGATTTTTTTGGTATTTAACACGTCAGTTCAAGTGAGGACTGTGAAAGACTGGTTCGGCACTATATAAAAGGGCCCTCGGCCTCTCACAGTCCGCAAATTGAACGTATCTATTTAAATTAAATGCACTAACAAGTACTAATTTGAGGTTCTCATCTACATTGATGCGTTTGGTGTAAGACATTGCATCGTCTTAATCCACATATAGATGGTCTTCTAATCACATGAGGTTTGCAGCTTTGGTGTTAGTCAAGAAGTAGGATTAGAGCAGATCTGCAGTTCTAGTTAAAGTGCAATATTAATTGGAAAACTAGAACCTTGAGAATTCCTAATCACATATGGATTGAAACACTTAATTCTAATGCAATCGGGATAGGATCAGGTATTCTTCGATGGGCAAAATACCTGAACTTAATGCATATAAATAGCAGTCCCTTCCCTAGCAGCTAAACGAACTCTCAAAAGCAATCTCACCCCATTCGGGAGAAAGAGATACAAGAAGCATAGGCGAAGAAGGCTTTATACAATACAAGTCTTTTATACACAATTCAATCAAGCATGTCGGATCAAGGTTAGTATTTAAGATACAAAGACAAAGAAAGAACTTACATGTGGTATCGAGCACTAGGTCTTGTTCTTAAATCTAAAACTGCTGTTTGCCGATTTATAAACCTTCACCTATGTTTGTTTTAAAATCTGCATAATTTTCTGATCAATAAGTCATTATAGCATGTAGATTAACAAATTGCATATCTTATATGTTAAGGTATGATCTAGAGTATAAGGTATCATACTCGATCATGCTTGAAAGGCTATTGATCAAAGGTTAAAATTATACTGCATAAGCATAGAGGCAGCCATAGCCTCTAAGCTGTTGCAGTACAGTTTAAATCAATAGATTGATCAAAAATTTGCATTACAAATTCATAGCCTTTTATATTCTTCTCGATCCAAAGACAGGAAGAGTATGAATTGATGTTAATCGTGATGGAAAAACATGGATAAAGGTTTCACACAACCAAACAAGAAAGCTTTGATCCAAAGATTGAAGTTTTCTGTCAGGCGTTATGTTAAACCATAATAATCCGGTTTTGAAACATGTTTGATTCATGATCCAAAGATATGAATTAATAATGTTTGCATACTGATTTAGGGGACAGTTTTATTTATCTAAATTATGATTTACAGGAATGAATACCTCAAGCTATCATTCCATCGAAACATTGACTGGAACAAATTACTCCAAGTGGAAACAAGATCCGGCTATATCTCCGGGATTATTGGATTATGACTATGTTCTCAAGGAAACTCCTCTTCAAGCACCTGCACTGATGTACGCAGAAATTAAGGCCCGATATGTCAAATGGGAAAAGGCAAATAGAATGACTATGTTAATCATGCAGAGGTCCATGTCATCTTCATTAAGGGTAGCATTCCAAAAACTGAAAGTGCAAAGGAGTATTATGAGTTTATTGCTCAAAGGTTCAAAGTTTTCGAAGTACGCCAAAAGTTCATCAAGCTCAATAAGCTAACTGATATGAAGTATGATGGACAGGGTTGTGTAAGGGCTCACATCATGAACATGATCGATATTGGAGCAAAACTACAAAGAGCTGAACATGACAGTAGATGAGGATATGATGGTACACTTTGCATTGAACTCATCGCCTAAGGAATTCAAATCTCTTCGAAATACATATATAAGCTCGGAAAGAAAGTTGGACACTTAATGACCTCATCACCATAAGTGTCGAAATTGAGGACAATATGATAAGAGAAAGGGGAACCAAGGTGGTAAATTTGGTTCAAGCAAAACAACACAAATGGAACAAAAACACCAAACCAATAAGAAAGAAAAGGAAAGTTCGAATGCTCTCAAGCCGCTGGTACCAAATGCTTCTTTTGCAAGAAGAATGGACATATGAAGAAAGAATGTAGAAGGTACAAGAAGTGGTTGGACAAACAAAAGGCTAAAGGTAACACTCGATCAGATTCTGGTTTGTTTTGAATCAAATTTAGTTGATTTTTCTTATGATTCATGGTGTGGTTGGACAAGTTGGAGCATCTATTCATGTGACTAATTCTTTGCAGGGTTCATAAGGAAGAGGCTGCCAAGCAAGGATGAAGTGAAGGAGAAGGTGTTCGTAGGCAATGGAGAAAAGTTCAAGTTGATTTCATTGGAGTAGTTAGGATTGAATTAGATTTTGGTTTTATTTTGGAATTAGAGGATGTGGTCTATGTTCCTACTATAAGGAAAAACCTCATCTCGATTTAGGCTTAGTAAAGTCAAAGTTCATATTGAACTTTGATGATTTTGGTTGCTCAATTTTCAGAAATAAAGAATTAGTTGGAAAAGCAAGTATTGTTGATGGCATGTTTGATTAAATTGCAATACAACCATGAAATCAATTCTGTTGAATCTCAAACCAACAAAGAAGCTTCATATACTTTATGGCATAAAAGACTTGGTCACATTTCAAGGAAAGAATTAAAATCTTATGCAAAGAATTAGTCATACCACCATTGAATCATAACACGGAAGATATATGCATTGAATGTGTGAAAGGAAAATTAACTAATCTAAGGAAGAAAGGAGCAATTGGAAGCAAAGGGGTCATGAACTAATACACACGGACATCTCTGTGGACCTTTTCCAACTCCAACTCATGAAGGTTTCAATTATTTTATAACCTTTGACTGCAGACTACTCTAGATATGGATATGTTTACCTTATCAAAGAGAAATCAAGTGCTTTGGACATGTTTAAAATCTATAAAGTGAGGTTGAAAATCAAATGGACTTAAAGATTAAGGTGGTAAGATACGTGAGAGGAGGGAGTTTTATGGAAGGTTTGATGAAACTCGGCAGAAATCACTGGGAGCTTTGCTAAATTCTTGCAGCTAGAAGGATTGTTGCACAATACACTAATCCGGTACTCCACAAATTAACGGAATTGCGAAGAAGGAAACGAACTCTAAAGGATATGATGAGGAGCATGATGTGTTGTACCAAATTGCCAATCTTTCTTTGGGGAGAAGCTTTAAAAACTGCAAACTACGTTTTGAATCGAAAGTGCCTACTAAAAGTGTGAATGCCATTCCTTATGAAGTCTCGGGTGAAAAGAAAACCAAGCCTAAATCACTTAAAAGTTTGGGGTTGTAAGGCGAGGCAAAAGCGTATAATCCTATGGAGAAAAAGTTGGATTCTAGAACAGCCGTTGGATATTTTGTTGGCTATCCAGAAAGAACCAAAGGCTACTGGGTTCTACTGCCCTCAAAAACACAACCAGATTTGTAGAAACTCAAAGAGCAGTTTTATAGAATCTGCGGGCCGAGATAATGAAGGAGAAGATTTTGATTTTGATGAAGTTGTGAGAAAATGCAGAAGCTGTGAATACGTGAGAATAGCGAGATTCTTACCTTTGCCTAATTTTGACTTGAGTGGCACGCAATGACAGAACATGTAAGCAGTTGAAACTCCAATGATTCTTGATCAAGAAAATCAAGAATTGCCAATTTTTGCCGCCAGAAAATACAAATGTGAATGCTGCGAGAACAAAACCAAGATCAAATGGACATGGAACTAAGAAGGTCACAAAGAACAAGGAAGAGAGCATTACTGCATTTGACTACTATGTCTATTTACATGAATCGAGCATGATGTAAATGCAATTGAAGATCCTATGAATTATAAGCAAGCCATGTCCGAGTGAGAAGAGTGAAAATTGGTGGGGAGCTATGAAATCGAGGAACTGAGTTCTATGGAGAAAAATGGTGTATGGAAATTAGTTACTCGGCCACAAGGTTGTAAGCCTATAGGCTGCAAGTGGAGTTTTCAAGACTAAGAGAAATTCTAAAGGGCGATTGATAGATATAAGGCAAGACTGGTTTGCCAAAGGGTACACACAACAAGAAGGGATAGATTACAATGAAACATATTCACCAGTTTCGACCAAAGACTCATTTAGAGTAATCATGGCACTTGTAGCTCATTTCGATTTACACCTACATCAAATGGATGTAAAAAAGCATTCTTGAATGGAAATTTGGAGGAAGAAATATATATGAAACAACTTTGAGGTTTCATTCAAGAAAAGGAGTGAAAATCTAGTGTGCAAACTATGTAAATCCATTTATGGCCTTAAGCAAGCCTCGAGACAATGGTACATTAAGTTTGATGAAGTTGTTAAGCAATATGGTTTCTGAGAGAATACACTGGATGAATGCATTTATATGAAGATGAGTGGGAGAAATTTTATCATATTAGTGCTATATGTGGATGATATCTTATTAGCATGCACAGATTTGTCAATGTTACACAAGCGCAAGAGTTCTTGTCCAAGCATTTTGAGATGACGAGATCTTGGTGAAGCAACCTATGTTTTGGGAATTGAAATCAGCAGAGATCGAGAGAAAGGAACTCTTGGTTTGTCACAAAGAACTATATAGAAAAGGTATTGAAGAGGTTTAATATGCATGAATGTGGTGGAGGCAAACATGCCTATTTCAAAAGGTGACAAGCTAAGCAGAGAACAGGCACCAAGGACTCGAGCAAGAGAAGACTGAAATGAGTGACAAACCTTATGCTTCTTTGGTGGGAAGTCTGATGTATGCACAAGTATGCACCAGACCTGACATTGCCTTTCCAATTAGTGTGTTAGGGAGGTTTCAATCTAACCCTGGACAGGCGCATTGGGTTGCGAGCAAAGGGTATTAAGGTATTTAAAAAGGACTATGGATTACAAGTTGGTATTTAAAAGAAGTGACGAGTTTGAAATTAGAAGGATTCATGAGATGCGAGACTTTGCGAGGATGTAAGGATGATCTTAGATCAACATCAGGATATGTGTTTATATTTGCAGGTGCTGCTGTATCTTGGAGAAGTATAAAGCAACCTCTCACAGTGGCATCTACAATGTTGGCAGAATTCTTGGCTTGTTATGAGGCTACTGCGCAGGCAATGTGGTTGAAGAATTTTATCACAAGCCTAAGTGTAGTAAAGTCTATAAATGAACCTGTGCAGCTGTGGAATGATAATAGTGCAGCAGTCTTGTTTGCAAAAGGAAACAAAAGAACAAAGGCCTCAAGGATTCTAGATGTAAAATTTCTTACAGTAAAAGAAAAGATAAGAGATGGCTACACAGCATTGGATCACATCAGCACAAATGACATGGTTGCAGATCCTCTTACTAAAGGACTCACCGAAGAAGCTTTTCATAGGCATGTTCAGAATATGGGTTTAATGGAGGATCGGAGTGGCTAGATCAGTGGGAGCATGTCATCTTGATAGGATCAATTATTATGGTTTTGTTTTGTAGAAGTTTCGATGGATGATCAAGAAGTTTGAGGATTTATAAAGTGCTGTTATGTTTTACTTTGTTAATTAGTTTGTTTGTTTATACTTTTCATACTTGAATATACATATGAGGCAGTAAAAGCTAGCAAATAAGGTAGCTGCTATAGTACAGTATATTCATGACATTTATGCAGTTTTGCAACTAGACCTTAGTAGTCATTAAGGGGACAATGAATGACACATGACTTGTTTGCACAGATGGTTCAGTCATGTAGATTTCTGGTTTCAATCTTGATCGAAGCCTTATGTGGTTTTGAAGGATTTCAGTTGTAATTATAGGAATCTTGAAATGATTTTGTTCAAGTAATTTCGATAATTCACTGATATTTTTCATTATTGACAGTGGCTTGGTAGGAATTGCTCTATCTTGTTTCACAAGGCCTTAAAGTGATTACATCATAGACTGTTGTGATTATTTGACCAAGTGGGAGACTGTAAGACATTGCATCGTCTTAATCCACATATAGATGGTCTTCTAATCACATGAGGTTTGCAGCTTTGGTGTTAGTCAAGAAGTAGGATTAGAGCAGATCTGCAGTTCTAGTTAAAGTGCAATATTAATTGGAAAACTAGAACCTTGAGAATTCCTAATCACATATGGATTGAAACACTTAATTCTAATGCAATCAGGATAGGATCAGGTATTCTTCGATGGGCAAAATACCTGAACTTAATGCATATAAATAGCAGTCCCTTCCCTAGCAGTTAAACGAACTCTCAAAAGCAATCTCACCCCATTCAGAGAAAGAGATACAAGAACTGCATAGGCGAAGAAGGCTTCTATACAATACAAGTCTTTTATACACAATTCAATCAAGCATGTCGGATCAAGGTTAGTATTTAAGATACAAAGACAAAGAAAGAACTTACATTTGGAACTTTTAACTTAAGAGGGATTTTCTGCTGCTGTGTCCTTTTTCCTACAAACCTGGTGTATATCAGAAAAAGGTCCACTCTACGTTGCCATGTTCAGCCCCCTATGTACAGTTATTTCGACCATTGTAGCTGGTCTGTTTCTACATTAAGAATTATATTTGGGAAGGTAATATATTATTTTTCACAATTTCAGCTATATTTAATTTTCAAACGTATCCTTCAATTGTCAAGAAAGTTTCGTCCTTTGGTTCACTCAGCTTGGTGGGTGCTATTGCTGTGATAATTGGCTTATATGTTGTGCTATGGGGCAAAGCCAAAAACCCTCAGAAGATGAAACAAGAGGTGGATTCGGAGCAGCCTTCTGATCAGCCGAAAACGATAGAAGTCTTCATTGATGACTCTTCAGAGAAGACGAGCTGTAAAATTGATCTGTAAGAACCACTTCTGCCACAAAAATTACATCAACTATTATGATTACACTAAGTACTTGTGATTCTCGTGTTCCTTGAGCTGAAAAATCAGCTCAATTGTGGCCAAAACGCAACCGCTTGTAACATGGCTTGTCATTTTCACTATCCCTAAATTTGGACTTGCTATAATTTCTTACTAGTTTTTCAGTTTGAATTCCCTATGGATTTTGTTATGGCTATTTTAATTCCTGAGTCCGTCATTGCCCACCTCGTACATTAGAGTAGTTTAAAATATTGCATTTATCAAAAAAGGAAAAACAAAGGGATGAGGCAAGAGTCTCTTTCTATTCAGGGTTCTCTCAATTTCTCAAAAGGTTATTTGATAGACAACTGGTTGGATCCGCTTTCCATCGTATTTCAATTATACTTTGCACCATATTTCAATTATATGAACTGTCTATATATATTTCAAATCTTCATTCATAGATAATCTTTATACATAAAGTTGACAAACTGTAAACCACTTTGATGAAACAACTAGAACACAATGATTTCATATAAACAATAAAATGACTACCATTAATCAAATGATTAGAGCAACTCCACCCGTTTGCCTCTTGCCATGGCAAGGGGGAGGGGAGCTACTATTCATATGAATAGTAGTTCTTTGCAAAAGGCAAGGTTCGTTTCCACCGTTCCTAGCAAGGACAACTACTATTCACTTTTATCTTTATTTTATTTTTTTACATGTGATTAATTTTAGTTGTATGTGTGAAATTAATAATAATAAAATTGATAGGTATGTATTAAAAAATATTTCTGAATTTTTGGATTTTTTCATATCTTTTCAGATTTTTTAAATATTTTTTACGTTCGCGACGTCAAAGAAAATAACGTGACGTCACACGCGGCACAACAGTCGCCTGAGCCGAGGGCCTGCCCAGTCTCATGGGGCCCATGACCTGCCCGGCAACACTTTGTTGCTGGAAACCACTTTTTGGCCCAAACCCCCCAGCCCGCCCTCCCCTACGCTGGAGTTCTTTCTTAGAAGCAATCAATGGGGCTGACTTACTGGACTAGGTTCAGATCTAGCCTCAATTGAAAAAAGACACTTTCTAATGCATGTGTTTGGCCCAGACTAGTTTGGCCTAAGACAAGATGAGGGGCTGGTTTTGCCCAAGTACTGGCCCAAGCAAGAGTGGGTCCCATGATCAGTTTTTGAAAAAAAGCAGCAAAAGCTGACTTTTCCAAATGCAGTGGCCTATGAGAAGCTGCCACGTGGTGCCCTCAATGACAATGGAATGGAATGGCTAGTTGCTGGGCTTTTTCGTTATTTTAATTTATTTTTTTCAGTTTAGCCTCTTTTTTCAGTCCAACGGCTAGTTCAGCCTTTTTTTACCCTTTTTTTATATACTCCAAACATTTTTACTTGTTTATTCTTTTTACATTTCTACATTCAAACCTCAATAAATAGGCTTTCATCTTCATCTTTTTCTCACGTAAATTCGTCTCTATACTTCAAAATCTAACACTTGGATATCTTTTCTTATCATTTCACAATAAAGATGAAAAAATATGTTTTTTATCACCAATAAAATAATAATAAACTAAAAGAATAAGTTTTGAGTTTTAGCCCCTAGCCCCTCACCACTAGAACCACAAAAAATTTGAAAGACTATATTTTGTGAATAGTACCATTTTGAGAGGCTAAAACAGCACCTCGCCTCTTGCATTAGACATGCTCTTACAGCCTTCCAATTCGAGTGATTTTTGCAAAAATAATTTATTAATGCAGACTTAAAAAATTTTGAATTATTAAAATACAATGTGAGATAGGCCTCATTAAAATACCCCCTCAAATACATTATTTAATTATTTTAAAAACATTTAATCAAAGCTCCCTCCATAAGAAGACCTTTACATGTTGAATTAGTTAGGACTGAAAATAACTGAGATTTTCACCTTGAGAAACGGGAAAAAAAAAACATAAGATTAGCTTCTGAACCCACGTTTATTTGCTTTGGTTGTTGTGTGGTCTTCTTCACTGTTCTGCTTCTTGTCTTTGGGACTTGTCTTCTGTCTCATTTGGTTAATTATTATTTTTCCCGTGGTAATATCTGTTTGGAACTTCACCTACGCAGTTAGATTCTTTGCCTGTTCTTTTGTTTTCCTTGCTTGGGCTCGGTTGTTCTTGTTTTCTGAGTCTGCATGCTATTGGTCTTGTTTGTTTTGTTTTGGTTCTTTTTAGGCTTGTAATTCATTTCTTTTCAGTCAACTCGTTTTTTACCGAAAAATGGGCTGAAGTCAGGATTAATACTGTGGAGCTGACTCAATTCAGTGTCACGTACTGGAGCTACTTTGCTTACTGTCACAATGCCATCAGGTGTCCATATATTATGAAGAAGTCAAGGCCAAACGGGGACACACAATCTCTCTCTCAAAGACATACTTTACCTTTATCAACTGGGTCTCAAGTTTCTCAACGGCTTTCTTGTTTTCATTTTTTGATTTCTAGTCGACAACTTCTGAGAAATATTTTGATTATTTGCTCTGCCTCCTTCTTGGGTTGGTATAATTTCCAATTGGCATTCGATTCCAGCTGTGATTGTTTAAAGTTCCATTGTATTTTTGTCCGATTTGAGTTATACTCAATCCGATTACACTGCTTTTGCTTATATTTCAGTCCGATCGGACTACCTTTGCTTCTTTTAATCTGTAATGTATGTTCGGACACTATTTCATGTGAGTTAGCCCAATTGTACAAATCGAATCTAGGACCTCAGATCCAGAAGTAAATACTCTTAAGCATGTGAGCTAAAGCCCATTGCAGTTACTTAGGCTTATATGTGCTAAACTATAAAATGCGTGGAACTTTCGGGGAAAAGTAGAGTCAAATATGTGCTCAAGTACAAAAACGGTGTTTTGACAGATATACATATTGCATGAAATTCTGAACAAAAGATGAAAGCAAATGAGGCTATAGTAGTAACGACAAGCTTCATATGTAATTATTAGGTTCCCCACTAACGCTGGTAGTTGAACCAAGAAGAATTGTGGTCCGTCAACCAATCTCCAAAGCTATGACCCTTAGCACTCACTCTGCCTTTTGTAAATGCTTTTATATAGCATATATCTTCTATTTTTGGGTCATATGTAGCATGTATCTTGAGGAGGATTTAAGTCGTCCTCAAATTTTCTTATCTGCAAAACCAGATATTTACGGTGGACTCCACACTCCAAAATGTCGGGCAATTGCTGATATTAACATCACCCACCACCAACATTGGGAACAAATTTTTTTTTTTAATGAGATAGGGGGACAAACCCCAAAACGAAACGACAATTAACTAATACAGATGAAGCGAGGCCTAACAACGCCTAATAAATCATCCATCAAGAGAGAGTTAATCCAAGCAGGAGCTTTATCCAAATAATAAACCCTCAAATCCAAGTTAAAGTTCTAGTTAGCCATACAATTAGCTACAACATTCATTTCTCTGTAAACATGAGAAAGGTGACAGTTGCCAATACGCCTCATAAGAACACAACAGCTCTGAACCAACGCAGCAAGAGGGTGACAACTCAAGGTACCAATTTGCTAAATAAGGGAAACAACAACTGCAGCATCCATCTCAATAGAAGATTAGAGATACCTTTATCCCAAGCCAATTGAAGCCCAAAATACAAACCCCAAAGCTCAGCCTCAAGGATCTACTCCTTACCTAAATTCACAACAAAACCACATATCCAATCGCCATCAGCCCCACGAATCACTCCGCCACCACCAATACAACCTAAGGCTGCTCTCCTAGAACCATCCACATTCAATTTAAACATAACTAAATCAGGAGGCTCCCAACTGAGTAAAAACTGAGCTTTAGGACTCACCTTAACACCCACCTGAGAAGCCTTGAACCATTCCCTCACAGCCATAGAAATAGTCTTAACAGGATCAACAACAAACTCATCACTATGAGGAAAACTTAACTACTACTATGGGAACAATTTTGATATGCCTAAACTATGAGGAAAACTTAACTATCACTGATCTAAACAATATGTAATTATCCCTATACGATATAATTGTTGGCAAGTCCTTACTTAGTTAGAATTTTGGTTCCTTATTTAGTTAGAATTTTTGGTTACTTACCAATTATTATTTAGTCCTGTTGTAATAAAGATTTATTTCCTATTGTAATTTAGATATATTTCATATTTTATTTAGGATTAACACATCTTTATACTTGTATAAATACCTCCATATTGGAGAAGAATAATAATATGAGAATATATGAGCATATCTGAGCATAACTGAATATTTTCCCTACTTTGTTTGACATGTTATCAGAGCCTAGTTGAATGATTGGGCATTTACCCTTACCCCTTACCCAACATGTGGTGTTCACATGTTGGGCTTGAATGTTTACCCTTACCCAATACGTTGTTTTTTTTTTTTTAATGTTGTAGAGACTGATCAAAACACAGCAACATCATTGGCAATTACCATAGCAACGGAAAGCGAAGCAAACAAAGGCAACAACAACAGCGACAGTAGTGGCAACAGCAACATCAACGGTTATAGTAACGGCAACGGCAACAATAAATTCTTCCATATAAACTTTAGCTAATTCACGCAGAAAAAACTTCTCTTCACTCCTCCTCTCCCCTTGAAGAGAATGGGTTGTCGAAGTCAAGAAAGAAGCAATATCTTTTTGGGAAAAATAAATATATTTTTTTCACTCCCCCTCCTCCGAAGAGGAGGGGAGGAGAGCACTTAAATTGCAAAGAGAACACTAGCACAGATCACAAGAAAACCTAGGCTCTTATACCAAATTAAATTCAGAGAGACGGGCCAGCGGCCCACTACTAACAACATCAATATTGTCCCCAACTTAACTACCTACAAAGCATAGTACGTGTGGGGTTTTATCACAAAAGGCCTCGGTGATATTTGTAGTAGAACCATTTATTATGTATTGTATTTTATTTAGTCAAGTTTCCGATGTAGGACTTATATTCTTCAATAGTAATGTATCATGTATATGCCTTTGTTGCGAGTCCCCGGATGGTAATATGAGACATGCTTAATGGAATAAGTCATGAATCGAGTAAGTTGAGAACGATTATAAAATTAATTATTCTATTTAGGCTCCGTTTGGAATTTCTTTTTTTCACCAAAAATCTGCTTCAACAAATCAATATAATTCATGATTTTTCAAGTATTAAATTACGGATTTTAATATAGACCCCCATAATTTTTTATTCCTTATATTTTAGTAAACGTATGGAAGTTAGGAATTATAATAATTCCAATACCCATCCATGTGTTGATAAAAAGTAGGAGTTGGAGTAATCCTCTTTGAACTTAACCTTTCGAACTAAAAAAAGTTAACTAATTGAGCACTCGAAGTCATTAATACGGCCAATTTAACGATTGTCATTAAATTTTTCAAAATTTATCCAATTTTTTGTTGATAATAAAAGTAAATTTGTAATTTCAACTAAAATAAAATTCAAATACATTAAATCAAAAGATAAAATAATAAGTACAATCATCGATGGAAATCCTTTGTAATAAGAGCAAGCTGAGTCAATGGGGTGTAGCCTAGTTAAAAAGGATATTGACTTGTAGACCAAAGGTCTAAAGTTCAAATCCCATGACATCTAAGAGCAAGTCCGGCGATAGCGACAGGGGAGGGTGTGGGACCCAGGGCCCGAGCCCAAAAATCACCTTCCAGCGGCGGGCAGCCCAGGCAGATGCGGGCCCCACGGGAAGTTGCACGAGGCCCAACTCGGCAAGTCGGCGATGACGTCGGCAACAAAAAATTTAAAAAAATCGAAAAAATCTGAAAAATTCAGAAATATTTTTTAATACATACCTAGCAATTTTATTATTATTAATTTTATACATACAACTAAAATTAATCATGTAAAAAATAAAATAAAAATAAAAGTGAATAGTAGTAGCCGTTCTTGTGCTTGTTGGAAGTGCGGCATTCTTATTTGAGGGCAGCACTATTCATGTGAATAGTAGCCCCCTAGCTCCCCCACCCCTCCCCTTGCCATGGCAACCCCTAACAGGTGGAGTTGCTCTAAGTTGTGTGCAAAGAGACCCCCTCTCAGGGCATCTTAATTACATATTTATCCTTATTATGACATCATCATCTAGGTAAACATGTCATACAGCCAGAACACGTGCCATACGTCTAGGCAAGTGAACAACATGTCATACAGCCATAACACACGTGTGTATACTTTTTTCCATGAGTACAAGTGGGTATACTGCGTAAATGACATATGGCAAGGACAGCGAACAATCGGTAAGAGCCTTATCACTCCCCAAACCATCATCAATGGATGCTTCAAAGAAAAAGGTGGACTGAAAATGACTGTTTCGGATTTTTGTCGCCGTCCCTAGCAAGCTAGCATCAAAAACCAAACACATCTTTTAGCAAATGCATGCACACGCAAATAAAGTCAAAGATAACTTCACAAAACAATGTCACAGCACAAGCAGGTAAAAAGAAGAGAAGACTAGCAGCTGAAAAAAAAAAAACTTGCAGCTGAAAAAATATAATAACCGAAACCAAACGTGATGAAATACTTTACAAGAAATTAATAAGATATAGGTTTCACTACTAAGAGCAAGCTGCTAAACTACTCTCTACATTACATGCCAATATCTGATATTGCTTAATGCTTCCAATATTCATTGTCCCTCCTGGTGTTCCTGAATGCGCAACATCCAACAGAGTACACAACAATGAGGAAGATCAAGAATACAATGTTGACGACGGCCGTCTTCTTCCAGTTACTTTTTATGTTGTCCAGCAGTCCAGCCTTGCATGACTGGCAGTTGAAGCACAGAGCATTTGCATCATTCGCCCATGCGCTGCAGTCGGGGTTGGAAGAGTCGATGGTACCGTTGTTGTTCCAGTTAGTCGGGCTCACATAGGTAAATCCACAATCATCTGATGGCTTACAGCAACCGGCCTGGAGATCAGTAAACACGTTAGAAGACTTGTTCAATCCGAGAAGATGGCAAACGAAATAAAGTGAAAATATAAGACATTTTCTTAAACTCAAGGAAATCTAAACTGCAAGCACCATCACCAGCACAGACAATTAAATTCTATTCTTTTCAAGGTATGCAAAGCTAAAAAGATACAAAACTGAAACATAGGAAATTTGAAATAGCCCTTGTGGAGAACATCATTACAATCACCAAATGGAAACTAGAATACCAAAATGCCCCTCCTTGTTATGGGATATTAGAACATTGAAAAGGAAAGGTCCAAATTTCTTAACATGCCAACATGTGGACGGAGGGGGGTAGGTAGGCCATCCAGCGCAATTTGTTTTGAAAAGTGATTATTCTTTTCTTTGAGGACCAACAGTAAGCAATTTCAAAAAAAGCAGGATGCTCATAGGTCATGAAGAATAAGAACAGATAACCAAGTCATGAAATGATATCATTAGTCCTCAGAGTACCAAGTCAATGCATAGCATCACGAATTAAAGCTGGCACTTTAACATACAAAATTTATACAACAGAGAGGGGCTATTCACGTTCCCCAAATGTCTACATTACAAAGAGCAATCCCCTACCACAAAATGGCTACTAAAAAATAGTCTTTACGATGGGAATTGGTTTCTCTAAAGAATCAATCGTGCATAGTAATTAGTACAAACACTTTTAAAAGTATAATAATTTTTTAATTAAATAATAAATCTACTAGTTTAGCCTAAGTAAATATAATAGACTTCATTTCAAAAAGGGGAACTTGCAAAGCATACAAAAGTTGTAGATTCAAACACAAAAATGGAGGATGGACCAGAAAAGAATACAGCCTTTTTATCCTTTAGTTGAAAGCTGTAAAGATGGCCTTGTAACAAAACTAATTATCTTTAAATTACTACTCTCAATGAGAAAAAAGTGCAAAAATACAAAACAAACAACCAGACAACTATCCAAAATTCGAATTGGAAAGTGAAAAAGTCAGAACTCCAACACCAACAGCCAAGCAAAAAGAATGTAATCCAAACAAGTTGAAACCAAATTTGAACCCAAATCAATTTAATGTAAAATCATCATGCCCAGATCATTTCCTAACAACCCCATAATTCAGATCTCAACGGAGGCATACGCAGGAGCAAATATTAGCAAAACCCAAATCAAACCAGACAAAATTAGCCATAAACCACATTCAGAATCCACATTCCAACTTAAAATCAAACACATCCAAGACTGAAAACAAAACAGGCATGAAAAGTTAATAAACCCAAATTCAGAGACTAAGAACTAAGCCCAGAAATTGAACCAAAATTCCAGATCTCGACCAAGCACAAACCAAAGCTCAAGACATACCCAAAGCCAAATTGAAAAAAAATTAACAAAACCCATGAATGTTGTTCATACCTGAAGCGCAGACAAGTTCTCCTTATACAACTGCGAGATGGTATCGTTGACATACTTGTCCTGAAACGTAGAGCAGACCTTGCTATCAATAAGGCAACTCTTGATCTTATTCCAGTTCTTGGTGCTGTTGACCCTCTTCTGCAGCCAGTGAGAATAGTCCCCAAGCCTGTACTCCTTGTACCCTTTCTCGGAAAGCACTTTGCCGGCGCCTTTGTTGGTGACGGCGAAGGCGAAGATGGTGAAAGCGAAGAGGACGACGATGAGGAGGAACATGACAAGGAGGTAGACCCAGAGGAGCCACGAGACTCTGCAGCAGGCGCCGATGAGGCCGGCGAGCGAGACAAGCATGAGGAAAACGCCGAGAATGATAACGGGCTTGTCCAGAAACTTCTCGCACTCGGTGCTGCCTTGCTTGCTCAGCCACACTCCGGCTACGACGATCGGGATTGAGAGGAGGAAGGTGATGAAGTTGAGAAGCCCGACGAGGTTGTTGCTGATCTTCATTGTGAAAGAAGGTCAAAATCACAAAACCCAATTCACGAAAATCGAACTTGAGAGAGAAAGAGGCTCAGAGAGAGAGAGAGAGAGAGAGAGAGAGAGAGAGAGAGAGAGAGAGAGAGAGAGATGAAGAAGGGCAAAGGAGAATGAGGAATTGTTGTTGTGAGGATTGAGAAGGAGAAGGGGGACGTTGTGGTGTTTTATATCGTGGTTTTACGGAAGCGTATCGGAGATTAAACCGTGTGCGCGTATATATCCAATCAGTAAGGAGCTCCTTTTCTTTTCTGATTCGGAGTAAATTTTCGTATTTTGTTAAGCTAAATTTCACTCGGAACTCACACCGTCAAACCATCAAATCCCACACGAAACTTAGATACTCTTCCTTCCCAGTGCCCACATCCAATCCAACACTTAAATTAAAATATTTTTATTTATTTATTTTGACCCAATATTTTAACCAATACTCTAAATGCAGCTCACTTTTTATTATTATTATTTAAATTTAGATTGTCTACATAAAACCCTCCAAATTTTGAGCGTAATTTCAGATTAGTACATGAACAAATGAAAATGCAAGTGAAACCCACAAAAATTACTCTTCCTTCCTTCCCAGTGCCCACATCCAACACTTAAAATTAAAAATTATTTATTTATTTATTTTGATCCAATATGTTAACCAATACTCTAAATAAAGCCTCCTTTTTTTTCATTATTTAACTTTGGATTAACTATATAAAATCTTCTAAATTTTGGAGGTCATTTCAAATTAGTACATGAACTTGTAAGATCCTACAAATTGGTACACACAATTGCGGAAACTATACAAATGCGACCTTCCGTTACCCAAAACATTAGTACGTTTGTTAAATGTTTATGTCTAAAACAAGCGCCCTTTTTTTTGTCATTATGCATAGTCCACATGTACCAAAATAATAATAATAAATTCTTTTTCTTAAAAATAATTTAAATCATATGTGACACCCAGAAAAATTCTAGAATATTCTTTATCACACAATAAAAATTGCACGGTACATTTTGAGGTAAGTGGCATATTTTTCCAAGTAAATATTGTCATTATGTTTAAGAATATTTTTGGCACACAGTAAAAATTGCACGGTCCATTTTGAGATAAGTGGCATTTTTTTTCCAAGTAAATATTGTCATTGTGGTATTTTTCGGGTAATTTTTCGGAACTTGGAAGTATTTTTAGTGAATTTTTGAAGTTGGAAAATAGGAAATTAAAATTGAAATTTCCACATGGCATTTTATGATTGGTTGGAAGACTTAGAAGACTTGGAAAACTAGGGTGTATAGCGCTATACCGTATGCACGTTTAATATAAGCCATTTATCTGATTCTAGATTAGATATGGACCGTAGATCAAATCAAAGACTTTTGACTTGATCTAGGCCTTTAGTTTGGTTGTTCGGAATGCATATGGACCATCCATCTTGGAGCTATCATGCACCTTCCTACACATGATCCAAAACTCATCTTTTCATCTGGGCCTCTGAATTAAATATTCAAATCGATCCGAACTGTCAAGGAATTCTATACATACCCCCCAATTCTCTCTTTTCCTTCATACCAAAAATTTAGAATTCTCTCTTCCTCCCTCTCTTGCTCTATTTCTCCTCCACTAGAGTTACTATTCCGAATTCTTCGGAGTAACTAATTACCCCAGATACTGTCCACCCAAAATACTATTTACCCCAAATACTATCCACCCAAAATACTATTCACCAAAAATCTACTATTTACATCCCATACGTAGTATATGCTGTTACTATTCATCCCGAGAAGTCACTATTCATGAATACGATTCATTCGAATTTACTCTTCACTTCCAGAAGGTAGTAAGCGTCGTTATCTATCATTTGCATGAAGTTACTATTCATCTCCGTATTTTACTATTCATCAATGTGTTCTATTATTGCTCACCAAGGTAATCTCTACTTCATACCTCGTATTTCATTTCTTTTAATTCCGTATTTCTTTTTCCTAGCTGTTATGCTGCCCAATTTAAAATTGTAAAATACTCAATTCGTATTATTTTATAATTGGGTAATTTTCAAATTATTCCTAAAATGTACACTTCATATGTTGTTACTCTGCCCATTTCAAATCTAATCAAATTGGACATATTCCTATGGTCCATGTGTACGAACAACAAAGTATTATTTAGATTTTAATTTTACCATACCGTGAATTTATCGTTTTCGGACCAGAGATGGAACTTCAAGGACTATTGGGACAATTTTGGACTTTTCATAAAATACACGGTGTAACATCCCGACCCTAAAAACGAATTAATTAAATAAAAGTAAATTAAATCAAAAATAAGAAATTAAATTAAATTAAATAAACTAAACAAATTAAATTAATAAAATAAAATAAGATAATTAATAAAGGAAATTAATATTTAATTAATTAAGTAAGGATAAAATGGTCACTTCAAGATTGTTAAAGAATTTGGGGAAATGGATCATGCTATGGCGTCCGGCTCATCGAAACGAATCTGTAAATGGGTGGCACGCTAGATTTCGAAATATAAAATTGAAAGGGCATTTTCGTCATTTTTAAAATTTTAACTTAAAAACTCATAAATCCCTTTGGCCAATCCCGTGCACGCGTGCCCAACCCTCCAGCCCTCTTTCTCTCTCTTCAAAACTCTATCTCTCTCTCCTCATGATTTCTGGCCGAAATTTCAGATGGCCATTGTGCCGCCGTCTGGTCACTGATCATGACGCCACCACCCCAATTTGAACCCTCTCCCTTTCCTCTATCCAATCGTACCAATATCCCAGGCCAAAACCTCAATTATTACCGGCTGTATCGAGAGGAAGAACCGGCCAAAAGCTCCATTAACGTCGGCAACTGCTCCGATCACCACTTGCAAAAGGTACCTCTCATCTCCCTTGTCACTTCCCCAAAGGTCCCCGACAAAACCAATTGTCGTCGCTGCCGTTTCAAGTTTTGAAAATTATGGCCAAACCCTCACGAGTTTGGCTTCGATCAGGTGGTTTCCAGCCACTTTTGGCTGGTCATACAGAACAAAAAAGTCCCCTCTAGTTGCCCTGGGTCTGTAGGTGTGTTGGTTGCGGGTGGTTTTGAGAATTTTCCGTCGTAGGAAAATTACTCAAGCCACTCACGAGTTGCCAGCGCGTGTGGCGGCGCATGGGCCCACTTGTGGCAGCCCTTTTCCATTCCTAAATTATCCCTACGTCATCCCGAGCGCGATGGTACGCTCGGATTTGAAATTGGTTGCCGTTCGACGATCGATCAGATTTTCACCTAATAGGAGATATCCTGGTTCGATGTGTTCGGACCGTTGAATCACTTCCAATTTCAAATATGTCGTTCCTTGAACCTCTAGGATCGTGTAGAATTTTGCAGATTGTGGATCGAAGCCCGAATGCTCTGGATCAATAACTTAAAGTTTAGGTTAACGAAAATCTCGCGAGAAATCCGACCGTTCGATCGAGACCAAACCTTCGGGACGTGATTAGTTGACTTTATTAGACTTTTAGGAATGTTTGGATCAAAATTTGAGGTCTTGGGCTCTGGGAGCCCGGTTCACCGTAAGTCTTCCGAGACGGTCCCACTTATTTGAAGACGTAGTTTGACTCTAAGAACTCTTCGTTTGACGTGCACACACCCCTCGAGTCCCAGGAAAAGTTTAGGGTTGTTTTAAAGTTCTCGTTCGTTTTACGGTTTCTAATCCGATTTTCGTATTCCTCAAAATAGGTGATCCGGGTTTGCGTACGCAGCAAACGAGACCCCCTCAGGGTCAAGCATTCTGGGACTACTTGTGAGTGGACTTTTGTTTTAAACGTGCATTATTTTTAGAACTGTTTGCATTGCTTATTAAGCGGTTTATATTAATTAATGAGATTTTAATAATGTTTTTATATTAAGTGGTGCTATAATTGAATTTTATAATTTATATTCGATTTTTGGGATACTCTACTTAGACTTGAATTGAATTCATGTTTTGTGACTTTGAGATCTATTTCTATTCCATTTGGGTATTTGTGTTGGGTTGAGTCGTATGTTTATGCCGGATTTTGAATTATTTGTTTTGGGGATAAAGCATGTGTTTGATAAGGGTATTTAATCTTTAATTATATAAATATCTATATATTTGGGTTATGTAATTTATTTGGGTATGATTATTTGGTTGGGGTACTATATGGTGGTTGGGTTTGATGAGTTCTGGTTGTGGTTTTGAAGTGTCGGAGTTACATCAGTCTGTACCATCCCCTGTGACTGTGTCCACACGTGGCGTTAGAAATTTCCGGTGTGTGGGACACATATTGTATTTTGTCACTCTGCTACACGTGGCGCTGGAATTTCAGGCGTGTAGCAGAGGTCCGAGCACCCTTGGCCAGGTGTGCTGAAGGCCTTGGCGGGCTGTCCATGCCGTAGGACATGGATTGGTACATACATATGTGGCATTGGATAGTATCCCGTGTGTACGGTAGAGCGGTAGTTCCCCGGTTGGACATCTCAACCCTAGGCCCGAGATGATGCGATCCCATCCCTTGTCTAGCCAAACAATCCCCCGATTGGATTGTTTCCCCGGTACAAGTTCGTGGTGTCAATGCCATACTTTATACACTACTACGTTTCACTAATTGCGTGACGAATGAGATTTAGTCGCGCAAAATACTTTTCCGTCGCCAAAACATTAGCGCGACAGATTATTCGTCGCGCACGTTCCGTCGCGCAAAGATCGTAAAGAATGGCTTTGCGCGACGAAAATTATCATTCGTCGCTAACTTTAGCACGACAAATATATTTTCATCGCACAGAACTTTACGGTCGAGACTGATCTTCGCCTCACGAAACCTTGCGCGACGAGATGGTATTGGTCGCGCAAAGACAGAGCGATAATAGTCCTTCGTCGCACAAAATTTTACGGACCAGACTGATCATTCGCCTCAAGAAACTTTGCGCGACAACATTGTGTTGGTCTCAAACAGTTTTGCGCGACGGAAAATTATTAGTCGCACATAGTTTGCGAGACGAAGTATTTCGTCGCGCAAAAATTAGTATATTTTTTATTAAATTTTATTTACGTTTTTTTTTGTTAAGAAAATAAATTCAATTTTTTTTTTGGATAATAAAATGAAATTGTAATTAAAAAACATATTTATAAATTAATATAAATGTATATTACAAAGGAAATTTGGAAAATGTAATTAAAAATAAAAAAAAACTACGAAAACAATGCGTCATAATCTATGTTGTCATCCTGCAAAGGTGGTTGTAAGGTCTCGGCATTATCGACTGGGGCAGAGGTCGTAGGGGCGGATGTGTGGCCATGCTCGGGCTGGAGGGGCTCGGAGGTCGACGGGGGACCAAAATTCGAGAGACTAATGCCGGAATGTGCGAGCGCATTTAGAATATGTGACATCTTCGCATCATACGAGGCGAGTCGAGTCTTAAGATCGGCCACCTCTGCTGTTAAAGCGTTCACCCGATTGTTTGACTGCGATGACGAAGGGGCCCTAGGTTCCCGACGGCGGGCATTCCCCATCCCTCGACAATATGTCCCTAGCCTCCTCTCGAGAGTCTGATCCAAGGTGTCCGTCAGGATGTGAAATCCCGCATCCTGTGGAGGATCCACAGACTCGAGTGGAGTCTTGGGAGGAAGCTGGGAGGCGGACTCCTGAAGAACCAGTTGGCTCTTCTCCACCATCGTCGCTTGTTTAACATAACATAATATATTAATTAAAATCATCATATAATAACCATGAAAAATAAATGCGTAAGATAATAATGAAAATTAAAAAATATACTTACATGAAGGGACTCGGCCAACTCATTCCCGGTCTAACATAAACGTCGCCAAAGACGTCGATCTCCGGAATTTGGACCCTCCCGAATTGAACAAGAGAAGAAAAATGTTAGCACGATAAAAACAAATAAATATTAATGACATATTAAAATTTTAATATAAACACGAATTTATTATTTTACCAGCCGCTGCGCCTCCATCCTATATGAGAAGGGCATGGAACCCGAATGATGGAGAAGAGTCTTCTTGCCCCTGTTGCTCTTATTTGCTTTCGCCTTCTTCTGTTATACAAAAAATAACCATATTAGTTGAAATAGAAATAAAATCTAAAAAATTAAATAAACATTAGTAACATTTAATAAATTAAAACTTATTATTTAAAAAAAATACCAAATAATTGGCCTCCTGAAAATGATGGCAGAGCCACGCCCAACTATCCTCCCGGCCCTCAAGCTTCTTCGGGCAGCCCTCTTGAAGAGCAACCAGCGGATCATCAAATCCCTGAAAATGGTGGTGCAGGTCGCTCTTCCATTGCTTGTACCTCTCAGCAAAGAGTCTGT
Organism: Prunus padus; assembly: GCA_024362665.1. Taxonomy (NCBI): domain Eukaryota; kingdom Viridiplantae; phylum Streptophyta; class Magnoliopsida; order Rosales; family Rosaceae; genus Prunus; species Prunus padus. Next base: position 8,669,803 of record JANFAM010000020.1, read on the forward strand.
TGATGTATGTCAACGACTCGTCGTCGAGGTCCTCTAGATTGTAGTTCATCTACAATAAATTAATAATATACATTAATTCATAGAAATAGATAAAGTTTGAAGGAAAAATAATTAAAAAGTAGGATACATACCGACAACTGTTCGCGCACCTCATTTTTTATCTCGTCGGGCATTGCCTTCCAAGACTTCCATTGCATCGGGCAATGAGTCTGAACAACGTGACCAATGTCGTCGGCCAACGAGCTATGCTGGTCCGCGGTTGGTGCCGCCCAATGCCGGTCGTCATATCCGATGTTAATACGATTGTTGGTCACCGGGTGACCTTCGCCGTCTTCAATCGGCGACAAGGTCCCGGTTCTTCTTCGTGGCTAAATAGAAAAATAAAATTAACGTTAACAAACAAATCCTATTAAAACTTGGTAAAAAACAATTGAAGAGGAAGGAAATCTTTACCCTGTTGGGACCTCGACGCATCGCAGGGGCTGTGGAGGTGGTGTCGGTCGTGGTGTGGGGGCGATGGCGCCGCTGGCGCTAAAGGCTGCGCCACGATGACGCCAAGATGCCGGCAGGAGTGACCTCGGGAACAGAGGACAAGATGTCCAGCTGTCTTTGGAGCACCAGGTGACGGTTGAGGCGGGAGAGGCGAACTCTCTCTTGTCGTCACCGCCCTACGACGACTAATAAGTTTTGACATCTGCACACAATATATATATATATACAAAATTATAACTAAAATACTAAAAATATAACTAAAATACAAAATTATATAACATTTTAAAAGCTATGTGAAAATAGGGCCGAGACTTCTACCGAAATTTCTACAGAGTCTCCTCTAAAATTTGAATTTTGCCCAAATTTTTACCCCGCAAAAAAACACAAATATACTCAACAGAAAGACATAACAATTTCAAGGCACACACAAAAATTTCCTAAGCTCCGGCCTTAGAAATTCAACTTCAATGTGGAACGGGAACTAATATATATACATCCTACATTCAACATGAACTGAAAAATTTATATATATATAAATCCTAACTTAAAAATTAACTGAAAATTTAAATATATATATATATATAAATCTTAACTTCAAAATTTAAATGAAAATTGATAAATATATATATATATATATATATATATATATATATCCTAACCTAAAAAACAACTAAAATCTGATAAATACTATATATATATATATATATAAATAAATCCTAACTAAAACAAAAACTGAAAATTGATAAAAAATATATATAGTCCTATAAATTAAGCGAAAATTGACTATAAACCCTAACGTATAAATTAACTGAAAATTCATAAACCATATATATATTAATTGATAAATCCTAACTTATCAATTAAACTAAAAACTATAAACATAAACATAATTTATATATACACATAAACATAAATTATGAGACATGAAAAAACGCATACCGGATCTGAAAGAGGGGTGAGAGGCTGAGAGCGTGAGAGGTTTATGAGGCTGAGAGGGACTGAGAGAGCAGAGAGCCTCTGTGGCGTTTCACCGGAGAGGGACTGAGAGAGCAGAGGCCAGAGAGAAGAAAGTGGAGGCGCGGAGAAGAAGAAGTTCGACGTTTTCCTGGTTAATAATTGTCAGATTTTGCGCGACGAATGAAATGTCGTCGCACGAAATTTTGCGCGACGTATGATAAGAAACACATCGTCGCGCATTATTTTGCGCAACGCACAGACTAACAAAAACCGTCGCGCAAAGTGTTTTAAATGAAAAAATGTGCCTCTTCTTTCAGAATTGGAGCACAAAAAATTTACATCATTGCGCGACGAATAAAACACAAAATCGTCGCGCAAAATCAGAGAAATCCTAATTTAATATCTTTGCGCGACGAAAAAGATATTCTGGTCGCGCAAACCCTCAAAAAAAATCCTAATTCCCTGAAATTTACGTCTTTGAACGACGAATTATTTCCGTGGTCGCGCAAACCCAATACAAAACCTAAAACACGCGAGCGTAAAATGTTACGTCTTTGCGCGACGAAAGAGCACATCGCGTCACGCAAACAAAGAAGAAAAAACCCTAAACCCTAAAATTTATGTCTTTGCTCGACGAAATACAGATTATTTGTCGCGCAAACCAGACAATTTACAATTAGCGACGAAGAAAATAGTCGTCGCGCAAAATGAACAATAACCCAAACCCTAAACCCCGAAATAGTAACGTGTTTACGCGACGAAAGAAGAATCTGTAGTCGCACAAACCATAATATTTACTTTGCGCGACGAAACATATTGCGTTCGTCGCGCAATCCCCTAACCTAAACCCTAAACCCTAAGGGTTTGTTTGTTACACATGTTTGGCTTGGCTTGAACTTTACTAAATTTAGTACCATGTTTGTTTCATCTAATCCTAGTTTTAGATGGGATTGCTGTAGTCGGGCATATCTATACACATATATAATATACATATACATATATACATGTATATTATTTTTATAATATACCCATATACACATATACATATTCATATTATAATAATAATAAACGTATATATATGTAACATATATTATATATTATAATACGCATATATACGTATATACACATGTATAATATATATATATTATAATATATATACATATATATATATACATATATACATGTATATTATTATTATTTTAATATACCCATATACACATATACATATTAATATTATAATAAACATATACACACGTATATACACATATACATGTATACATGTATAATATATATATATATATATATATATATATGTGTGTATATGTACTATACCCATGTATATATTATAAAATACATATATACACGTATATATATGTATATTATTATTACAACATACCCTTATATTATATATGTATATATATAATAAATATAAAATATTATAATACTAGTATATGTAATAAATATAAAATATTATAATACTAGTATACGTGTATATATGTAATAAATATAACATATTATAATACATATATACGTATATATACATATTCGAATATATCTAATATACCCATTTGTGTATTTTAATGTATAATATACATATATTATAATTATGTATATGTATTATACCCATGTATATATTATAAAATACATCTATGCACGTATATACGTATATGTATACCCATGTATATATTATTGCTACTGGTTTTATGAATTTTCAAGCTACATAGACCATATATTAAAAATCTTGTAAGTAATTTTAAGGCACATAGACTAGAAAGCTCCAAAATGAAAAAAAAAAATTGCATTTAGTTTGTTTTACATTGCAAGTAGCATTTATTCATCATCTGAACTATAATAACTTTCGTTATTGTCGCTATCATCATTTTCGGTCTCCCAATCCTCCTTTGATCCATCACTGTCGTCGTTAGGCCCCACTGCAACTTCGTATCGCGGAAGATCACCAAGGTCAATTGTAATTGACTGAATCAGTATTTCGATTGAAGACACTCCTTGTATATGAAACGGTTCTTTTATAACATTTGTATCTCGAAGCGTTTCCGCATCATTTTCCATGATAGATTCTAAACGTTGGTCAGCAACGTTGTCAACGTCGTCGTCAGTTGGGTAATGTTCTGGTATATCATACACGTTCCTCTTATCCATCTTCTGAACAACTTTCCAACCGACCCCGGCTTTAGGATCATCTAGATATACAATCTGTTTTGCCATGTTTGACAAAATGTAAGGGTCGTCATGATACCAAGTTCGGTTCATGTTCACTGATAGTAAGCCATGGTCGATTTTAACACTTCCCTGCCTATTTGGGTTTGTATAATACCATCGACACTTAAACATAATCACTTGGTATCGATCTTTATAAAGCAATTGCACGACAGTTGTTAGTTTGCCATAGAACTCAATGTCCGTACTTTCGCCTCCACCTGGGACATGGACACCGCTGTTTTGCGTACACAACTTGTCATCTCGTGCAGCCCCCAAAAACTTGACGCTGTTAACATGGCAATCAGAGAACAATTCAGCGCGAATCGGACCGAATGCCAAATTATATAACTCTTCACTATAAGTGGGGGAATTCGATACTTTCAATTTATTCACCTAATATTACACAAAAATATTCACATGTTAGTTTCAAAAAATTAAATACTACAATATATATGTCAAATACAAAACACTTATAACTTACATATTCGAAAAACCATTGTGGAAACAATTCTCGGTGTTTCTTGGCATACAAATGTGATGGATGTTCTCGCTTCATCATCTCTTCATGCTCATCTAAGTATGCGATGATCTCATCACAATTGTTCAGTACGAACCAATGTGCTACCTCCATGTCAATTCTAGAAAACGACTCTCCTGATCCAGGATCTCCAAAGGGTCGTGCACTTTGGGCAAAAACGGAGAGTTTCTCATTTCTCACACCTCCGTCATTATTGCGCTGAGGACGATTGAAAGCCGTCTCCACATCTTTTAAATACATTCCACAGAAAGTAAGGGCCTCATACTGAACCCAAGCCTTTATAATTGATCCTTCGGGCTTCGCCCTATTGCGTACACTTTTCTTCAGCTCGCCGAGAAGCCTGCCCAAATAAAAATTACAAATTAGCATGCATGAGATAATAATGAGCAAGGAAAACAAATTATGAGCATGATATACCTTTCTATTGGATACATCCAACGATAGTTTACAGGACCAGCAAGCAACGCCTCTTGTGGCAAGTGAACCATCACGTGGATCATACTCGTGAAGAAAGCTGGAGGGAATATCATCTCAAACTTGCATAGGACTTGGACAATGTCATCGCGCAATTGATGAATGTCTGTCTTTCGCAACGTCTTTGCCATAAGTTGGGAACAAAATCTAGACAACAACATGATGGGCTTCACAACATCTTCCGGCAAAAGGTGTCGAATACCCACAGGAAGTAGGCGTTGCATAAACACATGGCAGTCATGGCTTTTTAGTCCAGTAAATTTACCCCCGTCAACATTCACGCAACGTGCGATATTAGAAGCATACTCGTCAGGAAACTTTACAGACGATACAAACTTTAGAAACTCTTTTTTGTCATTCGGTTTCATGGAGAAAAATGCAAGATCCCTTCTAGCTTTATCACTGTCTCTATTCATCCATAAACCCCTTCGTATGCCCATTCTTTCCAAGTCAAGACGAGCTTTGATTGTGTCCTTTGTCTTGCCCTCGATATCTAGAATCGTGCCTATCAATGTATCGAAAATTTTTTTCTACACATGCATAACGTCCAGATTGTGCCTCAATTTTTGTTTCGACCAATATAGGAGCTCATAGAACATAGACTTGTGCGTCCTATTCAGATGTATAGAAGGTCTAATCCGAGTAACCGTTTTCCCGAACGGACCAAAATCCAAACGGTTAAGCTGTTCCAAGATCTGATCACCGGACCATTCTCTAGGTCTTGCGCGAAGCTATTTGTTCCCGTCGAACTCTCTATCCTTTTCCCGCCACTCGTGGTCCCATGGTAACCATCTTCGATGATCAAGGTAACAAACTTTCCCAGCGTGCCAACCAGAAATGACATCTTCCTTGCATACAGGGCATGCCATATAACCCTTTGTGCTCCACCCAGAAACCATTGCATATGCGGGAAAATCATTCACAGTCCACATAACTGTTGCCCGCAAAGTGAACATCTTCCCAGTGAATTTATAGTACGTGCACACACCGTTTGTCCATAAATCCTTGAGCTCATCAACCAACGGCCTTAAGTACACATCAATTGACCTCCCAGGATCCTCAGTTATCAAAACAGTCATCATCATGTACTCTTTCTTCATGCATTTCCAAGGCGGCAAGTTATATGGGAATACAAAAATCGGCCAAGTGCCGTGGTGTTGGTTTAGAACCCCGTCACGGATTGAATTCGTCGATGGCAAGTCCCAATCTAACATTTCGGGGTTCAACAGCGAACTCGGGGAATGTTCGATCGAACTCTTTCCATGCCTCCCCATCTGCAGGATGCCGCATCACATCGTCGTCTACCCGTTTTTCCTTATGTCATCTCATGTCTGTGGCGGTATGCGTCGACATATACAATCGCTGCAACCTTGGTTTCGAGGGCGTATAACGCATGACTTTTTGTAGAATCTTAGTCATTCTATTCTGCGATGTCTGTTTGAACCTCGACTCATTGCATATAGGGCATGTATCCAATGTTTCATACTCTTTGTAGAATAACATGCAATTGTTTTTGCAAGCGTGGATTTTTCATACCCCAATCCAAGATCACTCAACACCTTCTGCGCTGTCTGTGGTCTTTCGGCAAACAATTGTCTTTCGGAAGCATTCTCTTGAAAACCCCAAAAGTAATCGAAACACAAGTTCGACATACGATACTTTATTTTTCCGTGCATTAGCTCCACAATGGCCGTCGAATCAAAAGCTCTCGCACCGGGTATAACTCTTGGTTGGCATTTTTTAACAGTTTTTCATCTTGTTCGAACTCTGCTTGTCCATTGGTGTAGGCACATCATCATCCCCTTCTTGATTGTTGCTGGTCGAGGCAAATGGAAAAGTATCATGTATAATATCCATGACTTGGTCATTAGGATCCACAATAGGTTCAACATTTTCCGCTCTTGTGGCGTTTGAAGACGAAGCACCCGAGTCAAATTGTTCCCCATGATGGTTCCAAGTATTGTATGTCTCAATCATTCCATTCCTTACTAAATGGAATCGAACATTTTCAATTGTCTCCCAGAACGTGTTGTTACACCTCCTACAAGGACATCGTATTCTAGTTGCGCCCGGGTTGTGTGTACGTGCAAAGTCAATAAAATCCTTGATTCCATCCAAGTATTCGTCTGCGCATCTATTCGGGTTCTGTATCCACCTCCTACTCATAATTCCTGGAACCACAATCACAACAACGTCATACAAAATCTTCATGTCACCTTATGCCTCCGGAAAGGGCCCTATCCCATTCGGGAATGCATAGTCATGTCACGTAATGTACGCCTGCATGAGATTAGATTTCGACGTGGATGAATTTCGGTAGCATATCGATACAGTTCTTGAGGTGTACCGTAGGTATAAATAACTACATACCACCCGAAGAACGTACAGAGATAACACCGAAATCTCCACAGTCGAAACCTAATCATGTAGCTGTACATTACGTGACATAACTATGCATTCCCAAACTGTCCAAATAATGGGACAATTCAAGAATTAATTGGACCGCAATCATGCTTTACGCATCCATGCACGAAATCCAACTAATCTCGAAAGGGAAACTAAGTATTACTCAAAATAAAAACAAAAGTACGAAGTTAATTTCAATTAACTTCGTACATCACAACACAATGTTCTACAATGTTTAACAGCATAATATAAATATAATTTCACAAAACAATATAAACATAATATAATATAATTAAATAAATATTTTCAAAATATAAAACGAAGAAAATACCTTCTAGATCGTTATCCACCAAATGTTAATATCCCTATAAACAACGAAATTAATGGCGTTAATATGAATTTACATTAATACTTTTACACTAACGACAATAAATACTTACTCAATGAACGTAACAAATTTCCACCAGAAACAACTATAGAGATGTAAAACTGAGAGGTTTTTCAGTTTTGCCTCTGCCAATGGCAACGTCTGGGTAATATAGACTATCGAGTTTGCGCGACGAACCATATTCGTCGCGCAAAGTCAATGTTAGTCGCGCAAATTTTCGTCCCACTATATTTCGTCGCAGAAAACCTCATTTTTGTCGCGCAAAACACCATTTTCGATGCGCAAGAAACCGTCGACATAAAACTTTACGCGACGATAAACTTTTCGTCTCGCAATCTTTGGCGCTCAGTTCGATTACACGCACATCTTTTGCACGACGAAACATTTCGTCGCACAAGAATTTGGCGGTAAATTAAAATACCCGCGTAATTCTTGCTATCGTTGTGCGACGAGAAATATTATGGTCGAGCGAAGTTATTTTGCGCGACGAATAATATCGTCGCATAGGAATTTGGCGGCAAATTATATTCCCCGTGTTTTTCTTTGCTAATTTTGCGAGACGAATGGGTTTTTCGTCGCGCAAAGGTATTTTGCGCGACAAACATGTTCGTCGCGCAAGATTACGAATATAAAATTAGTATCCTATTTACTATGTGCGACGAAAGTTTTTATTTGTCGCGCAAATGTCTCTTGCGCGACGAATATTTATTTGTCGCGCAAATACTTAAATGTTGTAGTGTATACTTATATATATATATATATATATATTATTACAATCCTTTCTTGTTTTTCTTCTTGTGCGGATACTTCCTCGCTCGGGATGCCGTTGGGCACACGCTTTTGGAGAGATGAGTGGTTTGGGTTGGGAAGAGTCGAGTCGGTTTTCTTGAAATTTGGCTTGTTTTTAATTTTTTTTTCCTTTTTCTGAGTTCTGACTTTTGGATTTATATCGTTATAAGTTTGTTATTATTTTCGATTATGCTTATAAAAATAAATTGCATGTTTTCTGCATTACTTCAAAACGGTGGGGTTACAAGTTTTGTTTTTAAGTATGCAAAACCTTTATTTGTATCCACTCACGCTTTTTTGTTTTGCGCCCCCAGACAGTAGTGATCCGAGCTGAGCCTCTAAGCCGAACGTCGTCTTCCGAGCTTCGAAATCTAAGTAGGATGCTTTTCTGTAAACTTTCTCTCAAATGTTGTTTTCGGAATTGTAAACTTAAACTCTAATTCTAGTATGCTCTGATATTGCCTACTAGGGTCAAATTCTAAGGCCGAATGCCATAAACTGAATTGTGTTCTTTTGAACTGTTGTGTGCTGGCACTTGAGTTGTTTTCTTGATGTTCTACAGGTTTAAAATTTGGGAAAATTTCGTTTTTCAGGGGAGACTCTGTTGAATGTTTGGCAGACGTCTCGACCCTCTTTTCTAAGAACTTGTGAAAAAGAAAATTTCTAAATTAGTAAATGGGCCGGCATTTGACAAATGTCGTAATAAACACAGGGTCGGTCTCGAATTCCTCGGAATTCGGGGCCGGTCCTGTCACAATGACTATTTTGAAATTATTTGAAACTTTAAAGACTTATAAGGACTAAGTTGAAATTTGGATTAAGTTTAAGGACCACGGTGCAATTAAAGACAAGAAAAATTACTAAAGTGCAACCAAGGATTTGTTGTAATATATATTTTTTAAAATGTTGGATTATGATTCAGTTGCTCAATAGTGGCCAGTTTGAGTTTGAAAGTGCAGAGGCCAAGTTAGGCTTAAGTTTTGGATTCCAAGTAGGGGGACCCACTCTCAGACTTGTATTTTGTGTATGTATGACATAGTAAATATTGTTGTGTGCGAAAGATGAACTGTTTTTGGATGCCATATTGTTTGTTTTTATGAATGCTTGGCTTTCGTTCTCCAAAGTTTGGAGGGTATACACCTGCGGGCATTATCCTCGACAACTTGAGGGTGAAAGGGGCATAGCGACTTCTTTGGGTTTCGATTCCCTAAACCTCCAGAGGGGTTATGCGGATAGATTTTACCAATACCTTATGCGTGAGGTAGAGTCGACAAGGTGTAGCCGTTGAAATTGACACTCTCGCTACCGTACCAGGTAAGTTTGTTATATTTTTATTTTTGGTATGGGTAGTTGGCCTATAGGGATCGGTTGTCAGACAAGCAGATTTGGGCCTAGAAAAATGTTTGCGAAAGTTGTGTGATTATGCCAACTGTTTCAGATCCTATATTTATATGGAAAATGGTTTGTGTTGTGCATATTATTTTCACTGTTTTTCATGAACACTACTATGTTATTTTGCTAACTATTTTCAAACTTGGCAAGGAGCCTCCTACGGGGCAAATGAACGTATGTGATGCTCACCCCTACTTTTTCATGTAGATCACAACCCTTGAGTTTTACTTGGTGCTGTTCCTGTACCTGTCAACACATTTGGTCCATGTACCTCATCATCTCTGACATGTCGTGATTTCCTTTCCTAAGAGTTTAAGGATGCTTCTTGTTCATTTCTTTCCTCTGTATAAATTCTGGATGGTTGGTGTGTATTTAATCTTTATAATTTGTAAAATAACTAAAGAGATTACAGGTACTCTTCCTTGACCTCTTGGATTGGTATTTCGACAATAAAGTTTGTATAACGTTTTATTAAATTTTCCGCTTGTTTTTTTATTACTATGATCCTACCCATTTTATTTAATTAAAAAGGCTTATCGTATTTTTGGAATCTTGGGAGTATAACCCTCGGATCTAGGTGTTATATTTTCGGGATTCTCAAATAACGTGCCGCTGTCGCGTGTCTCGATTTTGAGGCGTGACACCTTAGATATAATTGAACCCAAAATCCAGAAAAACCAAAGCCAAAATCAAAACACGAAGTTAAATAACAATTTTAACATATGAACTAATCTGACATATAATTGATGTAAAAATCAGAAAACATATATGAGAGTTACAAAAAAAAAAATTACCTCATTACAGATCTCTTCTTTTTCAATGAGAGATGAGAGTTGACTTGAGATAAGAGCTGAAGATGAGAGATGGTTTTGATTAGAAGATGAGAGATGAGAGATGAAAGGTACCGATGAGGGGAAAGGCAGAGAAAATTAAGGGGAAAAGGATGAGGTTCCGTTTCCGTTTGAGGCAGAGAAAATTAGGGTTAAGTGGAGATTGACTGCGGAAGAAATTTTCTGTGATGCAGTCTATAGGTTCTACACCAACAACGAATAGAAGCTTGATAAGTGTATAAGTGCTAAAATACCGGTCCAATTCAGTTAAATCGGTGGTTTTGAATATTGCACACTGGCATCGAACTATATACCCCAGTTTGATTTGAGTTCAAACTGATGACCAAACAAAAATTTTAAAAAAATAAACCAAACCAACCTGTACTGTTGATTAAGTTCTGCCAGTTTTATCCGGTTTCAGGTTATTGTATGGTCTTCATTGCGTAGGGCCCCACAACAAGAAGATCAACTATATCACTCTAAATTGGGAGAACATAAGGTTTAAAGGGGTTCAAGTACATCCAAATATTTGGGCTTGAGCTTATTTTCCCTTCAAATGGTTCAGAGAAAATTGTGCATCAACAATTATTATGTACTTTATATGGTTGGAGATATCTTCATTATTATGAACTCCTCTCTTTCAAAGAGAATGACAGATTGTCTAATGACTACCGAAATTACATCACATCATATTTGATAAACTCGCAATAATAAAAAATTACAAAAGAAAAACGTTGCTTAATTAGGTTGTTTGTTTTTTCTATTTAGCTTTAGTTTTCGGTACGGATTTGCCGTTTCTGTTGTTGCATGGCGAATCTGTATTGCATGGTTTGAATACATGTGTTTCTGATTGCTGAATCATATATTTTGGTCATTCTTGGGTTGTGTGTGATTCTCTCCAGATCAATTCAACATGTTGTTGCATTTGGTCATTTGATAAGATTTCTCGACACATTATTCATTTGTACTTTTCTTTATTTATAATTAAAAAAACTATCGCTTATTCTAAAAATAAAATAAAAAGGTAAAACCCTGCTGACACAAGTGTGCTTCAAGAACAAGAATTAATCTTCACAACTTAATTAATGATGAGTAATTCCTAGGAAATTACATAAATGGTTGGACATTTCAACGTGAGACTGCAAAGTTCAGCAATTAATAAGTTGTGCATATTTTTCAATGAATTCAGAAGTTGCTTTGGAAAATTTTTACACGAACAAAAACTTGGTACAAAACCCTAATTTGGATTTGGTTACGAAGCCCTAATTCGTATTTGACATAAAAATCTAATAAATAAATAAATAAAACAAAAATTATTGATTAATAATAGCGATCATTTTAGTTACAGGAGGGAAAACAACAACCAAAAAAAGTGTACCAGAGGAAGTTTCCAAGTTTAGGATGGCTTCCAATCCAAAAATAAGTAGTCAAACAGGACCAGCGGTTGAGCAGTAACTAATAAGAGGAAGATGAAAAAGTTGGTCTAGCTTCAACTCTTTTTATCATTGCTTCCAATAGTCAGGTTTCTTCCTGCTGTCTTTGAAAGCGCAGCATCCAACACTGTAGATAACCGAGAGGAACCCTATCAATGCAAATTTGAAGAAGTGAGCCTTCCTCCATGCAATTATCAGCTGTTCCAGAATTCCAGCCTTGCAAGAATCGCAGTCGAAGCACTTAACCTTTGGGTTGTTGTCCCATGTTTTACAGTCAGAGTTGGAAGAAGCACTCTTAGTCTTATTCCACATGGTGGGACTCTGATAGCTAAATCCACACTCAACTAATGGCTTGCAGCAACCAGACTGCAAAATAATATCGAACACATTTTAATCTATTCACCCCAAGTTTAAAATCCGAATTTGAATTCTGAACTAAGTGTGTAACAACATAAACTTTTATGGGTGAGTATTTAGTATCGTATCATAGTCACGGGCGGAGCAGAATTTTATATTTAGGTGGAGGGGACACCAAAACATAAAGTATAAAGCTTACAAGAGTTTTAGATTGAAATGAGTCGTTTTCTTTCAACAATGTACTCCAGTTTTACTACTATGTTCATATTGGAATGCATTTTTTACTAGTACTATTGATTAGTGATGAGAGCACCACAGAGGTAATTATAGCAAGTGTAGGTTATTCCTTTTTTTTTTTTTTTTTTGTAAGCGATAGTCTAAACTAAACTATAGGAGAGGGGATTTCTCATGCGTAAGAACACCCAAAAGAATATTTTACTTGATATAATCTCTCCGCCTAATTAATAACTTGTAAGATGATTTAAGACTAGTAGAGACACCAATGCCATGCCAACAGTCCAAAAATAAAGAAAGAGCTGGAAAAAAAAATGTAAATATTCCAAATGTATACCATAACGGGGTTCAACTCCTTCATATTGAACTCCATGAGTGTAGTGTCATTCTTTGGCATTTCAGAGCAGCCGTTGCCAACAATGAGACAATTCTTGACCGTGTCCCAGCTCTTTCCCTGAACCCTATTCTGCAACCAATCTGAGTAGCCGCTAAGCTTGTACTCCTTCACCTCTGTCCCGGGAATCCTAGTTCCGCCGCCTGATTTCCACGTGACAATCAAGGCTATGGCGTAGACGGTGAAGAGGGAGATGATGAGGAGAAGCATAGCGAAGAGGTAGATCCATAGGACCCAAGAGACCCGACAGCATGCGCCGATTATGCCCACGATGGACATCACCATGATCAGCACACCCAATATGAGGATGGGCCGCCTGAACAACTCAAAGCACTCCCCACCGCCACTTACCCTGTTCATCTGTACCCCGACGATGACGATTGGAATCGATATCAGGAAGGTGAGAATGTTGAGAAGACCCAACAGGTTGTTTGGTAGGTTCATTTTGAAATAACTTTTTTATCCGAGACCCAAACTCCTCAAACGAGAGAGATTAAGCCTCAGATATATAGATTATTGATCAAAATGTTTAAATGAAGATGAAGAGGAAGAAGGAAGAAGCAACACCAAAGGAACGATTGCAGGATGCGGTTGATTTTATATTGTGGATTCCAGGAAAAGTTCTTGGAGATTATATAGTGCAACCGTACATATTTCCATGGGGGAGAATACATAATTGTCTAAATACACGTTTTAAATTGATGGTGTAAGAATCTTACCTTTCATATATAGTAAACATGATGGAAAGTATTTATCTAAGACTAGAAACCCCTCACACTTGCATCAGAAAACCGTAGGAGGAGAAAAAGATGGTATTCAAATCCGCCCAAACCGATCAATCCAATTTTGGTAAGTTTCAATCATTTGGCTCTGCCTGGTTTTTTTGTGCTAACTTTTAATGAAAAGTTTCCACCTGATTAAAATAAAATTTAATGGTTAAGGAAACGAACTAATAGCAGCTTCATCAATCAAAACCCACCAAAGCCTGAAACTCAAAGGATCCTTCTTATTTCCCCTCTCACCCACAAACCATTTTATTTCCAAAGTCTGAAAATCAAAGCCCTTTGTTTTTCCCTCTATCGCTTTTGTTTCTCCTATTATTATGATTTGTTAAAACTCGCAGTGTTGCTCACTATAAAAATATTGCCCAACATACCAAGAAGGGATCGGTTTCTTTTTCTCCATTTTCTTTGTAATTTCAAATCCAAAAACACTTTTTTCCTCCTTATTAGTATAGTTTTTATTTATGAGGTCTTGATGTGTTAGTTCTTTTAACCCTTTGGATTGTATTTTGATGAGGTCCAGTCTTTGTTTAAACTCAAGCAAATCCAAATAGAGAAATAAATAAATAAAGGATGCGCGAGTAGGACCTCAATTCTTTTTTGTTTGTTTTGGACATTAGTGATATTGGAGGAGGGAGGAATCGAACACATGACCTCAAACGCAGAAGTAACTGCTCTTAACCACTTGAGTTGTAAGCCCCTTGTAGGACATGGGTTTTAATAACAAAATTTGTCAAAGCTTCCAATTGTAAAATTAGTGGGTCAATATATAAGACCGCAAGTTGATCAGTAATAAATAAAAGGAAGATGGAAGATGTTGGGTAGCTCCCAATTCAACATTGAAACAGTATTGATCTACATGATGATCATCTCATGCGTCCAATTAACTTCTCATTGCATGTATGCGTCCATTAATTGTCAGAATTTCTCTCTGGTGTTTTTGAATGCGCAGCATGCAACAGCGTACACAAAACAGAGGAAGCCAAGCATTAGGGTTCTGAAAAGGTGCATCGCCTTCCAAGAAATTATCAGTTGTTCCAGCATTCCAGCCTTGCAAGACTCGCAGTTGAAGCACATAACCTTTCGGTCGTTGTCCCATGCTTTACAGTCAGGGTTGGAAGAAGCACTGTTATTCTTCTTCTTCCACACGGTAGGGTTCTCATAGCTAAATCCACACTCAACCGATGGCTTACAACAACTAGACTGCAAATCAACATCAACACATAATTAAAGATCCTTGTTAAATCCGAACGAGAAGACTGAAAACATTATATACATTGGAAATTGTAGTCAATATATTCAAACCCATATAGTGCATACTTAAGCTAAGTGTCTACCATTAAAGCTATATATGCGCAGACTAGTTAGGATTAGGCGAGTTGGTTAGGGCAGTGAGCCAGCCCCTTTGCACACAAATTGAATTCTCTTACCTATAAATTAGATTAATTTAAAGTAGTTTACACTATCACTTGTTTTAAAAAACAATGTTGTAAATGTTTATTGGCCATTCACCTCTCCACCTAGCTTTTAATTAGCATAAGTTTTCAGCATTAATATTAAGCTTTTTTTAAAGAGGAATAGTCCTTCAATTATAGCCCGATTTCTATTTTGTTCTTTCAATTTCCAAAATGGTTTTTGTGATCCTTCAACTCTACTTTTGATGACAATAGAGGTCCTAACTTCAATTTTGAGCACGTGTTGCTGTTGAGGGTCAAAAATGAAAATTGCTTCACTCCTCTCCTCCCGAGGTATCATGAGCAATTCCTCTCTAAAAGTTGACGTGGTCCACTAACAAGATAAGACATGTACTTTTTTATTTATGGGGCCTCACACTTGTCATTCTAAGAGACTAAGAGCATCTCCAACAGCCTCTTCAACCACTTTGGGATTCTCAAATAGGTGAGCCACATCAGAAAAATTCCCTCCAACAGCCTCTTCAACCTCAGTCATCAAATCTGCAACTCCATTCTCTCTCTTCAAAACTGGTAAGTTGACCTTGCCTCTTCAAAACATTTTTTTTTGTTTTGGGAGAACCAAAATCATATCAAAAGGCTAAAAACATTTTTTTAATGGGTTTGATGTAAATTTCATAAATATTATCTTTAAAAAAGAATGTTATTAATGAATTCAAATGTTATTAATTATTATTGTTTTAAGTCAAATATTATATTAATTGAATTGAAGAGACTGATGAGTCACACAATATTAAAGTAGCAAATAAGGCTCTTCAAATTGCGTAGGTCAACAAACTTCAATTTAAAGAATTTTTTTTGCTACCACTGTTGGAGATGCTCTAAGTGCACACACAATTAACATTCAAGGCTTATTATTTACTAATCAACTCATTAACAAACCACCATCCTTGGGGCGCCCAAACCCCGCACCCACTCACCCACTGCTGCAACTGCCCCTTACCCGTCCATATATCTCCCTCCCTCTCCAAGATAAGCAATGACATCCTCCAATCTCCAATCAAAACCCACCACCAGTGCTATAATCCAACAAAACCGTGGACAACCTCCACCCGACACTAAGTCCATTAACCCTAACCCACGAAGCATGATGGCTTCTCCACCTCTCTCTATGTGATTCCTCGATTTTGTTGCTGAAATTTTTTTGAATTTTTGAATTTTTTGAATTTTTGAATTTTTGTTTTGTTTTGTTTTTTAATCTTTCATCCTCAGGAGGAGGGGTTGGGATTGGGAAGGGATGGTGAGGGAGAGGACGGGTTGGGTTGGAGAGGTTGTGGCAAGGATGGGAAGAAGTTTTTACTAACACTCCAAAAAATAATATTTTGAGCAAATCTTTTTATATTATTTTTAGTTCCCACTATACAGATCCCTTTTTAATATGAAGTTTTTACTAACACTCCAAAAAGTCATCATACATTCCTTCCATATAAGTTCAGTGAATTAGTGATGAGCCATGAATAGTGCATGATAAGTTTTTAAAAATGGTAACACATAGTAATTCTCCATTTATGAACTAACTAGGGTTATTTTCATTCCATGTGAAGCGAAGAGAGCGCTGCCAGCTCAAAAAATTAATTTGTATACCCAAAAATTAATAAAACCATAAGCAATATATTAAACTTGTATACGTATGCTTACCACAACTGGTGCCAATTCCTCTCTGTTGAAATCCCGTAGGGAAGTGCCATTTCCGGGCATCAAATTAGGGCAGTAATCGCCAAGAATGAGACAGTGCTTGATCTTCTTCCAATTCTTTTCGTCTTGAACCCTCATCTGCATCCACTCGGTGTATCGATTAAGCTTAAACTCCTTGTGCCCCGTACCAAGAATCTCCGTTCCACCACCTGGTTTCCAAGTGACGAAGAAGGCGAAAATCCACATGGAGAAGTAGGCGAACAGGACGAGGAACATGATGGCGAGGTACGTCCATAGGATCCAAGGGACCCGGCAACAGCCCCGATTATGCCGAAGATTGACATCACCATGATGAAAACGCCGACTACAAGGAAGGGCTTCCTAAAAAGGTCGAGGCACTCTCCTCCGCTGTGTGTCTTGTTCGCAATTATCCCGAAATAGACGATTGGAATCGATACGAGGAAGATGAGGATGTTGAGAAGACCCAACAGGTTGTTGCTTATCTTCATCCTGAGAATTACTTTCAATCTTATCAGAGACCCACACTCACCACCAAGCCTGCAGAGAGATTGAGCCTCCGACAGATCGAGCCAATTGAATGAACAAAGAAGTTGAAGCAAAACAACAAAAGATTTATTGTCGGATGTGGTTAATTTATATTGTGGATTTCACGAAAGGTTCTCGGAGATTATACCGTGTGTGTACGTACGGAATTGCATTGGGATTTTGTAATTTTTTTTCAGCCTGTCGTGGCTAAAACTATCCTCCACAAAAAAATAATTAATATATACACGATTTATTATCTTTATAAGTTTATATATAGTAAACAAACATGGTATTGTAAGCATTGTTTAGTTTTTGGGTGTCCCATAATTATTTATTTTATCATTCGTAATTACTAAATATTTTTAATTGTAGACAACGTTATAATATATTCATTTATTTTTATAAAGTATTTGAGGTTAAAATGATAAATAAATATAGATTCAATACTCTGTTAGGGATAGGTGCATAGTAAATCCCTACAACTCCGACAACATAGGTGGAACTAGAATTATAAGATTAAAGGGCCGATATATATAAAATACTAGTATAAAAGACACATAAGTATTTAAAGCTAGGAAACAGTTAAATTTGACTGCTCGTGAAACTGTGTGAACATTTTTCATAACAAAATTCATTTTGGTACTAATTACTCTAATTATTCTTTTCTTTTCTTTACTTAAAATATTTTTCTTTTTCTTAATATAGAGATTCACAACTTCCGCGTTTTGACTATTTCTCACAAATTCACAATAACTTGTACCGACTGCCTTCTACGTGTGATAATTGTATATGCCTTCATATCGCATCGTTTTACTTGGAGAGAAAATTTGTGGTATTATCCTTAAATTATGGACTTTAAGAGGAAATATTAACATGCCATGTGGTTGATATAGACAGTTATCTTAATATTTAGTATATATTGTTTTCGTGATCCTTTTTACTATCTATTGCTAATAAAATTAGACAAATCATATGGAATCTTGCAATTATATCACCAATTGATCTGTGCCAAATATGAAGATCTATTACTTATATCTAGTTAATTATCACTAACTCACCTTTGTCAAAGTTTTCATATTGCTTAACCAACGGGATCCAACTCAATGGAAAAGAGCTTTGATTTACATATCAGTGGTCTCATATTTAAACCCTCATAACACTTTGATAGTGCGTGTGTGAGAAACTCTCCTTCTGTAATTTAAAATGTCACTTGTATTCCGTCTTGCTTGTTAAACCACATATGAAATATTGAGATACACGTCAATGAAAATTTTTATAAAATTAAAGAAAAAGATCATACAGAGTATGATGTCAAGCGATAACTGGACATACCAATAAATCCTATTACAAAGACACAATGAGTCCTATTGGTGGAAAGTAAGTTGTTCTTATGTTCAAAGACATGATTAGAGAATAACTCCTCCTAACCCTAATTAATAACATGCCAAATGTATCAAAGCCACGAAATATTTTGACCCATATGCTGCCTCTTATCTTACCCTTGTGTTTTTCTTGTGGTAATAAGATGATATTTGACTTTTCGGCCGTCCATCTAGTATATGGTTGTGAGCTACCGACCTATAATTATCGGGAAATGCTCTCAAATAAGAATATTATTATAATAAAAAATTTCAAATAGCACTATTATTGTAGCAAATAGTTCCACTAATTATGTTGGCATTATCTTGATATGTTGTCGATATTTTCTTATTATTTCGATAATAAACAATCCAAGATAGTCTTTGATGTGAACATAAGCAAAATATACTTTATCATTACATGTTAATATTTTATCAATACTACCGATATTGTCGATTAGCTACAGTAATAGGCGCTATTTGAGAATTTTGCTACAGTAATAATAGCTTTCGCATAATGTTTTGCCCATGCATTACAAGCCAATGAAGGGCCCAAATCCTTCTATTAGAAGCCAATGAAGGGCCCAAACCCTCCTCTATTTATAAGAGGCTCTCCTTACTTTTGTATTTTATTCACTTCCTACCCTCATGAGGGTCTCTCAATGTAAATGAATAACCTTATGGTGAAAGGCAATACAATTGACCACTGTTGTACTATATGTGGGAACAAATATTTCGACAACCAATTATGAGGCGCCACATGGACAAAGAGAATATCTTTTAAGTCAATAATTATCTTCATTTAATTGGATAATTATGTAAACCAAAAATAGAGATATCATCATCAATTAAGGATTTTATTCTCATTAAAATCTCTAATTGAACAAATCTCTCCATTTAAGGAAAAGAATAATTCCCTTCTTGATAGGAATTATTCTTTGAAAAATCCTAAGAGGCAAGAGCACTATAAATACATGGCTACATCACACATCCAAGGTAATTCTTCTCTAATTCAAAAACCCTACTAGAACTCCTCCCTCTCTCTCTCCCTTACCGTCTCCCTATCCCTTCACTCTCTCTCACACTGCCTTTGACCAACACCCGCCCCCCCTCGGCCAGGTGTGGTAGGACGTTCGAGGGTCGAATCTACGTGCGAATATTCTCCGTGCGGAAATTTGCTCAAACATTATGTACTCCAATTTGAATGAACCACGTAAATACTCGTGTACTTTGTGAGATTGTGATTTTACTCTCTTGATCTTGTTGACCCAATTTTATCCATTAACAACTACAAATTAACCAAAAAAATAGCTTAACAAATCTTAATTAAGTGAGCGAACCTAATTGAAACTGGATAATATATTATGGAGAATAAGAGAATAAACAAAAGTCACATGAAGTTCGAACATGAGACCTCGTATCTGCAAATGAAGACCCTTTTTCAATGGGATAATGACTCTTAGATTTTAAGGATTTGTGTAAATAATAATAATAATAATATTATTATTATTATTATGTTACGTATACTAAATTTTTAGGAAATTGATCACCCTGGTAATGGGCGTTAATCGCCTTGGTAATGGTAAAATGAGCGTACATAGCCCTGGTAATGGGCGGCCCTCAAATTTCCGGATCAGCTGACATCCAGAACAACACTGATTAATGAATTCGTTTATATCCAGAAGGTACCGGTGTGGCACTTTCTGGTAGGCAATGGAATTGAATGGATAATTTTGTATGTTGAGCTCTCTAGCCATACATGTGCCAAAATATCACTACGGTGGTAATTTTATGTTCCTAAAAAGCCCCTTGTTTATCTTGTTTCCAACCTTCGCAAGTGAGAAGAACAAATGCCTATGTGTGTCACCTCTCTGGCCATACATGTGCCATATGTGTCCACTTATGGCTTGTGCTTGTGCTGAGGTCATCTCGAGTTCATGCGTCTACTAGTTGTTTGTACCTCTATTGAGATTACCTTAGTTTCATGCCAATGTTGATGGCTTGTACCTCTCTCAAGGTTGTCTTATAAGGCTCAGATGCTAACTTCAACCATGCCCCTTAAAAAAAGTAGAGAATGATCCTTGAAGCAAGAAATATAACTGGACAGGCTCTTCTATTTTCAACTAATGCCTCCGAGGAGTGCAGTTGCAACAACCTACTTTTGGAGTGCAAAAATAATTCCTTTTCAAAAATAAGCCCTAAGTGACCTATTCCACAAGCAGCTCCTCCAGGTCTACAGTTTGAGAGAATCATCTCACAAATTAAGTAGAATATTCAAGAAGCTAGACTGGTTCACGTATAGCTACCTAGAATGCAAACAAATCCTTACAAACACACACACACACACACATATTTTTTCCTCCTTTGGTGGGTGTTTATTTGGGGGAGCTAGGAGGTTGGAGAAAAACTGAACCAAACGAAGAAAAAAAACAAACCCTCGAAGTGTGAGCAAACATGGAACTACTTGTGCTGAGAACAAATCATAAATTAAAACACCAGTCAATGTGTGATTTCAATTAAATTAAAGAAATCTGAACAGGTCATTTATTGATTCACAATGATCCAACAGAGAAACCATGCACAACTGGTTGAAGTGGAGGTAACTGAAGTAATATGCAATTTTCATGTCAATGAAAGATCATGCCAAGGAGCTCTGATGTTAAATTAAAGAGGACCTGGGAAAATTCCATTCTCCCTCTGCTCGTCCCACCTCTCAACCTACAATAATACAAGCCCATTAAAAAAAATTAGAATTTAGATATAATAGATTAAAATGTACAATTACTTTTTAACTATATAAAATGCTACCAACCCTTGTACTTGGAAAACTCTCAAAGTCTCAGAAGGAAAATAGCAAAACCAACAAAAGTAAAAGAATGAGGGGAAAAAATTAAATAAAACTAGCAACTACCCCAGAAAATAGATAAAATACGCTGCAGGATTCCAATAAACAGCCATACACTAGAAAGGTTTTGAGATTTCACTCCTGTTGATTCAATAATTCAATCCAATTGAGTTCACTAATATTCTTTTCTTCAACAATCAAGACTTGTCAATCCAACTGATGGATGTATTGTACCCTAAAGAGAAAAAGGAACATTCAAAATTGAACATTCCATATTTCTGAAGGAGAACAGGCCACTAACAGCTTAATCCGAGTATTAAACCATAAAGGTAAAGAAATCAATGCCCTTAAAACAACTTAAAATATCAGGCTCTGACTGGTGCTGTGGTTGTTAAGCTTTATTTCCTCAGTATATCAAAAGACTATTTGTCACCCTCACACATAAATGAACAAATGAATATGGGACTAAAATAACCACCAATCAAATAAACTGTATAATTGTGCTCATTAAGCTTCTACACATGGAACACAACACGTAAAATTCAACTTGGTAATAAAGGCAGCAAGTTAACAACAAGAGGACAATTGTATGACAAAAATCTAAAATGAATGTGGAATAAGTTAATTTCAAACACATACTAACCTTCAAACTTGTTCTCCTAATAATTGTAAAGTTTGCAGTTTGGACATTTTTCTAGCAAGAGCTTTTCCCCCTCAATTGCAAAATTCCTTTTATCAAATAACAGTGAAACAGGACTAGAAAAGACGACAGGCGTTTTCTTTTTTCTTTTTTTCCTCTTTATATTTCATAAATTTAGGTACATGAAGCGCTTATTCAAACTTCTGTGCCATAAAAACACAGTAGATAGATAGGGAGTAACCTAAAAGGCATGAGCAAAGTTTAGGTTTCTTGGACAATAAAATAAGCTAAGAAGTACTTACCCATTCACCCGGGCAAAGAGAGCGGTAATATTTGGCAAATCGCTCACATTCATTAGATTCTTCACCCTTTGCTGCCACACACCTGCAATTAATTTGACATGTTCAAAATAAATAAATAAATCTCAATTAATAGTTTACTGTTAAGCTACTATGTGCTAAAGTTCGAATGACTACCTATGAAACTCAATGTAACGGGTGAAACAGTGCCTAGTTTGATTTGTTGTAGGGAATCGAAAATCAGCAGGTGCTGTTTTCAGCTCAATCTGAGATAGCATAGCAGAAAAGTTCATGTGAGGAAAAAAAATGTGACAAATAGCCGACATAAATAAAAGGGGGCAAATATATCATTTTAGTTACAAAACAAATCAACCCCAAAAAATATAACTCCATCTAAGTTGGACTCAGCCATCTAGATCAATATGAGTTTAACACTTGCCCACACTTTACATCTTCAAATATGTCATCCATCAAAACATATAAATACATTAAAGTCCATGTACTACTTTCAATCAGTGACAACTTGTTCACATGACATAAAGAGACAAACTCGAATCTCCCAACACAGAACAGCCCGGTAAATTGGCAAGAGTTGCATGAGCAAGAAACAGGTTATAAATTTTCTTAAAAGTCACACACAACACAAGCACACCATTTGTGACCAATGGAAATTTTGGACTAAATATTGTCGAACATTGGCAGAATTTGGTTAATCCTTATAATGCCCTCATAACCGAATCTAGAAAATGAATTCGAAACATATTCATTCTCTTAGAGGGGGGGCATGAACAGGCAGAACAAATATTAGATCCAAATGATTGATAGTGCTAAACAAAATTAAATGACCCATATAGGTTGAAATTATCCTCCATAATCAAATTTCAACAACTGAATCTTCTTTTACTCAGGAAATAAGGAGTTTTTTATAATAAAAAACTAATAAAGGAAAATCTCATCAGTAATATGAAAATATATGCTACGTTTGCACCCACCATTGAAAATATTGCAAAAAATAAAAATAAAAATAAAAATCAATCAGAAATCTTCGTCGGAATACTTTTCGAATGAATTAATTTGAAAAACGGAAATATTCATAAAATTTTGATTTTTGTAACGAAAACCCAATGTACAGTATTAAAAAATAAAGTCAAACGGAGATAGATTCGTAAAAAAATTAAAAAATTAAATAAAAAAACAAAATTCTGGAATTCTAACAGAACGCATAACCATATACATACAGATAGATCAAAGGGAGAAGAGAAAAGAAGGTAACCTCGGCCATGACTGAAGACTTAAGCGATGAGAGAGAGGAGCGAGATTTGGAGGATTTGTGAACGGGAGATTGGGAATATATGAAATGAAGGTGGGCTGAGCTCCTCTCCGGTTCCTTCGTCCGATGATTAATTCTCTAGCGCCACGTAATATTATTGTCAATGGTATATTTGGCAAGTTCTTTATCTTTTTCCTCTCTATTTTCTTTAACTTCATAAAACCCCTAAATTATAGGGTTCATTTCAAATTGGTACATAATTTCTGAAGACAATACAAGCTCATACACAAACGCAAACCGCAGGCCAGTCCTCTCTTTTTTTTTTTAAAATAGTATAGCCGCGCGGCTATACTGGGATTTTTTATATAATTAAAAATCGTATAGCCGCCCGGCTATACTACTTTTGACAAGTCACGAAATGAAAGCTAGCCGCCAGTCGTGTCCTCCTTTTTTTAAAAAACAAATAGTATAGCCGGGCGGCTATACTCGGATTTTTTATATAATAAAAATAGTATAGCCGCGCGGCTATATTACGGTTTTTTTTTTTAAAATAGTATAGCCGCCCGGCTATATTATTTTTGACATGTGGCGAAATTGGCGCTAGGCGCCAGTCGGGTCTTTTAAAAAAACAAATAGTATAGCCGGGCGGCTATACTCGGCGTTTTGTATTTATAAAGAGTATAGCCGCTCGGCTATACTCGGGATATTTTTTTTTCCAAAGAGAGTATAGCAGCGCGGATTTACCAGGGTCTTTTTTAATAAATATTTGTTATAAATAGTATAGCCGCGCGGCTATACTCTTTTTAAATAAATAAAAAAATTTACCCCTTTTTTTTTATTTTTAAATTATCGATAAGGGTAGTTTAGAGAATTACTATTAGGCCATTATCCGAGTCTCTATTGTCCTCTTTTGAGTTTTTACTTTTTCATAACTATTGGTAAATTTGATGTTGTCAAACCTTTGGTGTCGTTCACAATAACAATCATTTTAATTATGACAACATTTTAGGATGAAGAGTACACTTGAATACATATAGGCAAGATTCTCCTTTAGTCAGATCCTTGGTAAGGGTAATAAATCAATCCTCCAAATATTACTTGCACCATTTTTTTGTCAAAGTTTGGAAAGCGAGAAGGTATCATTGGGGTTGAAACATGAGACCACTAATCTGTAGACAAATGCTCTCACCACAGAGCTATGGACTTACTTCCACCATTAGATTTGATGTTCTAATGAGAAATTGTGAATTTCCATATTCAGAAAGAATTTATCTTCAAATTTTCCATGAGATGAGAAACATTGTCCATACTATAGAGAGAGAAAAAAAGAGAGTAATAAAACCAAAGGCACATGTATTTTGGTCTTCTTCGGACATGCTCAGGTAAGTAAGCATAACAAGTGCTTTGGTCTTCTAACATTGGATTACACACATCATTTAAATACTTAATAATCCTATATGGCAAAAGTTTCATTTGATTTACTACACAAACAAAAACAAAAACAAAATGAAAATCCCTCCCAAATGCCAAACATATTTTCTTATGTAAGTAAATATACGCTCCATTTTAATAGTTCGCCTAAAGCCCTGAAAACCTCAGGCCTCATCCTGTATTCACTACCGAGAAAGCGTAGAATCATAGCCTCTTGGAGCAGATCCAAGCCCCGCATTAGAGACAGCTGCGCCAGCAGCAGCAGTGTCCAGTGAGGGATCATATGCTGCTCCCCAAATAGCACCACCACCAGCAGTTGGGACAACTGCACCAGCAGCTATGCCGCTGCTGCTGGCATATGGTATTGTTCCCTCTCCTGGTGGTCTAACACCGGTTGAAACATAGGGCCTTCCATAACCATCAAAATACACACCACCACCTTGCATGTTAGCTGGGTAATAAGAATCTGGATTTGTGTAACCGCCAGCATGTGCGTTTGGTGCTAAATAAATATCAGAAGTATCAGAACAAAAGCCATCTAAAGTACCAAAACGATAGACAGACAGAAAGTTACCATGGGCTCTCTTCTCTGCATTTGAGACCTCATCACGCAACCTTTCTACTTCTCTTGCCATCCCAATTAGATTCTTCTCCATTGCTTTCATTTGCTCCACTTCCTCTATGTTTAAACCCTTTTCGTATTCAAAAGTTGAACTGCATTGTACACGCAAAAGATTTAGAGCATCAGAAATCAAGTTAAAACTTCAAAATAGATCACAAGTAATAAAAAAATGAACAAAGAAACACGGGAACTGTGAACTTTAGTTGAGCAACATACATTTTGTGGGCATCATACAGTTAATTTGGTGGAATCTCTAATAAAGTAAAAATTGGACAGAACAACACAATGAAATGTAAATATGGAACCACCCAATAGCTGAACAGATTGGAAATAGTTCATTACAACTTGTATGTGTGACTAATCAATCATTAGCTTATATTATCGAAGGGAATAAAAATTATCAAGAGTCCTATTTCTGGAATGAGTACAAGTACAAAAGATTTTGCCACCTTTTATTTGTTACATTTGCACAAGCACAGTGGCAATAATTGCCGATAAAGCTAGAGAAAAGGTTTCATGATTTACATTAAGCTTCAAAGCTAGAAAAGGTTTCTATGGGTTTCAGTAGGAGATAGGCAAAAAGACTTCAAAGTAAGCTCCAAAGGTCGATTGACTTACCGCAGCCTATGGTGTTCTCGCCTCAGACTGTCAAGTTCAGCATGCAAACCCGGTAGTTTCTCAACATCAAGACGAGCTTTCTGCAACTCCTCCGTGGCCTGCCGAATTTGAATGGTCAGCTCTTGTCGCTCTGCGACCAAGGTCTGTGCCTCCATGTGAGCCTTTTGCAGTTCCTTTTTCACACCCTCGCCAGCTTCGATGTCTGCTTCCCTTTTTGCAATCTTATCAAGCAAACCCCGCATCTGAATGTCACTCTCAGTCTGGATGCTTCTCATGTGTGCCTTGAGTCTCTGTACTTCCTCCTCAGCAGCTAAAAGATCCTGCCTCAAATCAACATGAGTAGCTGCCAGTCTATGATTGTCTCCTGTCAGTTGTTTTATCTCTGCTGCTTGATATGCAATTTTATTTTCCAATAGTTCAGGACGTGGTAGTGCCTCAAATGGTCGGTGACCAGGAGGAGGCCCTAACCCAGGCAATGGACCATGCCGCATCATACCTGGAGATTGAATGGGACGTCGCTCAAAAGACGATGGAATTTTTCGTCTCCCAGACATCCTTGTCTAATAATCCCTATGGCCACAACAAAGTTCAATGGTGATTCACTGAGCCCTGAAATGCAGGTAGCTGCCTTAGGGAAAACCAAAAAAAAAATTCGAAGTAGCCAGAAGCTTTCAAAGATAATAAAACCAGTGACTGGTGATAAATACAAATATATTATTACAAAAGTTAGGCACTGCAACCAGATATTTGAATTGAACAATCCGTTTGCATTACAGGAATTTTGAGAAATTTGACACCCTTTTTCCCTAAAGATAAATTAACTCGGCAGCCTGACAAGAGAAACAAGAGTGACCTCAAGAACAAACCAACAATGGATGAAGTAGCAAACATAGGCAATTGCATAACCTTCACAACAGATAAACTAGAAATGTATAAACAATCTGTACACACTATTGATCAAATACTAGAACCAGAGCTCCGTCTCCAATTAATGAGAAAGCATTACAGATACTCTCTTCTTCGTTTGAACAAATCCACTCAGCCGAGCTCAATAGAGCCTCAATTCCAACTTCATAGTAATCATAATTTATCTGCTGATATATCAAACTTTCTTTGACTTTTACTAGGCACTCCACTGCACCAATCAAGCGCTGGAATACAGGAGGACGATAGGGAGTGCGAATAACACTCCCCTTAACAGATATTTTCCCGTTGACATCCGTGGGATACCACATTATAGCGCCCACCATATAAACTGTTCATAATTAATCTGCAGGTTAACAGAAACAAAATTTCCTAAATAGAAAAATGTACTTCACTGGTGGGTAGGTAGGAATCACAAGAAATAAGAGAAGAAATGAAGAACCTCTACCCTATCAATGGAAAAAGGCCCATAATGTATCACATTTCTTGCACCTTATGCTAAAATTTACAGTCTCTCATCTATCGAAAACAAGACAATGCTAAGAAGATAACAACATTCATAGTACACAGTTCTGATCAAATTTCATGCAAAACCCCAACATAAAATTGCCCAACACCCCTTTTGAGATATATTTCATGCCCAATGTAAATATTAACAATTCAATTTCAAACCCATTTTACAATTTATAGTAGAATCTTTAACGGGTAGAAAAATCAATCATAGCGTACAAATTATATGCAACGAGTGGCATCAAATTCATAAATTGATACCCAAACTCAGAAGAGAAGAGAGAGAAATAAAAGGTACTTACGAGACCCTGTGGAGACAATCTGGCAAAATTTGGATGATAGGGGGGTGATTTGCTGGCGACGGTACCGAGCAGAGCAGGCGCAGAAAAAGCGAGAAAGCCGACGGATTGTTTTTGAAACTGGGTTATGGCGTTACGCTATGGCCTTATGGGTTCTGACACCTGTGGGTGTGCACTTGACCTCAACGACCTGGGCTTCTCTCTATGATTACGACAGCAACTCGCATCCCCGATAATAAAAAATAAAATAAATAAAATAAAATTCTGCATCAGGTCATTAATTTCCGTGTTTTTTTTTTCCGCAGTGGTCATTTAACTCTTATTCTATTCAAAACTTTTTTTTTTCATAAATAGTATAGCCGAGCGGCTATACTACAATTTTTATTATATCAAAAATAGTAAAGTTTTTTATAAATAGTATAGCCGAGCGGCTATACTACAGTTTTTATTATATCAAAAAGAGTATAGCCGCGCGGCTATACTCGGGATTATTTTTTTTTCAAATGAGAGAATAGCTGGTCGTCTTTACTGGGGTCGTTTTTTATAAATAGTATAGCCGCGCGGCCAGTGGCGGATCCACGTTGGGGCAAGGGGGGTCAATTGACCCCTGCAAGCTTTGAATCCACCATTAGAGCTCCAGAAATTGACCCCTGCAAAGTTGCCTTGCAGGTGTTTGATGAAATGCTCCAAAGAGGAGCAGCCCAGCAACAGCCAGGCAGGCGCAAGGCCAGGAGCGCGCGCACGCTACGCGCAGCGCCATCGCTTCGATTTTTTTTTTTGTTCCTGACGTCAAAACGACGTCGTCCCACTTAAGTTTTTTTTTAAAAAAAAAAACCTGGCCAAAACGACGTCGTTTTGGCTCAGGTTTTGCAAAAACTAGAAAAAGAAACATAGCAGCCGATAAAACAGATTTGGGAAGGAGTTTTTAACTCATTTCTCTCATTCAAACCCTAAATTCCCAACTCCAATCCCTAATCCTACCGAACCTTCACCCAATTCGACGGCCTCCCCATGTAAATCACCCTCCGGCGCCGCCGACCTCCTCATCAAGTGGCGGCAGTAACCCCCAAATTCAATTTGGTTTGAAATTTGCTCTCAAGATTGAAAGTATGTTCTCATATTTCCTAAACTTTTTATTCTTTGATGAGATGAATTGATTAATATGTTGATTAGTTTGAATGAATTAGAGCTTTTAATTAATTAAAATAGGTTAGTTTGTATGGTTTAATTAGAGCTTTTAATTATTTAGTTTGATTAATATGTTGTTGTTGATTGTAATTTGTATTTGGTAGGAATTTTTGATTATATTGTATTTTTTTCGAAATTATATTGTATTTGTTAGTTTGAATAAATCTTGGCAATTTGGATGATTAATTAGTTTTGTATGGTTTTTGAATAGAAAGTTATGGAACAATACTTTAAGAGAAAGTTCTAATCAACAACTTCTAGTTCGGATAATGTGGGTAGTTCGAACTCAAGAGATGTGGGTAGTTCAAACCCTAAATCCCCAATCCCTAATCCTACCCAATCAACCTTCACCCAATCTGATGGCCTCACCACCATTCAGTGCCGACAACTTCCTCATTGGTGATATCTGTGCTGTGCAGATGATACAAGTAAGAAATTGCACTTAAATATATTTTGGGCGACTAACTAATTCACCGAATTGCTTTTTTGTTTCTGTTTCTTTGCAGGGGCCTTTGTCCAACAACTAGAGTTGCTAGTATTTCTTGTTCCCCAATGGATTTCAAAAGAGGAGAAAAAGAATAATTGTATTTTTAGGTATTCTTTTTTAAGAGTAAGAAATGCCGATGATACAAGAAATGTATATATCTTGTGCTAGAAAAATATATTAATGAATATTTTCATGACGTTTCTTGTAGCATCTATAGAGAGAAGACTGAAGATAAAAAAAAGCTTTGCAAAGAAATTGATGAAAGAAGACTTGGAGGATCACTATCATTTAATTTGAGAGGAAAGATGAGCACCAGCTAAATCTTAGAAGATTGATTGTAAAGGATTTCAAGGTATGATTTCTGCTTTGTTCTTCAATTTTCTTCTTATATTAGATTCAATTGCATATTCATCCTCTTAAGCAAAGTCTACTATATTTAATTAGATTGTATCTTGGTAAATTGGATTAATTTTTGTGTTTGTTAATTAATGAATATTTTTATATATTTTTGTTTTTCTTTGATTAGTTGTTGAGATTTTATTTTTGTTAGTTTGAATAAATTAGGGTTTTTTTTTCATCAGATTGTATTTGTTAGTTTGTATGGTTTTTTCTATTAACAATTAATTATAATATTATCGTTTCATTTTTATGGGTCTATTTTGTATATAATTTTTTTAACCTTTTACACGTTGACCCCTGGAATGAAAATTCCTGGATCCGCCACTGCGCGCGGCTATACTCTTTACATCAAACCCTGTGATATTTTTTTTTTAAATTGGCTTTTCCCCGATTTTTATTTATCGATAAAGGTAGTTTAGAGCATTATCCATTATTATTAGACCATTATCCGTGTCTCTATTGTCCCCTTTTGAGTTTTTACTTTTCCAGAGCTATTACCCGTATAAAGAATTTAGCATTTTCACGTTTAATACTCGTATTGTACACATACGTACGTATTTTTCATATTTAATACACTTTTTTTTTTACAAAATTTTCAATTATACACACAAAATTCAAGTATTATACACATAATTTTCGCATATTATTGAATAAAAATAATATATATTTAAAAAATTAAATAAATCATATTAAAATATTATATAGTGACCGAACTTATTAGTTGTAATTTGCCAAAATATTGCCGAATAAAAAACGTACGTATTTTATTCATATTTTTCATGTTCCGTGTTTTACTAACTGAAAGAATGTGATAGGCTAAGATTATTTCTTATTTTTTGTAACAAAAATGCAAGATGGTGATTTTGCAAACTCTTTGCCAACCAGAACAATATTTTCAAACAAAGATTTATGGGTACAGTAGTAAGCGAGGTGGTAGTATTCTTCATGTAAAGTGTTGTTTGAAATGTGAAGCAATTACCAAGAACACTCCAACTCAGCAAGCAATTCTGTACCACAAATAATGTAATAACCTGATCCTTAAATAATATAAAAATAATAAAATATTAAACAGAAAGACAATTTTACCCCGATTAATTAATAAGAATTAAAAATTGATTTAATTTTCGAAAAAGAATTTGGCAAAACGGGATGCACCGTTGCGTCCGGCTAGTCGAAACGAGTTCGTGGACGTGCGGAGGACCCGATTCCGAGCCCGAACGAACCCGTAAAAGTTTAAAAACGGTATGGGCAATTTTGTAACTTCAGAAAAAAGGGATAAAAATGACAAAATGCGCTGGCCAATTGGCCAGCACATGCAGAAACCCCTCAACCCGTCTTCTTCCTCGCGCAGCGTCGAACCCGCACCTTCGTCGCAGGAAAAATCTACATTAGCCACCCAATCTGGCCGCGAGTGTGGCGGCGCTTGAGCCAGGTGGTGGTGGCCCATTTTCATACCAAAATCCTCCTTGTAACCTCCCGAGCTCGTGGGTATGCTCGGATAATTTTTCGGAGATCGTTTGAACGAAAAACCAATTTTAGCCGGTTAGAACTAATTAGGGTTAACTTGGGTTCGATAGGTTCGAACTGTTGGATTGTAACGAAACTTGGAGGGTATGTTTTTGAGAATCTTAAAAACCTACAGGAACTTACGGATCGTCGATCAGAAGTCGAAAACCCTACGAACGATCGAGTTGAACCTAATTAATAATTTAATCGAATATTTAATTTCGGGGAATATTAAAATGATTTAACGGCTCGTACGGAATTAAATTGAGCCTAGGAACGCTTCTCTTCAAGTTTGGTTATTTGTGAGGCCTGGGGGTCGGAATTTTTATTTAATTATTATGCCGAGCTATTTTATTTAATAAATTGTTTTTAAATTTTCAAATAGGTGCTCAAGCTTCGGCAGATTTGCAGGAAGGCCCCTCTAAGGGTCAAGCTAGCTTGGACCAACAATGAGTGGACCTTTGATTTTTATAAATGGATTTTTATACAATAAATATTTATTTACTGCTTTTATGGAATAAATGATGATGAATATAGTTTTTGAATTTTATAATTTAATTTCCTGAGTAATTGTTTATGAACTTATTTCAAGCCTTGGAATTGGAATTTATAATGGAATTTATGGTTATGGTTTACGGAATTGGAAAGGCTCGAGGTTTTACTTATGTAACTGGTTTTAATGTTATGCTTATTGGAAGTTTTCAAACCCTAGGTACCCTATTGTTATTTTCGGATTGGTTGCCTCGGATTTCATATTAAATGTGGGAGTATATGATAAGTGGTTATTACCTTGTCTACGGACATTGTATTATAAAATAAGTCTGCGTGCGTATGACTTCACGCCCCCACGAGTCTCGGGGACGCCCGAACCGTGCAGAGCGAGAACGCGGCTCGGGCAAACTTTGTGTTTTCCGAGTCCTGCGAGGACGCAGCTCGGGTAAACTTTGTGTTTTCCGAGTCTTGCGAGGACGCGGCTCAGGTAAACTTTGTGTTTCCCGAGTCTTGCGAGGACGCAGCTCGATTGACTTTGTGTCACTGAGTCTAGCGAGGAAATGGAATTGACAGAAATATAAAAAGGGTACACCTAGGTGGATTTTAGAAGTTTGATTTGATATTATTTCTTTTTATGAAATAAGAATTTCTGATTTGGTGAAATTATATGAATATGTATATATGCATGCCTTGTTTTATTGTACGAATATAGAATTGTTTTCTAAATGTTTTAACAGTGGGGTTAGTATGTTCTTATACTATTTTATAAAACTTTATTTTTGTCCACTCACATTTTCAAATGTTTTGCGCCCTCAGGCAGTAGATTTGTA
Organism: Prunus padus; assembly: GCA_024362665.1. Classification (NCBI taxonomy): domain Eukaryota; kingdom Viridiplantae; phylum Streptophyta; class Magnoliopsida; order Rosales; family Rosaceae; genus Prunus; species Prunus padus. The sequence continues at coordinate 8,702,860 of JANFAM010000020.1, forward strand.
CCTGAGCACCACCACCGGCCCTCTTCACCGCCTTTGTTTTCCGTGACTTCGTGTAGGGTCCGTGACCCAAAGAACTTTGTAAACTAATTAGTTTAGTCGCTCTGAATTGCCCAAACATATTGTGAGGCTTGAGGCCGTACATTTCACTTCTGTTGGTGTGTGAACTTACCTTGTGCATGTTGGATGTTGTGGCTATAAAATTGCGTTTTAATGCAGGTGTAAATTTTGGGAATTGAGCCTGTTACAGGGGAGACTCTGTCAAATTTTCTGCAGAAGTCAAACCTTGGAATTTGAATTTCTTGAATTTGTTTTAACAAGGGCAAAATGGTCAAGTGTGCCCGACACCCACCAGATATCGGACACGGATAAGGCTTGACCCAAATTCCAAAGTGGAATTAGGGTCGGGTCCTGTCAACTTGGTATCAGAGCTTTAGGTTTAAATTCCTGCAGACTTTGCAATCGGTGCATTCTGGTTTTAACAAGTTCCTGTTTCTTGTAACACAAACTATGGGCCCTAAACGTGGTGGTACTCGCAGGGTAACACGTCAGTCGTCCTGACAACGTGAACAGGAAGCTCGGCCTGAACAAGAAGAATACCCTATTCCATGTCCGATTTCGGAGCCTGTTTAGCAGTCATTCATGGGAGATCAGGCACGGGGCCGTTCCAGGGATTCCCACTCCAGTGTTTATCCTAATTTACAGCAGACTATTGAGCTTTTGACTCAGGCTTTACCCCGAGCTGGGCACAGCAGAGATCCATCCTTGTCTTATGTTGATCAAGCCAGAAGGATTGGGGCGACAAAGTTTAATGGGGAAGGCGATCCCGCCGTCGCCGAGGAATGGATTGAGAAAATGGAAAGAATTATGGAGGTAATGGACGTTCCACAGGAATGTAGGGTTATTCTGGCTACTTTCTTCCTGTCCAGAAATGCAAGATTTTGGTGGGAATCTGTGAAAAGGATATATGAAGATCCGTCGACTACTACCTGGCAAGTGTTTCGGAGTGCTTTTGATGATCAGTTCTACCATGTGGCCTATCAGAATATGAGGATGGAGGAATTCTTACAGCTGGATCATGGCAGTATGACAGTGTTAGAGTATGAGAAAAAGTTCATTGAATTGTCCAAGTACTATGCACCGCTTGTGGCTGATGAGAAGAAAAAGTGTCAATTGTTCACCCATGGTTTGAAACCAGCCATTCGGGACATTGTGATGGCACATCGATTGAATAATTATGGGGATCTGGTGATGTCAATATATTTGGTTGAGAATAGTCAGATGATGGTTCATGGGCGCAGTGATTTCCGTCGACGACCGTATGACTCTGGTGGTCCTAGTCAAGGATCGTCCAAGAGAGGCAGTTACAGTTCTGGATCCTCGAGTGGACGAGGTTATGGTGGTTTCTGAGCCGGGGCCAGTTCTAGTAGTGGTTCTAGTCAAAGTGTTAGTTTTGGACCGAGACGTAGCAGTGGTGCAGCTCGAGGCTTGGGGGACTTGTTATTACTGTACCTACGGGAGATGTTATGGTGGTAAGCACAGTAGTCAAAGATAGTTCGGTGTTAGTGGGGGATGTGTTTCTAGAGGCAGACTTAATTCCTTTGGGTATTGAGGAGCTGGATGTGATTTTGGATAGGGATTGGTTAGCCAAGCATCATGCTTCGGTTGACTGTTTCCGGAAAGAAGTTGTATTCCGTAGTCCCGAACAACCTGAAGTGACTTTCTATGGGTAGTGTCAAGTTCTCCCATATTGCCTCATTTCTGCCATGACGGCAAGACTGTTGCTAAGGAAGGGTTACACCGGGTATTTGGCTCATGTCATTGATACACGGGATAACTGTGTGAAGTTAGAAGATATTCCGGTGGCACGAGACTTTCCGGATATGTTTCCAGAGGATCTTCCCGGATTACCTCATGAACGTGAAATTGAATTCACCATTGAACTTGTTCCAGGAACCAATCCTATTTGCTCAAGCGCCGTACAGAATGGCACCAGCTGAATTAAGGAAGTTGAAAACTCAGTGCAGGAGTTGGTGGACAAAGGTTTCATCCGACCCAGCTTCTCGCCATGGGGAGCACCAGTTCTGTTTGTGAAAAAGAAAGATGGCACCATGAGGTTATGCATTGATTACAGACAGCTGATTAAGGTTACAGTACGGAATCATTTTCCTTTGCCTCGCATTGATGATTTGTTTGATCAGTTGAAGGGGGCTAAAGTGTTTTCTAAGATTGATTTGAGATTCGGTTATCATCAGTTGCAAGTCAGGGAAGTAGATGTGCCTAAAACATCTTTTCGAACGAGGTACGGCCATTATGAGTTTTTGGTGATACCTTTTGGGCTGACCAAAGCACCAGCGGCGTTTATGTATCTGATGAACAGAGTGTTACGACGCTACTTAGATCGCTTTGTTATCGTATTCATAGACGACATCCTAATTTATTCTAAAAGTGAAAGAGCACACATGAAACACTTGGAGATTGTGTTGGGCACTTTAAGAAGAAGACAGTTGTATGCAAAGTTCAGTAAGTGCATGTTCTGGTTGGACAGAATCAGTTTCTTGGGGCACATGATTTTTGCTGAAGGAATTTATGTGGATCCTCAGAAAGTTGAAGCAGTGGTGAACTAGGCTCGGCCAACCAGTGTCACCGAGATACGAAGTTTTCTTAGACTAGGAGGTTATTACCGTCGTTTCGTGGAAGGTTTTTCTACCATAGCAGCACCTCTCACTCGTTTAGCGAGGAAATGGGTTAAATTTGAATGGACGGATGAGTGTGAAGAAAGCTTTAAGGAATTGAAAACCAGGTTGACAACTGCTCCGGTGTTGGCACTTCCGGATGAAAGTGGAGGTTTTGTGAGTTACAGTGATGCTTCACAGCAAGGTCTGGGTTGTGTTTTAATGCAACATGGTAAGGTAATTGCTTATGCATCCAGGCAACTTAAGAAGAACGAGCTGAATTATCCTACCCATGATTTGGAGCTTGCTGCTGTGGTGTTCGCCTTAAAGATTTGGCGACATTATCATTATGGGGAGACCTGCCAAAAGATGGTTGGAATTGATAAAAGATTATGATTGCACCATTGAGCATCATCCTGGAAGAGCTAATGTTGTGGCTGATGCTCTCAGCAGGAAATCATCGGGATCCTTAGCTTATCTTCGAGGGGAGTACCTTCCACTGTTGAATGAGCTGAGGAAGTCGAGTATTGGGTTGGAATTGAATCATGATGGAGGATTACTTGCAACTCTTTATGTGAGGTCTGTTTTGGTGGAACGGATAATTAAAGCTCAATTGCAGGATCCGTTGATTTGTACGTTAAGGTTGGAAGTTGAGAATGGAACCAGGACGGATTATTCTGTAAGGAATGATGGAGCCTTAATGGTGGGAACGAGGTTGTATGTTCCAAATGTTGAGGTGTTAAAGAGAGAAATTCTTGAAGAGGCTCACAGTTCAACTTTTGCCATGCATCCTGGAAGTACAAAAATGTACCGCACTTTGAGATAACATTTTTGGTGGCCCTTCATGAAGAAAGAAATTGCAGAATATGTAAGTAAATGCTTAATTTATCGACAAGTTAAGGCTGAACGGTAGAAACCATCGAGGTTACTACAACCACTTCCAATTTCTGAGTGGAAGTGTGAGCATATAACCATGGACTTTGTGTTCAAGCTTCCTCGGACGAGGGAAAAGCATGACGGAGTTTGGGTGATTGTTGATCGACTCACCAAGTCTGCACATTTCCTACCCGTGAGGGAGACTTATAAATTGAACAAATTGGCCAATATTTTCATTGATGAGATTGTAAGATTGCATGGGGAGCCCGTTTCTATTGTTTCGGACAGAGACTCCCAATGTACACAAGTACCCAACCCCCAAGTATCAAACATCAGGACACACGTCCAAAACTTTAACAATTTAATATATATACTAAAAGTAGTCACAAGCATCAATAACACTCAATCAGATGCATGGTTGTTTATTGGTTGGAAGATATGCATATTCAAAAACAAAGTCCACTCACAGGTAATCCTAAGCAGCTTGGCTCTGTGAGGGTCGGGTCCTATTAACTTGGTATCAGAGCATTATGTTCAATTTCTTTTGGACTCTGCGTTTCTTGTGTGCACTCTTGTTGCTAACAGTTTCCTTGTTTCTCTCTTGCAAGAATTTTGCCTCCGAGACGTGGTAGGTCGAGGACTCGTTCCCGTGGAGGAAGGGGACCTGCACCAACTCCACCTCCATCGCCACCACCTGAACCTGCACCATCTCCACCTCCATCACCACCACCTGAACCTGTATTTGTTGAGCAGGCCGGGGAGAATGAAATGGATTTCCGCTAGATGTTTGAGCAGCTCACTAGGTCAATGTCTACAACCTTTTAGGGGAGAAGAAATTCTGAGGGTGCATATATAAAAAGGTTAAGGAGTTGGGAGCCCAAGACTTTTATGGCGGTACTAATCCATCCATAGCTGAGGCATGGCTCACTAACCTTAAGAGGGTATTTGATGTCTTGCGATGCCTTGAAGAAGATAAGGTTCGTATGGCTGCATTTCTACTGAAGGGAAATGCTTATCACTGGTGGAAAATGGTGAAAATATGGTACACCGATCCTACCACCCTCACTTGGGAGGAATTTCAGCGCATTTTCTTCATCCAGTTTTATCCTCCCTCCTACATTGATGTGAAGAAGGATTAATTCCTGGCACTGAGACAGGGGAACATGTCTGTACTTGAATATGAGCACAAATTCATTGAATTATCCCGATTTGCCCCAGAGTTAGTTGCTACTGAGGCTGAGAAGTGCAGAAGATTTCTAAAGGGTCTGTGGCTGGATATCCAATCTATGGTCACGGAGACTGTGTTCCCGACTCTGAGGGATTTGGCTCAGGCTGCTAACAGAGTGGTTGAGACATTTAGGGCTGGTGCTAGTACTAGGAGACGTCATGGTGATACGACTAGCTTTGGTGGACCAAGTCAGGGTCCGTCAAAGAGGGGTTCTAGTTCGAGTTCCTCGAGCGGTGGTTGGTCTAGAGGGCGCGGATCTAGTTCTGGCAGTGGGAGATCTGGACCTCGGCCTAACTGGGGCCAAGGTAGTGGGCAGCAGTCTGTTGCTAGTACAGCTAGGGACACCTCACAGCGGTCCAGTGCTAGTTGTCATCACTGTGGTCAGGTTGGGCACTTTATGAGGGATTGTCCTCTCCGTGCACAGGGTAGTGGTGCTGGTGCAAGGTCTGGGGTTAACTGTTTCAATTGTGGGCAAGCTGGACACTTGAGGAATGTTTGCCCTTATCTAACATCTCAGCAGGGGCAGGGGTCTGTTGCCCAGCAGGGGCAGGGTAGTCGTACTCAGGGGCAGAGTCAGAGTGATGCCTCATCTGCTGTTACTGGTACATCTACTAGCAGTGGGGTCCAGTCCACCTCCCGTGGACGAGGCAGAAGGAACCAGAGGGGTCAGACTGGGGTCCTACTACTCGAGCCCGTGTATTTTCCATGACTCAGCAAGAGGCTCAGGCCACACCGGATGTGATCATTGTTATGTTACCTGTCTTTGGTTTTCCTGCACGAGTTTTAATTGATCCGAGGGCCACACACTCATTCATTTCACCTAGTTTCTTACCCTATGCAAGTGTCAGACCTACACCTATTGCTGGGAGTTTTAGCATATCTTTACCTACGGGAGATGTCCTTTTTGCGAACATGGTTTTGAGAGATAGTTTTATCCAAGTAGGTGACGCAGTGTTAGAAGCCGACTTGATTCCCTTGGATATCGTTGATCTTGATGTTATCTTGGGGATGGATTGGTTGGAAAAGCATCGTGCATCTGTTGATTGCTTCCGAAAGGAAGTGGTAGTCCGTAGCCCAGGGCAACCTAAAGTTATTTTCCGTGGAGAGCGTAAAGTTCTCTCATCTTATTTAATTTCAGCCTTAATTGCAAGGCGGTTGCTCAAGAAAGGATGTGTGGGTTATCTAGCCCATATCATTGGCACTCGTGATGCTACAGTGAATCTGGAGGATGTTCCTGTTGTCAATGAGTTTCCTGATGTCTTTCCGGATAATCTTCCCGGTTTACCTTCCCAGAGAGAAACGGAGTTCACTATTGAACTTATTCCGGGTACAACTCTATCTACCAAACACCTTATCGAATGACACTTGCTGAATTGCGTGAGTTGAAGACTCAATTGCAAGAACTGGTTGATCTTGGCTTTATTAGACCTAGTGTATCCTCTTGGGGCGCACCTGTGTTGTTTGTGAATAAGAAAGATGGTTCTATGAGATTGTGTATCGATTACAGGCAACTAAATAAGGCGACAGTGAGTAATCGGTATCCTTTGCCTCGTATTGATGACTTGTACGATCAATTGAGGGGTGCCAAGTATTTTTCCAAGATTGATCTGAGATCGGGTTACCACCAGCTCAGAGTCAGAGAAGAGGATATTCCCAAGACGGCATTTCGGACCCGCTATGGACATTATGAATTTTTTGTGATGCCTTTCGGGTTGACTAATGCCCCAGCAGCATTAATGGATCTCATGAACAGAGTGTTTCGACCATACTTGGATCACTTTGTGATTGTGTTCATCGACAACATTATGGTTTACTCACGGACTATAGAGGGTCATAGGAAACATTTGAGATTAGTATTGAAGACTTTGAGGAGACGGCAGTTGTATGCCAAGTTTAGTAAGTGTCAGTTCTGGTTAGACAAAGTTAATTTCCTTGGGCACGTGATTTCTGCAGATGGAGTTTATGTGGACCCCAGGAAGATTGAAGCAGTTGTGAATTGGGTGCAACCTACTAGTGTGACTGAGGTACAGAGTTTTCTTGGGTTGGCTGGATATTATCGTCGTTTTGTGGAAGGGTTTTTTTCGATAGCTGCACCTCTTACTTAGTTGACGAGAAAGGATGTCAAATATGTGTGGACGGAAGAGTGTGAACAGAGTTTTCAGGAGTTGAAGAAGCGGTTGACCACTGCACCTGTTTTGGCTCTTCTTGACAATCGTGGTAATTTTGTGATTTTTAGTGATGCATCATTACAAGGTTTGGGATGTGTTTTGATGCAACATGATCGGGTGATTGCTTATGCCTCTAGGTAACTTAAGAAGCACGAGCAGAATTACCCTACTCATAACTTGGAACTTGCTGCAATTGTGTTTGCCTTAAAAATTTGGCGACACTACTTGTATGGAGAGACTTGTCAGATCTTCACTGATCACAAAAGTTTGAAGTACATTTTCACGCAGAAGGAGTTGAATATGCGACAGAGGCGTTGGTCTTGTGGTAAAACCGACATTTACCCAAATGTCGGGCCCACATACAATCAAGTTCCCTTCTCCCGAACAAATTGAGAAAGGGGTCAAGACTTCTGCCAAAAATCAGGCAGAGTCTCCCCTGAAATATGGACATACCAAAATTAATTCAACCTGCTAAAACACAACATATATACAATACTCAAGTGCCAGCATGTATATAGTACACATCAAAGGCCTCTGGCCATCAGATTCAACCCACACGGGTATACAGAGCAACTCTACAAGTATTCAGAATAAAGTAGCAGAAAAGAATTTACACAATAGGGGCAAGTGCCCTACAAGCAAGTCGTGCCCGAGAGGAGGTGTGCTCGGCCGAACCGCTCAGATACTACAACTAGGCCTGGTGGGGCGCAAAACAGAAAGTATGTGAGTGGACAAAAATAAGGTTTTAGTAGTTCAAAACAACATACTGACCCCACCGTTTCAAAAACGATGATGCAATCATGCAGTTCAAATCATTTAAATAAATAATCAAATCAGGATTCAAAATCCAATAATTGTAACATAGTAACATGATAAACATATCATCATACTGTTTCCCCTTGATCCCAACTCAGATAAACACAGCTCGTAGGCACGACAAGCAAGGAAAAATCCTTACTCAAAGAAAATACGAATACAATGATAATAACTCATACATATAGTAATATAAGACCTCGACACCAAAAACAAGTACCAGGGAAAAAACAATCCAACAGGGGATCATTTGACTAGACACAGGTACAGTCTCCTCGAGACCCCGTGCCTAGGGTTGAGCTATCCAAATGGGACTAAATTCACAGGTCTATATGGTATAAATTTTCAACCCATACCTCTGAAATATGTCCTACGCACGCAGACTACCCAATCAAGGGTCTACAGTCACACCCCGTCAAGGGTGTACCAGGTATCCGATGTAACCAAATCAGTATCACAAAACAGGGGAGGTACAAACAGAGGTGACAACACACTCCAATAAATCACATAATCAACACTTTCCAGTTCCCAATGTACACAAGTACCCAACCCCCAAGTATCAGACATCAGGACACACGTCCAAAACTTTAACAATTTAATATATATACTAAAAGTAGTCACAAGCATCAATAACACTCAATCAGATGCATGGTTGTTTATTGGCTGGAAGATATGCATATTAAAAAACAAAGTCCACTCACAGGTAATCCCAAGCAGCTTGGCCCTGTGAGGGTCCCGCCTGTGAAGTATGAGGTGCTTGGGTACTTATTTCAAGAATATAAATACAAGGTTAACAACCGATCCTTTGACCGATAACCTTCAAAACACACTCGTAACCAAACCCGACTCAACGTAAGCGTACGCTCGTACGACGTATTCTAAGGTCAACAACATTCATTAGACGACGAGACGGCCTCGGGAGACTCTTGGTCAACCCTGGTCAAACCTCAGTCAAACTTCCCGAATAGGTCAAACCGGGCCCGCGGAGCCCATGACCTCCAAACTTAGATCCGGGAGTTCCTATAGGTTCACTACGATTTATAGAACATGTCCCAAAAGTTTGGTCTCGATTCGATGATCGGATTTCTCGCGATCGTGCGATCGGACGGTTCCTAATAAACCTAACGCTAGGGTTGGTGATTTCGGAGTATCTAGGACTCCGAATCACGATCCGTCAATTCCTATATGATACGAGGAACAACATACATGAATTCGGATTCGATCCAACGGTCCGAACACATTGAACCCAAACAACGCATAATAGGCGTACATTGGTTCGAGGTTTAAACGACGTCCGAATTGAAATCTGCGCACACGTACGCGTTCACAACGACACGAGGGTGGTATATGAACGTCGAATCGCCGCCACACCCCAGCCCACGTGCCGTCGTGGGTTGGGTGTCTTAAGCAATTCAAGCCACCAAAAAAATTATGGAGTTGAGGTACAATACTTATAGCAATCAAATCAGGTGGTGGAGGGGAGTTCAAAATCGGGCTGAGCTGCCCAGAACCGACCAGCAAGCCACATGATCGAAGCCAAATCGGTTAGGGTTTAGGCCGGAGTTTTAGACGTTGGCCATGGAGGCTACGCCGGCCAACGTCGTTGCGCACACCCAGAAATAGAGAGAGAGGGGAAGGAGAGCTACCTTTTGGTGGTGGTATCACGGTCTGAAGTGACCGAAGCTGTCGCCGGCGATTATGGAGTTTTGGCCAGAAGTTACAGTCGCTACCGCCGCACAATGCCGGCATTTCAGTCAACGATCTTGGGTGGGATAGGATCGCAAGATGATGGTGGTTCGATCTTGGGTGGTCGTGTGCTCTGCCGTGGCCGGTGGAGTGAGATAGCAGAGAGAGAGTGATCGGGGAGAGAGAGAGAGAGAGAGAGAGAGAGAGAGAGAGAGAGAGAGAGAGAGAGAGATCATGAGGGAGGATAGAGAAATTGAAGGGAGGAGAGAGAGAAGGTGTTTCTGCGTTTCTGATTGGTCCACGTGGACTATATCAGATTATCGCCAAAATTAAAATAATGCTTGTGTCCTTAAATTGATCCGACGCTCGTATCGAGACGTGCCACCCGTCAACGAACTCATTTCGACGAGCTGGACGCAATGGTGCAACTCGTTACGCCAAATTCCGTCCTGAAAATTAAGTGGACCAAAATGCCCCTTTTATTTCAATTTAATTATTCAATTCCAATTTTAATCATTTAATTCTTTTTATTTCCTTTTTAATTCCCAATTAAATTAACTTATTTATTTTAAATTTAATAGACCTAAATTAAGTCCGGGATGTCACATTAAGTTTAAGAAAAATCTTAAGATTTGAAAAATTTGTTGAGGTTTTCATATTAAAATTTAAGAAATTAAAATTGTTAATAACGGAAATTGGTTGAAAGGTATAGTATTGGTGAACTAAACGGAGTAAGAAATTTCGGAGACGAAATTTTCATAAGGGTGGTAGATTGTAATAACCCGATCCTTAAATAATATAAAAATAATAAAATATTAAAGAGAAAGACAATTTTACCCCAATTAATTACTAAGAATTAAAATTTGATTTAATTTTCAGAAAAGAATTTAGCGAAACGGGATGCACCGTTACGTCCGGCTCGTCGAAACGAGTTCGTGGACGTGCGGAGCACCAGATTCCGAGCCCGAACGAACCCGTAAAAGTTTAAAAACGATAGGGGCAATTTTGTAATTTCAGAAAAAAGGGATAATTGGCCAGCTCATGCAGAAAACCCCCCAAACCATCTTCTTCCTCGCGCAGCCTCGAACCCGCTCCTTCGTTCGAACCAGAGTCGGCCGGCACAGCTCCAGCCACACCAACCGCACAGACCACCACCGAACCTTCCCCTCACCTCCACCAACTCGTCTCCGACCTCGATTCCGGCTAAATCTCCCTCGAAACGCCTCTGTGAGCACGAAATAGAACCGGAGGAGATTGCCGTCGTTCGCTCTGATTCAGCCACCAAACCCTTCGATCTTGGTGAGTTTTCTGACCGTTTCGAAGAGCTCTAGCTTCCTCTGAACTTGGTTTAGTTCAATTTGAAGTTTTGTAATAGATTTGAGGGTTAGGGCTTTCGACCGGATTTTTCGAGTTTTGATCGGATTGTTGGCCGGTTCTTGACCGATTTTCGTGCCCAATGAACTCCACACATCCATACGAGTCTAACGGTGTATGGATTGCAGGTTAACTCCGAGATTTTTCGTCACCGGAAAAATCTACTTTGGCCACCCAATCTGGCCGCGCTTGTGGCGGCGTGTGGGCCAGGTGGTGGTGGCCCATTTTCATACCAAAATCCTCCTCGTAACCTCCCGAGCACGTGGGTATGCTCGGATAATTTTTCGGAGATCGTTTGAACGAAAAACCAATTTTAGCCGGCTAGAATTAATTAGGGTTAACTTGGGTTTGATAGGTTCGAACCGTTGGATTGTAACAAAACTTGGAGGGTATGTTTTTGAGAATCTTAGAAACCTATAGGAACTTACGGATCGTCGATCAGAAGTCCAAAACCCTACGAACGATTGAGTTGAACCTAATTAATAATTTAAACGAATATTTAATTTCGGGGAATATTAAAATGATTTAACGGCTTGTACGGAATTATATTGAGCCTAGGAACGCTTCTCTTCAAGTTTGGTTATTTTTGAGGCCCGGGGTTCGGAATTTTATTTAATTATTATGCCGAGCTATTTTATTTAATAAATTGTTTTTAAATTTTCAAATAGGTGCTCAATCTTCGGCGGATTTGCAGGAAGGCCCCTCTAAGGGTCAAGCTAGCTCGGACCAACAGTGAGTGGACCTTTGATTTTTATAAATGGATTTTTATACAATAAATGTTTATTTACTGCTTTTATGGAATAAATGATGATGAATATTGTTTATGAATTTTATAATTTAATTTACTGAATAATTGTTTATGAACTTATTTCAGAGCCTTGGAATTGGAACTTGTAATGGAATTTATGGTTATGGTTTACGGAATTGGAAAGGCTCGAGGTTTTACTTATGTAACTGGTTTTAATGTTATGCTTATTGGAAGTTTTCAAACCCTAGGTACCCTATTGTTATTTCCGGATTGGTTGCCACGGATTTCATATTAAATGTGGGAGTATATGATAAGTGGTTATTACCCTGTCTACGGACATTGAATTATAAAATAAGTTTGCGCGCGTATGACTTCACGCCCCCACGAGTCAAGGGGATGCCCGAACCTTGCGGAGCGGGACGCGACTCGGCAAACTTTGTGTTTTCCTAATCTTGCGAGGACGCGGCTTGGGTAAACTTTGTGTTTTCCGAGTTTTGCGAGGACGCGGCTCAGGTAAACTTTGTGTTTCCCGAGTCTTGCGAGGACGCGGCTCGATTGACTTTGTGTCACTGAGTCTAGCGAGGAAATGGAATTGACGGAAATATAAAAAGGGTACACCTAGGTGGATTTTAGAAGTTTGATTTGATATTATTTCTTTTTATGAAATGAGAATTTCTGATTTGGTGAAATTATATGAATATGTATATATGCATGCCTTGTTTTATTGTACGAATATAGAATTGTTTTCTAAATGTTTTAACAGTGGGGTTAGTATGTTCTTATACTATTTTATAAAACTTTATTTTTGTCCACTCACATTTTCAAATGTTTTGCTCCCCCAGGCAGTAGATTTGTACCTGAGCACCACCACCGGCCCTCTTCACCGCCTTTGTTTTCCGTGACTTCGTGTAGGGTCCGTGACCCGAAGAACTTTGTAAACTAATTAGTTTAGTCGCTCTGAATTGCCCAAACATATTGTGAGGCCTGAGGCCGTACATTTCACTTCTATTGGTGTGTGAACTTACCTTGTGCGTGCTGGATGTTGTGGCTATAAAATTGTGTTTTAATGTATGTGTAAATTTTGGGAATTAAGCCTGTTACAGGGGAGACTCTGTCAAATTTTCGGCAGAAGTCAAACCTTGGAATTTGAATTTCTTGAATTTGTTTTAACAAGGGCAAAACAAGAAGAAAAAATTGAACTCTCAAATTGATTTACTGTGAAATTTTTCTCTCTTAAATATCTACTTTAGAGATGTCGAAACTAGCAAATTAATATCTATAAAGCATAAACTAATGCAACTAGAAGGGTCATTTTCTTTTTTCTTTTTTTTTCCAATAAATAGTATAGTTGTGCAGCTATACTCTTGTTAAATATAATATATTTAAAGCATATAGCCACGCGGCTATACTACTGTTTTTATTATATAAAAAAGTAGTATAACTGCGCAGCTGTACTATTTTTGACATGAGGCTAAATGGTTGCTAGGCGCCATGCATGACCCTTTTTTTTATAAATAGTATAGCTGGGCGACTATACTCTGATTTTTTTAATATTAAAAATAGTATATCCACACGGCTATACTACGGTTTTTATCATATAAAAAATAGTGTAGCCCAAAATTATGTATATCTTAGCAAAGATTTTCTCGGTCTCCTCATGTAACATTTCTTCTCAAAGTGAATGGATATTAGATTCAAGTTCGACTCATTATATTTGCTATATGAATAAATATTTTGCTACGTTCCAAGAAATCAGGGTAGATAATTCTTCTTGCCCAATATGTCTAAGGGCCTGTTTGGGAGTGCTTCTAGAATTGCTAAAAGCGCTTTCTGACAACTAAAAGCGCTTCTGACAGCGTTTGGCAGAACAGTTTAAAAGCGCTTTTAGGTCATAGAAGCGCTTCCTGGAGAAGCACCTGTCCCAAGTGCTTTTCCAGGAAGCACTTGAATTTTTTTTTGAAAATTCAATATTTTTATAATAAAAGTGCTTTTGTTAGAAGCGCTTATGAGCAGAAGTACTTCCTAGAGAAGCAGTCCCAAACGAGCCCTAAGTGTGATGTCATGGGTATGGAAACGGTAAAATAAAAAATGTTCAATAGAGTGGTACGTATTTTGGGTAAGGTGGCGTATGTCCCAAAACTACGAAAGAATGTAATATCCTTGACCCAATTATATTCTAAAGGTTGCAAGTGTTCTATTAAAGGTGGAGTCATGAAAATCACACATGGCTATATGGTCCTATTGAATGGAGAAAATGTGGAGTTTTTCTATTTAAACCCCACACTTCTTTTTGTTCACCCCATATTCTAAGTTCACCCCAACTTCTAATTCAAATTTTCACAATTTCTAAGAAAGCTTCATTATCTTCCCAAACTACCCATAAATACACACCCAGCAGAAAAAATAAAAAATATAAGAGTTTTTCTATTTAAACCCCACCATTTTAAATAGCAATGGTTGTTTGGTTCCAGATTGGAGTAGTAGTCCTGGGATCAAATAATCCCAACTCTCTCACTCTGCCACTCGAGTTTCGACCGCTCTACCTGAGATCTAAATCTCTCAGCTCAGTCTATCTCCTATCCTCTGTGTACCAAGGGAATTGATAAGCAAAGGAGTTTCAGCTAGCCCCCAACCTACAATGCCTTTTGCCTTTTTCCCTTTGCTTCCCAGAATATACATACACTCATATATATATATATATATATAGGCCACTGCAGTGGAAGAGACGAAAGCAATGGTTGTTGGGTTGGGATGTGTACGGACTTGGGATGTGGGGTGTGTATAGAGGAGTTTGTGTTTTTCTAAAACTTAATATGAAGAGTGGTGGGATGTGTGGGGTGTGTGTATAGATGTACTAGGGTTAAGTATTAAGTTGGATGATTTTTACCTTTTGCCTTTTGCCCTTTGCTTCCCAGAATCTATACGTACACTCATATATATATATGCCACTGCAGTGCAAGAGTCTGCAGAGTGCAAGAGACGAGAGCAATGGTTGTTGGGTTGGGATGTGTACAGACTTGGGATGTTGGGTGTGTATAGAGGAGTTTGTGTTTTTCTAAAACTTAATATAAAGAGTGGTGGGATGTGTGGGGTGTGTGTATAGATGTACTAGGGTTAAGTATTAAGTTGGATGACTTTTTTTGTCTTTTTACACAATAATAAAACTTAACAGCTTAATTATTTAAGTATTTGAGTGAACAAAGAGAAGTGTGAGGTTTAAATAGAAAAACTCAAAATGTGGGGGTTTATAATTTGGGTGGGAGTGCTATATCTCATACATCGATGGTTGTATTAAATTATATTTTTTAAGTAATTACCTTGGTAAGTATTAAATTAAAGTAATTATATATATATATATAATAATTGTTGTACTTTTATAATAAATTATAGTATTATAATCATTTTATGGAGTCTGTGTTTATAAGTATTAAATTAAAGTAATTATATATATATATATAATAATTGTTGTACTTTTATAATAAATTATAGTATTATAATCATTTTATGGAGTCTGTGTTTATAATAAATATTTAATTGCTTTGTTGATTCACTTAGTTCATGTTCGTTCTTTTTAATCAAATGGTTTTGATGATTTCCTTAATATTTTATTTTAATATTAAAATTAGTTAATGGTAGTAATATTGTTTTGTGCATGGCTATCTACTTGGAATATTTCATGCATGACTATCTAATTGGGGAGTTTTCTTATAGGCTCCACGTGGTTAGCATAAGCAGGGGCGGCCCTGAGGGTGTGCAAGTGGCGCCACCACATAGGGCCCCTGATTTTTAAGGACCCTGAAATTTTTTTTATGTGTATATTATATATATATATATATTAATTTTATAGGTATTATATATACATACTTGAGCGTGCATGACAATAACACAAGCGACTATTTGGTTGAGTTGGAAATCAACACCTTGATTTTAGTAGGCAAGTTGGGTTTGAGTCAGTATTGTGTCATTCAGTAGTTGTATTTACATTTCTTCTCTTTTTGTTATCAAGAAAAAAAAACGAAAAACATATGTTAAAAAAACCAAAATAAGGAAACACGTGCCAAAGAAGATGAAAGCAATATATACAAGTTTTCTCCAATCAACCAAAAAAATTTGTAGTGTATGTTTTCACTCACTCAAAACAAAACAAAAAAATTTCATGTCTTCTTCTTCCTCTTCCTTTTTCTCAAATTGAAACATTAAAATTTTTGTGAATGTGATTTATGATTGTCATTGCATGCTAATCGATGATGAATTTTAGTTATTAAAAAAATTATCTTATGGTATTAAGTCATGTCAAATTTTTTTATCATAAATATTTTCATATTAGATTACGTGAGGGCTCCCATTTAAATTTTGTACAAGGCCCTCAAAATCTCAGGACCGACCCTGAGCATAAATACACCTCCTTAATATGTGTCAATCAACTATGCAAATTACTTGCATGATAGCCAAATCGGTTTACTAGTTTTTTTTTTTTACTTGCAAGCTATTGAGATATCAATGAAATAAATGGTTGAGTCATTTAACCCATCACTATGTGTCCTCGTGGCATCCCTTCTTATCTTACTTTGACTTGGAGTGAAAGAAAAACTACGTGGGCATTAAGATAAAAGGTGCTGATCTTTAAAGATTGAAGTTATCTCATAAACATAGCTACCGCCCTCGGTATCCTATAAATACAACATTTGGTTCTTTAAATCACATATCCTTCTTCAGTAAAGCGTAGAGGCAATAGAACAAAGAAATAAAATAGAGGGAGAGAAAGAGAGAAATAGAATGGGAGACTAAGTTTGTGAACGCGGTGGAGAATTGGGAATCGTCTTACATTTCTTGCAAAAGCATTAGTGTCAAGGTAGGGGGTTTCTTCGGAGGCCTTTTACGGGAATTTATTTAATTAAATTTCGTGATCACTATATTATGCGTGATATTATAATGGATGTTCTTGATATATATATTGGTCTTGATGTGGGGTGTTTACGTGTTGTTAACTATTTGATTAATGTTGGCATGAATGATTACATTAGATATATGAGATATGTGAAAGACATAATTATATCATGTCATGGAAATTGGTTGGAGTTCTTGGGTTGAGAAAATAATGATGGGAAAGAGGGTAATGGAAATAGTCTTTTGTGTAGTTGAGTCTAACTCTTGGCAAGTACCTGATCTCAGGGATCCCACAGTTCACATGGTTTATATTGGGTGATGCGGGATTGGCGACAGGGAGTTAGACAAGATGACTAATAAAAGGCGAATTATGGGATGGTTGAGATGGGGGATTAGTTCATATAAATGGGCATTCTTGACCAAGTGGTTTAAACATGGTATGGGACGTGCACGTATGCTTGTCCAGTTATATGAATTAACGAGAGTAGATGAAGAACATTCATGCATTATATATTATTATTATTATTGATATGATAATTGACTAAGTGATTGCATGTCATTTAATTTAGTTATATCAATTTACCATGAAAAGGTTTATGTCCCTACTGAGCTGTGGTTTCGCTCACCCCCCAATAGATTTTGTAGGTACCAAACCTGAAATTTAGGATTTGAGATGAAGTTGGCATGTTCATAGCATTTTTTTTTTGTACATAACTTGTGGTTGAATAATGAGCAACTCTTTTAGTGAACTCTTGAGTAGTTCTAATCTGTAAAATATTGTAATGGTGTAAGATTGCGAATCTTGTTGTTTCATTTGAAAATTCTATGTGAAATATTCATTTATTTATTTAAGTGTTCTTCACATTTTAGTTATAGTTTTTCTTAAACTCTATAATTAAAGTGTGAATCACATCTTAATCCAAATTTACGTTAACTCTTGGGTTGGGGCGTGACATATGTGATGATCACTACCCTATATTTCCCATTCGAAATGTGAGTTATGAAAAGGCTCATCAAATGTTTTTTTTATTACTATTGTATTTAATTATTTGATTAGTGATGTATTTAAAATTATTTGGTTACTAGATTTTTTTTAAAGGATAATGTGGCTTTATTAATGGGGTTCGCTCAAGGAGACCATCCATATCAGCTGAATGAAGAGTATGTGGTAGAAAGCATATGACACCCTATATTTGACCTAAATCGAAACGAACACGTGAAATAACGTGTTGAAGTTTGATTTTGGTGTCCATTAGAGCGCTTCCAGCGCTAAGGGGGGGGGGCGGGCAGGAGGGGGCCCTTGGGCCAAAAATCATTTCCACCGCAACAGCCCCAGCCAGGGCAAGGCCTGGGTCCCACGGGCCTGGGCAAGCCCAAGGGCAGATCTTGCCTGTCAAGCTACCTCAAGGCCGCTGATGTCAGCATGACGTCAGCAGCATTAAAAATTGAAAAAAAATCGAACAAAATTGAAAAAAATTGAAAAATAAATCTGAAAAATTCCAAAAAATTCAGAAACATTTTTTTATACACACCTAGCAATTTTAATATTATTAATCTCATACATATAAATAAAATTAATCCCATGTGAAAATATCATACAGAAAATCTTATCCTAAAATTTTATCCGAAAATTGATTTGAGATTTTTATAATAAATAGTGACACGTGGCAACCGAAAATCTTATCCAAATTAATTGTTTAAGTATAAAAAAATAGGAAAAAAACAGTTTAAGTGAATAGTAATTGCCTTGCGCTTGCCTTCCATGGATGGAGCAAAAAATGCAAGGGCTGCCACTATTCACATGAATAGTGCCCCCCCTTGCCCTTGCCCTTGCCCTTATGGGTGGAGTTGCTCTTACTAATGGAGTTGAACTTGTACTCGACCCCAAAATCAGGTTTTTCTTTTCTTTTCTTTTCTTTCACATGTCATTGTCGTAGCAATTTAAACTGCATGATACTATTAATTATGCCCATTCGTGGATTGAAAATACCATTATTAATTTCTAGATGTTTTCTTCTGGTACTCAAATTGGATAGTCCTTTCGAAATGGATTGCAAGTATTTTTTTGCTTCTATGGATTTTGTTAGAGTGCCCCGGGAATATATTTGTCTTAAACATTTTAACTAGTAAAGAGTAAGTTAGACTTGCAATATGTATATGTCAGAGTTTGAATACATGATCAAGAAATGATAGGCCAACTCACCATTTGATTCCAAGTGTTTTGAAGCATTAAGTAAGTTCTAGAAGTAATAGATTTGTAGTGCAAGATGTACAATCAACTTGAAGAACAAAGAAAAGTTATGGTTTCTCTTTTCTATGTCTCAACACCGTTGAATAACGACTTAGTTAATAGCCCTGCAGATCATGACCACTCAAGGATGTTGTCGAAAGATGTAAATTGTGACCTAAGAGCACGATAATAAGATGAAGAATCCGAGAACCAACACATATAATTCAATGAATTTATTTATAAAAATATATTAATTAGAAAGCTTACCTCTCAATTAAAATGCTCTATTCACTTTTTTCCACCTTCTGTGTTCTATAAGACCTAGCTTCGAAGAAGATGATTGGTCTCAGGAAACAAATTAATGGCTTATACTACCTGATCACGAAAGAGAACACTTCCACTACATCATTTCCAACAACCTCTCTCACAGATCATGTAGCCACCTCTTCCGTTCACCCCTCCACGGAAACCACACTTAGATGCAGCTCTTCTAAGTCACTTCACTATTCGAAAGCAAGTCTAGGACAAGGTTTTCTTTTCTCTTCTTATAATGAATTACGTTTAAGAGGTTTTTGTGATTCTAGTTGGGCAAATTTTCCCATGACTAGAAGATCTACTTTAGGTTATTGTATTTTACTTGGGACTCACTTATAGGGGTGGGCACAATTTCTGGTCAATCAGATCGACCCACCCAACCCAATCATAGTAAGTTGGGTTGGCCTAAAAATAAGCGGTTATTGAATTCAAAAAATCAGAAACCACTATGTGCGAGTTGGGTTACGGGTTGGAACCAAAACTTTAAAGTATGCTTAATTTTGAGTTAACGCGATTGAACCGCTCAACCCGATCACAAAAATTTGGGTTGACCTAATAATGAGCTATCTTGGGTCCAAGAAATCATAAACCGCTATATATCGGATTGAGACGAAAACCGATCCAACTCAATCCATGCCCACCCGTACTCACTCATATCCTAGAATACTAAGAAACAAAAAAAAAAAACAGTTTCTCGTTCATCTGTTGAAGCAGAATATAGATCCATAGTTGTTGCTACTTATTAGTTAACTTGCTTGAGATTTCTTCGGAAAGATCTTCAGGTTACCAATCTTCAACTTGCAGAGTTGTTTTGTGATAATCAAGTTACCCTTCATATTGTGGCCAATCTGGTTTAGCATGAGCGCACAAAACACATTGAAGTTTATTGTCATGTGATTCAAAAAAAGACAGATTGTTGCCTCATTTGTCCTTCCTCATCCCAAGTGGCGGATCTGTTGACAAAACATTGGGAAGTCACATCTTACACATCCTCCTAAGCAAGCTGCGCACTCTTAACATCCATGCTTCAACTTGAGGGTGAATGTTAAGATTTTGGTTGTGTTTAAAAGTTTTTTTTAGTTTCCTTGTATATTACAGTAGATTTGGAGTAGTTTGCAAGTTAATTAGTTTTCCTTGTAGAGCCTACAACCTCTGTATATATACTAGGCCTTTTTGGCTTTCTAACCTCTGTTTAAAAAAGATAAAAATTGAAATTTTTTGCTGTTTTCTAACGGGAAAAATCGTTCTAGAAAAGGCTGACGCTTGTTGGAGAAGATCATAACTAGCAGAAAAAGATTAGTGCCTTCCCAAATTCTTTTTCTTTGCGGATCTCTATTCAAGTTTGTTTTTTCTGGTTTAAATAAAGTTCTTATTCACTAATATATTATTTTCTTCTTCATTTGGATGCATAAGAAGCTTGAATGGAGATGTGGGTTTTAAATTAATATCTTACGAATTTGTTTATCTTTGGGTTGTATATGATAACACCCAAGAATATCCTAGAAATTTTATCAGTTTCAGTTTTTAAGGAATAAAAATGTTATATCGCATATGGACTCAAATCTCTTCCACTATTTGAAGTATGTATTGTTCATGTGCGAATTCAAATTACCCATCTCATGTTGCATTATGAATGATGGCGACTCAAGGCTGTCTAAATAGATACGTAAATATTACATTTCATATTCAATTTGCGGTCATACATATCTCTTATTAATTATTGATCAACTTTATCAGAAACTTCCACTCAAGAATCGTGGCGTCATTTGGGAAGAAAAAACAGACCAGTGCTGCTCCACTATAGTAAGTGGGGATCAAATGGGTCGGCGGCAAGCATTCAAACACTTGTCCAAAAAATGTTGATCTCCAAGAACTCAGCCATCTCTCAGCCACATAACTTTTGGTCCTCCAAAATTCCATGGAAACCACATCCACGGGCCACCTCACCACCTCCCACTTCAAAATAGATTAAAACACACCAACAAATCTCCACTTTCAACAATATCAACATGCACAAGTAGTACTATAAATAGCTAAGGATTCTCCAACATATGCATACGGACAACGATATCCTTGAAATCATATATTTCATTTGCATTTTCTTTTCAAGCTCTCCTTATTAATTACTAGCTACCTGGGTTGTTTCCAGTTTTCCAGTTTTCCATTTCCAAACATGGCTCCATTCAAGTCACTAGCTCTTGTTGCTTTGCTTGTTGGTATCTCCTTGTCAGCTATTAATGTATCAGAAGGCCGAGTTGCTAGGAAGGATTTGGGTGTGGATCTTGGAGGAATTGGGGTTGGAGGAGTTGGCCTGGGTATAGGACTTGGAGGAAGCGGAAGTGGGTCCGGGGCAGGGTCGGGATCTGGGTCCGGGGGTAGTAGTTCTTCTTCGAGTTCAGCCTCATCGAGTGCTAGCTCGAGTTCAGGGTCAGGCGATGCAGGCTCTGAGGCAGGGTCATCTGCAGGGTCTCGGGCCTCGTCAGGGTCAGGGAGAGGTGCTCGAGGCAGTGGTGGTGGGCGTGGTGGGGGTTCGGGGTATGGACGTGGGGAGGGTTCGGGCCAGGGCAGTGGCGAGGGTAACGGTGAGGGTCATGGTGAAGGCCGTGGCTATAGTGAGGGTTATGGCAGTGGAGGCGGAAACTGAGAGAATGCAATATTAATACATGACGTACGTGCATGGAGCTAAAGTAGTGTATAAATAAGGAAGATAATGAATTTGTGTACCATTCAGATCTGATGTTTAGCCTTGAATCATCGTCTTTGTAATTGCTTCATTTCATATATAACCGTTTAAATCGTGATTTTTCGTTTATAACCGTCGAAAAGTTTTGTCACATTACTTCTGAATGTTTATTTTTTTTTTATTTTTGGCGTATATGATCTCGAAGTATAAACAAACAAGTTTAACGGTTGGATCGTTGAAACTAGTTTCGTAGAATGCGTATGCCATCAAAACAATATATTCACTAACAATTAAGAGTTTATTTATACTTTCGTTAAATATAACATAAGATTTGGTGGTATCCACTAATGTAAATATTTTAAATTGAAGATCAAATTCAGTCATTGTATTCATATAGGGTCAAGGAGTGTAGCTGTAAAAAAATCATCAAAATCGGTGTTGAAATAACCGTTAAATCGTGATTTTTCGTTTATAACCGTTGAAAAGTTTTGTCATATTACTTGATCTCTGAATGTTTATTTTTTCCGATTTTTGGCGTATATGATCTCGAAGTATAAACAAACAAGTTTGACGATTGGATCGTTGAAACTAGAGAATGTGTATGCCATCAAAACAATATATTCACTAACAATTAAGAGTTTATTTATACTTTCGTTAAATATAACATAAGATTTTGTGGTATCCGCTAGTGTAAATATTTTAAATTGAAGATCAAATTCAGTTATTGTATTCATATAGGGTCAAGGAGTGTAGCTGTAAAAAAATCATCAAAATCGAAGTTGAAATAACCGTTAAATCATGATTTTTTGTTTTTAACCGTCGAAAAGTTTTGTCCCATTACTTGATCTCTGAATGTTTATTTTTTCCGATTTTTGGCGTAAAGTGACATTTCAGTAAACGTCATAATGTAAACATGTGTTGGGCAAACCAATTAATATATTTATTTAATTATACATTATAAATTTTAAGATATAGTTGTTTTCATAAGTTTTTATTATTTTTTGAAAACTTTGCTCAACGAATATCAATATTTCGTCGCCTAACCCTTATTTACTTATTTTTATATTTTATATTGTTAAACTAAATTATTTATTAATTTTTTTATTATTTTCTTTGCACGACGAATCCTTATTTATATTTTAAATCGTAAAATAAAATTCTTTTCTTTTCTTTTATTCATAACAATTATTTTTATAAATATTGCGCAAAACTCTAAAAATTTGGGCGGGCACCAAAAATGGGATGCGGGAATTTTTTTTTTAAGACTTTGCGCGACCAAACAATAACTTCGTCGCGCAAAGTCTTTACGGTTTTTAAAACCAAAATAACTCCTCCACATTTTCTCAATTTCTTTCTCTACTCTTACTTCTCATCTCCCTTTCCCTCTCCCCAAATCCGACCATTTCTCTCACACTCACTCCTCTCACTTATTAATCTCTCATCTCTCTCTTCACTATCTCTCACTCTCACTCACTCTCTCATCTCTCTTTTCACTATCTCTCACTCTCTCATCTCTCTTTTCACTATCTCTCAATCTAATTCTCTCACACTCACTTCTCCCTCTCATTCTCACTCACTCTCAATCTTGCCAAAAGGTATAGTCTCTCCAAATTTATTTTTGTTATTATTTTGTTATTTGACCATATTTGTTTTTTTGTAGGGAATCGTCTAGACTTTGACGGCTAAAGTTGAGGATTAGGACTCTATCGAAACATATCCTCCGCCACTACCACCACAATAGGCTTGTATTAGGATTTTATTATTGTACTTTGTTAATTTATGTGTGCATATATTGGATAATTTGATCACTATTTTTCATATGTATTTTTATTTTGAATATGTCAATTTAAATTAAAGTAATTAAAAAATAAATTCATACAATTAAATTAAATTTAAAAAGTAAAAATTCTAAATAATTTTTAAAAAAAGTCAAAAAACCTTGCGCTACAAAATATTTCGTCGCACAAACTATTAAAATAATTTATTTTAATTAAAAATTTTGAAATATTTCATCGCGCAAAGATTTGAGCGACGTTATTTGCGCGACATTAGTTTTCGTCGCGCAAATCTACTTTGCATGACGGTAGGGTTTGTTGCGACAAGTAGATTTGTGCGACGTTAGGATTCGTCGAGCAAAGTAGATTTGCGCGACGAATACTATTTTTGTCGCTCAAACCCTTTCTTCACGAGCTTTGCGCGACCAAAAGTTCGTCGCGCAAGTCTTGCGCGACGAAATTGTATTTTGCGCAACAAACTTATTTCGTCGTGCAAAGTGTTTTTTGTAGTAGTGTCGGGCATTTCGAATGTCGGTGATTATGATTAATTCATTGAATTCTACTTTCCGAAACTTAGCTGCCTCTTTGAGCCATTTTTCCAAGCACATTGCCACAAATTCTTGAGGAAGGTTAGTGCTTATATATATATAAAGGAAAGTTTAACTGTATACGCCCACAAACTTGTGAAAAATGCACTCTTTCGGTTTGGGTTAAGTGTGTTACTGCAGTTAGTTTTCATACCAACAAAATATCAGTTTCAGTTTTTAAGGAATAAAAATGTTTTATCGCATACGGACTCAAATCTCTTCCACTATTTGAAGTATGTATTGTTCATGTGCGAATTCAAATTACCCATCTCATGTTGCATTATGAATGATGGCGACTCAAGGCTGTCTAAATAGATACGTAAACATTACATTTCATATTCAATTTGCGGTCATACATATCTCTTATTAATTATTGATCAACTTTATCAGAAACTTCCACTCAAGAATCGTGTGGCGTCATTTAGGAAGAAAAAACAGACCAGTGCTGCTCCACTATAGTAAGTGGGGATCAAATGGGTCGGCGGCAAGCATTCAAACACTTGTCCAAAAAATGTTGATCTCCAAGAACTCAGCCATCTCTCAGCCACATAACTTTTGGTCCTCCAAAATTCCATGGAAACCACATCACCACCTCCACGGGCCACCTCACCACCTCCCACTTCAAAATAGATTAAAACACACCAACAAATCTCCACTTTCAACAATATCAACATGCACAAGTAGTACTATAAATAGCTAAGGATTCTCCAACATATGCATACGGACAACGATCTCCTTGAAATCATATATTTCATTTGCATTTGCTTTTCAAGCTCTCCTTATTAATTACTAGCCACCTGGGTTGTTTCCAGTTTTCCAGTTTTCCATTTCCAAACATGGCTCCATTCAAGTCACTAGCTCTAGTTGCTTTGCTTGTTGGTATCTCCTTGTCAGCTATTAATGTATCAGAAGGCCGAGTTGCTAGGAAGGATTTGGGTGTGGATCTTGGAGGAATTGGGGTTGGAGGAGGAGGAGTAGGCCTGGGTATAGGACTTGGAGGAAGCGGAAGTGGGTCCGGGGCAGGGTCGGGATCTGGGTCCGGGGGTAGTAGTTCTTCTTCGAGTTCAGCCTCATCGAGTGCTAGTTCGAGTTCAGGGTCAGGCGATGCAGGCTCTGAGGCAGGGTCATCTGCAGGGTCTCGGGCCTCGTCAGGGTCAGGGAGAGGTGCTCGAGGCGGTGGTGGTGGGCGAGGTGGGGGTTCGGGGTATGGACGTGGGGAGGGTTCGGGCCAGGGCAGTGGCGAGGGTAACGGTGAGGGTCATGGTGAAGGCCGTGGCTATGGTGAGGGTTATGGCAGTGGAGGTGGAAACTGAAAGAATGCAATATTAATACATGACGTACGTGCATGGAGCTAAAGTAGTGTATAAATAAGGAAGATGGTGAATTTGTGTATCATTCAGATCTGATGTTTATCCTTGAATCATCATCTTTGTAATTGGTTCATATATATATATATATATATATTAAGTTTTACTGCTTTCTTTTGTTTAATTCACTTTGCTTTAATCTTTTCAGTTTTCCTATAACCATATCTATTGCTATTGTCTTTAAAGTACTGATTCATACTACTCTATATGTAAATAGTTTAATCTCTTCTTCTTTTTTTGGGATTTGTATTTTGTCTAATTCAAATCCAATCCTTGTTCCTTGGGATTAATTGCGAAGTCTCTATTCCTTCACGGAATATATAGAAAAGAACTAATTTGAGCAAGTTTACTCAAAGCATAATAGTTTGATTTAACGGCTTATATTAATGGTTTGGTATTAATATAGTATAACAAGAGAACATTTCTTACTAAACTGAGAATCTGGGCGACGCTATAGGAAAAATGTGTACTTAATCTTCTAATGTAGTTTGATAATGGGGCATTTCGAATGTCGGTGATTATGATTAATTCATTGAATTCTCCCTTCCGAAACTTAGTTGCCTCTTTGAGCCATTTTTCCAAGCACATTGCCACAAATTCTTGAGGAAGGTTAGTGCTTATATATATATAAAGGAAAGTTTAACTGTATACGCCCACAAACTTGTGAAAAATGTACTCTTTCGGTTAAGTGTGTTACTGCAGTTAGTTTTCATACCAACAAAATATCAATGAAACAAAAAATACAAATCATTAGCTATTTCTCATAAAAGCATATTCTTGTTTTACTCATTTTTGGAGGATTCTTGAAGAGGAATGTTAATTATAAATGTATAAATAAAAAATCTTTCGGCCTTAGCAGATTCTTATTTTAATAACTTTTTGTAGAAATAATTCTTGAAGAGGGATTTCTTCATCTCATCCTCATGAGGAAACCTTAATGTATTCGCAAATGTTAATTATAAATACATAATTATATGGCCTCTGGATTGGTTGAGTTTAGTTTTGTGACTAATTTCACGTATCAAAAAGTGAAACGAATTGTATCATATGAAATCAACAGAGTTTAGTCCAGTGAAAAATGGTGTTAATTTGCATATCAATGGTCTCAAATTCAAACAATATAAGACCTTGGTAGTGTGCGTGAAACCCCATCATCTTCTTAACTTTGGAAAAAAAAAACATTTGTATCATATGCATCTCTTCTCTCCATATTAATTTAGCAAAAATATATCATACCTTCTAGAAATAAAATTTCTAGGTAGCCAGTCTTACTCCACTCCACTATCAGCAACACGCACTATGATGAGTGGGTTTTGTGATAGGAGTGCGTTGGCACTACCCTAATGATAGCCACCAACCTATGTTAAAACAAAAATGAAGAATGCACCACTCAAACTCACCTCCATTTCTATCCACAAACTTTGCCCAATCAGACTTCATAAAAATTATCCCACATCGCAATTCCCAAAATAAAGCAATCTGCACCTGTAAGATGCTCCTCCACTTCCTCATCATATGCCTTAGTTTACACGCTTCTGCCTCCAATTCCACTATCATCTACAACTATAAATAGCTCATTCATTCATCCACGTCCCGCTCATATTGACATTTCAGCCTGTACTATTTTAGATCCTTTGGCTTATTGAAGTCTCAAGTTCATTAGCAATGGGTAGTTTTAGTTTCAGTTTGAAGTCTTTAACCCTTTTCGCTTTGCTTGTTTCAAGTGTTGTCCTGTCCGAAAGCCGAGTGGCAAGAAAGGACCTGGGGATAGACCTTGGTGGGGTTGGACTTGAAGTGGGTACTGGAATAGGGATTGGGCTCGGTGGGAGTGTAGCGGGCTCGGTTGCTGGATCGGGATCAGGTTCAGGGTCCGTGTCTAGCTCCAGCTCCAGCTCTAGCTCATCTTCTTCGTCGAGATCCAAGGGGTCGGGCTCTTCCGAAGCAGGTTCGTCTGCTGGGTCTTATGCCGGGTCTAGGGCTGGGTCAGGCTCAGGAAACCAAGGGCGTGGATAAGAGGCTCAAGCCATGCATGCATGGAACTGTGGCTCGTGGCATGAGATCAGTGACAAGTTTCGCCTAATTCTCTGTAACATAGCTAAAAATGTATGAAATGATGAATTTGAATAAAGAATGAACCTTTCTTAGATGGTGATATCAAAAAAGAAGGTGGTGAGTGTGATTGTCTGTAATATGTTTGTACCTTTCTTAGAGTGTTTGTCAATAAAAGAATTGGCAACGATATTGGATTATTTTTGTTGGATGTCTTTACATATTGCTTCCATCTGTATTCTTAACTATCCCTATCATGTTCTTTTCTGGTGACGTTTATAGGTTAAACTTTATCCATCGATTATTACATATGCAAGTGTCATTTTATATGATCTGCCAATTGTCTCTTTGTCAGCCTAAATAATAATATAGTTTCTCAACTCCATTTGTTATAATACAAGCAATTTTTCCCAAAGTAATGAAAATAAATCCTTTGTTGGCTGATTATATATATCCTCTTCAAAGACACGTTGTTCACAATATGCCCAAGCCTGAGTTGTTCTCTGGCACACCCACCTTTTGATTCAAAGGGTGATAGTGTTTTATTGATAGAGGGAAAAAAAAGTACTTAAAAAAAAAATTTGGGCTATGTTATAGAGAATCAGGCGAGCTTCTCCTGAGGATATTTTTAGAGAATGAAAATAAAAACTATGAAAAGCAAAACAAAAATACAGATAAATCTTTTATGAACATTCTAATTAATTAAAAAAGTTTTAAAAACCAGATTAAACAAAAGATTTATTAAAAAACGGAGATGAAACCCAACCCCACTGCACCATCATCCTCCCCATCGCCTCTCTCTCTCTCTCACCGACCCTAAATCCCCTTCTCTGATCTGAACCACATCCTCTCACACTCCCTCCCTTACCCACCACCCCAGAGCCGTCCCCCACCCAAAGTCCCACCCACCCACCGCCCAAAACCCCACCTTCATTTTTGGTCATCTTGCTTTATTAACCTCATCATCCCACAGAGAAGGTTTCAAACACAAAGATGGCGTATCGCAGTGGTGGTGATGGTGAGAGACAGACAGATTGACGAGATAGCAGAGATGAGGAGAGGAGAGAGAGCTTTCAGTTTTTGAGTCGAGAGTGAAGTGTGAGATGCTTTAATCGGCAAAACCATTAAAGTTAAAACCATATAGTGATCTATCTTTCAATTCAGATAACAGCAATTTAGCACGGGCTATAGTGCCTGTTGTGTATGAGGTGTGGTCAAAAGTAGCGGCTTTCTACCTACAACCGACAGAAAACGTGGTCCAAATGCGAAAAGGCATTGGAATTTAATTTGTATGGTAACCGAATTGATTTTAACCACTTACTGTGGTAGTGATATAAAGGTCATCTCCAGTCATGGACATGGCCAAATGTAGCCTAAAATAATACAAAATTCATCTTTAGTTATGGGCTAAAAAATATTTGGTCAAATTTGGACGGCTACATTTAGCCGTTTAGCCCTCCAAATAGGCCACTTGTAACCCAGCTATAGCCCTGGCTAAATTTTTTTGTGGGCCCAGCGCATGTCCTGTCCAAGAAGAGAAAGTATCACGCGTAGACGTGAGCATGGAACATCTCGTGCAACTGCAGATCCAAAGGCTGATATTAAAGGCGCGCGTTGACGTCAACTACCTGTTACTTTTTTTTTCCTTTTAACCTTTTAAATGTATTTAAATTCAATTTTTTTAATATAAAAAATTAATTTTGACCGTTGGAGGTATGAGTGTTGTACCATAGTTTTTCTCAAAAAAAATTTGGTTATGAAATATTGTCTCTAAATAGTAGTTTAATTAAATTAAACAATACATAGTAGTGGAATATATGAGTGTTGTTGGAGATGGAAAAATTTAGCGCTACACTATTCTTTAAAAAATATAAATTTTTAAGGGCTAGAATTATAGCCCTAGACTACATTTAGCCCTATAACTGGAGATGGCCTAACAAGATTAACAAGTCACTACAACACAAAAACCCTTCAATGACGTCTAATTTGCGTCATGGAAGGCATTTAATGACGCGGATCAGGCGTCGTAACCCACGTCGTCGAAAGGGGGGGTCATGGAAACTTTTTCAAAGCACGACGTCTATTCCGCGTCATGGAATGAGGTTTCAATGACGCGGATAGTGTGTCGTGAAAACTTTTTTAAAACACGACGTCTATTCCGCGTCATGGAATGGGTTTCAATGACGCAGATAACGTGTCGTGGAAACTTTTTCAAAGCATGACGTATATTCCGCATCATTGAATGGGGTTGATGTGAATTTTCGAACACCTGAAAAAGAGTATCCAAAAATCACAAATTAAATTACTCGCAAGCGCACGAATCAACAATAGTATAGAGATATGCAAGTACGAGGTCGAACCCACAAGGACTGATAAAAACAACTTAATTAATTAAATCGCACTAAACCCAATTAAACGAACGATTGATTGATTTGAGTGATGAATTAAAGACAATTGCAAGAATTAAAAGAAAGAAAACTAAAACACTCAACAAAGATGGAGTTTAAAAGAAATCAAGTTATGAAGATCTAAGGTTATGAATCCACCAATGACAATCCTATTTCCTTTTCTTAGAGCCAATTACTATCCAATTATGATGCCAATGTTAAAGGTTGTTCTTTCTGAAGTATGAAGTAAGCCTGTCAAGGTCATAAATCGTGTATCCCTATATGCAATTCTACCCTGTCAAGGTGTTAAAATTTAACATATAAGAACCCGTTAAGATTAGAAGAATTCAATCAACCAAGTAGGACTAGTGGATGACGTTTCTCTCCTAGCTATCTACTCTTCTTAATCTTAGTTCCAATAAACCTAGTGGATGGCGTTTCTCTCCTAGATTTATCCAATTATCTAGATGCAAAGTTCCTAGTGGTGATCAAGCAATAGGATTTCAAACCTAGAATAAAATTCACACAAAGATTAAGAATTTAACAAGGCATATAATTGAATAGAAATCAACAAAGTACTTCGCAAATAATCATGTCATGGCTTCATCATAAACCTTAGAAAGGAATTTAGTTACACATAGTCATAATAATAATCACAAGAGAAGTCATGAAGAAATAAAACCTGGAAAATAATGGTGTTGCACACTCTTAAGCTCTTTGTTGTCTCTTGAATAGAAATTGTGTAGAAGGTCCTTAGAGAGAGCTTAAGGTGGCCTTATATAGTGCAAAATAACTAAACCCTAATCTCAAAAGGTCTGGAAAAACTCTCCTAAAAGAAAACAAAATCCTAAAACAATTATGGAAACAAACTAGGAAAGAATCCTTCTTTGACTGGGAGACACGTCAGGTGACTTGCACGAAATCTTTGAGGTCGTTCCACTTCCTAGAAAAATCTGGAAAAATATGGGAAACGTAGCTTTGCCTCTAAGCTTTCAGGGACATATTACACGTCACTTAGAAAAATCGGGAAGGTCTTCAAATGTTCAATTTCCCACAGCAGCACAGTTCTGACGGGAATGCAACTTTGACTATCTTGACTTGCAGGTCTGGAACAATTGGCTTCATAGAAAATTATGAAAATTTGACACAATGATCTTCAATGTCTTAGCTTTCTTCTCCAATTGGCCTTGCACTAAAACTCCTTCGGAAAGTCGATTTTCCATCAAAAACCTTCTAAGAGCACAGAAAAGCTGAAAATAAGGAAAGTAAAGTAATAAGGCTCTTTTTAATCAACTTTCCCTACAAAAACCAAATATAAAGGGTCTAAAAATATAAGAAATAAGGCACTTATCAAACACCCACAACTTAGATTTTGCTAGTCCTCGAGCAAAACAACACTTAAGAACAAAGATTCAACACAAACAAACAAGCAACTAACTTCCCAACATTGATCTCAAAGATAATTGCCAAGCGTTAGATATATAACTTCCAAGAAATAAGCGACAATAACTCAAGACATTATCAAAGGGTTAACCAAACTTTAATTGAACAACTTGGAGTGTAGTGTGTGAAATAGCTAACATTAATACAACTCACAACTTAAACTTCACATGAATTAAATAACCAAATAAGAACAAGCTTCGACTTCAAATCTCACCAAGGATGTTCACTCCAATGAAAGCACTTGAAATTTGACTAGTTATTGTCACTCATATATATGTGAGAGAAATCAAAACAATGGGATGTACTCACATAATCAAAATGAAGGCACAAAATATGAATAAATGATCTCATGGAAAGATATCGCATACTTGAAAATATTTAAACCATTCGACCATAGTCCTTCCACACCTATTCTCCACATGAGGAACCACACTTCTCCTTGGATCAAATAGGACTTTCACTAAGGTTGTAATGGGGCTTAAGGTGATGGGTGAAACAAGAAAAGGACATGGAGAACAACAAGGTCTAAGGAGTTTATAGAGCTTTCCATGGAACTTATAACATCTTGCACTTTGAGAACATAACTTCATCTTGATACTGTCTCTTTTTTTTTCTTTTTGGGGGCCTAACTCCATTAGCTTTCTAATCAACCCATGTAGCGAGTTTTCAGCCAATGACTCCCAAGCTAGATAGCTTTAGGGCATTAAATGTAAAACACTCCTCAGGCTTAATAACTCGAGTTGAAAAGGCTTCGGAATTAAACTTTTTATTAAATTTTTTTTTCAACAGTATCCTTTTATTTTCAAATGATTGAACAAGTTGTGAACTTCTCCTTAAACCATGAAGGTACTCTACAATACTCCTTAGAAGGATAAGAAACTTTTATGAAAGGCTATGGTGAGGAGAATTGGACTAAGAACGAAAAAGGCTTACATTAAAGGCACAAAAGGTTTAACTAGGGGTAAGAGTGATATGGGTTGGCTAGAAAAGCTCAAACGAAAGAAACAAGGCCTATATCATTTCCTTGGATCCATGTGATTCACGAAGTATGCCTCAAATAGATAATGAAAGTAGTTCTAGCAAATAATTTAAATATCCTCAAGTACTTGATCAAAAGAAAGAATAATGAGATCACAACGACTTGTAGACAAGAAAATTATAGAATACCATATAACACTCAAGAAAGGAAGGCATAGGTTCAAAAGCTCACACAATGAGGGTTACATAAGTCTATACTCGCTCTTATTTAGCAATTTAATGTCTTTTGGATTTTTTATTTTTTATTTTTCAAAAGTCATATTACATGGCTATGTGCATAGAGTTTTACCAAGATCATAAAAATATGGCTAACACAAAGATAATGTAAAGTATTATTGTCATGCTCACATTGTCTTGGAAGTTAATTCAAAATAAAGACCAAATCTCGTCATAGAATTGGGAAGTAGCTACCAAAGACAAATAATAATAAAAATTCAAACTAAAAAGAAAATATTTTTGGGTTTTCTTGAAAATTTTTTTTTTTTTAAAAAAATCTAAAGAAATAAAAATGGACAAAACGAAACCAAAGAAAACTAAAATGCGTAAAAACAGAAACTAGTTAAGTAAAAGCAGTTTTTGACCCAGGTGCAAAGAATTAGGCATATTTCAAAAACTACTTGGCCAAATTTGACGTTCTTTATATGATTGGATTCAGAACGAAAAAACAAAGAACTCAACGCGGGCCAAAGTACAAAAACAGCAGCCAAAAAGAACAGAATTTAAAACAAAGACAGAGAACTGCTGCATATATTATGAGACCAAAGAACACAAACACCCACAACTTAAAACAAACATTGTCCTCAATGTTTAAAACAAAGAGAACAAATTCATGCACAATCAATTTAAGAGAGAGAGGGTTTGAGAACTTATCGGGTTTTATAGGTGTGTGGATGAGCAAGAATTTGTCGAAGTGAGAGAAGATCGGCAAAGCAATGCACTCAAATACCCACAACTTGTTTCTTTGAATGCCAACGGACCCATAATTGCTCCTAAAGTCTCGGAATGTGATGAAATTGGAACGAAATTGAGCTAGATATGTAAGCAAAAAAAATCTGGAAATCCAACTTTTAGTGACGAAAAATCTGATGAACACCGTCACTTAAACTCTTTTACCAACGAAAAATTTGATGAACACCGTCGCTAAAGCCTCTTTGGTGACGAAAAATCTTCAAAGTTCTGGGCAAAACAGCAGCATAGTGTTTTTGGGTTTTAGGTCCTCTTTTGAGCTTCAAATCGTCCTAAAACATAATGTAGGCTACCTGAGACCCTCAAACCTGGTCCAAATCATCAGAATAACCATTCTAAACATGTTGGTGGCTTCAGATTAACCTGAAAAACAGCAAAAAATAAATTAGGCAGAAATTCTATTTTTGACCAAAATAAGAACATAAAAGCTATTTTTCAATTTTCTGGCATCTAAACTCAGCCAATGACCAAAACCCCTTCTTTAACACATTTGGAACGTGCTGCAATCATCAAAAGGCTAGAAAAGTTTGAAAAATTTTCTTTGGAACACAAAATCCCTTTTTTTTATGACTCAAAACTTTAACAAAAACAACAAAAACAAAAACATGAAAATTGTAAGAGAAATCACACAAACTAAAAACAAAAGTTGAGAATGCTTGGGTTGCCTCCCAAGAAGCGCTTCTTTATAGTCATGAGCTAGACTTTTCGAATGTCTACGGTGGTGTGGATGTAACAAAGAATGCTACTTCTTCCATGTTAAGTGTGGAATCCATGTAGTGCTTTAGCCGCTGTCCATTGACTTGGAACTCATTCCCATTGTGCAAATTCTTTATCGTAATAGCTCCATGAGGAGAGACTTGAATCACGTCAAAGGTCTAGACCACCTAGAGCATAGTTTGCCCGGAAAGAGTCGAAGTCTTGAGTTGTAGAGTAAAACTTTTTGTCCGGGGCAAACTCCTTGCGAACAATAGCTTTGTCATGCATCATCTTGGTTCGATCCTTGTAAATTCGTGCATTCTCATAGGCTTCATTCCTTAGCTCGTCCAACTCATTCAATTGTAGTTTTCTCTTATCACCGCGGCTTGGTAATCGAAATTTAACTTCTTGATTGCCCAATAAGCTTTGTGCTCCAACTCTACAGGAAGATGACAAGCTTTACCATAAACTAGACGGAATGGTGACATTCCAATTGGCGTCTTGTATGCAGTCCGATATGCCCACAGTGCATCACTCAATTTGAGAGACCAATCCTTGCGTGATGCATTAACAGTTTTCTCAAGAATCTTCTTAATCTCCCTATTTGATATTTCCACTTGACCGCTTGTTTGAGGGTGGTATGGGGTTGCAACTCGGTGATGAATGTTGTATTTGGCCATAAGAGCATTGAAAGCTTTATTGACAAAATGCGCTCCACCATCGCTTATAATAACTCGAGGTGTGCCAAATCGTGGAAATATGGTGCCTTGTAGAAAACGGAGAACCACCTTGTGATCATTTGTTGGTGATGCGATTGCTTCTACCCACTTGGAGACATAGTCTACAGCGACAAGAATGTATTGGTTGCCAAGGGAAGATGGGAAGGGTCCCATGAAGTCAATGCCCCAAACATCAAACAACTCCACTACTAGTATGCCTTGTTGCGGCATCTCGTTCCTTTTGAAATATTTCCAACTCGTTGGCATCTATCACAAGTAGAGCAAAACAAATATGCATCCTTGAAGAGTGTAGGCCAGAAAAATCCACTTTGCAATACCTTGGCAGCTGTCCTATTCGGTCCAAAATGTCCACCACAAGCGTAGCTATGACAAAATTTTAGAATGCTCTCATGTTCACTTTTCGCACGCACCTTCTTATAACTTGATCGGGCAATGCTTATACAAATATGGGTCATCCCAAAAGTAATACTTGACCGTAGAGAAGAACTTCTTTCGTTGTTGAGTGCTAAGATTATGGGGCAAAACTCCTTTAGCAAGATAGTTGGCTATATCGGCAAACCAAGGTAGCTCGTCACTAACGGCAAAGAGTTGTTCATCTGGGAAGCTTTCATTCAAGGGGAGTACATCTTCTTCTACATCATGTGTGTGTGGAAGACGGGAGAGGTGGTCCGCTACAACATTCTCCGCTCCTTTCTTGTCTCTAATTTCCACATCAAACTCTTGTAGGAGAAGCACCCAGCGAATAAGTCTAGGCTTGGCATCTTTCTTTGCCATGAGATGTTTCAAAGCGGCATGATCCGTGTAGACAATGACTTTAGACCCAATTAAATAAGATCTAAACTTCTCCAAAGCAAAAATCACAGCGAGCATCTCTTTCTCAGTGGTGGTGTAATTCAACTGAGCATCGTTCAAGGTTCGACTAGCGTAGAAGATGACATGGGGAAGCTTCCCTTTTCTTTGTCCCAAAACAGCACCCACTGCATAATCACTAGCATCACACATTAGTTCAAACGGCAAGCTCCAATCGGGAGCCGTGATAATAGGTGCGGAAGTAAGGAGTTTTTTCAAAGAATTAAAAGCAACTAAGCACTCATTATCAAATGTAAATGGTGTGTCTTTGGCAAGGAGATTGCACATGGGGCGGCTAATCTTGGAGAAGTCTTTGATGAAACGTCGATAAAATCCGGCATGTCCAAGGAAAGAGCGCACATCTTTCACGGATGTAGGAGGTGGCAACTTTGCTATCAAATCAATCTTGGCCTTATCAACTTCAATTCCCTTGTGTGATATCAGGTGTCCTAACACAATGCCCTGTTTAACCATAAAGTGACACTTCTCCCAATTTAAAACAAGGTTAGTTTCTCGACATCTTTCTAATACCAATTTCAAATTGTCCAAACAATGATCAAAAGAAGACCCGAAAACAGAAAAATCATCCATGAAAACTTCAATTATTCTCTCAACCATATCGGAAAAAATACTTATCATGCACCATTGGAATGTGGCGGGAGCATTGCATAGACCGAAAGGCATGCATCGGTATGCGAAGGTTCCATATGGGCATGTAAAAGTTGTCTTCTCTTGGTCCTCGGGAGGCGATTGGAATTTGATTATAACCTGAATAACCATCAAGAAAACAATAATGTGAGTGGCCCGCTAACCTTTCAAGCATTTGATCAATAAAAGGTAAAGGAAAGTGATCTTTTCGAGTAGAGGAGTTCAATTTTCGGTAATCAATGCAAACTCTCCATCCGGTAGTTTGTCGTGTGGGCACCAATTCGTTGTTGTCGTTCTTGACTACGGTGATTCCAGATTTCTTTGGCACGACGTGAATCGGGCTGACCCACTTGCTATCTGAAATAGGATAGATCACACCCACATCTAATAGCTTCAAGACTTCCTTTCGAACTACTTCCTTCATATTGGGGTTTAATCTTCGTTGTGCTTCGATTGTAGGCTTAGAACTTTCCTCCAAAAAGATTCGGTGCATGCACATGGCAGGGTTGATGCCTTTGATGTCGGCAATAGTCCATCCCAACGCCAACTTGTGCTCTTTGAGGACTTTTAGCAGCTGCTCCTCTTCAAATGCATTCAAATCGGATGCAATGATCAACTGGAAGAGTCTTGGATTCTCCTAGAAAAGCATACTTCAAGTGTTCAGCGGTGGCTTGAGTTCCAAGGTTGGTGCTTGCTCAATGGATGGCAAAACACGAGGTAGGGGTGGTCCAAGTGGCTCCACCGGTTGCCTCCATCTTGGTGGTTGGATTGGGGCAGAGTCAAGGGCTGCAATAATGTCCATGGCTGCCTCATCTCCCTCTATGCTCAAATCTTGATTTTCAATGCAAGTCTTCAAAATGTCCGTAGGCGTTTGCTAAGAAGTTGGCATGTACGATTGGACCAAGGATATCTATGCGGCTACACTCTTCTACTTCCGATGGTCTTTTTAATGCTTCAAACATCTTGAATTCCACTGAATCATCCTGAATTGAAGCTTGAGTGTACCTTCTTTAACATCTATAAGTGCCCCAGCTGTAGCAAGGAAAGGACGCCCAAGAAGGATAGGAATGTTTTGGTCTTCTTCCATGTCAAGCACTAGGAAATCCGCTGGTAGTATAAATTGTTCCACTTTGATTAAAACGTCTTCAACAAGGCCCTTAGGATAGGTCACGGATCGATCCGCCAATTGCAGGAAACAGATGTTCTTCTTAACTCTCCAATGCCTAGCTGCTCATAAATAGAAAAAGGCATGAGGTTAACACTTGAACCAAGATCTAAGAAAGCTTTATCAAATTTAAAATCACCAATGACACATGGAAGAGTAAAACTCCCTGGATCTTGTAATTTCGGAGGCATCTTTGTAATCAAAACTTCGCTGCAACAATTAGTGAGTTCGATTTTCTCATGGTCCCCAAATCTTCTCTTGTTCGTGCAAAGATCCTTCAAGAACTTAGCATACGACGGGATTTGCTTGATGGCATCGAGCAAGGGAATATTGATTTGAACCTTCTTGAATTGATCTAAGATATCCATCATATGCTTATCTTTTCTTTGCTTCTGAAATCTTTGTGGAAAAGGCATAGGAGTGTCATAAGCTTTCGACTTGGGAGCGAGGTTAGCATGTTGCTCATTTGGGGCAACGGTGTGTGAAGTACTAGACAAATCTGACTTATCGAGAATTGTTGGGTAGATTCTTGTCTTCAGTTTCAGTTGCTTCTTGTTCCTCTTGCTTGCTCTTTTGCTTCTCAATTTCTTCCCTCCTATCATACGGTTTGCCACTCCTTAGTGTCCTAATTGCATTAGCTTGTCCCTTGCCCTTTGGATTTGCTTCGGGTTGACTTGGAAATCGCCCATGTTCTCGTTCACTCAACATGGTTGCCATTTGACTCATTTGCATCTCCAAATTTGTGATTGCCTTGGTGTTAGCTTGCTGCCCTTTTTGGGTTTCTTGGAGTGATTGCCACATTTGGGCGTTGGCTTGTTGAAATTGAATTTGGTTCTGCATGAGTTGTTGCATCATATCTTCCATTGATGACTTCTTTTGTTCTCTTTGGAGCTTGGGCTTGTTGGAAATGAGGATTTCGTGGAGCTTGTCCTTGATTGTTGTTGTTCCAAGAGAAATTGGGATGTCGTGCCCAACCCGGATTGTAAGTGTTGGAGAATGGATCGTTGTTGGGACGTCGATATGTATTCATAACCATGGCCTCTTCTTCTTGAATCAATGGATCAGCGGGACATGCTTCGGTTACATGAGCAGTGCTTGAGCATAGAGCACACTTCTCCTTCTTCACATTCGCCAACAAAGGAGTGATAGCTTGCAATTGACGGCTCAATTGGGCAACTTGCTCTTCCAGGACCAACTTGAATTTACTTCATAAATTCCTCCTCTTTTAGGGGCTGATGAGCTTGGCTTGCTTCCTTCCCTTGATTGGATGTCCCATTGTTGAGAATTTTCACTTATAGTCTCAAATGCTTCAATGGCTTCCTCCGCGGTCTTCCTTTTCAAACTCCCTCCAACAGTGGCATCGACGGTGTGGCGGCTTTGAGGAGTCAAACCCTCATAGAAAAATTGGGCCTTTTGCCATTCACCATACCCATGGTGAGGGCATCGTAGAAACAAGTCCTTGTAGCGCTCCCAACACTCATAGAAAAGTTCACCATCATATTGAGCAAAATTCATAATTTCTTTCCTCGGTGCATTCGTCTTTTGAGCGGGAAGTATTTCAGAAGAAATTTTTGCTCTAGATCATCCCATGTTGTGATCGTTCTTGCCGAACGGAATTAAGCCACGCCTTGGCTTTGTCCTTCAATGAGAATGGGAAGAGGCGAAGACGCACTTGTTCATCGATAATTCTCTCATAATGGAACGTAGAGCATATGTCGAAAAATTCCTTCACGTGGAGATAAGGGTCTTCCATGACCTTCCCATAAAAGGTTGGTAGAAGTTGAATCGTCGCCGGTCTCAACTCGAACTGCCCGGTTGTATTAGCAAGGACGATACACTGACGGTGCATTGTATGTAACGGTGCAGTGTAATCTCCAAGTTCTCTACGCTCGTTATTTACTACATCACCCATTTTAGCTTGTTCTTCTCTAGCCTTCTCTTCTCTTTGTTTTCGGCGAATGGCTCAAGTTGTTGTTCAATCTCCGGTACAAATTCTACAAGTTTGCTAGTCGACGATCGCGTACGATCATGCACCTACAAAAACAAGTAGGTGGGGTGAAAACGCTTGCAAAAAAAAAAAAAAAAAATTGATGAATTAATGAAGTAAAATAATTGTTAATCAAAGAAGTAACCAAACAGGCAATTAATCAAGAAAGAAAAAGGAATCCTATTTAGGTACGGAAAAACAAAAGTCGACGTTTTTTTTTTTTTTTAAATTTGAATTTTTTATTGATTTAAAATAAACTGAAAGTTCAATTTTTATTTTTTTTTCAGAAACAGAAAATTCAAGTAAAGTGCAACTTCCCAATCAAATTGTTTTTGCCTCAATCCCGGCAACGGCGCCAAAACTTGATGTGAATTTTCGAACACCGAAAAAGAGTATCCAAAAATCACAAATTAAATTACTCATGGCGCACGAATCAACAATAGTATAGAGATATGCAAGTGCGAGTCGAACCCACAAGGTGATAAAAACAACTTAATTAATTAAATCGCACTAAACCCAATTAAGCGAACGATTGATTGATTTGAGTGATGAATTAAAGACAATTGCAAGAATTAAAAGAAAGAAAACTAAAACACTCAACAAAGATGGAGTTTAAAAGAAATCAAGTTATGAAGATCTAAGGTTATGAATCCACCAATGACAATCCTATTTCCTTTTCTTAGAGCCAATTACTATCCAATTATGATGCCAATGTTAAAGGTTGTTCTTTCTAAAGTATGAAGTAAGCCTGTCAAGGTCATAAATCGTGTATCCCTATATGCAATTCTACCTGTCAAGGTGTTAAAATTTAACATATAAGAACCCGTTAAGATTAGAAGAATTCAATCAACCAAGTAGGACTAGTGGATGACGTTTCTCTCCTAGCTATCTACTCTTCTTAATCTTAGTTCCAATAAACCTAGTGGATGGCGTTTCTCTCCTAGATTTATCCAATTATCTAGATGCAAAGTTCCTAGTGGTGATCAAGCAATAGGATTTCAAACCTAGAATAAAATTCACACAAAGATTAAGAATTTAACAAGGCATATAATTGAATAGAAATCAACAAAGTACTTCGCAAATAATCATGTCATGGCTTCATCATAAACCTTAGAAAGGAATTTAGTTACACATAGTCATAATAATAATCACAAGAGAAGTCATGAAGAAATAAAACCTGGAAAATAATGGTGTTGCACACTCTTAAGCTCTTTGTTGTCTCTTGAATAGAAATTGTGTAGAAGGTCCTTAGAGAGAGCTTAAGGTGGCCTTATATAGTGCAAAATAACTAAACCCTAATCTCAAAAGGTCTGGAAAAACTCTCCTAAAAGAAAACAAAATCCTAAAACAATTATGGAAACAAACTAGGAAAGAATCCTTCTTTGACTGGGAGACACGTCAGGTGACTTGCACGAAATCTTTGAGGTCGTTCCACTTCCTAGAAAAATCTGGAAAAATATGGGAAACGTAGCTTTGCCTCTAAGCTTTCCAGGGACATATTACACGTCACTTAGAAAAATCGGGAAGGTCTTCAAATGTTCAATTTCCCACAGCAGCACAGTTCTGACGGGAATGCAACTTTGACTATCTTGACTTGCAGGTCTGGAACAATTGGCTTCATAGAAAATTATGAAAATTTGACACAATGATCTTCAATGTCTTAGCTTTCTTCTCCAATTGGCCTTGCACTAAAACTCCTTCGGAAAGTCGATTTTCCATCAAAAACCTTCTAAGAGCACAGAAAAGCTGAAAATAAGGAAAGTAAAGTAATAAGGCTCTTTTTAATCAACTTTCCCTACAAAAACCAAATATAAAGGGTCTAAAAATATAAGAAATAAGGCACTTATCAGGGGTTTCAATGACGCGGATAGTGTGTCGTGGAAACTTTTTCAAAACAGGACGTCTATTCCCCGTCATAAAATGAGCACCATTGAACTTAACGACGTTGCTGAGACGTCATTGAAATATTTTTTATGACACGGTTTAGACGTCGTTGAAATTCTTTAATTTTTTTAAATAAAAATTCTTAATATGTATATATATATCCCATCATTTTAATTATGCAAAAATAAATTAAACTATAAAAGCAAAAATATAGACACAAAGGTAAAATACTCTAAATTATATTTCTATTATTCAAAATAATTCTAGTACATTAAAATTGTCTTTAACGAATCCCACTAAACCGTTTCCCTTTCAAGAAGTTAAAAATATGAAGAATGAAGCTTACATGACAAAACAAAAACCACAAGGCGTTTTGGTATTTTTATCCAGGCCCACATTTATCTTCTTAATCTCTCCAGCACGAGAAAAAAGCTCATAAACTTGTTCTTCTGTTGTGTAGAATGACATATTCCCAATATAAACAGTCGTTGATGCCAAGAGTGTTTGTTCAAATTCCTCATGTGATCCAGTAAATCTTCTATCCCGATATTGTGAAAGCTTCGATTGATCCTAATGAAAAAAGAAAATGATGAAAGATGGGGTAATTGCATAGAGGAATAACACAGTTATAAAATGCATGTTGGATCATAGAGGATAAGCTGTATTTTCATCAATATTTCAAAGTGAGACTTGAAGAAGCATACAATAATCTGGCATGGGTGAGAGAAAATCTTAGGAAAATAAAATCCAGCATAACAAAAAGTGCTCCTTCATGCATAAATGCCTTCAGATTAGTTTGAATTTTCATGTGAAGCGAGAAAGGACCAAACTGCTACATAATTCAACAAAATTACCAAATCCACATTACTGATGAAACTAGAAACTATTTACCAAATAAGCAGAGCCAAACTAGAGATATAAAAACAAAATTCCAAAGGATCATCTGGGAAAATACATAACCAGTGTTGACTTAATAAAAAGATATGAAGGATTTTCATAACTTGCTTCTTCTCTCCACTCTAAATTCAGACTATAACAGATTTTACATTCCAATGGTCCATATTAACAAAAAATTGTTATTTTAAATTCATATTACATTTTCTTTTATAAAAGCAGTATCCATCGCACTGGAAAAGGAGAGTCCTCAAACATTTATCTACAGACCTCATAATGCACTGTCCAACTGACACAAGGCATATAGTGATCAATATTAATTAAACATAGAGGCGACGCTGTGCTCCAAACTCCAATAAAAAGTACACAAAACAGTTTATTTGTGATTCAAAATTTGGGAGGGGGGTTGCTTCAAAACCTCTAAACAAAAGCATCTTTAGTCAAGCTTAGTTAAATGTTTTTTGTTATGTGCTAAGAGCATTTTATTAAAATGAACAAATTTTGCAGTACCACAGAAGAGCCTGATCAGTCAAGCAGATAAAAACAATAATGAAATGGAAAACTAAAGAATAAGCAAGTTCCCACAAAAAATAAAAATCAAATACTCAAAAGATTTAACTGTTGCTTGTGATTATGCAGTCAGGTTCAGGTCCCGACTTAGTTTTCTTTCTCATCCTAACCAAATAAGATTCTAGCTCGCACTAAAATGCACCAGCATGTCACATGTTCACTAACTTTCTATTGTCATCTGCCATGAGTTTAAGAAATCAGTACAAAATGGTCTCTCCTCAACGAGAAACTAACCTACCTCTCTCTCACTCTCTCAAAGAGACACACACACACACACACAAATATTAAGTAACATAACAAAAGAATCCATTAAGGAAAACAGGATTTTGAGTAACGAGAAAAAGATGGTAATCACACATGAACACAAGCATAAATTAATGGATAGAAACCTGAAGTAATGTATGATAAATCCCAAGAGACTAGTTGACATGGCCATTTATAGTAGGATAAAACCCTTCTCCCATGTTAACTAATGTAACATCCACTAAAACAACAATTAAGTTTCTTGCTACGGCACTTCAAATTGCTCACAGAATACCCATACCTTGTTGGCATCCGGGCACCAAAAACCAGAAAAATAGGAGGCAACTGAATAGGATTGTCTCTAAGATGAGGCCAGAAGGAACTCTAGTTAAGCTGCCACACAGTGCTGGGAAAGGTGGAAAACAAAACACTAAAGGAGTTATCCTACTCTAATGTAAAAACATAATTGAAGCGATTTTCATGTAGGATCAATTTCCTTAGCCATCCTGTTAAACAATCTGATAAGTATTGTTAAGGTGAACCAAATATCATATCCAAAATGAAAAAAGTGGAGCAAATATCACTAGCCAAGGAAGTTGTTCTAATATAAAGGCTTAAGAGTTTGAAAAAAGGGAAAGAATAAAGTCAAAATCTAGATAAGACTCATGTTCATGAATGCTTACAACTTTTTTAATTAACTTTCTTATATTCAGAAAGCAGCACATGTTTCTTTAATTGATATATGCTCATAATACAGATCTAGGATTTTGCTCAATCCAGAACCGTTAAGTTCATGAAAAATTATATGTGCACTAAGATTTTGTAAAGCTGAGTGTTCCTTCAATATAATTCATGCAGTTCACTACAATTCTACATGATGTATCAGTCCAGTTCCTGATAATCCTTTCAGTGCAATCCCCAATTTGAGTTGCAAGTGAAAAAGATAGATAAGTAAGCAAGCACAAACAAACAGATAAACATATCAAATTCAAATGGAAATATCAGTTATCCTTGCTTGTATTATTTAAGCAACCGAACAGAGAGATAAAGGGTTTGTAGGACATACAACGGCATTGAAAAGAGTGGACTTGCCGACATTAGGGAGGCCAACGATGCCGGCTTTGAGGCTCATGCTTATCTTGGATGAAGACGCAGCAGAGAAGCGCCGCCCTCTGCTTAAACCAGTCCCTATGACTCCCATCAACTGATAATGGTTCCTCTGCCTCACTGGAACAAGGAGAGATGGAAGTAGCTGACTACATAATGTTATACGAGCCATTGGACCTTCGAAAGAACCACAGAACCTGAGAGAAAGAGAGAACAAAGCTTACACATACCACATATGCAT
This sequence comes from Prunus padus, assembly GCA_024362665.1. NCBI lineage: Eukaryota > Viridiplantae > Streptophyta > Magnoliopsida > Rosales > Rosaceae > Prunus > Prunus padus. The sequence goes on from JANFAM010000020.1 coordinate 8,747,176, forward strand.
GGAAAGCAGTTTGAATTCGAATTGCAGCTATTTCCTCATCTAGCAGTCCAAGAGAGAGAGAGAGAGAGAGAGAGAGAGTTTACCTGCGAGAGTGAAAAGGAAGATGGAAGGTTGTGAAATTGGGGTTGGAGGCTTTCACTGTCACAAAAGCTCTCGCAGTTGTTGCTACACAGTTCCTTGAACAACTGTAGAAGTGGCCGGAAATCGCCAGGAACCCGGTTGAAAAATCTGGCTAAAACCGGTTGATCCAGTCGACTCCATGGCTCGTTTTGATCGGGATTTTTGGGTGGGCTAGAAAGAGGAGGAGGAGAGGAGAAGTTTGCAAGCTGGCGTATCTTCTAGCGAATGAGGAAGAGAGGCCAGAAGAGATAGAAGCAGAGAGAGAGAGAGAGAGAGCTAGAGTGCGAGAGAAAGGCAGAGCGAGAGTGGGTGTGAGAATTTTTGGGTTTTTGGGTCTGAAGGAGGAAAAATGGGTGTTGTTTAGATTTGGGGCTGAGAGACAAGCGTCAAAATTTTGTTAGGATATTTGTTTTTTGGGTCTGATAGTTGGGGTAGGAGATAGCGAGGGTTTGTAGAAAGTAGCGAGGGAATTAAATTTCGTGAAAAAAAGAGCGCAAAATTTTGGGTACATCTATGACGCACATTATGCGTCGTCGTATAAATATTTCATGACGTGTCCAAGACGTCATTAAATTTTTTTACAACTATGACGCATATTCTGCGTCATCATATAAGTATTTCATGATGTGTAGAAGACGTCATTAATTTAAGAAAAAATTTGGGTCTATCTATGACGCAGGTCCTGCGTCGTCGTATATGGTACATCTATGACGCAGGTCCTGCGTCGTGGTATAAATACTTCATGACGTGTAAAAGACGTCGTTAAATTCACAATGTTAACGACGTATGATAAGCACCGTCTAAATGTACTAGAATCAATGACACACATCCCGCGTCATTGAAAATTATTTTAATGACGTCTCCAACGAATGTTGTGATAACGGTGTCATAAACTCACTTCAATGACGCATTTTAAAAACACGTCATAGTTTATCACATTTAATGACGTGTATTTTCGATGCGTCATTAAATCTGCGTCATGAAAAGACATTTTTTTTGTAGTGAGTGGTAACGCATATGGTGTAGTAGAATACGAGATTTTATTGTTGATCTTTTATTTGAGGATGGTAATAAGTAGTTTTTACAAGCATGATCTGAGAGGGCCCGGTTTTTGTACTAATTACTCATTTTTCTTCAATAAAATACTATCGCTTTCCTTTATATATTAAAAAAAAGGCTTATTATCTTTTTCAGCCCCTGAAACGGACGATTGGTCTCACTTTACCCCCTTAAACTGAAATTTTATCACTTAACCTTTTGAATCTCTAAAAATTGCTAAAATTTTCTCAATTTACTACTTCCGTCCATTTCCATCCACAAACCGTTAAGTGTGCCTCTCAATTCTCTCCACTCCGCTCCTAGACCCAACCCCAACGCACTTCTATTGCACCCACCCCCTCCTTGACAGACCGGACCCGAATTCCCCTCGGAACTCGTGTCCAACCACCTTCCGTCGAGACACTACCCCGACGCAGAACTTACTTTACTAAAACGCCCCTTGACCTTGTTTTAAGGAAATAGGAAAGTTGACTTCTCTGCCGAAAATTCGACAGAGTCTCCCTGAAAAGTGGGCTTTCCCAAAATTTTCCACTGTTAAAAACAACAGAAAATTTCCCAACAGTGACATGCACAAAGCGAAGCACACAGATTAATAGGGAGGCCTTCGGCCTCTACCTCAATCCTAGGTGAGCGCTACGAAGCAATCTAAAGATATTTAAACTTTACAACCCGAGTAAAGGATAGCAAAGTATAAATACAAGAAAACTCCTACAGGAGCCATTAGCCGTGATGCCTCGACGTGGTGGTCTTGACCTCGGGATCTAGTACTGGGGCGCAAAACAGAAAATGTGAGTGGACGAAAAATCAAACTTTAAACACCAATTTTCAATGAACATGATAACCCCCTCCGTTTCGCAAATAATGACAAAGCACTATGCAAGAGAAAATCCTTATATAAATGTACATACTTATACGAACAATTACTTGAAAACAATTCCGTTAAATTTGTACCTTGAAATACCATAATGAAAAGCGTAGCTTTGCTACTTCTATAAATTTTTGGAAACCACAAACTTAAACACTGAATTCTTAAAATAAAAACCATGGATTGGAATCCATCCAAAAATATCCCATTTAAGTAAAACATAAATAACAACATTGAATAACTTCCTTTTTCCCGGAACCCAACTCCGTCAGCTTCAAACCTTAATTTAAAATGCAGACTGTGCATAATCGTCTGGTGCACATATCCAAATATAATAAATCCTGGAAATAACATCCATAGACACACCCACACATATATATATATATATTTATAATAACATAAATGTAAATTCTCATAAAATCCCAACAAGGAAAATATAAAACCAAAACGACTAAAAATCAAGAAAACCAAATTTCCCAACCAAGCTGTTTCTGACGCAATGCCCGTAGGCACAAGAAGTAAGGAAGGATCCTCACTTAAAAGAAAATAAGAATAGAAGCATAGTAATAGGTATATATACATATATAAATAGTAAGACTCTTAGACCAATATTCGTACTGGGAAACAATCCAACATGGGATCATTTGACTGAACCACATAGAGGAGTCCTCAACAACCATGTGGTCGTGAACAAGCCGTCCAATCGGGACTAAGCTTATCGCACGTACAGCAAAATCCTTAATACTCATACGCTGTGACAAGTCCTACGCGCGCAGACTACCCCCGCTAAGGGTCTACAACACACCCAATCAAGGGTGCACCGGTATCCAACATATCCAAGTATCCATTTCCACAAGTATCCACTTTCCAAAGTTCCATAACCGGGAGGTACATAGGGTAGTGCTTATAGCACTTCAACCGACATAACCAAACACTTCTCACTTTCCACAATAACCACACCCACGTACCCCACACATAACCAGGACATACATAAATTCATTCTCGAAAATATTATATAATTCAAGATACTTGCAATATGTCAAAGACCGAAAATGTATATACACCAAAACTCACAATAGCCACCAAAACCCAAATACCAACACATATCCCGATAAATTGATAAAGTAGCAAACTTGCAACATAAGACACAATTATAAACTTCAAACGGACATAAACTCCAAGTATCAAAAGTAACCCAATTAATCCGTATAATACAAGTCCCAAAAGTTAAATAACAATAAAGTTCCATATTCGAAAAGTAAGTAATAATTCTCAAAACGTAAAATCCAACACTAGAAATATTTAGTTAACATAATAATATTAGTTATGGAAATATATATTGAGAACCCCTATGTTTATAAGTTCCGATAGTATAAATATAATTCCCAAAAGTATAACTTATAAGTTTCCCAAAAGTATGGAATATACTTTCCTAAGGATATAGAATATAAGTTCCCAAAAGTATATAATATAATTTCCCAAGAGATATAAAATATAAATTCGCTAAAGTATAGAATAAAGTTTCCAAGGTATAAAATATAATTCCACAAAGGTATAGAATATATAAATATATATATTCCCAAAGGTATGGAATATAACCCACGAGATTTATAAGTTTCAAACATTTAAAGTAAATAGGAGATCCCATCATTAGAATCATCTAAAAATATCAAAATTCATATAACCGATTTATATAAAGTTCAAGCCCGACAAAGTCATAAACCTCAATTTGTCAAATACAAAACTCAAGAAATTCCCGGGTACTTCACCATACCCAACCGGATACAAAATCTTACCGGACATTTGTCCCGTCTCAAATTCAATACTCAAAGACCTTTAATTTAAAATATAGCCACCAATGTCCCACAATTAAACCGGGACCCCAAAACTTGCATAAACTTTGAATATAATTTAAATCCCAATAACCTCATAAAATATTCTATCTAAGACTCAAAATATCATTAAAACCCCTTAGTCAAAGTGACTAGTTTTATATGCATAAATTTCCGATAATTCCATCGAAATCAAATCCAAGACTTAAACAATATTTTAAATCCCAATAATCAAGATAAATCATTTATGCATCAAAGTTCAATATTTGAAGTAATGATTGTTCAAAACAAAAGTCCACTCACAACAAGTCCACGCTGCTCAATCCTTAGAGAGCTTTTCCTTCCGGAGTACGCGAAGCAAGAGTACCTATTTGAGGGAATAAACGGTTTAATTAATACGCGTACCCAACAACAAAGTTTAACTCGAGACACTAGTTCTCGGGTCTCAAAGTAAGCGTGCACAACTACCGGGGAATTTCTAGAGTCAAACTACGCTATTCAACAGGTGGGACCACCTCGGAAGACTCACGGTCAACCGATTGGTCAAACTTCCCGAATAGGTCAACTGGCCTCCGGCCCACGACCTCCGATTTCGATCCGAACATTCCTAAATGTTCAACAAGGTTTACTAAACACGTCCCGACGGTTTGGTCTCGATCGAGCGGTCGAGCTGCGCGATCGCACGATCGGGTTACCTAACCCTAGGGTTAATGATTCGAGTATCCGGACTCCGATTCTTGATCCGTTTGTTCCTAGACGATCCTAGAGGTACGGGAACAACATACTTGGAAATGGGACCGATCCAACGGCCCGAACATATCGAACCCGGATAACGCATAATAGGCGTAAATTCGTTCGGCCGTCAAACGACAACCAAATTGGAATCCGAGCATACCTACATGCTCGGGACGACATAGGGAACATTTTAGGACACAATGCACCACCACAACGATTGCCCCGAAACTCGCCGGAATTGGGTGTGCATAGTAATTCCGGTGACCGGAAAAACTCCAAACCAAGGGTCAATACTTCAGGTATAGGTGCAACTCAACACGTGGAGCATTTTATTCAACTATGGCAACACCTAGTTTGGCCGACAAGTGGCCGGAAATTCAACTCAAAAATCGGCCTAAAATGGGTTTCTAAATCGAACAACCTAGGCTTGAAACCGATCTACAAAACACACATAAATGGATAGAGCATGAAGAGTAGATGAAGTTTCATACCTCACTCGACGGAAATGGTTGCCGGAGTCGCCGGAAAACTTCGTCGGAAAGTTCGGTAACCATCGAACTTTCAGTCGCTCCAGTTTAAAATCCTTGGGTTTCTGAGCTGGGGTAATGGGCAGGCTTTGTAGAGGAGGAAGAGACGAAGATTTAGCACCTGGAATCACCTAAAACGGACTTCGGATGAGGGAGATATGGGCAGTCAAAGTGACTCGCCCAAGAGAAGGAAGAAAAGAAATGGGAGAAGAAGAGAGTCGGGGAAGAAGAAGAAGAAGCTGTTCACTGTAGCGGCACTGTAGCATTTTACTGTAGCCGCTACAGTAAAATCAGAAATTCGTTTTTTTTTTTTTTTTTTTTTTTTTTTCTTATCGCCGATCGTTACAACCTAATTACTGCATCGCATATCCACGAACTCGTTTCGACAAACCGGACACAACGGCGCAAACCAATTTCCCAAATTCTTTTTGGAAATTTAAAGTACCTAAAATACCCTTAATCCCGGTGGTAAAGCGTAATTTCACCAAAATTATTTATTTGACTAAATAATTGGGATTGAATAGTGAAATCGGGTCGGGGATGTTACAACCTACCCCTCTTATAAGAATTTCGTCCTCGAAATTCCGCAACCAATTTGGAAAAAGAGTGAGCTGCACTTGACCCCTTAACTTCATAAATCACACTTCGACTACACAACTTCCTTTCACTCTACAACTTGTCATTCGATGTCGGCAAACACAGTTCTTACTTTTTTCAACGTAAAACCTAAACAAATTTTTCAAAGACATCCCCATGACTCAGACAAGGTCAAGAAGTCAAAGTAACGTCATTGGACATCCGATACTTCACCGTAAAAGTACACTAGGCAACGTGTCTCCAGGAATTAACCTATCACTCCGATGTTACACAAGGTAACTATTCTCCCCGAATCGTCATTTACTTTGGACTTAACCCATCCAACTCCAACTCTATTGTTGGGTCCCAACACCAATTCGACAAGTCCGGTCCACATGGAAACCGACAAGTCACGATTTTTTTTTTTTTTTTTTTTTTTTTTTTTTTTCCTTTCTACCTTCCAAGACCACCAAAGTGCCACATTGCTTCGATTAGACAGAGCACTTCCGCCAACAATTCAATCGTCAAGACTCGGTTCAAATACTCAACCGTCTTACACCTTCCAAGCGAAACGCGTGCACCATAACGATCGCACTCACTCACAAGGAAACTAACATTTCGTAAGGCTTACCCCGAGCACTGAACATTTTCCCGAAAGTCAACCGCCGAAAAAGACTGGCAGTTAACCTGCAGTTCCACTCACTAGGCTTCGATCCCAATTTTTCCGCGACCACCAAGTTACCTTAGGGTCACCGTTTCAATGTCAACAAACAACTCTTAACCCCTTAACTACTTTGACTCTTCAACTTTCCTTACCTTTAACCGACTCCAAGGCTGCACGGGCTCTCGGGCTTGAGATACCCACGACTAATTAGCTTTTCCCTGGATGCCACACAAGTGTAACATGCCAACTTAGTGAAATTCACTAACCTTCCTTTTCTCCAATTCCTCTTTTCATACCTTCAAATTTCCCAGAGTTCCAACCTTCGACCAAGTTGTAAAAGTTCAACCTTTCGTCAAAGAACATCGCTACTTACTCCATTCACACGTTCAATTGCCCAAAACATGGGTATTTGATTATCCCGAAACATAAGTCTCGTGTTTCCCTTATTACACACATACTCGACCATTTTCACTTTGAGAAAATGATCAACGCCGAGGTAGTAGCCGTACCAGATCCTCCGATACAACTACTTGCCTCTCAACCACCCGTGCCAAGAATCGAACCAAAATTGTTGTCGCATCGCCTTAATGCAACCATGACACTCAATCGAAACCAACCTCCACGCAAACCGTTTCTTTATGTGATTTCCTCAAGTTCTCGAGTGAATCACGATACCCACCACACTTACTACCACAACGTTGTCCCTAACTTCAACGACAACAGTCTTGGGAACGTCCTCATTCCCCAACTTCATCTAGTGATAACTTCACCACCAATCAACCCCTCAAGACACCATTGAGAAGTTCAACAATTTTATCCTCTCCGGCTTAAACACATGCACTTCACTAACCCGTACCAGTCATATGGAACTTTGTTCCAATAAACTGTCGATCTCAAACTAAACAGCTTCCTTCGCTAATAGTGACACACTCGTCATCATCTAGTTAGCGATCTCCACTACCTTCCTTTGGTTAAACTCACAACGCCTTTTCGTTTTAACTTACTAGTCAACCGAACCTTTTCTTGAAAGTTCAACGCAAACTTTCCTACCGGATTAACTTCGAGTTCACACCACCGGACCAGCAGGCCTTTGGTTAAGCCGTTTTGAGATCACAAGAGTTACCTCGTGGTCTCACGAGCGATAAACAAAAACTCGAAACCGCAAAACCGCAACTCTTTAATGATTTAGTCAACTCTCACAGTCAACTCAACAACCCTACCAACCGGTAGTTAAACTTTACCTCAAATCAAAGAAAACAAACTTACAAAACGTGCACGAAAGGTCTTACGAGGTCATCCACGTCGAAGAGGCATCACTTTAGAATCGAACACACCACACTTAACGATACTAAGGATGCACACGAGGTGCGGAGTCCACAGAAAATTGAACCTAATGCTCTGATACCAAGTTGACAGGACCGGACCCGAATTCCCCCTCGGAACTCGTGTCCAACCACCCTTCCGTCGAGACACTACCCCGACGCAGAACTTACTTTACTAAAACGCCCCTTGACCTTGTTTTAAGGAAATAGGAAAGTTGACTTCTGAAAATTAAATGAGTCTCCCGAAAAGTGGGCTTTCCCAAAATTTTCCACCTGTTAAAAACAACAGAAAATTTCCCAACAGCAGATGCACAAAGCGAAGCACAGTTAATAGGGAGGCCTTCGGCCTCTACCTCAATCCTAGGTGAGCGCTACGAAGCAATCTAAAGATATTTAAACTTTACAACCTCGAGTAAAGGATAGCAAAGTATAAATACAAGAAAACTCCTACAGGAGCCATTAGCCGTGATGCCTCGACGTGGTGGTCTTGACCTCGGGATCTAGTACTGGGGGCGCAAAACAGAAAATGTGAGTGGACGAAAAATCAAACTTTAAACACCAATTTTCAATGAACATGATAACCCCCTCCGTTTTCGCAAATAATGACAAAGCACTATGCAAGAGAAAATCCTTATATAAATGTACATACTTATACGAACAATTACTTGAAAACAATTCCGTTAAATTTGTACCTTGAAATACCATAATGAAAAAGCGTAGCTTTGCTACTTCTATAAATTTTTGGAAACCACAAACTTAAACACTGAATTCTTAAAATAAAAACCATGGATTGGAATCCATCCAAAAATATCCCATTTAAGTAAAACATAAATAACAACATTGAATAACTTCCCTTTTTCCTGGAACCCAACCTGTCCAGTTTCAAACCTTAATTTAAAATCATGCACTGTGCATAATCGTCCGGTGCACATATCCAAATATAATAAATCCTGGAAATAACATCCATAGACACACCCACACATATATATATATATATTTATAATAACATAAATGTAAATTCTCATAAAATCCCAACAAGGAAAATATAAAACCAAAACGACTAAAAATCAAGAAAACCAAATTTCCCAACCAAGCTGTTTCCCGACGCAATGCCCGTAGGGCACGCAAGTAAGGAAGGATCCTCACTTAAAAGAAAATAAGAATAGAAGCATAGTAATAGGTATATATACATATATAAATAGTAAGACTCTTAGACCAATATTCGTACCGGGAAACAATCCAACATGGGATCATTTGACTCGAACCACATAGAGGAGTCCTCAACAACCATGTGGTCAGGGAACAAGCCGTCAAGCGGGACTAAGCTTATCCGCACGTACAGCAAAATCCTTAATACTCATACGCCGTGACAAGTCCTACGCGCAGACTACCTGCTAAGGGTCTACAACACACCCAATCAAGGGTGCACCGGTATCCAACATATCCAAGTATCCATTTCCACAAGTATCCACTTTCCAAAGTTCCATAACCGGGAGGTACATAGGGTAGTGCTTATAGCACTTCAACCGACATAACCAAACACTTCTCACTTTCCACAATAACCACACCCACGTACCCCACACATAACCAGACATACATAAATTCATTCTCGAAAATATTATATAATTCAAGATACTTGCAATATGTCAAAGACCCGAAAATGTATATACACCAAAACTCACAATAGCCACCAAAACCCAAATACCAACACATATCCCGATAAATTGATAAAGTAGCAAACTTGCAACATAAGACACAATTATAAACTTCAAACGGACATAAACTCCAAGTATCAAAAGTAACCCAATTAATCCGTATAATACAAGTCCCAAAAGTTAAATAACAATAAAGTTCCATATTCGAAAAGTAAGTAATAATTCTCAAAACGTAAAATCCAACACTAGAAATATTTAGTTAACATAATAATATTAGTTATGGAAATATATATTGAGAACCCCTATGTTTATAAGTTCCGATAGTATAAATATAATTCCCAAAAGTATAACTTATAAGTTTCCCAAAAGTATGGAATATACTTTCCTAAGGATATAGAATATAAGTTCCCAAAAGTATATAATATAATTTCCCAAGAGATATAAAATATAAATTCGCTAAAGTATAGAATAAAGTTTCCAAGGTATAAAATATAATTCCACAAAGGTATAGAATATATAAATATATATATTCCCAAAGGTATGGAATATAACCCACGAGATTTATAAGTTTCAAACATTTAAAGTAAATAGGAGATCCCATCATTAGAATCATCTAAAAATATCAAAATTCATATAACCGATTTATATAAAGTTCGAGAAGCCCGACAAAGTCATAAACCTCAATTTGTCAAATACAAAACTCAAGAAATTCCCGGGTACTTCACCATACCCAACCGGATACAAAATCTTACCGGACATTTGTCCCGTCTCAAATTCAATACTCAAAGACCTTTAATTTAAAATATAGCCACCAATGTCCCACAATTAAACCGGGACCCCAAAACTTGCATAAACTTTGAATATAATTTAAATCCCAATAACCTCATAAAATATTCTATCTAAGACTCAAAATATCATTAAAACCCCTTAGTCAAAGTGACTAGTTTTATATGCATAAATTTCCGATAATTCCATCGAAATCAAATCCAAGACTTAAACAATATTTTAAATCCCAATAATCAAGATAAATCATTTATGCATCAAAGTTCAATATTTGAAGTAATGATTGTTCAAAACAAAAGTCCACTCACAACAAGTCCACGCTGCTCAATCCTTAGAGAGCTTTTCCTTCCGGAGTACGCGAAGCAAGAGTACCTATTTGAGGGAATAAACGGTTTAATTAATACGCGTGCACCAACAACAAAGTTTAACTCGAGACACTAGTTCTCGGGTCTCAAAGTAAGCGTGCACAACTACCGGGAATTTCTAGAGTCAAACTACGCTATTCAACAGGTGGGACCACCTCGGAAGACTCACGGTCAACCGATTGGTCAAACTTCCCGAATAGGTCAACTGGCCTCCGGCCCACGACCTCCGATTTTCGATCCGAACATTCCTAAATGTTCAACAAGGTTTACTAAACACGTCCCGACAGTTTGGTCTCGATCGAGCGGTCGAAATCGCGCGATCGCACGACCAAGTTACCTAACCCTAGGGTTAATGATTCGGAGTATCCGGACTCGATTCTTGATCCGCTTGTTCCTAGACGATCCTAGAGGTGCGGGGAACAACATACTTGGAAATGGGACCGATCCAACGGCCCGAACATATCGAACCCGGATAACGCATAATAGGCGTAAATTCGTTCGGCCGTCAAACGACAACCAAATTGGAATCCGAGCATACCTACATGCTCGGGACGACATAGGAACATTTTAGGACACAATGCACCACCACAACAGTGCCCGAAACTCGCCGGAATTGGGTGTGCATAGTAATTCGGTGACCGGAAAAACTCCAAACCAAGGGTCAATACTTCAGGTATAGGTGCAACTCAACACGTGGAGCATTTTATTCAACTATGGCAACACCTAGTTTGGCCGACAAGTGGCCGGAAATTCAACTCAAAAATCGGCCTAAAATGGGTTTCTAAATCGAACAACCTAGGCTTGAAACCGATCTACAAAACACACATAAATGGATAGAGCATGAAGAGTAGATGAAGTTTCATACCTCACTCGACGGAAATGGTTGCCGGAGTCGCGGAAAACTTCGTCGGAAAGTTCGGTAACCATCGAACTTTCAGTCGCTCCAGTTTAAAATCCTTGGGTTTCTGAGCTGGGGTAATGGGCAGGCTTTGTAGAGGAGGAAGAGACGAAGATTTAGCACCTGGAATCACCTAAAACGGACTTCGGATGAGGAGATATGGGCAGTCAAAGTGATCGCCCAAGAGAGGAAGAAAAGAAATGGGAGAAGAAGAGAGAGTCGGGGAAGAAGAAGAAGAAGCTGTTCACTGTAGCGGCACTGTAGCATTTTACTGTAGCCGCTACAGTAAAATCAGAAATTCGTTTTTTTTTTTTTTTTTTTTTTTTTTTTTTTTTTCTTATCGCTTCTCGATCGTTACAACCCGAATTCGCTGTACCGCATATCCACGAACTCGTTTCGACAAACCGGACACAACGGCGCAAACCAATTTCCCAAATTCTTTTGGAAATTTAAAGTACCTAAAATACCCTTAATCCCAGTGGTAAAGCGTAATTTCACCAAAATTATTTATTTGACTAAATAATTGGGATTGAATAGTGAAATCGGGTCAGGGATGTTACACTCCTCATCTTCTTTCTTTTATATGCCTCTCTCTCTCTATCCCTCACTCACTATCTCTGCCAAGAGAGAATATGGGGAGTGACTGCTAATGAGATTTTTTTTAAAATTTTGAGTGGTGGTGGTTTCGTGTGTTGAGTAATTCCATAAAGGGTTAGGTCTGGGGTGTGGGTTGGGTCTGGCAAGGGGAGGGGAGAAAAGAGAGAGGCAAAGAGGAGAAAGAGGTAGAGAGAAGAGAGAAGAGTAAATAAAGAGGAGGGGTAAGGGTAGGGGTGGGGTGTGATGGAGGTTGGGTCTAGGAGGGGAGAGAAGAGATAGTTAGGAACATAGGGAGAAAGAAGAAAGTAGATAAGGAGCTCAAATGATTAGAACGCCCATGCCACGTCAGCACACTAACAATTTTTTGGATTAAAATGGACGAAAGTGGAAAAGTGAGGAAATTTCAGGAATTTTTAGAGATTCAGGGGGTTAAGTGAGAAAATTTTAGTTTAACATGATAAAGTGAGACCGAGCATCTGTTTTAAGAGTGAAATAGTAAATAAGCCTTAAAAAAAGGCACAAACACACGAATCTACATATGCATATACGATTAAGTAGTTTAATAAGGCGCATACCATGTTGTTAGAAGAAAATCAAATATACTTTAGGGATTATCAAATCAAAACAAACAAACAAAAAAGCATGCGGTTTGCTTACATATTTTAAATTATTATTACCTAATTACTCGTTTAAAATTTGAAGTAGAAACTTATGATACTAGGTGCTATTAAATTATTATTATGGATTATATGTCTCAAGTTCTTTAGTTCAAACAAGAACTTCCAGCTCTAAAGAAAGAACAAGGAAATTGATCGTGCTAATCATAAGATACTAAACCATTAGTTGGGTGCTAAAATCAATGAAGTAATCTGATACAGGAGGAGGAATTTTCTTTTGGTTTTTGGCAATATTTTAAACAAGGTGGAGGAGTTGACGAAAACTACAAAAAGAAAAATCCATTGAAAAAGAAAATTGGAACATTCAAGGAAAGTTCCACAGAAGTGGAGGTGGAGACAAGACAACCATGCACCATTGCACATGTACAAAGTCCACAGTCTTGGCCTTATCAGGGATCATGTTCTCTATCTCATCATCATCTGCCAGCAAATCCACATCCTATAAATAGCTCATTTTACTCTCCTCAAAAACGGAGAAACACTTATGTGGAACGAAAATAATACTGTTTTGTTATTTTTAGTTAGTTATTTTATATTACGCGTGATAGCTTTTCTGCTTGACATATTGTGATTGGTTTGAGATATCAAAACAGTGCTATTCTCATTTCATATAAGTTTTTCTATAAAAACGACTTCACTCAAATTACACTTTAGTTGTTACTTGGTGGGCCCCACCACCGCATTGTGCGCGAGAGTGTGTGAGTCATACATGTGAGTCATACAAAAGGTACAAATTCTTCTTGTAAAACAGAAATCAAATTGAGGGAGCACCGCCGCGATCCCTAAAACTAATAACATCTTTTAAAATTAAAAATTAGTTTAATTCGTTCCTTCTACCGGCCACGCGGCTTCTGCCCGTTTCTCCCGAATTATCCCTTTTTCTCAATTCCCCTTCAATTCTTTTATCTTCTTGCTCAGTCATGACCGCTTCTTCCGGTGACCGGTGTAAGACTAAGCTAAACTACTATTTACCTTACTCTCTCAACTATTTTATTCTTGACTTTTTTAAAAAAAAATTTTATATTTTTGAAAACGAATAATAAAATATTCGTTTTGAGCAATATTCTATTGCACCCAGATTTTCACTATCACCAAACAGCCCAATGATGTGGCGCCCATGTTCTCCAAATTATCAAAACACCCACTTGATAGATTGAGTCACCAATACCACTAGATTGATTGATTGAGTGAGTCATTCAACATCTGCACTTGCAATTTACATTCTCTCACAAGCCCTTGTAGTTTAAGTGGTCAAGAGTATGCATTGAGATTTTAGTTTCGGTTTCGTCTTCTCCCAATATCGCTTGTATTATAAATAAAAAAATTTCACTCATCGCTTTATATTACTGTAAATCAGATTTATTAATTAAAATCAATTACAAATCATCAAGCAACATTGCTATGTTCCCAAGTACCCAATAAAAAATAAAAGCACCTATAATTACTATTGCCAGCACCGATCCACTCTATTAGTTTAATTAGTCAATTAAGGAAACAAACAGAATCTGCCAATTTAACATTTATTAGGTCGGTTGGCGAAGACAGTATTTCTACCTTTCACAGTTGAGTGTTTAAAAACATGGAATTCTGAAAAAACAAAAAGTTGATTCAACAATTTCAAGTGCTTCAGTATATTGATATTTTTATGTGACGAAAATGCCCTTTTTGTTTTTTTGTTTTTTGTTTCTCTCGTTTCTCTCTATCACTTTCTAACTGGCCGCCCCGGTCCATAAACGCGTTCACGCGTTTGCCTTGTCGAGTATCAATGTGGGTGACCACTATATATAACCCTTCATCATCTTCAATCTATTAGCAGGTGCAGAAAATTTAATCACCTAAAAATAAATTTTCTTTTTCTCTGCACTTGTATTCTTCTTCTTCAATCTTCTTCTCTATCTCTCTCTTTCTTTGCAAATCCAAAAACCCAAGATTTTGTAAAGAAAAAAGAAGAGATTTCAATTTTGGTTAGAGAAAACAATGAAAGAGAGAGAACAGAGAATGCCGTCTGCATTGGAAGATGAGCTGTTTCCGTCGACGCCAGGCAAGTTCAAGATCGAGCGGGGCCACGGCCACGGCATGAACCGCCAGTTCTACCGGTGCTTCGCCTCCACCAGTACCATGTTCCTGTGGGCCCTGTTCCTGATCGCCTTGACGGCGTCGTATTTGAGTTTCCAGAGCTTCGTCGACTCCGGTAGCCGGTACTTCTCCGCCTCCTGGGGCGGCATCCAGTGGGAGAAGCAGGTCCGCAACTCCGCCCAGATCCACCGCTCCGGCGGTATGTCGGTACTGGTCACCGGCGCCGCCGGTTTCGTTGGGACCCACGTCTCGCTGGCGCTCAAGAAGCGTGGAGACGGCGTTGTCGGGATCGACAACTTAAACAGCTACTACGACCCGTCGTTGAAAAAGGCACGCCGCTCGCTGCTCAAGAGCCACGGCGTCTTCATCGTGGAAGGCGACATAAACGACAATCGTCTCCTCGAGAAGCTCTTCGACACCGTGGCATTTACGCACGTGATGCATTTGGCGGCTCAAGCCGGCGTCAGGTACGCCATGGAGAACCCCCACTCGTACGTCCACAGCAACATCGCCGGCCTCGTCACGCTTCTCGAGGTCTGCAAAACGGCCAATCCCCAGCCGTCGATCGTCTGGGCCTCATCCAGCTCCGTCTACGGCCTAAACGACAACGTTCCATTCTCCGAATCTGACCGCACCGACCAGCCCGCTAGCCTCTACGCCGCCACAAAGAAAGCCGGCGAGGAAATTACCCACACTTACAACCATATTTACGGCCTATCAGTTACCGGGTTGAGATTTTTTACCGTTTACGGGCCGTGGGGCCGACCCGACATGGCGTATTTCTCTTTTACCCGCAACATCCTCCAAGGCAAGCCCATCACCATTTACCGGGGCAAGAACCGGGTCGACTTGGCCCGTGATTTCACGTACATTGACGATATTGTGAAGGGTTGTTTGGGGTCTTTGGATACGTCCGGGAAGAGCACCGGGTCGGGCGGGAAGAAGAGGGGCCCCGCACCGTACCGGATCTTTAATCTGGGGAACACGTCACCGGTGACCGTGCCGACACTTGTGAGCATCCTGGAGCGGCATTTGAAGATGAAGGCGAAGAAGAATTTCGTGGACATGCCTGGAAACGGCGACGTTCCGTTCACGCACGCGAATATAAGCTTGGCCAGGAGGGAATTCGGGTACAAGCCCACAACCGATTTGCAGACCGGATTGAAGAAGTTTGTTAGGTGGTATCTTTCTTATTACGGCTACAATCATGGCAAGCCTGTAAATTAATATTTCTTTTCCTTTTATTTCCTTTAAATTTTCTAGGATTTTTTTCCCTAACGAAAAGGAAAAAAAAACCTGGGGAAAAAGAATCCTAGGGCAAAAAAAGAAAAAAATCCGAGATACATTCTTTACTTGGGAGAGCTGTGAAGTTGTTATAATTTTTTTTTTCTTTTTTGTAAAGGAAATATTTCAATATGCCTTTCTTGTGGGTATCCTAAGAATCGTTTGAAAAGAGGAGAGTCTGAGAGAAAGGTTCAATTTTCCGGCATTCTATTTTCTCGAGAAAGCGAAGCATAAAATAAAGTAGAGATTTTCTTGGCCTTTTTTAATTGTGTCCAGAATTTGAGTATGAATGGATGGAGTTTTTTTGGAATAATGATAAAAGCTTAGAATTCTTCTTTCCAGTTTTTGTTGGTATAATAATTTCCCTGAAAAATTCAACTTAATTGGATAAAAAAAAATAAAAATAAAAGCATGATTATTAATAGGAAACAGCTTTTGCCCAAAAAAAGATAACAGGAAATAGCTAAGAAGGAAGGAGACAGCTGGTAAAACCGTGACATACGGCTGTGTTGGGTCCCACTTCGAGCTCGTACATCAGCCGTTGGATTCCACAACACACACACACACAAGATCCAGCTGTAAAGTGTCTGCGTAAACTAAACTCTTCTCGTAGTCAAGAATATGCACAGCTTTGGCTTTGCTTGCCGACCTTGGAGGGGTATTTTGGTAATTGCATATGGCCTTCTTCCAAATAACAATGATAAGCTTCTTCTTTTTTTGGACACCAACAATTATTAACACCACCCAGCCCTCTTCCCTTCTCCCTCATCTTTGGCCCGACCTTGCCCTCCCTCCTAGAGGTGTCAAGCACACAGTCTTGCCTGGCCCCATTTAAATTCGTCTTTTAACATTTTCGTGCCGTGCGGCGGCCATTTAATTTATCGGGCCGTGCTGCCCATTTAGTAAAATCATTGATCGGCCGCCCAAAGCCCATGTCCACATTGAAGCGGGTAGGGGCCGGGCTCATGCCGTGCCCGTGCTCGTGCTCGTACCATAATCGGGCCCAAGAACCAACCCATTTAATTTGAAATTTTTTCACTTGATTTTTTTCCCACTAGATAATTCAAATTATAAACATTAAAAATATAATTAGAGGCAAGAAAAGATGAACTATTTGAAAACATTAATCAATCAAACATCCAAACAATATGAAATGGTGGAGGGCAAAAAGTGTCCAACTCCACAAAGTCCAATTCAACTTTTTATCTTTAAACAACTTATTATTTTATATGTGAAGAAATGTCTTGCTTTGATTATAAGAGAAGCGTATATGTCATATGTACTAATTAGATATCAACTCTAATATTGTTTCATTAATTTGTAGTTGATATGTTTAATTAATTAAGGACCCAAGTAATTTCCCTAAAATGAAAGACGTCAAATATATGTTTATGATTATAAAAAAATAAAATAAAAACCATATAAACAATGACATTAGATGTCAAATTTTTGCATTTTGACTTTTGAGAAAGAAAAAAAAGTTAAGTGGGCCGTGCTTGGGCCGTGCTTAAAGCGGGCTTGGGCTCGTGCCGTGCTTGAAGCGTGCTTGTGCCAAGCCGGCCCATGTCGTGCCATGGGCGGCCCGATCCATTGGACCTCATTTTTGATCGGCCCGGCCCATGCTTTCGTGCGCGTCGCCCGGCCCATTTAATATTCGTCGTCTTGCGTCTGCGTACTAATTTAAAGCGAGCTGCATCGTCTTTGGGCCGTCTGTCCCGTTTAACACCTCTACTCCCTCCTCATCCAAGATCCCCAACCCCTCTTTCCCTCCCTCACCGGTGACGTGAGTGGTGATACTATATCACTATATAATTTCTCCAAATCCACGCCTATTATGGACCAACCAACATCATGTGCATCATCCTTCCGCTTCTTCAATGGCTCAATCCGGTTGGACTCACTTCCCAAATTAGTTGTTGAAGATTAAAGTGAAGTAATTGAAGTTGGAGAGGAAGTCGAATTGACGGGGAGGGCTATGTTGCGGGGGAGCTGAAATTGGAAGCCACTCCCACCAAAAAAGATAGGATGGCAGCAAAAGGGGAGAAAGAGATATTGTTGGCATAGGAATGTCTGGGGTTTGTTGAGTTGTGTTTAAAATTGTGTGCTTCATCTTGTGCATGCTCGAGGTTGGGAAATAGTTTTTCTGCTTGTTTTACACCTGGATTTAAAAGATGCTGGACTCCAAACTCTTTTAGAATTGCCCACTTCAGTATAGTACAACACAACAATCCTATAATTAAGGGTGGGCACGGTCCGGATTGGATCGATTTCACCTTAACCAATTGAAATATAACTGTTTGGTTTGGTTCGATTTGGATAAAAGTTATAAGAGAAACCGAACAAACCAAACCAATTTAAGACGGTTTGATTCGGCCGGTTTGGGCCTAAGCCCAATTCTCTTGTTGTTTTGCATTTTTCAACATTGTTAGTCCAATTATAACAAGCAAATTTACAACTTACTTCATACATTAATCATTTTCTAAAGTACGAAACCATTCTAAAACTCAAAATGCCATAAAACTTCATATTTCACTAACTAATATAACTCAATTCAAATATTCATATATTGTTATTAACTAATTAGAGTATTACACATTTAAAATAAAATATAAATAAATAAATATACACATAAACGGTCCGGATTGGTTTAAGCCAGTTTATAAAAACTCAAAACCAAACCAAACCAAACTATATACGATCCAGTTCGATTTTTAAACCGTTTGACTTTTTCTTGGTCAATACCAAACCAAACCGGTAATTACAGTTTGGTTCGGCCGGATTGATACCCACCCCTACCTATAACATGGCATTTGGGTCACCATGTCAACCAATTTAGCATAAGAGCTGATAAGTTCAAGCCCACCTACACCATGCTTTCCACCCCTCATATACCATATTTCCATATTTGGTATGGGGTTGGAAATGTCTACATTGTAACCAAGCCCTTTCCCTACTTTTCTTAAGTCCACCAATGACAGAAAATCATCTATAACATTATCCATGTAACAAACTTTCCCATTTTTATACTCTCCACTTTCCAACACACCCCCATGGTGAAGTTCTAAAGTACACATTTCATGGTTACCTGCATAGTAAGCACGGGTCAAATACAATGCTAAAACACAGAAACCTATTTTGGATTAATAAAATCAGACAAAAATCATGTTTTAATTCAATGTAGTGCTCCAAAATGAAAATATACAGTACACAATTCGGTGATTTTTTTAATTGCTATGGAATAACTTTAGTCAATTTGGTGTGAGGCATAGAAGACAAGAAGGGATAAAAAAAACTCTAAATGTTGTAGTCAATGACAACATAAAGCAAAGCTCGGAAGAAATCTTAAAAAGTTAAGGACCACACAGATGAAAACAAAACCAACTCATCTATTTTCAAACATGCTGAATCACTTACTGTATTTAGGAGCACCACCACACTAACGGAAGTCAAACTCTTCCATCACAATCAGCCAAAAGGACCGAAAACCCAAATATCCCCAAATGAAACCTTAACCCTTAATTGTACCCCCCAATCAACCCAAAATTTCGAAACTTACACACAAAATTTCTCACTCACTCAACACTGGATCAGTCACTGCTGCAGCAAATTGATCTCTAATGCTTGACGGAAGGCTCGGTTCACTAGTATGGAAGATTGAAAAGCACTTTCCCCCTCTCTCCAACCCCAAATTGGATTATGTTTCGCTCAAAACGACGAAAACTCCAATATATCCCTCACAACAATAGCATGTGCCATTCACACGGTCAAACTCAACGGATTTTGTTACGGCATGACTCAATTGGAACTACTTGTCGAGTTAAAAGATGTAATTGCCTAAAAAAAAAAGTTCACATACCCAATTGTAAATCGGGGCAAAATTCAAAGACGTCTACAATTAAAAACCCGAACACAATACTATAAATTGCTCACCAACCTCACCTGTTCCTTTTCCTTCCCCATTATGACAAATTGCATTAACAAACTCGCCAATTTTCTCCAGGCATGTTCAGAAAAATGGATTTTTTTGTTTGTTTTGAAAAAAATGAAAATATCAATCTTACCATTTTAACTCTCCAATTTTTCTTGCTCATAAACATAAAAATAAAAACTCCTATTTTTCAATAATGTTTTTTTTCCTTCAATTTAGCGAAAATTTGAAAAGTTAGATACAATTCATTATAAGGATTTTTTCACTAAAAAGAAATTACAAGATACGGTTTCCAACTCAACGGTCCGCTGATTTGACCAACGTGGTAAATGGGCTTTTATTATAGCACCCCTGGATGTGGATGGTCTGTCTGTCGTCACACAAAATTACAACATCCATCCAAATCATTTCCTTCGTCTCATCATTTCAACTTCTCAAGAATCACTTGCGCGCTCTCTCTCTCTCTCTCTCTCTCTCTCTCCTCCCTCGCTCTCTTCTCAGAATAAGCAATTAATAACGCGGCCTCCGATTTTCCTTTCTTGTGTAGTCATATACAACATTCTCTGAATCTAACTCTCTTTTGCAGGCTTGTTTTGTTTTGTTTTTTTACACTAATTCATCTTTTCTCAGGAATTTTCATTTTTGATCTCTCTGCTGTTTCATACTGTTTTCTTGTGTAGTTATATATATATTCTTTTGTGCGCAGTAAACATAATGGATGCAGGATCAATGAGTTCTTCGTCTAAGTTGAAGTCAGAGTCTAGGTGGCCTCTTCGACAACAACTTCTTCGGGAAAGGAATTCTAGGGAAAATGTAAGCTTTTTTATCTTACACGTTGATCTTTATTAGTTTCCAATCCATTATAGGTTGAATTGGATTTTCTTTATTGATTGGACTCTTCATTTCTGAATCTTTTTATCCTAGCGTTTGGGGTTCATCTATTTTGGGATCTGATGTAAGTTTCTTTAAAAAAAATACCAAATTGATCTTTATTAGGGCTCGATCTATATGACTACTGGAATCAGGTGTTCTGTTTTACTTTGAATTGGATTTTCGATCTATACCAAGTTTTTATATGAAGTTTATCTTTATTAGAGTTCAATCTGTTTGATTGCTGATTGATTTAAGGGGTTCTGTTTTACTTTGAATTGGTTTTTCTCTATTCATTGGACTTTTTATTTCTGAATCTTGTTACCCTTACATGTGCATGTTTGTATAGGGTTTCTTTTAATCTATTTGGGATATTATGTTAAATTGAATTTGAAAAACAGTTAGAAATATGATTAAAATGTGGGTTTTAATCTTTAATAGACTGATACTTTGAATTGGATTTTCTTTATTCATTGGACTTTTTATTTCTGAATCTGGTTACCCTTACATGTGCATGTATGTATAGGGTTTTCTGTTAATCTATTTTGGGATCTGATGTTAAGTTGAATTTGAAAAACAGTTAGAAATTAATCTTTAATAGACTGATATTCTGATGTGCTTGCGTTATATGACTACCAGCTGGACAGGTTCATCCCCAACAGATCAGCGATGGATTTTGATTTCGCGCACTTCATGCTGACTGAAGGTAGGAAAGTTAAGAAAAACCCAGCTTTGGTATCTTCCCCATCTAAAGAGGCCTATCGGAAGCAGTTGGCAGAGTCCATGAACATGAACAGGACTCGAATCCTAGCTTTCAAGAACAAGCCTCCGGCCCCTGTAGAGCTCTTCCCACGCGAGTTCTCTTCTTTACCACAGGACAAACCAGCAAAGCCCCAAAGGCGCATTCCTCAAGTGAGTGTATATTTGATTTTGATCTCATGACTGGATTATATTTGCTTGAACTTAATTGGTTATTTTGAAAGTAGTTGTTGTGTAACTGACTACTTATGATTTGATCATATATGCAGACTTCAGAGAGGACATTGGATGCTCCCGACCTTGTGGATGATTACTACCTGAATTTGTTGGATTGGGGAAGCTGCAATGTTATCGCGATAGCTCTTTCAAACACAGTTTATTTGTGGGATGCTACCAATGGTTCTACTTCGGAGGTCGCCACATTTGAGGATGAAGTCGGACCTATTACCAGTGTGAGTTGGGCGCCTGATGGGTGCCACATTGCAATTGGACTGGACAATTCTGAAGTACATTTGTGGGATTCGACTGCTAATAGGCAGGTTGGTTTGTTTTTGTTGTCTTATATCTTTGTACCTTTCATATTCCTCCCTTTCTGTTTTACATTACCTTCTGCCCGATTTTGCTAACATTTTTTTGGTTATTGTGATGTTTCTTTCTTTAGCTGAGAACTTTGAGAGGTTGCCACAGATCGCGAGTAGGCTCATTGGCATGGAACAATCACATTCTTACAACTGGAGGAATGGATGGCTGTATCGTTAATAATGATGTAAGAGTTAGATCACACATTGTTGAGACATACAGAGGACACGAACAAGAGGTTTGTGGGCTTAAATGGTCAGCCTCAGGCCAGCAATTAGCTAGTGGGGGAAATGATAACGTCCTCCATATATGGGACAGATCAGTGGCATCTTCAAATTCACCGACTCAGTGGCTTCACAGGCTTGAAGACCATACAGCTGCTGTGAAAGCCCTTGCTTGGTGTCCTTTCGAGGGCAACTTATTAGCTTCTGGTGGAGGTGGGGGTGATCGGAGCATAAAGTTTTGGAACACCCACACAGGTGCATGTCTGAACTCGGTCGACACTGGCTCACATGTTTGTGCTTTGCTGTGGAACAAGAATGAAAGAGAGCTGCTTAGTTCACATGGATTTACCCAAAATCAGCTTACTCTTTGGAAGTACCCCTCAATGGCTAAAATTGCAGAACTCACTGGCCATACTTCTAGAGTTCTTTATATGGCTCAGGTAACAACCTTAACCTTATAAATATCATAAATCATGTTTCCTCTTAGACAAAATACTAAATTCTCTTATGTTGCAAATCTTCAGAGCCCGGATGGTTGCACAGTGGCATCAGCAGCTGGTGATGAAACACTCAGATTCTGGAATGTGTTTGGGGTTCCTGAGGTGGCTAAACCAGCACCCAAATCTAACCCTGAGCCTTTTGCTCATTTCAATCGTATTCGCTGATCAAGAACTTGAGGAAGTATTCTTCATTTCATTTCTTATGGAGCCTTTTTGCGTCAGTATTCTTCCTTTGAAACACAAGTTAAATTGAAAAGTACATATTTGTTGTGATTATTCTCAGTGCAAAATTCTTTTAACAACTTCCCTGTATAAAGAGTTAATAGGCAAATAGGAAATCCTTGTAATTATTTCTAGTAGTGGATTTCACACTTTCCCGTGGATGTAGTGTTTTTTTTCTCACTTCGATACTTATTCTGAAGTGTTTGGTTTAATTCAAAAGAACACAGGATAGGATTAGAGCACATATATCTTCATATAAACATGCTAAATGAGTCACTTCCTATGTCAAGCAATGCGTGTTCTTTTTGGTTTTTGGTTTTTGGTCATACGCAGTGGGTGCTCAAGATGACGGATTGGAAACTCTTCCAAAACGGATCATTGAAGCATTAGAGCTCCTTCACATTTGAGAGCACCCGCAAATTAAGCGAAGCAAATATCGACAGCCATTCGCGTACACCAAAAAGTTTTCAGAACAACGTTGTTTGATGGTAGATTCTTTCGAACCAGAATGGGAAGAAATCTACAAACAAAAAAATTCTGTTAGGCTGCTACTCCTGATTTAATTCTCGACTTTTAAGCCAAAAATCAATCTTTGAATGGTATTTACTTTGTCTTGAGGACTTAATGTGGCATCAACTTTAATTATCCCTTCAGAATCATCAATCTGAAGCAAGCCTAACTGAGACTGCAAAAGTGCAGGCGACATGAAATGTTTCCCTTCTGCGATTGTTTTCTCTAATCTTGCAGCCGGCACCTCTGCCTGAGCATCCAACAGGACAAACTTCACCAAACTGACATGACTTCCAGGTTCATAATTAGGGTTGGCAGATCTTAAAACTTCTCTGTATCGCTTCTGCAGAGCTGAACACCCAAGAAGTACAGTTCCTCCACAGACCAACTTCTCTCTTAAGGCATTTCGTAGTGTTTCAAGCCTAGGCATCCGGTCTTCCTCTGAAGGGGGATCGCTTCTCCACTTTTCTCTCCACTTTCTTCATCAGCAAGTAACAATAGCAGCCAAAGTACAGCCTGCTTGAAACCGGAGGCATCAGCAGGAGGCACGGGCTCAATCTTGTCTAGGTAGGGCTGGAGCCCGACCCAATTGTTTAAAAAACTCTCTTAAGTAGCCTAAGTAGTCCAGCATTTAAAAAAAAAAAAAGACAAAAGAAGCTCAATAGAGAAAAAGATCACTGGTCCCCATTCCAATCCTTGCTTTTAGAAAAAAGTGGCTGGTTTTTAATCTTCTTCTCTCTCCAGTCCAGCCAATAGAGAGTTTAGAAAGCCAAAAGAAAGCCAATCTTCTTCTCTCTCCAGCCAATAGAAAGCCAAAAGAAAAGTGAATTTAAAGAAGAGAAGAATCTTCTTCTTCTCGCAAGCCAAGAAGAACGATTGGTCACTGGTCCCATTCCTTCAACTTGTGAGTCTTCTATTTGAATTGTTTTTTTCTTTTTACCTTTTCTTATTCTTTCTTGTAATTTTCTTCTTATTGTAGTCTTCTTTTCCTTATGAATCGTGATTTAATTTTAAGCTTGTATCAAATTTTGATTTATGGATTTAGAAATTAGGGCTTTTTTTGTCAATTCCTAATTTGTTGGTACCTAACTTGTTAGTTGATATGCTAATTGTGATTTGTTTTATGTACATACTCACTTTTTTAAAAAAATATTTCACACATAGGTTATAGTTTATAATGTTTAGTCAAAATCTGAAGCCAAGAAAGACTATTCTATCATTTTTCAATAAAAAGAATGAGGGTCAATCGTACTGTCGAGTTTTATTTATATATAACTTGGTCTAAAAGTTAGCCCTAGTCAATTTTTAATCCTGGGTCTGGGCATCAGTGTTCAAAACGGGTAAACTTTCAAGGATGCATTTGGTAACTTTTTTTTCTTGTCGCTAAAACAAATTGGTAACGACCAAAATAAAGTAGTTGGTGTACATATAACTGAAACGGATCATAAACTTTCCCTTCTAACGTAAGGCAATGATAATTAAAGGCAAAAATCAAGAAACTGAAATTATTAATTCGTCAATCAATGAAGAAAAATAAAAACAACGTAAAAACAATGAAACTATAAATAAGAAACCTTCCAATATTATGAATCCAAAATACCTCAACTCACAATTTTGAACTGAACCAACATGGCAAGATATGGAAAAGTCTTTGTAATGGTGGGTTTGGTCTTAACAAATATAGCACTAATAATATCACCTGAGTTTTCATATGCTTATGACAACGAATATATTAGTCCTGTTGCAGAACCTAGAGTGGATGATACAGACTTCCTTCCTATTGTACCACCAGAGCCATATCCAGGATACTACAAGTTTTTGCGGGAATGTACTGAACATATGACGCCACCGTGTGCTAAAGAGATCTTCGCCGGCATGTTCCGCGATAAGCCTCTCACCAGAAAATGTTGCAGAACACTTGTGCATATGGGATATGATTGTCACAATGGATTGGTGAAATTTCTGCTCCTAAACCCGCGCCTTAAAGAAAATGCTTCCAAGGCATATCCTAAGAGTTTGCAAATATGGAAAGAGTGTGTCTCAACTGTTGATGTCGATTCACCTGCTCCTGCTTATTAATCTTCTTAATTAAAAAGTTAATACAAATATGAGGGTTATTTGTATAATGCCAGTCTATCAACTCATAGTTTGCTTCGATTTCAAGTACTTCATTTCTAATCTCAAATTAATTTAAATCATATCCAAACATTCCAAACATTGGAGTTGGGTCCTCTAAAATATGGTGTGCTTGTTTCTATTTTTTTTAATCCCCAAAAACAAAACCAAGCTTTAAGAAAAATAAAAATAAAAACTATTTGTCAAACCTTGTAATTCAAGTAGCCCTCCCCCAAAATCACAGTTCTCATCCTCAGATTTCTCAACTCTAATCACGATTACTATTATAACTATTTTTCATGTACGTAAAGATCACATGTTTCATTATATCAAAAATCCTAAGCACTGAAAAATAGTTTTAAAATTTTAGTTTCAAAACTAATAAGAATCTACCATACTTTTCCAAGATGTATCATTTAATGAGACATCCATACTATTGGTCTATCAATCACTTTTTTTTTTTGTACCAATGATATTAGGGAAGGGGAAGTGCATGTAGGGATGACAAAAATCTCCAGCCCGATGGTGATATTTCGAGGAAAAATTGGGGGTGGGTTTGGGGATCCCCAAATTTGATAAATCTTTGGTTGGGTACGGGTCGAAATGGTACTGTTATTCCCATTTCCGAACTCGGCCTGATAAGTGATATATTTAATTTTAAGTAATATGCAAATAATATAACTATGTATGGTTATAATATAATAATATAATATTGTTTACTAGTTTTGTTAAATTAATTTGAGATGATTATGAGTAATTGCATTGAATTTTATAAGTCAATTAAATGTGATTGAGATTCAGAGCAGATTTGCCCGAAAATTCTTATTCGGGATGGAAGCGAGGACAAGATAATATTACCATACCCAACCACAAACTGACCCATTACCATATGTTAGTGCATGGATAACTACTCTTTATCTATCTATCTATATATATAAAGTAAAAGGTAGAGAATGGTAACATATTCAAAATACCAGAAAATGCCATTGATTAATGCAAACATTAAGAATTGAATTATTAATTAAATGAAGATAATATGATAAATTCACTTTTTTCATATTTAAAAAAAATAAAATAAAAATAAAAATCTTATTTTTATAAAACACAACTACCTATTATCTTTTTTAATTCTTTTTTAAAAAAACCTCTTGCAAGTGCGGAATCGTATGTGAAGAGGGCTAGTCCACTTAAAAAAACAACATTCCTTAAATTGAATGTTTCCACATGTCCTCCTTTTTTTTCCTGACGTGTACGGCCGAGATCATTCCCACACTCTAATCACCATCACCAGGATATACCGAATCTCTAGGATCGCCAAAAGGACCGAAAATTGGTCACAAAATTCCGGAAAACATAAAAAATATAATAAAATCGAAAGAAAAAAAACCACAATGAGCCGACTGTTCTGTAAATCGCTCCTCCTAACTCCCTCTCTCGCTTCCGCTCCGATAAGATTCTCATTCAAGTCCATTTCGTCACTGTCTTCCACTTCCAGGGTTCATCGTATGGCCACCGAGGCTTCGTCGTCACCGTCATCCGTCACCAACGGTGACGCTATCGACCCTCCTACTTCCAATGCAGACCGCGAAGCAACCTCTTCTTCTTCGTCTGCCCCCGCTTCCTCTGCCATTGATTTTCTCTCGCTGTGTCACCGCCTTAAGGTAATCAAATTTGTGTATAGCTATTTTTGTATGTTTGGTTGTGGGAATGTGTTTTGGATTGTTTGGTTTTGAATGTGTTTGTGTTCTTATTGGGAATTAGACTACGAAACGAGCTGGATGGGTGAAGAGAGATGTAAAGGATCCAGAGTCTATAGCTGACCATATGTACCGAATGGGATTAATGGCTCTGATTGCTTCTGATATCCCCGGTGTCGATCGAGACAAGTTGAGTTTTGCGATTACTTCAATTTCTATTTTTATGGGTCTCGGGGTGTTTTCTGATATTTGGTTTTACTTAATTTCAGGTGCATAAAAATCGCCCTTGTTCATGACATTGCTGAAGGTGAACGAAAATTAAACTCTGTACATTTTTCTTTGATAGTTGGATAATGGAAATGAAAATGTAGAAATATTGTAAGCAAAAAATTGTATGTAGAAATGAAGTATCTCTTACACAGAGTAAGCATGTTATGCTAACAGAATGGTATCAGAAGTACACGTAGACAAGAGTCCATGTGGATTATTTTAAAAAAAAAATCCACAATATGCTAGAGGGACTATCTGGATTGTAAAAAAAAAAAATTACCCAGAAACTTGATTTTTCAAACAAGTGTTTTTTGAAATCTGATTTATCATTGCTATTAAGGTTGTAAATTTTTGCTTCCTTATAATTTCTTGGATAGCCATTGTTGGGGACATAACGCCCTCCGATGGGGTTCCGAAGGCTGAGAAGAGTCGAAGAGAGCAAGAGGCATTAGACCACATGTGCAAATTACTTGGTGGAGGGAAAATAGGTTTTAAACTAGTTCATCCCAGGATTGCGCATTTGTTATTCTTATACCTGAAATCGGTAATTATTTCTCACATTTTGGTTGCTTTATTTGCTTTTTGTATTTCAGCAAAAGAGATAGGTGAATTGTGGATGGAGTATGAGGGGAATTCCTCGCCAGAAGCTAAAATTGTTAAGGACCTTGACAAGGTATGTAATTTTTTATTACTCTTGCTAAATGAATGAACTTTGATTCTACTTTCTAGTGTCTAGTCATTTTATGGTAAAATTAAGTGTAGTTAGCCAGCTAATGATCTTTGTTGACGTGGTCTTGAAGAGATGTATGCAGCACTATCTGTATTGGGATTAAGGATTATGAATGATAATATGTTGAAAATTACCAACGTCTTAAATTTTCAGTCTTTGAATAGTAAAATTAAGAATATGATTTCGAAGTTCATTTAGAGAAAAGAGTACATAATTTACCCCCTTGAAATATGGGGGTCAGTTCACTTTGTTACTTGACTATCAAAACATTGCAATGTAGACCCTAATGTTTGCAGTTCTTGCAACTGTTAGTTATCCGTTAACCGTTAACCATTCTTTCAACATGTGGGCTCAATTATTTGCTCACACGGGCAACTAGGTTTATATGTGGACAAAGAAAAAATGAAAAATAAAAAAACTTTAGAACATGAAATAAAAAATAAATATATAAAAGAAAACTTCGATCCCCATTTTCCCCTCAATTTTTTTCCAATCCTCATAGCTTTGCCCTACTTGTCTTGTGAATTTTCATCTTAGTGCTTGATGTATTCATTGGATTGTTTGTTGTAATTTTTTCTTCTATGCAGGTCGAGATGATACTTCAAGCCTTGGAATATGAAAATGGTGAGGCTTTTCTCTATTCATTTTAGCCTAGTGATTTTAACATTCCATGTTTAGCCTCATGCACTACATATGTGACTGCAGAAAAAAATTGTAAAATATTCAATTTGGAGTGTAGATGGGTAAAAGAGGAGTGTCAAAATCACTACCCTCATTTTATCATTTATGAATTACTGTATCAATTATATTGCTAATTGTTTAATCACGCTTCACTGCAGAGTCAAGATACTATGTTGTTTAACTATAAATACACAGATGAAAAGGGTGTAGTCATTTAATCTGTAACGACCGAAGAAAAAGTCATGTCATCTATCATGTACACAAATGACAGAATTCTATGTCTGGCTAAGATATTCTTCGTATTCTGACAATTAACTTTGGACTGAACTTACTTTTGGATTTATGCAGATCAAGGAAAGGATTTAGAAGAGTTTTTTCAGTCAACTGCTGGTATATACATCTGCCTCTTGTTGCTAAGTTGTATCAGGATGCAAATTCTTTTCCCCTACTCTCATTTTCCTCAAATTTCTTGAACAGATTTCTGAGTTCATTACATGAGATGAATTGCCATGTGCATTTTTGTGTTAATTAAAAATTCATCCTCCAAAGGAGAATGAAGTCCTTGGAGTACGAGATTCTTATCATCTCGCACTAAAGCATGTGTATTTTCTTGTGCGGGGGACTTAAGGTGAGCTTCATTTTCTTTTCTTTTCTGCAGGGAAGTTTCAGACTGATTTGGGCAAAGCATGGGCTTCAGAGATAGCATCAAGAAGGAAAAAGCTAGGCTAATTTATACTCAATTTTCTGCAGTTGCGCAAGAAGAAAGCTTTAATTACTTTTCAATCCGCTCTTGATGTGTACATCGTCGATTCGTTTTGTTTAATAAGAAGACGAAGCATTTTAATATAGCTTCTAGGATTACCTTAACTCTTAAGATTCACTTGAAGTTCTTAATACATTATTCATTTAACTCGTAATATTTTTTAGAAATTATGATGGTCATGACAAAATTACAATTTTGGTCCTTTTAGTTTTGATCATTTTCTAACGCAGTTCCTGTATTTCGATTTGTCATTTGTATCTTTGTACATAGTTAAGGATTGCAACCGAATCTGAAATGAAGATATCTGTCAAATTAATTCATGGAAGAGTCATCTTGGTCTTGTATGTGTAACCAGTTGCCTCTCAGTTGTATATCGAAAAAGTATTAACAGTTTGTTGTCAAATTTGGTCCCAAAATCAAACCTTTGTTTAAAGATAAATTACCAAATGTTGAATCTGCTGTTAATATAGTAAAGCAACTCCTTTATGATTATTTGCATCAAAATAATTTGTTTACCCGTTTTAAGAATAAAAGAAGGAAAAAGTTGCTTCAATCTCAATTTTCAAAATCATTTGTTTACCTGTTAATATGGTAAAACAACTCCTTTTGGGATTTTTGTAGAAATGTCACATGAACTTATAACATAGTGTCAATTTGTCACCTTAAAGAAAAATTTAAGAGAAATGTCACCTTAATTTTTCAAAATCCATGATTTGTCATCTGACTAACACCATCCAATTTTCCATCCATTTTTCAGGAAAAAATAAGAGAGAAAAAAAGAGACCTCTCTCTCCCCCTTTCTCCCCCACCCCAACCCCACTCGCTCCCAAAACACATCGCACAGGACCCCTCCGCTCCGCCACCCAGTTTCTTGCGGAAGAGCGTCCAGGTTTAGAGACCCTCTTCTCTCTATCTTTGTCTCTCTCTCTAAGCATGTATAAATTTTTTTATGGTGTTCGTTAAGCATGTATAAAATTTGCAGATGCCTGATTTAAAACTACTTAAGCTTCCCACTCAAAATTCAACTCCTTTCTTGTTTAAAAGATATACAATTATTTTATAATGATTTTTCCATTTTTAAAATACTCTTGAAAATGGAAAGACTAAAGTACCCTTAAAAATGGATGATGTTAAAGTTAGATGACAAATCATGGATTTTGAAAAATTAAGGTGACATTTCTCTTAAATTTTTCTTTAGGGTGACATATTGAAACCGAGGTATAAGTTCAGGTGACATTTCTACAAAAATCCCTAATTAAAATTGTCAAAATTATGAACCAAAATGAGAAAGGATACTACTGGTCTCCTTCTTGTAAATCACAATTGAACACGTGTACAAAAATAATTCATCAAAAACAAAAAAAAACTTCTACATACATGTCATACTGTCCTTGGCAAGAATGTAGGAGTTCCTACTTGGGGAAAAGATGGAAGTATTTTCGAATAAAAGGATACTGCTCAAATTAAGGTGACAAAAATGTAAATTTAGAACAAAGAAAAAAAAACCCTAGCCGCTCTCTCCGTTTGTGAGTCCCAAAGAAAAATTCCATAGAGGGGAAGCATAAAGAAGTGTCATTGCCCCTTCTCCCCTCCTCCCCTCCTTTCTCCTCGTGTTTTTCTTTTGGGTTAGTGAATAAGTCCATTGAAGCGTTTTGAATAAGAAGCCCCCTTTGTGTAACATCCCCGACCCAATTTCACTATTCAATCCCAATTGTTTAGTCAAATAAATAATTTTGGCGAAATTACAATTTTGCCACTGGGATTAAGGGTATTTTAGGCACTTTAAATTTCCAAACGGAATTTGGGGAATTGAGTTGCGCCGTTGCGTCGGCTCGTCGAAACGAGTTCGTGGATATGCGACGAATTCCGGGTTGTAACGATCGATAAGCGATTAGAAAAAAAAAAAAAAAAAAAAAAAAAAAACGAAATTGTCAGATTACTGTAGCGGCTACAGTAGCGCTACAGTAAAAACGCTACAGTAGCCGGATTTCTTCTTCTTCCCCGATTCTTTCTTCTTCCTCCCTCATTTTTCTTCCTCTCTTCGGGCCAATCTTTGGCAGACGATTTCTCCCTCCACCGAACTCCGTTTTAGGTGATTCCAGGTGCTAAATCTTCGTCTCTTCCTCCTCTACAAAGCCTGCCCATTACCCCAGCTCAGAAACCCAAGGATTTTAAACTGGAGCGACTGAAAGTTCGATGGTTACCGAACTTTCCGACGAGTTTTCCGGCGACTCCGGCAACCATTTCCGTCGAGTGAGGTATGAAACTTCATCTACTCTTCATACTCTATCCATTTATGTATGTATTGTAGATTGGTTTCAAGCCTAGGTTGTTCGATTTAGAAATCCATTTTAGGCCGGTTTTTGAGTTGAATTTCCGGCCACTTGCCGGCCAAACTAGGTGTTGCCATAGTTGAATAAAATGCTCCACGTGTTGAGTTGCACCTATACCTGAAGTATTGACCCTTGGTTTGGAGTTTTTCCGGTCACCGGAATTACTATGCACACCCAATTCGGCGAGTTTCGGGGCACTCGTTGTGGTGGTGCATTGTGTCCTAAAATGTTCCCTATGTCGCCCTGAGCATGTAGGTATGCTCGGATTCCAATTTGGTTGTCGTTTGACGGTCGAACGAATTTACGCCTATTATGCGTTATCCGGGTTCGATATGTTCGGGCCGTTGGATCGGTCCCATTTCCAAGTATGTTGTTCCCCGTACCTCTAGGATCGTCTAGGAACAAACGGATCAAGAATCGGAGTCCGGATACTCCGAATCATTAACCCTAGGGTTAGGTAACCCGGCCGCGATCGGGCGCAGCTTCGACCGCTCGATCGAGACCAAACTGTCAGGACGTGTTTAGTAAACCTTGTTGAACATTTAGGAATGTTCGGATCGAAAATCGGAGGTCGTGGGCCCCGGAGGCCAGTTGACCTATTCGGGAAGTTTGACCAATCGGTTGACCGTGAGTCTTCCGAGGTGGTCCCACCTGTTGAATAGCGTAGTTTGACTCTAGAAATTCCCCGGTAGTTGTGCACGCTTACTTTGAGACCCGAGAACTAGTGTCTCGAGTTAAACTTTGTTGTTGGGTACGCGTATTAATTAAACCGTTTATTCCCTCAAATAGGTACTCTTGCTTCGCGTACTCTAAGGAAAAGCTCTCTAAGGATTGAGCAGCGTGGACTTGTTGTGAGTGGACTTTTGTTTTGAACAATCATTACTTCAAATATTGAACTTTGATGCATAAATGATTTATCTTGATTATTGGGATTTAAAATATTGTTTAAGTCTTGGATTTGATTTCGATGGAATTATCGGGAAATTTATGCATATAAAACTAGTCACTTTGACTAAGGGGTTTTAATGATATTTTGAGTCTTAGATAGAATATTTTATGAGGTTATTGGGATTTAAATTATATTCAAAGTTTATGCAAGTTTTGGGGTCCCGGTTTAATTGTGGGACATTGGTGGCTATATTTTAAATTAAAGGTCTTTGAGTATTGAATTTGAGACGGGACAAATGTCCGGTAAGATTTTGTATCCGGTTTGGGTATGGTGAAATACCCGGGAATTTCTTGAGTTTTATATTTGACAAATTGAGGTTTATGACTTTGTCGGGCTTCAAAACTTTATATAAATCATTTATATGAATCTTGATATTTTTATATGATTCTAATGATGGGATCTCCTATTTACTTTAAATGTTTGAAACTTATAAATCTCATGGGTTATATTCCATACCTTTGGGAATATATATATTTATATATTCTATACTTTGTTGAATTATATTTTATACCTTGGAAACTTTATTCTATACTTTAGCTTATTTATATTTTATATCTCTTGGGAAATTATATTATATAATTTTGAGAACTTATATTCTATATCCTTAGGAAAGTATATTCCATACTTTTGAGAAACCTACAATTTATACTTTTGGGAATTATATTTATACTATCGGAAACTTATATTTATACTACCGGAACTTATATTTATTTGTTGAATTAACATTTGGGCGGTTAGTTTGATAAATGTTGGGTTTCGATTATATATTTGGGGTTATTTGACTTTATAGTTTTTATATTATCTATTTATGGAACTTTATTATTATTTAACTTTTGGGACTTGTATTATACGGATTAATTGGGTTACTTTTGATACTTGGAGTTTATGTCTGTTTGAAGTTTATATTATTGTCTTATGTTGCAAGTTTGCTACTTTATCAATTTATCAGATTATGTGTTGGTATTTGGGTTTTGGTGGCTATTGTGAGTTTTGGTGTATATACATTTTCGGTCTTTGACATATTGCAAGTATCTTGAATTATATAATATTTTCGAGAATGAATTTATGTATGTCCTGGTTATGTGTGGGGTACGTGGGTGTGGTTATTGTGGAAAGTGAGAAGTGTTTGGTTATGTCAGTTGAAGTGCTATAAGCACTACCCTATGTACCTCCCGGTTATGGAACTTTGGAAAGTGGATACTTGTGGAAATGGATACTTGGATATGTTGGATACCGGTGCACCCTTGATTGGGTGTATTTGTAGACCCTTAGCAGGGTAGTCTGCGCGCGTAGGACTTGTCACAGCGTCACGAGTATTAAGGATTTTGCTGTACGTGCTGATAAGCTTAGTCCCGCTTGGACGGCTTGTTCCCGACCACATGGTTGTTGAGGACTCCTCTATGTGGTTCACCAAACGATCCCATGTTGGATTGTTTCCCGGTACGAATATTGGTCTAAGAGTCTTACTATTTATATATGTATATATATACCTATTACTATGCTTCTATTCTTATTTTCTTTTAAGTGAGGATCCTTCCTTACTTGTCGTGCCTACGGGCATTGCGTCGGGAAACAGCTTGGTTGGGAAATTTGGTTTTCTTGATTTTTAGTCGTTTTGGTTTTATATTTTCCTTGTTGGGGTTTTATGAGAATTTACATTTATGTTATTATAAATATATATATATGTGGGTGTGTCTATGGATGTTATTTCCAGGATTTATTATATTTGGATATGTGCACCGACAATGATGCACAGTGCTGATTTTAAATTAAGGTTTGAAACTGGACAGGTTGGGTTCCAGGAAAAATGGAAGTTATTCAATGTTGTTATTTATGTTTTACTTAAATGGGAATTTTTGGATGGATTTCAATTCCATGGTTTTTATTTTAAGAATTCAGTGTTCAAGTTGTGGTTTCAAGAATTTACGAAAATAGCAAAGCTACAGTTTTCTTTATGGTAATTCAAGATACGAATTTAACGGAATTGTTTTCAAGTAATTGTTCGTATAAGTATGTACATTTATATAAGGATTTTCTCTTGCATAGTGCTTTGTCATTATTTGCGAAAACGGAGGGGATTATTATGTTCATTGAAAAATGATGTTTAAAGTTTGATTTTTCGTCCACTCACATTTTCTGTTTTGCGCCCCGTGTACTAGATCCCGAGGTCAAGACCACCACGTCGAGGCATCACGACTATTGGCTCCTGTAGGAGTTTTCTTGTATTTTCACTTTGCTATCCTTTGCTCAAGTTGTAAAGTTTAAATTTCTTTAGATTGCTCCGTAGTGCTCACCTAAGATTGAGGTAGAGGCCGGAGGCCTCCCTATTAATCTGTGTGCTTCTGCTTTGTGCATGCTGCCAGTTGGTTTATTCTCTGTGTTTTTGACAGGTGGACATTTTGGGAAAGTCCATTTTTCAGAGGAGTCTCTGCGGATTTTCGTGAAGTCAACTTTCCTATTTCCTTAAACTAGGGTCAAGGGGCGTTTTAGTAAAGTAAGTTCCTGCGTCGGGGTAGTGTCTGACGGGAAGCAGGGTTGGACACGAGTTCCGAGGGGGAATTCGGGTCCGGTCCTGTCAACTTGGTATCAGAGCATTAGGTTCAATTTTCTGTGGACTCCGCACCTCGTGTGCATCCTTAGTATCGTTAAGTGTGGTGTGTTCGATTCTAAAGTGATGCCTCTTCGACGTGGATGACCTCGTAAGACCTTTCGTGCACGTTTTGTAAGTTTGTTTTCTTTGATTTGAGGTAAAGTTTAACTACCGGTTGGTAGGGTTGTTGAGTTGACCGTGAGAGTTGACTAAATCTGTTAAAGAGTTGCGGTTTTGCGGTTTCGAAGTTTTTGTTTATCGCTCGGTGAGACCCCGAGGTAACTCTTGTGATCTCAAAACGGCTTAACCAAAGGCCTGCTGGGTCGGTGGTGTGAACTCGAAGTTAATCCGGTAGGAAAGTTTGCGTTGAACTTTCAAGAAAAGGTTCGGTTGACTAGTAAGTTAAAACGAAAAGGCGTTGTGAGTTTAACCAAAGGAAGGTAGTGGAGATCGCTAACTAGATGATG
The DNA here is from genome assembly GCA_024362665.1 of Prunus padus. Classification (NCBI taxonomy): domain Eukaryota; kingdom Viridiplantae; phylum Streptophyta; class Magnoliopsida; order Rosales; family Rosaceae; genus Prunus; species Prunus padus. Next base: position 8,783,398 of record JANFAM010000020.1, read on the forward strand.
ACGAGTGTGTCACTATTAGCGAAGGAACTGCTTAGTTTGAGATCGACAGCTTATTGGAACAAAGTTCCATATGACTGGTACGGGTTAGTGAAGTGCATGTGTTTAAGCCGGAGAGGATAAAATTGTTGAACTTCTCAATGGTGTCTTGAGGGGTTGATTGGTGGTGAAGTTATCACTAGATGAAGTTGGGGAATGAGGACGTTCCCAAGACTGTTGTCGTTGAAGTTAGGGACAACGTTGTGGTAGTAAGTGTGGTGGGTATCGTGATTCACTCGAGAACTTGAGGAAATCACATAAAGAAACGGTTTGCGTGGAGGTTGGTTTCGATTGAGTGTCATGGTTGCATTAAGTCGATGCGACAACAATTTTGGTTCGATTCTTGGCACGGGTGGTTGAGAGGCAAGTAGTTGTATCGGAGGACTGCACGGCTACTACCTCGGCGTTGATCATTTTCTCAAAGTGAAAATGGTCGAGTATGTGTGTAATAAGGGAAACCTGAGACTTATGTTTCGGGATAATCAAATACCCATGTTTTGGGCAATTGAACGTGTGAATGGAGTAAGTAGCGATGTTCTTTGACGAAAGGTTGAACTTTTACAACTTGGTCGAAGGTTGGAACTCGGGAAATTTGAAGGTATGAAAAGAGGAATTGGAGAAAAGGAAGGTTAGTGAATTTCACTAAGTTGGCATGTTACACTTGTGTGGCATCCAGGGAAAAGCTAATTAGTCGTGGGTATCTCAAGCCCGAGAGCCCGTGCAGCCTTGGAGCTCGGTTAAGGCTGGTAAGGAAAGTTGAAGAGTCAAAGTAGTTAAGGGGTTAAGAGTTGTTTGTAGACATTGAAACGGTGACCCTAAGGTAACTTGGTGGTCGCGGAAAAATTGGGATCGAAGCCTAGTGAGTGGAACTCTGGGTTAACCCGCGCCTTTTTTCGGCGGTTGACTTTCAGGAAAATGTTCAGTGCTCGGGGTAAGCCTTACGAAATGTTAGTTTCCTTGTGAGTGAGTGCAACGTTATGGTGCACGCGTTTCGCTTGGAAGGTGTAAGACGGTTCAAGATTTGAACCGAGTCTTGACAGCTTGAATTGTTGGCGGAAGTGCTCCTGCCTAATCGAAGCAATGTGGCAATCGTGTTGCCGAAGGTAGAAAAAAATCGTGACTTGTCGGTTTCCATGTGGACCCTGACTTGTCGAATTGGTGTTGGGACCCAACAATAGAGTTGGAGTTGGATGGGTTAAGTCCAAAGTAAATGACGATTCAGGGAGAATAGTTACCTTGTGTAACATCGGAGTGATAGGTTAATTCCTGGAGACACGTTGCCCGAGTGTACTTTTACTACGGTGAAGTATCGGATGTCCAATGACGTTACTTTGACTTCTTGACCTTGCCTGAGTCATGGGGATGTCTTTGAAAAATTTGTTTAGGTTTTCTGTTGAAAAAGTAAGAACTGTGTTTGCCGACATCGAATGACAAGTTGTAGAGTGAAAGGAAGTTGTGTAGTCGAAGTGTGATTTATGAAGTTAAGGGGCTGAAGTGCAGCTCACTCTTTTTCCAAATTGGTTGCGGAATTTCGAGGACGAAATTCTTATAAGGGGGGTAGGTTGTAACATCCCTGACCCAATTTCACTATTCAATCCCAATTGTTTAGTCAAATAAATAATTTTGGCGAAATTACAATTTTGCCACTGGGATTAAGGGTATTTTAGGCACTTTAAATTTCCAAACGGAATTTGGGGAATTGAGTTGCGCTTGCGTCAGGCTCGTCGAAACGAGTTCGTGGATATGCGCATGCAGAATTCCGGGTTGTAACGATCGATAAGCGATTAGAAAAAAAAAAAAAAACGAAATTGTCAGATTACTGTAGCGGCTACGATGGCGCTACAGATAAAACGCTACAGATGGCGGATTTCTTCTTCTTCCCGATTCTTTCTTCTTCCTCCCTCATTTTTCTTCCTCTCTTCGGGCCAATCTTTGGCAGACGATTTCTCCCTCCACCGAACTCCGTTTTAGGTGATTCCAGGTGCTAAATCTTCGTCTCTTCCTCCTCTACAAAGCCTGCCCATTACCCCAGCTCAGAAACCCAAGGATTTTAAACTGGAGCGACTGAAAGTTCGATGGTTACCGAACTTTCCGACGAAGTTTTCCGGCGACTCCGGCAACCATTTCCGTCGAGTGAGGTATGAAACTTCATCTACTCTTCATACTCTATCCATTTATGTATGTATTGTAGATTGGTTTCAAGCCTAGGTTGTTCGATTTAGAAATCCATTTTAGGCCGGTTTTTGAGTTGAATTTCCGGCCACTTGCCGGCCAAACTAGGTGTTGCCATAGTTGAATAAAATGCTCCACGTGTTGAGTTGCACCTATACCTGAAGTATTGACCCTTGGTTTGGAGTTTTTCCGGTCACCGAATTACTATGCACACCCAATTCCGGCGAGTTTCGGGCACCGTTGTGGTGGTGCATTGTGTCCTAAAATGTTCCCTATGTCGTCCCGAGCATGTAGGTATGCTCGGATTCCAATTTGGTTGTCGTTTGACGGTCGAACGAATTTACGCCTATTATGCGTTATCCGGTTCGATATGTTCGGGCCGTTGGATCGGTCCCATTTCCAAGTATGTTGTTCCCCGTACCTCTAGGATCGTCTAGGAACAAACGGATCAAGAATCGGAGTCCCGGATACTCCGAATCATTAACCCTAGGGTTAGGTAACCCGGTCGTGCGACTGGCGCAGTTTCGACCGCTCGATCGAGACCAAACTGTCAGGACGTGTTTAGTAAACCTTGTTGAACATTTAGGAATGTTCGGATCGAAAATCGGAGGTCGTGGGCCCCGGAGGCCCGGTTGACCTATTCGGGAAGTTTGACCAATCGGTTGACCGTGAGTCTTCCGAGGTGGTCCCACCTGTTGAATAGCGTAGTTTGACTCTAGAAATTCCCCGGTAGTTGTGCACGCTTACTTTGAGACCCGAGAACTAGTGTCTCGAGTTAAACTTTGTTGTTGGGTACGCGTATTAATTAAACCGTTTATTCCCTCAAATAGGTACTCTTGCTTCGCGTACTCAAGGAAAAGCTCTCTAAGGATTGAGCAGCGTGGACTTGTTGTGAGTGGACTTTTGTTTTGAACAATCATTACTTCAAATATTGAACTTTGATGCATAAATGATTTATCTTGATTATTGGGATTTAAAATATTGTTTAAGTCTTGGATTTGATTTCGATGGAATTATCGGAAATTTATGCATATAAAACTAGTCACTTTGACTAAGGGGTTTTAATGATATTTTGAGTCTTAGATAGAATATTTTATGAGGTTATTGGGATTTAAATTATATTCAAAGTTTATGCAAGTTTTGGGGTCCCGGTTTAATTGTGGGACATTGGTGGCTATATTTTAAATTAAAGGTCTTTGAGTATTGAATTTGAGACGGGACAAATGTCCGGTAAGATTTTGTATCCGGTTTGGGTATGGTGAAATACCCGGGAATTTCTTGAGTTTTATATTTGACAAATTGAGGTTTATGACTTTGTCGGGCTTCAAAACTTTATATAAATCATTTATATGAATCTTGATATTTTTATATGATTCTAATGATGGGATCTCCTATTTACTTTAAATGTTTGAAACTTATAAATCTCATGGGTTATATTCCATACCTTTGGGAATATATATATTTATATATTCTATACTTTGTTGAATTATATTTTATACCTTGGAAACTTTATTCTATACTTTAGCTTATTTATATTTTATATCTCTTGGGAAATTATATTATATAATTTTGAGAACTTATATTCTATATCCTTAGGAAAGTATATTCCATACTTTTGAGAAACCTACAATTTATACTTTTGGGAATTATATTTATACTATCGGAAACTTATATTTATACTACCGGAACTTATATTTATTTGTTGAATTAACATTTGGGCGGTTAGTTTGATAAATGTTGGGTTTCGATTATATATTTGGGGTTATTTGACTTTATAGTTTTTATATTATCTATTTATGGAACTTTATTATTATTTAACTTTTGGGACTTGTATTATACGGATTAATTGGGTTACTTTTGATACTTGGAGTTTATGTCTGTTTGAAGTTTATATTATTGTCTTATGTTGCAAGTTTGCTACTTTATCAATTTATCGATTATGTGTTGGTATTTGGGTTTTGGTGGCTATTGTGAGTTTTGGTGTATATACATTTTCGGTCTTTGACATATTGCAAGTATCTTGAATTATATAATATTTTCGAGAATGAATTTATGTATGTCCGGTTATGTGTGGGGTACGTGGGTGTGGTTATTGTGGAAAGTGAGAAGTGTTTGGTTATGTCGGTTGAAGTGCTATAAGCACTACCCTATGTACCTCCCGGTTATGGAACTTTGGAAAGTGGATACTTGTGGAAATGGATACTTGGATATGTTGGATACCGGTGCACCCTTGATTGGGTGTGACTGTAGACCCCAGCAGGTAGTCTGCGCGCGTAGGACTTGTCACGGGCGTCATTTGTATTAAGGATTTTGCTGTACGTGCCGATAAGCTTAGTCCCAGTTGGACGGCTTGTTCCCCGACCACATGGTTGTTGAGGACTCCTCTATGTGGTTCACCAAACGATCCCATGTTGGATTGTTTCCCGGTACGAATATTGGTCTAAGAGTCTTACTATTTATATATGTATATATATACCTATTACTATGCTTCTATTCTTATTTTCTTTTAAGTGAGGATCCTTCCTTACTTGCTGTGCCTACGGGCATTGCGTCGGGAAACAGTTGGTTGGGAAATTTGGTTTTCTTGATTTTTAGTCGTTTTGGTTTTATATTTTCCTTGTTGGGGTTTTATGAGAATTTACATTTATGTTATTATAAATATATATATATGTGGGTGTGTCTATGGATGTTATTTCCAGGATTTATTATATTTGGATATGTGCACCGGACAGTGATGCATGTACGCATTTTAAATTAAGGTTTGAAAGCTGACAAAGGTTGGGTTCCGGGAAAAATGGAAGTTATTCAATGTTGTTATTTATGTTTTACTTAAATGGGAATTTTTGGATGGATTTCAATTCCATGGTTTTTATTTTAAGAATTCGATGTTCAAGTTGTGGTTTCAAGAATTTACGAAAATAGCAAAGCTACGCTTTTCTTTATGGTAATTCAAGATACGAATTTAACGGAATTGTTTTCAAGTAATTGTTCGTATAAGTATGTACATTTATATAAGGATTTTCTCTTGCATAGTGCTTTGTCATTATTTGCGAAAAACGGAGGGGATTATTATGTTCATTGAAAAATGATGTTTAAAGTTTGATTTTTCGTCCACTCACATTTTCTGCTTTGCGCCCCAGTACTAGATCCCGAGGTCAAGACCACCACGTCGAGGCATCACGACTATTGGCTCCTGTAGGAGTTTTCTTGTATTTTCACTTTGCTATCCTTTGCTCAAGTTGTAAAGTTTAAATTTCTTTAGATTGCTCCGTAGTGCTCACCTAAGATTGAGGTAGAGGCCGGAGGCCTCCCTATTAACTGTGTGCTTCTCGCTTTGTGCATGCCGCCGCTGGTTTATTCTCTGTGTTTTTGACAGTGGACATTTTGGGAAAGTCCATTTTTCAGAGGAGTCTGCCGGATTTTCGGCAGAAGTCAACTTTCCTATTTCCTTAAACTAGGGTCAAGGGCGTTTTAGTAAAGTAAGTTCTGCGTCGGGGTAGTGTCTCGACGGGAAGGTGGTTGGACACGAGTTCCGAGGGGGAATTCGGGTCCGGTCTGTCAACTTGGTATCGAGCATTAGGTTCAATTTTCTGTGGACTCCGCACCTCGTGTGCATCCTTAGTATCGTTGAGTGTGGTGTGTTCGATTCTAAAGTGATGCCTCTTCGACGTGGATGACCTCGTAAGACCTTTCAGGTACGTTTTGTAAGTTTGTTTTCTTTGATTTGAGGTAAAGTTTAACTACCGGTTGGTAGGGTTGTTGAGTTGACTGTGAGAGTTGACTAAATCTGTTAAAGAGTTGCGGTTTTGCGGTTTCGAGTTTTTGTTTATCGTTACGTGAGACCCCGAGGTAACTCTTGTGATCTCAAAACGGCTTAACCAAAGGCCTGCTGGGTCCGGTGGTGTGAACTCGAGTTAATCCGGTAGGAAAGTTTGCGTTGAACTTTCAAGAAAAGGTTCGGTTGACTAGTAAGTTAAAACGAAAAGGCGTTGTGAGTTTAACCAAAGGAAGGTAGTGGAGATCGCTAACTAGATGATGACGAGTGTGTCACTATTAGCGAAGGAACTGTTTAGTTTGAGATCGACAGTTTATTGGAACAAAGTTCCATATGACTGGGTACGGGTTAGTGAAGTGCATGTGTTTAAGCCGGAGAGGATAAAATTGTTGAACTTCTCAATGGTGTCTTGAGGGGTTGATTGGTGGTGAAGTTATCACTAGATGAAGTTGGGGAATGAGGACGTTCCCAAGACTGTTGTCGTTGAAGTTAGGGACAACGTTGTGGTAGTAAGTGTGGTGGGTATCGTGATTCACTCGAGAACTTGAGGAAATCACATAAAGAAACGGTTTGCGTGGAGGTTGGTTTCGATTGAGTGTCATGGTTGCATTAAGGCGATGCGACAACAATTTTGGTTCGATTCTTGGCACGGGTGGTTGAGAGGCAAGTAGTTGTATCGGAGGACTGGTACGGCTACTACCTCGGCGTTGATCATTTTCTCAAAGTGAAAATGGTCGAGTATGTGTGTAATAAGGGAAACCTGAGACTTATGTTTCGGGATAATCAAATACCCATGTTTTGGGCAATTGAACGTGTGAATGGAGTAAGTAGCGATGTTCTTTGACGAAAGGTTGAACTTTTACAACTTGGTCGAAGGTTGGAACTCTGGGAAATTTGAAGGTATGAAAAGAGGAATTGGAGAAAAGGAAGGTTAGTGAATTTCACTAAGTTGGCATGTTACACTTGTGTGGCATCCAGGGAAAAGCTAATTAGTCGTGGGTATCTCAAGCCCGAGAGCCCAGGCAGCCTTGGAGTCGGTTAAGGCTGGTAAGGAAAGTTGAAGAGTCAAAGTAGTTAAGGGGTTAAGAGTTGTTTGTAGACATTGAAACGGTGACCCTAAGGTAACTTGGTGGTCGCGGAAAAATTGGGATCGAAGCCTAGTGAGTGGAACTGCAGGTTAACTGCCAGTCTTTTTCGGCGGTTGACTTTCAGAAAATGTTCAGTGCTCGGGGTAAGCCTTACGAAATGTTAGTTTCCTTGTGAGTGAGTGCGATCGTTATGGTGCACGCGTTTCGCTTGGAAGGTGTAAGACGGTTCAAGATTTGAACCGAGTCTTGACAGCTTGAATTGTTGGCGGAAGTGCTCTGTCTAATCGAAGCAATGTGGCACCGGTGTTGCCGGAAGGTAGAAAAAAAAAAAAATCGTGACTTGTCGGTTTCCATGTGGACCGGACTTGTCGAATTGGTGTTGGGACCCAACAATAGAGTTGGAGTTGGATGGGTTAAGTCCAAAGTAAATGACGATTCAGGAGAATAGTTACCTTGTGTAACATCGGAGTGATAGGTTAATTCCTGGAGACACGTTGCCCGTACTTTTACGGTGAAGTATCGGATGTCCAATGACGTTACTTTGACTTCTTGACCTTGTCGAGTCATGGGGATGTCTTTGAAAAATTTGTTTAGGTTTTCTGTTGAAAAAAGTAAGAACTGTGTTTGCCGACATCGAATGACAAGTTGTAGAGTGAAAGGAAGTTGTGTAGTCGAAGTGTGATTTATGAAGTTAAGGGGAAGTGCAGCTCACTCTTTTTCCAAATTGGTTGCGGAATTTCGAGGACGAAATTCTTATAAGGGGGTAGGTTGTAACATCCTCGACCCAATTTCACTATTCAATCCCAATTGTTTAGTCAAATAAATAATTTTGGCGAAATTACAATTTTGCCACTGGGATTAAGGGTATTTTAGGCACTTTAAATTTCCAAACGGAATTTGGGGAATTGAGTTGCGCCGTTGCGTCCGTCGTCGAAACGAGTTCGTGGATATGCGATGCAATTAGGGTTGTAACGATCGATAAGCGATTAGAAAAAAAAAAAAAAAAAAAAAAAAAAACGAAATTGTCAGATTACTGTAGCGGCTACGTGGCGCTACAGTAAAAACGCTACAGTAGCCGGATTTCTTCTTCTTCCCGATTCTTTCTTCTTCCTCCCTCATTTTTCTTCCTCTCTTCGGGCCAATCTTTGGCAGACGATTTCTCCCTCCACCGAACTCCGTTTTAGGTGATTCCAGGTGCTAAATCTTCGTCTCTTCCTCCTCTACAAAGCCTGCCCATTACCCCAGCTCAGAAACCCAAGGATTTTAAACTGGAGCGACTGAAAGTTCGATGGTTACCGAACTTTCCGACGAAGTTTTCCGGCGACTCCGGCAACCATTTCCGTCGAGTGAGGTATGAAACTTCATCTACTCTTCATACTCTATCCATTTATGTATGTATTGTAGATTGGTTTCAAGCCTAGGTTGTTCGATTTAGAAATCCATTTTAGGCCGGTTTTTGAGTTGAATTTCCGCCACTTGCCGGCCAAACTAGGTGTTGCCATAGTTGAATAAAATGCTCCACGTGTTGAGTTGCACCTATACCTGAAGTATTGACCCTTGGTTTGGAGTTTTTCCGGTCACCGAATTACTATGCACACCCAATTCCGGCGAGTTTCGGGGCAATCGTTGTGGTGGTGCATTGTGTCCTAAAATGTTCCCTATGTCGTCCCGAGCATGTAGGTATGCTCGGATTCCAATTTGGTTGTCGTTTGACGGTCGAGCAATTTACGCCTATTATGCGTTATCCGGTTCGATATGTTCGGGCCGTTGGATCGGTCCCATTTCCAAGTATGTTGTTCCCCGTACCTCTAGGATCGTCTAGGAACAAGCGGATCAAGAATCGGAGTCCCGGATACTCGAATCATTAACCCTAGGGTTAGGTAACCGGTCGTGCGATCGCGCAGCTTCGACCGCTCGATCGAGACCAAACTGCCGGGACGTGTTTAGTAAACCTTGTTGAACATTTAGGAATGTTCGGATCGAAAATCGGAGGTCGTGGGCCCCGGAGGCCAGTTGACCTATTCGGGAAGTTTGACCAATCGGTTGACCGTGAGTCTTCCGAGGTGGTCCCACCTGTTGAATAGCGTAGTTTGACTCTAGAAATTCCCGGTAGTTGTGCACGCTTACTTTGAGACCCGAGAACTAGTGTCTCGAGTTAAACTTTGTTGTTGGGTACGCGTATTAATTAAACCGTTTATTCCCTCAAATAGGTACTCTTGCTTCGCGTACTGAAGGAAAAGCTCTCTAAGGATTGAGCAGCGTGGACTTGTTGTGAGTGGACTTTTGTTTTGAACAATCATTACTTCAAATATTGAACTTTGATGCATAAATGATTTATCTTGATTATTGGGATTTAAAATATTGTTTAAGTCTTGGATTTGATTTCGATGGAATTATCGGAAATTTATGCATATAAAACTAGTCACTTTGACTAAGGGGTTTTAATGATATTTTGAGTCTTAGATAGAATATTTTATGAGGTTATTGGGATTTAAATTATATTCAAAGTTTATGCAAGTTTTGGGGTCCCGGTTTAATTGTGGGACATTGGTGGCTATATTTTAAATTAAAGGTCTTTGAGTATTGAATTTGAGACGGGACAAATGTCCGGTAAGATTTTGTATCCGGTTTGGGTATGGTGAAATACCCGGGAATTTCTTGAGTTTTATATTTGACAAATTGAGGTTTATGACTTTGTCGGGCTTCAAAACTTTATATAAATCATTTATATGAATCTTGATATTTTTATATGATTCTAATGATGGGATCTCCTATTTACTTTAAATGTTTGAAACTTATAAATCTCATGGGTTATATTCCATACCTTTGGGAATATATATATTTATATATTCTATACTTTGTTGAATTATATTTTATACCTTGGAAACTTTATTCTATACTTTAGCTTATTTATATTTTATATCTCTTGGGAAATTATATTATATAATTTTGAGAACTTATATTCTATATCCTTAGGAAAGTATATTCCATACTTTTGAGAAACCTACAATTTATACTTTTGGGAATTATATTTATACTATCGGAAACTTATATTTATACTACCGGAACTTATATTTATTTGTTGAATTAACATTTGGGCGGTTAGTTTGATAAATGTTGGGTTTCGATTATATATTTGGGGTTATTTGACTTTATAGTTTTTATATTATCTATTTATGGAACTTTATTATTATTTAACTTTTGGGACTTGTATTATACGGATTAATTGGGTTACTTTTGATACTTGGAGTTTATGTCTGTTTGAAGTTTATATTATTGTCTTATGTTGCAAGTTTGCTACTTTATCAATTTATCAGATTATGTGTTGGTATTTGGGTTTTGGTGGCTATTGTGAGTTTTGGTGTATATACATTTTCGGGTCTTTGACATATTGCAAGTATCTTGAATTATATAATATTTTCGAGAATGAATTTATGTATGTCCTGGTTATGTGTGGGGTACGTGGGTGTGGTTATTGTGGAAAGTGAGAAGTGTTTGGTTATGTCGGTTGAAGTGCTATAAGCACTACCCTATGTACCTCCCGGTTATGGAACTTTGGAAAGTGGATACTTGTGGAAATGGATACTTGGATATGTTGGATACCGGTGCACCCTTGATTGGGTGTATTTGTAGACCCTTAGCAGGGTAGTCTGCGCGCGTAGGACTTGTCACGCAGCGTGCAGTATTAAGGATTTTGCTGTACGTGCTTTGATAAGCTTAGTCCCAGTTGGACGGCTTGTTCCCCCGACCACATGGTTGTTGAGGACTCCTCTATGTGGTTCACCAAACGATCCCATGTTGGATTGTTTCCCGGTACGAATATTGGTCTAAGAGTCTTACTATTTATATATGTATATATATACCTATTACTATGCTTCTATTCTTATTTTCTTTTAAGTGAGGATCCTTCCTTACTTGCCGTGCCTACGGGCATTGCGTCGGGAAAGCAATTGGTTGGGAAATTTGGTTTTCTTGATTTTTAGTCGTTTTGGTTTTATATTTTCCTTGTTGGGGTTTTATGAGAATTTACATTTATGTTATTATAAATATATATATATGTGGGTGTGTCTATGGATGTTATTTCCAGGATTTATTATATTTGGATATGTGCACCGGACAGTGATGCACAGTGCATTTTAAATTAAGGTTTGAAACCTGACAGGTTGGGTTCAGGAAAAATGGAAGTTATTCAATGTTGTTATTTATGTTTTACTTAAATGGGAATTTTTGGATGGATTTCAATTCCATGGTTTTTATTTTAAGAATTCGGTGTTCAAGTTGTGGTTTCAAGAATTTACGAAAATAGCAAAGCTACGCTTTCTTTATGGTAATTCAAGATACGAATTTAACGGAATTGTTTTCAAGTAATTGTTCGTATAAGTATGTACATTTATATAAGGATTTTCTCTTGCATAGTGCTTTGTCATTATTTGCGAAAACGGAGGGGATTATTATGTTCATTGAAAAATGATGTTTAAAGTTTGATTTTTCGTCCACTCACATTTTCTGTTTTGCGCCCCCCAGGTACTAGATCCCGAGGTCAAGACCACCACGTCGAGGCATCACGACTATTGGCTCCTGTAGGAGTTTTCTTGTATTTTCACTTTGCTATCCTTTGCTCAAGTTGTAAAGTTTAAATTTCTTTAGATTGCTCCGTAGTGCTCACCTAAGATTGAGGTAGAGGCCGGAGGCCTCCCTATTAATCTGTGTGCTTCTGCTTTGTGCATGCTGCCAGTTGGTTTATTCTCTGTGTTTTGACAGTGGACATTTTGGGAAAGTCCATTTTTCAGAGGAGTCTCTGCGGATTTTCGGCGAGTCAACTTTCCTATTTCCTTAAACTAGGGTCAAGGGGCGTTTTAGTAAAGTAAGTTCTGCGTCGGGGTAGTGTCTCGACGGGAAGCGTGGTTGGACACGAGTTCCGAGGGGGAATTCGGGTCCGGTCCTGTCACTTTGTGATGATTTCTTTTGAGCCATGCTCAGATTGAAGTTCCCCATTACCTCTTTTATGCATTCTCAAACAAATCATTCTCTCAAAACCCATTTTCTAACACTGCTCATGTTCTCTAAACTTGGGTCTACATTGTCTTCGACGAAATTTGCTGCAAATCACCCAATTGTTTTTTGTTAAAGTTGTTGTTTTCGTTTATTCATTCGCTCTTATGCACATGTAAATCGCTGAAAACCATGTTTTCCCCAGGTCTGTTATAGATGTGGTGGCGGGTGCTTTCAAACGTTAATTATCTTTGTTGGAGTTGTTGTCCATATGTCGTTGTCTTATAGGTGCGTACTACCACCTGGCAAGTGCCACGTTGTAGTATCGTACTATTGTATAATTTCTCTAGGTGGTGTTGGTCGTTTAGGCTTATGAGTTATTTTAGGGTTTCAATTATGTTGGGTATATGAGTTTTGTTTGGGCTTATGGTTAATTGTGATAGTATGAGATAATAGTTTTACTGCGACTTTTGTCCGTTTTAGTTTTGATTTTAACATGTTGAAATTTATTTAATGCAAGTTTATATTTGATAAAATAAAAACGTGACAAAAATGTAATCCAACAAAAAAAAAAGAACTTTTTTATTCTGAAAAGGAAAAACCCTTTCAGCCTGTGCTCAACAATTTGAGCTAGATATATGAAATAATAATAATAATTTGAGCTGAATAAAGGAATTTGAGCTGGATTTGCTGAAGGTCTAATGTTAAAATGGCGGCTACCAGGTACTGGCAGTCCCTGATTTTCGCATAGCAAGAAAGAAATCATCATTTCATTGCAATCTCCTTCCTACGTGGGCTTTCATTTCAATTCCATTTTCTACAACAGAGAGAAAAAAAAAAAATTCCCTAACTTTGAATGCAGAGCTAAAATCCCTCTCTTCCCATGGCCTGCTTTCGTAGGCTGCTTCCTCTCTGCTCTTCCATCAACGTAACTCTCTCTCTCTCACGCAGATATATGCATGTATATGTGTGCTCTTCCTCTCTAATCTTGTTTGTTTCTGATTTGTTGCAGAGGACGACCTTTTCATCTTCTGGTTCTGGAGTAGTACAAGGTTCTCTGCTTCTCTCTGTCTCTCTCTCTCTGTGTGTTGAATGTAGGGCTACAAATATGTGCAACAATGTGTATGGAATATATATATATATATATATATATATATATATATATATATTATATTTGGAAATGATAAATACATAATTAGTGGTGTACAGAATGAGAATTGCATTGGAGTGCATCTAATATGTTGTAAGTTTGTGTATTGATCATTATGGACGATTACAGTTGTTCTATTTACTTAAATTTAGGTTTTCGAAGCTACGGAGGAATTGCTTCGCCGGAGCAAACTCTGTTGAAATTGGAAGATGCAGAGACTCGAGCTGGAGCTGATACTTTAGTTCTTGATGATGAGATAGCACAAATTCGACGTGAATTTGATGCCGCGAAGCAGAGTTTCCTCAGGGTTCCAGAGGCACTTAAAGCAATGCCTAAAATGAATCCGGAAGGTTTGCCAGTGTAGTCTTGGTTTTCAGTTAAGCTTCATTAGTCATGATAATTGTGATATTGATTAGTTTCTTATATTGAAATTAGGGATATATGTAAATAAAAACCTGAGATTGGACAGTATTCAAGTTTATGGATTCGACTATGACTACACACTGGCGCATTACTCATCCAATTTACAGAGCTTGATATATGATCTTGCAAAGGAGCATATGGTAAATGAGGTTAGTTTGCACCCATTTAAGCGAAGCTGATATAATTTCATGGGGCTATCCTTTACATGTAAGCCTTGTGTAATTTGATATATTCTTTTGTGGTTGTTTCAGTTTCATTATCCTGAAATTTGCATGGAATTTAAGTACGATCCGACTTTTCCAATCAGAGGATTGTACTATGACAAGCTAAAAGGGTGTCTCTTGAAGCTGGATTTTTTTGGGTCAATTGAGTCAGACGGATGCTACTATGGTCGTCGTAAGGTACTTTACACCTAATCATTTTTGGCTTCTACGTTTTGATTATGGCCAAATGCTTTCTGGAACCGAAAGGTTTTATGGAGGTATTTTCTTTATACTTGTGCCTAGGCCCTATGTTATAGACAGCTTAAAATGTAGGTCTGTTGGTTCCAGATAAAAAGAAAAAGAGCTGAGATGTGAGAATTTTGAGGAAGGTAAGAAATTACAATAGTCTTTCACGGTAAATCTGAAAATCATGCAATGTCTAAGCATCCACATTATATAAAACGGAGAAAAATCATGGCTTTTGAAGCTTTGGGCTATGAGGGAGACAATTTAGAAAGATTGGCGTTTTGAACTGGGTCACAAGAAAGTTAGATGGTATGATTATTATTTTTTGTATTTAAAAGATACTTGTATATTCATGTATTTTGTGTTAGATTTTAGTAATAAGCAATTTATTCATTTATTTAATTTTTGCCCCACAAGCAGTAAAAGACAATATTTAGGAAAGTGACTACAGTTGTCATGCAGAATCCTGTGGGGCATGTTGCTGGGATAATGAAGTAATATGGGAGATGAGCTTTGACCTTTTACCTTCTGTGAGAGATCACTTGCTTTAACCGTTTTAGGTCTGAGTCCAAGCCGATTCTCATAGTGCTTTAAGGGATCTAGAGTTTCATATTAGCTCAGCAGGAAAGCATGGATGCCATGAATAGACACGGCCAGGAGATTCACAATTCCTAGAAAAATTTAGGTAATTGGAAGGAGAAAAGCCCAAATCCTCTTGTTTGGGTACTCAGAGGAGGACTAAATATTTAAAGGGATGAATTGCAGTTAAAAAGGTCATGGATTGTATAGTCAATATAGACTGTTTGAGTAAAACTTTTAAGCAGTCATGAAGGAAATTCAGTAGAGACTGTAAATGGAAAGCTTGTCCAGACTCAAACTTTCATGAGACCATTCTTCATCCAAACTGGTCGTTTCTCCTTTTAAGATTCCCTAACTTCAAATATTCCCTCATGTATATTATAATTTCAAATTTATTGACTATATTTTGCTTATGAATTTTTCTTTGAGCTCCCCCTCCCCAAGATATGATGCACTGCCTCTGTAGCAGTTAATTTTCTGTAATTAAAAGATAATGATACCTTTCTTTTTCCGAAACATGGAAACTACTTAGTCGACATGTTATATGAGTCATGAATGATGGGACTTTGGTTATTTTTATTTATAACATACAAGTAACAGTGTAGGCTTTGCCCAATTTGACGAAAAATTTCTTGCAGTGCTCTGTGAACTACAAAGACTTCAATAGATTTTGGCAAACTTTTCTTTCTTACTTATAGATTTGTTATTCTCTCTTTTGAATGAAATGCAGCTTAGCAGGAAGGAAATAGAAGAGATATATGGCACACGGCATATTGGTCGTGATCAAGCCCGGGGACTTGTTGGATTGATGGATTTCTTCTGCTTTAGTGAGGTTAGTTATTTAACTGTCACATTTCCCCAAACTTGTGATAGAAGAAGAAATTGATGCATGTATGGGCTGATCTCAACATTCGTGCATTGGAACATTTATATAAGAGACATGTTAGCATGGGCATGTTTTGAAAAATATAAAATAACTTTTGTATATTGGGCAAGTTATGAGGGTGAACTGCATAAATATTAGTGTTTCTCTGGTCGTTATGGGATACGGACATTGTTATGGGCTTGTGAAAGGAGTTGGGACAAGGCACTTACTGTTTTTTCCCCTTTTTGGTGAGAAAGACGGATATTAGAAGTAGAAACTTAGAGGGCAAGCGATCCCCTGTGGCACATATTCAATCCTAAACCAAACTGCATCTAGAACAACAAAACCTGCCCATAAAACTGAAATACATTACATAGAAGCTGAGTCAATTGCGAATGAAAATTTAGATACCACCACATTCTATTTGCATGATAGAGAGAATGGCTTAACCGTAAATACCGATGAAATTGAACCCCACAATGATGTCCTAAAATTGTACTCTGTCCTACAAACCCTGCACTTCCTTGGTCTGCCCTTGCAAGTGCACAAGAATGATGTAGTATAGCGTTTGACAAGTCCAAGAATATCGTTCCCACGAGGATTCCAAATTAATTTAATATTCGAATACCTAAATTAAATCTAACTGATACGCAAATGAATTTATAGAGATTGTTGTTGTGATAGTTTATGAAACAAACAAGAAATTAATAAAAGCAATTAGAAAAAAAAAGGTTTAATTTTAAGGTTGAAAGACAATGATGAAGGTCTAGGGTTTCGGAATCAACCACAAGCAATCCAAGTTAGATTTCAATGCATTCAACAGATTCTTTCGATTCTTTAGATGATAATTCCCGTATCTAAGTCCTTTTCAGGCACTTAGACCATAGTTTTCCTTAAGTGTAAGATTCTTTTCTAGTTCAGACAAAGATCATATACCCAATCATGCAATCTATCCTGGTTAAGGCATAAATTTAACAAGTTGGATTCATTACGTTCTAGAAAACAAGGGAATCAAGCAAACCATTATTCTTCGTCAAGCAATAATGTAATTTACCACACCTAATCACAAGAAGCTAATTGAATTATATTGCTGGTTCTGCCTCAAATTCATCTTCCAATTTACTAGATGCAAAGCCCTAAGGTGATCAATCAAAGAACTTAAACAAATAGCAACAATTAAAATAGTGATTAAGCATTCATCTGAAAGAAACTTAGAATCCATTAAATAACATTAAAAATCATAACTATCCATGCTTGGGCGTCATCCTCGCCCTAGAGAATAATTTAGTTACGCATGTTCAAAGAAAACATAATTGAAAAACTAGAAAACATAAAATAAAACTTATGGATTGTGACGATGCTCGAGAACTTGATGATGGCAGCGGCTCTTTGACTCTCCTTCCAACTCCAGCATCCCCCAACTCTAATTTTCTGATCTTCTTTAAATAAGGAACAAATCCTCTTTTCACTTGGTAACTTTGCTTTCCTAGTTTGGCTCCAATTGACTTTAATGAGTTGGCATCCAAAATCCTACTAAATATAGGATCATACTTCAGAAAATTATCCCAAATCCTTGTAAATACTTTCCAAATGCAATTGACATAAATTGGACTCCAAAGATTAAACTAAAAAGGATTATTTTTGCAAAACCCGCAGAACACATTCTGCTCGAACTGTCTGTACTAAAACGGCCACAACTCTCTCCACACTTGTCCGAATCACGAACCATAAAATTCTACAGAAAGCTAACATCCGTATCTTTCCAGCGATATAAGGCTCAACATCTGGTTCGTTCCGAGGAAGTACAGTATATTCTGTAAAGTTGACTGATCTGCACAGGACATTCTTGCAAAACATCTTTTAATCCCAAAAAATGCTCCTTTTGCTTGCTTTTTCATCTTTACTCTTCAAACCTATTAAAACACAAAACTAAGTAAAAATGGACTAAACTCACTCAAGAACACAGCAAGAATCTAAGAGAAAGATAAGAAAAATATATGAAATAATGGTTATATCACCTCACTCCCCATAATTTTCAAAAATCCTTTTGTTTCTTTCCACCCAGGCAGCGGCCATCAAACAACAGTTCTACAACAGTTTTGCTCTTTTCCCCCCTCCAAAAATGCTAAATACTTTTTTCCACAAGAAAGAAATGCACAACTTTGGAATTACCTTCAACACATTAGCTTCCTAAGAAGTTTGTGCCAAAGTTTTAAGGTAACAGGCCAGTGAAGAAACTAGCTGTCTAAACTTTCAGCTTCCGTTTTACACATAATTTAGTTCTGAACAATTCTTTTGTCAGAAGTTGTAGGAATATGTTTGTTTTCTTCTAACCCATCAATGTTTTGTTTCAATTGTTACTATGTAGGCATGCCTCATTGCAGATATCGTGCAATATTTTGTTGATGCTAAGTTGGAATTTGATGCTTGCTACATCTATCAAGATGTAAATCGTGCAATTCAGCATGTTCACCGTAGTGGTGTGGCTCATAGAGGAATTCTTTCTGACCCCCATAAATATCTTGTAAAAAATGTAAGCCCTGCCACATTTTTTGAGTATATTCTATAACTTATATTGATATTTCTGGCTGTACATGTAGTCCAATTGTCTAGTTTGATCTCATTATTATTCTTGAGGTGATGGCTCATCCTTATGTGGGTTAATATTTATTAGGGTCAGCTGTTGCACTTTCTCAAGATGCTCAGGGAGAAGGGAAAGAAACTATTCCTGTTAACTAACTCTCCATATTACTTTGTGGATGGAGGAATGAGGTTTATGTTGGAGGTAAGCCAACTAACTGGGAATTCTACCATCACCACTTTTAACAGCTTCGGTCTCACAACTGAAGCCCCTTTCAGACCAATTGGAACGGTTTCGTTATTTGTGAAAAAGTGGATGCTAACTTAAGAGATGTTTTCTGTCCGTGAATGTTTTGGCTAACTTGCTATTGTTGTCATCTAGACTTAAGTTTATGGATTGGGTTTTAAGTTTCCTGAGTTGATTGTGACATTTATTTAGGATTCCACGGATTTCAGAGACTCCTGGAGGGAACTTTTTGATGTTGTGATTGCTGAAGCTAATAAGTCAGATTTCTACACATCTGAGCATCCCTTCCGGTTTGTATCTTCAACTTGCAAAATTATTCTTCTTTTCCTTAATTTTTTGCATTTGTGATAAGAGATTGGACAAGATGCTCTGTCTTGTTTCCTTGTCTTCAAACTGTTTTGAATGGTGTCTTTTTTTTTTTTTTTTTCTTAAATAAGTTTCATTCTCTTAATCACCCAAGAAATAAGATAAGTTGATATCTTGTATGGTATCTTGGCCTGCATCTTGATTTCTGGAACTTCCATGCAGTTGCTATGACGCAGAGAAGGACACTTTAGCTTTCACGAAGGTGGATGCATTTCTTCCTAATAAAATATATTACCATGGATGCCTTAAATCCTTCCTTCAAATTACTAAATGGAAGGGACCAGAGGTGCTTTAATTTCATATGATTTGTTTTCAAATTTATTTCATATAGCTCATACACATTTTGCATGTCATTGATCACCTACGCCCCTTTGGTAGGTGATTTACTTTGGAGATCACCTATTTAGCGACCTTAGGGGACCTGCAAAAGCTGGTTGGCGCACTGCTGCTATAATCCACGAACTAGAAGTATGTCTTTGTTATACTTATGAGTGTTGCATTATACTTCCAGAGTATTTCTTTTTGGTTAGTTCAAAGGTCCTTTGTGTTTTGCAGGATGAAATACTAATACAAAATGAGGATGCTTACCGCTTGGAACAGGTATTATTATGCAAAGTTATCATATTAATTTTTTTTTTTCTGTTGGTTGGTTTTGTTATAATTCATTTCTTCTTGATGTTGGCATGCATAAACTACTTAATGATTGTATACATTATCTTATCATCTTTAGAGTACTTTTGCCTAGAGTTCTTAATTATGTTAATTTTTACATAAGAACTTTCTTGGAAGTCTCTCTGTCTCTCTCTCTCTCTGTCTCTCTCTCTCTGTCTCTCTCTGTCTCTCTCTCTCTCTCTCTCTCACACATCAATTCAAAGGAGAATTCTCCTGTGAGGATAGTGGATTTTAACCATGGATTACAATGTGGATTCAGGATGATGGGTTCAACCTACATAGCACAATGGTTAAAATTCTCTATGCGCATAACTGAATTCCTACTTTTCAAATTTGTGATGTCTTTTTCATGATTCTGAAACTTCTTTCTGGGCGCAGGCAAAATTTCATATAGTACAAGATTTGCTTGGTAGATTGCATGCTACTGTAGCTAATAGCCAGAAAAGTGAAGCCTGCACATCACTGTTGGAGGAGTTAAATGACTGGAGGCACAAGTCAAGTCATAAGATGAAGAGAATGTTTAATAAGTCTTTTGGAGCCACCTTCCTTACTGATAGAGGTCAAGAATCTGCTTTCGCGTATCATATTCATCAATATGCAGACGTCTATACCAGTAAGCCAGAGAATTTTTTGCTCTATCCACCTGAAGCATGGCTTCATGTACCCTTTGATATTAAGATTATGCCACATCATGTGAAGGTATGTCTCACTCTGCTTATTTAAATAATATGTGGATAATAAACTACAGCATTTGTTATAAAATCATGCTCCTTGGTGTGAGATGCCTGTAGTAAGAATTGAGTAGATCTGATTCTTGAAAATTTCCTATGTCATTGCTCTTGTACCTTTGTCACATAACAAATGTTTTTAATTTTTTTTTTCTAATATTGATTTAATATCAAAGGAAAGGAAAGAAAGAAAAATTATATTCATTTAAAACAACCGAAGCCAATTCAATCTGTGCTAATCATAGAACTTGTATATCGTTATGATGCCCTTTTGTTGAGATTTTTGACATTTGTTCGTGGTAGGACCCACAGCAATTGGAAATTTTGAATTTGTGGTTTCAAGACTGATGGGAATTATAGGGAATCTGTCTTCGTTTCTTGTTGAACCTTTGCATATATTGATAAAGTGCCAGAGATAACAATCTCTTTGCACACATGCTTGCTGAACTTTCAAAGGCATGCCTCTTTCAAATTTTATTACCCACCATCCTGTTTCACATTGCCTATGTTTGCAATGTCTATTCTGTTTTTTGCCCTTTTTCGATTTCCAATTGTAGGAAATAATGTGCTGCAATGGCCATGCTTTTTGAAGCTCCTGCTTTTGGAGCTCCTGAGATTCTCAATTTCCTTGTGATGTAGTCACGGATACTGTGATAGAACTTTTCAGTTTCCTTATCCCAAGTATGTTCTCACATAAGACACCTAAACTTAAGATATCTGGCAATACTTCCAGTTATATAAAGTGGGATGGTCACTACATTTTAAACTGGTACGTGATCTTCGGAAGATGGACAAACAAGTTTGTATGAAGGCTTAGGGTTCTGATCCCTGCAATGAAGTAGACGAAATTTGTAGGAAGGGTGATTTGGGTTTGATTTCTTCAAAGGATTTGCATTTGATTTCTGGTTCTGGAAACGAGTGTTTGATTTTGGTGGGTTTGGTTGGAGTGACTTAGGTGGGTTTGAGTCTTTGATTTCTGTAAGCTGTTTGGGTTTCATTACTGGTTGTGGGTTGTTGGTATTTATGTGTTTCTTTGTACACTGACGGTCTGGATGAAGAAGGGGTGTGGGTTTTATTTGAGTTTGGGTACTTGTTTGTCCACCTTTTGAAGATCATGCACCAATTCGAAGTTTGACCGTACATTTTTTTTCGGGAGAAGAAGCAGAAGAAGATGAAGAACGTGGGTTGAGTTTTTCGATTTTGCTTTCTTAACCAGTCTGGTCGATGGAGTAGTGAATTTCAAGGTTTTGTTATGTACTTGACAATGAAATGTGATATGATTCCATCATTGTTTCTAAAGCCCCATTTGTGCTAAGCTATTAGATTAAAACCTTGTGATATATCTGCCCTCTGTATCCTGTGTGTTCTGACAGCACCCTCCTTTTTTCAGGTTTCGTCGACCTTGTTCGAAAATGAATAAATATTATCTCTCAATGTCGTCATGGATGGGTCATCACTTATCGTGCAGTTTCTGCTGTGTTCATCTCCCAACATGGCCAGTGCAGGTTTCATGCTCATCAGAAGTCAACATAGTATGCTCTGGTACTATACTTCAGACAGTTTTTAGGAACATTCTTTGTAACTTGTAAGCATATCAAGCTGCAAGTTCTTTCATTCTTTTAACTGGATACTGAAACCAAAATATTAGGTGCCGTTCGGTGATGTTTTGGGGCCGCATTTTTGTTTTGCGAGAACAAAAACAACACAGAAATGCATTTGGCAGGAGTTTCCCAAAACACGGAAAATGATATATTGAAAACGAGGTTAGTTGACATGGCTTTGCAAGTTGCCTCAAGCTTCTCAATGAAACTCTTTCCGATTAAGCGGTTCAAGCAGGTGACCAAGGTAAAGATGGTGCCAGAGGAGATTCCTGAGACAAAAGCTCCTTTAGATTTTAAAACCATGTACATAGGAAATTCCGATGTTACTACATCGGGGAGTGTTCGTATCCTCTGATTAGAACCGTTATACTTCACTGATATAAGCTGTAAGGCTAACAAGGATTTCCTTCTAAGTTTTCCTTATTCTCACAACTTTTTCTACAATTTATTTCCTTTGTCGAAATGAGAGGATCGATCCACACTCAAGAGAAATTGAGCATAAGACACATTCCAAGATTTTTCCGAGAGCGGAAAATAAGAAATCTGAGAATCAAGCTCGGCGAGTTGTCATACGGTTCGGTTCTCATCAGATAACTTGAGAAATCGCTTCTTATCTCTCGGTGGCATGTGTGGGATGGGTGATAAAGCAGTGCAGGAGCTCTAGAAAAGCGGGGCGACCAAAGCTTCTTTCGAAGATTGGGGGTGATTCCTACCAATTACGGATGGAAAAAACCATAAACAAGAGCAGGTGGGTCTTAAGCACGACAAAAGAACATACGAGGAGCAGGCATCTTTGGTCCCTCGAGGAAGAGGAGAAGGGTGGCGGCTAATCAAGGAGAATTTAGAGGCAATAGTAAATGGCACAAACAATGGTAATAGCGGGGCAAACAAAAGGTATTCTAGAAGGCGAAGTCTTAGAGGCAACACTTGGACTCACAACAAGACTTACAAGGAGGCGATTCAAGCTGTCAATCAAAGGAGAGAAAAGGATACAGCCGGGGGAAAAAGAAGAGGATGAATCAAAATGGAAGTACAGGTTGTAGTGCATGCGAAAGACAAGTGTACACGGACTTGGGAGGATATTCGTAAAGCTTTGAAAAATCAGCTCAATATGGGACGTGGCCCACTTGTTCCCGTATCAATGCAGCGGGGCTTTTTTGCTTGTGATGGTAAGGAGAGAGCGAAGATCGATAGAGCGGAAAATTAAAAATGGAGGGAGCAACAGGCGTCTTGCTATTTTGTTGGGAGAAAGGTTTGAAAGCTAATGAAACCAAAATAGTGAGTTCACGGCGGATGGATTGCAATCAAGGGACTCCCAATGCATTGGTGGTCAAAAAATACTTGACGCATCGGGGCCGCATGCGAAGTTGATTCAAATTGCGAGAGAATACTGAAGGCTCAACTACTTATTTGAAGCCAAAATCAAAGTAAGGAGAAATAGAATCGAATTTATTGCACGGGGCTACTAAAGATAATGAAGGAGATGAAATTTACTATGTGCACATTAGCGGTGTCACACACTGTCGAGGCCAACCCAGGATAGAGAGGACTTTGTCTATTAATCAAAAGGACCAGAACCAAGCAGGCACGAGGAAGCAAGGTCTCTCGATTGCCACCTGGAAGGTGTCGGAGAAACACGATGATGGCGGTTGGTCGGGAGGCTCACGATGAGATCGCGATCTCCCCAGTAGTCCCATCACGTGGATATGTGAAGTGGGGACGGGGAATATTGGAAGAAAACAAGAAAGAACACGGAAGAATGGAGGAAGCACTTTCGAATGTCGAGCGTGCATGTGGGTGCGAGCACTCTCTAAAGGAGAAGGGAATAAAAATTCTCATCGATTCCTTTTAATGAGCCATGAGAGATTTTCAACGGTTTTATGGGTTCCATGCGTAGTGGGCCTATTTTGCCAATTGTTAGATTTTAAAGAAAAATCATTTGTTGCCGAGGCCCAAGCCACACCCAAGTTCTAAGAGTGAGCCCGCTCCGACCCTCTCTGGAATCGCACAAGGACAATAAGCGCATCAAAAGCGAAGTCGAGGAGACAAAGACAACCTATACTTTCTGTCCGGTTGGGAGAGCGATGGGAGGCGGGAAGGAGCAAGCTAAGGAGGAAGCCACCCACACGAGGAAGATCGCTTTTTCAAGCCAAAATTGCCAAAAAGAACCATCAAGGCCCAGCAGGAAAGCGAGGACGCGTAGAGTTTGACTCAGGCTCATCCATACGCACGAGTCGGCGGATCGAGTATCCTCGAGAATCTGGTTTAAATCAGCGAGACTATCTCAATCAATTCTCAGCGGAGATTGGAGCCTTTTGTAGGAGAAGAGGGGGCTTTTCAATGAATTCTTTGCGAGATCCACACAGGCCTAGCCAAGGAAAGTGATACGAGATGACGATCGGCTAGATGATCTTGACCATTCACAGATTTTGGATAGTGAGAGAGAAGGCAGCCGAGAATTTGCTCGCGATGATAAACCAAGAGGTATTGTATTATACAAGAAAAGAAAAAAAAGCAGACAGAAGGGACGTGGGGAGGATCATTGCCTAAAGCTCGATGAACAAGATGGATATATCTTTGGTACCACTAAAGAAGAATCTAACAAATAGAAGGAGAAGCCAAAGTCGAGCGGTTCAAGGGGATTCGAGGATGGAGGGAAGCGGCAAAAAGGTAGAGAAAGGTCTTCTTCGGGGATTACCATTCCATTAATGAAGATAATAAGATTTGGAACACTAGAGGTTTGGGGAGTAAAAGGAAGAGGTTAGTGGTGAAAGATCAAATACGGAGACTCAAAGGCGACATCGTCATCCTCCTTGAAACCAAATTGGAAAGCGATAGATAGTCAAGCTGGTGGCTGGTGTGTAGGGGATCGATTTAAGAATGGAGGTTTTCACCCTCTCGAGGAAGGTCAGGGGCATCTTAGTTATGTGGAATTCTCGGTATGTTTTGGTTAACGACTCTCTACGATCGGTGAGTTCTCGATGTCTATCAGAATGCGTTGGATCTTGGAATGGAATGGTGGATGCTGTCGGTATCTCAGTCCACTATAAGCAAAGGGAAAGGATTAGATTTTGGGAAGAATTGGCGGACTGTATGAATCTTGTGGAGATAAGTGGTGCCTCGGAGCGATTTTAACGTTGTCCAGTCACCTAGCGGAAAAATCCAATGGAGGAAGAGTAACAAAAAGCATGTGTGATTTTAATGAGTTTATACAAGAAACCAGTTTACGAGGATCCAAATTTACTAAATGCCTCCTTCCTGGTCAATCTCGGAGACCAACGCGGTTTTACGGCGAAGGTTAGATCGTTTCCTTGTTTCGGCGGATGGGAAGAATGTTTCCCACCACCGTCCACAAGGCTCACCTAGAACCACATCGCGACCCTTTGTCAATCGGAGTTGGAAACTACTAAGGCTAAATGGGGTAGGCGCCATTATTCCGGTTTGAAAATATGTGGTTACGTCATCAGGACTCCAAGACATTGATAAAACTTTGGTGGAATGAAGAAATACACTCGGGTTGGGAAGGGTAATTTTAATTTCATGCGGCGTCTAAAAGCAGAGATGAAAAAGCTAAAAACCTGGAGCAAAGAGACCTTGAGGATGTGGAGGCGGCTAAAAGGAGGCCGAACATAGGCTGCGGTTTACGGACCAGGTGGAGGGTACTCAAGGGTTGAGTGACCTACTAAGGAGAGAGAGAAGACATCCTCCACAAGGTGGCTGATTTAGCACTAAAGGAGGAAATATTATGGAGGCAAAGGAGGTAAGTACAATGGGCTCGAGAGAGGCGGCAATACTAAATTCTTTCACAAAGTGGCAAAGCGGCATGCGAAAAAGAAATTATATTGACAAGTTAGAAAGTAAGGAGGTGGGAGTCTTAGAAAATGAAGAAGACATCGAAAGGAGGTGATCAAATTTTTAGAGGGCTTTTTAAGCGGCAATAAAAGAGCCCGGATAGGATTGAGGGATAAGCGGAGCCCAATTAGAGCTTGGGGCCTTGAGTGGCTAGAAAGACCTTTTGAGATGGAGGAGGAAGTTCGGAGCGGTTTTGTGATGGAAAAGACAAGTCCCGAGGGCAGGATGGGTATTCCATGTTTTTCTTCCAAAGTGCTGGCAGGAGATCGTTAAGCGAGGACCTCATGAGGTATTGGCAGAATTTTTCCTTCTTGGGGTAATCAATGGAGTCACAAATGAAACCTTCATATGCCTAATCCCCAGAAGTCTAATTCCTCAAGGTCTACGATTACGACCCAGATTAGCCTTACTACAAGCCTATATAAAGTCATTTCTAAAGTTCTAGCCTCAAGATTAAGAGAAGTTCTTGGCCAAACTATATACATGTCGCAAGGGGCATTTGTTAAAAATAGACGAGATCCTAGATGCGGTTAACGGTTGCAAGCGAAGTGGTAGAGGAAGCTAGGAAAAAAACAAGAGAGGGCTAGTCTTTAAAATCGATTTGAAAAGGCTTATGACCACGTCGAATGGAATTTTGTCGGAGTCTTTGAGCAGAAAAGGCTTGAACAAGGTGGAGAAGGTGGATCAAGTTTGCTTAGAATGCGTAAATGTGATGTGATGATTAACGGAAAACCAAGGGGAAGTTTAAAGCCTCTAGGGGGATAAGGCAAGGAGATCCACTATCATCGTTTCATTTACATTGGTCGGCTGATGTGTTAAGTAGGCTAGTAGAAAAAGCACAAGAATCCAATACATTGCAGGATTGTGGTCGGTCAAGATGGTGTAGAAGTATCACACTTACAATTTGCGGGACACTATTTTCTTTTGGATGACAAGGAGGAGTCTTGGACCAACTTGTTAGAAGTCTTTGAAGCTATTTTGCACAATCTCAGGTATGAAGATCAACAAAGAAAATTGCCCCGCATCAATTTCAGCCTTGATTCCTTAGATCACATGGCGACCACATGGGGATGCGAGGTTGGCGGTGGCCTATACGGTGTTGGGACTCAGCTCGGAGATAATCCAAAAACAACTTTGTTTACGGACTCGAGTCACTGGAAAAGGTGGAAAAAGACTCCAAAAATGGAAGAGGGCATGCCTATCTAAAGGAGAGGCTCACCTAATCCAAGCAGTGCTAAGTAGCATACCAATTTATTATATGTCTCTCTTCAAGGTGCCAAGCGGAGTGGCGGCCAGTGGAGCAAAAAATGCAGGAAATTTCTTGTGGGAAGGTCAGGGAGGAGGAGGAAGCTCACCTCGTAAAGCTGGAGAAGCAAGTCTCCAAATTGAAAGAAGAGGCGGTCTAGGAATCGGGTCGATAAGCGAAAGCTTGATGCATTGAGAGCAAAATGGGCTGTGGAGGTTCCCCTTGAAATAGAACTCTACGTGGCACAAGGTAATCAAAAGTAAATATGGCATTGATTCCAATGGGTGGGATTCAAAAAGATCCGTCACAATCTCTTGTAGGAATCCTTGGCGTGAAATCTCGAAGGAAGTACAACTCGTTCCTCCGGTGTGTTGACTTTTCCGTTGGTAATGGACAAAGAATAAGATTTTGGGAGGATCCTTGGAGAAAAGAGGGAGTTTTGATGAATATGTTTCCAAGACTTTTTCCTTATCCGGGAGGAAGAACATGTGCATTTCAGATTTTGTTTCCATCTATGAGGACCTCACAAGCTGGGATTTTAGGTTCGGAGAAATCTAAAAGGAGTAGAGATTGAGAGCGGTACAATTATTGGAAATTTTAGGTGAGGTTCGCCTTAATCAAGCTTGAGTGGATAAAAAGAATATGGGAGATCGAGGATCATGAGTTCGTTTTCTTGCAAGTCCCTCGAGATCTTTCATTCTTTCCAATGGAAGGAGGAAACTTTTGCACTTCGTCTCGAGTTTGGAAGGGCTCGTCCCCGAAAGTTAAGGTGTTACTGCGGACGATTACAATGGGAAGATCAATACATGCGACCTCATTCAAAGAAGGAATCGGCTGACGATGTGCTTATCCCGTCTTGGTGTGTCATGTGCAAAAAAGTTCAGAAAATATCGACCATTTATTCATTCATTGCCAAGTCTCACTAAATACATGGTGGAAACTCCTAAATGAATTAGGAATAACTTGGGTGATCCTAGAGAGCAGTGTCGACCTCCTTAGTATTAAATGGTCGGTCTTAGGGAAGAAGGAAAAGGGCACAAACTATTTGGAGATGTCTTATCAAGCTATATTACGGAATGTTTGGCTAGAAGCGGAGCAGAAGAATTTTCAAGATCACGAGGAGCAAATATCGAGAGCCTTTGGGACGAGAGTCAAATATTAGGGCTCTCTGTGGGAAGCCTGTTTGCGGCCAATTTGACGATTACCATTACTCTATTATCAAGAGAGATCTTAAGCGAGTTTTAAGATAACTTTTAGTGAAGTACCTCGGGCAATGTATTTTCTGTTTGCTTTCTTTATGTTGAATCCGGTCTGGGCATCCTTTTCCCCTTTACTGAAGTAGTTTTTAGTTCCATGCTTTCTTGTTCCCTCACGAGTGCGGTTTATTCCTAGCTGCTGTTTTTTTCTAGTTATTTAGTTTGTTTCGTTGTTTTGATCGAGGATGACTTATCCTCTTGATTATTAATACAACGATTTCTATTCAAAAAAAAAAAAAACGAGTTCTGATTTGTGCTTTAAGTTAGAAAACAAGAAAAAGATGTTTTCATCATTTTCACGGCAAAAGTGAAAACGCGGAAAACACGAGATACAGCTTGCCCTTTGTCCCTTCTGTGTCTATGGCTCTTCATTTATCAGCTGTTTAGTGAAACAATGCCCAACATAACTGATACGTCTTGCCCTCTTCTCTATGAATATCAAGATCTTCATTTATTTGTGTAAATTTCCACACATCCACTCTCTAAAATTCTAGTTGTTGATTTATCATGGGTATCAACTCACTTTGATCAGTATATTATTGGACTTATTTCCTTTGAGAGCTGGGATTTATTTTGCTCTATTGCATGATGAGCCAGAGAAGGTGGACAAGATGAAGTAATCGAGAGAGAGAGAGAGAGAGAGAGAGAGAGAGAGAGAGAGAAATTGGGAGTGGCGTTTCCTTTTTGTGCATTGCTCTCAGACTTTGTTGCTCTTAGATTCTAAGCATTTACACCAGGAAATGAGCTTTTACACGGCTTCTGATGATGGGTTGGGACGAAAGGACAATAAAGTCCTTGTCAAACTGATGGAAATGAAGGCAAATACAGTGACGAAATCGGGAAAATTGAAATCACGGTGACTAAAATTGAATTCAAGCCAAACCCCAATAACCAAAATTGTGATTAACCCTTTTAATTTCATGGAAGTATAGTATGATCCAAATTCTGAAATTATAGTATGCTTCTTTCAGGTTTCCTTCATTTATCACATATTAAATCTGGTAATATGTTGGTAATGTGTTGTTGGGGAGAGTTAAAATCCAGCTTTATTAATAACATGAACAAATAGCAGCACAAACGAATATTTTTTTACTGGTTGATTGTCGGTGACCAAAACTTACAAGACGAAATGCTTTTTCTGTTTAAGTAAAACCATTATTGTCCATTTTTTGGTTTCTTAATCAATCAGATTTCTAGATATTGCCTAGTGAGGAAAGTTTCCACACATGTTTGCTTGGCTTGAAATTGATGGCTCCTAGAAGGCTCTGCTTGACGGGAAAGACTTTCATGAAACGGGAATAGCACTATTTTGCTATATTCGGCCAATAACGAAATAACATGCATGTTAACACTTTCACGTGACATAGCATTATTAATTAAAGATAACAAAACAATGTTATCCCCGTTGCAACTCAGTTTTTCTCCAACTTAACATTCCTTTCACCAATTTATTTCTTATTGTTGTTAATATTATTAATATTATTATTTTTCTTCTACATGGTTCTAGATAACTTGAACGACTACACAACTGTCTTTCCAAAATGTTGAGTTACGTGCCCTATTTTATAACACAACCAGTCTTTTGGTACGTGTTCCCTTTTAAAACATAGAATAGAACCAGTCCTGTTGTTGCAAGCAGCTAATTTGTTGATGTGCGAATTCATGACAGTTTGAAAGGTCATTCATCAAAAATTCTTATTAGAGTCTTTGCATATGTAATTAATTTACTAATTGGTCAATACCTCAATGTAAATGTCAATACGGCTGATTCAGGATAATAGCTGGCTCCTTCCTGTAAGATTCATTTCTCCATTTAGACAAATTTAAGTTTTTCATTGTATGAAACTGTAATTTGCACATAAGTAAGAATGACTTCTTCGACAATTATGTCATGTTTGATGATTGAGATTGAATTGAATTATTAGGTAATTGGATTGGGAAGAATAAACACTACTCTTTTGATGCAATTTTTTTTTCTTATATGTGATTAAAGGGCTGGTTTAACTAGGCCTAAAAGTATTTATTAGGTTTTAGTAAAAGAAAGTAAAATTATTTAGAAAAAGGCCAAATGAGAATTTTTTTCTAAGGAAAAGGCCAATGAATTCAGTTGTTTTAGATTGAAACAAAACAACTGCATTTACCTTTTCCAAATTATAAAAGTTTTGATTGGCTAAAAACAAAACCTCCATAACTAAAGAATGCCATTACATGTCCTAGTAGGATTATAAATAATCCAATCACGTTGTTTTTAGGCCACTAAACATTTAACTATGATTATGAATTGCGTTATATGTTTAGGGTATGATTATAAATAATCCACCACCTCACCAAACAGTCCTAATGTTTTATGTTTCACAACACTCGGTGGAAATTCTGAAGAATTATATTTCCCTTGTTATTCTTTCGTGGAAATTCTTCTTAAGAATTATATTTCATTTGTCTTTCTTTCTCTTCTTTTTTTTTTAAAGAGTATTTTTCCTTGGTTACCCTAGCTAATTGCTACTGACTGGCAGCTGCCAAATCTCCTGTTCAATAATGAAAATGGCACCTTTGCCATTCAATTCAACCTACGAATCTCACAAGGTGCTAGCAACCTTCTCTTTTTTATCTTTTTCATTATCTTCATGACATGTGTTAGTTTCTACACTAAAAACAATGTCTAATGTATTAATGACATTGTTTTTAGTGTAGAAATTGACACATGTCATAAAGATAATGGAGAAAGTTCAAAAGAGAAGGTTAGAGAGAAGGTTGCTAGCATTTCTCATCCCGGCATGCCTGACTAGCAGCCTAAGCCTTGTGCTCATATATGACGTACCCTGCCTTGGTTGGTGACAAAACGGAAGCAAGCTAAAAAAAATCCAACGTATTTTGTGCATGCCACGTGGTCCACCTACATTGGATAGTTTTGGGGATCCAACACATCCCCTAAGTATCGGATTACGGCTCAAGCAAGCATATGCAGCGTTAGGAATTGGAGTTGTACAACAACTAAACACATGCATGCGACAGATTTTGAGCACTTGGGAAACCTACCCTTCTTCCTTATCACCTGAATTAATGGAAACCGCGAATTACTGTTTGCTTGAGGCCAATAACGGTGGTCCCTACCTTTAGAAATTCACTCGAGCTGGGTATGTTATTTTGGGCTGAATAAAAAAATTCAATTGAGCTATAGTCCATGAGGCAATGTTAGGGTCCGTCCCTAATCATGGACGTCAAATTGATGCTATGTAGGTGATTTTTCATCTCTCCTTATAGCTAGAAATTTAGGATTCCTATAAATTATATATTGTCCATATGGTAGGGGGCTCATGTTAATTCATGCGGCAATGATGACCACATAAAAATAAGGAGCATACGGCAAAGCTAAAAGGGTCTTGACAACATAAGATGGTGAGTAGATGGGAACGTGTAACAAACAGTTCACCAACCTCTTCCCCATTGATGCCTATCTATCTCACCTTGAATCTCTCTCACAACTTATATAAGAGCAGAGATGGTGTGGAAGCCACAACTTGAAACGAAAACAAAAACCGAAAGAGCGCCAATGGACAACGAAAAACCCGTCGTTTGTGTTCTTGATGCTTCAACCTACGTGGGCTTCTGGATTCTCAAAGGATTGCTTGGTAGAGGTTTCACAGTCCACGCAGCCATCCAGAAGAATGGTAAGCTTTTTCTTTCTTGAGGTTTAGGTTATATGAGAATCTGAGTTAATTGATATAGGGTTTGATGCAGGGGAAACAGAAATTCAGAAAATAATTAGGGAGATGGAGAAAGTAGAAGAGAGAATGGAAGTGTTTGTTGTGGATGTTTTGGATTACCATAGCATTCTTTTGGCTTTGAAGGGTTGCTCTGCTATGTTCTGCTGTTTAGACAGTTCAGATGGATATGATGTGAGTTGTAATTTTGGTGAAACTCATATTTATAAGTATTTTTTTTAAATTTACTTTGATTATACTAACTCCATTTTTATGGACTGGTTAGGAAAAAATGGTGGATTGGGAGGTGAGAGGAGCAATTAATGTTGTGGAAGCATGTGCTCAGACAGAGACTGTGGAGAAGATTGTGTTCACTTCTTCTTTGACTGCAGCAATTTGGAGAGAGAACATTTGTTCTGAGAAGGATGTGGATGAGAAATCATGGAGTGATCAGGAATTTTGCAGGAAATTGAAGGTTTTGGCCTATATCTTTATATTTATTTCTTTGTCTGGCTAGACATCACTTTTGGTTTTGATTGTTTATTTATTTTTATTAATGGCGGAGAAGAATTCGAACATGAATTTCTTTCAATATTGAGAAGAGAAATATCACTAGATAATAGCTAGTCGGTCACTTTTTAATTTTTGTTAAGAACAGGGCTAGATTGGCCATGGCTTGGTGGCCATAATCATATATTCAATAGGTTAGGATTTTTGGGTATTTTTGAAATATTTGAAGGATTGTTTTACCAATCTGTTATTATTATTATTATTTTTAAATGAGTGGAAAAAGTATGTAGGTTGGGTGAACAACATTCTTGCTGACATTGTGTATTTTCTTTTTGTTGATAGTTGTGGCATGCCCTGGCAAAGACACTCTCTGAACAGGCTGCTTGGGCTTTATCCATGGACCGGATGCTCAAGATGGTTTCCATAAACTCTGGACTTGTCCTTGGGCCTGGTGTCGCTCAACAAAACCCTCGGACAACTATGTCTTATCTTAATGGTAATTAATTAATAATTAACATCACTTAACACAACCGTTGTATTCGTAAGTTCGTAACACAATAATACTAGAGGCACCAACACTTATCTCAACCTCTTAATTCGCTTGAACCATGATTTCATGTTATAGGAGCGGCTCAAATGTACGAAAACGGGGTGCTTGCATTCGTCGACGTGAACTTTCTAGCCGATATTCATATTCGAGCTCTGGAGGATCAGTCCACATGCGGGAGGTACTTCTGCTTTAATAGAATTGTGAATACTGAGGATGAAGCTGTTAAGCTTGCCGAGAGCTTAAGCCCTTTGATATCATTGCCACCAAGGTATGAATAAGAACTATACTATCAAGTATTTGATCATGTAGGAGTAGGAACATAAGTAATTTTGATGGAGGCAAAATGACAACGTTTTGTGGTTGATTGGTGTCCTTTGTTGCATGCAGGTATGAATACCATGGGAGTGAGGTGCATACCGAGAGATTGAGGACCAAAAAGTTGAGCAAGTTGGTTGAGGGCGCTGCCTATTAGTACAAGATGACAGATTCTTTCATAAGTTTGTAATTTTCTTATTAAGATCAATAATTGTGCCAGAATGTTATGATGTGTAGAGTATTCGAAAAGAAATTAAGTGTTTTTTTTTAATAAGACTCAACATAAGTTTGTTTTATCACGTGACATAACCCGACGGCAAAATAGCAACTAATTCTTTTTCTTTGTTTTTTTGTTTTCTTTTTGGATTTTTCTTAGGAAGATTTACGATAATACATTAAACTCACACACACAACACGATATTAACTACATGTTAGACGTATGCCCTGAAAGCCAATCATTAGAAGAAATCTTTCATGAAAACTTCGTTTAAACCAACCATTTAAGTTAACACTTAAGTATTCCTCGTGTCAGGAGGTTTCTAAAAATCAATTTAATGAAAAATTAATTCACGTAAATAGATCAAGAAGGATAATTTTATTTATTTTTATGGGCTACCCGGTTACATAATAATTGCTTGTCAATCGAGGCAAAGATTTAAGCCCAATGCAAAACCGAATTAAAATTAAGAGTTTACTAAATGAAGAAGCCCAAATATATTAAAAAACAACTCTTGTCCAAATTCTTTGCGTTTTCGCTTTCACCACTTTAATCATAGGCACTGTCTCATCATCATCCCCAATACTGACACGTGCCCATACGTATAACCACGATTCCATAAATACAAAGCAAAGTTAACTATGACAGCTTATGAACACGTATCAAGATTGGGAATGGTGGTGAGACACCTATAAAGTGGAGAGCAAAAATACTCCCCAAATCTTTTCCTTATATAGCACAATTTGTACAAGTGGCATAAAATGATTGGACAAAAAACCACCACATGCCGCCTTTTTTATTTGGGTCGACTACTACTTCATGCCGCCTGCCTACATCCTGTAGCTACAAAGGCTCCTGCTTTTCGTCTATCACAGTTACTTCGTGCTCTCTCTCTATCTGAAAAGCTTGACCGGGGGCAACCGGAGATCGGAGACTCGCCGGAGAATAGGGTAAGACGAACAAAGAAGAAGAAGGTTTTTGTCAAGACTTTGAAGGGCACTAACTTGGAGAAAGAAGTGAAACCCGAAGAGACGATACAAAACATACATATACATATCCGTGAGTTTTCTAGATAGCTGTTCAAAATTGAATTGTTTTGAAGCTGTTTTGGTAATGATAATAGCTTCAATTTTGAGTAATTAGGGTTTTTTGGAGATTGAATGCGAATTAGGGCTTTTTCTTTGGTTTGGGTAATCGTAGTATTAGGTAAGTGTTTATGAATTTATGATGCATTATACGCTGAGCAACAAAATGAAGGAAGAAGAAGTGAATCGATGCCAGATACAGGAATGGTATCCTAAATTCAAATCTCTGTCTATCAAAACTCGGATTCATGAACTTCCAGAATCCTTTGTCCAATACCTGCTAGATGATTCGGGGCCCTTCCTTCTCCCTGTTTCAATCTCAAATGAAGATGCTTTTCCCAATAGAATTCATAATCCAGAGGAGGAAGATGACTATCAAG
Source organism: Prunus padus (assembly GCA_024362665.1). Taxonomy (NCBI): domain Eukaryota; kingdom Viridiplantae; phylum Streptophyta; class Magnoliopsida; order Rosales; family Rosaceae; genus Prunus; species Prunus padus. The sequence continues at coordinate 8,818,233 of JANFAM010000020.1, forward strand.
TGTCAGAAGGGTCTGATGATGACGAGTCAGAGCAACCTCCATTGCCACCTTCTTTCCCTGAGCTTGAGTTGCAGGTCAAGGAATCAATTGAATCACTTGGAGGTTCTGTGTTCCCTAAGCTCAACTGGAGTGCACCAAAAGACTCTTCTTGGATCAGCACAACTGGGACACTCAAATGCTCTTCGTTCAGTGAGATTGCCCTCTTGCTACGCTCATCCGATTCATTGATCCATGACTTGTGTCATGCCTACGATTCGTGCTGTGACAAAACCTCATCAAGACCTAAGAGTTTTTTCCTTGCACTTCGTAAATGGTACCAGTCCCTTAAGCCAGAGATGGAGTTGCGTTGCTTCGTACGAAATCAGAATTTGGTTGGAATTTCCCAACGTGAGGTCACTACTTTTTACCCTGCTCTGCTTGAAAAGAAAGACAGTCTTCGAGTGTTGATCGAAGATTTTTTCGTGGAAAATTTGATGTCGAGATTTGAATCGGAAAACTACACCTTCGATGTCTATGTGACAGAGGATAACCGGGTTAAGGTTTTGGATTTTAACCCGTGGGGTGCATTTACCCTGCCTCTCATGTTTTCATGGGAGGAATTGGATCAGAATTGCAGTGAACTAGGGGATGATGGTGTGGACTTCAGAATTGTGGAGGGTCAGTGTGCTGTTAGGCCAGGTCTGAAGACTGCAGTGCCATATGATTATTTGGACACTAGCCCCGGGAGCGGCTGGGACCAGTTTATGAGAAATGCCGATGAAGAGCTACAGCAGCAAACTAGAAATGCTCAAGCAGGTGCTTAAGGTCATCATTGTTTCAAAATCTTTGAGGTGAAATTTGAAAGTAACCGTTTCACCTATCACTTGTACTTGTCAGGTTAAATATGGAGCATGTATATTCCATCTTAGGCCATGTCTAGGAAGAAACAAAGTTTTGCATTTCAATATCTGATTATGATTTGTTAAAAAGAAAAGCCGACTGCTAGAATTGAATTTCACTCTGGATTCTGTCAATTTCCTTTGAATTTCGATTGTGTTTTGATGGCTCCTTGCTTCCTCTGCCTTCTCCTGATCTACAATGCCTGCTTATGTTAGCCCAGATTCTTATTAGTTTCAAATACCTTTGATCCTTTATCTGGCCTCACTTTCTTTATTCTAGCCAAATCTTACTGTTTGAAATGCTGAGCTGAGCAGTTAGGAAAGAACATGCTCCTAAATGATTGTGGCAGCAATGCAGATGTTGAGATGGATATTAGACCGGCCATACCAGATGAGCTTGGACAAAATTTTCAGCAGTTGGATTGGAAATGTTCATAAAATAATGGTAGGATTTGCATATGTTCATGCTTCCCTTCCCATCCTTTGTGACTCATCACAGTCAACAATTCCTCTCTAATCTCTATCTTCCTTTTTTTAAAATTAAAATATGAAAGCAATGGTTTTTTAATCATTAGCAGATTATGATCCTCTGAGTCCTTTGCTTTCCGCTAACTATGGCATTTTTAATCCTTGTTTTAACAGTAATTTAAACATAAGGATTGGTATTAAGCACCGACACAACAATCATTAATGTCAAATAAGGGCACTGCATATTGATGAAACATATCCAAAGATTCTTCAAACTGTTCATCTAAGTACCCCTTTCAAAAAAATCATAATTAGCAAGTCTTGATAAACTTGTTAATGCAAATACCTAAGTTTGTTTGCTTTGATCAATTGTTAATGAAGATATCTAAATTTGTTTGCTTTCGACTAGGTTCCTTCAAGCCACTTGGTTATGGCTGGCTATGGCCGGAGGAGGCCCTACATAATATTAGAAGATTCGGTGTGTATGCTTAGAATACAAGGGTTACAAGTTCTTTCTAACACCTAAATATGCTTCTGATTGCGTTTGGCAGAAAAACTTATAAGTGCTTTTGGGTCATAGAAGCGCTTTCTGAAGAAGTAGGAAGCACCTTCAACGTATTTATAATAAAAGCACTTATGAGCAAAAGTGCTTCCTAGAGAAGCAGTCCCAAACGAGCCCTAAATGTCAACCATCAAAGCTGATCAAATACTTACAGTATGGCTGCTAATTAAACTACCTTCTGTTCATACCATCATCAATGATCAATCCGCATGTGTTACGCTCGTTTATTCTTGTTAAACTTTGAATCTAAATTATAAATTAGGCGAATCACTTTTGTGAAACTGTTGTAAACTTAAACCATTGACTAAGCAATTATTGCATGAACGTGTGATTGATATTCACAACCTAAGCAACACAAACATTTATTCTTTGGGCAAGAAAATATTATCCGTGCCTATAGAATTCAACTTTTTTTTTCTTTCTCAATTCTAATTTTGTGTCTCACTTTCGTACCTAAACTTTCCATTAACGGCTGATGTCACGTAGACCACTCATATTATGCCACATGGTCTAATAGATAATAATAAATTATTACAAAAATTATTTAAATTTAAAAAAAGTGATGAATTCTCCAATTACACGTATATATGTTGTTTCAACACTACTAAATTTTTTATTTTTTTAATTTATCAACGGAAACTAGAGTTTTGAATTTGAACCTCTTCCATTATTAAGATGAGAAATATCACAAACTTAAGAGCTAGCTAATTTAGAGCATCCACAATCATGCTCTCTATTTTTTAGTTAAAATTGAGTTAAAAACATATAAAAGCTATTTTAGGAGCTATTTATAAAATTTAAACTCCAATCATACTCTCTAGTTTAGGGAGTCATAAATGCTATAACTCTTTTTAATTGGTCAATCTCTATTAAAAAATAACATAAAAAATAGTTAGTATTAATTAAAGGTTTAAAATACTTATAAAATAAAACAGCATTAAATTATAGGGAGCCACTAGGAGTGCTTTCTCTTTTCTCATATTTAGGAGCTCCTAGAGGTCTCCCTATTTTAGGAGGTGAATAAGGAGCATGGTTGGAGTTCTATTTTCCAATTCCTCCATAAAATTTGTCTAAGGAGGTGGTTTAGAAAGCTAATTATGAATGCTCTTTTGCCCTCCAACTAAATAATATTTTCCAAATTTATTGATTTATTCTTATTTGATTAGTGTTTTGATAGGGTGATCTTTGAATGATAATCTTAAAAATAAACCGGTTTATTTGTGAAGTGGACAGCTTTTATAAGCCTTAGAGCATCTCCAATAAAGTGGTAGAAAAAGACTCTTCAAATTGAGGATTGTTGACCTACTGGCAATTTGAAGAGCCTTATTTATTACTTTAATATTTTGTGCCTTCATCTCTTCAATTCAATTAATACAATATTTGACTTAAAACAATAATAATTAATAACATTCTTTGTTTTAAAAGATAACATTATGTAAAATAATTAATATTTTAAAATTAATATACATCAAACCCATCAACCAAAAATGATTTTGATTCTCCAAAACAAAATAAATGTTTTTCAAGAGAGAGAATGAGGTTGCAGATTTGAAGAGAGAATGCATGACTGATTTGATGAGGCCAAGAGGTCATTGGAGGAAATTTTCTAATGCGCTCACCTATTCGAAAGATCCCAAAGAAGATCGTGAGACGCCTTAATGCTAGAAGTTATTCGACACAAATATTTAACTTGGTTACTTCAAATTTGATTAATAGTAAAGTTATTCTGATAAAAATAATTAAGTGTAGACGTCCGTGTGTCATACTTTGGACTGATTCACTTCAGCCGAGCAACATGAAGTAATCTACAATCTTAATTATATTTTGTTGCTTTTACACCAAGAATAAAAACCGAGATTTAAAAAACTGTAAAAATTAAGATTCTACTATTTTTTTTTTGTGAATGAACTATTCTGGTTAATTCAACAAGCACAATTTCCGGGTGCCGGAATCTCGGCGATGATCCGGACCAAGGGCTAGGCCGGCACGGGAAACATCATCGAGGCGGTGAGGCACGTGCGGTCCGTGATGGGGGACATTAGGGTTTTGCGGAACATGGATGACGAGGTGTTCACCTTTGCGAAGAAGATCGCGGCGCCGTACGATCTGGTTATGCAGACGAAGCAGCTGGGAAGGCTGCCCGTGGTGCACTACGTGTGAAAACAAGTATAGCCGAGCGGCCATACTATTTTTTTAAAAACAGTAGTAAAGCCGGTCGGCTATATTATTTTTATATAAAAAAATCCCAAGTATAGCCGGGCGGCTATACTATTTTTAAAAAAATTACAGTCGTAAAGCCGGGCGGCTATACTATTTAAAAAACTTCCCGAGTATAGCCGAACGGCTATACTATAGGGAAAAAAGGGAAGATAAGTATAGCCGGCCGGCTATACTATTTTTAAAAATAAAAAATTCCCGGTATAGCCGCTCGGCTATAATATTCTGAAACGTGTCAAAATAAGTATAGCCGCTCGGCTATACTATTTTAAAAAATAAAACTTTTCTGAGTATAGCCGCGCGGCTATACCATGTATAACGAGCAAAAACGAAAAGAAACAAAACGAGCCAATTGGCAGGGGCTAGCGGAACTAGAAGGTGCTTTCTGGAAACACGGAGTGTAAAGTCATCTGACTCATTTTCGTATATAAAATTTCCAAAAGAAAAGCTATCGTCGCAGCCAAAATCCGTCACCTTTTCCCGTTTCTGTTGCTCTTCGTGGAAGAAATCAATTTCCTGACAAAGCGATGCTGATCGAAGAAGAACAGACTGAAAAGCATAGCGATTTGAATCCCCCGAAACCCTCGTCTTCCACCAACAGAAATGCCTTCGATGGCTTCGAAACTGCCAGCGACGGCGAACTCGGATCCAACGGTAGCGACAACGACGACGAAACCCAACAACAAGAGGAACAGCAAAGTCTCTCTCAGGCTGACGACGTCGCATTGAAACAGGTATTTTCTTTGGAATGCTATCTTTCTGCTAATTTGTAATCGAAATTTGAATCAATTGTTTATTGTTACTTGAAGAGCTGATCGGTGAGTTCAATTTTGCACAAATTTTGAAAAATGAATTTTTTTTCTGGAATCTGAAATCTTACTGTGAATTGCTTACAATAAAACCCAATTAGGTTTTTTCTCTCTTTGTATATGCAGTGTTTCCTATGTGATCGGTAATGTGGTTTTATAGCTACGATTCTCATGTTCCTGTTAAAATAAATTTGATTGAGTTGTTCTGGTTGCATCTGAAGCAGAAAGCGTTTGAACAAGCAAATGATGTGAAAATGGAAGGCAATAGACTGTTTGGCAGTGGGCAATATGAAGAGGCATTGTCACAGTATGAGCTTGCTTTACACCTTGCGCCTGACATGCCATCATCTGTGGAATTACGCTCAATATGTCATGCAAACAGTGCAATATGTTTTTCGAAATTGGTATGTTATGTGGTTAAAATCTGTGGAAATATCCTGAAAATTTTCATTGTTTTTCTTGATTTTCACATTCTATGTTGATAAATTGATGTTGACATAATAATACACATGCCTAATACATTCATATTTTGTTGGCACAAGTTCAAGTTTTTCTGTTGTTTTTCTATTTTTTAGAAAATGCTTGATGGTTCCACTTCATGTTAGACAGAGTTGCATGCACTGATGCATGCTTCATGTACTTTTAGAGTTTGTTTAATCGGCCTACAATTTTTCTGGCCTCTAATGCCCTTTTGATGTCCACATATTGGACAAGCTATGACACCAAATATGTAGAAAAATTTATTTTTATATACTTGACATGATGTTGCTTTTACTATTTCAAAGTGGGTGCTATTTGCCTTCCCAACCTTATTTTCTTGGTAGTCTTTGTTTGAGCATGCAAGTTGTTCTGGTAAAAGTATGTGACTTCAAGTGATTCATAGATTGGTCTAATGAGCGAGGATGTGATAAATTTCCTTCATCATTTGACTTGATATTTTTATTAATCTTTGAATTTGAAATGGATGATAGATATGTTTCAGCGAAAATAGCTATTTTTTGCTCTAAATAAAATGAAATTGGATTTATTAGGGGACTTTCTAAGGATGATTAATTTTTAGGATTAAGATTTATTGTGAAAGGCAACAAATTCTAATATTGAAGGTTATAAATGATGACAGTGGTTACCAAATCGTATGATCACATGTCTTCCTATGTCCAGACTGAGTAGAACTGCTGATATTTATTGTAAGAAGCTGTTCACTTTTAGTTTTTCCCCTGTTTACTTGTCTTGTTATGTGGTTTTAAAAGGCTTCTTATTCTTTTCATTATAACTCCAGTACACCAGTAACTTCTTGATTATGCATTCTTAATACTAAATTTTATCAATCTTGGAATCTTAATATCACAGGGAAAATATGAGGATGCAATCAAGGAATGCACAAAAGCGCTAGAACTAAATCCTTCATATATGAAAGCTCTGCTTAGAAGAGCAGAAGCACATGAAAAACTAGAGCATTTCGAAGAGGCTATTGCTGGTAAGGTTGGATTTAATACAACTTTTTAATTTTAACCATTGTACTGCAGTCTAAGGTGATATCTTTCATCAGTTCATCGTTCAATTTCCCCTGGACAGTACTCCACTATTCTTGACCCTTTTTCAGCTCACTAGAACCAACTTCTGTCCTCCCATGTATGTGGGTTTGTAGTTCTATACTCATATGTATTGCTAAATTTTTGTTTTTACTTTGCAGATATGAAAAAAATCTTGGAACTCGATCCCTCAAATGACCAAGCCAAGAAGACCATTCGTCGCCTGGGGCCGCTGGCTGAAGAAAAGAGAGAAAAGATGAAAGAGGAGATGATTGGTTAGTTTCTTTTTCTTTTTCTTTTGGTAAAATAGATGATTGGTAAGTTGGATAAATTATTTTGTTGTGCATTTATATTGTTTATAGTTTCATGGTTTATGGTTTTATATTCTTTTTCTTGTGGCCACTTGATCTAATTGTTCCCAACAGCTGTATGTACCATGAGCAATGCCCAAAAAAAATATAAAAAATAAAAACCCAATCCATGTCTTAGATAGACCACCCTTCTAGCCTTCACATGACTTCTTTCCTCTAGTTATAAACGAAGAACAAAGGACAGGGCAATGAGACTGTATTATGGGGGCAACTAGGCAAGGCGTTTATGCGAAGTCAATTAATTACTTTCCCAAAGACCAGTGTAACTATTTGTTTCTGACTTTGTGACATAATGCAAGACTAACATATGAAATAAAGAAAACAAATCCTGAAATCAGCCTTTTGATTAAATTTTTAATGTCATATGATCTTTGCTTATGGAACACTAACCTTTCTCTGGAACTTGTTCATAATTTCTGAAAGACGTTGCTGTTGAAGGAGCGTTCCAGCAAATATTTTATACTAGTGAATGATGTCAACTTAATAATAATAGGAGCATGTAGATCATAATTCTTCTATCTCATGTCTGCGACAGTTCTTCACATATTCAGTGTTTTCTGGTGATAGTCGATATGATGTTTCTAAATTGCTATGCCAGAGACTGGTATATGTTGCATGTTTGTGGCATACTTCACTGTTAAGTTTTAGACTTGGCTGTTAGCTGGCATATTGTCCTCTGTGTATAATTGTGTACTTTCCTCAGTTTCACTACAATTTAATGTTTCTCAAAAGGAAAACACATCTGTTGTAGACTAAGCATTTGAAATTTTTGTATGTGAGCAGGGAAGCTGAAAGATATGGGTAACTCTTTGTTGGGCCGTTTTGGAATGAGCGTGGACAACTTCAAATCTGTTAAAGATCCAAACACTGGCTCTTATTCTATTTCATTCCAACGTTAGTGTGGTTGTGGTCATATTCTACAACAATGTGGGAAGAATCAGGGTGGTGATCTGAAGGAGTATGGGCTTTGTCATGTATGCATGCAGGATTGGTAATTACAAGTAAATGCAGAGTTGATAAAATCATTTGTGGATAGTATGTATTGATATGATGAATTTTAAGATATTAGGGTTTCTACATATGAATGGAACTATTACTTGATGAATGTTCATTTCATTTGAGCTCTCTTGTGTTTGTTTTGTGGGGTCCTTCTGCATAATTGTTAGGCCTAGTTTGGTAACACATTGCTTTTAAAATAAACAGATTCTATCCGAAAATTTTAAATTTTATGTGTTTGGTAAAACATGGGTATGCTGCTTTTCCCCCAAAATTAATGGTCAGGAACAGCAGTTTTTAGAAGCATCAGCTGCTTTTAAAACTGCTGGCTTAAGAAGCAGGCGGTACCATTTAGTTAACTTTTTAGATTAACCATATTGTCCTTATCTATTACATGTTTTATTCTCTTTTTTCACTATCGGAATAAAAACCTCAGATCTCCCCATCTCCATCTCCACACTCTACCCATATTGTCCTTATTTGTTACATGGGTATTGGAAGCTTCCTGACTTCTAGAGGAAGAGAAAAGTTGTCTCATCCTCCAAATCACTTGCTTGGGCTCTCTAAAGCTGCTCTCTACTCTCTCAGCTACAGGTATCTTCCCCTGTCTCTTTGGTTGAAACTGCTCCATACTCTCAAACTCAAATGTCATGTTTTTCCACATACTTTTTTCTTTCTTTTTTAAAGTTAGGGCTTCTGTGTAAAACTTTTCCCTCTTTACATTTTGAACTCTTGCATCATTTAGGTGTTTGGGTATAATGTTTTGGGTTAGGCTGATTCTTTGCAATCTTGTCTTTGTAATCTAGTGCTTTAGTTTAGGAATTCTTTGTAAATATGCAGACCTGACACATTTGACCCATAAGAAATAAAAAGGAAACAGAAATTGAGAAACATGTTAAAAAGAAATTAGGTACTAGTTGTTAAAACAAATTGTTGAAAGAAATTGAGAAACATGTGTTGAAGTTAGTTTTAAAAGATCTAAATAGAAAACTGTACAAGTTGGAAGCCTTATTTAATTGTGGGATGGTTTTTCTTTTTCAAATATCTTGGTTGTCAAACTTCTAATTAGGCTTTATTTTGTTAGTTGTAGATTTGCAAAACCTGGTTGTATGACATTGTGTTTAAGTATGCTCTTCACCAATTCATGGGTCTTTCTTGATTTTTAGATTTCTGCTTATTTGTCTTTTGGTTTCAATGTGTTCTGCTTATTTGACTTTGAGAATTCCCGGGCTCATGTGTACTGGTTTCGATGATAGAGCATAATATAGGTTGCTGGGAATTGGGAATATTGATAGCTAATTTCAACATATATGTGCTGCATTATCACTTTTGATGCAAATAAGAGTATCTGTCAACTTCTGCAAATAGAAGAGAAAAAAAGGGGTTATCTTGCAGGTTTTTTTTCTTTCCTTTTCCCATTTGATAATATGCTTATCCTATACGAGCAAGACATTCTGTTTAAGTTCGGAACTTTGCTCATTTGTTCTGAATATCATACTCACGCAACAAATGTTTCAACTTCCAGTTAGCCCACCAAAACTTTGTATAAGTGATAAGCATTAGATAAGATCATTACCTTATCATCAGCATTTATTCTTTTGAAAATATGTGCTATAAGATCAGTATTGAGCAAAATTTATAAGAAGACAGAGTAGGAGCATGTCGTTATTAGCATATGGATGTTTATATGTTTATTATTTGGACTGTTTGGATTGTTTGCTATTTTCCATTTCTCATATCTAAGCCTTATTTCTTTAGTAAGGATGGAAAAAGAATGTGGGAAGTTCATCAAAAGCGAGATGGAGAGGGAGGTTGATGTAAGAAAACATCACCGTAGTCTTCATTATCATGGAGCACAAGAGAGATGGAAGCATTGAGAAATACCACAAGATTAACGAATGCATCTAATTATACAATTTTGTGTGGTAGAGATCTATTTAAACATTTTGATATTGAACACTTTTTGTATATTTGTTATGAGATAGGAGAAGGCAAAGGTACATTTTCAGGGTAGGTACCGTAAGCATCTATCAAGGATGTTGTACTATTGAACCATATCATGACATTTTTACGATTGAAATAACAATATTTTGAAGTATTTTGTCACAATAATCATTTTGAACTTGTGGTATAAATGTACTTACTCTTTTTCACTGCCGGTTTCTCGATTGCAGTTTGTTTATGGGTTCTTTAGATTACAATATATATAGAATTTTTCTATGTTAAATATGTTCTTATTATAACAAAAATGCACGAAACTCTGGCTACAAAATGGCACAAGCCTTCAGGTTTTCAGTAATTACAAATATGTAACAAGTATCACTTCCTTACACACATATATCTCAAATCCATTAAAAATACCAAACAATTAGTCAAGATATATGAATGAAATATTGCACAAGATTTTGATTCCATACCCCCAAAGCAAAGTTGACTTTTAAGTTTGCCAAAACTATAATATTACAATTAATTCACCACCAAAGTGGATTAACAGAAACTTCATTTACAAATAATGTTATACATGGATGGGAGAATTGTATATCCAAGCAATCAAAACTCAAAAGCCCTAAACCCTAACCAAGATTCGAACGTGTACCTCTTATGCTAGCTAGTTTTTTTTTTTTTTTTTTTGGGTCAAACGATGAGAGATTTTATTGAAAACGAATAGTAAGGTTTACATCTTTAGCTAGAGTATCAAAAAGCCAATCGGTGCCAACGTCATCCTATCAGTGAGTACCCCCTGCTCGAGATACGAAGGATGCAACCAAGTGTGCCGCTTCATTGCATTGCCGCGGTGCGAAAGAAGCTGGGGATGATATCAGATATATTCAAGATATATATATATATATATATATATATATATTTTGAAAGCGAGTTATTGTAGATTGTAAATTCTTTGTAGTGAAGAAGTGTGTAAGTTTTTACCATTCCCAAGTGGAGATTTCTACAGTCACTTGCTTATATCCTTTAACCTTCTCTTTCACTTTATCTACAAAGTATCCAGAATCTTTCCACAACCTATCCATAATCCACATGCAATGTATATTTCAGTGACCATATAGTCAAAACCGACGACTTGGGTCCGCTCCTAAATTAATATCAGTAGCCTTTAACGTCAGCCATATATATATTAGAAAAGTTGATATAGGTCCAAATTCTCATCTAGGAGTTGGGTTTAATCCGGTTGGTGATTTCTGAAGTCTTCGACTTTTGTCGTACATGGGATTACATTCCTTTTTAATATTGTCCGATGTAATCTTTTTATTTTATATATTTAAAATCATTTTGTGTTCCAATATTACCCATTATCTTAGATTACTTACCTTAATGAGATAATTAGCCAATATTATATTTCTTTCCTTATCCAATTTACCCTTGAGCACATAAAACGTAAGGAATAATGAAGTTATTAATTGCAGCAAATTTTATATGGTGGTTTTATAATAAATTACTAAATTTATGACAAGTAAAGCACCTAATTAGGAAGACTTTTTTTTTTTTTTTTAAATGTTGGACATTGACATAAGAAAGAAATATATATCGAACAAAAAAGCATTGATCTGTTCTTTGTCTCGAGCAGTACTGGAAGAAAGCAAGAAAAGAAGGATGGCTACGGAGTTTCTTACCTTTGGTGCCCAGGAATTACTGAAGAAACTGGCTTTGCTTGGCGGTCAAGAATTCGGTCCTGTACGAGGATCCGAACGAGAGCTAGAAGCCCTGCGTGAATCATTGGCAATGACTCAAGCTATACTATTTCTTTATAAAAAAAAAAGCGAGTATAGCCGTGCGGCTATACTGTATCTTTAAGAAAATTAGCAAAAATGGGTATAGCCTTCCAGCTATACTATTTCTTTAAAAAAATTGTAAAAAGCGAGTATTTGATTCAAATAAAATTAAAAAATGAGTATAGCGGCAGCTATACTATTTCTTCAAATTTTTTTTGAGAAAAAGCGAGTATAGCCACACGGCTATACGCTTTCTTTAAAAAAATTATTAAAAAAATGAGTATAGCCGGCAACTATAATATTAAATAAAACAAAATTATGAAATAGGACCCTCCTAGTTGCATTAGTTCATATTTTATACTAGGGGTGGGCTCGGTTTGGGTTGATTCGGTTTTGGGCTCAACCCGGAACCGAACCATAAGTCTTCGGTTTGGCTATTTTGGAAACCGGAACCAAACTATAATTGATGAAAACCGATCACTTCGGTTAACCGGATTGGTGGTTTGGTTTGGTTCGGTTTCGGTTTTTGGCTTTCTAGAGAGAGAGAGAGAGAGAGAAGAAGAAGAAGAAGAAGAAGAAGAAGAAGAAGAAGAAGAAGAAGAAGAAGAAAGAGAGGGAGAGATGGAGAAGAAGAAGAAGAAGAGAAAAAGAAAAGGGAAAAAACGATGTATTATATATATAAAGTATAAACTATGTATTTTATATATATATAAATTTCTTTAAACTATGTATTATATATATATATATAAACTTCTTAAAACTATGTATTATATATATATATATATATATATATTTTATTATAATATTATATATAATATTCTTTTAATATCATAGGTTTGGTTTGGTTAAACCGTGGTTTTGGATATTGCAAACCATAAACCGAACCATAAGTCTCGGTTTGGTTTGGGTTCAAACCGATAATAAAAAAATTGAAAAAAAACCAAACCAAACCGACCCGATCCGATCGGTTTAGTTTGGGCGAGTTGGCTGGGTTTCGAGTTCAAATTCCCAGCCCTACTTTATACATATTAATTTGGTATTATGTATGTGTATAATTCGTGAAGTTTTGTTGTATTATTGAAAATTTTATAAAAAAATACGTGTATTAAACAAAAAATAAATATGTATAAGTTTAATATGAGTATAGCCGCGCGGCTATACTATTTCTTTTAAAGAAATAAGAAAAAACTCAGTATAGCCGGGCGGCTATACTATTTCTTAAAAAATTGAAAAAATAGATTATAGCTTTAAAATTTTTTAAAAAGAGTATAGCCGTGCGGCTATACTATATGTTTAAAGAAAATTTTAAAAATGAGTATAGCCGTGCGGCTATACTATTTCTTTTCGTGATCCAACACCACACCATGTAGGTTTTTTTTGTACGACATATGGGCAAAAATTCACTTGGAGGAGCTCACAGGCACATCCATTGTAGCCATTCGGATGCAGCAAAATAGGGAACCTTGAAGGGGTACCACAAAATCTTCCCCGGACCCCGGTCAGAAAATGCATTAGATATTTACCTAAAGAGGTAGGTCCTTGACCAGGTCTTACGTTAGCCCCAAGACATTAGTCTCTAACCAAAAAAGTCTCTCCAAAAGCTAGAGATAGATTCTATGGATAGCAGCAAACTAATGGAAAATATAAGCAAGAAGCTCACAACTCTTACTTCTCTCACAATAGAGAATGTGAAGGGGCTTCCTTCTCTGCCAGAAGTGATGTTAAAAAACAACCAGAACCTTGCAAATTTGGAAATAAGAGATGCTAAGAAGTTAAGTTGTATTGCTCCCCATGTATTTGGTTGTTGCGCATCTCTTGAGTCTCTGTGTGTTTCTTAGTGTCATAATATTAGGAGTTTGCCTGATGGGCTGCACTCTCTCTCTTAAGGATTTGATTGTAGACAACTGCCTTAGACTGGAGTTCATTCCAGTCACACATGCTCTTACGTCTCTCCTGATAAGTTGTCTGTAATGTATTGCAGGGGTCTAAAGTCAGTTCCAACTTTACGTGGCTTCGCATCCCTTCGTCAACTGGAAATCGAGGCCCTTTATGGGACAAGTCCACTGATTGTCCTAGAGTCCTGTACCTCGCTTCATTCACTGCGTATCTATGGTTGTGAACGCTTGACGCATTTACCAGATGGGCTAATAAATTCTTGTCTCTCTTGAGGAATTGACAATAAGCATGTGTCCTAGTCTACAAACTATTCCGAGCTTAGACAACCTCGCACACCTCCGTGAGTTGAAGATATCATTTTGTGCTGGATTGAAAAGTCTACCCCGTGGATTAGCATCCCACTGCCTCACCAGCTTGAAGGAGTTGGAAATTGGTCGGTTTTCGATGGTGCTCCATTCATTTCCTACTTTTCAGGTATCACAACTTGAAAGATTGAGCTTGTGGGGTTGGCCTAAGCTCGAGTCTCTGCCTGAACAAGTTCAACACTTTGCTTCTCTAACATGTTTGGAAATACTATCCTTTGACGGAATGGAGGCTCTTCCAGAGTGGCTGTGAAACCTTGCATCTCTTGAGTATCTACGTATAATTTGGTGTGCGAATCTGATGTATCTACCTACAGTTGAAGCTGTACAATGTCTCACCAAGTTAAAAGAGATATACATTAGTGGTTGTCCCCTTTTAAAAGAGAGATGCAACAAGGAGAGCGGTGCAGAATGGCCCAAGATTTCACATATTCCAAAGATCATAGGTACGATTTTTTCTTTGGGTCTTAAATCAACTACTCCTGATGTAATAGGAATTTGATTCCCAACCACGAAATAGTGTTTCTGTGTGTGAATATTTTGCACATTGCAATAATAAGATATCTGATTATTTAAACCACATGATAACCTGCTAAGATTTGTTTCCATCAGAAGCATCACATTTAGTACCTTTTAGAATCGAGAATCATGTAAATATTTATTAAGAATGCTTTGGCTGTTTGTTTTCATTTCTCATTAGGTTTGTTCTCTTCCTTGCTCATTTTAGTTAATCAGTTAACCAGTTGAAATAAAGCTACGAATTATACTATTATTTGGGTTAAAACAAATAAATTCTGAGTTTTTAAGTATTCTTTATATTCATACACATGCGTACTTTAAATTAGGCCTTAGGTCTAAGTATTCTTGTTCAATAACTTGAATGAAAATTCAAGGTTCGATGGTACCATATTATGTGTAAGTTTCTAACATATTTGTGTTTAAATATGTAGTTCAAGATTGAGGATGCTCATTAACAGAGACCCGACTTGTCAACCAGGATGGAATCAAATTCAGTAAGCTTACAAAGTATCCCCAAATGCTAAATGTTTCGAAGTAGAGTGCAGTGGTGGTGTGAAGTTTATACAACTCAAGTCAGTCACTCATCTCAAGGTACCAGTTTTGTTTCTAAAACACGTCTCCAAAAAAACTAAAACTTGTCGCCTCCGGCATTGACCAAAAGTTGTTTTTGATTAGTTCCATGAGACAGATGCTGGTGGCGAGAGGCAGTTGAAGCTATGTGCCTGCAATTGTATGTCTGGTTGTGGAAAATTGATTTCATTGCATTGGATGCATGGTGAGCTTTTCAAACCACTGTCTCCTCCTCTCTTCTGGCTTCTCTCTAGATTTAACCAGAATTTCAATGAATTATACTTTACACTTTAGCCTCTATTATATCTTTTCCTTATCAGTTTACATTCAAGGTTGCTTCTGCAGGGACATGTAATAATTTTGCAGGAGGGTTTATATGTTGTTTTTACTCAACTTGAGGAACTCTTAGGCAATGGGTACAAACAGAGTCGAGGTACTTCAGTTCCCTTTTCCCTACATGATTATTTACTCAAGGAGTTGTTATCGGCACTCTAAAAGTATTATTCTGCACTTCTCCAAGTGATATTTTCCCCTTATGTTGTTATAATAGAGGAGTACATGATCATTTTTTTGGAGTGCCAATACCAGTTACCTTTACTAGTTTCCTAATTTGTGGATAATACGCAGATATTAGGAAAGAGTAATTCATGAGATTATGGTTGTCATACTGATAGGGTACCTCCTAGAGTAGGCTTGGTGGGAGATTGGAGGCATTTATGGTTTTGAAACAGACTCAGGTTTCTTGGCAGCTTCAAATTTTATGGAGGAATTGGTCAAATGCATTTTACACATTCTCATATCTTCAGATAAGGCAATCAAGTTGTTGAGTGTGTCTCAAATCATGAAGTTCTGCAGTTTTGACTTTTTGGAAAGGTTCCTTTTTTTTCCTTGTCCATTTTCTTCATTCTGTGTTGTATAGTTAAACTTCTTCTAAATGAACAATTGTGTTATGTGATTTTCATCTCAAGCAGGTTTATGGACAGCATGAGTTCCTGCAACTCCGGCTCAAGCAAACTTCAACGAGCCAGGATTTTATGTTGTATTTTTGTGAGCCTTAATTATTTATGTATTTTATTCATGTGTTTTGTATCCCTGATGGTAGGTCTTTTTAAAGTGAGATGGTCTAAAATTAGAAAGATGGTTTGTGAGTTTTTGGAGTTCATTGTTGACAGTTTGGGTGAGAAAAATGAAACTTACAAGCAAGGAATAAAATATCGATGATATCGAAAATATCGGTAGTCCAAAAATACGGAAATTTCGATGGAAATATCGGGATATTATCGATATTTCGATCCATGTCATCAATATTATCGGTATTTTGGTTCATGGATATCTAAAATATCGATGGTATCAGAAATATCGATAGTCCAAAAATACGGAAATTTCGTGGAAATATCGAGGATATTATGGATATTTTATTCCTTGCTTACAAGGTATGGTTGTATTTTTTATTTTAATGTTTTTGAAGTTTAACAAGTTCCCCTTCTCTTAGGACCAAAAGAAAGAAGGAGATGAAAGAAGAAAAAGAAAAGGGGGAAAGGGTCTTGGGTTGCATTTCATTAGCCAGGTGATTGATTTCCAACCAATCTCATCCATAATAAACTTCATGAGAGGGAGACCAATTGGTTCAACTTTCTTTTGTTTTGCTCTCAACTAATTGTATTTCAACAAACTCATGCAAACCATTTTCTCATTAGAAGAAGATAGTTATGTATCGATCAACTGTCCAGTAAACTCAATAGAGAATTGGTTTTCTAACATCAACATCGTTCATGACACTGAGTGCTGCTTCTTCCACTACAAATGTCTCAAACCTTTGGGGTAGAAATGTTTAATTACCACAGCAATTTCCTGTGATCCTCCACTAAATGAAGCCATTGAAAGAGTTTGGAGGCGGTTGCGAATAACTCTGCTCAATAGCAAAGGGATTGCTAGAAGAATTTGATGGAATATCACTGATGTTGGCTAATTGTTGCTGCTGCATCATGAAAGCTTGTTGTTGGGTCATGAAAGGCATTTGTGAGTTAGTTGGGGCTGTTGGAATTGCATTGCTATAGGGACCATAAAATGGGACTTGGCCTTGTACATGTTGTTGGGGCATGATAGCCATTTGCATGTTGTTTGGGGGAGCTGGGACTAATTGGTAAGGACTAATTGGGGCATCATCAAAAGGATTAGAGGGTGCTTGTCTGTGGTAGAAGCCATTCTGATTTGGTGTACTTGCCATTGCACCATCATATAGACTATCCAGTGTCAATCTGTCCAGTCCAACAGCCTACATATATTTGAGAACATAATTAAAAGTGACCAAATAAATGTTACACAAATCTTCTGAGTAATTCTTCCTCACAACATGTTATAACTTGGAGTTATTGGATTGGCCTAATCCAAATCTGAATCGATTTATAATCAGAGTGGGATCGTATTTGGACCGAATTGGCCTAATTCGAATGTAAATAAGCAAGGGGGCATCCCTTAGGTAGAAGTGCCAGGACATGACAACGGAAGACTTACCACCTTGGTCTCTTCAGCTGAAACTACATTAGAACTTGGTGCTAAAATCGCATCTGCATTAGAACTTGGAGCTGTAAAAAGTGCAAGCTCCCAACTAGAGTATGAGCTTGTTGAATTGAGACCATCTAGTTTGGAATCTAATGGGTTTTCTGTGATAAGATGTAGAAGGAAATTAACAATATATCACTAAGACACTTCATGTTACTATATATCAATTTAAAAGAAAGGAAAATGAGTTACCAGATTGAACAATTGCAAGTGTGAGAGAATTTTGCTCATCTGACTTTGATGTTACTGGGGGAAATTCATCGAAGCTCTAATGGAATGACAAGATAAGATGAGTAGAAGGAAATAAAAATTTGTCTGTTTTGTGCCAAACAAAGTAGCTTATATAAGCATTTACCAGAAGATCAATCACTTGTGATGTGCCAGCAGCCTCACTCTGATTAGGGGCTGTCCCATTGGCATTTGATTTTTCTTCTACATTATCATCTTGTTTATGGTCAATTAACAAATCACCTTCTACCAGATGAATTCCCTGGGGAGCAGCATCTTCCTCCTCATTGATCTGATAAAAAAATTATGGTTGTTAATTAGCTTCAGAATTAATGAAGGAAATCAAGATCCCAATTGCCTAAAATAAATCCATTGTTTTCATAATCCACTTTGAATGATAATTGATGCAGCATAGTTCAATAATTGAGAAGTTTTAAAAGAAAGAAAGTTTGGTTATGAAAATGCAATGCAGTTAGAAGTTATGGTTGTGAGACAAATTTCAACAGAACTATTCTGTTATAAATTTATAGTGGTCTATGCTTGCCAAGAGAAGAAGCATGCAAAACAATTTGATTTTCTTCACAAGGAAATTAGCATCCTTTGCATCAAATAAGTTTGCCAAATTATGGGGGTGTGCATTACAAGATAGCCTCAAAGCAAAGAGTTGAAGCATCATACTTGTGTATGTTGAAGTGTTGAACTGCTGGGAGCGTCGTTTGCATAATCTTCCATGGTAGTCAAGAATGATGCAGGGGGCTGCAGTTATAAATGTTACCCATACTGACAACCCAATTGAAGGGCACTAACAAATACAGAACTACATGGACACATTAAAAGCTCCAACCTGTTGAATTTTGATGAATTTCAGCGCCCGTCCAAAGTTAAAGCTCCTGCAGATCTCAAAGAACTCACATAACCTCTCTTCCTGCAGTAACATAAAGTTTCCAATGTTGAATATAAATTTGATACAAGATCTTTCAAGGAACCAATATTATGACAACATAAGCAATGTATCATAGATGACATATACCTGGCTTCTAGACTTCTTATAAATTTCGAGTGCTCTAACTGCATCATCGTGCTGCATCTCAAAGAACTGCCAGAAAATAAAGTGAGTGATACATTGATGTTTCTTGGAAGCTAGGAACCGCCCATCATGTTGCACAGACAAAAAGCACAACCCACCTTGTCTAATAAATTGACATTGCCATCAGTAATTGCAGCATACAACTTAGCACTTTCACCTGCAACCTGATGGAGGAACACCATAAGGAGGTTAGTTTGAAATGGTACTAGATTAAGCTAGTTTATATTTTCTTTTGTCTCTTTTATTGTAATTCTTAGAGATTTTGATAATTCTTACCATTGACAGGGCAAACTGAATCAAGCAATTACATACAGTTCCCTCCTTTGGCTGCAAAATAGGACACCTTCAGTTTTTCAGTAATTATAAGGAATTCTTAGATCTTTATATGTATACATGATTCCACAGAAGAAACATATACTTTTATTATATATAAGGGTGAGATGCATAAAATTGCTGGAAAAGATTCCCATCAATTTTCAACAGAACAAAACCAAAACGATACAACCACAACCACAACCAATAAGATTACAAGAAATACAACTTCAATCAATCAATATAGCCCGAAAAAAAAAAAAAAAAAAAAAAAAAGGTTGAAACACAGAGGAAAAGAAGATGATGATGGCACATAAATTTCAAAGAGGATAAAGCACGATTACTGGAAAAACATGGGTTCGCACCTGACAATCAAGAAGGCGAGAGAGAAGCTGTTGCAAGGCAGGTAGTTGCCTTAGTAAGCCCGGGGTATCAAGTTCCTTAGTTCTCTGGGGAAAATGTATCAAAGATATCAGGAACCTTTATTCCAAACAGCATAACAAAACTGACCATAATATGAAAAGAGAATAGAAACAACATGAAACCAAGATAACATGGTCAGGGTTTATGAGTCCATATGCCAGAACATAAGGGCTACATTACTTTTCTTTTTGAGTTGTTAATAAGTTAACATGTTAAAACCAATGCAACAGAAAGCGCATACTAAACAATAGTTGGTTTACCCTAAAAATTACATTGCTTACACATAAAGTTCCAATTCAAACTTCATACCAAGTGATCTTTCTGGACATCATACTTCAATACGCGGAAACACTCCAGACGCTCTTCAAGGTATGATGCATACGTCCGCACCCAAGCAGAAAAATCCAATGCTTCATGCCAAATATAGCTCCATAGTCAGTTACCGCTACTAAAAACGCTCGTTTGAAAGAAAAGATTACAGAAGGAATCATACCACTTGAACTTGATCCATCCCAAACATGAGATAAATTCAGCATATGACCTCTACTCCAGCTATATTTGACTACAGCGTCACAAAATGTGTCATCAACTTCCCTCAAAGCACGGTGTACAATAATCACGGTTTTCAGTGCTACCTAGGCATACACTGGAAGCTGAGATTGTTTGTATTCATATACTAACAAATAAGGGGATGTCCTTTTCAGAGGGAGATCATCATAAACAAGAACCATATGGAGTTTGAAGCAGGAATATAAGTAATAAAACAATCTTATCAGCAATAGAGAACGAGGAGTTAAAAAGTTGGTATTGAATAAAGAAAATTGCATGGCCTTTTTTTTCTTCTTTCTTTTTTTCCATTTCTTGCTCTAGTATTTGTATAATATCCTTGCTCTAGTAAAAAGAAAATTGAACCAAGGTCATCAGGGACATACCTTCCAATTGTGAGTCTTACTAAGACGCCTTGCAAGACCATGGATGCAGTAAGCAGCTTCAGCACGAGGTCTTAAAGCCGAAACTGCATTTAGTATAGCTGGCAACAGAAGAACACAATGATTAACTCAAAGTAATAGGCCAGAAATAAAATATTTTTGGAACTGAATTTTGTTCAAAAATCAATTCAACCAAGCAAATGTGTATATCATTCAAAATTATACATAATAAACTTGTCATTTTTTGTATCGACATATATTAGATACTTGAAATCACTCATTGCTGCAATATTTCCTGCATTTTATCCGTGCAATTAAGAAAAAAAAAGTACTGAAAAATTGAAAGGTCAATTTCGCTATCAACAGGAATTTGCAGACCATGGATCAAACTGTATACGACCGAACGACAACCATATATAAACTCCACAGAAAATGCATGTTGGCCAGGAAGAAAGAAGTTTCACATACTTAAAACATGTTTCTCCTTCGGCAATGCTTCATCATGACTTGTGGCCTTGGCAATGGCAACATCCAGTGCCTGCAGTAGTACATATATGAAATATCCCTTTCAAAACTTATCAATCATAAACCATGATGTTGCATGATGTAAAATTAATTACCTTGAAATCACCATTAGCTTTTGCCAATCCAACAGTTTTCAAAGCTTTTCTTAAGCTTTGCGGACTGCCTGCTGCCATTCCCTTTCAAGAGAATATATCTATAATCTCTAAACCCAAAGCAACAATTCCGACCAAACTGAAGGAAACACTAACAAAACAATTTCACCCTCATGTATTGATCTTTATCAAACCACAAAATTGAACAAAAATTCATTTCAAATTCACAAAAAAATATACACAATAATCCTAATTAGGCTATGGGATATTTGAAAGAACAATTTCATTCAAAAGAAATGAAACAAAAGAAGGTACAAAAAGAAAAGGCCATACAAGTTATACATTGTATCATTAATGCTCCCATTGGCAATGAATATTAACATGTATATGTACATGCAAAGAACATGATGGGCGCACACACGAATTAAATGGTTGGAAAAGGAAAAAACCAAAAAACAAAACCATGATTACCAGAGGGGTTGGTTGCCTGCCAGAGAATGCCTAAACCAGAAGAGGAATTAAAGCAATGAGAATAAATAATTATTTTCCACAAATAATTATTTTCCAAAACCTATATATATGAACAAAAACAGAAACACATAACTCAGGTTGATGAACATCATCAGCAGTTATTGCTCCGTCCACCATGAGCCCTGGTGGCATGGCATTGGGGTGCGGTGGGAAGGTGGTAGATCTAGATTTGGGTTTCCCCTAAAATGCTTTGGGTTTTAGGGTGGAATTACTCAAAATAAAAATAATTATCCAAAAATGACTAATTTTTTCTTAATTTAGGAAACTAACCCTTTTTGCATGTTAGAATTATTATGGCTTTGGGTAATGAGTTGTTGGGTCAATACGTCCTTGTTGTACTTCCAAAAACAATAGGCTATCGATTGATGTCTATTGCTGTTTCCAGGATTCTATATTTGGTGTGGGACTCTATCTTTATAATTATTTGTAGATGCCCTATGGTGTTCTTTTTATAAGAGCATTACGAGCATTGTTTGGCTCTTTAAAACTGAAGAGGAGCTCCACACCAAAACTCTTCGAATTTTCTATAATCATAAAATTGAATTGACGTACGCCTGAGTTTGGTAGTCATTTTTGACACATTTCTCTCTCTTGTTGTTCATATCTATGTCAGCTATAGCATTTGGTTGGAGCGCATGAAGTTGACAATGCACAATACAAAATATTTTCATTGCTTTCCAAAATCCACGTTGCATGAACTAGTTAAAATCCAAAAAGGACAATCTTACAGGCCCCCGGCACAAAATTTAGAGGTTTCTTGAACTCAGAGGTTCCTTAACTAACATCCAGTTATTTCTATATGGCAAGTATTTAACTATAAACTAAGTGCTCTAAGAGAGAATAATAGTTAGTTTAGCAAGATAATAATACAACTATAATAGTGTTTTCGTGTTTTGGACTAGAAGTCTGCTTGAGAGAACCAGAAAATAAAGATTAAAAAGACTTAAGTGAGATGTGGATGCTGATATTGCTTGGAACTTGGACATATAATAAGAACAATACAAAACAAGGGAAATATAATAAAGACAACGGGATATAAACAAAATAAGATAGTGTGCTACAAAGAAAATACGTCCTCCTCAACTTTTCTACTTTTCTCGATGTCTTTATATCTTGAACTTGTACTGTTGTTCTTTTGAAAATAGGTTGGACCGGTTTAGACATTGCTTGTATTTTAAGGATTTTTTATCATTCGCCCTTATAAAACAACTAAAATGATTGAAAGCCTTAGTTTATTATAACGGGAAAAAAAAAAACATTTATATGACTCATCCAGGTAATTCTCACAACCAAGTTCAATAGCTCAGAAACATATCTGCTTCAATGACAGGGTCTGCATGTTGCATGAAAATAATCAAGCCTCAAAATTTCAGAGCCTTATTATAAAAACGGGGGCGTCAACCAGTAGAACTGTTGCTTGTTATAACGTTTATGACAAGGGCATATGAGATTACATTTATTTAACAGAAAAAATATAGATCTAGTGAATCCTATTTTTAACTAGGAACCCCTCACTAAACCTGGTGAATTGCTAACATGTAACCACACAATTTTACACCAATGGTTAACTGGATGGACTTAGAAGATTGTTGGATCTTTTTTCTGCATCATGCTTGCACGGTTTTATCGCGAATCGTGCCTTCCTGTGAGTTCTTCTCTCCAATCATTGCAGCATGGTGCTCCAAGTATTCTTTGCTATTCATCTCTGTTAATCTGCGTTCATGGTTTCAGAATCAGTACTTGCAATAGAAAGAAATAGAGAGACCCAAATTAACTACACTCATACAACCTAAATACAAAATGCAAATAGACTTATTGACAAGTACTTTCTTCCTTTCCCTTCCCAATTCTTCCGGGAGGTTATATAAAAAAAGATAATAGAATTGGTAAGACTGTTATGATAATTGTAGCTCGATATCCTACACTACACCATAAGCTGCTTAGTTTCAGTTACTTATCTATGACCTAGGAACACAAAGATTGACCACAGAGAACAAGTTATTACGTGCTAAGGTAATCATCAATACAGTCCCGTATAAATATCAAGATTTTGTATTTGGAAGAGAGGACAAAAAAAGGTTGTAAAAGGTTAGAATCAGACTAAAGCAGGTCTGAAAATAAGCAAACCAAAACAAGATTTTTCGATGAAACAAAGTTTCGAAACACATAGTACACACACCATACTTTCTTCCACGCCCTTCAACCCAAACCAAGAGAATTGATTGAATATTGACCTGACAGTTAAATCTAACTGAAATGCATATTTAAGAAAAATTATGAGTTGTCATGAATTAGAAAGGACATGTTAATGTGCAATAACAGGCAAATGAGACTGGTAGAAATATAGTTCCAAATTCATAGTTACCATATTAAATATCATATATCATCATATATTGTATTAAAAAAAATTTCCTACTACTGATTCTGCAGAGTAACATACCTACTAATGGTGCGTTCTTTAGCAAAACCCAATTCATTATCCACACACAGCCCAGAATCATCATTTTTCCTTGACCTCGAAGAGGTTCTAGGTGCCATTTGTTGGGCATCAGAGATCGTCACAATCTTTTCAAAGAGTTCAAATGGAGTTCCCTCAGCTGTACACAACAGTCTGGCCTTGTTCTCGTACATCACCTGTAACCACATTGGTGAAAAGTACTATTTCAACATCTCAATGGGAGAGTAGGCAACAGATGATAGCATAATTAAATTTGTGCATTTAATGAACTTGTTAAGAATGATAATACACTAAAAAAGCACTAAATCTATCTATCCAACAGTTGTAGACCGATATGAATGTCTTATTTCCACAATCAGTTCAAATTAAATAAACTCCTTTCTGCAAATGAGCTATAACTCAAATGCAGTTACAAAAGTATCCACTGGAGGTTAACCAAGGATATGAACAAATCTTATTCCCAAATGCTTTGGTTGCAGAAGTCTGAAGTCCAAAAGTAAGTTGTAATGAAAATGGGCAAACTAATCATGAAGAAACAGGGAACATACATCAACTAAAGTGACAAACCGATATGCTGCTGTCCTATTGTGGAGTCCAAATTTTGGGACACCCTCCAATGCCAGGGTATGGTACTTCCCTGTAAAAGGAAAATGAAGAACCTTTAGAGGAAATTATTCTTGAACTACCAAAAGAGTAGGGTGTTTGACAGTCACAAGGACAAGATAACTCCACAAATTTGGTAGCACAAACTACTAAGGATCCAATAAATAAGACCCAAAATTTAAGCAAATATTTCAATCCATATCTTTGTGCATCCAAGCAAAACCTTTTTTTATAAAGGTTCATAAGGATATATGTACTAATTTATCATCCAGATTTATATCATGAAGCTCCTACTTTTAATGTAGGACTGCAGGAGTACTGAATACTGCTTTGCATCCGTACTCAAGTCTCACCCCAATAGTGCCATATCTCAACCCAATAGTGCCATATCTCAACTATCTAAAATTCATTGGAAATGCCCTCAAATACAACTATTACTGTAGTAAAGTTCACAAATAGCACGATCACTTTAGTAAATAGTCCCATTATATCGATACCATCTCGATATGCTGTCGAAATTCGTCCATATTTCCATAGCAAAAAATCCCAAATAGTTTTGATATGACATAAATAAAGTATCAGTATTCTGTCAAAACTGTAGATATTGTCGATTTGCTATAGTGATAGTGCTATTTGAGAACTTTACTACAGTAATAATGCTATTTGAGAACTTTGCTACAGTAATAGTGGTATTTAAGGGCATGTCCCAAAATTAATTTAATATGCTAATATGCATGAAAAAATCCAATCTGCTAGGTTTTTACTTACTGCACAATCCAAAATAATCTGCAGCTCCCATAGGTCTGTCACATAGTTCCTCAAAAGGAAAATAGGCAATTCCATCAGCACCTAGTGGAACCTGATGGCAATAAAAAATATATTGTCAGATGCAAAACACAACAGGACTATAAATATTCTCTTCACATGCCTCACCAAAAGGCAACCAAGAAAGTACCTTTAATGTCCTTCCCATTACTACTTCTGCCTCTTGTGGACCAGCTTCGACCTCCCCAATCAATTGTTGAAACTTTTGTATCAGAAAGCCTGACAAATCTTTGCCAACAAAGTAGAAACCTTGCTCAGCCTGTAGTTAAGGTGCAAACATGAAATTAGAAATTTATAAACATTAGGCAATATCACCTGAACATGTGGAGGTAACAAATCTTAGTGGACTTGATATCTCACCGAAGTCAGTTTCCGGTAATCTACTGCCGAACCAATTTCATGAACTACACATCTTTCCTACAACCAAAAAATTCCCTTGTTATGAAGTGCAAACTAAATAACACACTAGGAGGGCAGGACACACGAGTATTGGTGTCAGATGCAGCACTCCAAAAAACCGCATACATGAGACAGGTTTTTCTAATACAAAATAAAACCAACTAAAGGTTTAGTCATGCCACAAGTGGCTTGGCCACATTTTATCTTGTTTTGTGCCAAACATATACTAATATCACAGGGTTGAACTAACCTAACAACAAGCAGATGAGACCACATCCAGATACATACCTTCAAACTCGCAATGAAGGGTAGAAAAAGATCCCTCTGTAGTCCACCTTCGTACAGCTTATCTGGAGCACGATTGGAGGTGGAAACAAGAATCTACACTTGCCACACACCAAAAGTGAAAAAACAAAGAAAAATAGAATTATTTTAATTAGAGAATACTTAAAATCACATTGTATAAAAGACTGCAATCACAAGAAAGTAAATGGAGGTAAACTACTTACGATACCGTTGCTGAATAGATGTCTAAACAGACGGTTTAATATTAATGCATCAGCTACATCAGTCACCTATGAAAGACCGCAAGACAATCATTACAACAAAAGTACTAGTAATCAGAGATGATTTCTAATCATAGTTGTAAATACTAATGCTCTACCATGAATTCATCCAGACACAACAAGATTGCATCATCGGATATCTCTCCTGCAACCACTTCAAGTGGATCTTCTACACCCTGATGCTTCTGAGAAATTATAAAACATTCAAGTTAACCTTAATCTGGAATTTGTATAATACCTAATACCAATGCAACAAATATCCAGAATGAAATGAACTTTTTGTTCAAAGGTGTGCGAAGATCAAATGACCGAAAAAAAAGAGCTACTAATCCTGAAGAATGAAAACCAATTGTACTGTCAGAATAATCTGCTTGGATGTCATCCATCCAGGAGATGGGGTGCCAAACTACCAAATGTGCTACTGTACTTGATGATGTAATCTACATTTATAATGATGGGAAGACATATACTTTCTAAGTATGTATTTTTTTCTGGTTAAACATTTTAATTATAACACTTTTACCAAACACAGAGCTTATGTTCCAGTAAGAAAATATTTCTCAGTCCATGACAAATTTAAGTCCATATAATAGAATTGCATTCTTACTCGCAAGCATCTATGGACATCCAACATAAAGTCATGAAAATGAATCCTCTTTTTTCTCCAACTGCATTTTCTGACAAATGAAAATCAAAGTATTAGGAGATAAAAACAGCAATCTATGGTGAGAGAGAAGGTGGACAAGTTGATAATCAAGAACAGAAATAAATCAAATTTTGATCAACGCCAAAATCTGTTAATAATATTAAATTTACAAGGGCTGTTTCTCAAGAATTATGAATGACAGCGTGGCATATCTATGGAAATCAAACAATAACAGAACAACCAAACATGCATTTCAAACTTACAGCTGATCATAAAACAAGTCCATCAGCATGGTTTTCCCGGTGCCCACCCCTCCATAAAGATAAAGACCTTTGACTGGTGAGCTTGAAGACTGTGGGATGAAACGAGACCACAACCACCTACTCCTGCATACATACAAATGGATGAGCAATTGGTTACTACTTCAACATGGAACAAACTAAAAGTAGGAAAGTACAAAATTCAACACGAAGCTAACGAAATGCTGTATCAGTATAGAATTTAAAATTGGATCACAAGTGGTGGAAAAAAAACAAATTATGAAAGATTACCTTCCAGATTTTGCAGAAGCTGTATACCTATCCAATCGGCAGGCATCAGCTGACTGAACAAGTTCATCATAGAGCCTTTGAAGTTCTCTTAAGGTGCCTACCTGCAAAAATTAGTCAGATCGAAAAAAAAAGCAACACCAATAGGTAAGACATATTGATTGCCTTATTCAATACAGTTTATTGAGCTGCTATTCAACAGGACTACCCCAAAATTAACACAGGATTTACTAAACAAGACCTGAAGTTTAAATTTTTTAGCCCAAATCAATGGTGAACTTCCCACTAAATAATGTGTCCCGTAACAAACAGTACGTGAAAACATGAAGCTCAATTCCAAGGTTTCCATACACCGTTCTTGCGTCATTTAGCATTAGAATGAAACCAAGATGCCCAAACAGTATTCATTTTAATCTTTTCCTCATTTATTTCTACGAAATTGATAAGCATGCACTCGCTCTGTTGTTTGTCATACCTGGCAGGCATCACCATCAACAAGTTCACCAGCGGCAATTCTTCGTTCATACTCAACAAGTGGCCCTGCTCTGTTTACATCTGCCACTAATCCGAAAACCAAAAAAACAATGAGGAAACTATGCTTCTTTATGAACTAATGATGAAAGAAAGATATATAAGACAACCCAAAATAGAAGAGTACCTCCATTAGTAACCTGAGCAGCATCTATTGACAGAGCTCTTGAGATCACAGAAAACCTGGGTCGTTGAAGGATATCGAATTTGGCATTGTTAGCGTGTTTATAAACAAACCCAGAATAGGTGGTTGTCAAAAGTTTTTGCCTTCTCACAAAACCACTTGAGTATTGACATGCTTGATGCTGTAAAGCTGATTTACATTGGCTAAGAGATCGAGCAATTGCTCTCATTTTCAATCCAGAACTCCGACAGAAAATTCAGTCAGCTTAGATACTCCAAGAGGTAAACCTCACCAAACGCTGAAACAATGGTATTAACAATTCATATGTGAAGCAGAATAAATTCTTGAGTGTGATAAGAAAATACATAATAATAATTACACCCGACAATAAGTCAACCAATTTGAAAAGAAATAGAATAACAAAAAACGAACAATAATTCATGGGTCGTTTAAAGATGATATTTAAAGCCAACAACTTAGAATAGCTGAACTGGAAAACTCAAATTTATTTACCACCCAAATTTATCTATAAACTAAAAACGGCACCATAACATCTCGTCTTTAATCTGCATGAAGCCCACTTCATACCCGATTGCGATAAAAAGAAAAATTAACCAAAACCCAGATAAATAAAAACAAAAACAAAAACGCACCTGAATGTTAAAAGAAGAAACAGTGCCCAGAATTGATGAGTTTTTCACCAGGAGATGAAAAAGTGAAAGTCCTCTGCTTTTAGATGAACGACAACAAAACTAGTAAATAACTAAAAAGGCAATTAGATTGCCATGTAGTGTTTGTACTAAACGAAATCTTAATCTGGTTGAACACAAAAACAGAAGTCCAACAAAATCCGAGGAGAGACAGAGTTCCGAGTTCTTTTGAGGTTTTTGGGTTGTTGGCTTTGGCCTCTGTGCTGGTTTGACTCGGAATACAAATGCTATTGTTTTGGTTTGGAAAAAGAAAATACTTTTTTGTTCAGATTTGTTTGGAAATTTTTATTCTGCTACAAAAAGGAGAGGGATATGAGATATTCGATTTTCTTGGGATAAAAATTAAAACCAGGATGGGGATGTCGAGCCCGCTGAGAAAACCCATGCCCTCCTGATGAAGGGCGGTAGCCGGGTCGCCACAATTTTTAGCTACAAAAAAAATGTGGGGCCCTCGGATCCGTATGGGGGCTTCAATCAGATAGGAATCATTGGATAGATCGTTGTCAAACCTATGATTTATGTTTGATTGAATACAAGTGATTATAGAATACTACATAGTACAATCATCTGACATATTTTGTACATGTGTATAAAAACACTTAATATTCAATAGTTATATGTTTAGAGTTAAATATTTTTAATTGAGTCATGCCTAATTTGTTTTAGAGAAAATTTTAACTTAAATTATAAGTTGTTTATTACAAATTCTGTATGTTATATATAATATAATAGAGGAGAGATAAAAATCTTGGGGGAGGGGCATGACCACTCTAGGTCTAGGAGTGGCTTCGCCACTGTATATTATAATAGATGTACAAAATGTATCACGTGGCTATGCTATCGTAGTATTCTATAATTTCTTCATTAAATGATCATATGATATTACTCATTATGTGCTTTTTTTAGGGACTATTTTTCTGGTAATTAATGAACTAGGATTTTTGTTGACTATTTTGGAGGCCTTGGTTTTCTGCATCTATACTACTATATGAATTGGCTTTCTTAAGAAAAGGAAAGAAACAGCCAAGGAGAGAGAGAAGATGTGTACCCTAAAGATCAAATTGATAAGCCTCAATTCGAATTGCAAAATGAGCTTGTAAATGGGAAATCTCTCTCATGTACTTTTTATAAAAGATAAAAGTAAATAATATAATAGTATTTTGTATAATTGCATTGCCTCGTTAGAGTGATCAACTTATTTCATGAGGCAAATTAGGGGTGAACATTTGAATCGGTGAACCAGAGTCAGAAAAAAACAAACTGAAAAATATAGTGTTGACCAAAAAAATCAACCTAGGCTCAAAAACCGAACAAGACTTCTATGGATAAGTTTCTGTCCCGATCCTTGAGTTAGAAAAATGGTCTAAATCGAAGGAGATTGTTTATTTTAAGTTTATTTATATCTAAAATTGTTTTTTTGAATACATGCGATAGTTTAAACTGTGAGTGGATGAGGGTTTCTCACACACATTACAATGGAGTTATGGGGGTTCAAACCTGATACCACTAGTCTACAAATCAAGGCCCTAGACCCCGTTGCATCCAAAATTATTAATAAGCCTAATTAATATTCAAATCATATTAGTAACTCCAAGTAATATCAATATTTTTTAAGCCCAATTAATACCCAAATGCGCATTAGTTCCAATTTATACCGAACTAAATAATATATTTAGCCAAGTTAGCTAGAGCGGATGTGCTTCCCATTTTGCGCTCGAGTTCGAATCCCCTCCCGTAGTTTAGATTAGTTTAAAGTAGATTATTGCTTGTGTAAAAAAAACATATTTAGACCAACTTCGTTTTCTTTTCGGTGAACCATAATTGTTCTTGTTGCACTTCAGTCTTTCTCTCTTTTCCACCTATTTCTTTCCATTTCTCTTCCTCTTTATCTCTTCATTTATTTCTCTATTCTTTTATCTCCTAAACCTTTTTCTCTCTTCTTCCTATTTTTCTCTGGTTGCGGCACGTACCTTGAGGATCCCGAAAATATAACACCTAGATTCGAGGGTTATACTCTCAAGATTCCAAAATACGATAAGCTTTTTGGATTAAATAAAACAGGTTGGATCAGAGTTGTAAATAATAGCGGAAAACTGAATAAAACATTATACAAACTTTATTGTCGAAATACCAACCCCAGAGGTCAAGGAAGAGTACATGTAACCTCATAAGTTATTTTACAAATCATAAAGATTAAATACAAACCAACCATTCAGAATTTATACAGAGGAAGGAAAAGAACAAGAAGCATCCTCAAATTCTTAGGAAAGGAAATCACGACCTGTCAGAGATGATGAGGTACAGGACCAAATGTGTTGACAGGTACAGGAACATCACCAAGTAAAACTCAAGGGTTGTGATCTACATGAAAAAAGTAGGGGTGAGCATCACAAACGTTCATTTGCCCCGTATGAGGCTCCTGGCCAAGTTTGAAAATATATAGAAAAATAACATAGCAGTGTTCATGAAAAACAGTGAAAAGAATATGCACAACACAAACAATTTCCATATAAATATAGGATCAAAGCAGTTGGCATGCTCACAAAACTTTTGCAAACGTTTCCCTGGTACCAATAATATGCTTGTCTGACAAACGATCCCTATAGGCCAACTACCCCTACAATAAATAAAAATAACCAACTTACCTGCTACGGTAATGAGAGTGTCAATTTCAACAGTTACACATTATCGACTATACCTCACGCGTAGGGTATTGGTAAAGTCTGTCTGCGTAACCCTTTCAGAGGTTTAGGGAATTGAAACTCAAGGAATTTGCTATACCCCTTTCATCCTTAGGTCGTCAAGGATAATGCCCGCATGCGTATACTCTCAAAACTTTGGAGAACCAAAGCCAAACATTCATAAAACCAAACAATATGACATCCAAAAACAATGCATCTTTCGTACACAACAATATTTACTATGTCATACATACACAAAATACAAGTCCGAGAGTGGGTCCCCTACTTGGAATCCAAAGCTTGAGTCTGACTTGCCCTCTGCACCTTCGAACTCAAATTGGCCACTGTTGAGCAACTGAATCATAATCCAACATTAAAAAATTTTACAACAAATCCTTGATTGCACGTTAGTCATTTTTCTTGTCTTTAATTGCACTTTGGTCCTTAAACTTAATCCAAATTACAACTTAATCCTTATAAGTCCTTAAAGTTTCAAGTAATTTCAAAATAGTCCTTATACTTTCTGAAAAGTCAAAATGATCCCAATAGTCCTTGAAGTTTCATCTTTGGTCCGAAAACAGTAAAATCACGATACGATAAAATTAAAGTCTAAATAGTACTTTGTTGTTCTTATATATGGACCAGAGGAATATGTATAATTTAGTTCAAGAATATTAAGGAAATAAAATGATAAAAATATTATCCAATTTGATTAAATTTCAAATGGACATAGTAACGGCATATGATGTATATTTTAAGAATAATTTGAAAATTACCCAATTATAAAATAATATGAATTGAGTATTTGACAAATTTAAATTGGGTAGTATAACAATTAAGAATGGAAATACGAAATTAAAAATGAATAAAAACGAGGTAAGGGAGAGAAATTACCTCGGTAAAATAGTATGATGAATAGTACAACCGAGTGAAGATGTCACAAAACGATGAATAGTAGACATCACGAGTGATTTCGGGTATGAATAGTCATTTTGGATGAATAGTGCTTAGTGAATAGTGACTTCTTGGGATGAATAATACTTTTGAAAAATATCAGAATAGTGACTTTGATGGTGGAAGATGAGAGGAAGAGAGGGAGGATGATTTTTGGAGAGTTTTGGTGTGAAGATGAATGAAATGAGGGGGTATTTATAGAATCCTCCGACGACTCGGATCAATTCGAATATTTAATTTGAAGGCTTAGATTAAAAGATGAGTTTTGAATCATGTGTAGGAAGACACATAATAGCTTCAAGATAGATGGTCCAAATGCATTCCCAATAACCAAACTAAAGGCCTAGATCAAGTCAAAAGTCTTTGATTTGATCTACGGTCCAGATCTGATCTAGAATAAGATCAATGGCTTAGATTAAATGTGCGTACGGTATATCGCTATATACCTTAATTTTCCAAGTCTTCCAACTAATCAGATATTGACATGTGATATGGTGATAGGTTCCAACCAATCACAAAATGCCATGTGGAAATTCTAATTTAATTTCCTATTTTTCAACTTTGAAAATTCACTAAAAATACTTCCGAGCTCCGAAAAATACCACAAGCTCGTATCGACGTCTACTATTTTTCTATGAGGTCAAAACACCAAAATTCTAACTTCACAATTTTAGAAATATGTTAATCTTAAACATAATGGCAATATTTACTTGGAAAAAAATGACACTTACCTCAAAATGGATCATACAATTTTTACTGTGTGCAAAAAATATTCTTGAATTTTTGAGGGTGTCACAGAATCGATCTGGAACTGCATAGGTACTATTTGGTTTGATTTTTCAAGACACTTTCTATGAAAACTGAACCGAACTAGCCTATGTGTAAGTTTCAATTTCGATTCCTATTAAAGGGGAAAATCAGATCGAACGGACTGTGCCCATCCCTAAGGCAAACATGCCACCTAAGTTGTTATAGTACAATTTTGTTTACTTTCCTTGTATACTCCTTTAGATAGAAATTATAGTATGCGGACATTCGGACATTATATATTATCATGCGAACACCATGTATTTTCTATTACCCCTCCTTATTTTCCTACTTGTTTACAATGACATGCACGCGATAATAACGTACAGACATCCAGATGAGAGAATAACTACTCCCTTATATATGCTCTAATATATAAACGATATTGGCTTTGAAGTTGGACTGATTACTTAAGTTTATGAGAGTTGGACTGACTAAAGGATGATATATTTTAAAAAAAGATATAATAAATCAATTGAACTGGTCCGGTTCAATTTGAGCTGGTTCTTTAAATACAAAAATCGAAATTAAAACCAATCCAAACCGGTCGAGTTTGGTATTCAAACCTAAGTTGAAGCCGTGCTTAGCCATGAAAATTCAGGTTTCTAAAATTGAACTTTTTTTTATATCTGAAGTCGCAGGAATAACCACGGGTATTTACCATCGTACATGTTCTTAATTAAGTAAATCGGTAAAGGGTCCCATCAAGTTGGGCGCCACTTCTCTCAACCCTCAGCCACCAACGGCCTTTCTCTCACTCTCTTTTTCGCTCCGACCTCTCTCCCTCAGTCTCTTCTTCTCGGGCTCTCTCCTCGATTCCCTCTTCTCTATTTCTTCCCCCGCCGTTCACGCCTCGCCTTTTCTCTCTGTCTTTCAATCTCTCTCCTCTTACAAAATCTCAGTTTTTTGTTTCTGGCAAGGGTCCTCTAGGCTCACTCTCCTCTTCTGCTCTCTGAAGTGTTTCGAAGAATCTACCTTTTCAGGTAATCTATCACTTTTGTATCTACATTCACCTTTTGAAACAGCAGATAGTTCTCGAATTTTATTTTGCAATCTTCTTTTTTTGGGGTTTTTAGTACTGGTATGTAAATCCCGCAGAAGAAAGAAAGTTATGCGTTCTTTTCCTCATGTAAATGCATTTTAGTACTGTTATTTTCAGTTGCTTTGTAGTTTCATTTTATTTCTGACTGTACAAGTATCAATCGGTGATGGTTTTCTCTATTAATTTTCTGGTTGAACCCTGGTTTTCTAGTTTAATTCCATACGGTGACGTTCTTGCTCTGTGCTTCCATGTTTGATATTCTTCTGGGTTCAAGAAATTTGATCAATTTCTTGTTGCTCTATATTTTTTTTTTCAGAAACTCTCTGTGCTTTCCATGTTTGATATTGGAGGCATGTCATGCTGGTGTACAGGGTTGGATTTTGAAGCTCTTTCAATTGATCATTAAGTTCATTTAGTTGAGTGATTATAAAAAATCTCATGAATATATAGATTTTGTGATAGTAGTTTTATATGGGGAACTTATTGATTGTACTTGAATGTCTTCCCCATTGTCTCTGTTTTGCTGGGTCATATGGCTCTTGGTTCTGTTCTAGGACAGTAAGAAAATAGCATCGTATGATGAGATACAAAATGTCATCACGACACAATTTATTCTGAGTAAGATCCTGATCTTATGATAGACTAAGTCTCATCTAGCAGCTCGTCTGATAGATCTATATAATTTTTTATTCTTTGAAATTTCAGCTGTGTCATATCCATGTTTTTCACAGATTGGTTCATTTTTGTTTCTACGTTTGTTACTTTATTTATTTGTTTTCTCCAGGGAAAATGGTATCTGGGTTAATAAATGCAAATCCAGTCATCTACGAAAAGAAAGAGCGTCAGGTTCGTAGTGTCCCAAGTGCTGCTGCAGATGAATACGCTGTTGAACCCATTGACCAACAAGAAATTTTTGATATCCTTTCTGTATAGTTGCACCCATGCATGTAACTGTATATGTACATGCAGAATCTAGTTATGTTCTGATGCCTTTTATGAATGAATATTAAGCTCTTCATCGGCTTAACGTATGATTTAGGCTTGAAAGTAGTTTTGTATTTTGACTTGTATGCCTAGAAGAATTTAGTCTTTCTTAACGATTCTTAAATCATATTAGAGATATAAAAGACCCGGAACACCCTTACTCTTTGGAAGAGCTCAAAGTAATTACAGAAGATGCAATTGAAGTAGATGATAGTCGTGGCTCCGTCAGGTAGAAAAAAAATTTATGCTAATTTTGAACAGTTTTTTTTTTCCTAATTAATGTTTCGTTTTAAACCCTGTTGAATAAATGCTAATTGTTTTCTTCAGAGTCACATTTACCCCTACTGTGGAACATTGTAGTATGGCAACAGTTATTGGTCTTTGCTTACGTGTTAAACTCTTGAGGAGCCTGCCTTCTCGTTACAAGGTATGACCTTTATCTTCTTGTGATTGACTTTGTTTTACAATATTCTTAATGTACCATTTAATATAGGTGAAACTGGGTGTGCATATTAGGACTTCGTCAAATATTTTCATTTGAATTCTGACCGTACTGTTCTTTAAGCTGTTGAGTTGAGAGAAGAAGGTAGCTGTCATTTGACTTTATGAGACTTGGGATAAAACTAGAGAGGTTTGTCTGGAGAGCCATATTATTATGCGCTATGTGATTAGTATGGGGGAGTAATATTCCAGATCATTTTTGGACATTTAGTGCCTGAGTTGAGATTGGTCTTTTCTTTTCCAGCACTTTCCTTTGCCTGATATTTTGTATGAATATTTTGCATTTCATTTCTACAGTGGATTTCCAATATTTTCATCTCAAGCATACGTTTCTCTTTATACTTGTTCTGCACTACAGCTGTGCTTTCAACAAACTGAACTGAACTATCAAAGAAAATGACATTTGGAGTAGTCTTAATCTTAAAGGGAAACACTAAAATGCATTGGCGGAAAGTCTTGCCACAAGATTATTGTATGACTTGGTAAGAAATCAACTGTTTGAACATACTTGTAAAAGAGTTATGCACCATTTCTTAACTTGTGTGAATTAATTAGCGAGGAAGAGGGGAAAACGTTGCTCCTGATGTGCTGCTCTACAATAGTATAATATTTTGTCAAACCTTTCTTGTGTTGTTATTTTGTTTAATGTTTTTTTTTTATGCTTGACTTGTTAACTGACCTTTTAGGTACTATAGCGCAAATAAATAAAAATGGTAGCAAAAAATCGGAGATATAGACTCTGGATATGGTGGATTGACCTCAAGGCCAGTATAGTATCTCTAATTAATGCCTAGAAGTTGGCAGAACTGCATAGGTTCTCAAATTTTGTTGAAAGTCATTAACAATTCCATTGCTCTTGCTCTTTGAGGGTGTTTTTTGTGTCCAGTTATCTTATTTACTGTTTTGATAAAATGTTAAAGACATTCTGAAGTTTGTGAAGATCTTTTAAAAACATTATTCATATAGGTGTTTTCTAGGGAAAATGAGCCTCTAAGGGCCTCTTGGAGCTAGCTCTGTTAAAAAAGCATTAGTATTAGAAGTGGTAATTATTGGTAGTTGTAATGGCTGTATCTTCTGATTTGTCCACTCTCAACGTACAAGTTGGTGTGCTTTTTGGGATGTATCATGAGATTATTGAAAATGGACACCAAAGCTTACTCTGGGTATGTGCACCTCTTAGAATATATGCTTATCAGACATGTAGGCACACACACGCACACTCAAGATATTTTTTACAACAACCACTTGATATCGAAAATGAATTATGACCAAAAACAAGAAGTTAACTAAGCGTCCTTCAACTTTCGTGTATTGTGAACTAGTCCATCAATTTCTCAGACTCTTACGATGCCATTCGGAGAGGATTCTTTTACAAACCTTTTGTTCCAAATATTGGAATATCTCTATCATCTCAAGTTCTCAGTCAGTATTGTCTGCTACCTGTGCTTCATGACCATTTATTGACTTGATGTTACCCTTTGCTTGCTGTTTTCCGTTAGAAGGGTCATTGGTCCCCCTCTCCCAATATTTTTGTTTGTTTCTTCTCTCTGGTGCATTTTATTGATTTTAAATTCTTTATTATTTTTTGGTGGCATTGCTCGCTGTACTGGTTAAAGTCTCAGCCTTTCAAAATAAAAGAAAATGCAGAGATTCTGTTTTCTGGAAACATAATGCTTATTTTCTAACCTTTTTTTTTCCTGTGGTTAGGTGGATATTAGGGTGGCACCCGGATCTCATGCAACTGAAGCTGCCGGTCTCTCTCTCTCTCTCTCTCTCTCTCTCTCTCGTACACTAACGTTGTGGATGTTTTGAAGCATTGGTATTCTTCGTAAAAAAATTCATAAATTTTAGTATAACATTCATGCTTTTAATTTCTACTGTGTGTGCAGTTAATAAGCAACTGAATGATAAAGAACGGGTGGCAGCAGCATTGGAAAACCCAGGCCTTCTGGATATGGTTGATGAATGCCTTTCTCCTTCATATGAGTGAATGAGTCGCGTCACGCATGTATATGATGGAGTTAGGTTTGTAATCTCGATGAGCAATATCTGGAATGACCGGCTGGTCCAGTCATCAGTATACTTTCTCCCATGTGATTAATGCATCTTGTGGCCACTTCTGTTTGTATAATTTGAGTGGCCAGTTAAATGGGATTATATGGATTAAAAGAAATTATGTCCATTGTTTAGATTTGAGCATTGTTTTCCTGTCCAATGAAGTTTGTACTGTATTACCACAGCATAGCATTAGTTTTTGTGAATTTTACTTTCTTTGCTTTTACCTTTATGCAAATTGACAGTTGAGGACATTATTTTACTCAGCTAGTGACCTATTGCTATAGCCAAAACAATTTCATTTGTTTGGTTTATGTTTTACACTGCAATCGTGATGTGTTTGGTGCACAAGGACTGAACACTTACCAGCTGATTAATTTAATATTTGGAAGGTTTTAAACCCCTGTATAAGCAAAAACACAGAAAATTGGTGTGTTTTGTTATTAGCTACTGAACATCCCTGTGTGTTCGGTGACCAGTTGGTGATCAATGGAGCATTTAATTTAGACCAATGGTTTAACACAAGTTTTCACTTTCATCCTTGTAGTTCCATTCCGTTTGTACCGTTCGTCCCGTTTGTACTGTTCATCTATTCCGTCGTATGAGTCAATTGCTTCCAGTGTAGAAAATATAGGTTTACAATGCCAAACTCATGATGTTACATCTCAATTTTGATTAGTAAGAACTATGTTTCAACACGCAAAACTCCCACACTGTTGGTATGATTTACAGTTGACGACCAATCCCAACTGTGATTATTTGCTGTCCGATCTAAATTATGTTAGTTTGAATCGATAAATCTTCATTCCAATCTTGTAATTCATTATCTGCTTTACTTTCCTTATCTTTGTACTAGGGAAATATTGAAGTCATTTTGCTTGAGGAATGGAAAAGAACTTATACTTGGTCAGTTCCCCACCCAATTCACAGTTGTTTGATTCAGTTTTTGGCGCTCAATTTAATAGTTACACTCTCATTTTTTTTTTTTTTTTCCAATCGATAGTTTTGTTTACCATTTAACTAGAAAAGTGGCTTACATCATTATCAAGGGCCTTGAAAAGCCAAGACGGAGGAAACTCCTCCCACTCCCAGGCACCCCCCTGCTTTAACCCAAAGTTAGCCACTGAGTGGGCAACCAAGTTACAGACTCGAGGACAATATGAAAACTCCACAGATTGTGTTTGCTGTATCAGCCATCTAATATCATGCACTATGCCATCAAGTCTAGCATCGTTACAGACATCCAGTTGTAAGCTGTCAATCAGCTGCTTGGAATCGGATTCAACTATTATGGCCATGAATCCTCTCTGTATACCAAACATTAGGCCTGCCCTCACCGCCTCTGCCTCCGCCATTAGAGCCGAGCAACATCTGGACCTCCCTTCCCCTCCTGCAGCAACGTAGCCTCCAAATTGGTCCCTTAGGACCCATCCAAAGCTCCCCATCGAGTGGTCAGCTAGCCAAGCACCATCACAATTAATTTTAATAAAATTCATTGGGGGCTTGGACCATCGTTGTGCCGGGAACTCATTAACCAATTTCTCATGCTGCTGTGAGGTATCCAACGCCGTAACATATTCTTTGTGTTGCGCGCCCATCAGCTGCACTGCCTCCGCAGGATTCACCTCTTCTCCTTAAAAACTACGGAATTCCGGCATTTCCATATCCTCCAAAGTCCAAAGCCAACATAGCTCATAGCTTCAGGATTGTTACAATCAGCCAATTTTTGTGATATTTGCTCCCAGCACCCCAAAAACTCATCACCCTGCAATTGCGTGACATCCAGCTGAATAGCACTTGCGAACCATAGAACCTTAGCGAATTCACAGCGGAAAAAAATGTGGGTTTCTGTCTCCCCCTGCTTCTCACAAAAAGGGCACATATCCTCCACCTGCATACCGCGACGTTTTAGATTGGATCTAACGGCCAGAAATGATTTGCTACATCTCCACAAGAAATTTTTAAGTTTCCCTGGGATCTGCAAGTCCCAGATCCGTCGCCAAATCTTGTTCTCCATTCCCCTGTTGCTTGTTCTTCCATCACCCTTCCTCCCTAACATGCCGTCCTCATCCAGATCCTGGGCAACCCGATACCCGGATTTTACATTATATATACCATTTGGGGTAAAGTGCCAGACCAATCTATCTGCACACCCAAACTTACTTAATGGCATTGCAAGAATATCATTTGCCTCCTCAGGGTTAAACAAACTTTGCACCTTATCAATGTCCCAACGACGGGTCATGAGGTCAATCAGCGACATTACCTTTTCAGGCATTTCTTGGTGTTGGGAGAACACTCTAAAGCTATAAGGTTTAGGCAACCATGGGTCATCTCTGATGGTCACATCACTGCCATTTCCAATTCTCCATTTTAACCCCAATTTTAGCACCCTCCTTCCCTGTAAGATACTTCTCCAACCCCAAGATGGGCGGTTCCCCAAATTAGCTTCCAGGAAGTTTCCTCCAGGAAAATATTTTGCTTTTAATATTTTGTGTAACAAGGAGTTGGGCTGGGTCAACAATCTCCATCCAATTTTTGCCAACATAGCTCGATTAAAGCAGAAAAAGTCTTTAAACCCCAACCCCCACATTCCTTTCTGCATGTGAGCTTTGACCATTTGGCCCAATGAATGCCTTTTCTTGTTTCCTTACTTTCCCACCAAAAATTGGAAAAAGCCCGCACCATATCTTTGCACACTCCTTTTGACAATAAAAAACAAGACATGGTATAGTTTGGTAGGGCCAGCGCCACTGCCTTTAATAAAACCTCTTTTCCCGCCATGGATAAGAAACCTTCTGCCCAGCCAAGGATTCTACTTTCAACCTTGTTTCTCACATCTTCAAACACACTTTTTTTTGAGCGACCAAAATCAGATTGCAGACCCAAGTACTTACCAAATCCTTCTTGATGTGGAATGCCCATGGTATGGGCGATTCGATCTCTGAGGCCCTTGGGGCAATTGGTACTGAAGAAGAGGGAGCTCTTATCATAATTTACCATTTGTCCAGATCCGAGCTCGAATTGCTGCAACACCCTTTTAATTTGTTGGATCTCCTCGTCCTTAGCTTTGCAGAAGAGCACCGAATCATCAGCAAATAAAAGATGAGAAATAGGTGGGCATGCAGGGGCAACCTGTACACCATGTATCTGACCTGCTGCTTCTTGCTTATTTAATAGAGTCGTAAGTCCCTCCGCGCATATGAGAAACAGATACGGGGAGATCGGGTCCCCTTGTCGAAGCCCTCTCTGAGGAAAGAAATATCCCGTTGGTGTTCCATTCATCATGACACTGTAGGAGACCGTTCTAACACACTCCATCACCCAATCACACCACCTCTCTGCAAAACCCAATTTCCTCATTATCGCCAATAGGAATTTCCACTCGACACGATCGTATGCTTTGGCCATATCCAATTTTAGCACAAGATCATAATCTTTCCCCTTCGTTCTTTTCGATAGTGTATGTAGGATCTCATGTGTGATCAGGATATTATCCGTGATTTGACGACCGGCAACGAAACCCGATTGGTTATGACTAATAATATGAGGAAGCACCCTTTTCAGTCTGTTGGCCATCACCTTTTTCAGCAACCTTCCTGATCTAAAGAAACTTTGAACAGCCTCTGTGACCTCATTTCCCACTATATCCCAATAGGAGTGATAAAATCCAGACGTCAAGCCATCAGGACCTGGGGCTTTCAAAGGATTTATTTGGAAAACGGCAGTTTTAATCTCCTCTGCAGTGACCGATTTGGTTAAATCCCAATTTTGATTGGGTGAAACTTTCGGCTCCACACAGGCAATTAACTCTTCAAAGTTCAGGTTCTCCATAGAAGAGAACAGTTTCTGGAAATATCGAACAGCAATATCATTCACAAGCTTTTCATCCTCTTGCCACTCCCCCCTTTCATCCTCCAAACCAAACAATTTATTATTTCATCTACGTTGCACTGTTTTAGCATGGAAGAACTTTGTGTTCTTATCCCCCTCTTTTAGCCATTGAATTCTAGACTTTTGCTTCCAGAATAATTCCTCCCCTTTCACAGCCTGTTTCAGTTTTGTTTCCAGTTCGCAAATCCTGGTACGATCAAAATCGGGTGCCGTATAACAAGCCTGCAAATCATCTTTGAGCTCCTGGATGTGTGTTTGGGTATTTGTGTTTCTGTTTTTCCTTCTCCATGCAAGAATATGCTTCCGGGAAGCTTTTAACTTTTCTACTACTTTATAGCAGCTCGTACCCATAACTTTCTCTTGCCACCCCAGGTTCACAGCTTCCCTGCACCCCTCCTCCGATCCCCACCGAGCATCGAAAATAAAGCGCTTCCTTCCCCTCACCTTCCTGGGCTCAGTTTCAAGAAGCAATGCTGCGTGATCAGATCCAGGCACCCATAAATGATTCACCTTGGCTTCACTAAAATGAGAAACCCATGAAGCAGAAGCCAACGCTCTATCCAGTCTCTCCTGGATCATCCCTCCCTCTCTCCTATTAGTCCAGGTGTACGGGTGACCCACAAAACCTAGGTCCAGCAGCCCACTAGATGAGACAAAGGTTCTAAATTCTCGCATGCTACTGGCGCTTCTACGCCTTCCTCCTTGCTTCTCTGTATCTTGCAACACATCATTAAAGTCCCCAATTAAAAGACTAGGCTCATGATAGCGGTCTAGCCGTGTATGAAGAGCTTGCCACTGCGTAGCACGCTTATGGTCGTTGGTGCTTGCATACACTGCTATCAGTCTCCACATAAAGTCATTCTTCAGATCCTGGATCAGTATCTCAATAAAAAAGTTTGAATATTTAGACAACACTACTAGTTGTGGATCCTTCCAAAACATGCACAAACCTCCACTCAATCCACTCGCATCCACCGCATGCAGGCACTGCATGCCCAGCCGTTTTTTCAAATAATCCATTTTTTCCTTTATTTTTGGTTTCCAAGAGCACCACCACTTCCGGAGAGTAGAGCCGACAGAGCTCCACTAAATTTGGAACTGTCAAGGACCCTCCGACTCCTTGACAGTTCCACACTAATGTTTTCATGGCGCCCGTGGAGACCCATTCAGGCTGGTCTCCTCTGCCTCAGAAGTATTAGTAGCAATCCCTGAGTCTCCTTTGCGGCGAACACTCCTCAAGCGTCTGTGTTCTCCCACTTCCTCCGTCCTTGCTCTTTTATGTTTGCTGGTCCTCTTGCTAGTGCCCTCAATTAGTGGGCCCAGATTGAATGGGTCAGTATTCTGGGAAGATGATAGATCCTGATCTCCCTGTATCAGTTGGGTGTGATTAGCTCCCATCTTTTCCAACCCTCCTTTATCACCATTTCCGCTCTCTGGTGCCAACGACATGTTGAGGTCAATCTCTGTACCATCTTCATGAGAGTGCTGAACTCCTGGTTCCTGTTCCAGACTTGCAGTATTTTCATGATGATCCATCAGGTTCATCTCAGATAAGGTTTCGGCTTCTTCAGTTCTAATCGTACCTCCTGTCCCATATAACCCCGCATCATAAGCAGCTTCCCTTATTTTGCGCCGTCTCTCTTCGTCTTCTCTTTGTTGTTTTATTTTCTCCGCAAGACTACTATTCCTTCGTCGTTCCTCGTTCTCAGCTCTCTTCGTTTTGCATGGTGATGATGCTGTATCCTTCACTTCTGTATTACGTCGTGGTGGTGAATTCCAGTCATTTTGAGAGTTTCTTCCTCCAGATGCACTCTGGTCACGCCATCGGCTACTGTACTCCGAGCTCCCATCTCCACTTCGACCTCGG
This sequence comes from Prunus padus, assembly GCA_024362665.1. NCBI lineage: Eukaryota > Viridiplantae > Streptophyta > Magnoliopsida > Rosales > Rosaceae > Prunus > Prunus padus. The sequence goes on from JANFAM010000020.1 coordinate 8,862,022, forward strand.
GACCAAAAGCTTGGCCTTCCCCAGCTGTCAGAGCTTGAGGTCCCTCTTTGGCGTAGACTTCAGTTTCCTTCCCCTGAGATCTTCCTCTGCCTCCAAACCTCCAAACTGCAGACTGCTTTCCTCTCCCAATGTTTCTTCATCAGTTATAGATCTCCCAGTGCATGTCCGGGTAGAATGGCCAAGGCAGCCACACATGTAACAGTATTCTGGGAGGAATTCGTATTTAAATGATACCCACCGTTCCCCTTCATCCGGGAACATTACACAAGCCCCCCTCATCAACGCCTCTCGGACATCAAAGCGCACTCTGATTCTCGCAAAGCGTCCAATGCATTCCCTCCCGTTTGCTTCGTCCACATTAAGAACTTCACCAATAAGCCCCCCAATTTTGGTGACTGCTGAAACCGTCATATTAAGCGGTGGTATTCCATGGATTTGAACCCAAAAAACTCCTTTGGATAGATGGGTAGCACAGTGGGGTCTGCCTCTAACCTCCTCCGCCATGAGCACCAATGAGTTGCTGAATGTCCAAGGTTCCATGTCCATAACTCGCCTCATATCTCTCAGTCCCACAAATCTGGCTAGGAAGCGCTTTTCACCGATCTCGCGGAACGAAACTCCATCCTTCCCCTCCATAATCCTGTGAAGGTATCGATGAATGCATCCCTGTTAACAGTTCGGCTTGTTAATACCTCCACCACCAGGCTGTAGCGAAACCCGATCAATGTATCAGATACTTCGTCAAGTTCCAGTTTAACTCCCACCCGTTCCTTCTCTGATAACTGGAGTTTGTGCCCAAACCTTCTTCCCAGCTCTTCCGTATCCATTTGATAGCTACTGTCGCAACTGCTACTCTATTTCCAGGAGGCTCCTCCCTTTTGCATCGAAACAGACAGAATATTTTTTTCTTTTCCCCAAAGTTGCCCACACCGAAAGTTGTAGTCTAGACCCATGGCCTAAAGAAAAAATAATAAAAGTTGTCTTTACCCCATAAATGCCTACGCCGAAAGGGACTTTGGTTTGGCTCCAAAAGATCTCAAAAGTATAACCCCACTCAAAATCCCTCCACTTTTTCTTTTTCCTCTTTTTTTTTTTTTTTTTTTTTTTTTTTTTTTTTTTTTTTTTTTTGAAAAGCTCCTTCTCTCCTTCCTGGATCAGCCCCTTCAACGCCACAGACCAGCCATGCCTTCAAGCTTTGTGAACTATCCGTAGCTTGCCTGTCACCACATTAGTCTCAATTGGAAGGATGTTTCAGTCGTTGTCGTCTCCTTCCGTATTTGCAACATCTTCTAGCTCCGCCAACGCTCCACACTTCTCTGGATCTCTTAGCTAAGCTACTGAAGACCTCTCCTAGATCTCCTCAGGTACTGGTTCTCTGTTGCCAAACCTTATCACTCACGAGTCCCCGTTCCCCCGTATCTCAAACTGACCGTTCCTTTTCCTCGCAGGAGAGCCCTGCCTCTTCTCGCAAGAGACCCTTCCTCTCCTTTCGAGAGACCCTTCCTCTCCTTTCGAGAGACCAATGGAGAAAATTCATAGGCTTGTGAAAGTTAATAGTTACACTCTCATTCTGTTGAGGTTTTTACTTCCAATAGTGACACGCTTGCAATCACACTCACGCTTGCAATCACACTCAATAGCCAATCTCTAAATGGCCAGCAGATTTCGGGTAACAGTATCAAACTTTGTAATTGGCTTTAAAAAATGGGTTCCTCAGATAACGAATAATTAAACTTCAATTTAATGGTGTCGGCCGGAGATTAAGGGCTTTGTGTTTTTCAAAGCGAGTTGGTTTGTCATTATTTACTTCATTTCCTCATGTTGTCTTCATTCGAATTCACCATGGCAGTTTCTTTTGTAATTCATTTGAATTTGGGTGCGCGAGTATCCTTGTTCCAGTCTGCCTAGCTTTTATTTGCTACCAGAGAACTGGAATGGATCCAAGTAAACAGAATACTGGAAAAATTCAACACAAACTAACGATGAATTGCTTACGTTATGTCAGTACATTCGAGAATTCTGACGCATATATTTGACAAGCACAAATGTGAGAATACAAATATGAAACAATGTAAGGGTATTACTTTTTCTTTCCTGCTTTTCCCTCCTTTCTTCTTATAATTTCATCCGCATATTTCACACCCTTGCCTTTGTATGGTTCTGGGGGTCTCCATTTCCTGATCGAAGCAGCAAACTGGCCGATAGCGCTCTTGTCGTAACCACTGACAACGACTCTGGTATTCTCTTCCACCTTCACCTGTATGCCATCAGGAATATCCATCCTAACTGGATGGGAAAACCCAAGACTTAATACCAAGATCCTCCCTTCTAGGGCTGCTCGATAACCGACGCCAACTAGTTGCAGCCTCTTCTCAAATCCTTTTGACACTCCCACCACCATATTGTCCGTCAGTGTCCTAAGAAAAAGTATTCAAATAGGAACATAAGGGCCAGTTGAAAGAAGCTCAATAGCTTTTCGTAAATCTCAACCACCATGGTGTCTGTAACTATCCTAAGGGTCAGCCGGATTCTGTAAATCTCAAGTGAGACTTGTACATGTTCCTCTTACATGGCCAAACCACCAGCATTCATGTTGTACAGAAAATAAAAAATAAAGAATATTTTGGGAATAAAAGCATCATAACAACATGGCACATGAGAGAGAGAGAGAGAGAGAGAGAGAGAGAGAGGTTTCTTGATCATACTAATGCCTGCTTTAGATGCAAATTCAATGACAAATTTCTCTGTTATTTTTTTCTTTGTTTTTTCACAGAAAAGAAAGAAAGCAATATAACCACTCGCCCCTTGGTCAATTACTCATTCTACCTATGGCATGTGAAAGCAGACATCCAATCACTATACAGAATATCATAATAACCATTAACCACAAACCCTTTTCAATTCCCAATCTCGTTATACTTATTCTTTTATAAGATCCATTAGCATGATACTTGGAGCTCTAAGACATCACCAGAAAACATAATTCAAAGAACAAACCATGAAGAATATAGAAGACTGATTTTTGTTCAAAGCGTATGGCTGAAGGATGGAAGAAACTTACCTGAAAAGCCCATGCATTTGATTGGCCCTTCTAGTCTCTAATGCCTTTTTGACCCTTAGAAACCCAGAATCCTCCTTTTGAACCAGCACTTCTCGTGGGTAAGTCATCGAAAGTTGCCCCAATGGTCCCTTTACTTCCAAAGCCTGACCGTCCAATTTGATTGACACATTGGATGGCACTTCAATAGGTTGCTTTCCAATTCGGGATTCCTTACATTCTATAGTCTTTTTCAAAAACCCAACATGAGTTACAGAAACACTACAAACAGAGAATCCATTTCTCTCGCCCAAAAAGGCTGACCGCAAATTGCTGAAACATAATAGGGAAAAGAGCTCCTCACTAAATCATAAATATTCCACTCTAATTGGTGAATTTACCATTAAATCAGAAAATGCTGAAAGTCAGGCAAACAAATTCCAATACTAGCTACTGAAAGTAATGAAAACTTCCAAAATATAAGAACACAATCTAAACACTAATTTCTGTAACTCTATATTTGCATTGCATATTTGTTTCTTATCTTTTCGTCAATTTTCCTTTCTTTTTCTCAACTTCTGCTTTCTTTCTTTATTAATATGCATTTACATTTGAGGATAAGGTTTTAGCTGGCTATGTCCCTCTAGCCCCTAAATGTGTGTTTTTGGCTAAAAAAGAATTATACTTAATAAACAAAATTAACTAGAACTGGTTTAGCCAACCCTAAAACCAAATCCTGCTATGTCCCCTTACACAAAACCCATCATTATGCCATTACAAGCTGCTTGAAAAAGGCTTCAAATGGTAAAAAAATATTCTAACTTTGCAAATTATTACCACACATTGTAACCCAATGCCATAACAAGAAAAGGGTTCAATGCCCTAAGCCCCAAAAGAGAATAACTGAAACAATGCTTGAACTATTGAACAGAAAAGTACAAGCAAACATTAAATTCCCAGTAGGGTTTGAAACTGACCTGGTTTGCAAAGATGAGGTAATTGAGGAAGCCATTCTTAAGAGCTTGATAGCATCAGCCTGAGAGAGAGAGAGAGAGAGAGAGAGAGAGAGAGAGAGAGAGAGGGATAGAACCTGAGAGCAGAGAGGAACTACTAACTGTGCAGAGTCAGAATGGGGAGAGGAGGGGTTAAAGATTAGACGATTATGTGGTACAGTGGCTACACCGGTGCAGTTACTTTATCAACGGCTGGAATTCAATGTTTCAATCCTATGGCTGAAAATGAATGAATCGGTAACTGGTTCAATTCTCCTGTGGCCATTTTCTCTTTGCCCTCCATATTCCCTCCTTATTCTTCTGACAGCTGTCCTCTCACCAAATAAAATTTTAAAAAACAAGAACCAGCAGTCTCCAACAGCCGACCATCACAACTACTCTACGGTCTCCACCCGACGTTCTTGCTCTGGTAGTCTCCCTCTCAGCCGAACCCAGGTAGTTCTCTCTCTCTCTCTCTCTCTCTACTGGACCATTGTGGGTTCCATTTTTTGCAGATTGATATGTTGGATTTTATTAATTTTTCTTTCTGTATTTTGATGGCTGTACTTGTTCGAAAACATACTTCTTTGTTGTTTGGGATATTCGACTATATGTTGGGGAAATTTTTTTTTTTTGCTCTTTTTATGTTGATTTCTACCAATTATTATGGCTTGAATCACTCTGGGTTGAATTTTGAGTTTTTTGTTTATGTCAATTCAATTAGTGCTTTATTTATTTATTTATTTATTTAACTTTTCTGAGTTTTTTAATCTTGAATCTGAATTTGTATGTTTGGTTTTCAATGTTCCTGTAATCTTGAATCTGGATATTTGCCATCATCTATTGTGATTTTTGAGTCCTCTCATGGTCTGCTTTTTCTTAAATTTAATTGGGATATCCTGTGAAAATTTCCTCTAGTACAAGAGAAAATAGTTGGAAGTAGTGAAATGTTCATATTTCTCTTCTTTTTGTTTTGTTTCATTTGTAACTTTGAATGATTGAAAAAGGGACAAATTATATCATCTTGATTTTCTTAAGTCTGTTTAGCATATAGGTTGAAGTTTTAGATATTACCTGAGCATGAAGTAATTTGCAATGTACTAAATGAGAAGGCATCAGTATCCTGTATAATTGTATGAATAATCAGAAAAAATTAATTTTCAAATTGTACTGTTTGGTATATCACGGTGGATAAGAATTAAGTAAGCTAGATGACAAATGTGCATTAGCTTGGTTCATTTACCAAACCTACATCAAAACACTACGAAAGTCAATATATGTACAAACTCCTAGCACATTGCTTTCTAATTTTCGGCAAGTCTTTTCAACTCTCAGTTATACACGAATGAAAAGATGGTGAATGTTTTCCTCAAATGCACTTGATATTAAATATTGCTTGGACCATGTGGTGACCTTATTGATTAATGTATGTTCTTTGTGATATTAGTTGTGATTGTAGTTAACTTTCTGAAGAATATATTGTTGGGTTCTTTAGTAGGTTAGAGGAAGAAGGAAGAAGGAATTGCTTAATTTTGCTTCCCCTGTTGTATTCCATTAGTTTTAGTACATATTAAATTGGGTTTTTTGTTTTGAATTTGGAAAAACAGATCTGTTCATGTTTTATATGTACCTGTGTCATTTTAATTACACCTTTCTATGTAATACATATTATATAGATACATACATATATTTGCATATATACGTCAAAGTAGAACTAAATTGGGTTTGGAGTTGAAATTGTTGATTTTTGAAAATTATTTAAGTTGCTCTTTGCCAATTGTGGTACTTTCTGTTAATAGTTGTTTTGATTGATTTATGATGAAGAAGATTATTTAATTTTGGTAATTAGGTTAGTTGTGCTGAGGATTTTTGAGAAATTGGGAATTTCCGTGTACTTGCGGCTCTGGTGATTTTTATTGTGTTTCTTCTGATGACATGGAGCTCTTATTTGCTTTGTTTCCATTTTTATTGGGTTTCTGGGGTGAGTCCTGGACCCTAATTTCAAAATGGATTACATATTAACCTGCTCACTCAACCTGTTAAGGGTTTAAATTCGTCCATTACATAACTTTATCTGCTTTCCTCTTCTTCTTCTTAATTAGGATTCTCAATTTTGATAGGGTTACAGTCTTACTTACAGAGAGTACATTAGAGTGCGATGGCAAATCAAGGTGCAAAGAAGCGTAAGGAAGAGAATGCCCGGCACATGGCAAATCTCTGTCGCCTGATTGTGGCCTGTAATGTATGATTAATGCTCCATCGCTGAGTGTATTTGGTAATCATAATTTCTATTTCAAAACCCATTGAGCATAGTGATGTTGATGTTATTACTTGATGTAGGTTATTTATGTGTTGCTAAGGATGCTCATTTTCCATTCTACTTTCACCTGGAAAAATTGGGTTGCTTTGCTTCTGACATCCCTGGCTTATTACATCCCCTATAAACAACTTGCCCAGATGGCAACTCCTTCTTATGGCGATGATGGGGAACTTCTAGATGGTGGCTTTGATATGACCACTGGTGGAGTTTGTGGGTATGTCTTTATTTTCAGTGATATTTCTTATTATTTTCAGGACCTTCATTTCTTGTTCATTTCCTTTCAGACAATGCTTTAGATAGGATAATACCAAGGGTTTGAATTTTGGATGCTTATCAAATTTTAGGCATACCCTTGTAACTATTTTTGACCCTTGTGTTATGTGCTCTCTTGGGGTCCTTAATTAAGTATGGTACTCAATTATGTAATTTATGTTCATTTGAAATACTAAAAATGAAAAATCACTTTATATTCAACGTTAAGAGCTGTTAGACTTTATTTAGAAGTTATAGGATTTGCAGTGTGGCAACAGTTGGAGTACAGTGTGTTTCTCTTCTTTCGAAACACAGAGACAAATGAATAAATTAAACCATACAATTCTATATTTCAACAACTGACTCTGTTCTATGCTACTTTATTGACATCTAGCATCCCTGGCACTTTTAAATGCTGTAAGAATGTAGCATGTATTCTTGTGGTATTAATACAAACACACGCATGCACGTGCACATAAGCATGCTTGCCTATGCAAAAACACATTTGGTTTATGGTAAAATCTTGGCTTTTGGTTGGTCGTGTCTTGCAGGTATATGCATGATGTAATTTACATCACAAGCTTCGTGCAAGTCATGTCCATAATCTCTGGAAAATTTTGGTACACATATCTGCTGGTAAGATGTGATTAACATTTTACTTCTTGTCATGCATTCATACATGCCTGCAATAGAACCTTGCTTGTATATTTTCCAAATAGGTGGGCATTCATCACCTATGAAGGGAGGCTATCCCCAGGTGACCTAGAATCTTCTTGGTAAAAGGGCCATGAATAAGAGTAGTCGCTATATTAGCTTTGACTTAGAAGGAAAAATTGCTCTGGTTTAATTGGACTTATCTCCCATGCGGTACTGTCACTTGGTCCTTGAGGGGTTAAAATGACCCTTCTAACCTGGTCTTTTTACTGTATTTTTATCATATGTCGGTAGGGGCGGTAGGCTGTTGTATGAGAAACACAAAAGTTTGTCGTTGGCAACTGTATTGTTGTAGGAAATTCATCTGATGGGTTTAGGTGTCACTAGAAGATTCTTATAATTTGACTACTCGACATGTATAATAACATTTAAGGATTAGAGATACCAGACAAATATGGCTATAAGATAAGGTCCTTTTTTTCTGTTTTTTTTTCCTTAGAAATTTCAGAATAATTCTGTAAGAGCACTTCCACCCATTTGCCATGGCAAAGGGCAAGAGGAGGCAAGGGCTGTTACTATTCACGTGAATAGTGGCAGCCCTTGCAAAAGGCAAAGGTGTGTTTCCACCCATTACTGTTCACATGAGACATGGGGAGAGGAATTTGTATAGAGTTTTGGTGTGGGAAGTGAAAATATGACTAAGTATTTATTTTTTTAAAAAGTCTGAAATTTTTAGTAATTTTTTATATTTTTTTCGATTTTTTTGTTGCTGACTTCACCTAGAGGTCGGGCTAGTTTGGCCTGCGGGCTGGCTCAGTTACGTGGGACCCACAGCTTGCCCTGGCAAGCTTGGCCCGCTGGAAGAGCTTGCCTGGGCTTGGGCCCTGTCCTGCCCGGGCTGGAGGCAACGGGTGGAAACGCTCTAAGAGGGACAGAAATAGGTGGTTTTACACTTTCTTTTCTTGGTTTCCAGATCCCAGGTTTTGGAGTATACAAATCATGGGGTTTCATTAAAGGATTTATGTCCCAAGGCTCAGAGGTACTCTCTCTTGCTTGTGTATTTGCATGTATTTGCATGACAGAATATTATATTTGAAATTGTGTGTAATTTGGTATCATTTATGTGTGAATTAGGGAGGTGTCGAGGATGAAAAGACTCGGAAGAAGAGGGAAAAGATGGAGAAGAAAGCTTCAAGAGGCCAGTTTGTCAGGACAAGAACTAGATAATCTACTTTCTGAATGAGTTACCAGCTTTTGCTCTAAACCAGTTCTCTTGATGCAGAGTTGTAGTACCTTGGCTGAGTACATGCACTGTATAATTTCGACTTGGATAGCCAAGAAATGTGTCTTGGATGCCCATGCTCTGCTTGTTTCTTACTCTAGGCATTCGAAATCGGATTTGTTTTAGCCAATGGATAGAGATGCAGCTTCACATTTGGGCAAGACTGCTACAAATCTATATAGGTGAAGAATGGGTTTTATTTGTAACTCCTGATCTTTTCGTTTTTCAATACTTCTTACCAGTGAAACTTACGATTACTCGACATAAATGAAAGAGTTCTCGAAGATCGATTGATATAAATTTAAAATTTGTACGATACACACACATACATCATAGAAAGAGAATGCATGCCCTATAAATAATTCATCCTCTGGTTTGCAGGTTGAGGCTGAAGGCCAAAAAATAAATTATTGGCATTTGGACAGGAGATATAGTATTAGTAGCGCTAAGCATTCGAAAAAGAAGACATAAGTAGAAAAATGTTCCAAGCTTTCATAGTCTATGTTATAATTTATACCCATGATCTGAAGCATTTCATATGTTCGTAGGTTATCACAAAATAAGATTCGAAACAACAATGGATTGAGGAGGATCAAAGTTTCAAATTTTGTTGTAAGCCAAGAGAACAGTGAATTTTTGGTCTAATGCAAAAGGACTAAAAAAAAATTACAAATGATACAAGCGATATTGGGGGAAAATTTGAACTCATAACTTCCGGTGCAATAGTAGATTATTCCAAAAGATTAACTTATTGATTATGTTACAACTTAGGAAATAATATAAGACTTACAACCGTCAACACATAAGGAATTATAAGAAGAAACCAAGGGACAAATAAAACTCAAACAACAAGAACCTTAATACAAAAGTGCATATTCTCCATCCCTTGGCTTCTGAGGAAAAATAAATGAACGAATTAGTGCATAAGTGAAAGCAGCCACCAGTGCTAGCAAGATAAACAAGCTAGTAATCTCTAGTGCATCTTTCAGCATAGAAAATCCTTCTCGAGGATTTTCTTGAATGTTAATCACGTCGTATATTGGATATCTCAGTATTTGGAAAGCCGGGTCGAAGAAGTCCTCAACCCCATGAATAATTAGTCGTCCATCATTGTAAAGATCCCATCCAGTGACTTTTACTAGGTTAAGAGAAGCGTATCTGCCGGTGCCAGGTGGCGAAGTAACAACGAGAGGATGACCAGGCAGAAGAGTGTCAACCATGGAACCATGATGAAAAGTTGCCTCCATGGTATCTTTGTCGATCTTGAATGGCACAACGTGATACTTGAGGAGTGTCAATGGAGGCTGAGGATACTTGGAGTTCAAGAAAGCTTGGTCTTGAGGGCAAAAGAGGGTAAGAGTGGTGTTGTGGTTCATGAAATGGGTTGGCATCAAAGCCTCAAGAACGGCTTCTAGGGTTAGTGACATGGCATGATACCCTTTGTCAGAGAGCACGCTTGATACCAAATCAACGTTGATTTCTCCTGATGGTTTGGGTTGGTTTGGTTGTTCGTAGGGTAAGGCGGCTCGAATGGGTATGAAGAGAGTTGAAGAGAGAAGTAGAAGAAGATAACAGAATGCAAAGTTGGAAGCCATGGGTAGCTGTTTGCGTGCAACACAAGAGATAAGTGTTGTGAGGGATTTGTCGGTGAAACAAAACCTGACGAGGGTGAAGCATATATATATATATATATACTAATAAGGCGGCCTTCCAAATTCTATCTTGGTTTAATCAAAATCGTAAAAGGATTTCATTTTCTTTCGGAAAACGAAATACATTCGTTTATCAAAATATTATTAGAAGTCCTAAACGACATACAATTCTACAACCTAATTTTGGTACTTGTCTTTGTTCTATTAATTATTAATTATTTTCCAAAAGAAACCTAAATTTACAACCTAATCTCCCACACAACTTTAGTGGTTTGGAGTAATTGCTCACCCAAGTAAGGTCCTAAGTTCAAGTTCCTAGCATCCGTGTAGTGCGTGTGAGTTTTGTATACTATAACTCTTAACCATATATAGTGGACTATTCTCCCATATTTCTCTCTTGTTCTCTTTCTCACTTATATATTTCCAAAAATCTTCACTCACACTCGGGGTTCGCAAGACTTCAATCCCGCCCTGAAAAAGAAGAAAGACGTCGTCGACTTTGACCTATACCTCTACCATGGCCTTTGTAGAAGATGTGAAGCCCGACTACTCCTCCGAGCCTGCTGTCACGGGCAATGAGTACCAGAAAAAGTCCTCCGTCCGCCGTCAGCCTATGAAGGAGCGCGTCATGATAATCTTGGATTGTAAGGATTCTCGATCCCAAACGCCGTTTTCTGTTTTCCTAATTTTTCAATTCTTCTGTAACTGATAATAATTTCTAGTTTCTACGTTATATATGTTGTTGTTTTCTATTTTGTATATATCTATATTCTTTGTGAAACCCTCTCTCTCTCTCAACCATCTTTTTTAAGTCTAATTTTCTGACAGATATCCTCCTGAAATATAATACCTTAATCTGCATATTTAATTACTATCATTAAGCAATAAACAATAAGGATGGATGGATTAATTGGTTATAAAATTCCGCACGTTCACGTAATGCAGATATATATATATATAGTATTCTCTTATCCTAGGATGCGTTAACGTGCGAACGTACATAGCAGTGAAAGCGAGGCGGGGTGAAGATGTAATACATCGCGTCCGACGATAATAACGTCCAGGATGTCCCGCATAAGAGAATTTCTGTATATATATATATATATACACACGATTAGTGTCTGTAAATTTGTCTGTCAATGTATGCAGATGCAGATGTGAGGGAGTTTGAATTTGGATGGGCTAGCTTTTATCTGTATATATATATATTCTTCTTCGTATGTCTTAATTATAAGTTATTAGTTCATTTGGTCTTGCATGCCTAATAACTTTTGGGCAACCAACAAAACTTTGTCCCATGTCAGAAATTTGAATCTGATAGAGTTTCAGTTTACAATACATGTTTATAGACCTCACTGACACATTTCATGTCCATTTATGCTTTTTGCCTCTACACAGCTTTCCCCCCGTTACACGAAAATTTTGAAGAGGAAACTTGGACAGAGGTTAAGTCGGCCATTTCCAAGATATTCTTAAAGAAAGAAGCTGCTCTTCATTCTCTTAATTGCTTGAATCTTATTGAGGTAGAATCGACCACATTTCTGTTTGTTTTAAATACACTAGCTTTTTGCACGTAATATTTTCTCTTCTTATTCAGTCTATGAGAGAGGTTTCTCAAATTGAGATGGGATCAAGTCGTCTTTATCAACGGATTCATGATGAGTGCGAGAGCCACATAGCTGCAGAATTGGAATCTTTAGTTCAGTACCAAACCCCAGATTCTGTAGCTCTCTTATCCTGCGTCGACACATGCTGGCAGGATCATTCCGAACGGATGTCGTTGATCAATCGTATTATGGGTTCAGCCTTATCTCCTTTTAGAGTAGAAGGGAAACCAACATCAAAGCTGCCTAAATTGTGGGACATGGGTTGCAGCTTTTCCGCAAACATCTTTTCCGATCTCCAACAGTTGAGCCTGATATCGTCACTGGCCTTTTAAGGATGTTCGATAAAGAAAGGTAAACTGTATTCTATCATTTAGCCAATGAGAAAGATTCTTTGTTGTGGGAAAGATTGCGACATCTGTTTACAAGTTCTTATAGAATTGATAGTGATTCTTTTGATCTCTGAATGGTGGCCGAGGCTTTCTATGCAATCGGCAACTCAGCCATAGTTGGATATGAGGCTCCCGGTCATAGTCACATATGACATTTCCTCACACCTTTCAACATCCTGATCTCTGGTTCTTATGCTAGTAACTTACAGCCTCTCTCTCTCCCCCAACCCCGACCCCGACCCCTTTCTTCAATAAAGTTAGACATAAACATGTTTCCTCACGTCAGTGCATTTAGGTTCCACCATGACCTCTTTACCCATGTTTCTATAGGATTTTCCAACGAGGTGCATCAAGATGTGAGACTTGAACGTTGATCTATTGAATTTTTAGGTTTACTTTTTTGCAACTTAATCTGCAACGTTGTGGTTTTGATTTTCCAGATCAGGTGAAGATGTGCATAAGACTCTCCTTAGCCATCATCTGAAGATGTTTAAAGCTTTAGGAATTTACTCAGAAAGCTTGGAAACGCCTTATCTTGAATGGACTTCTGAATTTTATGCTGCTGAAGGCGTGAAATACATGCAGCATTCCGATGTTCCAGATTACTTGAAGCATGTGGAGGTGAGTAATCTCTCTCTCTCTCTCTCTCTCTCTCTCTCTCTTTTCAAATAGTTTTTTTGACATAGTGATTTATTCGGATTAGTCTGCCCTGTTTTAACCCATCCTCTTAAGATGATTTATGCCTACCATTGTAATTTTTATGTGACATATTGCAGACAAGGTTGCGTGAAGAACATGAAGGATGTTTACACTATCTGGATGCAAGTACAGAAAAGTCATTAGTTGGAATTGCAGAAAAGCAGCTTCTGGATTGCCATATATCCGCCGTCCTCGCTGGTTATGATTGCGTCCTTAATCATTTCTCCCCTTATGTATTGAATTTAATTAATTATTGTTTCTCTTATATATATCTAGGGGTTCACAATGCTGATGGATGGGAGTTGCATTGAGGACCTTCAAAGGATGTACACTCTTTTCTCAAGAGTCAATGCCCTTGAATCACTAAGACAAGCCCTTAGCTCATACATCTGGAGGACGGGGCAGGAAATTATCACGTGTGAAGAAGAAGATGAAGAAATGGTTGCTTCACATTCAAAATTTAAGTTGTCTCTTGACACTATATGGGAAGAAAGCTTTATGAAGAATTTGGATTTCGGCAAAACCATTAAGAATGCATTTGAGCATCTGCAGGCCAAAAGACTGGATGTGGCGGATGTTTGTTATGGAGGAGAGAGCAGTTTCAATCAGGCTACTGAGTTATCATCAGAGAGGTCGCAGTTCTGCCAAGTTCTTGGGGGCATTGGAGGAATTCACCTCGACTAACTTGATATGAGGTACGATGAGTTTCTGATGATGGACCAATGCTGGTGCAGAAAGGAGGGGGTGAAAAAGCTTGCACCACCATGTCTAGCATTCAGTATAAAGAATGGTAGTTGTAGATTCATGTGCCCATAACTTTGCTATTGTTAATAAAATGTTCGTTCTTAGACGTTTCTTGTAAAGATAATCAATGAAGTGCAGGCAAGAAAGTCACAGTTTGTGGTTTAGACGTCAGTGTTTAAAAAGATAAGAAACCTTTTCCATGGTTTTTGCATAAAGCATGCATCTCCAATAAGGTTAATAATTAGGGAATACAAATTACAACGAACCAAGGAATAAAATATCCATAATATCCTCGATATTTCCACTAAATTTCCGTATTTTTGAATGACTACCGATATTTCCGATACCATCGATATTTTATTTCTTGCAACGAACAGAGCTAGCTTTTGTATGTATTCAACTTGTTTGTTCAAAATATTTGGGTGTTGTTAAACGAACCCTAAAATTAACTGAGTACACTCTGTGATATAAGTACACCATAATGGAACAAAAGCCTCCAACCATCTGACCAAACAAAAAACAGGCCTCCAACCATGAAGCATGCCAAGCCAAATGAAAAAAAAAAAGCACCAGAGAACCAAAGAAGTGATTCTTCCTAGAAAATGATTTAAGTATGGAGCAAGTTGTGAATTTGTTGGTTGTAATTGGGCTAACAATGTTGAAAAAATGCAAAAGGAATGAGAATTGAGCTTTAGGCCCAAACCGGCTGAACCAAATCGAACTAAACGTCTTAAATTGGTTTGATTTGGTTCGGTTTCCTTCATGACTTTTATCAAAACCAAACCGATTCAAACCATTATATTGTAATTGGTTCGACCGTAATTTTGAGGTGAAACCAATCCAATCCGGACCATGCCTACTCCTAATTTTACCTATGGCGTGTATGTTAACTTAAGCCCTAAAATGGTTTGAATTAATTTTGAACTTTTAGAAAATCACCCCTCCCACGTTATGAGAGCTTCAATACAAAAACAATTGTGCTGCTGGAACACAATGTCATTGCTCTTGATCCGATGGAAACATACACACTAACAATTGAGGGCACTTACAATTGATGACCATTACATAAACGATACAAAAGCATTTGAGTATGGCCAACCAAATAATTACTTCTTTTATTGAAAAGCTGTACCCGCTAGTTATGATCAATTTAGAGATACATATTTTGGGAAGGGTCAAAGGCTTCAAGTATTCACATGTATATATGTAGAAATCTCCACTTTTATGCACACCACACAAATTGTTAACTAATCATATGTTATCTGGGACGAGATCCCGACACAATATATGCCCAATACTAACCTACTGTTACCGTGTCGTGTCAACAATTACCGCCCCCAATTTACATGATCCTTCAAGGCTAGTCACTATACCTCCAAGCATACTAGCACAATTCTGTCTGCTGGGCTTGAATAATAGCGTGCACTTCCCCAAGTTTCAGAGATGATCCATTCAACACTTTCATCAGGAGCTGATGGCATCGTCTGAGATGACAGTCAGTAGCTTGAATTCACGCTCCAAACTCCACGAGAACTCGTTCTGATTATTGATGCTTAAGTTGTACTCCTGGAAGTACCCATTGTATGTTATAATGGAAATAGTTGCCCTGAAATGAAAGTCCAAATAGGAAGAATTCAAGCCAATAAGAAGGTAGAAATAATCGACAACTGTAATAAATAAAACATGAGCAGACAAACCTCAATAAAGAAAAGATTATTAAGTGGCTTTATTCAAACAGTATTCAAAACCTACACTGCACAAAGATGCGAGGAATTTGTTGCCTCCACATCTTCCCCAAGAGTGCATATTGGTAAATAATGTACTTTTACTTATAACTCAGAGAGATGGCACGTCAAGTTTATGTGGTCATCAATGAAAACCAGCCGATCATGAACTAGAAATTAAACATGAGAGTTGGTACTTCAAACTTTTTTAATCATTCATGGAAAAACAGCAGTAGTTCATGGCCCAATGAAAGCCACTCCTGTTGGGCATGTGAAAAACGTTTTGCATCAAAATGCTTTGTACATTATTTACTGCTGAGAACACTATTCAACTGGCTAATTCAGAACCCTAAGTTGTAGAAAGGGATTGAGAATGGGGAGGGTCAACAAAGGAATACCAAAGAAGATACTTAACTTTATAAGACTACAGACAACAACCACTAACGAACCTGCAAGCCACAATTTCTGAAGTTGATGTATCAGCAACCTTGTCTACCTTTCGAATCACGGCATAGCTGTTAAAATTTTATAATAAATAAATTAAATAAAAATAAATAAAACACTAAACTTGACTTCAGGAATTAATGGGCTAAAAAGAAAACAATAGCAAGAATGGATATTATATCAGAAGTGAAATCTGAATTGCCAAATGTCCACAACCCAGGTATGGCCTATGACCAAAATCCTAATCCATGGGCCAGTTGGAAGAATAAAGACCCACCCTCATAAACAAACTCCCTTGCTTAACTGGAAAGTTCACAATTCCACAGCAACAACACAATAATCATAATGTAAAATGGATTCTTATCAATAACTTTTCTTACTTAACTGGAAAGCAGTTCATAATTACATAGCAGTCAAACATATTGTTGCTTCTTAAATCTCAATCTGTAACTCTGGTATGTATTATATTCCAAAAGTACACGGTGCACATTGTGCATCACACCGCAATGTTTTTGAAATTCACCCTTAAATATACCAAAAAGCCAATAACCAAAAGATTTTATAACAAACTTAATCTTCTATGGAACTTAGAATAAGCAACAAAAGACAAGGCTGGCCAGAAACTAAGGTGTATTCATCCAGACAATTGTTTCCACAAGGTCTGACAGAAGCGCCTATATCATAATTTAATATAAAAGAGATGTTCAGTTACGTAGACAAAGACTGCACTCAGTTTAAAGAAGAAACCATAAAGGCGCAAAACTTTTCCCCTAGAAGTAGAAAATAGAGTTTGAAACAACCAGAAGTCAACTGACTTTTTAGAATCTGAGCCAGACTGCCCAGATAAGTCTCATCCCATTCACATTATATGCCATACCTATGGTGCTGTGTTGTCAGTAGACCAGTGGTAAAAATGTACTAATGCATACAGTATTGTAAGTTATAAACTGGCCCACCTTTTGACTCCTGCTGGTGCAGCATTATGAAGTACATCATGATGGGCTGGATCCAATGCATCCGTAACAGAGCCAGGTATAATTGATCCAAGAAAACTTCCTGATCTTTTGCTTCTGCTAAAGAGAAAAATAAGAGATTTGAATTTACAAATGAAACTTAGAAGGATGAAAAAGATTCCCTAACATTGGAAAACATAAAGAAGTGTACTGCATGAACATCGTGAACACCAAGGATTTGAAAGGAACTGCCTCTTTATCTTCTTCTTTTGTAATTTCACTTTTTTGAACAGACTCTTTTATAAGTTTATTCGACATGAAGATTGAACAGCAAGACTTATGCAACAAATAAAATAAGGATTAAGCATTTGTCAGAACATAATTTTATTAATACAGCTTTTCCTTTCTCTTTTAGGGCAACCGCAATTGCAACTAGCTGAAGGAAGATAAATACCAAATAAAAGAATAAGCAAATGCTACTGAAGGCCTAGAGCTTTACATAAGCAAATACGTGAGTCAGTTTCCTTATATATTAAGACTTAATGTGATACATGCAACATCAATGTGCTAACTAAAGAATGTTCAGTTTTAGTTCTCACCTTTGATAAATAGAGAACCCCAGAGAGAAAGCATGAACAGAACCTGAAGAACTTGTGCCCACAAGAATATCTGGCAGTTGCGTAGATGGCCCAAATGACAAAGAAAATATAGTAGACGGATATGTCCCTCTTCGAAAGCTATAAGACTGCCAAAGAAGGATTAATTAGACCTCCATATTACTTGTAATAAAGTACAGTCAATTAAAAGTACTGCCACTACTTGCTTCAGTGGCTGTAGGTTATAAGTCAGGAAAGGAGATGATGGAACACTAATTCTTATGCAGGTGCTGGTCAACAAATATTACTTGGATTTGATAAAAGGAACTGTTGCCCTTCAATTTGATAAAAGAAATTATTTTGCTATTCTTCACCTTAGTTGCTTCCGAGACTAGATGGACTCTTATAATGGTCCCCTGTTCAGATGCTGTTGCTATGTAAGTCCCATTGGAAGAAAGAGCCATTGCAGCAAGTGGGGCTCGATGAGCATCTATCTGTAGTTCAAATTCAAGAAATATAAATATACATTCTATTAGAAGATGGAAATTGAGTATCTTTTGCTGCATATCTAATACAACTAAATAAAGGCATAAAATTCCATGAAGATTGATCCTTTATTTTTAAAATAAAATATTCAATTCAGATACTCTTGAAATATGACTACATATTTTCAAAATGCAGTTGCAACGCATCCTGATTCTTGAGGATTTGAAAGCAGGCATCTAAAGAAGCATACTGCAGGATCCACCTTACACCATTTACTTTTAATGTCTTCCGAAAAATTAAAAGAAACATCTATTTTTCTAATTTGTGTGCTTCCTCTACTGCATACTTTTGGCTGTGTAGATGAAACAGAACCATGAAAATTGACCAACAGGATAGAAGAGGAACAAAACCACAAATCTTTCACATTACAGGTAAAAAAGAACACTCAGGCTTATTAAAACAAAAGCTATGAATTCATGTTGAAAAACATTTTTCAGAAGTATTAATTCATCTAGATAACAAAATGAAGTGACGTCATACATATTTTACCATCTTTCTGTCATGTATGAAAAAGAATATCATATTCCATAACCTCACAATGTAAATGCAGGTCCATGACATTGTACAACAACACAGATCCCTTGGAGATGCTAGCAGGAAGAGCCAAGAAGCACCCTTCCAAACTTGGAGAGAATGCACAAAGCCCTGAGGAGAATGAAAAAAAAAACGAAAAAAGATAATGTTATAAGAATAAGTTTTCAGGCAGATTGCTGGTTGAACAGAATGTGAATCCACATACTGGTACAAGAAGAAATGTGACCCAATTTCACCTTTTAAATTTGGTATAGTATCAATAGTGTCCAAGATTCCAAGACTATTTATGTCATATACATATGTTTTGTCCTGTAAAATGACAACAAGTCTGCATTTCCCAAAAAAGCATATCAAAATCCTCAACAAGAAAGGAGAAAGAATTGAAGTTCATTTAATGGATTAACAACCATCTCCAATGGGCTGAGTGAGTTCTGCACCACTTAAATGATTTTACAAAAGCATCAAAAAAATAAAGCATTTATAGTTTTTTATTGGAAAACAATGTATATAGAACATTAAATCTATGCACTTCCAAGTATTTGTACATACTTTTGCTGTGCCCATACATACCTATATGATTGCATTGCATAGATGCATGTAGAAGAACCAAAAAGGGTTAAACAAAGTAGAACTTCGAAATAATTCGGTACTTTAAAATGGGGGAGCATTATCATATTATAATTTTGTAAAATCTCACTATATAGTACAGAACCTCGATAACTGTCTTAACAAGTGTCTACAAGTGCCAAATATGCCAATTGTCTTTGCTATCATATCTAGGCTCGAAAATTTTGTTAACAAATGAAATGATATATCATATATCAGCTTGAAACATCGAATTAAAGATTATTATGATAATTAACCAAGACAAATTCGTAGCACAAGGTCATGATGACTAATTTCCTGTTACCTTTTCTTATTCATGCGAACAGCAAGTATTGAAGTCAAAAAATTTAATTCTCGAAGGGCAGTTCCAGTTGTGGTGTTGAACAAACAGAGACGCCGTGGCGATAAAGATGGCTGTGGCAGGCAGAATTTCAGTAATTTTATCATGCCAGAATCCAAGACTGACTACTAACTGATTGCATTACATACCTCTTCACCAGCTCCAACAATGGCAAGAAGACTAGAGCTAAAAAGCATTTCAACAATAACGAAAGCTCCAATAGCTAACCAAAAACAAAATAAAAAAAGTAAATATTAAAAGAAATGGAAACAGCCCACTACAGAAATCATTTCAAAAAAAAAACCCTGCAGCATAATTTTCCATATAAACAAAATTTGAAAAATCAAGTGTAGTGCTTTTTTTTTCTTAGTTTGATTCTGGGAAGCAATAAATGAATTCGATAACTTGCCTCGTTCGTAACAGAGCCTCCCTGTATTGGAATCGAATATTTTGAAGCCATCCTTTGTCCCAATTGCAAAGCAACTGACAAATTCGAAAGAATTACACATTTCCACCAGAAAAATAAATAAATTGGAAAGAGAAAAAATTGTGAACTTTGAGTTTACCTGGTGTCTTGATTGAAGGAAGCGCAAAGGATTGGGTAAGAAGAGGATGACGAATTGGCCATTAGAGGAATTCCTGGGTTCTGAAGCTTCCAAGTTGAAAGCTTCAGTCCAATTTGTATAAGCTTTGGGAGTTTATAAAGTAAAACTCAAGTTCAAACTTGAAAGCAAGGGATACAAAGAAGACATTGGTGAAGGTCCCACTGTGACCGTGGGCCGTGGGTGGGCCATTGCTGTCCTGTGGGTAGACCCTGAGCCCATTAATAAAGAAAAGTGGGATGTAAGGATTTTCAGTGCATCTAGTTTTTCAGAAATAAAATGCTCAAAGAGTAAATTACATTTTACTGCCCGTAGGTTTACCAAATTTCGTACAAAACTTTCATTTCATTACAGTTTCATATCTATCATCGCTCTGCAGTTCAGTCATTTGATTTAAAATCAAATTTCAGACGCACACCATCTACACAATTCCATTCAGGTAACATGCGTTTTCGTGGTCGCCTACGCATTCAACTCAGAGAAAGGACCAAAGTACATTGTCCGTTGCAAGTCTCGCCGTACTAGGGTAATAATTTGCGTTCGTAATGTAGTAAAATAAATTCTTTTATTTTTTTAAAAAAAATTATTTGGGCTCAATCTTTACATTAGTAACGTACTCGAATAATATTTGGGCCTTTGGCCAAGCATCTTACTGAAAAATTGTATTAAAATAATACTAAGCCCAATCGAAACTTAATAACTCGTACCCTTGAGATTCGTGTCTTCACGTAATTCTAGGTGAGACTTATAAGACACAATATGTTAGATTGTTGTATAATTTAATGAGTCTAGTCTCAGCACACCAAACAACGCTTAGGATATTGTCAATTTCAATTAAAATAGTCCAGTCCAGTTCCACCCACCAAACGTGGACTAAGGTGAATAGTATCGAAACACTATCTAATATTGTAGGGTATTTTAATATTGGGAGCATCTCCATTAAGTATCCATTAGGGCTTATTTGGTACACCGTATTAGACTCTGGATAAGGAGTAATTTTTGGGTGTTCCCGGTACACCATGTGGCCGGTTTACCATCCACTAGATATAAGACATGTGGAATATTTCCAATGTAGTCCGCCCATGTGTCTTAAAAAATAATGCAATAAATTGGAGAGTAATTCCACATGTCCTAGGTCTATTGGATGGTACACCAGCCACGTGGTGTATCCGGAATATTTAAAAATTTCTCCTGGATAAGAGTAAATAGTTCATGTGAGGTGTTTTGTGTCAACTTGTATTATTTAATTATCTGACTATTTTAAACGGGTTTGGCTTTTAATACTCTCCTTACTTGACTAACTAATACAACTTATACACCCCGGTTTATATAATACACGCTTAATTATACAGCTAGGGAAAAAGAACACACACGTTCATGACAAGCTATTTTCATCTTCTTCTCCCTAGAGTTCTTCTCGCTATCTTCTCCAAGGTTATTCTCTTCACTCTCTTCCAGGTATCCATATATATATATATATATATATATATATATATATATATATATATATATATATATATATATCTCTCTCTCTCTCTCTCCAATATGTTTCTTCTCTCTTCTCCAGTCTTCTCTTTGTTTATATATTTCATCTTTTATACTCTCTCCAATATGTTTCTTCTCTCTTCTTCTGTCTTCATCTTCTCTTTCTTTATATATTTCCTCTTTTATTAAATTTTTGTGGAAATTAGGTTATGAGTTTTTCCTTTTTGACATTTTTTTTGTTGTATTGGAAAATGCATGCAGCTGTGTATCCAACTCAATAGTCAAATAATCAAATAATCATCATGCGTTTGTGTATCCAACTCAATAGATGTTGTTGAGTTTTTCTAGCATTTTTTTCTTCATATATTTCATCTTCTCCCGGTATCCAACTCAATAAGAATCCCAAAGATGGACTTGTTTATTACCAAAAAAATTGAAAAACAAATCTTGTCATATGAATCTTACCCCAAAAAATTTGTGTAATTTCAATTTCAATTTCTACTTAAATTATCTAAGAATTTTTTTTAAAAAATAGTGTGATCCGATGTTATCTGGAACAACACCAAACAGAGTATAACTTAATCGAACTATTTATCCGGAACAACACCAAACACAGTATAACTTAGACTATTTATTCGGAACAACACCAAATACCTTATAATATTATGAATAAACAATTAGTATTTTCCAAAACAAATTAATATTATCCGACAAAAATTAGTCAATAAAATCTGACGTACCCAACTACCCCTAAGTATTTGTGTTTAAGAATTAGTTAAGGAACCGGAAGAGCATTCTTTGAGGATGTGGAACCAAACAAAACTGGATGGCGAACCAAACAAAAAAGAGAGCAATAACTATGAGGATGTGGAGGAAGTTAGAGAAAAGCCTGATAGGACTTGAAAGACCCGTTGAATTAAAAGAAGCGAGGCAGCTGAGAGCAGAGAGAGGCGCGTGATACTGCAAAAAGCAGTATAAAGAAAACGACCCCTGCACAAACACACAGCTCACCTGTCAATTCTCAACTCCACTTTGACAGTTTCTTTCACCATCAAACAGCTAGAAAATATCAAGAAGCAAATTTCACACCAACTCTTTAGTCAAAAAATATTCTGGGATATGATCTGTCTCAACACTAGGGGGCAGCAGAGCAGAGCATCTGATGATGTTCTCCTATATATCCATGCCATGCCCCTATACAAAATCCGCATCCACTTTGCCCCCTTTTACTTTCCTCACCCCTAAAATACCAAAATACAGTCAGAAAAAAAATATTAAGATTATAAAGTCATATTTACATATAACCCACAAGGCTGGAATGAGAAAAGTTGGTTTCCCAAACAGAACCACCACCTATCTTTCTTGGAACTAACTTCATATTTTTTTGCTTACAAAGAATGCAGGAAATAAAATCTAATCTTCTTTTTCTATTTCTCTGTACTTTCTTTTCTATCTTGGACCAGAGAGTTCCATGGCATAGGAATCCAAAGAATGCTCATCATCATCCTCATCCACAGAGGTGCCAAACATGCTTGCCCGATCACGTTCATTGTCATCATGTTTTGATCCAATGCTACTAGGGTGGGTGTTACTTTTGTTACTGTTGTGAGTATGAAAGAGGTCCATGCTGGAATTACTATGATTATGTGATGCTGCCCACTTCTCGGCTAGCCCATCTCCTTCGAGCATCCGGACCACTTCCGACATCTTGGGGCGGTGGGCTGGTAGGTACTGAGTGCACAGCAGAGCCACTTGCAGCATTTCCCCCACCTCAATCCGGTCGTAAATGTTTCCTAGCTCTCTGTCCACCAACATTTCCACTTTCTTCTCTTGTTGTATTTTCTTCACCTGTGACCAGCAGCATGGATATAATGTGCTCATTAGCTTTCAACATGCAACCATTATGCTTCTCAGGGCTTTTAATAATTTTCTTGAAGAACGTTATTAAATGATCATTCCTTTGAAACATAAGAGAATATTACAATGATACAGGAAGAATAGGAAGCTGTTCCCGTTTATCCAGTTCTGATTGTTTGAGACACAAATGAATGAAAAAGGTGAAGATTGCAAAAAAAGAACCGTGCATACAACAGCTAAATGTGTGGAACTGCAGCCCTGACTGAATGGAAATTGGTTGCTGTTATTCGACACACACTACATTGTTGAATTGTTTATATAACCATATAATCCGAAAAAATCATATACGAATTGGTACTAGACTTAGAAGCCTATTATAGCTTATCCGAGTTAGATAGAAACTTACCCACTCAAGCATGGCTCCTTTCTGATTAACTGTTTTGCCAAACTCGAGAGCTCTCATTCCGGTTATGAGCTCTATCAAGAGAATTCCAAATCCAAAAACATCAGTCTTTTCAGATGATTGACCAGTGGAAAGGTATTCTGGTGCAATGTGCCCAACAGTCCCACGGACAGCAGTGGTGACATGAGAATCAGCATGGTCAAGGAGCTTCGCAAGGCCAAAATCTCCAACAATAGCCTCACAGTAGTCATCCAGGAGCACATTTGCAGCCTTTACATCCCTGTGTATTATCTTCGGATCGCATTGTTCATGTAGATACAGAAGACCTCTTGCAGCTCCTATTGCTATCCTCTTCCTTGTGTTCCAATCTAGTGCTGGTTTTCCTGTTGTGTTCAGAACAACATTTCAGGGCTTATTATTATGGATGGTGGCTTCAGGCTTCATTGTATGAATGGAAATTTGATGCGCTAATTTCTTTCAAACAACACTTGATGCAGTTTTCAAGGCAAATTTACTCAGACATTTCACATTTAACCAAGAACAGAATGTAATTGACCAAAAAACAGAGAACAGAATGTGTAGACAGTGAAGCTATGAACATCAACACATAATTCCAAACGGTAACTTTAAGGTGAGTGCAGTTTAAAAACCAATAGTACATGGGAATCTTATCAAGGAAATCAAATCAACAAGAGATCACAGGCTCACATGTTTTGCATATTTAATAATGCACAAAGAACTTCTTTTGGAAGCCTTTTTTTTTCTTCTAAATGTTCCATATTAAGGAGTGACTAAACATAGATGGTCCCAGCTTTAATATTGAAAGTTTGAATTAAAAATCTCCAAACCTCCCAACCGATTGTGGTCCATGCCAAGATAATATATTCACAAAGAACTTCTTTTGGAAGCCTTTTTTTTCTTCTAAATGGTCCATATTAAGGAGTGACTATACATTGATGGTCCCAGCTTCAATGTTGAAAGTCTGAATTAAAAATCTCCAAACCTCCCAACCGATTGTGGTCCATGCCAAGATAATATTTAGGTAAGTACTATATTGTTGGTGGTTAGTATATCACACCAACAAAATCACACAGGAAATAATCATGCCCACCCTCACCATGAAATGTGGGTGTGCTTTGTAACCGAAAAAATGTGAGTGTCTTTGCAGCAAATATAGACCAACCTCTAAGCCTGGCAGCCACACTGCCATTAGACATGTAAGGGTATACCAGAAGTCTCTCATTTGAGGTAGCACAATATCCAATTAACCGAAGCAAATTCCGATGTACTGCAAGGCTTATCATCTCCAGTTCTGTTCGAAATTGTGATTCTCCAGCTGTTCCTGTTACATCCTTAAGCCGTTTCACTGCCACCATAGTCCCATCTCCTAGCTTTCCCTTGTAAACATTGCCAAAACCTCCAGCACCAAGTATGTTCTTGGAGCTAAAATGGTCCGTTGCGAGTTGAAGCTCTTTGAAAGTGAAGTTTCTGAGGTTTCCTAAGCTCACAAGTCCCTCTTCTTGAATGTCTGCGGTAAAGTTAAAGACACATTTGATATCAGTTATATATTTCCATTTACATTGTTCATTTATGAGATGGGACCATGATGTTACTGACCACTTATGTTCAAAATGGATTGGCTTTTTTGCTTCTTTCTGTACCAGACAATTCCAAGTGAAAGGACTATGAGAAGTGCACAACTGAGGCTGACCCCCAGTGCAATTGCTACAGTCTTGGAGTTGTGTTTTCCTTTGATGAGGTAAAAGATAAAATTTATACAAAAAACAAAAAATTAGAGAGAGAGTTATATTGTTTTAGAGAGTAAAAAGGGAAGTTTAAAGAATGGTTACCAGGTGATGATTTCAGTGATAATGAAAGAGGGACAGGGGTGGCTGATCCAGAGCATCCTTCAGTGGAGCTGCTTCCACAAATCAGTGGATTTCCCACAACACTAGTATAAAAATTTAAAAAATTTAAAAAAAACAAAACAAAACAAAACAGTAAAGCATAAGGAATAATAAAAGAAGGACGAGAGAGAGAGAGAGAGAGAGAGAGAGAGAGAGAGAGAGAGAGAGAGAGAGCATACTTGAATGTTCTGGCTGGGAATTTGGGTATTGGTCCACTGAGATTGTTATAAGACAAGTCCCTGGTGACCAGATTTATCATAAACAGAACCCATTGATCAGATATTGAGAAAACTGTTTACTAATCAGAAATTGCTCAACATGTTGCAAGTTGTTTCAGATTTCAAGACACCGAGACGCAAAAAAAAAAACCAATAAAGTAATAAGAGAAACTGTGAAAACCCATACTCACAAGAAAGCAAGCTCAGGGATTTTGGCTAAAGACACGGGAAAAGTCCCAGACAAGCTATTGTTGTTCAGCCTCCTGCTCTCATTACATGACAGCAATCACACATTAAAAAAAATTATACAAATGATTTACCTTAAAAAGAATAAATACACACAAAAAAACAACATTGGGTTGCTACGAAGAAAACTCCAATCAACTTAAGAACAAATTTTAAAAAAATTAAAAAAAGTTAATCTTTAATCAATTAGTAACATAAGAATTAACCAAGTTCAATTTTGTTTTTCCTCCTGTTTCTTGGCAACCAAACAAAGTCTAACAGGTGAATTACAAACGCAAAAAAGGAAACACTTACAGGTATTGAAGACTATTCAACTGACCCACAGAGTCTGGGACGAAACCGGAGAATCGATTGTTGGAGAGATCCAAGGTTTGAAGCTTTGGAAGAGTACCAAGCTCCGGTGGGAGTTTGCCAGATATATTGTTGTTTTGCATTAATCTTCAAATTCACAATGAAAAAATCGTGAGCAAAAATTTAAATTAAAGAAAAAAAAAAGCAAATGGGTGTTTTTTAAAACAGATAAACATGGACAGTATTTAATTCTTTTTGGTCTGCTTGGTTGAAGAGAAAGTGGAAGAAAAGGAAAAACGTTCTTAACACCAACTTTAACATTAGGCTTCATGCCTTTCATTTGTTCTCTCAGCAAACAAACAGAAGGCAAAGGGGAAATGAAATAAGAATTAAAGGAAGAAAACAAATGGGTTTGTGGAAATTTGCAATTTGAACGGCTGAAAATGGTCATTTTTCTTACACTTGTCGAAGATTTGTGAGATTTCCAATAGCCCCAGATAAAGTTCCAGACAGAGACTGGCTCGGAGCTCCCCTGAAAAACCAAGAAAGAAAGGCCATGTATGCTTAGTATAAACCAGAAAAGCACAACAAATAAAAAACAACAACAATTGAGAAAAACAACAATGAAATGTTTCTACAGAAGAAAATATAAAAAATGAAACTCACAGGCCTATAACAACATTTTCAGGTGAGCAAGTGATCATAGCCCAGCTACATGGGTCCACAGAGTCTTCATCCCAGTTGTTTAAAACTCCATGGGGATCATTCAAAGCTAGCCTTAAACTTATCAAAGCCTCCACTGCAAGAAATCGAAACCCATATAACAAAGTCAGTAACTTTTTTGAAAAAAAGGCAGTGAAATTGTTTGTGGGGTTGTCTGCTTTGGTGTATATACCTTCATGGTTGCGAGGCTCGTAGGAGAGACAGAGGGAAGCAGAAGAGAAGAAGAAGGCAAGGGTGAAGAAGAAGAAGAGCTTGAGAAGAACCATGGCTAATAATCAAGTTATGGAAATGGTGATGAGGAACATAATATCTCACACAAAGACAATGAGAATGCAGCAGAGTTGAGGCAAATTTCAATCTCTATCTCTCTCTGTGTGAATGAGTTGATGGGGCTCTCTCTTTTCTTGGTACCCTTACAGAGTTTTCAGTCTCTCTCTCTAACTCTCTTTTTCAGTCCTCCACCACCCTCTCTCTCCCCCCACTTTACAAATATTCAGGGGAAAAGAAAAGAAAACAGAGAGACTTGGTCTTTTTTTCTTTTTTCTTTCTTTTTTTTAAAAAATAAATAAATAAATAGAAAAAAGATATTACGTGGGGGATACGAGTTGTCAGGGAAATGGTGTGAGTGAGTCTGTTCTCTGTTGTGTGCAGAAACTGAGAGACGGATGGGGAGTGGGTAGGCCGTAGGGAGAGAGTGATTTTGTACGAGCAAGTAGTGGCCAAGCTGGAGCTGGACTGGGTTGGACTTGGACTGGACTGGACTATGACTTGGACTAATTAGGACTAAGACTAAAGTAGTGGTCATGATGCGCCCCTTTCTATTTATTTGCTTGTTCCGGACAAAAAGCACAGAGATAGTGAGGGGTCAAGAGGAGATCAAAATACCAAATATAGGAGAGGGTTTGGTTTTCGTGAAAGCTTGCACTCTTGTCTTTTGGAGGGCTACCCTATGAATTATGATGCCTACAAGCTAGCTAGGTGCCCATCTGCCACATAATTATAGAGTTTTTTCTTTGGAAAAAGTACATAAAACCCTTCAAATTATAGGGTCATTTTCAAGTTCATACTCACCTTTAGGAATATTAACGAGTACATACTCAAATACCCGGAAAATTTAAAAATTGCCAACTTCGTTAGCCAAACTGTTAGTGAATTTGTTAAATACTGACATGACGAACGTGGGCTCCATTTTTTGATGATGTGGACAAAAAAATTAATAAAAAATTATTTTACTGTTTAAATTATTTAAAAGGCAAAAAGTCACTTTTGGTCCATGTAGTTTGCCATTTTTACCACTTTGGTCCCTGTCGTTTCAATTTGGTCAATTTTGCCCCTGTAGTTTCAATTTGAAGCAATTCAAGGACAATTTCTAATTTCTGTCAAATTAGAGTAACTTCCGTTACCCGTGGAGGGGCAATTCGGTCAAATTATTAAAAAAATCATTTCTTTTAAAAATAAACAATACAAAATAGAAAATTTAATTTATAAATAAAAAAACTCTCTTCTTCTCCCTCTCGCTCTCGTCCCCTCCCCCTCCCCTAACTTCACCCACAGGACTGTTATTGGAACATTTAAAGCATCTAAACCAGGAAGAAAACAATTGGTAAAGAACCATTTACCTTGGTCCTCAGAAAGAATTGCTAATATCCGGTCAACAATATCCTGCATAATAGACATTGGTGAATCAGACAACAGTCTTCCCTTACAACATTCATCTCAAAAACCTAGTAGAATGGCTTCAGAAGATACCATTGTAGAAGGTAGGCTATTTTTTAAGCCAAAAACATATCCAAATAACTTGATAGATCCATGCACTCAAATGCCATCACGGAAAGGAATAACAATAATAAATCCAAAGGGCTGGTAATGGAAACCATCCATCTTGACCGTTGCAATAATTGACAGTTGCAGACTTAAGTGATCGGAATATTTTTTTGGGGTGGGGGGAGAAACAAAGAGACTCGAATTAACCAGGCAACTCGGATAGTCATCAAGAGTAATAGCGCAGAACACAATATGCAATAATTTCTTTCAAAAACACAACAATAACTACATATAAGGGAAGATTTCAATCCAAAGACGAGTGGGCCTGGGAGCTTCAATCGATTCCGACCGGCAGGTTGGAGGCCGTGACTGGATCAGGAGGCGTCGAGAGATGCAGGCTTGGGCTTGGTGGATTAGAGGACTGGGAGACCATGCTCTCCGAAACGGCGGCGTCTCCGAGCTCAAGTAGCTCTTGCAGAGCAGGAACCAGAGCGACAGCAAACAACAACAGCAACCCTCTTGGTTCGGTGGGGGTGGGTCTGTGGGTGAAGTTAGGGGTGGGGAGGTGGAGGGACGGGAGAGAGGGAGAAGAAGAGAGTTTTTTTTTTTATATAAATTAAAATTTCGATTTTGTATTGTTTATTTTTAAAAGAAATTATTTTTTAATAATTTGACCAAATTGCCCCTCCACGGGTAACGGAAGTTACTCTAATTTGACAGAAATTGTAGATTCTCCTCAATCGCTTCAAATCAAAACCACAAGTGCAAAATCGACCAAATCAAACGACAAGTGACCAAAATTGGTAGTGCCGACAAACTACAAGCGACCAAAAGCCGACTTTTCGCTATTTAAAAATCTCTCACCCTCTCTCTCTCTGAGAAACCAGCGCCGCCACTAGCAACCCACACGTTCCGATCCAAACCCCACCCGTTCCAACAACTAAGAGGAGAAGAGGAGAAAGACGATGATGGAGACGAAGCTAGGGTTTACAAACATATTTCAACTCATCTTCAACCGATTTAAACTTCAACTCATCAACCTCCACCGCGGATCGATCGAAGCTCTGCCACCGCTGCAAACAGTAATAGTCTTTGGTCTGAACTGACCCACCTGGATTCCTATCCAAGCTCTGTATCTTTTTCCCTTCTATTTTTTTTCCTTTCAATGTTTGGCAAAACCTCACAAACCACAATATGGTGGAGGGATCATTGTAAACCCTGAACTAAATCATGGCTTGAACGGATGGTCTGGTTTTGGCAATGTAAAAATAGAACACAGAGAATCTGAAGGCAACAGGTTCATTGTGGCTCATAGCAGACAACAATCATATGACAGTATTTTTCATAAGACCATCGGCGTCAGCCTCGGGTGGGACTTTTTTTTCCGATTCCAATGGAACTTTTCTTCCAGAGTTGGACATCCATTTATCCGATGGGACTTTTCTTCCTTTTTTTATGTTCTTCATCCTCTCCTTGACTGCCTTTTCATGTTCTTCATCCTCAAAACAATATCTGGTTAATTAGTTTTTCATCCAATGATGGGGTTTTAATTTTCTGCATATTTTATGTTGTTTTTGGTTAATCCAACATACTTGATGGACGATGATTACACAGTTCCTTCATCAAGTGAGTGTGCCCAACATCTTCAAGCTTTTTATTTAATTTTTCTGAATTTTAATTTTGAAATTGGGGATTTTGAATTTCGAAAACAGATTTGAAAGCGACCTTATGGGGATTTTGAGATTTCGACGAATTCATAATAAAATTTACATGCCATGTGGCTGGGTTTGGGGGTGGTGTGGGGAAGATAGTGGCTGCGGGGGACAAGTGGGGCTGGGGAAGATGGTAGATGCGGGGGTGAGGTGGGGCTGGGGAAGAGGTGGTCAGGGGAAGAGGTGGTCAGGGGAAGACCAGATAGGGGTGAGGGATGGGGCAGTCGAGGTGGGGGTGGGCTGGGGCTGGGAAAAGAGAGAGAGACGAAGAAATTTTTTTCTTTTTGAATTTAAATTTTAAATTAATTTAATAATATTATTTTAGTTCTTTAGAATTTTTTACTATTTGTTTGTCTATTTGGAAATCCATGTCATTAAAAAATGGGTCTCACATTTGATACATCGTTTAACATCTTACCAGTCACTAACGGTAGGGGCCAAATTGTGGGGTTTTCGGGAGTTTGAGTATGTACTCGTAAATGTCTCTAAAGGTAGGTATGAACTTGAAAATGACCATATAGTTTAGGAAGTTTACTGTAGTTTGTCCTTTTTCTTTTTTATTTATTTATTTATTTATAAATATATGATTTATTATTACATGATAAGATCAAATTAGTGACACATACACATAGGAGAATGTTTGCGTCCTTTATTGAGTCATTCCTCATTTAAAATATCGCAATTCAACATATGTACATAAATTTTATTCTTTGTTTTCACTTTTTTTTTATTTGCGACAATGATGAAGATTCATTTCATAAATATGGGGCAATTACAGACAATTGAGCAGCAAATTCACCCCATGAAAGGAGGGTTCTAGCCAAATTTTGAAATACAAAAGGGTTAATATCACAAAAGGTCCCTAAGGTTTACGAAACTATCATATTGCATCCTTAATGTTTTTTTTGTGTCATTCGTAGTCCTCAAGGTTAGTATGTGTGATTACAAATGGTCACTCTTTGTTAGGTTCGTAAAAACTCCGTTAGTTTGCTGATGTGGCATATATGTATATCACAAAACATCCCTAAGGTTCACGCACCTATCACAAATGGTCCCTGTAATTTTTTTTATTTTTTTATTTAAAATTCATAAAATTTTAGTTTTTTTTTAATTATTTAAAAATATATTTTGTATTTTAAATACACATAACACTATATTATTGGAGATGTGGGCTCCACATATATGCCACATCAACAAAATAATGGAGTTTTTAAAAAAAAAATTAAAATTCATAAAATTTAAAAATGAAAAAACCATTTATAGAAGGATTTTAACCTTGAGGACCATTTATTTTTTAAAAACTTCATTAGTTTGTTGATGTAGCATATATGTGGAGTCCACATCTTCAAAAGTATAGTGTCACGTGTATTTAAAATACAATATATATTTTTAAATAATTTAAAATTCATAAAATTTAAAAATGAAAACCAAAATTTTATGAATTTTAAATTAAAAAATTTTAAAAATTTCGCAAAGACCATTTGTGATTAGTGCGTAAACCTCGGGGATGTTTTGTAATATATATATGTCACGTCAGCAAACTAACGGAGTTTTTGACGGAACCTAACGGCAGGGACCATTTGTGATCACACATACTAACCTTGAGGACCACGAATGACACAAAAAAACATTAAGGATGCAATCTGATAGTTTCGTAAACTTTAGGGACCTTTTGTGATATTAAGTCAATACAAAATAATAGCACAATGGCCAAAAATAATGAGCCAAAGAAATTGAAACAGAAATACCAGCTAATTAGAAGCCATAAACATAAAGAGCTATCACACAATCAATACCAGTGCCCAAACAGTGCCTACCGGCCTTTTCTTCAGATCGCCTAAACCGAGAAAGAGAGAGCGCCCCCAGAGAAAGAGCATAACCACTCCATTTTGCAGAGGGTTTGGTTTCGTGAGAGCTTGCACTTTTGTCTTTTGGAGGGCTACCTACATTGGTGGATCAGTGAATATTTTAACGGAGATGCAATTTTGAAATGCTAAAAGCTTTATAAAAAAATTGAATACAATAACCAAATCATAATTGATCATACTTGAGTCGTGCATCTCGTAATCATAAAAGCCAAATCAGAAAAAAAAAAAGTAGATTACAAAAAAAAAAGGAAAAAAGGAAAAGAAGAAGAGACAAATTGACTTTTGGTCAAAAAGGGAAAAAAAAAAGCGCAGCACAATAGACTTATTTTTGGCGAAGTCCTAAGGTTAGAGATTTGATAGACTCTACGGGTCAATGGAATCTTCTGACATTCGCACTGTTCCCCTAACATTGCGATGCTTATTTTCTCAATCCCCTTAAGCTTCCGTAAGCCCCGATCGTATCATCCGCATCATGATCGTGAATGGGATTTTTAGTGTGCAAAGTGCCTATGAGGTGGCTTGTCTTTGGCTTCAACTCGGTGATGGGGATCCTGGGCTTACATTATTGGAGGTGAGGCTTACAAACCTTTTTGGTCTCTGCTATTTGGAAAACAAAAGTCCCTCCTAAAGTTAAAACTTGTGCCTGGAAGGTAGCCCGTGATATCATCCCAACTAGGGTAAATTTGGCCCTGTAAAGTGGATTGTGCCCGGATCAGACGATGCATTGCTGCGGAGGAATCGCCTTTCACGTCTTTGTGGAATGCCCTTTTCTGCTGCTGTTTGGTCTCGCTTCCCCTCGGTGTTCTCGTAAATGGTTTTCCCCGCTAATAATATGCCGGATTGGCTCAAGGTCGCTTTTGAGCGGCCGCCTACCTCTAGTTTCTCCCTGGTGCTAATGATCTTATGGGCGTGGAAAGATCGCAACTCCCGTATCCGGGAGGGCTCGCATCAGCCCGGCGCTTAGTGGATCTTGCCAAATCTTGGCCGTGTGAGTTTCAATTTAGTTTTGTCGTCGTAGTCATCATGCCCCTAGGCGCTTAAAAGCTAGGTGGTTGGCTCCAACTAATGGTTTCATCAAAGTTAATGTGAATGGCTTTTGGCATGCGGAGGATCGCTGTGGAGGTATTGGAGTGGTGATTCGTAATGATATCGGCAATTTTCTGGCACGTGCAAAAAATTGTCCTAATATTGGGTGCCGTGATCAAATTCATGCAATCGCCCTTTTGGAGGGTCTGCACTTAGCCATGCGATGGGTTACTCCTCAAGAAATTTTGAATGTGGTTCCAAGAAGATACCCTGGTTAGTCATGAATGAGTCCGCTCATGGGTCCTGGTATGGGTGCTCTGTTTGCTGATCATGCGGTTTTCTTCTGTCTCAATTTCTTTCAGCTTCGGTGGTTTCTGTGCCTTCTTTTGTAATAGTGTAGCTCTCAGGCTTTCTTCTTTTGCTTTAAGTGTGGGTCATGCTTGTCTCTGGTGGGAGCCACCGACCTTACTCCTTGATCTCCTCCATGAGGATTGTACTTCTTTTAATCCCTTTGGTTAATGAATGCTTTGTTCCCTTCAAAAAAAAAAAAAAAACCAAATGATTTCCTTCTTTTTAAAATTCTTTGTAATCCTTGTTTAAATAAGAAAATAAAACATGTTTCAAGACTTTTTAAAGCCTACGAAATGCAGGTTTAAGTATGTGTTTAAAATTCATGAATTGCAGTCCAGTTTCCTTCTCTCTCTCTCTCTCTCATATATTTTTTTTTTGCATGGCCCAAAACGACATCGTTTTGGCCAAGACTTTAAAAATAAAAATTAGTCACGCGCTGCGTAGCGCAACAAACTGACTTTGGCTAAGTCATTTTGTCAAACACCTGGAGTGCACCACAACCAGTTGAGCAAAGGGGCAATTTGAAGTATCTACAATGATTTTTCCGACGATAGAAGATGCAGCTACACCTCTTTGCGTCTTAATAAGTCCGCCACTAACTACCTATGAATTCTGATGCCCTACCAAGCTAGCTAGGTGCCCATATGAAATGAATCTGCCTCATAATTATAGAGTATATTGTTAAATCTATATTTTAATATATTTTTTGTTTTTATTTGCTTTTGTTTGGGGGGGTTAATGTTGTTGGATGACCAATAAGGGCTTTAGCTGCATGGTAAAGCTAAGTGTAAATAGAATATTATTTGGCCATAAGAATGTATTGGGTGTATGGTCAAAGATGTCCGATTGGAGGGGTAAATGAGAAAACAAACAAATGTGAATTTGTTTATTGATGATTTTCAAGCACGTCCTAAACCCAACATAAAGTTAAGATATGATTTATTATTACAGGATAAGATTAAATTAGTGTCATTCCTCATTTCAGAAAAATCGCAATTCGACATGTGTATAAATTTTGTTCTGTTTTTTTAACTTTTCACAAGTTATTTTTTTAGATATGTAGATGAGGAGGAATAATTGCTTACAAGAAAGAAGTCAAGTGGTGTTCATACAGTTAAATCATTTCTAACAAGAGAACTTATATTAGAATTTTAACCCATATCTCGTATAATTTACCATATGAATAACATGACTATGATTTTTGAATAGAAGCGATCTACAAGGAGAGGAGGGTCACACACACACACACACTATTAAGGTGTTATGGGAGTTTCTGCAAATTCAGGTCATTTTTCACTCGGCTACACATAATTTAATATCTTTTGTTTACACATACATCCAGGAAGTTATAGGAAAAATTTTTTTGCCAATATAAAGATAAAGTGAGTTTTTGTTCTATAAGGAGTGCAGAGTGACATTTTTGCTTTAGAAATAACAGGATCCTATAATTATAAATTTTAGTTTACAAAATATGTGTGTTCTTCCTAACACAAGATGATTTATGAACAAATCTGCTAATCGGAATTTTGTACTCGAGTTGCTAGCTCAAGATCGTGCACACTTAATGCAAGAATTTGAGGCGATTCACTCTTAACAACACTACGTTCACACATGAATTTATCCACATATTTGAGTGTTTGCTACATTTCTTTCAAATTTG
This sequence comes from Prunus padus, assembly GCA_024362665.1. Lineage (NCBI taxonomy): Eukaryota > Viridiplantae > Streptophyta > Magnoliopsida > Rosales > Rosaceae > Prunus > Prunus padus. The sequence goes on from JANFAM010000020.1 coordinate 8,897,506, forward strand.
CTTCCATTTAAGGACTTTCATTGTACCTACCAATTTGTCTGGATACTTCACTTGTGTAGCAAATTTGCTCCTTCACATTGCCAATCTTCCATCCTAATGCGACACTAATAGGAACCCATATCATCAATCTTCTAGATTGCACAAAGCTACTTGCTCCACCTTCAAATATATTCTCCATCTACCTTTTAAAAACTTTCAAAGATCCACCTTAAGTTCTAATATTATAACCATTTGCTCTCATGCTAAGCAAATGAACGTATATAATACTCACCCCTGCTTTTGGTATATCAAATACCAATTGACGTTGACATTTCCCTACTTGATGTTCATTTTTATAGGACAAGACATCTCTTTTCTAACCTTGTTGCGTACCATGTTTGTATCTAAATTTGTGTAGAACAAATTTTATATGTTATTTACGTAAACTAAAATAAGGTTATTGTAGAACAAATTTATAACCTTGTGGGTTGGTGTAATGTAAATATTTATTTAAACCTTTTGGTTTTTGCTTTCCGTTGTCGATAAAACTCTGATCTAATTAGATTTTATTCCAACAAAAAGAGTTTAACGTGTTTTTAGGATACCTAAAGTATAATATTTCTAACGAGCATGACGACATGAATAGATTTTAATTTGAAAAAAGGTTTTAGTGGGAGTATCATGCAATTGAGAATGTCCCCACATAGTTGGTATAAGGTGGAAGGTCCTAGGATTAACAAATGAACAAATATTCATATCTTTTTTTTAAAATGAAAATATTATGACAGATTGGGGAAGTATAAAGCAATGATTACAGAACCAAAGCAACTAATAAAGAAATAAATTTTATGTAAAGATGCTGGATTTCTTCAGGGACCCCTACGAACATAGAAAAAGGCTGTAATTACCAACTTTTCCAAGGAAAATTCTATTTCATCTATATCCTTGGGCCACACCTCCTCTATCTCCATCCACTTCTACCCACCAAATAAAATATCACCTCATCTCTTCTCCACCTTTTAAGTTTCAATTCAAAAGAGTTGCAATGGATGACTTCATTGGTTTATGCCCTTGTCTTGCAAATGTTGTTGATGGCCACCGTCACCTTTTTTTTTCTTTTTGATTTTTATCATATGAGCATAAAAAGTCACAATTTTGAAAAATTAAATGTAAAAGAAAATAGGAAAATTAAATGTATGCATGAATATTTTCATTGCGCTCATGTCATATTTCATTCTCTATTAAACTAACGAGTACGGACTTAGTATATTCCGAGGATAATTCAAATAAAAAAGAATCAGATTATGGTTTGATACAAGCGATATTGGAGGAGAGTGAATCAAACACAGAATTTCAGGTGTAGAGATAATTGCTTCCAAACAGTTGAGCTACAAGTCCTTAAAATTTGAATTGATAATTTGAGAAAAGAAAGTATATATATTGAATTTAGTTTTGCAACTTTTCAAACAAGTTAAGAGAATAATGCACCCAATGGCATGTGTGCTTGGAACATTGAACACCATCCATCCCGAAAGAGAACCCAAAATAATTTTAAAAAGAAATATGTATGAAGAAGCTTTGCAAAATTCGAAAATCCAACCCTTTATCCTATGGAGAAGCGTGTAGTGTAGTAAACTAGTACCCATTCTAAATTTGTAATATCCAATAAAATATGGGAATCCGCACCCTCCAAATCCAAAATCTTCGTTGGAGTGAGCGTTTTATTCTTTCATGCGATTGGAACTGATGCTTCCACGAAGCTTTTTATTTATTTTTATTTTTTATAAAAAAATATAATTTATTTATATTTCCGTTTGATTCAAAGTTGATTTGTATTCCCATATTTGATCAGTGCACTATTGGGAATGCAATTCTAGACTAATGGCTATGGACTTTTCATGTCGAGGGAATTTTATACCCTTAGCTGAGCTTGAGAATTTTTTCCTGTTATTTATGAAATCATTTAATGCAATTTTTTATAACTAACTTACCATGTTTTATCCATGAAAAACTGAACAATTTTTCATTCCTAATATTACACAAACCAAACATGGATATTCCCATCCTCCATTTCCATCCTTCATTCTCATCTTATGGAATTAGACATGGGAAGTTGGTTCCCAAGAAGTTCAATTCGCGAACCAAACCGGCTTCAAAATTTCTCACACACACGCTATCAAAATGCCATGAATATTCAAACCTGAGACCACTTATCTATATATTAAGATTCTTTTATTATTGGACTACACCCGTTTGCGTTGGTCTTTTATTTATTCATGAATATCTCTCAGTACATATCAAAGTGGCAAGAAAAGCAAGCTCACATTACATTACAGCCTTTCTTTTGAGAATATTGGGGAAGTAAAAAAAAAGGCAAAAGGTGAGGGCACCCGTGCCTTACCCTTCTTCAGCTTTTGGTGTGGCTCACAGTATATTTGTGTGCCTGGAAAGCTAATTAATAATTTAATACACTTAATATTAGATTCTTAAAGGTAAAGGGTTTGCCTTTTTTCCTTTTTCTTTACGTTTGCCTTTTTATATGTCTTGCCCATACACAAACTATGCCATCTGCTTCTGATGTGAAGCCCAAAAACTCAAGTGGGCATGAATGGGAATGGAATTGCTCTTGCTCAGTGTAGCCATGGTTAGTTGGATAATGCAACAGTTGCATGGGTTTGATTCAACCACCATGTGAGTTTGGCCCACAACATATACAGCAAGTTGGATCCATTTGATTTGGTTGCTTCTACATAAGACATGCTTTTATTTGACCAGCAGTATAAGTTGTGAAGATCTATTTTTCTTTAGGGTGACAATTGAACTAATTTTTTACTTGTACTCTATTATTTTAGGTTACACTTACTATCTACTTATCACGATATTTTATTCAAATCAAATGTAATGTACTTTATTACATATGAAAAGTTTGATATAATATGAAGAAAATTGAGTTCTGTTGTATGTATATTGATAGTAGAGCCACGCAATTCCGTTTCGATAAACTACCTTCCTTTAAATAACAGCTATCTTGCATTATTCACAAAAACAGAACTTGTAATAGATTCAGCAACAAGAAAACAAAAACAGGAATAGAAAAATATAAATAAGTAAATAAAAACCAACAAAAACAACAATTGAAGAGAAATGGAAGAATCAAATTGATGGTAAAAACCTTAGAAATTAAAGAGAAAGAGGAATGAATGAAATTGAAAAGAAGTAAACATAATGTGCCTCTTACCTAAGTCTTGTGACTTCTCAGGAGTGCGCTTAAATTGATCCAACATGGGAAAAATATAAGAAGAATGGAAGAGAAGGAGAAGAGTGAGCTATGTGAAAGAGATGACGTAAAGAAGTAAAGGGATGGGAAGGAGAAGACGCACGAAAAGAAGAGAGGGTGTGAAAATAGATTTGGGTATTTTCAGAAGTTTGTAAATTTCATTAAAATCTAGAGCCTCCTCAAATGTGATTGCTGCATAATCAAGAAATGAGTTGCTTTCCCGATGCCTAAGTCAGATCTTTCCCTAAGAAGGATCAAAAGGTGTTGTACTTAAGTCTAGAGAGATTTCCAATTATCATTTTGGTGTAATGACAAGACCTGACTCGAATTTTCTCTTGGAATCCTTGTCAAACCCTGTTACCTATTCGACATCCAACCAATGTCGGACCCACTTACTCTTTTACCCTCTTTCCCGCATTCATAAAGATAAAGGGTCAAAACGTCTACTGAAATTTCGGCAGAATCTCCCCTATTATTTTCACATGTAAAAAAGATCACAGTTTAATATTCCCAAACTTCAGAATGCACAATGCTAACACACACAATTGAACAGATAGGCCTCCGGCCTCAAATTTAACCTTACCAAGGTAATATCAACGAAAACTACAAATTTGTCTCTTTTACTTTAAATATAGCCACAATATTAAAAAATAGAACTCAACTGTTTAATTTTGCAGTTGCACCTAGGTTAACTTAGGTTGTCTACGTATCCTTACTAAGAGATCAAGCCACACGTAGTTCTTTCAAGAATCATATAGTTCATAAAATCCATAAATTCTAGCAAGGACATATAAAATCAAACATCAAACATCAATCTTAAAATTCCAATAAATCAAAATAAACCCAGTTTCAAACCAAACCATATGTACTTGTCATTATCAATCAATACTAGTACTCCCATATGATACGGGAAAACCAACATCAAGCACAAGAACAAAATCCCTTTTTCCCCCGCATCCATACCTGTGCAGAGTAGTCTCAATGCACATACTCAAGCAATCCCACAGTATATAACAATATAAAATTCATACTGACATTCTCCCACCGTTGTACCCCTTATACATGTATCTATACATAAACACAATCCCCAGACACGCATGACGTAATCCTCAACTTCCATGTGGCCCCTGCCACGTCATCAAAGTGAACAGACTTTTGGATGAAGTTGACGGCATAGGGCAAAATGTGTCACCAAACCACGGTCAAGCGGGGTAAGTGGGCCACTTTGAGTTTGAGGGGGCAATGTAAGATTTGAGCGTTGTTTCAAGGGGCATTGGTGTAAATAAGCCTATATATATTTATATTTTGTCATACCCGCATTCAACCATTTCTCTTTCCAGCCTCAACCTCCATTCCCCACCGCGGCCATCGGCATCGTCATCAATGTTGGCACTTGCATCCCTCTCCCCCTCCTACATCGTGGTCGTCATCGTCTCTCTCTCCTCACTGGCTGTCTCTTTCTCTCCCTCATCTCCCCAACACTTTTTCTCTTTTCCGTGCTGGCAACGATAGAGCTCAGCGACCTTGTCGGCCTTGAAATTTGAGGTGTCTAATATCATATCGAGAGGCTCGTGACCTTGCCGTCCTTCATCGTTGATGGAGCCAATAGAGAGAAAGAGAGGGAGAGATGTGTGTGTGTGTGAGAGAGAGAGAGAGAGAGAGAGAGAGAAAGAGAGCCGCTGAGTAGAGAGAGAAAAATATATGGTTTGAGTTGTAGGGGAGGAGAGGGAGAAATGGTGAGAAGACAGATAAATGGTGGAGATATGAGAGAGAATGACAGGGATTTGAGTTGGAGAGGCGAGGGACATGAAGAGAAGTGGCTGAGGTGTATTTTTTTAAAGTCTCAAATTGATTAACAGTTGTCCATAAGTGAGTGGGTGGAGAAAGTACTTGAATTAATAATTAAAATGTATTTTATGAATAATGGTGGGTGGAAAGATAGGATTGTTGTTTTTCAAATTTACATGGTGGGTGGGAAAATAGGACATGAGTTGGAAATAGCAGCACTCATTCTAAATTGTTAATGGGACAAAATGGTCATGAAAAATATGCATTTATTGTTGCCTTAGGGCCCGTTCGGTAACGTTTTCAGATAATGTTTTCTGAGAATATTTTATGATAATGAAAACAAGAAAACAAATTTGCATTTTCAGGATTCGAAAATGCGTCCGGTAGATTAATTGGAAAACATATTAAGAAAATAAAAATAGTGAAAACGTGTCTGGTTGGACAATTTGAGAATAATAATATGTGAGTTATATTTCAAGTATATTTTTTACTAATTTATGTCCTAAAAAATATATATTTTTAAATTCTGATATTTTAAAGGCTAAAATTATTACAAATAATGAATAATGTATAATTCGAGAATAATAATGTATAATTAAAATAATATAAAAAATATAATTTTAGAAAATGACATGACCCGACCCAAATTCTACTTTGAAATTCATGTCGGACCCTATGCATGTCCGACACCTGGCAGGTGCCGGGCACAAAAGACCAAAATGCCCTTGCCCTAACCTAAAATGAAACCTCTTAAGGGTTGAACTTCTGCAGGAAAATCGGTAGAGTTTCCCCTAAAAACTGCTCTTTTCCCCAAATATTTCACCTGTAACAAAACACAATTCTAATTCCCAAACTTTCAGCATGCACAAGTTAAGTTCGCACACCTCCAAAAGTAATTCTGATTGGCCTCAGACCTTACAAACAACTAGGGCAATATCAGAGCCAATTTAACTAGTTTAATTTACAACCAGAAATTTTCAACTGAAAAGGAAATCCTACATAAAGAAGCTTGAAGAGTAGCGGAAGGCAGAACGCCTTGAAGTAGTGGTCGGGTACTCGTCTACAGCCTGGGGGGCGCAAAACAATAAAACCGTGAGTGGACAAAAAAAAAAGTTATTAAAAATAATATAAGAACGTACTAACCCCGCCGTTTAAAAACCATTTGAAAACCATTCAATCATTATTCTACATTCGTACTGAAAACAAGTGTTCGTATTTATATATATAATAACTCATGCAATCAATTAAAACTTCAATTTCATTAGAAAGTATATGAAAATAATAAAAACTTTCCACCTAGGTGTACCCAATGAATTTTCGTCAATTCCATGTAACTTTCCCGTCAATTCCAATTATAAACCGTCAAGTCCATAGTTTTCCGTCAATTCCCATAGCAGAATCGGGTGATCGGCTAAGGACGCAAATCCTAGCAGAATTGGGGGACATAAAGTCAGCCCGAAATGCAAAACCTAGCACCGCATGGTTCGAGTGTCCCTGAAACTCGTGGGGCCAATAGTCATACGCGCGCATACTCTACCGAAGGCAACAAACTATCCGTCGACATTCTAATATCCGAAAACTCACTATGATGTCCGTAGACATCATAACATATCTTGAAGGCAACAATATAATCCGAAGGCAACAACTAGGGTACCTATGGTGGTTTGAAATCATTTTCTGAACATAACAATAAATCCATTTTTGCAATCTTTAACAATCTCAATTCCCAAATCAATCTCAAATCATTCTCAAACTTTCCAAGCTAATCACACTAAACAACTATGACGACCCTGACCCAATTTATAAGATAAAAATGAATTAATTAATTTGGATAATTAAAATAAATTAAAAAGGAATTAAAAGGAATTAATTGGATTTAAGTAATTAAAGGGGCATTTTGGTCAACGATATTTTCGGGACGGAATTTGGCAAAACAAGTTGCGCTATTGCGTCCGGCTCGTCGAAACGAGTCCGTTGACGGGCGGAACGTTTCGATACGAGCTTCGGATTGTTCGGAGGACGTAAGCGTCATTTCAAATTTTGGGAAAAATCTGATAAAGCCACGTGGGCCAATCAGAATCGGTCTTCTCTCTCTCTCTCTCTCTCTCTCTCTCCTCCTTTCTCTCTCCTCCCTGCGTCCTCTCTCGACCGCCACTCTCTCTCTCTTCGGTCTGGACAGATCCGGCCACGGCAGGGGCCGGGACCGGTCCCAATCGACGCGCCTCCTCGCTCCGGTCACATCCCACCGCCTCTTGCCGCCTGAAACCTCGAATCCCGACGACTGGAGCGACTGGTTCGAGCCGGTTTTTGGCCGGCGTGATTTCCGACGTTCCGGCGTGTTTGGTCGTCGATCCAGGTATGAAATCGCATCCCCTCTTCCTCCTTAAGCTGTTTTTGGGTTGATCTAGGAACGTTTTGGCCTATAGGGTATTGGATCTGAAATCCAGATTTTGGCCGGATTTCGTGTCGGAATTTGGGGCAGTTGCCGGCCGGTTTCTGGGTTGGTGTGGCCAATTCTGGGCTGGTGAGGTGGAGAGGAACACTTTGGTATAGGCTTTGTGGTTGAACTCACAGTTTCGGGGTTGACCGGAATTACTCTAGCCACCCGCCACCCACGGTGGCACGTGTGGCGGCGCGTGGTGGCGGTGTGGTGGTGGTTCTTGGGTCCTTTGTGACCCTTGTATCGCTGCGAGCGCGTGGGAGTTGACGGATCTCAATTCGGAGATCGTTTGGCCATCGAACGAATCTCGCCTATTGCGCGATTCTAGGGTTCGATAGGATTGAACGGTTGGATCACGTCCTTTTTTGGATATGTTGATCTAGATAATTCTAGGACCGTATAGGATTTGACGGATCGTGATTCGGAGTCCCGGATACTCCGGATCGATGACTTGAAGTTAGAATTAAACCGTAATCGTCCGATCGTGCGATTGTGAGCAATCCGACCGTTCGATCGAGACCAAACTTAGAGGACACGTTGTTTAGGTCGTGTTGAACCTCTAGGAACTTTCAGATCTAAGTTTGGAGGTCATGGGACCCACGGGCCCGGTTTGACCCATTCGGGTCGGTTTGACCAAGTTTGACCAGGGTTGACCGAGTGTCTCCCGAGATCTGTTTGTCATGTAGTTGACTTTGTTGGACTCCTAGGAAGGTCTGGATCGTTTTGGAGGTCTTGGGCTCAGCGGGCCCGGGTTGATCGAAATGAGGTGTTTGACCGGCGGTTGACCGTGAGTCTTCCGGGGCGGTCCCACTGGTTTTAAGAGGTAGTTTGACCTTGGAATCCTTCGTAGGATGTACGTGCACGTTAAGTGGGGTTTTGTTAGGGTTAAGTTTACGGTTCTCGTACGGTTCACGGTACTAATCCAATCTTCGTATTTAACGCTTTAGGTACCTTGACTCTGCGTACTCTGTAAGCGGGACCCTTTGAGGGTTGTGCAGCATAGGACCAACGGTGAGTGGACATTGTTTTCAACAAGCATAATTTGAATGAATTGCATGAAATGCATGAAATGAGATTTAATAATAGTTTTAAATCTTGAATGTGATAAGTGTTTAAGTCTTGTGTGACTTTGGTTGAAAAGTATTAAAAGAATTAGCATTTGAGTTTAATGCTTGATTTTGGGTTGCCGGTTTGTTTATGGGGCCCTGATGGCTATATTTTACTAGTATTATAGTTTTGGGTATTGAACGGGACGTGGTGAACGCCAGGTGGTTTTCATATCGGATTTTAATTATAGAAATGAGCTATATTAAGCTTGGAACCGTTATATTATATTTTAATTATATAATTGAATATATGGACGTTAGTATAGTCCGTTTGATTTCATACTCGGTTTTAGTGTTAAAACCCTATGGTTTATAATACGTATACTTTGATTATATATATATATATATATATATATATATATATATATATATATATATAAACTTATATATATATAGCTACTTTGAGTAAGGACTTGAATAGTGGAAAATGGTTATATATATATAATCAAAGTAAAGATATATCAATATATATATATATATATAACCAAAGTACATATATATATATATATATAGTTATATAACCATTTTCCACTATTCAAGTCCTTACTCAAAGTAGCTATATATATATATAAGTTTATATATATATATATATATATATAAGTTTATATATATATATATATATATATATTATATATATATATATGTATATCTACATTAAGAAAAGGATCACCATACTTTGGTTATATATATATATATATATATATATATACCTTGATTGTATATATATATACATATGTTTATCTACTTTAAGAAAAGGGTTATCAATACTTGGTTATATATAGTTATATATATATATATATGTTTATACCTTAGATTTGACGTCTTAAAGACTGGAGATTTTATTATGATTTTGTATGCTTGGTTTGAGTATTGAATATGATTTAAATATGATTTTTCAATGAAAATGATGTTTGATTTAATATTAATCTGTTATGCGGTCGTTTGACCCTTGTGAATATTTTGAATATATAAATATATGTTTTGGACAGTGATGTCCTGATTTTGAGTATATATGGGTTATAAGCTTGACGGACTTGTATGTCCTGATGTTGGTGTTTTGGGTTGGGTACATAGTGATTGGATGTGTATATATATATATATTTATATATATACTGTTATCGCATGGCGATTGATTTGAGTGCTGTTAGCACCTTGTATTGTACCTCCCCTGTTCTAATATCGATGGTCGCATGGCGACTGATATGATACAATTACCTGGTTTGGAATGATACGATCCGGTGCATACCTTAATGGGGTGTAGCTGTAGACCCTTGATTGGGTAGTCTGCGTGTGTAGGACAGATTTCTTTCGGAGTATGGTTGGTAAGTTTTACCATATGGTCCTGTGAGTTTAGTCCCACTTTGGACGGCTCAACCACAGGGCCGGTGTCTCGATGAGGCTGCAGGTGTCCACCAAATGATCCCCTGTTGGATTGTTTTCCCTGGTACTTGTGTTGGTGTGAGTTATATTACCTATACGCGTGTGTTAGTACATTCGTATTCATATTTCTTTTAGTGAGGATCGTTCCTCACTTGTCGTGCTTGTGAGCACGTGATTGTGATAGTGGGGATGTTTGAGAAACTGTTCACCTGTTTTGGTTGTAGTACTTGATTAGATTTCAGTACTTGATAGATTTTGGTTGTTGGATTGTAAATCCTGTTTTATGTATATGTTTTGAACTGCATTTGAATTCTGTAGTGTTGTCAAGTTTGATTTGCTTGTTTTAAGCGAGTTGTTCGGCATAGTAAGGTTTGTTTTACCTTATGTGAATTTTACTCCATCTTTATGCTTTTATGTTAATAAATCCTTTTGTTTATGTTTTATAAACTTGTGAGGGATTTGTTTTGGGAGGTTATGCCTCGGGAAAATGTAAAAGGTTAGTTGTTCGAAAAAGGGGTTTTAAACTGGGTTACTTTCACGTACTTTGAGAGAGTACGGTTTTCAAATCAATCAAGTATAAAAATGGTTTAATATGCATGTTTGGCATGGTTTTAAACGGTGGGGTTAATACTTTGTTTTAAGTATGTAAAACCTTGTTTTTGTCCACTCACACTCTTTCTGTTTTGCGCCCCCCAGACCGTAGTCGTCGCTTCGTTACCGTTCAGCTGTGCGCTCCTCTTCTCGAGCTTCGTTGGAAGGGTATGATGGTTATCCTTGAACCCTAAACTTTGTAATCTGTTAATTCTTTTCCGCTGTTGAAATCTTGTATTCTTAGTTGCTCTGTATCACCTTTAGGGTTGAATTGTATGGCCGGAGGCCTGTTATGTATTTGTATATGCATGCTGGCGCTTGGGTTGTTTATCTGTTGCTTGTTTGACAGGTTGAAGTTTTGGGCTAGTCCTTGTTTTAGGGGAGACTCTGCCTATTTTTCGGCAGAAGTCTTGGCCCCTTGTAAGTTAATCTCGGGAAGAGGGTAACTGTTTAGTGTGTGTGCCTGACATGGGTGGGTGTTGGGCCCATCAGCAGGGTTCGGCTCGGGTTCCGGGGTAGAATTCGGGTCGGGTCCTGTCAACAACATTCATAACTGTTTCAAAACATCTCATAACAAACCGGTTGCTTATAAAGTTAAAGCCTTAATTAATATTCATAAAACATTCCCAAATCATACTAACTTCTGAGCAAAACACATTTATCAACATGCATAAATATTTAGAGTCATTTCGAACCAAAACCCATTGCTTGGAAGGTTAAAACCAACTCACATCATCCATAAAAATTTAATAACCCATTTTTCATATAAAAACCATTATAGCAAGAAAAATCCTTAAAACCATAATTAAATCATTCATGCAATATTTCAGGAAAACCACTTAAAAAACAAATGTCCACTCACAGTGCGTCCGAGCTAGCCTGGCCCTTCAAGGGTCCCTCCTGCTGGTTCGGTGGAGCCTGAGTACCTATTTAAGCGATTAACAATATTTAATTAATAAAATAGCTCCGCCATAAATAAATAATCAAAACCCTGACCCCGGCCTTAAAGTGCGTGCACGTGACCTAAAAGAGTTCCTAGGCCCATTTTGATCCTTTCTGACAGTTGGAATGGTATTTGGAGACCCGAGGTTAATTATGCGATAAAATCCTTAGTTTAGTTCGATCCGGTCTTCCATGAGGTTCGCGACCTCCGATTAACAATCCGAAAGTTCCTATTGGTTCATAAAAATCCCATTAACTTATCCTATAAGTTTTATCACGATCCAATGGTTTGAACCTATCGAACCCGAGTTACCCCAAACCGGTAAAAATCGTATTTACGCTCAAACAATTTTCAAAAATTCGTTCGAGCATACCATCATGCTCGGGAGGCTACGGGGGACATTTTAGCACGATATTGGACCGCCACCACCCTGCCCACGTCGCTAGGTTGGGTGGCTTGAGAGAATTTTCCAGTGACGAAAAATTCTCGAATCAACTCTCAAACCATATACCAATCGACTCAGGGCAGCGAGGGCAGGTGATTGGCTGCGTGAACCGGCCAAGAAACGGCCGAAAAACCGGCCTAGAACTGGCTAGAAAATCGGCCTAAAATTGAAAAATCCGATCGAAAACCCTAGGTTTCTAATCTCCTCCCAAAACTCCAATTTAACTGCATTTAATCCTAAAAACAAGAAGAACAACAACATAGAGGGTCGAAAATCACCTGGATCGACGATGAAAACCGGTGAGGTGGCCGGATTTTTGCTATGAAACACCGGCGAATTTCTAGGTTTTCGCAGGGCTTCTCCGGTCGTTTTTGGGTCGGAAACTTGTCGGGGTGGGTTGGGGGAGAAGAAGGGAGAAGATTGGAGGCGGTTGGGGTTCGAACGAGGAAGAAGACGAGGGTGGGGGGTTTAGCACGCACTGGCCAATTAGCCAACGTGTTTTCTTTATTTTTCCCATTTTTTCAAAATTACAACCTTTACGGCCTCATTCGAGCTCGGAATCGGGTGTGTCGCACGTCTGCGAACTCGTTTCGACGAACCGGACGCAACGGTGCACCCCATTTCACCAAATTCCTTCCCGAATGAAAGTCAATTTTAAACCTATTAAAATATTCCGGGGGTAAAAATGTATGTTACTTGAATACTTTATTAATTTTATCTTAAATTAGGATCGAGTTGTTACAGAAAAACCTCGATAATAAAATTATATTTTCTTTAGTTTTAAATAAATATGAAATTGAATAATATATGATGATTTTATATTATCTTTAGCAAAATAAAATAATGATGTGGAATGAAAAAACTGAAAATTTGAAAGAAAAAAAAAGACAAATGAAAAAAAAAATTCAGATCAACGAAAAAAAATTTAAAAAAAAAGAAATTAATTAGACCAATGCACAGGGTAGAAAATGAAAATGAAAATTTGGTGTTTCAGTTTTTGTACATGAGTGTGAATTTATTTTCAGAAAACGAATTTCAGTAAAAATGAAAGTGACATACCGAAGTGTTTCTTGTCTTTTGGGTAAAATGAAACCCATAGGGTGGAGGGCTGCAATTTCCTCCTATGTTTCCATCCCATGTACCAACGAGGCAACCATCTCATCTCCTATGTCTGGAGACTTATCAAACATGGGATTCCCAAACCCCATTTCCCATCAACCAAACGGCCCCAAAGGGTAGACCCGTAATGAGCAAAAAAATTCTGGTCGCAAATAAAATAGGAAACAATAAAGTTGGGATCAGTTCACTTTTCTTCTACGGCGTCGGCAGAGTTCTCTGTTAGGTAGCGTTTTCTTCCAGAGTTGCTGCAGTACTGAAGCAATACATCTCACAATATGAGTGGCGCCATTAACGGTACTCTCTCTCTCTCTCTCTCTCTCTCTCTCTCCTTGCATTCTGTTTGGTCGCTGAGAAAAACTAATCTAATACGCTTGAACAAATTTATTTCTTCCCATGCGCATTTTCTCAGCAGCCAAACAAACTAAACACACTTCAATCTCTCAAATTTCCGTACTGCAAACTGCAATCTCTCATTCTCCTTCTCTCTGCAGATGCCACCTTGCCTTCCGCCCTCTCTGACAAATCGGCGAAGATCTTCGTCGCCGGTCACCGTGGACTTGTCGGCTCCGCCATCGTCCGCAAGCTCCAAGCCCTAGGGTTCACCAACCTCGTCCTCCGTGGCCATGCCGAGCTGGACCTCACTCGCCAAAACGACGTTGAGTCCTTCTTCGCCTTCGAAAAGCCCCAATTCGTCATCCTCGCCGCGGCAAAAGTTGGCGGCATTCACGCCAACAACACATACCCGGCAGATTTCATCGCCGTCAATCTCCAGATCCAGACCAATGTGATCGACGCCTCATACCGATTCGGAGTGAAGAAGCTCTTGTTTCTCGGCTCCTCTTGTATTTACCCCAAGTTCGCTCCACAGCCTATCCCTGAAAGCGCATTGTTAACGGGCCCTCTGGAGCCCACAAATGAGTGGTATGCGATTGCCAAGATCGCCGGGATCAAGATGTGCCAGGCTTACCGGATTCAGTACAACTGGGATGCGATTTCGGGGATGCCCACCAATTTGTATGGGCCACATGACAACTTTCACCCCGAGAATTCGCATGTTTTGCCGGCATTGATGAGGCGGTTTCACGAGGCGAAGGTAAAGGGTGCGAAGGAGGTGGTGGTGTGGGGGTCTGGAAGCCCCTTGAGGGAGTTTTTGCACGTTGACGACTTAGCGGATGGGGTTGTGTTCTTGATGGAGAATTATAGTGGGCTAGAGCATGTCAATGTGGGTAGTGGCAAGGAGGTGACTATCAAGGAGTTGGCTGAGTTGGTGAAGGAAGTGGTTGGGTTTGAGGGTGAGCTTGTTTGGGACTCTTCCAAGCCTGATGGAACTCCGAGGAAGCTCATGGATAGCTCGAAGCTGGCGGGGTTGGGTTGGACCCCAAAGATCTCTCTCAAGGATGGTCTAGTTGATACCTATAAGTGGTACTTGGAGAATGTCAAGCAATGATAATGCAGGTGATTGCATTGGATGTGATTTTTTTTATTTATCATGCACTATTAGTTCTTGTTATGTCATCATCCTAAACTTGTTATTGTTGTTACATTAACATCAGGAGCCTACTTGGATGTTCATTCTGTATCATTTATGTGGAATAAATTATCTGTGAATTTGTTGTTTTAGAACTGAGTGAGCTATTGTTAATTGGAGCTATATAACAGAACCATTTTTGGTTACTGAATGTTGTTTTAGTGCTTTTATTATATAAAATTGGTTTGGTTAATGCTTGCTTGTTGGTGATTGACAACAATTTTTCTGTGTTTTTAATTGTTCCCAGTGTTGCTTGCTTGAATTTTTCAAATCTGGATTTACCATGTAAAATCTTTGCACCCCATAGTCAGGATGTGATTTCAGAGGTCATAGGCTTACCCCTCAAACGCATATTCTATGTAAAAACAATTAGAGTTCCTATGTGCAAATTATTTTCTCATCAGTGTCCTTAGTAATGAATAATTAGAGTTCCTTATGTGCTTATTAACTTCTTGTCTCTCCATTGACTAGAGAAGGATAGTCTTTCTTTATCTCATGTTATACGCTAGCATTGGTGTTGTAAAACATTGAACAATTGTTTGATGCAGGACAAGTGGGAGAGAATATGTAGAAAAGATTGATGCATGTTCAAAGTCAATTCTTTGATTTCTGTAAGATCGTGGAGAGTAAGATCAATAGGGAAACTCTATGGAACAAGGAGAGAAAATTATAAATAAAAGCATAAAACTACTAGCATCACACGAGTAGGGTTATAGGAATCACTCCTATCCTGGTTTGATGCAGGACAAGTGGGAGAGAATATGTAGAAAAGATTGATGCATGTTCAAAGTCAATTATTTGATTTCTGTAAGATCGTGGAGAGTAAGATCAATAGGGAAACTCTATGGAACAAGGAGAGAAAATTATAAATAAAAGCATAAAACTACTAGCATCACACAAGTACGGTTATAGGAATCACTCTTATCCTAGAGGCCTTATGCATCACACCTACGGTTAGGTTGCATCACACAAACCTAGAGAGAAGCAAAGCTCTGAGAATTATTCAATCATCAAACTCTCTCTAAAGCTAAGAAAAACCCTAGGTGAAGACAGCACTAAAAATGCCCCTAACTCACATATCGCTAAAATCAAAAGAGTCCAGAAAAAGCATAAGAGAAACCTTGGATAAATTAATATATATAAAAAACGCCATACTGAAGTAACCTAAACTCAAGTCCAATTATGTAATATCCCAAATAGACCCAACATTATCCAGCATGATCCGAATTAGGGTTTGAGACTTGGCGCTCTCTTTATTATGCCTGGGATAAGCTTCTAAGGGCTGCTGCCACTTATGTTCCACATCATTGTTTCTGTTTTGTAACGTCATGATAACATATTGGTCCATTTTTGTTTGGGTGGTGCTAGAGGCACCACCTTTGCTCACCACCTTGCTCACCACCTCTCTAATAGAGGGTGGGCCCCACCCTCTATTAGAGAGGTGGTGCCCCAAATATTTTCCTTTTTGTTTTGTTTCGTTTCTTTCTATTGAGAAAACTGTTTCTTATGAATTCTCTGTCTCTATTAAGATACACGGCTAGGCTTGTGTTTCAGCCTAGGGTATCTGAAATTTATGAGAAAAGCGTCATCACATTGTATACTTCTTATCCGAAAAAGAAAAAAGCATTGGATATGCATTCTAATATGTAGCTTTTGGCATTATTTTTGGTATTCGTATTCTTGTAAACTATTCTAGCTCTATAAACCAGAAATAGAAAGCTTAAGTAATATGATATATGCAGAGATCATAATCATTCTGGTTTGAAATTGTTTCTGGTGTGAAATCATTAGATGGAAAGGATTTTTACATTATGGGTTATCGCTTCTAGATATCGTTGGAGATTTGGGTAGGTTGTGTAATGATGAAGAAAGTGATTCATTATTGACATCTAACTGTGGGAATAATGTCTGTAGTAAATTGGTGGGGTGAAATAAAAATTTTTTTGGTTGGAGTCTGTGTAAAGCCTCTGGATTGAGGAGTCATATATGCAACATGTGGAAATCACGAGTAGAACTTTGAACTCTTGCAGAAGTCATTTTGTAAGGGATTCGTCCTAGTTTGGGCCAGGATAAACTGTTATTGTGGGTCACAATTGAAATGATGCATCATTCTGGGTTGTCTTGGTTTCGATTCTGGATCAAGTGGGTGTATTTTTTGTGGTATATTAGCTCTGGCTCTATAAGACCTGTTCTCTACAAAGCACGAGGACTTTATGGTATTTGAAACAAAATAATTCATTTTCTCCACTTACACTCCCGATTGTTTTTTAATACTTTTTAATCATCAATTTTGTTCTTTTTTGTTCTCTCTTTCTTATTCTACCCTTACCTACATTAATTAATGGGTTGGAGATACGAGGACGAGTGTGGTGGTTGGCGTGTGGGCTGGTGGGGGTGGTGGTGTGGCTGACCTGCGGGCTTTTCTTTGCGTCCTTTTTTTTTTCTTTTTCTCTTTCTTGTTTTTGGACCGAAACGGTAGAATAGGAAAAAGAAAAAACAAAAAGGAACAAAAATTGATTTAAAAGTATTAAAAAACAAAAGGAAGTATAAGTGTAGAAAAGGGGAGTGGGAAAATCAGCTCACAATAACCATCTATGACTCTTTTTCTTGCCTGCACAAATGCAGCCTTATTCTAATAAAAGAACCTGGTATGGTTCTTAGCAAGGTGCATTGTGATAACCAAATAGGTGTTGCTTCTTAGACAATACCAATGGTGCACCCTTGTCCTTTGGAATCTTAATGGGTTTGAAATCCAAATTAGGTAAACTAATGTTTCCCGATGTTCATCTTTCCCATGGTTTGGGTGGGGATTATTTGCCTATTCGATTGCTTGGAGAATTGACGCGTTGCACAATCCTGATTCCTGATAATCCTGACGTATTTAAAGGGTTCTTAGTAGATTTCTCAAATTTAAGCATCTGAGCATTCACAATGGGTTTTATAAACCACCTCATTTGACAAATTTTAGGGAGGAATTGGAAAAATACAACTCAAACCATGCTCCCAATCCGCCTCCTAAAATAGGGAGACTTCTAGGAACTCCTAAATATGAGGAAAGTGAAAAGACTCCTAGTGGCTCCCTATAATTTAATGCTGCTTTGTTTTATGCGTAGTTTAAACTTTTAATTAATGCTAACTATTGTTTATATATTTTTTTTTTATAAAGATGGACCAATCATGTTGAATTAAAAAATAACTATAGTATTTATGACTCCCTAAGGAGTATGATTGGAGTTCAAATTTTATAGAGAGCTCCTAAAATAACTTTTGTGTGTTTTTAGCTAAATTTTAACTAAAAAACATAATTGTAGATGCTCTTAATAGAAAAGTAGATTATATGCGAATAATCTAAACCTAGGGAACTGCTTCCTTGATAGAACCTTTTTTTTTTTTTGGGTGGAAGGCAGATAGCTTATTATTTACTAATCTGTTGATGTAAAACCATAGAATATGCGGGGTGCTTGTTTGTATCTGTCGTTATATTTACAGTTTGGTAACATAACATGATAGCAGTTTGATAGTAATTTGATCAAGGATGTTACAACTAGCTTCCATTCGAAGTAATTGGACACTTTGTTTTTTTTTTTCATTGGGGGGTAAAATAAGGATGTATGAAATGAGTGACTTTTACTATTAAAGAGTATGTTTGAAACAATTTTACACCAATTTGACAATTAAAGTATAGCTTGGTTTAGTTGCTCTGTTTATCTAAAAATAAGTTTAAAAAAACAAAAGATATAGCTTGTTGAGAACAGTTTTAGACCAGTGGCTTTCAACGGGTTCACTGATTTGGATTACATTTGCTGCTCACCCCCTTCATTCAGTTGGGGTTTCAAGAGGAACAGTCGTGACCAAAAAGTCCAATAAGGGACAGTCCCCTGCTTGCTGTTGTCAGCTGCCCACAACTTTTTTCATCCCATGTCTTGGGACTTGGGAAAGGAGGTTGGGTTGGGTGTGGGGGATTTTATTTTTTGATTCAATATTCTAACTCCAAAGTAATATTTGAACGGATGCATATGTAATAATATTGTGAATTTTTTTTTAAATAAATAAAAATATTTTAAAACTATTTGTAACATAAAAGAATTCAGATTAGGTTATCGGATCTGATATAAGATAATTCAAAAAATTGAATATGGATGTAGTTGTGAATGTTCCATCGGATTTTCAAATCGGATTGTGTTGAAATTTTTTTGAAATCTAGTTGGGTCGGATTTCAGGTCCTCCGCTCCATCTCTGATCCATTTACAGGTCTAATGTTAGACGTAAGTTAAGTCAGTTGGTCATGACAGTGAGCCTCATTTATTGCACCAAATTTTAGACACTTCCCATAACAAATAAAAAAATAAAAAAATAAAACCATATTTAAAGTCCGGTTCGAATACTTCTTACCTTTACCCTCTTTTTGTAGAACCAAAAATAAAATAAAAATAAGAAAAGAAAAAGGAACCCAAAGAAAAAACCGACAATTTAGAAAATTATGGGGGCATGATATCACCACTGGGATATAAAGCATAAAAATGCCAAAAATCGTTAATTTCCAGAAATTACGAAATTCCTAGGTCCCACTAAAAAGATTTGAAAGCCTAGAAAACAAACTATGTTTTATCAGGGGTATTTTGCCAAATTGTCCATTGAATTTGTACTTAATTATCACTTTACCCAATAACTTTTTTATATATATTTATTTATAAAAAATTGGAATTTTTGTATAAATGTCAATTGAACTAATATCTTAGTTTCAATTTGTCACCTTAAAGAAAAATTTAAGCGAAATGTTATCTTAAATTTTCAAAATTCATGATTTGTCATTTGATTTTAACACCATCAATTTTTAAGGATATTTTAGTCTTTCCATTTTTAAGAGTACTTTAAAAATGGAAAATACCCTTGTGGAAAGACTAAAATACCCTTTAAAATGGATAGAAAATTGGATGGTGTTAAAGTCAAATGACAAATCATAGATTTTGAAAAATTCAGGTGATATTTCTCTTAAATTTTTCTTTAAGGTGACAAATTGAAATTGAGGTATAAGTTCAAATGACATTTCTACAAAAATCCCTAGAAAATTAAAGACTTGAACAAAATTTTATTTTCAATTTTCCCTACCGTCCAAATTCTCAAAATTTCATCCAATTTGCCGTTAAATATTAGGGCAAATTGGTCATTTCATATGTTAAAAATAATTAAATAATGTAAAATAAAATAATATGACATATAAATAAAAAAAATCATTTTTAAAAAACAGAGAGGTGGGACCCACCCACCCCTTCTTCTCTCTCTGCAACTTCGCCCTCTCTCTCTCTCCCGACTCTGCCATCTGACTGGTTGGAGTGTGAGAGTCGGTAAGAGACAGATAATGGCGGTGGTGTGTGGATGGTGGCGTTGGTGTGGATGATGGCAAGTAGGAAGGGGTGGCTCCAGGTGTGAAGGGGTTAATCCCCTTTTTTGTTTTATTTTTCTTCTATTTTATGTTTTTAATTATTTTTTAAGTGAAGTTTGGATGAAATATTGATGATTTAGATGGCAGGGAGAATATTGATAATAAAAATTAATTCAAATCCTTAATTTTTTTATAATAAAAAACATCTGAATGTATTGATAATTAGATACAAGTTTAAAAAGGCAATTCGGCATATTACCCTTTTATCAAATAAAATAGATTTGTATTTTCACGTGCATACAAAAACCAAAACCCAAGAAAATCCCAAATTGCAGTGCACACAATTGATAGGACACTTCCATGGACTATGAATATGAGGGCCTTCCAAACTTTATTTGTCTTTGCCTTTGTTTGTTTTTCTCTCTCTCTCTCTCTCTCTCTCTCTCACTCAGTGCTTGTTTTACCTATGCCTATAAGATAGATAGTGCATAAGCCTAGGAGCCCTAGACCCCAGTTTCAGTGTTTCTCTGGACTCCACTTGTTGCATTGTCACCTCACTATCCAACCCATACAGGACATTTACAAAGCCACTACCACACTCTCTCAGTCTCAAGCCAAAATTGAGAATTGAAACAGAGAAAGTTGATAAATAATGGGAAAATTGCATCCATCCAAACCAAAAAGATCACAACCAACCTCCCAGAAATCCAAGTGGCATTTGTGCAATTTTCTTCATAAGTAATAATATTATCATTGAATATGGAAGATGATTTTCCGAAAAACAAAAGGCTTAATTGTACTCTAATTGTCTTCTAACTAAGAACTGTTTAAAAGTTGCTTGCTAATTGTTTCCACTTTTCCACTTTTTGTTTTTGTTATTTCTTATTTCATATGCGTGAGTTCGATAGTCATGTCTAATAGTCATTCCGGTGTCGATGGGTACTATGTAGGTCCGATTGCTTAAGGTGGCAAGTCCAAAATTACAATTTCACTTTTGGACTCGCTACCTTAGAAAACTTTGAAGTAACAACTCTTTATAGGGAACTTAGAAATTCGATTTTTCTTGAGGTCAAATTGTGAATTTGAGATTCATAAAATGAAAGTGTATGTCACAAGGAGTCTGTCACATTTTCATTGATTTTTTTACTGTTAAGATGAATTTTTAGTGAATTTTGAATTTGAAGATCTAGAGAGTCAAACTAGGTCCATGGCCAGACGCAAGAGTCATGCGGCCTAGTCCCAGTTGGGAGGTTCCAAATATTGAGTTTTGAGAATAAAGTGCGATATATGTTTATCAAACATGACATTTTTTCAGTTTTCAGTTTTTTGAAAAAGTGAAAACGAAATGATTATTAAACGAGTCATGTAAGTTCCCATATTTATAAATCCAAACTAAAAGAAACACACACCATCAATCAACTTCATTTTTGGTGTCCAAGACAACTATGGAAGAGAAATCAAGTTGGGCAAGTTGCAATTGTCGACTTCAAACCCCAATTACTCACTTACAAAACCTCCAAGTTACATCCCTCTCCCCTTCCCCCTTGCTATTGAGCGGCTCATTCCCACATCTCCCCTTTCTCTCTTTTTCCTTGCCATTTTTTTTGGGTCAATCGTTGGGAGGTCAAAGTTTAAGAACTACAACAATTAAGCCAAATTAAAATGTAAATCCAGGGAAGTGTATTTGAACATGTGAACATACACTACCAAAGCCCCCACACACCCCAAGAAAACCCCATAATAAAATTGAGTGGCAGAAGCGAAGACTGACAGTAAATTTGAACTGGTTAAAAATTACTGTGCTCATGCATTGAACTTTCTGCATATTATTATGGACATGAAAATTAAAACTTTAATTTACTCACCGGCACCATCACCAATCTGCTAATTCCCAATTTCCTCAAATCACATAATAAATGGAATTTGATGAATACCCTTTCCATATAGACAGAATGAGGAGCCAAAAACTTAATTAATGAGTGAAAATAAAGCAAAATAAGGAAAATAAAACAAATTATTATATTCTTAAAAAATACAGAAAGATTGAGCCGTCCAGCCAATATCACCAACACCACCTACACCATCAAAAGCCAAAGAAGCAGATCATGAGGAAGGAGATCAGAATTTGCTGCAACAAGTGGTGGACTTTGGAAATGACATTTCCTCTACCAGGCCACCCTTCACATTCTGAGTCCAAGAAAACAACTTTCTCCACAAACTTTCTCAGCAAAAACACTTGAAAGCATGATTCTTTAACTTTCCAGGAAATTGCAGCCATAGCCCCCACCGAGCTCCACCACCAAACTTGCTGTCAGCACCAGAAGAAGCCTAAGATTATAGGCAAAAACACACACACAAAACTACAATGAGATAAAAGGTGCCCCCTTTTTTTTATGAAGTATGTGGCCAAAAATAAAAATTGGGTTTATGAGCATTTTGAAAAAGAACTTGTGGGTAGGTGAGTAAATGCCAAAACAATGAGCATGAATTGTATAAAATAAAAGAAGAAGCTGAGGAGCAAATTATGAAAGAGGGGTGGGGTGGGGTGGGGTGGGTTGTTTCCTTGGATTTGTGTTGTGTCCTTCTGCTGTTTCTGTCTGTCTAAACATAACGAGGCCAAATAAATGTGAGAAAGGGAAAGAAAGAAAGAAAAGAGAAAAATTAAAGAAGGGTTTCTGCTTTGTACGATTTTGAGCATGGAAATGTTGTTTTCCTTTTGCCTTAAACTTAACCACCTCATCTCTATGGCCTAAAAAAACTTGTATGAAACAGAAATAACATTATTTTGCTATTTTCATGTAATCACAAACTGCCACGTATAAAAGTGATCACGCATAACACACCGTGATTAATCAAGAATAGTAAAATACTGCTATCACGTTTCATGTAAGTGCTCCTCGTCAACAACACTCTTTCCACCTTTGCTTGCCACAGAAGCCCCATATTAGCTAGATTTGCGCAAGCAACCTCTGTCCTCTTCTGGTTTCCATTTATACCCTTAATCCACTACCAAAACCCCACTTATATCCCTCAAATAATGTGGAAAACCCCAACTTCATATGCATACACATATACCCTTTTACCCTTGATATAGTTTTCCAATTTCAAATCGCTTCAATTTTTAAAAGAGTTTTTAATTGAATTTACAATAGGAGCCTCTGAGCCTGCATCACCAAACAAGCACCAAAGCCGAGGTTAAATTTTTTTCGAGAAGAACACCAAACCCTACACAAAACAGTGGTTCTTGGTCTAACATTCGTTTGTGGATTCTAGGGGGTGTCATTGCTGAGACCAAAGCAGCTAACAAGGCCTACACAAAATATGGCCTCTTTCTTCAAGAAAATGGTGGTTTAAGTTTGACCCTCTGGTCATAATAATACGTACACTGGGGGACCCTTATAGGGGTACTTTGGTCATTTTGCAACACTTAGATGGGTAAAAAAAAAAAAGTGCCCCGGCTTTTACGTATCATGTTAACGGAAAGGTGTGTTGCTGCGGCTTAGAAAATGCGGTGTGAATTTTCCTTTTTGGGTTTCTAGATAATTTGCATGGGTGAACAATATTCAGAGCCGGCCTTGGGGGTGGGCGAGAGGGGCCTTGGCCGTGGGCCTCCAATTAAGGGGCCCCAAATTTTTATATATTATATATACTATTGTCCAATTTATTATATATAAATAATAAAGAACTGAAACAACAAGCGATGAAATTAGGTTTCTTTGTTTCCTCTTCCCATAAGGTTTCTTCGTTTCCCACGCAGAAACATAAATAACATGTGCTTGAGGAAGACGATTCCTCTTCCCAGAAGGTGATTCCTCTCCTAATTAGTTTCTCCATTGAAGAACTCTATTTAATCCACCCATCTCTTAATAATCCACCACCATATTTTTCTCCGTTTTTCCCATCTCTCTTCAATCCATGCATTATTTTCAATTTCTCTCTTTTTTCTCATATCATATTGTGACCCTAAGAATCAATCTCACACTAAAAAGCTCACA
Source organism: Prunus padus (assembly GCA_024362665.1). Taxonomy (NCBI): domain Eukaryota; kingdom Viridiplantae; phylum Streptophyta; class Magnoliopsida; order Rosales; family Rosaceae; genus Prunus; species Prunus padus. The sequence goes on from JANFAM010000020.1 coordinate 8,921,480, forward strand.
AATTGTCTTTGAGATTGATGGTGACCAAGAGGAAAGGAATATGAGAAATTGAAAAAGTAATCATATTTATAATTTTTTTTTAATTTTATATTTGTTCCTATCCATCAAACTATTTTTTCAATTTCCAGATTATACACAGACAATGACTTTGCTGTTAAGAGACTTAGACTCTGCTTTATAATTGACCAGGTAGGATTATGCTCTATAATTGTTTATCGTAAAATCATTATTCACGCGCTTACGCATGCAACGTAAAATCATTTTATTTGTTATTTTTTCGCAATCAGATACTAAGGAAAGGCGCCATTTAGTTCTGCTAAGTGCCACCCAAAAGTCAGGGTCGGCCCTGACAATATTCATATTGAAATGAGCCAAAAATATATAAATAAACTATAAATAAAATAAATAAAAAAATTTAGGTGGCTGTAGCAAGCACATGCTCATGGCTTTTCTGGGCATCTGAAAGTTACAGAGAAGTAACTGATGGGTCTTGCAGAGTGAATGCAGGCATTTGTACTGGACAAAGATAAAAGGGTACGCTTATTAGCTTAGTTTGAGATTAATATGATGATGGGCCACCTGTACGATGATGGAAGTAGGGTGCATAATTGGCAATGCTGGTCAAGGGTAGCTGAGTTTTCTTCTTGAGCTCTCAAAATCCAGGCTCAGGACTCTCATATCATAATAGAGAACAGCAAGAGACAGAATGTCTGAGCAAAAGTAGGATATCAGAGAAAGAGCAATGAGTTTTTCAGGGCAACAAAGAAAGAAAGGAGAAAATATAAGAGAGAGAGAGAGAGAGAGTAGGGAGCTCCAAAAATCAAGACAAAGATGAATCAGGAATCTCTCACCAGAGAGCAATGAAGAAAAAGAAACTTGTTAACTCAATAAAAAGAAAAGAGAAGAAGCTACAAGCTGAGCAGCTAAATCCAAAGGGTTTTGTTTTTGGAGCAATAATTGATGATTTTGGGTGTCCTTTCCATAAGAAGCAGCACCAAACTAGAAATGCTTTCGACCTAGATGAACATCAAAAATAGCAAACGCTTTGCACACAGCTTTTTTTCTTGGGGTACCAATGAAACATTGATGACAGTGACACATTTTGGTATGCAACAAAATTGTACAAATAAAGTTTCCTCTAGATAAGTGAAAATGGTACATACCTTATTTCTCTTCCAGAAAAAAGCCAAGAAAATTCTGCTTCAAGAGCCCAGAATTGTTGTTTTCAGAGGCTGCATTTGTGTACACAAGAGGCTCCAGAGAGAGAGAGAGAGAGAGAGAGAGAGAGAGAGAGATAGTGAAAGAGGGTCATCCAAAACCATATCCATTCCATGTTTAAGAAGAGTAATATTGTAATGAGACAACATTGAAACTTTCTTATTCAAAGTATTGAAAAAAAGAGCTAAAGGGGGTCTTGTAGCTTCTCTTTACAGTCAAAAATAAAAACTCTGACTCTCTGAGAAGTGCATCAAATCCTTTTAAATATATATAATTAGCATTTATCTTATCTTTTTCTTTGTTTTCTGTAAAGCGCAGTCTGTGAAGGTGAAGGATGACAATAAAATCATAAAGAAACGGTAAAGTTTACAAGAAAGCGGGTGAGACTGTTGCTTTATCCACCTAGCGGATACATTTCAGAAACCTTGATTGAATCAAAACTAATGAACCCTTTTGTTCAGAAAAACTACAAACAATGCCATCATAAATCCAACCAAGGGAGATATCTGGCCCCAACTTATGCAAGCCCAATTTCTAAATGGACTGAGCCTTTAACTTTAACTAGAGTCGACTGTGGACAAATCTCACTTTAACCCATCGTTTGCAGAAGTGAGGTACTTGACGATTTTAAAGGTCCTGTGCGATACTCTTAAACTGAGGCCTCACATCATCTAATATGAATTTATTTTTTGGCAAAATTTATCATGAATTGATGCCATAAAATAATAAAAGTAACGAGCATAGTCTAAGTTGTATTGTGTGATAATTTTGTTTGATTGATCATAAGGGTTTTTTTTTTTTGAGAAGAAGATTTCATTCATAAACCATAAAATGTATACAAAGACCGCACGATTACATAGGCCTCGTTAAAACCTTCATAGGAATCATAGGTTTAATAGTGCTATTTTATGAGAAATTTTTGTTATTTTGAAAAAAATAAAATAAAAAGGAATCCACTAAGCATTCAAGTAATGCACTCCCATTTGACTCTTAAATAAGTAAAAAGGAATCCACTAAGCATTCATGATTCTTTTTATCTGTTACTTGTTATATATGAAATCTGCTACATAACACATATATCATTCATGGAGACTTCGGTTCTCATACATTGAATTGAAATAGCTGGAACTCTCACCCCTACACACCCTCCTCATAATTTGGCAGACAAAAAGCAAGAAACCAGCATTAACAAGCAACTCACTTCAATTGTTATTTATTGTACACTAGACAGCAGTTCTTATACTATTATCTATGTAACAGCAAAGATAAAGTAGATATTCTACCAAATTCAAGCTGCTGCTTCATCAGCAGCGGAGACCTTCTTGAGAACATAAACAAGATCTCCAACCTTTACAACATTTTCCTTCTTCCCAGTACGAGAGCCTTTGAAAACTAGATTCTGCCCAAAGTAGACCTGGAAATCCATTTAACATGTTGTATGTAATGTAAATCACTGCATGGACATGGAGGGTGGAATACGGTTGAAGGCCTATAATTGCTACTTACTCACCTTTCCTCGCTGTTTCTGAGTTGGACGCAAGACACTATCAGACCGGATTTTCCTAAGAGTTTCAGTTGGTTCAGCTCCTGCGATGCCAGTCTCTTGATTGATCGTTGGTACCTGGAAGACATGAAAGTTCCTGGTTAGCTTGGGTGCCTGTTAAAAGACCCATTTGTCTACCAAGTGGCTCGCTGCCAACAACATTTGCTCCAGAGGACACTGTTCAGTTAAACAAAGTTTACATTTTAAAATGGAACTACTACAATATATGATTTCGAGACAAGTATTACATTGATGTTCCTATGAAAATTAGCTTGACTGTCACCACGTAGGCAAAAATTGTGGAAAGGGTAAAACTCTTAACCTTACAGCGGGAGCATAGCTTGACACCCAGGAATGTAAGCTTGTCTATTCTGATCTCTGTCCACAAGTCCTCAGAAAATGGTTCACAACCTTCAACAAGAATGCTGCGACATCCAAGTAAAAGTTTGCAAGATTTAAAACTATGCATATTATCTACTTACATATATTGCTGATAACATTTTGGTACACAGTAGTATTGGTTCCTGGAGAAGATTATTAATGCCAAGTTGCTGAAAATAAGCAGTGCAGGAAACATGGTATTGAAGAATTTGGATGCTTATTAAAGATGAAAAAAAATACAACAGGAAAACTAAATAGAGAAATTACTTGGGTCTAAAACGGTTAACCGGTATGGGTTCCTTCAAAACATTATTTAGTGCATCCATTGATCCCTGCAAAATATATAATGAAAAGAACCAAGTTGGAGCTTCTATTTGAAAGCAAAAGAAGTTACATTTTCAAGTTGCAACTTGACTAACCTGAGATAATAGCATGTATGGGTACATGTCGGAGAACATGATTTTGTGTCCTCGAGCATATTCAGGTTCCACAGGCCTAGTTTCTGAAGCTGCATCAGAACACAATGCAACCAGATTAACTAGTTTTGAGTTTGGAAATATGTGCACCACATTGGATGCCATTGCATCTTCCAATTGAAGTCCTATCCAATAATGACCTTTTACAGAACATAAAAACTCTACCTGTATTAAAGCGAACAAGTCGACTGGGTTTCCCAAGATAATCTGAAAACCATTTTGATGCACCAGCTCCCTCGTCTAATGCGGAACCAGACCACTCCCATATTGAAACCCCATCTGATACTTCTCGAGGTGCAATCAAAGAAACCTTAAGTGCATCCATGCCAGGTGCTTTTAATACTGCAAAGTGAAGGTCGTTATTAAGTTAACAGAAAATAAATTCACCAGAACTCTCTGAATGTTGAAACATTAAGCAAAATTATGGAGGACAACTTTGTTTGGAAGTAGTGCTGCATCAGAGTGATTCTTTTTACTACAGTGACAGGTTCTACAAAAGGTGATTGGATTTCGAACTAAATTCTCTAGGGGAAAAGAAGCAATGACAATAAAAGATCGAATACTGTTAGAATATACAGCTGTGTTTGTACAGCTGTGTTAGTGAAGTGTTAGTATAGCTGTTTGTACAGCTGTGTTAGTGTTAGTACGGCTGCTATCTTTACAGCATTTGTGTTAGTGTTTCATACAATCATCTACTACCTTTGTATAAGTATAAATACCTCCCATTGGAGATGAATGAAATATCAGGAAATTTTCTGCATCTTATTTTCTTACTTGAGTATCAGAGCATACTAATTTGCTCTTTTTACTTTCTTATTCCTTCCTATTTTACGTGTTACCCAGATCTCTATCATCTTCACCAAGGGTATACTTGACTTTGGTGTTCTCTATCATTTCTTACTGAAATCTCCAGTATGCTCTGTAGTTGCAGCTAGACCGAACTTCTACATCAGAAATTTCCTTTTTATTTCTCTCTACCATAAACACAAATTTCCCACTGCTATTATGGGTGACAAATCAGAAACTTCAGATTCTCTTGGTGCTGGAAACATCTGCCCCAATGATGAATTTCAGCAAGATACACCTTCCTCAATTGGGGTAAAGCTCAATGGCACCAATTACCGTCTTTGGTCCAAAGTTCTTGAGATGCATATTGCTGCCCGTGAAAAATATGGTTACATCTCCAGACTAGGACGCACCAAAGGATTCGGGATCCTAAATTTGAGAAGTGGATGGCGAAAATGCACTAGTGAAGTCGTGGCTCATCAATTCTATGGCCCCCCGCCCTCATGATGAATTTTATTCATTGTGAGGACTCTTAAAGATGTTTGGGATACCGTCAAGAAAACGTATCATGATGCTTCGATGCTTCCCAAGTCTATGAGTTGATGAAAAATCCTTCCCGGATGCGTCAAGATGGCCGACCATTGACCATCTATTTCACGAACTCAATTCCACCTTTATGGAGCTTGACTTAGTCGTCCGAATGACTTGGAGAATCCATCGACTTCGCCAAATTGAAGAAGCGCATCTCAAGAACGTGTCTATACATTTCTTCTTGGACTTGATCATAATCCGGATCAAGTATGTGGGCGTATTCAGCCACATCACCTCTTCTGATATTGATGAAGCTTATTCTATGGTTCGTAGAGAAGCACGCGCCAGTCACCATGGTCATTAAGGAACCCCGTGAGCTTCACTTGGCGATTAATAGGGCTCAACCTTGGCAAACTACTACTTCTACAACACCTCGACTTCTTCAACATTTTTCAGAGAAAGTGTTCTCATTGCGATCGTAAGGGTCATGAGAAGGAAACCAACTGGGAAAATTGTAGGATACCCCAGAATGGTTCAAGTTGAAACAGCTGAACGCAAGGAAAAAAGTCCTCTCGTGCTAACTCACTCTCTTGACACATCACAACCATCTCAGGTTTATTTCGTAAAGGTAAGAATGGAGTGTCGTTTATTTGCTAAAAATCCATGGATAATTGATTCGGGGGCAAACTGATCATATGACTAGTGACTCATCTCGTTCACCTCATTACTGTCCATCTCGTCATTCATTCAGGTGCAGATGGAACTCTCACTCCAGATTCAAGGGAGCTGGTTCCCTATCACTTTCGTCTACTTTACCTTTATCTTCCATTTTGCATGTTCCTAACCTCTCTAATAGTCTTCTCTCTATCAGTCAAATTACCAACATTAAATTGCTCAAGAACCTTTTTCCTACTCATTGTATCTTTCAAGGATCGTCTCACGAAGATGACGAGTGGTACTAAGGAGAGAGGGTCTCTACTACTTGGAGGGGCAGGGCAATCTCATATCCAATCTGGCTGGTTTTAAGTGGAAATCCAGCTTTTAGATCGAGAAAAATTCTTCTATGGCATCGCCGTTTAGGACATCCTCTTTTATCTATCTAGAACGCTTATTTCCGCATTTATTTGCTAATGTTTGAGTTTCTAGTCTTCGATGTGAACATTGCATTTATGCGAAAAATCATCGGGTCTCATTTCCACCAAGCTTTAATAAAAGTACTACTCCTTTTTCTCGTATTCATCTTGATGTGTGGGGACCATTTTCTACTCCTACTTCTTGGGGTTGTCGATACTTTATATCTTTCATTGATGATTGCACTTTCGAGTGTGTTGGGTTTATTTGATGACATCTAAAAGTGAAGTTAGTACTATTATCCCTAAATTCCATCAACTAATCAATACCCGCTTCATGTCCAAATCCAGGTTTTCATTCCATAATGGACGTGAGTTTGTCAATCTTTCTCTTCTTGAGTTCTTCCAGCAGCATGGCATTATCCACCCGGACAACTACGGCTTACACACCCCAACGAGCGGTATAGCGAGCGTAAGAACGCCATCTTCTCGATGTGGCTCGGTCCTTATGCTTTTACTATGCAAGTTAAAAACGATTCGGGCGTCTTTGTCATGACCGCCAGCTGCTCCTCATTAATGCCTACTCGTATGCTTGATTATCAAACACCCATCAAAGTATTGTCTCACTTCCACTCAATCCCTTCCTTACTTAATTTGCCTCCTAAAATCTTTGGTTGTCTTTGCTATGTCCATGTTCATTCTTCCACAGGACAAATTAGATCCACGTGCTCTTAAGTGTGTTTTTCTCGGATACCCCCATCTCAAAAGGGATATAAGTGTTTTCATCCTCCTTCGGGTAAGACATATGTGTCTATGGATGTTGAATTTTGTGAACAGGGAATCATATTTCTCGGGGAGTCACAACTTCTCTTGAGGGGAGATTAGTAAGTACGGACGAGGAGAAGTTGTGGTTTGAACCTGAAATTAAAGTTCTCCTACTCTCCCTACTCAAGGTGAGGGGGAGATATTGGCTGAACATGAACTGTTACTTTGAAAACATTTGAAAGAAAAGAAACATGTGAATGTTTCAACGCCACCTCCTTCTTTGGATCCTCCTCTCTATGATCCTACCATCCAATCGATCGATTCTTCTCGGGACTGATCTTCAGGTACATGCTTCTATCCCTATCTTATCTAATTCTTCACGATATTGACTCATTATCTGAATCTGATCATATAACTCCACTAGAAACTCCCTTGGTTCCATGATGAGGACCGTGAGAAGATATCCCGCGTGATCGTCACCCTCTGAAAAATTTGGTTTCCTTCATCCAATATTGTTAAGTATCCCATTTCCAACTATATTTCATACCACCGTCTTTCTAAGTCTCATTTGACTTTCGCACAACAATTGTCTTCAGGTCTATTCCTAATAAATTTCGTGGACGCCCTTGATGATCCTAAATGGAAATGCCTATGGTAGAAGAAATGAAGGCTCTTGGGAAAAACTCTACATGGGAGATGGTTGAGTTACCAAGAGACAAGAAAAGCTGTGGGTGCAAGTGGTGTTCACAAGGTGAAGAATTCGATGGTTCGATAGAGAGGTATAAAGCTCGACTTGTGGCAAAGGGCTATACCCAAACTTATGGGATCGATTATCGGGAGACATTTGCTCCTGTTGCCAAGATGAGTACGATCGTAGTTCTTCTCTCGTTGGCTGTCAACTTAGATTGGCCGCTAAAACAGCTTGACGTCAAGAATGCCTTTCTACATGGAGATCTACAAGAAAAGGTTTACATGGACCCTCCTCCGGGGTTTACACCTAAAGGGGGAAAGGTTTGCAAGTTAAAGAAGGCTTTATATGGCCTTAAGCGATCACCTAGGGCCTGGTTTGGCGATTCAGTCATTCCATGAGAAACTATGACTTTAAACAGTCTCAAGTGATCACACACTATTTCTTAAGCGTGTTGGCAGCAGATTACTTGCTAATTGTTTATGTGGATGACATGGTGGTTACGAGGTAATGATGAATGAGATTGAGAATCTTCAAAGTTACTTGGCCAAAGAGTTTGAAATGAAAGATCCGGGATCTCTCAAGTATTTTCTAGGAATTGAAGTTGCACGTTCTAAGAAAGGCATCTTCTTATCTCAACGAAAATATGTTCTTGATTTACTAGAACGGCGGAAAATTGGCGTGTGAACCTATTAATACTCCAATGGAGGTTAACCATGGATTGTCAATTTATCGGTCAGATACCCACTAACAAAGAGAGGTATCGAGAGGTTGGTTGGAAAGCTGATTTATCTCGGCTCATACAAGACTGACCTGTCTTACGCCGTTAGTGTTGTCACCAGTTCATGCATAATCCATGAAGCACCAAGGTGCGGTGGATCGAATTCTCAGGTACTTGAAGTATACCTCCAGGCAAGGGTATATTGTTTTCAAAACATGGGCATTTAGATGTGGAAGGTTACCGGACTCGACTTTGCGGGCTCAAAACTTGATAGAAAATCAACTTCCCAGGTTATGTGTCTTTTGTTGGTGGTAATCTTGTAACTTGGAGGAGTAAACAGGGGTTGTGTCGAGATCTAGCGCCTGAGGAGTATAGAGCACTCAGCCATGGCATAACTGAGCTTATTTGGTTAAAGATTCTAATAAGAACTCGGGTTTGAACCTAAGAAGCCTATGATTTTGTATTGTGACAATACAGCTGCCATTGAAATAGCAAATAATCCAGACATCATGGAGAAAACAAGCGTATTGATATTGTGACAGACACTTTATCGCGATAACTTGGCAAAAATGTCATTCGAGTGCCGTATATAAAAGTGAAGACCAACTTGCGATATGATGACTCATGCTTTGTTTCTAGCAGGGAACTCTACTCTTCACTAGGACAAGTTGGGCATGTGCGATATCCATGCACCAACTTGAGGGGAGTGTTAGAATATACAGCCTGTGTTTATGCAAATGTGTTAGTGAAGTGTTAGTATAGTTGTTTGTACAGTGTGTTAGTAAGTTAATCTGTTTGCTATCTTTACATTTGTGTTAGTGTTTACATGCATCTCTACCCTTTGTATAGCTATAAATACCTCCCATTGGAGATGAATGAAATATCAGAAATTTTCTGCATCTTATTTTCTACTAATACAACAATGTGAGCACTTTTAATCATAAGAAGGAAAATAAAGAAAAATAAAAGAGTAAAGCTCCATTTCAACATCCAACTAGGCATAATAACTCCATAAACAAATCCACATGTGGCAAAGTGATAATCAGCAAAGGAGAAAGAAGTCGGAGTCAGTCAGATGGTCACACATCTCCTGCTCAATGATAAGTTTTCTACAGCAGAAAGCATAGTTTGACCATAAATGCATCTAAAGGAGGGAAAATTAATATTTTTACCTATATAAGAGCTTTTAGAAGGTTCCCAACCCTCTTTGAATGCCTCATCTGGGAGCTCTACCTGAACCAAAGAAAGCTTTGGTTCAACCCTTTGAGTATACCCCCTCCCCTTGTAGTTTACAACTAACCATTGCCGATCCCATCGAAATCCTGTACATCCCAAAAAACAAAACAGAATATGGCTGCACTTTGCAGTCTAACTAACCATTTTCATTTTAATAATTACAAGCATTCCTTGTCACTAAATTATAGGAGGTCCATCAATAACGTAATAAAGCAGAATAGTTTGACAAATTAAGGTAACTCCAGGATATGCACTGTTTTTATCCTACACTTTTTATTCCGACAAAACTGAAGGCAACTCGATGGGATACAGAGGTACAATCCTGTAGAACAGATCCGGTTGAAGTAAGGTCATTTTATCTTCTAATTCAAGACTGGACATTTACCAAATTATGTTGTCCAATAAAATAGAAAGTAATACAACATTTGTGAAATTGGAAAGGAGCATATGCAGGCTGAAAAGAACAAAATTTCTACTGGCTTTCCAACATTTTCAGGATATCTGCCAATTTTTTTCTACAATATGAATTCAATACTTGAGCTACATAATTTTATCTTTGCTTAAATTACCACCAGAAGTAGAGATGAGATTAATTGCTGAAAGAAAATAATTTCATTTGCTCTTGCAAATGATGTATACATATACATAATACTCTTTTCTTTTGTTTCTTCCTCCCTCCTGGAAAACTTCAATATTGCAAATAGAAAAATCTAACAATACTAAAAAAAATTTGGAAAGAAAAGAATGAATTTCATGTATAATTAAAAACAAAAAAATTAGAGGGAGAAAACTCAACTGGGCAACTCAAATATGCAAACAAATATAATTGAATAATCTGACTTAAATACTAAATGTGCAATTTTTCTAGGGGCCTCAAGAAAGAAACAAAACGAATTTCATCATCAATGGAAGTACAAGTAGTGATGAATTGGTCATACCTGTAGGAGTGACCGATGCTTGAGAAACTTGAATTCCACGGCATGATTTTATTGGGTATATGAATATCGATGAGACTTTGGCTATGGCATCTGATTCTGGTGGTAGCTGCTCCATCCTCTCTCTCTCTCTCTCTCTCTCTCTCTCTCTCTCTCTCTCTCTCTCTCTCTCTCTCTCTCTCTCTCTCTCTCACACACACACAGTGTTGCTATGCACAAAATGGCCTTTTGGACTGGAAAGAGCGAGAGCCATGCTTTAAATTCAGAAAATGAACCTACCCAATTTGTTTTTATCCTGGAAATGGCCATATAGACCTGCATGCCCAAACCTTTGAAAAGCAAGATAACGAAAGGTTGAGGGGCCATTAAAGGGTGGGCAAAGTGTGGGAGTGAATTTCGTCCCCATGAATATTCGTCGATGGATTCCGTCTTCCTTTTCGCTTATCTTTTTCACTGCAAAACCAAACGGAGTAAAAGACCACATCCGGGGTGTTGGCCCAAGGTCGTCCGATGCCTAAGTCAGGTCAGTGTTTGTAGGAAAACAATAGCTAACAAAAGTGCAGAGCTCGAGGAGAGAAAACGGGGTGGCCGGAGCCTTGTGTAAAGAGAGAGAGGGAGGAGGCGATAAGGAGGAATCTTTGCAGTATTTTGAGAGCTTAGAATGACTTATCTCATGCCTCGGTCGGTGTAGCCTCCTCTTTATAGTGATCTCGAGAGTAGGGTTTCGGGAAGAATAATTCCCACATGGAAGGAAATTATTCTTCCCCTATTTGGCAAGATAGAGCCAATTAGGGATTTGATTTGGTAACGCCTAATTGAATGACATAAATCTCCAATCAATCAAATCAATTCCCAATTAGATCAATTAATCCCCAATTAATAGAAGTGCATTTTTGCTCACCACTTTGCTTATAGGTGTCATCGCGCGCTTGATAGCACGTGTACATAGGTATAACCATGATTCCATAAATACAAAGAAAAGTTAAGCATGATTATCATGACGCGTGTCGGCATTGAAAGGTGGCTGAAATATTAAAGTGGTAAAAATGTTAAAATTATAGAATAGATCCCTAAATCAAATAATCCCAAAATAGAAGAAAATCATTTGACCTAGGATATTATTAAGGGAATAAATTGATTTCCACACAAAGCATTTGACATAAGGTTACATAAGAGTGCACCTTTAAAATATGAAGCCACACGTTAAAAATATGCAGCCACATGTGAAGGAATGGTTCTGCATGTTCAATGTGTTTCACTTCAATTAAAGGAAGAGTTTATGAAGTCAAGGCTGCCTCTTAAGTCTTTTTCAATTGTATCCAGTTTGGCAGGCCCTTTGTACTTTTTCTCATATGTAATGTAATCTACCCTTGGAAGCTCAAAAATTTACAGACCAATTCATTGGAAACCTCAATTGCCCAACTTGACAGATCGTTTCTTTTTCATCTAGTTCATGTCAAGAGTTGTTTCTTTATCTTGAAATGATTGATGAAGCAATTGGTTGGAAGAAATTATCCAGCACTGATGATTATGAGTATGAGTTCATCAAATGATGATGAGAGAGAACAAAATTCTGGGAAAGCAAGTGAGCAAGCAAAAGCATAACTTAAGGTCTTTCTCACTTTGATTTATGAATCTCATCTCAGTAGAAAACTCAGAAATGAAACACAAAACAACAAAATAAAATTTGAGAATTTCTTAAAATTTAATCACATGAAAAAAAGAAGATGAAGAGAGAAGATAGAATATCCAGTCAGTGGGCCCAAGCCCTATCGCTTGTTCAAAACATGAACAACTATAGAACTATTTTCTTTTAGAACTATCTATCCTGTAGCTGCTCCAACTGTAATAACTACCAAATGTCCTCCTACACTCAACTGCTCTCACCTCTCTCTGGACCCTTACCTTCTTCACAAACACTTTCTTCCCTCCAAATCCACCAACCCACAACTCTTAAAAGAAACACTTTAAAGCAATCTCCTATACTCAACCAACCCACCACCACCACCTCTCCGCCAAAACACATATCCCATTCTCGCACTCCGGCCTCATGGATCGAAACCCTTCGCTCCCAAACCCGGTCCAATCATTTCCGAGAAGCCATTTTAACCTACATCGAAATGACTCTTTCGGGTATAGCACCCGACAACTTTGCTTTCCCGGCAGTTCTCAAGGCCGTTACAAGTCTTCAGGACTTGAATTTGGGGAAGCAGATTCATGCCCATGTCGTGAAATTTGGGTATGGATCATCTTCAGTGACCGTGGCTAATACACTTGTAAATGTGTATGGAAAATGTGGAGATATAGGAGATGCATGCAAAGTGTTCGATGGAATAATTGAGAGAGATCAAGTTTCTTGGAATTCGATGATTGCTGCTTTGTGTCGGTTTGAGGAATGGGAACTCGCTCTTGAGGCGTTTAGGTCGATGTTATTGGAGAATATGGAGCCTAGCTCCTTTACTTTGGTGAGTGTGGCACTTGCTTGTTCTAATTTGCACAAGCGTGATGGTTTGCGGCTTGGAAAGCAAGTTCATGCGTATAGTGTGAGAATGAGTGAGTGCAAAACATTTACAATCAATGCTTTATTGGCAATGTATTCTAAATTAGGAGAAGCTGAATACTCGAGAGCTTTGTTTGAGTTGTATGAGGACTGTGACATGGTTTCATGGAACACGATGATAAGTTCATTCTCTCAGAATGACCAGTTTATGGAAGCATTAGAGTTCTTCCGCCTTATGGTTCTTGCAGGATTTAAACCAGATGGGGTCACAGTTGCAAGTGTTCTTCCTGCCTGTTCTCATCTGGAGATGTTAGACACGGGGAAGGAAATACATGCTTATGCCTTGAGAACCAATGAATTGATTGAGAATTCTTATGTGGGTAGTGCTTTAGTTGACATGTATTGCAATTGCCGACAAGTTTCAAGTGGTCGTCATGTTTTTAACGCTGTCTTGGAGAGGAAAATTGCACTTTGGAATGCAATGATTACTGGTTATGCACAAAATGAGTATGACAAGGAGGCCTTGAACCTGTTCCTTGAAATGTATGCTGCCTCTGGGCTTTCTCCAAATTCTACCACAATGTCAAGTATTGTGCCAGCCAGCGTGCGGTGTGAAGCATTCTCTGATAAAGAAAGTATCCACGGTTATGTAATAAAGAGGGGTCTGGAGAAGAACAGGTATGTGCAAAATGCACTTATGGACATGTACTCCAGAATGGGGAAGACACAAATTTCAGAAACTATATTTAACAGCATGGAGGTAAGAGACGTAGTGTCTTGGAACACCATGATCACTGGTTATGTTATCTGTGGACACCATGGTGATGCACTTAATCTGATATATGACATGCAGAGAGTGAAAGAGAAAAAGAACATGAATGATAATGCTTATGATGATGAAGGAAGGGTTCCTCTTAAGCCAAATTCTATAACATTCATGACAATTCTTCCCGGTTGTGCTGCATTGGCAGCACTTGCTAAGGGGAAAGAGATTCATTCTTATGCTATTAAACATTTGTTGGCATTTGATGTTGCAGTAGGAAGTGCACTGGTTGACATGTATGCGAAATGTGGCTGCATAGATTTAGCTAGAGCTGTGTTTAATCAGATACCAATAAAGAATGTGATCACCTGGAATGTACTTATCATGGCTTATGGGATGCATGGGAGAGGGGAGGAAGCCTTAGAACTATTTAAGAATATGGTGGATGAAGGAAGTCGGAATAAAGAGGTAAGACCTAATGAAGTTACTTTCATTGCATTGTTTGCAGCATGTAGCCATTCTAGGATGGTAGATGAAGGACTGAATTTGTTCCACAAAATGAAAAGTGACCATGGGGTTGAACCTGCAACAGATCATTATGCTTGTGTTGTGGATTTGCTTGGCCGGGCAGGTAATGTGGAGGAAGCATATCAACTTGTCAACACCATGCCTTCTGAGCTTGATAAAGCAGGTGCCTGGAGTAGTTTGCTTGGCGCTTGTCGAATTCATCAGAATGTAGAGATTGGGGAAATTGCAGCTAATCAACTCCTGGAGTTGGAGCCTAGTGTGGCTAGTCACTATGTTCTACTCTCAAATATATACTCATCCTCTGGGCTTTGGGATAAGGCAATGGATGTTCGGAGAAAGATGAAGGAAATGGGGGTGAAGAAAGAGCCTGGTTGTAGTTGGATTGAGTTTGGAGATGAGGTTCATAAGTTTTTGGCTGGAGATTTGTCACATCCACAAAGTGAACAGCTCCATGAATTTCTCGAAACCCTGTCAGAGAAGATGAAAAAGGAGGGTTATGTGCCTGATACTTCTTGTGTACTTCACAATGTTGATGAGGAGGAGAAAGAAACTCTACTCTGTGGGCACAGTGAAAAACTGGCACTAGCATTCGGCATTCTCAATACCCGTCCTGGCACTACCATTAGAGTTGCCAAGAACCTTAGAGTCTGTAACGACTGCCACATGGCGTCAAAGTATATCTCAAAGATACTCGACAGGGAGATCATCTTAAGAGATGTAAGAAGGTTCCATCATTTTAAAAATGGAACTTGTTCATGTGGAGATTATTGGTAAAATAAAGGTACATAAAATTTAATTCTTCTTCAAGATTTGGTACCATTTACAGCTTTGCTGATCATATGTTTCTCCATTCCAACTCTGTAGCATAAGAAAAATTGTAATTTTTTTTTTTAAAAATTTCAAATTGTTTTGAAGCTGTGAGGTATGTGGTACAAGGAAAATTTATACAGGCAGGACACACCCGTTGAGCTTCTAATAGTTGGATGGGATATGGTATTTGTGTTGCATTCATTCGATATAAGTTTCCAAAAGCTCTTGTATACATGTCAAGCTTTATGCTCGAGGAATCCTTTTACGGTCTTTGTGATAAAAATGATTATTTGATGTACCTTGATTTTCAATCCGAGTTTCGGTTTGTGTCAATTTTCCCCTGCATTAGCAATAATTCCCGGTTTGGATAACATCATAGAAGCGTAAAAAATCAACTGCACATGATTTCAGTACTAAATCCATTGCTCAAGGATTGTTGACAAACCAAAATAAGTTGAAATCTCAAACGTGCTTATATCAGCCGAAGCCTGGAAAGTGTTGAATGCCAAATGTTTTGCGAAACAATATATTACCATGGATAGAATAATATCATCTTTACAAAGTGGGGCAAGAAAAATGAAAGGAACTTAAAAGAACAAAAAGTTACAGAACGTCCATACTAGTAGTCTTTTTATTCAAAACACTACTCAAGAACTAATTTTAGCATTGTCAAAATACTACTTTTTGTTACGCTTGGCAGCACGCCTTCCGTGACCCTTCTTGGGTGGTCCTTTTCCTCGACGCTTCAACATTTCAAGCTTGGATAATCGCCTAGAAAGATGCCAAGTAGAGATGCATCACGAATATAGTCACCAAAAACTACTTACAGTTCTGATTATACAAATCATGAAACCATCACAAGCTATATTCTGGTTACTTAATGTAGCAAAGCAGTCATGATGAAACTACACTAGATCCAAAACTAGCCTGCAAGACTCAAATGAGAGGCAGAAAAGGAAGCTGTTCTAATTTCATAATAAGTATTCAGTTGCCTATGAAGCATGCGATACTAAGATGTTCACTCATTTGTACAGACAGAGCAGCCAACTATGGAAGTAACATTGTACTATTAATCTTCTGCTTCCATATTCTATGAATAAAATACTACAGTGCTGACCTTCCATTATGTAATTTTCACAACTAAGGAAATATCATGATTTTCTTAGGAATTTGCAAGTTCCGTATTGAAGAAAGAATACAACAGCAAAACATAAAAAGCAGACGTTCAGTAGACATTAGAGGGAGGGAGGGGTAGAGAGTGTACTCTTGTTCTTCCATAGCCATGATTTGGGGGTCATCTTTCTTGATGTCATATGGGTACCACTGGGCAACTTTCTCACCAATCAACTTCTTGCGTAAAATCTTATGGGCAGATTTCTGGCCTGTTGGGTTGAGTATGTGCCCGAATATCCTCGCCCTAGCCTCAGTCACCCCAATAGTGATTGCCGTGGACAACAGGCTCTTTAGACCACCAGTGGCCATCTCACTTCACCTCTCTAATTCAAAGAATACACTTTCAGTTTTTGACAAAAAAATGCCTCCAAGACCAACCATAAGGTGAAGTTTAAATCTTTCAGAGTTACAAAACAATGTCAGGCCATTTGATACTACCCATATTGCAAATTGACATTTTTTTCAAACACCTACTGTGCAACTCAATCAACACCAGTGACCTTGACATTTTACCATACACCTCATGTGCAACTCAATCACCTACTGTGCTCATGCAAATAACAAAGCGCTATGTCAAAATCCCACACATCACTATGATATTTACTAGTTTTTTGGATTAAACAGTTATATGCAAACCATTCTCGTTATCAACTGAAACAGTATACAGAGAGAGAGAGGGAGAGATACCTGAAAATAGGAAGGAATAGAGGCAGCTCGAGTTTGTCGCTTTTACGAGGAGAGCCTTGTGTGCACAGGAATTTTGGGCCTCGGTTGGTTGGTTCCCTCTTTTAAGTTCTTAACCAAAAAGAAATGCCCATTTCCTTATTTAATTCTTTTCTAAATAAAGTTTTATTATTATTATTATTATTATTATTATAATAAAGTTCTTCTAATTTGACCACATCCAAGTTCAAGTTAGTAAGCATGGAGGGAATCACAGTTACTAACAACTTTAACCCAACATTTTGGAAGATCTAATTTTTCACAAAGTGACTGATCCAGTAAATTTTTATTCCCTCCCAATTTTGTCAATTATTAGGGCCCCTGAAAACGAGTATTTCTTCTAGTGCTGGTTGCGGTACGGTTACCGCAAGTTTTGGAGCACACCGCAAACCGCCCGACTCTTTGCGGTTTGGCCAATTTTGGAACCGCAAACCGCTCGCATTTTTGCGGTAACCGCAACTCGGTAAAACCGCAACCTCGGTCGGTGGCCGAGAAATAATGGTTCAAACCGATTGGCTAGCATTTGCAGAAGAACAAGCAAACCCATTAAACCAGAAACAGAGGAAGATGCGAAGCTATGGATTAGCAATCTCAAGAAGCGATTCCTGCTTCTACATCCCCACAACCCACACAACCATCTCCACCAGAAGACCCATACCCGACCCGAAACACAACTTCCTCTTCCCAAAACCCCATTTTGCTTTTCTTTGAGCACAAAAAATCTAAACTCAAGCTTGCAGTGAACACCCGGCCAGTGAGGTTTGCATCAGCTTTAGACCCACAATTGACAAAATACTTATCAGGTTCCTCATAGGCTAAAGAGAGAAAGTGAAAGGAAGAGAAGTGGAGGAGAAAAAAAAAAGCAGAGAAAATAAAGGGATATGGATTTTATGGTTATGAAGGCTTTCCAAGAGAATTAATGGAGTTGCTGGATTTTGCTAATTAGTAGCCAAAGGAAAGCTCATCTGAGCTGAGTGACGATGGAAATGATGGAAAACAAAGACTTGGAATAGGAAAGTCGTGGACTTTGAAGCTGAAACACAAACCATGCAAATCTGCTGTTAGAAAATTCCAAGCAAAAGTAGAACTGAGATCCAAATTGAGAGTTGGAGTCTGAGAGAGAGAGAGAGAGAGAGAGAGAGAGAGAGAGAACTGAGATCGAGAGTTGAGAGTTGAGAGAGAGAGAGAGATGAACTCAGATTGAGAGTTGAGAAAAAGAGATGAATGAGATCTGAAAAAGTAGATCTAGCGAGAGAGAGAGATATTATTAATTATAAAAATATATTTTGATTATTAATTTAAAAATGATTGCGGTTTGCGGTAACCGCAAGTTTGGAATTTTCCAAACCGCAACCGCAACCGCAATTTGCGGTCGGTTCCTCAACCGCAAATTGCGGTCGGTTTTCCCGCATTCTCGGTTTAAATGCGGTAATACATCGGTCAATTTTTGCGGTATTGCGGTTTTTCTGATAAAATGCCACCCCTAATTTCTTGAGTGTTTCACATTTTTTTAATCACCCTCAAGTAATTCACTCCTTAGAGCAACTCCACCCACAAGGGCAAGGGCAAGAGCAAGGGGGAAGGTTTGATACTATTCACGTGAATAGTGGCGGCCCTTGCCTTTGTAACTCCACCCCAAAAGGCAAGGGCAATTACTATTCATTTTAATTATTTTTCCCTATGTTTTATACTTAAACAATTAATTTGGATTAAATTAATAATAATAAAATTGCTAGGTATGTATAAAAAATGTTTCAATTTTTGGAATTTTTTTCTTTCTATTTTTGGGTTCTTGTCGTCATCGACGTCAATCCAGTAAGCCCGCAGCAAATCTTGCCCTTGGGCCTGCCGGCTGGTGGGTCCAGCCCTTGCTGACCGGCCTGGAGTGCTGGAATTTGTTCTTGAGGCAAAAGGCTACCTTTTGCCTCGCTCCCCTTACCGGAGATGCTCTTAATATTTGAAATTTGAGTTATTTTATACATAGCGGTTGAGAATTTACTTTTGTCACATGAAATTAATCTCTGTAACATGGCTTAGTCATTAAGCATGCAAATGTCCCGCAGAGTTACATAAGAACCAGCACGTTAACAGTGGTCTCATTAAAATCTTTTCATGAAAACCACATGGGAAAACTTATGAAAGAGTACCACACATGCTGCATTTCTACACCTTTGATAATCTACACATAAATTGAAAGACCCATTAAAATAAATAGAAATAAAAAACTTGATAATATAATTAGAATTTGAGAAGAAAAAAATTCACAAACAACTAGTTGGTTTGGTCGTGTTTCTGACCCAAGAAAAGAGAAAAGGGCTTAGGTTTATTGACTTATACAAGAAGGCAATATATAATTATAATAATAATTTTAATCCTTTTGGGAATGGGTAGTGGATGGAACATATGCTTAAATATAAAAATGTCTATGGAATATATTTCCTACATGAATCAAATCATGAATGATGTGAATGGATGACTTGGAATTCATATATACGATACTATATACTGGCAATGAACATGGACACTCTGGGTTGAAAATGCGTGATACATTTGAATCGTTAACCTAACAACATTGATCCCACTTGGTGACGCCTCTGAGAGATGCCCTAAGTTTCTTTCCACACTTTCTGGGTCCATTAGAGGTTATATTCATTATGCAATTTAATTATGTAAACAGCTTAATTACTTTGCAAAAATTACAATATTTTTTATTTTGTACAAATTGTTTTTCTGTCTGCTTATTCAGTTGAAAACACTGATGTGTCCATTAATATTTAATATTACTGTTGGAGCAAATGGTTTAAGGAATCAGAATTACAAAGAAACAATTCCAAAATATACTCTTAGCTTTGTTAGAAATCCAAGCACTATAACGAATCAGAATCAATTGCTTTCGTTATTTTGTCAGATAGAGAGCATCCTAGAAACGTGGATGTGTTTTGATGAATATGTCTAAGATATGAGTTCAATCTTGGATTTACAATATTTGAATATGTTTAAGAAGTATAGCAGCGCGGCTATACTTTTTAAAATGATTAAATGTCTAAATAGTATAGCCGCATGGCTACACTAATATTCGAATATGTTCAAGAAGTATAGCCATATTTAAACAGTATAGCCGCGCGGCTATGCTATATATAATATTTAAATATATATTTAAACAGTATAGCCATTTTTTCTTCTACTATAGAGCCGCCTGAAAATAAAATAAAAAGGAAAGTGTTCCATTCCATGTCTTCACGCATTCAGAGCATTATGTAATTTGGTTGATAAGTAAGCTCTCTAATATGACCAAGGCAAAGGAAGGTAGAATTTAACCATAGTTTCAGGAAGCAGTAGTAGAACTTGTGGACTCAAAAACTAGTTTGAAATTTTGTTGCTCATAACAGCTCCATATACCAAGTTCCTTTGTAAGTCTGGCACATCCAGTACATCAAGGAGGGTAGTTTCTTTCCATAGGTGAATTTCAGGAGCACTTTTCCCTTTTCAACAACAACAGATGCAGAGTCGTTTCCCATAAAAGTTGCTCAGCTCCATGCATCTCTTTGGTAAGTAAGAAATGCATTCTTATCACCACATATAAGGCAGGTGGCTCCAATATCAATCAACCATTCATTTTCATTAGAAACCATGTTGGTCTCTGACATTATTGCAGCCAAGTTTTCTATTCTGTCACATTGGCTTGATTGTTTCTAGGTCTATTGTTGTTTGGATTTGCAGGGTTCTAATCTCTTGAGTGCCTACAATATTGAGCCCTATGGCTTGCTTTCCCACAAATCTAGCATGCTTCTTTAATCTTTTTGAAGTTTTTCCTTTTGCTCCAGGAACAAAGTTCTTCTTGTTCTTTTTATTGGAATTGGGTTCTGGCTTTGATGAGTTCCTCTCAACTATGTTTTCCTTGACTTCCATGTTTGAAACCAAATTCTTGTTCTCACTTATTCTATTATCCTCCTAAATCCGAAGCCTTACAATGAGATCCTCCATACTCATCTCATTTCTTTTATGTTTTAGACAACTCTTAATCTCTTTCCAATTTGTTGGAAGTTTTTCAATTAAAGATGTTACTTAGAAAGATTCATTGATCTTCATGCCTTCAGCAAAAATCTCATGGATAATTTTCTGCAAGTCTTCAATTTGTTTGACAATAGGTTTAGAATCTACCATCTTGAAGTCTAGAAATCTACCTACAACAAATTTCTTGGATCATGCATCTTCAATTATATACTTTTTCTCAAGAGATTCCCAAACTTCTTTAGTCGTCTTGAACACTGCATAAACATCATACATGGTATCATCCATCCCATTCAAGATATAGTTCCTGCACAGAAAATTAGATTGTGTTCATGCATCAATTGCAGCCACAGTCTCTTTGGTTGTAGGATTCTCATTCGACACAAGGGCATCCTGTCTCAGAATATGGGCTAGGTTTAATGTTGTCAGATAGAACAACATCTTATGTTGCCAACGTTTAAAGTCAGTATCCTTGAATTTCTTAGGCTTTTTGGCATGAGAGGTCTTACTTCTTGATTATTCCATGTTATTGTCCAAAGATTGTTGGAGAACAATCATCAATTACCCAAATAACAGAATAAAAATAACATGGAATATATTCTATATATATCAACAAATCAAATTAATACACCAGAGTTCAATACAACAATAGAATTAAATAGAAACAACTAACTTCGTTGGGTGATAAAGTCTTGTAGAGTTGTAGTGTCCTTTGAACAATATTTCTCCTCTACTCCTTGTGCTTCTATTTCGATAGGAGATTGTCCACCAGGATTAAACTATCATAAATCAAAGCCTAAGCACAGTGTCTTTGATTTCCAGCAAACAATGATATGTTTTTCTCCCATAAAGTGATTATTTGTGTAGAAGTGATAATGTGATTCCGAATTCCATATCGATAGAAAGTCTCCCTTTTTTGGTACTTTAACAACTGAACATATGCTTAAGTAGAAAAATGTCTACGGAATATATTTCTTACATGAATCAAATCATGAATGATGTGAATGGATGACTTCAACTCATATGTACGATGCTATACTGGCGATGAACATGGACACTCTGGGATGAAAATGCGTGATACATTTGAATCGTTAACCTAACAACATTGATCCCACTTGGCGGACGCCTCTGAGAGATGCCCTAAGTTTCTTTCCACACTTTCTGGGTCCATTAGAGGTTATATTCATCATGCATGCACTTTAATTTACTTTGCAAAAATTACAATATTTTTTATTTTGTACAAATTGTTTTTCTGTCTGCATATTCTGTTGAAGACACTGATGTGTCCATTAACAAGCTTTTTATATTCTGTAACTTTAAAAAGAAGTACCCAAATTACTCATCTTATTGTTTCTCCATAGAGAGGCTATATCAAAAGAGCTAATGAAATTTGCCATGTTACACTAAGTTACTTACGGAATCTCAAATATCTCTCGACGCTGCGAATTTTGCTTATTTATATCTTGGAAATTTCAATTTCAGCACAAGGTGATAATTATTACTGTTGGAGCAATGATTCAAGGAATCAGAATTATAAAGAAACAGTTCCAAAATATACTCTTAGCTTTGTTAGAAATCCAAGCACTATAACGAATCAGAATCAAATGCTAGAACTGGGAGTCAATTTCCTGTCCTCATTAATTGTGTTGAATGGAGTCCATTTCCTATCAAGAATGAAGAGTCCAAGGCCAAGGCTAGAATTGGGAGACGCCATGGCCTTCAACAGGTGAGAAAACATAAGCACGGGTCCTAGCTAGGATACAATCATATGGTGCAGCTTTTGAACCCTTTTTATTTTTCTTGGCTCAAGCCAAAACAATAATCTAGTCATGACTCATGATCATTCAAAATGTTTTAATCCTTCCTAATTTGTTACAGTGCATTTCTTTGGACTCATAAGAATTTATTAGGTTCACGGACAAGTTAGTATATATAGGAAAATTGCTTTTCGTTTATATAAAATGGCTAATACTTTTAGGGTTGATTTTTTCTTTTCTAAAAGGAAAAAAGAAAGACATAATCAAACTTTGACCGGAAGTGCGAAGGTAAAACGAGAATGAAATTAAATTTTACTATCATTTGTTTTAGTTGAATCATTATTTAATACAATCGATAGTCTAAACTATAAGGAAGTGGGATTTTTCACACGCACACACAACTATAATGCCGTGGAGATTCGAACTTGAAACATCTGATCTACAAGTCAAGGCCATTTTCCAAATCCATAGAAAAGCGGTCAATTTATATATATATATATATATATATATATTTTTTTTTTGGTTGCCAAAATTAAGAAGGAGGGGGAAAATTCACACACAATGGTACCATGGGAACTTGAATCGGGACCTATGTTGCACGGATACGAGACATTGGGAAATGGAGACACAACAATTAAAAAATAATAATTTATAATAATACTTATATATATATATTTATATTTTAAATAAAATATTGATGTTCATGCTCTAATTTCACAATACTATATAGTGAAATTCAAGCTTTCCAAACCTTTAAAATGTAGTTTATTAATTTTATTGTGAAATTCAAGCTTTCCAAACCTTTAAAATGTAGTTTATTAATTTTATATGAATTATATTAACACAATCTAATTTCACATAATTTGGATAAGGTCAATGACTAAAATATAGCATATAATTTTACAATAATGCTATTATAACAACTCAAAATTACAATTATTGCCACTATTAACTGTTCAATTTTTACAAATTTATTTAAACTCAATGAATGACACCTGTCCTAAACCCACGCCCAAAAATGACAACAAATGCCATCGTCTTTTTACTTAATTAATTGGATCCAATTTCCACACACTGGCCCCCCTGTTTTTTTGGTGTTTCCTTGTCCTTTCGTTTGTTGGGATGGGAGGTCATCATTTATGGTGGGGAAGGGATGATGCATAAGGAGAGGAGAATAGGATGCAATTCGTGCATATTATTAATTTATGTAGCTAAATGTTTATCTTTGCTTTGCGTACATTTTGCTTTGCATCCCTTTGCAAATTAGCATATGCTCCTCAATGTTGGATTGGATTGGATTGGATTTTGTCGATTTTATTTTCATATCGAATGTTCTACGCCACACAAATTCTACGGTCTCTCCAATTATCACTAGGACCAAGTTTTCTTCTCCGGCTATGGCATCAATCAGGTCAGAGACAAAGTTGGCATTTCCAAAGGCTTGGCCAACAGACAGCCGATGTGCCTTGAGGTTGGAAAAAAATATAGAAAAAGGCAAAAACGTAAATGTAACTCTCATATTAATCATGTCTATAGCACATGAGCTTACTCATTGACCTTTAACAAAACAAAATTTAAAACTCATTCACCTAGCACAAAACAAAAATAGGTCATTTACCATATGCTTATTATTAAAAAAATTTATCACTTTTAACTAATTTTTCTTTTCTTTTTAGCTATTAAGTTAAAGGTGCTTTGGAAATATGTAAGAATGTGTTGACTATGTTCATATAAGTGTGAAATGAACTTTGTGTGGGACAGAATCCAATCCAATCCAACCATATTAAAATTTTATGTGAAATGAACTTTCTGTTAACAGTAGATTGTGAAGTTTTGTACTAAAAAATTATGTCCTCATGTTTCACGTTAATGGTATGCGTTTTGTCTATTTTGTTTTTGCTAAACATGATATGCTTTTATTTTGCTTTTAGTAATGTATATTAGTGATATGCATCCATTCTCTATACTACAAATAAAGATTAGTCATTTCCTGTATATTACCATTACTAATAGGCACGTTTACTTATTAGAAAATGGAGAACTCAGGTAATCAGGGAAGCTAGGAATATATAAATTAAGAAACTAGAATTGGATTAACTATCTACCCTAAATAATCTGATTCTTGATTTTGAGGTTATTGAATTACGAATTTTAAAGCCATAAAACTAATGTATAAAGTGAACCAGTTGTTAACAATGTCTAAACTACATATATAAACCATTCACTGTTGTGATATGTTATTATTATTATTATTATACAAATGATAGTCTAAATTATAAGGAGAGGGGGGAGTTTTTCACAAACATTAACTAGGTGCCATGGAGTTTCAAATTTGGGATCACTGATATGCAAGTTAAGGCCGTTTTTCACTAGGTTAGACCCCGTGGCGTGATCGATATGCTATTATTTGTATTTTCCCATCATGATTTAAAAACTATATACTAGTTTTTAAGAAAAACCATTTTATCAACCACATTTTTGAAAATAAAAACTTATATTATATCCCTACTCACATTGACATTAAAAGAAAAAAAAGACTATTTAATGAGGGTAAAATAACTAAACTTCTCACATGTTTTTCTCCCACCACTCTTTCTATGAACAAAGGGGCCCAACAAACTTTCCCTATATAAAGGGCCTATGGCTTTACATGAATTCACATACCAAAGCTTCCATCTTCAGCTCTCTCCAATTGTTTCTCTTAGGCACAAATATTTTGTCCCGCATTTTGGCTACCAGAATCTCAACTTTATTCATACCCTTGACCACTTGCCCATATTCATTGTTGGATTGATCTATTTTCAAACTCTTGGCTTCTTTGCTCTCCTAAGATGAAGGTTGAAAAACAGGCTAGATATGCACTTCTCCTGGCAGCAAGGGACTCTGAGTATGTGAAGAAAGTTTATGGCGGCTACTTCAATGTGTTTGTTGCAGCTTTTGGCGCAGAAGGAGAGAGGTGGGATTTGTACAGAGTTGTAGAGGGAGAGTTTCCTGACATGAGTGAGCTTCAAAACTATGATGGCTTTGTGATCAGTGGCAGCCCTTATGATGCTTATGGCAATGACCACTGGATCATCAAACTTTGCTTTCTCTTGCAATCTTTGGATGCCATGGAGAAGAAAGTCCTTGGCATTTGCTTTGGTCACCAGGTACCTACGCTTTCCACTAAATATATATCTGGCAACAGAATATTCTCCGCGTTTTAACTTTTGACTAAATATCTGACAAGAAAATATTACCCGCGTTTTTTTATTTTACGACATGTGATCTAAGTTTGAGTATGCACTTTCTGTTACTAAAAAAAATAAAAATTGAGTAGTTGCTAATGTGTCCATGGCTACTTGAATTGAATAGGTTTTGTGCAGAGCACTGGGAGGAAAGGTTGGGAAGGCTTATACAGGATGGGATATTGGGCTGAGGAAAGTGAAGATAGTGAAGGACTTGTCACCATTCAGCTTCTTCGACGGCTTGGATGAAATCCCACCTGCACTTTCGATCATCGAGTGCCATCAAGATGAGGTCTGGGAAGTTCCTTTGGGTGCTGAAGTGATCGGATACTCCGACAAGACGGGGGTCGAAATGTTCACCATTGGAGGCCATGTTCTTGGCATTCAAGGCCATCCTGAGTACTCCAAGGACATCCTTTATAATCTCATCGACCGCCTTCTCAACAACAACTGCATAGAGAGAGGTTTTGCTGAAAAAGCAAGGTCTGCACTGCAGTTGGCTGAACCAGACAGGAAGAGCTGGGAGAAGATCTGCAAGATTTTTCTCAAGGGAAGATAGATTGACTGGCCGGCCCTCTTTCCCTCATCAATGGCAGTGTTTTTGGGTTTTTTTCTTTTTTCTTTTTTGTTCATTAAAACTGTGGAATCTGGCAATTAGGATGAAACTATTCACATGAACACTTATGTCCAACATACTTAAAAGTTTAAAACTGGAAACTGGAATTTCGAATAATATAATGATTTGAAACACTTTGTTGTGTCGAGTTTTGCATTGCACATGTGGAAATATTGAAGTCTTTAATTAACCAGGCATAGAAAAGAATCAATTCATTCCGGTTCCCCATTTGGAGCACAATGGGTTGAAAAGAAGTTGAGACATCTCAAGGCGCAAAACATCAACTATGTTCTCTATCCGATTTTCATTTTTTCTATTGGGTTTTACAGTACCAATACTGGCACGCCCATAATAATCAAACCACTTAGATAGGGCCCAGAAACGTTTGGGGTGAATTTATAGTCTGTTGTTCAGTGCAGTCTTCGCAGATTGACTTTGATAATATGGAAAGAATGAACGAGTAGGTCAATTTTCTTATTTTGATAAACTGTAACTACATATCCCCACATGGGCAAATCAATTACAGGCCTTACTAATGCACTGTTTTACGGCCAATACAAATGCTGCAGAGGATTGAACAACGTTACAATCTTACAAGACAATGTTCCTTTGATTGTATCCAAACAATAACAAGGTGTGATTATGTAATCTGTGCTTTTTTAAATTTTCTTTTCTTCTATTTGCCCACATTTCTTGATATGGGCAATACACAACATCAGATGGAGATACAACAAAACATGTCTGTGGGGGAAATCATTGAGTAATGATAGCTATGCAAGCAGTTGATGTTCTTTTGCGTTTTGAACCCCAGCAAAGTTCCTCCTTATTAATCTTTCTCTTGCTTCCAAGGTAGCCTTGACAATTTGGAGCACCACAATGGCACTTCACCTCGGGTCCGAATTGCACGAATCTACAAAATATTATATTCAAAATCAAGATATTAGGAACTAATGCTCTACAAAATTCTCAAATCCCATTAATCTGCATATGTCAAAGAAATTCATCCTACTTTTCAAAAAAAATAAATAAATAAAGCTTGAAATTAATTGAAAAGACAACTAAAAAGAAGTTGAGTCCCAGAAACTTGAAAATTGAGCATCTTACTGTTTTAAACAGGCACTCAAACAGTTTTACAAGAAGCAATAATCGTTTTAGAAGTCATAACAAATAACCATTTCTCTTAACAACATTTGTCCCTTGCGTCAGAAGAAGGTTTGCAGCAAAAGCATAAACATAAGGACATCATAAATGATTTGAAGTTCATGATAAACAACATTTGTTTGAAAACCAGTCAAGAACAGAATAAATATTATTTTCGAACATAAAAGTTTGAAATTTAGTATAAACATGGAAACACAAATGTTGAGACATGGGATCAACAAACAGAAACTAAACAACCTGCTACAAGTAAGATCAGGAGGTACCTGTAATCGTATGTTAATGCCTCTCCAACTTCTATTGATCTTGCAGCAAACACACCCACCCGTGTTTCACCCTCAACTTGCCTGCAAGAAAAAAACTTCAATTTTGGTTGGGAGCCTAATTCTATGTTGAAAGCTTTATCCTAATGAGAAGATAGAGAATTCATTTATCTGTAGGAACATTGTCTAATAGAGGTGGAGCCCACCAATACAATGGGCCCACCAAACTAATACAACGGGGCCCACCTCTATTAGAGAGGTGGTATAAATGTGGTATGAAAAATGTGGTAAGCCTAGCATTTCCCTTATCTGTATAATTAATAAGGATTGCTAACGCAACTAATGGGAACTGCTTAATCGGATCATTGCTAACTCTTGATTTCCCCAGGGAGAGAATCTGTCTTGCACCCATAAATCAAGAAGCTCAATTACTAACCCTACAACTAACAACTGGAACACAAATTCTTGTCTTAAAAAACTCCTTAGCAACAACTGTGCTCACTTAGACACATTGTCCATAAATCTTGTCTAATGCATGTAGGTTCCACAATGGAACTCGGGTGTAAATGAATCTGACATGCACCATGGCCATAGGACCCTTCTTTATATGTGATTATTGGTCTGACCATGAGAATTGACTACCAACAATTTTTTGACAAACATGTATAAAATCAGTAAATCACAGACTAAACAGGAGCCCAGTGTCCCAAAAGAGGCCAAGACTCATTGATAAACACAAGCACATAGTAATTGTTCTATAACATGCAAAACAATATTCCAAGAGCAATTGAACCATAATCCTAATGGAATGTGCAAGTGAACTCTCCGCAAATTCCAAAGCAATTCAAAGACAGTAACGTTAAAACATACTAACCACTTTTCAAGGACACAGTTGGGATCACAGCTGTGGTTCAAAAATCGAGATGGATTTCCTTTGAAAGTTGCATCAATTGTAAAGTCTTTTCGAATTTCACACATATAGAAATTCTGCACCTCTTTGTACTTCATGTCCCAAAGCCTCCGTTCGCACAAAGCATCATCAATAACTGAAACAGAGAAACAAGTTTAGAACCATAAAATTCAGGTATCCAGTTTGAAATTGGGAATTCACTCTTCAGAACCATAAAATTCAGTTATCCAGTTTGAAATTTATAGTTACATAATGAGATTATAAATTCCAAGCAGAAGAAAACGTAATGGTTTGTCAAAATTGACAAAAAAGAAAATAATGTTTGCATACAGTTAAAAATTCAAAAGAAAGTCACCATATTTTAATGTTCATATAGTAATCGATTCAGCTAGAGTTGAAGTTATGTTTCTAACAACCAGATTTTCTTTCCTTTCCTTTTTTTTTCTTTTAAGACTTAACAACTAGAGTTTATTAGGGTTCCAAATTGGATATTTTAAGTACGCATGGATACCACTGAATTCTCTTTTTTGAATGGGACTAGTACCCCAATGAGGGAAACAGAAAATTCTGTAGCTGCAAAACAACAAGCATGTGTTGTTTTCAAACTCAGCAATGAATGAAATTGAAATTAAGAAAATGCTTCAAAAGGTGAACAATTTACTCTTACTGTATGACTCGAATACACTAGCATCGGCCCAAAAATAAACAGGTAATACTCTAAAAAGAAACACATAAAATGCTTGATGAGAGAAGAAAGCATGAGAAACACAGATGCAGTCAAGAACAGGACCTTAGTTTTTTTTCTCTTTTTTTTTGGTTCTCAAAATACCATAGGCAACTTGAAAATCAAAGAGAAGAAAATATGAACATAAAATGCAGCCTTCACTGTTGTTGATTACAATATACTCTAAGAAAATGTAAAGAGAAGAGAACAACCTTCCCCAATGTACTCAATTATAAAATCGCCTTTCTTAATAGATTCAGCTGCCTCTGCTCCCCAACCGCAGTGTTTGGTCTGAGGTGAAATCAAACATTATTTCGTAGAGCCAAACAGGGGACAACATTCACCTCAGTACATAAAATGTAACCAAGAATATATAATAAACTCTACTTGAAGAAAATAGAAGGTTGACTTGATTCTCCTCAAACATAATATTTCTCACCTTTACAATTTTGATCTTCTTCTCCTTGCGAAATGGTCGGTTTGAGCAATTTTCTGAGCAATGGCAAGCCTTTGAGCAGCTTATGCATTGACCCCTATCAGATTATTCATATGTCACAAATATGGCTGAGGTATCCATGAAATTTTCAGTTTAAATGCAGAGAGTTTTCACTTGAACAGTGAGGATTAACTTAAACATATGGGTGAAATATCAGGTACTACTGCATTTTGAAATATGGGAAAGTGTTGACGCATATTAATTTGGAAAATAGGATACAATATTGACAACATATACCCTAACAGTTATAACATACTGCATCAGTCAAAATATGGAAGATAGTTCAAAATACCTGCAAACACAATCCTCGGAGCATATGGAAGTGCGACATGTGCATCCAACATCATCATCACTGCCATCACGCTTCTTCTTGACTAGGTAAATATCTAACTTCAGTCAAGATAGATGCCATAGTAGTCATAATATTGAGAAATACTTCTAAATAAATAAAAATTACCAGCCAAAACAGAATAACCACTGTTTCTCATCAGGAATCAAATGCTCAGTTCTTAACATTTTTCCATAAACAATTCCATGCACAGATTTATGTCAAAAACTTTAACAACCTCAAGTAATTGATCCGATGTAACAAAGAGCATATATAGGATACTACGCCTGATGTGCACATATGGAGGTGGCTCTAATTTAATATCCGTATCTTTCCAAGTCAAGTCAATCTTGAACTCCTCATCAGTGTAAGGGAGAGGCAAGCGACAGAATACCTCCTAAATTTTGAAGAGAGTCAATTAGTTGTGTATATCACATATTTATAAGAACTAACATTATAGCACTGGAACTGGCTAAGCCCATTTTCTGAGTTTTTCTTACACTTGATGTCTAGGATTTAGGTATAATGAGACATCCGCACTAGATCAGTTAATCCAGACATCAAAAACAAATTGTACAAGTAGAAAAAAAAAATTATTCAGTTATGCAACTTCATAAAATAAAAAAACTTAATTTGTTAGATTTAAATCTCAAGAGACAAAAACAAAGCTCAGTTTTCAAAGAGATCCAACAATTTTCTCTATTGTACTGATGAAACAACTTATGTTAAACAATTTCCGACTGTAACCAATCTGAATATTGCATACTGAGACTGATGCAATATAATGCATGACACGAGTACTTCACATATTTAGCCATGTTGATGTAACTTCATATATGTATATATTAAAGATTAACAAGCTCTTCATAAGTCTGACCTCTATACTGCTTGTCGAAACCACATGCTGCTCATTCAACAAATAGATCAGTCCTGTCAACCAGCCTAATCAATGAAAAATACAGATGACGAAATAAACTTCAACAAAAATATAAGATATTCTACGCTAGTTTTAAACAAACTCAAACTATACAAGTCAGCCTCAAAATCATTTGCTTCCCTCTGACAAACTGCAAAATCACATACTAAATAACAACTCACTTGGTCCAAAATTCAACACATAACTTTACTTGAAAATGAAAAAAAGTTCATATTGTTGGAAAATTGGCTCACATTAAGGTTGCAAGCTTCGAAGAAGGCCGACGGTGCATAAGGTATCCGCGACCCGGTCGTTTTGAAGCAGATTGGAGAAGCTGGAAAAATCGCAGAGAAAGCCACCGGCCGCAAGGTATCCGCGACCGGTCGTTTTCAAACGATTCGTATCATAGGGGAGGTTTTTGTATCCGATCGCAAAAACTGGCGGACGAGTCGCTGCCGCCTGCTGAATATTCTCCATGTGTTTTCAAGTGGCTTTTCACATGGGTCAGATCCCTACCCAACTCCATGTGCCTCCAAATGTCTTTTATGAGTGCTAGGACATATGATAGCTGCTTTGGGAAAAGTCTTCAACACCTTTTGAGATAGTTGGTGGCTTGTTTGATAGCCAACCACTCATGATTTTCTTGAAATTATGGATCTTGTTTTAGGGTGGCTGGTTTGCCACATGCTAGAGACTTTTACAGTGGTGGCTGAGGTTGGTGGGAGGCTTCACACTTGTCTACTTAAGTGGGAAGTGCAGACATTACAAGAAGTGATTAGTATTTTGTGCTTAGTGCTCTTGTGCTTGAGAGCTTAGTGCAAAGTGCTAAGGCCAAAGAATCAGAAATCCAAAGGAGTTCAAGAGGCTAAAGGCTTTGGGAGAAAGCCAAGGAAGCCAAGGAGAGAAAGAGCTCAAGGGTTGGAGTCTTGTAAGTCTAGAAACCAAGGAGGGAAACACCAAGGGTGAGAGAGTGTTCACAAGTGCATCAAAGTGTTGAGCAAGGGGTGAGAGAGAAAAGAGAGCTTGTGGAGAGAATAGAGTTCTAAGGGGGTTTTCTTTGTAAACCAAAGTTGTAACCTATTTTTTCATGAAGTGAATTTCTCAAGGAATCACCAAGAGGAAGTAGGCAAAGAGTTGGCCGAACCTCTATAAATCTTGTGTCATTTGTGCTTGGTTATTTTCTAGAAGTCGGGTGAGTGTGTGATTCATCCATCATTGTGTTTGTTACAAAGTCCATCAACAACAAGATCATTAGGGGAGTGCATTCATTTGAACAACAAATGATATCAGTAGCTGTGTTGTAGACAAGTGCTAGTGGTGTTGAAGATGGCAAGTAACAAAGGAGAGCTGAAGGTGGAAGCAGTTCAAGGCAACCACAAGCTATCAAGCATGAAGGTGGAGTTGAAGCCTTTCACGGGGAAGGAGAACTTCACGTTGTGGCAAAAAGGATGAAGTCAGCCCTTACACAAAGCAAAATCTCGAGCGTTGTCTTGGGAGGCAAAGAGAAGAAGCCTACAACCATGACGGGGCGAGGAGTGGGGTGTTCTAGGCACGAGTTGGCTAGAGGAGCCATCGAGAACTTCATCGCGAGAAGGTGCTCATAAATGTGATGCAAGACACTGGAAAGCAAACATGGAGAAGCTCAAGAGATGTTTGCGGGAAAGTCGCTTATCCAACAAGCTCTTTCTCAAGGAGGAACTTTTTTAATCTTCGGATGAAAAGAAAGGTGTTCTTAAATCCAAGAGCAAGGTTGGCTAAGTGGGGATTTATAGAGCAAAGGTTTGGTATGCGAGTTTCCATACCAAGGCATGTCACAAATTCAAGGCTCTAAGATGGCAAGGAGCAAGGAATTTGGCATGAAGGAATCTCTCTTCTACACAAGGGATCCAGGTTACCCAAGTCTAGGATTGGGTGGAGCACCTTCTCACCTAAGGTGCATTGAGGCAAGAGGTTTATTGCCATGGTGGAGCTTTTGGAAATTACTAGAGCGATTTCTAAGAGGTTGAAGATGTTCTAGAGGTCAACAATGGTTCACGGGGTGATTAATGGTTCGCCAAGGTGGAGATTGTTGGAAAATTGGCTCACATTAAGGTTGCAAGCTTTGAGAGAAAGCGACGGTCGCAAAAGGTATCCGCGACCGGTCGCTTTGAAGCGATTGGAGAAGGCTGGAAAAATGTGAAAGCGACGGTCGCAAGGTATCCGCGACCGGTCGTTTTCAGATAGATTCGTGATTATCATAGAGGAGGTTTTTTGTATCCGACCGTCGGAAAAAAGCGGCGGCCGCACTTTCTGTGGCTTTGAATATTCTCCACGTGTTTTCAAGTGGCTTTTTCACATGGGTCAGATCCCTACCCAACTCCATGTGCCTCCAAATGTCTTTTATGAGTGCTAGGACATATGATAGCTCAGCTGGGAAAAGTCTTCAACACCTTTTGAGATAGTTGGTGGCTTGTTTGATAGCCAACCACTCATGATTTTCTTGAAATTATGGATCTTGTTTTAGGGTGGCTGGTTTGCCACATGCTAGAGACTTTACAGGTGGCTGAGGTTGGTGGGAGGCTTCACACTTGTCTACTTAAGTGGGAAGTGCAGACATTACAAGAAGTGCTTAGTATTTTGTGCTTAGTGCTCTTGTGCTTGAGAGCTTAGTGCAAAGTGCTAAGGCCAAGGAATCAGAAATCCAAAGGAGTTCAAGAGGGTAAAGGCTTTGGGAGAAAGCCAAGGAAGCCAAGGAGAGAGAGCTCAAGGATTGGAGTCTTGTAAGTCTAGAAACCAAAGGAAGGAAACACCAAGGGTGAGAGAGTGTTCACAAGTGCATCAAAGTGTTGAGCAAGAGTGAGAGAGAAAGAGAGCTTGTGGAGAGAATAGAGAGTTCTAAGGGGTTTTCTTTGTAAACCAAAATTGTAACCTATTTTTTCATGAAGTGAATTTCTCAAGGATCACCAAGAGGAAGTAGGCAAAGAGTTGGCCGAACCTCTATAAATCTTGTGTCATTTGTGCTTGGTTATTTTCTAGAAGTCTGTGTGAGTGTGTGATTCATCCATCATTGTGTTTGTTACAAAGTTCATCAACAACAAGATCATTAGGGAGTGCATTCAATTGCACAACACATATATCAGAATAAGACACGCAATACGATAACCAGCTTACAAGAAGCAGACTTACGTAGACACAAACTTATCGGGCACACTATGTGTGACTGACATAGCTGATTTATACTGTTCCTAAAAGAGGGAAAAATAGTTTTAAATGTTGAATTGAAAACTTAAAGAACTTCTCAGTGCCACCTTAGTTAGAATGGAGCATAAAGTTTAACTTTTTGTTTTTCTGCTTTCTTTAATACTTGATGACGACAACTAATGTAGCCTCAGATGACTGGACGAAACCAAGAAATAATCCCTCACGTGCGAAATTATAGAAGATGAGCCTTCCCTTAGGTGGAAAAGGAGTAGGTCTTAGGTAAAGGCAAGTGAGGTGTCAATTTTGCGATTCTTTTTCTGCTTTCTCTAATACTTGATGACAACAATTTATGTAGCCTCAGGGCCTTCCCTTAGGTGAAAAAGACGTAGGTCTTGGGTAAAGGCAAGAGGGGTGTCAATTTGACACCAGATCTGTTTATGAGTATCATATACTCTATTTACTGTAATCTTCCTGCAGAAGGATATAAATTTTAGTGATTTAAACTATTTCATGCATAACCATTCCTCACTTTGCATTCTGATCAAATGCATCAAGAAAAGAGGTACAAGAAAATGAACTGCTGAGACTTCTTGTTCCATCATGTGCATGCAGACATGTGCACACACATACACATCTCATGTCACTAGTTCCCCTTGCTTCAGTTCCAGAAGTTCTACATTCCCATTGAATGCAACAACAAAAAGGCTATAGTATAAGCAATGGAACTGCAGGAAATTCTTGTTCTATTTTATGACTACATATAAATCATTTACTGAAAATATTGGAATAAAAGTGACAAAGTGATTTTATAGGAAAGGAAAAAGAAATATACAAACATGAAGGATGATCCTCTGAGTCTCTAACTCAGTTGCATGAGGATGCATGTTAGAAAGAAACATGAAAAATCCTCATGGGGACCCCCATCAATTTAGCAAGATATGAGAATATGATGAAGAATTCATCCACTTATACAAGGGTACCTACTTTTGTTGGTAGCACATTCACATTAAAGTGAAAGACAATGATTGTGGTGTAGATGTACCAGAAAACTAAATAAGAATCAGAAACTACTGATTAAGGAAAGAAGAAATTGACCTTCCTATCTTGCCGCCAATCTGTAGGATGCCTCCAACAAACAGCCTTCCCCGGCCGGTCTTTCAAGTAAATCACTTCATCCGGCCAAGCTGCACATTTATCATGTGACGCTATAGGGCATCGCATACACCGCCAATCTACCCTCTGTCTGCAAATGAAGCATGCCTGCTCAATGAAGAAGCAACTTGTGTAAGCAATTTTGTAAGTTCAAATTTGTGTGTGTGCGTGTGTGTGTGTGTGTGTGTGTGTTGAAACAAAAAGATACTTCAACAGATATTAAGAATAACATGACAGGACAACAGAGGAATGTTTAAACATTTTTGTTCTATAAAAGTTAAACAGGATTTAGTACATTGTGAAGGAAAGAAGAAATCTGAAGCAATAGTAGACACTCTCAGAATTTTTAATTACAACTCCTTAACATCTGCGGGAAGAGTTCAAAAGTTTATCCGCTATAATTATGATACCTAAAATGATTTTAACGTTAATGTTGCGCCATTAAATACTAACATCTATATATGAATGAAAATTTCCATTTATAAGACTCATATGATGGTCTCCGTGTACCAGTTACCAGTACGAGATGGATAGACTCTACATGTCAATAGCCAGGCCAACACCCTAGTAATCAGTATAGTCATTGTAAGGCTTACATCAGAATCAATGAAGAACAGAATGTCCACAGTACTCTCTCGGAACAAAATAAGAGCAACTCTTTCTCCCAAACGCTGACATAGATTTATTGTAGAGTTGTTTTTTGCACTTTTAACATGGAGAAAGCAAAATAGCATGGCACAAAATAAAATAAATAAATAAGTAGAACCAACAGTATGATTATTCTTGTCAGATCTTACATGTTGCTGACACTTGAACTTTTTCATATTAGAGATTCGAAGCCTTTCCTTCACACATTTCCCATGATACACTCCTTGACAACCACGAACAGAGCATACAACCTCCTCACCAGGGTAGACATAATAATGGCAAACAAGACATTCAACCTGAAATGAAACCAAAAGTAAAGAAGAACAAGGAAAAAAAGAAAGAAAAGAGAAGTACACTTTGTGAGTGAAACATAAAGTACCAAAAAATGCAAGAAAAGCATTTTGATCAGAACTTTAAATACATGGCTCCAAAAATACCACTAGTTCGTGTGATTACTCTTTAAAACCCCGCATCAGTCATTGAAATTAATCTCAACTAATAATCTTGGTCAGAAAAATATTCCAATATGGAATAAGACTGATATACCATGTATGGTAATTCTCTATCGAACCCAAATAAGATCCCAAAACAAACAAAGAAACTACTCTTGCCCCCAAACCCGAACATAAAAAATACCCATTCTCGTCAAATTGCAAATATCAAAAAGCAAAAAGATTGAAACTTTTCCCTCTTTTACTTCTCTTCCCCCATTTTCCCAGCAACCAAACAGCAATTCAAAACGAAAAGTAAATTTACCAATTTCTTTGCACCGTCAAGAAACGGCAACGAGCACTGCGACTCAGGAATGCCCAATTCCACTCTGTTGGAAACCCATTCGCGCACATTGTCCTCCAAACTCTTCCCGCTGGAGATCTTCTTCGATCTGTCCACCAATGGCCGGCTCCGCCGGAAAACCCTGATTGCAGCGCCAGTGCTGACCTCGGCATTGTGCAGAGTCGCGAACCTCAACCTCTGGTCCCAATCGCAGTCAAGGCCTAGGGTTTTGACCAAGCTCTGTTCGGGTGAATCGGTGAGCAATTTGAAGTTAGGTGAGGTCGTGAGGGTTAGAGAAGCTGAGAGAGAGAGGTTTCCGAGGTCCGGCATTGTTTGCAGAGATAAAAGAAGAATGAAGAAGAAAATATATATATATATATATATATAATTGAATGCATATATCTGTAGAGAGAGAATACTACCGACGAAAAGAGAGAGAAATGAAGCGGGGGTTTTGGGCGGGAAAGTTGAGATTTGTGAAAATTGTTGTAGAGATGGTGTTCAAATGAAATTACTGGTAAGGTGCTCCTTATGGTGGGAATTTGCGAGACTGCCATGTGGCTGAATGGTTGGTAACATTGACCAGTTTTTTTTTCTTTCTATTTCTTGTTTTTAGATATTGAAAATGATTAAAGATTGGCAAGTACGCCAAAGTTGGTTAGAAATGGATATCTTCCTACCCGCACTGTAGTTCAATCTCCACCGTAGTTTACTTTACATTAAAGTAGAATATCATTTGTATTAAAAAATATATTAAAGATTTACTTCTCCCAAAGTAGTATTAAAAAATATTGTTTGTATTGATTTTATGACTAAAATTGTTTTGCAGATCCTTAACAATCACAAGCATCACCTCTTTCCCCTAAACTCTCATATCATAGCCTCGCAAGACATGTAATATATTGATTTCTTTTCTTGTCATATTGTTGTTTGAGCCTAGTTGTTACTTGGTCGTGCCATGCCCAAAAATTTGACAAAAGGATAACTATTTGGGCCTACGCTATGTTAAAGTGGTCCAAAATTAGTAAAGATGACTAGAAGCTCAAAATCATATATGCAACCAAAAGCCTAAAAATGACCGAATGCCTAAATGTGGTCGAATGACTAAATACGGTCGAATTCTTTAAGCAACTAGTCGTAACCTAAATGCCCAAGATCATATATGCGGTCCAGTAACTAAACACAGCAGAATGCCTAAAAGAGGTCGCATGCCTAAAAGCAATTGAATGCCTAAAAAAAACCGAATGTCTAAAAGCGGATTAATGCCTAACTGCGACCGAATGCCTAAATACGATCAAATGCTTTAAGCAGTTAGTGTTGAGAAGTTATCTGTGGACAAATGCTTAAGATCAAGCGATGCTTAAATGAGGAGAGAGCATCCGTAGGTAGGATGATTTTCTACACATGTCACAATCCACAAATAAAAGGAAATCATGTCAACCAAATGGTCAACACAAAATGAATATGGAAAAATCTCAAGATGGAATGAACATCAAATCAAGTATTATTATTCATATTAAATCATATGCATGTGTCAAGGGATTGAAGGCATTTTGGGTCAATCAGGGGAAATGATGGAATCAACCAAAGTCAATACTATTTATCAATGAACAATTAATATTGATTGACGAATTTAAGGCCAATTGATGGGAGACCAATTGGGACTTACTGAAACCCCTATAAATACCAAGTTGTTAAAGATAAGAAGAACCCCCGACATAACACACAACTTGTCATTTTATATTCACTTCAATTCCTATCATAGGAGTAGCGGTAATGTAGCTCATAGTTTTGTTAATAGTTTTCTTAAATTTCAACTATGTCTTTACATTTCAAAACGATCTACTCAAGTTTACATTGTCGTTCATTTTGTTTTCAATTCCATTGCAATTCAAATCATAGTTTAATCTTTATTGTTCTTATTAATCTAGTTTACTTTACGCACTCATATTTCAATTATTTATTTTACGCAATTTAAATTATGCACATGTCTTTAAATTCTTTACTTTATGGACTTTAGTTTCTGTCCTAGTCTTTTCAATTCTATTTAAATTCAAGCACATTTACATTTTATGCTATGGTTCTTCATTCATTATGTTTCTCGCAATTTCTTGTTATTTTAATAACATATTCTTCCCATCTCTATTTCAATCCTAATTACCACCAATTCCACATCACTTGGTTGCACACATAGAGTCTTGACTCCAGGTAGTGAAAGAAACTAGGTCATGAGGAGGTTCCTTACTCGGTCGAACAATCATTTGATTAAAGTCAAATCTTGGAAGCATCACCTACTCACATTCCATTCAAGGCAAATTTGTGGTTTCGTGGTGGAATGCCCACGCACTCAATCAAAGAAGGACCAAAAGCGGGAAACAATGGTTTCCCCTTTTTGTATAACTCTTGGGCATTTGTTTAATGATGGAAGCAGTATTTTAAATCCCTATCGCGTAAGACGTCGCATTTTATTTCCCGAAAAGCGTAGTGTAAGCCTCAATGCATCTACGCGTAAGCTTTTTGGGAATAGAATTTATTAAAACAAAAATACAAAAAATATAATAGAATTTATAAAAATAAATAAATAAACTAGGTGGCCAACCCATAGGTGTTGAGCCTAACACTAAAAATGCAAATGAGATAAAATAAAATTTTGAATTAAATGTGACTGAGTGTCACTCCCCAAAAAGGGGAACATAAAGTGCCACGAATCTTAAGAAAATAAAAGAATGGTAAGCTCATTAACAAATCTTAATAAGTCATGCTTTCTTAAGATACATAAGGCCTTTTAAAGTTTAAAAGCAAGTATAAATTGATGTTTGGCTCACTTTAGATGCGAATGAGAAGGTGAACCAGGTGCTGAAAGAAAAAGATTGGTCGTGGCAAGTTTGACAACCGGTCGCAGAAGCACAGAAAGGAGCGGTCACGTTGGTAGAAGCAACAACCGGTCGGGATTGGCCATCCGACCGGTCGGATTTGTACTGGTACTAGCGACGAGGAGTGATCTCCAGTATGATTGGTGGCTCTTGCTAGTGACCAATTGGTTCACGATAAAAGCTCCAGCACGTTTAGGAATTTAATGTGGTTTTCCAACTTGTTTTGGGTTTTCCTATCTAATTAGGATTTTATTAGGTTTCCTACTTCTTTTATAATTGTTTCTAAATACCTATGTGTATAAATATGTATTTTAGTGCTAGGGAGTGCAAGAGAAAAAACAAGGGCATCAAATTGGGTTTGAGCCAGGGTGAGAGAAAAGAGAGTTGGGGTTTGTGAGAGAACAAAGGGGGTTCTTCATTATAATCAAAAGGGTTATTTCTTACTAGTTAATTTCTCAGGGATCACCAAGAGGACTTAGGCACAGTGCCGAACCTCTATTAATTATTGTGTTCTTTGTGAGTATGTTTACTTTTCTGTTGGTGTGTGTGCTTTATCTTTGCATGGTTTGTGTATGGTAGTTGCACAACAAGTGGTATCAGAGTCGCGGTTGCGGCGAGTATAGTTTATGCCCAAGTGCTCTTACAATTTTAAGAGCGGTGATGTGTTGACAATGGTAGGCGATAGGAAAGAGGGAGGAGAAAGCACCCAGACGAAGACATCACAAGCGACGAGTGTGAAGGTCGGGTTGAAGTCGTTCACCGGCAAAGAGAACTTCACGCTTTGACAAAGGAGAATGAAGTATGTCTTTAAGCATCAGGGTCTCAACGTAGTCTTGGCAGGCAAGGAAAAGAAGTCAAAAACTATAAATGAAGATGAGTGGGAAGACCTAGATGAGCTTGCTAAAGGGCCAATCGAACAACATCTCATGGATGATGAGCTATGTAATACAATGGATGAAATCGCGAAGCAGACATAAGAGAAACACGAAGTGATGTTAGTCAAGATCGTTGTCTAACAAGCTTTTCTTGAAGGATGAGCTTCTTACTATATGAATGAATGGGGCGCAAACATGATGAAGCATCTTAGAACCTTTAATAGGTGTATTGCAAACTTGCAAATGACGGATGAAGCTTATAAGTCGAAAGATAAGGTCGTGATGTTGTTGACATCATTGCCTCCGTCTTATAAGCACTTTCGCACGACGCTTATGTTAGGCAAAGGAACTCTGGTAATACAAGAAATCCTTACGCATCACCGGATAGTTCAACGTTCAAGAGATGTCTCTCAAGATGAAGGTCTTGTGGCAAAGTTCCGAGAGAAAGGTCGATCAAGCAAGCGTGAAGGCAAGAAGAGCAATATGGTAAGGTTAAAATCCAGAGCAAAATACGGCTGCTTTGAGTGTGGGTCAAAAGATCATTAAAAGAAGAATTGCCCTATATTGAGAGATAATAGAAACAAAGGAAGAAGCCGGATGAATCAGCCGAGGTCGAGGAGGATAACGACGGTGAGCTTTTAATTGCTGATAGCATTGTTAATATTGATGTAGTTTCTATTTCTTCTAGGGTTTCATCTTCTGACTGGATTTTGGATTTTGAGTGCTCATATCATATGTGTTCAAACATATCTTGGTTTGACACGTATGAGGTGGACATCATCAACGAAGTTGTTATAGGAGACGGCTCAGTTTGTAGAGTCAAAGACACGGGTACTATCAAGGTGAAGATGTACGATAATATTGCTAGGAGAATGAGTATGGTTAGGTACATACCAAAGTTGAAGAAAAATCTCATCTCAGTACTTTTAACAAGAATGGTTATTCCTACCAAGCCATGTAAGGGAAGCTTATAATCTCAAAGGGTTCACTTGTGGTTATGACGGGGGAGATTCAACCTAACTTCATGTATCGACTATTTGGTACAACGGAGACTGGTGGAGCAGCTATATCTACCAAGAATGACTTAGAGGATAAGACTCAACTTTGGCATTTGAGGTTAGGGCATATGAATGAGCGAGCCATTGATGTGATTAATTGCAAGTTGACAATATTGCTCAAATTAATATAGTGGTAAATAGAGTGTCGTTCCAACATGGATCAAGTTAACCTATTAAATACTAGAATGATTTATTCCTAATTATAATTGAATTAAACAATAAGAGAATTATGATGATTAAAATGTAATTAAGCAAGTAAATTAAAAATAAGTAAATAATATAATAGATGAAAACAAAGATGATAAAGTAGTACGGAACCGATTTCACCTAGCTAATCCCACCCAAATCCTTCTAACTTGTTAATCCTAATTACCTAACATATTGATAATCGTTTTCCCTTACCTCACCAATACTCTCATCCGAGTTATATTAGTTGTGTTCCTCACAGTCAACCCACTCTATTCCTAGTTATGAATTTAGATAGCTAAGAATCCATTAAGCTTTGTGGAAAACATTAAAGATTACACAAACCATAACCTAATCTTCTGAGTCGGCTATGTAATTTATGGTACTTGTTATAAGAAGCTATTTATTAGAAATCTCCTTCCGGTCTCAACCCAATTCTTCCAATTATGCAATTAGTGGCCAATTAATTGAAAGCATTAAGAACGGTAACAAGCACTCAACATGTATAGATAAATAAAATTAACAATATCAAAGAATTTGAGTATTCATAGTTAGGCTACATCGTAGCCCTAGTAAAAGAAATTAGTTGATGAAAGACTTATTGAGAATCGTGATGGTTGATGAAGACGTGAGCGGCACCGAATTCTCCAAGTTGAACGCCAAGGTTGCGCAAGCTCTCTCCATGTTCTTCTTAGGGTTTTCGGCTACGAGTATAAATGTGTAGGAATTTGATGGCGTAGGGTCTTGATGGTGTAGAGGGGAGGTGTTGGAGGATCCTTTGATTAATGGCCTAAACTCCCTACTTATAATACTCCTAGAAATCCTACCTCTCTAAGGTATAATTACAATTATTATAAAAGTAGGATTCCTTCTAATATAAGGTCTTCTTTATCTCTTCTTGTTTGACTTGATAAGACTTGAACCATCTTGAAAAAGGAAATTTGATAACACTCCTTGTGATGGAAGGAATGACTTGGCTTCTTTCCAATTAATCTTCAATCTTCATCTTTTTGCCCTTTTTAGCTCAATTTCTCTTATTCCACAAATCCTTCACAAATCTCACAAAACATATTAAAACAACCAATTTAAATAAAGGATAACAATAAATAAATAGGTAATTGGGTTACAATTATATATATATATATATATATATATATATAATATTCGCTTATCAGCCATGTAAGATTTACATATACAGAAGCTTTTGAATAGAGTGCACAGTTGCAAACTTGAGTTCTGTAAGTATTGTACCATGGGAAAGAATTCGAAGGTGATATTCAAGCAGCAAGATAGAGAGAATATGAGCACGCGCCGGTCAAATTATTAGGTGGAGCCCGCTACGTCACGTTCATGGATGATTTTTCTATGAAGGTTTGGGTTTATTTTATGATGGAGAAATCCGAGGTCTTCACCAAATTCAAGAAGTGGAAGGCGGAGGTAGAGAACCTTACAGGAATGAATATCAAGATTCTAAGGAGTGAATATGAAGGTGAATATAATGATAGCAATTTCCTTGTGTTTTACAAGAGTGAGGATATCAAAAGGCATTTCACTGTGAAGAAGACGCCCCAACAAAACGGAGCCGCTTAGAGGATGGATTGAACTCTCATTTTGGGCGGAGTTGGTTAACCACGCTTTATATTTGGTTAACCGGTCGCCATGGTCTAACAAATCAGATGATTTTACTAATCTTAGAGTATTTGGCTGTAGTTACTCTGCTCTAACACCTAGTGATGAGAGAACCACGTTGAAACCAAAGTCTCTTGAACGCATTGTCCTCGGCTTTGAGAGTGGTGTGAAGGGTTTTAAGCTTTGAAATCCAATGAACCGGAAGAGAATACTCAACAGTGATTATGCTTGTTAAGAGTCTTAATGTTTAGAACTAAGAAAATTATGAGAGACAACATAAAGAGATGATATTATCCTCACATCAGCAGCTAGTGAATCCTCCTATATATCAACAGTCATCCTCTGCGCAATGTTCGTCCTCCCAACAACGTTCTCCCTTCCAACAACGGTCATTCTCTCTCAGCATCAGTCATCTTCCCAGCAGGCTCCATCTTCACATCAGTCACCATCTCACTTGTACTATCCCCAATCGTATCATCCACAACCATATCAGCCACTGTTTATCCTCTTGGAAAGTTTTCAGTGATGCTCCATGAAAGTTTTTTTTTTTACAGAAGTTCATGTCTTCACATCAATGGCTCATCGTGTTGAATAGAGTTGGGATATCTTTCTATTATATTCACACTTTTTGGGATGAGTTATCTTCGCATTTTTTTCCAGATATTTTGTTATTTGCTATTTAGCTGGCTTTCAATGTCTTCGGTACTTATTTGATATTTTGTTTCCCACTATTTAGTTGTCGTTGGAAGTCTCTATTATTTTGATTTTGTTATGGCAGTTTGAATAACCTCCTGCAACAAAATAATTTAAAATAAATAAATAAATATGCTCTTACATTTTATGAATTAGAGGCGGATATTATGTATCTATTAATGAGTTTGAAATGTATTAGGGGCACATATACGTGT
Source organism: Prunus padus (assembly GCA_024362665.1). NCBI lineage: Eukaryota > Viridiplantae > Streptophyta > Magnoliopsida > Rosales > Rosaceae > Prunus > Prunus padus. The sequence goes on from JANFAM010000020.1 coordinate 8,966,016, forward strand.
CCCTATAATTAATTATCATTTCTTTATGAAAGTAGAGGTAGGGGCACAAATAAGCGCCCTAATGTTTGAAATTTTAATAAAATTCCAACATGACACATAAAACAATAGGGGCGGTTTTAATGACATGTATGTCATATTTGTTTTTAGATGCACAATTAATAGGGGTATTTCCATCCTCCGCCACTCCTATGCTTAGGGGCGAAGTAATAGGGGCAAATTTAAGCGCCTATAACTTTTTTTTTTTTTTTTTTGTAGTGAGCCCCAAAATTCAGCAAACCACACAACAACAGCAACAATAAAATCTCCCTATCTCTCTTATACTCTCCCCTCTGATGACATAATTTCTTTGCAACTTTTTAAATATTTTTATCTACATTTTATTTGTTCTCTCACTCCCTATTATGGAAACAAATCTTACTTGTTCCCCACTGTTGAAGCACAAAATATCACCTCAGCCCAGAGCACTCTACGTGGACTTTCAACACAAAATATGACCAGAATGCCTTTAAAAAATGAGGGGTAAATTCAAAGGTCACATACTCCCCAACAGATCACACAGCCATGCCGACCAACAAAACCCATGCTCGAGCCTGGCACCTAATGACGTAAGCCCCTGGTCTCCAAAATAGCTAGTCAACTATAACAACCTATTTTGGGCCTAGCACATTGGCCCAATAAGTTGGGCCTTAGTCAAGTCCCTAAAGGCGCATGCTCTGAGGCCCAAGGCACATGACAACCATATCAACCCAACATGGTGCAATCTACATTGGCTGAGCACAACCTCATCAGTGGAAGTGTACTGCTCAGCCGCGATTCTCAACTCAACCAAGCCCACTGATTTGCACGGGTAGCCACAATACTAGGAATGAATCGCAACCACTATCTTATAAACTAGGATAGTGTCGTTGTGGGCTAACTGACACAATCCCACGATCTTCTCCACAACATGAGGAGCATCAGCCTACAATGGCTCACAACTTGCCACCTGCAACTGCTAGGGGTAGGCAAAAAAACCGATAAACCAATCAAACCAACCGAACTAAACAAAACCAAACCGAAAATTTGAATTTTTTGACCAAAAAAAAAAGGTCAACTCTGGACTTGAATTGAACCGGAGAATATTTAATTATATATTCCTTTGACACGTGTCAATGTCTGATTGGTTCCAAAGAATGTTTAGAGTGAGTCTACACGCACTGAATCACCATCACACATGGGTGAGATTCTTTCTCACCCGACTCTCTCTCTCTCTCTCTCTCTCTCTTTCTCATCCCTAAACTAAATCTAAACCTAACTCTCAGTCTCTCAAAAAACACACAAACTCTCAATCGCCGCCTCTCTCTCTCTTTCTCAGTCTCTCGCTCTAGAATCTCACCCGCTTCCATCCTTACCAAATCGACGACGACGACGGCTACAGCTCTCGATCTCGACCCGCTTCTTGTCTCACTCACCCCCTATATCTCTCTATCTCCCGACCTCACCTTCTCTCTCGACTCTACCCCTCTGTCTGCTCTCGATCTCACTAGTCACCCTTCTCTCTCTGTCACCTCTGTACCCCTCTAATTCAATTGATTCTGAAAGGTAAACATACTAATTTTTAGGGTTTTATGAATTTTTGGTATTTTGTTGACTTAGTGGATTATTAGGGTTTCAAAATTTGGGTATTCTGTTGAAATTAACTCAAATTTTTCTTAATTTTGCAGCTTATTCTCAGGCTCTTAGTAGGTTTCGATTAATAGGCAAAAATAAAGGTATAACTATTTCTCTATCTCAATTTTTGTGTGAATGATAATATGATAATATGATAATATAATATGATTTGGGTTTTGGTTATTAACTATTTCTCTGTCTCATACAAGATAATATGATATGATATGATCATATTGTCATAACAAATTTTGTTATGATAATATGATATGATCTGTGTGAAACGGGAAACTGTAATGGGATTTGTTTGCTTCCTCAGTTAAATGCTATTTGTTTGTTTTAGTTAAATGCTTTTTTTTTGTTAAACTAGCATTTTAAGCAGTTCTTCCGGCACTTGGAAAATCCCATGGTGTAGAATTCTTACATGCAAATTATATATGTATTTTGAGGGCATTGGATATGTTATCATATCTGTAAACATGTATTTGTATTTTCATAAAGTCCATGGTGTAGAATTTTTACATGTATTTGGGGTTGTGTAGTAATAGAATTTGCTAATAATAATAACAATTCTGAAATTTATCAACTAATTTTTGGCATAGTGGTAAGTAGTTGTCTCCACTTGGATGAAGGTGTCTTGAGTCTTTTTTTTTTTTTTTGTGCAGCTTTATAAAAATATATGTCCTGTTTTGGTTAAGTGTCTATGTGAAGATTAGAATATGTTTTAAGTGTCTTGACTCTATATTTTTTTTGCAGCTCCCTTAACCAATACAAGTGAATCAGTTTTGATAATTTAGCTTCAATGGATGTATGATTTAGGTTCTTGGAAGGGTTATGTTTGGATTTTTTTTAAATGTATTTTGCAGTTGTTTGTATCTGTTTGTATTTGTTTATTCTGTGATCTGTTTTAAGTTAAAAATGGGTTTTTTTTTGTCTTGATTGAGTGTCTTTAAAATTTTGAAATTGATAGGAACATGCTTCTAATGAGGCTCAAATGCATGGAAATGATACTTTTGTACCTTGTAGTGATGCTGTTGTACCTCCTACAGTAGCATCACCAAATCTACCACCATTACCGCCTTAATCTTAGGAAGAGGAAACCTATTAGGAAGAAGAGTGGTGTGTGGGAACACTTTGAAAAGTATGATGTGGTAATGGAGGTGAAAGAGAAAGATGGGAGTATAACAAAAGAGGTTGAAAAAGGGCTAAGTGCAAGTATTGTAGTAGTACTTATGCTAGTGATACCAAGAAAAATGGGACTAGAAACATGTGAAAGCATATAAACACACAATGCATGCATTACCCTTATAGACACAAGGATAAGAACATAACAAAGCTCACATTTGATCTATCCAAGGGTAATGCTCTTGTTGCCTAGATGCTTGTATTAGGATGATTGTTCAAAATGAGCTGCCTTTTAGCTTTGTGGAGAATGAAGGGTTTAGGGAATTTTGTAGTGTTGCTTGCCCACAATTTAATCCACCTTCTCGTAGAACTTTTGGAAGAGTATTTCTAGAAATGTACACAAAAATGAAGGAGAAGTTGAAAGCTGACCTTCATTCACATAGAATATGCCTTACAACTGATACTTGGACATTGGTTCAAAATGTGAATTACATGGTGTTGACTACCGACTTTGTTGATTCCGACTATAAAATGCACAAAAGAATCCTAAACTTTTGTGTAATTGATAGTCATAAGTGGGAGAGCATTGGGAAATTGCTTGAAAATTGTTTGAATGATTGGGGACATGAGAAGATACTCACAATTACAGCAGATAATGCTGCTGCCAATACTAAGGCAATTGACTACGTGAGGAAGAAAATCAATGGGTGGAAAGATTCGAATAGTGTATTATGAGGAGCTCACATGCATATGAGGTGTACTGCTCATATAATCAACTTGATAGTTAAGGAGGGTTTGAAGAGATTGGAAAGCTTCATTGTGGCAATCCGTAATGCGGTGAATTATGTGAGGTCCCCACCTTCTTGGTTGAGTTACTTCAAAATGTGTGTTGAGATGGACAAAATATAGTGCAAGGGGTTGGTGGTGATGGATGTGCTGATCGGTGCATAATTACATATCATTTTGTACCCTTCTAACTTATGATTTGGTTATGTTTTTGAGTTAAACTTGTGCTTTTAATTTATCTTGTGTTTGTTTCAGTGTAATAAGCTTATGACTCACTAAATGCATTTTGGAGACAAGTTAGCTCAAAACGGTGTATGCAGATCAGTCAACTTCACAGATTGGACTGTACTTGCTCAGGAAGAACCAGATAATGAACCATATGTCATTGGAAAGATACGGAAGTCTAGTTTCTGAAGAATTTTACGGTTCATGATTCCGAGTCTTCTAGATGAAGTTATGCAAGTTTTGGCAACTTAAGGTCAAAATCGGCAGCATCTGCGTTACTGGGCCAAAAATGACTTTTGAAGGCCTTCCCGATTTTTCCTTGAGTTGGGCTGCATATGCTTAGAAAGATAAGACAAAGAGCTTCAAGATCCATATTTTCCAGATTTGTTAGAGTGAAGGAACAAGCCCAAATCGAGCCCACAAGCTGACTGCAAATTGCTTGGTCATGATTAGCTATGCATGTGCTATTGTTGATAGTTCTTGGTTATGATTAGCTATGCATGTGCTAATGTTGATAGTGGGGAAGAAGCATGTTTATTTGTCATAATTGAAGTAGGTTGTGTAAGAAATAAAGAAAGCAAAAGCATCAAGTGGGAACTAGCCAAATGATGAAAGGAGATGGATGCTCATGTGAACTTGAGGTGGCTATGCAACTTGTTGTCAAAAGAAGAATATTGGCATGTGAGTTTGATGCTTTCCTTCTCCTATAAATAGGAGGCTTGGCTAACCTTCAAACACACCCCAAGGGGGGGAGCTCTCAAACATCTCTCTAGAGCTCCTCTCCCTTCTCTCCCTCCAATTCTCTTAGTTTTTCTTTTGAGTTCTCAATTGTTGTAACAAAACCCTTTAAGTTTTTCTTAGTTGTAATTTATTTTTCATTGTAATGTAAATTCTTTTCTTAAGTTTAATTAGTTTCAAGTTTCAATTATAGTTCTTGTTCTTATTCATTATGCTTATAAGTTAATATGCTTGTTGAATGATTGATCACCATTAAAACTTGTATGTTAGCTATCTTGGTTTGAATTAAGAGTAGACACCATGCTTTAATTCGAATTGAACTATGAATAGGAAGAGTATGTATGGACATTCGACAATAGGGATTAGATACATGCTTGGTTGTTTAAAACATTCTTCTATGCTTAATGGATTTCTAATGCTTAATTTAGGTTCGACAATAAGGATCTAATTAGGGAATTAGGAATACAAGGTTAGGACCAAACACCATGGCTTAATCATACTTTAGCTAGAATCAATCTAAGAATATAAATTGAACTTGGTAACTAAATTTGCTTGAGTTAATTTCTTTTCTTTCTTTCTTGTTTTATTTATTCTCTTTGGTTTTCTATTTTGTGCAGGAATCAAATTGAATCAATCTATCATCAATCCTCGTGGATCGACCTCGTACTTACACATGCTATACTATCCAACGCCGTGCACTTGCGAGTTAACAAAATTTTGGCGCCGTTGTCGGGGATTGACGGTATAGTTTGCAATATGAGATAGCTCAATAAAAAGGGGAGAGAAGGCAACTTCAATCTTAAGGATAGGAAGTATGGAGTAGTGGGAGGAGTAACGACCTCCAAATGCATCTATGCTCGACCTAATCGCATCAAGGGGAGTATCCAATCCTTTCTCTTTACTTGTATTGTTATTATTTTAGTAATTTTAATTTTCTGTTTCTTTTATAATTAAAAAAATTAAAAAGATTTTTCATATGAGCTGACTTTTGGTAACTCCAGAAGCAACTTCCGTCTATGCGGTGTCTAGAGCTTGCTAAGCGACACCTTCTGTTCTAAGAAGTTTGGGTTTTAAGCGGACCATTGTGACCCCCTCCAACCTTCCCTTTAACCCCCTGGGTGTTTTCCGAGGCCCTTTAACCTGGTCATCCTAGAGTTGCTTGTATAATTGTGTGTTCTTAAATTAAAATTTATTTTTTTACAATAATAGTTTAGTTTAAATAAAAATTTAAGTTTGGGTATTGTATTCTTGCTTAAATAATAATGTTTTATAGTATGTGATTTTTTATTATTATTATTATTTTAATTTGTATGTGGTGTGGTTTGTTTGTTTGTTTCTGAGTGTTTAAAAAAAAATTAAATTAAATTGCAATTTGGAACTTCTTTGTTTTCTTTTCTTCGTTTAGTTGTTTTCTTAAAGGTTAGTCTCTCGTTTTTATTATTATTATTATTTTTGTATTATTTTTATTTTTAGTTTTAGTTTTGTGGTGTGGTTAGTTAGTATTTTTCTAAGTGTTAAAAATAAAATAATTTAAAAAAAAAAAATCACTTCAAACCAAATTTACAACAAAAAACAAAAAAAACAAAAACAAAAACAAAAAACAAAATACAAATAAATAAAACTTCTTTTCTTCTTCTTCTTTTTCTTCTTCTTCTTCTTCTTCTTCTTCTTCTTCTTCTTCTTCTTCTTCATCATCTTCATCAAATATCAAGACGCATCATCATGGCACGCTCCGCATTCCAAAATTGGAAACTTAGCCGCCTGGACGTCATCCTTTGGGTCTTCACGCACAGCCTCTTGGGGCCCATCACTTGAGCTCCCAAAGATCGCACTTATGGCTGCACTCTTGGCTTGAGCACCACTTGTCTCGTGCTGCGTTGCTTGCCATCTTACCGCCTAATAGACTCCCAGCCTTTGTGCGCATGTCTTTGGCGTACAAATCTACCATCGATGATAGCTGTTTATTCTCCGCCCGCAAACCTTCTAGTCGACGTCGATTAAACTCCACCATCCTTGTCCGCTCCTTTTCAAGTCCTTTATAATGCCTTGACAATCCTCAACCACATTCTCGCGATGCTGCCAATCGAGCCTTTACTAGCTCAACTCACGGGATTTCGCAATTAGGCGATAACCCACGCTGCGATAGTGGTCGTGTTTTTGTGCGGCGTGCCATGGCATCACCGACGATCTCCGATTGTCACACTTTGCGCCGAGCACTCGTGCATCTCTAGGAGTCACTAAACTCCTTGCGACTCCAAGGGCAACTTCGTTGTCCATGAGTATTGTGTCATTCACCGTCACGGGCCCTCTTGTTTAGCCAAAATAGGGCATCCACGTTGGTGCTGCTCCTTGACTCGGCGTCCTGAATTGGTTGAGCTAGGTTAAGATCGAGTGAAAATGGGAAAGGAGACGACATTTTCTTTTCCGATTTCTTTTCTTTTTCTCTCTTCTCTTTCTTTTTCTCTTTCCTTCTTCTTTCCTTTCTCTCTTCCGTGGCTGTAATTTTTGTTTTTCTCCCTTAGTTTCCTTTATAGATATCAAACCCTAGCACCACTCAAGCTCCACAGCCTTTCCGGCTTTCCCCCGTCCCCAAAATAATTTGTCGCGACGTACCCTTTTCTCGAACGAACGCGTCTCAACAAAGTCTTCGCGCCTTTCCATACCGCCTGCACTTTCGCTGGGAAGTGCAAAGCTCTGCGGCGCCTATGCGTCGACACGTGGCTCTTGCTTGCTGCTCGAGACGACATATGGACCCCCGTTTCAATCCACTTCCCACGTAAAAATAAAAATAAAAAAGTAAAAACGAAAAATTTTAAAATTTTAAATATTAAAACGTGTGGGCTTGAATTCATTGTGGGTCGGGTTTCACCGATGGTTTGGGTTTCAAAGTGTGGGCTTTGGGCTTCAAGTTTTTGGGTTTCATTGCTTAATTTGTGTGATTAGGGCCACTGTTTGCTTTTTTTTTTTTTTTTTTTTTTTTTTAAATTTTTTAAATTTGTTGTTGTTGTTGTTGTTGTTGTTGTTGTTGTTTGTTTTGTAATTTTTATTTTGTTTTGTATTTTAATTATTGTATTTTGTGATATTTATTTGCTTTAATACCTTTCAATTGTTGTGATGACATTACTTGTGCGTAATTTTTAAACATTGAGGACAATGTTCATTTCTAAGTTTGGGGGTATTAGAGTTTAGCAAGTAAATTTGGTTTTTCTTTAAAAGAAAAAAATCTTGTTTTTCTGTTTTATTTTAGTCTTGCTTTGTTTTTTTTTTTTATTTTTTTATTTTGAGTCACTTTCCGAACACATATGATGAGATTGTGATAAATGTTTGCATGACTTAAATGAAAATTGGATTTCTTTTTTATTTTTATAAAAAATTTAATAAAAATTTTAAAACTTTTGGCATCGCTCTAGCATGATATGTTCGAAACCCTCTTTACACTTGCCATTTGTTTCATAATTTTCTAATTAAAGGATTTGCATGATCCAAAGAATTGTATCAAGCATAAATTAAACTTGTATAACCATATAATGTGAGTTTTTGAGCCTTGTGCTTCATTTCATGAGTGTTATACACATATTCTTATTTTCTTGTCATCTAAGTTGTTGTTTGATCTCATTATTCATTGAATTGGTTGAGCACTTAAAAGTCATTCATTCATATTCAATTTAATTACATGACATTTAAGAAATGATATTAAGGCCTCTTTGGATCGTTTGTGCCTTTCAAGCTAACCTTATGCATGCTTAAGCATAATTTTCCATTGTTAACCATTTTGAGCCTACATGTAAACCTTTTCTTTCTTTTAACCAATTATATTTCCTCACCTTAGCCCCTGAAAGACAATTATTTACCTTTCTAAGGAACTCTTGAGCTTTTATTGGGCTGTGTTTTTCATACTAAGTTTTGGAAGAGGTGTTACATTACTTAAAAAAAAAAATCACACAATTGGTGAAAGAAAAGAGAAAAGTTGTGATTAAGTGGTGGTTGAATGAAATTTCATTTTTGAGTTTCTTTACTGGTGTCAAAATAAATTGGTGTTTGTTCAATTAAAAGAATGGGGGTATAAGGAGTTTTGATCATGTAAAAAAAAAAAAAATTCCAATCATGATTATTCGAAGTCGTGGAAACAATTGTTTTATGCTCTTACATTGTGAGTTCCTTGGACTTTGTTTTATCCATACCTTTCATTTCTTACTCACCTTACACCTTGGCCCCATTACAACCTATGTTAAAGACCTAAATTGATCCTAAATGTCATGTGATTGAATTGCATCCATTTTCCTACTTTTAAGTGTTTGGCATCCTTCTTGAGATCATATAATGCAAGTTCTTCATCTTTCTATTGTGAGTTAATTTTATGGTTTAACTCTAATCTCATGTTTATAACTGAGTGATGCATTGTAGCCCTCTTCCGAGTGATTCATTTGTGAGGAGGACAACTTTGGTGAGATTTGAAGTTGAATTTGTGCTTTGTATGATTTTTGAAATTGTGTGAAAACTAAGATTGGAGAATTTGTTGCATTTGGCTATCACACTACTACACTTTGAGCATGTTATGTTTTGAACTTTGCCACTTTGTGAATAATGTCCAAAAATGAGCTTTTATTGTTAAAACTTTTGAGTCATGTGCATGAGTCATTTCTCTTCAGAAAATGTTCGAAATATTGTTTTGTTTTTGTTTTCTAACTACTTTGCTTTTGTAGAGTCAGTAAAACGTTTGTGGGTATCGTGATCTGTTAAACCCTCAGAGACACAACTCCTCCTACTAGGGATGCCTGGAGGTTTAAAGGCTTGTTGCATATGCTCAATGCAATCGAGTTACCTCGCGAAAGTGGTCTAATAAATTTATTTATTTATTTTTATCTTTGTTTTCCTTTTGTTTTGCTCGAGACTAGCAAAATATAGGTTTAGGGGTATTTGATCGGTGCATAATTACATATCATTTTGTACCCTTCTAACTTATGATTTGGTTATGTTTTTTGAGTTAAACTTGTGCTTTTAATTTATCTTGTGTTTGTTTCAAATGTAATAAGCTTATGACTCACTAAATGCATTTTGGAGACAAGTTAGCTCAAAACGGTGTATGCAGATCAGTCAACTTCACAGATTGGACTGTACTTGCTCAGAAGAACCAGATAATGAACCATATGTCATTGGAAAGATACGGAAGTCTAGTTTCTGAAGAATTTTACGGTTCATGATTCCGAGTCTTCTAGATGAAGTTATGCAAGTTTTGGCAACTTAAGGTCAAAATCGGCAGCATCTGCGTTACTGGGCCAAAAATGACTTTTTGAAGGCCTTCCCGATTTTTCCTTGAGTTGGGCTGCATATGCTTAGAAAGATAAGACAAAGAGCTTCAAGATCCATATTTTTCCAGATTTGTTAGAGTGAAGGAACAAGCCCAAATCGAGCCCACAAGCTGACTGCAAATTGCTTGGTCATGATTAGCTATGCATGTGCTATTGTTGATAGTTCTTGGTTATGATTAGCTATGCATGTGCTAATGTTGATAGTGGGGAAGAAGCATGTTTATTTGTCATAATTGAAGTAGGTTGTGTAAGAAATAAAGAAAGCAAAAGCATCAAGTGGGAACTAGCCAAATGATGAAAGGAGATGGATGCTCATGTGAACTTGAGGTGGCTATGCAACTTGTTGTCAAAAGAAGAATATTGGCATGTGAGTTTGATGCTTTCCTTCTCCTATAAATAGGAGGCTTGGCTAACCTTCAAACACACCCCAAGGGGGAGCTCTCAAACATCTCTCTAGAGCTCCTCTCCTTCTCTCCCTCCAATTCTCTTAGTTTTTCTTTTGAGTTCTCAATTGTTGTAACAAAACCCTTTAAGTTTTTCTTAGTTGTAATTTATTTTTCATTGTAATGTAAATTCTTTTCTTAAGTTTAATTAGTTTCCAAGTTTCAATTATAGTTCTTGTTCTTATTCATTATGCTTATAAGTTAATATGCTTGTTGAATGATTGATCACCATTAAAACTTGTATGTTAGCTATCTTGGTTTGAATTAAGAGTAGACACCATGCTTTAATTCGAATTGAACTATGAATAGGAAGAGTATGTATGGACATTCGACAATAGGGATTAGATACATGCTTGGTTGTTTAAAACATTCTTCTATGCTTAATGGATTTCTAATGCTTAATTTAGGTTCGACAATAAGGATCTAATTAGGAATTAGGAATACAAGGTTAGGACCAAACACCATGGCTTAATCATACTTTAGCTAGAATCAATCTAAGAATATAAATTGAACTTGGTAACTAAATTTGCTTGAGTTAATTTCTTTTCTTTCTTTCTTGTTTTATTTATTCTCTTTGGTTTTCTATTTTGTGCAGGGAATCAAATTGAATCAATCTATCATCAATCCTCGTGGATCGACCTCGTACTTACACATGCTATACTATCCAACGCCTCGTGCACTTGCGAGTTAACATGTGCCCACTGGGTGGAACTTCACTTATTTGATGCTTGATGCGGCATTGAAATTTCGAAAAGTTTTTGATAGGATGGGAGATGATCCCGATTCTTCCTACTTAATTTACTTCAAGGAAGAGGAAAAGGGAAATGAAGACATTGAAGGAAGTGGGAAATTGAAGGGAAAATTTAAGACTAATAAGAGGGTGGGGCCACCTAGTGATGAAGATTGGGACAAACCCATGACATTTGTGATGTTTTTGAAGACTTTTCGTGATGTTACCTTGAAAATATTAGCTTCTTTGCATCCAATATCAAACACAACCTTTCATGATTTGATTGCCATAGATGGAGAGATTCAGGACTTGTACAGATATGATGTTACAACTCCTGTTAAAGAACGGACAGCCATGGACACACTTTTAAATGATATGGCAGCATCAATGAAAAAGAAATATGATAAATATTGGGGTGAACTTCACAAAGTGAACCCATTCTTGATGATAGGAGTTGTAATTGACCCCCGGTTCAAGCTTCGCAATTTGAAGCACATCTTTGAGGAAATATTTGAACATGATCCTACTTGTGAAAGATTGGTGGCTCAAAAGACAAATGAGGTTAAACAACTTCTTTTGAATATGTATGACGTGTATATGCCTAGTTGTAGCAATGTGGGTGCTACTAGTGCTACCAATGAGAGTGCTAGTACTAACAAGGAAACCGGGTCTTCTTTGGTTTTTAGAGGTCGTAAACGAAAAAACATGATGGACAAGTGGAGAAAAATTCAACAAGAAAGTGATAATGTGGTTCCAACACATGAGGTGGATAGGTACTTGTTGGATCCACTTGAATCAGTGGATGGTGACTTTGATATATTAGGGTGGTGGAGAATAAATGGGCTCAAGTATCAAGGTTTGACATTAATTGCAAGGGATGTGCTTGCAATCCCTACATCCACAATAGCTTCGGAGTCATGTTTTAGCACGGGTGGTAGAGTGATTGACTCCTTTCGAAGCTCATTGTCTCCAAGGATGGTTGAGGCTTTGATATGCTCTCAAAACTGGATAAGGTCGGAAGATATATCTTCATTAGTATATGTGCCAAGCATTGAGGAGATGGAGTTCTACGAATCAATTGAAATGGGTAATATTTCATTTTTTTGTAAGTATATTTGAATATGAATTTTCTTATTTTTATGTCTTAACTCAAATGGTTTGATTTCTTTTCTTTTATTTTTGTAGAAATAGGGAGTAAAACGTCCATAACAAGCTCCAATAACAATCCCTAGTATGATGAGGATATGTCGGTAGGTTTTTGGTTTCTTTTTTTGTATCTTATTTTAATAATGATTTGTTGGTGAAACTGTGTTAATTCTTAAAGTGTTGTTATGCATGATTCTTTGTGAAGGCTTTTGGATGGATGCAGATTTGTATTTTGTATCTTTATGTGAATTTTTATTAAGAATTGTAACCATAATTTGGATTTCTTGCTTTTTGTTTCTTTGGTTTTGTAATGGTTTGTAAGATTTCTATTTCTTGCTTTATGTTTCTTTGGATTTGTTGGTTGATGATTGTATTAATTTGTGATGGATTTAGTTGTTTAAACAGTTAGATTAGAATTTAGAATGATGGATGGATTTCACTTGAATATGCATGATTTGATATTCTGAAAAAAAATTGATTTGGGCATGTTTTAATAGCTCATTTTTAAGGGAAAAAAATTGAATTGGGCATGTTTTTTAAAAAGAATAATAATTTGGCCTAAAGCCCAAAACCAAACCGGATTTAATCGAGTCGGCCCATTTTCGAGTTTAAACTTTGACTCGACCTGACCGGAGAACTATTAGTTTGGTCAGTTCGGCCCACGAGTCAGCCAAAATTTGACCCAACCCAAACCGTGCCCATGCCTAGCATCTGCCAACAACTTGCATATTCATACCTCTATATAAGCCTTACCACCAGTCAATAAACGATAACATCATCCAAATTCACTTCAACTAGCTTGAACTCTATTAACTTGGATTCAACATTCATTATGGGGTGCAAACTCCCTTCAAACATCTCAAATCTGACTTAGGCATCAGAGGTCCATTGGCAGACACGACAACGATGTTCCTCCATCACCTTTGACTGTTTTACAGGTTATTCACAGCCGATGTGCAGATTACTTTTAGCAGCAGACAACATAGAGTAATTTGCATCCATACCTACTCCCTCTATTTCTCTTTAGTTTCCTCACCATTCATTCTCTCGAAGCCCACCAACCATTTTCCTAAAGACAGGTGAAGGAAGTGAATAGCCATGACCATTGTGCATTCGTTGAAAGTTCTAAAATATTCGATCAGATTATTAATTATTGCAGCAAAATACACAAGCTATTTGCCACAAGATATTTCTTTATTGGCGATCAATAGGAAATACCTATCTTGCGATGAATTCATTATTCTCTGGTTGGCGAACATTCGAAATTGTGACCAAACTATTAGTGGTTGGCGCCAATAATACGAGGTATTAGTGACCACAATTTTGCAAATACATGATGAAAATAATTAATTGTAAGTTACAATGCATGACCAAATGTTAGTTTCGTTGCCAAACATTTTTCACCACACACTTTCCCCGATTATGATAGGTGACAAAACTTTTTGGTGATATAAGTTTGCTGTGTCGAATCTTGAGCCTTTGGCGACTAAATATCTCTGTCGTTGGATGTGTTTTTTGTTGTAGTCAAGGAGAGTTCTTTGGCAAATGACTTCCCCAAAGTACACAACCCAAGAAAATCTACATTTCGATTCGCACCACATGAGGCAATATATTGATGTTATGCGTTTCTTCAAAATCCATTCTAGCAGGCACACTATGAATTGGAAGTGATTATGGGGCATTTGTGGTAACACCGATGATATGACACCACGTGGACGTAAGGGCCTTTAGATGGACAGAATTGCCCTTAACAAAAGTGACAAAAGTGATTCGAATCTAAACAAGCACTAATTCTACGCAATTGGCGTCACTTTGCTTGTGTACTAAAGGTCACAAGGTACACCATTGAGCACATCTTCTGATAAGTGAGATCAAAGATTTCCTAATCCATCACGGTAGCGGGACTTGGTGTGAAGGACATGTGTGGACTTAGTTATGGATTAGGGTTCAACGTGGCTTAATTTACTATAAAAGACTTATGCCTAATCAATAGTCTAAAATGTGGCATAGAGCCTCCCATAATGGTCGCGGATGATGCTCAAAATAGGTTACTTAATGCACATTTTAGCAACAAAAATCAAGTTACGTGTCTGGACTTAGAAAATGCATTCTTAAAGTGAAAGGATGAAGTGAGGACTTGTTCAAATTGGGAATGCTTTACTTTGTTGAGTTTGTGATATTGGGGAAAGCCCAACTTGTTAAAATAAACGAGGAGTACTTACACTTGGTATATAATATGGAAGAATTCAAAATTTTTCTATGGGGTTCTCTATTGTTTGAGCACCTGCACGATTCTTTGTCGTTTGTTCCTGCGAAGAATGGTTGTGATGAAAAGGATGATGAGAAGGGGAAATGATAGCGAAAAGGAAAACATGTGGTAAGTAGGTCATTGAAAAAATGGAACAAAAATGGGGAGGAGGAAAAGTGTAAAAGAATTAACAGACCGAGGTGGAGTATAAATGGATTGAGCTTTGCTTTCCAGGTAATATTTAATTCATAATTACTGTTTGTAAAGTTAAGTTCAAAATTAAGTACTGACTTTGAAAATATACTTGGTATAGATTTGGACGTATGAAATAATTCATGAATTGGAAATGCTGCCCCTGAGATATTGTAAGCAAAACGAGGAAGCTGAATGTGTGCATATTTTAAAGCAAACATGTGTTTACTGAATATTATCTTTGAAGAATATGTTTGTGTTATGACTAAAGTTGTTAAATAAATTGTACATGACCTGTTACATGCTTTGTTCGCCACAACCTATTTTATTGCACATTCTACGACCAACTACATTGGAGATAAGCCAATAGTACTGGAGTTGGGGATCAAATTTTCCTGAATATAATGCACGTAGCATATGTCCCTGTGTATGTACGAACCTTGTTGAGGTAAATTCAGTTTTGCATCGGTTGAGGGATGAGGTTGCAATATTTCATTGTGAGAAGGATGAGCTAGAGGAGAGAGTTGTACATTTGGAGAAGTCCACCAATCATGTTGAGGCAATAAAGAGGAGAGTTGGTTGCATTGAGGAAAATAATATATTACAAAGGAGTTCACAATGTGGTTGAACTCCCGATTGAAAACGTGAAAGAGGTAGAAAAGAAGGAGTGTGCGGGTGAGGAAAAGGTGGAGGGGAAGAAGTACAGTGAGAGAAGAATAGGAGGAAAAAGAGGGTGGAGATGTTGAAGAGGAGGCTCAAAACATTGAGGATGCTAGAGAAGCCGAGAAGAGAAAGGATTGTACAAATTTAATGAGAAAGAAGAGGTGGAATATACACCCCAGGAGATAACCTCAAATGATCCAGCTGTTATGTGTGGGATGATCCCCTGGGTTCTAGAGGTGGTGATATTCTTCTAGGAATAGGGACAAGAAGAAAGTAAGTTTCATTTGCTTGTCCTTAGTGAAATGTGAATGGTTTTATTATGATGACTTATTGAGTTCTTGGTGAAATTGATTTGAATATAATATTGATTCAGAATTGCAGTTCACATGTGCAATTATGTGGAGAAGATGGTCTGGAAGCTTCGCATAACTTCTTCGTTCAGCTCTTCACCAAGGACATTTGGTTGGATGACTTGGTAAACATAGATTGATATGGCAGTCCAAATGACCATGGTATTTCGTAATTTATTCATTTAATATTGGAAACAATCTTTTGTGTAGAACATGGATATGGCATTGTATCTTCTTTTGGAGTGCCAAAATAGGTGTGGCAAGTTGGTAGGTTCTGACTGGACAATAGTAGATACAACTTTCCAGGTCTGTAAATTTTGCATGTTTATTTGGTTAATTTGGTATCTGTTATGATGCATAAATTTGATGTCACTATGTAGAAATTTGATGCATTATATTACAACCAAATGAAGGTTTATGTGGGAAAGCTAGACATGAACCACATCAATGGTCTACTGAAAATGGTAAAGGGCGAAGTGCCTAAGTATGCTAAAAACTTGGTCGTCCGTGAAGAAGGTTTTTCTGCCATTCAACCTAGAAAGGCAGAAGTACTAGGTGACACTTGTTTTAGATTTATCTAGTTGTGAAAGAATTGCATACGATTCGAAATTAAATTTTTGTAGAACTCAAACCCTTCAACGGGGGTTGCAACCGTTTGCAAAAATGATCCCCTGTTTGTTGGAGGAAGCTGGATATGTTGGCGATGGTCTGATTTGGAAAATTGAGTGGCCAGTTCATTGTGTAGTGGAAGCTCCCTAACAACTTGGCGGGTGAGTAACTTTCCACCTAAACACATTTGATTATTACATTCATTTGTTGTAGAATAATTCACAGGTTCTTCCCTATTTTTCAGCAGCGACTACGGGATGTATATCCTATTTATATCCTCAAATATTGCGAGTTTCTGAGCTCGAACGTAGACTCACTTAGCCAACATTTTCGATGAGGCCATGCATTTATTTCTTGTGAAGCTTGCAACATAGTTGTTTATGGGATATGACAGTATATTGTTGTGTGAAGGATGTTGTGTGTGTGAGAATGAAGACAACGTAAACTTGTTTGTTTTAACTCGGTTGTGGGATATGGCAGAATAGTTGTTGAACTGGGTTGTTATAATTTTGTTGCTAAGAGTTGTTAAACTGGTTTGGTTTGTATAGTTTATTGTTAATATGTTCAAAGACAATATGAACTTGTGATCTATGCCATATGAAACCGTGAACACATATTTGTTGATACAATGAGGAACATAAAATTTTTACATTTATAAAATATATATATATATATATATATATATATATATATATGTTAACATGAAACTATACTGATTTTTCCAAAAGGCAAAATCATATTGTTACTTTTTCCTCAAACGTCCGTCATAAAAGCAAACAACTTATTTATCCAGAAAGGCAAAATGCATAATAAAACCAACTGGAATAAATACTAATGGAACCGGTTTGTGGGTTTGCAACTCATAAGAGTGTCACTTTCAAAGTCCCTGATATTGGATTGAGTTTTTAAAAACAACAATGCACACGAGGGTTAAACTTTACCGATGACACTCCGGCTCGCCACTTAATGGGGGTATAACTGTGCTAATATACCGTAACTCATTGGCAACCATCTGTTTGTCTTCTTCTTGGTCTGAACTTGCTTCAGAATTAGAAGGTAAAGAGCTTGAAAGGTTAGTATGGAGAACAGAAGTTGTATAGATCTACTTATTGGTCTAAACTTGCTTCAGAATTATAAGACTCAACTGAATCTGATGTTAGTATGTAATATGTAGGAAATGGCAATGTTGTGTCTCCGTGGTAGCTTAGGGAAACTTTATTGGGCCCAAATTCTATGAATTCTATGAACTTAAGCTTTTGAATGATCATATTAATTTGTTGTGCTTTTAGGCATCATGTAAGCTTTCAGTTTAATTGTTGTTTTTCATGTATCAGTTATCTAATATGATATCCAAGCAGGCAAAATTTGTACTAAAATATGATTGTTCCTAAAAACTAATAATTCATAATTTGACAAATGCATCGACTTAGCAATGGAAAAAGGACATATCAATCGAATTGTCAGGGTGCCACATGAAACTTAGCAATAACATAAAGGAAATGTATTTGACAACACAAGATTCACCAATCATGCCGATGCAATAATGAGGAAAGAATTGGCTGCATTGAGGAAAATAATAGATTGCCAAGGAGTTGGCAATGTGGTTGAACCCTCGATTGAAAATGTGAAAGAGGTATAAAAGAAAGAGTGTGCAGGTCAGGAAAAGGTTGAAGAGAAAGAAAAGAAAGAGGAAAAGGTGGTATGGAATGAGGACATAGAGGATAAAGATGAGAATGAGGATGAAAAAGAGGAGGCTTAGAAGACTAAGGATGCTGGAGAGGAGGCTCAGAAGATTGAGGATGCTGGAGAAGCCTAGAAGAGAGGATTTTGTACAAAATCAAAAAGAATAGGTGGAATATACACCCCTGGAGATAAACTGGGATGATCCAGCTGTGGTGTGTGTGACTCTTCTTAAATTTCTTGCAATCATTCTCAAAAGAGGAATAGGTCAAGTGTTGAGGATGATGCTTGTGATGATGTTGTTTTAATTAGGGTTAGAAAAAGAAGGGTTGGGGACAGAGTGCGACTGTTGGACTTGAGATGAAAGTGCCAAGGTCAATGGTAAGGGAAACTCTATGGGAAAGTCGGGAGATTCCCAATATTTGGGAGGACAAAGTTTGTGTTTATTTTGACCCCCTGAGACCAATTTCTCGCTATTCCCTTCTAGAAGTGGCGAAATTCTTATGGGAATGGGGACAAGAAGAAAAGTAAGTTCCATTTTCTTGTCCTTACTGAAATGTGAATGGTTGTATTATGATGACTTATTAAGTTCTTGGTGAAATTGATTTGAATATAATATTGATTGAGAATTGCAATTCACATGTGCATTTATAATTGAAATTATTTCTTTTGAAAGGTTACAGTTATATTGGACACATGATTATTGTTTATTTTTGGACTCCTGAACAATGTAACTATTTGTAAGATTTTGCAAAGTTTGCAACAAAATGGATACTTCACATGCCGTACTTTCAAAATTGAATAGCACCCTACCTTAACACATTGTCATATTTTACTTGATTCTTCTAAAGGCATACTATTGAGTATAATCCAATGTATTGATTAAACACCTTATTTGAGGCTCCATTTGGAATGCTAGTTGGATTTAATCAAAATTGATCGTTAAATTGTTTGAATATTAGCAATGCAAACAAAATTTGTCCATGTATGTGTGAAGAATTAAAAGTATTTTGAGCTCTTCCTCAAAATAAATAGGATTTTGATACTTGTTAAATTCCAAAAGAAAAAATTTCAAAGAAAAACAATTTTGGAGGAGTTTGACAACTATCAAAACTCCATTTGTTTTGAGGAAGAGCTCCTCCTCGGTTGTAAAGAGCCGAGCTTTTCCAAATGATAATTGGTGTTGTGAGTCAGTTGACCCAATTGACATAGTTCTCCTCACAATGATCGGAAAACTCTTGATTTCCAAATTGTAGTAGTTGCTTGAGGCCAGAGCCACACCCACTTGTGTCTTTTATTAATCCGCAAGCATGAATTAGCGCATTCTTTGTCAGAAAATAATCGCCCGATTTGTGAGAGAAATCACCGTAGAGAAAGCGATTTGGTGTTTGATAAACTTTTGGTTAAAAGTGTTGTTGGTACTAATTCCGCATAATCAAAAATAATTCATGCATAATCATTAAACCCCTCTTTGAAACTCGATTCCTACATAATCGTAAAATGAAAGCACCTCCTTACCGCTTTCCCATATATTCTCTCACAGCATTTTTAATAATAAGTGATTTTTCATAGTTACCAAACGGTACGCTTCAAAATTTTTAAAAATCACTTATCACCCCAAAAAGAATGCCAAACGGCACTCAATGTACAAAATAAAACTAAAAAGAATTATATAAAATACGCATATTCATCTTGGAAAAGTGTAATAACCATTTGATTAACGGGACGCCAACAACCATTTGGATGATAGGGGGCCAACAACCATTTAGCCCTCTGATATTTAGTCATCACTTTGTTAAACAAAGTCAAATGATAGCTTACTTAGTAAATTCGCGTACAATAATACTTTTGAAAAATATTTATATTTTCCATACATTTTTAAAAAATACATAAAAATATGTGTTTGTTTAATGTAAATGTACTATTCTTGTATTATACGTATGCATGTACTCTTCACAATTAATACATGTCTTTTTTCTTCTGAATATTTTGCAATGATACACGTATGATTTGCATATTTATCACCACTTTTCACGTATTATTGAAAAAATGATTACAAATAATAAAATTTGTATATTTTAAAGAAAATTTCCATATACAAAATTTGTATATTTTTATATAATGGTCGAGATTTTCACCATATATTTTAAGAAATTTTCTGAATAGTACACATGTATTTTATACGTTTACATGTTCAGTTGGTATGCACATACAATCAATGCATGACTGAAAGCTTGTTCGAAGTTGATCATCTTGACCTATTGAGTTGGCGTCGAGGACTTCAGTGGCTCTCATTGCTCCTCCTTCGGTAAGTAAGGGGTTCGTTCTCAATATAGTCTGCCAAATCTACTCGGTCAGGTATAAATATATTTTATTAACTATGATTAATGTTGAACAAGAAACATTGTCTTCTTAGTGAAGATTTACTTGGAATCTGTAGGCCTCAAGTCATTATTTAATTTATCTGTTGGGCGTTAGTTCCGTTTCTTCACCCCAAAAAAAAACATTGTTATTTTTTTTGTTAAAAGCCAAAAAAAGGGTTGAATGGAGTGAAAAGAGATAAATGGAACTTAAGAAACATAGATAATTAGCACACCTAATTGTTTGCTTCAGGCCCATTACTTGCCCAAATCATGTTCGAAATTTGAATAGCGCTGACCTGTAGTCGAATATTATTTGATTTCCAAACCTCTCTCTTCACAATTTGCAAACTTCTTCATTCTCTCCCTGTGAAAGTGAAAGTGAAACACTGTTGCGTTTGAGTTCACTAAGGAAATCAAAATTAGCGAAACCCTAAATCCACCCATCCACTCTCTCATTCTGATCGATCGTTTTTGAATTGATCACTTTTTCACTTTCGTCAATTTGTCTTCTTTCTTTTTCTGCGTTGTTTATGTCAATTTGAAGAGTTGTGTTTTCTGTTCTTGGTTCTGGGAATGAAGGGGAAAATGGAAGGTGATTTTCAGTTTGGGTCGAATTCAAATTCTTTGGATCTTCTCTCTGAGGTTGCAGTTGTTGTCAAAAATTGGGAGGAAGAAGATGTTGAGAAGGCCATGGCCATGACTGTGAGAAGCTACTGCAACCCACTTCAGGGATTTGGGTTTGATTGGCAAGAAAGCCCTTTTAGTACTCCTCATGTTGGACTTTTCTTCCTTGGTATCTGATGTATTGGGATGGATTGGCAAGAATCTTGCCAATTGATTCTCATGATTCCATCCCAATCCATCGGATACCAAGGAAGAAAAGGTCCAATCTGAGGATGAGTAAAAGAGCTTTCTTGCCAATTGATTCTCATGATTCCGCCATCGAATTAGAAAGGGTTTTGGCAGAGAAGGGTACTGTTGACTTCACACTCTTCCCATTCAACGACATTTGCATACCCAAGAAGAAAGCTGCCAAAGTGAATGCAATGAAGCTCTGTTCATTCCGGCTTAACTACCCTTCCTGTTCAAGTATTTCTTGCATCAGCCAGCACTGTTAGTGCATACATATAAGGAATAAGGTCTTTTAGTTTTTTGTTATAGAGATTCTTTGGGTTTCTTGCTTCTAAAACCAATTCATTAATTGATTACACTGTAAATCATTATATATAGTTGATTGAATTTAATTGTTCTGTTTTTCGCATAAAGTATTGAATTGTATGTTGTTATCTCTTCAATGGGGTTCTGTGCATACTCAAATTGAGGCAAGTTTTTCTCTTTTGCTTTCTCTTCGCATGCTATTCTGTCTGCCTGTCCATTTTTATATATTTTTCCTCATTAATTCATACTTCATATTTGGAATTGAATTTTTTTAATTAGATTATGCATACGTTATTTTCTAATTATTTGCTTGGCTAATATCATCATTCTACTTATGGAGGAGAAAAGAAGAGCTATCTTCTTTATTGTCTCGCAATTTTTCAATTTTTGGCTAATATTTGTGGTTGGTACCTATTGTCCATTTTTGTTATTGTGTCCCACATGGCTTTCAAGTTTTTTAGGTTGAAGTAAAACATCTAAGCAATGCAAAAATCTCTATTTTGGTTAACTGGGGTATAATTTTGACAAACATGATACAATATTCATGAAGGATCAACTTTTGAGTCTTGGATCATCTTGTTTAGTACTTTCAGCTAGATTGGATGATTTGTTTGTTGTTCTGTACGATTATAGTTGGAGAGAGGAACTATAGAAGCATGAGCAAGAAATGTCTGTTGGTGCAGTTAATAGCATATTTTTTAACCTTTAGTCAATTTGCAATGTAAAGTGTAAACAGCATATCCTTCTCGACTATGCACTGTTTACAATCAATCAAACATTCAACACCTTAGAGGATGCTAGTTCTTCTTACTGTTCAGTATCATTACAAGTTGTTGACTTTTCATCCTTCAACCTCTGTAAAACTTAGACATATCTCTGAATATATTTGTTATAGTGCTTTAGTTCTCTTTCCATGGAGCTGTCCCTTTCTATGGAATTAGGATCAGAAAATCTGTATAATTAAGCTCATCACTAGTATAGAAAGTGGTGAATTTATATAATTCCCTTCATTCTGTGAATTTGTACAATTATGCTCATTACTTGTGTAGAAGAACTGTCCCTCCAGTCAGAAAATTGGTATATTTAGGCTCTGGAATAGTATGTGGTGAATTTCAACTCTTTCAACTCTTTCACTAACCAATCTTCAACTTTCCTTTGATTATTACTTGAAGTACTGGATTAATTGTCGTATCTGAAACTGCAGCTTGTCCTTTGTAATTCTTGAGCAATTCTTCTCTGTGGTTATGATTTCTACTTCCTTTCTTGAGCAATGAGGAAGAAAAAGGAGCCAACCAGTTCACTGCCTCAGTGAAGAGGTCGTTCAAAAAATTCAAATGAGAATGAAGCTCTAATGGAGAGCATTGCTTGTAAATGAGGTAAGATTCTTATAAGCAACCAAAACTAATCTCGAAATTCAAAATTATGCGGTTGAAGAGAATTTTTTAGCTCACAATCAGACATATCACATGGGCCTCTAGTTGAATTCTTATAGTAGCCAATAGTGACAAGCCTAAGCTCGTGAGTCTATTTGGAGAGCGATGAACAACAGAGTAATGAGGATGAAATGTCTATTGGTGCAGTGCATAGCATATTTCTTGACCTTTTGACAATTTGATTTCTAAGCAACAAATCCTGCTCTATATCCTTCTGGCATGATTTTTTTTTTGCCATGCCAGCCTATTATTTTTATGTTCAGTCACAGTGAACTTATCTACTTTGACGGCCTTCTTTTTGGCTACATATTAATTAATCTGACCAGAACCAGGAATAAAGAATAAAACGTTAGTTGAAGAAGAATGAGAACTTTGTGTCATAACTTTTCAGAAGTTTTTCCCTAAAATAGTGTTACATTAGGTTTCCAGAGTAAATATGAAACACTAAAATGTATTAGGTTTTGGTACACTATTAAATAGAGATTCTTTTCCTCAAAAAGAAAAAAGTTTCTAAGTTTTCTTTACATGGCTGTTCTTGTTGCTCTCTCTCTCTCCCTCTTCATTTATTTTTCTCCCAACCTTCTCAGTTTCATCTCACTTTTTGAGTCTTTCAAATATCAGTTATGTGCTTGGTGCAACATTTCTGTACATGGACTATGTTCACTGCATTGAAAGTCTTGTTTACCTAATTGTTCTTGTTGCTAGGTCTCTCATTATCCCCCTCCCCCTTTCCTCTTTTCCTGATCTTCTCACTTTCATCTCAGTTTTTGAGGCTTTCAGGTATCGGTTGTATGCTTGGTGCAGGATTTCTGTACATGTACTATGCTCACTAACTATACAAGGGAAGTTTCTCTAGAACTTAATATTGATCTATATTTTGCTATGAAATGCAAATCACACTTATGCATCCAAATCTTTCAAGGTGGCTAAGCATTTTAATTAAGTCTTGGATGGTCTCCCAGGTTTACGTTGTTTTTCAGCTGATCATATGAATTATCTTGATTGCTGATTATGTATGGACAACTTGTCTGTCTTTCCTTGTATGTTTATTAAACTTTAAGCTCGCTTGTATGAAAAAAGAGGTCATTGTATTCTTACTCTTGTTAGGTGATATCATTGCTTCCTTACTCTTGTTTTGGTTGGGATTTCATCTCAAAAGTAAATTTATAATTGAAATTATTTCTTTTGAAAGGCTATATTCGACACATGATTGTTATTTTTTTGGGACTCCTGAGCAATGTTGTTTGAAAGATTTTGCAGGTTTTGCAACAAATTGAATTTATTCTTTGTTTGGCAAAAAAAAATATATTTACAAGGTTGGAAAGAGGGTGAAAAAAGGCGTGATGATCCTTAATGGCTCAACTTCACATTCCCTGCTTGCAAAATGGATACTTCACATGCCCCATTCCCTTTATTCTAAAATTACAGCTAAATTCTGATACTTTGTTTTAAGAAAATACTTAAAGCATTTGGATGGAATGAATTTGATTCTTAGGATTGAATTGTATTTGTGTAATCTCTTCAATGGAATAAAATTGTGCTATGGTTTTCTCTCCATGCCCAAATTGAGACTCCCACACTGTTCTGTCTATTTATCAAGTTATGATGCTTTTCCTCAAATTTAATGCTTCATATTTGGATTTGAAATTCATTCTTTAGATAGATTATACGTGACTTAATTTCTAATTGTTAGCTTAGATGGTGGCTAATAATACTAATAGTTGGTCTCTACAGTCCATTTGCCATTAGTGGCTTTTGAATATTTGGAATGATGTTGCTGGTCACAACATCAATTAAATGAGGCTTGAAAAGAATGTGTTGAACATGTAAGCATCAGGATGTGTGGAAATTCTAAAAAATAAGAAAACAGAAAACAGAAAGAGTGGCTGAAGGAAAAGAAAATGTGTTTATTCATTGGAATATTGTGCATGGCAAAAACTTCAACTTAGAGGCTTAACCAGTTGGTTGATAATTCATCAGACTATTCAACTTTCCATAGAAGTTGACTGAAGGATTGTGGATATTTTGAAGACGAAGGGCAAGGGTCTAGTCCAGTGGAAAAGGGCCTTGACTTACAGACCAGTGGTCTCAAGTTCGAATTCACATGGCACTTTGGTAGTGTGTGTGTGAGAAACCCCACTCTCTCTTGTTGTTTAGACTATTTCTTGTACTAAAAAAACAATCCGAGGACTTAACTTTGGCAATTATGTTCTTTACGTATGAAGGTGTCAAGTTTTCATGAAATTTTGTATTGAATGGGGGCAAGTTGTTTGACAAAATGCCTCAAAGAAGACAACTTGCTCTACTCCTCAACTTACGTTATTCTTCTTGTTCTTTGGACTTGCTCTTCTCATTTTTCTCTTTGTGCTGTGCAATAGAGGAACTAGGTAGAAGGTATAGAGTTTGTGCATAGATATCGTTTATATGATTGTGTTTTTTTACATTTAAGATTCAATTGATCTTCACTATTAGGGACTTGGTAGTAGTGTTTTCTTGCCCCTGAGGGAGAATTCTGGAGCTGACACTATATATATATGTGGTAACTTAGTCTTCTTCCATGCAACCGATGCAAAAACTTTAGAGGCGAAGACACGCAAAAACTTCAAAGGCCACCTCTACGTGGCACTAAAAAGAGGCTGGAATCGACACGTTTATTGATGATGATGAGCTAAGAAGAGGGAAAGATATAAGAGCCGAACTTGTGTGGGCAATCCAAGGGTCTAGGATCTCTGTCATTGTCTTCTCGAGCTGGTACGCGGATTCCAGATGGTGTCTTGAGGAGCTGGTTAAGATCATGGAGTGTAAAAGAACACTAGGGCAAATAGTTTTGCCAATATTCTATGATGTTGATCCCTCAGATGTCAGGAAACAGACTGGTAGTTTTGCCAACATCATGTACATGAATTGGTTTTCTTAGGCCTCTATTTATACGTGATGCCATGAATGATTATAATAATAAAGCTTAAACTGTTAGGTCTACATGTTATATTATTACAAAGTTTAACAGAACTTAATGGTAATCGAAGATTTCGAGGAATAAGGTATTAGTTTAATTTGCTCTTGTAGTTGTATAACAATTCTAGTTTTGCTATTTGAACTTACATAATACCAGGCATGAAGCAAATTTTATAAGGAATATCATTAACGAGATCACTAGAGACGATTGAACAACACCTACTTACGTGTAGCCCCCTACCAAGTTGGAATAGATTTTCGCGTGCAAGCTATCAGTGAATGTTTGGGCGTTGGATTCGATGATGTTCGCATAATAGGAATTTCTGGTATGGCGGAATGGGTAAAACAACAGTTGATGGTAAAAGTTTCCTTGAAAGGGTGAGGAAAAAGCAACTGGTTGGTCTGCAAAAACAAATTCTTTTCTGAAATCTTGAAACCAACCAAGATAAAGGTAAGTAGTGTTTCTGAAGGGATCAATGTGATAGGAAAAAGGCTTGGAAGCTTAAAGGTACTTCTCATAGTTGACGATATAGATATTGTGGAGCAGCTAGACGCTTCAACTTTAAAACATGACACCTTTGGTCAAGGGAGTAGAATTATTATAACAACAAGAGATGAACACCCAAAGCTAAATACACTTGAAGTCGACCAGATATATCGAGCGCAACCAATGGAAGAAGAAGAAGCTCATGAGCTACTTAGCTGGCATGCCTTTTCGATAATAGGCATGAAATCAAAAGGATCAAATAGAGCTGGGTCTACAGTATCCTGGGAGGCGCCAAGAAGCCAGTATATGCGCCTTGCCTTCCACCCGCAATACTGTATGGGCACCCAAAGCTGCTGGGGATTCTTGCACACTAACCTCCCTTTGTGGGATATCCATGGGGAGGGCCCCTAACTCCTACACAAACGGGATCGGTGGATGTTGTACAGGGGAGCGGTCATCGACATTAGATAGCCCAACACGTTGGAGAAGAGACTCTACTGCCTCCACCACTTGGTGACGGCGTGGTAGGGATGGAGAGGAGATAGAGTCCTCAAGTTTATTCCTATCTCGGGAATTAGACCTCCAAGATCGATCATCATAACTACCCTGATCACTCGATCCATCTTTGTTCCAAAAGCCCTCTTGGCGTGGATGATTTACCAGCTGTACCCCTATAAGGAGGGGAAATCGCCGAGGAGCGACGTGCCAATGTGCCAATAGATTTACCCCATAAATTTGTGTCACTTCCTAAATAAGCAAAAGCATAAGTAAACTGAACAAGCAAACTCGGAGTGGGAAAGCCATGGGTGATTCCATATTTCTTAATACACACCTGAGTAGAATGCTCTTGCATGCAAATCAATATTCATGAAGGTACTCATATTTGAACTCTACCAATTTCTCTCCAACCTTCTAAAAGGTAACTGGTGTCAAACGAATGAGGGGCATGGTGACATCAAACCGCACATGAATGCGAATAAATTGGCCCACAAAATTAGTTCCATCACGGTTATCCACCCCAAGAACGTCCCCCAA
This sequence comes from Prunus padus, assembly GCA_024362665.1. Lineage (NCBI taxonomy): Eukaryota > Viridiplantae > Streptophyta > Magnoliopsida > Rosales > Rosaceae > Prunus > Prunus padus. Next base: position 8,993,338 of record JANFAM010000020.1, read on the forward strand.
TGTGGAACCAATGGCCTGGGCAACTGCTACCATCATATAAAAGCCATATACATCATGTGGATGTACCCATAAAGTGTCATGCATCAGAGGCATAGAGTGCATACTACCATCATCCGGTATTTCCTCTAGCAAAATCAAAGAATGCCGATACACCTAGGGTTCCATGTCAAGAACTCTTATATGATCTTGAGCACTAACAAAGCGCACCAAAACATGTTAGAGTCTATTTCCTTGATTGAGACATCCTCAGTTCCTTTCCATAAGTGCGAAAAGGTTTTGATAAATCCATCACGGTTGACAGGTTGATCCATAAGGACTTTAGCCACAAGGCTATATAGGTAAAACCAATAAAACTATCAGAGACTGTCGAAGAACCAATAACCACACTAGCATGTTCCCTTGGCATGAGAACCAATCGACTCCTAAGGGACCGCTTAATGACATCAATGGCCACATCCCAATCACGAACCGTAGTAGACATGGCACTTGGAATAACAAGACCAAATGAACATTCACGATCACAAAGAAAATACTCACACGCAGACGTCATAGATGGAAGCCAACCACACGATCACATGAGAATCCAAAAGCTACATACCCAGATGGAACTGAGAGGGCGGAGAGTGAGCAGCGCAACACGACAGCGACGGCAACGCTAGGGCAGAAGACGTAGAAACCCTAGTCGTCAACTCGTCGGAGCGAACCAAAACCACTGCGAACCAAAACTGAACTAGACGAGACACGAAAGGGGGAGGGGGGAGGAAGAGACAATGACGATCACTAGAGAGGAAGGAGACCAACGCTTGAAGTTTGATAAAGTCATGACGGCAGCGGGCTGACGAGAGAAGAGAAAACCCTAACCCTAATATTTTCGATCATCTCTCCTCGTGTGCAAGAGAGCGACCTTGTATATGCGTGTTCACCCTATCATGATTATATTGAACTTTTACAAGTTGAAATAATTAGGGTGCTAATTTTCCCACTTCCTTTTTGTCTACTTTACACTCCATTTTATTTTTTAATACTTTTTACTATAATATACAAGGGAGTGTAAATGGACAAAAGAGGAGTGAGAACATATAATTTCCAATAAAAGGAGTGTAAGTGGACAAAAGATGAGTGGGAAAATCAGCTCCTAATAATTATAATTAAGTTCGCTCATGCATTGTATTTACAATCATAGAAAAACTGTATATTATTCAGTTCTCTCTATTACTACACTAATGAGGTCAAAATTATTACAACGTTTAAAAAATGAACACTTTATTGATGAAATTAAAATGATTACACCAAGGAGAGCGAATGATACTTTTATTGATATAAAAAAATGATGAAACAATTTTATTCTTCTTTACAATTAAAAAGAAATTTGATGAACCAAATAATAATTAGCCTACCCTTGCTCCCACATGATGATGATCAATAGTGAATTTTCACTATGCAAAAGAATCGTATCTTTTGTGTGCATCATTGTTCTAGACATGGACGTCCCTTCCATGCGTATTCACATAAAAAAAAATTTAAAAAGAAGAACCCTAATGTGAATAAGATTGCAAAAGAGAGTAAATTAAACCACCAAACATGCTCCTCTAAGTGGTGAAGTCGCACTGAAACATGGGTGGCATGAATGAATTGAGCTCATTGAGCTCACTGAAGATAAGATCATCTCCCTCACCGTAGCTACTCGATTCTTGGCAGTCGAAGTACGTCTGTATGTCATCGGGAAACGTGCACTGCGGCTTGTCCAGCTCCGGCTGCGATGATATGGAGTCGGTGGCCGTCGTCATTTCCATCATCTCCTTGAACTTTGATGACTGAAGCAGGAGCCCTAGGGCTGATGTTGCAGTTGTTGGTCTAGGCAGCTGAGTGGTCACTATGGTTTCTCCAGGGCTGTATGCAAGGTTGTTGAAGAAACTAAGTCCACGTACTTGATCATTAGGATTTTGGGTCACATTGGGCAATTTAGCCTCCACATTAGGGTTAGTCTGACCAGAAATGTCGTTGTTAGGGCCATTAGGCTTTAGCCATTTAATGTAACGGCTGAGGTCAAAGTTTGTGACAGCATTGAGCCCACGATACTCTATGGCCGCCATGTCATACGCTGTTGCGGCTTCTTCTTGGGTAGCTGAGAAAATTTAAGATATATATTATTAAATAAGGACAATGTCCAATTAAAACATGGTAGTTAGTTTGGAAGAATTTTGTTCACCAAATTGCTATTTGGGTTAAACTTTTAAGGAAATTCGCCTCGATAGTATTTCACTAAATATAAGGCGAACTTCTTAAAATTTAACATTAAATTCTTAATTTTAGGTTAAAGCCTATTCTAGTTTAAGGGTGGCTCCGTCCTTGACTTCATCTCTTATAAAGACAAGACTCTCTGTGTACGTGTAGATCCCACACCATACTTGATTGCGACCCTTGCGATATATGTGTGCTCAATAAATACAGTGCAAATATGTAATTTAATTTTTTGTAATGTCCAATTTGCATATGATCATTGTTTAGGGTGAATAAAAGGTTAATTTGAACCATTTTTGTTGAACATACCATAAGTCCCCAGATAGAGATACTTGTTGCCGAAGACTCGTCCAATTCGAGCTTCCCATCTTCCATTGTGATGATGTCTGCTCATTGATGAAGTACAAAGAAAATTAGAAACTGAAATTTGCTATAGTTATACATGCACGTCATATATTACATAAACAAATAAACAAATTTTGTACTTTAAAATGAAACAAAATTGGGATCACTAAAAATACCTAGCAACACCTCTATATTTAGAAACTCCCCGAGAAAAACCACTGCTCTTCCTGCAAATTTTATCACCAAATTAATCTTATAAATCCAAAGTTTTGGTATTATTCTTTCTCTCCTTAATTTTAATAATTTTTAAGATGCAGAAATTTACCGTCTTAATGATCCAATGTATTCCTCTCTTGACTGGCCCTCCATTTCTTTCAATTCTTTCGGATATGTCGATAACTACAATCGTTACGTAGATAAAATTACTTTGTTCCTTAATTTCCATTTTGTAAGATCTTCAACAACAAAAAATTACAAAAACACAAACAATTTCAATAAGCAAAAGAAATTAATTACCGGAAAGTTGAGAATGGTATCTTGACCCCAGTATTTAAGTGCTGCTAAGTCATAAGCATGTGCTGCAGCCTCTTCATCATCATATGCTCCTGAAATACCAAACTTTGCTTTAACATATATCTATATATATATATATATATACAGATGATGATTTTTCTCAAATTCACACGTAAAAGTAGTTGCAATAATAAAAACTTACCAAGGTAAACTGCATTTGAGGTAAAATTCCATTCCAAGCACACAACACAAAACCGAGATGGAAAGAAGAAATTGTATCAGATATATACACCAATAAATTGCAAGTAGATGGAAAATAAATGTTGGAATATATATAGATGAGAAGATTGTAAACCTTGGCGGCCCTTCTTGTTCTGTGATTCATTCCAGCAATTCTTATCCCACAAATGAGCCTCATATCGGCCGGTCCACCGATGCCTAAATTTAGGGAAAAAGAAAATGATCCAGAAATTAAACACATACAAATAATTAAGCAAAAACACACATATAAAATTAACAATTTTAATTTATTTTTTGCTGTCTGCAGGTACTTAATTAATCACCTGGTGACCCCTCGATAAATCGAGCTACGTTGAGGAGGGGAGTCTCTTGGGACACTTCTCCTGGTTCGTTTCACCTTTGTGACTGTAGTGCTATTAGCTGCATTAGCATTAGAAATAATGTTATTTTTTGCAGTGGTTTTCTGGTTAGATAACTTGGCCATGAAATCAGTATTTCACGTCGGTCGAATAATAATAATAAGAGAAGATCTTGAGGTAGCTAAAGCTGTAGGAGGAGAGAAAAGGAATATTAATGGTGAGACAATTAGTTAAAAGTGAGAGATGGGTCGATATGACTAAGTCCTCAACGTAGGAGGGTTATAAAGGAATGGAAATAAGCATGCAGAGAGAGAGAGAGAGAGAGAGAGAGAGAGAGAGAGAGAGAGAGAGAGGCAGATGGGAATTGATGGGCCGGATTGGATGAGTGAGATGATGAGCTGTGCCAATTCATCACACAGTTTGCCGGCTGAGGAGATTGTTTGTTATGGCCGTCTTTAACCGGCCCTATCTCGTATCTTCTACCTTGTCCCTCCTACCCCTAACTTATATGTTATGTTCTATTGCCATCATATTAACTAATTAAAATCTAAACGATGTAGACAATTCTGTCTTAATCAATAGGATGATCCTCTCTCTCTCTCTCTCTCTCTCTCTCTCTCTCTCTCTCTCTCTCTCTCTCTCTCTAACATTATGTATATAAGATCTTATTCTTTTGGTAAATTTCTAGCATAAATATATATTATATTACCCAATTACCAATGTGGAGTGCACGTTGAAACAAGAATACTTGGGGTGGGCAAAACCCTGCACCAATTGTTCAACCGATTATAGTATACTTAGGGAATATGACGTCTACGTGGTATAACTTGTCTACGTGTTATATTAAGTGGATATATTTATTAATATTATATCCTAAAAGTGAGAAATCTTAATCATGTTGTTCACCCACGTTATAATAAGTGGACAGATTATACCATATGACCCTTTTTTAGTATTATACAATAATTTCTCCAATTATTCAAACTAAACCAATTTAAGTGGTTTGATTATGCTTTTACATTGAAAATGAGTAATATTGAACCGAACTATAAAGTAAATTGCAATAGTTTGATTCGATTTGATTTGGCCTTCGGAAACTGCCTAAATCGGAGCAAACCCCTTATATTAGTTTATGGAGGACTTTCTTACTTATGTGTGGTAAAAGTAGAAGACAAATTCTTTTAAATATTAAATAACTTTCTCTCTAATGATTATTTTATAGTCTCTAAATAATACATGGCAAGTATACAATATAGTGGTGATGCTAACCTTGAATTATAAGGTGATGAGCAAAAAAAAATATTGAATTTAACTTCTCTTATTTAGGGGGAAGGCTACTAATTGATCTTCAAATAAAAAGAGACTGTTTTATTTTTATTTTTTTGAGAATGTAAAAGAGGGAGTTTATCTTTGTAAAAAAAAAAGTGAGAAAAAATGCAAAACAAGCCAAAATGTAATTGCACACCAAGCAAAAAGAAACAAAAAAATTGGTGTCACATCATAAACATAATCACTTTGTTAATATTAAAGTTGGCTAGCTGTAGTTGATGAGTTAATTAATGTGGGAAAAACTTGCAATTCACGGAAATAATATTATTTTACTATTTCCAACCAATCATATTTTGTCACTCGTGATAAGGATTTCACATGACGGAAAGTGATTGGATAGAAATAGCAAACAGTGCTATCCCGAGGCATGCACACTCTTCTCGTATTGTAAATAGCCTTGGAAGAGATTCCACAGTGATGCAGACAAGTTACGAATTGTATTCATGAGGATTTAATTTGTTATATATGCCAACTTTAGGTTTAGGCTGCCCTACTCTAAATATACTGTGTTGGTCCAACTACATGGGCCCAACAGTTGAATTATAGCGACAGTGCCCATACCCCATAAATAAACCCAGGTAAGTGGGTGGGTGGGGACTAATTAAATGTACCTAACATTTGTATAATGGGTTACCTTAATTACAAATAGAGCTTTCAAACGGTCCGTATCTGATCGGCTCAGCCAATGTAACGTAGGCCCATTTAATAAATGGGTCAGGTCGGGCCTGTTCATTTATAAAAATTATTAAGTCCAGCCCAAGCTCACGGCCTTATGAATATATTTCAAAAGTATAGTCACGCGGCTATACACTTTAAATATTCAAATATATTCTAAATGTATAGCCGCACGGCTTTACTCTTTAAATATATATATATACAGTGAGTTTCCATTGAGGGATCCCTCAAATAAGTTATTTGAGGGACACCCCTTGTAGGGCCCACTCCGGATTGTATTTCACTAATCCAAACCGTCTATTTTGTAGATACTCATTCAAAGATCATCTCTACAAAAATCAATTGAATCCAATATCATTTGACCACTCAATTGAATTATTGAAATTTTAGTACTTTTTTTGAAGCACCGTGTTCATTGATTTTGTAGGACACAATTGGATGTTGAAACGGTTTTCGATTTGTCTAATTTTTTGTAAGGATGATCTATAAATGAAGACCTATAAGATAGATGGTTTGGATCACTTGAAAAAAATTGTAGGGTACCTTAAAGGGCATCCTCAAATAAAATTATTTGAGGATCCATCAATAGGAATCGTATATATATAAATTCTCTTATGAGGATGTCCGACGTTATTATCGTGCGACGCCATGTATTTTCTACTATCCCTTCCTACTTTCCTCCATGTTTACAATAGTATCCACACGATAATAACGTGCGGACATCCGGATGAGTGAATAACTATATATATATATATATAATCATCTTCTATTGAGAGATTCCTAAAATAATTTTATTTGAGGGACATCCTTTAGGGTCCCTTACGAAATTTTTTCAACAATTCAAACCATCTATTTTTTTTTTTAAAGTATACATTCATAGATCATCCTTGTGAAAAATTAGACAAATCGGAAACCGTTTCGATATCCAATTGTGTCCTACAAAATCAATGAACACAGTGTTTCAAGAAAGTACTAAAATTTCAATCATTCAATTAAGTGGTCAAATGATATCGGATTCAAGTGATTTTTTGTAGAGATAATCTTTGAATAAGTATCTACAAAATTGACGATTTGAATTAGTGAAATAATAATCATTCACAAAATAAATAATAATCGAAATATAATTAGTAAATAAAGTAATTAAATAAGGCTAAGTTATTTCTTAATTACAAATATTAAACTCAAAAAGTAATTTTGTTTAAAAAAATATAAATAAAATAGGTATATTCGAATAAATAAAAATAAAAATGAAAACAAATATATTTCAAAAGTATAGCCGATTGGCTATACGTTTTAGATATTAATATATTTCACAAGTATAGCCGCGCGGCTATACGTTTTAGTTATTAATATATTTCAAGAGTATAGCCGCACGGTTATACTGTTTATATAGTAATATATTTCAAACGTATAGCCACGTGGCTATACTCTTTAAATATTAGAATATATTCCAACTGTATATCTGCATGGCTATACTATATATATATATATATATATATATTTATTTATTTATTTATTTATCGGATGTGGGGACACCTCATGGTATTTACCAAAATAAGTAAGACTAAGTTTTTCTTAATTTCAAATATGAAACTAAAAAAGAATTTTTTTAAATATAAATAAAATAGGTATGTTCGAATAAATATAAATAAAATACAAATATATTTAAAGAGTATAGCCGAGCGGCTATACATTTAAATATATTCTTCTAAAAGTATAGCCGCATGGCTATTTGTTTTCCTTCTTTATTCATAACGTTCTCGAATTATTTCCTTTGATATTGATCATGATTTAAGTTGTTGCTACATTCGTCCATTATTTTTATTCAACAAAATCATGCATCACATTCCTCTCAACTAATTACTTTAGTGTTTGACACTCCACACGTTACCAAGTTGCAAATGATGTACTTGCACTATTATGTATCTCGACAGATATATTATTGCATCAATCAACAAATATCAAACTTCCATGGAGGATTTCGGGGTTCACGGGGTCGAGTGACCTTGTTTGTCCCTTTGTGTGTTTACCTCAGTTTTAAGTGTTGATTAATTAAATATGAAAAAAAAAAAAAACTCAAGATGTAAAGTTAAGATCATAAGCTTTAAATTGTTATAAAATTTGCGGAAAACCATTGAGAAATGAATAATTTATGACCAATCAAAGTACCATGAATTTCATAAGAATAATTCAAGAACTTGCTGGGTTTTGGGATTTTCTATCTTGTGCATTTATTTTGTTTTAGCTATAAGTTTGTCAGTTGTTAACATTTTTAGTGATTCAAGAGCCTAAATTGAAGTGTTTTTCATGTAGATTATGACAGTACAATTGGTTAATAAAAAAACATATAACATAAGTACGAAGTTACTTGAGTTACAGGTACGACGTTTTTAAAGCATTTGTGGTGTTCTTTTTTGTTTAATCCATTCTTAAGCAAACAAACTATAAAAAGGTGTTCATATACTTACAACCAGTCTGTTGGATGTGAGGTAACTTGCAAATGGGTGAGTCATGGAGTAGATACTTTTGTTAAATTTTGGGTGATCACGCTAGTTTTTTAATTTGTTTATTTCAATTTATAAATAAAGCCCGAAAGGGCACTTGGGTAATTTCACTCAAAACGTTCTAAAAATAATACTTCAATGAAATGAAATTCTACATTCACAAATAGATGAGAAACATGTTTTATAGGAGAAATTTTTAAATGTTCCAGGTACACCACGTGGCTGGTGTACCATCCAATACACAGAGGACATGTGGAATTACTCTCTAATTTAATGCATTATTTTTTATGATATGTGGGCGGACTGTATTAAATATTCCACATGTCCCTCCAGTGGATGACACACCACGTGGTGTCTAACACCCAAAACTACTCGTTTTATAGACATTTAAAGCATATAGATATTTTATTCGGGCATAGAGAAATAATCATACATACAGGGTATTTTAGTCATATAGAAATGACTTCCTATTTTAAAGAACATACATGAGAATCATGTTATATGAACATTATGCATTGCCACAAAAGTTGTTGTGACACCTACAGTGCATTCTCATAACTGTTTACATGACACCTATTGTTAGTGCATTGCCAGAATTGTTAGTTTAAAATAGGATTAATTACATTTTACTCCCTTCGGGTTTATGGTCATTATAGAAATGGGCTCTGAGGTTTTAATTTCATCAATATGAACCTAACTTTTTTAAATATGACCAAATTACGCACTCCGTCAACTTCACAGTTTGATTTTCTATTAAATTGTTGTCAAATTAATCACGTCATTGCCATTTTTATTATTATTTTCTTTTACACATCAGCATAAAAGTGACTATCCTACATGCCACGTCACCAAATTACTAGAAAATCAAATGGTGAAGTTGACGGAGTGTGTAAGTTGGTCATATTTAAAAAGGTTGGGTTTCATATTGATGAAATTGAAACTTCGGAGCCTGTTTCAATAATGACCATAATATGCAGGGAGTAAAATGTAATTAATTCTTTAAAATAATAACAAATAACAATTCCACAATTTAAATCCCAAATTTACACCTTAAATTGAGCATATAACTAAAGCATTGTTATATAGTTGTCCTAGGTCTAGGGTTATTACGAAGACATTTACTACAAAAATTTCAATGGAAATAAACGTAGCCTGAACACAAACCTGAAGGGTACAATTCTGTTCTGGAACTTCGAAGTTCAAATTCATATCATATATTTCAAACGGTCATATAGAAAAACTGATGTATATCAATTAATCTGACCAGGTTTTTCAAAACAAACTTACAATTCTTATCACAAGCATTCATTACTCTCTTACTATCACTTCCTCTTGACCTTATTTTAGTTCAATTATACAAGAGTTATAGTGTGAGAAGCTTCAATTGCATATCTCTCTCATAAAAGAGAGTTGTTGTTCTTAATCTTCATTCAAACTTGTTAAGAAGGTTGGTGTGACCCCATGAGGTGAGAAGGGTGTCATCCACCTTGTGAGAAAGAATTGTGGGCTCTAGCTCTGTAAAGGTTTGAACTCCATTCGCGAGGAGTTTTCAACATAGTAGATTAAACTCTCAAGTGGTGATCTTGAGGAGTTGACATAGGTCAAGTAGACTGAACAACTCTTCTTTATTTCAGTGCTTATCAATTTATTGTGCTAACCTTTATATTCTTTTTTGAAAAATTTTCCATCAATAAATTCAAATTTACCATCGATGCAAATTGGAAATTCACAAAGGTTTTAGTTGTGTTTAGGGGCGGAGCTAGAATTGTAAAGCTAGGGGGCTGAAGTAGAAAATACAAATATATAAAACACATAAATATTCAATAATTACATGTTTAGAATTAAATATTTATAATTTAGTCATGTCTAATTTATTTTAGAGAGAATTATAACTTAAATTATAAGTTGTTTATTACAAAATCTATATGTTTTATATAATATAATAGATGAGAGATTAAAATATGGGGGGCTAGGGCCACTCTAGGCCTAAAAATGGCTTCGTCATTGATTGTGTTTGCACTTTATCACGTGTTTTGAGAATGTCATTTTGATAAGATAATTTTCTCAGCGTTGAGGAGAATTTTGTCTCGTTAAGACAATGCACATTTAAGTAATAAATATGCTACTAGTGACTACTAGTGAAGAAAGCAACATCATCATCAAATTCAAATGATAGAATGCCATGGTGGTTTTGTTAAAGGATGAACTAAATTAATCTTGCGTCTACCGGATATGAGATCTTGCTCAACAACTCCACTACTAATTAACTTGGGTTACCTTACCTCCCATTGCCAACCCTTAAAAACCCAGAGAGCAATAACATGCAAGAAAGACCAAAGGGCTTGTTTAGGTCCTTACACGTGTGAGCTGATTGTAGAATATTCAAACACGTGTCCCAAGACTCAAACTGCTAGAAAGACCAAAGGGCGTGTTTAGGTCCTTAAATAAGCGAATATATACCCATCACCTAAATTACGTTTCTCACCTTCCGCCAAATTTGAATCTTTGAATGGAATAAATTCCAGATAAGCCAAGAGTCCTGCTAGCAGTACTCCAGTGCCCCCACCTCCACATCTCCATAGCTAAACTCCTTTGGCTTTCTCAGTTTTCCATTCAATGACTCACCGACACGTGTAAAAGCAGTCACTGACAATTCAAAATTAAAAAGAAAAAACACGCCATCGTCGTGGTGTGTATGTATATAAATACGAAAACAGAGCGACCACAAATTGGAAGGAAACAGAGAAAGAAAGAGACTTGTCTGATCCGTGATCAGGTAATCGGACGGTCCAGATCTGCCGGAAGGTTTGCCGGAGAAAGGAGTTTTCTGGCGAACCGCGAAGAGAGATGTGCAACCACGGGAAGCGAGAGGAGTCGGAGACGAAGACGAAGACCACGAAGCAACAGAAGGTGAAGAGTGTTCAGAAGAAGATGACGTTGATGAAGTTCCAGGACCTTCCGCAGTACATGAAGGACAACGAGTTCATATTGGACTATTACAGGTGCGAGTGGCCATTGAACGACGTCATCTTCAGCGTCTTCGCCTGGCACAACGAAACCCTCAACATCTGGACGTGAGTGAGATTAATTAACTCCTTAATCTCATTTCTTCAATTAATTTCATTAATTAATTGATAATCAATTAACGGTGCAGGCATTTGGTGGGGTTCTTGATATTCGTGGGACTAACGGTGATGAGCTTGAGGGACAACACGGAGCTCGGAGGTCTGCTCGGAAATTTCTCCAGGTGAAAAGGCTAGGAAAACACTAGGACTTGCTTGCCATTCACATTTTTCTTAGTGGGTATTTTTGTACTTTCGACTCATTATTACTTGGCTTGTGTAATGCTGGAAGTAGGGCTTCGGTTTCTGGACCGTTGATGACGATGACCACGATGAAGATGATGGACCTCAACGTCTCCTCCACTCAGAATGTACAATTTCCTCCTCCGGTCAGTTTACATTTTTACGAATTTATATTTTTATTCCTTTTTATTTCTTTTTATTTTTGTAATTTAAAATTTTGGAGTATAGAATTTACACCTTCGGTCACGCGGTCGCGGAATCAAATAAATAATAAGAGTATGGGTTTTGCGTGTGGGGTCCCACACATTTTGGGCCGAATTAGCTGGGTGGGCCACCTGACCTATTTATAATGGGGCCGGTGGGTCCCGGATATATTCAGTCCTTCACGTGCTTACAGAGTCCTTTTCGGGATATTTACTGAAACAAATTTTCTTTTTATACAAGTGATATATTGGAGGAGGTTGGGAATGGATCTTAGGCCATCTCCAGCTATAGGTCATAAGTTAAATATAGTCACTAAAATAATGCAAAATTCATCTTCACGCTAAAAATTTACTAATTTGGAAGCCACATTTGGCTTTTAGCCTCCAATCAGTCATATGTGGGCTTTGGCCTAAACCAAATTTTGTGTAGATTCAGCACATATGCTTCAAAAGAGAAAGTATCACGCGTGGGTAAGAGCATGAAACATGCAATTGCAAATTTAACAGCCAATATTAAAGGCGTGTTGACATCATTGATGATGTCAGCTAGCGTTAGATTTTATTTTATTTTTAAATAACTTTTTTAAATGTTTTTAAATTCGTTTTGTTTTAAAAATATATATATATATAATTAGTTTCTTTTGATAAATAAATAAATAAATATATATATATATATATATAATTAGTTTCTGACCGTTGGAGGTCGAGCCATTGATTGAAAAGTTATTATTTTATTTATTTACAATCCTTTTAAATGTTTTAAATTCGTTTTGTTTAAAAATATTGTCTCTAAATAGTAGTTTAATTAAATTAAACAATACATAGTTATGGAATGTATGAGTGTTGTATCATAGTTTTTCTCAAAATAATAAAATATGAATGGCCCTAAAATATAGTCATGTATGGTTGGAGATGGAAAAATTTAGCCATGCACTATTATTTAAATTATTAATATTTTGGAGGGCTAAATTTATAGGAGGCTGGGAACGGACCACTAGTGCAGGAATAAATGCTCTTTACCATTTGAACTACAAGTTGCGCATTGGACATCTTAGTCTTTGTGTTCTCTTTCATTCATAAAACAGGGGCCAAATACAGAATTTGAATCAATACGACAATCCCAATCACAGAGGGTTCTGGACAGATACAAAGATAAACAAAGCAAAGCAGCAACATATTTATGAAAATAAGACTATATTCTCCTTCTCCATTATAATTAGGAAATACATTTTGGATTAACGTATGCAGAAATTGTTGTTAGTATCTTTAATTTGTAAGGCTGTAGTAATTATATAACAAGTAGCTAAAATAAATTTATTAATCGATAATTATGAATGGATTGTTGCATACAATACAAAAGATTTGCAACTTGATATCTATGTTTGTGTGCAGGATTCACATTTGAGGCAAATTTCACAGGCATCATCAATAATTCATGCAAACAAGGAAAATGGTTATGATGCTATTCCAAGATGGCCTTGGTTTGTGTTCTTAAGTGGGGCTATGGGGTGCTTAGTTTGCAGTTCCCTCTCCCACCTCCTTGCTTGTCACTCCAAACGCTTCAATTTTTTCTTCTGGCGCCTAGACTATGCCGGGATTTCGCTTATGATAGTCTGTTCCTTCTTTGCTCCCATTTACTATTGCTTCTCCTGCAATCCATACTCTCTCTTTTTCTATCTTTCTTCAATATCTGTGCTTGGAATCCTTGCCATCATTACCCTTCTTTCGCCTAGTCTCTCTGCACCCCGTTTCCGGTCATTCAGGGCTACCCTTTTTCTCTCCATGGGCTTCTCCGGGGTGATTCCGGCAGTTCATGCCTTAGTTCTCCACTGGGGCAATCAACATATAATTGTTGCTCTAGGATATGAGCTTGCTATGGCTATTTTTTATGCTTCAGGAGCTGCATTCTACGTTAGTCGGATACCAGAACGCTGGAAGCCTGGTAAATTTGATCTTGCAGGACACAGCCATCAGATCTTCCATGTCTTTGTTGTCCTCGGCGCACTTGCACACAGCGCTGCCACACTGGTTGTTATGGATTTTCGCCGGGGATCACCAACCTGTGGATATTAGGGGCATTCTGGTCACACGTTTAGCAGTGTTAGCATAGGCATCACACTGGTGAGGGTTTCAATCATTCTGGCACCAGGTTTTTGTATTGTCTTGTTGTTCAGCTTGTGTTGTAAAACTCTGCCTAAAATGAAAAGCTTGTATTCGTATGTGTACCGAAAATGTTGTGTTTGTAGACTTCTATCAGTTACACCATAATTGATTATACCATATTCAGAACTGGTGATATCATTTCGTATCACCATTAGTTGGTTTCCATGATGTTTGGACTTCAATGGAGTAAAAATTTCAAGTAAATAACCATCAAAAGAAAACTTTCATATCAGCAACTAGGTTATGAGACTGAATAAATAAATAAGTCAAAATCGGGAAATCTGAGATATCTCAAAAATCTTAATGCAGAGGAGAATTTGAACTTTATTGTCTTAGAACTTCCAAGCAATCATCACCCCTGAGAGTGCATGATCTTAAGAATTCACAGCTAAGGTTCTATTCGTTTGTTTTCACTTGACAGCCAACAACAGTTATATCAGAAGAAGAAAAAAGGTAATAATTGAACAAGAAAAGAATACGACCCACCGATGAATTACTCAACAAATACTTCCGCAGTGATGGCATATTTCTTTCGCATGCCAGCCTATCAACTCAATTCTAATGTCAAATTCTCATTCCAAGCTGCAGCAAAGACAACTGTATCAGAAAGTCTTCACACTCTACAGGATTCTAGTTAGTTATACAACAGGCTTCACGGGAAAATTTATTCACTCAAGAACTGACCACCACAACTCTGTTGTTTCTTCAGCCCCAACCCTAGGCTGTGACCAGTTGGTATATGAAAAGTTCAAGATCCTTCTTCAACTAGCAACCTTAATGACGTCAGCTTCACTGTCACTATAATCGCCCCAGCATTTGCTTGGGTTTTCCTCGACGACTAAATTTCTAGTCTCTTTTGCTAAAACCGTATCACCAGGAACTGTATCTGTATCAATAGGATTTTCTTCAATTTCAGGATGAGTCTTTACATTATCTACAGACTGTTCTTCCTGCGGAACTCCGTCAATTTTATGCTTCTCAGGGCCAACTTCTACTGATGAATTCTCATCATTCTCCTTCGCTTCGCCTTCAATATTTGTTTCAACAGCAAGGTCAGCATTTACAACATTCGAGGAATCTTCTGAACTAATTGGAGAGGTTGGAAACCCACTTTGATTCACTGGAATATCGTTCGGTGATGCTGGATATCCATTTGGTGATACAGGTATACTATTTGGGGACATGGGATAACCATTTGGGGACATGGGATAACCATTTGGAGACACTGGATAGCCATTGGGAACCCATGGTTGTCCAGGTACAAATTCCGCCGCATGTGGGTTCATGATTCTAGGAGGGCTGAAGTGATTCCCATCCCCTGTGTGTTCACCATTTTGGAAGTTATGTTTATTACGTGAAACCCGACTTCCAGATCTGTTATATCCACCAGACAACCGTGGACCATATGGAACCCTTGCTGTTGCTGACTGATGAGGTGATCTACGGACAGGACTAACTGCAAGCATAGGAGGAATATTTACTGGCGGGGGCAAAATCCCTCCATGATCCTTGAAACCTGCAACTGGAACTGAGCCAAAAACTGGAATTAGGGATGGATTGAATGGAGGCGCAGCTGCAGAAAGTTTCTTGGTTGACTCCTTTCCAGATTCTTGTTCATCTAACTTCTCTCCATCAGTTGGTGCTGGCTTAACTATGTCTTCATTGGGTGTATCATCTGGCTTTCTATCTTCTTCCACCTTTATTTTCGAATTAATAGGATTTTTATCCAGCAACTGAGCTGTGTTTTCAGCTAGAACAGATGAAGGCTCTGAATCAGGGGAACTGTGTAGCACTGGTGCTTCCAACCGCCCACTTTCCAGAGTAGTATTTGGACCTTGGGAAGTATCAGAATTCTCAACTTTCGAATTTGTGACTGCTACATTTTCTACTTGAGCATCTTCAGAAACAGTGTTTTTCCATTCTATGATCACAGCTTCCACTTGTACTCCAACACTAGCATGCTTTACCACTTCCAGGGATTCCTTCACCGCAGAACTCTGCACTTTTGTTTGTACTACATCAACTGGGATTTTCTCAGAAGCCAAAACCTGTTTCTCTCTCGTGCGTTTCTGATTTTTCTCTTCCTCCACATCTTTCACTGTTGTCACTTCACCCATAGTGACATCTATAGCAGGTGTCTCCTGTCCCACCTGAGAAGTTTGTACAATAGGGAGACTTCCTTTAGGTAACTGTTCTGCCACTGCTTTCACAATTGTCCCAGGAGGAGCCAACGCAACTTCTTTGTAGGAAAAAAGTTTTCCAGCTGACTGAACACTGATTGGACTTGCCACAGAAGCAGACTTGGAAACTTGATCAATAGAAGCTGGGGTAGCTGGGGCTGACTTTGGGTTTGACAGTCTCTCTGGTCCTCCACTAGCTGATATGCTAGAGTTGTTTGGCTTAAGGTTGAAGCTTGCACTCTTGACATATTTCTTTGAGATAGGAAGAGCAGGTCCAGTAGAAGCAGCAGCCTCATTTGGGCTCGTTTTTGGGGATGTGAAATTATTGGGCTTTCCTCGGTATCTTGATGACTGGGATGCATTTATAAAGTTAGTATTCAATTTTTCGAGGCTTGGCCTCCTCGACACAGTAGATTTGCGACCCATAGGTGAACGGCCTTTAGGAACAGCTTCTTGCCAACCTTCATCAGATGTGTCATCTTCGGCTATATCATCTTTTGTATTGAATATTATTGATTGATCCAGTAGGTTTGAAGCAGATTTCTCATTCCTAGGTTCTGCAAATTGAGGTTCAGACTGGATCTCTTTATCACTTAAATTCTCTGCAACAGGATGATTTGGTAACAATATTTCATCCTTCTGGTACTCATCTGAGCCTACCTCCCAGTTTTGTCCTGGTTTTCCTTTGACCTGCATTGTAAAGATAACTTATCAGGAAACAAAAGAAAAAAAAAAAGAAAAAGAGCAAACATAAGAGACTAAAACCCCAGGCAGGTTAGGAAATTATGACCTTTGCACGAGCTTTCCTTTGGGCCTCCCTTGCTTTCATATCAGAATCTGGTGTTATATAATCCAAAAGGTCTGATACACTGATCAAAGAAAGAAAAATCATATTGTGTGTAAATGTTGATATCGCATGGAATTTAGAGAAAATCCATCAAATTATACCAAATGAATCTTGTACTTGCAACCCTGACCAACTTCTATGGAATTAAGAGACACAAGCTATCAAATTATACCAAACGAATCTTGTACACGAAACCGATTAACTTGTAATATCCATTTAGAGGTATTTGGTTCACAAACAAGAATGACAAGGAGCAAAGGAATGACAACAACGACATGATAAAAAAACCAAGAGGACAAGTTTTTCACAAGTACAAAGTACAAAAACACAAGAACCCGCGAAACAAAATTATGGATTAAGTATGTCCTAATCAGCAATGCATGGACCTCAATACTTAAACCAGTGCGCCAAAGGTGAAAATATTACTTGTAGCATGATTCTGATTTTTTTAAGTTACCTTAAATGACCTTTGCTGGAGATTGAGGCATCTGGCTTTGGAGTACCATTACGTGCAGCTTCTTGCTGCTCCAAAGCCTTGGACTCGAAATACTCAAGCCATGCAGCCGCATCCTAAAATATTCAGTATATAAAAATAAATATGGATCATCACATTATAGTGTAGCTGTGTATGTAAATAAGAAAGGTTCACCAAATTATATGAGATTCAATTAAAAACTATTAAAACTAATATTACCTGTGTGCGTAGATCCTCGGACCCAAGCTTTGCCTGCAGTATCTGTAAGGTAGTTTGTTCATGCTGAACGCTTAGTGTGTAAGCTTCCATCAAAGAAAGTGCGATAGCAATGGCATGATAGCTAGCAGCAGTCTGAAGTAAAGAGAAATATGAGTTAAACACCAATTCGTCATAGCGCAAGTTTATAAATACAAACAAATGTGAGCATGGATACTCATGCGCAAAGTAGAAGCAGAATGGAACAACAATGAATCTCTTGGGTAATGTTTGATCAATTATCGAAGATATCTTGAAGAACTGTGAGAGAGAGAGAGAGAGAGAGAGAGAGAGAGAGAGAGAGAGAGAGAGAGATACAATCCCTCTAATTTCATGCAATTTCATATTTTAGTTTCTCAGATTATTAAGATTGTTCAATGAAGGTTTGAAAGATTGGAGACTTGCCCAAGTTTCTTCTAGTGCAAGCTCCAATCCAATGCTTAACCTACTTTCTTTTTTGGTCAACATGCTTAACCAACTTTAGTTTGGTCAATAAAAGCCTCAAAAATAAAATTTAAATCAGATAACAGCATCGAAGTTGGATAAGCACAGTGTCAAATGTATAGAAGATAGTGACACTGGACAATCTATGAATCAGCAGGGAAAAAACAGTTTCTACTCATTGTTTTCCTTGTTAAATCCATGGTCCAACTCCATTGTTTTCCTACTATCGTGGTCCAACTCCATTGTTTCTGTTCATGCAAACATCACAGAACTACCAACATAATCTCATCTTGTTGAACATGGGAGAGAGAGAGAGAGAGAGACCTGTATATGATCAGCTCCAAGGAGCCTTTGATTGCACTTTAGAGCTTCATGGAGGTACCTAAGAGCGACATGGACATTCCCCAAACCTTCTTCCATCATTGCTACATTAATATAGGTGGCAGCCGTGTTTGGATGAGACGGTCCGCATGTTAGGTGCAAAAGATACAGTGCACGATTGACGTACCTAGAATAAGTTACAAGAAAATAAATCAGCTATACAACTTTAGTCATTGCCTCATTGGGATTTGCAGCATTCCTCAGAGTTGAAGAAAATAGTTTAGTAAATCAGATTCGACTCTATTTTTATGTGACCTATTGACTAATGCTGTCCCCCACTAAACTTTTTTTTTTGTTAACAAGCGGGCCAAAGCCCAAACAAGAAAGAAAAGACCAACACATCACTGCCCCACTCTGGGCCCAACCAAGCTTATCACTCTCCAGATATGTAACCTATTGATTCATGTACCAAATCTCTTTGGGAGAAAGTACTGAAAGAACATTCTCACCACGGGTTTGTATTATTACTTAATATTGCGGTCTAAATTTCAGATATGTAACCCATAACTACAACCAAATATTGCGGTCTAAATTTCCCCCAATTGTTTTCCTATTTCTTTAACAAATTTTTTATTTTTATTAAAGGGAAATTGAAACAGCTGGTCATCAGGTGTTATAACAAGAGTGGAGAGTGTGACTACATAAGTAAAATTATCAAATTAGCATACATAGCATAAACTCAAGGATGTCCATCATGATTTAATCATATAAGAATCGGCATGTCAACTGCAAAAGATAAAAGCATACTTCAGGGCCAACTCTGTATGTTGAAGTCGATAATAGAAAACAGCTAAATCCCCATAACTTTTCATTGTATCAGGATGATCAAGTCCAAGCTCCCTCTCGTTGATATCCAGTGCTTTTTGCTGATAGATGGTCGCCTGGGTATAGTAAACAAGATCAGTATTTTAAAATGACTAGCAAAAATTAAATGTCAAACATAAATTCTATTGACCAATTTTGACTACCAAGTTAATTTAAATGGCATTCAATGATGTAGTATGTAAAACTGACGGTACTACACTGCATAAAATGTTATTGACTCATAATGTACTTGAAATGTTTTAAAATTCAAAATTGAGTTATGTTTTGTCATCCATGAGTTTATTCTAGTAGTCTGCCTTTTCTTGGTGGCACTTCCCAGTTCTTGGTGCAGTGGCCATCAAGAAAAAGAAACTTTTTAACATTTGAAAGCACATTAAAGCACATACCTGGTTAAAATCTCCAGTGTGGTACAACACTACAGCAAGAAGACTATATGCTCCTGCTGTCATTCGATGATAAGGCCCACATACCGATACAAGTTTTGAGAGTGCCTTCAGGAACCGATATTAAAGTTTGGATCGTTTAATGGCTATCGGAAAAATCATGGCATTATTTCAAAAGAAGGTAAGTGGCTCCATACCTTAGTGCCAAAATTAACAGCATCCTCCAGTTTACCCTTATCCAGGGAAGTCTTGGATGATTCCAACAGTGTACGCCCATCAGCAGATGAGCATGCAACATGCTGTACAAAGAAACAACAGATTCATGGAAACTGAAAAAATCCTAAGGGAACTGATGTCCGGTTTTTTAATTTCTAGAGTGAAGGTATATATGAATTTACCTTATACACAGGGACCATGCTTACTATATCAGATTTCCGAAAAGGAGCTACAGTGTCCATATCATAGTCCCTAGGAACAAGCTCAAGTCCAACCTGATGAAGGATGATTGTGTTTTAAAAATTGAAAAGGCAGTGTATTTAGTTTAGAGTAAGACATCAGATAGAGGTAAACTCATATTACCTTGTGGGACAATCCACGAAGAATGGCAAACTTCCTTAGATCCTTAACAGTTTCATGTTTCCATTGCCACCCAAACCTCTTCAAAAGGAATGTTTCCACCCACTTCCATTTTAATGTATCATCATAAGTAATGTCTGCATCCCCATTTTCAGTTGATGGTGTTCCTAGCAATATGTTTAAACATGCTGCTATAGATGCAGCCAAGTCTGCAACATTATCAACTGCTGCTACAACAGCTTGCAGAATGTGTTTGTAGGCTCGCACAACCATCTCATGGATACAGAGTGATTGTACATGAGGGAGCTTATCTGCAAGTTCAACCTAACATAACAAAAGGATAGTAGGAAATTACGAAATATTCCAAAACCAGCTATACCTTTTGCATAGCGTAATATGTCAAAATTATACAAGTAGAATAAGAGTGCCTATGGTGATCCAAATAATATTTAAAACTTAAAATGAAAAAGCAAAAGAAAAAAAAGGTGAAACAGGTAATTACGTTCCATTTGCTAAAGTGAGACAAGTTACACACTATCTGATCTAGGATGAAAATCAGCAATTACATTCCATTTGACTATTACTGTCATCTAATATATCCACCATTTTTATAATCAAAGATTATAAAGGATAATATTATTTTAGGGTCAAATATTTACAAACTATTAAAGTCAAGTAAAACCAATGACATGTAAAAAAACATTGTGAAGAAAGAAATTACCACACGTCCTAGGGAATTCATTTGCAAACCCCTGGTATGCATAAAATCTGTCAATGTCCTTCCATCAACTGGTGAAAGTTCCAGGGAGCCAAAATCTGCCACCTAGTACAATGACAGAAGATACTAAGACCAAAATATCTTAAGCAAAACAAAAGAAAAGTGGGTAGAAGGAGAGGGTGAGAATAACTACAGTTCAGAAACTGACCAGTTTTGGAAGGGCAGTGTCCGCATAATATTTATGTGCCATTTCAATCAACTCATCGGGTAACTGCCAACACGAGCATTGTTTATCAAATATGAAACATGAAGACTACATGATGTCAGGCAACGAAAATTTTAAAATGCATGTACGAAAGATGGCTCTCTGTACTCAGAAACTTAATATGTGATGATATGACCTAGCTACCTGAGTCCAAACAATTACATAAGTCAAATTTGAGAGTCAATCAGGGAAAGTAGCTGGTAAACCTGAAGGTGAAGGCCAGTATCTGATTCCTTGAGGCGCAAATATGATGCATCAGGAAGCAGCTTTCTCCAAAGAATTTCCTTTTCTGCATCTCTCTTTTCTAATTGCTCCTGACTAGTGATGTCAATTTTGTTGGTCCCAATCACTTCCTTTCCCTGTTCAGTTTTGCTGCTTCTGACATCCATTTTCTTCTTTATTTCCTTAAGTAGTCCACCTTGCTTTCCAAGACCCTTAACAGCTGGCTCAGTCTTAGCTTCTTCAGCTTTCTTAGACTCAGTTTTCCCAGAACCCTGATTTTGCAAATGTTGCACCCAACATGCTCCTAGCTCCCATCTGATAGACTTTGTATGATCAGTGGGTCCTCCCTGCAACCTTAACAAACTTTCTTCGAGCACTTTCTTTACTAAAGACCTAGTAGAACGCAAATTTTCAAAATCTGTACTCTGGGTTCGTGGAACCGTATTTGATGACTGAGGCGGGGATGACTGTTGCAATAGCAGTCTCAGGCTGCAATTAAAATTTTGAAGGAAAGAAATCTGTTAGTATCTTGTGGTTCAGTTGTGCACAAAGAAATGTTGGCCCAGATAGTAACATCTTAAAAGTCTGGCAATAACTTATCAAAAGACATTCCCCCATCCCCCTCAAAAAGAAAATTTCAAAATCAAAATATAAGACATTACCTATTAACATTCAATGCATTGGCACCTCCTTCAGGCTGGTCCTCGATTTCAATGTCCTTAGGAACATGGTTCCCCTCCCAATTCACCTCATTTGAAACCTTCACAACAGCCGTAAACCCAAAATGTCTAACAACTACAACACCTAGAGTAGCAGTATCCTACAAAACCAAAAGTTGTTTTCATATGTTAATTATTCCTGCGTCAACAAATTATAGGACCATAAAGCAACTAGGAATATACTCACATGAACGGTTGCACTCTCGTCAGCTGTTATGCCTTTGAGTAGGTTTCTCTGAGTAACTTCTTCTTGCGACAATCCAAGAACTTGGCTGCCATCATTTTTGCAGTCCACCTTTATACTTGCATCAGGCATATCTCTAGTCACCTTAATGATTAAATCTCCAACTCTTTCCTCATGAAGAATAGAATGAGTGGGATCGTTTAAGGAGCATTGATTACTCTCAACTAGACGCTTAACTGCTGCTACAGCTTTAAGAACTGAGACGTCGACAAATAAACTGTGAAGCAAAAAGGCCTTTCGGTCTCGAATTTGCCTCTCTTCTGCCGTTGAGCAAGGCATTGCTTTCAGAATGGCAAACTCTTTTGCCCATGGCCTGTAATCATGTTTACCATCTCTTCCCTGGCCACCCCCATTTCCTCCCCAGTTTTCATCTTCCAGAGGAAGTGGGGGGAAAACAGATGGGTTATCAGCAACAACTGGAGGGACAACCCATGTATTTGCCCGAAAACCATAAGGAAGGTTTCCAAACTGAAATCAATTATAAAATAAATGGTTTGGTAAAATTGTCTAGTCTGATTCATATTTAAGTTTGACTATATGTATGTGTGTATATATATTGTGAAAATTAACACCTACTTTATTGTGCTCAGTGAAAGCCTTCATAACAGCATTGTATGCCTGCATCCAGAAAGCAAGCAAGTTTTAATAACAGAAGCAAAAAACCAGAAAAAGGGCAAAGAAGAAAACAAATTGTTTGGAACTTACAGCATCAAATGGCCTGCTAGTCTGCTGAAGAAGAGCAACCAAAGAGTGAGTGATAAGACCACGCTTTCCAGCAGGGTAAAACCCTTTTCTGGAAGCAACGATTGTCGTCGGCTTCCCACTACAAACCCGAACCTGCACAAACACACACCATTTACATCAATGTAAGCAACAATTGAATTTATATACATTTATAAATAATCAATATTTTTGGCTCACGCACATCAATTTGAAACAAGTCGTCTTCTTTCTTATCCTCCAGGAACGGACGAGTAGATCTTCTAATGTCTGCAACACCACCCCAGTTGAATCCATCATCAATACACAAGCACCAAATTCAATGTAGAAACTACAGAGAGAGAGAATGTACAGTGGAGCGGAGGCGTGAGGTGGGACAAGGAGAAGAAGTCGTAGAACTGGCCGAGCTTCGGAGGAGGATACATGGACACGGTTGATACAGCCGGGTCAGCTCCGACGATCGGAACCGGACCCGAAACTTTGGTCTTCGGATCGGCATTGGGCTCGTCGACGTTTGGGGGCTGCGGTGCCTCGCTCTCTTCTAAACCGGATTCTTTGGAGTTAGACCGGCCGGAGCCGGGGGTTTTGGGTGAAGAAGCGTATGAGGTGCCAAACAACGTTGTGCAGGCGACGATGTCCACCAGTCGCCGGATGTGCACCACGGCTTGCTCTTCCGTGTAGTCATCTGCCGGTACCCGGTGCCAGCAAATTAACAAAATTAAAAATTAATGAAAAAAGAAGGGAAAAAGTTACTTTGGTCCCTATAGTTTGCTGGTTTTTCCACTTTAGTCCCTTTAGTTTTAATTTTATCAATTTAACCCTATAGTTTGATTCTATAACAATTCAAAGATACATCCAAATTTCCATCCAAAATACCCCTCCATGTAAGAGACATGTGTTTATTCCGTCAAGAAATTTGATGGAAATTTGGATGTGTCTTTAAATTGCAATACAATCAAATTGTAGGAGTCAAATTACTAAAATTAAAATCACATGAACGAAAGTGAAAATTTCATCAAACTACGAAAAGTGACATTTTGCCCCAAAAAAAAGGCAAAAAGTCAATTTTGTGCCTATAGTTTGCTAGACTTTTCACTTTTGTCCATGTCGTTTTTTTTATTTTTATAAATTGATATTCTATTTCAATATAATCTAAACTACGAAAAGGAGGATTCGAACTCGAGTGCAAAGTGCGGAGCACATTCATTATAGCTAATTTGGCTAATCACATATATGCATCCTTGTCATTTTAATTTTGGCAAATTAACCACACAGTTTGATGCTCTTGTAATTCAAGAATACGTCCAAATTTCCATCCAATTTTGCAATTAAATATGTACGCGCCGCTTACATGAATGGATTATTTTGGACCGAATTGGAAGTAGCTTGACGGAACTTGTAGCTTGTCCTTAAATTACAAGAGATTTAAAATCACACAGATAAAATTAACAAAATTAAAAGTACGGAATCAAAATAATAAAATATGCAAACTATATAGACTAAAAGTGAAAAGTGTGATACGGTATAGTGAGTGTAGGGTTAGGAGAATTGGGTGCAGTTACATCGGGACCATTTACCTTCGACGATGGTGAGGTGGCAGGGTTTGAGCGAGAGGATGTCCACGGAATCTTTGAGTCTGGGTCCCCGCACCTGATTAGGATCCCATCAAAATCAAATGTCAGTTGAAGAAACGAGGACCACATGATGCAGAGATGGTTTTAGTTAGGTACTACTATGAACAAAATACATGAGAGGCATGAATGAGGTGGGCTGGTATTACATGATGATGCTGCTGCTATGCTCCTCCTAAAATCTCACCAATCACAAATCACAATCAATGAAAATGAAGAAAATGGTGAATCGGGGTGGGGCCCAGTGGCGCCCAGGGTTACCTCGTGTGATAAGGAGAAGTTGGTCAAATGACATGTCTCTACGTTCACTGCCAGCAGCTTTCTCACATCTAGGATCCTGTCCGTAGAGATACCCTATATAGCAAGAGAAGGTCCCATTCACCATTACCATTACTATTATTAAATTAAGAGCTAATTTCCAAAGCAACGTGAATCTGAATTGCGCATTCTAATTAATAAATCAAATTCACAGTCTCATAACATAAACATATACGAAATAATATATTTGATTTATCATCAAATTGGTTATTGTGATTAAAATAAAATAAAAACTTCAAATTTTGAGAGTGATGTTTTCTAATTTCCAAACTCGAGTGTTAATCTTAAATGCACATTTTGATCATACAATGATTCATATTCAGTCTCATTAGATTTTTATTTATTTATTCAAGCGATATTAAGGAAGAGAGGAATCAAAACTAAAATCTCGGGTTCTACAAACCCCTTGCATCTCGTTATCTCATTAGATAATATTTGTCATTAGCTCGATTGCTAGAGTAACAAATAAATAAATAAATTTACAAGCAAGTTGATGCATTATATTAGATGAGTATTGCGGGTATATATGATTATATTAATAGCAACCACAATGTCGTTGCTACTTATGCAATTATCTCTTGATTCATTTTGATCCGAATCAGATATATGGAAGATGGAAAATGAAATTCATTGCTACTACTCATCTCTTTGAGAGAGAGAGAGAGAGAGAAATGTTAGATAATTTTGGAATTGTACCATGCATGTATGTAAAAAACAACCGCATACGATGAGATTATATGCAAAAACTGAGTTTTTTTTCTTTCTGAAAAAACCAAATTCATTCATACCTTGAGGGTGACTTGCGAGTCCTCTGGTGTTTCAATGCTAATCTCGATTACAGTAGGCAAAACTGCAATTAGTAATGGGAGTTAAATATTTAATTAACACAAACAGAAAATTAAGAAATTAATCAATATATGAAATTGTAATGTCCATGGCCATCTAATTTCAGCTGAGTTTTACACCAGAGATAATTAAAGACAGGAGGTGATAATGTTACACCAAAAACAAACAAGCAATCAAAACAAGTTACACACAGGAGAGAGATAACATAAAGAAGAAGAAGAAGAAGAAGAAGAAAAAAAACCTTTCTCTTCCTTTTTCTTCTTGTCCCCCTTGGCTTTATGTGGCTTCGCCTTCCCAGTCTTGGGAGCCATTGTGCACCAAAACTATCAGGCTGCTTTCAAAGGCTCTTTTTAATCTCAACGATAATAACTATGACTTCAAAATTGAATTTATCGAATGAAAACTTCACAAAATCTCCGTCCTCCACCACCACCACTCAACTCAATTACTTAAACACTAACAGGTAGGGTAACCTGAAATATATATATATATTTAGCTCCAGCATCATCAGCTGAAATTCAAGCTAAGAACCAACTTGCAAAGGTAATATTAAATAACAAAATATGAAATAGACCCAGAAGAAGTTAATGCTTCATTGAGGAGAATAATAAGTAATCTGCCAAGCAGAGAAATTGAAATGTCAATAGCTATAGCTGCAGTTGGAGCTTAATTATATGTTCTTCCCATCTTTGTTTTTTTTTTGGGTTGAAAAAGAAATGAAGGGTTGCTGGAAAATTAGAGAGTGTGGGATTTGAAGGGTTGCTAAGAAGGTGCCTTCACATGGCGGAATGGGAGGGAATTGAGGTTGAAGAAGTGAAGTGGGATATTTCCTAGCATAAGTGATATAGAGCTGGGGACAGATGAGAAGGGTTAAGATTATGAGAGAGATAGAGAGAGAGAGTGGAGATATAAATGACAAAGAGAGAGATAGAGAGAGGAGGGAGAGAGGGAGAGGTGGATAGGATAAGGTAAGCCAAGTAGTGCCTTATACACACGTACACACACACAGAGAATGTAAGGCTAGCGATTTCGGGCCTCTCATCTATCTCCTCCTCTAACCCATTTACACCTCATCACCTCTCTTTGTTTCTCTCTCTGTCCATCTTAGGGGTGGGCACGGTATGGTACGGTACGGTATTGAGCTCGTACCGATACCGATACCGGAAATTAAAACCGATATGGTACGGTATGAAATTATCGTTTGCCAAAGTTGGTACCGTACCATACCGTACCAAATCGGTATCGGAATGGTACGGTACCATTTCGGTATCAAAATGACACAACTAAAAAATGAACAAATTCAATATTCAACATATTCATTCACCAAAATAAGTGATGCCTAAGTTATAGATTCAAAGATTCAACAAATTCAATATCCAAATCCTAATCACCCAATAACAAAACTTAGTCAATTTTTAACAAAGCTGAGAATGGAAGCTATTAAAATAGTAACAAAGCAAACGTTGCATGCTTGGTTTATTTTTACATAAAGATTCTTATTCTTGTCTTGATGAGAACAAGTTCTCTCTAGTTTTCATAATACTTTAAAAATAAAAAATAAAAACAATTTCAAAAATGAAGTGTGAGATCCCACATCGGCAAACGGAGAGGGGGTGATGTGTCTTATATGTACATGCCCATCTCCAAATAGCACGAGGCTTTTTAGGAGCTCACTGGCTTCGGAGTTGTGGGAACTCCGAAGTTAAGCGAGTTGTGGCTTTGAGCAATCACAGGATGGGTGACCTACTGGGAAGTTGCTCGTGAGTTCCCAGAAACAAAACCGTGAGGGCCCTGGCCCAAAACGGACAATATCGTGCTACGGCAGAGCGATTCTGGGATGTGACATAAAGTTGTAGTGAAGGACCGTACAACAACAACATAACATACACACACAAAATATACTTCAATTCATGTATTCGGTACGGTACGGTATTGACCGGTATCAAATACTTGGTACCGCTACCATACCATACTCCCTTGGTACGGTACGGTATCGTACCGAATATCTCCTCATCCCAAATGAAACGGTATGGCACGATATGGTTATGTACAGTTTCGGTATTTTGGGTTTAGGTGCCCAGCCCTAGTCCATCTTCCCTTGATTTCCTGAAGAAGCAGCAGATTCAAAGGCCTAACTTTTCCTAGATTGGACCCTATTGGATTAAAATTTCTAACTAATCATTGTTTACCATCTGTTACTATGGATACGAGCAAGTCAGAAGTAAATGGATTTTACTGTCAAGCTATCTTCTATGTTTGGATGAGGAAATTTAAAAGTACTAAATAAGAAATTCATAAATGATGGAAATTTAAAAGTACTAAATAAGAAATTCATAAATGATGGAAATTGGTGTTCTATAATTTGTAAAGTTTTTTATTTGGCTAATGGGTTTAAACACGGAATTTAACGTTTATTTTCTTGTCATAGTGGTGGTGCCATCATATGTGAAATTTGTGGTGGGGTTGCTAATAGTAGGGTGGTGGCGACGTGGGGTTGTCGGTTATAGTACGGATAGTAGTAGGGTGGGGGAGGAAATGGTGGTGGTGATGCCCATGGACAAATGGTGGTAGTATAGGTGGTGGTGGCGACATGGTAGCTATGGCGGTGATGATGTTGATGGCCACAGAAAAGTGGTGATAATAGAGGTGGTGGTGGTGAAGAAGTGGTGGAGGCGGTGACGGTGGCGATGGCCCATATCAAGATGATGGTGAGGGTGGTAATGGCGGTGATGTGGTGATGGTGATAGTGGTGGTGGAGGTGGTGGGGGTGGGGAAGATAACCATGGTAAGGTGGTAGTGTTGGTGGCGGTGATGGTAGTGTAGATGGTGGCAGCGGCGGGGATGATGGTGGTGTCATTTCCAGGGCAATGTGGTGGTAGTAGAAGTGGTGGTGGTGTCATCATACATGGTTGTTTTTCTTTTTAAAAATTCTCTCTTTTAGGATTTAAAAATTACAACTATTTAGATAGAATTTAAAGCTTCAATTTATGACTTCCAAATTCTCTCTAAAGATGTTCCATTCACGAGACCTTTCCATTATGATGTATCTCCTCCTAAATTATTCATAGTCATAGGATCACCAATTGGACAATGGTGATCCACAAAAACTAGCATACGTTGTGTCTACTCAATTGGGAGGATGACTAGTCTCAAGTCATTCATATAGAGACACTGAGACAAGTATATAGGTGCTCAATAGAGATAGAGTTCACTAAACACAATCGACTAAGAATTCTTGTATGGTAGTTTTATTCACAAGTGTCAAATAAGTAATTCTAAGTTGCGATAATGCAAATTAGTCCTCAGACCTGAGATATCACAGTTGTCTTAAGGACGAGTCGTTTATCTTTGAGAATACTATACGGTCGTATTGAAAGATATGGCTCAAAGGTGATCATCGAAATATTCGATAAGCTCACAGAGGCATGTAAATGTACAACAATGAATCTTTACTCTCAATAAAGAGATAGAATACTCTAGAGATATGATTCGTGAAATCTTTGGCCAAAGTAACGGATAGATTTAAGTCTACTAAAACCACCTTGCCATGACTATCACCAACATCTTCCCCGCCACCATCACCTTGCTAATAGCAGTTCCACCAACAGCATCACACATTTATAGACTGATGCTTAAAGAAATAAATATTAAGCTGCATGTTTAAATCCATCATGTTTTTAGATTTGCCCAATAAAAAAAAACCTAACAAATTGTAGAAGATTGAATTTCATCATTTTGGAATACCTTGTTATTTTGTAAATTTCCTCATCCAAAGTAGGGTAAAATTTGTTCTCAAAATTTCCCAACAACTTCACTAGCATCTTGCCATGCGTTAATATCAACCAAATAATATTACAAAAGAATGAAATACTTTGCAATTCAGACCTCATTTCATCATATCACATTCAATATACAATAAAAATAGCCCAACTCAAGATTCAATCTTCATGTTCTTTGAAAAAAGAAATTATGAGAAAAACACACAAGGGAACAACTAGAAAGGCAGCAACCTTTAGCAAGTCCTCACTCTCTTTTGAGATCACTCCAATCCTTGACCAGTCTCCACTGTACCTGAAAATTCATTATTTTTCCACATTACACAGATCAAAATCAAATGGCAACAGAAAGAGAAGTGAGCAAAAAAAAAAGAAAAAAAGAAAAGAAGCTTACCCTGCATCAATGAACCCTAATCCCAACACTGCAACCACAGACCTAGCAACAATTGGGTTTGAAATTTTGACCCTCAATGGGAAGATGAATTGTTCCTGGGTTGAAGGGTCTTCAGGCAAATCTCTCCTCTTAGCTGATATGGTTCCAAATTCTCTGCCATTTTTCTTCACAAACAGATGAGGGGAGAGCTTGTTAAAGATAAGGCTCTTTTCTGAGGCAAACATTTCCCCCCCCATCTTTCTCTTGCATTTCTTCTCCATATGTCCTTTGAGTCTTTGACCATCACGAGGGCAAATTAGTCAATGCACACTATTACTACAATTACCCGAGCAAATTCCCATTTTTTACTAACGTATCCCCCACCTTCCCCAAAACCTCTTCCTCAAAGTTTTGATTGAAAAAAAAAGCCAGCAAGCCAGTGAGAGAGCAGAACACTGTGAAACCCTAAACCGTAAACAATGGCGATCACGGCACTCGCCGAGCCTCCCCAAATCCACAGACTCCGACAATCCAAGTACATAGACTCTGTCCGCTGGTTGCCTCCTCTCTCAGCCTTAGACCGCTTGGCCGTCATTGCAGTTTTCGACTCAGATTCCGACTCGGCCGCCATAGAAACCCACTCTTTTGCTCCAGACCCAGAAAATCTAACTCAACAATCTCAATGGTTCTCGCCCTCACGAATTTCCTCCCTCAAAACCTCTCAATCCCACCACAAACCCCTAGTGGCCGCCGCAACATTGGCGGGCTCCATTCACATCTTGTTTGGGGATTCGATGGACCCGGCATCTCTCGAATCGGAGCTTTCGATGCCCGAAAAGGCATTGCATGAGGGACCCATTTCTTGTGTGGATATAATGGATGGTGGGGTGGAGTGTGTGAGTGTAGGGGAAGATGGGAGGGTGAATTTGGTCTCTGTTGGGGAGTCTGAGTTGAGCTACCAACGGATTTTCGATAGCAGCGGGTTGGTTTCGTTTACAACTGCGAAATGGGCCTCCCCGAGTGAGTTTGCCACTGGAGGATATGGATTTAGTCTCCAGTGGTGGGATCAGAGAAAGCCTGGTGCGGCGGTGTCTCAGTTTAAGGGTAGCTGGTGAGCATTTTTATGAATTTGTTTTGCTTTTCAAATTTGAATTTTTTCTTCAATTTATGATGAACTTTCATTGATCTTTGTCTCATTTGCTACAATGATTATGCTATATTGCAATTTCTTTGCTATAAACTGAGTTATAACTGATCTCTATCTTGTTTAAGAATTTACTGTTGCTTAATGAAATCAGTTAATAGCTCAGAGAAATTCTTTGGTGGATGTAATATAGTTTGATTTTGAATTTATTAGTTAAAGGACTTCTTCAGAATGATTCATTTTCATTTATGATCTGGAACTGTATGCAATTTAATAAAACTCTAATAAAAGATGTAAACGACTAACGTTAGCTTAGAAATGTAGGAAGTTAGAGGCTCAAGAAGTGTGCCTTCTTAGGGCATGAACATGCTTCTCGTGAAGCTGGAATTTGTATTTGGATACATAACTGGATAAATATGTGCTTAAATGCATTACATGCCTAGCTCATATTAGGTATATATAAATTTTGAAAACTATTGACACGATACATCCATAAGGAAATATATTACTTTTAGGAAGGTGTAGAGACAGGATGTTTTCCAACGAAATGCTATTGATTTTAGGAGGACGGGCAGACCCACACATTATCTACTAAAACGTTGATTGGTTAGAGTCTAATCCGTGAGATGTTAGTGATCTTGTAGGCAAAGGTAGGAGGGGTGAGGCCCCGTGTGGGGGCAGAGGCAATAACATCCGAGCAATGAATTGCAGAGATATGTGGGTATCCTGAGTTTAAGTCTAACATATATTTCATTTGTGTTAGAGTCTGATTCGTGCTTTTCGTTTGCAGGCATTGCACAATCAGAAACTTTTCAATGACCTTGTGCTTATCATTTGTCTCTTTCCATTTGTTTGCTTTTTTTTTCATTACTGCTTAAACTTTAAAAGAATTTCCACAGCATATTGGTGATTTCATCTTCAGAGCTTTTGGTGGAAATGTTGCAGGTCTCAAAGAACAACTCCTGGGATTGTACATTCCATTGATATTCATCCTTCACGAAAGCACACTTGTCTGGTAATGCTGATATGTAAAAAATTCCATACTTTGATTTGCATTTAACTGGTGATCTTTGCAACTCACCTATTTGTTATGTGTGTCGTTTTGAAATTGATAAAAGAGATAAGAGCGTCAGTTTTATTGTTAAGTTCCATTTTCTTTTCTTTTCTTTCAATTTGTGAAATATTTGAATTTAGCTTTACCTTGAATCATGAGTTTGGTTTTTCCTGTCGTCTTAGTCCTCTCTCCCTTCCTCAGTCTTCTTTTTTTGTTTTGTTTTGTTTTGTTTCTTATGCATTTCTCACCATCTTAAAAGTCCTTGCCAAGTAGCCTGTTTCGACTTTTTAAGGATTGTATTGACATATTATTCCATTATGCATGTTGTAAGCTGCGGGAGATGCAGTAATGCTAATGCGAAGTAAATAAAAAATATATTGCCCCTTTGACTTTTAAGCATATATGAGTTAGATTTCTCACTTGATTGATCAGATTTTAGTTTTCTTGAAGCTTATGTTGTCACAGACCCAAAAAGAAGAATCTGATGTTGTCCTTACAATTTTCTGGTACTTATAGGCAGGAGGCTCCTTAGGTACTGTCTTTGCCTGGGATCTTAGGTGGCCACAACAACCAATTCTTCTTTCTGGGGTTGGGGCAGGTGAAGCAACCCATTCACCATGCGAAAGTGAGGTTTGGGAGGTTCACTTTGACCACTATGCAAAGTCTTCAAATGTGGGAAATGTCTCTTCACGTATCTTACCTACTATGATCTGTTCAGAAGACGGTATCCTTGCTGTTGTTGAACAGGGTAAGATCCTTTCTGCTAATTCTTCAATGGCCAACTGTCATGGTTGGTAGCCTGTTTCTTTTGCTAATTGGCTGAGCATATGTAAAACAAAATATCCCTGAAACTTGAATGTTTTATTGAGAATCTCAAATTGTCCAAATCTGTTTAGGTGAAGAACCCATTGAGCTCTTAGCTGAACCTTGTGCAATCAACAGCTTTGACATAGACCGGCAATATCCTTCTGTAAGTAGAAATTCTACCAATTTGTAGTTTGTGCTCTGTGAAAGTCAAAATGAAATGTTTTTTTTATTTCTGTGACTTTTTAATGTGTTTAATCTTATAAAAGTATGCCTGAAGAAGCGTAAAGTCGTGTTGTTTAACAGTCCCTCATTTTGTTGCACAGGATGTGATATGTAGTTTGGAGTGGGAATCCATAGCCATCTTGACAAGGTCATGATAATTCATAGCCATCTTGTTCAGAGCTCAATTTCGAATCGAAACTCACCTATTTCCTGAAGCTGTTAATTGAGAAATAGATCGGCGCCAAACCACTTGGTGCTGAAGTTGTAATTCATGCCCGAAAATGATGTACGGACCCATTTCCTGATAAGGTTTGATGCTTTAACATGCATGAACCAGATTGTAGGACTAAGGGCTACAAAATTATTCCAAGCAGCATCTGTTGTAAAACATCGAGCATTGAACTGCGTACGCAAATGATAAAACAGGGGCTGCCAACAATTAAATCATCCGTTCACATTGATTAAAGTATTTTCTATCATTCACCAAGAAAAGAAAGGTGTTATTTCACCATTTTAAACAAATGGTTGCGGATGCTTTAGTAAATTTAGGTCACCATGTTGTTAATCCTTGTATTTGATTATGTAATTTATTTTTGTAAGTTGTTTTCAAAATTATGTTATATTCGGAATCTGGGATTCCCAAGTGCATCCGAGTTCGATTAACGTAAGAGACAATCTTGAGGCAACCTAATATAATACTCCCCCTACCCCTCCTTAGCGAATGACGGAAAAAAAAAAAAAAAACTTGCTGTATAAGAGCATTTAGAAAGTTCTTTGAATATGCTGTTAAGACTTCATTCTCTGTCTTGACGACCATTAAGTTTTTCAACCTTCCTTCAATTGACTATAGCATTTTGATCCATATTTCAATACCATACAATAATTTCTGCGATACTTGAGTCTAATTCCAAACTTTTCTACAAATTGGGCTTGGGCTCCTAACTGTTTCTGGGCCGAACAATTATGTGCTGTGTTCGCATCACCCTCTACGGACACACGCCTTCCTCGCCTGTAATTGTAAACAACGCAAAAGGATATGAGGACTCCAATTAAGCGCTCAAACTTTATCCACAACTTGTTCTGAGTGAGTGAGTTTTCAGCGGAAGAAGAAGAGAAACTAACAATGGCCTGTGCAGTCATGGCCACGGCGGTTCCGTTTGGTCTGAGATATTCCCCATCATGCTCTTTCATGGCTCAGCTCTCTCGCGGCTCAGTTCAACTCGCTCAATTCAATAGGCCCAACTCGTTGAGACTCAGTTTCTCGCATAGCATTTCTGGGTTGGCCTCGCTTCTTCCTCACAGGCTCTGCACTATTGCTTCAAGCCCTCTTAGGCCTCGCTCTCTCACCATCGTCTCTGCTAAAGGCTACAAAATGAAGACCCACAAGGTATTTCGTCATGGGTTTTGGTTATTTCCGTTTGCTTACTGAGAAAATTTTGGAAAAGAAACAATGGGAAAGAGTATGTTGTAATGTTCCAAATTGGTCATACAAGGAATAGTTTTGAATTTTAATTTGTTTGAGATGTAATTGGAATATGATAGTTTGATATTTTCATTGAGTTGCACTTATGAAAGACAAATATAAATCATAATCAAGTAACAAAATTACAGTGCAATGAACACTGATGGAGGTTGGTAGAGTTGATTAAGGCTTGATGGAGTTGACCAAGATGATGGAGTGATGGAAATTAAAATCGTGTACTATAAGTTGACAAAATAAAATCCTAAGTGAAAGCTTGAGCTTTGTGAAAAAAAACAAGCTTGAAGTTTGAATTTCCAATCAAATCCAATTCTAGACCATTGAACACACTTTACAGTTTTAATCTTTTTCATTTATTTACTGTTATTTAATTTTTAGCCTTCGAATAAGCTCCTCTTGGTTTTATCATCCAACTATATGCTGAATAAGTGTTGATAGGCTTCGGCGAAGCGGTTCAGGGTGACAGGTAGAGGGAAAATAGTTCGGAGGAGAGCTGGAAAGCAACATTTACTTGTAAAGAAGAATGCCAAGAGGAGAACTCGACTATCCAAAATGGTGCATTTCTTAAACCTTATCAACGAGTTGTAGTAACTATGAACTTTTCCTGCCCAAAAAAAGGCATTCTAATTAGTGAATTGGAAGCAATATTAGAGAATCAAAGATGTCCATTCAGTATTTCCTTCTGTTTTCAAACTACTATATTTAAGTTATAGGATGATTCTGTTTAAAACATGCAGACTGTGAGTTACAGTTTAGGAATGTATGGTTGGATACAATTGTTTTAGGGGCAGATCTACAAGCAGGGTGGATGCACTTGTTTTTTTATTTGGATTTTATAATGGGAAGAGGTTGGAATCTAATGATATTGATATTGCCATGAGTGCATTGTGAAGAATATTTGTCCTTCCTTACGTGCTGTTTTGAATAATAAGAAGGCTTTTAAGGGCTCATACTGAACCCAAACACTTGCTTCTTACTTTTAAAACCTGAGGTTCAAGTGAAACTTGAGCAAAAATTGGCTTCTTCTCACTTCTCAGCACCTTGTTCTTGAAGTCCTGTCTGTAGTCTCTTGATACAGTATAGATTAATTGAATTTGTGCGGTGTCTTTTTTCTCAAATATATCATTTTGCTTGGACACTATAAACTAGATAAATTCCTCAAATATAGCGTGAAAAAGGTGGTGGATAGTTTTCAATGGATTTATGATACGTTTTTGTTCTAGAGAAACAATTGATTGCGTCCTCATCCACTGTCCATTTGAGTTTGCTATCTCGTTTGTCAGTTGCTTCAGCTACACATAGCAATTATCATTATTCATTGCGCTTTGTTTTTTATTTGGCCTGTTATAATTCTCAATCCCAGAAGGCAATAAATTACCCTTTTTGTCAATAGTTTTACTATTTGGAAAGAGAGAACTGTTTAAAATCTGTGAAGGAGAACCCATACAGCACATCTGTTACCCAGCTCTCAGCTCACATCTCAAGCCAAGACTTCGCCGGTTACTTTATGCATAGATATTGATATATTATTATTCATCTCTCAGATTTAGTATTGCTCCTTGGTTTCTTATGTTACTTCGGGCTTTTGTTATGTGCAGCATGCGGTGAGTCGAAGTGACTATAACAATGTGATTGGAGCCTTGCCATATCTGAAAGTAAATAGAAAGGCAGAGTAGAGGTGATCTTTAAACGTGAAGGCAGAAGGCGTTTCTGACATGCACACCTGTATTTCTCACATCTTTGTGAAAGAAAGTGCTTGATTAATTTCAATGATTTTTTGTTTTTATGTTTTGGTTTCCTAGTCAATTGAGGGTGGTTGGTATTACATTTACCTACACTGGAATTTCTAATGTACGGATATATATATAATGTCAGCACTTATTGTCCATCAGTTTCCTCTTCTGAGAAGATGCTTGAACTTGAGTATGCTAGAAACTGCAGGCAATAACGGTAACATTTTATGATGTATTTCATTTTATTTACTTCAATTTGGAGCAGGCTATTGCACAAGAGCTGCCCTGTCAAATTTCAACTACTTGAGATATACTTGCCAGTTGCTAATAGAATGGTATTGAAACTGATAGCCAGGTATGACCTTGAGTTTGCTTAGCATGATATATTATACAAAAACTCACATAGAGCCTATTTCGAGAGAACTCCAAAACTAGCCACTTGTCATTGTCTAATAGGTTCTTAGTATGTTAAAATTTTATAAGAACCAATTAGAAAATGACAAGTAGCTAGTTTTGGTTTTTTTTTTTTTTCTCTAAAGAGGCCCTATAAGGGGGTTTTTTAAATATATTTTATAATACGTCATGTTAGAATGAGCCGATTTGTGGAAGGGGAGTGCTAGCAACCTTCTCTCCAACCTTCTCTTTTGGACATTCTCCATTATCTCCACGACATGTGTCAATTTCTACACTAAAAACAATGGCATTAATACATTAGACATTGTTTTTAGTGTAGAAATTGACACATGTTGTGAAGATAATGGAGAAGGTCCAAAAGAGAAGGTTAGAGAGAACGTTGCTAGCATTTCTTTTTCTGGAAAGCCCTATTGTTTTCTCGAGGGGTTGATGTGAAATATTACCCTGGATCGAAATTAGGTCGATTAGTCAATAAGTAAGTTGATATGTCAGTCTAATCAATATTGAGAGTAGCAAGTTGCAACAAGATGAGTAGGATATGCATTCCATAATGTCTTGATATCATTGTACCCAACAAAACATACTAATCATGTCGAAAGGACGGGGAAGATGTCTTTGATTTGGGATAATAAAGACAAGAAGTTTTGTCCAAGAAGTCCTTGATTACAATTTTTAGTGAAAATGATTTATAAATGCAATACCTATATTCCAATTGACGGAGAAACTTTCTCTATCTTGTATTTGCGTAAATCCCGTCCTCCAATCGCTTGTAAAAAAAAATATCTTTAATCATTGGACTATCCGTCTAGATTGATTATAGAAGAACTTTACCCACTTGAAAGAATCCAATTAATCCAAAGAACTTTACCCACTGGAAATTTGTCTAATTACATTGAATTGGGAAGTCAATTAATCCAAAGATCTACTAAGCTTTTGACAATCACATGAAAGAATTTTCCATGAGACAAAAGATGTTGTACATTTGTATTTCATTTCATGCAGTTTTTTCCTCAGTGTTCATAGAATTGGGCAATTTCAATTATTGAAATTGAATTGAGTGACAAAAGAAGAAAATTGTAAACGGTCATAATGAGTAACTAATTGGTTAAGAAATTAAACTTTTTCTAAGATATCAAGTGAAAGATTTAGTCAATGGGATCTAACTTAGTAAAAAATGACATTGATTTACAAACCAGTTATTTTAGATTCGAACTCGTATAACACATTAATAATGTGTGCGTGAGAAACTACTCCCCCGTTCTCCTTTAAACTATGGCTTACAAATTGTTGAAAAGATTGATAAATTGTTAACAATTTGTTATTTGTTGACAAAAAAAAATTTGTTATTTTAATCGACACGTGACAAACTTGTGACAAGGTGGTTATGTTACACCATGAGGAGTAAATGAGCAAAAATGAAAAATTTCATATTCGTAATCCATTTGAATAGTCTACGTGTCGGCTACAAGAAACATGCGCGTGACAAGCTAGAGCGGGATCTGGCGCCACGTTTCGGATACAAACAACCAACGCCGTCATTTAAAGTTGAGTGGGCCCCGCACTATATCCATTAATTTCATACGTGTCTGCCAGCGCACGCATGCACAACATCAACCCAAATTACAAATATACCCATACTCCTAGACCCAGATATGCAAATGTTTCGAGGGTAATTCAGTAACTACATTGCGCCGAGCCTAATTACACCACGTGGGAATCGCCGTCGAAGACCTGCCTCCTCCTCAGCGTTAAGAGCTTGAGACTCTCCAAAATTCTGATTTCTTGCTTAGGGTTTTCAGAAATCAATCTTCCGATTTCTTCAGATCAAAGACCGCCTAATTTTCTAGCGAGTTTATTTATTTTATTTCATTCCCCTTATTTTCTTTTGGGAATTTGAATTTTTCCGCTGATTTTTTTTTTTTGGGTTTTGGGGAAAAGAATTGATGGTGCATATGATGAAATCCGGAGATCTCCAAACGACGCCGTGTACGGAAAAGTTGCCGGTGAAGTTGGAGATGGAGGACGCTTTGGAGGAGGAGCATGGCCCGCTCAATAAGCGTCCCAAACCCTCCCCTGCTTTTCAAGAGGTTCGGTTTCCGGTCCTTTTCTTTCTGTTTCGTTTGGTTGCTGAGAAAATAGCTAGGAAAGAAAAATTACCTAATACTTATTACCTAAACAGCTTATTTTCGTATTAAATCTTTCTTGCTTTTGTCATTTCCTTATGGAATCTGGACCAGCTTGAAATTTTTTCTGTTTTTTGATTTTGCATGTATTTATGTTTGGAGAAATGAGGATTTAATCTTGTTTTTTTCATGTGATTGTCAATAGCTTAGTAGATCTTTGGATTTTGTGTCGTAAATCAAGATTGAAAATGTTTCTGAAGACATACAAATTTGCGGTCTGTTTGGTTTGAGGAGGGGTATAAATTTGTGATCTTGTATGTATTTATTCATTAAGTTAATTAAGATCTCGCTTCCATCACATGGGATATTATTAACATACAAATTTGAGCTCCCTTAGATTAGGTGTGTTCTCTTAACTTTTTGGTGTTGCCTGTTCTGGCACTGGGTTGGAATAATTAGGAATTCCGCGTGTTTTGAACTACAATTATTTTGGAATTTCATTTGTTGAAATGTTTGATTGTTTTACTTGGGTATAACTTTGAATTTGATTATTTTCTGAAATGTTTTCTTACTTTGTTTTGTTGATTGAGCTGCAGAGGAGTGTTGGGGATAATGCATTTGCTGTCCCACCTTCACAATACAATCCACTCGATGAGCCTAGCCCTTTGGGTTTGAGGCTAAGAAAGAGCCCGTCTCTATTGGAGTTAATTCAAATGAAGCTCGCTCAGGGGGGTGCTTCTACAACTGGAACTGTACAAAGTGAAAATGCTAGCTCTGCAGTTAAAAAAGAAAGTAAAGCAACTGCTGCAGTGGGTACTACGGATAAGCTCAAGGCTTCAAATTTTCCAGCTTCACTTTTAAGGATTGGGGGTTGGGAGGTATCTTCACTAGTTTTTAAGTTATTTATATTTTGATATTGTGAGTGAATATGTTTGGTCCAAAAGTTTTTAAAACTACTTTACTTGGTGGCAGTATATATCAAGATATGAGGGAGATTTAGTGGCGAAGTGTTACTTTGCTAAGCATAAGCTTGTTTGGGAAGTTCTCGAAGGTGGTCTCAAGAGTAAAATAGAAATCCAGTGGTCAGATATTATGGCTCTCAAAGCAAATTGTCCGGATGATGGACCTGGTACTTTGACTGTTGTGGTAATGTCTATGTCTTTGCTTTCCTATTTTGTCTTTTTTATGTTTGTATGTATGTTTCTCAACATGATTATGTTGTGTCTACGTTTTCAACCTGGTGACCCCTTCTGTGTTGCAGCTGGCTAGACAACCTCTTTTCTTCAGGGAGACTAACCCTCAGCCTAGAAAGCATACCTTATGGCAGGCAACAGCAGATTTTACTGATGGACAAGCGAGCATTCATAGGTAAAATCTGATTGGTGATTGCCATCCTTACTCTAACATTTCCTTTTAGAAAGAAAGCCTGAATATTAGTTTGACTGATTTTATAGTTAAGCTAAAAGTTTAGTACCCTTTTTCTTTTCTCTTGTCATGCATTTACAATTGTACTTTGTTTCTCCCCTGCTCCTGAAACTTCTTAAAAAATGTATTTTTTTGGGTCTCAGATATGTTCTTTTTTCCGTCAGTGGTCTCAGCGATGTTGGTTATCTCATTTTTGGAGTAATTAGGGAAGACAAAATAAATGATTTCTTGGTGATATTCTTTAGTGTCTAATTGTTGAGTGCCGTTGGCATTCGTTGGCTTTTTGTGTTTCTTTTTACCCTGTTTTTATTCATGTCTCAGGTTTTCCACCTATTATTGACAAATAAACTATGTTTTCCCAAATACTTGTTAAATTGTTAAACTGGGAGATGTTGTAACTGAAAATACTCTATCTTGACATGGATTTTTAAATAATTAAATTGCATGTTTGAGACATGTTGTGAAGAGACATTTGTTTTCAATCTGTTTGAAGCTGCATCAGCCGCATGTTCAGTTGATGCTGTGAGATTTATGCAAAAATTTGGCATTGTGGTTTTATAGGCAACATTTTCTGCAATGTCCGCAAGGACTGTTAAACAAACACTTTGAAAAGCTTATCCAGTGCGACACGCGGCTTTGTTTCTTAAGCCGACAGCCAGAAATTGTATTGGAATCACCATGTTTTGAACCACGGTCTTCTGCTTTTGAAGATCCAGAATCCAAAGACCATGGTTTTGATCCACTGGGAAATGGTAACGGTTCCTCCATCTCTGGGTTCCAAGACGTAGCATCACCATCTGCCAGTCAATCATCTTCTTTGAAGATCGATCAGCAGGATACAGCTTCTATGGCATTGGAACATCAGTCCAGAGAAGCGCCTTCCCCCAGCTCAGGTATAATGAATGAACTTGGCATTAATTTCTAGCAAAATATTGATAAGGATCACCTTTCGTTTTATTAGCTTCTCAATTTAATTGTTCTGCACCTCTTGTACCATGATGTTAAACAGCACCTGAGTTTTTATTTTTGACACTCGGAGATGGAAATCTAGACGTAAGTGGTACAATGGGCAGGCTTATTGGATGTCTTAAATAGTATACACATCGTC
Organism: Prunus padus; assembly: GCA_024362665.1. Classification (NCBI taxonomy): domain Eukaryota; kingdom Viridiplantae; phylum Streptophyta; class Magnoliopsida; order Rosales; family Rosaceae; genus Prunus; species Prunus padus. Next base: position 9,034,923 of record JANFAM010000020.1, read on the forward strand.
CCGTTCTTAATTGACACTTTTAATTTACAAATTGTAGAATTCATAAGTATTAGATTTCCAGATTACCCCTTAAATCTCAAAGGAACTTGTTTGAAGAACGGAAACTCATGAGTAATAAGGCAGGGAGCAACTCTTTTCGTGCTCACTTTCTCATCTATTTACAGGCTATAGTTTTCCATGAAAGTCTGGTTATTTGATTTGTTAGACGTATCATTCAAATGATTGTCCATATATAAATTTTTGATGTCTAGCGTATGCCATTAGAGGCGTCAGCAGTCAAAGTAATTCGCATAGTAGATCCATTGCATGGCTATGAGTGCTACATTTAGCTGCATGGCCGAATGCTTACTGACACCAGTTAATATTGTTGCCAAATTTAAAGAGGTCTTCGGAAAACTTGTTTGTTGAGGACCTGCTTTTTTTGAATGCAGCTTAATATTTTAATGCATCTGACTTTGTTGTTTATATTGTGAAATTCTTAAGTTTGTGCAACTCTACACTTACTTCGTATATTATCTGTCTTGCCTGTAATTCCTGTGGACATTGTGTGAAGGTTAATAGAATCTGTATGATGTGTATAAAAGGACAATAACCAACTCAAACTTAGTTTGATATCTAAATTTGAAATACCAAGACTTGGAAAAAGTTTTTCCTTTCGAGTTGTGAAGTTGTTTTTCATTCAAACATTGCTTTGAAATTTGGTTACAAGCTGATTTGGTTTGTAAACCCTAATTCAAGGATCATTATGTTCTGTTCATTGAGTATGAACTTTTGTTTTATAATATGTTTGTACTTTGAGGGGTATTAGTTTTCTTTTCAGATTTAAGTATGACTAGATGTGGCACTTACTGTTGCCCATTGATCACTGAATCACTGATTGACTTTCTCATATTAGTTATGGATGCTTGTGCAATTGAAGGAAATGGAAGTTCTGAAGCTGTTGATTCCAGGAGTCCCAAAAATTGTGTACAAATGAAAGTGCCTGGGCTTCATCCATCGATGTCGATGAGTGATCTTATGAGTCACATTGGGAACTGTATTTCAGAACAAATGAATTCTGGAAATCCGTCTTCTGCTGACCAACAGTCAGAATACCAGGACATGCTTGAGGACATTGCACAATACCTGCTCAGCGACAATCAATTTACAGCAGCCTCAGATGAGAAATCCCTCATGTCTAGGGTCAATTCTCTTTGTTGCCTTCTGCAGAAGGACCCTGGTTCAGTTCAGAATATGGTTGATGGTGAAAGTAGTGGTGAAGGACAAGATGGTGGAAGTGATGCTCAGCTTAATCATACTCCTGATAATAAATCTGGAGCCAATACAAAGGATCCTGAAGATGATACGAAGGATGCTTCTGGTGGGAAGAAGGCAGGCATGTCAAGGAAAGACTCCTTTGGGGAACTGCTGTTTCATCTGCCTCGCATTGCATCACTTCCCTCGCTTCCCTCACTTCCGAAAGTCTTGTTCAACATTTCAGAAGAAGGTTGCGAGAGCCAAGCCAGATAGATGTCTTAGTTAACATTGCAGAAATCCGCAGCAAGCAAGCTGAATAGAGAACTTTTCTTCTCCCTCCCTCTCTCAACCCTCCCTGTCCTTCGCACATGTACCCGCAGTGAAATATGCTGGATGTTTAATGTTATTTGCTGTCACAAAGCTTTGCATTATATCTTGGTAAGTTTCGGGATTCGGAAATTTATATTGATGAAGAATCCAAAAATCTGCCCAATGTAAAAATCTACCGATTAGGTGTTGTGCGTAGTGTTGTACTTGTTCCCCTCCGTGACCTATAAACAGCGTAAAATATATTTCTGTTAACCAATTAAATGTCAATTAAGGTTTTGGCCGCTTTTGGTGCTTATTCAGTGTATTTTCTTATGATTATCCCGTGCGAACTATGTTAGGTAAAAATTGCCCAAGTAATTTGTATGACCCATCATCTAATATAATTTCACTCTCGTCCCTTACAACATGAGTTTTATTATATTAGGTATGACTCATTTAAGACAATGTGTCCCTTAATTACAATCTCTTATTAAAAAGAGAACACTCTTTGATTTCAAAATGGATAAAATTTCATTTGGGGGATTTGTGTGCGTTTGAGTTTATGGCTGCACCTAGGTTGGACCTTAGGTTGGCTACGTATCCCTTTCGAGGGATACCAAGCCACTCGTAGTTTTTTTGGAGAATTTTATTGGACTTTCAAGGAGTGAATGACCCCCTGAAAGAATTTGTGGTGTGGGAAATATTTATGGAATTTGGATGAATGTAGTAGGACCCAAGGTCTTAAATATCGAAGGTTTCGGAAATATCGGTGGTTCAAAAACACGGAAATATCGATGGAAATATTGGGAAAATATCGATATCGATAAAAATTGGATAAAAATCACGGAAATTGTAAGAAAAATTTGGAAATTTTTATTGAAACTTTAGAGAATGTTTATCTAGTCAATTATCTATTAGTTTATCACAAAAAATTGGAAGGAAATGCATTGCATGATGGATTTAACTGATTTAAATTGATTATATAACGAGCTGACAAACACTGTGGCTGTAGAAAATATGTTGTAATTAATGAAAGAAATTAAACACACCATAATCCTTTATATATAATGATTTACTACAATATTTTACACTTTATACATTTCATTGTAAGATACATGAGTGACTTAGTACCACATAGAGTTCATATGAGGTTCAAAATTTTCACTATCTTCATCATCTCTATGTGTATGACTACAACTAATTAGTTAGATTAGGTGAGTGGTTGAATGGTAGGGTAAGTGGTGTATGTTGAAACGTGAGGAGTAGTTCAATTTTTATTTTGAGAAACAACTTGTGTGACAACATATATAAATATGAGTTTTGATACATAATAATCACAAACTAACCAAGAGCGTGGTGATAAAGTGGGCTGAGAACCAGCAACAGTGTAACATCCTGATCCTAAAAAGGGAATTAAATAAATTAAAATAAGGAAATTAAAATTAAAAAAAAAATGAATGAATAAAATTAAATATAATAAATAAGTTAAGATAAGTAAATGAAATAAAATAAAATAATTAATTAAAGAAATTGTTAAAACCCCCCCAATTAGCACGCGTGTTCTCCCCCACCCCCAAACTGGGTGCCTTTCTTCTACCCCGATACAAAACCCACCTCCTACTCTAAGACCAGGAATAAAAAAATATGAATAAATAAGTTAAGATAAGTAAATGAAATAAAATAATTAATTAAAGAAATTGTTATAAAAAATAAAAAAAAATTTAAAACCCCCCAATCAGCACACGTGTTATTTCCCCTCCCCCCTAGGTGCCTCTCTTCTTCCTCGATACCAAACCCTCCTCCTTCTCTAAGACCAGGCGACGGCACCGTTAAAATTGGTGCCGTCTGGCCAAGCAAGCGTTCCCAAAACACCTCCAAACTCCGTCCCTCATCTCCCTAGACCCATCCCACCGGTTCATGTTGCTCAAAACCACCCCGAAAACCGACTGTAAAACGGGAGAAAATCTTACCGGCGATATTTCGGCGATATTCCGACAATATTTCTTCGATATTTTCGATAAAATTATGAAATAAAACGGAACCCTCATGATTATATCGAGGCTTCAAAATAATCGAAATTTCGCCGAAATTTCAGCGATATTTTCGAAATTTCAGTCTATGGTTGGACCAAAGATTCAATTTGTTTTTGTGCTTTTGCGGTTGTATCTAGATTGCCTATGTACCCTTGGCAGGCAATGGCAGAGCCACTCCAAGACCTGGAGTGGCCCTGGCCCCCCCAAATTTTTATCCATTCTATATTATATTATATATAATATGTAGAATTTGTAATAAACAACTTATAAATTAAGTTAAAATTTCCTCTTAAACAAATTAGACATGACTCAATTAGAAATATTTTGCTCGAAATATGTAATTATTGAATACTTAGGTGTTTTATATACTTATATTTTCTACTTCGGCCCCCCCAACTTTACAATTCTAGCTCCGCCCCTGTTGGCGGGATCAAATTGAATGTAGTTCGAAAGATTTGAGATTTTTTGTGGTGGGGATTTGTAGTTTTTGGGGGTGAATTTGGTTAGGGTAAACTAGATATTCTGTTTGGACTTGTACATGAGTACAACCACCACCACTCCCCACCACCACAACCACAACTACCACCGCTGCCACCACCACCACCACCACAACCACTACTATCACCACCACAATCATTGATGTAAATTTTCGAACACCTGAAAAAGAGTATCCAAAAATCACAAATTAAATTACTCGCAAGCGCACGAATCAACAATAGTATAGAGATATGCAAGTACGAGGTCGAACCCACAAGGACTGATAAAAACAACTTAATTAATTAAATCGCACTAAACCCAATTAAACGAACGATTGATTGATTTGAGTGATGAATTAAAGACAATTGCAAGAATTAAAAGAAAGAAAACTAAAACACTCAACAAAGATGGAGTTTAAAAGAAATCAAGTTATGAAGATCTAAGGTTATGAATCCACCAATGACAATCCTATTTCCTTTTCTTAGAGCCAATTACTATCCAATTATGATGCCAATGTTAAAGGTTGTTCTTTCTAAAGTATGAAGTAAGCCTGTCAAGGTCATAAATCGTGTATCCCTATATGCAATTCTACCCTGTCAAGGTGTTAAAATTTAGCATACAAGAACCCATTAAGATTAGAAGAATTCAATCAACCAAGTAGGACTAGTGGATGGCGTTTCTCTCCTAGCTATCTACTCTTCTTAATCTTAGTTCCAATAAACCTAGTGGATGACGTTTCTCTCCTAGATTTATCCAATTATCTAGATGCAAAGTTCCTAGTGGTGATCAAGCAATAGGATTTCAAACCTAGAATAAAATTCACACAAAGATTAAGAATTTAACAAGGCATATAATTGAATAGAAATCAACAAAGTACTTCGCAAATAATCATGTCATGGCTTCATCATAAACCTTAGAAAGGAATTTAGTTACACATAGTCATAATAATAATCACAAGAGAAGTCATGAAGAAATAAAACCTGGAAAATAATGGTGTTGCACACTCTTAAGCTCTTTGTCGTCTCTTAAATAGAAATTGTGTAGAAGGTCCTTAGAGAGAGCTTAAGGTGGCCTTATATAGTGCAAAGTAACTAAACCCTAATCTCAAAAGGTCTGGAAAAACTCTCCTAAAAGAAAACAAAATCCTAAAACAATTATGGAAACAAACTAGGAAAGAATCCTTCTTTGACTGGGAGACACGTCAGGTGACTTGCACGAAATCTTTGAGGTCGTTCCACTTCCTAGAAAAATCTGGAAAAATATGGGAAACGTAGATTTGCCTCTAAGCTTTCCAGGGACATATTACACGTCACTTAGAAAAATCAGGAAGGTCTTCAAATGTTCAATTTCCCACAGCAGCACAGTTCTGACGGGAATGCAACTTTGACTATCTTGACTTGCAGGTCTGGAACAATTGGCTTAATAGAAAATTATGAAAATTTGACACAATGATCTTCAATGTCTTAGCTTTCTTCTCCAATTGGCCTTGCACTAAAACTCCTTCGGAAAGTCGATTTTCCATCAAAAACCTTCTAAGAGCACAGAAAAGCTGAAAATAAGGAAAGTAAAGTAATAAGGCTCTTTTTAATCAACTTTCCCTACAAAAACCAAATATAAAGGGTCTAAAAATATAAGAAATAAGGCACTTATCAAACACCCACAACTTAGATTTTGCTAGTCCTCGAGCAAAACAACACTTAAGAACAAAGATTCAACACAAACAAACAAGCAACTAACTTCCCAACATTGATCTCAAAGATAATTGCCAAACGTTAGATATATAACTTCCAAGAAATAAGCGACAATAACTCAAGACATTATCAAAGGGTTAACCAAACTTTAATTGAACAACTTGGAGTGTAGTGTGTGAAATAGCCAACATTAATACAACTCACAACTTAAACTTCACATGAATTAAATAACCAAATAAGAACAAGCTTCGACTTCAAATCTCACCAAGGATGTTCACTCCAATGAAAGCACTTGACATTTGACTAGTTATTGTCACTCATATATATGTGAGAGAAATCAAAACAATGGGATGTACTCACATAATCAAAATGAAGGCACAAAATATGAATAAATGATCTCATGGAAAGATATCGCATACTTGAAAATATTTAAACCATTCGACCATAGTCCTTCCACATCTATTCTCCACACGATGAACCACACTCCTCCTTGGATCAAGTAGGACTTTCACTAAGGTTGTAATGGGGCTTAAGGTGATGAGTGAAACAAGAAAAGGACATGGAGAACAACAAGGTCTAAGGAATTTATAGAGCTTTCCATGGAACTTATAACATCTTGCACTTTGAGAACACAACTTTATCTTGATACTGTCTCTTTTTTTTTTTCTTTTTGGGGGCCTAACTCCATTAGCTTTCTAATCAACCCATGTAGTGAGTTTTCAGCCAATGACTCCCAAGCTAGATAGCTTTAGGGCATTAAATGTAAAACACTCCTCAGGCTTAATAACTCGAGTTGAAAAGGCTTCGAATTAAACTTTTATTAAAATTTTTTTCAACAGTATCCTTTTATTTTCAAATGATTGAACAAGTTGTGAACTTCTCCTTAAACCATGAAGGTACTCTACAATACTCCTTAGAAGGATAAGAAACTTTTATGAAAGGCTATGGTGAGGAGAATTGGACTAAGAACGAAAAAGGCTTACATTAAAGGCACAAAAGGTTTAACTAGGGGTAAGAGTGATATGGGTTGGCTAGAAAAGCTCAAACGAAAGAAACAAGGCCTATATCATTTCCTTGGATCCATGTGATTCACGAAGTATGCCTCAAATAGATAATGAAAGTAGTAGCAAATAATTTAAATATCTTCAAGTACTTGATCAAAAGAAAGAATAATGAGATCACGACGACTTGTAGACAAGAAAATTATAGAATACCATATAACACTCAAGAAAGGAAGGCATAGGTTCAAAAGCTCACACAATGAGGGTTACATAAGTCTATACTCGCTCTTATTTAGCAATTTAATGTCTTTTGGATTTTTTATTTTTTATTTTTCAAAAGTCATATTACATGGCTATGTGCATAGAGTTTTACCAAGATCATAAAAATATGGCTAACACAAAGATAATGTAAAGTATTATTGTCATGCTCACATTGTCTTGGAAGTTAATTCAAAATAAAGACCAAATCTCGTCATAGAATTGGGAAGTAGCTACCAAAGACAAATAATAATAAAAATTCAAACTAAAAAGAAAATATTTTTGGGTTTTCTTGAAAATATTTTTTTAAAAAAAAAAATCTAAAGAAATAAAAATGGACAAAACGAAACCAAAGAAAACTAAAATGCGTAAAAACAGAAACTAGTTAAGTAAAAGCAGTTTTTGACCCAGGTGCAAAGAATTAGGCATATTTCAAAAACTACTTGGCCAAATTTGACGTTCTTTATATGATTGGATTCAGAACGAAAAAACAAAGAACTCAACGCGGGCCAAAGTACAAAAACAGCAGCCAAAAAGAACAGAATTTAAAACAAAGACAGAGAACTGCTGCATATATTATGAGACCAAAGAACACAAACACCCACAACTTAAAACAAACATTGTCCTCAATGTTTAAAACAAAGAGAACAAATTCATGCACAATCAATTTAAGAGAGAGAGGGTTTGAGAACTTATCGGGTTTTATAGGTGTGGATGAGCAAGAATTTGTCGAAGTGAGAGAAGATCGGCAAAGCAATGCACTCAAATACCCACAACTAGTTTCTTTGAATGCCAACGGACCCATAATTGCTCCTAAAGTCTCGGAATGTGATGAAATTGGAACGAAATTGAGCTAGATATGTAAGCAAAAATCTGGAAATCCAACTTTTAGTGACAAAAATCTGATGAACACCGTCACTGAAACTCTTTTACCAACGAAAAATTTGATGAACACCGTCGCTAAAACCTCTTTGGTGACGAAAAACCTTCAAAGTTCTGGGCAAAACAGCAGCATAGTGTTTTTGGGTTTTAGGTCCTCTTTTGAGCTTCAAATTGTCCTAAAACATAATGTAGGCTACCTGAGACCCTCAAACCTGGTCCAAATCATCAGAATAACCATTCTAAACATGTTGGTGGCTTCAGATTAACCTGAAAAACAGCAAAAATAAATTAGGCAGAAATTCTATTTTTGACCAAAATAAGAACATAAAAGCTATTTTTCAATTTTCTGGCATCTAAACTCAGCCAATGACCAAAACCCCTTCTTTAACACATTTGGAACGTGCTGCAATCATCAAAAGGCTAGAAAAGTTTGAAAAATTTTCTTTGGAACACAAAATCCCTTTTTTTATGACTCAAAACTTTAACAAAAACAACAAAAACAAAAACATGAAAATTGTAAGAGAAATCACACAAACTAAAAACAAAAGTTGAGAATGCTTGGGTTGCCTCCCAAGAAGCGCTTCTTTATAGTCATGAGCTAGACTTTTCGAATGTCTACGGTGGTGTGGATGTAACAAAGAATGCTACTTCTTCCATGTTAAGTGTGGAATCCATGTAGTGCTTTAGCCGCTGTCCATTGACTTGGAACTCATTCCCATTGTGCAAATTCTTTATCGTAATAGCTCCATGAGGAGAGACTTGAATCACGTCAAAAGGTCCAGACCACCTAGAGCATAGTTTGCCCGGAAAGAGTCGAAGTCTTGAGTTGTAGAGTAAAACTTTTTGTCCGGGGGCAAACTCCTTGCGAACAATAGCTTTGTCATGCATCATCTTGGTTCGATCCTTGTAAATTCGTGCATTCTCATAGGCTTCATTCCTTAGCTCGTCCAACTCATTCAATTGTAGTTTTCTCTTATCACCGGCGGCTTGGTAATCGAAATTTAACTTCTTGATTGCCCAATAAGCTTTGTGCTCCAACTCTACAGGAAGATGACAAGCTTTACCATAAACTAGACGGAATGGTGACATTCCAATTGGTGTCTTGTATGCAGTCCGATATGCCCACAGTGCATCACTCAATTTGAGAGACCAATCCTTGCGTGATGCATTAACAGTTTTCTCAAGAATCTTCTTAATCTCCCTATTTGATATTTCCACTTGACCGCTTGTTTGAGGGTGGTATGGGGTTGCAACTTCGGTGATGAATGTTGTATTTGGCCATAAGAGCATTGAAAGCTTTATTGACAAAATGCGCTCCACCATCGCTTATAATAACTCGAGGTGTGCCAAATCGTGGAAATATGGTGCCTTGTAGAAAACGGAGAACCACCTTGTGATCATTTGTTGGTGATGCGATTGCCTCTACCCACTTGGAGACATAGTCTACAGCGACAAGAATGTATTGGTTGCCAAGGGAAGATGGGAACGGTCCCATGAAGTCAATGCCCCAAACATCAAACAACTCCACTACTAGTATGCCTTGTTGCGGCATCTCGTTCCTTTTGAAATATTTCCAACTCGTTGGCATCTATCACAAGTAGAGCAAAACAAATATGCATCCTTGAAGAGTGTAGGCCAGAAAAATCCACTTTGCAATACCTTGGCAGCTGTCCTATTCGGTCCAAAATGTCCACCACAAGCGTAGCTATGACAAAATTTTAGAATGCTCTCATGTTCACTTTTCGGCACGCACCTTCTTATAACTTGATCGGGGCAATGCTTATACAAATATGGGTCATCCCAAAAGTAATACTTGACCGTAGAGAAGAACTTCTTTCGTTGTTGAGTGCTAAGATTATGGGGCAAAACTCCTTTAGCAAGATAGTTGGCTATATCGGCAAACCAAGGTAGCTCGTCACTAACGGCAAAGAGTTGTTCATCTGGGAAGCTTTCATTCAAGGGGAGTACATCTTCTTCTACATCATGTGTGTGTGGAAGACGGGAGAGGTGGTCCGCTACAACATTCTCCGCTCCTTTCTTGTCTCTAATTTCCACATCAAACTCTTGTAGGAGAAGCACCCAGCGAATAAGTCTAGGCTTGGCATCTTTCTTTGCCATGAGATGTTTCAAAGCGGCATGATCCGTGTAGACAATGACTTTAGACCCAATTAAATAAGATCTAAACTTCTCCAAAGCAAAAATCACAGCGAGCATCTCTTTCTCGGTGGTGGTGTAATTCAACCGAGCATCGTTCAAGGTTCGACTAGCGTAGAAGATGACATGAGGAAGCTTCCTTTTCTTTGTCCCAAAACAGCACCCACTGCATAATCACTAGCATCACACATTAGTTCAAACGGCAAGCTCCAATCGGGAGCCGTGATAATAGGTGCGGAAGTAAGGAGTTTTTTCAAAGAATTAAAAGCAACTAAGCACTCATTATCAAATGTAAATGGTGTGTCTTTGGCAAGGAGATTGCACATGGGGCGGCTAATCTTGGAGAAGTCTTTGATGAAACGTCGATAAAATCCGGCATGTCCAAGGAAAGAGCGCACATCTTTCACGGATGTAGGAGGTGGCAACTTTGCTATCAAATCAATCTTGGCCTTATCAACTTCAATTTCCTTGTGTGATATCAGGTGTCCTAACACAATGCCCTGTTTAACCATAAAGTGACACTTCTCCCAATTTAAAACAAGGTTAGTTTCTCGACATCTTTCTAATACCAATTTCAAATTGTCCAAACAATGATCAAAAGAAGACCCGAAAACAGAAAAATCATCCATGAAAACTTCAATTATTCTCTCAACCATATCGGAAAAAATACTTATCATGCACCGTTGGAATGTGGCGGGAGCATTGCATAGACCGAAAGGCATGCGTCGGTATGCGAAGGTTCCATATGGGCATGTAAAAGTTGTCTTCTCTTGGTCCTCGGGAGCGATTGGAATTTGATTATAACCTGAATAACCATCAAGAAAACAATAATGTGAGTGGCCCGCTAACCTTTCAAGCATTTGATCAATAAAAGGTAAAGGAAAGTGATCTTTTCGAGTAGAGGAGTTCAATTTTCGGTAATCAATGCAAACTCTCCATCCGGTAGTTTGTCGTGTGGGCACCAATTCGTTGTTGTCGTTCTTGACTACGGTGATTCCAGATTTCTTTGGCACGACGTGAATCGGGCTGACCCACTTGCTATCTGAAATAGGATAGATCACACCCACATCTAATAGCTTCAAGACTTCCTTTCGAACTACTTCCTTCATATTGGGGTTTAATCTTCGTTGTGCTTCGATTGTAGGCTTAGAACTTTCCTCCAAAAAGATTCGGTGCATGCACATGGCGGGGTTGATGCCTTTGATGTCGGCAATAGTCCATCCCAACGCCAACTTGTGCTCTTTGAGGACTTTTAGCAGCTGCTCCTCTTCAAATGCATTCAAATCGGATGCAATGATCACTGGAAGAGTCTTGGATTCTCCTAGAAAAGCATACTTCAAGTGTTCAGGTAGTGGCTTGAGTTCCAAGGTTGGTGCTTGCTCAATGGATGGCAAAACACGAGGTAGGGGTGGTCCAAGTGGCTCCACCGGTTGCCTCCATCTTGGTGGTTGGATTGGGGCAGAGTCAAGGGCTGCAATAATGTCCATGGCTGCCTCATCTCCCTCTATGCTCAAATCTTGATTTTCAATGCAAGTCTTCAAAATGTCCGTAGAGGCGTTTGCTAAGAAGTTGACATGTACGATTGGACCAAGGATATCTATGCGGCTACACTCTTCTACTTCCGATGGTCTTTTTAATGCTTCAAACATCTTGAATTCCACTGAATCATCCTGAATTCGAAGCTTGAGTGTACATTCTTTAACATCTATAAGTGCCCCAGCTGTAGCAAGGAAATGACGCCCAAGAAGGATAGGAATGTTTCGGTCTTCTTCCATGTCAAGCACTAGGAAATCCGCTGGTAGTATAAATTGTTCCACTTTGATTAAAACATCTTCAACAAGGCCCTTAGGATAGGTCACGGATCGATCCGCCAATTGCAGGGAAACAGATGTTCTTCTTAACTCTCCAATGCCTAGCTGCTCATAAATAGAAAAAGGCATGATGTTAACACTTGAACCAAGATCTAAGAAAGCTTTATCAAATTTAAAATCACCAATGACACATGGAAGAGTAAAACTCCCTGGATCTTGTAATTTCGGAGGCATCTTTGTAATCAAAACTTCGCTGCAACAATTAGTGAGTTCGATTTTCTCATGGTCCCCAAATCTTCTCTTGTTCGTGCAAAGATCCTTCAAGAACTTAGCGTACGACGGGATTTGCTTGATGGCATCGAGCAAGGGAATATTGATTTGAACCTTCTTGAATTGATCTAAGATATCCATCATATGCTTATCTTTTCTTTGCTTCTGAAATCTTTGTGGAAAAGGAATAGGAGTGTCATAAGCTTTCGACTTGGGAGCGAGGTTAGCATGTTGCTCATTTGGGGCAACGGTGTGTGAAGTACTAGGCAAATCTGACTTATCGAATTGTTGGGTAGATTCTTGTCTTCGATTTCAGTTGCTTCTTGTTCCTCTTGCTTGCTCTTTTGCTTCTCAATTTCTTCCCTCCTATCATACGGTTTGCCACTCCTTAGTGTCCTAATTGCATTAGCTTGTCCCTTGCCCTTTGGATTTGCTTCGGGTTGACTTGGAAATCGCCCATGTTCTCGTTCACTCAACATGGTTGCCATTTGACTCATTTGCATCTCCAAATTTGTGATTGCCTTGGTGTTAGCTTGCTGCCCTTTTTGGGTTTCTTGGAGTGATTGCAACATTTGGGCGTTGGCTTGTTGAAATTGAATTTGGTTCTGCATGAGTTGTTGCATCATATCTTCCATTGATGACTTCTTTTGTTCTACTGGAGCTTGGGCTTGTTGGAAATGAGGATTTCGTGGAGCTTGTCCTTGATTGTTGTTGTTCCAAGAGAAATTGGGATGTCGTGCCCAACCCGGATTGTAAGTGTTGGAGAATGGATCGTTGTTGGGACGTCGATATGTATTCATAACCATGGCCTCTTCTTCTTGAATCAATGGATCGGCGGGACATGCTTCGGTTACATGAGCAGTGCTTGAGCATAGAGCACACTTCTCCTTCTTTACATTCGCCAACAAAGGAGTGATAGCTTGCAATTGACGGCTCAATTGGGCAACTTGCTCTTCCAGGACCAACTTCGAATTTACTTCATAAATTCCTCCTCTTTTAGGGGCTGATGAGCTTGGCTTGCTTCCTTCCCTTGATTGGATGTCCCATTGTTGAGAATTTTCACTTATAGTCTCAAATGCTTCAATGGCTTCCTCCGCGGTCTTCCTTTTCAAACTCCCTCCAACAGTGGCATCGACGGTGTTGCGGCTTTGAGGAGTCAAACCCTCATAGAAAAATTGGGCCTTTTGCCATTCACCATACCCATGGTGAGGGCATCGTAGAAACAGGTCCTTGTAGCGCTCCCAACACTCATAGAAAAGTTCACCATCATTTTGGGCAAAATTCATAATTTCTTTCCTCAGTGCATTCGTCTTTTGGGCGGGAAGTATTTCAGAAGAAATTTTTGCTCTAGATCATCCCATGTTGTGATTGTTCTTGCCGAACGGAATTAAGCCACGCCTTGGCTTTGTCCTTCAATGAGAATGGGAAGAGGCGAAGACGCACTTGTTCATCGATAATTCTCTCATAATGGAACGTAGAGCATATGTCGAAAAATTCCTTCACGTGGAGATAAGGGTCTTCCATGACCTTCCCATAAAAGGTTGGTAGAAGTTGAATCGTCGCCGGTCTCAACTCAAACTGCCTGGTTGTATTAGCAAGGACGATACTGACGGTGCATTGTATGTAACGGGTGCGGTGTAATCTCCAAGTTCTCTACGCTCGTTATTTACTACATCACCCATTTTAGCTTGTTCTTCTCTAGCCTTCTCTTCTCTTTGTTTTTGGCGAATGGCTCGAAGTTGTTGTTCAATCTCCGGTACAAATTCTACAAGTTTGCTAGTCGACGATCGCGTGCAGTCATGCACCTACAAAAACAAGTAGGTGGAGTGAAAACGTTTGCAAAAGAAAAAGAAAAAATTGATGAATTAATGAAGTAAAATAATTGTTAATTGAAAGAAGTAACCAAGCAGGCAATTAATCAAGAAAGAAACAGAATCCTACTTAGGTACGGAAAAACAAAAGTTGACGTTTTTTTTTTTTAAAAATAAAAAAATAATTTAAAACAAGCTGAAAGTTCAATTTAAAAAAAAAAAAACGAAACAGAAACAGAAAATTCAAGTAAAGTGCAACTTCCCAATTAAATTGTTTTTGCCTCAATCCCCGGCAACGGCGCCAAAACTTGATGTAAATTTTCGAACACCTGAAAAAGAGTATCCAAAAATCACAAATTAAATTACTCATGGCGCACGAATCAACAATAGTATAGAGATATGCAAGTACGAGGTCGAACCCACAAGGACTGATAAAAACAACTTAATTAATTAAATCGCACTAAACCCAATTAAACGAACGATTGATTGATTTGAGTGATGAATTAAAGACAATTGCAAGAATTAAAAGAAAGAAAACTAAAACACTCAACAAAGATGGAGTTTAAAAGAAATCAAGTTATGAAGATCTAAGGTTATGAATCCACCAATGACAATCCTATTTCCTTTTCTTAGAGCCAATTACTATCCAATTATGATGCCAATGTTAAAGGTTGTTCTTTCTAAAGTATGAAGTAAGCCTGTCAAGGTCATAAATCGTGTATCCCTATATGCAATTCTACCCTGTCAAGGTGTTAAAATTTAGCATACAAGAACCCATTAAGATTAGAAGAATTCAATCAACCAAGTAGGACTAGTGGATGGCGTTTCTCTCCTAGCTATCTACTCTTCTTAATCTTAGTTCCAATAAACCTAGTGGATGGCGTTTCTCTCCTAGATTTATCCAATTATCTAGATGCAAAGTTCCTAGTGGTGATCAAGCAATAGGATTTCAAACCTAGAATAAAATTCACACAAAGATTAAGAATTTAACAAGGCATATAATTGAATAGAAATCAACAAAGTACTTCGCAAATAATCATGTCATGGCTTCATCATAAACCTTAGAAAGGAATTTAGTTACACATAGTCATAATAATAATCACAAGAGAAGTCATGAAGAAATAAAACCTGGAAAATAATGGTGTTGCACACTCTTAAGCTCTTTGTCGTCTCTTAAATAGAAATTGTGTAGAAGGTCCTTAGAGAGAGCTTAAGGTGGCCTTATATAGTGCAAAGTAACTAAACCCTAATCTCAAAAGGTCTGGAAAAACTCTCCTAAAAGAAAACAAAATCCTAAAACAATTATGGAAACAAACTAGGAAAGAATCCTTCTTTGACTGGGAGACACGTCAGGTGACTTGCACGAAATCTTTGAGGTCGTTCCACTTCCTAGAAAAATCTGGAAAAATATGGGAAACGTAGCTTTGCCTCTAAGCTTTCCAGGGACATATTACACGTCACTTAGAAAAATCGGGAAGGTCTTCAAATGTTCAATTTCTCACAGCAGCACAGTTCTGACGGGAATGCAACTTTGACTATCTTGACTTGCAGGTCTGGAACAATTGGCTTAATAGAAAATTATGAAAATTTGACACAATGATCTTCAATGTCTTAGCTTTCTTCTCCAATTGGCCTTGCACTAAAACTCCTTCGGAAAGTCGATTTTCCATCAAAAACCTTCTAAGAGCACAGAAAAGCTGAAAATAAGGAAAGTAAAGTAATAAGGCTCTTTTTAATCAACTTTCCCTACAAAAACCAAATATAAAGGGTCTAAAAATATAAGAAATAAGGCACTTATCAATCATCACATCCTATAGTCGAAAAAAATCATCAAAATCTGTAATAAAAAGTCTATACAAATCCATGAAAAAATGTAGTAGGAGTCTAGGATTCTCCCAAAGTCCATGTGGAATGTACATGCATATATAGAAATCCATAAAATTTATCACTTAATTAAAGTCTAGCAAAATTCACTGAAATCCTAGTTGAATGGGATTTTGAAGTGTGGAGACTCCAAAGTGATGGGATTAGTAAAGTCACTTGTTTAGCTAATTATTTTGTTGATGGAATTTAATTGGGTAATTTTTTGTAAATATGAAATTAGTTTTTTTATGTTGTTCAGTTTATAATTTCTCTCTCCTGTTTTTCATCTGCTTCTGTCTTTTTGTTTTGGAGATATTCTATTCAACTTTTTTTAGGGGCTAATCATATGTTCGATTCTTTAAGCATGGTTGGAGTTGTATTTTTCCAATTCTTCCTTAAAATTTGTCTAAATTGGTGGTTTAAGGAGCCCATTATAAATGCTATGAGGTTTCATCTGTTTCTGTCTTTTTGTTTTGGAGATATTCTATTCAACCTTTTTTAGGGGCTAATCATATGTTCGATTCTTTAAGCATGGTTGGAGTTGTATTTTTTCAATTCTTTCTTAAAATTTGTCTAAATGGGTGGTTTGAGGAGCCCATTATAAATGCTTTAAGTACCTCATCCAAACACAATGTTAACGAATTTTGTGTAGTGTCCTGTTAAACCCGAGAAGCCTTGAGGCTCTTTAATAGACGTGGACTTGGGCCATTCTTCGATACAACGATTGCATTCATCAATTGAACAAGGATTGTTCCCAGTGAGACTAGCATAGTATTATGAACTCTTGAATAACAACACGATCTATCTTGGACACAAGAGCAGCTATATAATGGCTTATAGAGTAGGGGTCCACTAAAATATGCGAAATTATAGATTTGGTATGAATTATCTTTAACTTTTCTCTTAATTTACAAAATCTAAAACAAATAAACATCCATACATAGTATGTCATATATCCATATAATTTCTAGGACTAAATATTCTAAGTAGGCATAAACTCTATATCATAATAATCCCTAGGATTTTCTTGAATCAAGGGTGTGATTATTATCAACGTGTTAGATCCTAGTCATTGAATTTTACTTTTAAAAATTGGGTTTATTTATATATAAAAATAAATAAAGTGATGAGTTGTACGTAAGAAAGAATTTATTCATGTACGTACATTAAATAAATTCTTGTGTATTAGGGCATGATGTGTAGCCTCATATGTTCACCATCATACAAGCATTCAAATTTCAGAAATTACTAGTATTGCTTTTATGCATGAGAATAATTATATAAAGGAGTACTATATCTTAAATTTCAGAAGGTTTGCTACGTTATTCGCATATTATATGTAAATTAAAATTTTTAATTGGTTATACATCTGTGACTGTCTTGTGATGTGTTGGTAGATATCTTATGTATTTGACAAGTTATTCGTTGTCATGCAATATTAGAAAACCGATTGGCCTTGGTTGTGGTGGTACATGTGAATTTATTTTTTATTTTTTATACAAGCGTTGAAGGAGGGGGAATCGAACATAAGACCTCAAATACAGTGGTCCATGGAATATTTTATCAAGTTTTTTATGTGATGCGTTGTATACTATTCAATGGTGGAGATCTTAATCTTGGAGAGTATTTGATTAAAGGTTTTTTGAATTTGGAGCCTTGGTACTATCATATCATCTATGGCCGCGGTCATCTGGAGGCATTTCGAGTTCAGATCTTCTGTCTCCCTTTTTCTCTGTCCCCCTCTGTCCTTTACCCAAAATTTTGACACCTATCATATCATTTAAAACCCAATTAATCGAAACTTAACACTGTTAAGTTTTCAAACGAGAATTGATTATTTTAATTTTTGGTTAATTGAGTTTTAAATGATAGGCCTTTACTAACCCAGACGCACGCTCCCCACCCCTCCTTCTCCAGCGAACCCAGCTCTCCTCCTCCCGAACCCAGCCACCCTCTCTGTCCTGCTCTCTCTCTCTCTCTCTCTCTCTCTCTCTCTCTCTCTTATGATCCCCACCCCAGCTCCCCCTTCTTCTCCGGCGAACCTAGCCACCCCGACCCTCGTCCTAATCTCTGTCTCTCTCTGTCTCCTCAAAATTAACGAGCCCAGATCTGCGTCCTAATCTCTCCCTGTCTATACGAGATGTTCAACATCAAGATTAATTTCCAAAGTTTTGCTTTAGGATTGAGAAATCTTAGCAAAGACAAAACTAAATTTGGCTTCAATTTCAAAAGGAATAATTGAATAGAATATGGGTTTTTAGTACATAATCCAACTAACCCAAGATTCTTGAACATAAAGTACCGAGAAATCAAAAACCTAACAAGAGTAATAGAAAAACCCAGAGCTAGAGCCAAGCCTGAATTTCCTGGAACCATTCCAACAGCAGAATCCTTAAGCTAAAAAGAGAAAACCAAACAAAAAGAGCCTCAACCCTTAAGCTAAATGATATGACAGGTGTCAAAATTTTAAGTAAGGGACAAAGGGGGATGGAGAAAAAGGGGGACAGAAGATCTGAACTCGTAACTAAGAGTGTGGAAGCAAATATTTCCGCAACCACTCCAGCAATGACAGTCAAACTTGCCCTAGGTCAAATTAATTATGCTTATTAAATCCTCATTTAATTAGCCTATTAATGGGGCCTAAAATAAAGCTTATCTCCACAAAGCAAGGAACCCTGATTGCACTAAACTCCATGATCTCATCCATCTCCTTGAGAAAATGGATAATTTCTTTTGAAAAGGGAATTATTCTCCCTTAATTATTCAAAAGATGGCAACAAGAGAACCATCTCTCTCTCTCTCTCTCTCTCTCTCTCTCTCTCTCTCTCTCTCTCTAAGAAAATCCTCCTGCAACTTTCATGAAAAACACACGTCTTCCTGTTATAATTTTTCATGAAAGTTTGTTGTCAATCATTTCTTTGCGGATTAAACTGTTCAATGTGAGTGCATTAAAATCCTTTCTTTGCAGGTCAAACTAGTGAATCTGAGTGCATTGAAATATGTGCTAACAGTGAAAGCTTGTCCAAGCATGGCATTTTCTTCAACAAGTTGGTTCAATAGTGTCATGGTTCAAATCACATTTAATGCGGTTGCTCAGCTTTTCTTTTATTGTTTGACTCCTCTGCAGTTGTTAAACTCAACTTAAGCTTTGATTTGGGTAGTCGCGCCTTTGACCGAGTAAAAGCGATTTTGAAATGTGGGTAATGGCTTCTAACTTTGAGAAAGTCAAAGTATTGGGGCGACTTGACTTTGGACCTCAATCTTTAAGGCCCCGTTCGGTAACATTTTAAAGGGTTTATTTCATTTTCAGAGAACAAAAATTAGGCAAAAACACGTTCGGTGGCCCAAAAACAGAAAACACTGAGAATGTTTTCATAAAATGAAAACAAGTTCATGTGTACTTGTAGAAAACAAAAAAAAGTTGTTTTCATTCTCATGGGAAACGTTTTCATAAAAATAACTCACATATTATTATTTCAAATTGTACCACCAGACACGTTTTCATTGTTTTTGTTTTCTTAAGATGTTTTCTAATTAATCTACCAGACGTATTTTCATTTCCCGAAAATACAATTTCGTTTTCTTACTTTCATTCTCTGAAAATATTCTAAGAAAACATTATCAGAAAACGTTATTGAATGGGCCATAAGTATTCCCCATTATAAATTTAAGTGGCCCAAAGCCCATTTGGACTTAAAAGACCCCTTAACGAGTATTTTTCTATTTTAGGCCCAAAAACCTATATTTCAATACTAGCACTTTTTGGGTTTGTTTGAGAGTGATGCTATTTTCACCCCTTGTCCTATTTCTCCACCCACCTCATCTTTAAGATTTTAAAGATAAATTTATCCCTTTGTAAAATGACTTCTAAAGACTTAGGGAAAAAACCTCAAATTTTCCTGCATTTCTCCGACATGTTAGCTTTTAATTATTTTTTTATTTTTTATATTTCTAAATTGGGGTTAGTTGTGTCCATGGACCAAAATATCGATAATATCGACCAAATATCAAGGATATTATCGTTTTTCAGGTCACAGATATTTTCGAACGGATCCATACACATATCGTATGAATATCGATAATATCGAGGAAATATCGATGTCTATAACTTCGCTCAGACTTCATATCACATCCCACATCGGCTCCGTCGTAGCACGATATTGTCCGCTTTGGGTCCCGCCCTCACGGTTTTGTTTCTGGGAACTCACGAGCAACTTCCCAGTGGGTCACCCATCCTGGGATTGCTCTACCCCAAACTCGCTTAACTTCAGAGTTCCAATGGAATCTGAAGCCAGTGAGCTCCCAAAAGGCCTTGTGCTAGATGGAGGTAGGCATGTACATATAAGACACATCACCTTCTCTCCGTTGGTCTATGTGGGATGTTACACTTCAGCAATATTTTGGCAAAATATCGACATGATATCGCTATAATATCGAAAATATTGATTTGCACATGAGAATGAGTTTCCTTTTCAAGTTTCAACTTTCCAACTACTCTTCACAATACACTTACTCTATACATAGAGATGATCAAGATAGTGTCATAGGAACTTTATGTGGTACTAAGTCACTCATATATCTTACCATGTGTTGAGCCCCAAAAAATCCAAGGCTGGCCCAAACATATCTCTAGCATAGTACAACACTTAACTGGGAAAGAAGCCCAACTGGGATACGCAAGAATTTGTCGTATGCACTTGCACAAGATTATAGGCCACATGCCATGCCAAGTAACCACACAATCTGCAGAGAGATTGTAACAAGCTCTTAAAACGTGCTAACTCTATAAACCCGCGCTTACTTACTGCCCCGTCAAGCTCCATTTGGCCTAGCCATAGCCCATTACAGTAAGGCTAAGTTCAAGCACAAACATGCCAAAAGGAACGCGCACGCCTAGCAGAAGACCTTTATCTTCGCGCCAATCACGCTACAAGTCTAAGTGGGCCTAAGCCACGCAAATGCCTGGGGCTTGTTGAGCGGGTTGTGGTTGGATGGTCATGAGTATTCACGAGACCCGTTGATGGACCAAGAAGTGGAAGTTTTGGGCTACTTGGGAGCACCAAAACTCAGGCCCATTTCTTAGGCCCAAATATATTGGTAAGTATGAAAGAGAAAGCCCAACACGTTAGGAAAATATCCAATAGTCTACAACATTTAGAAATATCCCACATTAGACACAATATCCAGCACCTTGACGAAGCCAAAGCAAACCCACGCAAGCTGTTTCCAGCAGCTTGACGAAACCCAAATAAAATACCAATGACCCAATACCTTAGAAAATAGCCCAAGCCCAGCATCTTATAAAATATCTAGCATCGTGTAAAACATCTAGCGTTGTCAAAAAGCCTCAGAACCAAGTCAAATGGTAAGCCATTGCAAAAACCAAAGGAAATTCATATGCACAGGAGGAATACCCATTAGATTAACGCCCCTACCCATTTTCTTTCTTCCGCAAGAAAACCAGGAAGAAAAGTGAGTGGCGCCTCACCCACAAGAAGAAGTCAAGCTGCGTGAAGATCTTGGAACTCCAAAAAGCTTCATGCCTATGCGCTCAGGCTGGGAAAGTTTCACCAAATAAGATGGAATGGAAGAAAGTGAAGGGAAAGGCGAGGGTGGCTTGATAAAATTGAGGGTTCCAGTGCCTATAAAAGGAGGCACCTTCTACCCAGCAAAGAGAGGATCCGAAGTGCGACCAAGTTTTGTCAAGCAGCTGGAAATTTACTCAAGACACCCCATTCTCTGTTTTCATAGCTCTTTCTTCCTTAGCCAAAACCCCATCAAATCTCTCTTTCTCCTTGCTCTAACCCGTTGTTTCCCACAAGAAATCCAAGCTCTTTCTCTCTATTGCTAAACTTGTGAATGCTTAGCTCCTATGCCACAAGCTTCTCAAGCCAAGCCACATTACTAATCTATCATAATTGTCTGCTTTGTTGGTGAAGGAACCAAAGTGCTTCCTAAGGCTCCACGAACCTTTCGAAGCACTCTTGGGGCCTGGTTCTTGAACTCAGGCACATGGGCAACTTCATCGTTCACTATTTTCAGCGGCCCATTCCCATTCGTCAAGCTGCTGGAACGAAAAAAACCCCTACACCATGCAATGTATAAAGTGTAAAATATTGTAGTAAATCATTATATATAAATGATTATGGTGCGTTTAATCTTCTTTCATTAATTACTACATATTTTCTACACTCACAGTATTCGTCAGCTCGCTATATAATCAACTTAAATAAGTTAAACCCATCATGCAATGCATTTTCTTCCAATTTTTTTGTGATAAACTAATAGATAATTGACTAAATAAACGTTCTCCAAAGTTTCAATAAAAATTTCCAAGTTTTTCTTACAATTTCCGTGGTTTTTATTCAATTTTTATCGATATCGATAATATCCCGATATTTCCATCGAAATTTCCGTGTTTTTGGACTATCGATATTTCCGATACCATCGATATTTTAGACCTTGTCGTTATCTCTTTGTCTCTCTCTTCTCCTCCCTCTCCTTGCTCTCATCTTCTCATCACAAAAAAAAACACCAAAGACATGGTTCTTTCTTCCTTTAAACTTTATGGGTTTCTGGGTTGCTTGCTCCTTTGTCTATCTTTCCTTTAACACAATTTTCCATTGTAGGTGCAATGAGTTCTTCTTGTCAATGCTCACAAGAAGTGGGTTTTCATTTTCATCTTGTTATTAGACTCTAAATTTGGTCCTTTTCTTTTTCTCTGTGCAAGTATTGCAATTAATTGGAAACAATACCAATATATTGTCTCCAATTGCAGCCTGCACATATGGATCATATCATGACGGGATTTGAGAATTCCAAACAAGTTTGAAATTGTAGGGCCTTTGATTGGGATAGTGGAATGACATTGAGGTTTGCCTTGGGATAGGTCTAGTCGCTGATTGAGGTATACTGGGCAAAGAACCACACTAGCCCGACATCGACGAGGAAAGAGAATGAGTTCCTGGAGGTGGTAATTAGGAGAGACTAGCAAAGTGAATTTCCTTGAATTAATAATCAAAGGGTATTTTAGGAATAATGGTGGGTGAAAAGATAGGATTGTGTTTTTTTAAATTTACATGGTAGGTGGGAAGATAAGGTGGGTGAGAAAATATGATAGCGGGTGGAAATAGCACCACTCTTGTTTGATAGGGAGGACTAGACTAGCTCTTGGAGGATGAAAGGGGACTATTCATAGAGGCTGGTGACTAAAACTTATCCCATTCAGGGGATTAGATGGGATAAGTTTTAGTCATCAACCTCTTATAGATAGTCTCTATTCATCCTCCAAGTTAGACAAAAATGTCCATATTATGCTTTGAATGCACATATAATATAAGCATTTTGCTAGTATAGTCCAGTCTAATCTAGTCATCTCTATCAAACAAGCTCATAAGTACCTCACACGTTTCAAAATTGTTGCAATGTGATTTTGTTGTTAAGTTGTCCTCATGAAATTTGTCAAATAATGACATGGCACGCCCATATACCACTTTTAAAAAAAAGAAAACTAAAGATCGATTATTGAATTTGGGTTGCTGTGGTAAGAAAGAGAGAGAGAATGAGTGAGGAGTTTTTGTTGTTCCCTTGATATTAGGTTGTGAGAGAGAAGAGAAAGTTGGAAGTACTAAAATATTAGGATTTTTAGCCGTTTTACTCTTGAACTATGATCCATGTATAAGTTAACCCCCTGAATTAAAAAAAATCAGCCAATTTACCCCCTCAACTAATTTTTATCGCCAATTTCACACATGCCATTAGATTTATGGGATTTCATCCAATAATCCATCAAAGCCAACCACATAAGCGCACGTGTGGCCTATTTGGAGGGTATTTTCGTCGTAGTATTCATCATTCCTCCTTCCTCATCTCCTGCTCAACCTTAATTCTCTTGTTGTTCTCCTTAATTTCCTTCACTTCCAAAACCCCAATCTTCCTCTCCAATTCCCTAACCCACTTCTTGGTTTCTCTAAAAGTGTGAATAGGGTGGATGAGGTTTGGGAGGGAAAGGGCTTAAAAGGATGAAATAGCCCTTAAATATCTCACACGTGGTCATGTTTAACGGGAGCTTGGATGAAATCTCACAAAATCTAATGACAAGTGCTAAACTGGCGATATAAATTTGTCTAGGGGGTAATTGGCTGATTTTGTAGTTTAGGGGGTTAAGTTGGATTGGGGTACAAGTTCAAGGGGTATTACGGCGATTTTCTCTAAATATTAAATTTGAAAACTCAAATACTAACATGTTAATGCACTGAAAATTTCAGAGTAATAACCCTTTAAAGAAGCCAACACGGGCCTTAACGAGCAAACCAATGATCTCAGGTTTAAACCCCACAACACCAATGTATGAGAAAACACCTCTCTTGCCAAAAACCTTTCAAGAAAGCTGTGAACTTACGTTTTTACTAAAAGTTGTTTGGCCTTCTAGTAATTTTGTAGAGAAGTAGGTGGAGAAACTAAACGGTGTCACTGAAAATTATAAATAAATAAAAAGAAAAAGAGAAGAAAATACACACTTCATCTTTGCCGTGCCCCCGAAATAAAAGTAAAGCAAGATCATGACAGAAAAAATCAAAGCAGAGGATCCTTAAATCCCTTAGATTAAATTTTAATGAGGTGGCGTATGGAGAACAAAAGTAAAGCAGATCATGGTAGAAAAAATCAAAGCAGAGGATCCGGATCCATCATGAATAATGCTTTGGCTTTGAAGCCGGGTGAACTAACGAGCATACTTGTAATGGATAAAGACCCCTATAAAAAAAAAAGAATAAAAAAAGGAGAATTAATATTTACTTTTTTTACATGTTCATAGAAATGGCTATTATATACACAAAGCCCACAGTGGGAGGAGAAGATTAAATTCTATTGCATCATCAGCTGTACAGAGAGCAAATCAAGTTCCATTCTCCCACGTGAAGGATTATGACTTTTTAAAGTAATATCCGTATATACACTTGGAATTCTTCCATCACGTCAATCTGCCTAAAGCAGGGATCAGGAAGGAGGTGGTGAATGAATGGTGGTATCAGGTAACATTGCTACTGTCACTATGAAGTATTCACAGCCAAAAGGGAGACCATAGGGGTTCGATCCTGAATTCAAGGCCAACCGGTCGGTCCCTGTGTCAGAGGTTAGTTCGTGCTCAGACCGGGTTGAAGTAGGAGCCAATGGCTTCACAGTCTGGCGTTCGATATGCACAATTTGTCCAACAATGTAGTTAGGTTGATGTGGGAGATGATCCGTAAACAAGGCCACAGATTCAGCAGAGAGGTAGTAGTTTGAGCAATTCCGATTGATTGCCTCGTAATGCCCAGCTGTGTTAAGAACAAAGGCAGCAATCTCGTGAACTTCCAAGCGGCCGAAAGATATCTTCTCCTTTTTTGCCTGCAGCAAAATTTAAGTACAATAACAACCTATTAATTGATCATTCAACCAGAACAGAATTCAGTCATGGTTGATGCCTAAGTTCCCTACTCACTAAACCGTGAACAGATGAAAAATTGTAATCCAAAATCTT
The DNA here is from genome assembly GCA_024362665.1 of Prunus padus. Lineage (NCBI taxonomy): Eukaryota > Viridiplantae > Streptophyta > Magnoliopsida > Rosales > Rosaceae > Prunus > Prunus padus. Next base: position 9,060,239 of record JANFAM010000020.1, read on the forward strand.
ACAGTAATTAAGTCATTCTGTTCACTACCAGATATGCCGGTAAAGATTAAGACCATTATGCAACAGTGCATAATAAGATACAAGCACAAGTGTCTTGTACAACAGGTAAGTCAAGAAAACTACTAACAAATATATATATATTTTGTTTGAACGAAAAATCCCAATATCAATTACCTGCTTCTCAAGTTGATGCTTTGTGTACAAAGTCTTAACCAGATCCTTCTTATCTTCCAATTCTTTTCTAAGTTGTTCATTGGCAGCTTCAACCTTCGGATACTTGTCCAGTAGCTCTTCACGGTGCCTTGACAAGAAACCAACTCTATCTGCAAGGACCCGAATACATTTGCGAAACTCAACAGTACCATCATCTTCATTGTCGTTACTAGAACTGAAACAAATCAAAGCCAAAACACTATTATCCCCATTAACAACAATGGAACTAAATACTCTGTTTTGTTTTCCCTTTTGGCCTTAGTGTAACCAAATATTCATGAGATGGAAGTATCCATAAAAATATCCGCTAAACATAGATAACCTTCCCTCCATTATAATGTTTAATTATTTTCCAATGCATTTTTTTATCTTTTAGTTATTTTATTGAAATGTCCTACTGATGTAAAACAAACTTTTAAAAGGCTATCAAGGTTGCATGAGATGTAGTGTAGGAAATATAGCATCAATGAGAATAAAAAACTTTGGTAAAGGCAGATAAAACATAGACTGGCGTGACAAACTTACTTTCCCAGAGATTGTGCTAAGGTACGTAGTGATTCAGCAAAACTAGCCACCCCACCCTGAGCATAAACACAGGTCCGAAGTCTTTCGAAAAGGCCACGCATTTTCACAGCAGAAGCACGCAGAGCACTATACTCTGAGGCCCTGCGATCAGCCGCACAAAGATGGGTTTGAGCTTCCTCTCTTGCTTCATGCAAACAATTCTCCAAGTGAGCACAATTCATCTGGCAAGGACAAAACATAATATACAATCAGAATACAGAGGAGTTAACAAATAATAAAACAAAATATAAGCTCTAATCACAGTTCTGTGGAAGTTCTTAATTAATGCAGCCATCAGTCACTCAATGAGACACCGTCAGTCACAATTCATCTTGCATTTCTGTTGAACTGGGGATTTTAAAACGCTTTCATATCTGCAGTACTATTGAGTTTCTCGAATGGCTACAATTTTCACGATACCTTCGAGGAATTGACGTATCATGATAAATAATTCTTTTCACTTTTTGGCCAACTATTTTATTTTTACCCCTATAAACCCTTCTAACAGTGACGATACCAGAACTTGACTTTTGAGGGTTGCTTCATTAAACAGCTAACTGACAAGACCAAAAATTGTAAAACTACATCACCCTAAACATAAAAAGCAACATTGAAGCAACCCACAAAGAGCATCTACAAGAGAGGTATAAAAAGAATATTATACACAAAAAAATAGAGAATGGTAGAAGTCATGAGAAAGCTATGTATATAAAAAGATACACCCCCTCTCGCCCTGCCAAAAAAAAGAAAAAAAAAGTGGGGGCTAGGGCCCCTGCTGGTCCAATTCTGGGTTAAACAGATTCCAAATAAATTGAAATATTTATATGGGGACTACAATAAATACGTATGGATAACCTACCGGTCATAACCCTAACATACACTCTAAGGATTTGTATCATTCTAGTACGTTAAATGCTCTTAAAACCCTAGTGAGATCTTGTGAGCCAAAATATAAATCAGATGACATTCTTCTATTGTTGCATTTGATATCTATCACAACATTCTAGGTTAGTGCCAATTTATAGGGTAAACAGCATAATCATAATCAAACATTTTTTTCATACACTTAAATAAAAAGGAAGAAAGGGACGAAAGTCAACCATTCTTTGTAAGGAAAGGAAAATAAAAAGCCAAGGGATCATAATCTAGCATTTTTAAATACTAACTTCTATCAAGAATAACAAAAATGAAAATATACTTTATCCCTCAAAAGTAATTCAAACTAATCAGCAAAGCAAATTGGGAAAAAAAAACTTCATTAAAGTTCCCAAATGATTAAGAATAACTAAATATAAATATTAAAGAAGAGAAGCCATGAGATTTAACACACATCATCAACTACAGAATATGTGCCACAAATGAATACGTGTGTGTGTGTGAGAGAGAGAGAGAGAGAGAGAACAAATTTGTAAAGGAAAGAAATGAAGAATAGCTGGATGCATGAGTTAAAAATTTCTGACAAATGACTTGGAAAGTAAGACATTAAAAAAATGAGGAACACTGTTTCTACCCCCTTTTTAATTTTATTTTATTTATAATATTATCATTGTATAAAATTACTTAAATAGACATATCTAAGCATTTTTGTTTTGTCTTCGAAAAAAGAACTATTCAGAATTAAAGAAAGAAAAAAAAGGATAGGGATCTGCAGGCTGCCATAGACGGGTGCACCAGAGAATGAAAACCAATATTGAAAACAAAGGATGAAAAGACTGTAAAGAACACTTTTCAACATGTAAAACAATAGTTGTCATATGATCTCCCAACTGAAAAAGGTTCTAGGCTGAGAATCATGAAACAGGCTATTTGTAGAAGTATGAGATCTTGAAGAAATTCATGGCTGCAAGGGACAAGATACAATAATGGGGCTTTGAACTCTTCACATAACATCACATAACCATCTCAGATTTTGTAGGAAGAAATTAAAGCACAAGGTTGCAAAACCTCAAATGGGAGCGCTATCAAGGATGACAACCTGGGCATGAATGACGTCATGGGGTAGTAGCCATTCAAGATTAACAACCTGTTTCTTTAATTATCATGATTTTTATTTGGAGTTCAAGGGTATTATCAAAATAATGGGGTGTGAAAAGAGATTATAAAAATGTTTTGAAGTTAAATAGAGGGTGAGATAATAAAGTGGATGGAGAAATACGACAGGTGGGTGGAAATAGCAGCACTCCAAAAAATAAATGTGGTTGATCCACTAGTACCTGAGATTCATCAAGTAGTTTCCAATTTGTGTCCAATTCCCTCTTAAGCATCACAACATCCTCCACAGCAGCTTTAAGCTTAATTTCTGTTTCACTCAACTGGTTTGACTTATCTGCAAGTGCACTTTCCAATTCCAACAACAGTTCAGTACTGACTTTGTTGTCCAAGCCTGGCTCAATTGCTGTTTCACATGGTAAGACATTCAGAGGTTCAGGCATGCTTTCAGCAGTAGAACTGTTTGTCAGTGACATGCCCAGCTGCCCCACCATCTTATCTTTCACATCTTTACCCCTGGCTAGCAGTTCTTCACGATGTAGCTCTTGCATTGATGAATCCATTTGATGATTTTGTACTGCAGAAGAATCCATCATATTTTCATCTACCCCATCTCGCATTTTTCCAGGTTGCGCATTGAACAGACCCAATTTTGTATCCAGAGAATTTGTGATGCAAGAAACCTCATCCATGGGCTCAGTATTAGATAAGCAAGGCATATGGACTTCTGTACCACCTAACATTTCTTGCTTGCAATCATCAACCTTATCAGACAAAAGCGCAAATTCAGAGGCATCCTTATCATTTGCAAGCTTCTGGCCTTGCAAATACTGATCAGACAATCTCTGTTCCAGTTCTTGGATGCGTTTCTCATAAGAAAGACACTGCATCTGCTTCATCCTAAGCATAGATTGCAGATGCTTTCCATATTCATCTTTCCGGTGCAAGGCTTCAGCTGTCTTCTCTGCAGCATCCTTCAATAAAATATCCATTTTACTATCATCCAATGATTCATAGTCTACTTCAGGCCAGAATGAACAAATCATAGCTATTGCAGAAGCCAGTTCGGCTTTCAATTTTGCATTCTCAACTTCCATCTTACTAGTTCCAGCAATCTCTATCAACTCACAGCCTTCAAGTAGCTCCTCAGAGTCATATTTCTCAAGGTTATCCAATGCAATCTCCCCAACCTCTGCTGAATGACAACTTTCATTAGACATAGAATATGAACCTCTAAACGAACCCTTGGAAGACAATCCTGCCAAGAACTCAGGTGCATAACGGTCCAGGTCTGAAATGTCAATATCAAGCAAGCCAGTATCAAAAGGAGCTATATTGACATCACACTGATTGGGGGTATCATATAATCCCATGGATGCTAATACATCCCTGGGTATGTACGAACTGTGAGCTTTCAGAAACTCCTCCCGTCTCCTGACCTCAGCCTCCCTCTTTGTCGCAAGCCTTTCAGCCAACTGTCCAGCCATCCCCATATAAAGCTTCAGGGAAGCTTTTCTTCTTACTATTTCTGCTAAGCAGGTTCTATATGCAGGGCCGATCCCCCGAACCAACTTTAAGTCCAAAAATAGATCCTCCTGACGCACCATTGCCTCTCTAAAAACAGGAAACTGTAACTTTGCATCTTTGATGATGTAAGATATATATGCTATCTTTTGCATATAATTATGGACAAAGATGTTCATTTCATTCTTTTTATCCTTGCAGAAGTCCAGCAGCTTGGAAATTGCACGATCACAAGCCTGCATCCTAGGCAGGTGATTTTTGTCATGGACATCATACATAGGGCCCAAGGCTGAAACTGCATCGTGAGGACGAAGTGACGAAGACAATTGGCAAGACAAGCAATCATCCACGAGTTTCTTGACAGTATTTACATCTTTGCTGCATAAATTATAATCAGTTGATTTCATTAGTAATATTCTAAAAATACTATAACTAATGCAACAATTCAAGGCAGAAACTTATATATCTAAGTGCAGCAGTGAAAACACAAGTGTTATCCGGAATCTCATGTATTCCAACTGATGAGGACATCTTTGTCAAACCCATAGGGTTTACAAAAGAAAGAGATGGAAGAGGAAATCATTTAATTTGGTCTTTAAATCTGGCAATTTTTTTATTCCTGCGATTAGTTTCTAACTTGTTTTCTAAGTTTCCAGATTTCAGTAGGATTTCTCATTTTTCCAGATTTCCAAGTTTCCTATTTTATTTAGATTAGGATTTCTTTCCTAGAATAAGTTTAATTTTCCTTTTCACTCTAAGGTTAGATTATTATAAATACCCCTACTATGTAATTCATTATGGAGTTTAGAGTTGTTGAGTTATGAGAAAAGTTTATTTTCCAGGGATTAGAATTCTTGGTGTGAAGCCAAGGTCGTGTGAAGCCCCTGGAGTGATTCCAGGCCTATCTTTATTGTTCTATTTTCTGTTTTTCATTGTTTCGCTTCCGCTACTCTACTTAAGCCTACAATTCACCCATATCCTACATCACCAACTGGCTTAACTCAAGCATAATGAGAAGCTTGGTTCCAAAGACCATAACATTCAGAAAGCTTTAAATAGTCTTGGAGGTTTAGGAACTGGTATACTTCTTATCTATTATGATAGGGCTCTACTGTTACAGGTGAACAACTACGTCAGATTGCTAAAACCATCACATCAAATGTCCTCACCAAAAAGAAGTTCAAGCATATAAAAATTTACGAGAATAATCACTTCCTGAATGTTATGATACTCAAAAGGATAGTCACTAATAATAAAAAGTTCCTCTCATATCTTCACAACTTTCCTATCCCTGTTTGTAGGTCGATGTACGTAGTTCATACATTGAAAACAAAATAGATGGAATCTTGTCAGTAAGTCTTTAGAAAGTTTTGAAGCTAAAGAATAGAAGGAAGTTTATCTTGTGAAAATGATAAAGTGACTTCAGATGAAAACTCAACCACCTTATGACTTTGGAACCTAATTCATCTAGTTCAATTACATTCAGCACTAACCTAAGTGGCAATTGTTTGCTTAAAGGAAAAAAAACACAAATGCTCGCAAGTTTATTTTCCACTCCTTGGCATGAGCGTCTACACTAACTCCCTTCTTTTCAATTCCATCTACCGGTACTGCATACCCCAAAAACATGGGCACGCAAGCTAAGTAGTGTAGGATATGGGTGAATTGTAGGCTTAAGTAGCGAAACAATGAAAAGCAGAAAATAGAACAATAAAGATAGGCGTGGAATCACTCCAGGGGCTTCACACCAAGAATTCCAATCTCTGGAAAATAATTTCATCTTTTCATTTTAAAAAAGAAAATGAGCCCATTCAGAAGGAAACTCCAAACCATTCCAGAAGGACTCAGGCAAAGGAAATTGGACAGACAAACAAACAAGATATATATACTGTACATGACTATGACAACAAATGAAAGGAAACTAACCTCAAAGACTGCATTATACTCTTTTGTTCAGTAATATATCGCTGGTGCTCCTTAATCGCCAGATCCAAATTCCTAATAGGCAAAGAAGCCCTATTAGAAAACAATTCCTCGAATTTTCGCTTCACCTCACCAAATATCTGCTTGAACTGTGAAACCTTATTCTCAAACTGCCTGTGGGAACTGCTACAACTCTCTCCCGCTTTCCTCAAGTTCTCTTCCTTGACAAAATCAGATAAGCACTTACGAGTGGCAGTCTGTAATGCAGGGTGAAGCTTGATGGATCTCAGTTTGTCTACATCCCTCCCAAGATTCACCAAAAGATCAGAATGAATCCTATGTTGTTGAGAATAACGCTTCATGAATTCTGTATAGTTTTGGTTTATCATCCTGTAGTATTGATCCAAATTGCCCCTTGCAACCTCCACTGCCCTTTCTTGAACCTTTTGCTCCCTCCAGAGCCGCTCGCAGTTCTCATATTTCACTTGGGTACTAGTGTAAATTGCATGACCCTTGTGGTAGTGGTACCTAAATTGCCTTTCATAAGAAGGCAAAGCCTTCAAAGCAGGGTCCAAAGCATCATCCAAAGGGTGAGGGTCATGTGAAGCCGATGGTGATTGGGGTTCGGCAATCTCAAGAATATCAACTTGCTCAGGCGAAGGGAGGGATGAATTAGTTTGCAGTCTTGCTTTATTGAATATAAACACTTCCCGACCATCAGCTGGAAGCTTATAATCTGAAAGTGGCCGGTGTGGCTCAAGCTTCATATCCAAACACAGAACAAGCTGGTCATTGAGATTAATCCCCACCACTGATTCAATATACCGCATAACTGCCTCTACCGGTGTGGTGTCCTCACAATCGAGCTCAAATGAGTGCCCATTCTCAGCAATATGCACCAAAAGCTTGCCCAGATTAACCAAACCTTCAGTGCTAGTAGAACTCATCTTATCCAGAAAGTAATGACTCTCAACCACAAAGCCCCAAGCAACACAATCAACACCACCTTATACAAACAAAGTAATTTCTAAGCCCAGATGGTTGAATAAGATAGAGCTCACCACCAGATATGAAACACCCCCAATAATTTGAATTCAGCTACTTCTCCAAAATAACCTGCAACCAAGTGGAAATTCCCGATTTTTAGATCTTAAGCCTCGATAAAACCCCAAATTATCACAAACCCACCTCCAAATTTAACCAATTCTGAACAACCCACAAAAGATTTTATCGGGAAAAAAATTGAAATCAATGATTGTACCCAGCATTGACAACCTAAAACGTAGACTTTATATCAGCAATACCGACCATTCAAATTCAATCCTTACAAAACCCTAATCAGTACGAACCCATAATGAATTCCTCAAAATTGCCCCGATTCCAAGTGTCCCACGCAAAAAATCAGACCCCAAATTCTTCACCGACGTACCACCAAATTCATCAACAGCAGCCCAAATCCCAGCAGAAATCTTCTCGAGAAAGCCCTCGCTATCCTTCACGATCACCCCACCGGTCCACCGCGCAAGCAAAAACCAAAACCCAAACCAAATATCGAGCAACTAAAGATTCGATGACTTTGACAAAAGAGCTAAAGCGAAAAGCTTGAACTGAGAGGCCAAGATAGGTAATCGAAAGGGACTACGTCAAGAAAGGCGCTTTTGAATACTATAGCCTCAGCACAAAATTTCCACCAAACCCTTTTCGATATATATTTTTTCGTTCATTATTATAGAGTCTGCCGTCTACGTTTTCTCTCCCTCTTCCTTCTTCAGCAATTTTTTTTTTATACTCTTTTTCTTTGTAATATATCTAATATTTATATATATAAACAAACCCAGAGAACCTTCTGCGGGAAGTAACCACCGCGTAAGCTTAACTCTCCTTTTCTCTCTCTATCTATGTCTGTTGCTCTCTCCTTCTCCACAATAAGTTTGGAAGTACAGAAAAGCAAAAGACACCAGCTTTATATCCCATAGCATAGGAATGAGTTTTTTTATTTATCTATTTCTTAGAGAGATCCCATAGAAATAATTAAGGGGATGTATTCCGTTGAACTTTTTATTTTTCTTTTAAATACAAGTGATATTCGAGTATTAAAAGGGTGTATTCATTCAGTAAGTTGATATTTGGGGAGGGTGATTTGAATACTAGATATGTACAAGTCCAACATACTCAAATTTTAGGTCTATTGGAAATCGTTACATGAGTCGTTTACTAAATCAACAACGGAAATTGCCACGTTCATCTTTGAACAATCATAACAACCTACATACACAACCTAACTTATTTCCCTGAAATTACACGAACAAATAAATCCTAGCCATTCTTTCCTTTTGTGAGTCCTAAAGAAAAACTTTACAGAGGGGCGTTTTGAATAAGAAGCCCCCTTGTGGTGATTTCTTCTGAGCAATGCTTAGATTGAAGTTCTCCATCTCTTCTTTTAGGCGTTCTAAAACAAATCCTTCTCTCAAAACACATTCTCCAACACTACTCATGTTCTCTAAATTTAGGTTTACATCATCTTTGACGGAGGTTGCAGCAAATCATCCAATTGTTATTTTTCAAGATTGTTGTTTTCGTTTATTTGTTCGCTCTTATACGCAGGTGTTTATGCCAAAAATTATCCCTTATTTGCCCAATATGGGGCGGTGTAAATTGAAGACCATTTTTGCATGGAAATGATTTTTGCATGGAGAAGAGAATACCACGTACAGTCATGAAGAAAGATGGCCATGCAAATACAAGTGAATAGTGTTCGGCCATGAATAGTATTCGCCATGAATAGTGCTCGGCTGATGAATAGTGTTCAGCTGATGAATAGTGTTCGGTCATGAATAGTATTCGATCATGAATACTGTTCGGCCATGAATAGTATTTGGTCATGAATAGTGCTCGGTGATGAATAGTGCTGGGCCGATGAATAGTATTCGATCATGAATAATGCTCTCCCGTGGACAAACTTCAAGACCAAGGACGGCCGTGCAAACGGCCATGGCCAAGACGTGGAGCTTCAGTTGTGGCAAAGGAGACATGGCCGTGACCGTGCAGGAAAGGGAACAAGAGGTGGCCATTTGATTTGGCCAAATATTGATCACGTGGAGATGGCCAAACCTACTCTGCATGCTTGTTTGGAGGTGGTCCACATGGGACATTTGGAAGTGGAGGTGGCCATGCAATTGGCCAAGGGAAGATGGTCACTCTCAGCCGTGGCCGAATAGCCCACGACCCACTAGCTTTTAATTAATAATATATATATGTTTATTATAATTTTACATGATTATAATATATATATATATATATATATATATATGTATATTATATTATTGCATGCAAGTAGCCAAGGGGAGAAAGGAAAGGCACGACCAAAGAAGAATGAGAAGATGGTGCAAGTTTTGCTCATGATTTTGGTGGTCCCCACAACTCATTTAATGAGTAATGGCATTGACTGTGCACACGCAAAGAGTTGCATGTGGAAAGCCAGTAATTCACGCCAAGGAGTCGTTGACTTTGTACAATGAGCACATGGAAAGGGGAGAAAAGGGCAGCACCAATATAATTAAAATAAATATGTGGTGGGCAAGTCGGGTTGGTGAGCGCGGGATATTAATTCATGGGAAAGTTATCAACTGCTAACCTGGGGAATTGAAATTGCTTCTCCAAGCACGTGACATGAACCCACCATCATGGTTGCAAACCGAACTTCAGGGAAGTCACACCATCATACTCCCAATTTCCAGGCCACCTACTATTTCCAATCATCCACGTCATGCAAGCCACAGCCCCACCTCCTTCTCCAAAGTCTCCTCTATAACTATCAGGCTTCAACTACATTCAAAGGGTCAAACACCATACAAAGCCTCTCTCAGAGCAAATTTATCTTTTCTGTTATTTACATTCTTGTAACGCACTTTCAATACGTTTATTTGCTTTCCTAGGAGTAGTGGCAGATTGTAAGAAATTTCTGTTCATCAATATATCATACGACCCTTGATTTTTCGAGGTGCTGGAGCACCACCCTTGGTTACTTTTTTCATTCATCCCATATATCATACAGCCTTTTGCCACCCGGCGGAGCGCTGGAGCACCACCTTAATCCACCACTGTTTCCACCGTCAACACCACCACCAACGGCCTTGTAGCTCAGGCCGTGAACCTTATGATAGAGATCAATTCCTTTCTCGGCCACAGTCCCCTGATTAGAAGTCAGAATCACTCGAGCACACTCCAACCCATTCATCCGCTCAGATCACTCACGCATGCACGTTAGACCGCGCTAGCACTCCTGCACAATCGCACTCCCCAACCAAAGAAGGACGACCCATGTTGACGCAGATCCACTCGGCCCGGTAAAAAGGCCGTGAGATTTGCGCGGTCAACAGCAGGTAGATCGTTGAAAACCATATTTTCCCAAAATCTGTTACGAATGCAGTGGTGTGTGTGGCAGCGATGACGCTTCTTCAAGTGGTGGTGGCAGGGTTCGTTTAGACTCATGGATTGGTTTAGGGTTTTGGTTATTTTGGGTATGTGGGCTTTGTTTGGGCTTATGGTTAATTGTGATGATGTGGACTAGTAGTTTTAGTGCGGCTTTTGTCCGCTTTAGTTTTTTTTTTAACATATTAGTTTGTTACCCTCTGTGGATTGGTACTTTCGATGGCTTATTGATGTCTTTGGTTGTACTTTGAAGTTTATATTTGATAATAAAAAAATAAACTTATTTCCCTGAAATGTATAGCATTAGAAATATTGGGATGTGTAGTTTCCCATATCATAAAATCAAACCAAAATAAAATTCATATCTTTTTAACACGAAAGCCTAATGGGTTTGACCCCATGAGTTGAAGTGTTTCAGGCAGTGCAAAATGAACTCCCACCTCTTCACCCCATGAGGACAAAATCCAAAGATCCTAAGAAATGTTATTTTTACCACCGTGACTATGGTCACACCACAGAAGAATGCTAAGAGTTGAAAAAGACCTCTGAACAACTTGTTTGCCAAGGGAACCCCAAGATTTCCCATTTCGCATAAATCCCTCAACAATGGATTGATCCAACAACTGTAAGGTTGACCTCCATAAACATAACGGGTGCCCCAATCCTACCTATTTCTAGTGGCCACACCCTTGCAGGGGACTCCAATAGAGCGCGAAAACAATATGCTCGCGACATGCACCAAGTGTTAGAAGCCTTATCCTTAGGACAAGGCATCGCCTATAAACACCTAAAGTGACGTTGAGGAACCATAACCTTCACAAAGGAGGAAGCAAGAGATGCGTTAACTTTGCATGACGATCCCTTGGTCATCACGACGACCATTGGAAACTACGATGTTAGCCATGTTCTCATTGACACCGGCAACTCATTGAACCTACTCTTCTACCAAGCTTATGAGCATATATGCACGACCTTAGTAGTGTAATGAAGCTTGTGGCTACCACTCTAGTCGAACTCGCAAGAAATGAGTCTACTCCCATGGGGCGAGTCAGCTTGCCCCTTACTTTGGTTAAATATCCTACCTATGGCGAGGGTACTTATCGCCACTTAAGAGATGTTTAACACCTAGCAGAAGAGACTTGGTCGTAAAGGAGCTACATAAATGTCTATGTGGATTGCACTCAGGGCCAAGGTCGCTTGTGAACTGAGCCTTAAGGCAATGACACTTTTAGGTGACCATGAAAACCAACGCTAAAGAGTTTGTCTGAAAGTGCAACAAATGCCAAATCGTGGTGACAGTCCGTCATTAACCTCCCAAACCACTCACGACGATCAACATGCCCTAGCCATTCGCCCAGTAGGGGATCGACCTGATAGGGCCTTAAATTAAGGGAAATGGAGGAGTGAAGCATGCCATTATAGATGTTGACTACTTCACCAATGAGCGGAAGCCAAAACTTTAACTACCTTAACAAAACAATAGACTATTGTAAATTTTAGATAACATGAAAACGTATTTTATTCCAAACACAAATTACACTCGCAAGTGCATAAGGTCAACCGTAATTTAGCATGGCAAATACGAGGTTGTTCCCACTAAGATTTAGTTTAACTTCAAATTAATTTAACCTAATTTACTTCACAAAACACTTTAACTAATCTAATTAATTTAAACGAGAAATTAAACACGTTGCATACTCACGTAAACACATATGGGGTTTTTGAGCATGTGATTTAATAAACTAAAACAACGAAATTAAAAGACAAAACGAGTAGAAAAATCAAAGTACACAATGACAATAAATTCAAATTGATGAAAGCACTAGGACAATGAATTCACCACTAGTAATCCAATCTATAGCCTCTTATTTACCTACCTATTTACTAACCAATTGATGTTGCCGCTTAGTTTTCCTTTTTCATAAATTACATGTGGTATTTAGGCTAACCCAAACACTTCTACATGCAATTCGCCTATGATATTAATTACCATCGTAATGACGGCGGCTATACTATTTTTTAAAAATAAAAAAATACCCAAATACAGCCTCGCAACTATATTATTGAGAAAAATACTCCGAGTATAGCCGCTAGACATTCGCATTCGTGTGGTTATCGTGATTCGTGTCGTTGCAGTCAACCCGTTTTCTTTTAACGGGTTAACGCGTTAATGGTTACCGACACGATAAGAAAACGGGTGAAAAATATCCAACACGAACACGATTCGCTAGGAATTCGCGAATTACACCACGATAATCCATTAATAATTAAAAAATAAAAAAATAAAAACAAAAACAGAAATTTTAAACAATTAAAAATCAACCACAAAGGCAAAAAATAAAATAAAAATGCAACACAACAAGCTCTTGAGATTGAAGACCTCGCGAGTGGCCCTCCAAGGTTTGGGGCAACGGAGATGGTGGGAATGGAGGAGGAAGAGTCATCGGAGAGGGTGAGGGAATAGGTGGGATCGATTGGTGAGGGAGGGAGATAGAAGGGGAGGTGGTTGGGATAGCTCATGGTGGTTGGGTGGATTGGTGGTCGCTTGAGACTCTCAAGTTGAGAGAAGAAGAAGTTCGTCGAGAGAAGAAGAAGTTCTTTGGGTTTTGAAGAGAGAGAGATATATATATATATATATATATATATATATATATATATATATATATATGACAGGACCCGACTCAATTCCACCCACGAACCCGAGCCGGGACTCGTTGATGGGCCCAACACCAACCCATGCCGCCCACAACCTAACAGCTTAATCCTCTTCCCGACAAACAACAAACTTTGGGCCGAGACTTCAGCCGAAGATCTGGACAGTAGTCTCCCTACAAAGTGAACAATCCCCAAAGTTAAAACCTGTTCAAACAAGCAAATGTAAACAAAGCCCAAGCACCAAAGATGCTACGTATAAACTACCTGGTGCCTCGGCCAACAAATTAACCCTTACGATACACAGTAGCAATCTAAGAGTTTAGGAAATCAAGAAATGAAAAGAATAAACAGATATGAGTTTAGGGTTCAAGGACAACAGATCCTACCCTTCACCAAGCTTCGAGAAGAGGAGAGCGCGGCCGGGGGCATCAAAGGTCGGACGCAACTACAGCTCCTGGGGCGTGAAATGTAAAGAGTGTGAGTGGACAAAAACAAAGTTTTGCATACTTAAAACAATATACTAACCCCACTTTTAAAACTATGCAAACCATGCATATGAAATCCTTTATATACGTGATTAATTTAGAAATCATATTATCTCAAATTACATGAGAGCAATCCAAATTTCAAAACCTTTTTCCGAATAAAACACCTTTTTCTTTTCCTTGAGGCATAACCTCTCAAATCAACCCAAGGTGTTTATAAAACATAAACAAACGGACTTTGTTAAAGTAAAGCATAAAGATGGAATAAAATTCTCATAAAGTAAACAAACCTTTAAATGCCGAAATATTCGTATATGTCAAGAAAACCCAACTCAACAAAGAATATAGACATTAATTGTACTTCAAAGCATTTATATAAATATATATAAATATATCAAATCCGGATTTACAATCCAACAAGTAAAACATAACCAAGATCTTGAAATCCAATCAAATATCAAGTCAAAGTAAGTGTAAAGTTTCCCCATCTTCCCCAACTCCCAATCACGTGCTCGCAAGCACGACAAGTAAGGAGAGATCCTCACCAAAAGAAATAAGAATATGAAGGTACTAACACACGCGTATAGGTATAATATAATCTCAATACCAATCAAGTACTGTGGGAAACAATCAACAGGGATCATTTAATCGACAACCGACAACATTCACGATGGTCTCATGCCCAGAGTTTAACCGAACATCGACGGCATCGCAATGGCCTCGTGCCCTGTGGACAAGCCGTCCATAGTAATGGATTATGCTACTCCGACTCCGCATGGCAGAATCCTCAATACCCATACACGTCCGAAACTACCAATGCTTGCCGCAGACTACCCCGTTAAGGGTCTACAGCCTACACTCGTTAAGGCATGTACCGGATCGAACCATATCCAAGTAATCGTATCATCAACATCAGAAATGCGGGAGGTACATCTCAAGGTGCTACCCGCACACACATAAATCGCCACGCGATAACAATATATATATACATTCAATCCCAATGTACCCAACCCCAAACATCGAACACCGACATAAATAAGTCCATCAAGCATATAACCCATATATATACCCAACACAAGGACATCACCGTCTCCAAACATATTTATATAGTCAAAATAATCATAAGGTCAAACGACCGCATAACGAATTCATAACCAAGTAAACGCTATAATCCTTTGAAATCATATTCAAAATATCAATATAATTATATGAGGGACCTCACGCTCCCGACGACGGGCATTCCAAACCCAAAGATATATATAACTAAAGTATAAGGAACTCGTCCGTAAATACATACCATTAAATCGTGACGATAATCCAAAATATACATATGTATAGATATATATATATATATATAAATAAATATATATATATATATATATATATACATAAAACATAAAGATCCTTTAAAGTACAAAACTCAAGCTCGATCCCATATACATATCTATGTATATAAATATGTATGAATATACGTATAATCAATTCCCATTATTCCAAAGTATTTATTCAAAATCATATATATATATATATGTATGAAAATATACATATATATAATCAAGGTATAAGTAATTATACTTCAAAAGGTTTTAAAAGCCAAACCGAATACGTGACTAAATGGGCTACGCTAACGTCTCCAACTATTCAATTATATAAATAATATATAATAAAACCAACCTTATAAATATAATATCCCAAAATCCATAAATTCTCCTTTTATAACGTATACGACTTCAAGCTTAAAATAGCTCAATTAGATAACCCAATTTCAATACGAAACCATCTGCTAACCCCGTCTCCGCTTGATACCCAAAGCCGTATAAATAATAATAAAAAAATAGCCATCAGCCCCACAATAAACCGGCAACCCAAATCATGCATTTACCTCAATGCAAATCCTTTTAATACATTTCAATCAAAGTCAAATCAAGACTTTAAATTATTAATAAATTCAAGATTTAAAACCATTAAATCTCATTTCATGCGATTCATAAAACATTCAAATCATGCTCATTTGAAAACAAAGTCCACTCACCGTTGGTCCTACGCGCATAACCCCAAAGGGTCTCACTTGTCGCGTGCACTGTAAACAGAGTACCTAAAGCGATAGATACGAAGATTGGATTAGTACCGTGAACCGAACGAGAATCGAAAAACTTAAACCCTAACAAAACCCCACTTAACATGCACGTACGTCCTACCAAGGATTCTAAGGTCAAACTACCTCTTTTAACCAAAGGGGACCGCCTTTAAGACTCACTGGCCAACCTACGGTCAAACACCCCTTTTCGTCAACCCGCCGCCGGAACCCACAACCTCCAAATCGATCCGACATTCCTAGAAGTCCAACAAAGTCAACTACACGGCAAACAGACCTTGGGAGACCCTCGGTCAACCTTGGTCAAATTGGTCAAACCGACCCTAATAGGTCAAACCGGGCACGTGGGTCCCATGACCTCCAAACTTAGATCCGAAAGTTCCTACAGGTTCACTACGGTTTAACTAACACGTCCCCAAAGTTTGGTCTCGATCCGACGGTCGGATTTCTCGCGATCGCATTACCATCGACGATTACGCTTAAATCTAACTTCAAGTCAATGATCCGAGTATCCGACTCAATCACGATCCGTCAAATCCTTATAGACTCCTAAAAATACGAGGATCAACATATCCAAAAATGAACGCGATCCAACCGCTCAAACCTATCGAACTCCGAGGATCGCGTTAATAGAAGTAGATCCGCTTGATAACCAAACGATCTCCGAATCATGCGGTCCGTCAACTCCTACGCGTTCGTAGCGATACGAGGATCACAACTACACACCGAACCGCCACCACCCGGCCCACGCGCCGCCACACGCGCCACCGTGGGTGACGGGTGTCTTGGCGATTCAGCCAACTCCTAAACCACCGCCACTCGCGACACCACCTACTCTAAAGGAACCACCACGTTGAGGTGAGTTCGTAACCGTCTCCACCTTGCCCGAACCGGCCGGCAAACGGCCCAACCGCCACGAACCCCAGCCAAAATCGGGTTTTAGATCCGTTACCCTAGGCTACTAATCGACGCAACCAACCTCAAAACCATCACCAAAGCAAGTCGAGAGGAAGAGGTTTCATACCTTACGCTGACGAGCAGCCGAACGAAAGTGCCGAACGAAGACGCAGTGTCGCCGGAAATTGCGTAGCTTGCCACCGACGAACGCCACAGTCAGCCTTCGAGAATGGATGGGTTAGGACCGCACCGCGAGCTCGATTGGCGAGTCTCGAGCGCAGCCTGGACTCAGGTCTCCGGAGGTGAAGGAGAGACCGACGGAGAGAGAGAGAACCTGGAGAGAGGCGCGGAGAGGAGAGAGAAAGGAGGAGAGAGAGGGAAAAATCGGGTTCTGATTGGGTGTGGGGTATTTATCAAATTTCGAAATGACCAAAATGTCCTCCAAAGATCCGAGTCTAAATGTCGAACGTTCCACCCAATCCACTCGCTTGACGAGTTCGACAAAGAATGGCGCAACTTGTTTCGCCAAATTCCATTCCAAAATTAAATGACCTCAAATACCCCTTAATTATTTAAATCCAAAATAATTCCAATAATTCCTTTTAAATCCTTTTTAATTCCCCAAATTAATTAACTAAAATGATTAATTCATTTTAATTAATAAATTGGGTCGTGGTCGTCACAATATATGGAGTAGTGAGAGAATCGGGGGAATGGGGAGGAAGAGACAAAAGAGAAGAAAGAGAAGAAGAAAAATAAACATAAAAATAGAAAGAGATAAATTTATAAAAATGCCCATGAGCTTAACGGGTTAGCGAATATTCGCAATTCACACGACACGACACGATAACTTAACGGGTTCAAGCTGGAACCCCAACGACGATATCAACACGACACGATAACTCAAACCCAAATACGAATTTTTGTGCGAATTTGTGTCGTGTTAACGAATCGTGTGCAATATTGCACCTCTAGCCGCGCTGCCATACTATTTATAGAAAAAAAAGGGATCCGCCTAGCACTAGGAGCCCACGTGTCAAAATACGAATAGCCGAGCGGCTATACTATTTTTGTCAAAAAATAATTACCGTAGTAAAGCCATGAGGCCATACCTTTTACTTTTTTAAATAAAAAAAAATTACCCTCCTAGTTTTATTAGTTTATTGATATTAATTGCCTAGTTTCAACATATTCAAAGCGGATATTGAAGAGAGAGAAATTTCACAGTAAATCAATGTGAGAGATCAATTTTTTCTTCTCCTTTTTTTTGTGTGTGGGAATGTTTGCCTTTGGTATAACTCGTTCTCTCGAGTGAAACTTGTTGGTGGAACAACAATCAATATTATTCTAGTAATTTAATTAAACAACAAATAGAATAATGAAATTAATATGGCAGTATGTGAAAATTATGTGTATAATACTTTAATTTTGTGTGTATTATTGAAAATTTTGTAAAAAAACCCGTGTATTAAATATGAAAAATACGTACATACATGCATAATAGGAGTATTGTATGTTTGCTTTTTTAAAAACATGTATTTTACCGAGTCTAAAAAAAGTACCCAAGTATATCCGCGCGGCTATACTATTTTGAAAAACAACAAATATAATTATGAAATTAAATATGGCAATAAATTAAAATTTGACTGTTCCTGGAGATAGAGGCTTGCGGAATTGCAATGTCCTTGAAATAGAGTTTCACCCCTACTTAGTGCTTGTAGTTCTGCAGGCGTTTGCTCCACTAGGATGCAACTATCTAAATCAAAGTCCTAGCACTAGGCCTTTGATTTCTAGCAAAATTTGTGTGTTTATCTCTAAGGCCATAAATGAATGGTGATATGAATGTTCTCTGTCAATTTGATGTAATTGTACATACCCAGGGCTTGTGTTGAAATAGAGTGGCTGATACATATTCCAACATGTATCAGATAAGGACAAACTCAATCAGATAAAAACATTATATGACATTTGAATTTTAAAAATAATTCAAATCAATAAGTAATTAATGAACTAATTGGATTTAATTTAAATCACAGAGCACAAGAGGCCTCAGGCCCAAGGCCCATCTACTGATTAATTATATATATATATATATATATATATATATTAATTAATCATTGACCCCACTAATTTGGCATTTACCCAAAGGCCATACCCATGAACCACTCAATTGGGCTACTTGCATAGCCAGTACAAACTATTATATTTCCAATAGTAAGTCTTATAAAGACCTCCAAGGAACTCTAGTGTTCCAATGTGGGAACTCAAACCAACAAAACTAAATTATGTTACTAAACACATTGTTGGTCGTAGAGAACTGTTGTTCTAGTTGGAAAAGAGATTGCAAAATCACCATCTTGCATTTTTGTTAAAACAAGTAAAAACTAATCTTTGTCTCTCGCATTCTTTCATAGTTAGTAAAATACGTAATGGGAAAAATACGTACGTATTTTATTGGGCAAAATACTATTTATAAAAATAAAATAAAAAAAGGACAAGCCTAGAAAACATGTATAGCCTTGCGGCTATACTGTTTTGAAAAATGTGCAAGAGTATAGCCGCGAGGCTATGCTGGTTATAAATAATTAAAAAAAAAAAAGGGACCCGTTGACAGGACCCGACACAAATTCCCTCGGAATCCGTGTCGAACCTTGTTACCTGTCCGACATCCAACCGATGCCGGCCCACTTACTATTTGTACCTTCTTCCCCGCACAATTAAGAAAAGAGGGGTCAAGACTTCTACCAAAATTTCGGTAGTCTCTCCTGAAAAACAAACATTTACCCTTAAATCTACCTGCATAAAATACAATTTAATATTCCCAAACGTTCAGCATACCAAAATTCCATCCATACACTTGTTCAAAAGTGGTTCTAATAGGCATCAGGCTCGTACAACATAATCAAAACCAAACTCACTCATCAATTCGAAACGGTTTTAAATCCATCATAACCACATCCTCATTTTATTATCACCCTTTGAGTAACCATTGATAAATAAACAAGCATTTAAATCTCACCTAAGTTTCAATCTGCTTCAGGCCCACCTAGAAATTTAAACTGAATCCAACAACAATACTAAACAGTATTCAAATTCAATGACCACATTAAAATTTCAAAATATATTTTATTCCGTGGTTGCACCTACGTTAGCCTAGGTTGCCTAAGTACCCTTACCAAGGGACCAAGCCACACGTAGTTCTTCCTACCAAAAAGAATCACAGTTCATATAATATAATATTGAATCAAACTTGAGTTTGTAACCGACCATTATGTTCTTTAACTTTATATTACAACACAATCCGAATTCAAAACAAACCAAGTTTCAAACTAAACCTTTTACCTGAAACCATACCTGTAATGATTCGCATAGCGCATATCCTGCTATCACCCACCAAGGGGTATATCATCAAATCCGAAGGGAATCGATATGTTTTCCGAAGGCAACCGGGGGTATGGGGAAAACTGGCTAACCACCTGTATAGATAAATCGGGCTGCTGGCTAGGGATCCTGGCCAACCCTGTGCAGATAACATGAGCATGGTGGCAAACAATATCCTGGCCAGACACCTACAAAGTAAACTCAATGCAAGTACTTGCAAATCACTAGAGGCAATTGGGGAATGGGGAAACTGGCCAACCACATGTGTAGACAAATCGGGCAGGTGGCTAGGGAAAATCCTAGCTGGACACCTATAGAGTAATCTCAATGTATGTACATTCAAATCACTGGCCGGACACCTACAGGGTAATCTCCATGTAGGTACAGGCAAATCGTTGGTCGTACACTCGCATAAGCAGGTACATGAAACGCACTGGCCGGACACCTATAGAGTAGTCTCCATGTAGGTACAGGCAAACCACTGGCCGGACACCTACCAAGGCAGGTATAGGCAAATCCACTGGCCTGACACCTACTAACGTAGGTATAAGCAATATCCACTGGCTGGACACCTACCACCGTAGGTACAGGCAATATCCATTGGTCGGACACCTACCAATGTAGGTACATGCAATATCCACTCATAAGCATAGACTCTACCAAAGGCAACCGTATCTTGAAAAATCTTTTCAAAACTATTCTCAACTAAATTCAAATACGTATAATTTACTACCCATAAACTGGTATTCATACTTCAATAATTCCAAACCATTAAGTATGTATTTGAATATTACTTATCATCAACATTTAATTAATCCTTACTGACACCAAACCCCTTTACCAAGCCATGATTGAATAATAACAACAATCACAATAATAATACTAATAATAATAATAATACTAATAATAATAACAATATATACACTGAAAATCTCGTGTCACATGGTAAAGGCCGAAACCAATCCGATAACACATTTTCATAACATCCTTAGCCGAAATACTAGTTCCTAACAATTCAGTTTCCCACAATCTTATTTGCATTCAAACCAAGTGTAAAAGTTTGCAATGTCCATAACCCGAGTTAAACCCTGTTTTCAAACAAAACCCCATGCCAATTGACAAAATCCTGCCCAAGACTCTCATACAGTCTTATAAAACCAAGAATAACTGGTATGACAATTTATAAGCCCAACAACCCAAAATAACTCAATTCCCAATCAAACACATTTACACATACATTTCAACATTCAGAAAACCATGCATATTTAAAACGATTGCCCAGTCACCAACAAAACTCATTAATTGACCTTGACCGTGAATTTAAATTCAAACCCTAGTTCCCGAAAACTTACCGTCTGTACACAACCTTACAAAGGTCCTGAAGTCATTCTATACTTTCCCAAAGGACAAGACGGTCTCAAAAGACCCGTGGTTAACAGTTTGGTCAAACTTCCCATTTTTGGTCAACTAGGCCCACGGGGCTCACGACCTCAGAATTTTGATCCAAAAGTTCCTATAGGTCCAAACAAGTTTCGAAGGTTTAGTCTCGATCGAGCGTTCGGTCCGAACCTATCGAACCCGAATATCGCCTAATATGCGTAATATCTGTTCGATAGTCAAACGGTGTCCAATTCTTAATCCAAGCATACCGTCATGCTTAGGACAACCTAAGAGACATTTTGGAACTCAAATGGCAGCCACAAAGTGGCCCACACTTCTAGAGAAATTTCGGCGACTGGAAAAACTCCAAATCGTCGACCAATACCTATACCATTAGAACCATCACACCTAGGGGAGTCGTTTTTGGTCTTGGACCCTGGTCAAAAAGTGGCCGGAGCTAAGAGAAATCATGGCCAAAACCACTGGATTTTAAGGGTTCGAAATCGATCTCTAAAACTCTAAAATCAACCCAAATTAATTGCATAGATAGATAGAGCACGTTGAGTAGGTGAAGATTCATACCTGGATCGACGTCAACGGACGCCGGAAACTCGCCGGAAAGTTCATAAACCAATCAGAACTTTAGATGTTTGCTGCGCCGCTATGCACGGTTGCCAGGGCTGGGCTTCAGTCCAGATGGGTTTGCCATCCCCTCACAGTCATTTTCCGACCAGTTTCAACCTTGGGGGTGGCCAGATGGCGAAGTTCGCCACCTCCCGTGGTGACTGAGCTCGAGGAAAGAGAGATAGGGGAGAGAGAGAAGCTGGAGGAAAGGGAAAGTGACGCCACAGTAACGCGCCTAGGGATAAAACTGGATTTTTCAAGTGTTTTAACAATTTTTGAAATTCCCATTATGTCCTTTTCGTTTTTAGACTTTTTCTCGATCGTTATAACTCGCAATTGAGCATGCCGCCTGTCTACGAACTCATATCGATGAGCTCGATGCAATAGTGAAACTCAATTCCCAAAATTCTTTTCCAAACTAAAAGTGACCAATATACCCTTACCCTCAAGGGCAAAAATGTCATTTCCTAATTAAAAATTAAATAATACTTAACTTTGGGTCGTGATGTTACACCCACCTAGCAATTAGGTGCCCATGTGTCAAAACGAGTAAAGCTGCGCGTCTATACTATTTTTTTTATAATAAAAAACCCCCGCCTAGTGGTTCGGTGCCCACGTGTAAAAAAAGGTATAGCCGCACGGCTATACTATTTTTTTTCAAAAAAGAAATACCGTAGTATAGCCGCTCAGCTATACGATTAAAATATATTATATTTAAAAGGAAATGAGAAAAAAAAATAGTACCCTCCTAGTTGCATTAGTTTATACTTTATTGATATTAATTGGCTACTTTCAACATATCCAAAGCGGATATTGAAGAGAGAGAAATTTCACAGTAAATCAATGTGATAGTTCAATTTTTTCTTCTTCTTTTTTTGTGGGAATGTTTGCCTTTGATCTAACTTGTTCTCTCGAATGAAACTTGTTGGAGGAACAACAATCAATATTATTCTAATAATTTAATTAAACAAATATAATTATGAAATTAAGTATGATAGTAAATTAAAAACTGACTGTTCCTGCAGATAGAGGCTTGCGGAATTGCAATGTCCTTGAAACAGAATTTCACCCCTACTCAATGCTTGTAGTTCTGCAGGCGTTTGCTCCACCAGGATGCAACTATCTAAATCAAAGTCCTAGCACTAGGCCTTTGATTTGTGGCGAAATTTGTGTGTTTATCTTTGAGGCTATACATGAATGGTGATATGAATGTTTTCTGCGAATTTGATGTAATTATACAGACCCAGGGCTTGTGTGTAAATAGAGTGGTTGATACATGTTCTAACAGGTATCAGATAAGGACAAACTCAATCAGACAAAAATATTATATGATATTTGAATTTTAAAAATAATTCAAATAATTCAAATAATTAATTAATTAATTAACTAATCATATTTAATTTAAATCACAAAATCCAAGAGGCCCAAGCCCCATATATTGATTAATTAAATATATATATATATATATTAATTAACCATTGACCCAACTAATTTGGCATTTACCCGAAGGCCATACCCACAAGCCACTGAATTGGCACACTTCCATATCCAATACAAACTATTTTATTTCCAAGAGTAAGTCTTATAAAGACCTTCAAGAAACTCTAATGTTCCAATGTGGGAACTCAAACCAACAAAACTAAATTATGTTAATGCACACACTATTTGTCGTAGAGAATTGTTGTTCTAGTTGGCAAAAAGATTGCAAAATCACCATCTTGCATTTTTGTTACAACAAGTAAAAACTAATCTTTGTCTCTCGCTTTCTTCTATAGTTAATAAAATACAGAACGGAAAAAATATAAATAAAATATATACGTGTTTTATTGGGCAAAATACTATTTTTAAAAAACAAAAAGGAGCAGCCTAGAAATACTTTTTGTCATGTAGTGTATCATATTTTACACACTACATTACGGTGTATATATATCTGTTTCTGCCACTTTGTTGTAGTTTGTATTGTGCATCATTAGCTTTGTGTGTATATATATAGCTTCGTGTGTGTATATATATAAAGAGAGAGAGAGAGATTTTAGGGTTTATAACTTGTAAATTGTTGTTACTTTGAAATTGATTAGAGCTGTCGATTGGAATTTGTCGCAGGCCACCGGAAAGCTGTCGGCTGCGAATGGTGGCCAGAATTTTCCGTCAGAGTAGGTGGCTGGCCAAAAGTTGGCCGGCAACAGTTGGTCACAGGAAAGTTGACTTTTAGGTTTTGTTTTTTTTGTTGTTGTCAAGTATAAGGGTGATTGACTTTAAATCAATTTGTTAAAATATGGAAATAATGGCAAGGTTTGTAATTTCGACTTGTTTTAGCAATAAGTCCATTTTAGTATGATATATTATACAATTACCCATATAAAACCTATTTGGAGATAAAAATTTAAAACTAACCACTTGTCATTTTCTAATTGGTTCTTAGTGTGTTAAAAAATTTCTAAAACCAATTAGAAAATGACAATTGGCTAATTTTGAGATTTTCCCTCTAAATAAGCTCTATATGGGTAATTGTATGGCATGCTAAAATATGCCTATTAATGAAAAGCCCTAAATAAGCTCTATATGGGTAATTGTATGTCATGACAAGTTATTGATATTATAAAATTATGTTATTATATACCACATTAGTAACCTATTTATTGAGCTTAAACAAAAGGTCCCAAATTGAAACTACAGGACTAGAATGAAAAATTGCTCAAACTATAGGAACATAGCCAAAAATAAAATCAAGTACATGTTGAACATGGAAAACACCCTCAAACATGAATTGGTCCTGGTTCCGACAGCAACATCCCATAGCTTCGGCTACTGTAGAGCCCTCACTGATTTATGGGAACATAATGTACAGCAGCCAGTACACTAATCTCTACTGGCAGTGACCATTTGATCTGAAAACTTTGAGGTTAGTTTTTGGCACAGGGAGTCTGTAAGGGATTTTTTTTTTTTTTTTTCGCTTTCTCTTACTTCCAAGTCAGATGGACATTTTGCAACGGAAATGAG
This sequence comes from Prunus padus, assembly GCA_024362665.1. Lineage (NCBI taxonomy): Eukaryota > Viridiplantae > Streptophyta > Magnoliopsida > Rosales > Rosaceae > Prunus > Prunus padus. Next base: position 9,085,400 of record JANFAM010000020.1, read on the forward strand.
TAAGATCATCCCCGATTTCACATGGAATTTCAAACACTATGTTCACTGTTGATTTAGAAATGCTTCATTCCTTCTCCGCAATCACCACAAAAACATCCTTCACTGACCACCTCCGTCTCTCACTTTTGGATGGAGGATTGATGACAGCTCTCTCAGCATCGGCTAAACGGTAACCAATCATGACCTCTCTCCTCTGTCGGGCTCGCAAGAGTACTTCATAGAAGCTTAATTCCTCACCTTCACGGAGATAGAGATCTGCTTGCCTTATTTGCAATTCATTGCCCTGATAAATCATACACAAAGTAAGGTTGGTGAAATAAGTAATTAAAGAACCATTTATAACAACAGGGTTTTTAATGATTTTATCCAAGATACTAATTTGGGTGATCCTACTGTTTTACTGAAAGCAGTTTATACTTGGTCAAACTTGAGGTCTGATATCGTTTGGGACTTGGAGCAGGTTTCACAGATGCTTGGTTATAGTAACTTGAATGCTTGGATTAAGATACGAGGAGTTTGTTTTTACAGAAGAATTCCTTTGGAAGCAAAACACCAAGATAATTGGGCAGAGGGAGACAAAATATTCAGTTGTAACCATCACAACTTCCATTTTCATAGTAAAAGGAAATCTGCTCTGTATTCGTTAGTGACTTGGGCTCCATTGAGGAGTTATCCTAAATAGTAAAATCTGGCAACTACACTTTTTTACCCCAGAAATTTATTAAACTACCAAGGACAGGATAACAAATGTTGGAAAAGGCCGAGCGGGAAGCCATTTCACAATGTTATGATTGATCATTGGAATCAAGCGACATGTTCTAGTGGACAGTTTGGAGGGAGAGCTCATGTGAAGTCTATTTGGACTGCAAATAAAATTCTGGTACTACTGCATGGAATGGAATCATATGTAACAAAGAGAAGAATACCTCCTCTGCAAACAGCTCTTCCAACACATCATTTATTTGCCGATCCTCAGCCACCATGGCCAATGCCATGCTTACGAGCTCATTCGATAGCACATAATCGCTGATCTTTGACATGGATAATAGATTTTTAGTCCTTGGGTCCAGAATTTCACTAATTATAACTGACTTATCTGAAGCTTGCTGCATTTCTCCTATCCATGAGCCTTGTGAGAAGCTTCCTCTTTGAACATGTGTTACCATGGGGAGACGCTTAGCCTGGAAATTGGAATAACAAAAGTATATAGGATTGGAACTGAAGATAGATAAACTATGAAAATTGATAACTTGAATCTCCTCGGCAACCAGTATGATATCTTCACATATAGTCCTCAAGAAAATTAAATCTTTGATGATACAAAGGAAAAATATAATTCTACTCAAATCTCAATGCTATTACATAACTTCCAATGTACGCAAAAAATAAATAAATAATCATCCATTCTCTCATTCTGTACACTAATAATGAAAGCTAAAAGGGGCAAGTTGAATAGAATAAAACAATGAATATCAAAACCCAGATTTGTTGGATGCTAGATTTCTCATTTCAAATTCACTCATGTCCGGACTGATGATTCTAGAACAGGATCACAAACACCCCCACAGTTCCCCCTCTCTAAAAATAAAAGAAATAAAGAAAAATAAAGTCTTTTACCAACAAAATCAAAACAGGTTAAGAGTATAATGTCTGAGAAATTACGACAATAGAAGAAATAATTTTTAGAAAGTTAATTGTGCCAGTATTTTAATGGTGCACTCAAAAATCAAATTGCAAGTACCTGAATATCACGAATTAAAAGTAATGTTGCAAGAGATCTGGAATCAGCTTGAATTGCTGAGTCTTCCACAGACTCATCAGCCAAAATTAAGATCTGCACAGATGAATTACTAGATGAGCACATGTCTAACCTGTGAAATGATTTAGACATGTTTAAGTAATTATCATAAACGTCACAGAAAAGTAAGACCCTACACAAGGACACCAATGAAGGTTAAGTAATTGTTACTAACTGGCCTACCACATTTTAGATGGTAAAATAATATCACTGCCCAGAAACGATACACCAATAAGATAGAAAACTCAGCCAGCAGGTTCTTTCCAATGGCAGGTCCGGTTGATGTTGATCATTTCATTTCACATAAAGCATGAGTCATCATTTTCTTTATATATGAATTTCCATCCCTCTTACTACCTCAGTACAGATATTTATGAAGGATACAGTAAATACTTTGTTGCTCACCGAATCAAAAGATTGCAAAGGAAGGCTTTCTAAATGACGGCGTATGACAGCATTCCCCTCACGATAAACTAAAGTTATATTCACCAACCGGCTGATGTCAAGGCCACCATCAATGAGCTTCTGGTCCCTCTCCTTTTCAGCAACCTCGTTGAACATCCAGAGCTCTGAACCAGGGGCTAGAAAGGCATCCAATACCTACAAATCATAGATGCACGAATCTAAATCTATAAGAGCAAAATTTAATAATCAATTAACAGCACCAATGTAGATGTGGCAGTGCTACTTCTGAAACTTTTAAACTTGAATCCAGAAATGCAGTCTATTTTGAAGCTGCATAGGAAAACAGGAAGCTGTCTCTGAGATGAGTATTTTATCAGTTTGTATACTAGAACTGCACCCGAAGTACTGGGAGCATGATTGCAGACCTCAAGTTTCATTACCATAATCATATCCTCCATATCTCGCCGCCAACCACAAAAAAGTATCCTTTCTGCAGACTTTGGAACAATAAAGTCTTTGGGTAGACTTCCTCTCCAGACCTGCAGCAGTCAGGCGAAGAAAAAGAAAAATTAGGGGCATCAACAGAAAGAACTTACCACAAGCATATCATCAATGTCCCTCCTCCATCCACAAAGTAGAATCTTCTGTGGCTTTCTTGCTGTTCGGGCAATGTGTATGAAAGATGCCTCTTTGACCTGAATGATCAAAGTGATTATAGTTTTGTGAGTTTTAATTATGCTATCTTCCATTCACTATAACTCCATGGTAGGCATCATCCTAATGTGGTCTAAACGAGCTTATTCTTTAGAAGATTGACCTCTAACTTATAGCCCTTTCTCTGCAGCTCTAGTTCTCATTGGCTGCATACACTCAATCTTGTGTTCATTTCTGACATTCGATGGCTAATGATCGTACCAAGGGGCAAAACTGTGACAAAAGCCCCGGAGAATGGTACTACCAATGTGTAACCATGAAATTCGACAGACATCACAACATCAAAGGGCACTACCTAAAATGTCTATAAAGGAAAACGATCATGATCCTGCAATTTGAATGCACAATGGACATGTCTAGAATGATTAGGCCAAAAGAACAAATGATGAAGGCACATCCAATATGATTAAATTTTAAGGTCAAGTAGTAGATGTTTTTCATATTCTAATGTTGTAATATGTATTGATTTATCCATCAAATGATTTCTTTTTTACATGATAAACGATTCTGAAACTTCATTAGTAAAAAAAGAAAAAATTTAAAAAAAAAACATCTGCATGGAACAGCTGAATGAAAATTTCCACAATAAATACTTTGAAAACAATCAAATAGCTTTTCCATTTGTTGCATATAATTAATCATCAGCACAGTAATTTTTTTTTTTTTGAATAGAAACGAAATTTATTAAAAAGTGGAAAATTAGTACAACAGTGGATAAGTCATCCACCATCCAGCCTATCACCAGCCAGCTACAGACCACACAGAAAACACAAACAGCATCATCTAACTAATTCCAACGGGACTGCATAACCAGAGAAGCTGGTTGAAACAACACCATTTACAAAATATTCACATCGCTGCTGCCTCCAAATCCCTTAATATTGTGGCATACGAGTAATCTTTGAATTCCTTTGTGACAGAAGCCCATAATGCTGCCCAGTACTTAATTCTCTCCCATAGTTCCCCCACGCTCACTCCCTGATATACCTCAAAAATCCTCCTATTTCTGCTCCATCCAAATGTTCCAAACAACTGAGTGTACCAAACATCCCCACAAGGTTGAAGCCCTTTCCTTTGCCCCAGATGACAAAATAGGAACTCATAAGATCATAGCAACCCTTAGGGATAACCCACACAGTTTTAACCTCCTCAACACTCTCCACCACAGACTTAACGAGAAATGACAATGTAAGAAGAGATGATCCACACTCTCCTCACTTTTTCTGCATAGCACACACCATTGTGGAGACAGATTCATGTAGGGTCTCCTCCTTTGAACAAGGTCCAGAGTGTTTACTTTCCCAAGAGCCACCAGCCATGCTAGAACTTTCACCTTAGGAGGGGATTTAGCCTTCCATACTAGCGAATAGGGTGAAAGATCTCCTCCATCCCGTTGCTGCAGAGAAAAGACTGGAAAGATTTACACGTGAAGCCTCCCCGCCCCTCAAGCTCCCACCGTCTCCTATCCAATCTTGAAATAGACCCTCTGACTTCTGTCCAATACTCCCAATAGCTGAATCAGCTCAACTAATTCCCTCTCATTCACATTCCTTCTAAAGCCAAAGTCCCAATTGTGAGGGATAACCTGCATATCCGCAAACTGGAGAGATACATAAAGTGTTCTTCGTCGATAGTGCAAACAATCTGGGAAAGCATTCCTTTAAGACCCCTCCTCCGTCCAACTGTCCTCCCAAAATCTAATCCTTGCTCCATTTCCCACCTCAAACTTACAGCATTGTAGAAATGACTGATAACCAAAGAAATATCCTTCCGGATTATAGGCTGATGCATAACCAGCCGGATTAGAGTCCCACCCATTCCTGGCCATCCCATATTTACTCCTAATCACCCTGATGCCACAAAGCACTAGGTTCCAAAGGAATCTCCACAGCCATTTAGCCCCTCAAGGCTTCATTTTTTTCCCTTTAAAGAACCCACTCCAAGCCCTCCTACCTTCTTGGATTTGGCCACCAATTCCCATCTAACTAAATGATCCTTTTTCCCCTTCCTCCACCCCTTCCCATAAAAAGGATCTCATAAGTTTGTCCACTTGACTAACCACCCTCTTTGCATTTTAAAAGAGACATATAATAGGATGGGATACTACTTAGCACAGCCTGAATTAAAGTTAGCCTTCCACCTTTTGAAAGAAAGGCTCTCTTTCCATTTTTGAAGTCTTTTCTGAATCTTTTCCACCACAGGATCCCAAAAACTTTTGCTCTAGGATTACCACCTATGGAAATGCCTAAGTATTTCAAGGGCCACTCTCCCACCTCACATCCCCACCCACTTGCCAACAAATTCAGATATTGAGCACTATAATTAATTCCCACCAAAGCACACTTAGATTTATTTATTCTCATACCAGAAACAAGGCAGAAAAAGTCCAGCAGCTGCAACAGGTTAACCTCCAATACTCCTCCTCGTCCTCCCGAGGAGGAATAAAGTGTCATCGGCAAATTGAAGATGAGAAACTTCCACTCTGGGCCCCTCCCCACCATCATGCCATGTATCAAATTATTCTCTTGGGCCTTCTCCATAAGCCTACCAGCACATCGATAATCAGCGTGAATAGGAAAGGGGATAGCGGATCCCCCTGTCTCACCCCCTCTAGTTGCTGTGAATTTGCCTCTGACCTCCCATTAATCATAATAGAAAGTTGACTGACCGTAGACATCCTCTGATCCAATTCCTCCATCTCCCCCAAACCCCTTTCTCTCCAAAACATCGTCCACAAAGTTCCATTCTACATGGTCATAAGCATGATCAAAATCAATCTTAAATACCAGTCCCGATTTGTTGCACTTTTTTAACCTCCTGGACAGCCTCGTTTGCCACTAAAACCGCATCCAGAATCTGCCTATCTTTCACAAAGGCTCCTTGGGACAAGGATATAGTCCCTCCCAATACCTCCCTCAGTCTCGGAAGCCAGAACCTTGGACACCACTTTGTATAAGCTTGTCACCAGCTAATAGGTCTATAACTTTAGCTGAACAGAACCTTTCCTTTTAGGGATAAGACAAATTAATGTTTCATTTGTAATTGCATTGATGATCCCAGTATTATAGAAATTCTCCATCACCTTCATCAGCTCATCTCTTACGATGTCCCAGCAAGATTGAAAAAGAACAAGGTGAATCCATCTGCTCCGGGCGACTTATCTTTCCCACAGTCGAACACAGCATTGCGCACCTCTACCTCTTCAAAAGGCCTCTCGATCCATGCTGACTTTGCCGGGCTAATGGGGCACCAGTTTAACCCTCCACACCCCATCCCGCATCCTCATTACTACTGTATAACCTCTGAAATAATTAATAATCTCCGCCTCAATACCCTCTTCACTTTCAATCATCCCAACGCCCTCCACACATCTAGTCTATCTATAAAATTTCTTTTCCTATAGCCCGTTGCCATCATATGAAAATATTTGGTATTGCCATCCCCTCTCTTGCCCATTTGACTTTTCCTCTCTGTCTCCACCTCACTTCCTCCTTGTAAACAATATCATTCAGCAGAAACTGTAGGTCTTCCCTTTCTTTTCGCTGGTCACTGTCCAATCCTTCCTGCTCCTCCCGAATATCAAGGTTAGCAAGTCTAGCTTCAGCCTCCTCTTAGCAAACTCCAGATCTCCAAACACTTCCTTGCTCCACCCTTTCAATTTTGCTTTCAGCAGCTTTAACCTCCTCATAAATTTATAGCCTTCCCAGCTCCCTAGCTGGTCTTCCCTCCACCATATCTTCAGAGCTTTACAATCAGGGTGCTCCAGCCATGCATTCTCGAACCTGAAAAGGCCCGCCCCCATTTTAAATTTGAAGTATCCAAGTCTATAGGGCAGTGATCAGAAACGATCCTAGGCAATGCCTTATGCCGTACTGCTGGGAACATATTCTCCCACCCACCTGTAAATAGGAATCGGTCAAGTCTCCTGCAGACAGCTCCCATCCTAAGATTGGACCATGTATAAGACGCATTTAGCAAACATGGATCTCGCAGGTTCGTTTCATGTATGAAACCATTGAAATCACGCATGCTTCTTGTCTCCCTTCCTCCATTAGATTTCTCCGAATTAAATCGTACGACATTGAAGTCCCCTCCGAGGCACCAATTATCCCCACATAAACCATTAAGATCAGCCAGCTCTTCCCAAAATGATCTCCTCTCCTCTGCTTGCACGGCCCATATGCCAGAGAGCCACCAGCAGCCACCTGATTTTTCCTCCATTTGAATTGACACCGAGTACAACCCCACTACTGAGTTTACAACGGAAACCGACTGCGTATTCCAGATAACCACAATTCCTCCCGATCTTCCCGCGAGGGAGCATACACCCACTGTCTATACCTGCACTCCCCAGACACTAGCAACCAACTTTCGATCAACCACCATTTTTTTGGACTCAAGCAATATTACTATGTCTGGCTTATATCGCCTTAATTGGCTTTTCATCAACAACCTCTTTGACTTACTGCCTAACCCCTAACATTCCAGCTTATAATCTTCATTAAATAGAAGTGGAGTCCCTTCTGATCTGTCCTTGCCCTGATATTTCCTCCAGTAGCTGCCGACTCCTGGAAACACACTTCAATTTGCTTACTTCTCCCACCCTTGCGTTGAAATAGGTTTCTCTTAAGAGGGACCAACGAGATATTAAGTTTTGACATCAGATTCCCGCTTTGAACCTTGTGTTAATTGGGTCTGCACTCCTTCGCCCGAGTCTTCTACTGTATTTTAGTTTCGGATCGTTGCTGGGTCGAGACCTCCAGTTATCTTCTTCATCTTTTTCGGCTTCTAGGCCCCTATCACTAGGGCCGACCGAATCAACAACCACCTCAGCTAAAAACCCAGGATCCTCCACAAACACATCGGCAAGAAACCCAGGATCATCTTCCAATACGTCAAGCTTGGCCTTCTCATCTTCAGATTCCTCAACGCAAGCCTCCGTGTCATCTGCAGAATCTGAGGCGGACTGCACTCTCATCATCTAATTCGACAGAATTTGGGCAGAAGGAGGAATCACTGTCGGCATCTCCACCCTTACCTGTGTCGACCCATCTCTCGCAACTGAGGACCCAGTCTCTACAGGTGAAGCGCCAGGCCTCGCAACCCCACCCGAACCCATCGGCTTCATTTGAAGATGAGAAACTCGTTGACGCCTTGTGCCTCTGGAAGAGGAGCCGTATTTTGAGTAAAAAGCAGATCCCGTTTTCAACCTAGTATCAGAACTCCTTGCTCACTTAATACCTCCTTCTCTTTGGGTCACTTTTGTCCCAAAGTAAGGTAACACAACAGACCCCATCTCTTTGGCCCAATCAGCAGAATGGGCCCGAAGACACTCCCCACCTGCCTTATTGCCACTCCTTCCTTTGTAATTTAGCTCACATGCTTTTGGGCCCTCTTGATTCCGGACTGCATTCAAGCCCACTCCATTACTCCCATTTTCAAATATACCCACGTGCCTCTCACCCTTAGCATCTCCAAATTGCCCCCTCCCCTTAAATAATACTTTGTTGTGACTCCCCAAACATTCCCTCGATCCAGTCTCTGTCTGCCCACCACCCTGCTTCCAGCTACCATGCTAGCTCCCATATTGTCGTCCTGCAGAGCCTCAAAAGAGTTGCCCACTACTCCCTCTTATCAAGAGAGCCTCGATCCCCTCCGCGCTCAGTTCTTTTGTCAGAGCCCACGCCCTTGAATGATTGCTTCCTAACCAAAAATAAAAACATCAAGGATCTGATGTGATATTGAGAACTAGAAAGAAAGGCTAATCGCTGATACCCAAGTCGCCAAAAACTTTTCTTTCTTAATGCACTAATTCTTTTTCTATCTCTGTAATATGTTTCCCAATGACCGTTTGGTACCACGTTGTTGGAGGAGGTCCTTGACTTTGAATCTTATGGACGATAGTTGCTGAATGGAAAAAAAATACTCATCTATCTGCAGTATATTTATTTATTTGTTCTTTGTCACCCTCAAACAGTGACCCTAAATGCATCATGACTAGGACATGGAGAAATCAACGTCTCTGAGAACTAATTTAACTAAATATGTTGATTTTTTAATGACATACCTTGAAGTTACTCTAGAAGTAGTAACCTTAAGTAGACCATCAACACAAGCAAAAGGAGAAAATGAAAAGTAAAAAAGATAAAACAAACTAGCAGAAACACCAAGCTAATATTTGGAAACTCTATGCTTTAAAGGAATTGGAAATCACCGTAGGCAATGGTGCAGGAGCATAGGTATCGTCATCCTCGGCTATGACAAGCACTTCATCGCCTTCTTGTAGAACATAAGAGTCATCAGGATTCAAAATAATTTTACCACCTAATGATGCAACCTTGATTCCACAAGGAATGGCATCAGGATAACTGATCAATACATCCTCAAAACGCATGCCATCCAACTGTGACCATCTTTTGATGTAGAACTCACAATTTTCAAACCCAAGGATATCTTCCCAGATCTGCTATGGTCCATCAGAGGGGGAATAGAAGACAATCAATTGCCATAATCGACAAGAAATTTAGTTACCAAAAAAAAAATCACAAAAAGTTGCACTGAAATAGAATTGTGTGACCATCCACAATAAAGTTAAAAGCATGCAACACTAAAAGAAAGTGACCTGTGCAAGTCCAGGCTGCCTAGCACATTGAATCATCAAACGGCCAATTACATCATGAGCCACAACAGTTTCAACAAGATCTCCACCAACAAGTTTAACAAGAACCTCGTTGTCAAGATCACTTAGTTCAACCACAATATGTCCTCTCAGCCCTTCTTTTACTCCAGTTAGACTTAAAACTGTTCTCAATGCACGGGCATCACTCTGCGTCAAACCAGTGAACAATATATTGGCGTGTAGGAATAAAAAAGGAAAGGGAATGACTTCTGTAAAGTTGACTTATATGTTTTTAAAAGTTTAAGGAAACTAATTATTTTTTAATAATATTAAAAAAATTACCCTAGTTTGACACAATATAAGTATACTATGATATTAAATATATATATATATATATATATATTTTAATAGAAACGAAGTTTATTAAACAAAAGCTGTAAGAAACAAGAAAGTGGGTAAGTCATCCACAGGCCAAGCAGGCCTCAACAGAAACACAGAGAACAGAAAACCTTCACCAGCCAAGGATACCTGATCAGCATTTCCATCTTCAGCAAGGACGATTATTGCACGGGCTTTAGAGACGGAGACCTGCAAATAGTTGTATAAGTAACACATAGAGAGGCATACAAATGGCATGAATAGTTTCAGCATTGTATGATGGCATGCATTACAAAACAGTTCTAACACACAGTGAGTGTTTCTTATGATTATCGTGGGCTTAGAATGACAGAAAATCTAATAAATATAATATTTTTGTGGAGCAAAGAAGGTTTATGGCTGCTGAAATTTCAGAGAAAACAAAGAGATGAAGAAGAATGAAGAGAGGGGATAAGACCCTTATCAAACTTAAAGATATTGTCTGTTTCCTAAGACCCAAATAAGTAGACCTTTAAAATAGTGGCTAAACTTTTTGATTGACTCTTACTTATTTCTTTATTTTGCTCTTTTTATTTTCAGCTTCTTGCACTACCATGGATATTTCATTTTAGACCAAAGCCCTCATAATTACACTTGGGCCCAACGGGCTTAGTTTTGGACTTTTAGAGGGGAAACTTCTCTTCTAACCAAGCAGTAGCTAATGCATTAAGATCTCTCCAACATCCTGTAATATATTTGTACCACTGAGATCTAAACAGACTCTTGATGCAACAACTAAAAAATCACTAAGGCGCAATCATGTATCTGAGTGGCAGTCTTCATATTTGAGTCCTGCAAACTAAAAACACAAAGATTTAAGGAATTACTGAGAAAGGATTTCGTCTGTTTCTTTTTCTATTTTAATGAAATTAAACCTAGTTGTTGATGTGTATATAACAAAAGGAACACTTTGTAGTTGATACGTAACACCCCCTAGGACTGAAGTTGAAAATAATCAGATAACTAAAGTTGATCTTCAAATAGATAACTCTGAATTTCGTCAATGGCAAGTTACATTTCAAAGTTAACACCATGAGCTTGTGCCAAAATTTACAAAAAAAAACCAAGTCCAAACGCTTTAAGGTATTTTAAAATCACTCCATCATTTCATAAAAATACGACTTAAAGTGAGAAGACCAGACTGACTTGAGTTGTCACAAAAACCAAACCCATTTGGCCCCATGTGCCAACCCACATTAAGATATCTTCACTCAATTATCTAACTGTTCCAGTTCAATTATCCTACTGAGGCAGATCATAAAATTCTGTATAAAAATTGGAGTTATGAAGTTCACATATTTTACTGTTTCCCTCTCCTGCCTCGCATGCCGCCTGAAATTGATGGGCGTCGCAGAGGAGAAAATTCTAACCATATTTTTAATTCAAATAAACCAAAGAAGGCAAGCAGTCATACCTTTTTCAGGTCAGCCAAAATAAGAGGGCTCCCACTTCTGCATATTACAGATGTTCCTCTGAAATTAAACTCCATTTTAGCAATGTCAAGTTCCATTTCCTCTTTATCTTGCTCAGCCATGACTACAACAATCCCTCCACCCAAACTCTCATTGGCTATTGCAAGCTGATTCAATAACGATCCCTGAATTTACAATGGAATACTTAACAAATGGAACAAAAACAAAATTCAAGCTACTAAAACAGTTTTCCTTAAAGTAAAACTTTAACTTTTTTCTGAAAATAAGCAAAGCAATCAGAACTTTACCAATTTATCGCTCCAGCCAAGAATTAAAGTATGGTTTTGCTCAACCACCTTACTTCTTCCTTTCCTCAATGAATCAAACTTCTCCGAAATTGCATCAGATACAAGTCCAAGCATCATTGCAAATATGAGCATACCGCCAAAGCTAATGGAAACTGAAACAAGCCTTTCACCAATCTTTTCAGAGTCAGTATGGTTGCCAGAATCAGCTACATAAGTCCAAGATAACCAAAGGCATTCTGCTAAGCTATCATCTTTCACTCCGAAGAGTGCTAAACCACCAAGACAAATAAGTAATAGAGTTGCAACTAACAATGCCAATGGCTTAGAATATGGGTGGACTGATAAAAACAAATCAACCCGATATGCTAGCTGTTTGTTTAGAGACATTTCTTCTGAAATGTTTTCTGATGACCTTGATCTAGAGACATAATCAATGTACTTGAAAGCTAGGACAGGCATAGATAAAAGTGTGAGGGAGACCATAAGAGCTAATCTTTTTAAACTTTTGCTATGGAGATCACTTGGCTGCCCAAAGGAACTGATGAGCTCCATAGAATCTGACAAATTGTAGGCTCGTAACGTAAATTCAAGCTTGGAAATATGTTCCTGAAAGCAGAGCATGTGTTTCAATTAGTATGGCCTCACCATTTAAACAAAGTTCCGTACATTAACAGAAAAATTAGTAGGCCCAGCTCATATCTAGGGGACACAACATCGTAGTCAGACTGGAAAAAAACAGAAAAAGAAATCATCATTGAAAGGCACTTTTACCTATCCGAGGAAACATGAAACTAGATGCACAAGCTGTTATATGAACTGAGCAACACATAAGTTTCTCATTCTTATCTTATTCGTAAATTTGGTTTTGACAGTGTTTGATTGAAAATTGTGATTGGCATTCTAGTAAAAAAGCCTTAAAAACTAAAATTGTGAAAGAGTACAAAAACTTACAAAGCCACTATGAAAATTAAGGGGGAAATTTAGAAAACGGTAAGGAAAAAAAAAGTATGAGATACCCCATCTTAGTGGCAGAAATGAAGAAAAACTCTTGACCTGGCTCACTCCGGCATTTGGACCTGCCCAAGTAGGAATATCCTAGGCAAACAGAAACCAGGCTTGTATAGATATATACCTTCTGGATATCTTAAACCCCTAACAGGTTGGTATTTTTCTTCCTGCTGTGCAGGAGTGAAACAAGAAAAATAAATAAAAAGGAAAGGAAAAGGAAAGATTATTGAATAAAAACACCTCATCTTCAAACTAAGAGCTCTAACCTCAGAGAATGCTGAGGGATCTGCCAGAACCAACTAGGCTTCTGTGGTGTTTTCAGTGCTCCAACATAAAGGCATCATTGTCAATTAAGCACCTCTGTGATCCTCCTTTGTACTTTTCCTTTTCCTGGTAAATTAATTTAGAAAATCTTTGGGTACTTTTTAATCCACCTCAAAAAACCACTCTTGCTCTACCCTTTTAGCCAATCAAATATTATTCTTGTTCTTCTGAGCAAGTTTGTAAAAGAAAATTTTTGCTTTGGTTTAACTAGGGCTGCCAAAACGAACCCTTATTATTTTTTGCATTTTCATATAGATTAAAAAATTCTAGGATTTTAGGAATGGAAACCAATAGAAAAAAATAACATTGAGCTATAAATTGAAGGACTCCCATATTTTGGTGAGATGGTGCAGAATCAAGTATAACATTAAAGCCTAGTTACAAGTCTGAATATTGTGGGAAGGCGGTGAACCACGAGTGTGTGTCAAGTAGTCAAATTTCAGATTAAAGTTTCTGTTTTTGTTTTTCCTTTTGCTGAAAAATGACTGAAAATCTTAGTTTTGTTTTTATTTAAAATTGGACTGAGTAAGGAAAATACAAGTATCCTATTACATGAAATCCATTTGAATCTCCTATTGCAGCCATCCTTACGCAGCCTTAAAGTTTTTCTTCTTTGTGTTTATGTTTCTTTTTTCGATGAATCACGTATGTTATCTAAAAGATCAACCAAAACTGAAACAATAAGTTTAAATACCTTACTTTGCTTAGTTCCACTCATAGTGTTTGCAGGCTGAATCTTATTAAAGCTCAATGTTTGAATTTCACAAAAATATTTGGTATCACAAGCTTTTTAACCAACGATTCTGGTAAACTAAAATTTCAACAAATTGTTAAAAAGAATCCTTTCGTTTTTAATGGCTATTCAAGTTAGACGCTATTAGTTTTACATGACAAACTAAAGACCAGTATCTGATCAACCAAAAGGACTATTATATTAATGTGTCTTCAGGAAAACAAAATAAATTACAAGGAAAATGGGAAATTGCAATGCGATAAGGTGTACGGGACATATGAACAGCAACTTGGTATATCTGCCAGTACAAGTAAAGGAATCCTTAACTTGCGGATTTCATATACAGAAATACAAGGAATTCATATAATATAAGTTATGAGTTAATTTACTACATAGATCCAAACTAAATTTAAATTGATTTCATTTCATGTCAACTAATTTTTCATTTATTTAATTACAAAATTTTTTTTTACTGTACATGCCTATCGACATTAAAAGTGCCAAGTAATACTAATTGAGATGTCACCAATATTTCATTTCTTTCATTCTTTAATAAATAAATACTGTAAGCATCGCAAGCAAAAGAACTATACCTGCAACTCATTGACTTGGATATGTAAACAGAAATTCTGGTACGCCACTGATGAAAATACTGTCGTCGCAATCTGCCAGATGCACAAAAAAATTTGGGATCAAAATCATAAATGTATATGTATGTACATATATCAATTGGTGAGAGAGAGTACCGCTACGAAAAAGGCCATTTTCCACCGAACGTTGAAGCCATTTCCCAAAAGCCCCATAAACTTCTCGCCCGAAACCGCGCTCGAAACCTCCGATCTTCTTCTCGAAACGCCGTCGGAAACGCTTGGAATGGCCACGTTGACGTCGTTTTGCTGCGGCTTCTCTCGCCGGCGACCGAAGTCGACTCTCCGTCTAAGCCTCTCATGGTTAAAAGCTTTGTGAGGGGCCGAGTTCGAGGACGAAACGCTGCGAAACGGCGGCGACGAATTGGGAGACGAAACGCCGCCAAACGGAGGCCGAGAATCGGGAGGAAGGTGTTGGGACGGCCTGGGGTTTGTTGGGAATCTTCGAGGGTATTTTGGAAATTTCGTTGAGTTCGAGTTGGTGTGGATGAAGGGCGGTGAGGGAAAGTACCAGTCTCTGCTGGTGGAAGCCACTGCTGCTGAGTCGGAATCGAGGGACATTTCTGGGATAATTGTAAAAGTTTAGGTACTCTTTGGGAATTCAATTTGAAATCTTTTTGGGCTTTATTTCTTGCTAATTGTATCTGCAAAATCGTTTTAAGAACTTTGTTAGAAATCATTGGTGGCTGTTTTGAATTTAAGGAAGGAGTTGTTAGGCTTGGAATTGATTAGTGCCTTGTTATTAAATTAATTTGGGGTGACAACAAAATACGTTGACCTAAAACTTATAATTTTTTATACTAAGGAGATGTAATGGCTTCTGAATTTGTCTGGTACTACGAAATAATTTCTTTGAAAATACTTGTTCTTGTTCCTGATAGAGTAGAGAGATATACTAAAGAGAAAACTACATGAACACAAAGGTAGTAGCCGACTTTGAGTTTTTTTTTTTTGCATTTATGGTGTAGATGAGGAGAATTTTTGGAAAATTTGTTTTGGAGAGACTCTCAATCTCTACATGATTATTGTTGCTTTGGAGATATGTTGATATTTGATATCAAGCACTAGATCAACGTATATGACAAATGTTTAGTAGTGTTTGTTGGTGTAAACAACCACAACAAGACGATATTTTTTGGTTGTGCATTTCTTGCTGATGATATTGCAACTACATAATGTTGGGTCCTTAAAACGTGTTGACTTCTATGAAGGAAAAAAAAAGCCTATATATGTTGTCAAGGATGAAAATTTTCCCAACACACATCATCGATTATGATCATGGGACATTATGAGGAATGTGAAATCCAATATGAATGACCCATAAATTGCAAGAGAATTTTGTCACGACCCAGCTTCATTAGCAAAATATTGTCCACTTTGGGCTTGGGCCCTAACGAGTTTGTTCCTAGGCTTAAGCTTATGCTATCTTGCCTAAAAGGTCTCTTGCTAGGAAATCAAAGGGGTGGATTGTAAGATTTGTGAGCCTTGAAGGATGCAAGGCGAGAAGGGGAAAGATTAGTGAGCAATCTCACATTGCTCAGCTAGGGGAATGTGAAGTGTCATATATGTGTGGTCACTTCACTTCCTAGCAAGAAGTCTTTTGGGCAAGGTAGCATAAGCTTGAGCCCATAAACAAAATCGTGAAGGCCCTGGCCTAAAGCGGACAATATCTTGCTAGTAAAGATGGGTCGTGAAAAATTTAGCCACTGTGTGCATGACACTTTGACACCAATGGAGTTCGAACAATATTGGCAATGATGGTAGATATAAATGGTTTAAAACATGATTGGATTGAAATGATGCACTATAAAACAAAAAATATGGGTTGAAGCTTATTGTTTGGGGCATTTCTTTGTTGGTAATACAACCATGAGTTGTGTTGTGAGTAGATACATATGGTTTGGATTGAAATGGCACACTATAAACATAAAATATGGGTTGAAGCTTATTGCTTGGTTAATGATCAGAAGTCGATTAAAGAGAAGTTGATAAATTCAATTCAGCTCTCACAACATAATAGGGAAATAGAAGGGAGCAATTTCTTTTTTATATTTGTGGACAAATTTAAAAATATTTGTTTTTAATGTGGCGGGTTGTAAGATTTTGGGTTTAAAATTAAAAAATGAAGTAAAGGGAGGAAGGAAAGAAAGGCACGATAGGAAAAGGAGCAATGCGAAAAGGCAAGAAAGGACACGTGGCCTAAGGGAGATGGGCAGCAAACCCGTTTCTATGGTAAGCTTACTTTTTCTCTTCAATTATTCAGATGAGTTTGGATGGTTGAGATTGATCTGTATATAATGTTCTCATATTAGTGTTCTCATTTGAGCCGCACTTGGGTGGGACTTGGGTGGGCTGATATTTTAGTTTGGGCTTAAAAAAATAAAAGTCACCTGGGCTATAGCCCAGGCTGCCCCCTTCTAAGATTCATGCATGTCTCCTCTATTCTTAATTTCCCAATTTATGAGTTTTGTCATTCTATTTAACTAAATAATAGCCTCTTGGCACGCGTGTGCCAATTAGGATTTTTAAAAATTAATTATTCTTAGTTTTTAATTAGTTAAATATATAACATATATAAAAAGATAAAAATAAATTAAAAAATTAAAAAGAAAACAAAAAAGATATAAATTTTGGTGTAATGGAGAGAAAGGTGTGTGGGTGAAGTGGGCAGTAATTAGGGGTGGGCATATGAACCGAAAACCCGATCAAATCGCCCCAATCAAACCATTTGTCTGATTTGATTTGGTTTTTTATTATTATTATTTTTGGTCACTGGTTTGAAACCGAACCAAACCAATGTCTATGGTTTGTTTTTGGTGCTTGATGTTGAGAACCACCAGTTTAATCACACCAAACCGGTGGTATTCCAAAATAATAAAGATAATATTATTATAATATATATTTTAAGGAGAAAAAAGAACTCTTTGGCACACATGCCAACACAAAGTATGGCAAGTTGGCTGGCAACACTCCTTCCAACACACGCATGCAACACTTCCATCAGTCTCAATCTCTCCCTCTCTCTTTCTTTTTATTTTTTTCCCTTCTTCTTCTTCCTCTCTTCGTCTCTCTCTCTTTCTATTTTATTTATCCTTCTTCTTCTTCCTTTCTCTGTCTTTTTCTTTTTTATCCTTCTTCTCTTCATCTCTCTCTCTCTTCTCCCTTCTTATGTCTATCTCCATCGCCTCTTTTTTTTTTTCCTTCTTCTCATCCTCTTCTTCTTCTCCTCTTCTGGTCTAAACCCAAAACCGAGCCATTCAACTGGTTAACCGAAAATGGTGGTTCGACTCGATGCCGAAAAGGGTTACACCGAGAGCTTCGGTTCAGTGGACGATTTTGGGTAAAATCCTAACCAACCCAGACCGAACTCACCCCTAGCAGTAACTACTTTTCCTTAATTACCTTGGTGGATTTTTTTTTTAATTTGTAATTTTGCAAAAAATAAATTTACTATTATACCCTCATTATATTAGATTGTGGTGTTTTAACATTTTTGTTACGCATAGGTATTTTTAGGGTTTTTAAATGTTTCACTGCTTGAGGCTTCTATAGAGATAGATATAGATATATACAGAGAACTTCAGTTGAGGGATCCCTCAAATACGCTTATTCGTATTTGAGGGCACTTTTGTACGACCTAATTCTCTAATTCTTTTAAGAGAGCTTCAACTATAAATACGATTATTTAGTCAATCTAATCTAAACTACTAAAAAAAGTGGGATTTGAATTCAAATTGAGGCTGGGGAGTACATCCGCTGAGTTGTCAATTCTCGTTACCCTCCGTTTGGATGAGGGAAAATAACTCGTAATTTAGCTAAAAGTCGGGAATTTAATAGGAGAAATTGACAATTCCCTTGTTTGGCAACTTAAGCGCATAATTTATTAAATGACGTGAGGAAAAAATCTTGAAAATTGGGGTATCAAATTCCCGATTTTAATTTCCACCACAATATGCGTCATTTTACAATTTCCATAGTGTCATTTACAAAATTCGACATACATAAATCCAAACACTGAAATCTTCAATTGCCAGAAATTGAAATGATGGAAATCTAAATAACGTCATTTTAGAATTCTATGTAATTTTCAATTCCTTCATCCAAACATAGGGTAAGGGCATGTTTACTTACATGGAAAGAGAATGAAAGGAATGAGAGTCATTCCCATTACTGACAACTCATTTGTTTACTTGTATGTTGTGAATGAAAAGTGATGTGGCGCCCACATGTAATCATGACTTTGATTCCTAATATAGGGGCACTGGCATTCCGGGTGGGGGAGGTGATATTGGGCATGGATGAATCGAAATGGACATATTTCTACCCAAATTGCCCCCATATATTTTGTGAAAACACCAAAAAAAAACAAGTTGATTCCATTTTCTTTAAACATAAATATATGTAACTTATTTATATATATTTAGATATACTAGGAAGTATTCGACCCAAAAAATATATATATACTAGGAAGTAATAATTAAACTTATAAAACATGGTTATTTTTACATTTATTAAATTGGATTTATTATTACTATATAAAAAAGTTGGTGTTTTTTATAAATAAAAAAGATTTATTATTAGATTAGAGAACTTCAAAAAAAAAAGATTAGAGAGCTTTTGTCATTTGTTGTATCGATTTTTTTTTAAAACAAAAATTTTATCATTTGAAAAATTATGTAAGTAGTTGAACAATTTGAATTTATTTTGCAAGAGCATTTTGGTAATCAAACTTGTTTTGATTCCGATTCATAACAATAGTAAACAATTTTAATGAGAATCCGTTTTATTTTCATTCCGATTCATGATAGTTAGTAAACAACTTAATTGGAATGCTTGTCCGATTTCTGGTTCACCCGATTCTTGCTTTATCCTATTCATGCATACTCCGATTCCTATTTATCCCAATTCCTTATTAGTAAACATGTGGTTTGAGTGTGTTACAATTTATTTACTTGAAAGTACATCATAGAATTTTGGGTTAATTTCAGTTTAGTACCATGAACTCTTACTTGTAAGGTATGTTAGTCCTTGTACTCTCAATTTTAACGATTCCGTAACCTTATCTTTCCAATTTGTTTCAATTGGGTTCCGGCGTCAACTTCACTGTCAATATCTCTGTTAATTGCTTGTGTATCATATGTGGGTCCCACGAGTTCGATGCTTTCGATGTCAATTGAGGGGCATTTTCGCCCAAACCCCTCTCTGAAAAAAAAAAAGAAAAAAAGACACGTGGCTGCATTTAATTGGGCTGAAATAAAAAATTTTAAAAAGCAAAAATATCAGTTTAATGGTTTAAAACAAGTCGAAGAAAGAACAAACCCTAAATCCAAAAATCTTTCAAACCTGATTCTCCAATTTCCAACATCTACCTTTGTGAAATAAGGAGTTCTCCGATGAAGGAGGATCACCGTTGCTTTTGCGGTGAGGTAGCTCGATTCGAAACATCGTGGACCTCACTTAGATTCTTGAGCTGTCGGAAGGTTTGATTTTTTTTTTCTGCTTTGATGGTGAAATTTGTATGGTAGTTAATTGGGAGTGTGAAATTTGATGGAGAAACTATCTTCATGTGCAGGTGAATGGGTGTGGGTATTTTGACTAGTTTGATCCTGAAATGTGTGCACGATCAAAGATGATAATTCCTAGGTTGTTGAAAATGATAGATGTGGCTGAGGATGAACTGAGGAGATCTCATAGCATAGAGAGGCTACTTTGGGCATTTATCTTGGCTATTAGGATAGTTTTGGCATTTCTCTTGGTAGCTTCTGATAAGGAGAATGCTTCAACTGGAAAGAAGGCAACACTGGAATTGGCGTGCTGTGTTTATTTTTGTGTTTTGTATCAAACTAACACTGGAGAAGGCTATAGCTATTATGGGTTCATTTTGTAATCACAATTCGCATGTAATGTTGGGTTATATGATCAGTGTTTAGTGTAATCAAAATTCCCGTTTGCTCACAATTCGAATGTACCAAACTAGTTTTGTTGTATGGTTTGTATCAAAACTAACACTGGAGAAGGCTAATATGGGTTCAGTTTGTAATCACAATTTGCATGTAGTGTTGTATTATATGATCAGTGGTTAGAGTAATCAAAATTCCCTTTTGCTCACAATTCACATGTACCAAACTAGTTTTTTGTAAACAAATTTAGCAAACTTGTTTCATACAAAATTACACCAACTAACATGCCAACCAGTTTTCACATAAACTGAATGCATCCACATCCAACATTTGGTCTTAAAACCAAAGCAAAATACATATGAAATTGGTTCTAACCCAAAAAGCCATCCAACATTGGAGGCAATACATAACAAAATTCATCCAACCCATAAAGCCATCCAACAAAATTCAACCAATAACAAAAGCAAAATACCTATGAAACTGATTCGAACCCACAAAACCATCCAACATTGGAGGCAATACATATCAAAATTCATCCAACTCATAAAGCCATCCAACAAAATTCAACCTATAACAAAAGCAAAATACCTATGAAACTGATTCCAACCCAAAAAGCCATCCAACAAAGTTCAACCCATATTCAACCTAAACCAAAAGCTACATTTTATCCTACTGTCCATTTTGTGATTCTTGGACAGAAGAATAGTTACTACATGTTGTCTTTGTGCACTTCACCCTCTTCATGGCCAAGCCATTTTGATTGCTTGAATATGTTGCTCTTGTTGAGCCATCTTCAACTTTCTTATTGTCTCTCTTTTCCTGAGAATAGAAATATACAATCAATTTATGTAGAAGTATCCACTATCAAGCAGCTGTGAAAAGAGACTTACCTTCAGCTTTGCAGCTATTTGTTGTGCCTTTTCTCTCATGGAGTTCTTCCTCTTCATCTCTGCTTCATAAGTGTCAGCTTTGGTTACTCGTGTGGATGATCCAGTAACAGCTTTGGCCTTACTCTTCTTAGTGCCCTGGGTTTTAGCATTTGGTGGCTTATGTCTATTGCAAGTTAATGAATTATGACCATTTTGACCACATGTACCACATTTGAGAGAGTCTTGGAATTTGCATAGTTTCTTCCCACCACTTTTGGTCTCTCTTTCACCTGCCTCCTTCTTCCTAACCATGTTTGGCCTACCAGGCTGCCTGCTGTACATTTGAGACAATATTTTAGGGAATTAAGTGGTTTCCTAGAATTCCATTCCATTAACAGGAAGAATAATGTTCTTATGTGTCTTCAAGAATGTTTCCTTCAATGTTTCCTTCAAGTAACAGTTATCTAAATAATTCTCAGGCCTATCCTCTCTCTTGTGGTTAATAGTTGCCACTGCATGCTTACATGGGACATAAGATAAATCCCAGTTCCTAAAGTTGCATGTCCTATCATTCAAATCCACCACAAATTGGCCACAATTTCTAGTGTCTACTTGGAACTTGGGGCCCCCAGACATAATTGCAATGCAATATGCTTCTACGAAAAAATATGCTTTTGGTGACAGTCAAAGTCCGTCACAAAAAGCTGAAAAAGTGTCGTAAATAATTATTTGCGACGGCATTGCAACGTTTTTCTCGCGTCGCAATAAAAGGTCTCGCAAAAGTTTTGACCCTTTTTTGCAACACTTTGGAGCCGTTGTAATAACTATTTGCATCGGCCTTGCGACGTCAAACCAGTGTTGCAATAAATTGTGTGTTGGATTTAAATTGGCATTTTACGATAGAATTTATGATACGAGCTCATGTCGCAAATACAATTATTGCAACCACCAATGCTATCGCTAATATTACTCCATGAAATGACATTTTGGGCAGCATATAATTTATTTAATTTAATATTTTGCTACCCTTACTTCTTAAAACCATTCACAATCACAATGCTAATGCGGACACCGATTTTAATCTGTATATATACCCTTACTTCTTAAAACCATTCACAATCACAATGCTAATGCGGACGTTGATTTTAATATGTAAATAAACTACAATTTAAAATTTAAATTGACTATGAATGCCTTTTCTCAATAGGGTTATAAGTTAATCAAAGCAAAAAAAAAAAAAAAAAAAATCATTCATTTACTTAAAAATATTGTTCAATACATTCACTAAACAAAACCAATAATCACAGAATCTCAAATCTCAAAAATTACAAAACCAATAGCTATCTCCATATATAAAACGAAAGTATTCACATATTTAAATACCCAAATTAATAGAATTAAGAGAAAGAGCCATCAAAATTTTTTACCCAAAAACAGAAATCAAAGTTCGCACATTTCAAATCCAAATTACCTCGTCTCTACTCTGAGGCCAGGGTATTCAAATCAGCTAGTACCCCTTTTAGCCTCTCACCACGCAATTCAACCCCTCCCTGTCTAGGACAATGCCTCTAGTACTTTTCCCCATTCTTATTTTAAGATCTCAATCCCCTACCCAACATAAAATATAAAATAAAATCAAGAAAGGGTATCTAAATTAATTACATCACATCTCATACCTGGAAAGGTGCCCAAATATAGTTGATGTTTGGGCTTGTTTCCTACAATTGCAAGGAACCTAAAATGCGAACTCGATGACGATTAATCTGCAACTAAAAATCACGAGAGAGAGAGAGAGACGCTGGAGGTGATTTTGAAGATATGACAGTGGCCTAGGGTTGGATTTGGGGCATGTAGCTCTAAGAATGTGAGATTGATAGAGGGAAACAAAAGGAAGAGGTTGGATTTGAGAGCGATAGGCAGAAAGAAGGGTTTACTTTTGAAATCTATAGCAATTGATGGTTTGATTTGAGGCAAGGGTGAATTGAGGGGTGAATTGGGGCAAAGGAGAGCGCCAGACGGAAGCAATGAAGGGGTTTTCCTTCTAAAACGATAAAACAAAAAACGAAGTGCCCTAAGTTAAAAATTGAAACTTTTGGGACGCTATATTTTACTGTCGCAAATATCATTGTGTAAAGATTAATTGCGACATCATTTGCGACATTACTTATAATAGAGTCGCAAAAGCTTTTGTACCAACACCCACAGTGCTAAATTAATGTGTATTTGTAAGGGCTGCATGCGATGTAGCAAAAACTTGTCGCAATAGGCCATTTTTCTTGTAGTGCGCCTGAGGTTTTTAAATTCAAGCTTTCTGAATGACTTAGGACATAATCTACCAATATATTTCATCATCAAATCCCTCCTCATATGTACCATTCTCATTAACTTAACCTAATCTCCTCCATCATTGAAATGATTGGTTTTGTCCTAGCATCAAATATCCATGAATTAAAAGACTCACATAGATTGTTTAGCAACATTCCACACTTCAAATTGGTGTTAAAGTGTGCCTTTGACCAATGTCTTGGTGGTCTATCTGGAAATGTAAGCCAATTATATGCATTACCATCCAATGTTTTCATCACCTCAATTGCCCTTCTGAATTGAGGAACTGTGGTTGCCTAGGCAGCTGCCTATAAGGCATCCTTCAATATCATTCCCTTGTACATGGTGCTGAAGTTAGTCAACAGATGCCTTGAACAAAATCTATGGTCACAATTAGGCACCACTACTTCAAAAACTTCCAACAAATCTTTTTTTTTATTGTTACTTATGAAAGTCAACCCAAATTGGTTCTCCAATTCTATATCTTTCACAAGCAGCTCTAAAAACCATATCCAAGATTCTTTGTTTTCTACCTCAACTTGAGCATATGCAATAACCCAAGTCATATTATTGGCATCTAAACCAATAGCTTACAGCAACTGCTCTCCATAAGGATTCTTCAAATGACACCCATCCAATCCTATAAGTAGCCTGCATCCTGCTTTGAATCCATTCTTTAGTGCACCCAAACAAATGTACATTCTTTGGAACAATGTTTGTTGTAACTCTTCACTATAATCACACTTGATTTGCACTGTTGTTCCAAGGTTTGTCTTTCTCAGTTCTGCTGCATAATCCGACATCCTAGCGTATTGTTCCTCTTGTTTGGAATCAATGACAGCAAACAAGTCTTCATTATCTTTAAAACCATATATATTCACCCATTCAGGCTTTGCACATGGTTCTTGACTTGGTCTAGCCCACTCACCGTCTATATCAACCTCAGCCTGAAAGAAAACATCATCTTCATCATCATTAATTCCATACTCATCATCCACAAAATCAGGGTCGCTCTCATCATCATCCTCCTTTAAAAGTATCATGAGTAGGATGTTGTTGAATTGATGTTTTCTTATTCCTACAAGATCTTCTTACTGCCATCTTTTCCTTCCCTTTGGAACCACTTAGCTGAATTTCTTCCATAACTTCATTTTCTATCAAGCCATCAAGATCTTCCATGACTTCATCTTTTCCACCCTTGTTATTGGAACCAGTTTCTTTTCTTGTGGTTGTCTCCACCTCATTTTCAACATCATTGTCTAAAGACTCAATGAACACACCAGATATTGATTTAGAATGAACTTTCTGCCTTTCATCATGCATCACTAGTGCTTTATCATAGACATGAAGCTCTGCAATGAGTACACCAGATGTTGTGAAATCCTTAGTCAAATCAAACACTTGGGAAGAAAAACAAAAATCCATGCTAGACCCATGCTAGCTATATAGAACATTGTCTTCGAACATGTCCTGATGATTTAGATACATGTTAATATCCATCAGCTTAGGAACTATATCAAACATTTCCATAACCTGTGATTCAAATTGTGTATGTTTCATAACACTATTAGCATGTGATTCAATTGGGCTACTTGCATAGCCAATCCAAATTATTCTATTTCCAAGAATAAGTCTTATAAAGACCTCCAAGGAACTATAGCGTTTCAATGTGGGACTAATTTCAACTCAAACATGTTTGCAATAATATGTGAAAATTATGTGTATAATATGTGAATTTTGTGTGTAATATTAAAAATTTTGTAAAAAAATACGTGTATTAAACATGAAAAATATGTACATATGTATACAAAAGAAGTACTGTACGTTTTCTTTTTAAAATACATGTATTTTACCGAGTACGTCTTAAAAAAAATTACCCGAATACAACCGCATGGATATACTATTTTGAAAAAAATAAAAAAATAACTCTAGTATAGCCACGTGGCTATATTATTTGTTAAAAAAATACGCTTAGGTGGCCATGTGTGAAAACAAGTATAGCCGCGCGGCCATACTGTTTTTGTTTTAAAAACTGTAGTCAAGCCAGGTAGCTATACTATTTTAAATAAAAAATACAAAATATCCCGAGTACAGCCGTGCGGCTATACTATTTTTGACACGTGGCGAAGTGGGCGCTAGTCGCCAAGCGGGTGGTCCTTTTTTTTAATTATAAATAATATAACTGCGTTGCTATAATTGTGCTTTTTTTAATAAGAAACATATAGTCGCGTGGCTATACTATGGTTTTTATTAAAAGAAAATATCGCCAAGTAGCTATACTATGGTTTTTATTAAAAAAATAGTATAGCCACGCAGCTATACTATTTTTGACACATGGCGAAATGGGCGCTATACGCCAGGCGAGTCCTATTTATTTATTTATTAATTAATAAATAGTATAGCCGAGCGGATATACTCAGTTTTTAATAATAAAAATAGTATAGCCGCGTGTCTATACTGTTTTTGAACACGTGACGAAGCGGGCGCTAGGCTTCAGGTGGGTCCTTTATTTTATTTTATTTATAAATAGTATAGCCGAGAGGCTATACGCTGTCACATCCCGAATCAGCTCTGCCGTAGCACGATATTGTCCGCTTTGGGCCTTGCCCTCACGGTTTTGTTTCTAGGAACTCACGAGCAACTTCTCAGTGGGTCACTCATCCTGGGATTGCTCTAGCCCAAACTCACTTAACTTCGGAATTCCCATGGAATCTGAATCCAGTGAGCTCCCAAAAGGTCTCGTGCTAGATGGAGGTGGGCATGTACATATAAGGCACATCACCCCCTCTCCGTTGGTCGATGTGGGATGTCACAATCCACCCCCTTATGGGCCTGACGTTCTCGTCGGCACACTCGCACCACACGGTAAAGTGGCTCTGATACCATTTTGTCACATCCTGGATCGACTCCATTGTAACACGATATTGTCCGCTTTGAGCCCCGCCTTCACGGTTTTGTTTCTGGGAACTCACAAGCAACTTCCCAGTGGGTCACCCATCCTGGGATTGCCCAAACTCACTTAACTTCGGAGTTCCCATGGAATCCAAAGACAGTGAGCTCCCAAAAGGTCTCATGCTAGATGGTGGTGAGCATGTACATATAAGGCACATCACCCCATCTCCGTTGGTCGATGTGGGATGTTACATACGCGGTGTTTTTTTATTTATAAAAAGAGTATAGCCGCTCGGCTATACTACGGTATTATAAAAAAATACTATAGTCACACGGCTATATTATTTTGACACGTGGCGAAGCGAGCGCTAGTGCCATCGGGTCCTCTCTTTTTTGTTTTAATAAATAATATAGACGGGCGGCTATTCTCGGTTTGTTTTATTAAAAGAGTATAGCCACACAGCTATACGCGAGATATATATACAGAAAGCTTTCATTGAGGGATCCCTCAAATAAGCTTATTTGAGGGACACCCCTTGTAGAGCCCATTCCTTTTGTATTTCACTAATCTAAACCGTCCATTTTGTAGATATTCATTCAAATATCATCTCTACAAAAAATCACTTGAATCCGATATCATTTGACCACTCAATTGAGTTATTGAAATTTTGGTACTTTCTTGAAGTACTGTGTTCATTGATTTTGTATAATACAATTGGATGTTGAAACGATTTCCGATTTGTCTAATTTTTTGTAAGGATGATCTATGAATGAAGACCTAAAAAATAGATGGTTTGGATCATTGGAAAAAAATTGTAGGGTACCCTAAAGGGCGTCCCTCAAATAAAATTATTTAAGGGATTCCTCAATAGAAGGGGACTGTATATATATATATATAGTAGTGATCTCTTGGTCACCTAGTGACCAAGGATCCGTGGTCACCCACCATTGGATTTAAATCCAACGGTCCAATAGAGTTTCTTAAAAGGAGTGCAAAAGTAGGTGGGTCTTTGGATTTAAATCCAAAGGTGGGTGACCACGGATTCCTTGGTCACTAGGTGACCAAGAAAACACTACTATATATATAGATATTAAAAAGAGTATAGTCGTTCGGATTTACTAGGGTCGTTTTTTTATAAATACTATAGCCAATCGGGTATACTCTTTACATAAAACACTGTGATCTTTTTATAAATAAATTAAAATTTTATTTTTCTCGATTTTTGTTTATCGATAAAGGCAGTTTAGAGCCTTATCCATTACTATTAAGCCATTATCCGAGTCTTTATTGTCCCCTTTTGAGTTTTTACTTTTCCAAAGCTATTACCCATATAAAGAATTTAGCATTTTCACGTTTAATACTTGTATTGTATACGTACATACGTATTTGTCATGTTTAATACACTTGTTTTTTTACAAAATTTCCAACTATACACACAAATTTCACGTATTATACACATAATTTTCACATATTATTGAATAAAAATAATATATATTAAATAAATTAAATAAATCATATTAAAATATTATATAGTGGCCAAACTTATCAGTTGTAATTTGCCAAAATATTGCCGAATAAAACATGTACGTATTTTATTCATATTTTTCCCATTCCGTATTTTACTAATTGAAAGAATGTGAGAGGCTAAGATTATTTCTTACTCAAGATGGTGATTTTGCAAACTCTTTGCCAACCAGAACAACAATTTCAAACAAAGATTTATGGGTATAGTAGTAAGCGAGGTGGTAGTATTCTTCATGTAAAATGTTATTTGAAATGTGAAGCAATTACCAAGAATACTCCAACTCAACATGCAATTCTCTACAACAAATAATGTGTGCAGTAACAGAATTTAGTAGCAGTCAAGAGAATGAGGTAGACCAAAGGCAAACATTCCCAAAAAAAAAATTGAACTCTAGGCGCCCGACTTTACTGGGGTCGTTTTTTTTATTTTTTATAAATAGTATAGCTGATCGGCTATTCTCTTTACATAAGACACTGTGATATTTTTAAAAAAATTTGTTTTTTTCTCAATTTTTGTTTATCGATTAGGGTAGTTTAGAGCCTTATCCATGACTATTAGGCCATTATCTAAGTCTTTATTGTCCCATTTTGAGTTTTTAGAGGAGTTTGTTCTAAGATGCAAAGTCACTCAATTTCAGTGAAGAAATGAGATGAAGAAAATAATGAGAAGAAGAAATTTGGGTTTAATATGCAAAGTTGCTCAATTTTTCGTTAATTGTTAGGGAGGGATCAAATCCTTTTTTATTTTGAATATTGATTAATTAATTTTCGTTAATTTTGATTTTTAACTTTTTTATTTTGGCCCAATTAGATGCAGCCACGTGTCTTATTTTTTGTTAGAGAGGGGTTTAGGCACGAATATAAAAAATAGTTGAAATGCCCCTCAATTGACATCGAAAACATTGAACTCGTGGACTCACATATGACACGCAAGCAATTAACGGAGATATTGACAATGAAGTTAATGCTGAAACGCAATTGAAACAAATTGGAAAGATAAGAGTGCGAAATCATTAAAATTGAGAGTACATGAACTAACATGTCTTACTAATCTTATTAGTAAGAATTCACTAACATGTCTTACTAGTCTTATTAGTAAGAATTCAGGATACTAAACTGAAAATAACCCTTCCATTTTTATGTAGTATTGGACTCAGAGAAAGCAGCCAACGATTCTCTACGGTCTGTGCCGTACATAATCCACACCCGCACCCCACATAAACAAACCGTGAAACAGTGAAGCACTTAGAGTCGCTTTGCTCAACTCAGTCTCAACAAAACTAAAGCGATAGCAAAAGCAAAGAAAAATGGGCTCTGCTTCTCTGATCAAACCGTTGACTTCCTCGCTCTGCAGCCCAAAATCAGAGCTCACAGCTCCCAAACAGCTATGGGTGGTGGGGGTGGGCCCCGCCACCACCACGTCTCTGAGCGTAAGGTCCAGCAACAAGAGCAACAGCAAGAGCATGCGCCAGATAGGGAAGCCTTCTTCAGTTTCCTCTGTGGTGTGCAAGGCTGTTTCTGTGACGCCACAGACCGCTGTTGAGGGTCTCAACATTGCTGAAGATGTCACTCAGGTAAATACCATTTTGACTTTGTCTCTGGGAAATACGAATTGGGTTGGGTTTCTGCGTTTGATTTGAAGATTAATATGGTTCTAGATCTACAAGTTTGATTAATTTAAGCTGCTTAGGTACATGGATATTGGTAGATTCGTTTCATTTATATTGATGTTGTTGGTTGATTGTTATGGAGTTCTGATTGATTCTTCTTTTAATTATATTGAAGAAATTTATTTTCAACGTGTGAATACTGAAGATGCAACAATGGTGAGAAATTAAGTCTTTTATTTATTTTAAAATGATCCCGATTATGAACTGGGTCGATTTTATTTTATTTTTTTTGTTGAAACTATATATAGCTAGGCTAAATTATACAACATTAGTAGCTCAGAATAAGGAAGCTAGGAGTGTCCACTTTATTTAAACTGGTTTTATTATTTTTTTGTGGTGCTCTGTTTGATGCTTGTGTGGTCAACTGTTACTGTTGAATATGCTTGGGGTTAGATTTATTGGTGGAGAAAATACAAGAGAACGATGTATTTGATGACTTCAAGTCACTCTTATGGTGTATTATATATTTACCATTTAACAAGAAAACTTGACGTTTTCTAAGACAATTTGAGAGGAAGAGATAAGTAGTCTTTGCCCTTTTGTTTTTTTATTTTTGTTTTTGTGTACTTGATATTGTGAATTCTTAGTGCTCTCAGTTTGATACAGATGGCCAACAATTGTATCTGTCCTATTTTGTTTTTGTTTTTTTATTCTTTTGACGCACCGGTTAGGTGGCGCAATTTTGTAAACTTTAAACAAATTTATAAAGATATATGAAGCAGGTTATCTTAAGTGAATCCAAGTTATTGGTAATTGTCTATATCAAGATCTTTCTGGGAGACTAGGACTTGTGTGATTACTCACACTATAAAAAGAAGGATGAATTCTACATAACTTTGAATCAGTTTTGCACTATTTTATGTAGGTATCTATATTTCCTGATAACTAAATAAAATTATCTTTAAAGCACCAAAGGGGTGCTACCCATTTCCATTACTTTAATTTCAATGCCATTAGGTGTTACTTGGTCAGCAAATAAATAGTTTTCTCAAACTATAAATGGACACTATTGAGTTGTTTATTTAATCAGAAAATCCTTAAAATTATGACATTGAGAAATTGAATTAATAGGAGATAAAAAAATATTTGTTTCTACCTCGAGGATGAAAGTTTAAGAATTCTAGTCTAAAATTTGAGAAGTGAGCAGTTGTTGTCATTAGGGCAACGTTTGTGTTTTTCTTTTGGTGATTGGGGCCAAAAGGCCTACACAAAAACGACAATACAGCTAAATGAGATCTAGCACTCCAAACATATCATCCCGTAGGAGATGCACCCAACAATCAGTAGGAAAAGTGAAAACTGATAAGCATAAGTAAAAGAAAGTTTGAACCTAGCCATCAGCCTCATTCCTTTCATGATAAACAGGATTGAGATGGCAAACTTTATGTTTTTATTGAATAAAGGGTGGCTGTATTTGACCCCAATTTGTCCATAAGTTAACTGAGCTTAATATCTACACCCAACTCTCTTCAAAGAAAAATCTAATTATTTGCAAGTATAAACCACATTCCAAAATTACCCTCACTAGAACCCAAATTGAGTTACGTATTGAATATTGTAAGTAAACCCAACAATTTATCCACACTCACACCCACCTAATGTAAAAAACTGAACGTAAGACTACTAAATCACTGGAAGCATCCATGAAGTTCTCCACTGAAATTGAAGCATCCACTCTATTGGACTTTTCAATCTTTTTTTTTATTGGGGTTAATATTTGAAAAGAGAATGATCATATGGACCGAATTTGAGTGTTGTTAGGTTGAGTGTTGTTAGGTTTAGGGCTTCAAAAGTTGTTTAATGTTCCTTAATAAACATGTTTCTATTCAAAAAAAAAAAAGTTGTTTAATGTTAGCAATGATTTTGAGTTATGTTTAGGGTATTTGGAAAGAAGAAGATGAGTGATGGTGGATGTTTTATAGATGAAAGTATGAGTGGGTACACTCATGAAGCCGGATGTGGTTTATTGTTTGTATTCTAATTCAATTATGTCCTTTTTCTTCACTTTATTCAAGAGTAAAATTGGAAGTACAATATTCATTAGACACTTAAGTTAACTTAAGTGGTTTATTGTTGTTGTTATCCGGAAGTTCTGGAATAATTGAAAGTCAGAGTATTGTAGTGTAGCTGCGTGGAAATTTATGATTATTTCTCTTTATAATCAAATGCTACATTGTATAACTTTCATTAAGATTGACTTATATAGCAAAATTGGAGTTCATTGAACAGTAGATGCTGGGAAAATGAAACTGTATTTATCTACGTGATTACGTCATTTTGAATTACTTTGTCGCCGGAGTAGAATAACTTTAATCATTTTATGGGATGCTTCAACTTGCTTTTTGTACAGAAAGTCTATGTTTTCAAAAGCAGAGTTTAATATTTATAGTATACTAAAGAAATTATATCCTCACCTTTATGGGGCCTATTCCAAATCTACCCTACAAATTAATGTGAGAATTTTTAGTTTTTATGTTGTACAAACCCACACATCTGATTTTTCTGTATTTTCTATCAGGATTCAAAATAAAGCCTGCCATTTTTTTGCCGGATTTCGTATAAAATAAAAGTAGCTAAGACTGAAGAAAATCTTTGATGCTGTGTTGAGTACTGAAAATATAGTGAAATTTGGTTGAGTTGAAATGTTGTTCTAAGTAATGGTGCTATCCCCTCTGTTACCTAGTGATGTAGTATTAAACTTGCCATTTTCTGTTCCGTAGTACTAGTAACTAGAAACCATGTGACCGAAACATTTGCAACTTTTTTTTTCTTTGATAAACTTGCGTAGGTTTCTTGTTAATTCATATGTTACACTGGCAACTTTGGTGATGCAGCTTATTGGAAAAACACCGATGGTGTACCTGAATAACATCGTAAAGGGGTCTGTTGCAAACATTGCTGCAAAGCTTGAGATTATGGAGCCATGTTGCAGTGTCAAGGACAGGTGAGGAGGCAATGACTACAATTCTTTGTATTATTTGTATTGTTTTACATGGTTTAGAAACATTATTATCAGACTCAAGTGAGAGGAAAAAAAAAACCCTAGCCTATACGATAAGAATATAATAGGAATTAAATGAATTTAGGTATGCTGTTTTGAGATGCTGTCTAACAAGGGTGATTCATTATACTTGCCTGCCATAGATATCTGTACGTTAATATGATTATCAGCTCAAAAAGTAACTATGGACCCCACATCTTTTATTTTAGATTTAGGATAATGATGTTTGTATGAGGATTATATAATTGCAAATGTCTCGTTATAATATATGGTATTATCTCTATTTGTTTTCTCAGTACTGTAGGCATAGAATGTCAATAATAAATGTTTAATATCACTGTTAATGTTTCTGGTATTCATCTTCAGGATAGGGTACAGTATGATAATCGATGCTGAGCAAAGAGGACTTATAAAGCCTGGACAGGTAACTGATTGTGGATATTACTCAACATACTGTATTATTAGCATGAATGCCTGGTCAAATGTGATGCCTAAAGCCAAGGGTGGAGCCTGAAAATTACTTGACATGGGGCAGCTCAGACAATATAGAAGGAAAGCATGAAACTCATAATATATATAGAGGCGTGCGACTGTGTTTATGGGGTCTAAAATTGAAAGGGGATAGACTAGAATATGGAAAATGAAATGGAAATCAATTGGATTAGGGAATGCTGCGGAATAGTGATTCTTTAAGGGTATATAAGTTAGAATATCTTCAAACATCACTTATTGTTCTTCCACCCAAAACAAAACAAAAAGTTCTGGACCCCCTGTGCCTCTTGCCCTTGAAGTTATGACTCTCCGACCAGGCATTAGATTTTTTTGGATCAGATGCCAATTCAAACTAGGGTTCCTGTTGCGGAGGGGTAATTCTTAGAGATCCCTATATCTTACTTCAAAATTGTGACGAGGGCTGCCATTTGGTTTGGTAAAAACCAAACAGACCGATTATCAACTGAATTTATTTTTAGTATGGTAACTGATTTTCAAAATCTGAAAATTGAAAAACCCAAAACCATAAAATATCGAAAATAGTTGGTTTGGTTTTGGTAAATATTGAAAATGACCAAAATCGACCAACTACTGATTTATTTTTTTGAATTGATTATTACCGAAATATATCAAAGAACTTGTGGAAATGTTAATTCAGTAATAGTAAGCTTACAATTTTAGTTAATGTGTACGTGTGTGTACATATATATCAGCAGGTTTTATACTAGATGAAAAACTACCAAAACTGCACATTACCGAAGTTTTTGGTTTTGGTTTTGGTAAAAGACCCTTTACCAATTCTAACTGACCAAGTGCCTTGTGATACTGGATGTCCCAGCCGCATGTATTGTGCTATATTTAACACCTGCAATCGGATGTCTTTTAAAATTGGCTACGTGTTTCATTATCATGCCTCTCTGGGTTTGTGTTGAACTCTCATAACAAATTGTGGATATTATGCAGCAATGGCCTTTCCCATAATTTGGTCTTGGCTGTTTAAATCTTGAACCTTACCCTTGTTTTAATTATTAATTCGCATTATGACTGTCTCTCGTATTGTCATTTGGAAAAAAGGTGGATGATTCACATGTTTGGATTATTTGTTGTTCTGGTTCATGTAAAACCAGCCATGCCTAAGAAGCTTCATATTGTTTCTTTTTTGTAGCTTTCTGTACACATTGACTTAGTTTCTTTCCAATTTATTTTTAGAGTGTTCTGGTGGAACCCACTAGTGGAAACACAGGCATTGGGCTTGCATTTATTGCTGCCACTAAAGGATATAAACTCATCTTGACAATGCCAGCTTCAATGAGTTTGGAGAGAAGGGTTCTTCTAAAGGCATTTGGAGCTGAGCTTGTTTTGACTGATTCAGCAAAGGGAATGAAGGGAGCAGTTCAGAAAGCTGAAGAAATATGCAAAAGTACACCCAGTGCATACATGCTTCAACAGTTTGACAATCCTGCTAATCCTAAGGTGTCTTGGCTTCCTATTCTCACTTTGTTGAACAATTGGCTGCTTTAGCAGCTAGGCTGTTCAGCCACATGTTACATTATTTTGAGGCTAATTGCTTAGTGCTCCTTAAAACTACAGTATCACATTGCCCCCTGGTAAGTCAAAGTAACCCATGTTGACCCCGGGTAAGTCAAAGTAACCCACCTTGCCCCCTTGATCGATTTTTGTGTCTCACTTTGCCCATTATCATCAAGTCCGTTAAAAAATTAGTTAAAAATGCTAACGTGGCATGAGTGGGACCCACAACTTTGCTGAAATGTATGCCACGTAAATGCCATGTGTTTATGAATTGAACTATTAAAAATAATATTTTAACATAAATCAATCCACTGCAATGTAAATTGAGCGTGGGTATTGGTAGTCTAAATCGAGCAACAAAAACTAGGCCACACCTGCATTGGGGTGGTTGTGGGAATCAGGTTGAGAGAGGGGATTTCGCAATGTGGGAGGAAGGGAGCAGAGTGGGGTGTCGGGGATACAGCGGGGTAGGTGGGTAATGGGGAGGGGAAGAGTGGGATTGGGGATTTTTAAAAATATTTTAAAACATTAATTTTAGTAATCAATTTTTTTAAAAGAAAATATTCTATTATTTAATTGCACACATGACACTTACGTGTAATACATTTCAGCAAAACAGTGTGTACTGTTTCTGTCATGTTGACGTTTTGAACAGATTTTTTGACGGACCTGATGATGGAAAACAATGTGAGATGCAAAACATCTGTCAAGGGTAGAAGATGGGTCACTTTGACTTCCAGGAGGCAATGCGTGGTTTGACCATACTTTGAGGGGGCACTAGAGCAATTAAGCCTTTAATTAACTACCATGTTTCAATGTTTTTTTGCCTTTTTTTAATTGTCATATGCCGGCCCAAAACACTAGAAGTCATGTCAGCCATGTTTTCTTGGGAGGGGTTTAGAGTGTCCACAGTGATGGTGGAAATGGTGCTTATATCTTGTGCAAAGAAATATTTCTACTGCGCTGAGCTTCACATATGTATACTGAAAAGCCCACAGCCCAAAGTAGTCGTCGATCAATATATTCCAGAATAGTACTTTGCTTCTTAAAAACAAAAAGAACTACATGTGCATGAGCTTGACCTTGGAAAGCAAATGAAGTTAACGAATTAGATACTAGTCAACTCAAATCCAAGAGACATTTTTACCTTGAAAAAGAAAGTCTATTGGCTGATTATTTTTCTTCTTCAGTTGGTTTTGATCATGTGCTTCAAAGCTTGCTGTAAATGATTAGTTTGGTTTTACATGGAGTCTATAAAGCATGTGAGTTTGACCTTCATCACCTTACCATAAGGATAGTAAATTGGCATAGGGATCCTTTATGTAGTTATAGCGTAATACCATTATGGCTTCCAATACGGTTAGATGTGTATAAATTCATTATATGTTCTGTATGCAGATACACTATGAGACAACTGGTCCAGAGATCTGGGAAGATACAAGAGGCAAAGTGGATATATTTATTGGAGGAATTGGAACTGGTGGAACCATTTCTGGGGTAGGACGATTCCTTAAAGAGAAAAATCCTAAAATAAAGGTATGCTGTTTTTCTGATTCATAATTTCCAAACTGTATATGCAAAAGTGCTGACCAGCCTGAATCTGATAGCCTTGCCTTGAATGTGTCAATTAGAGGGCAAATTTAATTGGACGTAGATCCTGGTATATCTGTGTACTGGGTGGAGGGTGAATTATTTTCAAAGATAGAATTTCTCTTCTTTTGTGTTTTTTATTTATTTATAATTTTCCTCCCTGCCTTTCTTCTGTTATCCTTTCTCTTCTTGTTTTGGTTCCCATTTGAGTGACATCATCTGATCATTAAAGTAACAGATTATCGGTGTAGAACCCTCAGAAAGCAACATCCTTTCAGGTGGAAAGCCCGGTAAGATAGAGGACCAGCCTTCTAATGAGTTTAGTGTGCAGTGTTTTTTAAAATTTTCTCATATATTACTTATTTTCATGTTCATTTACTTTTCATTTTTGAAAATACAGGTCCCCACAAGATTCAAGGGATTGGAGCTGGATTTATACCCAGAAATTTGCACCAGGATGTTGTCGATGAAATTATAGAGGTCTAATCTTATTCCAATTTAATCTTTTCATTTTTTTTGGGTATGTCTGTTTCTCTCTCTGTATACTTGAAATAAGTTTTAAAATGTTATTGTATCAAAGCTAACTTTCTAAGTTAATAAGATAGAATTGTGCTTTTCTGCAGTATAATTCATGGTTCCTTTCTTCCAAAAAAAAATAAAGAAAGAAAAATATCAGGGTTCCTTTCTAATTGATCCTGTCAAATGTTAATTTTCTAGTCATTCATCTATGTATCGTTAATCACATAAGGTCCTTGTGAAGTTGGTTTTTAGTTTAGTTCTCACAGATTGTGATTTTGGCAGATCTCAAGTGATGAGGCTGTTGAAATCGCGAAGCAATTAGCACTCCAGGAAGGCTTGTTGGTATGCGCTTTTAGTCCTTGTTTTAGGGATTAATCACTTAACATGGGAGATCATAAGCGATGAACTATGATTGACCTACCTATGTTTTGGCTAGTCATTGTCAGTTTACCTGTGATGAAAGAGAATAATCATAAGTGTTCAAGAGTGGTTTGATATTCAAAATATCTCTTTGTTTGGAAAGGAAGAATTCAGTTTTCTCATGGAGTCTTTGGTGATGATGATCTAGACTCGAGGAAGAGTCTTTTCCAACCAGGGGAGTTTGATGCAGGAGCATCTACAAGGCTCTCTAAAAGTACTTGGGTCCGTTAGTCAATTGGGCTAGGGTTCTAGTTTCTTTAACAGCAGCATTAGATACCCATCCTTTAATGAAAGGGTTCCCAAAAGCAAATTAAATAAAACAGTGCACTTCATTCAAAGGAGGCCATCTCTATATATTTCATTATAAGGAGGCCAGCCCCTCTCGTTTATCTACCCATAAACTTTCAAAAGAAAATGTTCGGGCGCACATCTTCTTCTTCTTCTTCACGTCTAACAGCAAAAGTGCCGACTCACACAACCTAGAAACTGACTTGTGCGTGATTTTTTCATTCCAACCAATATGATTTCAACAATATTTTGCTGATATTTCGATACGGGATGAAGAAATAATCTTCACCCCCCCTTTCCATACCGATCCCCCCTTTTTTGACATTTCGACCAATAATATCGGAAATTTCAACGATTTTTCTATGGTTGCTGCATATGGAGTAATGTTCTCTTGCCACACTGGTGTATCCAAACTATGAATCTAGACCACACATCCAGACTATATATATATATTAAATTCTTTAGTTTAGTTTAATTTTTACCTTCGTATCATATCAGGTTGGCATTTCTTCCGGGGCTGCTGCTGCTGCTGCCCTCAAGGTTGGTAAGAGACCTGAAAATGCAGGGAAGCTTATCACGGTATATCATCTCTCTATTTTTCCGCTTAAAAATTATTTCTGTATGAAATTGATGGAACTTGCGCATTTTGAGTTGAGCTGCAGCATTAATTGGTATGCCCCGAGAGAAAGAGGGAAGGGGGAGTAGAAAACATAGAAGATGTAGGCTTTAAAATTTAATGGACGATCAGAGGAAGAGGTCCAAAAATGGTAAAAATCCTTGTAAATGGGCTTTTTGGTTTAAGGGTTGGGACTCAGAAAATGCAGACGTTTGTGCTAGCATTGTTACTTGTGAGAACTTGATTTGACTGGGAGAAAAAGAATGAAAGAAGAGACGGCACCGTTGGATACTTATTTCCTAAATCTTGGGGTGGGACTAAGAAAATCTAGACACCTTTGTTTTAAGAATCTTTTCATGTGAGATGGCTTGATTTGACTGGGGAATAAGAAAATGAAAAAGAAGAGATGGTTTCACTGGATGCATATTTCCTACACTTGTTGCTGGGTCTGATATCCATCTTAACTTTCCATGTACAAGAGTCTGTGGTATTGATCTTCATTCCTAACTATGGCATTCCCAACGGATTTAACTTGATTCTGCACGCTCTGATATTACTTTTACAAGTCTGGTAAAAGGAATAAAAGTCACTCCATCGATTTGCATATTGAGTGGTGTTCTATGGACTTGCAAGATAAAATCCAGACCATTGAATTGTGGCATCCTAGTCATGTTCTGATTTTTCACACAATCACCACTTTCTTGGGCTGTTTTCTGTATGATCTCTGTAGAGCATGCGCTTTATATATTTACCTCAAAACTCGTTTCCTTTCAATTCTTCATGTATCAATTCATTTCAGAATTTTATTGCTTACAGGTAGTGTTTCCAAGTTTCGGTGAACGATATCTCTCCACCATACTTTTCCAGTCAATCAGAGAAGAATGTGAGAAAATGCAACCCGAACCATGAAGTTCCTTTGTTCGAGCAAAATTGATTGACAGTTATGCAAATTGTTTATTCTGAAACTCTCTTTCAAAATATCCCGTTCACATATGAATTCTCTCTAGAATTCCTAAGAGAGGATCACGGTATAAAATTCTCCACCGGTGGCTGCTGTTGGAAATTTTATATTATTTAATAATATTTAATTTCTATATTGAATGAAAAATAAATTTTTCCAAGAGATGTGTCTTTAGTTTCTCCAACTGGTCGGTTTCCTTAGATTTGTGTCTGTAGCTGTTAACATGCACAATGTGCAAAGGTTGTATCTCTTGAACTTGCACTAGTTCATAGATACTGTGTTTCATCAGGGGTGCATTGAGTTTTATATAAATCAAGCACCCCTCATCAACTTGAGATATCCTCAGGATGGAGAGTTCTTTCTGTGAAAAATAGAGTATTCCCTAGTACTTTATTTTATGTTTGTTAAATTCTTTTGAGTTTTGTCTTGAGAGTACAAATATATAATTTGTTCGCCAGAGTCTTAAATTGAAGTGCTTCAATTTAGGATTATTGATTGTTGAATCTTGGGAGATGGACACCTATAAAAACTGCAAGGGCTGGGGCGAAATCTGTATTTAGGACATTGCAATTCTTGCAAGCCTCATTCACTAAAGTTGTTATTGTATTTGATGATTATAATTTTGTTAAGAATTATTAATCTAAATTCATATTTTCTATTGTTCAGCCTACTGCTGCTCTTTGACATAAATTTTTTAAGAGAATTACCATGTGAGTTGATTTTCTGGTGTTTGTTATTTTTGTCCCAAAAGCCAGTTTAGCTACTGATTCAACAGTCTTGGTTCTTGTTAAGTTGCAATGAATTGGGGTACTCGTGGTGGTTGCAATATCCATATATATAAAGGCAGGGGCAGGGTATCGTAAAACACGCAGAATACTAAAAACTGCCCTTAGAGCATCTCCAACGGTGGTAGCAAAAAAAACTCTTCAAATTGAAGTTTATTGACCTATGTGGCAATTTGAAGAGTCTTATTTGCTACTTTAATATTTTGTGCCTCATCAGTCTCTTCAATTCAATTAATACAATATTTGACTTAAAACAATAATAATTAATAACATTTGAAATAATTAATAACATTCTTTTTAAAAAAAAGATAATATTATGGAAAATAAGTCAGATTTATGAAATTTACATCAAACTCAACAAGAAAAATAAATGTTTTTAGTCTTTTAATATGATTTTGATTCTCTCAAAACAAAATAAATGTTTTGAAGAGGCAAGGTTAACTTACCCGTTTTGAAGAGAGAGAATGGGATTGCAGATTTGATGACTGAGGTTGAAGAGGCTGTTGGAGGGAATTTTTCTGATGTGACTCACCTATTTGAGCATCCCAAAGTAGTTGAAGAGGCTATTGGAGATACTCTTAGAGCATCTCCAACAGTAGTAACAAAAAAAACTCTTCAAATTGAAGTTTGTTGACCTACGTGACAATTTGAAGAGCCTTATTTGCTACTTTAATATTTTGTGCCTCATCAGTCTCTTCAATTCAATTAATACAATATTTGACTTTAAACAATAATAATTAATAAAATTCTTTTTAAAAAGATAATATTCTAGAAAATAAATAATATTTATGAAATGTACATCAAATCTATCAAGCAAATAAATGTTTTTAGCCTTTCGATATGATTTTGATTCTCCCAAAACAAAATAAATGTTTTGAAGAGGCAAGGTCAACAACTTACCAGTTTTGAAGAGAGAGAATGGGGTTGCATATTTGATGACTGAGATTGAAGAGGCTGTTGGAGGGAATTTTTCTGATGTGGCTCATCTATTTGAGCATCCCAAAGTGGTTGAAGAGGCTGTTGGAGATGCTCTTAGTTAAAGATAATATTAAGAACAATAATACTAAGTACACTAAATTTGTGAGCCAAATTTGAGTCCCAATGATGGGGCATGTGTCATGTCATACATATTTAATTAATAAATTCCAATTTGGATTATTTTTTTATTTTAAAATTAGCGATTATTTTATTTATTTACTTCATGCAGAAAATGAAAAACTTATTTATAAAACCCTGTAGTTTTTGTTCCTAAAAAAAACCTACTACTAGCCCTAAACCATTAGTATGCCATCATATCCTTCCCACCATGTTTGCTGCTCCTTCTCCTTCTTCTCCCAACGTGTTTTTAATTTAATTTAATTTTTTCTTCATCTAAGGTGTTTTTCTTATGGGTTTTCTACGATTGTGCTACTTTCTAAGAAAAAATAAAAATAGAAAAATATGAGGGAAGAAGGAGAAACATGGTGGAAAGGATATGACGGCAAATTCATGGAGTCACAACTGAATCGAATTTCTGTTTTAAAAGTCTTAAATTCATATCCTTGTGTTCCAAGATGATGATGAAGATGATAAAAGTCTGAAATTTTGATCCTTGTTTCCAGCATGATGATAATAATCAGAGTTAAACAATGGTACAACGACAAGCTAATTGTTTAGGCTTGCAGTGATTTTTAGGGATTTATGTAGAAATGTCACCTGAACTTATACCTCAGTTTTAATTTTTCATCTTAAAATTTTTTTTAAGAGAAATGTCACCATAATGTTTCAAAATCCATGATTTGTGTATGAGTTTAACACCATCCAATTTTCAATCCATTGTTAAGGATATTTTAGTCTTTTCATTTTCAAGGGTGATTTTAAAATGGAAAAATCATTATAAAAAAATTGTATATCTTTTAAAAATTAACCATTAAAAATCAAGGGTCTTTCCTACCAAACATTAAAAAATGAAAAAATTGAAAAAAGAAAATTGAAAAATGCATTTTTTTCTATACCCCTCTGCCGTCTCTCTCTACAAAAGACCCCCCAAACTATATGGTCATTTTCAAGTTCGTACCCAATTTTAGGGACATTTACAAGTACATACTTAAACTCCCGGAAAACCTACAAATTGCACCCACTGTTACACAAACTGTTAAAGAATCTGTTAAATGCCAATGTGGCAAATGTGAGCCCCTGTTTTTTATGATGTGGACAGAATATATAATAAACAAATCTTGGTTTGAAAATAATTTTAAAAATGTTAACGTAGGACCAATTCAACGAATAATAAAGAGTTTGTGGACGATTTGAACAAATAGTTTAATTGAGGGACCAAAATGCAACTCGAGCATAAATTTGAGGACCATTTGAGATACTTCATGTGGATTTTTGAGAGAGCAAACTAGTTCTTTTATTTTTCACTTTAATTTTCAGAAGAATTGAAAGCTTGGTGGTCGGAAGTTTAGCCCAAGATTTTACTGGTAATTTCTTGGTTCCCACATATCCTTGGTTTTTCTACGATAAAAAATAATATATTTGTTTTTTGTGTTTATTATTATTATTATTATTGGGTTAAGAGTCACGTGTAAGGTGAGGAAGGTGGAAACCAAGTTTAACAAAGACTCAACTATTACTTGCAGCCTCAACCATTATTTTTTTTTTGGGTCAAAGTTGCAGCCTCAACCATTGATTGGAGAGTTTGATCACGTTTAAGCAACTGAATCGTTTTTTATTTTTTTATTTTTATTTTATCAAAAGCAATTAAGTCGTTCGACAAATCTTAAATAATGCTAGCTCGTGCATCTTCTAGAATATACTTTCCATACTAAAATTCACAATTTAACCAACAAACTCGAACTAATCTTTCAAATCAAATTTTTTTAATTTTTTTATTTGCATGGAGAGGTGAGATTCGAACCTAGAACCGAAGTAGCAATATACTAAAAACTAGAGATGATATTTTATTTTTATTTGTCACAATTAAAGATAA
Source organism: Prunus padus (assembly GCA_024362665.1). Lineage (NCBI taxonomy): Eukaryota > Viridiplantae > Streptophyta > Magnoliopsida > Rosales > Rosaceae > Prunus > Prunus padus. The sequence goes on from JANFAM010000020.1 coordinate 9,128,139, forward strand.
CCGAGAGAAGAAAAATATATAGTTATTGCCAATAGTATTAGCAAATTAAGCACTTCAAATTAAAAAAGTTTATAAATCCCAATATTAAGGTACCCTACTCAGACATGTAAAAAGGGAGGGAAAAAAATTCACAATGCTTAAGTTAAACAAAAGAGGAAAAGAAAGAGAAAAAAAAGAAAATTAAGAGTTTTTAGTACAAATATCATAACCTAGAAGATTTAATTGAAAGTAGAAGAGTGATTAAGAAGTTTATGTTTAATTTGTAGAAAGAAAAAAAAACCAAATATATTATTTATTTTAAAATAAATATCCCAAAAATAATATAATATGTTATAATATTATATATCTTATATAATATATAAATGCAAGCGGTAAAAAGATTGAGGTGTGCTGGGACCACTTTGGTTCCTACTCCGCCCCTACTAAAGAGAGTGAAAGAGGTTGTGACTTTGATGACTAAGTTTGATAAGGCTCTTGGAGAGAATTTTGATGATGTGAATCACATATTTTAGCATTCCAAAGTTTTTTTTTATACGCTATTCCAAAGTTATTGAAGATGTCGTTTGGAGATCCTTTAAAAAATACAAACCAATAAACAATTATTTTCTTTATGATTAGAAAAACACTTTAAAAAGATACTGACGTTTATTTTTATTTTTAATTTCCAAACTAAAATAAAAACGTTACCAAATTAAAGTGTTTAAGTTGTCACTTTTCATTAGCCAAGACCGTCAACGTCATAAAGTCAATTTATTTATTTTATCAAAATGAAGTCCAAGTAATTATCTCATCGGGATAACGTGTTCCTCAAAAAATTGTCATAGTCATAGTTTTGGTGCCACAAAGTTCAACGTTGCGGAGGCTTTTGCCTTTTGTCCTTCTACTGAAGTTTTCAATTTTTCTCTTGTTCTGTTTTATCTTTATTTAATCTGAAAAAAAAAAACAAAGACCTAGAGTAGGCTTTAAGGAGAATGTTAGATTGCAAGCGTGCCATTATTAGCAATTAACTAATTCTAATATACGGAAATATGAACACCTTATCAAAGGCGGAACCAAGAATTTTTCAGTGGGTGGGTTAGTTAAATTTTTTAGCTTAAAATCTAATGATTTTTTAATTAAAAAAAAACTTACCTTTGCAGTGTGAATCCCTAAAAATTTATTGGCATCAACTAAATAAGCTTCACAAATGCAAAATGCAAAATATAAATAATTAAGTTTCATTTATATATTAGTTGTAAACACAATAATAATAGAATTTTTTTTCCAATATAATAATAGAATTTGATTAACATATTGTTCCGTTCTTGAAAGAGAAAGCATATAGTTTTGTAGTTGATGGTGAGTCATACAAGCTTTTTTTCTTATTAAAACCTTTTGCTAAAGACAGCAGATAGTTTCAAAAACAAAAAAGTAGGAGATAATTTCATCCAAAAAAAAGACCGCAGATAAAAAATAGACATCAAACTTTGCAAAAAAACAAAAAAAGTAGCATATTTTGCGATGAACAAACCAAAAGGCAGCATACTTCTTGTAGTGGGCCATATAGATATAGGTTTATTGTTGTTTTTTTCTTCAAGACTTCTCTAGGCTATAGCCCACCATAGCCTTGGCTGTGGTTCCGCCCATGCATCTTATAACTTATCTATTTTGAATCCCCCTAAATGTAAAATCATTTACCTCTTCCTTCATGTTCTCCTTCAAGTCCTGGGCACTAGATGACTAAGAACCATTACAAATCATTTACCTCTTCCTTAATTGTTTATTGGTTACGTTTTCCTATGAAAATTCCGTGACTAAAGGCTTTATTCTCGGAAAAAAAACATGACCAATAATCTCCAAAAGTCAAAAAAAAAAAAAAAAAAAAGGTGATCAGTGCCAACATTTTTTGTAGTGAACCATCAAACAAGCATTGTAGCTTGATAAAATAATAGGGCCACTAGATGTGAATTATACCACCTAGTCATGGAAGTGTGTCCGTTACCCTTGCTTATACTTTAAAGTAATTCAAACTTGGATCCCAAAAAAAAAGCATGAAAAGGCAGGTGTACATAAATTTAGAATTGATTCCTACTCTTCCCTAAATGGGAAATAGGATAAATTAGGTCAAAAGAATGAAGAGGTGATTCCTTGGAGACACACTGACTATTCTAATCTTATGGCGGCGTCTCAATGGAATTGAAAAGTTAGTCTTTAGCCTACATCACATGCGCCTAATTCTAGAGCTAATAAGCTAGTTAGCTTTTGCCAAGTTAATTTATGCTCCAACTTGCATCGATCAAATACAATAAAAGAATGTTGGTGGTGACTATTATTGGTACAATAAAGCTAAGGCTAGTTAGGGAGAGGTCCCCCATCCTAAACACAGCTAGTGATATATAAACAAGGGTTTGGAAGCAAAGAGCTAATTAGCTAGTTAGCTTTTGTCATTTCCCTCTTATTTTTCCATTTCCAAGCCCCATTTCCCATCAACCAAACACACCCGTAAGGTTTTGTCATTGGCACAAAGAGTATATTAAGATTTTCAAAGCAGATGAAACGTCACCGCGATAATAATTAATATGTGTGGATGGATTCCAAGCATGCAATGATGCATGCAACACATTAATTCTACAATTAACAGCCACTTGTATGGATAAAAAAATAAAGTATATTGTAAGTATGTGTGGAAGGATATTGAAGCAATTGGATCGATCTTTCTTGAAGTTTATATTATGAATAATGAGCATGACCATAAATTAATTAAGAAAGTCTGGCATGTTGAAATCACCAACGTGGTTGTTAACTTGTTAATTAGGTTAACGACAGCCTTCTGCTCCACACATGAAGAATTGAAAATCCTATATGGGAAAATAAGAGGAAGCTAGCTAGTGGAGAATATTTTCCACACATGGTCAAGCCAGATTGAATGAACCCCAGGTCATGTTGCAATCTCTCCGTTATTTATTATTATTGGTCCAACCCAAAGTTGACCAGTGGGTGAGAAAAAAAATGAATTTAACTAGAATAATAATAATAATATTATTTATATTTTTAGGGCCTTTTCTATTGATAAGAGTGATAGTATATTAAACTCACACACACTATCTGAAATGTTAGACTCGAACTCGAATCTTGCGAAGGAATAAATACTCCTGACTAGGGGTGGGCATTGAGACCGATAACCCGGTCAAACCGCTTCAAACCAAACCGATGGTTTGGGTTGGTTTGGTTTTTTCAATTTTTTTGGTCATCGGTTTGAATTCAAACCAAACCGAAACATATGGTTCGATGTACGGTTTGCAATATCCAAAATCACGGTTTAACCAAACCAAACCGATGATATTAAAAATATTATATATAATATTATTATAAGAAATACATATATATATATATATAATACATAGTTTTAAGAAGTGTATATATATAATACATAGTTTTAAGAAGTGTATATATATAATACATAGTTTTAAGAAGTTTATATATATATATATATATATAATACATCTTTTTTTTCCTTCTTCTCCTTCTCCATCTCTCCCTCTTTTCTTCTTCTTCTCCTCTCCATATATATATATATATATATAATACATAGTTTAAAGAAGTTTATATATATATAATACATTCTTTTTTTCCTTCTTCTTCTCCATCTCTCCCTCTTTTTCTTCTTCTTCTCCTCTCCATCTCTCCCTTTCTCCATCGCTTTTATTTCCTCTCTCTCTCTCTCTCTCTCTCTCTCTCTCTCTCAAAAAGCCAAAAACCCAAACCGAACCAAACCAACCCACCAAGTCCAGTTAACAAGTGGTCGGTTTTCACAACTATGGTTTGGTTCCGGTTTTCAAAATAGCCAAACCGATGGCCTATGGTTGGTTCCGATTTGAGCCCAAAACCGAACCAACCCAAACCGAGCCCACTACTCCAGACCACTACACTAGCTAGTGACACCTTTGCGTTATTATTATTGTTATTATTCATCTTAACTAAAACTAAACAAAAAGGAAATATAAAATTGGAACGTGGGTTACGCCTAACCTAATTATAATTGATCATGTTGAAGCATGACGTATCCAAAATATTGACTTCAAGTTCCATTTAATTTATTAATTAATCTCCAATTCACATGTACACTTGCCTTTGTTAATTTCCATCTATCCATCCATCTATAAATACACATTGCTCGCATTCCTCTGCCTTCCAATTCATATACCCCAACACACACAACTTCAATTTGCAACCATATATCATATTTATGGACTCCAACGAAGCTGAGCTCTCTTTTCTTTCTCCTTCCCTCTCCCCAACAAGCAGGTAATATAAACATGCTCTCTCTCTCTCTCTCTCTATGTGATTTCTGCATATTTTTTAATAATTTTATTAGTACAAGCGATTGGGGGAGAATGTTTTACACAAATATTCATTGGGTGTGTCGGATTTCGAATATATGCGCCCACATGGGTGGAGGTGAAAGAGCTCAAGCCAATTGAGTTATACCCTTTGACATTTTATTTAGTCGGATATGATCATAAATATAATGTTGTAGGGAAATTGTGCTGTAATTTTCTTTCCTCCTCAGAATAATGATAATAATAATAAGAATTAATGTGGACATTATTAAATTTTCATGGCCGGGGAAGATGGTGGTCGGAGGACACAGTAGTCATAGTTACTGGTGCAAACAAGGGCATTGGGTTTGCGCTTGTGAAGAGGATGGCGGAGTTAGGGGTGACGGTCATATTAACAGCCCGAGACATTGAAAGGGGTTGCAAAGCTGTGGAGGCTCTGAGAGCTCAAGGTCTTTACAATGTAGCCTTCGCTTGCCTCGATGTATCGGACCCTTCTTCAATCAGAGCATTCACATCTTGGTTCAGAAAAAGCTATGCAGCCTTGGATATTCTTGTAATATTAAGTTTTCTCTTCCCCACCATACCATTTCAAGTTAATTATCTTACATTTATTGACCACTTTGCTGACCACTTCTATTAGGTGAACCCTACTAATATATGTGACTTACATGTATTAGAGAAGTGATTAGCAATGTGTATATATATATGCGGTGATGTATATAGTGTTACATATATAATATTGACCTAAAAATTGGGCAAATTTTTGAAAATTCAAGGTAAACAACGCAGCTGTGTCGTTTAATGATCTCAATGAAAACTCAGTGGAACATGTAGAGACAGTGATGAAAACCAATTTCTATGGACCCAAGTTGCTGACTGAGGCCCTCTTGCCCATGTTTCGTAGCTCTTCCTCCATAAGTCGGATTCTTAATGTTAGCTCCAGACTTGGCTCACTAAATGTAAGTGAAACAATTTTATAAATAGTTATATACATAAATTCTCCTATGTGGACACTATGTATTTTCTACCATCTCTTTCTGCTTTCCTCCTTATTTACATCGACATCCGTATGATAATAACGTACGGACATCTGGATGATTGAATAATTGTACTTATATATATATATATTTTACTTGCTCAAATTATATATATGGCATTGCAGCAGCTAAGAAACCCTAGCATAAAACAAGTTATGAAAAGCGAAAGCCTATCGGAAGAGGAGATTGAGGGGGTGGTTAATTTGTTTCTCAACGACGTGAAGAGCGGCACATGGAAGAGCAAAGGGTGGCCGAAATTATGGACCGACTATGCTGTGTCAAAGCTTGCACTCAACGCATATACAAGAGTTTTGGCAAAGCGATATGAGGGAAGGGGTTTGAGTGTGAATAGCTTCTGTCCAGGCTTCACACAGACATCTATGACTCATTGTAAGGGCGACCACACCGCAGATGATGCCGCGGGTATGGCTGCTAGGCTGGCCTTGCTTCCTTCTCACCAGATTCCATCTGGAAAATTTTTCGTCTGGGGTAGTAGTAATGCTATATCCTCTAAATTATAGCTTTAGTGATTGCATTTGGAGTTAGATTTAGTTTTTTGGCCACCAGGCCATAATGAAGCGGGCAATCTTTCTAGAGGGAGAGCCTCTAATTAATGTTTTCTGTTAAAGATACTTTGGGTATGACTATATGCACGCTAAATGTGGGAAGAGAAACCAAGAAAATTTAGTAGGCGACCATTACTTGTTTGATCGGGTATATTTATATCTTTGTGAGTTTGATGCTATAATCTTAAAAACACTAGAAATTGTTAGAACTAATTAGTCCTATGTGGATCGGTTATATAATAATCTATGTACATCACAGATCTTACGCAGCGGAAAAGTAATTTTGAAATTTAACTTTAAAAAAAAACTTAGAACTTATTGCCAAAGATACATATTCAAACCTTCTTTGACCAATTGTTTTTGTATCGAGTTCAAAACTGGGACACATCATAACGTAGTGGGAGGCATCATTTGGTGACTTTTTACTTTATTTTTTAATTATTTTTTTATAGAAATCCAATCAAAGAAAGTATGCAAACCTCCTTCCATTGCTGTTTACTGCACAAATTTAACGTCACCCAATTCTTTGGCCAATTGATTTCAAATCGAGCCAAAAATTTGGAAAACATCATAATATAGTGGGGGAGTCATTTAGTTAGTTTTTACTAAAATCAAATCAAATAAACTATACAAACCTCCTAGACCTCTTTGGGAGGGAAAAGTGAAGTCCTTTATATGTGTGGGCACTTGATTTAGCATAAGCTTGAGCCAAGGAACATAACCGTGAGAGCCCATGAGACCAAAAGTGGACAATATCTTGCTAGTGAAATAGGGTTGTGACAGAGTTGGACCCCAACCAAAAGTTTGCTTGCTAGGACGCTGGGTGAGTGGATTGTAAGACTTATGAGCCCTAAAGGATACAAGGTAAGAATGGGCAAGAGCAGTAAGCAATCCACATCACTCGGGGATGGAAATGTGAAGTGCCATATATGTGTGGGCAAAACTTGAGTTCCTTGTAAGAGGCCTTTTGGGCAACATAGCATAAGCTTGAGCCTAGTGGCAGATCCACCATAGTGTCAATGGGGTTAATCGACCCCATGAAAGCCATGAAAATGGTTGTGGATGTCTAGTTCCCCTATTTTCAAGAGCAGTAGATGCTGCTGCAGCTGTCTTGGGTACTGGTTTCTTGCACTGAACTTAGTTGCTGCTATGATTATCAAGATTTTGTAATCCATTATTATATTTCTGTTCATCCAATTGTTTAGTAATGGCTTCTACTCCATCAAGCTTGACATGTTGATTGAATTATTCTTATGATAATAGCCATGCTTGTTTGTTTGATCCACTATCAGTAAAACGAAGCCTTATGTTTTCTCGTTATTATGAGCTCTTACGAAGCGTTTCGTTACCGTAAGATCTAAAGCTTAATCTGGTCAAGCAAAATACTTTTAGCCTTAGATGGCAGCACAAATTTTAACAGAATCAAATATTTAGCAACTATTGCTATCTTATTGGCAATCCATAGACGGACAATTACAAAAGGCCCTTCTACTATCTACTGCTTCCATATCATCTATACTTTTAGTATTAGCATAAACAATTTACAGACAAAGGGTAAATCAAAGGATTACTAAACTATGAATTATACAGCTTTTGCAAATCCTACCCTGAGATTGCCGAAGTCAAACACTGTGTGGTATGCTCCCAAGAACAGAGCTCCAAGAACCCTGCAGAATGTGCTAATTTCATGACATTCTTGGATAAACCTTAAAATGAAGATCTTATGCGAGGTGAAGAATCACAACGAATCATGAAGTCGAACCTAAAGGAGGGTCATAGTGATTTACCATAGAGGACCTTGTGGGGAGGCACATCCAAAGCAACAAATCCACTAACGCAGACAGTAGAACATTTTCCTTCAACTTTAAGTATATACTGAACATTAAGTCCAAAACAGGTTAGAAATGGAGTGAATCTAAAGGAAATTGGTTGAATTAAGTTCCTTTCTAAACATTTGAGTTCTATCTTGACAAAACCATGCTACTTATGTTACAAAGTGTGAAGGACTAAGAGCTATAACAAAACCTGTACCTGTTCTGGGGAGAGGGTGAAGGATTTGTTTCCAATTGTAAATGAAACATCTGGCATGAATGCAATGTTATCACAGTTGACAAATGACCTTCTCAACGGATTCGGAAGCTTCTCGCACAACTTTACTCACAAAAAATTCACAAAGAAAGGAAAGAATCGAAAGAATTTTTAGCTTTGGTGTATGCATATTTATCAGTCAAGCCTCATACTTTCAGAAGAATTACCTCATTCACATAGCTAAATATTTTTTCCTTTGCTATTTGCTTTTTAAGCTGCAGCTGAATCCAGTAGACAACCATTTCACACAAGGTACATAGAGGAGTTTCATCAACTGATGACTCCTTCCCAGTTTCATTCTCTATCACTGACTCAATATAGTCTCTGCACAAGTAAATTTTGCCTTCTGCTATGGTTATTATGATGAAGATATAAAAAAAACTGAACAAAATAAACAAAATAATAATTGGAAGAAAAAGAAAAAGTCTCAACTTCACATTATGAGATCCATTATATGAACATAGACTGATATCCACACACATTATATCAGGCCGTACCTGCAGCAGACATATGAGGTAAACTCTAATGCATTTCTTCATGTCCTAAAAGGAATTGCAAAGGAAGTGAAAAGGGAAAAAATACGAACCCCAGATACTAGATATTCCCATATCAAATTTCCATAAGTGGAAACAACATTTTTACATTCCAAGTTTGCATATCCGTCTGCTCCAATGGCATGGTTGATCTGAGCCACTATAGTCTGAAAAAGAAGAGTTAATCAAGGGTGGAATACAAGTTGTTACTGCTCAAAGTCTGAAGTTTTAAGCATGAGTTTATACAGTTGGACCAGCAAGGAAGGATGTTCCTGAGTCCACAATGGCAGCACAGCCACCCTTGCATAGTCCTGAAAATTTTAAACTTTCATGTCATATGATTGTAAATTGAATAAAAACAGAATCAAGTTATTTGGTTTTTTTAGGCCTCTACATTTGTTTTAGGGAGAATTTTTGGCTTGTCAAGACCAGACATGTACATGAATTCCTTGACTCACCAAGCAGCAAATTTAATCTCTAAACATAGAATAAAGATAGTTAAACAACATAGGAGTGGAAATGTAGTAGAACCTGTGGAATTGTCTGCAACAATAACATCTCCAACATCAATCTGGAGAGATAAGCAAAAGTGAATCAAATGTCATCTCATTTGGCAAGAAAAATATATCAGAGAGGAACACCAACTTCTTTTTGCTATAATAAACCTGCCAGTAACCCTTTTTTGAAATCGGGACATAGGTGTGATCACCCGTAAAGTGCCTCCAATCAAATCCACCAAAGACGATCTCACCTCCCACCTTTGATGTTGGATCATTATTTAGCCAGATAGAGAAAATTTGCTGGCTCATAAGACTTTGTTGCACCATGTTATACCTGCACCCAGAAAACGAACTCATGCTTTTAAGCCATCAAAACTCCTTTTATCTTTTTAATCAGCCGGGAGTGGGGATTCAAATATGAGATCTAATCCAAGTTCCAATGCTAAGATGAAAAGTACGACTAGACTAAGAGCTAGGTAAAGATATATCAGGTTTAAGCTGTTTATGCCAGAAACATACCACACTGGTGTGGCTTCGCCAACAGAAATATCCTGAAATCCAAGTCCAAGGACCCCATCAAACTGTGCAGCTAAGAATGTAAGGACTCCTTCCCTTGTAACCTCAACAAATTCCTAAAGGATGGAAAACAGACATAGTATCAACAAAATGGAAAAAGAATATATGTAAACAAAAAAGACTTTAGATAAACCAAAATGGAAATAGAGAAAGAGAACTACTTGATCTTTGATGATCACATTTCCAATTTTAACGTTGTCCTCGCTGAAGTAGCCGGAAATGGAACCAGAGCCATAAGGAATTTTGCAGGGTATTCCTAAATAATAACAAAAAGTAATTTTGAGTTTGATTCTATCAAAAATTTCCCACAATAAATTTTCTGTGTCAATTATAAAATTAAAAAAAGGGGTCAATTAGATGCATACTCAAATGTAAGGGATAGGAAAGATTACCAATTTTGGTGTAGGTACTCGATAGGCTTGCCCTGTATTTTGAATGAAAGTAACAAGCAATCTGCATAGAGTCACACTTTAGAAACTACTCAAAACTCTAAGAACACCACAGATTCAAAGCATTTTGATAATTCACTGCAATACTTACAGAAAAGATGCATCTTGAAGATGGGACCCAAAGATTGGAGCTGCCAGTATCAAAGACAACAGCCAAGTATTGTGGGGGAGAACCAATAGCAATCTCTCCATAATATTGGGTATCAAAGTAATTTTTCAGATATACAATATTAGCTTTAAGATTATTGGAGTTAATATTTGCATCCCCCAGACCTCTAGGTTGAGAAACTTCTGTCTTGGTGATTCTTGCAGCATTCAATCTGTTGAGGTCTAAAGGCTGCTTCTTGAGACCAATTCTCAGTAGCCTATCATTGGATATTGCGGCAGCCAAGGAACCTGACCAAACCCACATACAAATTGCAACCAGAAGACCCTTATACGCCATGCTCATAGAGCGCTCTGGCTCCTGCCATGACAAAAATAAATACAGTTTTAGCAGAATCCACAGCTGTGCAAATTGGATTATATGTATTAAAACTGGGATTAGCTATCCATTTGCATTCAATTTCAGAAAAGTTTGTCTGACAAATTTTTATGTTTTCACTACCAACTTCAAAAAATTCTTACAAATCATACTGCAAAATTTTTGACATGATGAACAATATAATAATCAATCTGACAATACAATATTATTACAATATCTATGCTTAATTCACATAGTAAACAGCTATTAACATGCCAATATTGGAATTTGATTTACTAATACTGATGGGTCGTAATCAGAAACAAAGTTCATAGTTTCATACCTCACTGGCATTGGCTTTACGTGGTGAATTGTGCAGTGATCATGAGTAGCTCAATGGGCTAACCTTTTTGTCCACCGTTTTATAGAACAGATGGAGAGAAAGAGAGAGAGTTTAGGAAACCACAAGGCAGTTTCCAGGTCCGTGCGAGTTGAGAATTAACCAAAAGAATATACGGAGACAGCCACGCATCTTTGGTTTTAGAGTTTGCTGCTATGCCACAAGAGGTTTATGCCTACAATTTCGTGGCCTTACAAATTACAATATCACTTGTGTGCAAAATGCAGACATGCAATTCATCTAGCAGAGAAGCAAAAAAGAAAATCAAAGAAGTACTTAAAAGTGGGAAAATGCATGCGGGCAAAGGGTTACTTTTATGTTGGGTTCTATAGGAAAGTGTGCTCGTACATCCAAGAATTGAACAACATTAATTATTACATCAAGCAAGCGATTGACCTTAAGTAGTTTGTTTAATAATGATTAATGCCCTAATGGCTAATTACAAGAAAGGCTTATTACAAGAAACATACAAGTTACTTGTATACTTAAACGAGCAATGTTAAGAGAGGAGAGACTCGAACACAGGAATGACCGTATTGTAATTGTCAATTATCACAAGAGAGCTATTATTGCCACTCCTGAAAAGTCATAATCATAACACAAGTTTTCTTTTTTCCTTTTAATAAAATGAAGGAATGATAACTTTTTTGAAGTGTCAATAAAACGACTCTCGTCACATATCGTCCCTTAATACTTGTGTTTCAAAACAAAAATAGAATGTGTTGGGCTCAGTGGGCCTGTCTAGTGATGGGCCTTAACAGAGCATCGAGGCTAAGATTGGGCTGGGCACTAAATTAAAGAGTTAGCGCCCAAATCACGCGTGTAACGGGCGGGTAGATTGTTCATCCTCATTAAACGGAAAAGAAAACTTATGGCGCTTGAGAGACGTTCGTGTCTCCAAAAGGGCAAAATCAAAAACCCAAAACCAAAAATACTCTGCAAAATCCGAGAGTTTTATTCTTACTTCTCTCAGTTTCTGTTCAAGAATGGCGTTGGAGGACGACGACTGGGACTTGAGCGCCGAAGAACTCGATTCTCTCGAAAGAGACGCTTTCCAGAAACTCGCCCAGCAATGCATCATCTCTGCTTCTGCTTGTTCTTCCTCTTCTTCTTCTTCACATAATCACCACCAGCTGCATCAGTCTTTACCTTCCACAATTGCTTCCAAAGCTCCCCTGCGAAACCCATCCCAATTCTCTTCCTAACAAGGTGGAACTTTTCTTTTTCCTGTTTCCTTCTTGAAGTTTCTATGGTTTCAGATACCTGATTATTTGACAGTGTTCTCTCCTTTTCACTTTGTTCTTTCTTCATTTTGAATTATTACCATGCTTTTGGGACTTTTTAAATAAGTTAACACCTTCACTACGTTCATTGTCATTTTGTTTTTTTAGGATGTGCTGTAATAAACATATTTATTTGGCAACAATGCAGGTAGCACCTCTGTCTCCTGGGACCAGAGTATTATCTCCATCAGTCCCATCCATGTAAAGTAAATCTTGGTCAGTTTATTGCTTTGAACCTTTCTCTATTACTGCAGTATCAAAATTCATCTCTTTCCAAGAACAAAATGTGTATGAAACCTACTTGACTGCTTCATTTTTTGTGCAACTTGTATTGAGCATGAATAGGAGGTTCCTACTCTTAAAAGGACAAAAAAATGTTTATTTTTTCTTCTTCTTCATATTCCATAGATTTCTCTTTAAATGTTGAAAATGGATCAGGAAGAAACATCCCCACCTTGACATTCACCAATGGTTGAATCTTCCAATTTGATACCATTCTGAACTTTTTGGCATTCAACTGATTACATTACTTGCTGGTTGCATTGTTCTGCCTGCTGACCTTAAGTAATTTCTGCATATCTCTCGGCTCCTTTCTCCAACTTGTTGCCTTTTTGAAAGAAGAACGTCTGAAGGAGCTACCTAAGCTCTCTGTCAAATTTTTTCTTAATGCTAGTGGAAACATTGCCACAAAATTTCGTTATGACCAGGTATTCCTTCTATTTGCTTAAACAATGCTCATTTACAACTTGCCAAACTCTTCGTTTGCTTTATCGATTATGTTTTATCTTGCACCAGGTGCTAGTAGGTGCTGTGCGCAAGATCCCCAAATCCTCATGGAATGCAAAAGAGAGGTATACCTCTTCAACTCCCTTTATGTTCTTATGTTTGGTTCATTGGTTTGGTTGTGTCTTTTACAAGTGCTAGACATGTTGTGAGATGGAGCCCAATCCAGATGTAAGTGTTGAAACTGCAGGTTATGGATGTTCCCTATATCTTCTTTGTCATCAGCTGAAAAATTTCTTCATGAAACTTCTGGCGTTAATGTTGAGGTGATAACTCTTGCCCTTTTCCATTTTTTATTCAGGCGTTGCATGATGATTCAGTTTAAATTAATATAAATGGGGTTTCAATGTATACACTGTTACCATTTATGTTTGAAGTTCACCAAATCTGTATTGTTTTTTAACTTCAATTTTACCATATTTGATATTTTGTTGCAAATTTATGCAGGTAGAGAACTTAGATCCCTTAGTTCACCGCGCTATTGCAGCTGCGTCTGTTTTTCCGGATATTCTAGGCTCATCCATTCCTTCAGCAGCCACAGGCACAGAGAGCTATCATCCGATCCGAGTTCGTCAGCCGTCCTCAGCTCACAGCCACCACCTTCAATGGCCGGTGCTTCACTCAGCCTCTTCATCACGAACAAGAATGTTCCGAATTGACTGAGGATGATTTGAAGGTATTAATTTTTCACATAGACGAGACCGATGACAGGGTTTTTTCTAATTTCTTTAAAAGAAATTGTATAGCCGCGCGGCTATACTTGGTTTTTTGAATTGTTTTAGAATAAGTAGTATACCGCTATACTCGCATTGAACATGAACATACATATTTTTTTTTATGTTTAATACACGTATTTTTTATAAAATTTTCAATAATACACAAACTTAACGAATTATACACAAAATTGTCTCATATTATTGAATACAAATAATATATACTCAGTTTTTCTAAATTTCTTTTAAGAAATAGCATACCCGGATGTCATGCTCGCTTTTTTCAATCTTTTTAGAGAGATAGTATAGCCGACCGGCTATACTTCAGTCTTCTAATTTTTGTTTATAAAAATAGTATAGCCGGGCGGCTATACACCCTTATTTCTTATTTCTTTAAAAGAAATAGTATAGCCGGGCGGCTATACTCGGTTTTTTGAATTTTTTAAAAGAAATAGTATCGCCTCGGCTATACTCGTATTGAACATGTATGTACATATTTTTTTATATTTAATACATGTATTTTTTATAAAATTTTCAATAATACACCAAAACTTCATGAATTATACACAAAATTCTCACATATTATTCAATGGAAATAATATATATGAAAGTTTTTAATATATTATATTAAAATATTATATAGTGGCCGAACTGTTGTAATTTGCCGAATAAAACACATACGTATTTTATTCTTATAGCTGCGCGGCTATACCAAATTAATATCTATAAAGTATAAACTAGTGCAACTAGGAGGTCTTATTTCTAAATTTTGATTTATTAAATAGTATAGTTGCCCGGATATACTCACTTTTTCAATTTTTTTATAAAGAAATTGTATAGCCGGACGGCTATACTCGCTTATAAAATTTTTTTAAAGAAATAGTATAGCCGTGCGGCTATACGTTTTAAATATATTAAAATATTTTAAAAGTACGGCACGGCTATACTCTTAACATATATTAAAATATTTTAAAAGTACAGCCATTAGGCTGTACTCTTGACACATATTAAAAATTTTAAACTGTATAGCCACCCGGCTATACTACGTAAGTAAATTCGAATGTTTACAGAGTATAGCCGTGCGACAATACTCTTTAAATAAGTTTATTTATTGAGTATAGCCGTGCGACTATATTATTTAAAATTCAAATGTATATCATTTTCTTTTTTAAATATTAAATTAGTTTCTTTAGGTCAATAAATAGTTTTTTTTAGTGAGTAATTAATATTAATTATTTTAATTAACTCCATAAATTATATTCCTCAAATAATAGTAATTAACAATATGATGAGTAAAACATCTCATAAGTCCATAATGATTCAATTAGGAAATCAACTAATTTGATTTAGATTTAATCTTTACGGTGATTTTATGATCGATAGGTTATGCATAAACTCTTATAAAGAATTCCATTGTACATGCTTTTCATATTTTCTTTTATTATAACTTAAAATTCACAAAGAAATTGTTTTTTATTTCTTTTTTAAGAGTATAGCCGGGCGGCTATACTCTTTAAATATATTAAAATATTTCAAAGGTACAGCCGCACGGCTATACTCTTTACATGCATTAAAATATTTTAAAGGTATAGCCGTGCGGCTGTACTCTTTACACATATTAAAATATTTAAACAGTATAACCGCCCAGCTATACTCCGTAAGTAAATTCGAATGTCTACATAGTATAGCCGCGCGGCTATACTCTTTAAATAAGTTTATTTTTTGAGTATAACCGTGTGGCAATACTATTTAAAATTCAAATGTGTATCATTTTCTTTTTTAAAATATTAAATTAGTTTCTCTAGGTCAATAAATAGTTTTTTTAGTGAGTAATTATTTTAATTAACTCCATAAATTATATTACTTAAATAATAGTAATTAACCATATGATGAGTAAAACATCTCATAAGTCCACAATGATTCAATTAGGCAATCAACTAATTTGATTTAGATTTAATATTTACGGTGATTTTATGATCGATAGGTTATGCATAAACTCTTACAAAGAATTTCATGGCACATGCTTTTCCTATTTTCTTTTATTAGAACTTAAAATTCATAAAGAACTTGATTTTTCTTTCCTTTTTTAAGAGTATAGCCAGTCGTTTATACTCTTTAAATATGTTAAAATATTTTAAAAGTACAGCCGCACGGCTCTACTCTTTACATATATTAAAATCTTGTAAAAGTATAACCGTGCGGCTGTACTCTTTAGACATATTAAAATATTTAAACCGTATAGCCGCCCGGCTATACTCAGTAAGTAAATTCGAATGTTTACAACGTATAGCCGGTCGGCTATACGCTTTAAATAAGTTTATTTATTGAGTATAGCCGTCGGCTATACTATTTAAATTCAATTGTGTATCATTTTCTTTTTTTATTATTAAATTAGTTTCTTTAGGTCAATAAATAGTTTTTTTAGTGAGTAATTAATATGAATTATTTTAATTAACTCCATAAATTATATTTCTTAAATAATAGTAATTAACCATATGATGAGTAAAACATCTCATAAGTTCATAATGATTCACTTAGGAAATCAACTAATTTGATTTAGATTTAATATTTACAGTGATTTTATGATCGATAGGCTATGCGTCAACTCTTATAAAGAATTCCATTGTACATGGTTTTCATATTTTCTTTTATTAGACCTTCAAATTCATAAAGAAATTGTTTTTTCTTTCTTTTTTTAAGAGTATAGCCTGGCGGCTACACTCTTTAAATATATTAAAATATTTTAACAGTACCGCCGCACGGCTATACTCATTACATATTTTAAAATATTTTAAAGTATTAGCCATGCGGCTGTACTATTTACACATTAAAATATTTACAGTATAGCCGCCCGCCTATACTTCGTAAGTAAATTGAATGTCTACAAAGTATAGCCGCGGCTATACTCTTTAAATACTCTTTAAATAAGTATATTTTTTGTGTATAGCCGTGCGGCTATACTATTTAAAATTCAAATGTGCATCATTTTCTTTTTTTAAATATTAAATTAGTTTATTTAGGTCAATAAATATTTTTTTTAGTGAGTAATTATTTTAATTAACTCCATAAATTATATTACTATTATGATGAGTAAAACATCTCGTAAGTGCACAATGATTCAATTAGGCAATCAACTAATTTGATTTAGATTTCATATTTACGGTGATTTTATGATCGAAAGGTTATACGTCAACTCTTACAAAGAATTCCATTGTACATGCTTTTCCTATTTTCTTTTATTAGACCTTAAAATTCATCTTTCAAGGATCAAGGTTGAACAAGCCTATATTTTGCATATTTCTGCCCTGCAGTCATTTGTGGTTTAAGCGATAACGTGTATCGGTACTTTTATGTCTACCAGAGGCTGGTGTATGGAGCCAAGGCTGAAGCAGCCATTGCTATTGGTTTTGATGAATTTATTTCGGATGCATTAAGGGGTACTGGTTTCTACCAAAAGGCTCACTTGGAGATCAAAAGAGCAGATGGCAATGAGGCCGTCATTGCAGAACAGGTCTTTGAGGAAACGAAGGAAAAGTTCCAAATGTACTGAACTTAGTTGCTTGCTGCTATCATTATTATATTTATGTTTGCTTAGTAATGGCTTCTATCCATCAAGCTCGACATGTATTATGATAATAACCATGCTTGTATGTTTGAGCCACTACTATCTGTAAAATGAAACCCTATGTTTGCTCCTATGTAGTGTTTCGTTACCATAAGATCTAATGCTAAACTGACAGACCCGACCTGATTCCACTCTGAACCCGTGCACTGACTGGTCAACCGACATCCACCCGATGTCTGCCCACATACTGCTGCATCCCTCTTCCCGAGACAAGCATACAAAGGGGTCAAGACTTCACGAAAGCGGGCAGTAGTCTCCCAGAAAAACAACCAAACCCAAAGTTTCAAACTTGTTCAAAAACAAGAGAAATAGTACAACCAATCGCCAAAGCAGTAATAAATACAAACAGCCTCCTCCAACTAGTTCAATTCTAATGGGAAATAACAGCAACTAAGAGTATGCAAGTTTAACAGCAGAAATTTCAAAGTTAAGAGAAGGGACACGAGGTCCTGCACAGCTAAGTCGACGCCGA
This sequence comes from Prunus padus, assembly GCA_024362665.1. Taxonomy (NCBI): domain Eukaryota; kingdom Viridiplantae; phylum Streptophyta; class Magnoliopsida; order Rosales; family Rosaceae; genus Prunus; species Prunus padus. Next base: position 9,145,946 of record JANFAM010000020.1, read on the forward strand.
GAAGAGAAGCGCCTACGGACGGGTAACGAAGCATGACTAGGGCCTGGGGGGCAAAACAGAAAAGTGTGAGTGGACAAAAACAAAGTTTAGTAGTTCAAAACAACATACTAACCCCCGCCTGCTCAAAACCATGAAAACCATGCAATTTAAAAATCCGTTGTATACATAATTGATTCAAAACCAATATCTCAAAATAATTCAAGAATAAAACCAAACCAAACCTTTTTCTTTACCCGAGGCAAAACCTCTCAAAACTAAACCGCGAAGACATAAGTATAATTAAACCGAAAGGACTTGAAAATCACAAGCATAAGAATATAATAAAGTTTCCGAATGACAAAACAACGTAAAAAGTCCAAAGACCAAGATAAATCCAAGGAATCTAAAACCACCACAAAGTAAATAAAACCCTTTAAAAGACTTTAACCCTTTCTTCCCCACACTCAAATAACTGCATGCCCCAGTAGGCACTGCAGTTTGCAGGAAGTATCCTCACCTAAAGAAAATAAGAATACGAAGGTACTAACGCACGCGTATAGATATAATATAACCTCGACACCAAAACAAGTACTGTGGGGAAACAATCCAACAGGGATTGTTTAACTAGACACCGACAACATTCGCGATGGTCTCATGCCCAGGATAATCGAACATCGGACGGCATCGCAATGGCCTCGCGGCCTGTGGTCGAGCCGTCTAACTCTGGGACTAAGCTCCCTGCCCGCATGGCGTAGTCCTCACAACTATGCGTCCGAACTAGTCATACGCTGCAGACTACCCAATCAAGGGTCTACGGCTACACCCTCGTTAAGGTATGCAACCGGATCGAACCAAACTCCAAACCATAGTCACCATCAATAATAGGGGAGGTACATAACACAGTTGCCACCGCACTCAAACCAACACCACACGAAAATCCACATATATACATATTTAACCACATGCACCCAACCCCAAAATATCACATACACCAAGACAAATATACGTATAACAAATCCAACAACACCAAATAGTCAAAATAAGGACATCACCGTCCCAAACATACCATTCCATAGTTAAAATATACACAAGCGTCAAACGACGATATAATAATCCAAAACCATTAAAATGTCAAATCACGGAAAATGCACAATTAAATAGTATTCAAAACCCAAGTCAAACATATGCTTCAAAACATAGTAGGTTCTACTCTTTAAAAATATAAAGTCAAACCTCGAAACGTATTATTTAAAATATACACGTATATATATACATATACAAAACATAATTATCCTTTAAAATACGATAACTCAAACTCAAGCATTTGAAATTCTACGTATAACTAACAACCCCGAAATTCATGCTTTAAAACAACATAAATAGTAACTCCCTAAAATATAACCGAAAGTCCAAACCCGTATATATATATGTTCCAAAACTCCATATCAAAATAGATATACATATATACTCAAAGTAGATATATATTTATATATATATAATCAAAGTGGATATACAAACTTATTTTCAAAGTACATATATATATATATATATATAATATATATATTCAAAGTAGAAAAGTATAATTATTTTCAAGTAGAGAAATATATACAATATACATTCAAAGTAGATATACATATATATATATATACATATATATACATATGATCAATTCCCGATAATCCGACATATATTTCCGATAGCCTCATTTATCCCGACATGTATTCTCGATAGCCTCAATAATCCGACATGATCCTTCCAAGTTGATCTATATGTATATATATACGTATATATATATAATCAAAGTATTAGTATGAACATAAACAATAAGGTTTAAATACCAAAACCAAATACATAAACAACCGGACTATACTAGCGCCCAAAACTTACCGCCAAATACTCAATTCAAAGTAGGTATATTTATATAATCAAAATAGATATATAAGTTTCCTAAAATATATAAAGTATAAATTACAAGACTTACGACATACGTAATAATAAAATAATAAAGTCCGAAACCCAACGAAACCATAAACTCAAATATTAAATATAAATCATAATGAAAATCCAATAAATTCCACCATACTCAAATCCAAACATAATACTACCGGACGCTGACTAGTCTCAAAATCAACACTTAAAGATACGCATAATAATAAAATATAGCCGACAGCTCCACAATCAAACCGCAATCCAAATCAAATATAAAACTCAAACACCAAATCAATCATACTAAATCCATCAAAGATCAAATCAAGATTTAAAACAATATTTAAATATCATTTACATGCATCGATTCAATTCTTTAAAAACATGCTCGCTTGAAAACAAAGTCCACTCACCGCTGGTCCTCGCTGCCCAACCCGAAAAGGATTCCACACGAGGATCACGAAGCGCTTGAGAACCTAATTCAAGAACACGAGGATTAAGGTTAACAACCGACTGCGATAACCTTAAAAGTCAACCTTAACCAAACTCAACTCAAGTGTACCAAAACGTCAGACGAGGAATTCTAAGGTCAACGACGCTCGTTAGAGGAAGAACCGACCGAGACGCCCGGGTCAACCCTGGTCAAACTTGGTCAAACTTACCTAATAGGTCAAACCGGGCCCGTGGGTCCCTATGACCTCCAAACTTAGATCCGAAAGTTCCTATAGGCTCACTACGGTTTAAAGAACACGCCCCAAAAGTTTGGTCACGATCGAACGTCGGATTTCTCACTTTATCGACGACACGCTTAACTCAAACTTCAAGTCGTTGATCCGGCATCCGGCTCCAATCACGATCCGTCAAATCCTATACGCTTCTAGAAATACGAGGAACAACATACGTGAATTGCTTCATCCAACGGTTCAACACGCCGAACTCCACGTAACGCATAATAGGCGCATAATGGTTCGAGGTCCAAACGCCGTCCGAATCGAACCAATATACGACGCTCACAACGACTAAGGATCGCGACGGGATGGAGAACCTCCACCATTACGCCACGCCACGCCGGCGCATGGTGGGTGTGTAGAGCGATTCCTACTGACGACAAAACTTCACACCTACGACACCACCCACACCACTAGGACCACCATGTCGCAGGTGAGTTCAGAACCTGGTGGAACCCGGTCAAGAACCGCCGGATTCCCGCCAAACCGGCTGACAAGAATTCGCCAAAACTTAGTTTGGTTCATCGATTCGCTGCCAAATCGATCGATTCCAAGTTCGTAAACAATAGAGGGGTTCAAGAGGAGGAGAAAGCTCACCTGGATCGACGCCAAAGCTTAGCCGGAAACCGCCTGCATTTAAGCCGGCGGTTTGAGCTAGAACCGCCTGTTTTCGTGAAATTCTGGCCGAGATACGTTGGCCGGGACTACTGGCTACGGGGTAGGACCGGACGAGGTGGCCGCTTTGGGTGTGGTCCCAGCCTGTGTGACGGCTTGTTGTGGCTGCGATACCAAACAGCCACCTACGGCTTGAAATGGGGGGGAGGCGCCGTCCGAGGGGGAGAGAGAGAGAGAGAGAGAAGGGGTTTGACCAATCGATTTTTTCTTTGTTTTTATCCCTTTTTAAATTATTAAAATATTCCACTTTATCGCTTGTTATCCGAATTGATCGCGGCCGCACGCCCCTGACTCCTGTTGACGCGTCGACGCAATGGCGCAACCCGCTTCGCCAAATTGTCGTCCAAAATTAAGTTGACCGAAATGCCTTTAATTAAATTAATTTCTTAATTAATTTCAAATTTCATTATTTTAATTATTTTAATTCCTTTTTAATTCTTTTTAATTCTTTATTTGTTTTATTCAATTAATTTATTAATTTTCTTTAATTTTGGGTCAGGGTCATTACAAAATCTGGTCAAGAAAAATACTTTTATCCTTATAGATGGCAGCACAAAATTTATAAAAGAATCAAACATTTGGCAACTCTTGCTATCTTGGCAATATTTGGTTGCAGATTTTGCTGCTATGCCACAAGAGGATCGTGCCTACAATGTCGTGGCCTTGCAATATCACTTCAGTGCAAAATGCAGACATGCAATGCAATTCATCTAGCAAAGAAGAAAAAAAAAATACTAAGTACGTACTTAAGAAGTGGGAAAATGCATGTGGCAAAGGGTCGTGCAACAGTTGATTAGTGATTAAGCGATAATTGGTTACTTTTATGTTGTGTTCAATAGGAAAGTGTGCTGCTATACCATAGTAGAAAAGTGTGTTTGGCCTAAGACCAATGGTTTCAGGCTCGAAACTCCTAGACACCAGTGTATGTGAGTAAATCCTTCTCCACTTTCCTACCTTTGAGAAAAAAAAAAAAAAAAAAAGGAAGGTGTGCTCGTACTCCCACAAGCATTGAACAATATTATTACATCCAGCAAGCAATTGACCTTAAGTAGTTTGTTTGATAATGATAAATTTAATGGCTAATTATAAGACACCTACAAGTTACCTATATAGCTGAGAATATTGTATGCTTCAATATAGAATACTGCGTGCGTATTATTTTGATACAAACGATATTGGGAGAAGGGACTCGAACACAGAAATGGACATTAAAAAAAAAGAGGGATTTTTGGCTCGGTGGGCCTGTCTAGTGATGGGCCTAGACGTGGCTAATATTGGGCCAGACACTAAATTAAAGAGTTAGCGCCCAAATCACGCGTGTAACGGGCGGGTAGATTGTTCATCATCATTAAACAGAAGCGAAAACTTTTGGCGCTTGAGAGACGTTCATTTCTCAAAAAGGGCAAAATCAAAAACCCAAAACCAAAAATACTCTGCACAATCCGAGTGTGTGATTCTTACTTTCTAAGTTTCTGTTCAAGAATGGCGTTGGAGGATGACGACTGGGACTTGAGCGCCGAAGAACTCGATTCTCTTGAACGAGACGCTTTCCAGAAACTCGCTCAGCAACGCATCAACTCTGCTTCTGCTTGTTCTTCCTCTTCTTTTTCTTCTTCAAATAATCACCACCAGCTGCATCAGTCTTTACCTTACACTATCAACAACAGTAACACGAATTGCTTCCAAAGCTCCCCTGAGAAACCCATTCCCAAGTCTCTTCCTAACAAGGTGGAACTTTTCTTTTTCCTGTTTCCTTCTTGAAGTTTCTAGGGTTTCAGATACCTGATTAATTGACAGTGTTCTCTCTTTTTCACTTTGTTCTTTCTCGATTTCTGAATTTTGAATTATTACATGCTTTTGGGACTTTAATATATATATATATATATATATATATAAAATAGAAGTTAACACCTTCATTACTTCCATTGGTGTGCCGTTTGTCATTTTCTTTTTTAGGATGTGTTGTTGTATACATATTTATTTGGCAATAATGCAGGTAGCAACTTTGTCTCCTGGGACCAGAGTATTACCTTCATTAGTCCCATGTAAAGTAAATCTTGGTCAGTTTCCTCCTTTCCCATTTCAATTGCTTTGAACTTTTCTCTTTTACTTCAGTGTCAAAATTCATCTCTTTCCAAGAAAAAAATGTGTATGAAACCTACTTTGATTGCTTCATTTTTAGTGCAACTTGTATTGAGAATGAATGGAGGTTCCTACTCATAAAAGGACAAAAAATGATTTTTTGCTTCATATTTAATCGTTTTCTCTTAAATTTTGAAAACGGATCAGGAAGAAACATCCCACCTTGACAATCACCAATGGTTGAATCTTCCAATTTGATACCATTCTGAACTTTTTGCATTCAACTGATTATATTACTTGCTGGTTGCATTGTTCTGCCTGCTGACCTTAAGTAATTTCTGTATAACTCTCGGCTCCTTTCTTCAACTTGTTGCCATTTTGCAAGAAGATGAGCGTCTCAAGGAGCTACCTAAGCTCTCTGTCAAATTTTTTCTTCATGCTAGTGGAAACATTGCCGCAAAGTTTCCTTATGACCAGGTATTCCTTCTATTTGCTTAAACAATGCTCATTTACAACTTGTCAAACTCTTTGTTTGCTTTATTGATTATGTTCTATCTTGCACCAGGTGCTAGTAGGTGCTGTCCGCAAGATCCCCAAATCCACATGGAATGCAAAAGAGAGGTATACCTCCCCAACTCCCTTTATCTTCGTACTTTTGGTTCATTGGTTGTGTCTTTTACAAACACTGGACATGTTGTGAGTTGGAGCCCAATCCAGATGTAATAGTGTTGAAACGGCAGGTTGTGGATATTCCCTATATCTTCTTTGTCACCAGCAGAAAAAATTCTTCATGAAACTTCTGGTGTTAATGTTGAGGTGATAACTCTTGCTCTTTTCCAGTTTCTATTCAGGCTTTACATGATGATTCAGTTTAAATTAATATAAATTGAGTTTCATTGTATACACTGTTACTATTTATGTTTGAAGTTCGACAAATCTGGATTGTTTTTGAACTTCAACTTTACCATATTTGATATTTTGTTGCTAATTTGTGCAGGTAGATAACTTGGATCCCTTAGTTCACCGCGCTATTGCTGCTGCATTTGTTGTTCCAGATATTCGAGGTAAATGGTGATTATGCTAGTATTAATGAAGTTCAATTCATGCATAATGGAAAGAACTGTCGTTTTTTAGTTTTCAATTTCACTTAATTCTCTGGTGGAATGCATAATTTATAAATAAAGATCCGAAACAAGTAATTCAGAGAAGAAAAAGAAAAAAGAAAGATAGTCAAAAAGCATGTCTTTGAGTCCTATAATTGGATGGTACACTCATGAGTAACAGGTTTTATCTTTTTCAATCTCAATTGTGGTATCCTATATCTTTGCTCTGTTTTAAAGTAACAGGTTTTATATTTTCCAATCTCAATTGTGGTATCCTATATCTTTGCTCTGTTTTAAAGTAACAGGTTTTATACGTATTTTCATTTCTTTTTCTTTTTTTAACTTTTGCATCCTATTTTCTGAAGCTATTTTCTAATTGTTGTCTTTTGTTGGTGTCTTCACCGTCCAGACCAATATGACAGGATACCTAGTTGCATTGAATCAAAGCTCTTGCCATTTCAGCGAGAAGGTGTTAGGTATGTTGTTAATCTGGAGATTTCTCCTTATTTGATGACTGTTGTGTGCTACTTGAATGTATAATTATGCTTTTCTGATAATATTGAGGATTTTTATTTATCTTTATTTTGTTACCATAAAAGATTTAGTCATTTTCTTAATTATTCATTTGTAACTTTTTCTGTGTTGTTCTTTTTAGGTTCATCTTGCAGCATGGAGGGCGTGCTCTCCTTGCAGATGAAATGGGATTGGGAAAGACTTTACAGGCAAGAAATTCTTCATGTGAACCCTTTCTGTACCTTCAATCATTTAAATGGTCCCCAAAAACCAATCCTGCATGTGAATGTACCTTCTACAAGTCTCCCATTCCTGATCTTTTCCAAGCAGCTCCTAGTCTCAAGGATTTTGACTTTTTAGAACTTTATTAGTATGGTCACCTAAGAACACTTATGAAATCGAACCACATTAGGTGAGTGCTTCCTATCGTTATATGTATTATAGCCGGTAAATGTGAGAAACTTTAGTAATCAGAAGAAATTTGGAGGACAAACGAAGAATACTTGGGGTTTCTATTATTGCAAGGAAACTAGAGAGATGGAGAAGAAAAAAAGAGAGTAGAATATGGAGGACAAAGTATAGATAGAAATATCAGGGACCAAGGTATTCAACAACACTTAATTTTCACTCATAAAAAGTCTGATTTGCTTTACAAGAGATAGCCTTATAAGCTTCAAAAACCCCGCAGACTTTAAGAAACTATAAAAGACTCTGTCAATAATAGAAGATTCTTAGAAAAAGTTTGATGATAAGTCTTTCTTAGACTCAAATGCATCAACTCTTAATAACTCTTTTATCTCTTAGATTGACTTTTTGGCTAACTCTTAAATGGCATTGAAAATAGACTCATTGGCGGACATCACAAATTGGGTGATGCATATGATTATGTGGGGTTGCAGATGTCAGAAATGTTAGTAACTAGAATAATTGATACCATTTCTAGTAACTCTAATAATAGGGAACATTGGTGTTATGTGTTACCAATATGGTGGAATTTCCTTTAGCTTAGTCATAATGGGATTTGTAACAATATAGTAAAGAGCCCTCCGTGGGGTTGAAATTTACATCAGCAAAAGCATTCCCAAATTCTGCCTTAAATTGAAACCTTACACTCTTTATTATTTTTTTTCAGGCTATTGCTGTTGCATCTTGTGTTCGTGACTCATGGCCTGTTCTTATATTAACACCATCTTCCCTGCGTCTACAATGGGCGTCTGTAAGTGCATTATCCACTTCTGTTATTGAGAAGGTTGATCTTGCCCAAAATGATGTGCTCTTCTGCTTTCTTGCAGATGATTCAACAATGGATGAACATTCCTTCATCAGATATACTTGTATGTCATCCGCTATCCCTGCATAAATGTTCTAGTCTCTTCTTGACTGTGCAGCTTGAATACTATTTACATTCTGACTCGTCTGATGTGTTATTATAAACTTGATATTTGAATTTCACTGTCACCAGGTTGTTTTGTCTCAATGTGGGGGTTCAAACAGAAGCGGATTTACAGTCGTATCCTCAAACACCAAAGGGACCATTCATCTTGATGGCCTATTTAACATCATCTCCTATGATGTAGTCCCTAAATTACAGAATTTACTAATGGCGTCAGAGTTCAAGGTGAGAATTGAAACAATCAGCTTAAAGTTCTTTTTACATTCTTTAGTATACACAACACAATCTTATTATCTTGGATCATCACTTGTGTAAGAACAGAGACTATATAATGTTTTCCTTCCAAAACAGCTCAAGCCTCTATTAAGTTAACAAATGTAAATGTGTGCCCAAAACACAGTCATTAAGAAATCCTGTTGGTATTTGTTCCCTCTTTTTCCTACTGATTGCATATGCTGCTTTTTATGATATTTTTTGTTCAGGTTGTGATTGCAGATGAGTCGCACTTTCTAAAAAATGCTCAAGCAAAGAGGACAACTGCCTCCCTTCCTGTCATAAAGGTCTTTCTCTTGTGAATTGATGACTAGCTTGCAACTGCTAACTCTTTCTCTCTCTCTTTCTCACTTTGTCAACAATTACAGAAGGCTCAATATGCAATATTGTTAAGTGGAACTCCTGCTTTGTCCCGACCAATTGAACTATTTAAACAGGTACTTCTAAATCCTAATTGAGAAGCTGCATATATTTAAGTATCTGTATCTTGAACTTGATCATTCGTTTATAAATTTCTGTGAACTTAACAGCTGGAAGCCTTGTATCCTGATGTATACAAAAGTGTTCACGAATATGGTAATCGATATTGCAAAGGCGTAAGTCACTATTTCTTTACCTTGTAGATGTTCTGTCAGGTCGTAAGGGATTTTGTTGGTTACTGTTTTGAAATTTCAGGGAACATTTGGATTGTATCAAGGTGCAAGTAACCATGAAGAATTGCATAATTTGATGAAAGCAACAGTGATGATTCGTAGACTGAAAAATGATGTTCTCTCCGAGCTTCCTGTGAAGCGCAGGCAACAGGTCAGTGTCTGTGTTTTGTCAAATATCTGTTTTTTCACCTTTGAGATGCCCTTAGTAGTCCTGTTACAATTGCTGATCTTTATTATGTCCTCTCCCCCCTGCTGATCTCAGGTCTTCTTAGATTTGGCTGAAAAGGACATGAAACAAATTAATGCTTTATTTCGTGAGGTAATGAAAGTCACTGGTAGTATGTTTATGTCTTACACTCTTTAGTCAAGTTGATATGTTGAGAATAAGTAGCTATTGGCTTCTTGAAGTTCCAACTAGCTGAACTATATTTGTGCCATTTATGCTGTTATCTTATACGAAGCCTTGTAATTTTGTTTCTTTACTTCCAATATCCTGACATTGGGCTGGAATCTCAATGGCACAGGTCTGGTTCATGAATTTCAACTTTGGATTAAACTGGCAAACAATGAAGGAACTGAACAGAAATCAAAGTAAAAAGATGACAAGAGACACAAGTACTTAAAAGGCATTACCCGTATTTCCACCAATGAATGTTTTTGAAGAGCATATGTGAGATTTTGGAAGCCAATTAAGTTATTGAGAAATTAATAGATTGGTATGAAGTCAAGAAAACACTTTAGGACTCTGATGAACTATTTAGAAAAACCCAACCCATCGTGATGACAAATATGCCCACAAATAAATTTGAAATACATTTTTACACTGGACTAGCGATAGCATTATCATTATGATTCCACTACTGCATGTTAGAAAAAATAATATTGTATCTTCTAAGCCCAGTCTACTTTTGATAGACCTGCAAAACTGCGTAACCCTTGCTTCCACTTTATGTTGCAATTGGACCCCCCTAACAGAACTCATAATTGCCAAAACTAAGGTTTCACATGAAAATACCTTTTTTTTTTGTTATCTCCTTGTATCATGCTAAGATAGGTATTCTGAAATTTCTTTTTTCTCTATCTTTTATCGGTTGTATGATTTCTTGGCTGTGGCACCATATTCATTCACATCATTTATGTGCCATGTAAAGTTTGCTTGTTAGTCTGTTTCTCAGACTTAAGAAAAATTATAGTAGGCATAGCTGATGCTTATCATCTGTTTTGTAGTTGGAGGTGGTAAAAGCGAAAATTAAGGCCTGCCAAACAAAAGAGGAGGTTGATTCACTGAAATTTGCTGAGAAGAATCTTATTAATAAGGTATTCATGCAAGTTACGCTTATAGCATAGGCACTTGGAGCCAACATGGTTGCTAATTTTGGCGTTGCATTTGTTTCCTTTCTTCTACTGGGAATGCTAGCCACCGCATTTCTTATTCTTAGTTTTGATTATAAATTATAATTGGATAGCTAACTTTGAACCCTTTAACAACCTGATGTTGTGCTCCAGATATATACTGATTCTGCTGAGGCGAAGATCCCAGCAGTTCTGGATTACCTGGGAACTGTGATTGAGGTACTTCACCCCATGTTGATATATCTTTCTCTCTTTTGTTTTTTCTTAAGTGCTTTTGTTTCTTCAACATTAGTGTAGTCTGCATATTTTACATAATGGTTCTTTCAGGCAGGCTGCAAGTTTCTAGTATTTGCACACCATCAGTCCATGATTGATTCGATTTATCAGTTTCTTCTGGTAAGGCCACATTCATTCATGCTTTACCTGAAGATTGATCAATTCTTATAAGAACTTCCAAATTTCCAGAAGAAAAAAGTGGGTTGCATTCGAATTGATGGAAGTATCCCTACAGTGTCGAGGCAAGCTTATGTTACAGAATTTCAAGAAAAAGATTCTGTCAAGGCAGCAGTGGTATAGCAGTTTGCTTCGTTTATATAAAATGTTAAGTTGGATCGTAAAACAAAACAAAAAAGAAAGAAAAAAAGTTGTACTGAAAATTTTGGAATACTCATCTCAGTTGTGATTCTGTGATTGAAGTCTAATATTCAACTTTTGAATATCATCATGCAGCTATCTATCAAAGCTGGCGGTGTTGGATTAACTTTGACAGCTGCAAGCACCGTTATTTTTGCGGAACTCTCATGGACTCCTGGTGACCTAATTCAAGCTGAAGATCGTGCTCATAGAATTGGCCAGGTAAAGTTTATTGAATTCTGAAGCATTTATGCATAAATAAAAAATATTGACGTCTTCAACAATTCATGTTTCCAAGGGTGGTTGGTGTGATATGTTCTGCTCATGCTTTTAGGTGTCTTCGGTCAATATATATTATCTTCTAGCAAACGACACAGTAGATGACATAATATGGTACGCTTTTACGCAATTGTCTGTTTTCCAATCGGTTTGATGGTTTTTGCAACTCTAATCCTTTTCTCTCTCTTCAGGGATGTTGTTCAGAGCAAGTTGGAAAATCTAGGACAGGTAATTTCATCCCTTTTAGGGGAGCTTCTTAAATATAGACAAAGCATTGCACACACCTTACGCCGTACTATTCTCTGATTCCTCTGCTGATCTCAGGTGCAAAACTTTTTTTTTTCCTTGAATAGTTAACTGAACTCTGGTTTTTGGACAATCAGATGCTCGATGGCCATGAGAATACGTTGCAAGTTTCAACCAGCCAGCCGCCGCGAAGCAGCCCTGCAAAGCAGAAAACCCTCGACTCTTACATGAAGATTTGTAACAGCCAGGAAGACTCTGAAAATCAGCCCAAGTTCAAAAACCCAAGGCACTGAATGAAGGCTGTACAAAACGGTAACCAACTGGCATGGAATTTTGCCAGTTTGAAATGTCGAGAGCACAATAGAAGCCAAACTAGTTGGGTTAATAGAGCTAAGGCTCAGTTGTAAAACTCCATCTGGGTATATACAGCAAGAACAAAAGGAATTATATGAAAAATTATGGCTCAGAGTTTTCAACATTCCTGTGGTCACTTTTTTGTTTGTATGTGCTATTATATCTTGCCTTGGTTTAACTAAAGTTAATGTAGACATAACAGCAAATTTGTATACCGTCATTCTGCACGCATACTTAACATATACATGATTAATGAATAGATTTGGTGAATTTCCTTAAAAATATTAATTTTTTACACAAATCTAAACTACTCTAAAGTACAAAAGAGATTATCTAACTCTGGTGAAAGGGGCGGGCACACTGCCTTATCTAAATGGTCTAACAGATATATGCTAACAAGATTAGTTGCTCATGTTCTTAAACTTGTCAAGAAAAAAATTAGAAGTTTGACATCAAGGAAGGAGTTTTGAAATAATAATGAAGAAACATCATATAATTATGACATTAGATAAATGTAATGATGATGAAACAGAGATTATGAAATATGGGAGCCGATTCTATTAATTTATTGGCAAACAGTACGAGAATATGAAATCCTAAACATTTAAGATGATCTCAAATCAAATTATCCTACCTCATGAAATTGTTTTTTCCCCAAATTTGAGTTTACAATTCTATTAAATTGCTTAAAAATGATTTAACTCTTAACTTTTTGGAGTTAATTTTTACTCATATCTTTGTGATTTATTTTTCTGAACAAATTAAAATTAAAAAAAAAATTAAAATTCTACAAACACAATTTTATTTCACTTAAAAATGCAACATTAAATAAAAATGATGCAATGACAAAAATTGAAGCAGCAGCACACAAAAAACAAAAAACAAATAAAATAAAGCTTAGATAAGATGGAATTGATCTTTCTCTCTCCCCCACTAAGTACTAAATATTCGGACACGATCTCTCTCTCTCTCTCTCCAATATTAACTCTCCCACAATAAGCCGTTGGATGTCAACGGTACTATTATCTGGGCCGTTGGATCTGAAAGTTAAAAGTTAACAGGCACTACTTCATTAATTACCACAACTGACTCTCCGAATTTCTCTCAAATTAAAAATAAAATAAAATAAAAGGAGCTTCCAGATTAATTACCACACTGATTCCGTGAGTGAGATGCTCGCGAAGGAAACTTATAAATAGCAGTGAGTGAGGTGCTCTTTGTTCGCAACAACACTGAGAGAAATTCAGACAAAAAACTTCACTTGAAAGTTGAATTCTCTCTTTTCTTTTGTTGGTTAATTAGCAGTATCAAGCAATGGAAGAGTCTCTTGTGCCGTTTGGTTTTCGTTTCAGACCCTCCGATGAAGAGATTGTGGGTTCCTTTCTCTACACCTTTTTGGTAGAGAGCAAGCCCTTCATGTCGCTATACAACAATTTCTTCCATGCCTGCAATCTCTTCGGCAACAACACAGAGCCTTCGGAGGTTTGGAACAAATACGGAGGGCCGCAACTCGTTGATACAGACTTGTACTTCGTCTCCAAGCTCAAGAAGTTAACCCCCAAGCGGATGGATAGAAGGATTGGCAACGGGGGTACTTGGAGCGAAACTGAATCCTCCAAATTGGTTCATGAAAAGGTCTCTGGAAATCCCATTGGCCGAAAGAGAAAGTTTCGCTACGAGAATAAAGGTTCCGAGGACCACACAGGGTGGCTACTAGATGAATATAGTCTTTTCGATGGTCCCAAGAATGACTACAATCAACGTAGTTACGATTTTGATTTCGTCATTTGTCGGATGAGGAAGAACGATAGGGTCGGGATCAAGGCAACAAATCTAAAGCGTGGATCACAAGATAAAGAAGAAAAGAAGATGACCACAAACAAAAAGATGAAAACAGATGATCAATTGGGATCAACAGAATCATCATCTCAACAAGGCTGCTCTTCCACTCCAATTGGTGGTGATGTTGTGGGCTTTGATCCGATTGATCTGACAATCTTTGAGGAAAATACGGTGGCCGACATGGAACAACTACTTGGTGAAGCTTGGAGCCCAAGTAATTTTGAGGATGCAGTCTCTTATGATGTTGATCCGATTGGTGAAACCCAAATTAACTTTGAGAATGAGGAAAATACGATTGGTGAAGCTTGGAGCCCAAGTAACTTTGAGAATGTGGTCTCTCATGATGATCCGATTGGTGAAACCCAAATTGGCCAATTGTCTAACTGGTCCCAAGCGATATTAGATCAGCTCCTGGTTGGTGTGTAAGGAATTAATTCTACAAGTGATGGCTGTAGCTCTCTAATTTTCAATGTGTGCAGAGAACTGAGTATAGATTTGTACCACGATTTTGATCGGTTTTAGTTTCTTTAATTGTGTACCTTTTTGAGTTATCAATGAACTCTTAATTGTTAATTTGACCAAATATTGGAGCTGCTCTCTTGAATTATACTTGATAACTTCTTATATGTTCAGATTTTCCTTTTAGTTTAGTTGCAAAAGAAGAAGAAAAAAAAGGGTTATCGCTAGCTAGTTGTAACTTAAAATTGCTCTAATTAACTTGGAAACACCAGTATGCCAACAAAGAATTAGCAACACTTCCAGTCTCAAAAAAAGAGCAGATGATATGTGATATACAATAACAGAACAAAATGTAGCAAGTGAGTAAAAAAGATCTTTTATTTCATTCAAACTGTAAGACTTGAACCAGAAGGCTATTACCATATATTGTGATTACAAGCTCCTCTAATTTATTCGACCAAACCATAAAATCATCAAACATATTAAATGGCTTCTGCATAGGGGAGCTGGGGTTGTCAAATCTATTACCTCAGCTCCACAACTCGTCTGCAACTATAGCTGTCCATTGTTCCCTTGCAGGTCGGCCCAAATCAACACTCATGTCATCAGAAGATCCACACAAACCTATATCTTTAGTTACTTCTGTGTCAAATGAGGTAGTGACATTTGAAGATGGCGTTCTCACTAGAGATGCCATAAAACCAAATTGCTCTGTACAATCCTCTCCTACTACTTGACTGCATCCACATGCTTCGTTAATTATCATGCCAGTATCATCCTGCTGATCATCTGCTGAACTTTGAACTATAACATCTGATAATGATTCTTCCTGTAATGTACCATCATTCATAGCTTCATCACATTCTTTTCCTTTATACCACTCATCTTCTCCTACTTCTTTACTTTACTGCATCCATATACTTCATTCATTCTATTGCCACTATCACTCTGCTGATCATCTGCTGAATTATGAGTCCTGAAGTCCAATAATGTTTCTTCGGGTAGTGTACTGGAATTCATATCTTCATCACATTCCCTTTCATGACACCACTCATCTTCATTTTCCAAAAGGTCATCAGATAGTTTAGTACAGGAAGGAAGCTCATCCATGGAGCAGACTTTGACCTTCATCTGTTCCGGAAGTGGTGGACAACCAGCAGAATGTTTGGTGTACTGGGTTGAAAAGAAGTTTACAGTGAGTTCAAGCTGATGATACATAGAAACAATATCACTTTCTATCAATAACAGCAAAAGCATATGTATATTCATCCATTCACAACTCACAAGGAAGATAATAGGATGATACCTCTGCCAAGGAGGGAGAGTGAGCATGGTGTATGCAAGTTTGATCTTACTGACAAGCCCTCCCAGTGATTTAAAGCTTACAGCAGCCTGCCTAACCGCCTTCGATACAGTTGGGGTGCTGCCAGGCCCATTCAAACTGCAAAGTTCCAAAGGGAACATTAGAAAGAAGATCCCAAATTTCCAATTAATATCAATCCTAAAATAATAATAAAAAACCTTCAATCCCAATTAGTCAAATCTTAATAAGGCCCAAATTGATCCCAATCAAGCTGGAAATATCCTCAAATGAAACACAATTACAATGTGACCGTACATCGCCGGTCACCGCCAATCACAATGTCACAGTCTGTGCATCTCCTCACCCCATCGAACCTCACCGTCCCCAAACACAACACCTCCTTCCTCTCCACCTTCAATCGCCGGTTACCGGTCACCACCACCGCCACAACCGCCGTCTCCGTCTTCCCGAAGCTTTCGATTAGAGCCGCTTCATCCAATCAGGAGCCTTCCGTTATCGTCACCGACAACGGCACTTCCTCTTTGGGGCTCCAATTCCCTGCTTTGCAGCCCGACAATGCTCTCTCCAGCTCCATCGAGGTCGACGCCGTCACCGAAGCCGAGCTCAGAGAGAACGGCTTCCGTAGCACAAGGCGCACTAAGCTCAAGACGGGTCCCAATCAAGCTGGAAATATCCTCAAATGAAACACAATTATCAGAATATAATTCTCACGAAATTTGTCCCAATCAATCAAATTAAAAACACAAACAGATCATGCAGAGCAATCCATAGACAAGTTAATTGTAAAGAGAACAAAAGAAAGAAATGAAGAGACCTGGAGAGCAGAAACGTTAGTTGGGAAACCATAGATGCACAACACCATCTCCCATGGACGCGTCCGCTTCGTTCTCCAAGCACCTTGCGTTATTTCACCATTGTGCTGTCTTATACGAAGCCGTGGGTTCACTGTGAATCTGTATCAGAATCACCCAAATAAGCACAAACAAAGGCACAGAGTTCAAGTGGGCTCTCTTATTACTCCAAGCTCTACAAGAAAGTCTCAAACTTTAAAGAAGGTCAGATCGAAAATGTTCAAATCAAGATTGATCTTATTATTCTCAACAGATTGGGAATTTGAAAAAGGAAAAACAAAATAATTGGGGGAAGATGGAAGGTACCCAATACAATTTACAATTAAAAAAAAATTTTAAAATGTCCACAGTATAGCCGAACGGCTATACTATTTAACTTTTTTTTTTTAAATAAAAAAAGGAAACCGCATAGCACCCAACGCCTAGACGGACATCTTTTATTTTTGGGCTAGAGAGTATAGCCGCGCGGCTATACTCTATATAAGTAGAATATTTTAACAGTATAGCCGACCGGCTATACTCTTTTTTTATTTTTTTAAAGAAATAGTATAGCCGTGCGGCTATACTCGCTGTTTTCATTTTTTTAAAAGAAATAGTATAGCTTCGCGGCTATACTCTCTTTTTTAATTTTGTTTAAAAGCTATACTCGGTTTTTTGAATTGTTCGGCTATACTCGTATTGAACATGCACTTACACATTTTTTATGTTTAATACATGTATTTTTTTTATAAAATTTTCAATAATACACAAAAACTTCACAAAATATACACAAAATTCTCACATATTATTGAATACAAATAATATAAAAGAAATTTTTTAAATATATTATATTAAAATTTTATATAGTAGCCAAACTTTTAAGTCGTAATTTGCCGAATAAAACACGTACGTATTTTCATATCTCCACGTACCACCCAAATTCATTTAAGATATTAATAAACAATCATGTCTACAATATTAGTTTATCATAAGTATTGTATTAAATGTGAACTACAGAAGGAACGGCCTGGCAAACAATTTTTGAGTAATTCAAAATTTCTCTCTTAAGCCAAATAGGAAATGTGAAAACATCAGCCCAATAATGGGAGGTAATTAACAGCATGATTTGGAAATGTTGTCTAGTAACTCCTGCCCCAGTAAGTCCACTTCTTTGCTGGCTTTCCGGAGGCAAAGCAAAGTGTCCCTGCACACAAGTTGCATTATTAATTTCCAAACACTATGGCAATAATTTGCCGCGATGCATAATACTAACGTGACGACTGCCGTCCTGAAATTGCAAACATGTTATCAAGGTTTGGAAGCACATGAAACTAGAAGTGTACCTTCAGGAAGTTCAGGCTGCTTGAATGGGGTGCAGAGTGACTTGGCTGCTCCAATTTCACCCTTTGTTCGTTTTTTCACATCCTCCTCTACTTCCTGAAAAATATGAAAGAGAAGGACAAAAAGGAGAGGGGGAATAGATGACAGCAGGATTAAAAGGTTTGTAGAAACGAACATGAACAGTACCACAAATAGGAAGACAGGTAAAATTACTAATGATTACAAATCAAACAAAAATGAGTACAAATTATCTAACCAGACCTAGTTGTCAAGCTCAACACAAAGAAAACTAATAGGTCCAAGGTTCTAGAATTAGTACTGAAAGTAAACAACCTGTAAATACCCAATAGTATAGGCTAAGCTCTTTTAAATTAAAAAAAACATTTGGTTGAAAGACTAAGCTGATATAAAGAGAATCCATTAGTAAAAAATTTAAATGAGAAATCGATACAAATCCTGTGATAACTGTAAGATTACAACAGAAAAGATAAATATCAACAATTTTCTGGACAGGATTACCATACCATTTCGTCACACCAAGGAGCCAATATCATTTTCTTCTGGTTTAGAGCTTCCATAAATTCATCCCATGTCTTTGCAACCCTGATAGAAGCATCTCGCTTTTGTTTTGCCACATCAAACAGATTTTCCTGAATTCTATCCAGGATATCTTTTACTTGCTCAACCAAATTGCTCACAGGAATGTCCAGTTTATCTGAATTGTCACGGCGGGCCAGGCGGACCTAAAAACCAAATGAACATTATTTGATCCTGTCAGAGAATCAATAATTAATAGAAAATGCAAGGTTACGAACCACAATTTTCACACCGGCATCTTAATAATTGCATATCTTTTAAACTTATCAGTCTATTCATGTCTTTGGCACCTCAATCTTCCAGGGTGAATCCCGAGGTATCAAACCTTGGCTCCAGTTTTAAGCCATACATGATAGGGAACAGGGTAGCTATTGTTATTTTGTCCAAGCAGCAGACAAGTCCTGGCTTAAACATTACCAAGATAAAGATGCATCTAACCCTATTTTAGATGACATGTCAAACTTGAATGTAGGAGACTCAGTAAAAAAACCAGATAATGCCACATCTATCTGACCTGGCATTACCGGCTTACATTTCATGATCAGACCCAGAAATAAAACTATGAGATCTGTTACCGGCTTACTCAATCGCAGACAAAGAACAAAAGAACATATGAGCATCTAAATTTAAAATGAAAAATAAAATTGTGAGAGCAGCCTCACTTGTTTTTTTTCCAAATCCCTTGGTCCAATTTCAATCCTTAGAGGAACACCTTTCATTTCCCAATGTGAATACTTCCAACCTGGACCATAGTTGTCTCTTAAATCTGCCTCAACACGAAACCCTGCTTCGGTCAAGGTATCCACAGTTCTCAAGCAAGCTTCAAACATTTCTTTTGTATTAGTATCCTTGTAAGGCACTGGAACCACAATAACCTGGATAGCTGCCACTTTAGGTGGCAATACCAAGCCTTTGTCATCTCCGTGAACCATCACCATCACTCCAATCTGAACATAATAATAATAATAATAATAATAATAATAATAACAATTGATAAGATCACTAACGAAAAACAGAAAAGTTATTGGTGAAAGAAAGAATTGCATTTTGGTGGTGGGAAAAGTAGTACTATCTCTAGGTGCTTCAGCAGATGACAGAATGACATTATAAGTGATGCATAACAAGAATATTACAGATTTTCTTATAAAATGTAAACCAAGTTTTCTAAAGCATCAATTAAGTCCAGTAATGTAGATTGAATCTACTCAGAAAATAGATGGCCAATTACGGAAACCTTACACTATACCCAGTAAAATACAATGGAGTAATCTAACCTCCATGCTAGACTAGAAAATTTTTCTATACTTCATGGACTTCCATCAAAACTAGCCCATAGTTCATTCATCCTTTATTCTTCAATAGATGCTAATATTGTGTGGCATTCTGATTTCACATTGAAGCACCAAAACTAAACAAATTGTGAAACAACTGCGTATGGAACTGTCACAAAGGCAATTACATCATGCTACACAGACATGAAATTGTCTGTAAGCTAAATTTTATGCCTGAGCACATATATATAGATTAACTTGAACGCATGCCGACTGTGATTAATGTCAAATTAAAATTAGGTCAAATAAAATATAGATATTGATGTGTTGATGAAGGGTGACCAACAAAATTATTTGATGCATGCCGACAGTGATTAATGTCCAAACAAAGAAAAGGAATTTGTTATTGTATAGAATAACAATATTCCCAAGAGCTTTGGCCCAGGAAAGAAAAGAAAGCAAAGTTACCGTTCGAGTGCTATATGCCCAAGAGTTTTGCCAAACCATGGCCTTTCCACCCTTTTCATTTTCAAACTCTATCCCAAACATTTTAGCAAAATTTTGACCCAAACAATGTGAGGTAGCACCTTGTACACCGCGGCCAGTATTTGGAATAAAAGCCTGCAAGCATGAATTAATATATTCAAGCTCACCATATTAGAGGCATAAGAAGTATGCTCAAAAATTATGTATAAAGAAAATATCAATTACCTCCACACTTGTAGTGTAAAGTCCACCAGCAAATTTCTCAAGCTCACTCTTCTTTCCCTTTACAACTGGAATTGCCAAATATTCCTCATATATCCTTCTGTATAATTCCAATATCTCAAGAACCTACAATCAAGATGAATAATCAAAAACTAACCTTCAAAAAAAGGTCAGAATCAGACTTCAGCACAGTAGAAATGCAACTAACTCTTTATCCTAAAGAAAGTGGGTTTGGAGATATAAAGGGCATTGAAAGGGAAAACAGAAATCTGAGTGACTCCTTACCTCTTCATCTGCCTCTGCCTGTGTTGCAAAAGCTGTATGGCCTTCTTGCCAAAGAAACTCCCGACTCCTGAAATCATATGAATACATACAAATTTGAGGCAAAACCAAATTTAACATACTTAGCAACCCTGACTAAAGATGCAACAAAACACCAAGTAAGAACTAAACAACAACTTGAAACCTATGAGAACAAATCAGAAGGAATAACAAGGGTTAAATCATCTTGTCATTGTCAATGCTACAAAAGTAGTATATACAACACCAAAAGCAGGAAGACAATGGAACTACCTGATAAATGGAGTAGGATTGCTGAACTCCCATCGAACAACATTGCACCATTGATTTAGCTTCAAAGGTAAGTCACGGTGTCCTCTGATCCATTTAGAGAAATAAGGATACATAACAGTCTCACTTGTTGGACGTAATGCTATTGGCACTTCCAATTCAGATTTTCCAGACTTCGTGACCCAGGCAACCTACTTATGAAATAAAAGAATGAAAAAAGAGGTAGCATAAAACAAATAACATACACACATACTACTGGTGTGTAACACGACAGGCACAAATTGTCACAAAGTGATGAGTAAAAGTACATGTTTTTCATTATACAACTAAACTCTATGAGTTAAAAACACCACGGCAATTATAATTGCATGCTAGACACTAAAATAGAAGGAATGCCAAGGAGAGGAGAGAGTGAAATATAAAATAATAAAAACAATAATCAACTTCTGAGCGTGTGCTTAGATGTGTATGTGCCTGTGTACGTGTATGTGTGTAACACAGTAAATAAAGTCACTTAAACCATCATAGCAATAAAGTCTTATTTCTCACCTCTGGAGCAAAACCCTCTACATGATCCTTCTCTTTTTCCAGAACACCTGGGGAGACAAACAAAGGGAAATAGGTATTTTTTACCTTCATTCTCTTTATTTCTGCATCGAAGAATGCCTACAAATTAAGGAGTTGGAAGTGAGCAATGTTGCTGGAATTATCATATCAATTTGCTAAAAGAATAGAGAAAATATGCAAGCATAAACTATGAAACTATTACATTGAAATCTGTTAGGTAGAGCTCATAGCTTTGATAGGTGCATATGTCACAAGGTTGGCATCCTCAATCATATAAGTGCAAGATGAGATTATCTAAACTCAATACAAGAGGGGGTATATTAAAAAGTACTACCAGGTTTAATATTGTTAAAAAGAATTCAGGCAAAATAGTCATCAACTGACAGGGCAAGATGACATCAATTGATACCATGCTAAAATGTCAAAATTAAATTGAAGCCTTAAGAACTATACAGGGAACATGTAATCATAATGCTGAAACCAGATGGTTGTTTCTAATAGCAAAGAAGAAACATTGACAACATGAAATTGCATAACTAAATAAGAAAAGGAAAGCTTACTTGCATCGTCTCCCATATTGACATGGTCCATGGCCTTAAAATATAACAACCAGAGATATCATAGTATTCAATCATCTCACTATGAACAACAACCTACATGGAACAAACACAGGCCCATATATTACGTAGTGAAAGAAATTGCTGAACATAAACCAGAAAAGATAAAGACAGATACCTCAGAATACCACTCTCCAAAATTCTCATCCTTCTTCTTGGAAAGACCGAGGCCAGTTTCTTTCTTCACCTCCTTCTTTTTCCCTCCTAAAAATCAGAAAGAAATTCAAAGGTAAGCTAACAGCAACAAGAAAATCAAAGAAGAACCAAAAAATTGAGGACAGAAGAGCAGAGCTCACCACTCTTGGCACCACTCTTGGTATTGATGTTAGACTTCTTAGCACCGGCATCGGCCATGTTTGGATGTTTTCAACCTATATAGACCACCTACACCACAAAAAAGACTATTATAACAATGGGCAGTACAATTAAACCATAAATCTACAAACATTGGCAATTTTATCTATCTATCACAACTAGGCTCATACTCAGTTCTTTGTGCTAAAGAAACCCACAAAATCTAACACTTAAAGCAGACCCAGAAGAAAACAAAAGCCAACAGGGAAACCCAGACTCCATTTTGGAATAATTCGAGCTCGAAATCAAGAATGAAAAAAATGCTGAAGAAAATAGTAGAAGAACGCAATGAGAGAAAATAAACCCAGAAAAATGAGAAAAAACAATCTGGGAAGGTTGAGTCTGTTACCAAAATTGAATCTGGTTGGTTGCGTTTGCGGCTCGCAGTTTTGGCTTCTCTCTTCTTCTCGCTCCTTAGCCTCCTCTTGCGAGAATAAAGAAAGAAAGAAGACAGCAGACTGGAAGACTTAGTAGTAGAGTAGGCTTGCCCTAAATGAAACTACAAATAAATGAAGAATTTGTCATGAGACCCTTTTGGGCTTCACCCCAGCCCAAACAAGCAATAAGCTTGGCACAAAGCTACCTAAGGTATCTCCAAATGTAGGGTTAAATGTAAGTACGGGATTAAAAATTTAGCATACAAATATTAATTTTTAAAAGAAAAGTACAGCTAAAATTTTCAATCTCCAGTAGTATTTATATTTTAGGATCTTTTATATTTTATTATTTTAAAAAACATGAGCGTACAAAAAGTGGATGAATTTTAATGAAAAACGTCGTGAGCCCACAAAAATTTGTGCCATTGGCTCACATGGCTAAATGTAAGCCAGTTGGAGGGCCAAATGTGGCCCTCCAAATTTGTGCCAAAATTTAGTTTAGCCTTGGCAGATGGGTTTTATTATTTTAAGGTATATTTGGGATATAATGGTAGATGGCCTAATTGACCAGTTTTCCTCTTTTTTTGTTTTTTCAAGGATAAGCTTGGCTCTCAAGTGGTGTATGATATGGGTGAATTGAGTATTTAGGTAATTTAACGGAAGCGAAAACAATGATAAAACATAAAGTAGATTATCCAGATGTCTTGGCTTCACACCAAAAAGTCTTCAATCTCTGAAAAATAAACATCTGCATCACCAAGCAACTCAATTGACTAAGGTTCTTTTTTGGTGTAAAACAGATTTAGTTTTAACATTATTTTGTTGTTGAACAAGGAAAAATGTTTGTTTCTAGTCCTAAGGACCAAAAAGTTTGAATCTTAATCAAACCTTTGCTAAGGATTGTTGACTATAGACTATTCAAACCCTCGTCCATTTTCATTATAAGCGATTGGTTTTAGCTCCGAAAACTTTGTTTATTTTAGTTCCGAGTCCTTTAGTCAGTTAATCTAATGGTAAATTAGGTAAACCACATGATAGTGGACCAAAGTACACATTAGGTATACCAAAATAAACCACAAAAGATATGTTGTGTTATTTTAATCAACATGGTCCAGGAGTGTAATTATAAAATTCAATTTGGCTATAAGGGCAGAAAGAAAATGGTGCTGAATGATCTAAGAATTTTCATTATAAAAAAACGCAGATCGTTGAACTTTAAACATTCATAATATATGTAGTCATTTGAAGCAAATCCGCGTTGAATGTCAACATGAGAAATCATATTTCTTAGTTTAACCAGCACGTGCAAATTAGCTGTATGATTCTCTTATTTTTATCCTTTTCTTTGACTAGAAAGTTAGCTGCATGATCTGCAATGGAAATTGGCCATTACACTTGGTGTCATGCAAATTGCAGTAATTGGAAAACATGGATGAAGCTACAGAGATGATGACAAAGTATAATAAGTATTTACATTTATGCTGGTTAAAAAAACTAGGACTTTATAGGCATGCCAACACAAACTTAAGTCACAAGACATACAATGCTACACCAAATTCAAACCAATTCAATGTCAGATCCCTTCATTTGCAGATCAATAAAAAGATTATCTAATTCTAAGCTGCAGGAACAAGCCCCAAATCCTTATTGTCTTCCCCAATTAAATTAGCTACAATGAGGCTCACATCTTCCAGGCCAACTCCAATGTATAAAGGATTGGTTGGAACCCTAACCGAATCATCTGTTCCTTCGGACGGAATCCCACCTGCGGTGTTCGAAACCCTAATGTTGGGGCCATTTTTGCATTTTCCCATACACTTGCACCCAACAACAGTTCCTTCAACACCCATCACCCTCTCAAACTCTTCCAGCAATGCGCCAGCTCCTGATTTCTTGCACTTGTTGCCCATGCACACCTCAATCTTCAGGGCAGATGCTCCCATAACTGAGCTACTAAGAGCATCATTATGGCCAATACTAACACTACTGCTGATACAACTTGTACTAGTTCCTGAGCAGCATTCTGCTTCCTGATTCTGAGAAATGCCAAATTCAGTGACATGTTCTACTGTGGTGTTCTCTTGGTGAGTGGCTATGGCTAATGATCTCGGTAGGGTCAACACCGCCCCTTCTTGATGATTAAATGGCTGCAAACTGTCTAGGATTGGTTTCGCAGGGACTTCGCTTCTCAGGCGGTTCATGTCAACCACCTCCCCACATTCACTTTCACTTGATTCAGATGATGATGAAGAAGATGATTCACTGTCAACCATGTTTTTCATCCGTTCAGCTTTAAGCCTGGCCTTCTCTTCTTTCCTTTTTCTCTTTAATTCCTTCTCCTCTGCTCTTAGCTGCTCCAATTGTTTTAGTAATAATGCCTCTGCACCTTCCTGCATACACAGCAAATTTACACATTTAATATCCATGATTTCGAATAATAATCAGTACCCAAAATTCAATTTTCAAGGAAATCAAATCATATCTAGCTCATTCTTCATAAAAGACCCTGATTCTTATAAACACACACACACAAAATACATAATTTTATCCTACATATCACCAGCCCAAGTACATAATAATAGATTTGGTCCAAACTATGTTAGTTCTCAAATTCAAAAGGGAACCAAAAAAGCCTACCATTAAAATGTAAAATTGAAAATTTGAAGACAGAAAGATGGATTTTTAATCAGAAACATACCGAGATCAGCTTCCCCTGAAATTGAGCGACCAAACCCTCCTGAGAATCTAACGGTCCAAAACCCATCTGAGAAGACGAGGACAAGTCCTTGGACAACCCTTTGAGCAACTTCAGCTTCTTCTTGATCTCCTTCTCCTTCTTACAACCACATCTGGGACCCACGTGATAATACTGCACATGCCCGTCATCACAAAATCCAGAATTCAATTGCCCACGAAACCTTCTAGTTCTCAAAGACACTCCAAAATCTCTACGACCCTGAACCCGAAGCTCTCCATGAAACGACGCCGTAGAAGACCGAGTGGTATCGATTCCAGCGCCGGAAAAACAAGGTACTTGCCGGGAAACGACGCCGGAAACTTCCATGGCTTTTTGTAAACTAGACGCTGAAACTTGGAAACTCTAAACTATAAACCCTAAACCCACAAAACGCAGCGTATAGCAATAGCAGATAAATCGCTTAAGAGATCGTGGTCTCAAATCCTAAAGATCAAATCTTTTTTATCTGCGTAGCTTTCTTTCCTTGTTTTACAGGGACCGGGAGAGAGGAAGGGAGCTAGAAGATGGCTCGATAACTGATTGAACACGCGGGCGTTTTAGATTGGCGGGTGGTGACGTGGAGGCGGCGGGTGCAGGGCGCCTGGAAGCTTGTGACCGTTTTCGGTCGCCCACACGAATTGAGTAAAGCCTTCACCCTTCGATGAATTGGACGGTGGGGATTAAGCCAAGTGGCGCCGCGTGTGCTGCCAAGTAGGCATTTCTTACATCCATAACTTTTTTTACCAAAATGTTCTCTGTTTTTATTTGTTTAGTATTTTTCCTTTTTCATCTGTAAAATCCTTTTGAACTTAATTAATTAAAAAATAATCCTATAAATAATAATAATTTTTTCTTTCTAGATAGAGTCAATATGTGCATAACAACTTCATATTGGACTCACATAATTTCTTCTCTTTTTTCTAAAAAAGAAAAAGAAAAAGAAAAAGAAAAATATTTTCTAATAGTTATATATAAACAAGTCCTTTTATTTTATTTTAACTTCATAGTTATAAAAAAAAAACTATTTAAAAATCAGCCCAAAAAAGAAGAAAAAAAAAAGTCTATTTGTAAAAATCATTCAACTGTGCTATATATTTATAACCTCACAGCCTCTTTGATAAGGCAACCAGCCCAAAAATAAGAAATAAACTATTTGGTATAAGCAAAATCACAATGAGTCAATGACACCGAAGCCACATAAACATAATACAGATTTTCAACCACCAGGATCAGAATCAATCTCATGCAGCTAATTAGCAAAAACAGCAAGAAATTTCCATGGACACCAAACATTCTTGGGGACAATAGTTCAGCCTGTGCAATATACAACCAAGTTTCAAAATACAAGTGCTAAATTTATAGATCTCTTTAGAGAACAAAAAAGGTAAAATGAAGCCACAGGCAGTTGAGCTGGGATCTTATCACAAAAGAAGATTAAATACAGTGAACATTGTTTAATACATTATACACAAAAAGCAGAAAGTATAATCAGTAGATCTTTTACAGCAACTGTTACCATAGTCAGTTGATCATAGTAGGAGCTTTGATTGGTGAAGAGTCTCCATGCCATCAGTAGTCGGCTTGGAAAGCCGGTTTTAGGTAGCCTCTGAGTGATTCAACATTCTTGGTGGAGATTTCATTCACTTCTCAATGCTTCACAAAACTGGATTTTGAACCTTTTCCAGTCAGATTATTCGACTTCTTTTTGCAGCTGGGGTTCTTGTAAACTTCAAAAAAATACAATTAAGAAAATGCTTAACTTTATTATAAACTTATAACTGGCGGCAGGAAGTCTCTCATTGCAGCTTGTTAGGAAGATGCTATGCCTGCCAACAGCTCTTGAGAACCTCCCAAGTGTCCCGGTACTCGCTGTCTTATTTCTTCAAAAGCACATAATGTTTCAGAGTCCAGACCACCAGCAAACTGCAAACATAGCAGGAAACAGAATGAGAAAAGAGTTCCACAATGTAGGCAGCTCAGAGGACAAATATAGAAAGGGGTACTAAGGGCACATGACTTAATATCAAGAAGAAAGTCAACAATTGCATTCCATGTGTAATTCATCATATGAAGTCAGCTTCTAAAATTTTATAAGATTGAAGATCTGATGAAGTTGGTTTGTTAAAAGTTTGCCTTATCCCATGATAAGAGGTCTGTCTTGTAGTGAAAAGAAAGATTGGAACAGAAAAAAAGGAAAACGAATCCAGTTGCAGCAACTTTGTTGTTACTCCCAGGCAAGAAATCTGATTAGACAGGGAACCTAAGATGTCTACATAATAATAGAAAATTAGACAGGGAACCCAAGCCATTTTATCCAAACCACCCAGAAAAATGCCGCACGTGATGAAACATAGCCCCCCAAATCCATCATATGTCCAGTCTCCATTAACCTACCATGAGGTCATAAACTGAGATATTGCACAGCAAAGAAAGGAGTTTCTCCTTTTTATCATTCTTGGTCACTGTTCAGCTTCTCATAATAAAGAGGGTGGGTGGATTCATATTAGAGGGAAAACGAACTTGAAAGTGTGAGTTATACATTTGCTGCTCCAAAATTGAAACAATAGCCCCTATGATATTCAGTGCAACCCGACATGATTGCCCTTATTTTCTCTTAAATGGATTCATTAGGCTCCTTGTTAGGTGATCCTATCCATACCATAACCATGAACAAACATAGAAATTGCTGACTCAAGGATTACCTGGTGAGCCCTATATACAAAATGCACACCCTGAAGCAGAAGAGATTCTTGACTTGTTTCTCTATCTGAATTCCGAATGGATTCAAGCTCCATCGTCACCCTCTTCATGTAAACATTAGCCAGATTCATGGAAGCCTTCTTTATCTACACAATTTATTTGGGACAATATAAACATAAGCATATTCCTCAAATGCCGCTAAATAATGATGTACACAAGGCTTTAAAATAATTCCTGGCATCAGCTGACAGACAATGAGATAGAACAAAGCCACTAAATACAGCATGAGATATGCTGCTGATATAGCTCTGCAGTAAGTTTAATCTACCAAAAATGTGAAGATACTTTAAAAGGTTTCTGCCATGCTGAAATCTGTATTTTTCAAATTAAACTGCATAATTTCATTATCACCCTCAATATATTAGAGAATGCACAAAAAGAAGCATACCTTACTCACAATCCCAGAATCAAGCATCCAATCAATTGGAATTTTCAATTCCTGATAAGAGCGCATAACTGAGTTTCTTAACTTAATTAGCCTTTGTATACTTCGCTCCGACCTTAGACAAAGAGATGAGAGAGAGCAACATTAACATGCTGGGCCTAGAAATACTTTTAACGAATATAGAAGATAATTTACGTAGTTCTTACTTGTCTAATAAGCCAGCCATCTTCTTCAAGGCAGCTGCACATGGAATGTTAGTGTCATCCTTATAAGAAGAAATCTCACTTTGCAACAGTTTAAGGTCACGATATTCAATTGCAGCTTCTCGCATGGCATCAGCTTTCCTCTCAGGCCACTTAAAATGCTTTAAGACAGCCCGTTCATCAGCCTGTAGAAGGCACGAAAATGTTAGACTTATCCACCCATTTATATATCTGACTCTCTGAACCAGTTAAGCTTCTTACATTACAATCTAGTAGGGGTGCCCGGTTTCAAAACTTTCCAAAGCAGAAGCCAATGGAAGATTAACATTTTTATGTACCTAAATGGCCTAAAGTAATCCAAGATAAGATGAATTGCATTCAGAGATACCACTCTACCATCTTAGGCACGCTAATAGATTACAAAAATTTACAACCCCCTGTTTGTTATATGTTTGGCTTGCAATTCTCTCCATAAAATATATCCTACAGTTGCAATTGATTCTAGAAAATCTTGGCTTCTGCTTATGGAATGGTACAGAAAATATGATACTTTTTTTATTTGGTAAAATTAAAGATAGTTGGGCAGGCGTTAAAAAGTACCAAGGATGATAGTTCTCCATCAAGCCAATCCACAAATTTAAGGACATCTTCTATATCAGTATATGCTGCAATCAGCACCTTCTGGATAAGGTCATTGATGAACTCTCCTTTTGTTTGAACATCTGCTTTTATCTGGAAAGAATTGTCATTAGATAATGATTCACACTTCAAGCCGAGGCAGCAGAAACAAAAGAAGCAATAAGGTATCAAACTCATAAAAGCTTACAGCTAACAGATGTGCTGAACGGTTTTGAATCTCTCCAACTATGCTATTATGTGCACTAATAGCCGATGGTTTATGATGGTTTCTTGATTCTGGAGAGTCCCTCTTCACCTCTTGCTTTCTTAATGAGTGATAAAATTCTACAAGTGATGGAGCCTTCTGAGTGGCATTGGTAGTTGTTCTCACTGAGGGCTGAGGTGGAGGTGGTGGTGGGGTCGGGGATCGAACTGATGGTGGCGGTGGGGGCGGAGGTGGTGGCCCAGATTGGGTGGCTGCAACTCTAGGACCAGTTAGTGCTGGAGCTGGTGTTTTATTAGCACTTTTTTCTTTCACTGCCTCTTTCTTTACTACTGGGCGTTCTAATTTGTTGGCAATGAGTTTCTGAAGGTCTTTAAATTTAGGGCTCTGGTACTCTCCATTTGTCTCCCGCTACATCAGGCAAAACAGAAATGTTATCAAAACTAGAGATAATTAAGACTACACTTCAGAACAACCAAATTGAATTCTCTGCCAGAGACAGATACAAAATCTTTAAAGCGCAAAACCCACAATCAAATATTAAGAACAAAATCAATAACTGCAGTGAATAAACATTGCAACCAATAAAGGCACCACCTTTTCATGGAAAACAATCACGGACCCATGAAAGTTCGTGTCTTTACCTGTTCACGAGTGGTAAAAGCTGCTATCTTTGCTTCAGCAGCAGCAAGTTTCTCAGTGAGGTTTTTGTTCTGTGACTGCAGCTCCACGTTCCAGCCCTGAGCCTTATCCAACTCTGCCTTCAAGGCCAACACCTCAGCCTGCAAATTCATGATCAAACTCTCACTCATGTAAAATTTTTCCTGCAATTCTCTGTTTTTCTCATGTGGGTCTTCTTCATTTCTATTGGAATTAGGATCCGCAGGCCTCTGCGGCCTTGGCCTTGCAAATTGCTCAGCAACCTGGCGATTTCCAGGCCTACCCACAACTTTAGTCTCTTCAAGTTCCTTACTTTTCTGAGATCCCAACACCAACTCTCCAGATTTAGGCTTGTTGAGCAAAAGAGACCTCCTAAAGCTCCTGGAATTGTCACAACTCACATCTGGGGAGACTGACTTTGCTCTTGATGGCCTTGGACTTGGAGATTCCTTTGCTTTGGAAGAAGCTGAAGCTCTGAGATAAGATGGTAGTGTTGGCTGTGACATATTACCAGAAACTTTCCTTTCACTCTTTGTTGAAGATGGTGGCGTCCCTTGCTTCATGCTCATGGCCTAAAGGTATTGTCTTCTCCAAGCAACCTGCAACTATGGAACAGAGATT
Organism: Prunus padus; assembly: GCA_024362665.1. NCBI lineage: Eukaryota > Viridiplantae > Streptophyta > Magnoliopsida > Rosales > Rosaceae > Prunus > Prunus padus. Next base: position 9,177,200 of record JANFAM010000020.1, read on the forward strand.
TGATTTAGGAGCTTCTGTTAGATTCTGTACTGCAATGTTGGTGCATGGGTACTTATGGGGCCTGCACTCGGCGGTTGACTTACCTACTTTATACATCAACTTTCATCAATGGCTCTTAAGAACCCACAACAGGCATCCCCATTGACCACACCAAATCGAGCAAAAGAACCACTTATCTTGGCCACCTTTCAATCTCCAGCAAATTAGGAACAAACCAATCGAGAGTTCACGACCTTTGAGCCTGTGGAAAATCTGAGATGCTGAGAACACAAGTATAACATTTCATATTGTGATTGTGTTTTTATCAGTTTCTGTGCACATAATGAATTTTCAGTTAGAATTTGTGTTTAATGCATTTTTAATTCTTGGTTATTTAATGATGACATAAAATTATCTATCCATCATCATTTAGAGTTTAGACTCCACATCACCTAACACGCTTAATGGTGAATTAAATTCAATCTCAGAATTTTAAATTTTGCAAGGAAGAAACGTCCTTTGGGGTTTTATGAGCCATTAAGTATTCATGAAATTTGAAAGGAATACTCTTGTCCTTAACGATAAAAAAATATATAAAAAGAAGAACCTTTTAAATTTTCTCTTTTAATAGCTAAAAAACAATGATCAACCTTTTAGTGGCCCATTTAGATTTTTTTTTTTCAAAATTCTCATTTATTTTTTCCTTTTATTTAAAATCTGAAAACGGCTAGCAGAGTCTAGTTCAATGGAAATTTTTTTTGACCTATCAGTGCTTTCAGATTCGAATCCATAACAATCCATAACACCTTTGTACCCATAACAACCCATAACACCTTTGTAGTGTGTATGATAAAACTCCCATTCCCTTTCTAACTTTGACAACAACAAAAAAAATATCTGAAAACAAATAGAAACGTTTTAGCATCTTATAATATCTGCTGTCGTACTTGATGTGCTCATCATGCTTAGGTTGTCGTACCACATAATAAGAGATGGGTCCGTGACATATAGGGACAAACGCACATATATATACTCATATGAGAGTCAAGACTCATGAGAATGATTGGAAGATATGGACGAATGCAGAAAAGGAACCCTTTTTCACATCAAAATATATTTATATTCAATCCAACGGTGGTTTCTTAATGCGTAAAGACAAATCATAATTCACTCATAAATTGAAGATTTTGATTCATTCAAGTTGTCTTCTAAGCTCAATCTGCTTCCTCCTCCAAATGGTTGGTTGGAAGTCACAATTATGGGCCATTGAACTAATCTCCACAGACCTTAATTATTAATCCCATTGGATTAATTAATTATATAAGATTTGGTGCATGTTTGGTTTTATGAAATTTGTTTTCTGGAAAATATTTGATATTGGTCTATATTTTTTTTCAGTGCTATCTTTCATGCATATGGATTTTCAAATTAGTTGTGTTGTGTTTATTTAGTCTTCTCTTTGTGGGACTGGTTACTCTTCAACCGATTAAGATGTGTTTGTCCTCTCAAGGAAATTGAAAAGAAACCAGTCTTTTGTTTGTGCAAGAAAATGAAATGTAGCAGAAAGTGTAGTTTATGTTGGGGTCCATATTCTTTATACTCCTCAATGTCAAAATCAATATTGGGACGGTTTAATTATTACATACTCTGTCTTATCTCACAAGGAAAATAAAAATTATATTTACTAGACAAATATTCAGATTTTGGCCATGGAAATAAGAAAAAGATAAGGAGGAAAAAAAGATGATTGTGATTATTTGTGGCTCTTAGGATTTGAGTAGATATTAAACTAGCAATTGTCAAATTGATGATAGGGTAAGATGGGAGTAAAGGATTATTTATAAAAAAAAGTAGAATCACTGACTATTGATCAGTTTATCAACTAACTCTTAAGATAGGAACATCTAAAGAGTGGCTAAGACTATTGTTAAATAGTCAATATAGTCTAGTCCAGTAGAAAAGGGCCTTGATTTACAAACTAGATGTCTTAAGTTTGAATCTCGCGATATAATAGCTGTGTGTGTGAGAAATTCCCTTCCCCTATAATTTAGATTATTGCTTGTAATAAAAAAAATAAAGACTATTGTTAAAAAATGTCAAAGCAACATGCAAATAGAGTTCTATCCAAAAAGTATAGTAGGCAACTTGCAGCTTCCAAATCCCACCACAGATATTATATATGGATCAGAAAAGTAAGATGAACCCACGAATTATAAAATACAGTGCTGCATAAAAAGACACGAAAAGCAAAAGCAATAGTTGATTGAGAAAGCTAAAAGTCATCAGCAGCAGCACCATACCTTACTTAACCCTCAAATCAGATGAAAATCAAAGTTCTACTCTTTCTCTTTGTGCCTGCTTTTCCTCCATCATAGTACGTGGAATCCATCTGCTGCTCTACATACACAAAATGAAACGTTTCTCTGTGTTCCGCCAGCCCTGCAAACTGAGTGAAATGAAAAGCCTTTCAACTATTTACATTTATAACAATCAGAGGTTTCAAGTTCCAATGTGCCCCATGTGAAAATTAGGTCTGCATGGCTTTCCAGTTTTGATGTTTAGAGGGACCACGCAGATGGGAAAAATAGCAGAAAAGAAAAACTAAAGGCAACCAAAGTGAATAAGAAGACTTGAAAATTTTCCCATTTGAAAGATATGTGTACAAAATTACAAAAGCAAGGCACTAAATACATGGCTCACCCGTGAAACTTTTTGAATGAACTATATATATATATATACATGCAATGCAACAGTGTTGCATGTGACAGTTAGTAATTGTGAGTCTGTTTGAGACTGTGACTTGTTCTTCTGCATGCGCTGAATTTCAAAGCCACCGCAGACTCAAGCTAGCCAAAAGAAATTGCTTAGTGTATGCATGATGCCCAATTGCCTTAATTTAGCTCATGCTTTTGTCTCATATTCTCCAAATTATGGACCACCTTAACATGGCTGATGGCCCTTTACATCGGTTGGTTTCAATCTTCACTCGGGCATTGTCAAATTTCAAATTTGCAAAAAGGGTAGCTAGCTATGATGGAGAAGATTTCGGCTAATAAAACTCCGGTTTTTGGTTATTTGAAAAAACTTTTAGCCATTCTAAAAAAACTCTACAAAAACAGGCCCATAGAATGCATAGGTTAATAGGCAAATCTTAGAGAACATACATGAAATGCAGATTGCAGAAGAAAAGTACCTGAAGGCTGAAGATCAACAAGCCAGAAAGAAAACTGGGGGATGGGATTCCCTTTGAAGGATTTAAAACTTGGAAAGTTGTATATACAAGTTAATAAGATACAATATGTAGTATGGCCAATTGGTTGGTCAGCTGCAACTTTACATCACATGATGTCCCATTTGTTGTTTTGATTGTGACATAAATTGTCTCTAATTGATGTTGATTGAAACTATCTAATTCACGTGAGTAATTAATCAAATTCCTAATCAATGCTTAATTAATGCTTGAATTTACAGTGGAGAGGTTAACATTGTTGACAGTCTAACTGCATAACATGTCATCGAAGAAAAGAAAACTACCCAAAATTTGCAACTTTACCTCATATGATGTCTCATTTATGGTTTTGATTGTGGCATATATTGTCTCTAATTGATGTTAATTGAAACTATCTAATTCACGTGAGTAATTAATCAAATTCCTTAATCAGTGTTTAATTAATGCTTGAATTTACACTGGAGAGGTTAACATTGTTGACATTTTAATTGCATAACATGTCAACGAAGAAAAGAAAACTACCCACAATTTGCAACTTTACCTCACATGATGTCTCATTTATTGTTTTGATTGTGACATATATTGTCTCTAATTGGTGTTGATTGAAACTATCTAATTCACGTGAGTAATTAATCAAATTCCTTAATCAATGCTTAATTAAAGCTTGAATTTACATTGGAAAGGTTATCATTGTTGACAGTTTAACTGCATAACATGTCATCGAAGAAAAGAAAACTACCCACAATTTGCAACTTTACCTCACATGATGTCTCATTTATTGTTTTGATTGTGGCATATATTGTCTCTAATTGATGTTGATTGAAACTATCTAATTCACGTGAGTAATTAATCAAATTCCTTAATAAGTGCTTAATTAATGCTTGAATTTACACTGGAGAGATTAACATTGTTGACAGTTTAACTGCATAACATGTCATCGAAGAAAAGAAAACTACCCACAATTTGCAACTTTACCTCACATGATGTCTCATTTATTGTTTTGATTGTGACATATATTGTCTCTAATTGGTGTTGATTGAAACTATCTAATTCACGTGAGTAATTAATCAAATTCCTTAATCAGTGCTTAATTATTGCTTGAATTTACACTGGAAAGGTTAACATTGTTGACAGTTTAACTGCATAACATGTCATCGAAGAAAAGAAAACTACCCACAATTTGCAACTTTACCTCACATGATGTCTCATTTATTGTTTTGATTGTGGCATATATTGTCTCTAATTGATGTTGATTGAAACTATCTAATTCACGTGAGTAATTAATCAAATTCCTTAATCAGTGCTTAATTGATGCTTGAATTTACACTGGAGAGGTTAACATTGTTGACAGTTTAACTGCATAACATGTCATCGAAGAAAAGAAAACTACCCACAATTTGCAACTTTACCTCACATGATGTCTCATTTATTGTTTTGATTGTGACATATCACTAATTGATGTTGATTGAAACTATCTAATTCACTTGAGTAATTAATCAAATTCCTTAATCAATGCTTAATTAATGCTTGAATTTACACTGGAGAGGTTAACATTGTCGGCAATCTAACTGAATAACATTTCATCGAAGAAAAGAAAACTACCCACAATTTAGTACTACTAGCAAATTTAACATTTCAGGGTCCCAAATCACAAAATATGTTCAAAAGATTTTTGGGTTTTCTCAATGATTGAATTAAGGCCTGGGTCCACTTTCTCCAACAAATCTTTCACTGTGGTGTTAGATAAACTCAAGCTCAGGTCTCATATGTTTGAGATATTGGGTAGAGCTGGCAATATTGTATACGACACGATAACACGACACGAAAAATTCAATTTTCGGGTTCGTGTTATCGTGTCGTGTTGCTATCGTGTTGACCCGTTAGCCACACGGTAAGTTATCGTGTTAATTCGCGAAAACACGAACCAACCCGTTAAGCGGGGGTAATTTTGTAATTTTCATTTTTAAAATTATTTTTAACTAAAATTTTCAATTAATTTTTTTTTTAATTTTTAATTTTTCATGTTTTTAATTTATTTTTTAATTCTTATCGTGTGAATCGTGTCGTATCGTGTTACCCGCGAATTGTAACGGATCGTGTTCGTGTTGGACATTCCCAACCCGTTTTCTTATCGTGTCGTGTCGTATCAACCCGTTAAGAAAACCGTGTTGATACGAACACGACACGAACACTGATAACACGACACAAATGCCAGGTTTATTGGGTCATGTTGTTTATGGGAGGGAAGGTCATTTGACTCTAGCAAATATTACCGCATTGATAATATAGATAGCATGCATGATGGTGTGTAAAGAGTAAGTTGTACTCACCTTTTCCAATACCAACAAACACAAAGTCTCTTGGTCAGATACTTGAAATGAGCCCATAAAGTAGTTGATAGGTGATCATGAAACCTAAAAAATAGACGATTTGAATTATGAAAATACAATATGAATGAGCCTCACAAGAGTTTCCCTCAAATAATCTAATTTTTATCACCTTATCCCTCTCCTCTTCCTTCCCCGTTGAGTTTTTCCAACTACACACGAGTGTCTATAAAAATAGGAGGCTTTGGTCCCAATTGTTGATGCTTTAAAAGAGAAGATGGGATTTTTTTAGTACACAAGCAGAGTTTGAAATAGGTGGCGGGTCAGATCAGAGGTCAGACGTCAATGGCAGTCTCAGTCACCACCAGGCCACTAATATGTGCATGATCAATTCAACAAAGTAGTTGTAGAAGTAGAACCACCACTCTAGAGCTAAAATAAAAATGCTTAATGTTATGGGGTTTTGTATGAGCTTACAAAAAGGTGGCTTGACTTGTTTTGTATGATTGTTTATGGAGTAAAGTTTAATCCACTTTTTGTTGTTTTGTGAATGGAGAAATTGGGTTGTTGAGGGGCCACTTCAGATGTCAAAGGCCCCAACCCCTTCAATCATTAAAAATTTTAAAACACAAGAAATTGAATGAGCCCTTAATCAATCAACTTATAGTATGTATTACAGCTAGGACTAATAATAATATATTGTTATTCAAGCTACTAAACCATAAATACCATAAATAATTATAATGAGTTTTAACTCATTAGTGTTGTGTTGCTCTCCAATTGAAGCTTTCAAGAAAGAAAGAAAAAAATGACTCTTGGTAATTTACCTCTCTGCATAAAAATATATTACATTACATATTCTTTTTCCTTTGGATAAAAAGAATATAAAAGCTCACTAAGATGAGGCACTTGCATGCAATGCTACCAAAGAAGCATAAATGCCATCCTTGATCTTGATCAAAGTTTCATGCTTTCCTTTCTCTGCAATGACTCCATTTTTCACCACAGCGATTACATCTGCACCCTTAATCGTGGATAACCGATGGGCAATCACGACTGTGGTTCGATCCACCATGATTCGGTCCAATGCATCTTGAACCACTCGTTCAGATTCAGCATCAAGAGCACTTGTGGCTTCATCTAGTAGTAGTATCTTTGGTGCCTTCATTATAGCTCGTGCAATTGCCACCCTTTGCTTCTGTCCACCAGACAATTGAATCCCCCGCTCCCCTACTACTGTATCATAACCCTGCATTGTTTTCCAAACTTAACATGGTTAATCTTCAACCTTCCGAATATAATTTTGTGAATTTTCATCAACTAGTCCTCCTCATTTATGCAACACCATGGCAATAGATTATTTTATAGTCTTTGTGGCCAAAAAGAAATTGGCAAACTTGTTAATTCTGTAGTGCCTACCTGTTGTAAACTACTAATGAACTTGTGAGCATTGGCCAATTCTGCTGCAGCTATAATTTCAGCCTCTGTTGCATTCCCTTCCTTTCCATATGCAATGTTGGCTCGGATAGTGTCATTAAACAACACAGGCTCCTGGCTCACCAGTCCCATTTGCTGTCTCAACCACTTCAGTTGTAGCTTTTGGATTTCAATTCCATCTAATGTAATTTGACCAGAATCAGGGTAATAAAATCTCTGCAACAATGAGATGACTGTCGATTTCCCACTTCCACTTTCTCCAACCAAAGCAACTGTCTGATAACATATTTCACATTGTAAGTCCAAGAAACTTGAATTAGACTACTCAGGTCCAAAATTTTATGCATTGATTGAAATGCCTAAAAGGACAAAACATGTCTAGTTACCTTGCCGTGATGAATGGTCAAGCAAAGATCCTGGAAGATTGGCACGTCAGGTCTAGTTGGATACTTGAAACTGACATGGCGAAGTTCAATTTCTCCCTTCACATTTTCTATAGTTGTTCCAGATTCATCACTGGAGTCTATTTTTGATTTCCGGTCAAGAATTGCAAATATGGAAGAAGCAGAGCTCTTTCCTTTACTTAAATCAGGGGTTAGGGAACCTGACTGAGACACTGCGACAGCTGTCATCGTGAGAGCAAAGAAAACCTGCAAACCAGGAAAGCAAAATGTTAGCAATGGCCTCAATGGACTAGTGAAGATTTAATTCTTAAGTAACAAGTACTTATTTAGCCGAGTTCGGACCCTCTGCTTATGTTTTCTCCACTATTTACTTAAAGACTTGTAGCGCAAGACAGAAAAACTAACCCGGAAAACATCAGAGAAAGTTGTTTTGCCTGCTGCAACAAGTCGGGCTCCAGCATAAAAACTGCAGGCATACACAGAAAAGAGAAAAAAGAATGACAGCCCAAAACCAATCCCACTGATTAACCCTTGTCTTATCCCTGTCTTAACAGGGCCTTTGCATTTCTTCTGGTACAATTCAATCACCTTCTCTTCAGCACAAAAGGAAGCAATTGTTCTAATACTCCCAACTGCATCATTGGCTACTTGACTTGCATCCTCGTACATTTTCTGCAACCATTTAAAATTTTCAACATTGACAAAAAGGAATGGTCTTATATATTATGCATGTGAGATTGGATGATGTTCTATACACACACACACACACACATATATATATATATATATATATATATATATTCTCTTCCTTTTTTATTTTTTGTTGTTGTAAAATTTGGACTTTGGAGAAATACCTTTGCATCTGCACTGAATCCTTTCATGACCTTCACTTGAAAATAACCAGTTACTCCTAATAGAGGTAGCAGAGCAAGGATTATAAGAGCGAGTTGCCAATTTGCTACAAAAGCAATACACAAACCAGCAATTGCAGTTGCTAAATTCTGAACCAGCAAACCTAGAGCATCTCCAACAAGACCGCGCAGAGAAGCTGCATCTGCAGAAAGCCTTGCACCAATTGCACCACTTGAGTGCTCAGGATCGTCAAACCAACTTACTTCCATATAAACCACCTTCTCAAAGCACATTGACCGGACTCGTTTTATTAACTTACACCCCGCCACAGCAAAAAGGTAATGTCTTGATGGCTGTGCTATGAAAGATCCCACTCCAAAAACAAGAAAGATTAATGCCCAAAACTTCGAATCCTTACGGAGTTGATGAGGTGGCTCAAAGAAGGTCTTGATAATACTGGATATCAATATCCCAAAAATAGGTAAGATTACCCCATTGGCTGCTGCAGCTATAGTACCTAGTAATAACACTGGGATCTCTGGCTTGTTCAGGTAGGCCAGGCGGCGAAGTGAGACTTCTGGAGGGACTGTTGATGATGTTGAAGCAGGAATATCAGGCTCTGCAGATGCTGTTTCAAGGACACCTAAGGGTACACCATGTGAGATAGAGAAGGAATGACGACTACTACTTCCTCTTCCAGATGATCCCCGGCTTATGGATCGTAAGTTTGAAAATCTTTTACTTGAATGTCTTCGAGAATCCACACTGCTAAGCCTTTCGTGATCATTTACAGCAGTCTGTTCTGATACGCTGCTCATTTCTTGCAACCTTATAAGCTGGCTATATGCTCCTTCAGGGTCCTTAATTAGCTCAGAATGTGGACCTGCTCACTTGAAAACGATCAGTATGTGCAACACTATTGGACTAAGAATAGGATGAATTGTAACAGTATGTTAGACAATAAGATTCGGCATTCAAATGCATTACCTTTTTCAACAATTGTGCCTCGATGTATAACAGCAATGGTGTCAGCATTCCTTACTGTGCTCAAACGGTGGGCTACAATCACAGTAGTCCGGTTGACCATAATTCTGTCCAGTGCCTCCTGCACAATTCTCTCAGATTCTACATCAAGAGCACTCGTGGCTTCGTCTAAAAGTAGAATTCTTGGGTCTTTGAGAATTGCTCTAGCTATAGCAACTCTCTGCTTTTGGCCCCCAGATAACTGAGTTCCATGCTCACCAACCGTTGTGTCCAGTCCCTAAATGCATAAATCACAAAACCACAAATAAGAAAAAAGGAATTGAATGAATCTATGTTAAATAAATTATTGAAATAATCCAAAGTTTTAGAAAATTCTTGTAATATGTCTATATTTACATCTTTGCAATAATACAATGATAAGATCACTAGATATCTCAATAACCTTCCATGGTTGTGGAACTGAAAAATACACAGAAAGAAAAATTTCAGACAAGTAAATACCCAAACTTAAAGGAAAGTTTAGATGAAATTAACCTGAGGCAATTTGTCTATGAATTTAGCAGCATTGGCAAGCTCGGCAGCAGCCCTTATTTCTTCAGTGGTTGCACCATCCTTCCCATAGGCAATATTATCTTTAATGCTACAAGTAAATAAAACAGGTTCCTGGCTGACAAGGCCTATCTTCTGTCTGATCCATTTCAGCTGGAACTCTTTGAGATTAATGCCATCAATAAGAACTTCGCCAGCTTGGGGGTCATAAAATCTCTCAATCAAACTGATTACAGTTGATTTACCACTTCCACTCTCTCCAACCAAAGCAGCAGTTGCACCACTAGGTATTGAGAGAGAAAATCCATGGAATATTTGTTCATCCGGTCTTGCAGGATAACTAAAACAAACATCCTTCAGTTCTATGTCTCCACGGATATCGTTTAATTGTTGCCCATTAGTGTCATAAGCATCAATCTCTGGCTTTCTGTTAATTGTCTCAAACATCTTATAAGCTGCAGCTTGTCCAGCAGCAAAAGCACTCAAGCATGGAGATGCCTGCCCAAGAGACCTGAAAATTTATAATAGAAACATTGTTATATCTTGATCTTCTGAAGAATCACATATCAAATTTTGGACTGAAGGGGGGAGGGGGAATAGTCAGTAGATCACGCAAAAATGCAAACATGTTACAAATTTGTTCACTAAATTTTACTGAAATGCAACTTACATGGAGCCAGCCAACACAGCGAAAACTACATTCATGACTTCTCCTCCTGTATATCCTCTTTCAAGTATCATCTTTCCACCAAACCATATAGCCAAAGCATAACTGCAATTTGTAATAAGCATGACCGAACCAATACCGAACCCAGATGCCAAACCCTCTTGCACACCAGAGTTGTAAGCCTTAATTAAGGAGTTGTCGTAATTAGCTATAGCTTGCTTTTCTCCTGTAAAAGATGCAACCTGAATTGGGAACACGTATCAGATTTAGTTCTACACAAAGAAAATATAAGTAATAAATTTTTGTTTTAAAGATTTTAAAGACAAGTGGGCCTACTGTTCTGATAGACCCTATGGTCTGCTCTACCACAGTTGCTGCCACTGAATAAGCAGTTTGTTGACGGGATGCCACCTTTGAAATAATGATGCCCATGACGGCACCAGAGAGGACAAGAAGGGGAATAGAAGATAGCATGACAAGGGTGAGAAGCCATCCCTTAATAAATGCTACAACAAAGCCTCCTACGAATGTTGCAATTAACTGGATAAATCTTCCTACCTGCAATAAGAAAATGAAAGAAATAAGAGGTTACTGGAGAAAATAGCAACAACTAAAGGCTTTTGTGTGTGGCATGTAAATACCTTCTCGCCCATGGCCTCTTGAATGAGCACAGTATCACCTGACATCCTCCCAACAATTTCCCCAGTGTTAGTTTCTTTATCAAAAAAGGCAACATCTTGCCTCAATATTGTTTTCAAGTATAAACTTCTTATTCGAGCAGCCTGTCTCTCTCCAGTGACCATCCAGCAAGACATCTCTGGCATATAGAAAAAGTTAATCATCTCAGTTTCCGAAAAGCCAAATTATTTGTTTGATGCACCAGCAGGGAGTTCAGTGTACTTACGTAGAAATGAAGCTGAAGCCGCTCCCACAGCCAAGTAGACATACTTTAGAGCAACCTGAGAATATTGAATTGGCCAACTTATTTCTGATTAAACCTTGTTCATTATAATTTCATACAGCACAATTTAGCAAATATGACTTTTGCTTAATCAAGAACTTATTTGGTGAAGGAACACCCGACATACTAGAGAACCAAAATAGAAGTTAAAAAACAGAAGTAAGCTCAGTTGATATAATTCTGTTGGAACTGGATAGAACAATGTATTTAAGTAGAATTTTGTTGTTTCGTTTTGCTGCTGTTGCTTAGTTGACTTAATTTCTATGAAGATGTTACATTAACAGAGTTAACTATCTAACAGTTTTTAGTCACAGAATATTTACCTTGGAAACTGCATCAACCACTTCTTTATTATTCTCAGTTCCTCCAAAAGAATTAACCACATCTCCAAAGATTATGGTCATTAGAGGCATACAGACCCCATTTCCAATAGCGCTGATTGTACCAACAGACATTAACAGGTAATCCAAGGAATCAGCAAAGGAGAAAAGCTTGTAATATGGTACTGTTTTGGTGCCATCCTCCTTGCTCTTGTTTGTATCTTGTGGGTTGTTTTGAGAGTCCTCCACTGCTGAGTGGCCGTTCGATGCTGTCGTGCCCTGCTCCTTGTTTACATTTCCATCCGCAGGATTTTCCTCAGCCATGTTTTTCGAAGCAATAATAATTTAGTAAAGTTTTCTATATTTGACAAGAAGCACCTCAGAGAACTAAATTGCAACTATATTTTGACAGTAAGCAACTCAAACTTGGATGATGAGATCAGAGCTGCAAGAGAACATTTATGGATTGAATTAGCAACCAGACACATGTCTTTTTGGGCACAAAATTGACAACACAAACCAAGGAACATATGCCAACTTAATCTAATTGAATATAGCGTTGATCAGTCAGTAAAAATATAAAAAAAATTCCATTTATTATTCCAATATTCTTCTTTTGTGTTTGTGTGTGTTTTTGCACGTGTCAGCATTAGACAACCTGTTGCCGGAGCAAGTGGTTCCAGAAGATGAAACAACACAGACAGGAAAAGAAAACAGAAGAACATTAGAACAAGTAATAACTGCCGCAATTGTGAGAAGGGTTTGTTGCAATAAAATAAAATAAATGTCAAAACCAACCAAACCAAAACTTAAGAAGCCTTACAGAGCAGGCGTGCAAAATGCAGGCAGTGAGAAATCACAGGGAAGGTATAATTCTTGTCAGTATTATATATGAACAAAAAGAATGCTGGGAATAAACTTTACAATCTCAGCAAACGATGCAAATTCTATCCTCCACAAACACAATTAAAAACTAAATCGAGGAATCAAACGAAGGAGAAAAGAGAAAGAAACCAAGTGGGCAGCAACTGTGAGAAGGGTTTTTTGCAATAAAATAAAAAAAATATCAAAACCAAACCAAACCTTAAGAAGCCTCACACAGCAGCCATGCAATATGCAGGCAATGAGAAATCATAGGGAAGCCTCAAACACCTGGGATACAACTCAAAAAAGTGTTGCAGGAAACATTAATATCAGCCAAAGATCAATATACTCACTGAAGAGGAAACAAGTTTACCACATTCTAGGAAATGGGTTGATGAAGTTGATACTTTTTAAACTAAGTTAAATTGAAAGACATACCATTCTAGTCCTCCCTCTGCTCCTCTTCTTGCCTTGCTGCTTTGACAGTGAACAAGTAGAGTTTTTTTTTTGGCCTATGAAAATATAGTGGGTAATCTAACTTGGGTTGTAGTCGAATATATAATTTCAGATCATGTGCTTGCTGCTAGCAAATTGCGACGCAGCCGTCTTCTTCTGGTGTCCGGTGGTCAATTGTACTAGATCATCCTACCCCACCATCAAATTAGCTTTTTGGTCACGTAACAACACATATGTGACCCCAATGGGTCATAGCTTAGTGATAAGAACATTAAGCTCATTCATTTTCCATAAAAAGGGTCACATTATGAAGGACTCCGATGCAAAAATAACCCATAACTACTATTTTTAATCACTTGAGTTACATATTTTATATGTACTAATTTGTAATTATTTATTTGGTTATATGCTATGTAATCCAATCACGAGATTAGGTGTAAGGTACAAGCCATGATGCTTTGCCCTCTATAGATTAACCAGTGTCTACTGCCGATCTACATATAACAAAATGAGTAAAACAAGAAGCTGGTATTGGAATTATATCATTAGAATAGAATACATGGGAATGAAAAAAAGGAATAAGACAGAGGAATGGTAGCAAAACAAAAACTATGGCATGGAATATGACGTGAGGTGTGTATATTATTGATTGAGGAGAAGTGATGCGCAAGCTTATGCAATAGAAGAACAATCTCAACCACTGCAATTTGGGTGGTCCAATCCAAGTGACTATTTTTTTATATATATTATGTGTAACTTGGACTGTTGGAAATGTATATTAGTATGTTTAATATAGGGTTGGCATAATTCTTTTTGGATAGTTTGGTCTCAATGTCTTAACAAAAGACAGAGAAGGAATCTGACATCAGTTGTGACAAAAGCAATCCTCTGGGTGTCCTTTTTCTTCTGTTTTTAATCTTTGAACTTCTTGGAAGGATTTGATGTCCTTGATCTTTTCTTATTGGCCTAAGTTTTTCTTAATTACAATTTTATTCAAAAGGACCATTGGCCAGCTCACTGGATGACATCCTTATGCACATTTACTTATCATTTTCTGAGGAGATGAGGCCCCAACCCCTTCAATCTTTAAAGATGTAAAACACATGAAATTGAATGAGCCCTTGATCAATTAAATTTCTAGTTTGTATTACAGCTAGGACTAATAATAAAATCTTGTTATTCAAGCTACTCAATAGATAAATACCAACACGGAGGCTAAAATGAAGAGGTCCTTAATAGCAGTCCGGTCTAATATAAAGTTATTATTGGATTATTGAATTGAACCCGTAACCCCTCAATATATAACCCCTCAATTATAGAAGCTCCCTAAATACCAAATGATGTAGCGGGAAACTTTTATGTAAATCATTCTAAAGGGCGGATCTACTTGGAAGGCAGGCCCAAATTTTTTTACCTACATATCTTCAGTAGCCCACCCAAAATTAAAACAAATAAAAGAAACCCTACGCGTCTTTTGCCCAGCTGACTTCTCTTCAAATCTCTCCTCTTCTCTATATGTTTTTTTTCGCAACTCTTCTCTATCTATTGGCTTCTTCAATTCTTCTTATTCTCTCCTATTCTCTTAGCTTCTCCTCTTGGGTTTCTCCTAAATACATGTACGCATCTTTAATTTTAGATTTAATTTGAAATTGAATATTCTAGAGTTGAAATTAGGGCTTTTTTTTTTGGGGGTCAAGAGCACTTTCATTTCAACTGAAAGAAAAGTACAAACAAATGACTAGGCTAACTACAGCCACAACCAGCGAAACAACAAAGCTACCAACAGCCAGAAAAATAAAAGGAAAGGCAACCAACTGCCACAACAGAAAAAGAAGGAAGAAAAAGCAAGCTAAAGAAAAACAAAAGCAAAATCTGTTAGGGGCCAAATCTATGACACCTCCCAGTAGGGAACGTGTCCGCCTCTAACAGCCGGGACTCACATCGTGGGTGGACATGGGAGCCCATCAGCTTGCAACACAAAGACCAAAGAGGATGGGAGGCTAGATTCCCAAACCTCATCACACATCCTCCTTCTTGCTCTACGAGCTGCAGCATCTGCTGCTTTGTTTGCACCACGGTGCACCCAATTCCAAGAGCACGAACTGAAACCACTGCAGACTCTTCGAATTGCCGTAAGAATGGGGAAAATAGTCTATCTACTCTTCTGAATTTGTCCTTTAACAGACTGGACCAACTCCTTTGAATCAGATTCAAACACCACATGTGATATCCTCATTTGAGAAGCCAAATGAACTCCACTCAAAGCTGCGTAAGCCTCCGCCTCAATAGCCGACGCTGCCAGTCTGGTATTACAGCTGCCGCCCAAACACACAACATTCGAGTTTCGAACCACCACACCCAACCTTGCTAGCTTCGAACTTCCCTCCCATGAAGCATCAACATTTACTTTACAATATGCATGGGGAGGAGCATACTATTTTACCTCTGCCACCCCAACCTCATCACCATTATCATTTATATTCATCACAGACTCAGTTTGCACTTGCATAAACTCGCTAATCATAGACTGGGCAGCGCACAAAGTCTTCCGCGGGCATACCTGAACACCTTCAAAGATAGCAGCGCATCTACTTTTCCAAACACTCCAACAAGTATAGGCAATTTGCGCCATGAACCAAGATCGATCCTGAGCAAAATTTTGAGGGAGCTGCAATGTCCTCTTTAGCCACTCACCAATTGTTGTAATACTTTTGTTCGTACCAAAAATAGCATAGGCCTTGATCTGCAGTTTTGAAGGACTGAATTAAGTGGGATGAAATGAAAAGCCCAAAGTGTTAAAAGGCTCATCCTACATTCGCAAAAGCCCAAAGAAGAGGGTCGACCAGGCCCAACGACACTCCAGCCGCAATTATGGACCAAAAGGATCATGGTCAACGAAGCGCTTCGAAGACACTGGCGCATCGGACACAAGTGTCCGATGCTTTTTGTCTCTTTCCGGATACAAATGCCACGTCTCATTTCTGACAGAAATTGTTCAAAAGCGAGTATTTTGTGGAAATCTTTTGCAAGATTTTGTTTTCAGAGATTGGTTAAACCTCACCACGGTTTGGTTTAATAGCCGAAAAATTCGAGCATGACCCACCAAATCAGAGGAAGTATGGTTTACAGCAAGTGGAGGAGCGTAGTAAGTAGAGGCGTTTCACACCACCATTAATGTATGGCCACTATTCCCATCAGAGGAGGTTTTTAAACCATCAACACAACATGCTGGGAGACCATCCTCAGGATTTTCTGGTTCTAATCAACTTGCAAGATCATCTCACTACACATCAGAAAATCTTTTCTTTGAAGATTTCTTGATTATTTCCAAGTCACATTAGCAGAGGCAGGTTTTACACAAGTGGCAATCAGGCTACGTTCGTCTACATTTCCAAAAAGCTCTCCAGGCATCACCAGCTGAAGGACTAGTCTATCTATATATACTAATCCCTAGTGGCAGCGCGAGACACACACAACTTCAGCCAAAAAGCCAGACTCAACGTCTCAAAACCCAAGACTCAATGTCTTAGATTCAACCTCTTGCAAAGTGTCTCTCTGCAGGCAAAGCCAAGTCTTGAATCAACTCCCTTCGCTTTCTTTGAGTTCCCAGTTGACAACTCCTTGTTGGAACTCTATTCTTTTCCCAAACACATAGCTCTGTCTAATTCCCAGTTGACAACTCCTGATTGGAATAACACTGCCATTATTTGTAACCTATATGCTCTGCCAGCAACGCTTGGTATGATTTGATAGTTGGTTTCAATTTCCAGCTCACTTAGTTTGAAGCAAGTTTCCCTACCTGCGATACGGGCTAGTTTCTAGTTGTAAGTACTACTAGATTGTTGGTATCGGACAACACGACATTGTCGCAGACAGTTCATTGTCTTCTGTCCGATACTGCGGACCTTCTGTCCGATCGTACCATTTTTAGCTTTCCTTGTTTGTTGATTTATTGTATTCAAATCAGTTTCAGTATAATCAGACTTGTATTCAAACATTAATGAAAGTATCATGTCTATCGGACTGATTTTAGTACAAAAGATCTACCATTGAATGTTCAGTCCGATCAACGGACTAGGACACTGTCTTTCCTGCAATTTGCATGATCTTACTTGAGATATTAAAAGTCCTCTTCGTTGAGGCAGAAAAAGAACCTATCTAAAGCCAGATTCCCTTCTTTGGAGTACAATGACCTTGGTTAGAAGAAAGAATAAATGAGTGCAGTCACATCCATCAATCATTCCTCTTTCTATCACTAGTAGTGGCACGCCTTTCGCATCCCCTCGAGGAATAATCTCCGAATCCACATCGAGTTCCTTGAGGCACAAGCAAATCAAATACAAAGCCGCTAAGTTGCCAAAGTACAGCCTGCTCAGCGGCTAGGGGCATCACAAGGTGTTCAGAAGCATTTCCAGACGAACATATTTCTGGCACGCCCAGTGGGACCTACAATTTTGTATGGTCAACAAAACCCGCAGGAAGCGCTATCTAAGAAGCGGTGCATCTCCACTAATGAATCCTCCCAACCAAGCTGTTATTACTATTGAGGAAGTCGAGATCGAAGATGTGCCAATATCACCTAGACAAACATCAGTGGAGCAGTTACTACTCTAGATGTTAGAAAAAATGGATAATCAAGCCAAAGCTTTTCAAAGCTGGCAAGAATCTTATGCTCAGACAATGGCTTCGCCAAATCAGGAGGAGTTCAGCCCTCTAAGGACAAACCGTGCCTCTCAACCTATTGAGATACCACCAGGATGGTCCAACTGGTACCAAAGCCGTACTATCGGCCATGGCTATTTAGATTTGAGTTCATCTCCCATTGGTATTCCAAATACTGGGCCGATACTCGGTCTGGATACAGAAGCTTTACTACCTCCAAATAATGGTAAGGACAAGCAAAAAGTGTCCGAACCAGTAACACAGGGGGCAGTACAGGCGAAATATCAAGCTCCAAAACATGCAGTTGCTTTTCCTCCCTTAGGAACCATGAGAAATGGTCAAAGGGGCAGAGGAAGAGGAAGTTGGAGACAGACAGGACAAACCAGTAGGGGTGTTAACTATACCAACAATGCCAGTAATGGAACTAATGAAAATTATGGCAGAACTAGAGAAGTAAGAACTGGTAACACTACTGAGCTACATGAAGAGTCCGATGAAGAAGTGGAATAAAGGATTCCAAATCTTGATCAAGATAACAACATACCTCCAAACGACAATGACCAGCAAATGGTCATGTTGAACGAGATGGTAGAGCTCAGGCAAATGGTCTTAAACGGACAGAATAGTGTCCGAAGACCAACAAGGCTAGAATATCAAAAGCCATATCCGGCTCACATTGATGAGATACCATTCCCGAGAGGGTTTAAGGTACCATCTTTTACTTTATTTAATGGAGAGGATTTATATGCATCTGCTTTAGAGCATGTAAGGCGATTCTCCGCCCACTGCGTATCTATTGAATCAAATCCTAACCTTAAATTAAGACTATTTGGAAGCTCTCTATCAGGGCAAGCTTTTACTTGGTATTCCAATCTGACTCCAAACTCTATTGGGACTTGGGATCAAATGGAATCAAGTTTTTATGATCAGTATTATAGACCAGAACCTGAGGTTACTATCAATGACCTAACTGATCTTAAACAATATGAACAGGAATCTGTTCATGATTTTATTGCCAGATTCAAGAAAGTGAGAATGAAGTGTAAGATCCCCATGGAGGAGAAACATTTCACCAGAATGACACAGAATGCACTGAAGATACCCCTGAGAATGAAGTTCAATGATGTAAAATTCATCGATGTTCAGGATGTAGCTCAGAAGGTGGGGAAATATGAATTGCTACTCAAGGAGGACATCAAGAGGAAAAGTTCATCCAGGCCACTGTATGGCTCCAAACCAGCCTATTTCAAAAATCAGAATCCGGTCCATCAACTGGAAGTCTTTGAAGAAGATACAGGAGAGGTGAAGGAGTGCATGGCCATGGAAGTAGCAGTGGCAGAACTGTTGCCCCAGAAGAGTCCGATCATATGTAAAACAGTGGTGAGACCATCCAAAGAGCAAAGAAATGCTCCACCTCCGACTGGAGGCTTTGTGCCATACAAGCAGAATCATAAGTCATACTCTTTTGACTTATCTATCGCAGATGGTATTTTTGATGAGCTGGTCGAACGAAGAGCACTCAACCCTAAACCAAAGCAGAAAATTCCGAGACCAGAAGAGTTGAAGGGGAAATCATATTGCAAGTATCACGATTCTTTCTCTCACTCCATAAAGAATTGCGTTCAGTTCAGAGATCTAGTGCATGATATGATCATCCAAGGGGATATCAAAATGGAGAAAGCCCCATTGGATGCAGTGGAGAAAGATCATTTTCCAAACATGCAAGTTAATAGGGTGAATATCAAATGGCCCAACCAGGCCAAGAGAAAGCTCACCATAGACCTAGAAGAAGGAGGGGGCAGAAAAGTATCACTGAAGCAAGAAGAAAGACCCAAGGCTTCGATAATAGCTGGGGTACTTTTGTGTAGCAGATGCAAGCGTGAATGCCATCTTGAGATACCTGCAATAGGTGCCAAGATAGACGAGAAAATAATTGACAAAGAGGCAAAGATGGTGGCCGAGATTGTTAAACTAGAATCTATCTGTTTCGGACCCAACAGTCTGAAAGAGGAAAACAGGAGTGCAAAGAGTGTCTTTGACAGGCTCAAAGGGTTCAAGAAGCCTAACAACCCAATTACATACCACCAGGAAAATCGAAAACAGATGGCCAAGGAAGGAGTTCAAGTTGGACACAGGTTGCTTCCAGCTCAAGTAATGTCTCGGACTCTACCAAGCCGAAGATCAAGAGTTTCAAAGAACTATTTGGAACGGTGATGCACGAAGGCAGGTGGTTTGCTGTGCAAAATGACGGGAAACCTGAGAGGGAGCTCACGAGAACCCAACTCCGAAAGGCACAAAGGCGCTTTGGAGTTGCAAAAAGAAAGGCAGAACAAGCCGAATCCTATCCGATAGTAGCAGAAACTATCCGAAAGGCAAGTTACTAGCTTGAGAAAGGAAAAGGCGAAGCTGAAAAAGAGGTTGTCCCTGCTGAAACTATCAATGAATCCTGTCCGAAGCAAGAACAAATTTTGTCCGAAGGACCAATCGGACAGCAGAATTCCAAAGAAACAGAGGAGGAAGACGATTTTATAATCAACTCAACAGACAGTGATGAAAGTTGGTTGGAAAATTACGACCTGGAAACTGGAATCCTAAGGGAGGCATTGGGATTATATCCTGAAGAAGAAGAAGAAAAAGAAGAAGATCCAGAAGAGGATCTAGAACTTCCAGTTTCACATTCTGTCAACATGATTTGCGTCTTACCAGTCAGTTACATGGCAAAGGACAACCAAATGCATTCACTAGAAGGAGACTACCTGGTAGAAGAAACTGTGGTGGCATCCATCGGACTGAACGATCTCACGGACCAAGGACAGGCACAGAGAAATCAAGAAGAAGAGGTGACAGAGCCGAGAAGCCAAGAACAGCCTAGAAGGAGTACCTTCACCAAGGTTATGATAGATGAAAGAGCTGCTATAAACATCCTCCCGGCAAAACATTTACACAGGTTAGGAAAAACCAAAGAGAAACTGATCCCTATGGAAATGACTGTCTCTGATTTCGCAGGAGTTAACCAGACTTATGGAATACTACCTGTGAAGATCACTGTCAGCAGCAAGACCATAAGCATATCCTGCTTTGTTGTGGATACAACCTCTACATATCATGTGCTACTGGGAAAGGATTACTTGCACCAAAGTATGTCTATTGCATCTACCATGCACCAACAGTTGTTGCAGTGGAACGAAGATAGAAATGACTATGTGTTGATTGAAGCATATCCTCAGCCATTTGTGAACTCTGCAAACACATTAGAGGCCATATACTACGAACCAGAAACCACACCCTTCTGGGTAGACAATCTGTTATTAGAAAGCCAGGACACAATGGCCGGGCAGATTTTTGTCAACAAAATAGGGATATATGAAGTGATGGTCATGGACTTAGTCCTAGACCAGATTGGTTTGCCAACAGTACAAGCAGCATCAGATGCTAGGTCTCAAGCCATTACAATCCAGGATCTAATCAGAAGATTGCGAGTTTACTGGCAGGAAAAGAAGCGATTGAAGGAAGATGAAGCCATTAACATCGCAGAATTTATAATGGAAGATGAGAAAGCTCACAAGTCTGAAGATGGCGAAATCATCGACATGGCACCATCTCCTTTCGACAACTCAGTGCCTGAGGTGCAAGACCTCTTGGAGAAAGTAAACCTGGGCACAAAGGAAGATCCAAGGCCAACATTTATAAGTGGCCTCTTAGAACCTTCCCTAAAAGAAGAGATCATAGCTGTGCTCCACGAGTTCAAAGATTGTTTCGCTTGACATTATCATGAAATGCCTGGTTTAGACAGAAATCTTGTGGAACACAGATTGCCAATCAAGGAAGGTTACAAACCTGTTAAGCAAACTCAGAGGAGGATCTCCGTTGAAACTGAGATGAAGGTTAAAGAAGAAATCAAGAGATTGAAAGACGCAGGGTTTATTAGAACAGCCAAGTATACTGAATGGCTGTCTAATATCGTCCCTGTGTTAAAAAAGATTACAGGAGCAGTCAGAATTTGTGTGGATTACAGAAATCTGAATGAAGCAACCCCAAAAGATGAATATCCTATGCCAATGGCAGACATGCTGATTGATGGGGCCTCACAGAACCAGTTACTGTCTTTCATGGATGGTAACGCAGGTTACAATCAGATAATGATTGCTGAGGAGGATATCCATAAGACAGCCTTTCGTTGTCCAGGGGCAGCTGGAGCCTATGAGTATGTGGTGATGCCTTTGGGACTAAAAAATGCAGGGGCTACCTACCAGAGAGCCATGAACTCGATCTTTCATGATATGATCGGACACACCATTGAGGTCTATGTTGATGATGTGGTAGTGAAGTCTAAGGATAAGCCAAGTCATGTTGCTAACCTCAGAGATGCATTCATCAGAATGAGGAGAGTCAAATTGAGAATGAATCCCAAAAAATGTGCCTTTGGGGTACAAGCTGGAAACTTTGTAGGTTTCTTAGTTCACCAAAGGGGCATTGAAGTTGACAAGAACAAAGCAAGAGCCATCATTGATGCTCCTGCTCCAAAAAATAAGAAACAACTTCAGAGCCTGTTGGGAAATATCAACTTCTTGAGAAGATTCATAGCCAATTCTGCTGGCAAAGTACATGCCTTTTCTACCTTGTTGAAAATCAAAGAAGAAAAGGATTTTGTATGGCAGGAACCTCAACAGAAGGCATTCGAAGAGATCAAAACATATCTGGCTAACCCTCTGGTGATCATGCCACCAAAGAAAGGGAGGCCATTGAAACTTTACATTTCAGCATCGAACACAGCCATCAGGAGCTTACTCGCTCAAGAAAACGATGAGGGAAATGAGCAGGCCATATATTATCTGAGCAGAATCCTCCAGGAAGTGGAAACAAGATATTCACCTATTGAAAGAGTATGCTTGGCTTTGTATTTCTCTGCAGTCAAATTAAGGCATTACATGTTGCCTTTCACGGTTTATATCATTGCAAATACGGATCTAATCAAGTACATGCTGTCCAGGCCTGTGTTGAGAGGCCGGTTGGGAAAATGGATATTGGCTCTGTCCGAATTTAATTTTCAGTATATCTCACAGAAAGCTATGAAAGGCCAGGCAGTGGCTGATTTCTTAGCGGCTCACCCCAGTACAGAAATGGAGAACATAGTCTCTAGAAGTGGGAAACGTGGAACTTACTAAACATGGCATCCATTACTTACCAGTGCACATGGTGAGAATTGTGCCCTGGAAACTGTTCTTTGATGGCTCCAAAACAGACACCTCTGCAGGAGCTAGCATCGTGATTAAAGATCCCAAGGGGGCAGTATTGTCATATGCTTTTTAGTTAGATTTCGAAAGCACCAACAATAGAGCAGAATATGAAGCTCTCATCATCGGACTGGAAATGCTATTGGAATTAAAAGTGCAGCACTTAGAGATCTACGGAGACTCGCAACTGGTAATCAAGCAGCTGACCAATGAATACAAATGTAGAGATCCAAACATGGCTGCCTATATTCCAAGAGAAGAAAATTTGGCAGCCAACAACATGGCCCAAATCGCTTCTAGTTTCCAAGATCAAGTATCTTCTAAAATCATCCCAATTCGGAGAAGAACCTTGCCTTCTATTCTCACAAGAGGGATGGATATGGAGGTGAATGTTTTAGAACCAGAAAATGATGCTGACTGGAGGACACCTCTCTGCAATTATCTGGCTGAACCATCAAACCAAGCAGATCGAAAAGTGCGAGCCCAGGCCCCAAATTATGTCTTGTTTAATGAAGAATTGTTAAGAAAGACTGGTGATGGATTGTTGTTGAGGTGTATCGGACTAGAAGAATCAATGAGAGTAATGGCAGAGGTGCACAAAGGAACTTGTGGAGCTCACCAGTCTGGAAGGAAGATGAAATGGTTGCTGAGAAGATATGGTTATTTTTGGCCAACTATGGAGAAGGATTGTGTGAATTACAGTAAAGGCTGTGAAGAATGCCAAAGGCATGGTCCCATTCAGCATGTCCCAGCAGTCCCTTTGAATCCGATTGTCAAACCATGGCCTTTCAGGGGTTGGGCAATGGACTTCATTGGAAAAATCAGACCAGAATATAGCGAGAAACATACTTTCATAGTGGTTGCCACAGATTACTTTACCAAGTGGGTGGAAGCCAAGGCATTGAAAGAAATTACATCATATGAAGTGGTCAAGTTCATTGAAGACCAGATAATATATAGGTTTGGTATTCCAGAGACAATCACTACTGACAGAGGTACTTCTTTCATGTCCAGAGAAGTCATGAGGCTGGAAGAACAGCATATAATCAAGTTCGTACAGTCGAGCCCCTACTTCCCCCAGGCGAATGGACAGGCGGAAGCAACCAACAAAGTACTCATCAACATCATCAAGAGAATGACAGATAGCAATCCTAGGAATTGGCATGAGAAGTTGTCCGAAGCACTTTGGGCATACAGAACTTCAAGGAGGAATGCTACTGGAATTACACCCTTTGCCTTAACATACGGGCAAGATGCTGTTCTCCCTGTAGAAATCAGTGTAAAGTCCCTAAGAATAGCTCAACAACATGATCTGCATTCTGACGAATATGTAGAGGCAATGGCTCAAGAAATTGAGAACATAGATCATGTCCGAGCCAAGGCTTTGAACCATTTATTGGTTGGGAAGAAGACAATGGCAAGGGCTTACAACAAGAGAGTCAAAGGCAAGTCGTTTGAAGAAGGAGAAATCGTTTGGAAAGTTATGCTGCCCCTAGGTTCCCACATGCCAGGTTTTGGCAAGTGGAGTCCGACTTGGGAAAGACCCTACATGATATACAAGATTCTGGGCAAGGGGCCATATCTGCTCAAAGACAGAGATGGGCAAACTCATCAGAACCCTATCAATGGCAAATGGCTCAAAAAGTTCTATCCTACCCTTTGGGATGCCAAGGGAATCGATCTCACTCCCCAAGAGTAGAAAGCCAGATCCTGGCCAAACGACATGGCATCGGACAAGGTTATGTCCGACACCATGAATGGTCTCACTTCGGACAGATTGTGTCCGATGTAACAATTTCAGTTCAAATAGGAAATGAATGTTTAGATTTCAAGCAGTCTGTATTTTGTCTTACCTTGTCATCTTCAAAGTTATGAATGATCATTCGAAGTTGAGATTTCAAGTATATTGATAACTTTTGGCTAAGACATGGCCAGAAAATTGCAATTATATGGACATTCAGAAATCTTGAAATGAGAAGCAAGTTTAAGAAATCAAAAATCATAATTCATAAAGACATGCCTTGCGCCAAATTCAAGTGGCAAAAGACATAAAGCATTCATGAACTTGTCTTTCATATATGAATAAAGTTAAAAGAAAAAATTATTCTGAAAAATCTAAGGCCTAGATTATATCTCTAAGTATGGCTACACAGCCTTCATGCTGATCTGCAGCCAGCTTGCGCAGAAAGGAGGGACGGTGGACAGCAGCTCTGAAAACTGGAAGTTGTTTCTTCAAGGTTCGGACAGTAGTGTCTGCAGCTTTGGCCTTCTCCAAGTTCTCATTAATCTTCAACAAGGCTTCATCTCTCCTGGCCTTGGCTAGTTCTAGCTCTTGCTCCAGCCTTGAAACATCCATCAAGGCAAACTCAAAGTCTTCAGCATACTTCTTGCCAGCAGACACTGCTTCTGATCTGACTTGGATGCATTGGTCATACCTCAGAAGTGATGATTCGGCGTTTGGAGCTAGATCAACGCTGGTATGGTATTGATCCAGGAGATCTCTGAGTTCTTTAACATGGTTGGAAGCCAGAGTGAGATACTCTTGTCAGGCTGGGAAGGCTTTCGATAGCACCACTATAGCTTCGTAGATGGTCTGCATCTCCACGTAGCTCTGGGCTATGTTGAAAGGTTTAGCAGCCCAGTCTATGAGAGTTTGCTTTGCTTCAACCACTTCAACTGAGGCACCATCTGTCTTTGGAAAATCTTCCAGGTTCAAGAGCTGCTGTAGGCTTTTCTTGGCTGCAGATCCAAGACTATCAGCTCCTCCTTCATCATTTTCTTCTCCCTCTTCACCATCATCTGGCACCTTAAAGATAATGTCTTCATCTCCAGTCTGATGGGAACTGATGGGGGCAACATGTGTGATGGGAGCCGTCTGCACACAAGATTGACAGATCACAATTAAAGACCTACAAACAAATACCAGGCTAAATGGCAAGATACAGGATCAGAGATTACCTGGCTTGGAGTCTTGAAGATTGGCTCAGCATCAGCCACAAAGGGCTTAGACTTCACTCCAGCATCCATCGGACTGCTGGCTTTGCCTTCCATTTCAGCCACCTCTTCTTCAGTAAATGGAGCACTGGCTGCTCTCACCATCTCAATTATGAGGTCAAAGGCAGCAGAGGAAGGTTTGTTTGTGGATGTATGGCCTCCAAATCCTGACCCCATCATTTCCATTTCTAGGATGGCGAATTGAGGCTGCACAAAGAGCAAACAGGTTAGTTTTAGAAAATCAAAACTAGGAGAAAAGTCATACAGTTTACACTTACTGGATGGCTGAAGGTAGCAGGAGTGATGTGGACCAGCATCTCGGCACTTCTTTCCCCAACCTTACTCACCACGTCATGATAAATATGCACTGAAGTTTGGAGGTGAGCAGTAGGATCTGAGAGTTCCTTTTTTGGCTGATCAGCAGCCTTTTCTTCTTTATGCCCAACTAAGGCAGTCTCAACTTGTACCTGCATAACCACGATGCATAATAAACCAGAAAATGGTTTCGCTGAAATAAAGTGCTGATGTTAGCATGATTGAGAAATGTCACCTCAGATAAGGGGACATTTTGTGTCCTTGATCCTGCAGCTGCTGATGAAGGAGGAGTTGGAGGCTGAGTCTATGCAACCTGTGAAACAAACAACCCTGTCAGATCAAATGAAGGACCAAATATTGGTCTACATTGCTGACTAGATAAATAAGATGGTACCTGAGGAGTTATCGGACTCTTTCGAGTAGGGACAGTTAGCTCAGCATCTTTCTCTTTTGATACAGCCTTTTTCAGCTGTCATATCAAAAAAGCAAGAAGAAAAGTTAAGATCAAGTCAGACGCTGAACTGCATACCAAATTAGTACTCTTACTCACCACAGGAGAAGGAAGGGGTGCTACTGAGGTCTGCTTGAGCTTGGAGGAGTAAGTTCGGATAGGCTTGGGCTACAAGCAAAGTAAACGAAATGTGATTACTTCTGCAGAACCTATACAGAACTAGAACTGAAAGGCCAAGAAATGGCCTTACCTGAGTAGTGACTGGAACAGTTGTAGATGAATCCATGTTAAGAGCAGGAGTGTCCAGAATCTCCTCCCCCATGCTCTCTCTCTCCTTCATCTCCAGATCAATGAACTGTGAGATATTTTGCAGTCAGCAAGAAATTCAAATCGAAAAGATTAAAAAAGATAGAGACAAAAGAAAATACTCACTGTCTGAAGAACTTCGGACAAGCCTGACCCTGGTTTTGAAGCCAGCTTATGGATATGAGGATCTGAGAGAAGAGAGACCCTTGCCGCAGAAACTGAAGAAGGGGACATTTTAGGCTTTTGGGGACTGGCCACGTTCTTGGAGGCCACATCCTGAACCTTATTTGTTCTCTGTTCTTTCACTGCAGGGGTTTTCTGCCTATGAGCAGTCAATTTAACTGCAGAAAACCAATACAACCAATCAGTTAGATAAATCCTAGAAATGACAAACAATGTCAGAACAGAATGATAACACTCACCTCTTTTGGAATGGAAGGCTTGTGCTACCTCTGATGGAGTTGAGTGAGTTGCTGGAGTAGGCCGAGTCCCTTGGCTAACTCTAACCTCAGCAAGAGTAACCTTATCCTCAGAAACCTCAACCTCTGTAGGTCTCACTGACCTCTTTCTCTTCTTGATGATCAGGGGGATTCTTCTTCCTCGTCATTTCCTCCTTCTGCAAGGAGAAAATAGCTATTATTCATAATCCTGCACTTCGGACATAAAATGTCTAGGCAGAATTATAGAGTCAGTTATCTTACCACCCCAATGAGTCATGACTACTTGAGGGGCCACTTCTGGCCGTGGAGTTGTTGCCTTTTCTGCAAGAAAGAAAGACAATCATTAGCCAACAAATTATATATAATTACAGGGAAGTTAATAGAAAGGGTAGTGATACTCACCAACTCTGGAGTGTTGATTGTTGGACTCTATGCTCGCAATGATGGAGTCCAAGTCACTTGCAGGTTCCCATGTGGCAAAGTCACAGCCCTTGAAGAGATCCCCATAAGCATTGAGAATCGGCTGTATGAAGTTCTGAGCAGAGACACCATTCCACTAGATGAAGAAGTTGTCCGAGCATTGACAACTTGGGGCATATCCCATTATTTCCATCTCTGGCACCAGCCTCATCATCTTTCCAGAAGTCTTGGCTATATCCATCGGGTTTATCTTGGGAGGTCTGAAAGAGTTTTCCAGGTTCAGGCCAGTGTACAGGTATTCTGGTATGGCCTGCTGGCATCCCAACTGCCTACCACAGAAATGTGGATTGTAGGCCTTCACTCCATAAACATATTAGTGGCTCTTACTACCACCATATGGTAAGTCCCTGGGAAGCAAGCAGGCAAAGGCCTTGGCGGCAAACTCCTCTTTCACCCTGCCAGAATGGGGAAGAGTCTCATATATCCGCATGTCCATGAACCAGGGATACCTTCTCTTGACACTGGCCAGCCATTGATCCTCTGTCCTTTGAGTATTATGTCTGAAAACGGCCAGACAATTGGCGGTGGTGGGTTCAAAGAGGGCACTCTCTATGAGAGTCTGGGCAGGCACTATATCATCTCTGAATTTCACCCCAGGCACTCTCAACTCTGGGAAATACCACTGCAACCACATCTGGACCATCCAAATTGGTCTATTGATGCTCATATTGACAGGGTCGACTGTCACATCATGAAGGCATTTGTAGATAAAGGCCAACACCCACTGGCCAATTGCTATATCAGAGTAGTTATGCAGAGCTTCTGCTAGGTGTAACCACTCAACTCGGACACAATTGGAGACACTGGGGAAGATGAATCTGTTTATCCAATACAGCAAGAACATCATGTGTTCTTGCTCAACGTCCTTACTGTATTTGGTCCTGAAATGCTCTATAAATTTGGAAAAGGCCGAATGGTCGGTTATCTCTTTAGTGGTTGTAGCACACTCCTTCTTCAGCTTCTCCCCTTTGCTAGGGTGCCGCTGGTAATCCCCAATGCAGTCTGGCACTCTTCCGTGAGGCCTGAAGCCAAAAATGGCTACCATATCCAACAAAGTCGGCGTCATTGGTCCAACCCCAAAGTCAAATGTGTTGGAGGCGTTGTTCCAGAACATCAGAGCTGAGGCCAGCAGGGAGGATTCCGTCTTCAGATCCTTCAGACTAAACATAATGGCATCAAATATGCCATTGGCCTTCCAGTATGAACCATAGTGAGGTTCCATATCTACCACCCAATCACGCCAGGCGTTGCTATTCCTAATTGGTTCACTATGTGGGAACAACCTCTTGATATTGGTATCCCAATTATCCCAACAGGGGGTATATGGACCCTTGAAAAGAATGTTGGCCCTAAATCTAGTGGTTTCGACAAGGGCAAAGGCGGATGGTCTGGTGGTAACATACCTAGGTCCGAGTACCATACTTCTGTCTAAAAGGGTTATGAGGTTCCAGCAGATTACCTCTCCCTGCCTACCATTCGCCAGCTTCTTCAAATGATTCCGGTTCTGTGTTCGCTCAAGGAGAGCTCCATCACCAGACAAAAATGGGGCTGTTTGCATCGCTTTCTCTTCTGCAACTTCTTTCCTTGTCATCACTTTCTTGGGGGCCATCGTTGTCCGAAAGCAATGGGATTAAGACAAGAGTGTCTGAGTTCTCTTTTGGAAGTTGAAAGAAAGATCAAGGTTCGCAAGAGTGAAAGTCTGGAAAATATTTGGGCTCTATCAAGTCTAAGTTTTCAAAACGAAATTGTTCCTAAGTACAGAACAGTGAGGAAGGAGAAGGGTCCTTGAGCGTTTTTGAAATAATTTAATATTCAGAAGAATGGCGCATACATTTAATAGATGGAAATTTATCACACAAGTAACTGCCAACACGTGGCTAGTTATCAGTTGTCGCTTCTCAGGACGTGACGGTTTCGTTTTAAAACAGTTTTTGACAAACTGATTAAAACTAGGGGCAAATATTCGTACCAAAAATAGCACAGGCCTTGATCTGCAGTTTTGAAGGACTGAATTAAGTGGGATGAAAAGCCCAAAGTGTTAAAAGGCTCATCCTACATTCGCACAAGTGTTCGATGCTTTTTGTCTCTTTCCGGATACAAATGCCATGTCTCATTTCGGACAGAAATTGTTCAAAAGCGAGTATTTTGTGGAAATCTTTCGCAAGATTTTGTTTTCAGAGATTGGTTAAACCTCACCACGATTTGGTTTAATCGCTGAAAAATTCGAGCATGACCCACCAAATGAGAGGAAGTATGGTCTACAGCAAGTGGAGGAGCGTAGTAAGTAGAGGCGTTTCACACCACCATTAATGTGATTGCCACCGCATTTAATGCGGTATGGCCACTATTCCCATCAGAGGAGGTTTTTAAACCATCAACACAGCATGCTGGGAGACCATCCTCAGGATTTTCTGGTTCTAATCAACTTGCAAGATCATCTCACTACACATCAGAAAATCTTTACTTTGAAGATTTCTTGATTATTTCCAAGTCACATTAGCAGAGGCAGGTTTTACACAAGTGGCAATCAGGCTACGTTCGTCTACATTTCCAAAAAGCTCTCCAGGCATCACCAGCTGAAGGACTAGTCTATCTATATATACTAATCCCCAGTGGCAGCGCGAGACACACACAACTTCAGCCAAAAAGCCAGACTCAACGTCTCAAAACCCAAGACTCAATGTCTTAGATTCAACCTCTTGCAAAGTGTCTCTCTGCAGACAAAGCCAAGTCTTGAATCAACTACCTTCGCTTTCTTTGAGTTCCCAGTTGACAACTCCTTGTTGGAACTCTATTCTTTTCCCAAACACATAGCTCTGTCTAATTCCCAGTTGACAACTCCTGATTGGAATAATACTGCCATTGTTTGTAACCTATATGCTCTGCCAGCAACGCTTGGTATGATTTGATAGTTGGTTTCGATTTCCAGCTCACTTAGTTTGAAGCAAGTTTCCCTACCTGCGATACGGGCTAGTTTCTGGTCGCAAGTACTACTAGATTGTTGGCATCGGACAACACGACATTGTCGCTGACAGATCATTGTCTTCTGTCCGATACTGCGGACCTTCTGTCCGATCGTACCATTTTTAGCTTTCCTTGTTTGTTGATTTATTGTATTCAAATCAGTTTCAGTATAATCAGACTTGTATTCAAACATTAATGAAAGTATCATGTCTATCAGACTGATTTTAGTACAAAAGATCTACCATTGAATGTTCAGTCCGATCAACCGACTAGGACACTGTCTTTCCTGCAATTTGCCTGATCTTACTTGAGATATTAAAAGTCCTCTTCGTTGAGGCAGAACAAGAACCTATCTAAAGCCAGATTCCCCTCTTTGGAGCACAATGGCCTTGGCTAGAAGAAAGAATAAATGAGTGCAGTCACATCCATCAATCCTTCCTCTTTCTACTAGAAGAGTATCACTAGTAGTGGCACGCCTTTCGCATCCCCTCGAGGAATAATCTCCGAATCCACATCGAGTTCCTTGAGGCACAAGCAAATCAAATACAAAGCCGCTAAGTTGCCAAAGTACAGCCTGCTCAGCGGCTAGGGGCATCACAAGGTGTTCAGAAGCATTTCCAGACGAACAACTTTGTCTATTTATTTTATAACATAAAGGGCCTCCAAACCAAACTCCTTGAACCCAGTTGCATAATAGAAAGAGATGCTCTTCAGATTCAGGATACTCTCCGCACAAAGGGCAAAGAGGCGAGGGACCAAGATGTCTCCTATACAGAGCCTGACGAGTCGATAAGCAACCCTTGCAAATTCTCCACAAAATTTTTTTTAGTTTTGGCACTAGTTTCGAATTCCATATTGATTTCCACAGAATCTTATCAACTGCCCAAGAACCAGAAGGACTACTAGTTTGAGAACTAAGAGAAGCACAGATGAGAAAATTATACCCAGATTTTACAGTAAATCTTCCATCATGATTGAAAGGCCACACCATTCTGTCAGCTTCAATCCCATCACCTAAAGGCATAGCTTTAATCAAACAAGCATCCCTGACATTAATTTGTCTATCAATTGCATTCACATTCCAAACACAAAGTTGAAGGGTTTATAATTGCTTCAACCTTTTCCTCCTCATTTACCTCCACACTGGCTTAGGCATTAAAAGGTGATCGGGAGCAAGGAATCCATTTGTCACCCACAATTTAATCCGACTCCCATCCAAAACTTGCCACCGTGCGCGCCGAGGATGACGTCCTCGCTCGCAAGTAGGCTAGACCAAGCCCATGAAGATCTAGCCCCTTTTTTCGCTTCCAAAAAGTCATTGTTCGGAAAGTATCGATTCTTAATTAATTTAGCCCAAAAAGCATCTGGCTCCGTCATCAATCTCCAGCATTGCTTGGCTAATAAAGCAGTATTGAAATCTCTTAGGCTCCTAAAACCCATCCCTCCTTCCTTCTTTGGCAGCCCCAAATCCTTCCAACTAATCCAATGGATCTTATTTGCTTCGTGATTATGTCCCCACCAAAAGTTGGCAAGGATGCTATTAATCTCCTTACAGAAGCCGTTGGGAAATGAAAACACAAACATGGGATAAGATGGAACCGCTTGAGCCACAGACTTTATCAGCACTTCTCGTCCCGCTTGTGTGAGTAAGCTTTGCTTCCATCCCTGCACCTTATTCAAAATTTTCTCCTTCACAAAAGCCAAAGCCTCCTTTTTTGATCTCCCCCATATTGTTGGAAGGCCAAGTGTGGGAGCAAAATTTACTCCATAAGCAATAACCCACTACCCATGCATCCTAAACTTGGGGGAGTGGAGAAAATCAAGCAACATGACATCCATTATCCCGAGTCATGGAGAAAAATGAGGAATGTGGGAGTTGGAGCCCAAGACTCCACTGCCTATAAAAGGCCAATTAACACAACATCCCAATAAAGGGGAAAAAATGAGGTACAATACTATTCTAAACTCTCCTGCGATTATACTTCTACTGACTTGAGCGTCAGAGTGTTTTCTTGCAGGTACCCCCTCCTCTCTAACTTGTGGCAATCGAAATGGTGTCCGGCTTCTCAACATGGAAATCAAATTACTTGTTGGAGGACCCGAAATTTTCCGCTCCAACAGTTGGCGCCGTCTGTGGGAACCGTACAAAAAGTCATGATGAGAAGCCATGGATACAATCTTGCCTTTGAAGCTATGATGGGGGCATGAATTAAATCCCCCAACAGAGAAGAATTTGACGCCAGGAGAACAGGGAAACTCAAAGGGAGAGAAATAGCAGCAGACTAAACTACATCTCTTGAAAAGGAGGAGCCAGAATGCCAAATTTATACTTGGATGTGGACTATAAAGATAAGAACCATCTCATTCGTTTTGATCAGTTTAGAATTAAATGGACTTCTTAGTTCCTCTTTAACAAAAAGAGAAAAACGTTGAGCCACTAATTTACATGGTGCATAGAATCTGTTTCATTGAAATCTGGATGCCCATCTGTCCTACAAATGCATATTGCATTAGACGTTCAAGCATAATCAAATTTATGTGGGTTGTTTAAATACAATTGAGTTCTTTCTCATAGTTACCTCTTGTTCAGTTTCTCCGATAAAGTCCAATTCAAGTGGGATAGCCCAAACATTTAGCAACACTCTTTTTGGCAACGTAGATTTCAGTTGGGATTTATTTTTGCCTTTTTTATTTCCTGTTTTCTAGCTTTTGAGTTAAATTGTGCCATTCTGGTGTAGTTCCAGCAGATGCTAATGACTTTGGGACTTCTAGTTGAATTTAATAGAATATATATGTGCCTATTGTCTTGCCTAAGACTTCCTAAGATATTTGGTTGCCTACTCGATCAAGTATTAGCTTTTGACTCTAATTTACTATATTATGTCTTCTAAACCCTGCGCATATATATATATATTGCAATTGAACATATCCCACCAATTCTGATGCAGCATTGCTTGATAATCTTATTGAGTGTCTGCGAAACTAGTTCTTATTGATGCAGACCCAAAAGGAAGGAAAATCATTTCAAACCTAAATGGTTGAACGAAGCAGCCACTACTATAACCGATGCAAGCCACGTCACTCAACTTCTCTCAAAGCAAGATAAGAAATCATCTAAACCCATTCACTTTGACTTTCACACAATTAGGAACGATTTTACATATTTCTAATGGTCATTAACATACATGTTATATTATTCACTTATGTGCATACCAATTAGATGCGTACGTCAGGGTGCAGTTTAACATGATTCGGAACCTTTACATTCATTGAAAGATGCTCAAACAGTATGCATCTAGTCAATTAACTTGGTTTTTGCCTCAATAAAATTATAGTTAAATTGAATGCTACTAATTGCCACAGTAAGAAGTAAAAAAATTTTTACATATGCCTAGTGCAAGTAATTTGGGTGGTCTCAAGTCGAGATATGCTTTACTCTGATTGTGTTTCTTTTTAAAAGACTTCTATATGATATTAGCTATGTGAACAACTACTTCTGTCAAATATTTGCCAATGCAATGATTTAACTCTCTCCGCTACTACTTAAGTCTATCATGGAAGTTATGTCCTAATAATTTTTAGTTTATCTTTTCAATATAGTTAGCTTCTACACGTATGGACTAGCTCAACTATTATATTTCTTGAAATTCTTAATTAATGTAATGTTTTTCTATACTAATGCATTGATAATTGTAAATTCATGAAGTGCTTATGCACCCAATTTGAGTCCTGCAAGAATTAATTGTTCATCTCATGGAAGACATTTTAAATGTCTCATTTTTATATTCATTTGGTTAATCCCAAGTTCATTTTCCAATTTGCATGAAGACTGATTACAAATCTAAGAAAATTATATTCTATGCCTCTTTAGTCACCACGATTTATGATTTTGATAATTGACAAAAATATGTTTACATGATTTGAAACTCAACGTGACATAGGCAGGTGTAATGGGAACGCCACACAAGGATTCCAAATTGGGAGCATATCCAAATTTTATTTCAAAGACCAACAAATCTCAAATAACAGAGTTGATGATAAATTGAAGAAAGGAGAGGTGTGTACCAAAGCCAACACACTCCATGAAGTGGTGCTTGGCCGACGACTTAGTCATTATCAAAGCACAACAAATATGGTATACTTCAAAACTCCACCAACTATCTTGGTTCATATCAATTGTTTAACAATATCATTGGATCCATGTTGATCCCAACATCACCCTGAGGTTACCAATTCTCTGGGGCGATCAATTGGGTCCATGCCGATCCTTACATCACCCCGGGGGTTACCAATCCCCTGGGGCAATCAATTGATCCATGCCGATCCCAACATCACCCCGAGGTTACCAATTCTCTAGGGGCGATCAATTGGGTCCATGCCGATCCTTACATCACCCCGGGGTTACCAATCCCCGGAGGGTAATCAATTGGATCCATGCCGATCCCAACATCACCCTGAGGTTACCAATCCTTTGGGGCGATCAATTAGGTCCATGCCGATCCCAACATCACCCTGAGGTTACCAATCCTCTGGGGCGATCAATTGGGTCCATGCCGATCCTTACATCACCTCAGGGGTTACCAATCCCCTGGGGGCAATCAATTGGATCCATGCCGATCCCAACATCACCCCGAGGTTACCAATCCTCTGGGGACGATCAATTGGGTCCATGTCGATCCCTATATCACCCCGGGGGTTACCAATCCCCTGGGGGCAATCAATTGGATGCTCTGCTGATCCCAACTAAAGTTCACCAAATTTGACAATACATTATCACAACTCAAGGACTTGTGGATCAAGGATTTCTCAAGGCGATGCTTTACTCATGAATATTTGCTTAGTCGTGGTGAAAAGGTAACAAACTTGGTTTGCTTCTAAATTCCAAAACTTACATTTCCTCATGTTCATTAGTTAACAAATGTATTTATTATATTACGTGACACTTCCTGAAATCTCACAAGGAACAAATTCCCACAATGAATATTTTCTCTCTCCACACCCGAGAACGAAGCGTATATGGAGAGAGAAAAGGGGGCATGTGTGGGAGCAAAATTTACTCCATAAGCAATAACCCACTACCATGCATCCTAAACTTGGGGGAGTGGAGAAAATCAAGCAACATGACATCCATTATCCCGAGTCATGGAGAAAAATGAGGAATGTGGGAGTTGGAGCCCAAGACTCCACTGCCTATAAAAGGCCAATTAACACAACATCCCAATAAAGGGGAAAAAATGAGGTACAATACTATTCTAAACTATCCTGCGATTATACTCCTACTGACTTGAGCGTCGAAGTGTTTTCTTGCAGGTACCCCCTCCTCTCTAACTTGTGGCAATCGAAATGGTGTCTGACTTCTCAACATGGAAATCAAATTACTTGTTGGAGGACCCGAAATTTTCCGCTCCAACACCAAGATATTTTCCTGGGTCATCCGTGATATTTACATTAAGAGCAGCTTTCATCTCCTCTTTCACTTCAGCCAAAGTGTTAGGACTGAAAACAGGTTAGATTTTTCCAAATTGACAAGTTGACCCGAGGTCTTGCAGTAAGAATTGAGAATTTGCCTCACCACTCTGCAATTTTGACTCGTAGCTTTGAGAAATAGGAGGGAGTCATCTGCAAAAAAATAGGTGAGTTAAAGTTGGGCCCTCCTACCAAAATTTAAACCTTGAAGGAAGCCTCTCGCTGCTGCGTGGTTAAGCATAGAAGACAGAACATCACTGACAATTATGAATAAATAGGGAGATATAAGGTCCCCTTGGCGAATTCCCCTCGTTGGCTTGAAAACACCCCCTATCTTTCCATTGATTATCACAGAGAACTCCACTGAAGAAACACAGCTCATCACCTTTTGCACCCAAATTTCAGCAAAACCCATTTTCAATAGCACTGCTTGGAGGAAATCCCACTCAATTCTATCGTAAGCTTTATTCATATCCAACTTCAGCCCCATTTCAAAAATGCTAGTAGCTCTTCTAATCTTCAGAGAGTGGAAGGCTTCATTTGCAATAAATATATTATCTTGAATTTGCCTTCCAGGAATAAACGCACATTGTTGGGGAGAAATGATCGCATTTAAGTGGGGTTGAAGGCGATTAGCGAGAATCTTTGAGATTACCTTGTAAGAATAGTTGCATAGTGCAATAGGGCGGAATTGAGTGACCAACTCCGGGTTTGGAACCTTTGGGACAAGAGCAATCTCAGTTTTATTCAAAGAAGAAATGTTTTCATTCTCAGAGAAGAATCTTTTAACCAGCCCACACATATCCTCACCAATAATGCTCCAGTACTTTTGGTAAAAGATACCAGAGAAACCATCAAGCCCTGGGGATTTTAGGGCCCCCATTTGAAAAACAGCATGTCTAATCTCCTCATCAATTATTGGGGCCATCAAGCTTGTGTTAATATCCTCAGGGATTATCGGAGAGACAAAAGATAAGATATCACCCCAGTCTCTCTGGCCTTCAGAAGTAAACAAATTCTGGAAGTAAGACTCAATGGTATTACGAACTCGAGTATCGTTACACTCCCAGTCACCATTTTGGTTTTTTATCCGGGCAACCCAATTTCTCCTCCTTTTCTGAACGGTACTATTGTGGAAAAAGGCAGTATAATTTGATGTTTTTGTTGGTTAAATTTTATATTTAAATAGTTTTATTTTGTTTGCATCACATTTACTTGTACCTTACGTTAAGCTTTTATTTATGTAGAGATGCATTTGAGGGGTAAGGCTCATTACGTCGCCCTTGACTATGTGTATTTTTTAATATTTATTAATGAAATTTAATCGTAACATCGAGTTTAGTATGTAAGTTTTGTTCAACCGACTTTCAAACCTTGGATTCACCACGGCTAAACTTATAATGAGTTTGATTCACAAGTGTTCAGGGTAGTAACTTACCTCTCTGCATAAAATTACATTACATACTTTCTTTTTCTTCGGATAAAATGAATATAAAGGCTCTCTAAGATGAGGCACTTGCATGCAATGCTACCAAAGAAGCATAAATGCCATCTTTGATACTAATCAAAGTTTCATGCTTTCCTTTCTCTGCAATGACTCCATTTTTCACCACTACGATTACATCTGCACCCTTTATCGTGGATAACCGATGGGCAACCACGACTGTGGTTCGATCCACCATGATTCGGTCCAATGCATCTTGAACCACTCGTTCCGATTCAGCATCAAGAGCACTTGTGGCTTCATCTAGTAGTAGTATCTTCGGTGCCTTCATTATAGCTCGTGCAATTGCCACCCTTTGCTTCTGTCCACCAGACAATTGAATCCCCCGCTCTCCTACTATTGTATCATAACCCTGCATTGTTTCCCAAACTTAACGTGGTTAATCTTCAAAGTTCCAAATATAATTTTGTTAATTTTCATCAACTCATCAACTCATCCCAAACTTAACGTGATTATTATAGTATTTGTGGCCAAAAAGAAATTGACAAGCTTGTTAATTCTGTAGTACTTACCTGTTGTAAACTACTGATAAACTTGTGAGCATTTGCCAATTCTGCTGCAGCTATAATTTCAGCCTCTGTTGCATTCCCTTCCTTTCCATATGCAATGTTGGCTCTAATAGTGTCATTAAACAATACAGGCTCCTGGCTCACCAGTCCCATTTGCTGTCTCAACCACTTCAGTTGTAGCTTTTGGATTTCAATTCCATCTAATGTAATTTGACCAGAATCAGGGTCATAAAATCTCTGCAACAATGAGACGACTGTCGATTTCCCACTTCCACTTTCTCCAACCAAAGCAACTGTCTGATAACATATTTCACATTGTAAGTCCAAGAAACTTGAATTAGACTACTCAGGTCCAAAATTTTATGCATTGATTGAAATGACTAAAAGGACAAAACATGTCTAGTTACCTTGCCGTGATGAATGGTCAAGCAAAGATCCTGGAAGATTGGCACGTCAGGTCTAGTTGGATACTTGAAACTGACATGGAGAAGTTCAATTTCTCCCTTTACATTCTCTATAGTAGTTCCAGAGTCATCACTGGAATTTATTTTTGACTTCCGGTCAAGAATTGCAAATATGGAAGCAGCAGAGCTCTTTCCTTTACTTTGCTTAGGGGCAAGGGAACCTGACTGAGCAACTCCAACAGCGGTCATCGTGAGAGCACAGAAAACCTGCAAACCATGAAAGCAAAACGTAACATGGTCTGAATGGACTAATGAAGATTTAATTCTTAAGTAAAAAGTACTTATTTAGCGGAGTTCAGATCCTTCGCTTAGCTTGTGTTTTCTCTTCTATTTACTAACTTGAAGACTTGTAGCACAAGGCAGAAAAACTTACCCGGAAAACATCAGAAAATGTTGTCTTGCCCGCTGCAACAAGTTGGGCTCCGGCATAAAAACTGCAGGCATACACAGAGAAAAGAAAAAAGAATGATAGCCCAAAACATATCCCACTGATTAACCCTTGTCTTATTCCTGTCTTAATAGGGTCTTCACATTTCTTCTGGTACAACTCAATCACCTTCTCTTCAGCACAAAAGGAACCAATTGTTCGAATACTCCCCACTGCATCATTGGCTACTTGACTTGCGTCCTCGTACATTTTCTGCAACCATTTAAAATTTTCAGCATTGACAAAAGAGAATGGTCTTATATATATAATGTATGTCAGATTGGATGATGTTTTGACGACAAACTGTTGAAAAGTTCGGACTTTGGAGAAATACCTTTGCATCTGCACTGAATCCTTTCATGAACTTGAAATGAAAATAACCATTTACTCCTAATAGAGGCAGCATAAAAAGGATTATAAGAGCAAGTTGCCAATTTGCCACAAAAGCAATACACAATCCAGAAATTGCAGTTGCTGAATTCTCAACCAGCAAACCTAGAGCATCTCCAACCAGTCCACGCAGACAAGCTGCATCTGCAGAAAGCCTTGCACCAACTGCACCACTTGAGTGCTCGGGATCGTCAAACCAACTTACTTCCATGTAAACCACTTTCTCAAAGCACATTGACCGAACTCGTTTTATTAACTTACACCCCGCCACAGCAAAAAAGTATTGTCTTGCTGGCAGTGCTATGAAAGTTACCACTCCAAGAACAATAAAGATTAGTGCCCAAAACTTTGAATCCTTACGGAGTTGAGGAGGTGGCTCGTAGAAGGTCTTGATTACACTGGATATCAATATCCCAAAAATAGGTAAGACTGCCCCATTGACTGCTGCCGCTATAGTACCAAGTAATAATACTGGGATCTCTGGCTTGTTCAGGTAAGCCATGCGGCGAAGTGAGACTTCTGGAGGCACTTTTGATGATGCTGAAGCAGGAATATCAGATGCTGTTTCAAGAGAACCTACTGCAGTGGGCACACCGTATGAGATTGAGAAGGAATGACGGCTTCTATTTCTTCGAGACTCCACGCTGCTAAGCCTTTTGTGATCATTTACAGCAGTTTGTTCTGACACGCTGTTCATTTCTTGAAACAATATAAGCTGGCTATATGCTCCTTCAGGGTCCTTAATTAGCTCAGAATGTGGACCTGCTCACTTGAAAACGATCAGTATGTGAAATGTAACAGGGGGCAGTTTACTAAAGGTCAATGAAAGTGAAAATATTTAGGAAAATGTCAAAGCACAATGCAAAATGTGGGATTGGATTTTGCCTTGTGCTTTGACCTTTTCCTAAATATTTTCACTTTTATTGACCTTTATCTAATTTTCTATTGTAACAGTATGTTGAACTATAGACAATAAGATTTGGCCTTCAAATGGTAGAACAAGACAACATAAACAAATGCATCACCTTTTTCAACAATTGTTCCTCCATGTATAACAGCAATGGTGTCAGCATTCCTTACTGTGCTCAAGCGGTGGGCTACAATGACAGTAGTCCGCTTGATCATAATTCTGTCCAGTGCCTCCTGCACAATTCTCTCAGATTCTGCATCAAGAGCACTCGTGGCTTCATCCAAAAGTAGAATCCTTGGGTCTTTGAGAATTGCTCTGGCTATAGCAACTCTCTGCTTTTGGCCCCCAGATAGCTGAGTCCCATACTCACCAACCATTGTGTCTAGTCCCTAAATGCATAAGTCAGAAAACCACAAATAAGAAAAAAGGAAGTGAATGAGTTGATCGAAATCATCCGAGTTTAAACAAAATACCAGAACTTAGAGGAAAGTTTAAATGAGTTTAACCTGAGGCAGTTTGTCTATGAATTTAGCAGCATTGGCAAGCTCAGCAGCAGCCCTTATTTCTTCAGTGGTTGCACCATCCTTCCCATAGGCAATATTATCTTTAATGCTACAAGTAAATAAAACAGGTTCCTGGCTGACAAGGCCTATTTTCTGTCTGATCCATTTCAGCTGGAAATCTCTGAGATTAATGCCATCAATAAGAACTTCGCCAGCTTGGGGGTCATAAAATCTCTCAATCAAACTGATAACTGTTGATTTACCACTTCCACTCTCTCCAACCAAAGCAGCAGTTGCACCACTAGGTATTGAGAGAGAAAATCCATGGAATATTTGTTCATCCGGTCTTGCAGGATAACTAAAATAAACATCACTCAGTTCTATGTCACCACGGATATCAAGTAATTGTTTCCCATTAGTGTCATAAGCATCAATCTCTGGCTTTCTGTCAATTATCTCAAACATCTTATAAGCTGCAGCTTGTCCAGCAGCAAATGCACTCAAGCATGGAGATGCTTGCCCAAGAGACCTGAAAATTTATCATAGAAACATTGTTATATCTTGATCTTCTGAAGAATCACATATCAAATTTTGGACTGAAGGGGGGAGGTGAGGTAATCAGTACATCACGCAAAAATGCAAACATGTTAACTAGTACAATAGTGCTAGGATCAACAAATTTGTTCATTAAATTTTACTGATACGCAACTTACATGGAGCCAGTCAACACAGCGAAAACTATATTAATGACTTCCCCTCCTGTATATCCTCTTTCAAGTATCATCTTTCCGCCAAACCATATCGCCAGAGCATAACTACACATTACAATCAGCATAACCGAACCCATTCCGAACCCAGATGCCAAACCCTCTTGCACACCAGAGTTGTAAGCTTTAATTAAGGAGTTGTTGTAATCAGCTATAGCTTGCTTTTCTCCTGTAAACGATGCAACCTGAATTGGGAACACCAATCTGTTTTAGTTATACACTAAGAAAATAGAAATAATACGTTTTTGTTTTAAAGATCTTAAAGACAAGTAGGCCTACTGTTCTGATTGAACCAATTGTCTGATCTACCACAGTTGCTGCCACTGAATAAGCAGTTTGTCCACTGGATGCCAACTTTGATATAATGATGCCCATGACGGCACCAGAGAAGACAAGAAGGGGGATAGAAGATAGCATGACAAGGGTGAGAAGCCATCCCTTAATAAATGCTATAACAAAGCCTCCTACGAATGTTGCAATTAACTGGATAAAACTTCCTACCTGCAATAAGAAAATGAAAGAAATGAGAGGTTATTGGAGCAAATGGCAATAACTTAAAAGGCTTTTGTGCAGCATGTAAATACCTTCTCGCCCATGGCCTCTTGAATGAGCACAGTATCCCCTGACATCCTCCCAACAATTTCCCCAGTGTTAATTTCTTTATCAAAAAATCCAACATCTTGCCTCAATATTGTTTTCAAGTATAAACTTCTTATTCGAGCAGCCTGTCTCTCTCCAGTGACCATCCAACAGGACATCTCTGGCATATAGAAAACGCTAGTAATCTCAGTTGCCAAAAAGCCAAATTATTTGTTTGATGCACCAGCAGGCAGTTCAGTGTACTTACGTAGAAATGCAGCCGCAGCTGCTCCCACAGCCAAGTAGACAAACTTTAGAGCCACCTGAGAATGTTGAATTGGCCAAATTATTTCTGATCCTTGTTCATTATAATTTCAACTAAGTTAGAGGAACCAGAGAATCAAAATAGATGCTAAAAACAGAAGTGAGCTCAGTTGTCACAGTTCTGATAGAACTGGATAGAACAATATTACAGTCACGTAATATTTACCTTGGAAACTGCATCAACCACTTTATTATTCCCAGTTTGTCCAAAGGAATTAATCACATCTCCAAAGATTATGGTCATTAGAGGGAAAGAGGCCCCATTTCCAATAGCACTGATCGTACCAACAGACATTAGCAGGTAATCCAAGGAATCAGCAAAGGAGAAAAGCTTGTAATAT
Source organism: Prunus padus (assembly GCA_024362665.1). NCBI lineage: Eukaryota > Viridiplantae > Streptophyta > Magnoliopsida > Rosales > Rosaceae > Prunus > Prunus padus. The sequence goes on from JANFAM010000020.1 coordinate 9,220,259, forward strand.
GGTACTGTTTTGGTGCCATCCTCCTTGCTCTTGCTTGTATCTTGTGGGTTGTTTTGATAGTCCTCCACTGCTGAGTGGCCGTTCGACGCTGCCTTGCCCTTCTCCTTGATTACATCTCCATCAGCAGGATTTTCCTCAGCCATGTTTTTCGAAGCAATAGTAATTTAGTAAAGTTTTCTATATTTTACAACAAGCACCTCAGAGAAGTAAGTTGCAACTATATTTGGACAGTAAGCAACTCAAACTTGGATGATGAGATCAGAGCTGCAAGAGAACATTTATGGATTGAATTAGAAACCAGGCACTTTTTTTTTTTTTGGGGGCACAAAATTGACCACATAAACCAAGGAACGTATGCCAACTTAATCTAATTGAATATAGAGTTGATCAGTCAGCAAAAATATAAAAAACCCACTTATTCCTTCTTTTTTGTTTTTGTTTTTGTTTTTGTTTTTGTGCGTGTGTTTGTGTTTGTGTTTGTGCACGTGTCAGCACTAGAAAACCTGTTGCCGATTTAAGTGGTACAGAATATGTACATTTTGAGTACAGACAGGAAAATAAAACAGAGGAACAACAGAACAAGTAATAACTGCAGCAACTGTGAGAAGGGTTTGTTGCAATAAAATAAAATAAAATATCAAAACCAAACCAAAACTTAAGAAGCCTCACACAGGCACAGCAGGCAATGAGAAATCATAGGAAAGCCTCACACAGCTAATGCATGCTCTAAAGCTGAGAAAATTAAAGACAAGAGACATAACCACAAACAACTGAGAAACAACTTCAAAAAGTGTTGCAGGAAACATTAATATCACCAAAAGATCAATATACTAACTGAGGAGGAAACAAGTTTACCACATTCTAGGAAATGGGTTGATGAAGTTGTTGGATACATGGTTAGTCAGATATTAAAATTATCCAGAACAAGAAAAAAAGTTGATACTTTTTAAACCAAGTTGAATTGATAGACATACCATTCTAGTCCTCCCTCTGCTCCTCTTCTCGCCTTGCGGCTTTGACAATGAACAAGTAGAGTTTATTTTTCTTTTTTCTTTTTGTCTTTTTTCTTTTTTGGACTATGAAAATATGATTAGAATAGAATACATGGAAATGAAAATAAGGAATAAGACAAGCTGGTAGCAAAACAAAAACTATGGCATGGAATATGAAATGAGGTGTTTGTCTATTATTGAGGAGAACAATTTCAACCAATGCAATTTGGATAGTTGGGTCTTAATGTCTTAGCAAAAGATAAAGAAGGAATCTTTGAACTTCTAGGAAGGTTAGGAATGGATTTGATGCCCTAGATCTTTGCTTATTGGCCCAAGTTTTTCTTAAGGCTAAACTGTCATTTTGCCCTTGAACTATACCATAATTGTCAATTCCCTCCTTAAACAATTTTTTGGGTAAATTAAGGACTTAAACTATATGAAATTGGTCAATTTGAGACTCGCTGTTAATTTTTTGGATGATGTCCATCCAAATTTCAATCACGCCACCTGCAAATAGCCAGTTTTAAGTTAAAAAAAGGTAAGAAAAATTAGAAGAAAATTTATATAAAAGAAAAAAAGTCGAAAATGGGAGAAAAAGTTCCTTCGAATGGTTTGGCTATGAAATTTGATGTATTTATTTTGAATGGGAAAACAAATAACTTTCATCCCAGGTGGTAGCAGTCGCATTAACTAGTTCTTAATGATAATTGTTTGATTCGGTCCCGCCATGGATGAATTGAATCAAAATCTGACTGAAGACTGTTATACCTAATAGTTGCTAATCCCATTGGCCAGCTCACTGGATGACATTTCCTTATGCACATTTAATCATTTTCTGAGGGGATGAGGACTAATAATAAAATCTTGTTATTCATGCTACTAAATAGATAAATACCAAATCATGTTGTGGGAAAACAAATCCACTATAGAACGATGATTACAAGAAGTACTCAGACACTTATCCTAGACTCATTCTAGATAATGTTTTCGACACTCTTTATGTTGAACGTAATACTGGTCACGATTGCTTCAAGCTCGCCGGAGGAAAACCTCCACCACTGTTGTGGAAACCGTTTTATTCCTTCAATAATTCCCTAGGTCAAATTGATTTCCTTCCATTTGGGGATTATTTGATTTAGGGATTAATTTGATTAAATTGGGATTATTGCCATCAATTGGGGATTTCCTAATTAAATCCCTAATTTGATCAATCTTGCCAATTTGGGGGAAGAATAATTCCCTTCCATGTGGGGAATTATTCCTCCTGAAACCCTAGCTCCCGCGAGCTCTATATATTCGAGGCTACACTAAGGCCTGAGGTAAGTCTGAAACTCTGTCAAAATTCCCTCTCACCCTTGCCTTGCCACCACCTTTATCTCTCTCTCTCTCTCTCTCACACACAAGGCTCCAACCACCACCACACACGACTCCGGCCACCCGGAACTCTCCCCATGAGAGAAATAAACTCCGACCACTTTAGCTCTTGCTGTCTCTTTATGTAAGATCCAAGTGAACTAACTTAGGCATCAGAGGGCCTTTGGCCAACACCCCCCGGGTGTGATCTTTTTACTCCAATTGGTGTTGCAGGAAGAAAGATGATTGAGAAGGAAGAGGGAAGAATCCATCAACGAATATTCCGTGGGACGAAAATCACTCCCACAACGGTCTTGGTGCCCTCAACCGTATGAGTCACTAAACATGCAATATGAATGATGAAAGTATTCAATAAATCACTAAGTAAACATGGAACACTTGATGACTTATCTCAAAGATATGCACATCAGCTTTTGTTAGGAAATTTAGATGCTCAACCAAAATGTCTAAAAGCTGTATCTTGCAAAAGAGATGCACACAATGATTTATACAAAACCCATTCTCAACTTTGCAAGAGAAGTGAACACACCCATCTCAATATCTTGCCCTTTATTACATTTGATACTGTAGGAATCCTAATTGATTTCATCAGCTCTATGACTTTCACTCTAACCAATTGTTTATAGAAGGAAACAATATTAATCATGGAAACCAATTTGCTATTAAAAGAAACATTCTTTCCAAGTCAAATGTTAAAAAGGATATTTTTACTTAAACTAAAATAAGGTCCAACTACTAATATAAAAGCACTTGAGTGAATGTGCTGCGCCAAAACTCCCAGTGAAAGATATTCACACGCTAATTCCCGACCTATGCTAAAATCTAGGAAATGCCAATACAGTTTTCATACTAATAGAGAGCTTATGAGTACTGTATGGAGAATTTGAAGAAAGTGGGTTTCCCTCTTGACGGTCTTGCGTTTGACCCTGACTTGGTAGCATCTATAAGCAAGTTAAAAGGTTTTTGAGTATTTACATTTAAGCAAGTCATAAGATCTCATTTGCATTTTTCCTACCTACCTTTTTCCATCCTTTCCCATAGGTTATTAGAGGCCTTGTCATAGACAAAGAGAAAGGCAACTTAGTGAAGGCTGATCGATTTGGTTATGTAAAGATGGCAATGCATGGCACGAAGATGCTATCTAATCAAGCTGTAAGGTACACTATGAAGCTTTTATTTTTGGTTAGTCTCATAGTGCAAATGCAAAGCAGGCATTCAGTGTGCTGTTAAAACATTAGCAATAAGACTTCCTACGAAAGTTCCTATTATCAGATTTATTACTCTGGTAATTTACCTCTCTGAATAAAATTACATTACATACTTTCTTTTTCTTTGGATAAAAAGAATATAAAAGCTATCTAAGATGAGGCACTTGCATGCAATGCTACCAAAGAAGCATAAATGCCATCCTTGATACCGATCAAAGTTTCATGCTTTCCTTTCTCAGCAATGACTCCATTTTTCACCACTGCAATTACATCTGCCCCCTTAATTGTGGATAACCGATGGGCAACCACGATTGTGGTTCGATCCACCATGATTCGGTCCAATGCATCTTGAACCACTCGTTCTGATTCAGCATCAAGAGCACTTGTGGCTTCATCTAGTAGTAGTATCTTTGGTGCCTTCATTATAGCTCGTGCAATTGCCACCCTTTGCTTCTGTCCACCAGACAATTGAATCCCCCGCTCTCCTACTATTGTATCATAACCCTGCATTGTTTTTCCAAACTTAACATGGTTAATCTTCAACGTTCCAAATAAAATTTTGTGGATTTTTCATCAACTAGTCCTTCTCATTTATGCAGCACCATGGCAATAGATTATATTATAGTTTTTGTGGCCAAAAGAAATTGACAAGCTTGTTAATTTTGTAGTGCCTACCTGTTGTAAACTACTGATGAACTTGTGAGCATTTGCCAATTCTGCAGCAGCTATAATTTCAGCCTCTGTTGCATTCCCTTCCTTTCCATATGCAATGTTGGCTCTAATAGTGTCATTAAACAATACAGGCTCCTGGCTCACCAGTCCCATTTGCTGTCTCAACCACTTGAGCTGTAGCTTTTGTATTTCATATCCATCTAATGTAATGTGACCTGAATCAGGGTCATAAAATCTCTGCAACAGTGAGACGACTGTCGATTTCCCACTTCCACTTTCTCCAACCAAAGCAACTGTCTGAATAACATAATTCAAATTTGTAAGTCCCAGAAACTTGAATTAGACTACGAGGTCCAAATCGTATGCATTGTTTGAAATGAGTAAAAGAACAAAACTGTTACAAAGTTACCTTGCCATGATGAATGGTCAAGCAAAGATCCTGGAAGATTGGTACATCAGGTCTAGTTGGATACTTGAAACTGACATGGCGAAGTTCAATTTCTCCCTTCACATTTTCTATAGTTGTTCCAGATTCATCACTAGAGTCTATTTTTGATTTCCGGTCAAGAATGGCAAATATGGAAGCAGCAGAGCTCTTTACTTTACCAAGATTAGGGGCTAGGGAACCTGACTGAGACACTCCAACAGCTGTCATTGCGAGAGCAAAGAAAACCTGCAAACCAGGGAAATGTTAACAATGGACTGAATGGACTAATGAAGATTTAATTCTCAAGTAACACTTATTTAGCAGAGTTCGGATCCTCTGCTAATGTTTTCTCATCTATTTACTTACTTGAAGACATGTAGCGCAAGGCAGAAAAACTTACCCGGAAAACATCAGAGAATGTTGTCTTGCCTGCTGCAACAAGTCGGGCTCCAGCATAAAAACTGCAGGCATACACAGAAAAAAGAAAAAAGAATGATAGCCCAAAACCTATCCCGCTGATTAACCCTCGTCTTATCCCTGTCTTAATAGGGCCTTCACATTTCTTCTGGTACAATTCAATCACCTTCTCTTCAGCACAAAAGGAAGCAATTGTTCGAATACTCCCCACTGCATCATTGGCTACTTGACTTGCGTCCTCGTACATTTTCTGCAACAATTTAAAATTTTCAGCATTGACAAAACGGATTGGTCTTATATATATTATGTATGTCGTAACCAGTTAATACCTTTGCATCTGCACTGAATCCTTTCAAGAACTTGACTTGAACATAACCAGTTAATCCTAATAGAGGCAGCAAAACCAGGATTATAAGAGCAAGTTGCCAATTTGCCACAAAAGCAATACACAAACCAGCAATTGCAGTTGCTGAATTCTCAACCAGCAAACCTAGAGCATCTCCAACCAGACCACGCAGAGAAGCTGCATCTGCAGAAAGCCTTGCACCAATTGCACCACTTGAGTGCTCTGGATCGTCAAACCAACTTACTTCCATGTAAACCACCTTCGCATAGCACATTGATCGAACTCGTTTTATTAACTTACAGCCTGCCACAGCAAAAAAGTATTGTCTTGCTGGCATTGCTATGAAAGTTACCACTCCAAGAACAATGAAGATTAATGCCCAAAACTTCGAATCCTTACGGAGTTGAGGAGGTGGCTCGTAGAAGGTCTTGATTACACTGGATATCAATATCGCAAAAATAGGTAAGATTGCCCCATTTACTGCTGCAGCTATAGTACCTAGTAATAATACTGGGATCTCTGGCTTGTTCAGGTAAGCCAGGCGGCGAAGTGAGACTTCTGGAGGCACTCTTGTTGATGCTGAAGCAGGAATATCACGTCCTGCAGATGCTGTTTCAAGAGAATCGACTGCAGTGGGCACACCGTATGAGATTGAGAAGGAATGACGGTTACTATTTCCTCTTCCAGATGATCCCCGGCTTATGGATCGTAAGTTTGAAAATCTCTTACTTGAATGTCTTCGAGAATCCACACTGCTAAGCCTTTCATGATTGTTTACAGCAGTCTGTTCTGACACGCTGCTCATTTCTTGCAACCTTATAAGCTGGCTATATGCTCCTTCAGGGTCCTTAATTAGCTCAGAATGTGGACCTGCTCAGTTGAAAACAATCAGTATGTGCAATAACCATGGACTATGAATAAGATGAATTGCAACATTATGTTGAACTATAGACAATATGATTTGGCCTTCAAATGGCAGAACAGGACAACATAAACAAATGCATTACCTTTTTCAACAATTGTTCCTCGATGTATAACAGCAATGGTGTCTGCATTCCTTACTGTGCTCAAGCGGTGGGCTACAACGACAGTAGTCCGGTTGATCATAATTCTGTCCAGTGCCTCCTGCACAATTCTCTCAGATTCTGCATCAAGAGCACTTGTGGCTTCATCTAAAAGTAGAATCCTTGGGTCTTTGAGAATTGCTCTAGCTATTGCAACTCTCTGCTTCTGGCCCCCAGATAGCTGAGTTCCATGCTCACCAACCATTGTGTCTAGTCCCTAAATGCATAAATCACAAAACCACAAATAAGAAAAGAGGAATTGAATGAGTTGATCGAAATAATCCGAGTTTTTGGAAAATTCATGTGATCTCTCTATATTTCCATCTTTGAATGTAACAAAATGATAAGATCACTGGATGTCTCAAGAAGCTTCCATGGTCGTGGAAATTAAGAATTCACACAAAAATTTCAGAGAACAAAATACCAGAACTTAGACGAAAGTTTAAATGAATTTAACCTGAGGCAGTTTGTCTATGAATTTAGCAGCATTGGCAAGCTCAGCAGCAGCCCTTATTTCTTCAGTGGTTGCACCATCCTTCCCATAGGCAATATTATCTTTAATGCTACAAGTAAATAAAACGGGTTCCTGGCTGACAAGGCCTATTTTCTGTCTGATCCATTTCAGTTGGAACTCTTTGAGATTAATACCATCAATAAGAACTTCGCCAGCTAGGGGGTCATAAAATCTCTCAATCAAACTGATTACAGTTGATTTACCACTTCCACTCTCTCCAACCAAAGCAGCAGTTGCACCACTAGGTATTGAGAGAGAAAATCCATGGAATATTTGTTCATCCGGTCTTGCAGGATAACTAAAATAAACATCCCTTAGTTCTATGTCTCCACGGATATCATGTAATTGTTGCCCATTAGTGCCAGAAGCATCAATCTCTGGCTTTCTGTCAATTGTCTCAAACATCTTATAAGCTGCGGCTTGTCCAGCAGCGAATGCACTCAAGCATGGAGATGCCTGCCCAAGAGACCTGAAAATTTATCATAGAAACATTGTTATATCTTGATCTTCTGAAGAATCACATATCAAATTTTGGGCTGAAGGGGGAGGGAGAGTTGTCAGTAGATCACGCAAAAATGCAAACATGTTAACTAGTACAATAGTACTAGGATCAAAAAATTTGTTCACTAATTTTTACTGAAATGCAACTTACATGGAGCCAGTCAGCACAGCGAAAACTACATTAATGACTTCCCCTCCTGTATATCCTTTTTCAAGTATCATCTTTCCTCCAAACCATATAGCCAGAGCATAACTACACATTATAATCAGCATAACCGAACCCATTCCGAACCCAGATGCCAAACCCTCTTGCACACCAGAGTTGTAAGCTTTAATTAAGGAGTTGTTGTAATTAGCTATAGCTTGCTTTTCTCCTGTAAACGATGCAACCTGAATTGGGAACAATCAGTTTTAGTTCTACACTAAGAAAATAGAAATAATAAATTTTTGTTTTAAAGATCTTAAAGACAAGTAGGCCTACTGTTCTGATTGAACCAATTGTCTGCTCTACCACAGTTGCTGCCACTGAATAAGCAGTTTGTCCACTGGATGCCATCTTTGATATAAGGATGCCCATGACGGCACCAGAGAGGACAAGAAGGGGGATAGAAGATAGCATGACAAGGGTGAGAAGCCATCCCTTAACAAATGCTATAACAAAGCCTCCTACGAATGTTGCAATTAACTGGATAAAATTTCCTACCTGCAATAAGAAAATGAAAGAAAAAGAGGTTACTGGAGAAAATAGCAACAGCTTAAGGCTTTTGTGTGTGGCATGTAAATACCTTCTCGCCCATGGCCTCTTGAATGAGCACAGTATCACCTGACATCCTTCCAACAATTTCCCCACTGTTAATTTCTTTGTCAAAAAAGCCAACATCTTGCCTCAATATTGTTTTCAAGTATAAACTTCTTATTCGAGCAGCCTGTCTCTCTCCAGTGACCATCCAGCAAGACATCTCTGGCATATAGAAAAAGCTACTATTCTCAGTTCCCAAAATGCCAAATTATTTGTTTGGTGCACCAGCAGGCAGTTCAGTGTACTTACGTAGAAATGCAGCTGCAGCAGCTCCCACCCCCAAGTAGACAAACTTTAGAGCCACCTGAGAATGTTGAATTGGCGAAATTATATGTGATTAAGCCTTGTTCATTACAATTTCAACTAAGTTAGAGGAACCAGAGAACCAAAATAGATGTTAGAACAGAAGTAAGCTCACAGTTCTGATAGAACTGGATACAACAATGTATTGAGTAGAATTTTGTTCTTTACTATTGCTGCTATTGCCTAGTTGACTTAATTTCTATGAAGATGTTACATTAACAGAGATAACTATCTACCAGTTTATAGTCACAGAATATTTACCTTGGAAACTGCATCAACCACGTCTTTATTATTCCCACTTTCTCCAAAGGAGTTAATCACATCTCCAAAGATTATGGTCATTAGAGGCATACAGACCCCATTTCCAATAGCGCTGATTGTACCAACAGACATTAACAGGTAATCCAAGGAATCAGCGAAGGAGAAAAGCTTGTAATATGGTACTGTTTTGGTGCCATCCTCCTTGCTCTTGCTTGTATCTTGGGGGTTGTTTTGAGAGTCCTCCACTAATGCTGAGTGGCCGTTCGATGCTGCCGTTCCCTGCTCCTTGATTACATTTCCATCCGCAGGATTTTCCTCAGCCATATTTTTCACAGCAATAGTAAAGCTGCTATATTTTACAACAAGCACCTCAGAGAAGTAAGTTGCTACTATATCTGACGAGAACTTGATCAGAGCTGCAAGACAAAACATTTATGGTTTGGATTAGGAACCAAATTTTTTTTTTTTGGGGGAACTGAATTGACTATACAAACCAAGGAAAATTTGCCAACTGATTCTAATTGAATATGGAGTTGATTATTCAGCCAAACTTTAAAAATCCATTTGTTCCTATATTCTTCTTTTTGTGCGTGTGTGCATTAGAAAACCCGTTACTGAAGCAAGTGGTACAGTACAGAATATGTACATGTTGATTCCAGAAGATGAAAATAGAAAATAAGGGTTAAGAACACACCGGAAAAGGAAATAGAGGAACAAAAGAACAAGTAATAACAAAAATACTAAGAAGCCTCACACAGCAGGCATGAAATGCAGGCAGTGGGAATGCTGAGAACAAAACTTCACAAACACAATTAGAAACTAACTAAAACGAAACTAGGAATCAAACGAAGGAGAAAAGAGAAAGAAACCAAGTGGGCAGCTAATGCATGCTCTAAAGGTGAGAAATTTAAATAGAAGCGACATAACCACAAACAGCTGAGATACAACTTCAAAAAGTGTTGCAGGAAACATTAATATCACCAAAAGATGAAGATACTCACTGAGGGGGGAAACAAGTTTACAAACTTTTAGGAAATGGGTTGATAAAATTGTTATACTTTCCACCGAAAACATTGCTTTATAAGGCAGCACATCAGCCTACAGCCTACCAACTAGAAAGATAGTGTGGATACAAGATTAGTCAAACGTTCAAACTATCCAGACTTTTAAAACTAAATTGAAAACACGTACAATTCTGGTCCTCTGCTCCTCTTCTTGGTGGCTTGCTTAGGCAGGAAATAAAATGGGTTGCTTTGACATTAAGTTAAAGTTGAATTTGCAAACAACTCACTGGTGTAGTGGTTTGAAGTATTTATTCCTTCAAGCAAGGTTCTGGGTTCAAGTCCTAATATCCATGTAGTGTGTGTGAGTTTAGTATACTATCCCTCTCAATAGAAAATGTCCTCCAAAAGTTAAAGTTGAATTTGTCCGCTCAGATACTATGCTCTGCTGCTTGCAATTCGAATCAGCGTCTTTCTTTTGCAATTAAAGTTAAATATACCCTACTTTTCTTTTTTCTAAAGTTAGGAAGGCGATAGGGTTTTCTTACACACACTGCCAATGTATTATGGGAGTTTGAACTTGAAACCAATAATATGTAAGTCAAGGCAATTTTTCATTGAACTAGACCCCTTCATCACCTACCCTACCATCATATTGCTTTGAATTTAAAAAAAATATGTAAAAAAAATGTCCTGCAAAAACTTGAGACCAGTGGAAAGAAATCATTTTGGAGACGTAACAACACATGTGACACATTGACTAGCATATTCTATATATCAATCTCTAGTTGTTTGTCCTTCTTTTGTAATTATTTAACTTGTATGATATGTAAGCAGATCACAACGTTAGGTAGAAGGTACCAATCGATTATGCTTTGCCCTTTAGATTAATCAGGGTCTACTGTCTATCTACATAACAGAATGAGTAAAATAAGAATCTGGGATTGGAATTATGTTCATAATTTGGACAATTAATTAAGTTGTATTTTGTCAAAACAAGGAATGGTAGCAAAACAAAAACTACTATGGCATGGAAGCGTTTGTATATTATCGTTGACGAAAACTGCTCAAACTAAATATGTAGATAACTCGGTTACGATATTATATTAAAATGTGAACATCAAACTCAAAATTATTAAACTATGAATCCAAGATTTCCACTTCCAAAGTAGAATAATTAATCTTAACATAAGAGTGAAGTGAGCATATGTGGTTTGATTCCTTCCCATTTTTCTTTTTTCTTTAAAAAAAATATAATTAAGAGTGATGCGCAAGTTTTTTTTTTTGGTCAAAGAGTGATGCGCAAGTTTGTGCAATAGAAGAACAATTCGAGCACTGCAATTTGGGCGTGGTCCAATATGACTTTTGGAGGTTGACTATATTTTTATTATATTATGTGTAACTTGGAGTGTTGGCCATGCATATCAGTACATGCATCTGTGTTTAATAAAGGGATGGCATAAATTATTTTTTTTTAGAAAGTTAGTCTTGGTGTGCAAACAAAGTAGAAGGAGCTATAATCTTTCATAACTTAACAAAAGACAACAGAAGAAACCTGACATCAGACATGACAAGGTGAGATGAGCATGTATTTGGTAGAAAGTAGAAACAGAGAAAATGACAAGGTGATTATAATATTTGTTAAGGACGCTTATGACTAATAATAGATTAATGGGTAATTAGTCTAATATGTTACAGTGAATTAAAATTATATATTCAGAAATAGATGTGAAGTAAAGCAAAAAGACATTTCTCATAGAATAATAATCTTCCAAAAAATCTAGTAGGGTTCAGTTTTTATAGAATTTCAATCTGCTATGTGACAAACAGTCACTGCCTGACTGGTTCAGTTTGCAAAGGTGCCACTTTGCTTTGCTCCCACATGTTTGCTGGGAATCTCTAGATGATCAAGGGGGACGGAAAATTGCTTTTCACAATAAAAAATGCAATTGCCATTGACTTATTATGGATAGAATTCTAATTGGCCAAGGCAAAATAATCCTTCTGTTCTTCTTTTCTTTTCTCCCAAGGAACAAATGGACTTATCTTGAAATTCCATAAGGAAAATACTTCATTCCTTACAAGATAAGTATGAGCTTTTACATTCTTGTCAATAGCAGTGTGACATGTGTTCAAAAGTTTTTCTTTTTGTGTTTTTAATGAATTATTTTTGCATATGTGTTAAAATATGATTCGCATGAAGGATGAGTATCTCATTATCTCCTTACCGATAAGGAGGCAAGTAGTATCCATTTCAAAAAGGGAAAAGTATCAGTTGCATGGCCTGTATCATAACCCTAAACCCAACCTTAGAGCATCACCAATGGTTGGGTGTATTTTTAGGGGTGTAAAGCCACTTTTATATCCCCTTTACAGCTCCGGGGAGTGTAAATGCGATTTTTACTCCAATGGGTGAAGATGTAAATCATAAGATGTAATTTTTTATTTTCTTGTATGAAAGCATCAACACCATTGGAATCAAATATGAAAGCACTAGCACCGTTGGATCATACAACCCCATTAGTGCGCTGACGTCGCATCACATTTTCTTCTGCTTCTCCCATTTTTCCACGCTCAAAGCTGATTCTCTCTCATGCTTTTTCAACCACAGGGCCCACTTAGCTGGATGTTAGAAAAGATGGACATTTCCATTTATTTTCCCATCTCAAGGTGGCTTGATATATTTGCAGCAATATACACCCTTTCATTGCAGTTGATTCCGGCCAAATAAGGTGTAAATGTGCTATATACCCCCTTATACACCTCCCCACTAGTCATGCTCTTATTTGTAGACGTCCAGTTTGACCAAAGGATGTCTATTCAAATTTTGTTCTTGGAAAATACCTGGAAATAGCAAGAAAAGTGAGGGGACCCATCAGCCGTGTTGGTTAAAGATTTCTTTGCTTTACTAGATTCTTAAGGGAGTTTCAAATTAAAGTCAGCTTAATGATCATTATTGGGACAGTATATTGAAAATTGTTAACTAACTTTGTTGAATAATCTTCTCTTAGAGGAATTTTTATTATTATTAATAACTTAATTTTGATGGATTGGTAAACATGACTGTGTCCTAGAGCTGCAGCCTTTTGTGATTACTGACTCTATTGATAATCCAGCAACAATTAGTCGCAAAAGTTTGAGTTTTCAAGGAGGGTTGGTTTTTGTTGAAGAAGATTCAAATTGAAGCAATTCCAAGTTGGTATGGTAGTTCACATACTCATAGTGTTGCACTACTCAGGGATCATTGTCAAAATGTTATAACGCATGGGCGGAGTTGAATTTAATTATAAGATATTAGAGAAGGAAAATCGAACTTACGACCTCCAATCCCACTTAAGCTACGAGCAATTACATATTTGATTAAAGGTGAGTTTAAATATATGTGATGGGCCACAAGTGAATTGAGCAAGATATGTGATGGGCCAAATAAGAATAAAAGGAGGATCTGTGATGGGCCTAATATTCATTGGCACAAAAGGCCTCATTTATGGTTACATAACGTGAGCATGGATTTTCATTGGCAATTAATTTACTTCCGGTCCATTTGAAAATGGGTAATTTGATAAAATCATGAGAGTGTTGTTATTTCCACCCACCATTCTACTTTCTTCACTCACCTTATGTTTTCACATTTCATTCAATTTTTACCCACAATCGTTCCTAAAATGCCCCCAATATTTTGATCAAATTGACATTAATCTCATAGTCCGATCCATTTGAAAATAGGCAATTTAATGAAATCACAAGAGTGCTCCTATTTACACGCGATGTATAATTAAACTATTGCACCTCTTAATTTTCTCACTAATATGGCCATTGTTATTATAGAATTTTATGAACTCACTCATTTTTTTATACAAGCAAAATTAATGACGGGGAAATCGAATGTGAAATCTCATATACAGGGATAACAAAAGTTCACTCATTTTAGCTATACGACAACAATGACATAAATAATTTTTTTGAAAACGTAGACATGTTTGCTTTTTTTTTTTTGATAAATTCTGGAATTGCATTCATAATTCAGCCAAAAAATCACTAGCTAAAAAAGCCATACAAACTAGCCACAAATGGTCATTACAATAACGGAGCGGTGTAACATCAAAATTAAGAAAATCTAGGTCTACTCCACTAACGATCACGCAGGATCGAAGAAACTCTGGCATAGGCATCCCAACTAAGAGTGCAAATTCAGAACAACCAAAAATAGATGAAGCTTGAACAAACCAAGCCATTACAAAACAAATAAAACTCTCACAAAAGGAGAGGTGGAAAGCTCTCACAAAAAGGAGAGAGGAAACTCTCACAAAAGGAGAGGGAAAAACTCTCACAAAAGGAGAGGTGAAAACTACACAGAAAACCCAAAGGGTCTCTGCGACTTATTCCAAATATGAAGAACCGCAAAAAGATGGTAGTGGAGATCCAACAAAGAAACGCAGGTGGAGATCCGACGCCAAACGCATCCGCCCGTGATGGGTGGAGGAAGGGAGACGGCAAGAGGTGAGGAAGAGAGGTGGGGAGAGGGGAGGAAGAACGGTGGCCTCCTCCCCCCTCAAGGTGAAAAACGGTTTTTGAGGGTTTTTGGGAGAGAGGAGGCTGGGGTTTTTTTGAGTGAGGAACTTATTTCAACCCATACGTTTTCTAGATGCATCAATCCATGTTTGCTTAATTTTAGTAAGGTTAAGAAAGTTATGGTTAAATCTAAGAAAATAAAGTTGACCCGAGATCAATTTGTCCCCAAAAAAAAAAAGGAAAAATGGACCAAAGGTCCAAGGCCTTTTTAAGATCGTTGACTGTCCAAAACAAAACTGAAAAGCGCTTGACCTTATCATCATCACCATGGTTGCAAAGACCGATAGACCAAACTCCAAAGAGAGCAGCAGTCACAGCAGCTGAGCGACAAACCAATCAATCTTACCCACGAAAACAGAAAAGCAAACCTTCACTTTCAGTGGTGTCTTTTTCCTATCGTTGAATGAGACTGAACTAAAAACTATCCTCAGATATTTTGAGACTCCACTCTTCTTCTTCTACTTCTGCTTCTTCTGTCGCGCTCTGCAAGCACCCAATTCAGCTTCGAATAGAAGGAGAGAGAGATAGAGATGTATACAACTGAGGCATTGGGGAATTTCTCAGTGTTTAGAGAGACTTACGTTTCAATGGCGGCCACCAACTATCTCAGAAGTCCAGTTCGAATCCGACCCATGTCCCGTAGCATTCTTAGTAGCAACATTTTACTCTTGAATCATGGAATGAAGTGCCAGTGTAGCAGCAGTAGCAGTAGCGGCGTTGATGAGAAGTCAGTGTTTTCACTCACCTCGTGAAGCAAGTACGAAGTTGATTATTTGGGAGAGAAAACCAAAGGGGATTTGAATGTTAAGGTGGAGCATCTTGAGGCCTTTGGTAACTTTCTTTCCTCTCCAATATTGCTCTATTTCGTTCTTTCAGTTTTGAAACTACAGCCATATATATATATAGTAAAATTTTGTTCTTTTCAATGAACCCATGTAGGAATTGATAGTCAAGCAACTTTAAACGGTCCAATTGACGAAGTGGCCAGGGTCGAGGCTGAAGAAGCTGAAGACTTGCTCAGAGACTTGGGTATCCCGGTGCTGTTTTTTAATTCCTTTTCCTGCGTACATTTGGTCCTATATATGCATTACCTTATCTCTTTGCTTTCATATCTTTTTCTTTAATATATGATTCTCTTGAATCTTGAACCAATGGATATCCCTCTTATCATTTGCTTATGGTATTACTATGTTCAATATTTATGTGCAGACTCCTTTTTCGTCAAGACAATCACATTGAATCTTCGATCAATCAGTGCCATTGGATATGATATGGACTACACCTTGATGCATTATAATGTGATTGTAAGTGTCATCAGCTTAATATATGTTCTTATTCTCAGCATTAGTTGGCGCGTCAGCTTTGATGCAACATCAAGATCATATAGTTTTGCATGTGCAAGTGACTAGTGTTGCAACCTCAATGCATTAGTAACCATTACTATTCTGGCTATTGTCTGACATGGATTTGTATTTTGCAGGCTTGGGAAGGGAGAGCTTATGATTACTGTATGGAGAATTTGAAGAAAGTGGGTTTCCCTGTTGACGTTCTTGCGTTTGACCCTGACTTGGTAGCATCTATAAGCAAGTTAACCATCCTTTCCCATAGGTTATTAGACGCCTTGTCGTAGACAAAGAGAAAGGCAACTTAGTGAAGGCTGATCCATTTGGTTATGCAAAGAGGGCTATGCATGGCACGAAGATGCTATCTAATCGAGCTGTAAGGTACACTATGAAGCTTTTATTTTTGGTTAGTCTCATAGTGCAAATGCGAAGTAGGCATTCAGTGTGCTGTTAAAACATTAGCGATAAGACTTCCTATGAAAGTTCCTATTATCAGATTTATTACTCTGGTAATTTACCTCTCTGAATAAAATTACATTACATACTTTCTTTTTCTTTGGATAAAAAGAATATAAAAGCTATCTAAGATGAGGCACTTGCATGCAATGCTACCAAAGAAGCATAAATGCCATCCTTGATACAGATCAAAGTTTCATGCTTTCCTTTCTCTGCAATGACTCCATTTTTCACCACTGCGATTACATCCGCACCCTTTATTGTGGATAACCGATGGGCAACCACGATTGTGGTTCGATCCACCATGATTCGGTCCAATGCATCTTGAACCACTCGTTCCGATTCAGCATCAAGAGCACTGGTGGCTTCATCTAGTAGTAGTATCTTTGGTGCCTTCATTATAGCTCGTGCAATTGCCACCCTTTGCTTCTGTCCACCAGACAATTGAATCCCCCGCTCTCCTACTATTGTATCATAACCCTGCATTGTTTTTCCAAACTTAACATGGTTAATCTTCAACGTTCCAAATAAAATTTTGTGAATTTTCATCAACTAGTCCTTCTCATTTATGCAGCACCATGGCAATAGATTATATTCTAGTATTTGTGGCCAAAAGAAATTGACAAGCTTGTTAATTTTGTAGTGCCTACCTGTTGTAAACTACTGATGAACTTGTGAGCATTTGCCAATTCTGCAGCAGCTATAATTTCAGCCTCTGTTGCATTCCCTTCCTTTCCATATGCAATGTTGGCTCTGATAGTGTCATTAAACAATACAGGCTCCTGGCTCACCAGTCCCATTTGCTGTCTCAACCACTTGAGCTGTAGCTTTTGTATTTCAAATCCATCTAATGTAATGTGACCTGAATCAGGGTCATAAAATCTCTGCAACACTGAGACGACTGTCGATTTCCCACTTCCACTTTCTCCAACCAAAGCAACTGTCTGAATAACATAATTCAAATTTGTAAGTCCCAGAAACTTGAATTAGACTACGAGGTCCAAATTGTGTGCATTGTTTGAAATGAGTAAAAGAACAAGACTGTTACAAAGTTACCTTGCCATGATGAATGGTCAAGCAAAGATCCTGGAAGATTGGTACATCAGGTCTAGTTGGATACTTGAAACTGACATGGCGAAGTTCAATTTCTCCCTTCACATTTTCTATAGTTGTTCCAGATTCATCACTAGAGTCTATTTTTGATTTCCGGTCAAGAATGGCAAATATGGAAGCAGCAGAGCTCTTTACTTTACCAAGATTAGGGGCTAGGGAACCGGACTGAGACACTCCAAAAGCTGTCATCGCGAGAGCAAAGAAAACCTGCAAACCAGGGAAATGTTAACAATGGACTGAATGGACCAACGAAGATTTAATTCTCAAATAACATGTATTTAGTAGAGTTCGGATCCTCTGCTAATGTTTTCTCATCTATTTACTTGAAGACTTGTAGCACAAGGCAGAAAAACTTACCCGGAAAACATCAGAGAATGTTGTCTTGCCTGTGGCGACGAGTCGGGCTCCGGCATAAAAACTGCAGGCATACACAGAAGAAAGAAAAAAGAACGAGAGCCCAAAACCTATCCCGCTGATTAACCCTCGTCTTATCCCTGTCTTAATAGGGCCTTCACATTTCTTCTGGTACAATTCAATCACCTTCTCTTCAGCACAAAAGGAAGCAATTGTTCGAATACTCCCCACTGCATCATTGGCTACTTGACTTGCGTCCTCGTACATTTTCTGCAACAATTTAAAATTTTCAGCATTGACAAAAAGGATTGGTCTTATATATATTATGTAAGTCGTATTGGATGGTGTTTTGACTGCACCAGCTACAAGTTCTATACTATAAAATTTTGAAAAGATTGGACTTTGGAGAAATACCTTTGCATCTGCACTGAATCCTTTCAAGAACTTGACTTGAACATAACCAGTTAATCCTAATAGAGGCAGCAAAACCAGGATTATAAGAGCAAGTTGCCAATTTGTCACAAAAGCAATACACAAACCAGCAATTGCAGTTGCTGAATTCTCAACCAGCAAACCTAGAGCATCTCCAACCAGCCCACGCAGAGAAGCTGCATCTGCAGAAAGCCTTGCACCAATTGCACCACTTGAGTGCTCAGGATCGTCAAACCAACTTACTTCCATGTAAACCACCTTCTCATAGCACATTGATCGAACTCGTTTTATTAAATGACACCCTGCCACAGCAAAAAAGTATTGTCTTGCTGGCACTGCTATGAAAGCTACCACTCCAAGAACAATGAAGATTAATGCCCAAAACTTCGAATCCTTACGGAGTTGAGGAGGTGGCTCGTAGAAGGTCTTGATTACACTGGATATCAATATCGCAAAAATAGGTACGATTGCCCCATTGACTGCTGCAGCTATGGTACCTAGTAATAATACTGGGATCTCTGGCTTGTTCAGGTAAGCCAGGCGGCGAAGTGAGACTTCTGGAGGCACTCTTGATGATGCTGAAGCCGGAATATCACTTCCAGCAGATGCTGTTTCAAGAGAACCGACTGCAGTGGGCACACCGTATTTGATTGAGAAGGAATGACGGTTACTATTTCCTCTTCCAGATGATCCCTGGCTTATGGATCGTAAGTTTGAAAATCTTTTACTTGAATGTCTTCGAGAATCCACGCTGCTAAGCCTTTCGTGATCATTTACAGTAGCCTGTTCTGACACGCTGCTCATTTCTTGCAACCTTATAAGTTGGCTATATGCTCCTTCAGGGTCCTTAATTAGCTCAGAATGTGGACCTGCTCAGTTGAAAACGATCGGTATGTGCAATACCCATGGACTAAGAATAAGATGAATTGTAACAGTATGTTGAACTATAGACAATACGATTTGGCCTTCAAATGGCAGAACAGGACAACATAAACAAATGCATTACCTTTTTCAACAATTGTTCCTCGATGTATAACAGCAATGGTGTCAACATTCCTTACTGTGCTCAAGCGGTGGGCTACAACGACAGTAGTCCGGTTGATCATAATTCTGTCCAGTGCCTCCTGCACTATGCTCTCAGATTCTGCATCAAGAGCACTCGTGGCTTCATCTAAAAGTAGAATCCTTGGGTCTTTGAGAATTGCTCTAGCTATTGCAACTCTCTGCTTTTGGCCCCCAGATAGCTGAGTTCCATGCTCACCAACCATTGTGTCTAGTCCCTAAATGCAAAAATCATAAAACCAAATATAAGAAAAAAGGAATTGAATGAGTTGATCGAAATAATCTGAGTTTTTAGAAAATTCATGTGATCTCTCTATATTTCCATCTTTGAATTTAACAAAATGATAAGATCACTGGATGTCTCATTAAGCTTTGGCTTTATATATATATTTCAAAAACTGTTATTTAAGAATTCACACAAAAAGTTCCAATTATTTAAGAATAGGGAGAAATTAACCGCCACGATGGTTGAGAGAACAAAATACCAGAACTTAGACGAAAATTTAAATGAATTTAACCTGAGGCAGTATGTCTATGAATTTAGCAGCATTGGCAAGCTCAGCAGCAGCCCTTATTTCTTCAGTGTTTGCACCATCCTTCCCATAGGCAATATTATCTTTAATGCTACAAGTAAATAAAACGGGTTCCTGGCTGACAAGGCCTATTTTCTGTCTGATCCATTTCAGTTGGAACTCCTTGAGATTAATACCATCAATAAGAACTTCGCCAGCTAGGGGGTCATAAAATCTCTCAATCAAACTGATTACAGTTGATTTACCACTTCCACTCTCTCCAACCAAAGCAGCAGTTGCACCACTATGTATTGAGAGAGAAAATCCATTGAATATTTGTTCATCCGGTCTTGCAGGATAACTAAAATAAACATCCCTCAGTTCTATGTCTCCACAGATATCATGTAATTGTTGCCCATTAGTGTCAGAAGCATCAATCTCTGGCTTTCTGTCAATTGTCTCAAACATCTTATAAGCTGCAGCTTGTCCAGCAGCAAATGCACTCAAGCATGGAGATGCATGCCCAAGAGACCTGAAAATTTATCATCGAAAGCAGAAAAGTTATATCTTGATCTTCTGAAGAATCACATATCAAATTTTGGACTGAAGGGGGGAGGGGGAGTAGTCAGTAGATCACGTAAAAATGCAAACACTAGTACAATAGTACTAGGATCAACAAATTTGTTCATTAAATTTTACTGCAATGCAACTTACATGGAGCCAGTCAACACAGCGGAAACTACATTAATGACTTCCCCTCCTGTATATCCTTTTTCAAGTATCATCTTTCCTCCAAACCATATAGCCAGAGCATAACTACACATCATAATCAGCATAGCCGAACCAATTCCGAACCCAGATGCCAAACCCTCTTGCACACCAGAGTTGTAAGCTTTAATTAAGGAGTTGTTGTAATTAGCTATAGCTTGCTTTTCTCCTGTAAACGATGCAACCTGAATTGGGAACACCAATCAGTTTTAGTTCTACACTAAGAAAATAGAAATAATAAATTTTTGTTTTAAAGATCTTAAAGACAAGTAGGCCTACTGTTCTGATTGAACCAATTGTCTGCTCTACCACGGTTGCTGCCACTGAATAAGCAGTTTGTCCACTGGATGCCATCTTTGATATAAGGATGCCCATGACGGCACCAGAGAGGACAAGAAGGGGGATAGAAGATAGCATGACAAGGGTGAGAAACCATCCCTCAACAAATGCTATAACAAAGCCTCCTACGAATGTTGCAATTAACTGGATAAAATTTCCTACCTGCAATAAGAAAATGAAAGAATAAGAGGTTACCGGAGAAAATAGCAACAGCTTAAGGCTTTTGTGTGTGGCATGTAAATACCTTCTCGCCCATGGCCTCTTGAATGAGCACAGTATCACCTGACATCCTCCCAACAATTTCCCCAGTGTTAATTTCTTTATCAAAAAAGCCAACATCTTGCCTCAATATTGTTTTCAAGTATAAACTTCTTATTCGAGCAGCCTGTCTCTCTCCAGTGACCATCCAGCAAGACATCTCTGGCATAGAGAAAAAGCTACTAATCTCAGTTTCCAAAGCCAAATTATTTGTTTGGTGCACCAGCAGGCAGTTCAGTGTACTTACGTAGAAATGCAGCTGCAGCAGCTCCCACCCCCAAGTAGACAAACTTTAGAGCCACCTGAGAATATTGAATTGGCCAAATTATATCTGATTAAGCCTTGTTCATTACATTTTCAACTAAGTTAGAGGAACCAGAGAACCAAAATAGATGTTAAAACGGAAGTAAGCTCAGTCATCGCAGTTCTGATAGAACTGGATAGAACAATATAACAGTCACATAATATTTACCTTGGAAACTGCATCAACCAATTCTTCATTATTCCCAGTTTGTCCAAAGGAATTAATCACATCTCCAAAGATTATGGTCATTAGAGGGAAAGAGGCCCCATTTCCAATAGCACTGATTGTACCAACAGACATTAGCAGGTAATCCAAGGAATCAGCAAAGGAGAAAAGCTTGTAATATGGTACTGTTTTGGTGCCATCCTCCTTGCTCTTGCTTGTATCTTGTGGGTTGGTTTGAGAGTCCTCCACTGCTAAGTGGCCGTTCGACGCTGCCTTGCCCTTCTCCTTGATTACATCTCCATCCGCAGGATTTTCCTCTGCCATGTTTTTCGGGGCAATAGTATTTTGACAGTAAGCAACTCAAACTTGGATGATGAGATCAGAGCTGCAAGAGACCATTTATGGATTGAATTAGAAACCAGGCACATTTTGTTTTTTTGTTTTTGGGGCACAAAATTGACTGCATAAACCAAGGAACGTATGCCAACTTAATCTAATTGAATATAGAGTTGATCAGTATGCAAAAATATAAAAAAGAACCCACTTAGAGCATCCACAATCATTCTTCCTATTTTTTAGTTAAAATTTAGCTAAAAACACACAAAAGTTATTTTAGGAGCTCTATAAAATTTGAACTCTAATCATACTCCCTACTTTAGGGAGTCATAAATACTATAGTTATTTTTAAATTCAATATGATTGGTCCATCTTTATAAAAAATAATATAAAAAATAGTTAGCATTAATTAAAAATTTAAACTATGCATAAAACAAAGCAACATTAAATTTTAGGGAGCCACTAGGAGTCCTTTCTCTCTCTCAGATTTAGGAGCTCCTAGAGGCCTCTCTATTTTAGGAGGTGGATAGGGAGCATGGTTAAAGATGTATTTTTCCAATTCCTCCCTAAAATTTGTCTAAGGAAGTGGTTTATGGAGTCCATTGTGGATGCTCTTACAGACAGGAAAATAAAACAGAGGAACAACAGCACAAGTAATAACTGCAGCAACTGTGAGAAGGGTTCGTTGCAATAAAATAACAAAAATCAAAACCAAACCAAAACTTAAGAAGCCTCACACAGCAGGAATGCAAAATGCAGGCAGTGAGAAATCACAGGGAAGGTATAAACTTTACAACCTCAGCAAACGATGCAAAATTCTATACTCCACGACCACAAACACAATTAAAAACTAAAATGAAACGAGGAATCAAACGAAGGAGAAAAGAGACAGAAACCTAGTGGCCAGCCAGCTAATGCATGTTCTAAAGGTGAGAAATTTGAAGACAAGAGACATAGAATAAGGAATAAGACAAGCATGGTAGCAAAACAAAAACTATGGCATGGATATGAAATGAGGTGTTTGCCTATTATTGAGGAGAACAATTTCAACCAATGCAATAGGGCTGTGCAGGATCCAAACCAATCCTCTAAAACTGACCAATTCAATCCAATTTTTATTGGTTTCGACAACATTGACGGATTGGATTGGATTAGAAAAATAGAAATCCAATTGAATCGGTTCAGATGGCGGATCAAGAATTAAAAATCCAACCTAAACCGAACCAATCCAGTATACATTTATATTGTATAATGTCTACACTTTCATCTTGTTTCTCACTAATATATTAATCTTACCTTCGAAAAAATTAAAACTTTAACATATTAAATATATTATTATATTAATTATATTAAAACTTAATATATTAATGTCATATTTTTGATCATATGAATTTTGTATTATATGTAATGAAAGATTATGAAGTTTTTTTGTCATGATTATTTTTTCATACAAACCGATCATCCAATTCAATCCAATCCAATGTCTTGACATCCGACCATATTGGATTGGATTGTAAAATTTGTAATCCAATAAAAAATTGGATTGGTAAAAAAAACCATTGGTTTCGAACCGATGCTCACCCCTACAATGCAATTTGGATAGTTGGGTCTTAATGTATTAGCAAAAGACAAAGAAGGAATCTTTGAACTTCTTGGAAGATTAGGATTAGAATTTGGATAGTTGGGTCATAATTTGGACAGTTAATTAAGTTGTATTTTGTTAAAGGGATATATGATTAGAATACATGAAAATGAAAACAAGGAATGGTAGCAAAACAAAAACTACTATGGCATGGGATGGAAGTGTTCGTATATTATATGTACATATTATATTAGAATGTGAACATCAAACTCAAAATTATTATAGATTTTCATTTCCAAAGTTGAATAATTAATCTTAACATGAGAGTGAAGTGAGCATATACCTTCTCGGTGCACCGATGCACCAAGATTTGAAAAAAAAAAAAATTTGAAATCTGTTGTTCAAGTTGTCCGGTTCCCTTTTTTTTGGGAGTTCCCAACCTTTTTTTTGATAGAGTTCCCAACTTTTCTTAAATTTAATCTTTGGCGTGTTTTTTTTTAAAGAAACTTTTTCTTTTTCCTTTTTTTTTTGTCGAAATGTCTTATTTAATTTTTAGATAAACTAATCCCAACTAACCCAATCAAATTTTAAAACTTTATATAAATCCAATCAACCAAATTGATTTTTTTTTTTGTTAACTTGTAACAAAAAACAATAATAACTACAAATTTGTTGGGTATAAAATAAGGGTGGTGATTTTCTCACTCCCCTTTTGTCCACCTACACTCACTTTTGTTTTTTTAATACTTTTTACTATAAGTGAACAAAAGAGGAGTGAGAACATATAATTTTCAAAAAATAAAGTGTAAGTGGATAAAAGATGAGTGGGAAAATCAGTACCCTAAAATAATAATTTTGATTACCCATCAATTAAAAAAAATGAAAAGAACTTAAGAAAAACAAATAGAAAGCCATTGCAACTATTCACAGTCCCATAGTGTTGTAGTTTTCCTTTTTTTTCACTTTTAAAAAAAAATTAATGTAATACTGAAAATTTTAAAACAATATTTTTTTAATGAACAAACTTGTAAGTTTTTTAAAAGAAACACAGTTTTTTTTTTTTTTGGATAAAAACATTGGTTGAGTTTACTTATAAAATAATTGTCAAATAAAAACTCCCTAAATTTTTTTAATCACCAAATGGACTCGAGTTAAAAATTGATTAAGCACTTCATTTATGCAATTACTATCTCCATGTTTGGTAATTGTACAAGTACAGGTGGACCTTGCATAAGTAAATGTGGTCCTTATTCTTGTAAACACAAGGGTTTACAATATTAAGGAATCATATCACAATGCTTTGGACATCAACATTCCATAAACTTGTAAAGTGTATCCATAATGTTGTAATACTATAGTTTACAATATGAAGGATCCCCATTACAAGGTTAAGGTAATTGTGGACCCTGGAGAAGTAAATGTGATCGTTATTCTTGTAAACACAAAGGTTTACAACATTAAGAACTAGTTCTACAACATTTTGAACATAAGCATTCCTTAATCTCGTAAAGTGGATTCATAATCTCGTAGATTACAATATTTGGGTTCCCATTTATAAGGTTTTGCAACCTGATTACAAATTTAAAGTTCATTCTAATCCATAATCTTGTAATACAATAATTTACAATAAAAAGGATCCACATTATAAGTTAATGGAACACTGAGGTCCAAAACATTGTACAAGGGGTCCTTAATATTGTAAATCATTGTATTTACAAGAATAAGGACCACATTTGCTTCTCCAAGGTCCACATTTACCTTAACATTGTAAGGGGGGTCCTTTCTAATGTAAATTAGGGTATTACGAGATTATGCATTATGAAGAACCTTAAAAGTGTAATTATGGTGCACAAAATCATAAATCAGAACCTAACTCTTGTAATCTACGAGATTAATGATCCACTTTACAAGTTTACGGAACTCTTACATACAAACTATTATAGTATGAGTCTTACATGTTGTAAATCATTACATTTGCAAGAATAATGACCAATTTTACATCTCCAAGATCCACCCTACCTTAACCTTGTAATAGAGATCATTTCTATTGTAATTTATGATATTACACGTTTATGGATACATTTTACAAGTTTATGGAATATTGAGGTACAAAATATGGTAAAAGTGGTCCTTAAAACTGTAAACTCTTGTGTTTACAAGAATAAGTACCGCATTTATTTCTCCAATGTCAACTTTACCTTAACTTTGTAAGAGATATCTTTTCTATTGTAAATTAGGGTATTATAAGATTATGGAATAGGAACAACCTTAAAATTGTAATAATGATGCAAAAACTCGAAAATGGGAACCCAAATCTTGTAATTTACGAGATTAAGGATGTACTGTACAAGTTTATATGGAACATTTACGTCCAAACCATTGTAATACGAGTCATTAATATTGTAAACCGTTGCATTTCCAAGAATAAGGATCAGTGTTACATCATTTGGGATTGAGAGTTCCATAACATTGTAAAATTTATCCTTAATCTTGTAAAAACAAGGGTTTGCAACATTAAGGACTCATGTTACAATGTTTGGGACATGAGGGTTCCCAAATATTATAAATTTTGTCCCTAATCTCGTAAAAACATGAGTTTGCAACACTAATTATTCATATTACAGTGTTTGGGACATGAACGTTCTATAACATTGTAACATTTATCCTTATTCTTGTAGATTACAAGATTCGGGTTCAAATGTACAAGATTTGACATCGTCATTGCAACTTTAAGGTTCACTTTGATCCATAATATTTTAATAGCCTGATTTACAATTAAAAGGATCTCAGTTACAATATTAAGGTATTGTTGGACCTTGAAGAAGTAAAATTGGGTCCTTATTCTTGTAAAAACCACGGTTTCCAACAGTAAGGACTCATGTTAAACTGTTTTGGACATGAGAATTCCAGAAATTTGTAAATTGTATCCATAAACTCGTAGGAGCAATTTGGAGCTCAAATGCCAGAGGTCGTTTGGCAATTGCCACTCAGGTAGTCGGTTTTCGCAAATTGGAAGTGCAATTACAAGGTTCCTGTTTGTCGATTGCCAACTTGACATGGCTAAGTGAAAGCAAAATAGGCAATTTCATTAACTTGTAACAAAAATAACAATAAAACTTGGGTAGCTTTATATAAATCCAAATAGCCAAACTGAAATTGTTTTTGTTAACTTGTAACAAAAAACAATAAAAAATAAAAATCTTTGGAGATTGTAGAATTTTCCTTGATTATTGAAAATTGACACATGACTTAAATAAAAAAAAAACATGTGTATATTTTAATTCCACCTCAACATTCACAAGGAAAATATAATTTCGACTAAAAAATGAGGAAAATATAATTGCATTTATGTTTAATCACGAGTGCATAACAAAATTTATATGTAGAATTGGCACATTAATTTAGTGGGTGCACAAATAATGGCAATTGCGCGACGGGAATGCAAATGGGACTACTTTGTTTGGCAATTGCACAACTGAAATGCAAATGGCACTACCTATATGTCAATTGGATTGATAAATCACATATTGTATTTACATTCTCAAAATTGAAAAGGCTGCCAATAACATGGCAATATGCATACACTAATCTCAAAATACAACTTTATGGTACAATGCCCATTCACAATGCTAATGGGATGATTGTTTCAATTGGCATATTCTATGATATAACAGTCAAATTTACTTTAAAAGCTTATTCTCAATGGTACTTTATCCTCATCAAAGCCAACATAAACTTCATTCATGTAATTGAAAGTATTCTTCCATACATTCACTTTACATAACCAATAATTATAAATCTAAAATCTCAAGTCATTATGTATATAAAAAAAATATATAATCACCAAATACAATGAAAATATTACAAATTCAAGTAGCCAAATAAATAGACTCCAAAATAGTATATTAGTCTTGTAATTGGCCTAATTCTTTACCCCAACCTGAAAAACAATCACAAAAACATCAATAAAATGAATGGAAAACATAAAGCAATATGCTAATATGAAACTAATTACAAAGTCATCATTGTAAACAAAAAAAGAACAAACCTACAAATTAACTTGAATAACATAAAGCAATATGCCAATTTGGGGTAGAGATTTGTTTTTTTCTTTTTTTACTTTTTGGATTGTATAACGATCATCAATTTTATAGGCTTTGAATATCAAACAAAAAAAGTGCAACGAAAGCAGCCAAAAGCTGAGACCTGCCTCAACCATTATCTCCAAGGCCATGTACAATGGCCTGGTGTTTGTCTTTACATCCTCATTTTGTGATTCCAAACTTACTATTCTTAGCACTACGCCAAGATTAGGCAAATAATCCACTTCCAATGTAGCATGATAGTTTTAAACATGCAGTTCATAATATATATTCCTCATGCATCACTAAAATAAATAAATAAATAAAATCTCCAACCATTCACCAAAATGAAAGACAGAGACAAAGAGAGATAAATCTGGAAAAAAAAAACAAATAAAATAAAATTTTACCCATATCAGATGCTGGGAAGGGTGGATGGGCTGCTAGTTGGAATACCTGCAAATCCAAAATCAAAATCAAAACAATACCTAACTGGAAAACATAATCAAAACCAATTTCAAATTAAGAAGCACAAGAAGAAGAGTGAGTCTCTTTCCCATGTAGAAGATTTAGAAGTCATGTAAATTAGGACTCTTCATACGCATGGTACCATTGATTGCAGTGAAGTTTCATGTTCAGTGGGTTGGGAAGTCCTGTAAACAGGAAAACATACAAGCCAAATAAAACAATAGTTATAGCTAACTACCCACTGTTCAACTATTGGGTGTTGTCTAAAGTCAAATGTCGCATATTGCAAAGACAAGGCATTAAGAAAATCATTCATAAAAAGGCAAGAAACTACCTACTAAAACTTTGAAAGTAAAAGGAAGAAAGTAACCAGAAGGCACGTGCCCCTTTTATGCACGTCTCCTTTCCAGATCAACCCTACGCAAGCAACAAGAAGCAGCTACATTATGAAAACTATCACAGAGACCACATCAATAGAATAGAAGTTAGAACTACCTTTGTAAGGGCCTACAACTATCTCAGAGACCACAGCAACCTCCACCATATTTTTTCTACTATGACCATGATTAAAAGTTTATATCAGTTGTTGAACTTTCACTTACATAAACAAAATTAAATGCAATAGAAACAACAACACTCAAAGTAATCATTATAAAGCAAGAAAATTTACCTAAGAACAGAAATCAAAGTACACACATCTCAAATCCAAATTACCTAGTCTTTGCTTTGAGGCCAGAGGAAACAAAATTCCCTACAATACAGGGGAAAGATTAATGGTATTTCAGTGGAAAGAAATGAGGGATCAAAATTCCCTACAATACAAAAGCAAATATGATAAAATAGCACTACAATCATTGTCGAACTTTCAATTTGGTAAATACTAGTTTGGAACATAACTCCATGGCCTGAAGCAGCTTAGAAGCTTTTTCAATCAGAACCATAATTAAAATTTTTTGAAAATTTAGTAACATGCCAACTAAAAGGATAAAAATGAAATATATATATAAATAAATAAAACCAAGAATTAGCAGCAATTATAAATCTGGAGGGATGTACGATGAAGATTAACCAGGAAGAAGCAGCTGCTGTAAATCTACACATCAACTAATAGATAGCAAAGAAACAGAAATTTTTAAAAAAATTCATCATATCGTTTTATCAGCTCCATTGAAGGAAGGCATTTTCTGTCTTCTCTATTCTATGACCACTTTTGTGAGACAATTTGGTTTTGCAAAACTGCAGGAGGAAGCAAGATTGGTTGGTCAACTCCGCAACCAGAGATTGGTCAATTTGCTTGGTTGCTGTTGTGAAGGTGATGAGAGATTGCTTGTGGCCGAATACATGAACAATGAAACACTTGCAAAACATATTTTTCATTGTAAGGTTTAGTTCTTAAGTTTATATGAGGCTTTTGGTTACTCTTCTAATTTGCACTCATTTTTCAATTAGTGGATACCTGGTCCATTTGATCCTGCAATTGCCTCTGGATAATAGTTCCATTTGTCTTACTGATGACACTTCATTTGGAACTGAACATATTAAGATATTAGGCATCACATTTATTTTAGTAATGATGACCACATGTTACATTAGAAATTCAAAATATAATTGTCTGGCATAATTTTTCACTTTTTTCACCCTGAATTTTGTAGTACCAAATGCTACTTAAGAGTTTATATTGGTGTTGGTATGAGTATCTACAATGATACAATGGTTGCTAGCCTGACTTTTTTTTGTTGGTGGTTCTTCGTTCTAGTTTTTAAACCCCTTCCCCTATCAGGTGTTAGAATTTAATTTTGATTATTAGAAAGAAGTTAAGGAAAGATACCCTTTTGCTTGGTGCAGCTGTGCGGTCTTGTTTCAGTTATAGTATCTTTTCTTGTTTCGTTAAATCACCTAGTTAATTGCATGGATCCATCATCTGTTGAGTACTATGCTAATGTTCTGTGGAGATAAACTTTACTTTTGTTTCCCTGTAGTGCGTCATGTGCATCATACTTGCTCCGCAAACGAGCTCTTTATAATGACATGTCAAGGTAATTTATACTTTGAATTTCCTCGACTCTAAATCTAAAATTAGCTATGTCACCCTTTCTCTTATAATTGTGCTTTTGCTCTCCATAAATATGTATGTTGTGCTGGTTATATGTCATGTAGCGGTAGTTTTGCCTGGCCACTGAGGTATAAGATTTAATTTTATGACGCTTTTTTATTTAGTATGCGCCTTAGTCAAATTCTTGGTTTAATATATATGTCTTTCATATCATATAAATTTTCTCCTTCTTACTAGTAGATTTTACGATGTTCTTAGAAGCTGCTTAGGTTCATGCCTTTGATATAGAGAAGGCACATTGATACTATTCATCTAACAATTATGGATGAGTTAAGTTATTTGCCCTAAGTCCTGTGCATATGGACATGATTAGATTTTCATTTGGATGCATCACATCCAGAGGAAAAAATACATAAAGTTCAACTATGTGGGATAACACTAGGTGGGTTGTGTTGTCCATTATGTTTTTCAAGATTGCTGGTTTACGAACATGGGATTTTTGTAGTTGTACACTTTTACCATACCTATTTTGCAAATGAAATGATGTAGTTGTTAACTTCCAGTAAGTGGTATGAACAGTTGTTATATTGTTCATACCTTGCAATTGAGTTGATTTTTATGACATAGTATTAACAGTGTACTTCTATGACATAGTATTAAAATATTTTCAGTAACAAAGCATGCTCTATATTTTGCTCTATATATAGCTATGCACTTGAAGTTTATAATATGCATAATGTGATTTTTACTAGAAAGATAGTTCTATGACATAGTATTAACAGTATACTTTTTTTTCTTTTCTTGTAGAGGTATTTCCTTTTGCCTTTGCGATTGTATCTGGTAAAACTGTGGACAATTGGATGTGGTTTCTGTAAAGGATATCGAATGTCTTGCTGGGCTTTTTTAGGTTTTTTTTTTTAGTTTTTTGTATGAAATAGTATTAACAATGTTTTTATATGAAATTGTATTAACAATGTACTTTTATGACATGGTATTAACAATGTATTTTTATGATACGGTATTAATAATATACTTTTATGACATGGTATTAACAATGTATTTTTATGACATGGTATTAACAATGTACTTCTATGACATGGTATTAACAATGTACTTCTATGAAATGGTTTGCGGAGGTTCGGTGGAGAAAGAAGGGTCGTGGGACAGGCCCTTGGTTTTTGTGATTTTTTTTTAAGTTTGGGTTTTTTTTTAAAATCTGGGTTGGGCTTGTTTTGAGTTTTTTTTTGTGTTTTTGTATTGGGCTTGTTTTAAGTTAATCAATGGTAGAGATGTAATTTATAGGAAGTTCAACACGTATTTGTTATGTAGTAAATGGTTTTTGGGTATGTTGATAAATTGAATTCCATATAGGGTTTTTTTAATATAAAAATTTCAGGTCCTATTTTGGGTATATTACTAAAGTTCCCCTTGGAAAATACCTGGAAATAGCAAGAAAAGTAAGGGGACCCATCACCCGTGTTGGTTAAAGATTTTGGTTCTTTGCTTTATTATGGGTGATTTGGTACGGCAAACTATCATAGACTGAACTAAAATTTTGAGATTGTCTTGAATTGGTTTGGCCTGACTTAATTTGGATAACACTTATACTGCGTTTGATGTATGTTTGATTGGACTAAATTTTTTTTTTTAAATATGGTTTTTTTTTTTTTTGGTGAAAAGTAAGTTTGTTTTAATATTTGGAAACAGGGCATGTTGATTTTTTTTATAAAACTTTTCTTCTCTTTGCATCTTTTTCTTCGTTTTCCTCTTATTATTTTTTGGCTTTCCTTTTCTCTTTGCATCGGCCGGCTTCTTTTTCATCTTCTTCTTCTTCTCTATCCTCTCTCCTTCTCCCCTTCTTCTATTTATTTTTTCGAAAATTTTCCCTTCTCTCTTCTTCCTCTTCTATTCTATCTTCTCCTTCTCCTTTTTTTTTTTTTTTAAAAAAATTTCTCCTCTATTCACTCTTCTCTTCCTCTTCTATTCTGTCTTCTCCTTCTTCGGCGGTTGTGGCTAGTGATTGTGGTTGTCGCTTGGGTGGTCAATGGTTGTGGGGAGCTTCGGTGGGGTTGGTTGCTCGTCACTTGGGTCGGGACTGTCCCTCCTCTCCAAACGGGTCACACTAAAAACACCTAGGGATGTGTTTTTGATGGGGCCAGTATTAGTTAATCCCACTTAAAATTAGAATTGTGTGAAACAAACATGGGATAAAATCTTAACCAAGCCAGTCCAAGCCTGCACGGTGTAACAAACAGGCCCCTAGATTCTTAAGGGAGTTTCGAATTAAAGTAAGCTTGATGATCATTATTGGGACAATATATTGAAAATTGTTAACTAACTTTGTTGAATAATCATCTCTTATTATTAATAACTTAATTTTGATGGATTGGTAAACATGACTGCGTCCTAGAGCTGCAGCCTTTTGTGAGTACTGACTCTAATGATAATCAAGCAACAATTAGTCGCAAAAGTTTGAGTTTTCAAGGAGGGTTGGTTTTTGTTGAAGAAGATTCAAATTGAAGCAATTCCAAGTTTGTACGCTCAGGAAGAGTTAAATTTAATTATAAGATATTCAATTAAGTTTTTATTTTTATTTTTTATACAAGTGATATTGGAGAATGGAAATCGAATTCACAACCTCCGATACCACTTAAGCTATGAGCACTTACAAATTTGATTAAGGTTGAGTTTAAATATATGTGATGGGCCACAAGTGAATTGAGCAAGATATGTGATGGGCCAAATAAGAAGAAAAGATAGATATATGATGGCCCTAATATTCATTGGCACAGAAGGCCGCATTTATGGTTACATAACGCGAGCATGGGCTATTCATTGACAATTGATTTACTTCCGGTCCGTTTGAAAACGGGTAATCTGATAAAATCATAAGAGTGTTGTTATTTTCACTCACTATTCTACTTTCTTCACCCACTTTATGTTTTCACATTCCACTCAATTTTTATCCACAATCATTCGTAAAATGTCCCCAATATTTTGATCAAATTGACATTAATCTCATAGTCTGATCCATTTGAAAATGGGCAATTTGATGAAATCATAAGAGTGCTTCTATTTCCATGCGATGTATAACTAAACTATTGCACCTCTTAATTTTCTCACTAATATGGTCATTGTTATTATAGAATTTTATGAAAGCTCACTCATTTTTTGATACAAGCAAAATTAAGGACGAGGAAATCGCATGTGAAATCTCAAATATAGGGATAACAAAAGTTCACTCATTTTAGCTATACGACAACAATGACATAAATATTTTTTGAAACGTAGACATGTTTGCATAATTTTAGTAAGGTTAAGAAAGTAATGGTTAAATCTAAGAAAATAAAGTTGACCCAAGATCAATGTCCCAAAAAAATTGGAAAAATGTACCAAATGTCCAAGGCCTTTTTTAGATCGTTTACTGTCCAAAACAAAACCGAAAAGCGGTTGACCTTATCATCATCACCATGGTTGCAAAGACCGATAGACCAAACTCCAAAGAGAGCAGCAGTCACAGCAGCAGAGGGACAAACCAATCAATCTCATCCACGAAACAGAAAAGCTAACCTTCACTTTCAGTGGTGCCTTTCCTGCCGTTGAATCAGATTGAACCAAAAACTCTCCTCAGATATTTTGAGACTCCGCTCTTCTTCTTCTACTTCTGCTTATTCTCTCGCGCTCTGCAAACACCCAACATTCAGCTTCAAAGAGGAGAGAGAGAGAGAGAGAGAGAGAGAGAGAGAGAGATAGAGATGTATACAGCTGAGGCATTGGGGAATTTCTCAGTGTTTAGAGAGACTTCCGTTTCAATGGCGGCCACCAACTATCTCAGAAGTCCAGTTCGAATCCGACCCATGTCCCGTAGCATTCTTAATAGCAACAATTTACCCTGGAATCGTGGAATGAAGTGCCAGTGCAGCAGCAGCAGCAGCAGCGGCGTTGATGAGAAGTCAATGTTTTCACTCACCTCGTCAAGCAAGTACGAAGTTGATTATTTGGGAGAGAAAACCAAAGGGGATTTGAATGTCAAGGTGGAGCATCTTGAGGCCTTTGGTAACTTTCTTTCCTATCCAATGCTCTATTTCGTTCTTTCAGTTTTGAAACTACAACCATATATATGTGTGTGTGTGTAAAGTTTTGTTCTTTTCAATGAACCCATGTAGGAATTGATAGTCAAGCAACTTTAAAAGGTCCAATTGAGGAAGTGGCCAGAGTTGAGGCTGAAGAAGCTGAAGACTTGCTCAGAGACTTGGGTATCCCGGTGCTGTTTTTTAATTCCTTTTCCTGCATACATTTGGTCCTATATATGCATTACCACATCTCTTTGCTTTCTTATCTTTTTCTTTAATATATGGTTCTCTTGAATCTTGAACCAATAAATATCCCTCTTATCATTTGCTTATGGTATTACTATGTTCAATATTTATGTGCAGACTCCTTTTTCGTCAAGACAATCACCTCGCGGCATTTTTTGTAGCCGCACATTGAATCTTCGATCAATCAGTGCCATTGGATATGATATGGACTACACCTTGATGCATTATAATGTGATTGTAAGTGTCATCAGCTTAATATATGTTCTTATTCTCAGCATTAGTTGGCGCGTCAGCTTTGATGCAACATCAAGATCATATAGTTTTGCATGTGCAAGTGACTAGTGTTGCAACCTCAATGCATTAGTAACCATTACTATTCTGGCTATTGTCTGACATGGATTTGTATTTTGCAGGCTTGGGAAGGGAGAGCTTATGATTACTGTATGGAGAATTTGAAGAAAGTGGGTTTCCCTGTTGACGGTCTTGCATTTGACCCTGACTTGGTAGCATCTATAAGCAAGTTAAAAGGTTTTTGAGTATTTACATTTAAGCAAGTCATAAGATCTAATTTTCGTTTTTCCTTCCTACCTTTGTTCCATCCTTTCCCATAGGTTATTAGAGGCCTTGTCATAGACAAAGAGAAAGGCAACTTAGTGAAGGCTGATCGATTTGGTTATGTAAAGAGGGCTATGCATGGCACGGAGATGCTATCTAATCGAGCTGTAAGGTACACTATGAAGCTTTTATTTTGGTCAGTCTCATAGTGCAAATGCAAAGCAGGCATTCAGTGTGCTGTTAAAACATTAGCAATAAGACTTCCTATGAAAGTTCCTATTATCAGATTTATTACTCTGGTCTTCCCTTGTATTTTAACTTTGTGTATGTGGCGCCTAGGTTCTTCCAACATTTTGCACTTTAGCATATCATTTTTGGGAAAAGATGGAATCGTATATTCTGTAGTATGACTTAACTTTTTACTCATTGAAGTGAGATGTACGGGAGGGAACTGGTGGACCTCCGGAAGGAAAGTCGATGGGAATTCCTTAATACACTGTTCTCCGTCTCAGAAGCTGTCGCTTATATGCAGGCACTGTATTGTCTTAGCTAGAGCACTGTTTTAACTTCTGACTCATTTTATTGCTATTATTTATGTGGATTTAGTTTATTCATATGCAGACGTTGACTCATGATTCTTTTCAGATGGTTGACAGATTGGATGATGGAACCATAGCAGCACAACTTGGTCCACTTGATTATAAAGGGCTCTATAAGGCAATATGTTGTGCCTCGATTTTATAGAGCTTGGTGTTGGTTTTTTCTTGCTCCTTTTTAACTATTGACATGATTTCAGGCTGTTGGAAGAGCCCTCTTCAGGGCACATGTAGAGGGTCAACTAAAGGTTAATATATTTATGATTTGTGTATTAGATATGTAAGGATTGGTTCATGAGCATGAACTGATTGTGGTATATATGCAGAGTGAGATAATGTCTAAGCCTGAACTATTTGTGACACCTGATCCAGAATTACCCCTAGCACTTTTGGATCAAAAGGAGGTACGTCTTATAAAAAATCTTTCTTTCAGTAGCGTGTGACATCATTTAACTCCTTATTTACTTTGACCTATTTGTGCATTAGGCTGGTAAAAAGCTTCTGCTCATTACCAACTCAGATTATCATTACACAGACAAAATGATGCAGCATTCGTTCAACAGATTTCTTCCCAATGATATGGGTTGGCGGGATTTATTTGACATTGTAAGTTAACGTCCTTTGTATACTTATAATTTCGTGCCACATTGAATAGTAATTATTTTATAGGACCTCTGCTATAAAAGTCTCAGGATCATTCTTTCCTGGGTGATGCTTAAACTAGCAGCATAATTTTATCACAGACCAGTTTTTTTTTTTTTTTTTTTTGTATGTGTGTGTGTTTAACAATCAAAGATTGCCTTGAAACTTAATGATCATTCGTATTGTGACCGCATCAACAGCAGTGAGTCATGTTTTTTTGGACTGTTACGCTCATTTTCAGGTAATAGTCTCCGCAAGGAAGCCAGAGTTCTTCCAAATGTCACACCCTATGTATGAGGTGGTGACAGGAGAGGGCCTCATGCGTCCATGCTTCAAGGCTAAAACAGGTGATGAAGACTAATGTTCAGTACTTGTGCTTGTTTAGCCCTGAAATTCTTTTATTTTTAAGGCAAAATACAGTGAAGTTGTTAATTTCATGTGCTCTGTGGTTGCACTTGCTTTGAATGTCACTTGGTTGCACATTAGCTAAACAATCATGTTTGATAAATGATTGTTATTGTGACATTAATTAACTAAATAACTAAGTTGTTGGTCAAAACTCTGCTGTTTTTGTTCTCAGTCAACATCATTTTTACATGTCAATATATTAAATTCCTCTGGGCTTTGTGTGGATCATATTATTTGATAATTCTTTACTTTGTTGGCATTGGTTTTATTTAACAATCTCATGCTCATTCAAATTCTTCTTCTTGCAGGGGGATTGTATTCTGGGGGAAGTGCTCAGATGGTTGAGAATTCCCTAAATATTCATGGAGATGAAATACTGTATGTTGGCGATCATATCTACACTGATGTAAGTCAATCCAAAGTTCATCTGCGATGGCGGACGGCATTGATTTGTCGAGAATTGGAAGAAGAGGTTTGTGTTGTTGATTTTCTCTTTACATGCAAGAGCACAGAAGAGAAAGTGCAATTAACATGTTTCTGGAAGTTGAGATCTCACTATCATATCATTGAAGAATTGAAAATTTTGGCATGATTAATAATATACTGACTAGAAAAACACTTTGAGACAACAAATTGAACCCAAAGAACCTGCTTGGCAGTTTCCTTATATAAATATTCTATTGTTCCACAGACCAAATACCTATGGACTATAATTTTTAATTGGGTGTCCTAGTAATTGAGAGATTTAATATCCTTGAACTGTTAAATGCTGATTAGGTCTCTGTTTGTTTCGTGAAATTTTGAGGCTGCAGTTTAGTGCTTTGATTCATAGCCGGGGTCATAGAGCATCACTGGTAGAGCTTATAAATCAGAAGGAGGTCGTAGGGGATCTTTTCAACCAACTTCGGCTCGCCTCGCAAAGGCGAACTAAAGGACGCCCTGCTCAAGTAAGCTTTATCCATCACTGAAATCTTGTAATGTATAGTGATAATATCTCAATATATTTTTCATATCTCTTCTTTTTTATGCTTGTATCTGTATCCTTGAGCATTAAACAATTACTGCTTTAATTAACAAATTTTGTCTACTCACCGTTGCATGTATTTGAGTAAAATAAATAGAAGTCATGATGATCTAGTTATCATTTGAACATTTCTATACTAATAGATAAGTGCAACTCTTAAGTCTGGTGTTACCTCTGAACTGAATCCATGCTACATTTTCTTTTTCCCATTAAGCATCACCACTCAGCAAATAGTATGAACTCCTAATCCAAGAGTGTGGACCAAGAGATGATAGAACTGAAAATATAAAAAAAAAAGAAATGGTTTATGTAATGTAGTGCTTCTTAATTTTATCTGAAATTTTCTGCACTTTCAGACCCTTGCTGCAACAAACTTGGATGATCAAGAACTCTCAGAAAGCATGCAAAAGCTACTTATAGTTATGCAAAGACTGGACCAGAAAATTGCTCCAATGCAAGAAGCAGATGGAGAGCTCTTCAACAAAAGGTAAGATGGGGTTAGGAAACATACGGAGTTTATTTTTTTTTTAATTACTAGTGTATATCTGTGGAAAATGTTTCAGTCATAAATATACAGTTGACCTCGTGAACCTGCTGTGCATTAGGTGGGGATTTCTTTCCCGTGCAGGGTTCTGGGATAAAAGCCATTTGATGAGACAAATTGAGAAGTATGTTATTCTTTTTTGACAGTTCATATTTCATTCATCACAGGACTCTGGTTCACGTCTGTGACAGAAATAAAAATTTATATTTTGAGTGTCCTTAACAATGATTCGCTCTTCTTTTTCATCTTACAGGTATGCCGATATATATACCTCCAGGGTGTCAAATTTCTTGCATTATACACCTTTCATGTATTTCCGCTCACAGGAACAGGTAACTACTAAACACCAAAGCTTAAATTGTTACGGAATGCCAACATTGTCATCTTCACGCGCAACCCTGCACGTTGAAAGGCTGACTGTGTAAATTACCAAATGAGTGGAGAATGAGGATTTGAGATTTCGAACTTAGGACCTCTTGTAACCAAAACTCTGATACTGTGAGGTAACAATGTGAAAAAGAGGACAAGACTACAATATTAATGAACATGCAAATAAGCAAGCAATACATGACTATTTTACAACCCTCAACTTTTTGAAAGAGCACTTATATCCCTTATGCCTTTTACCACTGCAGACGCTTGCTCATGATTCGTACTCATACTACTGTTCGAGGTTTAATGGGTCTGCTGTGGATGACGAGGTCGACTTTATGTTGTAGAAGTGCATTTTTG
Organism: Prunus padus; assembly: GCA_024362665.1. NCBI lineage: Eukaryota > Viridiplantae > Streptophyta > Magnoliopsida > Rosales > Rosaceae > Prunus > Prunus padus. The sequence goes on from JANFAM010000020.1 coordinate 9,259,157, forward strand.
GCTGTAAATATTGCTCAAGTTGACCATGTTGACCATGCTAATTATTGTAGTAACTTGACTCCATTGTTGTTCTGTATGAATGATCCAGGCACTTTACAATTTTCAAAGTTATAAACTAATAATGTATAATAATGTTTGATTACTAATTAGTAATTAGTGCTTATCCAATGATTAGTGAATTGTTTATGCCAGACAGATTAACAACATGAGGTTATTTTCATCCATTAACACTGAACCCGTGACATAGTATTTTACCCCTACGTTGCTAGAATTCTAAGTGCCGATTATAGGGGAACATGCATGAGCATGCGACTTGTGAGAGGCCAGTCAACTGGCGATACTAGTCCGTAACCGGCCTCTCACAGTTAGGCTTAGGACGCACTTGGAATGTTTTGCATGTATAAAGCATTTCTTTTCTAATAAAAATACATCTAGAAACTATACACAGCAACTGTGTTTTGGGAATTTCAAATTAGATACACAAACGGTAGAACTGCTAAATTAGATAAATATAATGTACCATTTGAAAGCACTGTCGTTTCCAGACTTCGGACGACTCGTCGTTCATACCTTTGTTAAAGCAAAATCAAAATGGGTTTAAGAAGCTGAAGCAGCAGAAGAAGCTAAAAAGAGCAAGCAATCTGGAAATGGAGATGAAGAAGCTGAGATGGACAATGGACGGAAGCTTTTGGGACCTTGACATATCGACTCCGAGGACTCTGGACGGACTGGCCCGACCCGTTCCCGGCGACCCACATCCTCTGGGTCTGACCCGAGGCGCCAGGCTCTCCAGGCCCAAGCAAATTGACTTCATGCAGCGTTTCATGGCTGCCCCTTTTGTCCCTTCCTACGCCGCCGCCAATGGCTTCAATCTTCAGCGAGTCCTCACCATTCCCATTGTTGACAATTGGTACCCGCCACCAAAATCCAATTCAATTCCTTTTTGCTTTTTCATCTTCACCTTTTTTCTTTATGTGGGTTCAAGTTGAATCAGTAATTCTTGAATTGAAAAGCTCTGTAGGTTTGGGACGTTACTGGGCCAGTTCAATTTGCAGAGGTTCGTATCCTCTGTTAAGAAAAGTGGGAAGACAACACCACCAGACTCTGCATCTTCATGGATGCAAAGCATTGGAACCCACCTGCGTGATAAGTCCTTCTATGCCCTTTCTTTCTGTTCTGACTTCTTGTTGACACCTGACGACACATTGGTGTTTAGTGTGGAGGCTTATGGTGATGACAAGAAAGCTCGAAAGAAGGCACTTTTTCAGCACAAGGTTTGTTTGTGTTTACCCAAGTGTCAATTTTGTGCTTCTTCTGGCTGGGTTTACTGATAAAGCTTTGGTTGTTGTGTAAATTTCAGTTTCCTCATCACAATTTGACAGTGGAGGCAGTTTGGCCCGGGCTTTTTGTTGACAAGCCTGGTAATTATTGGGATGTGCCATTCTCAATGTCACTTGATCTGGCTTCGGTTGCTGCTGACTCCGGGGTCAGTTATCGTATATGTGCCCATCATAATTCAGGTTCACCGGAGCGCCTTGACAGTGGTCAGAGCGATGGAGTTCCTGCTAGTCTGCTTCCTGGTTTGTCTGTCACAAGTGCTTTTTCTTTTAAGAAGAACATTGAGCTTTGGAGAAGTAATGCTCAGAAGTTGAGGATGGTGCAACCATATGATATATTCCTTTCAAATCCTCATGTTTCGGCTTCGGGGATTATTGGTAAGACACTGCCTTTTTTTTGTTGCTGAATTATACTGGTAGATGATAATACATAGGAGAGGGGCAAGAGGGTGGGGTTTACTATAAGAATTATTTAGACACCCTTTTGCTTATATGAAAGAGATGTTTTCTGGGTAAAGAAAAGAAGCCATCAGGCGGTGGCATTAATGATTTACAACGCTTGCCCAAAATTGGGATCAAGTAGCTCTGTGCCCTTTGTAGCATAAATTTTCTGATGTTCATAATTTTTTTGTGTACTGTGTTTTAGCTTAGCCAACCCCTGATAGTTGGGAATCAAGTGAGTTGAGTGGAGTAGTTGTTGTCTTAGCATCTTGGCCATGTACAACTCTTACTAATTGATAATTCAAATTCGTTCATACACAGGTGCTGCTATGACTGCCTCGTTTGGTGATAGTTCGGTTAGGTCACAGATCGCAGATGATGATCCTGAGGGTTTTAGAGGCTTTAGTATTCGGGCTCCTGAAGTAAAATCGGCCTTTCTAGCAGATATATTTGCATCTGCATCTTTTACAGCCCAGCATGGAAACTTCCAAAGGCTATTCCTAGATCTTACTCGCTTTCATGCCCGTTTGGATTTTCCTTCTGGTTCTAAATTTCTTTCAGGTGCTACACATCTAGCACAAGATTTTTTCAATTCTCAACAGCCAAATTTGGAAGCTATCCAGGACATTTGCCCCAATGCCACACTTTCTCTTCAGCAGCAGGTATCTATATTTCTTTTATATTAATTATATTTTCCATCTTGGAAAAAATATTTCCCAGAATTCAAGTGTGATTTCAGAATGAGAGAAACATTAAGGTTATAAGTTAAACTTGTTCTTGTAATGGATATTCCTGTGTTGATCTTGGGCTGCACCTTTGTAGTAACTGGGTTTCAAAGCAGTCCAGGTTATGGTCGTTTCTTACATAGCTGTTGAATCTGAATGACATTGAAATGAATGTTGACTTTGAATTGCCTCTGCAATCTCTTGCAGATTGCTGGACCTTTCAGTTTCAGGGTCGATTCAGGAGTTGCAGTTGAACTAAAGAACCAAGACTGGAATATACGTGTGGATGAGCCCGTATTTGCCCTTGAATATGCACTGCAAGTCCTTGGTTCAGCCAAAGCCGTTGCTTGGTATTCGCCAAAGCACCAAGAATGCATGATAGAGCTTCGTTTTTACGAGACATAAAACCATGTGCTCTTGACTCTTGATAGGGTTATATTGTCGGGTCATTTTGAGGGAGATTCTCCCATTAATGCAAAAAAAAATTCATTCGCCATTTGTAAAGTGGTGTATTATTGGAGAATTTTATTTTTGATGAATGCCATGGTAGTTCTGGTAACTGAAACTCTCTTTGTGCTTTTCAACATTATACTACCCTCTGAAAATTTGATAGATTTAAAAAAAAGAAAAATAGTGATGAAGCAATAAGTACACAAGTAATTTTAACAGATCCAAAGGTAACAACTTTTATATTTTATAACACAGATTGAAATCCCCTAGTCACACCATTTCTTGAATACTCATGTTATAGGGTCTTTGTTTATTGTTTTGGTACAAATGAAATTCTTAAATTCTTAGTAGAATGGAAGCTTACATGAGCCTATAGTATAATGCCTACCAAAACTGGTCCTGGAGCAACCAGATGGAAGCCTTAGATGCTCCTCGTTATACTTGACTGTCACAAGACTAAGCCCGTGAGGTGGAGCAAACATGGCATATTTAGCAAGTTCCCTGCGATCTCGTGTTGCCAATATCATGGGAACAATATAAGGAGGCAGTGCTTCCCTCCCAATTTGAAGCAGCAGAGAGACCTGCACAAGTGTTTCACAGAAAATGCTTATACTACCATTTGATGAAATGCATTGCATAGTATTAAAAAGACTAACTTTTGATGAAAATGGTTAAGATGAATGCTTCACCATGTTCCGGACTTGTCGATATAAGAAGCCCGAGCCTTCAACTTCTAGTTGTAAAAGAGCCCCCTAGACAAGGATTTGATTGAAGATCAGCAATGAATCATATCTTTCTCATAACACTCCTAAAATTCAACTGCTGTTGAAGAAATCTTGTAGTGGGGTTTGAGCAATTACCATTTCAATGACATCAAAACGGAATATATTCTTTACTGGATCATGCACTCTTTCTTTTTGGGAGGCATTGGCAAAAGCAGAGAAATCATGCTTTCCAATAAAATACTTTGCAGCTTCTCTCATAACCGCGGGGTTTAGCTTATGAGCACTATGGTAAGCATAGTGACGCTGAAATGGGTCCATGAATGTGTCATTATATACTTTGTAATGATAAATTTTGCTTTTCGCTGAAAAACGAGCATGGAATTCGGGCACTGCAGGGCTGATCTCCCTCACTCGAATATCAGAAGGAAGAAGACCGTTGAGAGCTGCATGAATGCTATCTATGCTGTCATAGTTGAAAGGTGTGACAAAGTGTGCAACCTGAAAGCTGAACTGAAAGTAAGTCTTTGATATGTTGGTGGATTTGCTTGTTGTGTTTAATCTTGATGAGAGTAAGAAAGAAAATCAGACCTGACCCCAAGCATGTACGCCCTTATCTGTCCTACTTGCACCAACCAAACTAAGATCCTTCCTTTCCAGCTTTGTTGCTTGCATTAGAACTTTCTCCACAAAGCACTGTATTGTAGGTGGTGAACTCTGGTATTGCCATCCTGCTAATTCATGGAAGTGTTGGAGATGATTGATGCAGAAAGTTGAAGCTTAAAATCAAATTGGGATTTTGAAATGGGCATCTGAAATATCTCAAAATTGACAGAAAATACCACCTTCATGCCTATAAGATGCCCAATTTGGAAACTTGCCATATCAACTAGAAAAATTACATAGACAAACTTGGAGAAGTTGAAGGAAATGTAATCATACATAGGGGCATTATGTCAAAAATCATTGAAGCACATTTCCATTTCCAAGCAGAGCTATTTTCATCAGAACTCAAAAGAAAAAAAGAAAAAAAAAAGGTCATCACTTTCCTCTAAATTATCAAGTAGGTTGTCACTGGTGAATTAAGAATTGAATTCTAACTTCAAATCAAATATAATAATAAGCAACAAACCCATGACTGGAAAAAGCTTATAAAGCAAAGCACATCAAAATTCACATAATAGGAGGCAAAGCACAATGCTTTAATGGAAGAAAGAAAGAGAACAATAACCTGCATAGCGGGTGCCGTCATAAGCAATAACCAAACGCCACTTATACCCACCAACCCCAGTGTGGTTCATTACCAAGTGGTCTCCATCCTTTGTGTTCTGCTAAATTATCCATTTTTGTTGTCGCCAGTTCAGCATATCATAATCAGAAACACAGAGAGAGAGAGAGAGAGAGAGAGAGAGAGAGAGAGAGAGAGAGAGAGAGTGTTTATTAATCATTACCGAAGTATTAGTGGTAGTTGGAGAGGAAAGAGTCCCGTTAAGATTTGGAGGGGAAGGAAGGCCTACAACTACATTGCAACTCATCTTCTCAGCTCTCCATTCAAAACCCACAAACAATGCCACAAACGCTCGTTTTGCCAAATGACTCAAAGCAGATACAAGTATAAGGGTTTAATGAAAACGAAAATAAATCTCCAGCCATCGAAAAAGTCAAAAGCAAAGAAGATGAAAGATGAACGGTTTAAAAAGGCAGACGCACCATAGTTATCCTACATTCAGAGACAGTCAATCTCAAGGCTAAAGTCTGGTGGTGAAGGCATCCAACAGATTTACCAGAGGAATTCTTCTCAGTCTGGATAGGACCTGCACCTCAGGTAAATGAGTAACTACTTCTAACTAGTTGAATTACAAGCCTTTTACTCAACATACTTGTGTGAACTATAACAACGAGTATAGAACCGGCTATGATAGCATCAAGTGCTCGTGCACAACTAAACTTAACATGCAACTTGTACACACCAACACTTGTGTTCGGACAAAACGTTTTCTTTTGGATCAATAAGACAACTTTAATTAACTAGCTAGTCATATCTTCATAATTAATTTTACACAAATGAAAAACTTGATCAAAGTTTAGTCTAAATCATGCCATCAAGAAATAAGAGTTGCATAACTAGCCTCTTGGCACCCGCTCACGCGGGTGCCAATTGGGTTTTTATTAATGGGTGTTATATTATTTTTAATTTAAAATGAAGTTTTGAAGGTAGTTGTCTCCTATTTTATGAATAACTTCTCCTGATTTTATGGATAATTGCAGTATATCTTCATTTATTTTTATTTTATAATTATAATCTAAATTTAAATAAATTATGAATGTATCATTTTATCCATATTTAATAAAGGGTATTCTGTTTTAGTATTTTATTAACCAAGGGCAATTGTGGGGATTTTGAAAATTTCACTTTTAAGGCTGACTTAATAAATATAGATATAGATGTACAACATTTTCCAAGGTGGCAAATTACTAAAGTGCCATTACTAATTTTAACAGGTATATATGAAACACGTGTAATTAGAGGATTGGACGACCGGAACAGTGTGCTGATTAGTAAACAGTGAAACATCGTTTGTCCAATTAGGTGAGACCCACGTTGATTAATGTGGGCCCACGGAATCTGATTGGGAAAGGAGATCATCTAAAGTACCACAAACCAATACAATCATACCTCATTGGTTCAATAATCGCCGTCCAGTTCCAAGGATTTATTGAGACAAAAAACAAAAACTTAAAACTTCAGCCATTCAAAAAGTCCAAACCAAAGAAGCCGCAACATCGACGGTTCAAAATCCGTGGGCTCACCGTAGCTAATCTAGACACGGATGCAGTGAAGCATGACGGGTAAAGTCATTACAAGGTTCGCTCCATCTCTTTCTGTGTATGTGCACGTTTCGGAGCGGGCAAGCACCTTCCGCTCTCTCTCTCTCTCTTCTGTTTTGGAAAAGTAAACGAACTGAAGGCGTCTTATAGGTTTACCAGAGGAATTCATCTCAGTCTGGCTTGAAGGTTCGATTTTTATTATCCATGCAATCTAGGGCTCCTATCTCTATGAATTTTCTGGTTGGGTTTTTCATATTAGGGTTCTTGTTCCTCTGTCTCATTTATTTATTTGTTCACAGTGCAAAAGATTTGTCTTTTTTCTTTTAAATTTGATTATAGGCTTTGTTTGTTGTACTTGTTTTGATTTGGGATTTAGGGTTATTATGGGTTCCGCGCCTTTTCCTGTGGGATTTGTGACTTTAGTAACGTCTGCAGATGGAAAATTTCATGTTGTTCTCCCAAATAAGACATTGGGTTTGTGTAATTTCAGCATTAGGGTATAGATATGGGCAAAAGTTACAAAATTTAGGGTTATTATTGTGAATGTAGTTCGAAGCGTAGTCTCATCAACTGTGAAATTCAACCTGCTTATGTGAACTTGGCTTCAAAAAATGGGATTTAGTCTCTTATCAACTGTGAAATTCAACTTGCTTCTGTAAACTTGGCTTCGAACAAATTTATTTTTTCCATTATGACTTTTTGTGTATAACTTATAAAAAAATGTCCTTTTTGGGTGGGTAGGCCATGGCTGCAAAGAAGGTTATAGCAATATGCCAATCAGGTGGAGAATTTGTGACGAACAAGGATGGAAGTTTATCGTACACTGGGGGTGAGGCCTATGCGATTGACATTGATCAACAAACACTGCTTGGTGATTTCAAGTCCGAAATAGCTGATATGTTTAATTGTAGTGCTGAAACAATGTCCATCAAGTATTTCCTTCCGGGCAATAAGAAGACTCTCATTACAATCTCCAAAGATAAGGACTTGCAACGCATGGTCAATTTCCTTGGGGATTCATCCACTGTCGATGTTTTTGTCATGTCAGAGGAAGCCGCTGCTCGAAATGTGTCGAACATGCCTGCTAGTAGGTACTTTTTATTTTGTTCATCTTATTTCTTGCTGGTTCGATACCGACTTGTGTGTTTGTTTCCCTGGATGCATAACCTTTTATGGTTCGGTTTGGGTCACAATTGCAGCAATCACAATGTGGAACAGAGGCCATGGAAATGTGCTTATACCTCCATTGTTATCTTGCACAGAGTGTTACACGTGCATGCCTCTTTGTATTCTGTCGTGTAATTATATAGTACTGTGCTTGAGTGCCAAAAAAAAGCATTTAATAGAAGTGTTACCCTACATGTGTTTTGCATAAAAATCTCATTGGGAAATGTTACCCTACATGTGTTGGACATGCAGGTCGAGCAGGACAACTGTGTCAGAAGCAGTGGTTCCTATTGTTGAGCCTATTGATGTGCGAGTTGATACTTGCCATGCCATTGACCAAATTGATATGGAACTCCATGCAACCCCTTTGGTTTCTGTTCTTGGTTCTTCTAGTGACGATAAGCATCATAAAGCTGCACAACAGTGGGAAAATACCATCACTGGTGTGGACCAAAGGTTTAATAGTTTTAGTGAATTCCGAGAAGCATTGCATAAGTTTTCAATTGCACATGGCTTCGCTTATAGGTACAAGAAAAATGACAGTCATCGTGTTACAGTCAAATGCAAATCTCAAGGTTGCCCATGGAGGATATATGCATCAAGGTTGTCTACTACCCAGTTGATTTGTATCAAAAAAATGAACACGGATCATACATGTGAAGGAGCTGCTGTGAAAGCTGGGTATCGGGCAACTAGAGGTTGGGTGGGAAGTATCATAAAGGAGAAGTTGAAAATTTCCCCAAACTACAAGCCAAAGGATATAGCAGACGACATTAAGCGAGAATATGGGATTCAATTGAATTATTCTCAGGCATGGCGTGCCAAAGAGATTGCCAGGGAGCAGCTTCAAGGCTCCTATAAAGAGGCCTATAATCAGTTGCCGTATTTCTGCGAGAGGATAAAGGAAACTAATCCAGGGAGTGTTGCTGCATTTACCACTAAGGAGGACTCAAGCTTCCATCGCTTCTTTGTATCTTTCCATGCATCAATTGTGGGTTTCCGAGAAGGTTGCCGCCCTCTCATTTTTCTTGATAGCACTCCTCTGAACTCAAAATATCAAGGAGTTTTGTTGGCCGCAATAGCGGCAGACGGTGATGATGGTATCTTTCCAGTAGCATTTGCTGTTGTGGATGCTGAGACTGATGATAACTGGCATTGGTTCTTATTAGAACTGAAATCTGCAGTGTCAATATCTCAGCAGATTACATTTGTTGCAGATGTTCAGAATGGTTTGAAAAAGTCATTGACTGAGGTATTTGATAAATGCTACCACTGCTATTGTTTGAGGCATCTTGCAGAAAAACTCAACAAGGACTTGAAGGGGCAATTTTCTCATGAGGCAAGACGATTTATGATCAATGATTTTTATGCTGCTGCTTATGCACCCAAACTGGAGGCTTTCCAGCGTAGTGCTGATAACATAAAAGGTATTTCACCTGAAGCTTACAATTGGGTCATACAAAGTGGCCCAGAGCACTGGGCTAATGCATTCTCTGGAGGAGCCAGGTACAACCACATGACATCAAACTTTGGACAGCAGTTCTACAGCTGGGTATCAGAGGCACATGAGTTGCCAATTACACAGATGATTGATGTATTGCGAGGTAAGACGATGGAAGCCTTCTATTCACGCAGGGTGGAGTCCAACCAGTGGGTAACAAGATTAACTCCATCTAAAGAGGAAAAGCTTCAAAAAGAAACGACAATTGCTCGATCACTTCAGGTGTTGCTCTCACAAGGTAGCACATTCGAGGTTCGTGGAGAATCTGTTGATATTGTTGATATCGACCATTGGGATTGTAGCTGTAAGGGATGGCAACTTACTGGTCTGCCTTGCTGCCATGCTATTGCTGTCTTTGAATGCATTGGTAGGAACCCATATGATTACTGCTCCAGATACTTCACAGTCGAGAGTTACCGTTCAACTTATGCAGAATCAATTCATCCTGTTCCTAATGTAGACAGGCCACTCCCAGGTGAATCAAGCCTGGCAGCAGTTACTGTTACCCCTCCACCAACCAGACGGCCGCCAGGCCGGCCAAAGATGAAGCAGGCTGAATCATTAGACATAATAAAACGTCAGCTCCAGTGTAGCAAGTGCAAGGGGCTTGGCCACAATAAGAAGACGTGTAAAGATTCCTAGCATTATTGTTTAAGGACCTCGTTAAGTAGGGTGCTTCAGCTTTTAACCTGTGTATATTTTGATATTTTTTATTGGCAGTTTAGGCTTTTGCTCTTCGAGCTTAAGGTAGTTTAGGATCTTTGTTTTGTTTTGTCAAACAAGCTTATTGATTTTCCAGTCACGCCATCATTTTAATAAAGGCATTTAATCTAGCTCTACCCTTTTAACTTGCATGAATTTTTGCGTATGAGAAAACTTGTGCGTGGAACTTTGCATGAAATTTTTGTGGAGTATGAGAAAAATGTGCATGATTTTTCTTTCGATTAAGCATGTTTCTCCTCCATATGCAGAATGCTGATTGTACAAACGGGACGGGCGGCCCAAGACGCAAGACGAGCCCACGTTTAAATGAGGCAAGCGACAAGACGAGACGAATATTAATAGCCGTGCCAAGACGCAAGCCTAAAACTTGGGTCGGGCCGGGATAAAAAAATGAGGTCCAATGGACCGGGCCGGCCCATGGCCCGGCATGGGCTAGGCTTGGCCCGAGCCCTCTTCAAGCATGGCACAAGCCCAATCACGGCCCAAGCCCGGCCCACTTAACATTTTTTTCTTTCTCAAAAGTCAAAATGCAATTATTTGACATCTAATAACATTGTTTATATGGTTTTAAAAAAAATCATAAACATATATTTGATGTCTTTCATTTTAGGAAAATTACTTTGGTCCTTAATTAATTAACAATATCAACTACAAATTAATTAAACAACATTGGACTTGATATCTAATTAGTACATATGACATATACGCTTCTCTTATAATCAAAGTAAGACATTTCTTCACATATAAAATAATAAGTTGTTTAAAGATGAAAAGTTGAATTGGACTTTGTGGAGTTGGACACTTTTTGCCCTCCTCCCTTTCATATTGTTCGGATGTTTGATTGATTAATGTTTTCAAATAGTTCATCATTTCTTGCCTCTAATTATATTTTTAATGTTTATAATTGAATTATCTAATGGAAAAAAAAATCAAGTGAAAAAAAAATTCAAATTGAATGGGTTGATTCTTGGGCCCGAGTATGGCACGAGCACGAGCCCCGCCCTGCCCATTTCAATATGGACATGGGCTTTGGGCCGGGGCGGGATCAATGATTTTACTAAATTGGCCGACGACAAGTCCCAATAAATTAAATGGGCCGGCACGGCGCACGACGTTAAAAGCACGAGTTTAAATGGGACGGGCGGCCGCACGTCTGCTTGACATCTCTACTTTTACTAAAGCACAATTAATCGAAAATATAAATTATTAAAACACACAATTAAACCAAAAAACAACAATACCATAAATAAAATAAATTTTGAATAAAAAGTAAAATACAGAAAAATTGTTGTCAAGAAAATGACCTAATGTAATATATATATATATATATATATATATATATATATATATATATATATATTTATAACAAAAGGCAGAGAATGGTGAAACATTCAAAATACCAGAAAATGCTTTTGGTTAATACAAATACTAGCCCCTTGCCACACGCTATGTGCCAATTGGTTTTCTTTTTTTAGTTTTTAGTTTTTAGAATTAAGAAAAGAAAAATGGGTAGTTATTTTCCATAAAAATAGGATCCATTATCTGATTTTGTTTTATTTTTTAAATTTTTTTAATATGAAAAAGTGTGAATTTACCATATTATCCTTATTTAATTAATAATTTCAATTCTTAATATTTGGATTAACCAAGGGCATTTTCTGGTATTTTGAATGTTTCACCATTCTCTGCCTTTTACTTTATATATATAGATTAATAATTAAAAATATTAATTAAATGAGGATAATATGATATATTCATACTTTTTATATTAAAAATTAAAAAAATCAAATAATAGGTAGTTATATTCCATAAAAATAGGACCCATTGTCTTTTTAAATTCTAAAAAAATTTAAAAAATTTAATTAAAAAAACCAATTTGCACCGAGGGGCTAGTTAAAAAAAAAAAAGGGAAAGCTCTCTCATAATCCGAACAACGATCATTTTTAAAATTCATCCATCTATGTACTAAAGTTTTCCCAAAATATAAAATGAATTTTGAACTAGTATTTCAATTCTTGTATATAAAATTATGGATCTTGTTCATTTCTTTTTTTTTCTTTTTGAGGATAATATATGCAAAAGTGTGCAGAGACTAAAACAACATTGGTCGTATAGATAAGTTCAGAAAAAGTGATAAAATTATGTATATATTATCTCCAAGATCCTAAAACAAAAGTAAAGCAGGCCACGGATATTGAGAGATGCAGAAGAAGCTATTTCACAGCTTCATGCTGTTCCATTCAGGAAGAGACACGCAAATTGCAACCCCAACATGTCGACGCCTTCTTCGATCAAAGAAAAACAAAAACCTCTGTCGACACCTGGGAGGCATCAGCATGACACGTGTCCAACTCTCTTCTCTTAACACATTCCGAACTTGCCACCTTGTGTTACACCTGTCCTCTTACTCATATGCACCCTCCTCTGCCCTCTCTTTCTTCTTCTTAAAACCGCAACCCCCCAACCCTAACCCCTCTCGCATTCCAGTACACTTCTTGTACAAATCACAAACTTCAGTTTTCGAGAAACACTTGGCATATTTGAATATCTTCAGACTTTGTTCATCATGGCTTCAAAGCAACCTTTCAAAGTGCTCTTTGTTCTTGGGGTGGTCGCGGTGATGCTTGCCTCCATTTACAGCGGCTCTGGTGTGGGCCCTACGCCTTCCAGTGATGAGGGGTCTAAGGTGAAAACAAGGCAACCGCAGGACGAGGCAGCAGAGAAGGAAAGAGTGGGCAGAGAATGCTCAGACTCAGAGTCATGGGCAGAGTGGGCCAAGGAGAAAATCTCTGGAGGACTTGGATTGAAGCAGGATGATGATGATGAAAATAATAAGAAAGCTTCTGATGCTGCTTATGACACTGCCAATAACACCAAGGACAAGGTTCAAGATACCGCTTCTGGTTAGTAGCCTCAACATTATATTAACTTTTTATATAAAAAAAAGTTTTTAATTTGCTTACATAGTGATGATTTATGAGAAATGGCATTTTGTATGTATAGCTGTGATTGATTTGAATCGACTTAGGGCTCGTTGGGAGTAATTCTAGAGGGGCAAATAATCATTTCTATGTAAAAGCATATGGAACGTGCTTCTCCCCAAAATCACTTAAAATCATTTTTAGTGATTTTCTGGAGAAACATGCAGGAGGTGCTTCTCTCGGAAGTGCTTCTGCCCTGCTCAGAATCTTGGACTTACTTTGCAATTGGGTTTGTTAGGTCATTTGAATTTTTTACGTGTGTTTTTGTGATAAATGTTCTGATTTTAGTGCCCATAATAATTGTTTGTCGTGTGTGAATTCAAACTTTAACCTAGTGTTACTCAGAGAGATCATGAGTTTTTTTTTTATAATTAAAAAAAAAATCAAAATGCAGACAAAATGAAGTGCTGAAATGTGGGGTATGCAGGAAATTGGGGTTGGTTATGTTTGTGTTAGGGATGAAGATACTTTACATCTTTATCTGACTTGTGAAAAGCATATTTTTCTAAATGAACAACTGATAAATGGGGGCTTTAATTAATGGTCAGGAACTGGTCAATACGCCACAGAGAAGGCCAAATACATTAAAGATACAGCAGCTGAGAAGGCTAGAGAAATGAAAGAAGCAGCAGCAGAGAAGGCTTTTGAGGTTGAGAAAGCAGCGAAGGAGAAGGCGTATGAAGCCACAAAAGCAGTAAAGGACAAGGCCTCTGAAGCCAGAAATGCAGCAAAGGAGAAGGCTTATGAGGCTACAAAGGCAGCGAAAGATGAGACATACGAGACCAAGAATGCGGCTGAGGAAACCGCCAGCAAGGCTGCAGAGAAGGCCAATGAGGCAGAGCAAAAGGAAGGGCAAACAGCAGAGGAGATTAAGAACAAGGCTTATGAGAAGGCAGAGGAGACCAAGGAGGCAAAAGAAAAGGCAAAGCAAAAAGCAGAAGAAGTGAAGAACAAGGCCTATGAAGAGGCAGAGGAGACCAAAGAAGCAAAGCAAAAAACTGAGGAGGTGAAGAACAAGGCAGCTCAGAAAGCAAAGGAGGGTTCTGAGGCAGCCAAGAAGAAAGCAGAAGAGACTGTGAAGTCTGCCAAGGACACCGCGGCATCTAATTTGGAAGCTGCCAAGCAGAAGTCGCAGAAGATTAAAGAGAATGTGGCTGGTCAAGGCCGTGATGAGGAGCTCTGAGCTGCTCTGCGTGTAGTTTTCTATCCACACTTGATGACCATTTCTTCTTATATAGTTTTGTTGTGATCAAGTCTCTGATTTTACAAGTTGGGTTTTGTTGTATAGAGATGTAATTTGTGTTTTATGTATGTTTGATTTTGTTGTAATGTACTTCTTTCAATCTCTGCTTGGAACATAATTTGGAGCCAGCGTTGTATTTCGAACTTGAGCAAAAATATGAAAATTTTAATCTCCACAATTGTTTTGGGCCGAGACCCTATTGGGATTTGGCAAGGCTGCCCGTTTAGTCGCTTGGAATATGATCCATGAACTAAGAAAGTATATGGCATTTTCTTGGACAGAGATGGCTTGACTAAACGGGTGAAAAGGACATAGTTAGTGGCCAAATCCAGGCGTCATTTTATACACAATGATTAGATTGTTACGTAAGAATGACTAAATGGGCATTTTTACAGTCTTTATTCGTAACATTTTGATGTTTGATAATATTTGAGTCATTCTTTCTTACAAACAAATCACAGTTTCATGTGTAACATAATTGGTCCGTAAAACAGTATTTTAATGCATACTTGAGATTAAATAAATCTAAAAGGTAATTTGGGACCGTAAAACACAAACTTTAGTGAATATTTTGTCTAAGGGTTATTAGTTTTATTAGTCCCTGAATTTTAACTCGATTTGCATTTTGATTTCTCAATTTCCAAAAGCGTTCCCGTGTTTCTTTAACTTCACTTTCGTTATGACAAATGGTCATGTCGTCAATTTTGTTATCTTTTCTGTTAAATGCAGGGACAAAATGGTATTTTTGTATTAAATTGATTAAAATATAAATAAAAAAATTAAAATTAAACTCTCTATCCCAATTTCTACTTCCCCCAAACTTTTTTTTTGGGGTTTTTTATTTGATTTTCTTGTATTGTTATTTTAAAGATATGATATTTTATTCATTTTTTTGGTTTTAATATAAAAATATCATTTTACTCATGCATTTAACAAAAAAAGTTAACAAAATTGACAGCATGACTATTTGTCCTAACGAAAGTGAAGTTAAAAGACCACGGGAACGATTTTGGAAATTGAGGGACCAAAATACAAATCGGGTCAAAGTTCAGGACTAACAGAATTAATAACCCTTTGTCTAATATAGAATAAATTATGAAATTCCTAAAAAGTCCTTCAATAAGCATCAATGGTTTTGTTGGGATCCCATTTATTGGTGAGAGTTGTGAGGATTTAGTCATGAAGAAAATGATGTGCACGCCAAATGGGCATAGAAAATAGGGTAAAGTGCGGTTTTGCGAATATAAAGCGATTGAACTACCCCGCATATTATTTTGTTTGCCAATTTAGTCCTCAACTCGTAATAAATAGTCAATTTCCTCGTTAAGTTTATCTAATTTCATCCATTTTTCTGTTAATAACAAGGGCAAATTTGTAATTCTAACTTAAAATTCATAAAAATATTGTAAATAATTAACTTTTAGAAGCAAAAAAAAAAATCTTTTGGGGAGAAGAAATCGGTGGGGGTGGGGGTTTGTGGGGAGAATATATTTTTTTCTTCTAAAAGTTAATTATTTACAATATTTTATGAATTTTAAGTTAAAATTACAAATTTGCCCTTGTTATTAACAGAAAAGTTAATGGAATTAGATAAACTTAACGGTAGTGAAATTGATTTATTTATTACGAGTTGAGGACTAAATCGGCAGATGAAATAATTCGAGGAGTAAGTTCAATTAATAGTTCGAAATGAAATTAAAAATCCTAGAAAATATGCATAAACTATGCTTCAAACGTGTTCCTTTGGATTTTATTTGATCCAAGTCATACATGACACACCGCACGCAACCGAAAATTCTTTATTCAACTAAGAGCTAGCTTTGAATATTATATATATATATATTTCTTGTCTCATAGCTTCAACAACACAACGATTCTTCTGGACTGAAAAGCTTATATGCTTATCTCTCTTTTTAATTAATTTTTTTGGTATTTAAATTGACCGTTGATGTCACGTTGGCGTCACCACGACATTAACTTGCGCATGCAAATCTTGCCTTCAAATTTGCTCAGTTTCGCGGGCCACTTCTTGCAATGACAACTTTTCCTTTGTAGGAGTTGTTTTTAAAGCCTAGAAAGGAGTGGAAGTGCTCTAATTAGTGCAAATCCGACTCACTCAAGGGTGGCTATAGCCCAGGAAAACTTCGGAGAAAAAAAATTACCTATATATATGGCCCACCAAGTTTGCTGCCTTTTGCTTTTTTGACCAATCCTCCAATCAAATTGACCGAATCATGCAATTGTTTAGCAGCCTTGGTTTTTTCCCTCAAAGCACGCGGCCTTTTGCTTTTTTTTTTTTTTGTTGGCAAAGTCAATAATCGTTTTTCCCCAAAAATAAAAAGGGAAAGCTTCTTAATATTGTACTCAATAAAAACCCTCACAAGTCTTTAAATTCATAATTACAGACGGCAGTAGGTAATTAAAACTCACAGATGGGAAGATGCTTTCAAAAACGGAATAGTAACCTAATTATATTCTTCTTGTGTTCACAACTAATATATATATATATATATATATATATATGTCAAACTTAATTATTTATATTTCTTCACTTTGCATTTGTCTTATTCAAGCCAAGAAACAAGAAACTTGAATAGGTACACTTTCAATTATATTGTTGAACACATTAATTTTGATAATGTGTATTTTTTGATTACATTTAATATGTATTTGTCTTATAAAGTTTATTGAAAATTAATTAATGAAAAAAAAATCATTAGAGATTAAGGGCCAGTTTGGCATTCTTTGTCTTTGTGAAAATAATCGCTATCTTTGTGAGAGAAATCAATTGTTAGAGAAAGCGGTTTGGCGTTTGGTAAACTTTTTGTTAAAAGTGTTGTTGGTACTAATTCCCCTATAATAAAAAAATAATTGCTGCATAATCATTAAATCCAAGTAGCATCTTGAAAATTGATTCTGATAATCGAGTAAAATGAAAGCACTCATTACCGCTTTCCTTATAGCTTTCTCTCACAACAATTTTTAACAATAAGTGATTTTTTCATAGTTTACCAAGCAGTGACTTCCCAAAATTTTTAAAAATCACTTATCACCCCAAATAAGAATGCCAAACCACTAAGCTAAAAATTTTAACTAATCCATCCATCGAAAAATTCCTCCTTCCGCCCTTGGACTCACTGTCCTAGTAAACGAGCATAACTTACGTCTACGACAAAGAAAATTCTATATGCTTATTTTGGTATGTAATGTTTTTGCTTTCAATTAAAACCAAACCACAATGAGAAATGCGACCAAATATGGTGGTGCAATGTAACTTGTCCGTCGGAGAAAATAACAGAAAAAAGAAATTGGTGTTTGACATGT
Source organism: Prunus padus (assembly GCA_024362665.1). Lineage (NCBI taxonomy): Eukaryota > Viridiplantae > Streptophyta > Magnoliopsida > Rosales > Rosaceae > Prunus > Prunus padus. The sequence goes on from JANFAM010000020.1 coordinate 9,276,600, forward strand.
GTAGGACCAGAAGTATTGTCACTTGTCACGGTCCTTATGCATAGGGAATAAATAAAATAAGAAACCGCCAAGAAAATTTCTAATAGTTATTAATCTTTTAAATGACTTTTTCAAAAAACAATAAATAAATAAAAAAACAAAACCCTAAAACCTGGTACTCTATTAGATAATTTCTGATTGGTTGAATTTCAACCTTCGACTTGGAATAAATAATTTAGAAAAATGTTTAATACAATTTATTTTAAGTGATTGAATACAATGCCTAACTTTTTGTTTTAAGGACCTTTCTTATTTAGAGGCGATATAATATACTAAACTCACAGACACAACAAGGATGCTAAAACTCGAATCCAGAACCTTACATAAGAGAGCAATTACTCCAAACCACTACACTAGTAATTAAATACAATGCCTACATTCATTTTAAATGATGCATACAAATGCGATTAAATTCTATATATATATATATAAACAATTAAATCATTTGAAAATGAGTGCATTTTTTTCTTTCCACTTCTAAAACAAATCTAAAAGTTTATGTTTTTTTTTCCTCCCAATGGCTTCATACCTATAATTTAGGGTATTATATATATGCCAATCCAATCATATAAAGGTGTGAGCCCCATGACGTCCATTTCCACCTACCATTTTGCAACATCTTTCCAAGCAACTGGCATATGATATCATGCTTTTGATCTAATTTCATATTATTATTATGTCAATTGGGCCGGTGGCTGGCTGAGTACACGCAAAAGACATGTTCTTTTCTTTCTAGGTTTTGATTATTCTTCGGATCCTTCTTCTACATCTTAAACACACCCAACAATTTTCTCATTATTTTTTTCTCATCTTTCTCAATATACTAACATTTTGGGAAGGAAAACGATCACGTCATGGATATGTTTATAATAAGTACTTCCATCACTACTGTTCATCTTGTTATGGTCAAGATCTGATCTTGTCAATAATTGTTGCTTATTATTTTAACTAACGCAAAATTGTCACGTGATGTTAATAATTCACGTATTATAATATCAACAGATTTACTTTCATCTATCCTTATTATAATATGAATTGGTTGATAACATCACGTAACAGTATTACAATAACAGTAAAAATTTCCCCTCCAAATCATAGCTAACCGTGTGAGAGCACGAAATCCTTGGTTTCCTCATATGTAGGAAAAAGTTAAGATGCTTTTCATTGAGCCATATGACCCAGCAGCTACCATTAGTAATATTATAATTGGGAAGTCAATTCACAATTTAAAGTAGATAGGTAAAAGGCAGCCATACATAAAACACAAGTGTCATATTTTTAAGCAGTGACAAAAATCATAGCCCCGTAAGGGCAGTGAAAAAATAAAGCCCACCAATTTCAACCATCTTAGCTCAACAGCTTTTATAAATACATAAAATTATCAGTGATTTACGAGAAAAACGTCTATAAAATGAGAATAATATTATTTTGTTATTTTTAACCAATCACAAAATATCAAATGAAAAAATTATCATATGTAACATACTGTAATTGACCAAGAATGGCAAAATAATACTATCCCCATTTCACGTAAGTATTTCTCGTGATTTACCCAATGTAAAGCTATGGTATTGGATCAACATCCATTTCTCTCGTACTTTCTTTTTTCTTTTTTAAGTTCATATATTTATAAATAAAAAATAAAAACATCACAAATAATGTGTCAGATAAAAACAAAAAAACAAAAATGTAGAGAGGGTCCATGCTCACATGATCGGCGTGACGCAACTACACACTAACACATATTTACTTTAATAAAAATGCTTAGTTATAATACTTTTTCTTGTAATATATAGTTGAAATTGTGGTATAAAATTAAAGATTAGAGGGAGGCCCGTGGTGGCTTCAGAATGCATGGGAGGCTTTTGTGGGTGAGAAAGATGACATGAGAAAATGGACCCCCCGATGGCCATTGAGAAGCCAAAAAAATGTGGCTAATAGCAAAGGAGGCTGAAAAGGTAGTAGAATTATGGCCGTCATGTCCCCGTTATCCACACATGCATATATCCGTAGTAATCCAAACACCTAGGATGTTCATATTTTATTCAAATATTATAACCTAAGATTTGAGTAATATATACTAAGATGAATGGTTTGACTATGATGTATTATGTATATATTTACTAGGATTAATTTGATCTTAATTAAATAATAACAACATAACAAAGTCCGAGTCACGAGATAAATTTAAATTCGAACTGTAACATAACATGTGTTACGAAATCTGAATCGTAGATAAAAAGGAGGTTTACTTTTTAAAAGATAAAGCAGATTATGAAAAAAACCGCGGAATTCCCATGTCACAGTCAAGCTTTGTTTTTATGAGGATGTAAACAACTTGTTTTAACCACTGTCAACCCTAATTACAGTTCAACCCACCCCAACCCCCTTCTGTCTTCTCCTATACATGTATGCACATGTGTTAATAGTATATGCATTAGTGGAGTTGATTCGAGAGAGAGAGAGAGAGAGAGAGAAAGAGAGAGAGAAGGCGTGGCCTAGAAATAAAAATTTGATTCAAAATTCCCAAGTGCGTCTCTGTTTCACCCAGTTGGACTTGGACTTTTTGTTTTTGTTATAGTTTTTATAGAATTTGCGTTACGTTTCGAATTGTTGATAATTTCTCAATTCAAACGTTTCAATCCAAGAACCCATCATTTTTATATATATAAAGACAGAAAATTAAGAAGCAGCAGCAAGTGGTCTTCCTCTTCCTTCACGGAAACCAGAGCAAACGTGTCATTACATGGCGATCGTAAGAAAAGGTGCAGAGGAGGAGGTGGACAAGAAGAAGAACGCGAGTAATTGCAGTAACAAGGGAATGCGACTGGGAAAATACGAGCTTGGGAGGACTCTTGGTGAGGGCAATTTCGGCAAAGTCAAATTTGCTAAGAACGTCGACTCTGGACAACCCTTTGCTGTTAAGATCCTCGAGAAAACCAGAATCATTGATCTCAAGATCACAGACCAGGTCAGTTTTTTTTTTCTAAAAAAAAAGACTTTGCTCAAAGTTTCAATCTTTCATTGATGGGTTCTGTTTTTCTCTTTCAACCATTCATTATTATTTAATTTTTTCCTCAAAGTTTTAATCTTTCATTAATGGGTTTTCTGGGTAATGTTCAATCGAAACTGAAATTGACATTCATGAATTTTTAAAAAAAAATTTCTGAGTTTTGGACGTTTTGTTTTGTTTTCAACAACACAATAACACAATTTTAGAAAAAAATAATTGCAGATAAAGAGGGAGATTGGCACTTTGAAGCTCCTCAAACATCCCAACGTTGTCAGATTACACGAGGTATGCATTGCTCCTCTGGTTCTAGAGCTCTGTTATTAACAGTGTTTTTGTTTATCCATTATTGTTTGCTCGATGAATCATGACCTCTAATTATCACTATAATTACCATAATCTCTTCCCACTCATTTGTAATATTTTGTGTTAATGACAACCCCATTTAGCTGTGTTTTTTTGTTTGCTTTGTTTTGTTTTGTTTTGGGATTGGTGCTAGCTAGCAAGCACAGTTGTTATTTACTGCGGTAACTTTTCTAATTTTTACTTGGCTAATCACTTCAATAACGCGTCACATGACACATTGTACCCCATTTTGCTTATCGTTTTCCTCAAATAAAGGTGGCATATAACAAAAACACCTTCTAGATTTTCGTTTACCGTTCTAGTCTACGTGATCTGTTGAATCTGAACCACACATTCGAACACGATATTTATGATATGTGAAATCAAAATCACACTATTCAAACACGATCTTTATGTTTATATTGCAATGGGAAATATCTTAACTTTGTTTCATTTGTTCATGTCGCGGTCTGCACGGATTGCTTTATTCACGAGGTCTCCACCCGGGATGATTTGGTCAATCACCCTAATATACTTTTACCCTCATTAAAAAAAAATTTGGTTGGTCCTGGAAAAAAAAAAAAGAAACTTTTTGTTGGTTATTGAGATATTTCCTTGTGTATATGATTCTGTTAAGGGGATCCATCAACCAGTCCAACCTAGCCACGTGTATACAGTAATATACCTATCTCTGCTGCAGTTTGCATGGACTGAGTGACCTGACCTCATATTTTCAGAATGGGCCCACCCATGAAACCTGTTTGGTGGATAAGACTAAGATCATCAATATGGCCTTAATTATGGTCACCAAGGGAGGGCCATGCCTTGTCAATTGTCCCCTAAAATGAAAATGATTGCTTCAAGTTGCATATGGCATATTAATGAAGCACCTTAATTAATTTTAGCATCCACTAGGGTTTCTTTAAATAGAATCATAGGATGAATTAGTCATATAGACAGAAATATATATAGTTAGAAAGAAAAAAAAATAGTTTTAATAAGAAAGAAGAATGGAAAATGATAATTTTGGATAAGGATGGTGGTGATGACTATGAATTATATATGTGGAGTTTTAGAATATGGGTTTTGTTAATGCAGAGAACTGGTCTTGGTTTGCCTTTCTACAAAGGTGGATGGAACACATTTTGATTTGATTAAGTAAATGCATTTGAACTCAATTCAATGTGTCCCCTTGGTCAACAAATGTCATCAAATTTGTTTGGTATTCAACAAAACAATAGCTTGTAAATAACATTAAGGGTGTCATTGATAAAAATCACATCCCAACCATTAGCATAATTACCGCTGTTATCGGTTCGATCTTTGATCTATTTACCATGCTGTAAACTGTGAACTAGCTTTTTTTTTCTCTCTGTTCTCATCATTGGTATGAGGACTTTCAATGCCATGGCCAACAATGCTTTGTATTAATCCTGCTGATTATGCTTATCTTGCAGGTTGTGGCAAGCAAAACCAAGATTTACATGGTCCTAGGATATGTTACTGGAGGGGAATTGTTTGACAAAATTGTAAGGACCTCTTACTCTAATGCACAGCTTTTTGTATCAGAAGGCAGGAAGTTGAATAGTTGATGATACTAATAAGTTACTCTATGTTTCAGGCACACAAGGGAAAACTTACAGAAGCCGAAGGCAGGAAGCTCTTCCAACAGTTGATTGATGGTGTGAGCTACTGCCACAACAAAGGCGTTTTCCATCGGGATCTGAAGGTACTTCCTTTCTTTTTAAGAAAAACTTAGTGAAACTAAGGACTCAGCAAAAAGCTGCAGATGGTTTTCAATTTGCTCACTCTTTCTTGCATGACAAGTTTTGTATGTTTTTGGTTGCAGCTGGAAAATGTTCTTGTTGATGCCAAGGGGAACATAAAGATATCAGACTTTGGCCTCAGTGCTTTGCCCCAGCATTTTAGGGTACATTTCCAAACCAAACTTTTTTAAGTGATAAGTTTGGTATCTAATAACTTAACCCTTTAATTCTGTCTGATATATCAGGAAGATGGGTTGCTTCATACAACCTGTGGAAGCCCCAACTATGTTGCTCCTGAGATTCTTGCTAATAAAGGGTACGATGGTGCCACCTCTGATATATGGTCATGTGGTGTCATCTTATACGTCATTCTTACCGGATTTCTCCCTTTCGATGATAGAAATCTTGCAGTTCTCTATCATAAGGTGTTGACAACAACTCTCTTTGATTTTCTTGTGTTTGTTGTATGGCTTTAGGAATGAAGAATTTTTATTATATTTGCATTTCCATCACTTTGATGCTAACATTTTTAGAGGGATTTCAGATCTTGAAGGGGGAAGTTCAGATACCCACATGGCTATCACCTGGCGCAAAGAACTTGATAAAAAGGATTCTTGATCCCAACCCTGTTACCAGAATAACAATGATAAGCATCAAGTCAGATGAATGGTTCAAGCAGGATTACTCTCCTGTGAATCCTGATGATGAAGAAGAAGACATAAACGTTGATGATGAAGCTTTCTCAATAAATGAAGTGGTATGAATATGCAATTCATGTCCATTCCCTACCTCTTTTTTTTTGTACATCTTTCAATTTCTTTTGTGCTATAACTGAGAACCGTTTCTTTTACCTTTTGGTATAGCCATCTGAGGGGGAGAGGAGTCCAGACGCCCGGCACTCGCACACCCATATAAATGCCTTTCAGTTGATTGGAATGTCCTCGTGTCTAGACCTCTCCGGCTTCTTTGAGAAAGAGGTGAGGGTAAAAGCTTACTTACAGTAGTTTTGTAAAACGATTTTTGCCTTCTTTGTTTAGCATTGAGTATTTCATTATCTATTACTGGAGTTGAAAGCTCTTTCTGATTGTGGGTTAATTTAGGATGTTTCTGAGAGGAAGATCAGATTTACATCCAACCACTCTGAAAAAGATTTGCTTGAAAAGATTGAAGAAATTGTACTAGAGATGGGATATTGTGTCCAGAAGAAAAATGGAAGGGTTAGTAGCTTTATATCCTCATTTTCTACTCACGTCCAGAAATATTAAAGTTGCAATGATAACTGGTATAATTTATGCTTCCTTCGTCAATGCAATATTGACTTAAATATGGTTTCGTTTATGTCCAACATTTCAGTTAAAAGTGATGCAAGAGCACAAAGGGGAGAGAAGTATGGGTAGTCTATCAGTTGCAGCAGAGGTATTTCATTTCAAACTCTTGGAGGGTTTTCTTCCTGACAAAATATTTGTGCCTGGCATGCATTTGAATTAATTTCTAACCACATAAACTTTTTCTTTCGATGTTTAATCCTTCCTCTGTGACAATTTTGTTACTTGAATTTTAACTGATAGTTGTCTCCATAATTGCATCAGGTGTTTGAGATAAGCCCATCTTTATTTGTTGTTGAAATAAGAAAGTCGTATGGTGATGCTTCTGCATATAGAGAGGTATATATTCTTCTGAATGGCGCACAGCTTGTTTACAGTCCTATCTGCAAGTCCACCTTCTCTCTCTTATTTCAGGAATTAAAATCACTTTCTTTTGCTATGTGCAGTTGTGTGAAAAGCTATCAAATGATTTAGGTGTTCCCGCAAGCCAAGGGTTGTTGACTAGCCAAGTGTGAAAACCATGTTCTTTGCACAGTCAAACAACATGGTATTTAAGCCTTGGAGAGATGTAGATAGTTTAGAATCCATATATTACGATTTATGTAAATTTTCAGTTTTGGATGTATGTTAGTGTTAAAATGTAAGACTCGAGTAAATGTGAAATATATTTTTGATTGCAAGAAGATATCCTTGTGACGAAGTCACCAGTACCAATTGTGTTTATGGTCACCTGAATCATTTCATATTTTATTTTTTTTATCTCCGGGGAATGGGAGATTCGAACTTGGGACATCTGCCAACATTAGAAAGACAAAAACCACTAGATAAATAGTCCCTTAACGAGTTATTTCGTATTTGTAAGGAAAAAACTTGAAAGCTAACACAAATTTTCTAAGCAATCATTATTATTTTCTGACTCAACAACTATTGTCTATGAGGTTTGAATAGATTCATCACACCTCATACACATTATAGACGTCTGGCCATTTTTTTTGGGATCAACAACAGGTCCTAAAACGGTCTTGTACTGCTCATCTCTGTGCTTAAAATTGCGCATAAATTCAACCTGCCAGAGATAGGAAGACAAATAAGATCATTCAGACAAAATTACCTATCAGAAAATCGATGTCTTTGACAAGTACTGTACATGGGAAAAAGCTAACATTCGTTCAAATAATAAATGTAGACAAGGTGATCCAAAAAGAAAAAGAAAGCAAGGAGAATACTTTTTATATAATTTTTGTGGTTAAGTACTTCCATTATGAGAGATATCTTTACCTGTTTCTGGAAAAATCAAATTCATCTGAGCTAAGAGAACCATCGTTGCATCATCTCGAGTTAGAGGCAAGGTGCTGAGTGACGGAATGGAGAACTTGAGATCTTGCAGAGTAATGAAGGGTCCTGTGTTTGGTAAGCTCAATTCAGGAAAGTATGAATCTTTAGGCCCCATTAGAGTTGTCTAATCTCTTCAAAGAACAATTTTTCAAAAGACATGATCTAGTATATATTTACCTGGAACTTGTTCAGCCGATCAGCTAGTTTTTTGATTGCTTCTTGCACATCTTGCTCACGACATAGGTCGTCTGAAATTACCTGTAGGATGACTAAAAAAGCCTAGAGAGGGTTGATTAGGCCAATTAAAGATTATAATCAATAAACAAAAATAAAGGAACATGCAGAAAATTATTTTACGTGGTAAAATCCCACCTCTGGGGAAAATCCACAGGACTCCTCAGTCCAACACAAATCCACTATAGAACGATGATTACAAGACGTACTCATACACTTATCCTAGACACCTTCTAGATAATGTTTACCGACTTCTTCGTAACTCAACTTCTGTCACGGGATGATCTTCGATACTCTTTATGTTGAACGCAATACTGGTCACGATTTCTAAAAGTGTCAAATCGAAGATTATCTAAAGGTTTTGCAACAAGACATTGAAGATCCAAAGTTTTTGAAGTAGTGGGTTCATGCACAACATTAGTAGAGGCAAACAAACATTTATGATTTTCCTTTTTCCTCCAAACTAACTTTGTCTTAGTTGATGGCAAAGAATGATAAGAAGATAGTTTGGATAAGCGTTTTACCTCTTTCAGAAGATTTGAAATCTTATGTTGAATACCTATCTTTCCACCCATGACATGAGAATATGAACGAACAAATTCGTTTCGAAGCTTATTGCATCTTCGTCTTATGTGGCCATGAGTTCCACAAAAGTGACAAATTGGAACAAACCTCTTGACTTCTTGAGTAGATGCAAGTTCAACATATGAAGAGGATTTGACAAACTTTGTTTTAGACACAGCGGAAGACTTATTACTTGGTTCAAATCCCAAGCCTCGTTTGTCACCATCTCTTCTTCCCATGCTAATCATCTTGTCAATTTTTTATGCACCAATGGTTAAAGAAACAAACCTTTCCTTTGAATTTTTAAGTTCAAGGGCTTTGTTGTCAAAGGTTAGAGACGCAATTAATTTATTCTGATCAATCAACTTTTTATGCAAAAACATTAATTTTTCGTTCATACCTGCACTTACCTTTTCGGAATCTGCTTCATAGGATTGAAACTCGTTTGCAATCCTGTTGTTTTCCAACTTTAACTTAGCAACAGATTTGACGAGCTCGACATTTTGTTTATTAAGTTTTTGTGAGGCAGCGAGCAAGTCATCGTATTTCTTCATGATAAACTCAATTTTCATATCTTCATAATCATCATCCTCATGTGATTCATCCAAGCGAACTGTGGTTATGAGTGCAACCGTCTTTTCATTAGTCTCGGATTCCGATTCACTATCACTTCAAGTTGTATTCGATGCTTTGTTCTTCCAATCCTTTTGCTTCTTCAAAGTGTTAGCACATTCAAAAGATATGTGACCATAACCTCCACATTCAAAGCATTTGACTTTTCCTTTTGGATTTTTCCTGTCATTTAACCTGCAAGATTTTGAGACAACATCAGTATTATAAATATTTCTAATTTTCTCAATATTCATACCTGAGTTGTTTCGTGAGTCTTGATCCTTAAAATTTGAATTCTTAAGGAACCTTTTGAATTTTCTCAACATAGCATGATCCATCTTTCAATATTCCGGATCTCGCTAAGTGTGTCTAGCGACCGGCTCTGATGCCAATTGAAATTACTTGTATGATGACTAAAAACGCCTAGAGGGGGTTGATTAGGCCATTTAAAGATTATAATCAAAAAACAAAAGAAATAAACTTTGACAGCAGGATTGATACAACTTATCAATCCTGAAATGTGCTGAATATAGAAGAAAGGAACACACATAAAATTATTTTACGTCGTAAAACCCCACATCTGGGGAAAATCCACAGGACTCCTCAGTCCAGCACAAATCCACTATAGAACGATGATTACAAGAAGTACTCACACACTTATCCTAGACACCTTCTAGATAATGTTTACCGACTTCTTCGTAACTCAACTTCTATCACGGGATGATCTTCGACACTCCTTATGTTGAACGCAATACTGGTCACGATTACTTCAAGCTCGCCGGAGGTTTTCCAACTCTCCTTATGTTGAATCTGATACTAGTCACGATTGATTCAAGCTCACCGGAGGAAAACCGCCACCACGGTCTTGATGCTCTCAACCATATGAGTCACCAAACAATGCAAATGAATGCAATATGAATGATTAAAGTGTTTGATAAATCACCAAGTAAACATGGAACACTTGATGACTTATCTCAAAAATATGCACAACAGTTTTCTCTTAAAAATTCTATTATGCTCAAAACAAAACCTATCAAAAGCTGTATGTAAAAGGGATGCACACCAATGTTTTAAACAAAACCCCTTCTCCACTTTTCACGAGATGTATTAATTCAATTTGATACACTTGGAGTCCTACATGATTTCGTCCACTTATGACTTTCACTACGGCCAAGTTGTTATCTTCATCAAGACGCCAAAACAAAAGACACATGACTATTCAATTATAAACTATTATAATCCTAGCCATTCATTCAATTAATCTCTAACCATGCAAATTTCCTATTATCAATATAAGATTTGATTCACTTAGGATTCTAAGTGATTGACGCTAAAAGATAATATTTTAACTTAAATCAAAATAGAGTCCAACTAGGAAAATAATTTCAAGAGATAAAGTCTAATCCTATTAAAAATAGGACTATCATCAAAGCATTTGAGTGAAAATAACTCCAACTAGGAATCCTATAATGAATGCATGATTATGTCATGATTTACCTGATAATCAAGTTTCTCATATCGATCCAGTCAACCTTTGAGAATTTGGAATTGATGTCTTGCGCCAAATCTTCCAGCAAACTATATTCCCAACTAATTTCCAACCAATACTAGAGTCTAGGAAATGACAATACAAATTTCATACTAAAATCGTCAAACTCCATCTCCACGGAGGAGACCTCTTGAGCACCTTGACCAGAGTTTTCACTCATTTTCGGGTGGCTCTGCTAATAATAGTAGGGCCTGGAGAAAAGTATCAACAGAAATTCAAAATTTCTGAAAACGTAAACCTGAAGATTGCTGCTATTTCCACCACTTTCGACTAGTTTCACAACCACCATATTTGACTCCATCACTCACTAACGGACCATCTAATCAATTTCTTTACTGAAACACTAAGACAATAGCTTGTAAGGATGCTATACATTCTTCATTATAATCACGAGAGAGAATGCCATGTTGGATAGCTAATTACATATACATCACACCTAGGATACCATATATTGTAGGCATCGGGCTATTCTTTCTTTAGGAACCAACAGGTTCTACAACATTAGACCCCTGAACAATAATATCTTACATCATTTTTACAAGAGAAATTTGGTATATACAGTTCAAAAATTTCTATTTACATGGTAAATGAGAGCAACTACAGATATCTCTTCAACCAGATGCAAGCAGATCTAATTTCCAAGCCTGCTGCTAAGATCTTCACCAGACACCTGAATAAAGCTGCTACTGTTGGCAATTTGAAGTTTCTCATTCAATACAGTCTTGTACAGCTCATCTTTGTCCTCGAAATTACGCATAAATTCAACCTGCATATATAGGAAGAAAAAAAATCATTCAAATACAACTGCCTACAGGAATCAATGCCTTTAACAAGTAATGTGAATGTCAAAAAGCTAATTGTAGTTCAGATAATTAATGTAGATAAGGCGTTCCATAAACATGAAATAAAGTACAAAATAATGGTCCACCAAAAAATTTCAAACAAGTGGCGCATCAATCTGATAGTCCTTTTAATACCAGTTTTCGTGGCTAACTACTTTGAATGTGAAATACAGCAATCTTTACCTGTCTCTGAAACAAATCAAATTCATCTGAGCTAAGTGAACCGTCACTATTTGCATCAAGGAGCTGAATCATCTCACGTGCATCTTCCCCTGGGGCACCAAGCTCTTCCATCACCTCCATAAGTTCCTCAATATTGATCCTACCATCTCCATTCTTGTCAAGAAGGCGGAATACTCGATCGCTCTGACTCTGCTCCGTCTCAATACCTTCATGATTTGTGGATGGAATATCTTGAAGACGCAATGCCGAAAATTCAGCTGCAGCCATCATTATGGCCTTGAGTCGCTTTGCCTGATCATCATCAATATGTGATTGTAAGTCACATAACAGGCGAATATAAACCATTTCAAGTACATTTACAAGCTTAATGCGCAGGACAACCATTCAAAATTAGCATTCATAAAGGGCATATATCAAACAACCTCTTCTGGGTCTGTAAGACCACTCTTGTACAATGAGTGGGACGCCGTTCCAGCATCTGCCAACATGTCCATCTCCTTAGTCCTTATTTGTATTTCCATCAATGGTCTACTCTTGCCACAGTCACTAACATCAACAGCCATATGTAAACTCCTGTACCCATTTTCCTTGGGCCTGGCAATGTAATCTTTTGTCCTATGAGGCATTTCCTTCCACAAAGATCGAACAACTTCACGCGTCCTGTAACAAGCGCTTTCCCCTACTTCTGCCATATCTTCGCCACTCCTAGGCTCCAATATGACTCTCAATCCTAACACATCATGTACTTGCTCTGGCTTCCTACCATCTTTCAACAGCTTCTTCATGGTGCTAAACCGACTCTTATACCGACCATCAACTGAAACATCAACAACCATGCCTGCCAAAGAAGGATCAACTCTCAAAGACTGCAAGAGCTGTTCCTTGTATACATCAACCAGAGGCTTACTTCTACTCTCATGACTTTTCAACCATGTATCAACATAAAGGTAGGAATGGGGAAACAAGTACTGAAACGAGAGATCCTCCAGCTCCAGTGACAGCCAGTTGGTCCCAACAGCGTGAGCTAAAGGTGCGTGAATCTTCATAACCTCTAGAGAAATCGATTGTTGCTGATACCTTGGGAGGTAACCAAGATGTCTCATCATGTCAAGCCTGAGGACCAAATCTAAAATCACAGCCCTCATATCATAGTACGTCAAGCAGAACTTTCTCAGCGCAGCAGCACTGCCATCATCCAAGACATCAACTTTAGAAGGGACCTTCATGACCCGCAAGCTTTCATGCAATAAATGGGCAGTGCCAGTACCAATCTGTTTTCTAACATCAAGAATTGAAATTGCACCAGCCTCCACAACTGGTCTGAGTATCCCAGCTGAGATAACTTCAGCATCCATCTACAACAATCAAATTCACTGAAAACCTATTAATGGTTTCATCAAAATTACATATCTGAAGGTCCAGATATTGAAAATAAGTCCATACCTGAAGGTCTGCGAGAAGGATAGAAATAGACAAGGCCCTGGAGAGCGAGGAACGACCATCTGGGGTTAGAGGCAAAGCGTGGAGCAGAGGAATGGAGAGCTTGCGAGCCTTGAAGAATAACTGGGACCCACTGCTGGAGAGCATCCCCATCTTCTCTGTGAGCTCGTTGAATGCCCCCACCAGCTCAACCACCATCTTCCCTCCTGTCTGTTCCAGCAGAAACGACCGAGTTTTCAAGAAACCCAGTCTTCGAATTCGCTGAGTACATCTCTGCAGGGTCACAGTACCCGGGACTATCCTTACAGTAGGGTCATGGGTTTTGGGTATTGATTCCTGATGAAGAAGACGATGATGATGACGTGGATAGTAAAGCTCCATAGATGGAAGCTCCATGCTTGTCTCTGCTTTGTTCGTGGTGGAGAGGAAAAGAGAAGTCGACGGACAGTGAGGAGGACAATATAAGGATATGCTTGTAATTTTATCAACTTTATCCTCTTTTAAACTTGTCAAAAAGTCACTATTGGTCCTGATAGTTTGTTGATTTTTTCACTTTTATCCATGTGATTTAAATGCTCTCAATTGGATCCCTATAGTTCAATTCAAGAACACATTTCCGTCCAATTCTATGATGGAGTAAGGGTTTATTTGAGAGTGCTTCTAGAATGACTAAAAGTGCTTCATGACAATGAAAAACATCTTTAATAGCATTTGGCAGAAATACTTATAAATGATTTTGGCCCACAAAAAGGCTTTCTAGAGAAATATTTTGTGCCCATTTGACATCACTTATTTGGAGTGATAAGTGATTTTTTAAAATTTTTGGAAGCCGAGCCCATTTGGTAAACTATGAAAAAAATATTTATTATTAAAAATTGATGTGAGAGAAAATTATAAGAGAAAACAGCTAATGAGATGCTTTCATTTTCTGATTACGCAACACAGACACTTAGATTTTCAAATTTTTTTTTACGTTCTTCCAATATAAACATTTTTAAAAGCACTTATGAATAGAAGTTCTTTTTACATAAGCATTCTCAAACGAGCTCTAAGCACATGTCATTGATGTGGAGAAATATTTTGGACGAAATTAATCAATGAATTTGATAGAATTTATAACGTGTTTTTAAATTGCAAGAGATTTAAAATGACGGGACCAAAATAGTAAGACATGTGAACTAAGGACTAAAAAAATAACATTTTGCCTTTAAGTAATTGGACAAGAACGACGTCGTCCCCTTAAACTGATGTGATACACGTGTCAAGATACCCTTGCTGGAAACGGTGGACTCGAATGCAGTGAAACTGATACCCCGTCTCTCTCCCTCAAGTCCTAAACCCTACGCCAAGGCCCGCATTCGAAAACTCTGCAACCTCGTTTGGGGTTTCACAGCCAATCAGCCATGCCATCAAACCCATCAATCCAATAAGACTGTTGAGATTCACTGCGGTCATGTCGGCCTTACCAAGAGGCCTCATTTCTCGCCTTCGCCTTCTCTCCCTCAACCCCACCACCACCTCTTCTGCTGCTGCTACTGCTAATGCTAACGCTACGACGTCGTTTACGCAAACTCAGTACCATTTCTTCAGATGGTTCAGCTCCGAGGCCTTGGTTGATGCGGCTGAGGTCGCCGAGGAGCGGAGCCGCGTTAACGAAGCCAAGCCTGGGGCGATGAGCCCAAGCTCAAAGAGGACTGGGCTTATAGCCGTCAAGTGTGGGATGACTGCACGCTGGGACAAATGGGGTGCTAGGGTTCCCATCACTGTGCTTTGGGTCGATGATAATATCGTCTCTCAGGTCAAGACCCCCGAGAAAGAAGGCTTCCCTGCTCTACAGGTAACCTTTTTTCTCTTCATTTTGCTCTGTTTGTGACGAATTCAATTTGATTTTGTCTGGTTACAGTTTTGTTAAACCTTTCTTGTTCGTGGGTTGATTTATAATATCCCTGTAGCTTTATAGGTTATGAAATTTCCAAAGTTTAGAATTTTCAGAGTTTTGGAGAGACGATGCATGGTAATGCGTTCAGTCCTCTGGAGCGGATACAACTTAACATTTGGGCACACACTGATTTTATGATTTTGTTATTCAACTAGGGCAACTTTTGCTCCATTTTAGCGGTTTAAATCTGCAAAAAGCCTGTCTGGAGACCAGACTACTTGGCAGTTTGTTATTCTTCAGATCATCTGGGGTTTATTACTTGGTGGCTTCAGTTGTGCTTTATAATTTGAAGCTATAGGCATCCCTTGCTGGGCATATATGAAAGTTCTTGTTAGTTTTGTTACAGTAAAAAGGGTTTCTATGAATGGGATGCTCGTGAATTTCAAAATTCGTTGTCACAG
The DNA here is from genome assembly GCA_024362665.1 of Prunus padus. NCBI lineage: Eukaryota > Viridiplantae > Streptophyta > Magnoliopsida > Rosales > Rosaceae > Prunus > Prunus padus. Next base: position 9,292,184 of record JANFAM010000020.1, read on the forward strand.
AGGGCATATAATTGGTGATTTGTTTTCTTTCTGTTTTGTTAATTAGATGACAGGCCAATTTGGCAGTGATAGTGTAGGAAGCACTTTTGCTTAGAATTGCTTTAGTTGGAAGTGCTTTTGATAGAAGCACAACAAAATTTATATTGAAAATCCAAGTGCTTTTGTTGAAAGTGTTTTCTTTGGTTTTTGAATCTGTTTCTTCTTTTTTGCCAACATTGATCATATTTCTTGGTAATTAAACAGAGGGAAAATTTATATTTTCAAAGTTTTTCAAGGGCACGGGTTAATTATAAGATGGTATTCTGTTGTGGTGCTAGTTAGATTGGTTGCGGACAGAAGAAAGCAAAGCATTTGACAAAGCCTGAGGTCGGTCATTTCAGAGCTCAGGGTGTTCCACTTAAGAGGAAACTGAGGGAGTTTCCTGTAACAAAGGATGCGCTTCTCCCTGTCGGTATGTCAATTGGTGTTCGCCATTTTGTTCCAGGCCAATATGTTGATGTCACAGGAATCACGAGAGGGAAAGGTTTCCAGGTGAACTAATTTGCTAATCCTCAGTTTTTTGGTCTATCCTGTGGTTGTATTTGTTTTTTCAAGCAAAAAATAAATAAAATCCTTGTAATAAGGATCCAAGCAATGAATTATAAAACTGTGTTTTTCGAAATTCATTATACTACAGTGAGAAAAAGTAATGCTTTCTTTAGATTATGAAACATTATGTATCGTTTTTATTTTCTGTGTTCAGGGCGTGATGAAAAGGCATGGTTTTAAAGGAATGCCAGCATCTCATGGTGCATCCTTGTCACACCGAAGTGGTGGTTCTACAGGTCAGAGGGATGCTCCTGGAAAGGTTTGTATGGGTTCGAAATCTCCTTAAACTATTCCCATAAACTCTTTTGGAAAATCAGTATAACCAAATATTTTTGGAGATGACTTAATTAGTCAAATCATCTGTTGCTCATTTGTTTGTTCTCGGATATGCTACATTGCGTTGACTTTCTACATACTATTTTGTTGAACCTGTTTATCTTTCCCCCTATATGAGAAAACACTGTCGGATTTGCGTGGTCTGGAAAGTTCAATAAATGTTTTCTGTAAATTTCTTCATTGATTTGCTATAATTATGTTTCAATAATCAAAATTCTGAATATTTCCGGATGCATTCTAATTCCATTAGGTTATAAATTGTAATTGTGACAATCATATGTTTGTATGAACAGGTATTTAAAGGCAGAAAGATGGCTGGGCGCATGGGTGGGAAACAAAGGACGGTAAAAAATGTATGGGTCTACAAAATTGATCCTGCAAGGAATTTGATGTGGGTGAGAGGCCAAGTAAGATTTCCTCACAAAATTTACTTTTCTGAATTTAGTGCTCAAAATTGGATGGAAAAGGAGGAGGTTATCCATGGTCCTCTTCAATTACCTGCACACCGATGGTCTTAAGTTAATGCTTTTTGAATCTTATTCAACAGTAGTTTCGTGAGCTTAATAATCTTCACAAGTGTTAAGAACGTTCAGGGGAAAAGAATTATAATAAAGGGTTTTGTGCCGGGTACAGGATTTTGGTTGGTTTAATGAAATTGCTGATATGATTGGTCTTATCCTCTTCAGAAGTCAGTATGTCGTATTGTTAATCCTGGTTTTGTGTTACTCAATTGGGTGTTGTCTATTCTCACAGGTCCCAGGTGCTGAAGGGAACTTTGTGTTCATAAGAGATGCTTTCTACAAGAAACCTGATATTTCATCGCTACCATTTCCAACTTACTTTGCTCCGGAGGACGAGGATGCAACCAAGTTAGAACCACTGGTTGCTGATCTTGGAGAGGTAGATCCATTCATGGTGGCAGATTAAGCAGGAGCGTAATCTGAAATCCCGTGAGGACCTAGGATGTTGAGTTCAGCCTAATTGACTACACTGCGGTCACGTCCTTTTTGATGATGCAAAGAGCATGCTGGCTAGGGTTATAAAGACCTGTCTGAGGGTGTTGAATATGTTTTTTTTTTCTTTAAAGTTGATTTTTGTTAGAGGGAATGCAGGCGCAGAGGTTGTAATATTTATATACTTGAGTTCATTTCAACCTCAGAATTGAATACTGACGGACAATGGTTTTTTTTGTTGGAACCATGTTTTGAAATAAATGTGGCTGACTTGAAATTGTTGACTCGTAGCATGGTTGTGCTTTGAACCAGTTGAAAAGCATTGATACTTTTCTAATAGAAGAGGCTTCTAAAGTCAAAAGAATTGTTGCAAGAAACAGAAGAAAATGGAATCAATTTGTCATGCTTTCGATTTTTAGTTCTGTTCTTTCTGGTATTTGTGTGCGGGATGTGATTAAAAACATTTAAAAAGCAGAAGAAGAAAAAAAAAGCAAAAGCAGAAAAAGGGCTTTTGCTTTTGGAGTTTTGCCAAATTTGCATTCAAACGCAAACAGTCAAGTGTCAAACACCATCGTAGACTTAAAAACCAAAACCCAATCGATGATTTTATTGACCAGCCTCCTAAGGAATTTGCTGCTATTAAGTTTCGGCTCTGAACCTCGTCTTCTCCTCGCCCCATTTCGTACCCAAAAAAAACCCTAAATTCCACCTCCCTCTTCTTCTTCTTCCTCGTCCTCCTAGGGTTACCGTTACGCAATAATCCTGACCCTCCAATCTCACAGTCAAATGCGAGTTCAATGGCAATGAAGCGAGACCAACCCGACCTCGAGAAGCGACTCTGCGGCGTCTGCGGCTCCACAGAGCGGTGGTTCCTCCACTACGTCCGCCACAGAGGACATTTTCGTAAGCTCTGCACCAACTGCGTCCTCAAGAACAACCCAGGCCTCTTCTGCCCTATCTGCCTCGACTTCTTCGAGCACCCCCTTCCGGCACGTGACCAGGTCATGTGCGTCCGGTGCCCTTCCGTCTCTCACTCTGCCTGCGTCGCAGCCAATTCCTCCTTCCGCAGCTTCCAGTGCCCTCCCTGCTCCCAGCCCACCTTCTCCTTTTTCAACCTCACCCGCCAAAACGACGGCCAAGACGCCAAAACGACAGTCGTCATCGACAAGGACGCCGCCAAGGCCCTCGTCGCCGCCGCCAGGATCGCAGCGGCATTGATGACCAAAGCTGCCGTCGCCGCCAGGGTTGACGCCGAGCGCCGGGTCAAGGAAGCCGTCGTGGCGAAAAAGAAGGCCAGAGAGGCCTTGGAACGATTCACGTCTCTTGTCAATAAGGAAAAGGAGAAGGATTCGAAGAGCGGAGGCATTGTTTCGGCGCCTGAGAGCCTCAACGCGAAGCCCAAATTGGAGGGTCCTGGGCCAATTCAAGTGGCGCCCAAGATTTCTGAGCCTGAGGGAAGTAATGGGTTGAAAACCAGTCATGCGGATCCTATGGAAGAAGACTGATTTGAGATCAAGGAAGGAGCTTGAGCTTCATGGGTTCATGGGTTCGTAGGTTAAGTTTCTTTCATTATTTGATGATGCTCAGCTTTTGCTATTTAGCTTCAGCTTGAGCATCTACACAGTCTTCTGGCAATCTGTGAGTCTCTTTGTTAGTTGCTGTTGGTTTTTCTTTTTTTAAATTTTTACGCGGCCACCCTTGGAACTTTTGCAGAGACGGTGTTTACTTTCCCAAGCTGATGATTCTCTGGGCCCCTTTGTATCTACATTGTCCTTCTTTGCCATAATCAGAAATTGCATTTTCTAATTCTCTGTTTTCTCCCTTTGCATACACTTCGTTTCCCAATTAGCATGAGATATTTTGTGGTTCCTTGGCTATGAAGCTTTACCCAATATGTGTGATGGCATTGCTTGCTTGCTTGTGTGCAAATGCATTTTGTCCTGATTTCGGTGCTATTCAAGGAGATGCTAGAAAGATGACATGTTTATCAGAACTTCAAAGTTGGTGTTTCATTAAACACAATGACCTAAAATGAGTCTATTTCTTGTTCCTTGCATCTTGCAAGTTTTGCAGTCTTGTTTTGAATGCAAAATGATAACTCTCTAGTTACTAATGCTTTATTGCGTCAAGTTCCTGAAAGACATATCAGGTAGTGATATGACTTTGGGTTTCCTGTTATGGTTCCAATTCATTCAGAATTTTCTCTTGTTTACAGTGCTCTTCCAGAACTTTATAAGTTATACAAAACATTCTTCTTTCTAGTTCATTTTGTAGGTGCTTGCATAAAGCTTAAAATTTTATGCTCTGTTGTGCCAACTTCATGGTTACAAACCCATTTGTCTGGTTAAAGCTCAAAATTACATTGCTGTATGGTTATCTTTTTTTTCTTTTTTTGGTCGGAATTGCTATATGGTTCTTATTCGTAAGGTGTTTCGATTAGAACCTATTCTTGCGCAGAGTTCTCTGTGTGCATGCCGACAACTTCACATGACTGTATTATGGAAGTCGTTTGATCTGCGGCCGATTGAGTGATGAATTGACCTAGGTTCCTTTTTACATCACTGAGTGTTCAAAACCAATTGAGTTGAACCTTCTATTAAATATTTTGTGTTATAAGCTAATCCTCGTCCATGGTTTCTCTGTCTCCTTCCTAATCTATGCTCTCTGCCATGATGCTCATCTTGTCATCTAATTTCAGTTTTGTGCAGCCGCTTTCCCAGCCACCCCTGCGTTTATTTATTTATTTATTATTTTTTTTTGAGATGTCAAGTTTCCTAACATGAAGGATATGTCAAGTGCACGAGTGCACTGCATTCACATCCCTGTATTTCCGCCCACTATATATATAATATAATAAGTTTTCAATTAGAGAGAGGAAGGGCAGTTCTTCATGGCAATATTTTGAGAAGAAAAGGGAAAAGATGCCAATGAAGTCATGAATATTACCAAACAATATTGGAATATAGCAGGGCTTCATATTTGCCGTATTAGGGTTTTTCTTTTTGGTCGAACTATATGTCATATGGGTTTGCTGACAAACAAAATGGGTCAATCATTTTTCACTGAAGGGGTTGTACTTGTACACCACATTTTTGCCCTAAAATCTAAAATCCCGAATCTGACAAAAAAAATAAAATTTTGAACTCTCATTTTGGCCTCCTTTTTACAAGAAAGAAAAGCAAAATGAAAAACAATGTGCTTTGCCTATATCATTTCAGATGGATCAAAATTCAAGGATGTGTCTTCCATGGGGAAGAAGATAAGTAAGCAAAGCATATGTATTTACTATGATGAAATGTATATACAGAGAAAGGGCATTTGGGTACATTAAAATGCTATACAAAAAGGTACCGAAAAACTGTGCAGATACATACAGCAATATGCAAACAATGCACAGGGACAAAAGGGCTCCTTATCTGTTATCACTAGGGGGGGTGACAACCAACAGCGCCATCCTCTCTCTCATCCAAACATCCATCCATCCATCTTCAGATTAAACTTGTTTATTTCAATTCAAATCAATGAGGCAGCTAATCCTCCTCATCTTCATGTGTCATGAGGAGTAGTTAATTGGGTTGAAATGGGATCTCATGAGCTAGTGTTTCAAACCAGTGAAGTAAGGCACGCCTGTGTTTCTCAACCACTGGTCTCCCAATAGAAAAGGACCTGCAGTGAATTGAAGAGCCTCATTTCTGTTCCGGATCACATGAAACCCCTTCCATCTCACCCTTCCGTTGGTCACAGCCCCTGGACCCCGGTTCCCATACTCTGCAAAATACAGAGTATCAAGTGCAAAGTTGCCACTCCATTCCAGCCACCCTGCTGGTTGTATGAAGTCTCCTAATTCTGATTCCATGATCACAGCCCTTGAGTATGTCTTCCATGGCCTCCCTAAGTATGACTTAGTCTTGAACCTCGTTGGGAACAGAGCCTGTTCGGGGACTATCCTGCAGTTCTGGATGACAATGCCTGTGGTTTCCCTCTTGTCCTGTCTTCCCTGAGCAGTCACAGTGTTTTGCTGGCCGTCCATAGGCTTCCTCACTATGATCAAACAGTTCTGGATGAGTGTTGGTGAGTCACCGAAGATGAAGTCAACTGTGCCAGAAATGACACAGTTGCGATAGAACTGGCGATGTGTTTGGACGTACAATGTGTCTTGGTACGCATCCATTCTACAGTTGAAGAAGGCTGACATCTCCGACTGGACGCGGAGTGCCACTGCCTGATGCTTCTGGGCGCCGGCTGTGTTCTGAAATCCCATAGCCTTGGCTAGAAACCCACTTCCAATTGCGGCTGTGATTATAAAGAAGAAAATGTGATTATAAGCTGTATCTATTACAAGGTTACTACAACAGCCAATCCATCCTTATCATGGAAATTGGTTTTCTGTAAAGCATTAGGGTCATCAAATTTGTTCAGCATATAATGCGTGTGTAAATATGTCAGGTTCACAGTCAGTTTAAATAAAGCATTATTTAGTGAACAAATTTGGTGACCGTAGGATTATTGGTATGGTATTATTAACTGGAGAAGTAATATATAACAGGTGACTCACCGAATGTGGCGGTGTTCTGGGTGGTGATGCCATCAGCCCAGCTTTTACTCCCAGTGACCATGGTCTTCCGGGGTCCATCTCCATACATGAACACATTGACCTGGTCCTTGGTAACAGTAACGTACTCATTGTAAATCCCAGCCTTCACATATATGATATATCTTCCCTTAAGCCCCTTAGGGTATGCAGCAAGAGCCGCACCAATTGTTTTGTATTGTCCACTTCCATCTTTTGCCACTACCGCATTTGGTCTAACCTGTCCGTTGCTGTGACTTGCCAATAGCCTCCTGTCTGCAGCGTTAAACCAACTAGGGTACTGGCCTTGCTCATCATTATTGTGCTCGAGAAGTCTTCGGGAGCTGCTTGGATTCCTTAAATCTTTGTTTAAGGTGATGTTGAAGCTTTGTAAGATCTCAGAAATTGAGGAAGCAATTGCTAAGGCATTGCTCGTCAGCTGCGTGGCATTGAGAAGCCCATCTTTCATCTGTTTTTGGAGCTCTTCTTGAGGAATCCCATCAAGGCATGATTGTTGGAATGATATCACAGCACTCAACCAATTTTTCAGCTCATCCTCTCTATCATGCATTGTGTGCATATCACTGTCCCCCACGTATGAAAACGAAGCTTGAAGATCAGCAATCGCCGATTCCAACAAGTCCTTGCAATCATCCATTGCCATTTTTCCCGTGGAATTGAGATTGCTAAATGATTTGGCAATGTTGCCAGAATTGTCTATTGCAGACTTCACTGTTGAAATGGTGGAATCAATGGCTGCTTGGATGAGGTCCTTAGCAGTGGCGCTTTCATTTTTCGCAACTTTGCTAAGGCTGTTGATGCATGCTTCCTTGTAATCAGTTGGCTCACAAATTGCAGCAACGGCCTTAGAACTTGTAGAAAGTTGGTCCTTGTGACTCTTCCTAGTGCAAACCACAGCCACAAGACCAATCACGACACCAACGACAAGGACAATTGAAACTCCTCCTATTACCAGCTTGCCTTTTTTCTCCATAATTTAGTTTCTGATATCTGATTTTGGTGGAGAAATGGAAGTTCTAAATCATGGAGATCATGTATCTATGTTATATATATATATAGCTACAAAAAGGCATGCATTGCATTGGGAGCTGTCCAAATTTAGGGGTGATTTTGAAGGCCTTGTCTAGAATAAGAGCAAGGTAGATGGTGTGAAGCTTAGGACAAAAATTCCCATAATGTGGTGGTGGTTAAGGGACAGTTATATTAGTTATTGTGTATATATAAGATCAGCATCTCCTACAATTTCTCCGGAATGAGTTCCTGCTCACCATTGCCTCTGTCTTTTTTTGGACTTGATGATCATACCAAAACCTACCAACAACAGAGTTCACTTCCTTACTCCCTCCCTACCTTTAGCATGCACCCTATCTTTAGAGGGACGATGTCCAATTTTTACTTGACCTTCAAGTCAAGCAATCTCTGTTGTGGCCCAAGATATCAATCAAAAGCTCTGTGCTTTCTCTACGTATATCTAGGCTTTTAGAAGATGGGATGATATTTTTGTCTTTTTTTTTCTTTTCACATAATTTCATATCCTATTCGAATGTTTTAAATTAGAGTTCTAAAACCCAATTACTCTTGAAATTAAATATTACATATATTACACTAACAAGTTGACATGACAATAATATCTCATAACAAGTTGACGTGACAGATCATTATAACACACACTTTTTCATATTTAAATCTTTATCACTATATTGTCTATAAATAAATAAAAATCACCATATTATATCACATTCATTCATACAAATTTTACACTCAACCTTTGGTATTTGCAAATACATATTTTGGCAAATGTTTATATAAAAAAACATTTTTGGGGACCCACAATATCTTATCAATGACGAACAAAGTAGAAGGTGCTGAAAAATAGGGTGAGTTTGAAGGCTCGCTCGCTCCAAAGTGAGGTCAAATGACTTCGCTCCAAGTCCTTCAAGCCACCCCACCCCACCTAAGCTCGCCCAAGAGCCAGATTTCACCATTACGTGGCATCGAATCATGCTCAACCATGGCCGAGCTCAAGCAGTTGCACTCCCAAGTCATCAGGCTCGGCCTCGCAGCCGACAACGATGCCATGGGTCGTGTCATCAAGTTCTGTGCCCTCTCCAAGAATGGCGACTTGGGTTATGCTCTCCAACTATTCGATACAATGCTCCACCCGGATGCATTCATTTACAACACTGTAATGAGAGGCTACTTGCAATACCAATTACCCAGAAATTGCATTGTTTTGTACTCACAGATGTTGCAAGATTCTGTCACTCCCAATAAGTACACGTTCCCTTCTGTTATACGAGCTTGTTGCAGTGATGATGCTATTGAGGAAGGGAAACAACTTCATGCACATGTTGTTAAACTGGGGTATGGAGGTGATGGGTTTTGTCAGAACAATTTGATTCACATGTATGTGAAGTTTCAGTCTTTGGAAGAAGCTAGAAGGGTCTTTGACAAGATGCCCCGGACGGATGCTGTATCTTGGACCACTTTGATTACTGGGTACTCGCAGTGTGGTTTTGTTGATGAGGCTTTTGAAATTTTTGAGTTGATGCCTGAGAAGAACTCTGTTTCTTGGAATGCCATGATTTCCTCTTATGTCCAGAATGATCGTTTTCATGAGGCATTTGCTTTGTTCCAAAAGATGCGAGTGGAAAAGGTGGAATTGGATAAATTCATGGCGGCTAGTATGTTATCGGCTTGTACAGGTTTAGGTGCTCTAGAACAAGGGAAGTGGATTCATGGATATATTGAGAAAAGTGGGATTGAATTGGACTCAAAACTTGCAACAACAATCATCGACATGTATTGCAAATGTGGTTGCCCGGAGAAGGCTTTTGAAGTTTTTAATGGTTTGTCCCATAAAGGGATTTCTTCATGGAATTGCATGATTGGAGGGCTAGCAATGCATGGGAAGGGAGAGGCTGCCATTGAGCTTTTTGAGAAGATGCAAAGGGACATGGTAGCTCCTGACAACATTACTTTTGTTAATGTCCTTAGTGCATGTGCTCATTCAGGGTTAGTTGAAGAGGGGCAACGGTACTTCCAGTCCATGGTTGAAGTCCATGGTATTGAGCCCAGAAAAGAGCATTTTGGCTGCATGGTTGATCTTCTTGGAAGAGCTGGGATGCTTGAGGAAGCAAGAAAGCTAATAAGTGAGATGCCAATGAGCCCCGATGTAGGCGTATTGGGTGCCCTCCTCGGAGCTTGTAAGATCCATGGAAATGTTGAACTGGGAGAACACATAGGAAGGAGAGTAATTGAACTGGAGCCAGAAAATAGTGGTCGCTATGTGTTATTAGCCAATCTATATGCCAATGCGGGCAGATGGGAAGATGTTGCTAATGTGAGGAGGTTAATGAATGACAGGGGAGTGAAGAAAGTTCCTGGATTTTCCATGATTGAATTGGAAGGTGTTGTCAATGAATTTATTGCAGGGGGAGGGGCTCATCCTCAGACAAAAGAGATATATGCCAAGGTTGATGAGATGCTGAAATGTATAAGATCTGCAGGCTATGTTCCTGACACAGAGGGAGTGTCGCATGATCTTGATGAGGAGGAAAAGGAGAATCCTCTATACTACCACAGTGAGAAACTTGCAATTGCCTTTGGCCTCCTGAAGACTAAACCTGGGGAAACTCTTCGTATATCGAAGAATTTGCGTGTCTGTAAAGACTGCCACCAAGCAAGCAAGCTCATCTCAAAGGTTTTCGATCGGGAAATAATCGTGAGGGATCGAAATCGTTTTCACCATTTTAAAAGGGGAGAGTGTTCTTGTAAAGATTACTGGTAATGCTGTCTGGTGGTCAGCTGTAGAGATTTTGTCTTAACAAAAGAAATACATCTTACTTAAGATATCCTGTAAGCAAGATAGGTTCATCCAAATACTGAAATTCATTTGATTGTGTTATTATTTTGATCAACTTTGTGTTTTTCTAGCACATGAGTTTATGATTTGTCTTTGATTTGACGATAATTTTATGCTTCAAATTTCTTCCCTGTGTTAAAAAAACAGTTTGTATAGAATTGGGTGTAAGACATTTTGTCAACGATTCACCAAACCAGTTGTGCACTCACTGAGTCAAACTCACACAATTATATGGTGCAATAAATATTTGTCTTGAATTATTTTTAAAAAAACAGCTAAAAAGAACTTTGTGTTGGGGAGCCAAAGGCCAAAATAACCTTTAACCTTATTTCTTTATTTTTTTATATTTTTTTCTCAATCAATCATTGGTGGTAAATAGTAAAAATAAAATAGAAAAATAAATAATATGTTTACCATAAAGAACAGAAACCCTAAAAAACGCCGGGTCGAGCAATCGAGTCGAACCTATTCCACTCGCGACTCACGATTCCGAACGATCCCAGCTCGTTCTTCTTCCTTCACCCAAATTTTCAAGTTTTCCCACCAATCTGACCCTCAAAAACCTAACTTTCCATCAATTTCTACACTTTCGAGCGTATCAATCATCCCAAATCGAAATGCGTCTGACCCACATCGAAGAATTTTAGATAGGTCAATATTTCTTTATGCCATTCGTTTTTTCTAACCCAGGTAAGCAGAATTTAAGCAACCATTTAATTTTCTGAGCTGTGGATTTTTACCTGGTTTTCAGTGGAATCAGATTATCCCCTTTCTATATATTATTGTGTTAGAAAGTTTTAGCCTTAAATTTGGGTGTTAGCAAATTTCAGCCGTGGTTTTTATGTGATTAATTGCAAAAAGTGAGTGCCAATTTGTCTGATTTTTATCTCATGCTTAGTCTTGTTTGGTCTCAGCTAGCTACCTATGTACAATGTTTGCTTCTTCTTTTCTTTTTTTTTGTACCATTTATTGTGGCTTTTTGTTGTTTCAAATCTTGTTCTGCTGCTTCAGATGCTGAGACAAAATTATTTTGAAGTGCTGGATTGAGTTTTTGAAACAAGTAAACCCATTTGTTGCTTTCCAAGCTCAGAAGGAGTTGCCCTTTCTGTTGAAATTTTCATTTGAACAGTGAAATGACGTTTTAATGTCAGCATCTATTATAAATTTGTGAAACCCCAATTTATTTGTGTGAATTATTTTGAGTTGGTTGTGTGCTAGGTCCAGAGTTCCATTAGTAACCAGTCCTTTTTCATTTTTTTTTGTTGAAATCCTTTTTCATATTGTGTCAATGTATCAAGCACGTTTGAGAATCTTGCCAGCTATGTCTTTATTACTCCATGTTAAGCTTGAAAACATTTCATCTTACTGTCTTTTATACTGAATTCTTACGTATTTCTCATTTGTGCTCGCTATGCTTTGGCCTATATGCTGCCCTTAAGGTAATGAACGAATGTTTTTTTCAAACACCTCCTGCAGATTCCTATTTCCTGTCGCCTAACTCTCACCGTGGTAAACACCAGCATCCTCTTTACTAGTGTCATTGTCGGACCATGCAACGTTGCAAGATTAAAGATTTTGACTTCTGTTAGTGCTGAGAATACAGCGAGTGAATCAGACAAGGGTAGTTTCTGATATACATTCTTAAATGGTTTAAACTGACGGCCACAATGCGCTCCTCTGGACTTGTTGACCCTGGATGGGAACATGGCATGGCTCAAGATGAGAGGAAGAAAAAGGTTAAATGCAATTACTGTGGAAAAATAGTTAGTGGAGGAATATATAGATTGAAGCAACATTTAGCCCGAGTTTCTGGAGAAGTTACTTATTGTGATAAGGCTCCAGAGGATGTATACATGAGTATGAAAGCAAATATGGAAGGAAGTCGTTCTAATAAGAAACCTAGGCATTCTGAAGATATTGGGCAAGCATATTTGAATTTCCAATCTAATGATGATGAAGAAGAGGTGCATGTTGGTTATAGAAGCAAAGGAAAGCAATTGATGGGTGACAGGAATTTAGCTATGAAGTTGACTCCTCTTCGGTCATTAGGATATGTTGACCCTGGGTGGGAACATGGTGTTGCTCAGGATGAGAAAAAGAAAAAGGTGAAATGCATTTATTGCGAGAAAATAGTTAGTGGTGGTATCAATCGGTTTAAACAACATTTAGCTAGAATTCCTGGAGAAGTAGCACCTTGTAAACATGCTCCTGAGGAAGTTTTTCTTAAAATAAAAGAGAATATGAAATGGCATCGTACTGGAAGGAGACAGAGACAACCCGATTCAAAGGACATGTCACCTTTTGATCTGCAGTCAGACAATGAAGATCAAGACGATGACCAAATGGAAGCTGCTCTGCATCATATAAACAAGGAAAGATTGATTGATGGTGATAGGAGATTGGGCCAAAATTTGAGAAATACATTCAAGGCGTTGCCTCCCAGTACTGGTTCTGAACCATTATTTAAAAGATCAAGGCTAGATTCCCTTTTCTTGACTGCTCCCAAGAGTTTGACACCACATTCTTACAGACAAGTAAGGGTCAGAACAATGTCAAATAAATTATCCCGCAAGGAAGTTATTTCTGGAATTTGCAAATTCTTTTACCATGCAGGAGTTCCTCTACAAGCAGCAAACTCCTTATACTTCCATAAGATGCTGGAATTGGTTGGCCAATATGGCCAGGGTCTGGTAGCACCTCCAAGCCAATTAATATCTGGTCGGTTTCTGCAAGAGGAAATTGCAACCATTAAAACCTACCTGGCTGTTTATAAGGCATCCTGGGCAATCACTGGGTGTTCTGTAATGGCAGACAGTTGGAGAGACACAGAGGGTAGGATATTAATAAATTTCTTGGCTTCTGGCCCAAATGGTGTATACTTTGTTTCTTCAGTTGATGCCACTGAAATAGTTGAAGATGCTTCGAATTTGTTTAAGCTGCTGGACAAAGTGGTTGAAGAGATGGGTGAGGAAAATGTGGTTCAGGTATTTGGTTTTCTTTGTTTCTCATGTACTTCCCCATCCCAAACTGTCATCCGCCAGCTACTAACTTTGCTTTGCTTCTAATCCCCTATTGTGCAGGTAATCACTCCAAGTACTCCTAGCTATAAAGCTGCTGGAAATATGCTTGAAGAGAAAAGAAAGAAATTATTCTGGACCCCATGTGCCACCAGTTGTATTGATCAAATGCTTGAAGATTTTTTGAAGATAAGATGTGTAGCGGAGTGCATGGAGAAGGGGCAAAAAATTACAAAGCTCATTTACAACCATATTTGGTTGTTAAATTTTCTGAAGAGTGATTTTACACAGGGGAAGGAACTTTTGAGACCTTCTATTACCCGGTTCGCCTCTAGCTTTACTACCTTACAAAGTTTGCTGGACCACAGGACTGGTCTTAGAAGAATGTTTCAATCAAACAAATGGATTTCATCTCAGTGCTCCAAATCATGTGATGGAAAAGAGGTGGAAAGTATTGTATTAAATGCTACATTCTGGAAGAAGCTGCAGTTTATTAGGAATTCAGTGGACCCAATTATGCAAGTTCTTCAAAAGGTTGAGAGTGGTGACTGCTTGTCAATGTCATCTATATATAATGACATGTACAGGGCAAAACTTGCAATCAAAACCATTCATGGTGACAATGTACGGAAATATGAATCATTTTGGAGTGTTATAGAAAGTCATTGGAACTCGTTGTTCTACCACCCGGTATATGTAGCTGCTTACTACTTAAATCCATCATACAGATATCGACCCGATTTTACGGCGGTAGGACAAACAATGGCTGCTTGTGATTTTATCATCATGTTGAGTTCTTTCCTAACCTAGATGTTAATTGTCTGTAGCATACCGAGGCGATGCGTGGACTTAATGAGTGCATCGTTCGGCTGGAGCCAGACAGTGCAAGAAGGATTTCTGCATCTATGCAGGTAATAATTTTCTTATTGGAATTCATTATTTGCTTCCTGAATGTTTTCATATGTTGAGATTATCTTCTTATATTCTCCCATTCTTTCAGATTTCTGATTACAACTCTGCTAAAGCTGATTTTGGAACCGAATTGGCAATCAGTACAAGAACCGAGCTTGATCCAGGTATAACATTACACTGTCATGCTACTCATTTGAGAGTTCCGATATGTATATGCATGCCCATGCATCGAGTCTCTGGACACATTACACATCTTCTCAAGCATTATTTTACTTACAGATACATTTCTCCTTTTCTTGCCTCTTATTAGCTGCATGGTGGCAACAACATGGGATAAGTTGCTTAGAGCTGCAGCGTATTGCTGTGCGTATTTTAAGTCAGACGTGCTCATCTTTTGGTTGTGAGCATAACTGGAGTATATACGATCAATTGTACAGTTTAAGAAATAATCGTTTAGCTCAAAAAAGATTGAATGACCTCATCTACGTTCACTACAATCTGCGTCTTAGAGAACAACAATTACGAAGAATGGCTGATAATTCAATCTCCCTCGACAATGTTCTGTTAGAGCGTTTGCTAGATGACTGGATTGTAGACGCCGCTGAAAATGACATGCTAGAAAATGAGGTATTTCAAGCGTAGATTCTATTTGCCTGCAGAGTGGGTTAGTTACGTGCCAATGGCACTACAAGCTTCAATTTGCTGAGTTGGCTAACTACAAGAAATCCCTTACCTTGTCTGAATCAAATTCTTTATTTTCTCTGTGTAGGAAGTCATTTACAATGAAATCGAACAGGTTGATGAATACGAGAATGATATGGTTGATTATGAAGGTGTAAATGGAAATGCAGAGACTAGGAACGGATCAGTCGAGCTGGTAACTTTGGCTGATGCAGATATCAATCCTGCCAATGCTGGTGTTGCCACTGATGATGATGATGAAGATGATGAGGATGGTGATATAAACTTTTTCGATGATGACATGAGTGATTAGTCAGTTTGTAGATCTTCAACTAACACAAGAAGTAATGGTGGTGAGGCAGCTCAGCCATAGTTGTGTAATTATATCCCAGCCTTACTAGTTTTGGAAGTTACTACTTGACGTAAACAGGGCGTCCTTACATGTAATATTCTTCGACCTTTTTCAGAAAGGAATGGTGGTGAGGCAGCTCAGCCATAGTTGTGTAATTATATCCCAGCCTTACTAGTTTTGGAAGTTACTACTTGACGTAAACAGGGCGTCCTTACATGTAATATTCTTCGACCTTTTTTCAGAATGTAACTTGGGCAGGTCATGGATGAATCACTATTACTTAGGGCTCGTTTGGGACTGCTTCTCTAGGAAGCACTTCTACTTATAAGCGCTTCTAGCAAAAGCGCTTTTATTATAAAGATGTTGAAATTTTCATAAGAAATCGAAGTGCTTCTTGGAAAAGCACTTGGGAGTGCTTCTTGAAGAAGCACATGGCAGGTGCTTCTCCAGAAAGTGCTTCTATGGCCTAGAAGCGCTTTTAAATTTTTCTATCAAACGCTGTCAGAAGCGCTTTTGGTTGTCATAAAAGCGCTTTTAACTGTCCCACAAGCACTCCCAAACGGACTCTTAACCACTTTTTATTCACAATTTTCATAGCCTGGCGCTATTATCACCTTCAAACTGCTCATCAAACTGGTCATCTCCCTATCATACTTTTCCCACGACATAAACTTACATGTAACAAGTGTATACTTCAGCTTATCGTGAGATGATGTAGGCGAATTTCTCTTCTAGAATCATATTATCATGAGATGATGTAAGCAAATTTCTCTTCTATAAATCATATTAGGCAAACTCATTGAGACTCATCCACCAATATTTTCAAAACACTTTTAATTTGCCAAATTTAGTGAAAAACTCAAAAGAAACAAGCAGCTTTCAAAAACACCCATAACCATTCTTAAAAAGATGAAAAAACCTTTATTTTCAGCAACAAAGACATGCAACTCCTAGGGGCTCTTTACTCCAGACCAACATGTGAAAAGTTTGTCTCTCTCCAACTGCTGTTACTGATGCATCAGAAATAGTGTTTTGTTTGTTTTTGTATAGTTTTGAGTGCCTTTGTCTTAATATGCATGTAAATTCGTTGGCTTTTGTGATTGTATCAGTTGGCATGTGAAGTGTCGATGTAAGTTCAGAGAAGAAAAACCTCTCTTCTCTTCTTTATCACTTCTTCCCTTCTCATCCTTAGCAAAAAATATGAGTCGGTGAAAATGGTGTATATAGTCTATAACTTTGAAGAGAGAAGTACAACACCAGAGAAGAAAAAATCTCAGTACTTTCTCCTTCAGTTATCAATAAAAACTTCCTTTGTTTATACACTTTCTCTTTATTTTCTATACACTCTCTTACTCCGACCACTGTTAATACCAATGACTTGTTAATACCAGGTGATAATAATTCCAGCAAAAGCAATTAAGTAAGTCTTTTCTCTTTTCTATTTGGTTTTCTTAGTAGACTTCTTGTCCAAAACATGGAAACACTTTTATAATTATATTATTATCTTGCTAAACTGACGATCAATACTTTGTTTGAGTACTTGGTCATGTTTGATATTTGTCATAACAAAAACCAAATGTCTATCAGGGAACTTCTGAGTTATGCTCCATAGCCCTTTAAGTTGGCTTCTTTGCAGTTCCATATTCTAGGTATTATATTTAGTTGTTATTTTGGCCTTTAGAAACCTTGACTGAGACCCGCTTGAATTTTGGTTGTTATTTTGGCCTTTAGAAACCTTGCAGTTCCATATTTTAGGCATGGTATTTGGTTGTTAATTGAGCAATTTCAATTAGAAGATGATGAAGACTTAGAATCAATTTATAGTATAGATGATAATTTAAGTGATAATGAAAGTATTTATAGTGTTAATGCCTTAAAATCAGAATCAGAATCAGATTACTCTAGTAATTTCAGATAGTGACTTAGATGAATATATATGTGTATGCTTGAAGAACAAAAAGAGCATGAGGAATTTAACTATGTTAATTTAGGATGGCCTCAGGAATGTAATCAATGTAAGAAAATAGTGGTAGAAAAATATTACACTAATACAATAGTTTATTGTAAACCTTGTTACAATAATATACCAATAGAAATAAATACAGTTAAAATATATAATAATAATAATAATAATAATAATAATAAGAACAGTAGCCCTAATATAGAAAAACAAAATATTAGTTCATTAATAACCATTAATTGTGAGTTAGAATTGTCAAAAGAAAAGAAAATTCAAAGAACAGGTATGATAGACACAGGAAGCACAAAAAATATAATAAAAGAATAGTTAGTCCCAGAACAATATAAGCAAAAATTAGCTAGATCAGTAAGAATAATATAGTTTGATACAAGACCTATATATTTAACACATTGTATTAATAATATACCAATTAGAATAGAAAGACAACAATTTAATTTACCCTTAACCTTTATATCCCCAATAGGATCATATCCTTTTATCTTATGATTAAACTTTTTGAAAAGTTTACAATGAGAATTTTTGCATATACCTATAGACATTACATTTTTTAAGAAAGGCATAACCACAATTGATCAAAGTAATATATTAGAGTCTTACAATAATATTAACATAGAAGAACAAAATTTTAAATATTATAATATGGAAGAAATATAAGAAATAAATGAAGATAAGATAGATTAACAAAATAATTTAGAATATGATGATATAATATTTGACCATGAGTATCCAATCGTAGGAGAAGTAGAGCCTTTAGGGCTCGTTTGGTACAATCGTATTAGACTCTGGATATGAGTAAATAATCCATGTCAGGTGTTTGGTGTTAACCTGTATTAGTTAATTACCTGACTATTTTACACGGGTTGGGCTTTTAATACTCTCCTTACCTGACTAACTAATACAACCCACGCACTCCGGTTTAGATAATACATGCTTAATTATATAGCTAGGGAAAAAGAATACACACGTTCAAGTGAAAAATCCGGACGATATTTTCATCTTCTTCTCCCTAGGGTTCTTCTTTGCTATCTTCTTCAAGGTTATTCTCTTCACTCTTCTCAAGGTATCCATCTCTCTCTCTCTCTCTCTCTCTCTCTCTCACACACACACTCTCTCCAATATGCTTCTTCTCTCTTCTTCTGTCTTCATCTTCTCTTTATTTATATATTTCTTCTTTTATTAAATTTTTATGGAAATTAGGTTATGGGTTTTTCCTTTTTGACCTTTTTTTCTAGCTGTATTAGAAAATACATGCGGTTGTGTATCCAACTCAATAATCAAGTAATCAAATTATCATCATGCGGTTGTGTATCCAACTCAATATATGCTGCTAAGTTTTTCTTGCCTTTTATTCTTTATATATATCATCTTCTCCAGATATCCAACTCAATAAGAATCCCAAAGATGGACTTGTTTATTACTAAAAAAATTGAAAAACAAATCTTGTCATATGAATCTTACTCAAAAAAATTCGTGACATTTCAATTTCAATTTCCACTTAAATTATCAAAGAATTTTTTTTAAAAAAAATAGTGTGACCCGATGTTATCCGGAACAGCACCAAACAAAGTATAACTTAGTCAGACTATTTATCCGGAACAACACCAAACGCCTTATAATATTGTGGATAAGCGATAAGATTCTCCTAGATTAATACTATCCGACATAAATTAATTAGTACGGTCAAGTACCAAACGAGCCCTTAGAGATTAAGCAAATAGATAGACCAAAAACTTTAGAAGAATTATTACAATTAGCTAAACAAACTAGAATTATAGGAGAAGATCCACAATTACATTGGAATAAGAATAAGATATTAGCAAAATTAGACATTATTAATCCAAACTTAACAATTAAAACAGCAGATATGTCATGTAACTTATTAGATAAGCAAGAATTTGAACAACAAATAAAAGAACTTTTAAATTTAAAAGTAATTAGACCTTCAAAATCTAAATATAGATCAATGACCTTTGTAGTTAGAAAACACTCAACTTAAGAGAGGTCAAGCTAGAATAGTGTATAATTATAGGAGATTAAATAATAATACTTATGAAGATAGTTATAAATTACCAAATAATGATGAACTTATGAATAAAATTCAAGAAAGTAAATATTTTAGTAAATTTGATTGTAAATCGGGATTTTGGCAAATCAAACTAGCAGAAGAATAAATTCAATGGACAACATTCACTTGTCTAGAAGGACATTTTGAGTGGCTTGTTATGCCATTTGGATTAAAAAATGCACCATCGATCTTTCAAAGAAAGATGGATCAAATTTTTAAGAAGTATGATAATTTTTGTAGTGTATATATAGATTATATACTTATTCATAGTAAAAATAAAAATGAACATAGAAAACACTTAGAAATTATTTTGAAAGAATTTATTGACAATAGTATAGTCATAAGTAGAAATAAAGTAGAGCTTGAAAAAAAGATATAGAATTTTTAAGTATGTATATTAAGTCAAGAATTATACAATTACAAGAACACATAGCTAAAAAGTGTTAGAATTTCTAGTTAAATTAGAAGATAAAAAGCAATTACAAGCATTTTTAGGATTATTAAATTATGCTAGAAGTTTTATCCCTGATTTAGGAAGAAAGATTGCAACATTACATAGTAAAACCAGTAAAACATGTCAAAAATATTTTAATAGTGAAGATATTAAATTAGTTTAAAATATTAAACAATATATAACTCAACTTAAGCATTTAGCATTACCATTAGATAATAATTACAAAAATAGTTGAAATAGATGCATCATCTTTAGGATGGGCATGAATTTTATATGAGAAGAAACATAAAGAAGAACCAAAATCTGAAGAAAAAGTTTGTAGATATGCATCAGGTAAATTTAGTGATATACATACTAAACTTCCAGCCACTGACTTAGAAATTTTAGGAGTCATTAACTCCCTTGAAGCATTTTCATTGTTTTTACATAATGAAATATTTACTATTAGAACATATTGTCAGAATATTGTTTCTCATTATAATAAGATTACTACTAATAAACAAGCAGCCCGAAGATGGGTCAATTTTGTTGATTCTATTATAGGAAATGGATTTAGACCAATATTTGAGCATATTAAAGGTATGGACAATACTTTAGCAAATATCTTATCCTGTATTATTCATTAATAGGTATGCAATATTTTGGAGAATCATAATTTGGCAGCAAAAATAGTGGTACACCATCACAAGATGGTAATCCATTAAGCATGAATAGTCAAGCAAGACTAGTAGTAAATAAATATTATTATAATGGAATTCCAGTACAAGAAGTTAGAAATCCTATTCTAAAATATCGTACTCAAACATCATTAGTAGAAAAACAAAAAGTTCTTTTAGACAACTTTTGGAATATTAGAATTTCTAATGAAAGCATGAGAAGAGGACATGAAAAACTTATTAAGGCCCTTGAACAAGAGTTTTTAGCATATAATTATGACTATAGAAGAGCAAAATAACAGCTTTCTATTTTGTAGGAAAAACAGGAACATCAAAAGAAAGAGTATGATGGAATAGTAAGAAATTTTAGAATTATTAGTTTAAGATGTCAAAATTTAAGTATGATTTTACAAGAAAAAGAGGCTAATAAGCCTAATTTACTTGAGCATAATAGTGAATTTTGTCATGAGCAAAAAACTAAAAACTCATATTTTCTTCAAACTCTAGCTAGAGAAAGATATAGATTTTTACCAGAAGATGTTAAGAGTCATATGATTATATTAGAGTATGAGCAAAATACATCCCTTCAGTTATATATTCAAGCTTTTCTTTTTAATTTAAAAAATAATCCACACCCTTGTATAAAAATTATTACCAAAAGTTGTTCTCATTATACTATTTACTTAGCTAGTATTAATATGGTAGAATATAGAGAACTGCATTTAGAACATTACCAAAAAAACTTTCACAATCACTCCAGGATTTTTAGCAGAATATGGTTATTTAGGTAAGCTTTATATTGAAAGTAATCACCATTTAGATTCATTTTCTTCAAAATTAAAAGATGCTATAAGTTTTTATATCCCCATTTGGAAGAGCGTCAAATTAGATTTCACTAGTATACTTCCAGAATGGTTTGTCGATAATATTTATCCAGATAAAGCAAAACATAGTATAATTATCTCTCATAATGATTTGCC
This sequence comes from Prunus padus, assembly GCA_024362665.1. Lineage (NCBI taxonomy): Eukaryota > Viridiplantae > Streptophyta > Magnoliopsida > Rosales > Rosaceae > Prunus > Prunus padus. Next base: position 9,313,615 of record JANFAM010000020.1, read on the forward strand.
TAGTCCAGCAGAAACTATAAACAAAGAAGTTTCTACTAAGGATGATATTCAAAAATATATAGGAGCAATGATAGCTGAGCAACAATTGTTCAATGATGATCATCTGAACCTCCTTCATCAATCCACCTTTATCAAGATTTATTCCGAGACTACATCCAGGAGACCAGATGACACATATGAATTCAGAATAAGCAAAACATGAGCATAAGTTTTTGATGAAATCTACAGCCATATAGCAGAATGTATTGAAGGAGAAGATAACGACAACTCATACTGGGATAACGTAGGAGAAGAAGAGCTACACAATATATAGATAACATGTTGGAAGCATAAACCCCATGAGAAGCCAAGCATCATCAACTTCATTTCACGTGAAGAGATCATCTTAGCAACATGAATAGCAAATGCAGCATTAGTCCAAAATCTATCAAAGCAATCCAACTCTTTGGCTACATATGGCAAGCAAGAGACAACAATTTTAGCACTATCTGAAAAGCAGAAAAAAAAGGGATTTCTTAGGCAATCTAAAAATAAATAAGAGCATTATTGTCCAAACATTAGAATATTTGGCATCTTTATAAATAGTTCTCCCATTTTGGATTTATTTATAAGTTCCCCTTTTTTTGCCAAATATTTTCCAAATACTTTAAATAAATAAATAAAACGACTATGAGTGCCATGGATGGGAGACAATGTGGCGAATGAATATGAGTTATGAAGGTGTTGGATTTATTTCGAAGGAAAGGAAAATATCACATTTCAAAGAAGAAAAATGTAATTAAATAGAATAATTATTTCAAAGTGAAGAACTGGAAATTCCGAAAATCTCTTTTATGGATTGGATGTGATGATCAAATTTTTGGGTGGACATGGAAAAACAATTACCCCAAATTTCTAAATCAGATAAGAATTTGATAAAATCCCACATTCCAAATTTCTAATAAACCCTAGACCTTTGTTGTTGGTTTTCTCTACTGGGCTGCTACTTTTAGTCTGGGCCGCCCCATTTGGCTGGTAACTTATTACCGGGCTAATCGCTTGAAAAACGCCGAAAGAACAACTAACTCTCTTCGACGCCTCTCTCTTCCTACCATAGCCTAGTTTTTTTCAGTCTCTCCTCTCTCGGCCGCTGAACTCTCTCACTCCGAGGCCATTGTCGTTGAAGCAACGCTGTTAGCTCCTACCCTCGCTGATTCAGCCACCGCCAGTATGTTATCTTCTTCTTCTCACTGATTTGTCAATGAATTTGGATCGCTTTGTGCTTATCAGATTATGCATGTATTTTCCGTTGGTGCTGTTTTGATTTTGATTTCAACAGTTGTGTTTTAGGATGCCGGAAATCAAGGCAGTGATTGGTCTCTCATGGGAGCCAAAGTTGCCGACTTTTTCATCAGCAGCCAAAAATGGAGGTGGGTCTGGTACCAAACCTCACGAAACTCACCGCGAAACCAATCAACTTTGGAAACCCAACACGCAGCTTGTTGATGGCCTCTTTGTTCCACCAAATAACCCAACAAAGCTGAACAAGTTGCTTAAGAAGCAGCTCAAAGACACTGCTGGGACAAGTTGGTATGTCATCATCTCAACTCATTCTGCTTCTTTTGAGTCTTGGGTTTTATCAGAAACCCTTATGAAATTCACTCACAATTGAACTTCTTATGTTTGTCTGTGTCCCCTGATAATTTATGTGATTTAGGTTTGACATGCCTGCACCAACCATGACCCCAGAGTTGCAGAAAGATCTCCAATTACTCAAGGTATGGTAACTCCTGTTTTGTTTCTGTTCTTAGTTTCCCGGGCACTAAGTTGTAATCATCTACATCCCTTGTTTACTGGGATTTGCGCTTGCATCAGTATGAATTTTACCCTCATTATTGTGCTGTATGTGCTTTAAAAATATCCAATCTTGTACGTTGGTTCCTGGCTTCCTGCATCAGCTGAAGAAAATAAATTATAAGATCTTGTGTTTTTGGAATTTTTGGGACTTATAGTTAACCGTGAATCGTGATATTGGATCTATTTCTACTACCTTGGAGGTAATTCACATCAGACAGTCTGTCGACACTAATCTCTAGTATAGAAAACCTAATAAAAGCTAATCTAACCTGAAAGTTTGCATTTTATGGTACACTTACCTTAGTATCATTCCAAGTCCTTATCAAGTTTCGGCTCTGACGAAAGTGAACCATTCTCAAATGTTAACACAGTCTATAGTAAGTGTCCTTTTTTCTTGTCCAGCTGCAAACCTTGTATGTGGGAACATTAAACAAGTTGATAATTCCTTGGAATCTGGAATAAAATCCGACAGTCACTTCCTTTGCATTTTCCATGATTCCACTATTGTTCAAATTGTTTGTGTTGTTTCAGTATATCAATTGGTATCTCTTTGAACTTAGTGTGAGCACCAATTTATTAGCTTATTGACTTGAAGGGGTCATCCATTTGCCATCATTGTTATAATTATTAACCTCTGAATTTTATGCTTTCATTTATGCTAAAAGGAAGTTTAGTCGACTGATTTGTTTTGCTAATGGTTACAGTTAAGGAATGTTATGGATCCAAAGAGACACTACAAGAAGGGTAATTCACAACCTAACAAGTATTTCCAGGTGAGAATATAGTATCTCGATTACATTACAAGAAGCCATTCATAGGAATGTATTAGTATAGTTGTAACATTTTTCTTCCTTTGGTTGTTCATCAGGTAGGGACAGTGATAGAGTCCCCGTTAGATTTCTTCTCAGGCAGACTTACAAAGAAGGAAAGGAAGACAACCCTTGCAGAAGAGCTGCTTTCTGATCATACCCTTGGGAACTACAGGTGAGATACCCAGAGACATTCACTGTGTCCAAATTCTGAAGCAATACATTTGATTTAAGGATGATTCTATTGGCATCCGAAAAATTTTAAACTTTAGAATATTTATTGAAAAAAAGTAAAATTAAATTTACCGATCATGGATGGATCATGGCGAGGTCATGCCCACCAGCTGGCAGCAGGGAAGGGGGTGGTGTGGGGGTAGGAGGATGTGGGACGAGGGATTTTCTCTTCAACTCAAAAACAAAAATTGAAAAGAGGAAATTTGGGTTTATAAAAGAAATGTTTTTTTGGAGAGAAAAGGGTGGGGGAGATCTGTGGTAGCAAGTTTTGGAGTGCCAATAGTCCCACATGCATTTAAATTTAGATATAAATATTTGAAGAAGTAGGGAGAAATCATATGATATGCAGCGTATTATGCTATAATGTATCTTTATGCTGTAGTTATGAAAGTTCAGTATTCTTGAAAAGCTGAGTATCTCTATGAAATACAAACAAACCTTTAACTATGCTGTTGTTTGTTTCATGAATCCACCTTTTAGAAAGCGGAAAGTGCGTGAGATAGAAGACAAAAACCGGCCGGCTGGAAATGAAAAATGGAAGATAAAGGGGAAGAAGTCGTATCAGCGTGCAAAGCAAAGAAGGCTCTGATATGTTTTCACGTTGACCATATTTTTTTGGAAATCCATGGAGGCTGATAGGTTTCTGTCAAATCAGAGAGATATTGTTAATGTGTAACTGTACCAATAGAAGAAACATGTAGTTTCAAATTTTGATGATATGTTACCATCTAGCTCAGACAGTACGCTACTAAATAACATTAATTTTTGTATTTGTTACATGGTTTGCAAATTTCAAAGGATTGAGCCTTCTTGTTAGTGGAAATTTTATTGATGATGATATACTCTGTTAGCAAAGATGTTGAGGTCGTAAGAGATTAGACGATCACCCAGTAAGATTCAGCTTTAAGTGTGTAGCCAGATGGTGCACTTGGCTCTGGCATGTCATATCATCTTATTTGATTCTGTTGAACATGCACAGGTACTTTGTCACCATGACTTGCAAAAAAGTTACTAATGATTTATCAACTTAGTTCAATGAAAGTTTATTATTTTCGGCCAGTTTCTTGATAGTTTATATTGAGTCATGAATCATGATTAGTTAGTTAGAATGAATATTGAAACTATTTCAATTTCCGATTTCTCTTGAATTTATTAATAAATGCATATTCTGAAGTTATGTGTTACAATGAAGAATTCGGGGAGAAGCACCTCCATGTGCTTTTTCATATAATCACTTTTGGTGATTTTAAGCGATTCTCCCGATTTTAAGCGATTCTAGGAGAAGCACTCCATAAAACCACTTAAAGTGATTATATGAAAAGGTGAATCTCCATAAAAGTGATTATTTGTCTATCCATAATCACTTCCAAACGAGCCCTTCATTTCATACCCATTCATTTTGTCTCCTGATTGGCTTAGCAGCTAGCGCTACGTATTGGCGTAAACTAATATCACAGGGTGATTAGAAATGCTAAAAGCCCCAATGCGTTAGATTAACATGGAGGAGAGTTATGTAGAAGAGTCAGAGAACGGTCGTTATGCATAAAACCGCCACACAACTTGATTGTATCATATCCTCCTTCACCTGGTGAGGTAGACTCACACGGACCAAATTTATCTCCTTTACAATAAAATATATGACACTTTAACCTATAATATTCCCCTGAATCAGATTGATTCACGTAGAAAACACCACAGATTCATCATGGCAAAGGCTCCTGTGAATCTCCCAACCGAGACAAATGGAGATATGCGTCAGTCCCTGTACATACATGACACAAATATCCGCATGTCAGAAAATTTCGGTAGATGGAGCAAAAGAAAATGGCATTGACATGTGATTTTAAAGAGAGATCAAAAGGCAAGTCCAATATATGACGACAATTTTACAGTCGGATTTAGAGAATATAATACAACTCGAGTATAGAAGATTACCCCTTCACAACTCAGAGAAGAAAGCTACAAACAAATTGGAAGACTGATGATATTCTGAATGCAACGTGCTTGAAAATATGGATAAAGCAATGTGCAGAATATTCAGTGCATGAGGCAAAAGAAAATGGCAGGTGAAACCATGTAAAACATAAGATGGTTAACCAATGACATAGACAAGTAAAATTTATGATCTATTTATGACAACTACTGGAGTTGCCCCTTAAGAATTTTGATTGTGAAGCCTTGCTAATTATGTATAACATTCTGAACGCAACAGGCTTGAAATTGTGGATGAAACAGTGTGTAGAACTATTGGTACATGAAGGAAAAGAAAATGACAGCTGATTTAAAGAAGAGATCAAGAGCTAAGTGAAACATACAGATGACCAGCTAATGACATAGACAAGTATTTTCTCTAATTACGATAGCGTATGGCTAATGCCAGAAAATACCCCTTCAGAACTCAGAAGGAGAAAGAAAGGTGCAAACAAATGGAAAGACTTTGATTGTGAAGTTCTGCAGGAATAATCTAAATGGAACAGGTTTTGGAATTAGTCAACTCACCATATCCTTCCATTGAGATAATTTGCAAATCTCCTCCAAAATACCTAGCATACAAGCGACTTATGGGAAGCCCATATCCATACCCAGCCATTGTAACTGCATCAGCTTCAGAGATTTCTGAATGCTCATCCAAAGGGTTCCTTGCAGTGCTGTAAAGATATGTAAAAATTTTGGGGAGTCCACTTCTTGGTATGCCACCCCCCTCATCTGAGACCTATGAAGACCAACTTGATAAGCATTTCATTGTTTAAGTAGTAAACAATTGAAAATATCATGAAATTCTCTAAATTACATTAAACAATACCTTGATAGTAACATCCTCAATTCCATCGGCAACTATTATTCTAACAGGAGGTGCAACTTTGTCCGAGTCCATGTACTGCTCTTGGACAGCACGCAAGGAGTTCTTAACTAACTCGAAGACCATAGTATGCAAGTGTGTTGGAACATACCTGTTACAGAAACTAACAAAACTTCATTTGTTGGACAATATCATATCACCAGCCACCACTAAAAGGTTCAAAGTGAAGAGAGAAAAAATAAAGGAAGGAGAAAATATCGATATCGATTAGAAACAGACCAACCAGGTGAGAACAAAATACACTTACGGGAATGTAAAATCAGGATCCCCATAGATATTAACATTAGGTGCGCTGCCATACTCCCGTTGGCAGATTGAGCGGGCATCCTCGCTAGCATTTTGTGCTACCTCCATAGGAGACATTTTTGTATGTATATAACCCACAATATGAGGAGGGGGGTTGGGATTGTGCAACTCGACATGCTGGCCTGAGTTCCACAGAGATTTTAGAACCCGGTGAAAGAAAAGTGAAATATCTAGCAAAACCAGCCAACTAAAATATCACAGTAAGAAGGCAATCTGACCAATGAGCATGCGAATTCCAATTCTTGACATGTAGAAGCGATCCAAAAATTGGTGAATCTCATCAAGATCCTCGTAGACAATCCTCGGATTTATGCCTTTCTTCAACTGTTGAACGCCCAAAGCCATCATGGGGACCACGTTATTGTGTCTTACCTTAATCGCCTTAATCATGTGTGTAAATTCCTTCTCATCATTAGCATCCTTAATATCAGGAAAGGATCTAAGGTCGCGGAAGGAATCCAAATACCAATCTCGTACCTGAAAATAAAATAAAGAAAAAAATTACACAAGTGTATATATATGCCTCAAATTCTTGTAACTTGATGCTGGATGTGCTATCTAGTTAATCACCTTGTAACTCCAAACCACCAGCGTGCCCAACAAACCAAATTATCCTTAAACAAGTGCACTTAACAGATAGTTTCTTCATAGTTCACTGTCTAAAATATAAAAGGCTTGAGAACAAGACCTCAGATAGTAGTTCGCAGAAAGAACAATCTCAGCCACAAGCAATTCGCATGCAGTTACTCTGAAGAATCATTTGGCAAACAATTCCAAATTCCAATGCATTCTTGCTTTTGAAAGATAAAGATTGACCCTTTAAAAGCACATAGACCTACTAGCATAGTTTTTCACGTTGTCCCCACCAGAAGTCATATGAATTCTGAGATAAGTTATTGTATTGCAGCCAAAAGGAAAAAAATTCAATTTGCATATTCAAGTGAACAAAACTCCACATATCCATGCAACAAAGTCGCCAATGAATATTCCATAAGCAACAGGGATCTCCCTGGTTCACATTCCATATGTGTATTATATGCTATAAGCTAAAATCTAAAAACCAGTTCCCAGAATCACATTCTGAGGAAGAAAAAAAAAACTAAAACTGGATATGTAGCCTAAACTTTTCATAAACCTTTTTGGTATAATCAAATAAAATAATAAGACAATAAATCAAATTTTATTCTGTTCCACAAAGGAATTAAATTCAACGCCACATCATTAATTCCCACCAAATCCCATTGGATTCCAAAAAGAAAACAAATAAGAAAACGCATAATTCACAACAACAAAAACGAAAAGTACCTTCAAAACGGCAGGTTTCTCAGACAAGCCATAAGGGAGGGCCTCGAGCTCAATTGCTCGCCTAGCAATCCTAATGGGGAGCTCCTTGTGAAGAAACTGCGCGGAGATTATAAAATTCCTCCGGGTGGGTCTGGACCCAAACTCCATCATGTACCTGAGGCTCACGCCCGTCTGCTTCATACAGCCCCATCTCTGCACCTCGTCGATCATGCTCTTGGAGAAGGACTCGCAGGCCTTCTTAACCGCCATGGCTCCACCAGCGCGCCCAGAAGCGAGTATCACCTTGGAAATGCGCAATCACCCGCATGCAAGCCTGGCTCTCACTCTCACAACAATGCAACACTGACATAGAAGATATCAAAGCCAAAGCCCCCCAAAGCTAATCTCCGAGCTTTTCTGTAAATTACAAGATACAAAATGCTCGATATATAAAGAGGACAAATGGGTGCCTTTTGCTTTCAATTTCAACCCTAGGGTTAGATTTTAACCAGAGGAGGACCATGAGAACAAACAATCACCCCAATTAAGATTTTGAGGCTTCGTTTTTGTTTGGTCCTGGTTTCGGATTCTCGGTTTCTTGGTATCTATGGGTGGTGTGGTTCTGAGAGTCGTCACGTGCCACGTTTTGGACTGACGTGCTGGATTTTTGACACGTGGACATGAACCCTTATCTCCGCCTACAGAGCAGCGGAGTTTTACCGTTTGGGTTCGCGGGAAAGCCGAAATGGACAGCTTTTACCGGGCCTGGATGGATCAGGTGAAAAAAGTACCATTTTTGTGGGTGGTGGGCCCATGAGCCCATGGTCCCATTTTTGTACCATGGCTCACTCGGGCACAAGCAGAGTGGATAACTTCATAAATATATAGACTTTTTCAATTTTGAAATAGGATGTTCTGAATCCGCTGATATTTTTTTATTTTGTGTATATATCTAAGACTAGATCATTTTCGGATTTAAGGTTGAGCATTTTAAGTTTTGGAGGTATTAGAAAAATGTTCCTTTATGAGATTGTTTGAGAGCTAAAAATGTTTATAAACGACGATATTAGAAAAAGAAAGAATCGAACATATCTGTAAATGATATTGCGAGAAAGTTTAGTATGTTAAAACTAGTCAAGTTTTATCATAAAATTGAGGTATGGTGAATATTCCTCTTTATGGAAGTGAGAACATTAAAAAGAAAATACCATAAATCTATAGATTACTTTCTAGTTCTAATTTATATGTTTCTTTATAATAATAATATTAACATATTTGATGTGTTACGTTTGTGATTTATGATTTAAGATTAAGAAAATTCCAAAAGTTATGGTGAGCCCATGAGACAATAATAAGAGACTCCAATTCAGTCTCCAACAAAGAAAAATACTGGAAGAGGTATATGCAACCGTTACATGAGAAATTTTGCTCGAAATAGAGATAATGACGCGAATAACGAATCTGCTCTATTTTCACAAACACAAAATATGACGGTCTATTTTACTATGCAACCGTATGATGCGTATACGAATGGGACATCAACAATTCCATCCCCTCTCAGTCATATCCTCCTCCTCCTCATCCTTGTTAAGATTCAAAGTCGAAAACAAATTAACTTTGAATCAGCCTTAATTAAAATATTAGACGTACAATCAATTGATTTAAGCAACATTCATCCACTTATTGCATGCATGCATCTTAGTTTGGATTAAATTAATAGATGAGAACAAAAACAACAGATCAGTATTAAGCCATCAAATTAGTCTTTAATGAGATGATTAAGCGTAAGCCAATATGGTAGGATCATCGATGTATATCGTAAACTTCTATAAATATAATGCAAAGATCTTATATCCTTAGGAGCCCGCGAAAAGCTAATAATAATACAACATCTAGTAATGTTTCAAATATGTGATAAGTTTAACTCATACATCCATTGTACTTTGTGGATCCCACAAAGGAAATACTTAAACTACAGGGGAGGGGGGATTTCTCACACACACACAACTATGAAGTCGTAAGAATTTGAACCTGGTCTGCAAGTCAATGTCATTTTCTATTGAACTAGACCCGTTGGCAAATTCATATTTATACCTTTTGGAAAGAAAACTATGTGCTTTCAATTGTCATAAAATGGGCATTACATAGGTTGTGTGGTTAAGGCTGATACCTTGATTTTGATTAGAAAGCAAAAGGAACACAGATGCCAAAAGACTATGATGCCAATGTCTGGTTTTATAACCTAGTCTTGTTCTCTCAATAACCATTCCATTGATATGTACATGTATTAACTAGAGCAGTGAAAAGATATATTTGATTATTCGTCTTATTTTAAGTGATTAGTCATGTGAAGAGAGAGAAAAAGAACTAAAGTTTTATACGAGTGGAGTGCAAGAAATGGAATATATTTGGCCATGACAACTTATTTTTCTTTTCGGTGTTATGATGCAATTTGATTCAAATGTTAGACGTTTAGATGTCTATCTCATTAAAGTGTGGTCTTATAATCATCAAAGGATTCTAAGACTTGATATCAATTAGGAGTTCAAATACAACTAAACTCGCAACTCTATTAAAGTTAGTGTTTTAAGGCTAATATAAGAGCTAGAAGGATTCCTATCTTAATTGTGGATTAGAAGTTATAAACCTAATGCAATAAGGACTTCTTAAGAGTTTCTTGATGGGCAAGACTCTTAGGTAGATGCATATAAATACAAGTGCCCCTGCTCAACCGATCAAGCCAACCCACACAAAAGAATTCACCCCATCTAGAATCGGTGTATTAAGGGATCGGATTGAGGAGATGTGCTCTTGTATATTATGGATATTTTCGACAACTCTAATGGAAGACCAAAGATATGTGTTCTACTTATGTGCAGTCAATATAGTTTACATGTGGTATCGAGCCTAGGCTGCATGTTTTAGAACCAAAAGAAATCGCCCACCTTTTCTGCTGTCGTTTGTGTACACGTACGACTTTGGGCTGCTGTGTTTTCCTCCTCTTTTGCTGCATCTTGATCAAGCTTCCATGGGGTATGATATTTTATTGAATGATTTGATTGCATAAAGTTTGCGGCTATAACATTAGTTTCATGTTTTTAATTATGCAAATTGCATCCAGTGGTCACGAATTAGTTTTGATCCTAAAGAATTGGCAACTAGTATTATAAAGAACCTCTAATATGAGCATGTCGTGACACTTATATTATTTGCCTTTGTATCAATTGTTTTCCTTTTTTTATAAACCTCCCTGAAAACAAATTCAAGTAAAAACATCTTGTTTTGTGGCATATTTGCATGATATTCATATGGTTTCAGTTTACAATATCATGCATACTTAGTCTGTGAATTGCGGCATATTCGCATGATATTCATATTTCTTTTGAGCATGTCGCATCAGTATACATATATTGAGATAAATTACGGTTTTAATTTCAGCTTTTGTTACTGTTTTGAATATTGGCTTCAAGGCATGTATGCTCAAGAATTGATCTGCTTACACTTTATAAAGCTATTTATTCTATTAATTGATGCATACATATGGTAATTCTGATCAAGTTGAGTTCTAGGTTTTTATTTATTTTATACAAGCATAACAAGTGTACATATGCAGCATGCTTAAAGGTTATAAAGTACCAAACTATAAAGCTAAAACCTAGAACTGAAATCTACAGAAGCATGTATTGTTTTTCATATATTTTATTGCACTAACATTTTATGTTAAGCATGTCATGATATAAAGTTCTTTATCATTATTCATGCTTGAAAGGCTATTGATCAAAGACTGAAATCTCGATTGCATAAGCTAAGCAAGCCACATCGGCTTATTTGTTACAAGAGTGGTTTTCATTCAACGATTTGGTCAATAATTGCATCTATATTAGTAGCCTTCAGATTATTTTCCATCCACAGATGGGAATTCTACTGATTGATAACAATATGATGGAACAATCTGGATAGCAGATCGCATAGACTAGCAAGTCTTCTCTACATCCACATATGTGAGCTTTCTTGCACAGGAAGTTTATGCGGTTTATTGTCTCGGGATTTTGGAATATGGTAATTTACACCCACAGGTATAAATTAACGTATTTAAGTAAAGATTTTGGGGACAGTTTATCCATGTATATTCATGGTGGAGTGATGCAAAAGATAACATATGTGAATTAATAGGAATTTCTCTCTATCCACAGATGTGAGAATTTAACCTACAAAAGAAATTCATATATCAACTCTTTTGGTGATCACTAAAAACATGTTTGATTCTCGACCCACAGGTGTGAATCAATAATGTACAGAGATATTTAAGCATTATGGGATAGCTTATTCAGATATGTTTTTTTTTAATTTTTGGAATGTCACAATGAACCTTAACTCCATTAGGTGCATATACGGTTTCGTTTTTGTTATATGGATTGTAACTTGATACATGTCCTATTTATCGGTTTTGATAAATCTCACCTATTTGAGTTGTTGATGATAATTTATTAATAGTGATCGTAAATAGTCATTAAAGTTGTTTTCATGACTCAATGAAAGATAATTTTGGTTAATCACATAAAAGGAAACGTAAGCTATTTTGGAATTTTCTTGCTTAGCTATATTGTTTGTTTATGTATGGACATGTTTGAGACTTGATTGCCTTTTGTTTGCATTTAAGTGAATGTTTTGTAGCATCAATGCAACTTCACATGTAAAGGGATTGATCCGTAGGTGATTTGGATTAAACGATGTACAGTTGGACTAATCCACACGTGTTAAAAGTATTAATCCGTATTTAATGGATTGAATCATGTAAAGTTGGATTAATCCATAAGGTTGTGTTCATCATAAAATAAATTGGCTGTTTTGTAAGGTCTATAATAATTTTGGTGTGTTGCTGCATGTGTTTGGGGCATGATTGCTGTTATAGTTGACATTTTCAGTTTTGAATCTCAAGCTTAAAAGAAATTTGTTTTGTGAATATAAGTTTACATGCATTACAAGTATTGATTTGCAGATGTATTGTATTTAAGGAGCATCTCAATTTATTGCCATGGATATTGCATCACAGTTTTTTTTTAATTCTCAATTTTTATCGACGTCTAATTATATGCCATGTTATATAGAATTCGTGCTCATTATTAAGAAAGATGATCTAAATACCCAAGGAAGGATAATATTTTGAGTGATTACCTAAATAAAACTTGGGCTTTTGCATGGCAAATTTTGGATAAAGTTTTGTTATAATTTGAAGGAAAAGTCATGCAATAAGAAGCTTAGATTATGTTTAAGAATATTGTATTATTGTTATTTCTTAATTGAATGAGTTTCATGGATCAAATTGCACTTCTAATTAAGGCTTTTGAATCAAAAGTGGCACATTGTAATATATAAAATACTCAAAATACAAACGATCTTTTGACTGCTCAAAGTGTTTAAACTTGATAAAGTGATATTTTATATTTTACTTTTGTGATATGGTATTAATTGTTTTGTTTGCACCTACATAGAACTTCATGTTGTATGTTTAGAATGCATAAGGATAACTAAATTTCGAGATGTATATTGTTAGCATTCATAAATTTATAGTTGACAATTTTTTCAGTTTTGAACTACGCTAACATGTCATCTGTTAGAGTGAAGTTATAATTCGAATTAACTAATGAAAAATTAGGCGAGAAGGATGATTTTCTAAGGTTTCTGTAGGCGCTGATTTCATGAAAATATGTTGAGAATTGAATTTTTGGTGAATTTATAAAGTTGAAACAGATGCACAGGAATTTTCCTGACAGTTTCTGCATTATGTATAAATATTGTTGAATGACTCACCTAAAGATCTTCAAATGACCTGAATTTTTGATATGTTAAGAATATATGTGTGTTTGTAAATTCTGCAAAGTTTCGTGATAATTGGATATATATTTTATTTGTGAGAATTTTATTAGTGATATGTGTTCAGGAAAAGTATGTGTTGACAGTTTTTCTGAGTAACTTTGTAGATCAATTTTAGACCTTTTAATTGGCTATAAAAGACTCTATAATTTTTATGTATGAAGATTAATGTCTCTAGGTTGTTTCTAAGAAATTTGATGCTAATCCGACTTATAAATTAATTATGGTAAATTCTCAAGTAATCACATATCGTTGCTGGAAATTTATTGACAGTTTTGTGCATTTAGGCTTATACTGTGAAGTACATTAGGAGCATGCCTTGAAAGTTCTTTTACACCATTTTGTCAGTGTTTCTAATCATAAGGTTATTGGTGCACTATATATTGAAGTAGCAAAGTAGTGAGTGTTTGCCCAAGTGGGAGAAGTGATGTAAAGTTTTGGGCTTCACACTCAATACCTTATTATATTGTATTTTGATAAGCTCATAAGTTTTTCGAGCATACTTGGAACTGTTTTCTGGTTGTTGACACATTGAAGTTTTACATCTAAGTGTTGGTTTTATGCATCTATATGTTTATGACTAATGTTTGGATGACTGGCTGTTTTTCATTTTGGCTACTAAAGTTCTTCAATGCTTATGGTTTTTAGCATTTATTGGTTAAAGAAAATTTAATTGATATTTAAAGTACAAAGTGAATAAAGTTTAATGCATTCATGATGGTTTTGTTATTTCTCAACTAAAGTCCAATCTGCATGACATGTTATATGTTTTTCAAGATATGTGTTAGTAAAGTGCTATTTTGAGAAATAAATTGAAGGAATTAAAGTTGAGGCCTAATCTTGAGGAAACAATTTCAGTGAAAATAATATGATTTGTTCTATGCTCATTTCTTGAAGCATGTTTTGGTTGCATAATGTGTGTTCGATAAGTGGGAGCATTCAATGATTTTGTTGCATACATTTAGTTTTGATTGTTTATGATTAATCACTTAACGTTCAGTTCTTCATTTAGGGCTTTAAGGCTAATAAGAACAAAGATTGCTTGAATGTGTTAATTGTTCTTGTTAATTCATATTTTCAATTGACAGTGGTTAATCAATTACTTTTACCTTTCATTGAATTTATGATCACTAATAAGCATTAAGGTTTTTGTTTCAAGCTTATAAGGTAGAAGGTAAAAGAAAGGAAATTGCATTGGTTGATTGATTTACTATATGAGGTTATTCCCAAAAGTGTTGATGAGAAATTTGATATAATTTTGTTATATCGTTTAGTTTGGATATGCAAAATCAGTGGGAGCTAAGTTTTATCTCACTTAGTTTCATTATTTTCTTGGCGACAGTTCAATTATTTTATAGCTATTTGGTTCAGTTCTTTTAAAATATTATGTGACTTGACTTTATGTTTATTATTCTTGACAAATGAATCAGTTACATGTCATAATGCAGTATAGCTAGCTACAACACTGCATAAGACATGAATTCATACCAGAGTCATTAAGGTGAGATCTTGGTAATCTCTTAAGGAGGGCGTATGAATGAAAGTGACCTTTGTAAACACAAATTAAGGTTGGTCATGATCATTCTCGCATTCTAGTCTTGACGGAAGTCTCATGTGATCTTGAGAGCTTGTATGGGTAATTATAAAGACCTTGAAATATTGAAATGTTCAATAAGTCTTGATAGTTCTATGCTTGTTCTTTTGATTGACAGTGATTTGATTAGGAATTATAGTTGAATTGAATTCCATAGGCCTTACTGTAATTGATATTGAGTTCTTGATGATCATTAGACCAAGTGGGAGAATGTTAGACGTTTAGATGTCTATCTCATTAAAGTGTGGTCTTATAATCATCAAAGGATTCTAAGACTTGATATCAATTAGGAGTTCAAATACAACTAAACCTTCAACTCTATTAAAGTTAGTGTTTTAAGGCTAATATAAGAGCTAGAAGGATTCCTATCTTAATTGTGGATTAGAAGTTATAAACCTAATGCAATAAGGACTTCTTAAGAGTTTCTTGATGGGCAAGACTCTTAGGTAGATGCATATAAATACAAGTGCCGCTGCTCAACCAATCAAGCCAACCCACACAAAAGAATTCACCCCATCTAGAATCAGTGTATTAAGGGATCAGATTGAGGAGATGTGCTCTTGTATATTATGGATATTTTCGACAACTCTAATGGAAGACCAAAGATATGTGTTCTACTTATGTGCAGTCAATATAGTTTACATCAAATGCTTACAAGTTTCTTATTTAAAGTAAAGTGTTTGATGAAATGCTTCTAAGCTAAACAAGACTGAGATACATGCTCGTGTTCGATTGCATAAGCTTGTTTGTCATACTAACAAATTCACATGTATGTTTCCAACTAGTGGAGGTGATTACTACAAATTATTGTTATTTGCTCTTCCAAACATGTTTGACCAAATGCCAGTGGTCTTGAAGAAAATGAAGCAGAATTCATTTTTTTCCGTTTCCTTAGTGCGAAAGGAGGACAGAAAAGCCCAACAACAAATGACTTTTTTTCTTTTTTCTGTTGACATTTTGGGGTGTTAAAAGAAGGGCTTTCACATATAGGCTCATAGAGAAAAATACTTCAAGTCTAATACTTTAGAAAAATATGAAAATGTACTTTGAAGTTAAAAAAATAGCGACACACTAAGGTCATGTTTACTTATTAGTAGTGATGAACTTATTGAGGCGTAAGGAGGTGCAGCTGCACCTTCCCTTGCTAAAAAAGCCATCATAGCCTGCACCTCCTCTTGCTAGAAAAGTCATCATAGATACTGCATATTGCACCTCTCCTCAATCTTGGAGTTGCACAACATGTGTTCAACGAAAAGCCTAAGAGAAGTCTTGTTGCGCGTTGTGCTGCGCTATTGTGCGCTAAGTGCCATGATCTTATTATTATTTTTTAAAATCTTGGGCAAGTTTTGGACTAGGTTTTTAAAACATGCACTGCCTTTTTTTTTTTTTTTAAGGACCAATTTAACAGGAAACCTACCATTGCTTAGGCTTTTAATTGGGCATGCATAATTCCTTATTTAAGTGGGATTGAGAGTTCTCTTTATTTAATTGGGCTTTAATAGGGTTTGCACAATTCTTTATTTAAGTGGGATTGAGAGTTCTCTTTATAAATGACCAATTTAACATCACCTAATTTTATGAAGTGTGCGTGCATCACAATAATTATGCGTATTTTTTTTCCTTCTTGAGTATGCCAATCCAAAGTAAGTAGAATGCATATTTTTTTTTCTTCTTGAGCAAACACCAATTTTGTTTATTCCTTTTTTTCTTATTTAACTCTCTCTATATTGCACCTCCACTAAAAAATTCCTAGGTCCTCAAGTGCTTATTAGGAATGAGTATTAGAATGATTTCAATTCATACTTCTCTTATGTTTACAATACATAAATATTTGAATGATTCCAGTTCCCGATTTCCTGCTAATTTTACCAACACATAAAGAATAAAAAACAATATGAATTCCACGTTAAAATCCGTAATTGAATACTCTCAAAATCAAGAATAGAATCAGTAGGTGAGTAGTTGATCTGATTCTCATTCATTCATTCCTCTATTTAAGTTCTCCGATTCATGGCTTTGGAGGGGAAAAAAGTTGTTGCTAGGTGTCAGGTCATAAAGATGGAGGGTCCAAGAAAATGGTCCTCGATGGGTGGTGGTATCATTGCTCTTTCAGTCAGGCAGGCGAGGAATTTTTTTTGAGCGCGTTAGCTGTTCGAAATCCACCAAGGAACCCAACGAAACGACACACCCAGACAGACTCTGACAGCGCATCATTTCCAATCCAATTTCCTCCTTCTCAATCTCAACTCAACTGCCTGTTTTTTATTTTTTTATTTTACTGTCTGCTAACGTAAGCCGCATAGAAAGGGCGTGTTCATAATCTCACGATAAATTCTACTCCCATCTCGTTTTTGTCCATCACAGTTAATTTGTTAAAGAACCCCCAATACACAAGTACAATTCACAAATAAATTAACAGAAAATAGGGGATATAAAAGTCATATTGCATACTCTCCAAATGAAATGATGAATGTTATTGTTAAACTTGCAAGTTTTCAACTACTCAACGTTTGATATCCAGTTCTCCACACGTGATTATATTTTATTTGAGTCATGACATCATTATATTCTACTATTAATTTTAGATTATTTCAGTTATAATTCATGAAATGAGTTATTTGTAAATGCAGCTTCCATATTAATTCTCCGAGAATGAAAATAAAATCCCCTTATGAAAAACATAACGTGACATATCTAGTACGTTGATAAAACATTATCCAAACAAAGACAACCAAGTCTCAAATTGAAGGAGTTAGCAAGGAAGGATATCTTCCATTGCATTATTATAAGATGTAACAAAAAACAGAAAGGAAACAACCAAACAGAACATTCTTTACAACTTTTCAGATGTTTCTTAAGTTCTTGTAACTAATTTGTCGCGAAATTTCATTAACTCACGGTCCAACGGCGCCGTATTAGCGGCTCATGTTAGACATGATAGCCTGTTTGCTCTCTGAGAAATAATTAATTAATTTTTGCTTAATCAGAAAGAAACAAAGAAACATAAAATAAAATAAAATACATATTTTTTGGACAACAATCAATTACCAGACACCGATTCTCTCTCACCCTCTTTCTCTTCCTTCAACGCTTTTTGTTTTTGTTTTTCAATTTCCTCACTATTTCCCCTCCTGAATTTTTCTGTAATCTTTTTCAATTCTTGTTATTTCTCGAGAAAACTAAAGTTTCGATTTTTATCCCAAGGAAGAACACCGTGGAGGATTGCAGTTAGGGTTGCGTTGTTAAACCTCCAGCAAATCTCAATCCGGAGCAACAGATGCTGTGGAGTTCTGCAAAATCGTAGAAAGGGGAAAGGTTAGGGTTTTCTTGCGGATTCGATTTCGGAGGGGTTAGTCTCTGGCAACCATGGCCAGCAACTTGCCGATGAGTCCTCAGTTGGAGCAGATCCATGGTGAAATCCACGATAATTTTCGAGCCCTCGCGTATGTCTCTGTGTTTCAGTTGCATTTTAATTTTTATCCATACTGAATAAAGGTCATGGCTTTTCGTTTTCTTAAGTGCCTGAACTTTTCTACGCATTGATTGTTGAATTGTGAATTCGGTTATAGGATGTTTTCTCAGAATCCTAGCATGTTTAGCAATTGAAGATAGACAGTTCAGTTAGAGGGATGTCAGGATATTTAGGATGTCGTATTGCTTGATAATCAATTTGTTTGTTTTGTATGTGTTCCTATTCATTCACATTTAAGTTAGATTGATGCTCGTAAACTGTAGTTAAGCATTATTAACTTGCCATAGATAGAGTTACTGAGGCGATTTAAAGAGTATACGTGCTTGCTCAGCTGTTCCTGTAAGAGTTTACATCTGTGCAATGTTGTCATGTAGTGTTGAGTAACATTGGCTGCTCTTTAGAAACGTATACAGATTTTCTAGTTTTCAAGGCTCAATTTGCTCTATTGATTGTTTGCGTAAAGCATTGATGTCAGTTATTTATGGAGATCCAATACTGAAATGAATAAAATTATTTTGGTTATGTTCTTGATGGATCACTACTTACATCCATACTACCTAACGGCCAACAATATATGCCAGAAGTGGATCATTGTTTCCACATCTACTTAAAAATTATTTTGACATCCCTACTTGAAACCCCATGGAAGCAGCAACCATGATATACTTTCCACAAACTGATGGATAATGAGGGAGATGTTAGTCAATAGTAGCCATTGTGAGCATTTGTTCTTTGTTTACTGTCTCATTTAACTTCCGCTTATTAGGTGGTTACTGAATTCAGCTGTCATGGTTGTATCACTGTTCTCTGCCTCCGTCTGACACAGTGCACTCTTTTCTTTTTTACCATGAACCAGAGTTCTCTAGCCTGTGTTAATCTCTCATATGTGTATGTGTTGCCAATTCCACACGGCCCTTGTTTACACAATCTTATATGTTAACTGTCTGCCTATTATTCTTCTACAAGGTGTAGTTACTGAAAGAAAAGAATAATTTATGTATTTGCAGACTATTTTTCTGTTTCTTTTGTTTGGGGGAAGTGGTGGGGTTGTTACAGTAGATACTTGTACTTCCCTGCTTTTCATAATAGAGTGATATTATTATAATTACGGTGACTTCCTCTTTGTTTTCAGAAATGGCTTCCAGAAGCTGGATAAGATCAAAGACTCCAATAGACAAAGTAAACAGCTGGAGGAACTTACAGGAAAGATGAGGGAATGTAAAAGGTATGCCACATATGGGCTTTTACTCTCCTAATTTTATCTGACTACTTTCAGAAACTTAGAATTTTGGACATTCTTAATTTTCACATTATATGAAGAGAAGGAAAAGACAGAAAGACAAATGTTGCTACATCTAATGCAATTTTTACACTTTAATGAGTCTTGCACCACCATGTCGTTAGGCAATTTTGGCATCCTTAAAAATTAGCAACTTATTGGAAAAGAGAAATTAGGAGTAGAACCATGAGAGCATCCTCAGTTTAACTGGGATCAAGATGTGAGCGAGTTTAAGTCTTGCATCCTATTTCTGGACTCCCATACATCGCTTCATTTGTGATCAGTTTTGGGGATGTTGGAAGAATTCAGGTATGGGATGATTGTCATGATGGCATATGAAAGAATAAAAGAAATAGGAATTATTTTGATCCCAGTTCTTGAGATTTACCCTTTATTTAAATCACAGAGTATGATTTTGTAAATTCATTGTTTCAGATTAATCAAAGAGTTTGACCGTGAAATCAAGGACGAGGAGAGCCGAAATCCGCCTGATGTGAATAAACAACTCAATGATGAGAAGCAATCTATGGTCAGTTCTTATGAGCTTTTGTTTTTCGCATCACATAATGTGTACATGTACACTGTAACACATGCATGCTTGCAAACATGCTTACTACTTTTGAATTGAAAATGTTGTGAGAGCAATATTTGTTTCAGATTATTCTCATATGCCATTTTTATGTAATTAAATGATATTATTGAATTTTTTTCTCTATTACAAAGGTTCATAACAGTGTCCTTCAATTCTTATGTAATAGTTTTTGTGTGAGGAAACTAATCTGGGGATTGATATTTTAGTGCACAAGATCTTTCTAGGCACACATTTGATTCCTTCTACATTTTGCTATTGTAACAACTGCATCTAATTATAATACTTCATTTTGCAGATCAAAGAGCTGAATTCATATGTTCAATTGAGAAAAACGTAAGTTCAGCTATGCATTTTGTATTCTTGACCATTACTTACTTATACGCTCATGTACTCTGGAATCTGATTGTTTTAGTTTGTTACCTTCAGTCCTTATATTCATGGGACAAACAAGTTAATGCCCAAAGATAGAAAACTATTGTACAATACAGTTTTTGAAGTCTATAAACCCTGTTCACTCTTCATGTTCTGGGTTCCCTTGATTTTGGAAAATGATATTCATACTCTAGATGAACTGCAGGTTTATGAATAGCCATGGAAACAAGAGAGTCGAACTCTTTGATATGGGAGCAGGAGTTAGTGAACCAACTGCTGATGACAATGTTCAAATGGCTTCAGGTAAGTTCTTATCTTTCTGCATATCTGTCAGCTTAGTTTGATTATGTAAAGATGAGCTTTCTCCTACTTCGGCTTGTTTCATTATTTTAGCTGTTGATTATCTGATGCCAGTCAGCCTTGCGCTCCTTTGATCAGTACAATGTAAATGTGAATCAAACTTTGAAAAAATCAAACTGCTTGGAACTTTGTGTCTATATCTGTGCTTGTTTGATTCCTGATTTGAAAATAATACATTTGTCTGACCTCCTTTTCAATTTACATGTATGTCTGATAGCTATGTCAAATCAAGAACTAATCAATTCTGGGACGAAAACAATGGATGAGACGGATCAGGTCATTGAACGCTCTAAAAAGGTGAATAGCTATCCGAAATAACACAAATTTTAAATTTGCCCTTCTTTTTTCCCCTTTCCAGCGATCTTAACTCTTTAGTTGGCCGATAGGTTGTTGAGCAAACAATTGAAGTGGGAACGCAAACTGCTGTTACCTTAAAGGGCCAAGTAAGTATTTTCACCTGTCATTTCTATTAACTTTCATTTCAAGAAATTAGCCTAACATGGTTTCACTCAAAATCTTGCAGACTGAACAAATGGGCCGCATTGTGAATGAGCTGGACACAATTCAGTTTTCAATTAAGAAGGCCTCCCAGCTTGTGAAAGAGATTGGTAGACAGGTTAGTTGAGATCCTTCCTTCCCCTAAGTACTCTGTCTGTATATTTTTCTATGAAAAACTAATTTTCTTTCAATATTTTCAGGTGGCAACAGACAAGTGTATCATGCTTTTTCTTTTGCTTATTGTAATCGGTGTAATAGCAATTATTGTTGTGAAGGTATGCTCTTTGGTTCATTTATATATTGCCCTAGGTTTTTGTAGCCTGCTACCTGTTTTGGAAGTTACATATGAAATTACAAAGGTATCTGCAAAGTTGTATTTTATGAACTTTTCGTAAAGGAAATTTGTTGATGCTAGAGTTTGGAAAGTTCTTTCTGATTGAAAGAGATGCAATACAGGAGAATGTGAATAGTGAACCTTATTATCTCTTTTCGTCTCCCTCTAGGTAGTTAAGGATGTCATGCATGGAAGATTTACTCTTTCATTCTCAGAAGTGAGTGTTGAAAATCTTCCTGGTGAAAAAGTGAAATAACAAAGAGAGATGAGTATTGAAAAATGACCATCTTATGAATCTTTGGAATGCAGTCACTTCTACGAGTTTGATTTATTGGGAACCTTGATGCTGCTCTACAATGATCACTTATTATTGAACATGAAAAGTGGATTAGTGTGTGTTGAATAGTAGTAATACTAATAAAAAATCCAGCATTTATGCTTCGTCCTGCTTGTGAACTTAGGCTTTTTTGAGTTGTATCATGTCATGGACATTAGTACCAGCACTTTTGCCGCGTCCGTCTCTGTTCTTAACTTGAGTGTGTGTTACTCTTTCAGATTGTGAACCCTGGCAACAAAAACATCCGGGATATCCCTGGATTGGCACCACCTGCTGCAAGGAGGCTTTTGTCACTGAGTACTCTGCAACAGTTCGAATAGTTTCCTCCTCTTTAACCAGATTCAATTTTTCCGATATAGTTACTATGATTTGTGTTCTGGGGGTGCAGAGGAAGCTCAGAGGAATACATTGCATTGATCAGTCTTTTCTATTTATTTATACTTTCATTCTTGGCTGAGTTGTGCATATTGTTTGTGATTCTCTATGTAAATCACATGCGAGTCCTTTTTTGCTTTGGTTTGGGTGGGCACAGTTCTTTCTGTAATCTTTCCAAAATTGTTTTAGGTATAGAGAGATTTACT
Source organism: Prunus padus (assembly GCA_024362665.1). Lineage (NCBI taxonomy): Eukaryota > Viridiplantae > Streptophyta > Magnoliopsida > Rosales > Rosaceae > Prunus > Prunus padus. The sequence continues at coordinate 9,336,237 of JANFAM010000020.1, forward strand.
TTATTCTATATCTACTCACATAGAGATGTATGCCCTTTCAATCTGTATGCTGACTATTTTAATTTCTAGTGAATATGAGAGCGGCTTGTTGCAAAAAAATTTGTCTCAGCCTCTTTCCGAAATTTTCTCATTAGAGAGAGGAAGTGTTTCCAAGTTAATTAGGGCAATTTTAAGTTACAACTAGCTAGCAAGAACCCTTTTTTTTTCTTCTTTTGTCTAAACTAAAAAGAAAATCTGAACATATAAAAAGTTATCAAGTATAATTCAAGATAGCAGCTCCAATATTTGGTCAAATTAACAAATTAAGAGTAAATTGACTAGACAAATAGAATCAGTTCATTGATAACTCAAAAAGGTACACAATTAAAGAAACTAAAACCGATCAAAATCGTGGTACAAATCTATACTCAGTTCTCTGCACACATTGAAAATTAGAGAGCTACAGCCATCACTTGTAGAATTAATTCCTTACACACCAACCAGGAGCTGATCTAATATCGCTTGGGACCAGTTAGACAATTGGCCAATTTGGGTTTCACCAATCGGATCATCATGAGAGACCACATTCTCAAAGTTACTTGGGCTCCAAGCTTCACCAATCGTATTTTCCTCATTCTCAAAGTTAATTTGGGTTTCACCAATCGGATCAACATCATAAGAGACTGCATCCTCAGAATTACTTGGGCTCCAAGCTTCACCAAGTAGTTGTTCCATGTCGGCCACCGTATTTTCCTCAAAGATTGTCAGATCAATCGGATCAAAGCCCACGAGATCACCACCAATTGGAGTGGAAGAGCAGCCTTGTTGAGATGATGATTCTGTTGATCCCATTTGATCATCTGTTTTCATCTTTTTGTTTGTGGTCATCTTCTTTTCTTCTTTATCTTGTGATCCACGCTTTAGATTTGTTGCCTTGATCCCGACCCTATCGTTCTTCCTCATCCGACAAATGACAAAATCAAAATCGTAACTACGTTGATTGTAGTCATTCTTGGGACCATCGAAAAGACTATATTCATCTAGTAGCCACCCTGTGTGGTCCTCGGAACCTTTATTCTCGTAGCGAAACTTTCTCTTTCGGCCAATGGGATTTCCAGAGACCTTTTCATGAACCAATTTGGAGGATTCAGTTTCGCTCCAAGTACCCCCGTTGCCAATCCTTCGATCCATCCGCTTGGGGGTTAACTTCTTGAGCTTGGAGACGAAGTACAAGTCTGTATCAACGAGTTGCGGCCCTCCGTATTTGTTCCAAATCTCCGAAGGCTCTGTGTTGTTGCCGAAGAGATTGCAGGCATGGAAGAAATTGTTGTATAGCGACATGAAGGGCTTGCTCTCTACCAAAAACGAGTAGAGAAAGGAACCCACAATCTCTTCATCGGAGGGTCTGAAACGAAAACCAAACGGCACAAGAGACTCTTCCATTGCTTGATGCTGCTAATTAACCAACAAAAGAAAAGAGAGAATTCAACTTTCAAGTGAAGTTTTTTGTCTGAATTTCTCTCAGTGTTGTTGCGAACAAAGAGCACCTCACTCACTGCTATTTATAAGTTTCCTTCGCGAGCATCTCACTCACGGAATCAGTGTGGTAATTAATCTGGAAGCTCCTTTTATTTTATTTTATTTTTAATTTGAGAGAAATTCGGAGAGTCAGTTGTGGTAATTAATGAAGTAGTGCCTGTGAACTTTTAACTTTCAGATCCAACGGCCCAGATAATAGTACCGTTGACATCCAACGGCTTATTGTGGGAGAGTTAATATTGGAGAGAGAGAGAGAGATCGTGTCCGAATATTTAGTACTTAGTGGGGGAGAGAGAAAGATCAATTCCATCTTTATTTTATTTGTTTTTTGTTTTTTGTGTGCTGCTGCTTCAATTTTTGTCATTGCATCATTTTTATTTAATGTTGCATTTTTAAGTGAAATAAAATTGTGTTTGTAGAATTTTAATTTTTTATTTTATTTTAATTTGTTCAGAAAAATAAACCACAAAGGTATGAGTAAAAATTAACTCCACAAAAAAATCACAACAAAAAGTTAAGACTTAAATCATTTTTAAGCAATTTAATAAAATTGTAAACTCAAATTTGGGGAAAAAACAATTTCATGAGGTAGGATAATTTGAGTTGAGATCATCTTAAATGTTTAGGATTTCATATTCTCGTACTGTTTGCCAATAAATTAATAGAATCGGCTCCCATATTTCATAATCTCTGTTTCATCATCATTACATTGATCTAATGTCATAATTATCTGATCTCTCTTCATTATTATTTCAAAACTCCTTCCTTGACATCAAACTTCTGATTTTTTTTTTCTTGACAAGTTTAAGAACATGAGCAACTAATCTTGTTAGCATATATCAGTTAGACCATTTAGATAAGGCAGTGTGCCAGCCCCTTTCACCAGAGTTAGATCATCTCTTTTGTACTTTAGAGTAGTTTAGATTTGTGTAAACAATTAATATTTTAAAGAAAATTCACCAAATTTATTCATTAATCATATCTATGTTCTAACCCTTATTAAATTAGTTGAATCTTGATGTATTAATAATAGTGTAGAAAAAGAGAATTGTTATTTTTTTGAGTACATAGTCTAAACTCACACACAATTAAGATGTCATGGGAGTTCGAATTTGAAACCTCTAGTCTGCAAGTCAAAGTCCTTTTTCACTTGACTAGACCTCGATGACAAAAAAGAGAACTGTTATTAACACTCCATAATAGTTATGATAACATCTCCTATAAATTTAAATATAAAAACAAAAATTTTGACTAGTAATAATACATATAAGGAAACATATTCATAGAAATCCTTTTGTGATGATATTTTTATGCAACTATAATATTGGGACTTTTCTTTCTCTATTTTTTCATCACAGAATTTTTGGATCATTAGGTTGGTTTGTTCTAGACAGTTGAACTTGAGATTACATATTTTTTTTTTTCAAAAAAAGGAAATGTTCCCATTCTCTCTTGCTGTCATCTCTGTATTATAGCAATCCAAAAAAGAGAAGGAAGGAAAAAACATTTGCTCATATCTTTTTGTTCTGGTTTGGTTGAGGAACACATCCCAGTACTATAAAAAGAGAAACCACAAGGGAGTTTAAATAAACCAACACATTGGACCCCCGTCAGATCCAAGCGCCATGTTGCAAACTTCAAAAAATCATTGAGGTTTGCAGCCTGCAACAAATATCACAATTTCTTTAATCGAAAGGCATAAACCTAAACTAATTAACCATAGATCTTCAGTAAGTGATAGCTCTCAATAAGAGGAAATAATCTAACTCACGAATGAGATAAAAATGATTGCAGAGATCATAACCCTGGCTTTTAACTACTTCATGTCTTGTTGATTCTGTGCCCCTGTTACGTTGTGGCATCGTTTCGTGTTGAGAATTTTGAAAGTTGTCTGTTTGAATGCCAGTTCTTCTATAATCCTCGATCAATCAATAAATATTACAATCAAGGCCGCAACCAAAGCATGATCAACAGATCCTCGAAATTTCATTTGGAGAGGTTTTTTTAAAAATAAATAAAAATTTATTATCTTTATGTCAATAAATTCTTTTAAATTTTTTTTAGTAATTAAATAATATTTTATCAAGATTTAATTATTTTCATTAGTAATTATGTTTTAATTAATATTTATTTAATGAATAATTAGTATTAAATATTTTAATTAACTTCATAAATTATATTACTTAATAAATAGTATAGCCGTTCGGCTATACTTAAAGTAATTCTATTTACTAAGAATAGCCGAGTTGCTATACTTAAAGTATTCTGTTTACGGAGTATAGACGCGCGGCTATACTTAAAGTATTCTGTTTATGGAGTATAGAGTATAGCCGCGCGGCTATACTTTCTACTTATAGAGTATAGCCGGGCGGCTATACTCCTTAAACCAAAAATAAAAGATGTCCGTCTAGGCGCTGGGTGCTATGCGGTTTCCTTTTTTTATTTTAAAAAAAAAAGTTAAATAGTATAGCCGTTCGGCTATACTGCGGACCTTTTTAAATTTTTTTTAATAGTAAATTGTATTTGGTACCACCTTCCATCTTCCCCTAATTCTTTTTTTTTGTTCTTTTTTCAAATTCCCAATCTGTTGAGAATAATAAGATCAATCTTGATTTGAAAATTTTCGATCTGACCTTCTTTAAAGTTTGAGACTTTCTTGTAGAGCTTGGAGTAATAAGAGAGCCCACTTGAACTATTGTGCCTTTGTTTGTGCTTATTTGGATGATTCTGATACAGATTCACAGTGAACCCACGGCGTCGTATAAGACAACACAATGGTGAAATAGCGCGAGGTTCTTGGAGAACGAAGCGGAAGCGTCCATGGGAGATGGTGTTGTGCATCTACGGTTTCCCAACTAAAGTTTCTGCTCTCCAGGTCTCTTCATTTCTTTCTTTTGTTCTCTTTACAATTAACTTGTCTATGGATTGGGACAAATTTCGTGAGAATTATATTCTGATAATTGTGGGTCATTTGAGAGAAATTCGAAGAGTCGGTTGTGGTAATTAAGGAAGTAGTGCATGTGCGCTTTTAACTTTGAGATCCAACGGCCCAGATAATAGTACCGTTGACATCCAACGGCTTATTGTGGGAGAGTTAATATGGGAGAGAGAGAGAGAGATCGATCGTGTCCGAATAGTTAGTAATTAGTGGGAGAGAGATAAAGATGAATTCCATCTTTGTTTTATTTGTTTTTTGTTTTTTGTGTGCTGCTGCATCATTTTTATTTAATGTTGTTGTTGTTGTACACGTATGCATTTTAAGTGAAATAAAATTGTGTGTAGAATTTTGATTTTTTTGATCATTTAAATTTGGTCAGAAAAATGAATCTCTGACGGTGATGTAGGCACGAAATTGGCGGGACAATCGAATTTGATGATTATGGGGGATGTGAAAGGGAGGGGGTTGTTTAGGTTTCACAAAGGTTGAAACTTTGAGGGTGAGGGAGGGATGAGAAGGGCTCTTGTTCTTGTTGGGGTTTAGGGTTTGGTGAGGATTGGAAGAGAAGAGGGTTGAGAGCACAAGAGTGGAGGAGGAAGAGGCCATTGTTGAATTTTTGGGATTGGGATTGAGAGTGAGGTGGTGAGCTGAGAAATCACAATCACTTTGTACTTGTTATAATTTAATTATTAAAACAATAAATAAATGCAAGAGACATGAAGGTTGTTGGGTGGGAGGAGTTGTAGATGAAGTTATGCTTTCTTGTGGAGGTTTTGGACTGTTGGTAACTTGCCAGACTACTTGCCTACTCCTCACTCATTCCTTGTACTTGGTGGTGGACGGTAGATACTTGGGTGAGGAGGAGTGTCGTAGTTTGCCTCGTTGCACATTGGCTTTTTAGTAGCCATGATCCTGAACTTAGACTCGACTTGCATTTTTGTCTACGCAACTCACAAAATGAAGTAATAAGTGTTGTCTTGTTAATGTTTTAACTACCAAACCCACAACCTTAAACAAAATTTAAATTTAAAATTTTTTTTTTATATAAAAAAAAGCATTTTCGACCCAGGATTCTACTGGACTGCCTGGACCATAAAAAGGGAAAATGCATCATTTGTCAAGACAAAAACTTGTTTTTCTTATCAAGAGCCTTGACAAGTTAATGGTGTGCTTGTTCACCCGACCTATGGGTCCTAAGCTACCATCTGCAAATTTCAACAGGCAAATCATGCATTCACTTCCTAAAACTGAAAGTAATACAATATTGCCCTTGGGTTTCGGCGTTAAAATCTCTTCCCTGGAAATAATAAAGGGTCTAGAGTGCAAAAAGAATCAGCATACTCCATCTCCAGATTTTCCTTTTCCAAACATCAATCTACACGTGAGTTCATGAATCATGCACCATGGTTGCCAACCTGCGATCGTCCAATATGAGACAGCCTTGTTGATTGAGTTAGGGGTGTCTCTTCATCGACATCGATATCGGAGGCTGATCCACTGTTGTTAGGGATAAAAATATCAGATGACTTTTTCTCCAACTTCCAATCCTGTATTGGCCAGCATGGAAAACAAGTGTTAGAACAAATATAAACTCCAAACATTTTATTAACACTAGACATCACAGGAAAGTAATCAGATTCTTGAGAAAATAAACCTTTGAAATTCTCTCTGGAATACTTTCAGAAGGTAGTTGAGATGCACGAACATCCTTAACCTTTATATAGTTGTACATGACAACACCACACAATGCTGCAGGACAAATCGACTTACGGGTTAACTAAAGTTCTAAATTCAAAAGTGTACACACTGCAGTCATAAACTGATACTCCCAGTTAATATGGAAGGAGAGCTACCTATGGCATAACCAATTATGTTCAGCCTGGTAATCATAGACTCTGGAAATATAACAGTTGAAAGGGCAATCAATATCCAGTCTTTTAGAACACCAGCAACCCGGATGGTAACTGCTCCAGTTCTACCAATTACTAAGAATATGGAGAAGTTCAACGCCAAAGCACAAAGAGCATTGGAGAAAAATATCCAGAAGTTGAACTGAATCTGTGAAACTTCCATGGAAGACTTCTCAAGTAATAACCAGGGCACAGACAGGAAGACAAAGCTGCAAAAACAAAAGAATTAATGGTGAGATGCTGATGGGATGGCAAGTGTTAAATCATGCATCAATGGAAACACTACTTGAGTAATAGAACTGTGTTAAATCACATGCATCATCAATACGGAGATGCATAACTTCATCATCATAAGGGTGAAAAAATAAAGGAAAGGTGAATTCCCATCCCATGGTATAAATGGATCGTGCATACACTGATTGTAAGATCACTATGTTTCATCCACTAAATTACGAACCTCAGCATACAGATTCAGAAAATCAACATTTAAAAGAAGCAATAAATGTCATCCACCACCAAAATTAAATTCTAGAAATGAGTCAATATCCTCTATTAAGATTGGTAAGGATGCCAAATGATTAAAGAGTTACTTATTCATATTTTGTGCTCGACATATATAGTTTACAGGCAGTCGCCTAAATTGCAATTCATATAACACTTCTAAGTCAAGCATCACAACATAATACCTGCATGGAGCAATATAGTATAAGCTGGTGATCGGATTTAGAGTCAAGCCCTTCTTCTGGAGAAGGACTTGTGTTAAGACCAGCCTAAGAGCTTCTGCAAAGATGCCCATAACCTGGTAAACTGTACCAACTACATTAAAATGAATCTCCCCATATGAGGAAATGACAACTCCAACACTGACCAGCACCATGTTTGAGAACACATCGCACCTTGGTTTGTCAATGCCACACAAAACAGCCATGATAAAAGTAGCCACTGGCACTGCAGCATGGAATGTACGTATAAGCAGCCATTTATTTTAAAAGCATCATTATTATAGTAAAATAGAATTCACAAGTCTCTGTGCATACTTAAAGCTTTGAGCATTTGGATGAACGCCACAGAAATATGCAAGTAAGCAGTGTTTCCAAACCTGTAATGACAGAAAAACAAAAGTTCAAAACAAAAAAAGTTTGAACTCTCCTGTCTTGACTCTTGATACAATTACCAAAGAAAAACTCAACAACCCTGCAATTCCTAAATGTGGGTATTGCATTTGTCCCTAAGTCTGAGGAAATTCGACATTCTACAATGGGGAATCTAAACCGAAATCCATGTATGACCACTTAATCAGAGATTGCTTAGAAAAATTTGTCTGCAAACAGATTGGCAAAAGGAAACATGCAATCTCTAAGCATTGTGCTATCTTTATATCTTCAGTGTTGAGAGGCATGAGCCTGGTTATAATCAAATCTACAAATGTTGACCACAAGCTTACAAAAATATGTCAAGAACCGTTTAAGCTTTCTCCCCTGAGTTTGAACACTAACAGAAGACAAGACACATGATACCTATTCATGCCCATTGGTGATCACAGTGTTAGCAAAACCACAGCCCAAATATGTTACATTTCAGTGCTTACCAAAGACTTGATGCAAAGAAGGCACTGATTGGTATTACACAAGTTGCATATCTGCCACATGAAGAAAAGCAATTAGAAAAACAATTTGGATAAACAGAGGAATAATAACAAGTTGGAACAAAAAAAAATAGCCTACATCACTTACATTTCAAATGTCATTTTGACAGGAGCTACAACCTGCACAGGATACAGAGAAATAAATAAAGATAAAAAATCACTTATGCATAAAAGATGAACAAAACAATAAAAATAAGGAGCTATTAATGCGATTTGCCACACATGCATAACAGAAACTACAAATACAAACTACAAATTTGGCACAAAATGTGGAAAAATGAACCAAGAAACGAAAGTTGCACAGCATGCGTACCTCCCCACACTTTCTGACAAACTAAATTTGCAAGTTCAAAATTGGGTTATAAAGCTCTCCAGTCAGAAAGTGTAAATATAAAAGCGACCTCCAAAATAAATCTTGTCTCACTCTGGCCATATAGGGCATCAATTGCATGCTGTGTCCCACTACAGACTAATCTAACCCACTATCTTTTTGGCACTCCCCTTCTCATTCAGATGTGGAAAAGGCAAATTCAAGCATTGAACTGAATGAAGATGCATCAGTTTTGAGATCATTCGTGTATTAACTACTTGTAAGAGCAAAATAACGAAATAACCAACAGTGGAGGTTAGAATCCTCACTGAAATAACAACACTGGCTCAGACAAGAGCTTAAGGTAACTAAAGTAGTCATAAAAAATTCAAAACCAAAATGGTTGGTGTGTGTGCGTGTGTTTTTGTGTGGTAATTGGGCAGAAGTGAACAGCGGGAAACAATTTTTCAGGGAAATGACATTCTATCATTTTGACTATTGGCTAAAAGAAAATTAAAGACAGTGGTTACCTATCTATCTACATGTTAAACTGGCTTGACAGAGATTTCAACACCGATGTCAAAAACAATAAACAGAAATAAAGGCATATCCAAAAGTAAAAATGTCAGTCATACCTTGAAAACACGAACAAGAAAAAATGCTACGAGTCCAGAAAACCCCATATGAATCATCGTAAGTGTTATGGGTAATGGAAAATTGAAGTATTTTGGTGACAGAACCCACTGCAAAGAAATTCATACAGAAGAACTTCAATAAAACAAATAGGGAGATTATAGTTCCAGTTTCAGTTTAACCATACAGAGAATCATTAGCTATGTAACACATGGATGACTATTACATAGATATAAACATTCAAACCGGTAATGAGTAATGACAAGATATTCAAATGAAATACTGAGGAGGAAGGAATTACCTTGTTGTACAATATAACGCCTGACGAAAGCAGAATGTAGATGAACAGGTAGAAATAAGTCAGTACCAGCGGTTTGCTGATCATCTTGGACATTTCCTTTTATCAAATGACCTAATCCTCATGCACTCAATTATAAATTTGTGTCAGGATCAAATCTTGCAATGGCTGCTCCGATTCAGATATCTAGAATGCTTTAAAACCTGAAAGTGAAGGCTCAGTGAGCAGAACGTACTACAACAGGATAACCTTAACCAAACATGAGGGAAAGCATAAGACATTTCTTTATTAAAATAAATAATAGGAAACAGTACAAAATCAGCATTGAAAGTGAAGCTGCAACCAAATTGGGCAAATGGACAAATACAAAATCTGATCCAAAACCATTATTAGTAACAAGCATTGAACAAGGAACCACGCAATAGTTTCTTCAATAACTATCAAGACCAACATTTCCAAATTAAACAACAAAAAGGGTAGATCTATAGGAACCAAACAACCAAGTGAGAAAAACCCAATTCAGGTTCTGATCTAACACACAAAACCCATGTCTATTTCAAGAGGAACCAACTTACCCAAGTGTCAAAATCAACTAAATCTGAACAAGCTCGCTTAATTTCAGAGATCGACCCACTTGGAAAACTGGCAGAAACAGACACAGAGAGAGAGAGAGAGAGAGAGAGAGAGAGAGAGAGAGAGAGAGAGAGGATCAGGAGAAAAAATCACTGTGGAAATAGTAGAGGACAGTGGTTGGGTAAATGACAACAATAAATAAGCCTGGGAAAGCTAAGATGATTGTGGGGTTATCGATGAATCAGAGAAACTGAGAACGTGGAGTTGACTGAATAAGAAGAAAGAAAATTACTAGCAAGCAACCAAGTAAAGAAGCAAGCAAACAACGGAGGGCCCTTCTTCCCTTCTCGTACCTCTCTCTGTCTAAGCGAAAGAGAATCCAACAGTACCTTTGGCCGAAGGACCAGATCGTTATCTGGGCCTTGAGCTTTATGGCACTTGTCTCTGTTTGTGACTTACTGGCTTTGTTTGCTTTGCTAGGGACTGAATGAATCTACACGTTTTTATTAGCCTCCTGCGCCTTTTTTTATTATTATCTATTTCTAGAAAGAAACCCCGCGGTTTTGTTTTCTCCACTATTTTACCGGACGGCTTAATTTTGATTCGTCTAATTATCACCTAATTAATTTGATGTGATTTTATGAGGCCTCCACCATTCACGGTCACGCGACTATACTCTAATACCATATTATAGTTATTTGCACTTGTACCTATATATGTGTCCTAAACTCTCAAATTCAAATTCTACGGGTGCGTTCGGTAATGTTTTCGGGAGTTGTTTTCATTTTCGTAAAAACAAAATGAGTAAAAACGCGTTCGATGGCAAAAATAGAAAACACTGATAATGTTTTCATAAAATGAAAACAAGTTCGTATGTCTTGTAGAAAAGCAGAAAAAAGTTGTTTTCATTCTCATGGAAACGTTTTCATAAAAATAACTCACATTATTATTTCAAATTGTACTACCGCAGACACGTTTTCATTGTTTTTGTTTTCAAAATGTTTTCTAATTAATATACTGACGCATTTTCATTTCCGAAAATGCAAATTGCTTTCTTGTTTTCATTATCTCAAAATATTCTACGAAAAACATTCTCCTAAAACATTACCGAACAAGCCCTACAAGTTCCGAGTTCAAATCTCATAGACTGACTCCAAAAAAAATCCCTTGGGGTTTGCATTCCATTACTTTTCATATATTAGTCCCAAAGGCTAGCTGGTTGCTATGCTCAAAATAATACCACATGTTTTATCACACGAAGGTGAGATGTGATGTGAATTGATGAGATTTTCCCCCACTCTTGCCTTATTAGGAAGTGTGGGGACCTTGGGACCTTGTAACTTTGCTGCCACTCAATGCCTACTATAGTAAGAAATATAATCATAAACACAGCCTTAACTCAATATGTGCAATGGTAATGTTATATTACACCATGGTTAAAAAGGCGGTCACCTATTTACCATCTCATTTCCTCACCTTCCCAATTTCAGTACTAGGATATATATAAAGCCATTTCTGGTATACCTAATAGCTGCCTGCAAGTTGTCAAGTTGTCAAGTTAGATGGGTAGAGCCTAGAGCCTAGAGCCTCCTTGTATAATATATATTGGGTTGTGGACTTTCCTTTGTCCAATAAATAATAGTAGGTAGAATTGCCGTCAATGCATATTAATTTATTTTTGGTGTTTAGGATTGGATTGGATAACTTCTTACATTTAAAGCATGTTAAAGGAAGAAATTATTTTTTTTTTGGTCTAAGTGTGTTTCCTGTTTGGGGTTCTTCCCCCCTATTTCATTAAAAAAAATGTCTAAATTGAAAGTAGAATATGGATTACTCATGAAGAAAACTCGTCTCATCTAATCCCCATAAAATGGTAATAGCAACACCTGATAACTTATCCCTCCTAATCTCCCAACAAATGAAAATCTTTCATATCTGCTTTTATTTCCCCCTTCAACATACCTTAAATTTAGTAACTTATCTAATTCAATTCTAGACACTAAACGAGTCCGAAATGCAAAAGCATATTAGGTCATCTAGATCTTCCATTACTTTCTAAAAAAATTTGGAAATTACCACTTGCTTTTCATCTCGGTCTATGAGAAGCTTTGACATGAATGAGTCAAACCAATTCGATGGCTCGATGAAGAATATAGTTCAATATTGATACTCCCAAAAAAGCTCTTCAAATTTGTGGGGAGATCTAACAAAAGTAATGGGCAAGGTGGTGGATTGCATGAGGAAGGCGTGGAATTTGCTATGGACAAAATTAATTGTCATCAAGAGGATAGGATTTTTGAAATTTGGGTTGGACCACGAACATTTATGTGCAAGGTCTAGTGTTGGATACTCGTATTCGTTAATAAAACTTGTAAACTTTCACAAACAAAAAAACATAAGATGTTATTGGGCCTACTTAACCCATGTCAAAATTTTGGCCTCACTAACTTCACAAAGACATCCAATGGCCACAACAATTCATGTCAGTCTGTGTTTTTTTCTGTGGGGCGGGAGGTAGTCTGAAATTGTTCCTCTGTATCTTTCTAAACAGAAGAACTTCACCTTCAATTATAAGTTTGGACAAGCCATAAACAAATAATAAAGCGATTATGCGAGCTTGTCATTATGGTACTCTTCAATGGAATGAAATGAGCCACAGCAACAAGAACTTTGGAGGTTAACAGAAAATACTAAGGAATATAATTAGGTGCATCATTAATTATCTTATAAAATCCTGTTTTAGGAATTTAAATTCATACCAACTAGCTATTTGTATATCAGTATGCTTCTCTTCCCGATGTTGGAAGACGTTTAAAATTCGAATCTTCTTGCCTCATTGATTAAAAAAAATGGAATTTTAAATCCATTATAGGCTTAAAGGGGACAAATACATATATAAAAAGCATAATATGGTTTCATTATTGCATTAAGACTGTATTATGATCTAATTATATCACCAACACAACTTGATGCCACCCCCTAACAACCATATATTTACTAAACAGAATCAGATGTTGCTGTTTCAACAACTGATGCAATTTGTCATCAGACACAAATGTTGCACCTTGACCTTAATCATTCAAATGTCTAGTCCATGAACATGCCAAAACATTCTCTGAGGCCCAAACTCCATGAAAATTCCAAGCATGGGGATCAGAATATTTAAGCCTTGAAATGAAATTAGGTCATTGGCTTCTTCCTCATCCTCTTCCTCCCCAAGCCTTTGGCCTAACTACTAACATCAAGGATTCTTGCTACAAATTATTGGGTTAATTTAACAACTTTTGCCTTCATAATTTCGTTGGAATAAATCTATAGATGCGACTGGTATGCTAGTATAGAAATATTTATATAATCCAATCAAAGTGTGTCTTTTTGTATGCTTTTTGGTTAAGCCTTGAGATACATGCGCAAGAACAAATTTTGACCATTGTCTATGACATGTATGCATAACATTAGACACTTAAAGCTTATTTAACTTTGGAATTTTGGGTCCCTATATACTTCCACGTTTTGCCCTCAAAACATAGGACATGAGGTCCTTTGTGGAGGAGAAAGACTTCCATGAAACGGGATAACACTATTTTGCTATTCCCAATCAATAACGCTATAAATGTCACGCGTGATAACACTTCCACGTGGATAGCAAAGCTATCCTCATTACAACTAAGTTTTTCTCCTTGTAAAGGGCAGTAGACGGCAGGTGAGGAATCTGTACAGCACATTCTTTATCAGTTTTATCCTACTTTTGGACTAAAATACAAGGCAAATGCTTGAGGAAGTTGACCTTTGTTTCTTGCTTGGTGTGGTTACAAAGTTACAAAACCCTATTTTTATTTGCCGACGAAAAAGAAAACCTGGCCAAGCTTATTTTTATAGCATCTTCATCAAGACCAACATCTTGTTCTTGAACTTTGGTAACTTGTAGCAATCTATCTATCTACTCATGGACTTGAAAGGCTAATTAAGTTTTTGGTTGTTTAATTAGTTTAAGAAACTCATCAAAAGTCTTAATTGGTTGATTATGTATATTGAACAAGTAACCGACACCTACAGGATGACAAGGACTTTGCATAATATGATTTTTTTTTAAGGTAACATGTAGTTGACTGACTGTCAGATACTTTTGCACTTTTCTTAATTAAGAAAACAGACTGTGATTAAAAGTTTAAAACCCTAATTTAAGAACAACCAAAAAAAAGTCAATAATATTTGCGTGTGGGGAAGAGCTATGGCAACTTTTGATTAGGGTGCTCAATCTTTCACTGAGCAGGCCACACACATGCATGCCTAGTCTAGTCTACACCAAATATCCATTTTTGTTGTGTAGAATATTTGTGGCCGTGCCCAGCTAAAACATTGATCTATATAAGCCATTATGCTAAGACAAAACGCATTAAAAAGACTTGTTTAGTCAGATGAAGCTCAACCTGATAAGAAAGACATTTGAGATACATGTGGGTATTTGGTAAGAGCTTCTTTCATATTAGTCATGATTTTTTTAAGACCTTTCTTGTATTGAGAGATGTGATAATATATTAAACTCACATACACTACACGGATGTTAAGACTCGAACTCAAGAATTTTCATGGATCAGTAATTGTTCAAAACCACTACATGAGTAGGTTCTTTTTTGCATTTAGTAATTTTTATTAGTGATTGTATCTATGTGATTTATGGTCGATAAATTTTCTGTTTACATGTTAAATCTTCTAAAAAAGACTAGAAATGTTAGTATCACAAGCTAATTAAAGTTTATTTAATATGCTTTGCTATGATTCTCGCTTCTACTTTATATGCCATACTTGCACCTCATGCTTGTGACCAAGACAAAAAAAAGGAATAATAAATAATAAAGAACCCTCAACCAAGAAGTAAAATATTTCCACGAGAAACTTGAATCATATAACTTTCATTGTCCCCATCGGAAAAAAAAAAAAAAAAGTTTATGCTTCTAGCTTAATTATTGTTAAAATTCTCAAGGTTTTCCTTAATCGCCTCGGATTCGATTTAATTGTATTCCATACTTGGATGACTAATCTCACTTTTAAACCTTAAAGTAGGATTATAAGGCCAAAACAAAGGTTTATCTTGTAAAACACTATTGTCTTATTCTATTTCCTTTAAGCGGGGCCTTGTGCAATGCTCAAAAATCAAATGCAAAAACATATGAATTTGCTGAAGAATATATAATAAATCTGTAGAAGGAAGCCAAGAGACAACATCCAATTGGTTTTCTCAATGCCTTTTGTGACAATCGAATTGCCAATTATAATGTTTGGTACTTCCATACACTCATTATTATGACATATATAATATATAATTTGGTTTAAAATCTACACATTATAATATAAATTAAATTAGGTTTAGGTTTAGGTATGATGAAGAAATCCAACAACCAGTAAGTCGATAGGGGGGGTGAGGCGTGATTTCAAGTATGTCATGAAGCATAGAAAATAGGGTTCACAAAACAATAAATGGTGAGCATGAACAGCATGTGAAGCCAGCCATGCAGCTAGAACACTGTATATCAGTTAGCAGATAATAATATTTTAGCAAATGCAGACGTATCTGAAATGTCAAGTAATCTGACACTTCAACCTAGAAGAGCCTGCAATGTCAGAAAAACTTGTATATAGCGAGATATAACTGTTTTGCTATCTTTAATTAATCACGTTCTACTATATGATAAGAATTCCATATAACGGATGAGATAGCAAAACAGTATTATTCCCGTGACATGCAAGTTCTTCTTCTGCACTGCATATTACACCAATCCAAAGACTTAATTTGGACCAAAAGAACATCTTGTGGACAGAAAGTAGTAATCTAGGACCAGAAGAAGAGCAGTTCAAAATTTGGTAAAATAAAAATACAGATTGAGTTGAGCATTGCAAGTTAAATGTCCATGATGACATAGTTGACTATATCTGGGCTGGGCCCCTGCTTTCGTTACTCTTTCACCTGAGCTTGGTTCTTGTATTTCTGCAATTAACCACTCATTAATGTATCCGTAACTTATATATAAAAACTAAAAAAAGAAAAAGAAAGGAGAGCCACTCATCATCTATGTGTAATGTTTTGCTTCTCCATACT
Source organism: Prunus padus (assembly GCA_024362665.1). Classification (NCBI taxonomy): domain Eukaryota; kingdom Viridiplantae; phylum Streptophyta; class Magnoliopsida; order Rosales; family Rosaceae; genus Prunus; species Prunus padus. The sequence continues at coordinate 9,352,159 of JANFAM010000020.1, forward strand.
GCAATGATTTCTCATATCCTATAATATGCCAGAAATTTCATCATTACATGAGTTATGTAATATTGTTGGTTGGGACACTGTTCAGCATTTGAATCTGTTTCTATGGATTCTAGCACAGTTTTAGGTTGCTGCCTTGGTGGGTAAAATGGGTTATGGATATGTGGTTGTTTACTTGTTTATGCACAATTGCTTGCACACCTCTAAAGTAGTGGGCAGTATGATCTCTCTCCATTCACACACACAAAAATTACCTATCCTATGTTTTTTTCTTCATTTCTCTCATTACGATCACGTGATGAGAAAAATAGAGAAAAAAATATCAAGCATGTTACACAGCAATTTTACTCATCCATCCATGCCATACATCTTATTTTCAAAATGAAGTAGGGGTATTTTGGGTCTAGAAAAATTGGTACGGAGTTCCAGTCTGTTTCTTAGACTATCTGACCTACTAAACTTGGATATCCCAACCTCAATAATTAAATATAACTAGAAATGAGAGGAATATTGCAAATTTCATGAAATGTGTAAATCATCATAATGAGGGCAGCAAATTGTCTTTGGTTAAGTTGCTGTCCAGTCTGTTCATTTGACCTTTCAACCTTTTTCACAATTTGTGCTAAACATTTCTTCAAGATCACACTGATTACTTGTCCCCTTGTAATCATAGTCACTTTTATTTTTAAACATATATTATATATCTAAAATTGATGTTTGACTAACAAAAAGAAAAAGTTAAAGTTTTACATATTAAATCTAAAATTGTAAACTATGAGGAAAAAAGAAAAAGGAGGTTTTATTTTTAGTCAATCAAAACTTTCATAATTTGAAAAATGTCAATGCAATTGTTTTGTTTCAATTCAAAACAACTGAATTCATTGATCTTTTCATAATAAAAAAATTCTCCTTTAGTCTTTTTCTAAATAATTTTATTTTCTTTGACTAAAACCTAATAAATACAAAAAAGAAAAGATCCAAAAAGGTTCTTGGTTTTAAATGCTAAACCTGATTAAGTTTCTGATTATCTGTCATCCTCAGGACACATTTTAGATATTACTATAAAGAATTAAAATAAATAAATAAAAGAAAAGGGAGAAATTTGAAGAAACAGCAAAGAAAGCTTTAATTTTTTTCATGCTTCTCTTTTACTGTATGTAATGTAAGGCATGCCCTCTCTCCTCCTCATCACCTACCACTGACAACTCCACCCCTTCTTATTAACCCCACCACCTCCATTTGCTCTTCCCAGAATTCCATGTGCCCCTTCTCTTCTCCATTCCCCTTGGACTGCACAAAGACACATTAGGCTCTGTGCTTGTGACCCTTTGTTTGGAGTTTTCCAATAGGAGCAAGTGCGGTGGGAAGAGTGCTCTATCTGACTATCTGAGCTTGGATACAAAACCCATTTGCCCAATTGAGAAAACCCGGAAAGGAAACCTAATAATTTTTTACATTTATTTTCAGAGAGTTGAACAATGGGATTGATTTGGGTGTGTGGCAGTAGCCTCATTTCGAAGTTGGTTTTTTCTGGGTTCTTTTAATAAGAGATCTAGGGGGTTGAGTTTGGTTCATTACCCGTCGAGGAGGCTGACGAAGGCTTTCAAATTAAATTTGAAGAAAAGGTACCAATTCAGAAACTTTTCTGTATATGGAGCCTCTCTTTATATGGTTATTGCTTGTTACATTTATACTCTTCTCTTCTGTATTTGCTCGCTGAGCGAAGAAATGAGAAAACATTATGAAATGGTTTTCTGTTGTTGTTATGCCATAGATATCACAATCTCAACCTGTTTTGACTTTCGCGGGTAATGTAGAACTTGACTGAACTAAGCCTCGTCGTGGTTGTATATTAGGCTTAATGGTTTTCTGCAGTTATTGGTTTACTTTGGTCCAGAATTATCAAAGTTTTGGTCTTTATCACTTGTTTATTTTGGCTAATTTGAAATGATGTACGAAATGCATTAGTTGGTTATGCTGCAAGTCTGTTTTCACAGTATGAAAGTGGGTGGAACTGAAAAGAAAACATCTTTGTATATTTTTCCTGCTCTTCCTTTGGTTCAAGTATGTTTCCCTGATCACCCTGGTGTTCTGCTCTCTCTATCGAGATTGCGTATAGGGGTTGAGTCTGTTTCCTTGATCACTTCGGTTTTCATCTCTCTCTCTCTCTCTCTCTCTAATATATTCGTTTCTGTACAGCACTATCTTATCTTCTACAATTTTCTTTGATTTTATTATGCTTCCCATTTGTGGATGTGCATTTTTAAATTTCTAAAGAAAAAATTGATGGCCATTCTTATTTTGGAGTCAGCCTTCTGTTATTTGAGTTTCAACGTGAACTTTGAAAGAGGTGAACCGGTGGTGACACAAGCAGTTAAATTCAGGAACTAAATGCTATATATGCAAAAAATTTGCGTTTTTGCATTCATGGAATTGAAAATTTCTTATTTTCTTTTGCTTTGAACTCTGCAGGTGACTTTTTATCTCCAAAATATGGCATCTGGTCTTGATACTGTATTAGCCAAGAAGACGTTTGTTTTCGGCTTAAGAGTTTGGGTCTTAACAGGGATCATTGTGGGGGTTTTTATAGTGATGATTCTTGCGGTGTTATCAGTTTGCCTTACTTCACGAAAGAGATCCAGAAAGTCTAATGACATGCTTCCTCTTAGCCAAATTCCAAATGTTTCAAAAGAAATCAAAGAGATTAGGGTTGATCAAGTTTCATCAAATAACTATGTACCCCGTAACAGTTCTTTCCTCACCCTTAGTGATAAATTCAATGACAGAGAGTCAGAGAAAGTTTTGATCCATAAGAATGGAGATAGTGGCAGTCGATCAGGCTCATTTAACAATACAGAAAAAGAAAATGTCGGTTCTCAATCGGGAGACGAGGGTGGTGCAGGAACAGCTTATTTCAGGCCCTCTTCACATCCTATCACTGCCCCTTCACCTCTTTCTGGTCTACCTGAATTCTCTCGCCTTGGTTGGGGTCACTGGTTTACATTAAGGGACCTTGAATTTGCAACAAATCGGTTTTCAAAGGAAAATGTCATTGGCGAGGGGGGATATGGAGTTGTTTATCAGGGTAATCTGATTAATGGAACTCCTGTGGCTGTGAAGAAGCTACTCAACAACCTGTAAGATGCATTTTGTATTATTGTTTCAGTAGCTCCATGGGTTTCTATTTTTCATATTTTCTCTTTTCATTATGGTTCTATGGTTTGTGCTTATAATATATTCATCTCATAGAGGACAAGCAGAAAAGGAATTTAGAGTGGAAGTTGAGGCTATTGGGCATGTAAGACATAAAAACTTGGTTCGACTTTTGGGATACTGCATAGAAGGCACCCACAGGTATCATACCCCTTCATTTTACTCATTTATTTTATGAGCACCTTGTTTATAATGAAGGAAAGAGTAACACCGTCACATCCTTATTACATATAAAATGTGTTCAAATTGATACACATGCATGAGAGAGAGAGAGAGAGAGAGAGAGAGAGAGAGAGAGAGAAAGGTGGCTTAGTTCTTAAACCTGTGAGTTTTGTTCAGGTTGCTGGTTTATGAGTATGTCAACAATGGAAACTTGGAGCAATGGCTTCATGGAGCTATGCGTCATCATGGATATCTCACTTGGGAGGCACGCATGAAAGTTCTCCTTGGCACTGCTAAAGCGTATGTCTGCCGATACCTAAGTTTGAATTGTTTGCACCTTTGGGTTAACACCTCCTGACTCATTTTAACATTTTGCAGGCTGGCTTATTTGCATGAGGCCATTGAGCCAAAAGTTGTGCATCGAGACATCAAGTCGAGCAATATCTTGCTTGATGATGAATTCAATGCGAAGATATCTGATTTTGGTCTGGCAAAGTTGCTAGGTGCTGGAAAGAGTCATATTACAACTAGAGTTATGGGTACCTTTGGGTTAGTAATTCTTTTGATCAACAGTTACTCGCAACTTTTTGTTTCAAGATTCTTTATGGGTAGAAGAACTGTAAGTAATTAGTGTAGAGGTAAGAATCCTTTCTTATCTGTTCCTTTCATCATTCTTTTCTTTTTTCAGATATGTAGCCCCAGAATATGCCAATTCTGGCCTTTTAAATGAAAAGAGTGATGTTTATAGCTTTGGGGTTGTGATTTTGGAAGCAATTACTGGAAGAGACCCAGTAGATTATGGTCGGCCAGCACAAGAGGTATGCGAGAAATGCTATTTTTTCAGATTGAGAATTTTGATTCATACATGCATTTTTAGTTCTGTATTTCTAATATTTTATTAGTTTTGGTTGCATGTCATATTTGATAGTAAACGCACCGGCCAATGAAAATTGTAGCTTGTAAATTCATTACTACCAAACAAACATCACCTTGGAATTGTTTGATGTGTTCCGTGATGGTTATCTTTAGACAAAAAGAAAAAGAAGAAATAATACCAGTGTAGTCACAGTTGTCCTTGCACCTGCTGGGTGGTTCTTGTAGGTAAATTTGGTGGACTGGCTCAAGATGATGGTTGGAAGCAGGCGTTCAGAAGAGGTGGTGGATCCGAACATTGAGACCAGGCCATCAACGAGTGCCCTTAAACGAGCCCTCTTGACTGCATTGAGGTGTGTAGATCCAGATTCTGATAAAAGACCTAAGATGGGCCAAGTTGTTCGCATGCTTGAGTCAGAGGAGTATCCCATACCTCGAGAGGTATGTTTCTGAAATCATCTTTAAAGTAACAAACAATACCATGTTTGATGTTATCATATTTCTACCATTGAATAATATGAAACCAATGACAAACAGACCTTATATCCATTTTTGAGGCAAATGTGATTGGTTTTTCATTTTTAAATATTGGGTTTCCATCTTTATACTTGGGAAGTTCATAAGTTGATGTATCTAATGTGACTTGGTTGGAATTCAGGACCGAAGAGGTCGAAGAAGTCAAGCAGGGAATACGGAGGCTGGGGCTCTAAAAGACAATTCTGATACAGATAGGAGTGACAACCCGGATATAAGGGCAGATAGCGGAAGGAACTATCGAAAATAGGCAAAGGGTTGAATCAATCATAGAATTGCAAGGAAAACAAGCCAAAGGGAACATGTTGCACTCATTTCAAGCCTTCACATTGTTGGGCCTGCCTTAGTTGAGATAAAGGAAAGGAATCAGAACGTGAAGGAATTTTTTTTCTTCTTTTCTTTTAAATACATAAACCTACTTATAGGTCTTGGAGAGATGGTTATTGTGTATGGAGTGGCATTAGATGGGGACGCCCTTGCCACCGGGTGTGTACAGTTCTGGTTTTTTCTTTTCCTTTTGATTTTTTTGGGTCCTAGGTGATTGTAGTTCATGAGATCTTCTTTTATGTATGTTTTGCCCTTCTTGTGAAGGAGAGATTTCAAGAAAAAAAGGAAAGACAATTGTCCAAGTATATGCTAAACTTTACAGGGAGAAAATAGAAATTGTTATGCCAGTTTGTTGAAGAAAATAAATTGTTTCTACCTCTCCTACCTAATACGTTTTGACGCAATTCCACATAAAGAAAGCGAGTCACGCGAGTGCCAAGTTCATAGAGGCTTTGCATGTCATGTGAATTTTGAAGGCTAAAATTGAACACTATTATGTGCCTTGTATAATGGTACGCACGGGACTCTCTCTCTCTCTCTCTGTTTGAAAGTCACTGCATTGTGGGACGGTTGGTTTCCAGACAAATCCGTTGAAATTTGAATGAACACAAAATACCAAGTTCTATGGTATTAGATTCTTGGTCTTTCAATTGCCAACGGGTCCAGTTGAAAAGGGTCTTAACTTGCAGATAAGAGTATAGTTGAAAAGGGTATTGACTTGCAGATAAGAGGTCTCAAGTTCGAACTCCCACAACATCATAGTTGTGTGTGTGAAAAATCTCCCTCCCCTATAGTTTAGACTATCGCTTGTATTAAAAATAAATAAATAATAATAAAGTTGGTAAGTTCGAAGAAAGCCCTCATGAAAGGCATATATTGACTCATTGCGACCTATATGTTTTTATGTTTAATACAAGCAATCAAAAATGAGAAATGACAAGATGTGGTGCGGTTGGCAAACTGGCACCTCCAGTTGGCAAGCTACCTAGTGCCTCAATGGCAAGGATTCGAAACCCGTTGGAAGCACTTTGTGGTCAGGGGCAAGCCGAATCCCGTGCAGAGATTAATCCCACCATTTGAGTGTGGGGACACCTCGTGGTATTTACCCCAAAAAAAAAAGAGAAAGGAGGGTAAGAAAAACCATTCATATTGACGTTGACCTGGAAATGGGGTTGCTTTTTTTCTTTTCCTAGTCTTCTGCTCAAGTCCAAGTATGACAATTCAAAGTTTAGCCACCTGCTTGGTAACGTTTTAAGAGGTTGTTTTCATTTTCAGAGAATAAAAATGAGGCAAAAACACGTTTGGTGGCCCAAAAACAAAAAATATTGAGAATGTTTTCATTTTATGAAAACAAGTTCATGTGTACTTGTAGAAAACAGGAAAAAGTTGTTTTCATTCTCATGGGAAACGTTTTCATAAAAATAACTCACATATTATTATTTCAAATTGTACTACCAGACACGTTTTCATTGTTTTTGTTTTATGAAGAAGTTTTCTAATTAATCTACCAGACGCATTTTCATTTCCTGACAATGCATTCTTGTTTTCATTCTCTGAAAATATTCTAAGAAAACATTCTCCGAAAACGTTACCGAACGGGCATTAATTAGACCTGAGAAAAGGATGTTAATGTAGAATGGTCAAATAACCCAAACTCCAATAAGCAACTTTTAAACCCGTAGCAGAATCAACGTGAATTACATAGGATCAGTGAGATTTTGATGACTCAAAGGAACCAGAGGATGTTACATGATCTACAAAACTATGTTTACCAAATGAATCCTCAACAATATTGTCTGCAAGAGAGATTGACAGGTCGCGAATCCAGGCGTTTTTTGTTTCAACGGTGGGGGCCGGACCGAGCATTCAATAGCGGCTGTAAAGCCTTGACGACAATGCTCATATTTGGCCGAAAATCAGCTTCATATTGGACGCACAAGGCAGCAACAGCAGCCAGCTGTTTCAAGAACAAACAATGGTGATCAGTGGATGTGAAGTACATCATCAATGACAAATAGCCATCAGATTAAAGATCCCTCATTCCAAAGAGAGTGACCTACCCACCATTTCAATTAGTCGATAACTGGCCAGAACAAAGTACGTCATGTTCTTGTCACTCCAATTTACAATTTAAACATAACAAAACTATATGTTTGCACATATATTGAGGAAAAATACCAATAGCAAGTATTTCTTGGAATTAAGTAAACAACTCATGGTAAATAATTACTCAATCCGTTTCCCATTACCTTTGCAACTGCCTTGGAAGGGTATTCTCCATTGAGTCTAGCATCAACACACTGCTTCACCTTATCTTCACTGAGTTTCGGTGTTGCCTAATAGAATCCAAAAATTCCCACACAAAAAAAAAAAAAAAAAAACAGCTGAAATGAAAGATGCAAATCTATAACAAATAAAATTCCCCTTCCCAAATGAATAAAATAAGGATGCGAGTTGTATGAGTTACTAGTAAACAAGAACTAGGATGAAATTAGTACCCATGTCACAAGGCTCTGCTGTCCACGTGGCAATGTGTGATCAACAGGTTTGCGCCCAGTCAAGAGTTCAAGCAGAACTACACCAAAGCTGTAAACATCACTTTTTGAACTCAGCTGTCCGGTCATTGCATATCTGCCATTCAGAATCATATATAAGAATTAGGCCTAGTGTCTGTGTGTTTTAAGTTGTCTACTTCACGATGGCAATTAAAAAGGAGACGACATATGCCAAATCAAAATTTTGAGCATGCATCATAATGTGATTTATAGAGTACATCAAGCAATAACTTACTCTGGAGCATGATAACCAAAAGTCCCAAGAACACGAGTGGAATGAAGACGTGCAGCCATATCAGGGGCTTGATTTGACAGATCAAAGTCAGCAATCTTTGCAACATCATCATCAAAAAGCAGTATATTGCAGGACTTAATATCACGATGGATTATATGAGGCTGAGCCTTTTCATGTAAATATTCAAGTCCTCTTGCTGCTCCAACAGCAATTTTAACCCTTTGCACCCATGACAGAACTGGACCTGGCTGTGCTCCCTTAACACCTTTCTGTCCTATAACCACATATCAAGGAAAAAATATATATTAGCTAGGAGATAAAGGCTATCTTACTACTTATCAAAAGGGACAGAACCCAAAAAGTTGCAGTTGAAGAGCTATTTTCTAATGTTTGGAGGCTAACCCTAACCCACTCATAGAGCAGAAGATATGAAACAGTTAGGAAGATTAGATGTTAAGTATTTGTACTAAAATTCAATCCTCATGTAACCGAAAGAATTTAATCCTCTTATGAAATAGCTTAAAACACTAGGCATACATGATATGGACCTTCTAAATATAAGTTATTAAGCCAATCAGAAATTTGTGAACATATAAAATCTCAGCATGCTCAAACAAGAAGAAAAGATTTATATGGTCCTTCAGAATTATAATTTATGGAGGGTATAAATAACATCAAATGATAGGCAACAGTGGTAAAGAAATAAGAAGTTTGAAAAGCATAGAAATGTACTTACCATGGAGAATATCATGAAGTGACCCATTAGGAGCATACTCATAGGCAAGGAGACGGAGAGGGCCATCAATACAATAACCAACAAGCTCAACAACATTTTCATGTTTTAGTCTTGAAACCATGGAGACCTGTAAAGTTATAATCCAAGCAGATTTGAGCACAAAATTGCACACCATGTCAAGTACCAAATAAAAAACATTCCTGTAGACCTAACCTGTGATAAAAATTCTTGGTCAGGTTGTTTACTGGAATCTAACTTTTTAATAGCTGCAGCTGGCCCACTTTTCAGAACACCATGATATACTCTTCCATATGAACCCTCACCAATTAAGGACTTTGTGCCAAAATTATCTGTCAAATCTTTTAATTCATCGACTGGAATGGCAGGGACAGCAATGGGTAGGATATTTACAGTCTGAGTATCCTTTGGTGCAGTTTCTCTGTGATAGTAACCTCCACTACTGCCTACAATTAAAATGTCTAGCTTTAGATCAATCAAATAAACACTATAAAAGATGGATATCCAAAAGCAAATGCATACAAGTTGCTCTAGCTAATATCAAGCAAATTGAATGTGAAAAAGTGCCCTCACAACCCCAGAGTTCCCCTTCCTCCCCCTCAAAAAAGAAAAAGCCTCGGGTATACGGATTTACCTGCTGAGTTATTTGCTACAAACGGTCCATTCTCAGAAGCTTTGCGGATATCATCTTGTACACAACAACTGAAGCAGCTCATGATCTCTTCTCCTGAAGGAACACTTCAAAATCACTGTAAGCAATTTTGCAAAGATAAACAGTGCATGATAAATTTTTCTGAAAAAAAATCAATGCTTTGTGGATAATTATTTAGTTGGGCATAATTTGAGACAAGGCCAATCAATCCTATGCAAAACAGAGAACTTAGGTCCAATTCCCCTTGTAAAGCACTGAACTTTCCCCACTTTCTTCCTACTCTACATGTCAAACAACGACAAGATAGTACCCGAAAAAGAGCAAAACGGAAATCTGCATCAAAAGTCAAATCATTCATCAATCATTTCACTCAACAGATTAACTTAAAATTTCAAAATTCTCAGTTAACATTCTTCTTAAAACTCTTGTGTCGTGGATAGATTCAGTTTTACAACATAACATAAAACTCAAAAACTCAAAATCTTAATTTCTTCAGTGTTCCCTCTTGTTCAACAACAAACATAGATACTAAATCAAAAGCAAAAGAGGGCCCAATTAGAAAAAGTGCATCTGAAAGAAAATAAAAATAAAAACTGTAAAACAGCAAAATTGAGGGGTTTTATGCAAAACAAACAGATACAGAGGAGAAGTCAGAGAGAAGAAAGGCCTCACCTTTGGTATGATGAGAAGGTTCTGGCAATTGGGTTTTCAGTTTTCAGAGAAGTTTTGAATTGCTGGAGGTGATGAAACTGAAGCCGGCTATGGTGCGCAGGGGAAGGCGTACGTCAGCACTTAGCGAAGGCATGCAAATAGGAAGCAACGCTGTCTCTCTTTTCTTTTGTTTGACTTGTGTTAGAGGAAACGAAGACAGCAGGGAAATTTGTGTCTTTCACTTTTAAACTCAACTCTCCTTGTTCTTCACGATCTTCATCAATTTGGCAACTGTCAAAAGACCAACCATTAATTTACAGAATCTTCTAATGTTTTATTTTTAATTTTATGGGTTAAGCAATTAAACAACTTGTCTTACTGTTACTGTAGCGTACATATTTTTATCTTTTAAATTCGACTACTTTTCTTACATTCTTGAACATATAGGCCATGTTTGGTACGCGTTACTGGATTAAATAGTACTCGAAATCCATGTTTGGTAACAGATGAGATTAACTTAAATGAGACTATATAATCCAATAGTAAAAAAAGTGCCTCACTTGCTCCTCTAATATAGTGAGCCTGAAAAGTGATTCACTAAATAGTACGCTCCTAAATAGAACACGTTAGTCTAACGCCTCTCTTTAAAAAATATAAGAATTTTATTTGTTTTCTTTTTATTATTGTTTTAAATCTTTGAATTGGGTTTTTTTAACATTTATTTATTTAGGTCAAAATCTGTTATTAAATTTAAATATTGTAAAAATTATTTTGATATTGCATTTGACCACATTTGCATTTGGAAAATCAAACTATAATAATTTACAAATGTTTGATATTCTTTTTATATTGAAACAAGTTTAATAATTCATGATGTGCTGCTTTCTTTATCGCAAACAATTTTTACATTGTCAAATTATATTTTTCAATTTGAAGTCAAAAGTCAATAATTATACATATATATATATATATTATTTTTTTACTTGGTCGTCCATGAAAAACCTAGAATTATATAGCATGAGTTTAGCTCCTTAGCAATGTTTCGACCAACAACAAAAATAAAGATTTGTAGTAGTCTTGGGGCAAGGCTATGGAGCAACTAATCTAAGATTAATCTTGAGAAGCCAAAAAAAATATCAGAATTTTATTATTCATAAAAAAAACATATATAAGAATTTTATTTGTTATATTTTTATTATTGTTTTAAATCTTCGAATTGGGTTTCTTTGCAGCATTTATTTATTTTTAGGTCAAAATCCCTAATTAAATTTAAATATTACAAGAACTATTTTTTAGTCCGACACGACACCAAACATAGGTCTTCACTATTTTTACAATCAAACTTCTTAGTCCGACGCAACACCAAACGTAGGTTAGTACTTAATCCAGCATATGCCAATCCGGGCTAATTCAAGACAAGATTTAGTCCAGTCCAAGACAGTCCGTTGTACCAAACAACGCCATATGGTGCATGAAAAAAAAAATCATTTCTCATTGTTTTTTTCATTTTTTATACAAGCGATATTGGAAAATGGTGTATTTTCTCACACACACTATCAAGGTATTATGAGAGTTCGAACCTAACACCAGTAGTCTGCAAGTCAAAATTCTTTTCCATTGAGCTAAACCCTTTGGCCAATTTTTCTTTATCGAACCCCTTTGACCATTAGTACAAAAGTAATAATGAAGAATTGGAAAATTCAATCCGTTTAGTGATTTTGAAAGTTTTTCATCTATAAGGATTTCAAACTTAGAATGTCCCATCATTCATATATATGTGGATTGGGAGATTAGTTTGTATGGAACACTCTAATATTTTTTCTTGATTTTTCATGTTTCAAAGAGGAAGTAATCAAATTTAGAACGTCTTCCAATATTATGTACAAGAAATACAACTATACCAATAGCGTGCTAATCGGTTTAATACTCGGAGACTAAACATTTTTACTGTGAATAAGATGCAAAGGACGCCACCAACAAAGAGAACACAAGCTTTTGCTGGAAGTGGCTGGCGTATGATATAATAATATTACTATTATTATTTTATCTATGAGTGTATTATTATTAAATTATGGAAAAGCAAAGCAAAAAAAGCAATTATTCCTTTGCTAAACCTAAATTCTTCAACTCATGGCCAAACTCATGTCTGTCTGAGTCTGACCGTCTCTCTTAATATATGCACATGTCACACCTCTTTGTAAGGAACAATCAGGCTGTCTTTCCACTTCATATTACTATATTTTCAATGAAATTGTGAGCTGCTCTTCTTATTGCTTTTTGAAAAAGAAAGGATAAATAAAGCTCTTTTTTATTTTTTATTTCTCAAATATTGAAATATCACAGATGCTTGGGTTTTGTATAAGCTTATCTGGACTTTTTTTTGTCTTGGAAGTTTTTGATACATCATCTGAAAAGATAGAGACTTGTTAACAGGTTGTTGAGCTTTTTTTTTTTTGTATGAAAAAATATTTAGGGGGAGATTGGCTACTATCACCATCAGCGTCAAGGCAGACTCACAACCTCGAGCCGAAATGACTTACGCATGACACTCAATTATCAGTTGCCACATATATGAATTTATATAGAAAATTATAGACAGCGCACTAATGAGAACTATTGATAGCAGAACTCGAACACCTTACCCACGGATTGTTGAGCTTTGAATGCACCTAAAGCAAGCAAAGCCTGAAGTCAATAACTTTCACAAGAAGAAAGATAAAAGCAGCCACTCAAATGCTGATGACACCGAACCTCTGCTTTTTATGGATGGAAGAAGATAATGAGATATATATTTTCCATGTATTTTTAAATCTTATCATGCATTGGTTTTCTTTTTTCATCTTTAGGCTAACTTGAATGAAACAGACGTGTATGTACATTCGTTTTATTTCTCTCATTACGTAACAAGTCATATAATAAGAGAAATATATATATATATATATAAGGCGTATACAATTGCTCTAAACTTTGTTCGAATCCTCGTCCGTTAATTAAAAAAAACTTAAAAGATTTAAAGATGAAAATTATAATTATTGAATCCACCAAACTGAGGGTGATCTCAATGGAGTGGGTATCTCCTGTCGTTGTCTCTCGCCTCTTTCACACTTTCATTTTTTTCTCTTAATACAACTCCAACATTCTCTTTCTAAACACTATATATTCTTTCTCAAATAAGAATTTTGGATATTATGAGATAAATTGCGTGACATGAAAATTTTTAGTTTCATGTTTGTAACAGATCCATTGATTCATTAGGCAAGTTTTCATTCTCATTAAGGTAAAAAAAACTCATGTTTTCATTGATGATGACACCAAACAAACCCCCCATTCAGCCAGCCCATCAAGAACCCGACTGCTCATGGGCCGGGTTACCCGTCAGCCCCGCAATGGGGCAAATGTAGATTCATAATTTGGGCGCATCGTTCTCCGTTGGGTCCAAAGTTAAGGTCTAAATGATTTTCAAGGTCCAGTTGGTTTGATGCTCAAAATGCAACCCAACTTTTTTGCAATCTCTTTCATTGCATGCCACGGTCTTTATTATTTTATTTTTTTTTGCAGAATTTTTTATTTCGTTAGTGTTCTGTTTTTTTCTTCAATACAAAAACAACTTCATAATCCCAAAACATTTTCGCGTAGAGAGATTGCAAGAATCTCAAAATCGAGTTGTTCTTCTATGCAATGATTGCAAGACGCTCCCATTCTCACATGAGTGTGTTTTATAGTGGGTTTAGGGTTGGGTTAGGTTCGTCTAAAACCGGGTATAAGAAACTCATAGCCCGGGCCGGTGGTATATTGTAGAATTCTGTAGTAAGGGCCTTATTAAGGCCCTTTTGATGAGGTCATATCTTTTAACTTTGAGATCAAATTAGTTAGTTTGATTCAACAGTTAAAAAATAAAACCTTAAATAAGGCACTGCCGCACTCACTATAAACTGACTATGTTATAATAATCAATGCTCGTGGGGCTTGGCCTCCCGCAAAACATAGTTCGATACAAAAATGCTATAGAAAAAAACTTTAGCCCAATAGTTATACTTTACACCAACATACATATATAAAAGGGTCATATGGCAAGCATGGGCGATAAATGAAATTCTTTGAAAAAAACTTAGATTCATCCCAAAGCCGGTTTTTTGTTTGACGAGAATAGGCTCATGAGTATAATTTGGTATAGGATAATTGCTCTTAACCACTTAAGCTACAAACTCTTAACAATTTACCATCTGGTTGGATAAATTGAACTGCTATAATTATTTCATCAATTTCTTTATTTTTATACCTAGCATGTAAATCATGTAAAGATGGACACAAAACCTACAGGATCTTTTAAAAAATAATAAAAAAGAGAGGTTAGAAGAATACTTGAAAAAGTGCTTTTTTCATTTAAAAAAAAAGGTATGTGTAACTGCCGGTCAACGTGGAAGCAAGAGGGAGTGCTAAGGTTCTGCGGCAGATGACCTGATGTGCGCCTGTGACTTGCAATTGCCAAATCGACAAAAACTTTTTGCTCCTTGAAAAAATAATCCGACATCCTGGGGGTCCAGCCATTCAATTTTCATAGCCACAATTCAATCATGATTTAATGACTTCACCAAATCAATCAAAAGCCTGAATTAATATATGATTATGAAATTAATTCTTGTTTTTTTCCCCCAACAATAATATTGTAAGATTTTAAAAGCTAAATGACGAGATCAATGACGTTTTGGAGCAAACAAATCTGTCCACGTTTTTTGGTGCATGAATGAATCCTTTTCCTACAAAACGACATATATAAAATGCATATTGGAAATGGATTTGGGGTTCAAGAAAAATAATCCATAATTAGATAAAAGTCGAGTCTAATATTAATGCGTGAGTGATTGTTAGTCGTTAATGCACGTATTTCATAAATATCTTGTAAACACTATCTGAGTAACGGTTGTATACTTTTGGGTAACGAGGAGGACTAAATCCGAACACGAACACAAACACTAAACGGTTGTTGATAGATGCATGAAGGATTTGTCCGAAACAAGTGAATTAAAGCAATATTGACCAAGTACGTACCCATGCCGCTGCATTACTCATGTTGACCATAACCCTACCCATGTGCAGAAACAGTGATAATTTCTCTTTTAATGTAATCAAAATATGAACCCTATAATTTTTCATTTGTAATAAATAAGAGAGGCCTAAAGAGCATGAAATTAATATATATTTTAAATACAAATTTGAGTAAAAAGAAAGAGATCTCTCAATTGGAAGCATGACACTAATAAAATTTGGCCCACATTCCGGAAGAGGCTCCATCCTCCATAACATGCACATGAGCTGCCAACTATTTGGTCTCTGGGGGACCGCATCATATGCACAGTTATTTGGATTCTCCTTGAGATATATAGAGGCTTAGGATGAGCGTGTGAACCCATGAGACCATATGTGTTATGTATATATATGTGTAGGATGTGTTGCTTTGCTTTCTTTCTCCAAATACCCTAACACCAACCACGTTGCATAACGTCGCATAACGTGAGTGATTATGAGCCGTATGTTGATGCATCGTAGAATTTACGTAGACTGATGACTCACAATTAGTTAATTATGCGCACATGAATAAAGGATACTAGCATAATTTTAGCATATATAGTAGTAATTCTTAATTCTTATCTATCTCGTTCCAAATACCAAATGCAATGTTGACATTCTTGTAGAAAAGCCTTATCCTTATCTAACAGTTGTCTTATCTCACTTTTAACGGCCTCTTTTGCTTCAATTGATTCTCTCAGTTTATAAGAGGCAGGAAAGTTGGACATTCGGAGGAATAGTTATGTTTTTCATGACCTTTGTCTGGTAGAAAATAGTAGTAGATTAAATCATCATAATATATATATATATATATATGTTTCACAAAGCACTATGCTATGCTTTTATTTTTGTTCAATTAGGTTGAGACTAACTCAATTTGCATTACATACACGCAAACGATTCACAATTATTGATGTACGTGACTTCTACTGTAAATTCACATGTGTGAGTGACTTAATCACTCAATTTGCACGTGTGAATGACTAACAATCACTCATGTACGTGTGTTCGTGAGCGATATGGAAAGCAACCCTCTAGGCATGAATAGACATGAAAACTTTAGGTTTCTTTGGAGTTAAATAAGGCCAGAACTTGAAGTGTCTATATAACACGCAATTAAGCTCTCGTACTGGTACTTTGGATAAGTTCCTATCTCACATGGGTGTCCCCAGCGCAAAAGAAAAGTAGTACCTACATAGTAAATTAACATGGTCCACAAGACCGTGGGTTTCCTTCCAAGTTCCAACCCTTGTTCATCATGAGGATAGAATTTAATTCCTTCAAAAACTGGGGTGAATTTAGCCAAAAATAAAAATAAAAACTATGAAGAAGAAAGTAAACAACCCCACTATACCAAACACTAAGCTACAATGTGGTCTTATCAGACCTTACTTTTTGTCCTACGCAAAAAAGTTAATGAAATTAATTGAAGATTGCTAAAGTAAAGGTTTTCGTGTGGACAACTAACGCTAATAACATCTTTGTTTATTGGAATGATTATAAGTATTAATCACAACATTACACTTAAACCATTGATTGTAAGTTGTAACCGTTTATCATGATTAGCTACTGCAATGTAATTAAGTTGGTTTTTTTTTTTTGGAATTACTTGTTGAAGGGGATTATAAAAAATAACTTGATTGACCAGTTTAGGGTTTCTTAAGTCCCATTTGTTACAAAAGACAAATCCCTAGCCGCTGTCTCCTTTGGAGCTCGACTGCCACCTTTCCAACTTCATTCCATTTTTCTCCTCTCATCCCCTTTTCTCTCATTTTCTTCCTTTTTCCTCTGGATTCTTTAGTCGGTATGACTCTATGGCTTTCTTCGGGTTACCCGAGAGGATGTGGAGCAGTGGTCCTCTTTCTTAGTTTGTTTTAGATTCTCACGGTGGCCTTGTTTGTTTTTTGTTTATGATATTTTATTTTATTTTGGCTTTTGACTTTCAATATAGATTTGTTTCTGCCGTTGTGCGGCAAATCTTTATTCTAGGTTTGAGTACATGTGCTTATGATTGCTGATTCGGGGATTTTAATCAATTTTTGGAGAAATTATATAGTAGTACGGTAGCACCACGTGTCAATTGACATGTGGTACTACGCTCCACTGAGCTTGCGACACGTGGATGTAATAAATTTCTCTCTAACGACGTTTGTTTCTCCAAAACCTCCGTCTCTTCCTTCTTTCTTTTTTCCCTTAGATCCTGTTTTCTGAAAATTTAAAACTATTCCAAATTTCAGTCGGCAGTTTACTCATGAACACATTGCATGTGTATATCAAGTTTAGAGCACCCATTACCTGTCAAAGATTATGAGAGAGAATAACAAAATTTCCAAGAGGGCCATTAATTAGAGATCTATGATGAAATTGAAGAACTTTGCCCGACAAATCCATTACCCACAATCTTTGTTGGTCTATCACAACATCATTTTAGGCAAATTTTTTACTCAACAAAGACCCATCAAAGATCATTGGTTGATCATGGTTGATTTTTAAAATAAAATAAAAATTATGGGTTGAAAGACACATTCTCTTGGAGAAAGAATATTAAAAAATCCATAAATTTTGGCAATTTTCAGTGAGAGTTTGCTTCAAATAAATCAACTGCTAAAAGAAATAATCTTGGCTTCTTGCATCATGAACTCCATTGTTTTTGCATCAGAGCTTTACATAGATTTTTAATTTGATTTTTCTTCTTCTTATTATTATTCTCTTTTCTGGTAGGCACCTTCAAACTTTTTTCTTGGTCAAAGTCGAAGCCTTCAAACTTGATGGTGTGTTTACTAATAATGAACTGGAATTCTCATCAGGAATTGAATTACGTCCATGGAGGATTCCTGCGTTTACTTCACATCAAGGAATTGAAAAGTAAGTGGGGCCTACACAAAATTAGGAATTGAATTCCTGATTTTGGAGGAATTCTATTATTAGGTGGGAGGTGGAGAATTAACTTATTAGGAATTCATATTTTTTACCCATTATATCCTCACACAATTTTCAAAATTCCAAATATGTCATATACTTTAACCCAACAACGAGGACATTTTAGTAATTAGCACCACTCCTACCCCAATTCCATATGGTTTAGTAAACAACTTCAATAGGAATCCGGAATCTAAATTCTCTCAATCCATATGGTTTAGTAAACAACTTCATTAGGAATCCGGAATCTAATTCTCCTCAATCCAACTCTTCCTCAATTCAATTCCTCATAATCCAATTACGGATTAGTAAACATGCCATGAGTTCAGTCTAGGAAGAATAACAAAGAAGCGGAGGATTGGAGAAGCCAAACATCGTCACAGAGAAATTGATTACCATCCATGTGTCGCAAGCTCAGTGGAACGAAGTACCACGTGTCAATTGCCATGTGGTACTACTGTATAATTTCTCCAATTTTTGGGTTGTGTATATTCTCTCAATATCAATTCAAATGTATCTATATTCGATATTTTAATTGCTTTGTACTTGTTTTTATTTTTTAATTAAAATATTATCGCTCTTTTATTCAATAAAAAATCCCATTTGTTACCTTTTACCACTTAAGAAATATAATTTATAAAGCGACTAGGTCATGAGTCTCATAATTCACGCAATTCTTGAGCTGAAAAAAAAAAAAATTCAACTTAAAATTAATTGAAAATGGATAAAAACGTTGATTGTCGTCGAGATTTTGATTTAAAATTTTGTTTATACACGTCGGTTTCGGCGGGTTTGGTAGGTTTTAGCAAAGTTCATGTAGGGGCATTCCTGTCTCTTCAGTTTGGAAGTTGGTAAAATAATTATTTTCTTTATTTATAAACAAAATTAAAAAACAGAGTTTGTGTGGGGGAGGCGATTTATTAAAAAAACAAAAAAGAAACTCGCGGTAAATCCCAGACAACACCTGAAAGCCACGTCAGTCGTGTTTGCACGCCGCGGTAATTAACTGCAGTCACTCTTCCAGTTTCGTGGCAAAAGCTCCAGTTTTTACTCGGATCAATAAAACGTTCTGGATTTTTTTTAAAATCTTCCGACTATAAAAATAAAAGTTTTTTTTTTTTATAAAAAAAAAATCAGAGCTTCGATTTTCATTGGGCACAGTTCTGCAGACACGGCACGAGAGCTTGTTCGTATTTTGTCACAGAGAGAAAAAATGAGTCTTGTTTTTACAGCGAGAGACGTAAACGCGGTTCTGGAGGCGTAGATTCCTTGCCCATGGCGTCATATACATTTGTTATCAATAAACAAATGTGAAAAAGTACTTTCTCTCTCTCTCTCTACTGAAACCGCATTTTATGCACAGTCGTTTCCTAACCTTTTCCTAATTTTCATGTGCTGCTTTGTTTTGCCTCGGGTACCTATATTCTCTCTGCTTCCTCCGGCGATCTCAGCAGGCATCTCCAGAGCTCCTGGTAGAATTCACCAGCTCGGCTTTACTGGCAAGTTTTCTCTATTTGCTTTCCGTTTCAGCAGAAATTTATGTTCTTGAGGCTGTTTCGTTGTGAAGTTGGAAACTTTGCTTGTGATGGAATTGAGGGCTGTGAGTATGGTAATGTTGAGGGCTTAAGTGGGTAATTGGTGGGTTTTGGCCGAGTGGGCAGCTGTTGTTTTAGCTCAGTGCATATGTTGTGTCTGTTTTTGGATTTTTGGAGACCTAGAGAGAATAGTTCCCAGAAATTTATGGGGTTGTAATGTCAAGTTAATGATTTCTGGGTGAAATCTAGAAATTCATAGCTGGATTCATTTGGTTCTTGTTGAATTGGGTATTTATTTCTGGTGGAGTTTGACTGTAGGCAATATAGTATTTCTGGAATTTTGATTTATGGAGGCTTTTGGAGGCAGAGCTCGTAATTTCTATGGTCCGATGGTGTCGGATTTGAAGGCAGTTGGGAAGAAGAGTTTGGAATGGGATTTGAATGATTGGAAATGGGACGGTGATCTTTTTACTGCTAGTCCCTTGAATTCTATACCATCTGATTGTAGAAGTAGGCAGTTGTTCCCGGTCCAACCGGAAACTCCCTCCAACGCTGGTTTGTCCAACAGTTCTTCTTCTGGTTCGGATGATATCAGTCCAGGGAATGAGAAAGGTAAAAGAGAATTGGAGAAACGAAGAAGGGCTACTTTTTTAGAAAATGAAGAGTTAAATAATGAAGCTGGGTCTCTTAATCTTAAGCTTGGTGAGCAAGCTTACCCTATCATGGAAGGAGAGGTACAAACTGGGAAGAAGACAAAGATAGTTGGGACTACTTTAAACCGAGCAGTTTGTCAGGTGGAAGACTGTAAGGCTGATCTTAGCCATGCCAAGGATTACCACCGACGACATAAGGTCTGTGATATGCATTCTAAGGCAACTAAAGCACGGGTGGGAAATGTTTTGCAGCGGTTCTGTCAACAGTGTAGCAGGTTAGTTCCATTCTTTGGTTATCCTTGTATGGTGAGAACATCTCTAAAATTTTCTTGAATTAAGGTCCAGGTCATTTATCTGTTCCTTTCTTATAGACATTCTTTCTACAAGATGAATTACAGAGTTTGTTTATGTAAGTTTCTCATTATTGGTTTGTTGTTTTCCTGATTTGGGTCCATAGCTGTTCATTTCTGTGTTGTTATGTATAGTTGAACTTTGCAGACATTTCCCTTTGTTGAATATGCATCTTGGTTATACTCATGGGCAGGTTTCATGTTCTTCAAGAGTTTGATGAAGGAAAGAGAAGTTGTCGTAGGCGTTTGGCTGGCCATAATAGGAGGAGAAGAAAAACACATCCTGATCCGGTAGTTAATGGAGGCTCCTTGAATGATGAAAGAGGAAGCAGTTATCTGTTGATTAGTTTGCTGAGAATACTCTCCAACATGCACTGTAAATATTTGTCTTATTGCACATCTAAAATTGCTGGCTGCTTTACTTAGACATTAAATTGATGTTAAACTGGGTACAGATATGATCTTGTGCTGGATGCCATGGGCTATGTCAAAGTTTTTGTGTTCTTCTGCTCTTATGTTCAGTCAATATTTTACTGAGGCCAATGATTTTGTCAATAAACTTTTAATAAATCAACATCTATTTGTTTACCTGTTTTGTTTACTGGGAGGTAATGGCATATAATTTGATGGGTCCCTAACTGCTTAAGGTGCTCTATTTTTAATACAAATGAAAAAATGCTAGTTTGTTCTGAGGTTAATTTGATGAAAATTTGAATTTTGATGGCTAGCATGAAAAAATTTCAGCTTTTCTGTAAGAAGTTTGTATTTGATGCCTAGGCATGAGGCTAAAATCTGCGACCTTGCCCCTGAGTTTGATGTACAGACCTTAATGTTGAAAAAATTTCAAATTCTTACTCCAGATTATTCCTTGTATGCCTGAAATTTCATCCTCTGCACCATTGTTTTGTGCACTTTCTTTCTCTAGTTTTTGGACTGTCCATATTTCACATTCTAGGACGCATGAAAAGTGGGCCTGGTAAAGGGAATTCCAATTCCCTAGAAACAAATTCTTTAGGAAATTATGTCTCAGCAATAGTGTTATTATAGTATTTGATTGAATTTTTTTGTTTGTTTTGTTTGTTTTTCTTATCATTTAGTGTCATTTGTCAGACTTATTTGACTCCACATATGGTGCCTTCTATAAATTGCAGCTAATAGTTCTGATCAAACGAAGGATCAGGATCTGCTATCTCATCTTTTGAGGAGTCTAGCCAATCTTGCTGGTACAGTTGATGGAAGGAGCATAACTGCATTGCTGGCAGGATCTCAAGGTTTACTTAATAGTGGGCCATCAGTCCAGACTGCACAAAAGGTCCCAGATACGGTTTCCAATGGATGTGAACCCAGTAGGCCTTCTGTTTCGGCCTCTAAGAGGGATGACTGTGTTAATCTTGAGGACCCTTTAAGGCCCATTCGACAGTGTCCTACAGTACCTGCATCAGATCTGCTACAAAAGAGAATATCTTCAGTTGATGCTGATCATAGAAGTCTACAAGTTGTTTCAGGTCTACAGGCCGCCAAGCCACTTCCCTCAAGAGACAGTGTTCCATCCAAGTCAGTTGCACCAGATGCTACAATGGGGAGGATACAGTTAAATGGCATTGATTTAAATAATACATACGACGATTCCCAGGACTATTTAGAGAACCTGGGGAGTTCTCATTCCCCTGTAAATCCGGGGACAGTGTCTCTTGGTTTTCCCTTATGGGTGCAGCAGGAGTCGCAAAAGTCTAGCCCACCCCAGACAAGTGGAACTTCAAACTCAACTTCTTCTCAGTCACCATCAACTTCTAGTGGAGAGGCTCAGGTATATTCTTGTTCTAATTGCATCTCATTCATCTATGTTATTGATTGGTATTGTAATGCTTATAAATGCCTTTATTGTGGATGTTGCTCAGTTCACTGTCTAATTTCACTTGGCTCTCTGTTCATCAGATTATATTGAATGACCTCAATAATTTAGACTTTCATTTCTTTGGTGTTCTATTTATCAAATCGTTCTTTTTTCTGAAACAAGAAATGAAGCTGTCAATTATCATTAGTCAGTAGTATATCCCATAACCTGTCCTTTTCTTTTGGATACAAGAATCTCTTTGCTTTCTCTTTGATTCAGCAGTTTGGTGGCAATGTTTTGATTTCTCAACTTGTCCATTTATCTTGTCAATTGATTGATGAAACATGAAGTACTTGGTTATGGCGTACCTAATAAGCACCTGTCTTGTGGCGTAAAGTTGAGACGGATTTTTTTCTTTTATTTATTGCTGTTTTTGTATAGATACATGTATGTGTATGCTTCTGTTTGATACCGTTAATAGATTTGTAGTCAAATTATAGGTGGTTATAGGCTATAGCAGTTAAAATGGAGCATAATTTTTTATTATATATTTTTAATGTAAATGGCTAGTCTGTAAAATGTTTCTGCAGTGTTATGCCTCTTAACCACTCTATTTCTGCCATATTTCAGAGTCGCACGGATCGAATTGTTTTTAAACTCTTTGGAAAAGACCCAAATGATCTTCCATTTGTTCTGCGATCACAGGTAATCTTGTGTCTGGATTTTTCTTCTTAACCATGTAACTTGGTGTTTCATTACACAGACAGCTGATTTTTAAATTACTTTGAATATCCAGATCCTCGACTGGTTGTCCCACAGTCCTTCAGACATTGAAAGCTACATAAGGCCAGGCTGTATCATTTTGACAATTTACCTCCGTCTAGAAAAATCCACGTGGGAGGAGGTATGCTTCTAGGCTGATGCCAGATTGTAGATTGCCGATCCTTGTATCGGAAAGATCTCTTTTCATGTCCTTAATTGTTATGTTTGCATACAGCTCTGCTGTAATCTGGGATCCAATTTGAAACGACTTTTACATGCTGCCAATGATCCTTTTTGGACAACAGGATGGGTGTATACGAGGGTACAACATTTTGTAGCTTTTACGTACAATGGTTTGTTATCTCTACCTACCTACTTCCCTCTCTCTCTCTCATCTATCTTGTATGTATATGTATGTACATATGTATTGGACAGGATATATTGATATATATATATATATATATATATATATATATATATATATATATATATATATATATATATATATATATATATGGGTGTGTGCATATATGTCTTGCTTTATTTAGTTATTCATTTATATTTTTCTAGTGCATATAGGGATTGACCAGGACAGTCATGTTATGAATGAAAAAGAATTTTGATTAGTTATGTCCGTCCTGCAGGTCAGGTTGTCCTAGACACACCCTTACCTCTGAAAAGCCATAAAAATTGCAGGATATCATACATCAAACCAATTGCAGTCTCTTTATCTGAGAGAGCTCAATTTGTTGTAAAGGGCTTTAATCTTTCTCGTTCCACCACAAGGTATCCTTCATCTTTTTATTCATGCCTCATTGATTTTTTCAATACCTCCATTGATTTTGGACCTTTCTAGTTTTAGATGTTTCAGACTTTATAACTACCAGGATAAGTGGGAAAGTACTAAGTCCTAGTTCATGACAGGTTGCTCTGTGCTCTAGAAGGGAAGTATCTAGTCCAAGAAACTTGTTATGACTTGATGGATAGTGCTGATACAATCGTTGAGCATGATGAGCAACAGTGCCTCAGATTCTCCTGCTCTATACCAAATGTTACTGGCCGAGGATTCATTGAGGTACTGTCTTATGCCTAATATATTTTTATATTTCCTTTGAAGTGAGCTTAGCTATTGGTAGTAAATTTAGGTATGTGTATGATAAATTATATGAATTTTTTTAACAGAGCAAGATCAGTAAAAAAATATTGAACTCTACCAGTGATATGTGTCCTTTATTAAAAGTTCTTCAGTCTAGTGATTTGAACAACTTGTGTTGATATCAGACCTACAGAGGCCATGTGAAGTCCACCATGTAACCACTAAGCAGTCATTTAGTTTTTTCCAGAAGTTGCGTTTGGTTACTCTGAAACTGCTTTCCAATTTTGGAAGTTAATTTGTTTTCCAGAGGAGTTGAATCTTGGCTCACTATAGGCAATCATCTTTGTTATTTAGCTAATGTAAACCTATTCCCTTTCTTCTACAATCTACATCTTGGTTAGCCAATTTTTCACAAAATTTTCTTCAGAATCCTCATATAAAATTTTCTTATGAAAACGTCTTCAATTATTACATTCAAAAGGGCATTCAACTGGATTGTGAAAAGAATATACCAAAGATGCTTGAAGTCCTATAAAAAAGAAGCATGAAAAGAGAAGGATCAGGCTTACAATGAAACGAGAAAGGTTCAAGACAGTGCATTAATAGAAGAGTGTTCTGTGTAAAACTGTTTGTTTCAGTTTGTAAAGAATGCATGAAGTCTGTAGTTTTGAATCTTCTGACTTAATTTTTTTTTTTTAATAAAAAAAATTAGGTTGAAGATCATGGTCTCAGCAGCAGCTTCTTTCCATTTATAGTTGCAGAGCAGGAAGTATGTTCAGAGATTTGTATGTTGGAGAGTGCGATTGAGGTGGCTGAAACTGCTGATGACATCCAGAGGGAACCAGAAAAATTGGAAGCCAAGAACCTAGCTATGGACTTTATACATGAATTGGGTTGGCTTCTTCATAGAAGTCACACTAAGTTTAGACTTGGTCACATGGATCCCAAGTTAGATCTATTTCCTTTTAGACGGTTCAGGTTGCTTATGGAGTTCTCCATGGACCATGATTGGTGTGCTGTAGTGAAGAAACTCTTGGGCATTCTGTTTGAGGGTACTGTTGACGCTGGAGAACATCCTTCCATTGAGCTTGCATTATTGGATATGAGCCTCCTCCACAGAGCTGTGCGAAGAAAGTGCAGGTCTATGGTGGAACTCTTGATAAGGTTTGTCCCAGATAAAGGTTTAGATAAAACAGGGTCTGAGCAGAAGCAACAAGTTGACAGGGATGGCAACAATTTCTTATTTAAACCTGATGCAGTTGGGCCCATGGGGTTGACTCCTCTTCATGTTGCAGCCAGTACTGATGGCTGTGAGAACATATTGGACGCCTTAACTGATGATCCTGGAAAGGTAATTTCTCCTTAGTCTACAATGAAGTTTTTATTTATAATTGTATGTAAAAATCACAATGAGTTTGCTACCATCAGATCTTTCCAAGGCATTTGACCTTTTGCTCATACAACTGACTTGTGTCTCTGTTCATTCTCTACCACACATGAAGTTTGATACCTTAAATCGTTCTAGTTTCAAGCATGTTTGGACTGCTGCTAATTGCTAAGAACACTTCTTTACGTTCATTTTAAATTGTAGATTATTAGATAATGCATTCATCATGTTGATATGGGTCTGCCTTCTTTAGGTGGGAATTGAAGCATGGAAATATGCTAGAGACAGTACAGGATTGACACCAAATGATTATGCATGCCTGCGAGGCCGCTACTCCTATCTCCATATTGTCCAGAGGAAAATCAGCAAGAAATTAGAAAGCGGGCAGGTGGTGCTTGATATCCCTGGCACTGTCTTAGACAGCAACAGCAAGCAGAAGCAATCAGATGGGCATAAATCCTCAAAAGTAGCCAGCTTGGAGACTGAAAAGATTGAAATAAAAGCAATGCAGGGACATTGTAAGTTATGTGAAATGAAACTAGCTTATGGCAACACAAGGTCACTGGTGTACAGGCCGGCAATGCTGTCAATGGTAGCTATCGCTGCCGTCTGTGTTTGTGTAGCCTTGCTCTTTAAAAGCTCGCCTGAAGTTGTTTACGTGTTCCAGCCCTTCAGGTGGGAACTCTTGAAGTATGGCCCAAGCTAAGGCAGTTAACCATGTTAAGTCTGAGTTACTGTCACACTGTGGCTCTAGGCCATTTCTGTTAATCCTATATTTATCTATTCTGTTAATCCTGTATTTACCTATAACTCTATAGGGAACGTATGTACCGGTTTTCTGTATCCGTTAAGATTTGATGGGAAGTGTACTGTATGTATTAATGGTAGTTCATATAAAGTATGTATAGGGAAAGTTTCAAGTACATAGAAGTATTGACTGATTATATAGACATGAAAGCAGCTTTCTCTGAGGTTTTGTATGCGTATCTGGGAGCTTCCGAAATAACATGGGCTGTTGAGGATTGCTCTCAGGTTTTTATACTATTACTCCTATCATTTAAAACACCTGCAAACTTGATGGCACATACTTTATTTGTTTAATTTCTTTTTTAAAATACAGCATTGGTTTGCTTAAACCCAATTATTGGTGCAATTTGATGGTTCTAGATTGTATGAACAGAAACGCCGAACCTTAATTAATTCTATAATGTTTTTAGTTTGACTTGGGATAAATGATCCCAATATTTTAATTTGGAGAACTTTTCCTATAAAAAATCGAGAGAACTAGATTATTTTCAATGCAGTCCAAATCTAATTTACCAACCAAATAAAGAGCCCGATTTCCTGTTTTGTCTCCCTTCAATGGGGATCGTTAGGTGGGAGAGGAATTCGAACACAAAACTTCAAATAGAGAGGACATATCATCAAACAACTAAATCAAGTCACTTAGTCAAGTTGACTCATATTTTGATATAACATTGTTGTCTACTGCGATAAGTTAGATTCATGTTCCTATATTCACAAATTATTATGTTGTTTTATGTTTGAACTATTATTTGGTTTTAATTGCAACAATAATAGTTCAATCATTAAGCGACCAAATCTTGATTGTGAATTAATTACAATAAGTCCAGTTCGCATCCAAATGAAGTGGAGTACGAGTTTGAAGGACAAAGAAGTCATTTGAGTGCCCCTGCTTCTAAGGCCAATACCTCTCTCCACTGAGACCGCATTTAATACATACAGTCTTTTCCCAACCTTTTCCTAATTTTCATGTGCTGATTGGTTTTGCCTCGGGGCCCTATATTCTCTCTGCCTCATCCGGCGATCTCACCAGTCTTCATCAGCTCTCAGCATCTAACAGTTCAACTCGTACATATCTGCCGGCAAGTTTCTCTCTTTCAGTCTTTTCCCTTTTTATTTCCATAAAGCTTTGCCCTTTAAGTTGTGGAGCTATAAAGCTTTGCCCTTTAAGTTGTGGAGCTGAAGTTTCTTTTATGAATTTGAAAGTATTGCTCAAGATGTAATTGAGGGGTTGTGAATTTGGTGTTGTGTATATGATGTTGAGGGATTAAGTGGGTAATTGGTGGATTTTGGGCTCTGGGCAGCTGTTGCTGAGCTCCATGGATATGTTTGTGTACAACTTTTGGATTTTTGTGACCCTAGAAAGAACAGTTTCCAGCAATTTATGAGTTTGTTGTGTTGTAGCTGTTAAGTAATTCGTTTCTTTGGTAAAATATATAGTTTCATCTCTGAGTTCTTTTTGGTTCCTATTCAATTGGGTATATTTGAATCTGGTGGAGTTTGACTTTAGTCATTGTAATATTTCTGGGTTTTTGGTATCTTGATCTATGGAGGCCGAATTTGGAGGCAAGGCTCATAATTACTATGGTATGAAGGCAGTTGGAAAAAAGAGTTTCGAATGGGATTTGAATGATTGGAAATGGGACGGTGATCTTTTTACTGCTAGTCCCTTGAATTCTGTACCATCTGCTTGTAGGAGTAAGCAGTTGTTTCCGGTTAGGCCAGAACCTCCCTCCAATGCTGGTTTGTCCAACAGTTCTTCTTCTGGATCAGACAATATCAGTCCGAGGAATGAGAAAGGTAAAAGAGAACTGGAGAAACGGAGAAGGGCTGTTTTTGTGGAAAACGAAGAGTTGAATGATGAAGCTGGGTCTCTTAATCTTAATCTTGGTGGGCAAGCTTACCCCATTATGGAAGGAGAGGTACAGACTGGGAAGAAGACAAAGATAGTTGGGACTCCTTCAAATCGTGCAGTTTGTCAGGTGGAGGACTGTAAGGCTGATCTTAGCAATGCCAAGGATTACCACCGACGGCATAAGGTCTGTGATATGCATTCGAAAGCAAGTACAGCACTGGTGGGAAATGCTATGCAGCGGTTCTGTCAACAGTGTAGCAGGTTAGTTCCATTGTATTGTTATTTCTTGTTTGGTAGAAACATTTCGAAGATTTTCTTGAATTAAGATAAGGTCATTGATTTGTTGCTTTCTAATACACATTCCTTCTAGAAGATGAAATACAGAGTTTGGTTTTGTAAGTTTCTTATTATGGGATTGTTGTTCTTATGATTTGGGTTCATGGCTGTGTATCACGGTGTTAGGTATATTAGAGTTCTGCAGAAATTTTCCTTTGTTGAATTTAATGTAACAGGGTTACACTCATGGACAGGTTTCATGTTCTTCAAGAGTTTGATGAAGGGAAGAGAAGTTGTCGCAGGCGTTTGGCTGGCCATAATAGGAGGAGAAGAAAAACACATCCTGATACTGCAGCTAATGGAGGTTCATTAAATGATGAAAGGGGAAGCAGTTATCTATTGATTAGCTTGCTGAGAATACTCTCCAATAACTGTAAGCCTTTGTCTTATTTATCGCACATTCAATTGTCTGCTGTTTTACTGGACATTGAATTGATGTTAATTGGTTACATGATTGATCTTCTGCTTGATGCTATTTTCGGCGTCAAATTTCTGGTGCTGTCATGCTCTTATGTTCAGTTACTTTTTATTTTTATTGAGGCTTGTTGGAAAATAGCTTTGTCACTCAACTTTTATTAACTCTACAAAGTCTACATTTAGTTTCTATCGGGAGGCATTTGTATATCAGTTGATGGATCCCAGAAAAAAATTTTGATGGAAAATTTTCCCACAATCGTATTATACTAGTGTGTGATTGATTATGTTTCTTTTAGTCCTCTCATTTTATGTGTGTCATTTGTTAGACCTATTTGACTCCGCATTTTATGCCTTGTATAAATTGCAGCTAGCAGTTCTGATCAAACAAAAGATGGGGATCTGCTATCTCATCTACTGAGGAGCCTAGCCAATCTTGCTGGTACGGCTGATGGAAGAAACATATCTGCATTGCTGCAGGGATCTCAGGGTTTATTTAACAGTGGGACATCTGTCCAGACTGCAAAGGTGCCAGATATGGATGATGGTGTTAATCTTGAGGATTTAAGGCCTGTAGGACAGTGTTCAATAGTACCTGCATCAGATATGTTAGAGAGGAGAATATCTTCAGTTGATGATCCTGGAAGTCTGCAAGTTCTTTCAGGTCTACAAGCCACTGAGCCACTACCCTCAAGAGACAGTTCTGAATCAAAATCAGTTACACCGGAAGCTACAAGTAGAAGGTTCCAGTTAAATGGCATTGATTTAAATAATACATATGATGATTCACAGGACTATTTAGAGAACCTAGGGAATTCTCGTGTTCCTGCAAGTCCAGGGACTGCATCTCTTGGTTTTTCTTCATGGATGCAGCGCGATTCCCACAAGTCAAGCCCACCTCAGACAAGTGGGAATTCAGACTTAACTTCTACTCAGTCACCATCAAGTTCCAGTGGAGAGGCTCAGGTATATATCCTTGTTGTAGTTACATCTATTCCATGTATAATTGATTGGCAATATAAGGCTTATAAATGCCTTTTTTGTGGATGATGCTCCGCCCACTGCTCATAATCATGTGGCTCCCACCTGTTCATCAATTATATTGACCTACAAACTTTGGTCTTTAATTTCATTGTGTTCACAACTGTACTTTGTTTTTTTGTTATTTCTTTTTCTTGAAACAAGGGATTAATCTGTCAATTGTCATTAACCATTACACAGCATTTAAAGTGGAGCTACATTTTGTATTTGATAGGCCAGTATGTAAAATTTTCCTGCAGTTTTACGTCTCTTAACCGTTCTTTTTCTGACACATATCAGAGTCGCACAGATCGAATTGTTTTTAAACTCTTCGGAAAAGACCCAAATGATCTTCCATTCATTCTGCGATCACAGGTATTCATTTTTGCCTTGATTCTTACTCTTTTCAATGTAACCTGGTGTTTCATTCCACTTACAGCATGATATAAATATTTTATATATTTTTTTGAATATCAGATCCTCGACTGGTTATCCCACAGCCCTACAGACATTGAAAGCTACATAAGGCCGGGCTGTATCATCTTGACAATTTACCTTCGTCTAGAAAAATCCACGTGGGAGGAGGTATGCTTCTATTCTGATGCCAGAATTAGGTTACTGATCCTTGTAAAAGGAAGATAATTTCTTCATCTCCTTAGTTGTTATGTTTGCATACAGCTCTGTTGTCATCTGGGTTCCAGTTTGAAAACACTTCTAGATGCTGCCGATGATCCATTTTGGAGAACAGGATGGGTGTATACTAGGGTGCAACACTTTGTAACATTTACGTACAATGGTTTGTGCTCTCTCTCTCTCTCTCTCTCCTCTTCTATGTATCTATAAATGTAGTCTATATGGCTCCGTATGTGTGTGTACACACTCGTGTATTTAGTGTCTGTATAAAAATCTTTCTATTTTAGTTTTTCATTATGCTTTATTGTTTCTGGTCATGAATCATGATCTATTTAGTTATTCATTTATTTATTTCTAATACATATGGGGATTGACCAAAAATAATTATGTTATGAAAGAGAAAGCATTTTGATCACTTATGCCTGTCCTGCAGGTCAAGTTGTTTTAGACACACCTTTACCTCTTAAAAGCGATAAGAGTTGCAGGATATCATACATCAAACCAATTGCAGTCTCTGTATGTGAGAGGGCTCAGTTTGTAGTAAAAGGCTTTAACCTTTCTCATTCCGCCACAAGGTTCCTTCATCGTTCGTTCATGCCTCATTACTTTGTTTTCAATAAGCCCACTGATTTGTAGACCTCTCTTAGTTTTAGATGCTTTTCAAAATTAATACCTATCAGGATAACTGGGAAAATACTAAACCGTAGCTCTTGACAGGTTACTCTGTGCTCTAGAGGGGAAGTATCTGGTGCAAGAAACTTGTTATGACATGATGGATGGTGCACATACAACTGTTGAGCATGATGAGCTGCAGTGCCTCAAATTCTCCTGCTCTATACCAGATGTTACTGGGCGAGGATTCATTGAGGTTCTATCATATGCCTAATTTAACTTTTTCCCCTTCCCCCTTCTTCTGTAATGTACATTTTGAACCACCCATTTGTCACAAAATTGGTCCAGAATCCCTCTATAGATTTTGCTTATAAAACATTTTCCTATTACATTAACCTAAGTGCATTGAGGAGCTGGGCATTCAAAAGAAGTCTGCAAAGAATATACCAAACAACTCGAAGTGCTATAAACAAGAAGCTAGAAGGGAAAGGGTCATAAGGTTAAAAAGGATAAAGAGAAAGTTTCAAGACAGTGCCTTAACAGAAGAATGCTCTGCATATACCATATGTTTCTGTTGGTGAAGAATGCTTGAAATCTGTAGTTCTCATTTTTATAATCAAATTTTTTATTACCAGGTCGAAGATCATGGTCTCAGCAGCAGCTTCTTTCCCTTTATAGTTGCAGAGCATGAAGTATGTTCAGAAATTTGTATGCTGGAGGGTGAGATTGAGGTGGCTGAAAGTGCTGATGCTGAAAAATTGGAAGCCAAGAACCAAGCCTTGGACTTTATACATGAATTGGGTTGGCTCCTCCATAGGAGTCGCGCTAAGTTTAGACTTGGTCACTCGGATCCGAACCTGGATCTATTTCCTTTTAGCAGGTTCAGGTTGCTTATGGAGTTTTCGATTGAGCATGATTGGTGTGTTGTAGTGAAGAAACTCTTGGGCATTCTGTTTGAGGGTACTGTTGATGCTGGAGAACATACTTCCGTTGAGTTTGCGTTATTGGATATGAGCCTCCTCCACAGAGCTGTGCGAAGAAATTGCAGATCTATGGTAGAGTTCTTGTTAAAATTTATCCCGAATCAAGGTTTAACAGGATCGGAGCAGAAGCAACAAGTTGACAGGGATGGCAACAGTTTCTTGTTTAAACCTGATGCAGTTGGGCCCATGGGGTTGACTCCTCTTCATGTTGCTGCCAGTGCTGATGGCTATGAGCACGTATTGGATGCCTTAACTGATGATCCTGGAAAGGTAATTTCTCCTTGATAAAAAAAAAATATTTCTAATTCTATCTAGAAATCGCTATGAGCTTGCTACAACCTCCATCGCATATAGTATCCATTTGACCTTTGCTCATACAATTGACTTGTGTCTCTTGTCATTGTGTTTGTAGTTTCACACATGTTAGGACTGCAATTAATTTTTATGAACCTTTTTTGGGTCCATTTTAAATCGTTATGAAGATGTTTGTTGGCATTGTTGGATTTTTAAAATTCTGTTAGTGTTTAGTGTACACCAATGACAATGCGATTCTTTAGATTGTTGTAGTTTCAAGCATGTTGATTGCTACTGTCATGCACATTCTTTTGGCTTCAGGCTGATTTTAAATTGTAGATTGTTAGATAATCCATTCATCATATTGATATGGCTCTTCTTTCTTTAGGTGGGAATTGAAGCATGGAAAAATGCTCGAGACAGTACAGGATTGACACCATACGATTATGCATGCCTTCAAAGCCGCTACTCCTATGTCCATCTTGTCCAGAGGAAAATCAGCAAGACATTAGAAAGCGGGCATGTGGTGCTTGATATCCCTGGTGTTATCTTAGACAGAAACTGCAAGCAGAAGCAATCTGAAGCGTATAAACCATCAAGAGTAGCCAGCTTGGAAACTGAAAAGATTGAAATGAAAGCGATACTGCGACATTGTAAGTTATGCACACAGAAACCAGCTTATGGCAACACAAGGTCACTAGTGTACAGGCCGGCAATGCTGTCAATGGTGGCCGTTGCTGCTGTCTGCGTTTGTGTAGCCTTGCTCTTTAAAAGCACACCGGAAGTTCTTTTCGTGTTCCAGCCCTTCAGGTGGGAACTCTTGAAGTTTGGCTCAAGCTGAGGTAGAGTTGCGTGTGTTTATTCTTAGTGACTCTGGTTATAGGCCGTTTCTTTTGAAGTACATAGGAGTATTGACCGATGAAATAGACCTGAAAGCAGCCTTTTCTGATGTGTATCTGAGCTTCTGCAATAAACATGGGCTTTTGGTGATTGCCCACCAGGTTTTATTGTTATGACAGACAACCAACTATTGCTCCCCCTATCATTGTATGTGAACAACACCACCGTTACAAACTGGATGGCACATAATTTATTTGTTTTATTTTCTTTTTCCAAAATAAAGCATTCTGGTGATTTCCCCTGGGACGGTATCCCATTATTGGTGCAACTTGATGGCCTTAGCCATGTATAAAGCTCAACAAATTACTATATAAATGAGCAAATGTGGGTTAAACGCCACGTCAGTGTGCCCGCTTCCTTGTATTCAAGTTTAGATCTCCATTTCTATAGATCATATTTTCTTTTTTGTTTTTAAGTAATATCTTAGCATGTTTTAATTACTTTAATTAATAATTATGTTCTAATTATTATTTCTTTAATGAATAATTAGTATTTAAATATTTTATTAACTTCATAAATTACTTAATATATAGTAATTAATTATTTTAAATTATTTTGTGGAGTTTATTTATTATTTTTTATACATTATTTTGTTTAGTTTAATATTTGCAATTAAGTAATATCTTAGCTTGATTTAATTATATCTTTGATTATTTATTTAATGAATCACTTTTTTCAAGTGCCACATTTTATTGGAACAATAATGTTAGGGACACCAAAATTTGAGTACCAAATTTGTATCCCAAATGATGTGGCACATGTCAAATCATTAATTTTAAACTAATTAAATGGCAACTTTATATTTAAGAATGATTAATTATTTAATAAAAATAAAAACAATAATAATGAGTATAACCCTAAATTCCCATTATTAATCATATGTTATTTATCAAGCCGCCGCACCATGTTTCCCCACCAAGCTGGTTGCTGGACCGCCTATCTTACCACCAGATCGGGCCGCATTGGTCATAATCCAAGGAAGAGATTCATGCCACATATTGTGATTGACGAAAACATATTACTTTTTGAATAATATTTGCAATTAAGTAATATCTTAACCTGAATTAATTATATTAATTATTATTTACATTTAATGAACCACTTTTTCTGAGTGCCACATTTTCTTGGAAATGGACCTTACATTTTATTTGTGTGTTCTCTACCCATGAATGACACACATTGATGAGGAAATGACACCTTTCGTTACGGGAGTGAAGAGGAATTACATATTTGGTGGCATTTGTAGCATTGCAGCAAATGCATCCATCAAGGTTTGTACATTCTATAGAATCTTTTGTTAAATCATTCATGAAATTCCATCTGATGGTGTTGTATATTGTAGTTTCAGAGATATATGCTATATCCTATATATACATGTACATTTCTTCTATTCCTTCCGAACTGAGAATATATATATATATTCCTTCTGTTGATTGCTGAATGCTGATGAGAGATAATCCAATCCTGACAGGCTTTGTCTGATATGAAATCCTTCAATATTTTTGGGGTTCAGCAGATATGTCGGAATTCAATTGCACTAGAATAGGTAAGTCATTTTCTAATCCATATATGATATGGTTTAATGCATTTCCTAATTGCTAGAATTAATTAGTCTTATTTAAAGAGTATAGCCATGTAGCTATACTTTTAAAATATAATCGAATATTTTAGAAGTATAGTCGCACGGCTATACTTTTAAAATATAATATTTAAAGAGTACAACCGGGTGGCTATACTATTTAAAAGTAGAGCCGCGCGGCTATACTTTTAAAATATAATATTTAAAAAGTATAGCTGAGCGGCTGTACTCTTTTAATATATTCGAATATTCTGAAAGTATAAGCGCGCGGCTATACTGCTACAAATGGTTTTCTTCTTTGTAATTATATAATATCTTAGCCTTTTTAATTACTTTAATTAGTAATTATGTTTTAATTCTTATTTCTTTAGTGAATAATTAGTATTTAAATATTTTACTAATTTCATAAATTACTTAATATATAATAATTATTTATTTTGTGCACTTTATTTTTATTTTTTATACAAAATTATTTTGTTTAGTTTAATATTTGTAATTAAGTAATATCTTAGCCTGATTTAATTATATTAATTATTATTTATTTAATGAACCACTTTTTCTACTGCCACATTTTCTTGGAAATGGACCTTACATTTTATTTGTTTTGCTCTATCCATGGATAACACACAGAGATGAGGAAATGGCTTATTTCGTTGCAGAGTGAAGCGGAATTACATATTTGGTGGAATTTTTAGCATTGCAACAAATGCATACATCAAGGTTTGTACTTTCTATAGAATATTTTGTCAGATCATTCATGAAATTCCATTTGCTGGTGTTGCAGATTGTAGTTTTAGAGATATATGCTATATACTATATATACATGTATATTTCCTATATTCCTTCCGGACCAATTTTTTTTTTCTTATGTTGATTGCTGAATGCTTAGGAGAGATAATGCAATCTTAACAGACTTTTGCTGATATGAAATCCATCAACCTTTTTGGGGTTCAGTAGATAAGTCGGAATTCAATTGCCCTGGAACATGTAAGTAATTTTCTAATCCATATATGATATGGTTTAATGCATTTCCAAATTGCTAGAACTAATATATTCCGACTATACTTTTAAAATATAATATTTAATTTAAAAGTAGAGAGTATAGCTTCACTACTATACGTTTAAAATATAATATTTAAAGAGTATAGCCGCGCGTCTGTACTCCTTTAATATATTCGAGTATTCTGAAAGTATAGTCGAGCGATTATACTGCCCAAAATGGTTTTCTTCTTCAAATTTATATAATATCTTAGCCTTTATAATTACTTTAATTAGTAATTATGTTTTAATTATTATTTATTTAGTGAATAATTAGTATTTAAATATTTTACTAATTTCATAAATTACTTAATATATAGTAATTAATTATTTTAAATTATTTTTTGCACTTTGTTTTCTATTTTTTTTTATACAAAAGTATTATTTTTAGTTTAATATTTGCAATTCAGTAATATCTTATGATTTAATTATATTAAATTATTAATGAACCACCTTTTCTAAGTGCCACATTTTCCTCCAAACCCTAACAACAAGACTACTATGCACTTATGACTCAATTAGGTTTGGATACTCACGTAACTCGAGTTAGGGTTTTATGATTATAGTTTGGATCTCAATGTACGATTAGTACGACATAGGCTTATAAAATATATTAATATTTAAAAAGTATAGCCGCGCGGCTATAATATTTAAATATATTCAAATATTTTAAATGTATAGCCGCCCGGCTATACTGCACAAAATGGTTAATTTAGAGTAGTTATCGCTTCTATTATAAAATAAGAGATTTTCTATTTAAACCCCACACTTCTCTTAGTTCACCCCAATTCTTAAATCATTAACCTGTAAATTTTATTATTGTGCAAAGACAAAAAAGATCATCCAACTTAATACTTAACCCTAGTACATCTATATCCACACCCCACACACCCCACCACTCTTCATATTAAGTTGTAGAAAAATACAAACTTCTCTACATCCTATTGCCAGATTACTCTTCTCTTTTAAAGACGTAGAACATTGACGAGCCTACCTCTTTAAAATCTGCGTGGGAACTGATGGAAATGCTTGTTGATTGTTTGGCTGTAATGATCTTATTCTCTTCCCTTTGTTGAAGATTTAGAGTTGTCATCCTAAGTATATGTTAAAATTGGTTTTTAAAAAAAGGAGGCACTGATCCAGCAGAGTCGAAAACTTGAGCGCTATGCCAAAACAGAGCTTGACCCATAAGTTGAAGAAAAGTAGTTGATTTTCTGCAATTGTCCCCCAGAAACTATAAATCCTAGTCTTAAAGGGCTTCATTAAGCGATCGAGATTATCTACAAGAGGCTCATCGTCTTCATATAGGCATCCATCATCCACGTCTCTCTTAAGCCAGCTCTTCAACAGAGGCGTTTTTGGCACAAAGTGGTAGGTCATACCCATTTGCCTTGGCCCCTAAATCTCATCCCTTTTTATGTTTGTTTATGTTATTCAAATCCTTATTCTTTGCTGATCATGATTTGATTTCGTATAATTTCTGTCGATCAACTTATACTTTCAAGTTTGAACCCAGAATTCTAAGTTTTTGTAGAATTGCAGTCTAATTTGTGAACAATATGTTCTCAAAATTGTGGATTCTTCGAGGCACCCAATCATCAATGCATTTCAACATATGGGTTTCTTTCATTATAATATTGTTGATCGGTTTTGTACATTTCTCGTCAATATTTTTGGATAGTTTTTGCTGTTGGCGCTAGATAGATATTCATTGTCTTTAGTAATTTGGTTGTTTCTTAACTCTGCCGCGAGTGATTATCAAATATTGAGGCTTGGGGTCAAGTGTTTGTCTACTTGTTTGCATTGCTCTTGTAATTCGATAAAGTCTTAACCTTGGTGGTTGTTTTGTAGCAAAACATGTTTGTACTTAGCTATTTCAAGCATGAAATTGCTGCAAAACAAGAGAGATGTGCAGCTCAAACACATGCGCAAGGAAATTGCGCAATTTTTGCAGGCTGGCCAAGAACCAATAGCTCGAATTCGGGTACAACTTTCAAAACTATACTCAAACATGTCAATGCCTATTTGATTAAAATTTAATTCATGTTTGAATTATTATTGATAGCTTTGGTGAGCATTTCAAAATCTGGTCAGGTGGAGCATGTTATACGAGAGCAAGACATATGGGCTGCGTATGAGATATTGGAGCTGTTTTGTGAATTTGTCCTTGCAAGCGTTCCCATTATTGAAAGCAACAAAATCTCATGTATACTACAAATATTGTTTAATGATTTAAGTATTGGGGTGAGCAAAGAAAATTGTGCTTAAATAGAAAATCTCTTATTTCTTATTTTTTCAGAACAGGGTGTATTTAAGGGTAGTTTGGGAAGATAAGTGGGGTTTCTTAGAAATTGTGAAAATTCAAATTAAAAGTTGGGGTGAACTTAGAACTTAACTAGAGAAGTGTGAGGTTTAAATGAAAATCTCTAAAATAAACTAAAGAACAATTTTACCTATTTTTCCTTTTGGGTTTATAGTTTGCTGAAACCAAATAAAAAAGGAAAAAAGAAATAAAAATCGGAAGTGTAAATTATAAGAGGATAAGGAATGAAGGACAAAGTGGTCATTTTGCATGCCCTTGCTTCCGAACCAACTCACTGGTATCCCTTGTTTTTCAACTTTCAAATTTCGTAAAGCCATGGCTTCTTCAATCTCTCTCTCATTCTCTTCTTCTCTGCTTCCTCATCATCTCCCTCTCAACAAGAACTCCACAGCCACCCACAGAGCCCAAGACTCAAACTTTAAGCTAGTACACTGCGCATTCGCAGCACCCACTAAACGCACTCGTTCAACTTCATCTTCGTCTTCTGAGACCAGAAAGAGGCACTGGAAGCAAGGTGAGTTTCCAGGGGTCTCAGGGACATCGATTCCTGGGACTTACAGAAGGCCCCCCTTAAAAAATGTGAAGAAGAAGTTGGACCGCAAGAACAACGCCAAGGCCTGGGCCAACACCGTCACTGAAGCCTTGTCTGACGCCATAGACAAGAAGCAATGGCTTCAAGCTCTTGAGGTTGGCCCTTCTCTATGTTTCTCTTTCTGGGTTCATTTTATTTTGAGCATTAGGCCCTTACCTCAAACAAAAATGGAGAAAGTTTTCATTTTTTTCCCTTTTGGGTTTACAGTTTGGTGGAAGTAAATTGCTGAAAAATAAATAAAAAATGCTACTCTCTTTGCTTACCCAGTTGAGTTCCTTTTGTATCTGAATGTTTGACTTTAAGGAAAGTAGAATTAGGACTGGTATCATACAGTATCATAGCCATGTTTACTAACCAACAGTTAGGTGTTCTTGTTTGTAAAATGATGATAAAATTGGCATAGTATTGACTGTTCAGGTATTTGACATGCTAAGAGAACAACCTTTTTATCAACCAAAAGAAGGGACTTACATGAAACTCCTTGGTCTGCTTGGAAGATGTGGCCAACCCCATCGTTCCCGTCAGCTTTTTGACGCAATGGTTGAAGAAGGCTGTGAACCAACTCTTGAACTCTACACAGCCCTACTTACAGCTTATTGTCGGAACAATCTAATTGATGAGGCATTTTCTGTTCTCAACCAGATGAAGACCCTCCCGCATTGCCAGCCTGACGTTTTTACATACAGTACCTTAATAAAGGTTTGCATTGATACTTT
Organism: Prunus padus; assembly: GCA_024362665.1. Taxonomy (NCBI): domain Eukaryota; kingdom Viridiplantae; phylum Streptophyta; class Magnoliopsida; order Rosales; family Rosaceae; genus Prunus; species Prunus padus. The sequence continues at coordinate 9,391,814 of JANFAM010000020.1, forward strand.
GAAATTCGAATTAGTTGAGTCCTTGTATGAGGAAATGGCTGAACGGTTAATAACTCCAAACACAGTCACCCAAAACATAGTGTTGAGTGGATATGGTAAGGCTGAGAAGTATGATCAGATGGAAAAAGTGCTGTCAGGGATGTTGGAGGGTGCAACTTGCAAGCCTGATGTCTGGACAATGAATGTTATCCTTAGTGTGTTTGGCAACAAGGGTCAGATAGATATGATGGAGCGATGGTATGAGAAATTCCGTGATTTTGGGATTGAGCCAGAAACTCGCACTTTTAATATTCTGATTGGTGCTTATGGGAAAAAGAAATTGTATGATAAAATGTCAACTGTGATGGAGTACATGCGCAAGCTTCAATTCCCATGGACAACCGCAACATACAACAATGTGATTGAGGCTTTCGCGGATGTAGGAGATGCAAAAAACATGGAGTACACATTTGATCAGATGCGTGCTGAGGGCATGAAAGCAGACACCAAAACATTCTGCTGCCTTATTAATGGATATGCCAATGCAGGTATCTTCCATAAGGTGGTTAGCAGTGTTCAGTTGGCTGGAAAGTTTGAGATACCCGAGAATACCACATTTTATAATGCAGTAATAGCTGCATGTGCAAAGGCAGAGGATTTGATGGAGATGGAGCGAGTTTTTAAGCGGATGAAAGAGAAGCAATGTCCACCGGATTCCACAACATACTCTCTTATGGTTGAGGCGTATAGTAAGGAAGGTATGAACGATAAGATCTACTACTTGGAGCAGGAGATTGGTGTTGATGTTAATCAAAATGACAACTCCTCAGGAATTGAGTCTGATGCTGTTGTCTGATTGAGATATTTGAAAACAACAATATGTTTCAAGAATCCCCTAATCTCACATTTGGGGATCCCCACAGTTCTTCTAATGCAGCAGTACTGGACTCTTATCGTTGAATTTCGAGTGATGAGGCAATCAAACTTTTCCATTCTGGGATGGATGTTAACAATGCTGCTTCCTCTGGCCTTATGTATTTTGTGAAGGACTGTAAGAATTGTTTTAGACATCCCTGATATTCTGGGTGAAACATTTTGGAAAATGACTCTATATACAGCGTTGATAAGTGCCTCTCTGCAAACTCGAGGTCATCTCAAACTATCATGCAAATTTGTACGGAGATTTGTAAGAGTGCTAACTGCCAACAGGAGAAGTACTTCTGTTTTTGCCTCAAATGTTTTAAATGCAATTTCATATGTATTGTCTCCAGCAGGAGCTGGACAGTATAGAAGGTGGTCTATGGAACAGCAGTGGTCTATAAACACATCTTTTTTGTTGTTTGTTGGAAATTAATCTCTTTTTGCCGTGTTTTTCTTTACGTCCTGGGTTGCAGTTCTAATTACTGGTAGAATGCTCTTATAGATTCATGCTAAGACTGATGTTGGCACGTCCGGCAAACAATGAATTTGGTAAAGGCAATCTTTGATTATATACTCAGACAACCGATAGTCATAAAAATAAATATTAAAGCAAGCTCAAGTTCTGAAAGACATTATATCAGAAAACCACCCACAACATGGAACAACAGTGGCAGTGGCACCTCAAACAATGATCCCTGTTCCGAAACAATTGATACCGGTAACTTTTATATTGAGTTATCATGGAAATGGAAGGATCCACTTTTGCGTGGTGTGTCCTACACTTTTATTAGAATTAGAATTTGACATGTGCCGGCTGCACCTAACATTTTTCCACTCAAGAACATGTTTGAGTTGAGAGTGGCTTGGACGAGATGTTGGTATGTTAAATGAGATGACCACACGACATGTAAAGGCACAGGCAAAAAGGGCTAAGTAGGTAGGAGAGAAGACTTCTATCCTCACACGCTAACTTAGTAAATGTTGGCCTTTCATGGTGGCAGGCATAATGCCATTCCGGTATTCTCTTCTGTACATTAAACAAACAATAACCTAAAACCTGCGACACAAAGTCGGAAAGGTAACGTCGTAATGTGATAACTGATAATCATACCAGAGACTTTGATGTCATTACCCACCTGGGACCCACTTGGCTTTTCCATTTTTCTCCTTCCAAGTCCCAGTCCCAGAATTGAGGAAGAGCTGCTTGCATTCTTACTGCCTTCGTGGTTAAGGTAAAAAGAATATTTTCCACTGCAAAGATATGCTATCTATCTTTTTTTTTTTTGAGGACCTTTCCTATTGAGAGGGCGATAATATACTTAACTCACATGCACTACACTGACGCTTGGGACTCGAACCCAGGACCTTGACTGGGTGGAGCATGCTCCAAACCACTACACTATTGAAAAATATATGCTATCTATCTTAATTTGGTGGAAGAGAGTGAAAGGAATCTTTTATTATAAATAAAGCATAACTTAAGAGAATGAGCCATGCCGCTTTGGTTTTGGTTCAGTGTTCAAATATTGTTTATTGTTTTAACTATTGTTAATTGATTCTGTTCACTTTCATTGCCAAAGATAAAGTCTTTGCAGTGATAAAACAATTGTGTTCAAATCCAGTTGCCATTTCCTTGCCACAGCAAAACATGACGCATTGCATTACTTCATTGACTACCATGCTCAGGCTTTTCATGATACTTATATGATCTGTCTGAGTTCATCCATTTGTTCTATCTAAAAATGGCTCAGTTGGCAGGGGCAGATGAAATAGAGTCTTTCCGTATAGAGCTGGCAGAGATTGGGAGGAGTATAAGATCCTCATTTCGAAGTCATGCCTCAAGTTTTCGGAGCGCCACCACTGTCAATGCAGGAGACAATGATGTTGTTGGTGATGAAGAACATGACTTACAATGGGCCGCAGTTGAGAGACTGCCCACTTTTGAGAGGATAACTTCGGCTCTGTTTGATGAATATGATGGCACGTCTGCAAAAGGAGATAGTAAAGGGACACGGGTGGTTGATGTTACCAAGCTTGGAGCTCAAGAAAGACGTGTTTTCATTGAGAAGCTTATCAAACACATTGAAAATGACAATCTTCAATTGTTGCAGAAGATTAGACGAAGAATAGACAAGTAATGTTTTTTCTTCTTCTTTTCGGGTTTATGTAGATATCTACTTTTGAGCACAAATCACACTAATTTTACTAGAAACATGGAAAATAACAGATAAAACAGGAAACTAAATTAAATATGGCTAATTTATTATTGTGCATAAAGTGGGCTGCTGTAAAATATTAACATTCGTTTTGCACCTCTTGCAGAGTCGGTGTAAAGTTGCCTACTGTGGAAGTGAGATATACGAATCTCTGTGTGGAAGCAGAGTGCAAGGTAGTTCATGGCAAGCCCCTACCCACTCTATGGAATACTCTAAAGAGTTTGGTTTTGGTAAGCATCTTAATTCATAATGTCCAACTTATTTTTTGGCTATGCATGGGCGACTTTGAATCTAAATTCTCAATTTCTAAATTAGTCACTTGAGCTCTCTTTATGACAGGGCATCACAGAACTGACTGGTTCAAAAACGCGTGAAGCCAAGATAAGCATCATCAAAGATGTCAGTGGCATTATAAAGCCGGGAAGGTTAGTTTCTTTTACCTTGGTTTCTAACTTAAAAAGTTGTGGCTGCTATATAATTTAATGAATTCCATCTGTTGTATCAAACATGAGTGTTTCTCTGTCCTTATGGAGTTTAGCAGATGTATTTGACGAAAATGGGTTCTTTACCTTCTAAAATTTTGAAAATGGGAAAGTAATGAGCAGACAGAATTTTTTTTTCTTTCTTTCAAATTCTTCAGAAATTTTGATATATTTTTAGAACACTTTAAGAAGGATATTAGAAAATTAATAAGTAACCAACTTAGAGTTAACCAACTTTGGCCTCTCTTCATTGCAGGATGACTCTATTGCTTGGCCCTCCAGGTTGTGGAAAAACCACATTATTGATGGCACTCTCAGGGAAGCTAAGCCATTCTCTCAAGGTGTGTAAAAAGTAAATAATTGTTTTTCCAACTGATATCAAGGCCAACATGTGAGGGGGAGTGTCTTAAGCTTTGGTTAATAGTGGTAAACCAAAAGGCTTTATCAATATCCAAAGGGTCTGCTTCTAATTCTTTTAGTATTTATTTTATTCTAATAGGTTTCCGGCGAAATATGTTACAATGGTTATAGACTACAAGAATTTGTTCCTCAAAAAACCTCAGCTTATGTAAGCCAATATGATGTGCATATTCCAGAGATCACTGCAAGGGAAACACTTGATTTCTCTGCATGTTGTCAAGGTGTAGGAAGTCGAACCGGTATGCATTCTTGCCTGCAATAATTAGCCAGTTTGAAAACTGTTATCAACTCGTTTATCATATTGGTATTATCATTATGTTTTTGTGCATATAGAGATTATGGTGGAAGTCAGTAGAAAGGAAAAGCAGGCAGGAATAGTTCCAGATCCTGATGTAGATGCTTACATGAAGGTATCTAAGATGCCTTGTTCGCAGTGTTCTGCAGAATTTCATTGGTCTAACTGTGATTGAAAATTGTCTGTTGCAGGCCACATCTGTTAAGGGACTGAAAAATACACTTCAAACTGACTATATTCTTAAGGTATTCTAATTCCCTACGAAGTGTGTTTTCAATCAGCTCGTTTTAAGTTGCCTTCTTGTTCACTATCCAATGTCTTACAGATACTTGGTCTGGAAATCTGTGCTGACACGTTGGTAGGAGATCCCATAAGAAGAGGAATATCCGGTGGTCAAAAGAAACGGTTGACTACAGGTAGTGTTGGCATAACAGTAAACTTTGCATGCATTTCAGTTTACCGAGTCAAATAAGATATGATGCTCCATAATTTCTGTATTATGCAGGGGAAATGATTGTTGGACCTGCAAAAGCTCTGTTCATGGATGAAATATCTAATGGCTTAGATAGTTCTACCACTTTCCAACTTGTGTCTTGTCTTCAGCATTTTGTGCATATCACAGATGCAACTGCATTGATTTCGCTTCTTCAGCCTGCACCGGAGACATTTGATCTCTTTGATGATGTCCTCTTAATGGCAGAAGGGAAGATTGTGTTTCACGGGCCAAGAACAGAAATTCTGAATTTTTTTGAGGAGTGTGGGTTTAAGTGCCCAGAAAGGAAAGGTGTTGCCGACTTCCTTCAGGAGGTAGGTGTTATTGTCATACTCATATCTCAATCGATGTCCTATTATCTATAGTGTTGAACGTTTTCTTGTCTTGATTTGCTTCAGGTTATTTCTAGAAAAGATCAAGCACAGTATTGGGACCGTGCAGAACAACCTTACAGTTACATTTCTGTTGATCAGTTCATTAAAAAATTTGAGGATGGACATCTTGGCTGGCAGCTAAACGAGGAGCTCTCAAAGCCATTTGATAAGTCTCAGAGCCACAAGGATGCTCTATCCTTTAGAACATACTCATTACCTAAATGGGAACTGTTTAAATCTTGCACAAGGAGGGAATTTCTTCTGATGAAAAGGAATTCTTTTATTTATGTTTTCAAATCAATTCAGGTAGCTTCCTTATTTCTTTTCCCACTTATTTTAATTGTTTTCAGTTTATAACATTTTTATATCTGGTCATAACTGTATTCTTTCTTTCTGCAGCTAGTCATAATTGCTTCAATAACGATGACAGTTTTCCTTCGAACTCGAATGGCTATTGACATGGTCCACGCAAATTATTATATGGGTTCTTTATTCTATGCACTCCTCATACTTCTTGTTGATGGATTCCCAGAATTGTCAATGACTGTCTCAAGAATTGGGGTTTTCTACAAACAGAAAGAGTTGTGTTTCTATCCTGCTTGGGCTTATGCAATCCCAGCTGCCATCCTAAAGGTTCCACTTTCGTTCTTGGAGGCTTTTGTTTGGACAGTTCTTACATACTATGTTATTGGTTACAGCCCTGAGGTTGGAAGGTGAGTCACAGATGGAAAATTCAGTTTTTAGCTAGATGGTTAAGTGATAGACTATTACATGCTTGACTGTAAATAAGCTCTTATATGCTGAAGAACATTCAGCTAGGTGGCTGTTACCATCTAAACTAAGACTTTATTGTATGAGATCTTGCATGAATTATGCTTCAGTGGTATCTATAGCTAATGCATGGCAGAATACGCATATTGGTAATCTGTGCTTCTGTTTCTTTTCTCGAAATAGTCTTGTTAGATATTTCGAATGTCACTGTAGTTCTTACATTTTTCTATTGTGTTTGCCAGGTTCTTTCGCCAGTTCCTTCTACTCTTTGCCGTCCACTTAACATCAATATCCATGTTTCGGTTTATTGCTTCATTTTTCCAAACCGTGGGTGCTTCTATGACAGCTGGTAGTTCAGCAATATTGTCTGTTTTATTATTTGGTGGCTTTGTTATACCAAAATGTAAGATTTCCATAAGATTTTCCCATATTTATGTCAATGAATTTTGCTTCTCTAGTCATGTTTAAATATGTTTTGTTGCAGCTTATATGCCAGCTTGGTTGAAGTGGGGATTTTGGGTTTCTCCTTTGACCTATGGGGAGATAGGAATGACAGTTAATGAATTCCAAGCACCCCGATGGGAACAGGTGATATAGCGAGGGTAGAGCTATTGCTTCATTGCTCCTCATTGCACAATTACAAAGTGAAAATTTAGAATTCTGTTTCCTTACCATAGATTTGAGAGCTTTTCTTCCTTCTATTTCTTTCTTTGTGAGATTATACATAGGGTGATTCTAATCATTTTCCTATTAGCAACCTGAAGGAGTTCTTCCTCATTCACTAATGACTTTGCTCTTTATTTATATTCACAGGTCTATGCAAACACAACTCTCGGGCGACAAGTGCTGGAAAGCCGTGGATTAAATTTTGAAGGTTATTTTTATTGGATATCAGTTGGTGCATTATTGGGATTCACAGTACTATTCAATGTTGGTTTCACCTTGGCTTTGACACTCTTTAAGTGTAAGTTTGTGTTGTATCCATTACTTGGCCACTTTAAGCAACAACGTATTTTATACTTTTGCTAACCCAGCTTTTGTTTTATGTTCAGCTCCGGGAAGGCCCCCATCTCTAATTTCTTATGAAAAGTACTGTCAACTACAAGTAAAAAGAGACAGCAAAACTGATATAGACACAGAGGGGAAATCCATTAGTGCACCTAAAACTTCTGCAGAACCCAAGAAGGGTGAGGGTGATTTTAATTTTTCTCTTTTCACTTATTTAATTCTACAGTAGATTAGGGTCAGTGTGTTCTTTTAAGTTAACATAAATAACAGTTCTTCTTTTTCTTCTCTTGTTTTTCCAGGAAGAATGGTTTTGCCATTTGAGCCCCTAGCAGTTGCATTTCAGGATGTACAGTACTATGTTGACACCCCTTTGGTAATCTTTTGGAACCTCTCTCTTTAGATTCTGAGTAGTTCTGAAATACAAGGAGTGAACTATGCCAGCTAATATGGTCAGTTCTTCTATCTGTATGTTGTAGGAAATGAGAAAGCGGGGCTTCACAGAAAAAAGGCTCCAGCTCCTTTCTGATATTACAGGTTCTTTCAGGCCAGGTATACTAACAGCATTAATGGGTGTCAGTGGGGCTGGGAAAACAACTCTCATGGATGTTCTTTGTGGAAGGAAAACTGGTGGTACCATTGAAGGGGAAATAAGAATTGGTGGTTACCCAAAGATTCAAGATACATTTGCTCGGATATCAGGTTATTGTGAGCAAAGTGACATACATTCTCCACAAATAACTGTGGAAGAATCAGTAGTGTACTCTGCTTGGCTGCGGCTCCCTTCTCAGATTGATTCAAATACTAAAGCTGTATGGTATCTTTTCAAGAACATAATTATTTCAATGGTTCTGGATTTGAACATCCAAATTAAATTGCACCATACATTTTTCTTCCTTCCCCAGGAATTTGTAAATGAAGTCCTTGAAACTATTGAGCTTGATGGGATTAAAGACTGCTTAGTGGGCATGGCAGGGGTTAGCGGTTTATCAACTGAGCAGCGCAAACGACTGACCATAGCTGTGGAACTCGTTGCCAATCCATCTATCATGTTCATGGATGAACCAACTTCAGGTTTAGATGCACGGGCAGCTGCTATTGTTATGAGAGCGGTGAAAAATGTTTCTGCAACAGGAAGAACGGTTGTTTGTACCATCCACCAACCAAGTATTGACATTTTTGAGGCATTTGATGAGGTAAAGTGTTTGTCAGAACCTCAAATGGGATGATCTCAGAAGTTTCAATGTGACTTCTTCCCATTTCAACTTAGGAGTATTGTGCTTGACCAGCTTACATCCCTTTAAAAAATTTACAAAGTAAAATGCTTAAATAAGTTCTATTTCTTTCTTATGCATATATATTATTGTTGACACTTTAAGGAACTTATATTTCCTTTTGATAACAATCATTCACATCTTACCATCACTGCAGTTGATTCTCATGAAAACTGGAGGACACATAATCTATTGTGGCCCACTAGGGAAGAACTCAAGCAGGGTCATTGAGTACTTTGAGGTAGGTAGTTGAACAACTGTTATACTACAGTTAGTCATTTTTGTTGTCATTGTTGTTTTTCAAATGTACAACTTGTCCCTGGAAAACATACAATCACTTTGTCCTGATCCAATTTCCTTCATTTGGTTAGAGTATCCCCGGGTTGCCCTCAATGAAAGACAATTATAACCCAGCAACATGGATGCTAGAAGTCACTTCAAAATCTGCAGAAGCTGAGCTTGGTATAGATTTTTCACAAATTTATAAGGAATCCGCCTTGTATGAGTAAGCATAATACGATTCCCCTTCTCTTCCCCTTACTTTTTCTTTATGAAGTTGAAAGAAACTGGGTATTTTATCATCATTGCATACCCTATGGGTTTCTTTAGCCATGCTAGGGTTGAGTTTCATTCTTAAAATTGGCTACATTTTTTCATATACTTATATTGATTGTGTATACTTATATTATAGTACATATATGAATCCCCATATTGGAGCTTGGTTACGCGTGACGCTTGCTCTTCTGACTGTAGGAAGAACAAGGGGTTAGTCAAGCAATTGAGTTCACCATCTCCTGGTTCAAAGGTTTTGCAGTTTCCTACCCGTTTTCCTCAGAATGGTTGGGGGCAGTTCAAAGCGTGCTTCTGGAAACAGAACTTGTCTTACTGGAGAAGTCCTTCATATAATCTGACACGGATCATTTTTATGTCTTGCTCATCTCTGCTGTTTGGAATACTCTTCTGGAATCAAGGAAAGAAAATGTTAGTCAGAAATTTTTTGTTTGCGTTCGTCTGAACCACTAAACCGAATTTTTTTAATATGAAAAAGCTTCAGTTATGCACTGCAATAAGTTGAATGGTTTCATTTAAACATTTATGATTCTCACAAATTCGTGTTACCTTTTATTTTACTTCTGAAGACACATTATTTTTCTTTTCATATGATGAGAAAGGGTATCTTTAAAATTCTGTTCATATATAAACTAAATCCTTGCATGTCTATGATAGCTGGAGCTGGTAATCTCTTATGTAAAGAAGAGTCATTAACCATATGATTTTTATTTTTATTTTTATTTTTCAGAGATAGCCAGCAAGACATCTTCAATATATTTGGTTCGATGTTCTGTGCAATAATCTTCTTTGGCATAAACAACTGCTCAACAGTTCTACCATTTGTTGCCACAGAGCGAACTGTTCTATATCGAGAAAAGTTTGCAGGAATGTTCTCTTCATGGGCCTACTCATTTGCACAGGTTTTGCACTTTTCAACATAAACTTTTGATGAACTCATCAAAATTTTGTGACCATTATCTCATGCATTCAATTTAAGAAATTTCCAACTAGTAGAGTTAATTTTGTAGGTGCTGGTTGAGGTTCCCTACTCATTCATTCAAGCAGTTCTTTACGTGGTCATCACATACCCGATGATTGGTTACGACTGGTCTGCCTATAAGATATTTTGGTCATTCTATGGCATGTTCTGCACACTACTAAGCTTCAATTACCTAGGAATGCTACTGGTGTCCCTGACACCAAATGTTCAGGTGGCGTCGATTGTGGCATCATCTGCCTACACAATGCTGAATTTGTTTTCTGGGTTCATCATTCCAAGACCAGTAAGTTTATGAATCATCAAGTTTAACCTTCATGCTTCTAAATGGCAAAAATCATTTCTAAGTAGATGATATGATCCTTTTAGGCACGGCGAAGAAATATTTGAATGCGGAAAACTAACTTGAGCCTGTTCTTTTCTTGATGCAGCAAATCCCAAAGTGGTGGCTCTGGTTGTATTATTTATGTCCTACATCATGGGCACTAAATGGAATGCTTACAGCGCAGTATGGAGATATACAGAACGAGATCTTGGTGTTCGGGGAGACTAAAACTGTTGCTGCCTTCTTAGAAGATTACTTTGGGTTTCACTACAACCTTTTAGGCCTTGTTGCTGTTGTTCTTATTCTCCTCCCCATTGTGTTTGCTTCCCTTTTTGCGTACTTTATTGGAAAATTAAACTTCCAGAGGAGGTAAACGTTCAGAATCTGTATCTGGATTTAATAGATACATGTATGAAGTATGATGTATCTTCTCAAAAAGCTAATTACTTCAATCTTATCTCATTTGAATCACCATTACCAAATTTATATTTTACAGTCAAATATAGGACAGGTATGGACTAGGATTGAACGGCTAAGATCTTTTCATGAAAGACATGAACTGCTAAGATTAGAAAACAAGGACAGACAACTATAAAGACTGTCAAGGAGGGGGGATCATGTTCATCTTTGTTACTGCATATGACAAATTAAGGAACAGCTCCACCCACCATTTTTCTACCCTCTTTGTAAATTTAATTTTCCCAATGCAATAGGGAAACAGTGAAGCAAAAGCAATTGGGAAAGCAGTGAGAAAAATAGGCACAAGGAATAAACGATCATGATGGAAACCATAGTAATCTTGTAGGAAGGAACCAACTGTTTTAGGCTCCCCAAAAAATCAGTCTCTATGCTCATGTCTCCATATTGTGAAGTCAAGAGGCCATTTAGGGACCATGATGTAGGAGATATCCAGAAGCATATGTATATTATTAATAGGTAAGAAGTAAAGGAATTTAAGATTTCTTTTTTGAGATGAAGGAATTTAAGATTATTAGAAGAATTTAGACCTAGACATAGACGAGCTATTTCATGAAGGATAACAACATATAAGTGATAGCATATAAAAGTTCTTTGAGCTTTTCCATATGATTTTTCAATTTTGAGCCAAATTTAACTTGTCAAATCATTAGACATCTTTAAAATTTTCAATAATTTTCCGAAACTTGTAAAAAAGATTCTAATATATGTACCCAAAAAATTTCAGAAAAATCCGAGTTTTCCGAATTGGAACGAATGTTGAATTTTCGAAATTTTTTGAAACAGAATTGGAAAAGAATTTTCATTCCGATTTTTTTTACTGGAATTGAAATATCCGATCTGATCCGTCCGAAAATCAGCCGTAGTCAGTTCTTTGTTGTTGTTGTTGTTTTTTTTTTTTTCTTTTTCTGTTGTTGATATATATACTGTTGGGCCCACTCACTGAAGTCTTGAGGCTAAACCCTTTGTGCGGAAATCTAAACATATTTGGTTGCTTCCATTTTGTCTTGTTAGGGCATGAACACAAGAACATCATCTGGGTCTGTAAATTTCACCTCTTTTAACTTTGAATAGCTTAAAAGAGTAGAATTTATCAGAACCCAGAAATGTAAATTAAAAAGTTTTTGCAAATGTGGAAATTAACCAAGCACAGATGGTTTTAATTACCATCTTGTAGTTGAATTACCAATACAAAATTTGCACTAAGTTTTTTTGTGATACATTTCAACCGTCAACATTCCAAGATAGGACAGGCATATAGACAAGAACAGGTTTCTTTCTTATTTTTGATGAAATAAAAGTTTGGGGAGGGAGAGGCTACCCCCTCACCCAGGGCCACGGCAAACCTCATACCTTTTCAGATTCACAGAGGAATTTACAGATTGTCCACCAAACACGGAACTGCTGGCAGTGGGACTCGAACACTAATGGGGCGACACACAATGCAGGGACCTTACCAACTGAATCAACCCGTGTTAGTAAAAACAGGTTTCTTTCTACCTTCTTTGAAAATTTAATTTCCCTATGCAATAGGCAAATAGAGACGCATAAGCAACTGGGAAAGCAATGAGAACAATAGCCACAAGGGCTAAACCATCATGATGGAAACCATAGTAATCTTGTAGGAAGGAACCAACTGTTTTATGCTCCCCAAAAATCAATATCTCTTTGTTCATGTCTCCATATTGTGAGGTCAGGAGGCCATTTAGGGACCATGATGTAGGACATATCCAATAGCACCAAACCCACCACTTAGGAATTTTCTGCATAAAACATATACAACATAATGGTCAGCTTCCCTGTACATGTCACTGCAGTTAATTCCAGCATCAGATTAAGAAAGAGTTGAATTCGTTTACCGGTCCCGGCATGAGGAAGCCCGAGAAAAGATTCAATATGGTGTAGACTGCAGTTGCCAAAATGGAAGCGACATCCAGGTTTGTGCTCAAAGAAGCAATCAGCATCCCAAGATACACAAAGTACAGAAATGTCCAGAATGTTGCATAAAAGTACCAAAAAACCTTAGTAGCTGACCAATAATACCCTATTGTAGGGTATGTAATCATCACAAACAGAATTGCTTGCAACATTGTGTATGGCATTTCCACGGCCACCTACAACATTAAACATATATAGTTAAGGCTGATCCAGTATAAATCAAGAGATGTTAAAATTTTCTGTTAATATCGAACCTGCGCAAACGAATAAGCCTTTGATGAGTACATCCCAGCAAATCGTTCCCGGTACAAAACAGTGCGCTCAGTTTCCACATAAGGCAGAACTAAGTTGCAATTGGTCACACCCAAGAATATTACAGCAATGTACATGGACCCAAGTATGTTCAACAAATCCTGCTCATTATTTCTTCAGGAAAATGGAAAACATAGGATTTAGAAGTTAGCAAAGTTCTTGTGCTTTTGATTTTGATTTTGAAATAACTACTATTATGAAAGACCAAATTCCTTTAATGAGTAACAGAAGTCAATATAGAAAGATCTACATGAATGGTTTTCTTTCCTTTTTTCTTTTCTGAAATATATGAATGGTTACTTCTGGGTATAAATATGAAGGGAGAAAATGGGGCTTACATTTCCTTCCCTTTCTGCCAAAAGATTATCCCAAACAATACTGATGCACCAATCATAAACATGAAACGTGCTAGATTGTATTCAGGACTTCTCCAGTAGGACAAGTGTTGTTTCCAAAGACATGCCTTAAACTGCACCCAGCTATTTTGAGGAAAATGAGTGGGAAAATACAAGCCCTCTGAACCCGGCTTTGGCAAGCTTAACTGTCTTACCAGCTCAATTGTGTCCCTGCAAAAGATAAAATAATGTTATGATTGATTTAACACCTGAAGTAAAAAACCTGATGATCATGTTTAACTTGCTCAACAGATGGACTAGTTTACTTTCAACATTCATAATCCACAAAGAAATTAATCCCATGGGATGCCTTCTGATAAAGTATGCATTTCAAGTAATGGTAATAACATACACACCCACCTATACTGAGTAGACTCTCTATAAATGCTGGCAAAATCTAAACCAACTTCTTCCTCTACCGAAGCAGAAGTAACTTCTAACATCCATGTTGCTGGATTGTAATTATCTTTGATTTTTGGTACACCAGGAATGCCCTGTTGGATGGTGGCATATTGGAGTTAGAAATTTACAGCAACTCTATATGCATGCAGTGCTGAAACTATGAGCATACCTCGAAATATTCGATTAGTTTACTCGATTGATGTCCTAATATTCCAGAATAGATGATCTGTCCTCCCGTTTTCATCAAAATTAACTGCAACAATCAATGTCTTCCTTAGTGACACGCTTCTATCATTAGGTCTAATTTTAGGACTGAAGGCTACCTCATCAAAAGACTCAAAGATATCAATGCTTGGTTGGTGAATTGTGCAAACAGTTGTCCTTCCTGTGTCAACGACGTTCTTCACTGCGCGCATGACAATTGCAGCTGCTCTGGCGTCTAAACCTGATGTAGGTTCATCCATAAATATTATGGATGGATTGGAAACAAGCTCCACTGCAATTGTTAGCCTTTTACGCTGCTCAGTGGATAGGCCACTTTGTCCAGGAATCCCAACTAAAGAATCTCTTATATCTTCCAGTTCAATTGTTTCAATGACTTCTTCCACAAATCTCTACGAAATAGATAAGAAAAGTATACTATGAGGGCAGTGCATTGAACTCTGTTACACCCAAGGAATGGTCCTGTGACAATTTTTTTATATCTTATATTGTGAAATCTAACTCAAGCTCAAATTGTTTCCTATATACATTGTAATAAATTCTCAAGGAACATGTGTGGTTGAGAAGTTGAGAGAATATCTTACGGATTTTGTGTCTGGATCAGTGTCAGGTGGCAACCGCAACCAAGCTGAGTACATAACTGATTCTCCTACTGTGATATGTGGAGAATGTATATCAGTCTGCTCACAGTAACCTGATATTCTTGCAAATGTCTTCTGGACCTTGGGGTGCCCTCCTATTCTTATATCTCCTTCAATAGTACCTCCTGTTTTCCTTCCAGAAAGAACATCCATGAGAGTTGTTTTCCCAGCTCCACTGACACCCATCAATGCTGTAAGAATTCCAGGTCTGAATGCTCCTGTAATATCTTTAAGCAACTGAAGCTTTTTCTGCTTGAAACCATGCTCTCTCATTTCCTTTGCAGAGGGAATGAAGTTAACATTAAAACTAATCAGTTTTCCTCAAGGCAACAACCAATGATAATTTTATGTGAATATTAAGTATGATTTGATTACCGGAGGGGTATCAACATAATACTGCACATCCTTAAATGACATTGTCAGTGGTTCAAATGGCAGAGCCAGGGCCATCTTCCCTGTATAACACCAACCGATTCTTCTAATAATTCGGTAACTAATAGTCCTTGTTCATTGTTTCGAATGAAAGATATGAAATTGAGAATTAATTTAGTTAGTAACTGTCTAATCTCACCAAATTTTAACTTTTCTCCCACATTTTGGTAAAGATCAGCTGGAGTTGATACATTCTCTGACTGAGCACTGGTGTTGCAAGCATCTTTCCCTTGAAGTTGAGATAACCTCTTTTCCGAAATAATAGCCCGAGACATCTTTGGAGCTGTATTTAGGAAGAGTTTAGAAGTAAACTGACAAAATGTCTTGTAATACTAAACATTATCATCCGTCAATTAAATTGAACTTACGATTTAAGTAAGTTAAGGCTAAAGCAAATCCAAGATCGAAAAGTACTGTGAAGCCGAATAATGCTCCTACCGATATCCAATAGAAAGAGCCATCAAAGTTCAGACCATGACTGGTTAGAACTTCATTCCCTAAGGTTGTGTTTCCCTTTGAAACCTAACCATAAAAATGAAGTGAAGGTGTTAGCATATTTATGTGACTTGGCAAGGGACTAAAAGACTATATCATCTTCCTTGTACCTTTTGCCAGCGAGGAGCAAGGAATTCATTTAGAGCTGTACCTATTTCCCCATAAGTCATAGGAGAACACCAGAATACCCACCTCATCCAAGGAGGTAGAGAGGCTGAAAAATCACCCCTTATTAGCGTAGTGATTATTGCATTTATTTTAAAGGGAAAAAAAACTATGAATGGACTTACGTTGTGGCAAAATGAAGCCTCCACATAAAAACATTACCACTAAGATAAAAGTACCACAAGTTGTTGCAGCAACCATAGTTCGGAAAATTACAGCAACCAAACGACACATGGATGTTGATGCTTGATGCAGAGCAAATAGCACAAGGAACTGGCAGAAGAACCTAAAAAGCATTGGGAAAAAGAAGGAATTCTATAAAACATATGCAACAGTGAAGCATTGTGATTTACTGGTCTATAATTTCTTGCTCTGTTGTGTGACTATAAACTGCCTCTTACCTTTTTATTTCTGGGCTATACCCAATAACATAGTAAGTTGTGGCAGTCCAAAGCACTGAATCCATGAATGAAAATGGAACCTTCAGCATAGAGGCCGGAATAGAATACGCCCATGCTGGGTACAAATAGAATCCTCTTTGCTTGTAAACCACTGGAAGTCTAGTAACAGTCAAGGACAGCTCTGCAACGCCATTTGTCATATGTCGAACGAGTGTATAAAACAATGCGCCCAACAAAAAATTTGCGCTTGTCAAATTCACAGCCATCTGAGTCCTTATAAATACTGTCATTGTAATAAATGCAATGATGATAAGCTGTGGAAAAAGGAGAATGAAAATATGTAAGTGTCTTGGAGTTTAGCTGCAGAAGTAAAACCCTGAATAGTGATATCAGTGACAATAAACCTGCACTGTTTTGAATACATAGACAAAGGAATTTCGTTTCATAAGAAGCAGCTCCCTGGCCATGCAAGCTTTGAACAACTCCCATTTGCTCACAGAGTATGTGGTAAATGATAAGGCATTGTCATGGGACTGCAATTTATCATATGGTTTTGAGAGCTCATCGTCTAACTTATTTCCTAAGTAACTTGCTCTGAAAAGTTGTGATAACTGATCCACTGAAACATGATTGTAGGGAATGTTATCGTGCTTCCAGTATTGTGCTTGATCCTTCTTTGAGATTACCTGTAAATGGTGGAAAACAGATCATTGTTATTATTCTGCTTTTTTCTTAGGTATGGAGTTTTTGCCAAAAGGAGAAAGGGAGAAAATAAAGCATGTTCTGGCACCTCCTGAAGGAAATCTGCAGCACCCTTTCTTGATGGGCACTTGAAACCGCAATCTTCAAAAAACTGAAGTGCGTGGCTGCGAGGACCATGGTAAACTACCTTCCCCTCTCCCATTAATATTACATCATCAAACAGATCAAAGGTCTCAGGTGCTGGTTGAAGAAGTGATACCAATGCAGTTGCATCTGTGATGTGCACCAACTGCTGGAGATAGGTAACTATCTGAAATGTTGTAGAGCTGTCTAATCCTGTCGATATTTCATCCATAAATAGAGCTTTTGTGGGACCTGCAATCATCTCTCCTGAGAATTAAACAGAAAAAGGAATGTTATGCTTGAAATATTCCTACATGGGAAGTAATGAAATTCAATTTAGCTTGACTTCAAGATTTACTACCTGTTGTCAGCCTCTTCTTCTGGCCACCTGAAATGCCTCTACTTAATGCATCACCAACCATTGTGTCGCTACAGGTATCCAGTCCGAGGATCTAAGAGACCAGAATATAGTAATTCAATTTGCACGTCTAAGTGAGTAAACATTGTTTGTTTTTCAAGTACTTAATGCCAACACTGCTGGGAGAAAATTTACCTTCAAAATGTAATCGGTTTGGAGATTTCTCTTTTGTCCTTGAACTGATATTGCCTGCAAGTATTATGTTAACCTCTAAGCCTCTACCACCGTTTTAAAATTCACTAGAGGGAATGTTATAAGATTTCACAACTACCTTCATGTAGGTGTCAATATCTGGATCAGGGACTATTCCAACTTCTTTTTCCCTTCTGCTGACCTCCATCATTATATCTGCATAGCCAAAACGAAATTGAACTTCATATGTCACGACAAGTACATGATTAACCTGATGACAATAAACGCAGAAGGGCATAAGGAATGCACCAGCTCTAGTCCGAACACCCTGACAGCGGGCAGAAAAGTCGATTGTTTCCCTCACGGTCAACTCAGGTATGTGAAGGTCGTATTCGCTTATGTAAGTTGATGTTTTCTGGGGGACAAACTCATCTAGCTTGTGACCATTATAAGAAATCTCCCCTGAAACCTGAAGGAAAAAAAAAGTCTGAGTTTATGATGATTGTACATGGTTTAACTCACTAATACACTCCATTATATACTGAGTTTTTGAATATTAACATATAAAAGACTTCAGGACCTACATGTCTAATGTGGATAGGCATGCATTAATCTGACTGCTAATCATGTCTTTTCTTGATCAATACTATTTAAAAAAGGAAGGTGATTTGCAATGCTCACCTTGAGAGATTTGTCTTGTTTTCCTGCAAGAGCTTGTAACAAGGTGGTTTTCCCACAGCCCGGGGGACCAAGAAGGAGAGTAAGCCTGCATTTAAACCATGTTTATGAGTAAAAAGTTGTTTACTGAAAAATTAAAACTATAGCTTGATCTACTGATTATATGTTCTTAGATTTTAATACTTCCTCACTTGATTTTGGAATATAATTATCCAAAAAGATAAAATGGGTTCTAGAGTCTTAGCAATTCAACATGCATACAAGACCTTGATGGTTTGATGATGCCACTGACATCTGTTAGAATGCTTATCTTGGCTTCTACAGATTTGCACCAAATTGCCTTTGTAAAAACCTGTTCAAAAGTTGTACCTTCATCAAGCTTAGAAGAACAAGATATCTCCACTTAGAGTGAGTTCAAAACATATACTTACTGATAACAAGCTTAGAAGAGAGTTCCATAGCGTCAGAAGCGGCTTTCCTTGGACTACCTCACACTCTGCTTCCACAAACAAGTTCTTGTACCTCACCTCCACAGTCGGCAGTTTCACATTCACTCTAGAAGAAAACTTCTTGTTAGCTAAACAAAATGCACATATGAGCAGCCAGCACAATGTGTAGCCGCCACAACCATAAAATGAAGATAATTGAAATGAGCAGACTAAAAGACAGTAGATGCATGATTGAGAAACTGATAATACATCTACAAATTATTTTTTTCCACAAAATTGAAACTTAAACAGCCATAAGATCAAACTTTAAAGCATAAATACCGGTCTATTCTTTTTCGCAGTTTCTGTAGAAGTTTCAGATTATCATTCTCTATGTGGCTTATGAGTTTTTCAATGAACAGATGCCTCTCATGTGCTCCTAACTTGGTAACATCAACCACCCTCTTCCCTGCATAGTCTTTCGAGTCTTTTCCACTGCTTCCATTCTCACCACCACCAACATCAAAAAGTGAGCTTCTGAGGCGTTTTAATGTAGGCAGTCTCTCAATTGCAGCCCACTGCCGCTGAACTTCCTCATCCTCCTCCTCTATGATTGAGTGGACATTTCTTTCAACTGGTGTTAGCTCCATTTGAATGATATGCTGCTCTGTGCTCTAAGCATCCCCTTCAATTTATAACTTAGTGTTAAGTCAACTTTTACTGGACTTAAACAGGCAATCCTAAATGAGAGAAAGCATTCTTTTTTTATACAAGTGATATTGGGAATTGGGAAAATCAAACTTACGAGCTAGGATGCAATGCAGAGGTAAATACTTTTAACCGCTTGAGTTATAAGCCCTTGCTAGACAAAACCATTCTTAAGTTGGCTAACAACTGCACAGATATTTTTCTAATGTGAACTGGTAGAAAGTGCATTCCATTTTCAGCAAAGCTCAATCCTTGTCAAAATACTGACGTGCCCAAGTAGCTTTTCTTTTCTTTTCTTTTCTTTTCTTTTCTTTTTCTGCTGAATAATCCTTGCTTTTTTGCAACTGAGATTGAGGTCATGTACCCCACTGTCATTACATTAGTGGAGGGAGGTCACAAAGAGATAAGTTCATAACATCTTTTGCACTTCGTATGTACAAGTTTTTTCTGTAATCAAACTCCACGCAATCGCAAAGTTAATGGGAAAAAGACCTTGAAACTTCCAGTCAACTTAAAGATTGTCTCAACAATAAAAGATTTTCCTTGCTAGTTGGTTGATTTATTTATTTTGGAGTGAGACTTGCTAGTTTAATTCTTGAAATTTTAAATTCATCTCCTTGTTCACGCGGGCTTGATTTATTGCAGAAATCAGTAAACATTTCCCATAATTTTCTTTTCTTTTCCATATCAACATCAGAGACCAAGAAAAAAAAAAAGAACAAGATCATACAGCTCTGTTGGCTCTTTGTCCGTATTATCGTTTTCCTCATTCTCGGGGTTAAAATAATAAAATCATTGTTGAAATGACCAAGACTTTAATTTTTCAACTAATTCTTTTGTTTCTTCCCATTTTTGTCTGTGATGTTTGTTGGGGCATGTATAGGACAGCATTATTTAAGTCTGGGCCTCAAAATCTAAACCCTCTTATATTTTACCTTTGAATAGCTACAAATACTAGTACGATTTATCAATCAGTTGCAGAAGGGAAAAATAAAAAGCTTTGCACATGTTGGAAAAATAACCAAGCACATGTAGGTAAGAAGGATGTAAGTCAAATGGTTAAGATTGTTTATCTTCACAGACGGATCCACATGTAGATCTGGAATGGCGGTCTTGTGCTCCTCAACCTACATATAGCTCGATGTACTTTTTAAGATATCTAAAGTATTTTAGACAATTTTGTAACGATCGGAAAAATAAAAAATTTCTGGTTCCGTCATGTTTATTCTTACATGACAATAACTTACGCACTCAAAAGCCTTTTCACACAATAAAGTTGATACTATTATGTGATAAAAGCAAAATAAAGCAAGGAAGAGTATGAAATTTAGTGGGATCTGCATGTTTAGGATTTAACCATTTACCAACCAAAATATTTGTCTTCCTGACTCAACCAATTGTGACGTTAATGTTATAAAACTTGAGTTGAGACACATCATCTCATGTTATATAGTCTTTTCCGCACTTTTCCAGGCTGCTTGGTGATGTTTCAAATTTCACAAAATGACATTGATCAAGAAAAAGCACCCAAAAAAAAAAGAAGGTCATACTGATGGCCAAGAATCAAACTTTTGAGGCTTGAGAGTCTGTGTGAGCCCAATTGGATAACTGGGTCAGAAAAGGCCTTGACCCAATGGGCATCTTTTGCATCCATGATTCATCTCCGATCCATAAAATTTTTTAAAAAAAAATTTGAATAATATTTTCTACCGAGTACGGTGAGAAAAAAGAAGTTAATTCGACTAATAAATACGCTATACTATTGTATGTGAACGTAACATGTGAGAAAAAGAAAAATATTAACACAATTCATCACTATTCGAGTTGTTTTTCTTATAAGAGCAAAATTACTATAGCTCAGAAAAAATAATGTTGTTAATATAATGATAACTAGCCGTGATCCATGACATGCAAGTAATTAATTGACTATCAAATTTCATGATCATATATTGATGTTGAACAAATAATGTGGCTATGAACATATCAGTTGTCATATTACGAAAATAGAAATTCGAACTTGAATGCAAAACAACGAGCACACTACCTAACCAACTGCCTAACTTGCGTATGTTGTAAACAAGTTATTGTAAACCAAAGTTTGAGTGTCATGTTGTTTGTTCATGTGGGTCATATCTGCTCCCCTTGGTATGATCAAATTATTGTGCGACACACAATATCATGAAAGAAAGCGAGCCCGATATCCATTATAAATCCCATCTTTAGTTGCATGTGCTTCTGAAACAACCCAAGTGGGATAATTATACAGGTGAGCAATCAACTTCGCCTTCCTCTTTTTCATCAAGCCTGGTTTGATTGCTCAGATATTTGCTTAAGCAAAAGAAGAAATTGTGGAGAAGCAAATCCCCCACAACTCTTTTTGAGATCTACATCAAATTCAGTGGGAGGGCAATTAAGTAACCAACTTTCTCTTTGTGCTTCTTTACAGTCTTCAATCAGATGGCTTTGAAAATTTTCTATTTAAGCTGGTGAAACTGTGAAAGAATCAGAATTGAACTAGAGCACTGCTTCCTCAGATTCTTTTTTCTATTTTTGTTTTTTTTAATGTTCAAGCAAAAGAATCTGAAGCACATGTTTGATCAACATAGGGAACCAAAAACAACCGCAATGGGCAGAAAAACTTGTATGGAACTATCCCCTGCCAATCACATAATACCATGTGAAAACGTTATCACTCGTGATTGGCCGGATAGTAAAATAATGCTATCCGTTTCATGTAAGTGTTTGAGACTTGGGGGTCACAAATGTTTTTAACACTAGAACAGTAAATCATGGCAATATCAGAACCCCAAAATTACCAGCAGAAACAAGTCATGGGAGAAGACAAATTATAAATTGTATTAAATGCCACTTGCCATGTGCACCAACAATTTAAACATTGTTGCTGCTTCACCGCAAAAACCATTTGTCTATGAATTCTTATTATCTCAGTGAGCAGCGATGATGGCATTACATTCAACCTCTGTGAACACATATTTCCAATGTTTTGTCACTTCCATTAACCCACATAATAATAAACTAATACATCCTTGAAAGAACACAAAAAATACAAATCATTAATAAAAATAAAAATAACTAAACAAAAACCCAAATGGCAAATTGCCTGTATAGAGAGCAACAGCAGCACATGCTCAAATTAATTCAATGTTGATGAAGGCCCTTCTTCATTCAGAGAGAGAGAGAGAGAGAGCTTCAAGCTTGGACCTTGTCCCATTTCAGTGGCTTGACCACCTCCCATGTGAAGTCAGTGTCATCCCTGCCAAAATGCCCATAGGCAGCAGTCTTCAAAAACCTTCCATTGCCACCCCTCTTGAGATCTAGGTTGATGGCAATCATACCAGGCCTGAAATCAAAGCTCTCCTTCACAATCTTGAGAATTTCCTTGTCTGGGATCTTCCCAGTGCCATAAGAATCAACAAAAACAGACAAAGGCTCAGGCACACCAATGGCATATGAAACTTGCACAATGCACCTCCTGGCAAGTCCACTGGCCACAATGCTCTTGGCAGCCTGCCTCACAATGTAGGCCCCACTCCTGTCCACCTTAGTTGGGTCCTTCCCAGAGAAGGCACCACCACCATGAGCTCCCCATCCTCCATAGGTGTCAATGATGATCTTCCTGCCAGTGAGACCAGCATCACCATGAGGCCCTCCGATGACAAATCGGCCAGATGGGTTGAGATGGAAGATGGTCTTCTCATCAAGGTACTTCTCAGGGATCACAGGCTTGATCACATGCTCCTTGAGATCGGCAGCAATCTCATCGTTTGTCACGGTCTCGTCGTGCTGGGTGGAAATAAGGACAGTGTGGACACGAATTGGAACCATGGCACCCTTGTCATTGTAGTACTCAACAGTCACTTGGGTCTTGCCATCAGGCCTCAACCAAGCACAAGTACCATTCTTGCGAACCTCGGTGAGCTTAGCACCGAGCTTGGTTGCAAGGACATGGCTGAGGGGCATGAGCTCAGGGGTCTCATCAGTGGCATAGCCAAACATGTGGCCTTGGTCACCAGCACCAATCTCCTCAGGCCTTTTGGTCAAATGGCCATGGACACCTTGAGCAATGTCAGGACTCTGCTGCTCAATGTTCACAAGAACCTTGCAATTGTCAGCATCAAGACCAACATCGTCTGATACAAAACCAATTGTACGGCATGTGTCACGAACAATCTTCTCATAGTCTATATTGGCCTTGGTAGTGATCTCTCCGAAGACCATGACCATGTTGGTCTTGGTGCAGGTTTCACAGGCCACCTTGCTCTCAGGGTCTTGTGCAAGGCAGGCATCGAGCACTGCGTCTGAGATCTGATCACAGAGCTTGTCTGGGTGACCCTCATTGACTGATTCAGAGGTGAACAAGAAGGTCTCCATTTCTTACAATCTGAAAGAAAAAAACAGAACAGCAGCACATGCATAAGGCTTAGTTATCAGTTTTTGTGCAATCAAAATCCAAAATTAAACACATGCATAGCCAAATTCAGATCCAATTCCGTATACGCCAAGAATTACCATATCAAATCCATGCAATTAAAAGCTATCAGATCTGCAATGTCAGAGCCCATTTCTAAAACCCAAACAATCCAAAGTTCAAATTTTCGAAAAAAGCCAACTACTTTATAATGGATCTACTAAAAATAACAAAAACCCAGTTCCAATTTCGGTCGATTTCATCACAAACTCACTACGACAACATGAAATGAAGTCCATAAACACCCACCAACTCAAAATAACAGATCTAGAAGCCAAATTCACACAAAATGAGACAAACCCATAAAGCAAAAGACAGTTAAGCACCAGAAACACACCTCAAAATCGAGAGAGTGCGGGAGAGGGAGAGAGAGAGCTTGAGCAGAGGAAAGATTGGAGCTTTGGGTGTGTTGTTGTCTCCTCCTCAAGCGGTTCGACAAAGTTCGGGTTTGAGGCCCGAATTTATAGGGAAATGTGGGTGGCCTTCCCAAAGCCCTAAGCTGCAAAACTCGGGTCAGATTCATCCTTGATCACGTGGCATGTGAATCTTGGGCCTGAGGTTTAATCTCTACCGTCGGTGAGAGAGAGTCGGTGGGTGAAAGAACAAAGGGAAGGGGATCTACTGCTGGTCTAAGATATGCGGAGGACGCGTTTACCGCGAAAATCACCTCTACACGGTACACCCACCAACCGCAGCCTGTCTCTTATCAAGTGATTAGTCTACGGTTTTGACTAATCACCCCATTTTGGCTCTTACTTGGACTGACCGCACGCAACTATCATTAAGGTGGTGTTAATGGTAAATTGGCACCTTGTTTTGTCATTATGCACGCTCCGCCCTTGTGTTTTACTAAACAACAAATAATAACTACAGTGATACGAGACATCGAATTATTACACCAGCTTGAAGATATCAGCTGAAGCGGCAGTGTGTGTTTCTTGCTTTCTTTTCTTTTTTCTTTTTTGGTCTGATGTGTTTCTTGTTTTCTATATGGCCAACTTTGAACAATATTTACTCACAGTAAATAAAAAAGGAGTTGATTTTCTCATTTTTTTCTCCACTTATATTCTCCTTTACTTTTTAATATTTTTTTAATCAATTTTATTCTTTTTGTTCTTTCTCTTTCATATTCTATCTTTACTTAACATAAATTTCTTTTTCACTTCACTTTTTACCAATGTCATTTCTTGGAGCTTTAGCTTTAGCAATGTAATGCACTAATCAAGTAAGAAATAATTAACACTGTATATTTGTCTATGCAAAATTATACGGTGCACTTGCAGCAAAAACTCATGCCCCAGGAATAAACCTTCTAACCATAGTTTCTTTCTTTTAGTATTATTATTTTTTAAAAGAAAACAAATTTTAATGCAAAAGACAATAAAATACAAAGATGACTAAAGTGGCCACAAAGAAACAGAAAACAAAGAAAAAGTAACTAAATTGAACAAAATCCTCATATACTCAATACTAGAGCTCAAATTAAAATCATAACTTCAATAATAGCTACAAAAGAAGATTTAATTTAACCAAACTGTATCATTCCACTTAAACCATCACAACATGAGATGCCAAAAAAAATCATGTTTGGTGGCTAAGAAAATTCAACCATACAAGAGCAGACACATTTCCCAAGAGCTAATAAATTAATGTAGGGTAAGAGTAGAATAAGAAAGAGAAAGAACAAAAAAAGAATAAATTGATTAAAAAGCAAAAGGGAGTGTAAGTGGAGAACATAGGAGTGAGAAATTAGCTCCCATAAAAAATTGTGACTCAGAATGGAAGCACAAAAATGATAAAAGAAAAACAAATGTTAGCCCTAAAATTAGTAAAGTGGAATCTACCAGAAAAAGAGATAAAATCTCAATTATTTTATTAATTAATATGAATAAAACTTACAAATACAACTCCATGAGTTGACTTAAATATAGAAAGAAAGAAAAAACCATAATTCCACAATAGTCTTAAAACTTAGCTAATAATAAAATAAATAAATTCTAACTAAAATTGTATTAGGAAAATAATATCTTAATAGAAAATTGATTGTAGTACGTGGGTATCTCATTCGACCAAAAAAAAAGTGGGTATCTCTAGTACTATTATAATAATCATTCTCATATTGTGTTTATGTAATCCCTTATTAAACTGAGTTAAAACTTGGCATTAAGTTCCAAGAAAAAATATTTTTGCAATCCTTGTATACAACAATTGGTCATGTGATTATGATGTGAAGAGTGGGTACGTGAGACTCATTGTATACTCGAGATTTTTAGAAAAATGTCAACTATGAGAGGCACAATGGGTACAATACATCATTGACTGATGAGAGTCTCAAATTATATCTTTTTAATATTATTTTGAAGATTTTATGATATTAATTTGGTTTAATAAATATAATTTCACTTGTTGTTACATTTTATTCTCACCAATTGGATTTATGAATTTTCTGTATTTAATTTGGTGAACTTATTAGATGAATTTATCTTTTGTAGGAAGTTGGAAAGCCAAAAGATTAAGATATATATTTGTCCAAGTTCATGCCAAGTGTGAAGAGAATTGATGGTGGATTTTATTGAAGAATTGATTGTGAGATTATTGTGATTATAAAGAGAAGTAAAGAGGGAGAAGAGAAGATAAAATCGTTGAAGCTAAAGAGCCTATTTCATGTCATTCATAGCCATTTAACGCCCACTACCTCATTGTTATTTCTTTTCCACTAACTCTCCACTATCAACACATGTTTAATCCAATTAATCACTCACTTAAACCATTCATTACCCACCATGAATGTATTAACTTTCCACTCTCCTCATTGACTACTATAAATTAACCATCAACTTATTTGGCAAGGACATCACTATGACATATTTCTTTATCCATTTAATTCAAAATTTAGTTATGTTTTCTTTGTAATGAGTTGCTAGAACTCTAGCTAAGGCTAAAGGAAATGTCCTTTGAGTAAGTTTGTGAATTGTTCTTTAATCCAATATATAGTATGAATTACTAAACTCTTTTATTTTTGGTTGTTCAATATTTTCATATCCTTTTATTTTGATTGATGTTAAGTGCTATTATCTTTTAATGAGTTCAATTATATTTTTCTCATTGTTAAGAACTGACTTAGCATGCTTTTAAATTAAAAGATTAGATATTAAGCAATTCCATTTTATGAACAATCATTAATAAAAGATAACATTGAAAAATTAAATTAGTTTTAATTTCTTTATCTTCCGGTTAAAGTTTCTCAATTATAATTTTAATTGAGTTATAATTTGGATTAAAGAGCATGAAACATATTTTGCTTAAATAATTGAACCTTGATGCTTTAGCATTTCCATTATTGATAATTCATTTTTAAACCCAATCTTTACAACACTCAAATCAAATTACTTTTCCATTTTGCTTGTCACTTTTATTTTGGTACTTTTAATTATTTCTTTGTGTGCAGATATTTGCCTACCTTGAGGATACGATACTTGGACTTCCAAGATTATTACTACGTGTGACTACTTGCACTTGGGTAAATGCAACATTGACTAATATCAAGTGGCAACCTACTTGACACTTAGAATGCGCATTCATTGTTTGAGCTCCTATATAAACGACATCAAGAGGAGAAAGACTTCCATAAAACGGAAATAACACTATTTTACTATCATCAGTCAATAACGTTATGATACGCGTGATAACACTTCCACATAGCATAATATTATTGACCAAAAATAATAAAATGGTGCTATTTCCGTTGCAACTAAATTTTTCTCGCATCAAGAGAGGAGGAACCTTTTAGGCATTGTCCTTGTTGGTCTCAACAAGAGTGAATGTTTATGCTTGAGAGAGAGAGAGAGAGAGAGAGAGAGAGAGAGAGAGAGAGAGAGAGCAGAAGATTTCAGTTGAATTTTTTTATATCATAGAACCTTGTTTTTATCTTCTTTGTTTTTTTGAATAGTTTGGTAAGAAGTATGTTATTAAAAGATTTTAGTTGAATTGGGCTCTTTCCACTACAAGGCAAAGGCTTGGCTTATGAGTGGGTTGGTGAGTCTACAATTTGGTCTCACATCCTCTTCTATTATTCTCCTTTGATGGTACCATTACCAACCCCACCAACCTCGGTCAAAAATAAACAAATCATTTCCAACTTGTTTAATTAAGAAAAAAAATTACTTTAAAACCATTAATCTTAGCTTAAGCCATTGTCTTAACTGAATCAAACTGCTATTAATCCAAAACGAAGAGGCAAAAAGGACCACAGGTGGCATGATCCAATGATGTGAGGCGTGGCTTCGCACTACTCTTATGTTATTATAATAAGCAATGTCAATTTAATAGAACATGCTTTTATTAAATGTGAAAATTCAATTCAATTCAATCAAAGCCTTGAACATCAAAGTCACATGGACGTGTTTAGTGCTGAGCTGACACATCAAAATTTTTACTCAACAAGGACGTGGTATGGTGGTAGACCTCATTTTTCTATTTCCCTTTTTTATTTCAGGCCAAAGCATATATAATTAATTGTTAGTATCAATTTCCTTTTTATTTCCATTGCACCGATATGATATGTTAGCAGCAGTCACTTACGCGTGTATATTTAGTTTTTTTTTTATCTTAGATTTATGTGTACACTATTATAGGACCTATATCGTCAACTGCTAATAATTAGTCACACATGAATATGCAATTATACTTAACATCGTTCAATACGGACACCAAATAGTAGTTCAATACTTCATGTGTTAACTACATAAAACTCCCAAGCTATAGGGGTATTTTCATATTCATACACGAACTATAGCCCTCCGTTTGGATGATGGAAAATAACTTGGAATTTAGCTAAAAGTAGGATATTTAAGAGGAGAAATTGACAATTCCCTAGTTTGGCAACTTAAGCGCGGAATTTATTAAATGACATGCGGAAAAAATCATGGAAATTTGGGTATCAAATTCCCGAGTTTAATTTCCATCAAAATAGGCATCGTTTCACAATTTCCATAGTGCCATTTACAAAATTCTGTCATTTACAAAATTCGACATACATAAATCCAAACACTGAAATATTTAATTGACAGAAATTGAAATGATGGAAATATAAATTCCGTCATTTTAGAATTCTATGCAATTTTTAATTCCTTCATCCAAACGGAGGGTAATATTTCAATAATTTATGAGTTAACTACATAAATACTTTTATAGTTTGGAGGGTTTTATATAGTTAATCGATAATCGCTGGAGCTGGTCCACAAAAATCAATCAGTCAATTTATGGAAAGCCCATTAAGAGCCCACAAATTGCAGATCAAAGCCCAAGCCCAATAACGAGTCAGCAACGTGTCGGTGGTTGGAAAAGGAGCGTCAAAGCTTAAGGCAACAGAAAACGACTTGTGAGGTGCGTTTGTGAGCAATCTACGTAACACTTGTAGCTATCTCCTCTTCTACACGTCTTTCTCTTCACAACTTTATTTTTGTATAAAAAAATGAAAGTACCCCTCATTTTCCATGATTGATTTTCTTTTGGACTTTTTAGCCTCTCGCATACGAAAAAGGGAAAAACTTTATGGGGAAGATCAAGCCTTTCAAGCAGGAGTTCTCATTCGGTTTGATTTTTCCCTCCTTTTTTATTTCAATCATTTACAGAAAGGCGTTTTTTCTTGTAATTTTTATGATGGTTTTGATGGTTTTGATTCAGATGAACGACTGGAAGAATCGAAAAATATAATCGCAAAATACCCAGATCGAATTCCGGTTAGATTTTATTTATGATTGTTGGTTTTTTAGGTTTTTTAGGTTTCTTTGTGAGTTTTGTTGTTGTTTTTATTTATTTATTTAAATAAGAATGGAGTAATAAATATATATGATTCAGAAATTCCAAGAAACATGCAAATTTGTTCTTGTTTGTGTGTTTTTTTTTTGTTGCTTTCGTCTTTAGCAGACCTGAGTTGGTTTTAATGTTTGACCCGATTGAGAGATGATAATGTTTTAGTGGCTGAGCCTGAGAGCTTTTTTTTGGGAGTATACTTTGAAATGGCGAATTTGTAGTTTGTGTACAATCATGAGGCTTAATTTTCTCAGAATTGAAGCAATGTGTTCTTTGTATGTCTTTCTGCAGGTGATCATTGAAAGATATTCCAGGACAGACCTGCCTGAAATGGAAAAGAAAAAGTATGTTCTAGTTGTCACAAATTCACAATTCTCTGCATTTTCGTCAAGGCCAAAGTTTCTTGTGTTAAGAACTAACTTAAATGCCATATTACATGTACATCTAAGGTTCAATTTTTTAGAAACTTTAAGATCCATGCATTATCCATATGTTTATTGGTCAGTAAAGTTTCCGTCTCGAGGTCCTTTGGCATTGGTACTCTCCTGGTTTCTTTAGTGTACTTAAAATAATACTAGGATATTTCAGTTTGTATATTAGTACCCTCATCCTAACTATATAGCTCTTTGTTCTAGCGAAACAGAGAACTTTGCTTCTGTTACTTGTTCTGTGTTCTGAGGATCTTTTGGCATGTTTTGCTTGCTTTTCTATGCTTTAATAATAGATGTATGCTTGGATGAATTTCCTTTTATCCGCAGTTTGGTATAATCTGAATGCAGCTACTTAGTTCTAGAAGTTCTTATCACAGATTGAATTGCGTTCTGGAAAATTTTAGCCAATTGTTTTTGCATTCTCACTTTAAGGAGAATAACCTGTATACTGTGTTTCTTTGTTTCGTATAGATTCTTGGTTCCAAGAGACATGTCTGTCGGGCAGTTTATTCATATCTTAAGCAGCAGGCTTCACTTGACTCCTGGGAAAGCTCTTTTTGTCTTTGTGAAGAACACATTACCTCAAACAGGTAAAACGCGCATTATTGATTCGGCTACGAGTTTTATTTAGGTTCTGCACGACATTGAGAACTTGTTAACGTATTTTTCTGTGGATTTCATTTACAGCCAGTCGTATGGATTCCATCTACGAAAGTTACAAGGAGGATGATGGTTTTCTGTATATGTGTTACAGCAGTGAGAAAACCTTCGGCTGATCTTTCCATCTCCTCCCCTAATTTACCTAATCGTTCATTTCAGCAAACTTGTAAGTATCTGTTGTCAATTTGTTCTCATTGCGAAGGGGCCTGTGAGGCTTGCTTCACAGTATTCTTTCATGTTCGCTGTAAATTTGATTTATTGTGAATTCTGTAAAGTTCATAACATTCAATAATTCCATATTTTCTTTCCAATGTCAACTTTCTATAATTAATAGCCATCATATTTGGGTTCAATATTATCTAACAAGTCCTACCCAAAAATTTATCTTACAAGAAAGAAAACTTGTAACCATGCTTTGTGCTCTGAGAATGTGCTTGCCTATCGTTTAAAATTATCCTTTTCTATTTTCAATATGGTAATTTCCATACTACTCGGCAGTAGACTATCAACGGAATAAAATCGAAGAAGTTACATTGGAAAAAATAGACGAAAAAAAGAAATGCAGAGGATCAAGATGCAGCCATATTCACAAGAAGATGGATGGGTATCAGAAATTCCATGGAAGCAAAGTTACATGCCGGAAAAAGTTGCGCGAAAGGAAAAACTAAAAGAAGACATAAATGATATTATTATTCAGACCACAGAAGTGATACAACCATATTATTCATAACTGAATGAATATTTTTTTCAACACCATATTTGAGAAGAGGTTTTTGATACATACAGCTACAGGCAGGCGCTTACTATTTATTTTACTCTAGCGCACTAGCAGTTCCATGCACAGTGACCTCTACCTCCACGGTGCAACTATCCTTCACCAAATATTGCGTCTGATTGAAATATCCGACTGTAATGAATCTCGGCCAGCCCCGCTTGGGACTGGAGGCATTGAACCACCAAGAAACTGCAAGATCAAATGACAAAGAAGAAGAAAAATGAATGAAGCGCTAAAGACCAATAATTAAAAAGTGCAAAGAAAAGAAAACCTCCTCATGTACGTAGGGGATGGTGATGGATAGAACTAGGCCAATTTTTTACCTTTACCATATTGATAGGGACTGCCGCTGTACTGTTGATTTACGATGCGCAAGATAAACTGTGCATATATTTTAGAGGTAGGAGGCAGAGATGTCTGATCAGCCAATGCCAAATAAAGAGAGAGATGGCTACCCGTCCCGCTGTCTGTTCCCTTCGGATACAGTTCTATCTTCCTGCAACAAGCAACAAGCATTTTTAGATAAGATTACCTGCACTTAATAACTTCTGCAGCAAGTTTTGTTTTCATCTGCAAACTTTACCGCTTTTTGGGCACATAATTTACTCAACACATCTCCTTCAATGTTTTGGTTGGTAAACTTTCTCTAGCACTTTAACTGATTCTTTACCAACTTCATGTAAGTAAAATTTGCACAAGAAAAGAGAGAGAGAGAGAGAGAGAGAGAGAGAGAGAGAGAGAGAGAGAGAGAGAGAGAGAGAGAGAGAGAGAGAGAGAGTTAAGGAGGAAATAAAAAGCCTGTAAAGAAGGATGTATTAATCAATGAGGAGGCTTATGCACCATTTCTGGTCTCCAGCAATGAATGTTTGTGAGTCATAGCTCTCTGCGTTTAACTTTGAGAAGTTGTCAATTTTCCAAACATGCTTGTACATAACGGCATCCTTGATCATTGATAGACACTCTCCTTTGTATGTGCTTCTTTCTTTACGAACAAAGACCTCCGCTCCAAACACGCAGGTGTCATCCACGAGAAATCCATTGGAAGCATCAGTAAAAGCTTTGAGAGAGAGAAATTGATCAAATCCCCAATGAAGCTTCATCCCATGGAAGCGCCTTTCATTTTGTTCTAAGCAATTAATGCATATGACAAAATAGGAAAAACATCAGAAAATGAGGCAGTACTTTGTATACATGAGAAATATTGGCTTATCTGTTCTCTGCTGTACGTATAAGAATTAAATGAAAAGAAATGGTACCTTCAAGAGCCAAGTACTTGCCAGTATTCTGATCAAGCAAAAACAACCTGAAAGCAGCATGCACTTCCCAACAAGTCTGGGGGGCATTTGCTCCAGCCAATACTAAGTAGAGAGAGATGTGCCCTGTCACATTCCTGCTCTTGTTTCCATTTGGATAGAAAACCAGTTTCCTGCAGCAAAACCACAATTGATAGTACTCTAATGCAGCTTGAACCTAAGAAGTAAATAATAACAACGAATGCAAATTAAGGTTATGAGAACAGAGTCACACAAGTATAAGAACTTGTTTACGAAATGAGAGAAAGAATTGTACCATTTGTATCCTCCAGCTTCAAACTCCCCTGATTCATATTTCTCCAGTGAATGTTTGGACATCAATGAAAGCGACTGTATTTTGATCGTGTAATGAGTTGGCGGCGCATCAGAAAATGTTCTCAAAATCCCTGCAATTAAAATGTTGGCAACACAAACAAGAAGGTGTGAGGGATGTATACATTAGGTGTCTGTAACATGCCATGTTTACATTAGCTAGTGCTTTCAACAAACACACGTAAACAGATAGCGACAGAACCTTACCGTCTTGTTCATCGAAGTTAAGAGTAGTCATGTTCGTGGCAAAAAACTTGACTGCCGAACTTTGAAGGTGCTGATAATTGATGCAGGTTATAAGATTCAGAATGGGTTTTCAGCTTTTAAAAGGAGAAATAAAAGGTGTTATTCCAAACTTGAAACTTTTTAAGGATAGGACACTCATGCTTTGCTTTTGCAGGATAATATTTTGTTGTTTTGTTTTTCAAGGAAAAGGTCTCGATGGCCTGCTTGTAGGTGTTTTGAATCATGTACCTATTCGAGATCCCACGCAACCATGTTCATTAAGGTTGAGAGAGAGAGAGAGAGAGAGAGAGAATGTGTGTGTGACTCACCTTTTCTTGCCACACCTAGACCATGCACAACATTGCATTGTCTAGTAGCTTTCTGCATGCTGTATGAGGCATGTCTCTTGATTTCTCTGTATTAATTTTTCAATCTCTTCATTGTCCATTTTTATTAAATCAAAGGAAAAAAGTTTTATGAAAAAGTGGCGTACTTGACTAAGAGCAAAGAAACTATGTAAACGAATTACCTAATCAATAGCTTCATGCGTTTGTAGATTGTACGAACCGAGAAAGAAAGGGACGGATTTTATATCTTAACGGCACATGTACAATCATAACGCTTGTTTTATTAGAAGCAAAGCATTGTTGCCAGGGTGAATATCTTTATGTCTTTCTGCAGTGACCATTGAAGGATACTCCATGACAAGACACTTGAGATTATAAATTTTTTAAATCTAATTTCTTGTTAATAGCACTTTTAAAATTCATAATTTATCTGTGTGCTGATTGCTCCTTAAAGTTTTCATCTCTAGGTCCTTCCTTCCTGGTTTCTTTAGTGTAATTGTGGTAAATGAGATTTCAGTTTGTTCTAGAAAAACATAGAGCTCTGCTTCGGTTACTTCCTCCATGTTATGATGATCCTTTCGCATTGATTGTTTGCCTGCTTTTTTGTGCCCTATATAACATAACAGATGCATGCTTGGATGAATTTCCTTTGATTTTTCAACCAAAAACAAAAATTCTGCATGACATTGAGAACTTGTGAACGCATTTTTCAGTACATTTCATTTACAGCCAGTCATGGATTCCATTTCCATCTAGGAAAGTTACAAGGAGGATGCTGGTTTTCTGTTTATGTGTTATGACATCGAGAAAACCTTTGGCTTATCTTTCCATCTAATCTGTAAAACTCATAACCTTGATAATGCCATACTATCTTTCCCATGTCCATTTTTTTTATCTAACAAGAAAGTAGAAAACTTGCAACCAAACTGTTTCTGCTCTGACAATAAGCTTCCCTTTTTTCTTTTTCTTTTCTATTTTCATTATATTTCCGTACGACTCAGCAGAGACTAAAAGTTGTAAGGTTGAATAAGTTACAGAAAAAAAAAAGAGAAAAAAAAAAGCAGAGGATTAATAAGCCTTTGACAACAACTAAAAGCATGTAAAGCCCAAAAAATGGAGACATATTTATTCACCACTAAGGTCATTCATAAGGAAATGAGTATCTTTTCTTTCACACATTTATGTAGAGATACCATTCCTTCCATTTGGGGATTGATTTGATTAAATTGGAATTATTGCCATCAATTGGGGATTTCCTAATTAAATCCCTAATTTGATCAATCTTGCCAATAAGCCTGCTCCGGCGATACCGCATGAAGCTAAATCCAAGTAAATGCATGTTGGGCGTATCATCGGGCAGATTCCTGGGATACATGGTCACCCAACGAGGCATTGAAGCACACCCGCGTTAGATCAAAGCTATTCTCGAGATGAAGTCACCTTCAACAATGAAGGAAATACAAAGTTTGACGGCAGAGCAGTAGCCCTCAACCGATTTCTCTCGAGATCTACCGATAAGTGCATACCATTCTTTAAAGCGCTAAAGAAGGGGCAAAGAGACAAGTGGGACAAGGAGTGTGAAGTAGCTTTTCAGAACCTGAAAACCTACCTCACTTCACCTTCCCTGCTCTCAACGCCTGTACCTAGCGAAGACTTGTTCGTGTACCTGGAAGTATCCAACTCAGTCGTTAGCTCAGCTCTCATTTGAGAAGAGTGGTGGCCCAACATTCGGTATTCTACATGTCAAAAGCTCTCCTCGATGCTGAGACTCGCTACCCAAAAATGGAGAAGCTCATTTTGGCACTTGTAGTTTCCACGAGAAAGCTGCGACCCTACTACCAAGCTCATCGGATCATTGTCATGACCGACTTTCTCCTGAGATCAATTCTGCACAGCCTTGACACCTCTCAGCGACTCATGAAGTGGGCAATAGAATTGAGCCAATATGACCTCCTCTACCGGTCGAAGACTGCTATAAAAGCCCAAGCTTTAGCAGATTTCGTGGCAGAATTCACTCCACTAGCCGAAGAAGAGAAGCTGGTAAACAGAAACATGGAAAGTTTGAGAGCAGACAAGACCTCTTCCTCCGAACCTGACCTGATGAAAGACATGTGGCAGTTGCGCGTAGATGGAGCGTTATACCAAAAGGGAGTTGGAGGAGGTGTCGTCATCATCACCCCAGACGGAACCATGTTGGAGCAAGATGTCATGCTTGGCTTCCTAGCCTCAAACAATGAGGCAGAGTACGAGGCATTGCTCATTGGCCTGCGTCTGGCGAAGGAGTTGTCAATCAAAAAGCTGGCCATCTACTCAGATTCCCAGCTGATCACAAATCAAGCATCAGGAGAATACATGGCGAAGCACCCGAGAATGATCATGTACCTTGACAAAGTCCAGGAGCTATTGAAGGCGTTTCCTACCTTCACCTACAAACAGTTGCCCTGGCGAGAGAACGCGCATGCAGACGCATTGGCAAGTCTGGGATCAACGCTAGACACCTAGTTCAGGCGCTCCATCCCAGTTGAATATCTTGATTAGCCAAGCATTGAAGTGGCAGAGAAGACGGACCTGATGCAGATTGATGAGGATCCTAGCTGGCAAGACCCTATCATCGACTACCTGGTGAACGAGAACCTCCCAATGGAGAAGTTCGAGGCCAGAAAATCAAGCAGAAAGTTGCAAGATACTACATGCAAGACAACAAACTTGTTCGCAAATTATATTTTGGTCCTCATCTCACCTACATCAAGTAACTGCAAACGCTCGAGGTGCTCTACAAAGTACATGACAGCGAATGCGGAAACCACGTTGGGGGTAGGTCACTTGCCCATAAGGAACTCAGCGCAGGCTACTTCTGGCCAACCATGCACCACAACTTGACGGAGTATGCTCGAAGCTGTGATCGATGCCAACGCTACAAGCTAGTGCCCAATTTACCAACTGAAGTGTACCACCCGCAGAACAGCCCTTGGCCATTCATGCGTTAGGCCATTGACTTGGTGGGACCTATGCCACCTACACATGCCAAGAAAGATAAGATGATCGTCACCACCGACTACTTCACATAATGGATTGAAGTCGAGACCCTGTCTTCTACCACAAATGAAGCGTTCTAAGGGAGACGCAAGTCAAGCCGACCACTACAAAGGAAGTGTACTAAGGGAGACGCATGTCAAGCCGACCACCAAAGAAGAGTCCTAAGGGAGACGCAAATCAAGCCGACCACAAAGGAAGCGTCCTAAGGGAGACGTAGGTCAAGCCGACCACAACAAAGGAAGTGTCCTAAGGGAGATGCAGGTCAAGTCGACCACTACAAAAGAAGCCTCCTAAGGAAGACGCAGGTCAAGCTTACCACCACAAAAGAAGTGTCTTAAGGGAGACGCAGGTCAAGCTTACCACAACAAAAGAAGTGTCTTAAGGGAGACGCATGTCAAGCTTACCACCACAAATGAAGCTTCCTAAGGGAGACGCATGTCAAGCCGACCACGACAAAGGAAGCATCCTAAGGGAGACGCAGGTCAAGTCGACCACCACAAAAGAAGTGTCTTAAGGGAGACACATGTCAAGCCGACCACTACAAGGGAAGCGTCTTAAGGGAGATGCATGTTAAGCCGACCACCACAAAGCAAGTGTCCTAAGGGAGATGCAGGTCAAGCCGACCACCAAGAAAGCGTCCTAAGGGAGACGCAGGTTAAGCCGACCACACAAAAGAAACTTCCTAATGGAGACGTAGGTCAAGCCAACCACCACAAATGAAGTGTCCTCGGGGAGATGCAGGCCAAGTAGGCCACTATTCAGAAACACTCAAGCAGTTCACAAGACATTATGCGAATTGAAGTTTGAAAAATAACTGAAAATTCCATAGCAAAATGGCAAACTGGCCAAGTTCAACAAACATGGGATGGTCAGCCAAGACCAATTATTGAAGCAAAGTTACAAAGCTCAGAAATAATAAAGAAGTCCTCATCTACTGTGGGACTCGGGCAGGTGACCCTGGGTCAAAGACCTTCTGCATGATCAGCAGCACTGCTACCACTTTCGCTCTATTCAGCCACAGCCACCTGCTTAGTAGCCCCAATTGCCTGCTCTGCGCTAGCGCCTCCATCCTATTCAGCTACTTGCTCAGCAGCTCTAGTCACCTGCTCAACAACCCTAGCTGCCTGCTTGGTGTTAGCGCCTCCATCCTATTCAGCTACCTGCTTTGCAGCTCCAATCACCTGCTCAGCAGCCCCAGCTGCCAGCTCGGCGCTAGTGCCTCCATCCTGTTCAACTACTTGCTTAGCAGCTCCAGTCACCTGCTCAGCTGAGCCGCTACCTCATCAACTGCTTCTTTTTGCTTCTCCAAACAAAGGCTCGAGAACTTGCCAAGGTCATTAGCCTGATGTATGTGGTCAACCAGCTTGGTACAAGTAGATGAACTTGACATGAAGTTTTACTTGAGCATATCAAACACGTGGTCATCCCCAGCAGAGCTATCAACAACTCCTCGACCAGTAGTTTGTGAAATTGAAGGACTTTTCGCCCGAGTAGACGACCCTCCAACTTGCTTGGTTGTTCGCGGCTCGGCAAATGGATCGTGATGGCTAGACAGAGGCGCAGTCCTCTCAGTTTGATCCCCGGACCAGCGCAGATGACTCGAGCTCTGCTTCTCAGCATTTGGGTTGTAGGACAGCTCGTAGATCTTGAGTTGTTCAGACAAAGAAGGAGCAACTCCTGCGGGAGCCTTCTTAGCAGACGAGACCCCTTTGAAGAAAATTTGATCGTGGCAGGAGGAAGTTTCAGCTTCTTCCTCAATAGGCACACATCCCTTGATCGCGAGGTTACAACTTCATCACCGACAGACCTGGTATTAGCCTTCATCTTTTCAGGAAGTTCGATCGAGGACTCCTCCCGTTCAGCAGGCAGATCATCTGGGTCCGAGCCATGTCCGGGTCGAGATCGGGTTTCTTGCTGTCCTTTGCAAGCAGAAGACAGAAGTCAATCAGCCACACATCAAAAAATTCAAATTAAAGCAGATCAGCAGATCATGACATACCATGACAACTCCTCTCTTTGACAAGCAATACACTCCTCCAAAATCTCTCTCAAGCATAAAGTAGAGGAAGCAAGTTTGCGAGTTGAAAAAGAGCGAGAAGGCCCATATTTATAGCATCTGAGATTCCTTGACCTATAAGAAATCCCAAGCCCATTCCAACTGGGAGTCCAAATTTAGAAAATTAGCAAGTTGATTTCCTTCCATTTGGGGATTATTTGATTTGGGGATTGATTTGATTAAATTGGGATTATTGCCATCAATTGGGGATTTCCTAATTAAATCCCTAATTTGATCAACTTTGCCAATATGGGGGAAGAATAATTCCCTTCCATGTGGGGAATTATTCCTCCTGAAACCCTAGCTCCCGAGAGCTCTATATATTCAAGGCTACACCAAGGCTTGAGGTAAGTCCGAAACTCTGCAGAAATTCCCACTCACCCTCTCCTAACCCTAGCCGCCATCTCTCTCCCTCTATCTCTCACACGACTCCGGCCGCCACACAAACTCCGACCACTTTAGCTCTTGTTGTCTCTTTAGTAAGATCCAAGTGAACTAACTTAGGCATCGGAGGTCCTTTGGCCAACACCCTCCGGTGTAGTCTCTTTACTCCATATTATTTTTGCAGGGCTCGAGAGGCAAGAAAGAGAAGCAAGGGAATTGCAGACGAATATTCCTAAGGAGGAAAATCGCTCCCACAATTACCATTGATACACTCTCCTTTCCCTGTACTTCTCTCTTTACAAAGAAAGACCTCTGCTCCAAACACATAGGTGTCATCTACGAGAAATCCATTGGAAGCTTCAGTGAAAGCTTTATGAGAGATAAACTGATCAAATCCCAATCAAGCTTCATCCCATGGAAGCGCCTTTCATTTTGTTCAAAGCAATGCCATATAAAAAAATATATCAAAAAATGAGACAATACATTGCAAACATGGGAAACATAAGCTTATCAGTTCTATAAATTAAGGAAAGTAAATGGTACCTTGAAGAAACCAAGTAGTTGCCCTTATTCTGATCAAGTAAAATCCGTTCCAAACTCTAAGCTTATCTGCTGTAATTATCTCATGTTAATTCCCTGTAGATCTCTTCTTCTTATCTTGATAGAGTTATGCATCTATCTGATCTGTTTGTAACCATTATCAATTGTAAACACATTAATATTGTTGTGCGGAAGCGTCAACCAACTGGGAGTGAAAATAAAACAACAACTGACATGAGATAAAAGTAACAAAAACAACACCAACAAGAACACCAAGATTTATACTGGTTCGGCAATGCCTACATCCAGTTTAGAGACGACGGAGTATTCCACTATAATCAATGAGAGAATACAATAGTGTTTAACACTCATAAAACCCAAACCTCAAATATACCCAAGCTCACACACTCAAGAACATAAAGGGAATACAAATTGAGTACAATTTGAATGAAAGAAAAAAAACCACCAACGGGCAGCCACAATACTTTTGCTGCCAAATTCTTTTTTTCCTTCCTTTCACTTCTCTCTCTCACTCACGGAATGCTCACCCTCAGAATACTCTCCCACTTCACGTTGGTTCAAATGCAATCAATATATAATTGATGCATAGCCACTTCACATGCAAAATAGAAGATCCACATGCATGCATTATTCACACGCATGCACAGTAAACAATGCAGCCAGCCAATCTTTTCCACTCTCTGCCAGTCAACTTTGGATTCCCATTTGCAAAGCCACCGAAAGCATTCATTCACATGCCAATAGTATTAGCCAACAAAGTCAACAATGGCTGCTCTATCACATGCCATCAATTTGAGCCAATTCCAACAAATATAAGTAAAACATGACAACCACTGTTTTGTGTGTGGTTTTAAGCATAGCTTTCTTGGCTATCAGTGCCGACAATTAATTGACTAATTGTCGAGTTTTACTTATATGAACGTGTTTACAATTGATAATGGTTTCAAAGAGACCAGATAATAGAGGCATAACTCTGTCAAGATAAGAAGAAAAGATTTACAAGGAATAAACAAGAGATAATTAAATATTAGTTGACTAATGAATGAACATATGAGAAAACATTGGGCTAATCTTTCCATCTCCTCCCTTATTCATCTCATCGTCCATATCAGTAACTCGTACGTATCTGTTGTTAACTTGTTCTCAATGCGAACGGCCTGTGAGGCTTGCTTCACTGTATTCTCAGTTCATTGTATATATATATTTGATTTATTGTAAAGTTCATAACCTTCAATAATGCCACATTATCTTTCCAATGCCGACTTTTTATTTTTTTTATTTTTTATGAATAACAAGAAGAAGTTCAATGTTATCTAAAAAGTTTCAACCAAAAATAAAATATTATGTAACAAGAAAGAAGAAAACTTGTAACTTTGCTTTGTGCTCTGAGAATTTGGTTGTCTATTCTTTTTTCCTTTTCTGTTTTCAATACGTATCCATAATACTCAGTAGTAGACTATCAAAGTTATGAAATGGATGAAGTTACATTGAAAAAAACGAGGAGGAAAAGAAAGATAAGTAGAGGACCAAGAAGCCTTTCAGAATAACTAGAAGCAAGTGAATGATCACACGTTTGAGAACCTTACACCCCATAATTTCATACAATAGTATAGGGCATTAGAAATTCCATGGAAGCAAAGTTACATGCCGGAAAAAGTTGCATGAAAGAAAAGAAAAGGAATGATACCAGTATTCGGACCACCTACGGTCCGAAGAAGCGATACAACCATATTATTCATAAGTGATGAATATATTTGAGACATGGTTTTTTGATACATACAGCTACAGGCAGGAGCTTACTATTTATTTTAGTCTAGCGCACTGGCAGTTCCAAACTTCCAAGCACAGTGACCTCTGCCTCCACAGTGGTACTATCATTCTCCAAATTCCCCAAGCTCTTACTACTGAAATGTCCCAGTGTAATGAATTTCGGCCAGCCCCGCTTTGGACTGGAGGCACTGAACCACCAAGTAGCTGTAAGATGATGAGATGAAAAAGAAAAAAAATGAATGAAGGGCTAAAGACCAATTATTTAAAACCTCATCACTGTGTAGGGGATGCATAGAATAAGGCCAATCTTTTTACCTTTAGTATCATATTCAAAGTGATGGGAGCTGTACACTGGATCTACGAGGCGAAGGGTAAACTGTGCATATAATTTAGAGGTAGGAGACAGAGATGTGGGATCAGCCAATGCCAAATCAATAGAAAGATGGGTACCCTTCCCATCGTCTCTTCCCTCGGGATAGAACTCTATCTTCCTGCAACAAGCATTTTTCGATTAGATTACCTGCACTTAATATCTTCCGCAGCAAGTTTAGTTTTCATCTGCAAACTTTACTGCTTTCTGGCCGCATAATTTGATCAAAACATCTTTCCTTTTTTGTTTTGTTTTGTTTTTGTTATTGGTAAACTTTCTCTAACACAAGTAATTGTTGACCATCTTCATGCAAGTAAATTTGCACAAGGAGAGAGAGAGAGAGAGAGAGAGAGAGAGAGAGAGAGAGAGAGAGAGAGAGAGAGAGTGATAGACAAGGAGGAAATCAAAAGCCTGTCAAGAAGGATGTATTAATCAATAAGGAGGCTTTTGCACCATTTCTGGTCTCCAGCGATGAATGTTTCTGAGTCGTAGCTCTCCTCGTCTAACTTTGACCAGTTTTCAATTTTCCAAACATGCTTGTACATAACGGCATCCTTGATCATTGATAGACACTCTCCTTTGCATGTGCTTCTTTCTTTACGAACAAAGACCTCTGCTCCAAACACACAGGCGTCATCCACAAGAAATCCATTGGAAGCATCAGTGAAAGCTTTTTGAGACAGAAATTGATCAAATCCCCAGTCAAGCTTAATCCCATGGAAGCACCTTTCCTTTTGTTCTTCTAAGCAATTAATGACAAAATAAAAATAAAAATCAGACTATGAGGCAATGCTTTGAATATATAAGAAATATTATCTTATATGTTCTCTGCTGGTTGTATAGGAATTAAATGAAAAGAAATGGTACCTTGAACAGCCAAGTACTTGCCATTGTTCTGATCAAGTAAAAACAACCTGAAAGCAGCATACACTTCCCAACAGGTCTGGGGGCCATTTGCTCCAGCCAATACCAAGTAGAGAGAGATGTGCTCTTTCACATTCTTGCTCTTGTTTCCATTTGGATAGAAAACCAGTTTCCTGTAGCAAAACCACAATTGACAGTACTCTAATGAAGCTTGGAAATAACAATAAAATTAAAGCTAATGAGAAAATACAGAGTCTCACAAGTATAAGAACTTGTTTAGGAAACGAGAGAAAGAATCATACCATTTGTATCCTCCAGCTTCAAAGTCCTCCGATTCATATCTCTCCAGTGAATGTTTGGACATCAATGAAAACGACTGTATTTTGATCGTGTAATGAGTTGGCATTGAATCAGAAAATGTTCTCAAAATCCCTGCAATTAAAATGTTGGCAACACAAGAAGGTACCAGTGATGTATGTACATTAGGTGTCTATAACATGCCATGTTTACATTAGCTAGTGCTTTCAACGCACACACTCAAACAGATAGCAAGAGCACTTTACCATATTGGTCATCGAAGTTAAGGTTATTCATGCTCATGGTAGTAAAGTTGACGACCGCTGAACTTTGAAGGTGCTGATAATTTGTTACAAGTTACAAGAATCAAAATGGGGTTTCAGCTTTTAAAAGGAGAAATAGAAGGTGTTATTCCAAACTTGAAGCTTTTTAAGGATATGACTGTTATGCTTTGCTTCTGCGCGATTATCTTCTTTTTTTTCAAGGAAAAGGTCGCCATGACCTTCTTGTAGGTGTTTTGAATCATGTACCCCACCTTTAAATTTCAGAGAGACGGGCCAGCGGCCCACTACTAGCAACACTGATATTGTGTCCAACTTAACCACCAACAAAGCCCAGTAGGTGTGGGGTTTTATCATAAAGGGCCTCGGTGATATTAATAGTTGAACCATTCATTATATATTGTATTTTATTTTGTCAAGTTTCCGATGTGAGATTTATATTCTTCAACACACCCCCTCACGTGGAACC
Source organism: Prunus padus (assembly GCA_024362665.1). Lineage (NCBI taxonomy): Eukaryota > Viridiplantae > Streptophyta > Magnoliopsida > Rosales > Rosaceae > Prunus > Prunus padus. The sequence goes on from JANFAM010000020.1 coordinate 9,435,441, forward strand.
ACCACATAGTGGGCCACACGTGGAGCCAAGTCCACATCGGAGTCAAACATTCAAGCCCAACACGTGAACACCACGTATTGGATAAGGGATAAGGGTAAACATTCAAGCCCAACATGTGAACACCACATATTGGATAAGGGGTAAGGATAAAGGTCCAGTCAATCAACCCGCTCTGATACCATGTTAAGTAACTTTCTGCTTGCTGTAACGCATGTCCATTGATCTCTCTGTATTAAGTGCCGTACTTGGATAAAAGCAAAGAAAGAAAGAAAAAAGTTTGCCTATGATATGTATATGAATTACCTACTCAGCTTCATGTGTTGGTAGATTGAAGAAACCGAGGAAGAAAGGAACAGAGTACGGAGATGGGTATGCATCTTCCATCTTTCAAAGATGACAAATTCTAATTTATGTTGATTACAAATTCTACTTTCAAAGATAACAAATTCTACAAGGTCAAGGTTTCTTCTGCTAAGAGAACAAACAGAGATTATAATGTTTAGAAAAACAGAGAGCTCTGCTTCTGTTACTTTTTCGGTGTTATATGATGATCCTTTTGGCTAATCTCTCCACCTTCATCTCCTTCCCTAATTATCTAACTGTAAAATTCATAACCTTTGATAATGCCATACTACCTTTCCCATGTCCATTATTTAACTAATGTACATCCACTGGGATCAATATTATCATATTTCCATACAACTCAGCAGAGACTATAAAATTTGTAATAATTGAAGAAGTTACATGAAGAAAAAAAAGGAAAACAAGGAAAAGCAGAGGATCAAGAAGCCTTTCACAACAGAAGAGACACAACCATGTCACAAGGAAATGAGTTTTTTTTTTATTCTTTCAAACATTTGAGAAAATTTAAGAAAATTAAACCCCATAATTTCATACTACAGGGCATTAGAAATTCCATGGACAGTGACCTCTGCTTCCACGATGCAAGTATCCTTCGACAAAAACCCCATGCCTGCTTGGCTGAGAAATCCCAGCGTCATGAATCTCCACCAACCCCACTCCGGATTTGAGGCACTGAACCAGAAGTTGACTACAAGCGCCAAGAAGGATTTCCAGTTGATGAGTATATTGAAAACAAAGTTGAAAAGGTAAAATAAAATGAAACAAAAGAAGTCACACACATCAAAACTAGAGAAGAAACCTCATGACTATCTAGCAATAGCACTAGGCCAATTACCTTTACTAAACTGATGCCTTGCATTCACTTGGTCCAGGATCCGTAGCGTAAAATCTGCATAGATTTTAGAGCCAGGAAGAAGAGATTTCGGATCAGCCAATGCCAAATAAAGAGAAAGATGAGTACCAATTCCATTGCCTTTTCCCTTGGGATAGAGTTGAATCTTCCTGCAACAATCAGCCCACGAAGAATAAGAATACTTTTAGATTACCTACGATTTAAATTTTGATCCTCGAGCAATTTTTTTTGTTGGAAAAAAACTTTAATATGATGATAGATAAGAAAGCTTTATGTAGGGATACCATTTCTGGTCTCCAGAAATGAACGTTTTTGAGTCATAGAATTCCGCATCTAACTTCGAGAAGTTGTCAATTTTCCAAACATGCTTGTACATCCCGGCATCTTTTACCATTGATAGACACTCTCCTTTGCATGTACTTCTCTCTTTACAAACAAAGATCTCTGCTCCAAACACACTGGTGTCATCTAAGAGAAATCCATTGGAAGCTTCAGTAAAAGCTTTCTGAGAGAGGAACTGATCAAATCCCCAATCGAGCTTCATCCCGTGGAAGCGCCTTTCATTTTGTTCTAAGCGATGTCATATAAAAAAAATAATATCAGAAAATGAGACAATGCATTGCAGATATGAGAAACATACGCTTATCTGTTCTATGAACTAATGGAAGTAAATGGTACCTTGAAGAACCAAGTAGTTGCCCTTATTCTGATCAAGTAAAAACAACCTGAAAACAGCATACACTTCCCGAGAAATCTGAGTAGCATTTGCACCAGACATTACCAAGTAGAGAGAGATGTGATCTTTCACATTCCTGCTCTTGTTTCCATTTGGATAGAAAACCAGTTTCCTGTAGCAAAAGCACAATTGATTTTGTATTAATGCAGCTTGAAAATAAGAAAGTACTGGCAACTAATCCAAATGAAGATAATGAGAAAAGACAGAGATGTTGGAACTTTGTCTAGGAAATGAATTCTAACCATTTGTACCCTCCAGCTTCAAAGTCCCCTGATTCATATTTGTCCAAAGAATTTTTGGTCAGCAATGAAAGGGACTGTATTTTTACTGTGTAATGAGTCGGCGGTGCATCCGAAAAGCTTCTCAAAATCCCTGCAATTAAATGTTAATTGGCAACACAACAACAAGAAGAAGGAAATAAGCTCGTACTTAGCTAGTACTTTCAACACACAGAGCATCTTTACCATCTTGGGCATCGAAGTTAAGACTAGTCATCATGAAACAAGCTTGATCACCGAACTTAATTTGATGATAATTTGATACTAGTTACAGAAATGAGAAAGGGTTTATCTGTTTTAGAACCAAAATGGGTTTTCTGTTTTTAAAGGAAAAATTTAAAGGTGTTATTCTAAACTTGAAACTTTTTAAGGATAGAACTGTTATGCTTTGCTTCCATAGGATTGTCTTTCTTGCAAGGAAAAGGTATCCATGACCTGCTTTTAGGTGCTCTGAAACATGTAATCAAAATGGTACACGTATTATTCACCAAGAAGGCCATAACTCATAAGTAAAACAATTCCATACAATCATTCATTAAGGATTGTGTTTTAACACGGCAAATGGATTGACAATACATTACACCCCCATGGACGGTAACTTCTGCCTCCAGTATCCTTCACTAAAAGCCCGAAGCCGGCTGACTCCCTGAGAAAGTCCTCTACTGTAATGAATGTTCAACCATTGCACGGACTTGAGGCACTGAACCAGCAATAGCCAACAAGCAGTGAACATGCCTCATTAATTAGAGAAAAATGTCCTTTAAACTCACTTCCTCCAATTAATGTACCTGCAAACAAGAACCAAGAAATAACCAAACTGAACAGGCACAGAAATAAACACAATCTAGATCAACACACACGTGAGGGTGTTTTGCTTGTGCTCCCTCAACACAGACTCACCATGCCATCAATGGCCTGTGGTCATGCATGATGTTCAGGATGTCTCACAATTGAAAATCCTATACGCGCACATATGTTTTGTGTTGATAAGTAGTTCAAAATTAATTTTCATAGTAACAACTACAGACATACACACACTGCACCATAGCATTTGCCTTGCCAAGCAAGCCACACATTTTCTTTTCTCATCTTTCATTTGCTCTATGACTCCCACTCCCAACCCTGTGCTAGGCAATTCAGCTCTCCAACTTTCTCTTACTGATTTACCACCAGACTGTAACCTATCCACAACCACCATGAGATACCCCAAAAAAAAAAAAAAAAAAAAAAAACACCAGCAAGATTAATCCCCTTTTGGTTTTTTTAATGGTCCAAGGAATTAAAGTTCATAATAATGGACTGTGCACATGTACGCAGTTAAGAACTAAAAGGAAGGACGGGAAAAGGCCAAAATTGTCGGGACTGGTCACAATTTCTCTACAAAGACAACATTTCGTCCGGAAATGCCATAAATTGACGGATAAGAAAAAATTTATCGGGGAAGGTTAGAATTTGTAGGGAAAAAAAATGCCTTAGTCGGGAATGGTCAACATTTGCCGGAACAGGTCCATAATTTTCGGGAAGGCCAAATTGTCGATATATGTCACATTTTGTCAGCAAAGACACCATTTTAGTCAGGAAAGGCCAGAATTTCTGGGATAAGAAATATGTAGTTGGGAAACGTTAGAATTTGTCGGTTAATACACCACAAATCATATTAACCAAAATAAAATCTCCAAAATTCCATAAATAGTTTCTAAGCGCGCACCATAAAATTTCCAAGGTCTCACATTGAGAATTTAAGCTTTTTTTAATAGCTATTTTTAATTTTCTCTTGCACACTTTCTTAAATGTCCAGAAGGCTAAAATTTTTTCCAAAAACAAAAAAAAAGAAGGCTAAAGTTTTCTCACATGTGGATTGGCGGTTGATTATTATTGCACGGATATAAGGAAAATTAGAAAATCAAATACAAAGTTGTGAATAAGTAAATAAATATTTTTTAGTGGACAAGTAAATAAGATTAGTTGAAGTGTTAGTCGGGTAAATTTTAGGGGTGGGTAAAATTTCTTTGGGAAAAATAAGAACTTGTCAGGAAAGAACAAAATTCATCAGGATCGGGCACAAATCGCCCGGAGAGTCACAATTTGGAAGGGAGAGGAAACCATTCGTCGGGCAAAGGTCCTTATTGGTTGGGAAAGGAAAGCTTTCGTCGGGAAAGATCAACAATTGTTGGGTAAAAAAGGCACGTGGCCGGCATAGATCACCCTTTGTCGGAAAAGGCCAAATGTTGTTGGCAAGGACCACAAATAATTGGTAAAGAAATCCTTTTGTCGGGTAAGGTGGGGAATGTAACATCCCACATCGCCCAACGGAGAGGGGGTGATGTGCCTTATATGTACATGCCCACTTCCATCTAGCATGAGGCCTTTTGGGAGCTCATTGGCTTCGGATTCCATGGGAACTCCGAAGTTAAGTGAGTTTGGGCTAGAGCAATCCCAAGATGGGTGATCCACTGAGAAGTTGCTCGTGAATTCTAGACACAAAACCGTGAGGGCGGGGCTCAAAGCGGACAATTTCGTGCTACGGCGGAACCGATCCAGGATGTGACATGGAATTAATAGCATTCGTCGAGGAAGAAATAGATTGGTCGGTGCAAGTCCAAATTTTTGGGACAGAGCAAAATTCACCGGGACAAACCAACCCAATAAAGATTTGTTTGGAGAGAAGCAAAATCACTGGGAAAAATCTGTCTCGACGGGATTTGTTGGGAAAATATCACAATTTGCCGAGGAAAGTCGACCTGTCGAAATTTGTCACGAAAGACTTCAAATCATCGGGACAAGATGCTATTTGTCAGAAAAAGGTCATACTTTGTAGTTAACAAAAAAATTTGTTGGGAGAGAACTGAATGTGTAGAGAAAGGTCGTACTTTGAGTTGTTGAATTCGGGGTGTAACTTCGAGAAGTTGTCAATTTTCCAAACATGTGTGTACATAACGGCATCTTTTATCAATGTTAGAGACTCTCCTTTGCCTGTACTTCTCTCTTTACAAACACTTATGTAGCACGAATATGGATACGGATACGGATACGGACACGAAACAGAAAATCTTTAAAAACTAGGATACGAGACGTCATGGATATGACAATTAAAAATATAATTAGGATCAAATCCATGTAAATCCTCCAGCAATTACAACTCAATCAGGATCAAATCTCCTTCATCCTACAGCCAATCAGAGTTTCTGTATATACTTTATGTACAAGTAAACTGTAAACAATATAAAAAGTTGCAATACAATACGGGTCATTCTCCAGATTCCTACTACCATCTAAATTTCTATAGATGTATCCGAAAAGTCGGATACACGTATTAGTCTGTCAAAAAACATATCCGTAGACTCCAATACGTATCCAAGGGGTATCGGAGCATATCATACCTGTATCGTACGGGATACGAAGCTAAACTGGAGTATCCGTGCTTCATAAACAAAGATCTCTGCTCCAAACAGTCATCTATGAGAAATCCATTGGAAGCTTCAGTAAAAGCTTTGTTTACACCATAATCAACCGAGCATGTCCAGCCTCAAAACAACTAGCACCAAGGCAGACACGCCTTCTCCCCTGCCGAAGGAAGACACTCTTCCAAGGTGCCAGACACCTGCCGAAGCTCTCGACTGCCGAAGCTCCCAATTGCCAAACCTAATCTCCATGACACGTGTCACCACCACAGCGACTTGCACAAAGTCCCACATCGAAACTTTGTGAAAACCTCCCACTTTCACCTCCCTATAAATAGGGAACAGCTCCCAAGACAAAGGGGTAACTAATTTCTTACTTTTATCAAGTTACTCCGCCAAAGTTACTACCCTTAGTCGACTTAAGCATCGGAGAGCCTTCGGCCGGCACCACACCGGTGTCCGAAGCTTAACGATTGCTTCTTCCACTTTGTCTTCTGCAGGGTACCTAGCTACCGAAGATCCTAGCCATCTTCCCTGCTGAAGACCCAAGTCTTTCTTATCTAAGTTGACCTCCCCAAAAAGAGCATCAACAAGCTTTCTAAGAGAGGAACTGATCAAATCCACAATTTAGCTTCATCCCATGGAAGCGCCCTTCATTTTGTTCTAAGCAATGTCATATATATTAAAAGGTCAGAAAATGAGACCATGCATTGCAGATATGCGTATCTGTTCTATGAATTAATGGAAGTAAATGGTACCTTCAAGAACCAAGCAGTTGCCCTTATTCTGATCAAGTAAAAACAACCTGAAAACAGCATACACTTCCCAAGATATATGGGGAGCATTTGCACCAGACATTACCAAGTAGAGAGAAATGTGCCCTTTCACATTCCTGCTCTTGTTTCCATTTGGATAGAAAACCAGTTTCCTGTAGCAAAGCAACAATTCAGATTAAGGATTATGAGAAAAGACAGAGATGTAAGAAGTTTGTCTAGGAAATTATAAGAGAATAAATTCTAACCATTTGTCCCCTCCATGCTTCAAAAGTCTCCTGATTCATATTTCTCCAATGAATTTTTGGTCAGCAATCAAAGGGACTGTATTTTCACTGTGTAATGAGTTGGGGGTGCATCCGAAATGCTTCTCAAAACCCCTGCATGCAATTAAATGTTAATTGCCAACACAACAAAAGTATTCTTAATAGTCACCAGTCCATAAATTGGTAAGACTAGTCGCCATGAAATAAACTTGACCCCCAAACTTAATTTGCTGACAATTCGATACAAGTTAAAGGAATCAGAAAGGTTTTCTGTTTTTAAAGAAAAATTAAAGGTATGATTCTAACCTTGAAACTTTTTCTCGTTTGGTGCATAGAATTGGATTGGATAGGATAGCTCCCTATATTTGAAGCATGTTAAAGAAGAAATGAAAATTTTTTTATCAAGTTGGAGGTAGAAGATGGATTACTCATGAAGAAAACTTATCCAATCTAATCCCCACAAAATGGTAGCATATCAAATATACCTTATAACTTTTCCCACCTAATCCCCCCAAAATGCAAAATCATTCACCTCTACCTTCATTTTCTCCTTCAACATACCTTAGATTTAGTCATTTTTCAAATCCAATCCAATCCTATACACCAGACCAAACGAGTTAAAATGCTTTGCGCCTATAGGATTATCTTTATTTCAAGGAAAAGGTATCCATGAGCGCTTTTAACACAGATGTAAGACTTTATTTAGCATAAAGAATAAAGGGGTATATTCTATTATACGTAGTACAGTATCCATGAGCGCTTTTAACACAGTACAATATTCTATTCTTCAATTTTACATCAATTGTCCCCTTTTGGGACAAGATAAGTATCAAGGGGCTTTCTTTTATGAAAGGGAAAGTAATTCAAGATAACTTGGATGCCATGACATTCTCCAAGTGGAGATGCTTAATATAAAGACACACAACCTCTACACATTTCAAACATATATGTTCAAAGATTACGCAGATTTCAAGCACCCTTCAAACAAAGGGTAAGATTAACTTAAAAATATCGCGCAAACATCCGTTTTGGCAGTATCGTTTCAGCAATCTACACATATATTGAATAGTTAATACGTGCATATACATATGTTTCAATTAGTTGTATATCCTCCCCCCACGACCGCCCCACTCACTCCATCTCTTGTTTTGTGTTTCAATTCGTCAATAGTCTTGTTCAAGTAAAGGGTCGCTGTTTATCCTCAGAAAAATAAATTCGTTGGTCAATTTTATTGCCATGGGCCTTAGCTTTGATCAAGATCGTAAGCCACTTTCTCTGTGTCTCTATATTTTGTGCTTTACTCTGAACGCTATGTAATTGAAATTTTATGATTTTTTTTTCCCAGGACTTTTGAGATCACTTTCAAATTCACCACCAACTCATTACTCTCTAAAAATAGAGTAATTTTCGATACTAACAGAAAATTCAGTGGATACATATGAGTTTGGGAGAAATTTTTAAATGTTCCCGGTACACCATGTGGCTGGTGTACCATCCAATAAACGTAGGACATGTGGAATTACTCTCCAACTTACTGCATTTTTTTTAATGACATGTGGGCGGGCTGCATTGGAAATATTCCACATGTCCTACGTCTAGTGGATGGTACACCAGCCACGTGGTGTACCAGGAATACCCAAAAATTACTCTGAGTCTGGGGAGTTTGGTGCTGGAGGATACAAATGGTATACATTTTCTTAATTATTTTCTTCCTTTTCATGCTTTGTGTGGTAGAGAAGGGTGAAATATTCAAAATACCAGAAAATATCATGTTGGTTAATGATAATACTAATAATTGAAAATATTAAATAAATGAGGATAATATAGTAAATGTTTATTTTTTTGGATTAAAAAATGAAAAATAAAAAACAAAATCAAAACATGGCGCCTATTTGTATGGAACAACCCATTTATTTTTAGAAAAATTAGTGTATACTGACAAAAAACTTTAGTAATTAGCATATGATACATTATCTATTTTTGTTTTGGATATGGTGGATGAGTTTTAAATTTTATTTTGTTAAAAGCCAATGGGCCTACCCATGTGCTCTTTAAGCTTGTTTAATTTGTATTTAAAATAACGTTTTTACCCTTTGTATTTTATATGGTAGCCAGATCACGCCCCAGCTTTGGATTCAATCTCAAACGGAGACCACGAGGTCGCAACCACCACCAACAATGATCATGGCTAAGAAGGTCACTGCAAAGCTCCAGAGAAAGGCGTTTTCCGGCAGAGAAGCAATAGGAGGATCGACGGGGAGAAGCAATCGATGACGGAGAAGGCGTTTTCTGGCGAAGAAGCAATTGATGAAGACCATGGCTCGCCCTAGCGCCACGATTGCCAACGGAGAAGGCGTTTTACGGTCCGTGGAGAAGCAATCAGAGGATCGACGCTGGCGGATTCACAAAGCTCAAAGGCTCTTCCTGCTAGTTGGGTGACTCGGCCTAATTGGTCTTGACCTGCAGTTTCTTTCAATTATTCAAATTCTGAAAGTCATGAGGTTTCGATGAATATCAGTTGCTTTGGGAACAAGAAAGAGTGCGGAACATTCAAGTGTAACTCCATGCAGAAATTACTCCCAACCGGATGAGGTAACTTTGAAAACTAGTTCCAGATTTTATTCTCATCCTGTTCTTGTTTGGCCAATTTCTGAATTTGTGAACTATGTTAATATTGTCATGAGTTCTGCTTGTAAAATGGTCCGCATACTGGTTCAACTGATGAGAACTTTGGATAGGATGTCAGAAGAGGCAAAGCTAAAATTTGCTTTTTTTAAGCCATTATGCAATGTTTCAGAGACTCTATCTGTATTGGTTTGACAACGAACTGTTTGATTTTGTTTCTGTTGCAGCGCACCATGCAGATGAAACTCCTATACTATGGTGATATGACAGTACACCCTTTTAAATTGCTTTCTCCAAATTCAGTTCATCTGTTGTTGATTACTTTCTTTTTATGTTTCTCAAATATGCTATGTTTGCGAAAAGATGACCACAAGTATCTGACATTGCAGCTAGCAGAGTATAAGCCTCCATTCTTCAGAACCTGCTCAGAGGAAGAAGCTCGTAATTCGTGGACCAAAAACCCTTTGAAAATGGAGGTTGGGAATGTAAACAGTAAGCATCTTGTATTAGCTTTGAAGGTAAGGAATTGAGATTTTCTTTGCAATGGCTTGCTATTCAAATGTACGATTCATATGGCAGATTAAATTAGTTTTACATGTTATTTATACAGGTAAAGAGCGTCCTTGATCCTTGTGAGGATGAAAATGAGGATATTCAAGATGATGAAGTGAGTTTAGGAGCTGATTCCATGAAGAGGGATGATTACTCTGAATCTGACAATGAGGTAACCTGATCTTATTAATACATTTTATATCTTCATTGGATTGAGAGCTTCAAATGAGCTTAAAGGTGCTAATTGATTTCAGTATTTTCTTCTGAAAATAATTTACATAGGAAACATGATATATGTTGTTACCACTTTCAGTTAACCAAATCACAAGAGGATTGATATATAGTTGCGCTTTGTAGGTGAGGGTTCGCATCTTTTGTATAGTATAGTTATTTACTGTAATTCCACTTGCTTAGCTGTTGGTCTGAGTTAGTGGAAGTAACAATGGTTCTTTTGTCAGATAAGCAACAACCAAAGGATGATAGCAGTGCACCACAAGAACATATGGTTGATGAAGGTAATAAGACAATGATACTTTTCCAAGTTAGTAGACCAATTTTCACATAACAATGAGAGTGAGACAGTTACTGACATTTGTGGAGTGGAAGAACTTTAGAAATTTATGAAGGTTCCTAACTTGTCCGATGGGTAAATAGAAATTGCATTGCATAAAATTATAAACTGCATTGCATAAAAACATAAACTGCATTGCATAAAACCATAAACTGCATTGCAGAAAACCATAAACTGCATTGCAGAAAAACAGAATAACATTTTAGTTATTGTTTGATATCTACATTGTATTTTTTGTTTTTGTTTTCATTTTTTTTGGTTTTTTTTACATCATTGATAGAGCTCATTGATAGAGCCACTACCCTGTTTAATGAGGCTCAAAAGAGAGGGGTGCCTTTGACACAAAAGACATATCTGGCGGACCCGAGATTCTTGAAGAAGAAGCCAAAGACTGCGAAGAAGGATAAGAAGCGGGAAACTTTTCTTGAGAAGATGGCAAGGAAGAAGAGACGTCTTAAGCAAATTTGATTGAGTTTTGTAAAGAAGTCGAAAAAAATTATGTGTTGAGCCTACTGATGTCATTAGAAGTTGGAATTGTCAAATTATCAAAGGGGAATGACAGTTTTGATCAGAGTTTCTCTTTTTTGAAAGTTTGATAATTTGTTTTCTCTTGATGTTTTATGCAGTTGAATTTGTCTTCTTGTTTTGATTAGTTAGCGAGTGACATTAGAAATAAGAAAAAGAGTTTCTATCCATACTAGTTTGATTCGACTCTTCACTCCATGCAAACATGCATTTACAATGAAAATTCTCCGTGCTAGAAAATAAGGTGCAGATTTACATTTGCATATGTGATGTTCTGGTTTTTCCTCCCCCCAAAATCTGCTCACTTGTCCGCTCCAAAACTACTTGTTTGTCTTTGATTCTGGAGGAGTCCATGCAACATGTACCCACAGAAAAAAGTAGCTGTTTCCCTGGCCTTAAACACTGTCGTTGATGATTGTCTATGAAATTTTGTGGGTTGTGGGGCTTGTTGGCTAAGTAGCACAACACACTTTCTTTTTGCCGGTAGTGTTAGCTTTCCCTGGTAGTATGGAGATTTATTTATGTTCCAGATGATAAGTTACAATTGATGCGGTAATTTCTTCGAAGACGCATTAGGGAGAGGGAAGAGAGAAACCATGCTAGAAATGCAATGACAAATTGCGTTCATGCTTTTTTACCTATTTGTTTGGGAACGTTGATGATTTATGATCATTTTTTTTAAGAAATGAATCAGGCAATGTGGATATGGCAAGGCAGCTGATGAAAGCGTGCAAGTCATTTGAAGAGTTAACACTCTTTGGTTTAAAATGGCATTTTTTGTAATTTTAAGCTTTTTGCAATGTATGATTGTAAAATTACATCCCATTTTTTATTCATTGGCCTTTTACTAATTAGGTTAAATTGAATTTGGTTTTCCAAATTAGTAAACTATATAGTTGCTAAAAACTAAAGCACCCATTTTTTCGGATTAAAAAAATGTAAAAAAAATCATAACATGAGTCCTATTTTTGTAGAAAACCCCATTTTATCTTTCTAATTTTATAACAAAAAAAAAAAAAAATCAGTTGGCACAAGGGTAGATAATATGCCTTGGGTATACATAAAGTTTCTATTGAGGGATCCCTCAACACCCTTGTAGCGTCTATTCACATAGTATTTCAATAATTTGAATCGTCTATCTTGTAGATATTCTTTCAAAGATCATATGTTCAAAAAATCACTTGAGTCCCAAGAGTGCCATTGTAGTTTGGACGTTGTTGCCCCTTTTTTTCTTCAATTTTTCTGTTGTACGAGAGTGCCAGTGCAGTTTGGACTGGTCGCCAATAGGGGAGGGAGGAGATTGGGGAGAACGTTTTTATTATTATTTTTTTTTATAAAGGAAACACGTTCTAATTTAAAATTGTAACTCAAATTCAATGACATGGCGTGTCCAACTCAGCTGCCACATAAGATTTTTAAAGGAAACGTGTTCTAATTTAAAACTTGTAACTCAAATTCAATGACATGGTGTTTCCAACTCAGCTGTCACATAAGATGGTATAGGATTGTGGTAAGAGCATCTCCAAGGGAAAATTCAAACGTTAAATTTGAATTTGATGACTTATGTGGCAATTTGACATATAATAGAATTTCGCATTCCAACATGTCAAATTAAAACATTATTTTATTACATAGTGTTTATTGATTTATTGCTTTTCAGGCACATTAATTAAATAATGAAATAACATCACAAAGTCAAATATCCAAAAATAAGAGCATGAAAGAGAAATGTTATTCAACGTAGGGATTTAACATTTCAGTTGGAGAGAGTCTCAATTATTTTTTCTACATGTTAAAAGTACCACATTGGATTTAGCATCTCCAAGGGAGATGCTCTAAGAGGCATTATAGTAATTTTTTTTAAATGTTTGCTCACTGCAGGAAACTGGTGGTGTACCCAAATGGAAACACGAGGAAGAATGTGGAAGCCCACATCTCTGTCTACTTAAAAATGGCGGAAGCAAATTCACTACAGGCTGGTTGGGAAGTATCTGTTGATTTTAGATTTTTTTTTGCTTGATCAGAATAAGGGAATCTACTTGGTTCTTCCGGGTATATATTCATTATACATCTTCTGTGTGTTCGGAGTTAATTCGCAGGCATCCATCCAGCAAGATATAGAAGGAACAATTCTTCTTGTGTAGCACTTGCATTGCTCATGATCTTTTGATTTTTCTTACTTATCAGATGCTAATATGAATAAGATGTGCTTGCACGGGGCGATGCTCCAAGTGGGTTTCGATAGAGTTATCCCTCTGAAAGCATTTTCTGTTGCTTCCAATGGCTATCTCATTGATGATACTTGTGTTTTTGGAGCCGAGGTCTTCGTTTGTAAAGAAAGAAGACCGGACAAGGCAGAGTGCCTGTCAAGGATCAAGAGTGGTTTTATGAAGAAGAAGGATTGTTGGAAGATTGAGAATTTTTCAATGTTAAAATCCCAATGCTTGGAATCAGAACGATTCAGTGCAGGAGGGCAGACATGGTAGGTATCTTTGATCATATTAATTAAGTCTTCTTAATTATAAATCTATTTAAACTTGTTGTTTAATTAGTTCCTCTGTTTTAATTAATTTGTTGGTGTGGTTGCAAGTTCATAGAGCTCATTCCCAAGGGAGATGGCAATGGAAAGAATACTCATGTTTCTGTTTTCTTAACATTAGCTAATCCAGAAAAGCTATCCCCTGGCTCCCAATTACTTACAGACTGCACATCGAAGATCAATTGAACGGCAAGCATAAGAGTAAAAAATGTAAATATATATTTTTCTTCTTTTACTTTCCTTTTTTCCTCTTTCCTTTTTAATTTTCTTCTCAATCCTGATTAGTTTTTTTTTGTTCTTTTTCTTTTTGTGTGCTTGCAGTGGATTATCACTGGTTCACTGCCTCGACTCCGTGTTGGGGATGGCCTTCTTTTCATTAAATTGGGCACTTTCAAAATGTTAAATAGGTTTGATGAAGAATACTTGCTTGCTTGGTCGAGGCAGAGGTCACTGTCCATGGAATTGCTAAAGCATTAGAGCCAACCAACGATTAAAATACTCGTAACACACCTGGTATGCCAGATCTGGAGTTTGGAAGATGAAGAAGATGTGGGGGAATTGGAGGAAGGAAGCAGATCTTAAGATTGGAAGATGGTATTGTCATGAGGGACTTTGTTGTAAATTATGTAAGTTGTACTTCAAATTAGTAAGAGTAATGCTACTCTTACCACATTTGTATACCACATTCTCATACCACCTTATGTGGCAAATGAAGTGGACGGCCGCATCAATTAAAAAGTGTCAATAAATTATAAAAGAAAAGAAAATGTTACACTAATTTTAATTGATGTGGTTGTCCACCTCATCTGCTACATAAGGTGGTATGGAAATGTGGTATACAAATGTGGTAAGAGTAGCATTATTAAGAGAGATAAGTTTATTGATACCAACGTCGAGCATCGCCCCATGTAAGCACTTTTGCTTTATATTATCTGATTAGCAATGCAACGAAAAGCAACAATTAAGATTAAGGATTATGAGAAAAGACAGAGATGTAACAAGTTTGTCTAGGAAATAAGAGAATAAATTCTAACCATTTGTACCCTCCAGCTTCAAAGTCTCCATATTTCTCCAATGAATTTTTGGTCAGCAATCAAGGGGACTGTATTTTTACTGTGTAATGAGTTGGGGGTGCATCCGAAATGCTTCTCAAAACCACTGAAATTAAATGTTAATTGCCAATACAACAAAAGTATTCATAGTTACCAGTCCATAAATTGGTAAGACTAGTCAATAAACTTGACCCCCAAACTTCATTTGCTGACAATTCGATACAAGTTAAAAGAATCAGAAAGGGTTTTTCTGTTTTTAGAGAAAAAAAATTAGAGGTATGATTCTAAACCTGATACTTTTTCTTGTTTGGTGCATAGAATTGGATTGGATAGGATTGCTCCCCATATTTGAAGCATGTTAATGGAAGAAATGAAATTTTTTTGATCAAGTTGGAGGTAGAAGATGGATTACTCATGAAGAAAACTTATCCCATCTAATCCCCACAAAATGGTAGAATATCAATACCTTATGACTTATCCCTCCTAATCCCCCCCAAAATGCAAAATCATTCTACTCTACCTTCATTTTCTCCTTCAACATACCTTAGATTTAGTCACTTTCCAAATCCAATCCAATCCTACACCAAACGAGTGTTAAAATGCTTTGCGTCTATAGGATTATCTTTATTTCGAGAAAAAGGTATCCATGACCTCTTCTAACATAGATGCAAGACTTTGTTTAGCATAAAGAATATAATAACAGTACAATCTTCTATTTTTCAATTTTACATATATTGTCCCCTTTTGCGAAAAAGATGAGTATCAAGGGGCTTACTTTTATTAAAGGGAAAGTAATTCCAGAGCTAACTTGGATGCCATGACAACATCCTAATCCCAGTTGAGATGCTGATGGCATAGGTCAAGACCCTTATAAATATGGAGTTTAAACGCATAATAAAGACACACAACCTCTACACATTTCAAACATTACGCAGATTTCAAGCACCCTTCAAACAAAGGGTAAGATTAACTCGAAAATATTGCACAAACATCCTTTTTGGCACTATCGTTTCTACAACCTACACACATATGAAGCTAGATTATATATTGTATATGTATATCACCACCCCCCACGCCCACCCCACTCACTCCATCTCTTGTTTTGTGTTGTGGGTTTTCCTCCTCTGTTTCAATTAGTCAATAGTCTTCTTCAAGCAAAGGGTCGCTGTTTAGCCTGAGTAAAATTTGTTGGTCAATTTTATTGCCATGGCTAGCCTTATATTTGACCAAGATGGTAAGCCACCTTCTCTGTCTCTCTATATTTTGTGTTTTTACTCTAAATGCTACGTAATAGAAATTTTACGATTATTTTTTCCAGGATTTTCGAGATCACTTTCAAATTCACCACCAACTCATTACACTCTAACAATAGAGTCATTTTCGATGCTAACTGAAAATTCAGTGGATACATATGAGTCTGGGGAGTTTGATGCCGGAGGATACAAATGGTAAATCGTGTTGTCTTAATTATTTTCTTCCTTTTCACTATATACCTTGAATATGTTGGAAATTTGGCTCACATTAAGGATGCAAGCTTCGGGAGAAGCGACCGGTCGCAAGGTATCCGCGACCGGTCGTTTTGAAGCAGATTGGAGAGCTGGAAAATTCGGGAGAAGCGACCGGTCGCAAGGTATCCGTGACCGGTCGTTTTCAGACAGATTCATATCCGACCGGTCGCCAAGAACGTGCGACCGGTCGCCTGCTGCCTGTGCTGAAAGTTTTCCACGCGTTTTCAAGTTGCTTTTTCACATGGGTCTGATCCCTACCCAACTCCATGTGCCTCCAAAAGTCTTTTATGAGTGCTAGGACATATGGCAGCTACTAAGGAAAGTCTTAAACTACATTAAGTATAGATTGGTGGGTTGTTTGATAGCCTACCACTTTATGCTTTCCTGAAATTATGGATCTTGTTTTAGGGTGGCTGGTTTGCCACATGTTAGAGACTTTTACAGGGTGGCTGAGGTTGTGGGGAGGCTTTACACTTGTCTACTTAAGTGGGAAGTGCAGACATTACAAGATGTGCTTAGTGCTTTGTACTTAGAGCTAAGTGCAAAGTGCTAAGGCCAAGGAATCAGAAATCCAAAGGAGTTCAAGAGGCTAAAGGTTTTGAGAGAAAGCCAAGGAAGCCAAGGAGAGAGAGAGCTCAAGGGTTGGAGTCTTGTAAGTCTAGAAACCAAGGAGGGAAACACCAAGGGTGAGAGAGTGTTCACAAGTGCATCAAAGTGTTGAGAAAGGGGTGAGAGAGAAAAGAGAGCTTGGGGAGAGAATAGAGTTCTAAGGGGGTTTTCTTTGTAAACCAAAGTTGTAACCTATTCTTTCATGAAGTGAATTTCTCAAGGGGATCACCAAGAGGAAGTAGGCAAAGAGTTGGCCGAACCTCTATAAATCTCGTGTCATTTGTGCTTGGTTATTCTCTGTGAGTGTGTGAGTGTGTGATTCATCCATCATTGTGTTTGTTACAAAGTCCATCAACAACAAGATCATTAGGGGAGTGCATTCAATTGCACAACAGAATATACATAAAGCCGTTAAGCTTATTTTGAGGAATTCCTGTTGTGGGGTTACTCGCATTGTATTTCAATAATCTCATTTGAATCCAGAGAGTGCTAGCGTTTGGACTTTGCTTCCCCCCTTTTCTTTAATTTTTCTGTTGTACCATAGTGCCAGTGTAGTTCGGACTGGTCGCCAATGGGAGAGGGGGTGAAAAGTGGGAGGGAGGAGATTGAGGAGAACGTGTAGTAAATGTTTTTTTTATTAAAGGAAACGTGTTTTAATCTAAAATACAATAAAACTTGTAAGTTGTAACTCAAATTTAATGACATGACTTGTCCAACTCAGCTGCCACATAAGATGGCACAGGATTGTGGTATAAAAATAAAATTGTGGTAAGAGTAGCATTATTGTATTTTTTTTTTTAATGTTTGTACACTGCAGGAAACTGGTGGTATACCCAAATGGAAACACAAAGAAGAATGTAGTAGACCACATCTCTGTCTACTTAAAAATGGCGGAAGCAAATTCACTTCAGACTGGTTGGGAAGTATTTGTTGATTTTAGATTGTTTTTGCTTGATCAGAATAAGGGAATCTACTTGGTTCTTCAGGGTATATATTCATTATACATCTTCTTTCTGTTTGGAGTTAATGCTCATGCATCCATCCAGCAGATATAGACTTCTTGTGTTGCACTTGCATTGCTCATGATATCTTGATTTTTCTTGCTTATCAGATGCTAATATCAACAAGATGTGCTTGCACGGGGCGATGCTCCAAGTGGGTTTCGATAGAGTTATCCCCCATGAAGCATTTTCTGTTGCTTCCAAAGGCTATCTCATTGATGATACTTGTGTTTTTGGAGCCGAGGTCTTCGTTTGTAAAGAAAGAAGAGCGGGCAAGGCAGAGTGTCTGTCAAGGATCAAGAGTGTTTTAATGAAGAAGCATTGTTGGAAGATTGAGAATTTTTCAATGTTAAAATCCCAGTGCTTGGAATCAGAACGTTTCACTGCAGGAGGGCAGACATGGTAGGTATATTGTAAACACAAAAATCCTGCGACAAATGATACAAAAACACGTGTACAAAATAATATTTGGTATCGATTTATTAGGTGTGTAGGTTACAATATCTGTGGGTATTCTTTTACAAAAATAAAAGAACTTCCTCTGATTCGATCTCCAAGGGTGTGTACAATTCAAGGGTGCCAAACACTTGATCTTGAATCGGAATTTGGGACTTTGTCGAGGGCCGTCATGGCTTGATCTCAAACACGTCAGAACCACGAATAGTGTCACATGGTGGAAAGTCTTCGGCTTTGGGGGTGAAGGAATCGGCACGTGTTTGTTATGCTTGGTGATTCTCCACGAGCTTGATGAAGAACTTGAGAGTTTAGGTGTTGCTTTGGGCTAAGAGCTTTCTGGTTTTCCAGAGTGTGTGTGCCTCTTTTTCTCCCTAGTCCCCTTCTTCTGAATGAGAGCCTAGTATTTATAGGCCAAGAATTGGGGTCTTGGTTTGGAATCCCAATCTGAATCCCTTGATTTGTGGGATTGATTTCTGATTTGATTTAATTTAGCTCTTAATTAAGTCAAAATTCTTCATTTAGGAAATTAACTCATGATTTAGGAAGATGACCAAATAAGGATAGTTTATTCCTTTTTTTGACATATGATTTCATTTGATTGATGAAGCTCTTAGATGTTGACATGTGCCATCTTTGGTGCACACCTTTGTCTGCGTGTGCCATGTGTAGTTGTGTGAGACCCACGAATTTTCCAATTATCTTTGACTAGTCAAATTTTGAATTTCGACTATTGACTGTAAATGAGTGAATTTTTATTTCACTAAAATTCCATGTCTACATATATCTCTCATCATAGTAATTAGGGTTAAATGTTAAAATAGTCGCATGTTTTATTCATTCTAGAATTTAGTCACCTGTGTTTCTATTTGGCCAATTTAATTCCCTGTGTTTTACTTTATTAGCCAATGTTGTCCATTTTGTTAAATTACTCTTAAAAATTCATTTAAATTTTTAAAAAATTATTCAATTCTATTTAGGAAGAAAACAAATATGAATTAAAATAGCAAAATTTTAAAACAAAATCTGGAAACCCGACAGCCTCTATGTCCTTCTCTCATGCCACCACCACCACCACGCAACCCACACCACAACCACCATGAGCAGTCCCAGCCACCACACTATTCTCTCTCTCTCTCTCTCTCTCTCTCTCTCTCTCTCTCTCTCTCTCTCTCTCTCTCTCTCTCTCTCTCTCTCTCTGTTTTTCAATTGTCGAATCCCAACATGGCAACCAAGTTCTTCAGTTTCTTTTTACTGATTCTTTTGCTCTGCTCCACATTCATTGTAGTAAGTGCTCAACTTTCAATATCATGAGTACAGAAACTCTGGTTGTGCAATAGTTGGAGGTTTCCTTGATGGGTTATCTCTTGGAGCCATGAAAGAATCGGGCCTAGCCCAGGTGAGGGGCACAAATTTACGAACCAACAAACCCTTGGAGGGATAGATAAATCTGGCCTGAGCCCTCCCTTCCCTCCTGGATCCATCCCACCCACCCCACAACCCCCATCTCTCTCTCTCAACCTTTTTCCATCGCACCCACCCCCACAAAATATGAGTGAAATAAAGATTCAACATCAGTATTGGCAAACAACTGATGGTTGTGGTGTTGGGTTGGGTGGCGGCGGTAGCATGAGAGTAGGACACAGAATCTGTTAGGTTTCCAAAATTTCTTTTTATTTTGTTATTTGTATTAATATTATAAACTGAACTCAACAAATTTTTTTATTAATTTTTAAACTTTAATGCATTTGTTTAACCATAATTTAATCGAATGGACAATATTAGCTAACGGAATAAAACACAGTGACTAAATTAGCCAAATTGAAAACACAGGGATTAAATTTGCCAAATGAGTAAAACACAAGGACTATTTTAACATTTAAGCCTAGTAATTAAGCCTTCTTAATTATTAATCCAATTAAACTTGTTGTTTAATTAGTTCCTCTGTTTTAATTAATTTGTTGCAGGAAGATAGATCTCTATCCCCAGGGAAATGGCGATGGAAATGATACTCATGTTTCTGTTTTCTTAAGATTGGCTAATCCAGAAAAGCTATCTCCTGGCTCCCAATTACTTACAGAGTATACTCTGCGCATCGTAGATCAATTGGACGGCAAGGATAAGAGTTGGAAATGTAAAACATGTGGCCTAATATATATTTCTTCTTTTACTTTTATTTTTTTCCTCTTTCTTTTTAATTTTCTTCTCAATCCTGACTAGTCTCCTTTTTTTGTTTCTTTTTTCTTTTTGTGTGCTTGCAGCGAATCATACATGGTTCAGTGCCTCGACTCCGTCTTGGGGTTGCCCTTGTTTCATTCAATTGGGCAGTTTCAAAATGTTAGACAACGGTTATTTGGTGAAGAATACTTGCTTGGTGGAGGCCGAGGTCACTGTCCATGGAATTGCTAAAGCATTAGAGCCAACTGACGATTAAAATACTCGTAACACACCTGGTATGCAAGATCTGGAGATTGGAAGATGAAGAAGATGTGGGGAAATTGGAGGAAGAACGCAAACCCGAAGATTGGAAGAGGGTATTGTAATGAGGGACTTTGTTGTGAATTATGTAGGTTGTACTGCAAATTAATAAAATACGTAGATACTCAGGACTTGTACAAAAGAATGATTGTAATAAAATTATTTATTTATTTTAAAAAGAAGTTTGCATTTTGTTATTGAATAAAAAAATGGTTAATTGATGATTTGCCCCTAATTTTGTAGGTAACTTTCACTTTACTCTTTGACCCTTTTTTAAAGAAAATTAAGGATCCCAATTCCCAATTAACTTTTATTGTCAATATCCCCCACTGTCAATTTTTCTGTTTGTCCTTGCCATTGTCCTCCCAATGATATTTGGCAGGATCTTGTTATGGACTTTGTCCTTGGATTGCCCCGAACACAGAGGGGAGTGGACTCAGTTTTTGTGGTGGTTGACCGGTTTTCAAAAATGGCACATTTCATAGCTTGTAAGAAGACTGCAGATGCTTCCCATATAGCCAAACTGTTTTTCAGGGAGGTTGTTCGCTTGCATGGGGTCCCTGCATCTATTACTTCCGATCACGATACAAAGTTCTTGAGCCATTTTTGGATCACTTTGTGGAGATTGTTTGGGACTACTTTGAACTGTAGTAGCACTGCCCATCCCCAAACTGATGGCCAGACAGAGGTTACAAATAGAACATTGGGAAATATGGTGCGGAGCATTTGTGGAGAGAAGCCAAAACAATGGGACTATGCCCTACCACAAATGGAGTTTGCTTACAACCATGCGAATCATAGTGCAACCGGAAAGTCACCATTTTCCATTGTTTATACTGCTATGCCGAACCATGTTGTAGATTTGGTGAAGTTGCCTAGAGGCCAGAAAAATAGCGTGGCAGCGCAAAATTTAGCTAAAGAAGTGGTGACTGTTCGTGACGAAGCAAAGCAAAAACTTGAGCAAACTAACGCCAAGTACAAAGCTGCTGCAGATAAACATTAGGCGCAATAAGGTGTTTCAAGAAAGCGATTCTGTGATGGTTTTTCTAAGGAAGGAGAGATTCCCAGCAGGCATATATAGCAAGCTGAAACCTAAGAAATATGGTCCCTACAAGGTGCTGAAAAGAATCAATAACAATGCCTATGTTATTGATCTACCCGATTCTATGGGAATTTCCAATGTCTTTAATGTTGCTGATGTGTATGAGTTCCATGAGGATGAACCCCTTTATCCTGAACATAACTTGAGGTCGAGTTCTTCGGAGGTGGAGGGGACTGATGTAAAATAATTGGCTGAGTGGATTGAAGAAGAGTTGGAACGAAGAGGGAATAAGGGATGTAGTGGGAATTTGCAGATTTGGCGTCCGAGCTCCAATTGGAGCACATGATACCTTTTCGGAAAGGGAACGTCGCCACGAGTGCAACCCACTGCTTTGCTGTATGGTGGATTTGGCGTTCCGAGGTCGTTTGGTCTTCCAAAAACGCATTTAAAGAATTTCAGTTAATGTTTACAACTTGTTTAATTTTCTGTTTTAATTCCAATAAATTCCCTAGCAGTTAAAAGGTTAGGGAACATGTATTTAGACGACCCTGAGCATGGCTTGAGGGTCAGTTTTTAATCAAATAATATTCAGAGAATTCCTCTCTTTTCCTGGTGGATTCCAGTTATCTTTCCTTTAGAATTTTCGTTTGAAAATTCTGTGTTTGTGCTGCGTCAATTAGAAGAACTATAGCTTAAGAAAAACGATGACTTACCATTTGTATCCTCCAGCGTCAAACTCCCGTGACTCAAAGCTACCCTCTGATGTTGAATGCTTCTTCAGCAACGAAAACGCCTCTATTTTTAGAGTGTAGTGAGTTGGCGGTGAATATGAAAATGGTCTTGAAACCCCTACAATGCAACATTAAACATTAATTAATTAATGGCAACAACACTAGAGAGGTATATAAGAGTATCTCCGAGGCAGATGTCACATGCAAAATGTTAAATGTGAATTTGATGGCTTATGTGGCAATTTGACACTTATGAAAAAAAAAATTTAACTCCACACAAACTGCCAAATATTATATTATTTTATTATATTTTTAAAAGCAGGGTACATATGATGCATAAAGTTTTTAAAGAGAGTAAATGATAGTGAGGTCTATGGCTGAAAATATATTAAAATAATATTTGACACCATCAAGCTTTTTGATATGTTATTTTTGACATATCTGTCCCAAGTCTTCAAATCCATGTATGATTTGACTACTCGGTTGAAGTATCTTCAACCTTTTTTTATCAATTTATGTCCACGTAACAATTTGGCATATCGGCTGGAGATGCTCTAAGAGACTTTTCAATACAAATCCAATTCCGGATGAAAATGTTAGGTAAACCCACCTATTTGAATTGATGACACCCCAATTTGCATTTACTACTTATTTTTCTTGACTATTTTGCCCTTGAAGGTAAATAATGGAAACAAATTAAGGGCTCGTTTGGGACTGTTTATTTAGGAAGCACTTATGCTCATACTCACAAATCGTATCCCTCCTTTATTAGGTAGACTACCTCGACACTCAAACCTATCTGGTAGGTAGTAAATCTTTTTTACCTATGTAAATAATAGAAAGAAAAAAAGAAAAAAAGAGAGAAGAAACATAAACTGCTCCTACATACAAGGTAAATAAAAAAATTAGGTAAATGAAAAATTAGAAGGTACATGTTTACATGTACGCGTACAAGCATTTTTCCCTATGAATGCTTACAGTTTTGGGTTAATATTTAATTTTCTATATATAAAATAACAGGC
Source organism: Prunus padus (assembly GCA_024362665.1). Classification (NCBI taxonomy): domain Eukaryota; kingdom Viridiplantae; phylum Streptophyta; class Magnoliopsida; order Rosales; family Rosaceae; genus Prunus; species Prunus padus. The sequence goes on from JANFAM010000020.1 coordinate 9,458,819, forward strand.
ACCCAAAATAATATATACATGTACGTGTCCATGTCTTTACACCCAAGTTTGAATTTCTCTCTCGTAAATTATATTAATTTAGACTATGACTTATATTGAAAAAAAAAACAAAACAAGCATATATACATATATAGAACTTCGTTTTAAGGCTTGACTAGTTTCTTCAACACAAGTTGAACACAATTGCAAAGTTCGATAGAGACAAAAAGAAGTGTTACCATCATGTTGGCCAAACTTCAGACTAGCCATGGCAATTAAATTCACCACCAAACTTCCTTCTGTAGATACTACAGGTAGGTTGATGCCAAAAAATTTATAAAGGGTGTGCGTGCGCGTCGACCAGTTCCTCCTGAGTGAGTGTCTTGACTTGAGTTGAAGAAGAAAAAGGTTTCAGCGATGATTAGAAACAAAGCTTCGGAGGTGTCCTATTTATATTGGAGATCGAGAGTAGACTTCTTTTCCGATAGGAAATAGAAGACTACCATTCTTTTTACACATATTCAAGATTCCTTTACTAAATTAAATTAAATCACAAAGGTTGAGCCTTATTGGGTTTTCTCGTAACAAGGTGACAAGATAATGAAAAGTTTTTTTTTTAGTACGAGATAAGTAGGAAAAAAACACGGTGACATGAAAGAATACAAGTACTACTCCAATTTATTGTTTTACAACGTAAGTATTTTGTTGAACCATATTGATCTTAGGATTTACAAGCAATATTAACTAAAAAAGAAAGAATAAAAATGATAAAATTCTCATTTGCGAGTAGAAACTAAAAATTAAGAAAATAATAAAAATTTCAACCGCGCACTAGAATTTTTTTTCAAATGAGGATCGTTATAACATGTTGTGTTGCCAATATTGATAGCAATGATTTTTGGAGAAACGTTTCTGTTTGATAGTAACATCGGGTGACAGGAGGTGTGTTATGAATATTTTCACGACAAGCTTTAGCTGGCTATAATGCTTTAGCAAATTCCATGGACAGTGACCTCTGCCTCGACTATGCAAGTATCCTTCACCAAATAACCCTTGTCTAACTGTTCGAAATTGCCCAATGTAATGAAATCAGGCCAACCCCAAGACGGAGTCGAGGCACTGAAACATTGACTACCTGCAATAGCACACAAAAAGAAAAAAAAGGGAAAAAGAAGATTAATCAGGATTGAGAAGAAACTTGAAAAGAAAGAGGAAACAACAAAGAAGTAAAATGTTTACATTGACCAAAACAATGCTTGGCGTTTAATTGATCTACGATGCGAAGAGTAAGCTGTGCATGTATTTTGGAGGCAGGAGATAGCTTTTCTCGATTATCCAATCTTAAGAAAAGAGAAGCATGAGTATCCTTTACATGGCTATCTCCCTTGGGATAGAGGACTATCTTCCTGCAAAAAACCAACAAATTAATTAAAACGGAAGAATTATTAAACAACAAATTTAATTAGATTAATAATTAACAAGGCTTAATATTAATCATCATCAGAGAGAGATACCTACCATGTCTGCCCTTCACCTTTGAATGGTTTTGATTCCAAGCGTTCGGGTTTTAACTTTGAAAATTCCTCAATCTTCCAAACATACTTGTTCATAAAATCATTGTTTTCTTTTTTATGAAGAAAATCATTGTTTTCTTTTGATACAATAACAGCATTGTTTATCCTTGGTAGGCACTCTGCCTTGCCCGCTCTTCTTTCCTTACAAACAAAGACCTCGACTCCAAACACACAAGTATCATCAATGAGATAGCCATTGGAAGCATCAGCAAATGCTTTCAGAGGGATAACTCTATCGAAACCCACTTCGAGCATCACCACGTGCAAGCACATCTTCTTTAGATTAGGATCTGATAAGCAAACAAAATTAGAAGATCATGAGCAATTCATGCAACACAAGATATATGAGAATTAATTTCAAAAAGATAGATAATATATAATGTATGTATGTATGTATACCCTGAAGAACCAAGTAGATTCCCCTATTCTGATCAAGTAAAAACAATCTAAAATCAACAAATACTTCCCAACCAGTCTGAAGTGATCTGCTCCAGCCATTTCTAGATAGACAAAGATGTGGTCTTCCACATTCTTCTTCTTGTATCCATTTGGGTACACCACCAGTTTCCTGCAGTGATATCAAACTTAAAAAATAATAGGGGCATTTTCAATATAGACCCAGTCAATGACCAAAATGTTATTTTTATTCACATCACAAGGTATACATAATTAACTAGCAGATTAGAAAAAACGATGATTTACCATTTGTATCCTCCTGCATCAAACTCCCCTGACTCAAATCTATCCGCCGAATGCTTCTTTAGCAACGAAAACGATTCTATTTTTAGAGTGTAATGAGTTGGTGGTGAATCTGAAAATGGTCTTGAAACCTCTGCAACGCAACAATTAAACATTTTATTAATTAATGGCAACAACAACACTAGAAGGTATATATATATAACGTCTTTTTTTGCAAATGTGGGTTAAGTTAGCATTGCCCACCTCCTTGCACCCAAGTTCAAATTTCTCTTCCCGTAAATTAAACTAATTTAACTTAAACTAGACTATCATTAATATTTTTTAAAACAAAATAAAATGGAACTTCCTTTTAAGGCTTGAGTAGTTTCTTCAACACAAGTTCAACACAAGCTCATAGATAGATAGAGACAAAAAAAGTAGATGTTACGTACCATCTTGGTCAAACTCAAGACTAGCCATGGCAATTAAATTGACCACCAAACTTCCTTCTATAGATACAGGTTGATGCCAAAAATTTGATCAAGAAAAAGGCTTCAGGAATGATTGGAAAGAAAGTTATGGAAGTGGGTCTAATCGCTGAAACCTTCTTTATTGGGGGAGAGAAGAGTTCTTTTCCGATAGGAATTTTTACATATCTGATACTCCTTTACTAATACGACTCCTTAATTGAATTAAATTACATTCAATTAAATTAAATAGATTGGGCCTTATGGGGTTTGATCCATCGTAAAGGTGACAAAGATTGGGCTTTTTCTATAATTTGAGTATTGTATGATTTTTGCATAATTTAGGTCCTATTTATGGGCTTATATGTGAAACTCTCAAATAAAAAAGAGCTCATTGGCAATGTAAGATGTAAAAACGAACTCTAAAATTAACTGAATACAACTTATTACCAAATTATTTATTGAATGACTAATTTACCTTAATATAAAATGACCAAAAAAGATAGAGTGCTGATATATTTTCCTATTTCCCCACCCACCATGTAAATTCGAAAAAACACAATCTTATTTTTCCACCCACCATTATTCCTAAAATACGCTTTAATTATTAATTCAAGCAAATTCTCATTGCCAACGGGAATTAAGGCAGCTTCGGTTCCACCAGCAGTCATCAAATCAGCCTCACCTTGACGTATGTGATTTGCGGCAGCATAGAAATAGTAATTTGAAGTAGCACAAGCAATCGAAACCGAATAATTTGGTTCCATAACACCTAGATCAATACCAAGCAACACAGACCCCATGTTTGTAATAGAATAAGCGTATAAACCTCGTGAGGGTTGTAGGACCATGATGGTTTGAGAAAAAGTATAATTAGGGTTGCAGGAACATATGTGGGGTGTAGTGAACAAATTTAATTTTTATTTTAAATGTTTTTTGTCCTAAACGGCAATTATGTACAAGGGTAAAATAGGTTAGTCATGTTTAAAATTAGTATGGGATGCAAAGAGCAAATAATGGGGTGCTAATAAAATCACTCTTTTTTTAATTTTATAACATTTTAAAAGATTTTGTTATTATTTTTTTTCACACATCATCCCCAATTAAATATCCCTAATTAAATATCAATATTTTTTAGGTCAAAATCCCTAATTAAATTTAAATATTATAAGAATTATTTTTTAGTCCGACACAACACCAAACATAGGTTTTCACTATTTTTAAAATCCAGCTTCTCAGTCTGACGTAACACCAAACGTAGGTCAATACTTAATCCTGCTTAGGCCAATCCGAGCTAATCCAAGACAGTCTTAGGAATTAGTCCAGTCCATGATAGTACGCCGTACCAAACGACCCCTAACTTTCTTATTAGAAACACAAAGCACGTGCAGAGCAGTTGAAGTAGTGACTCTCCTTCCAACTCGCTTAGCAAAGCTCAAAAAGTAAACATACAAACATGATAAAATTCTAATTTGCAAGTAGAAAACTTTACAACATTTAATTCAACCGCACACATGAAGCACCAAAAGTCTCTTGTTTAAAGAAGCACCAAAAAAACAATTTCAAATAAGGATCATTATATCATGTTGTGTTGCCAATAATGAATGGAAGAAACGTTTTGGTTTGATGGTAACACCACATAGCATGATATGCTTTCGTTATGAGCGGACAGTGACCTCTGCCTCGACTACGCAAGTATTCATCACCAAAAAACCCTTGTCTCTCTCTTTGAAAAAGCCCAACATAATGAAATTAGACCAACCCCAAGACGGACTCGGGGCTCTGAAACATTGACTAGCTGCAAGCACACAAAAAGAAAATAGAACAGACTAATCAGGATTGAGAAAGAGAGAATAAAACAGACTATTAGGTACATGTTTACCTTGACGAAAAAAATGCTTGGCGTTTAATTGATCTACGATGCGAAGAGTAAACTGTGCAAGTATTTTGGAGGCAGTAGATAACTTTTCTGGATTAGCCAATATTAAGTAAAGAGAAACATGAGTATCCTTTCCATGGCTATCTCCCTTGGGATAGAGCTGTATCTTCCTGCAAACCACCAACAAATTAATTAAATAATTAACAAGGCTTAATCATCATCACAGAGAGATACCTACCATGTCTGCCCTCCAGCATTGAATGGTTTTGATTCCAAGCGTTCGGGTTTTAACTTTGAAAATTCCTCAATCTTCCAAACATACTTGTTCATAAAATCATTGTTTTCTTTTTTATGAAGAAAATCATTGTTTTCTTTTGATACAATAACAGCATTGTTGATCCTTGGTAGGCACTCTGCCTTGCCCGCTCTTCTTTCCTTACAAACAAAGACCTCGGCTCCAAACACACAAGTATCATCAATGAGATAGCCATTGGAAGCATCAGCAAATGCTTTCAGAGGGATAACTCTATCGAAACCCACTTCGAGCATCGCCACATGCAAGCACATCTTCTTTAGATTAGGATCTGATAAGCAAACAAAATTAGAAGATCATGAGCAATTCATGCAACACAAGATATATGAGAATTAATTTCAAACACATAGATAATATATAATGTATGTATGTATACCCTGAAGAACGAAGTAGATTCCCTTATTCTGATCAAGTAAAAACAATCTAAAATCAACAAATACTTCCCAACCAGTCTCAAGTGATTCTGCTCCAGCCATTTCTAGATAGACAGAGATGTGATCTTCCACATTCTTCTTCTTGTATCCATTTGGGTACACCACCAGTTTCCTGCAGTGATATCAAACATAAAAAATAATAGGGGCATTTCAATATAGATCCAGTCAATGACCAAAATGTAAAAAATAACAAGCAGATTAGAAAAACGATTTACCATTTGTATCCTCCAGCATCAAACTCCCCTGACTCAAATATATCCGCTGAATGCTTCTTTAGCAACGAAAAGGACTCTATTTTTAGAGTGTAGTGAGTTGGCGGTGTATATGAAAATGGTGCTGAAACCCCTGCAATGCAACAATTAAACATTTTATTAATTAATGGCAACAACACTAGAAGATATATATAGAACTTCCTTTCAGATGTGAGTTAAACCAGTTGGCCAGGGCATTACCCGCCTCCTTGCACGCAAGTTCAACACAAGCGCATAGGTCGACAAAAAGAATTATATTTTACGTACCATCTTGCTCAAACTCAAGATTAGCCATGGCAATTGACCACCAATCTTCCTTCTACAGAAAGACAGTTATGGAGGAGAGATTAGAGTTCTTTTCCTATAGGAATACGATTTTATATATTCAGAGATTATTCCTCATATGATCTGACACTCCCTTATTAATACGACTATTTAATTAAATGATTGGGTCTGATCCTAACGTGGTGATGACAAATTTCTTAATAAATAAATAAAAACAGTGACATAAAATGTGTTAGAATATAATCAAGAGGATTACGTGTTAAATACACCTAATGGTTAGGCTAGTTAGTTGCTAAGCTGTCAAGTAAATAGTCAGATGTGTTAGTCTGTTAATGAGTTTGTTACAGAAATAAGAAATTCCAGAGCTTTCTTATAATCTTTCTACTTCCTTCTTCTTCTTCTCGTTTATCCTCTACTCTGATACCATATTTCTTTTATTTTTGAAAAATATTTTGTCTATAGCTTTTTTTTCAGTGGTTTTTTTTTTTGGTTGAAATTTTGGGCGGTTTTTTGTAAGACCTTTTTTTTTGTCAAAAGGTATTTGAAGATGTTTAATTAATGTTATACTTGCACATTGTTGGGAAATTTTTCATATTTTGTTAAAAGTTTCAATGAGTTTGAGTTTATAAATTTGGACGCGATAAGTTAACTGTTTGGTTTGGAGTTAAAAGTCATTTCACATTGATGAATGTAAACATAAATAGCTTAGTGGAAAAGAGTCTTGACTTGCAGATCAATGGTCTCAGATTCGAAATCCCATGACACCATAGTTGTGTGTGTATGATAAACCTCTTTCCCCCTCTAGTTTAGACTATCTCTTGTACTAAAAACAAACATACGAAAACTCATTGTGTAATTTGGACACATTAAATTTTTGAAAATAAGATTACTACCGTTTGCAATGCCTTTTCCCTTTTGGATAGAGCAGCATCCTCTTGCAACTATGAGCATTTTCAGATTACGTAGGTGCACTTCAAAGTTTATTCTTTTTTTATATTCATAAGCGAAAATCTACTTTAAACTAATCTAAATTACGCGGATGAGGATTTGAACTCGGATACAGAGTGGGAAGCACATAACACACTCCACTAAGGTCAGTCTGCTCAAAGTTCATTCTTTAAAGTGCAATATCTTACAAGAATTTTTTGACAATCAATGCAAATTAACTGCATGGATCAGCGGCATTTGTATAGTTTAAGACTCAAAACATTTATTTTCTTTTTTCTGTTTGAGGAAAAACTTTAGCAAATAAATGAAATTATTTTATACTTTCATTCATTCTGGTAAAGTTAGAGCGGCCTATTAGAAACAATTTAGGTTTTTGTAGCTCAAGTGATTAAGAACAATTATTCATGCGCATGAGGTCATGTGTTCGAATGCCCCTCCCCAAAGAATCCTCATAAAGAGTGGCTACAATGTTTTTTTGGGTTTCCGATTATTCATTTTGTTTTGGTATTTAGAGTTTCACCAAAACTTAGTATATAAAACCAACCCAAAAAAAAAGGAGAAAAAAGCCAAACCACATGTAGACACTCTCCTTCCGACTTGCTTTAGCAAAGCTCAAAATGTAAACATACAAATGATAAAATTCTAATTTGCAAGTAGAAACTAACACCAAAGTGTGTCGTTTAAAGAAGCACCAGAAAACAACTTCAAATAAGGATCATTATATCCTGTTGTTGTGTTGCTAATATTGAATTGGAGAAACGTTTCTGTTTGACAGCAACAGCAAAGTGGCTGTTAGGACAAGCTTTAGCTGACTACAATGCTTTAAACATTCCATGGACAGCGACCTCTGCCTCCACTAAGCAATTGCTCTTCACCAAATAACCCTTGTCTAACTGTTTCAAAATGTCAAATGCAATGAAACTAGAGGAACCGGAAGAGGGACTCAAGGCACTGAACCATTGACTATCTGCAAGAACACAAAAATTAAAACAAAAACAAAAGGGCTAGTCAGGGTTTCAGAAATAAATTGAAAGGAGGGAAGTAAAAGAAGCAATATATATTATATAGCATTAGGTTAGGCCACATGCTTACCTTTACAAAAAAAATGCTTGGCATTCAATTGATCTACGATGCGCAGAGTAAACTCTGTAAGTATTTTGGAGTCAGGAGATAGCTTTTCTGGATTAGCCAATGTTAAGAAAAGAGAAACATGAGTATCCTTTCCTTTGCCATATCCCTTGGGATAGAGACGTATCTTCCTGCAAACCACCAACAAATAAAATTACAATAAAACCAGAAGTAATAACAATAAGTTAATAACAACGCTTAATATAATCAAAGATACCTACCATGTCCGTCCTCCAGCATAGAATGGCTTTGATTCCAGGAGTTTGGGTCTGAACTTTAAAGGTATATAAACCTTCCAACGATGCTTGTACATAGCACTGTTGATCGTGTACAGGCATTCGCTTTGCCAGCTCTTCTTTCTTTACAAACAAAGACCTCAGCTCCAAACACACAAGTATTATTAATCAGATAGCCGTTTGAAGAATCAGTAAATGCATTCAGAGGGATAACTCTATCGAAACCCACTTCAAACATCGCCCCGTGCAAGCACATCTTGTTTAGATTAGTATCTGATAAGCGAAAAAAAACTAAAACATCATGAGCAAAGCAACACAAGAACTGGTCCATATCTGCTGAATGGATGCATTGAGAATTCATTTCAAACAGATAGAAGATGTATAATGTATGCATACCCTGAAGAACCAAGTAGATTCCCTTATTCTGATCAAGTAAAAACAATCTAAAATCAACAAATACTTCCCAACCAGTCTGAAGTGAATCTGCTCCAGCCATTTCTAAGTAGACAGAGATGTGGTCTTCCACATTCTTCTGCTTGTATCCATTTGGGTACACCACCAGTTTCCTACAGTGACCAAACATGAAAAAATAATAATAAGATTATTCATATATATGCTGAAAATTAATCAAACCAAATCACAAAGGTATATCTAATTAAGTAGCTGATGAGAAAAATGATTTACCATTTGTATCCTCCAGCATCGAACTGCCCTGACTCAAATCTACCCGCTGAATGCCTCTCTAAAGAGGAAATGGACTCTGCTTTTAGGGTGTAATGAGTTGGCGGTGAATTTGAAAATGGTGTTGAAACCCCTGCAATGCAACAATTAAACATTAATTAATTAATGGCAACAACACTAGAGGAATATCTAACAACTAGACAGTTCGGATCATTGAAATACAATGCGTGGTATATATATGTATATACACGCATGCATGCTCTGTCCTTCCTGTAGGTCTGATGCTGCCTTGGCACCCCCAGCTCCCATATACTCGTTTGTCTTACGTACCTGCAGCATCTGGCTCAAACTTAAGATTAAGAGTAGCCATGGCAGTTAAATTTGACCACCAAACTTGCTGATGCAGCAGATTAATTGATGGAAAATCTAATTAATTAGGCTAACCAATTCCTCCAGATCAGTCTCTTAAGTCAGTGAAGGAAAAGGGTTGAGCGATTAGAAAGAAAGAAAGGCATGGAAAGTGGCCTACTTTTAGAGATTAAGATCTTTTCCGATATACATGTATACAAGAAAGACTCTTTTACTAAGCTTGAGCCTTATCGGGTTGTTGTATATATATATCAATTTGTTTTTCTTTTCTTTTTGAAAAATCTTTTGTCCATATATTTTTATTTTTTGGATGTATTGATTTGGTGACATGTTATGGGGTTTTGTTATTTTTCTTCTAAGGGGAGAGGGATTAATGTGTTGTTATTAGATATAGTTTTTTTAAGGTATGTCAAGATGTTTCATTTATATTATATTACATTTATTGTATGAGTTTGAGTTTATAACACAATATACTGTTGTGAATTGCGGACACATTAAATTTCGAGAACATGAACATGTTAAGTTTTACTAACAAATTATACGAAATAAGTTCATCTTTGGAATATCCTCCTGCAACAACCAACATTTTGCACTTCAAAGTTCATCTTTTAAGTGCAACTTTAGAAAAATAAATGAAATTTCGGTAAAATTAGAGCGGGCTATTTACAGTGAATTTTAGGCTTAATAGAATCCTTACAGAGAGTGGTTACAATGTTCCCTTTGGGTCTAGGGTAAATCATTTTGTGTTTAGGGTTTTGGTATTTATAGTTTATATTAGAAAAATAATTTAAAAGAAACTAAAGGTGTTTATTTTATGATGCATATGGAATTGACTAACTGAGACTTTGAGTGAGAAAAAACTTAAAAACACCAAGCAAGCTCCAACAAGAGAGACGGAGTGGGGGATAACCAAAGCAGCAAAGCAAAATAATTTCACAAGGGTACAATAATAAAGTGATTTTAAGCGATTATGAGGTGAAGCACCTCCCTTCCATTTGCTTCTCTATAAAATCACTTTAAACCACTAAAAGTGATTCTACATAGAAATGATTATTGGCCTACCAAATTCACTCCAAACGAGCCCCAAATCACTGTACTGCAAACCTATGCTTGAAACTCACAAGTTTGGCTTGCTTTCTTAAATACTTTGCCATCATAGGCAAAACTCTAAAAGAAACAGAACCAATCACCAAATGCTACAAAACTACGCTCGTCATTACACTCCTGCCAAACATCAAAAATCATATTTCAATCTCAGCACTTTGCAATCAGAACACAATCTTGATCAACCGTCTCAGACCCCCCACATAATTGATACTTGTTTAAACACAACATGGCGTGAAAAAGTGTTAGCTTGACAACTATACTCGGACTAGTATGCATTCCTGATAAACAGCAGGTTCAGAAAAACCTCAACTATGAAGACAATCCTTCTGACTTTGGCCTTGTGTACCCAAGACCAATTAGCTTCTGAACCAACAACTTTTCAGCATCTGCCTGAAATACCAAAAAGGAGGAGCAAATTATTCAGTGAAAATAACTAAGAAAAGGTTTAAAATGAACAACCCTGTCCTGCATATATGCAAATGATAAAGAAACACACATCACATAGACTCAAGTTCATGTGTGTTTCTGTAGGCGTTTAAGATTGAGCACAGACCTCAAGCATGGGGCTATTTTTAGGAATGTTGCAAGCCAGAATTATATTCAGTCCCGTCTTTAAAACTGCAAGAACCCCGGCATGTCAGACCATGGAACCGGAAACGAAAAGAAAACACAATGATAAACTCAAACTTATCTAAACATAGATTGATAATTTACCTAATCTTCGAGCAATGCTCGACCCTGTATTATCAGAAGCCCCACCAAGTATGGATGTAACACCCACTGTACTGTTCTGTGTAAGTCATGGATACAAAGAAGTCAGAAATCACCAATGTAAAGAGAGATCAATTGAAGGGGAAACTAACATTAAATTATCAACTTACAGGTCTCATAGGTGCTGCTGCATACAAATGTCCCAATTTTGCAGAGTTGCAGCCAATCCATGCATATAACTACACTCAAAACAATGAGAAATTATTACCCAATTCAGAATTTGTTCAAACTTGTCAAAATTAATTGACCATGTATGCAAATAATCCGCCTAGATTTTTCTAAGCCAAAAAGATTATAAATTTAACGAATTTTCTTGCTCAATTTCGACTTGGGCAGTTCAATTCAACATCAAAATGGCCAAAAACTTCAAAATAAAATTGAATTGAAAGAGGGAGGAGGGTAAGGAAGATAACCTGCTTGGGAAGGCGCATGATTTGGAAGTGGAAAGTAGTATCGTTGACAACTTCAGTGAAGCACGTGATCTGCACGCCACCAGCATCGTCTTCGTTGCTGTAGTAGCTGGGAGCAGCCGGTTCTTTGTCTTTCGAAATTTTAGCAGAGCTCAGAGCATGGTTTAGAGCACCGAGGTCTAAATCTTCTCGAGCCATTATTTACAGACACGAGCAGAGTGAGACTGTGAATTGGAGAAATGAGCGGGCTGCCGGGTCAATCTCTCAAGGGTTTGCCCCTCTTCTTTTTCTTGCTTTTTTTTTTTTTTTTTTTTAGCAGGTGCAGTTTTTTTATACTTTTTTAGGACAAGCTATAGTCTAAACTAGAGGGAAGGGAGGGTTCGAATATGAGTTTCTCTCATACATACACAAATAAGTGTCATGGGGTTCGAATCTGAGACCTCTGGGATATAAGTTAAGGTACTTTTTAACTGGACTAGATCACATTGGCTGTTTATACTTTATACAAGAATTCTATAGCGAGGGCCTTATATATGATCCTTAGGTGAGGCCACTTCTCCTTTTTAGTAGAGTCATTCTATAGTGAGGGCCTTATATATGACCCTTAGGTGAGATCAAGGAATAAAATATCCATAATATCCCCGATATTTCCACGAAATTTCCGTATTTTTGGACTACCGATATTTCCGATACCATCGATATTTTAGATATCCATGAACCAAAATATCGATAATATTGATGACATGAACCAAATATCGATAATATCCCGATATTTCCATCGAAATTTCCGTATTTTTGGAGTACCGATATTTCCGATATCATCGATATTTTATTCCTTGGGTGAGATCATATATCTCTTAACCGTTGAATCAAGCTAACCAATTTGATCCAACAGCTAACGAATTTAATCCAACGATTAAGAGTGAGGATCTCATCTAAGGAGGCCCCATTATAGAATTCTTGGTGTTTTCCTGGGCCTCCCTCTGTTGCTTGTTTGGAGATTATCTGGCCTCTCGGCTATCTCTGGTTTTTTTGTAGCCTTTGGGCTCTCAGGGAAGTATTTCCAGGCCCAAAAAGCAATTTATTTTCTTCTCTTTTCTTTAAAGAACGAAAAAAGAAAAAACAAAACAAGAGGAGAAAATAGAGGGTGTGCAAAAGAGCATAACTTCCATATTATACATTATTTTTTCTTTTTGCTGTCGAAGAAAAACAGTTTACAAACAATTATACAAAAAGAATTACTTCTAACTACAATCAATGGATTACAATGAGTAGCTTGAGCAACCCCCCCGCACCCCTTTCTTTCTTCACTCAAGCCTCAGGATACAAACTTAAAAGGGGAAATATAAATTTAAACCAAAACAATGGATACAAAATATACAGCATAGTTTGAAATATAATTGAATTGCCCTCCTTTGGCAAAGTTGGGCAATAGTGATCAGCAACATATTCTCAGATATCCATCTTCTGTACCCACAAGAAACAATCTTGAGAAGGGTAAAATACTTATGCTTGACAAAACTGAAAAGTTTCTTGCTCCATGATCAGCCATGTAGAGTTTTTGGCATGTAACAGCCTGCTGCCCATCCTGTCAAATGGTTTTCATGTCATGCAAATTAGATATGTGCTTAACAAGAAATGGTGATAAAGTGCAGTGTTGTTTACCTCATCACCAGATTTGGATAAAGAAGAAAGTCCAATTTTATTTCTGGCAATCGAAATAACATCTTGGCCCCACACAGAAAATGAAGATATGCCATCCGTATGACCCTTAAGAATTGTGGGCTGAGATGACCAATTCCTGCATAAGGAGTTAAGTTTAATGAGAGCTTGATAGTGCAAAATCATTTCCATGATGCTAGAAAATAGATAAAAGAAAAAGTACTGGATCAATTTAATGCAATACAATATGGGCTCCGATCCTCATGAACGTCTAAAACTCACATAACATATACATAAACACAGGGAAACCCAGGGAGATTGCTCCATCCAAATTATTTGAAAGTTATCATTAAATAATGTCTGAAATTACCTTCTTAAGTCCCAAATTCTTAAAGTCCTGTCAAGAGAGCTGGACACAAGTAAATGGTCCTCTGGTGCAGCCAACTACATGAGTAAATGGTAAATTAGAATTGAAATTAAACTAAAGTGAGGCTTTTCTAAAACTTTTTTGAAATACCTTTGTCACGTATCCATCATGAGCCTTCCAAGAGGCAATAACATTGCCACTCCTTGCATCAAATAACCTACAATGACCAGAACTCAATCCAGCTGCAATCCAAGATGGTGAAGAAGCTCCATCTGGTTGCATTTTGTCAGACCCACAGGAGCATATGGTAGAAACAAGGGAAGGATAACCAGACTCCGTAGAATCCCCCCTCCAAAGGTGAAGCTTTTGTCCTCGGACAACATCAATGAACCTGTAAGATTGAGAAAACATTAAACCCGAAACTGCATGAAACGTTTCCTGGTCTATATCAGCTTGTAATGGGATATCTGTGCAACACTATGTATTTACCTGAGAGAACCATTTCCGGTGCCAACTACAAGCTTTTCACCAAATTCTGTCTGATGCATACAAGTATACAAGCTACCATCAAATGCACCGGTCAATATTCCACTGGACAGTGTATTGGGACTGAGCATATTAACCTGGTCCACATTGACCCTGGAGGAAGAAGATGGAGGGCTTGCACTGTGTGCAGAATCCACAGATGGTTCAGAATATACTGAAATTAATTTCCCAGTTCGGCTATTCCAAACATGTATTGTCCCATCACAAGACGTAACTCTTCCACTAGACGACAAGACACAAATATCGTTCACAACCTAAGAGCCACAAAAGCAGTTAGAGACATGTGCATGACCATAAGTATCCGAAAGCAGAACCAAACTCGGATCTGAAATATGTAACACAGCACGTGATAGTTCCATGGCAAGAGACAATTATCAATGTGATTACGAGGAATCATATGGTATGGAAGGTTTCAATTTAAGCGCAAGAGAATAGTTTCAACAGAAAAAGGCAAAAAAGAAAACAAAAAGAGAAAAAGTAAAGCGGAATAGGATAAACAAACCTCCTCATGGCCATAGTATCCTGATACACAATTAATTCTAGTTAGCTCCCATTTCTGAACAGTTCCTTTGAACCCTGCACCAATCCCTGCAGTAAAAACCGTACATTCATCTGGACAGACGGCTAAATACCGTAAGGCCCCAGGATGCGCACGGACTGAGTATATGACAGATGCTCTGATCTTCCATGGATGTTCATCTTTCTTACCCCCAGCACGCCCAAGAAAATCAGGCCCGTCCCAGCTAGCAGCTGGACTAGGGAACCAAAACCAGGGCTCAAATTTAAAATTTGATGTTGCTGCATGCATTTCAGCTGGACTCTGATGCATTTCAAAGAACCGTTTTTGAGGCATCAAGTTTTTGGCACTTCTAGACCCTTGAGATTGCGGAATTGACCATCCAACCCCATTGAGCAACAGCTTAGCAGGACTGTATTCAGAAGTTGAGCCCTTTCTGAATGCATTTCTTTTACTGAGTATAGTGTCTGAACCACTTCGAGACAATTCTCCTGTGTGTTCCCACTGAATCAAGACAGGTTCAGAATATGAAGTGCAAAAGGTGTGGGTATTGTGTTGGTTGTCCATATATCTTATCTGTGTCTATGTGTGTGTATTTATGTATGTTGAGAGGGAGGGAGGGAGTACACATGAAAGAAAAACCCTCATATTAATGAAATGGTTAAAAGCAAAATGATAGTGTACCTTCCAGTTATGATACTGTAGGAGATATTGCTCAAGTAATAACCATGTTGCACAACACTGACGAAGCTTCTCTATGCCAAGAAGGGATGCAAAAGAAGGATACAGAAGCAACCTGCCAACAGCCTAGCAAATTCAACACATATTTGAGGAGGAATAGAACATGTGCAAAAATTATATTCCAGTGTAGTCTAGTAATTAAGCAGATTAAATGAACTGAGAAAAGCACTTACGCAAGGTCCATACGACTTTCAATCAGAGCCCCATCAATTTTTGGCTTTGAACCCTTCAACCTTCTGCCAAAGGAAGCAGAAGCATTGGCAGTTTTTGGTGAGAAAGCAAGCTCATCAAATAGCTCTTTAAGTTGTGGCAAAACATGCAATGCTGTCAAATCCGGTCCTATCCGCTGACAAAATGCCATTAGGGTTGTAGCAGCAACCTGAACAAGAGAGGCATTATAGCATTATGGGAAATTACAACACACTGGCTAGTATGTGAGATGCTTGAATGGGAACTTTTGGGGTAGGATGGAGGTAGAAGGTATGACACAGGTAGGATATAGAAAAATGCAGCCTTTGCATCTGGGGGACACTCATTGGACTTTTAAAATAAGTGTACGTGCATGTAGGACCATCACCTGAAGCACTCTATATTCTAAACTTGTCTGCATAAGAACCAGAACATGCAGGCAACTTTTATCCTGCAAAATATAAGCATTCTATTATTTCCAAGAACACTCAGTTTTCAAATCAAATTAATAAGAATCAAATCTCATACTTCAATTAGCTCCTTTGCAACCACCTCCCTTGGCAAGAATGCAACTAGGCCATCTATTGTCACTAAACAATCAATAAGCGCGAAAGCACTCCAGCTGTGGACAGGCTCAGGTTTATTCATACGTGAAATGTCAATGCAGGAATGAAATACATGTTTTAGCAATGGTAGCATCTGTCTGACGATGAAGCTCTCTCCCAATAGACCACCTGGAAATTGAAAACATAAAACGCTTACAAGAAGAACGTGCCAATTCAAGGAAACATTATATCACAATTCATTGAACAAGAATACCAATTCGAACCAGCACGTCAATTCCATCACTACTGAGACCTTTCCCAAAGCATTGAATCAGAGGCAAGATTGTCTGGGGCAAGAATGATAGTTAGCGTGATAATCCCAGTGAAAAAATTACACTTCTATGAGTGTTTGAATGTCTGTCTAAGACAGATTTGCATAATTTTTATTTTATTAAGTCACAAAAGCAAGAGTTTTGGGGTCGGTTTAACCTGATGAGTGGTAATAGGTATACCAAGCTCTTCACTTGAGCCAATCAGCAGCACGGAAGCGGCAGCTGCTGAACTCTTATGAGCAGCAGCATACAAGTTCAAAATCACAAGAGGATGTACAGTTTCTAGATATGCTTGTTTGCCAGTTTGATTCCATATCTCTTGAACAAAAGAGTCTTGTAGAATAGAAACCTTTAGGTGTGAATAACCTGTAGTCTGAAACACAGACCTCTATAAGAAAGAGATTCAAAAGAAAGTTCCACACAAAAATGAAAAAATAAAGCTCAAAACTAGCCTGTAAAATCCTCTGGATGGCAGGAAAGACTATTTGTTTCACTGCTTTAGGTGTCAAACTTTTGATAAATTCTTTCAGTAATGTATAAGCCCATTCGGCTTCAGTATCTGATAAAGGAGTCACCACAAGCGATAAGCAATAAGGAGCACACATTTCAGCAGCAAATGTTCCCATTGCCTTCAGGACTCCTTGCTTTGCAAAATTCGCAGCATAATGAAGGCAGGATCCACCTTTAGCCAGAAGCTGGAGGGGGGCAAGAAACAAGTAGGATGCCTTGACTGTGGTAGGAAAATAAGGTGATTCCAAAAGACACTTAGCCGATGGTCTCCTAATTTTTGTTACCCAGAGAGAGAGAGAGAGAGTGAGAGAGGCAAGGGAAAATGCATAGCCCTATAATACCTTATTGTATTCACAACCTGGAATAACATATAGTATCAAAATTAAAAATGAGAATAACTAATACCTCATGCAATCCTTTTGAATGCAGGCTTCAACAAGTAATCTAGTGTGAGGAGGAAGTTCATGTATCAGTCCAGGTAATAAACCACTGTCCAAGTACACGGCCAATGAGGTTGGATCAAAAAGTGGCTTCCTCAAATGAAGTTCTGCTAAGAGACAACCAACAGAAAATATGTCCCTTGCAATTTCTTCAGAAAACGTCTTTGAACATGATGATTTCTGTCTCCAAAGCAATAGCTCTTGATATCCCCTGGAACCCTCATCCTCCACCTCAACATGCTCAAGAAGATAATTTGTATCAATATGTCGCAACCACTGGTTTTTCTTAGTGTCAGATAGAGTTACACTTTTCTTAACATACTCGCCCGATGACTCTTCTACAGGAGCAATGTCCTTCACGGAGTCTAGATGGTAGCCATAGAGGGCACTCAAATGCATAGCATGTTCACAAAAGGCAGATGCATCTTCTAATTCTTGCAAGTAAGCAGTTTCAAACAGGACACAACTGTCACTACTTAATTCATTCATTTTCCCTCGATGCAAAGCTGACCCGTTGGTGCTATCACATGGTTTCGGTATTGCACCTCGACGCATAGGGTGAGGTTGAGTAAAAAGCTGACGGCGTCCCGCTGACCTTGGCATCATGGGCTCTGATGAAGGAAGCATTACATTCTTTGCCGCAACAGCTGCCTGACCTACCATCTTGTAACCAAAGGTGATATCAATCCAATGATGGAGTTGGCGTGAAACCCGATCGCTTTCTAAAGCATCACGATGCAATTTAATGAATTCCTCAGGACCACATGCCCATGAAGGTACAGCCAAGTCAGTCATACCAGCATGAAGTGAATGAAAAATTTGGGGATCGCAGAACAACTCTGGAATGCACTCATCAGGGGTCCATTGATAGAGTCTTTGCATGGTAGAAGGATATTCATTAGGTTCATAGACTGAGCGAACAGCCATACGTAGGACACTCAAAGGTAACCTCCTTGCTTTATAACTGCAGACAGCCAATTCAGAAAGACATTCATCAGATACATGATGTGGGAACTCTGATGTTGAATAGGTGAAGTCCAACTGTTCATCACCTTTAGCCAACCTCCATTTACTCTTGTTTAGATCCCGCCACCCTGCATCTGAATTCTCATCAGGCTTCATGCTAAAATCTATTACCCATGGCATCACTGTATGAAATGTGTGGTCACCCCACCTTCGCCCAGCTAATCTATTCAAGATGAGCAGATACTCAAAATTACTAATCTCTCCCCTCCACCATTGATTAAAGTCACGATGCCAGTCTATAGATGGGGAAAGCTTCAAATCAGCATAAAGACCTTGAGAAGGACAACCAGCTATAGAGCAACCTACCTTTTCAGGTATAATAGTTGTGCATCTATTACCTCTAGAACTTGGATTAAATCCTACCCCGGGCTTATCACAAATACACAGCCAAGACCAGCATGATTCAGTAAGCATCACACTGGATGGACATATATTGCCATGGGAAACCCCTAAACCATGAATATAAGCTAGAGCCGAGAGTAACTGGTATATTAGAAACCTTATATGCCAATCAGACTTTAAGGCATCGGGACTATAATGGAGAATGTTTTCCAAGGTATGTGGAGTTTTGGGAAGAACTATATCAATATAATTGGATGCCTTAACCATCCCAAGTACGGGGGCAATATTTGGATGCCTCAGGGAGCCAGGGAACTGATTCTCATCAAACGACGGTACCCCAAGTAAGTTAAGAAAATTTACACTGTCTCTTCCTGAAGCGTTCCCTTCAATCAAGAGACTAAGTGAGTTCAAAATGTGATCTTCCAGAGACCTGGACAAAAATTCCGAAGCAAGCTCTTCGAAAATGGAGTCTGAACAAATGCCAACGTGAGTAATCGGTGCCAACCCGCTGATCACCCTCGAGCAAGAAAACCTACTGGAATGGTTACAGGTAGAACTCTGTAGAAATGTTTTCGCGCCACCATTTGATAAACACGGAGACATGTTCAATAAAGAATCCAACTTTGGTTTTTGGTCATTGTTAACATCAGAACTAACTTCCTCTTCATCTCGAGTCACTTCAGAGGAAGTGATCGTATTAGCAATCACACTATCACTGCAGCCTTCAGCATTATCACCTATATATTCATTACTGAAAAGAAAAAGGCAAAAACCCAAATAGTTTCACATTCTCCTTGATCATCTTAACAATAAACAAACCCACAGACTAATTTCGATTCGTTTTATAAATCACCAATGTGCTATGAGTATCGTTGCAATATTAGTAATTATATCACAATTAGAAGAAGAAGAAAAAAAAAGTGAAATTGATTGATCTTACACATATTTGGTCAAGCAATCTTGTTCATGACTGGGCAGATAGCTTAGCAAAAACTGAGGAGCTGAAGCAGTTTCCCCACTTGAATTACACAACTGCAAAAACCAACTGCTTGAGCATTGAGCTTATTTATACAAACAGAAAAAATGCAGAGAGATGAGAGAGAGAGAGAGAGAGAGAGAGAGGTGGGGGTTGGAGTTGGACCTGAACGACGGCAGTGGAGCCGAAAGGGAAAGCGGAATCGGAGAGCCCGTAGACGAAAACGAGCTTTTCGGAGAAGTCGGATTGAATCCGACGGTGGAGGCAGTCGAAGCACATTTCGTGCGCCATCTTTCTTCTTCGGTTCTTCTTCTACTTGGAAATTTCTTCAATTTTGTTCTTCATTTCTTTCTTTCTTTCTTTCTTTCTTTCTTTCTTTGGAGCCTCTGGTGTCTCTCTTACCAGTTACCTACTTCGCTTCAGCGCTTTGATCGACAGGTGCGCGCTACTGGGTTAATAACTGGAAAAACAAACCAACCCCCCAAAACACTTCAACGCCTCGTCACTTCTGTTTTTTCGTTTTCTTTTTTCTTTTTTCTTTTTTTCGTTAATTCACTTATGCACGAACACGAAGTTGTATTTACCTTCCTACCCATCTTACGGAATAAAGTTGTGTTTTTATTTTATTTTTTATTTTTTTAAGTATGCAACAAAAGAAAATATATTGTACGTTACTAAATAATGTTGCATTCTTTCGATCGACGAAAAAAATGTTGCATTCTAGGTAAGAAAACAGGATTCGAACTTGGAACTTCTGACTCTTTTAAGATTGAAGCTAGAAGTGTCACCAAACCAATTGCTGGTTAGTAAATATATTGTATTTTTATTGTTTGGGAAAATCCTTCAATTTCTCTTACCCTGTTGATAAAAGAAAAAAGGTTCCCTTTGCACATAACGAATTACTTAATACATCAGTCTAGTAATTGACTGATCATCAAAAGATGACGAGCCATTAGAATATGAGAATTAGACAAGTCGTAAACTTTAACACATTAAATTCAACGTAATAGGGAATTCTCCAATAAGCATTTAAGTTAAGAATTGGTTATATATTTCTAATCGGATAAAAATAAAAAATAAACCTAAAGAAAATGGCTCACATCCTCATTTCTTGATGATTTCCATAATTTTCTCATTTTATTATTACTCTTTGTTTCTTTAAACTTAAAAAAGGTGGAGAAAAAGGAAGGGTAGGAGGGAGAGCAACCATTGATTTCTAAACAAGAACATGAACACTTAAAACACATGGAATGTATCAGTCAGAGACTCACAAAACTAGAAAGATTGGAAAATTTACATTATTTCAGCTGTGGTCTCATCTTCCAAAGACAAACTCACAATACACACTTTTTTTTTGGCCAAATCATAATACACACACACTCTGAACCCTCCAAAACTCATACAAAGAGCCAAAAATAAGAAATTCTTTCTTATTCTTCACCCATGATGCACTCAATTGCTTGCTTGCAAATTCCAGTCATTGTTGCCTCGGGTCCATAAACCTGCATTGAGAATAGAACAAGCAAAAAACATTCATTTAGTCAAGCTGCTCATTGAGAATTAGGCTTGTTAGAACTGGTACCATATGACAAAACCAGAATTCCATTGCATACCTCAAGAGGAACTCCAAGTTCCTCTCCCAACGAACGCATCTTTGCCAAACCAGTTTGATAATTTGGACCGCCCCTTCTCACGAAGATATGCATTCTTGCTGCTTTTAGCTTGGATTCCTTTCATGTCACAAAAGATATAATTTGAGCATACAAAACAAGATGAAACCAACAAAGCCAATCTCTGATATATGAATGTCGGAAGGTGGCGGTACCTTCTCTCTGAGGGATCTAATGATTCCATTAAATGTAGCAGCAACATCTGTGAAATTAGCTATACCACCTCCAATAATAAGAGCTCTTTTCTGACCATCTGGATCAGCAGTTGCACACTGCAAGATGAGAACTCAAGTAGTCAGGACTCAGGAGAAGTAAATGAGTGCCTGCGTGTAAGTGTGTGTGTGTGTGTGTGTGTGTGTGTGTGTGAGAGAGAGAGATTTCATGAAAAGAGGTTCTTACATCAATCACAACTCTCGCATATTGCAACACCTCTTCCTCATTTGGAGCTCCACTATACTCTGCATAATTTCCAAGTTCTGAAGCATAACCCAAATCTCCAACCTAATTCCCACAAAGATACCAAAACATTAGGATATACCACCAAACATGTACAAGGGTTCCCAACGTTCAAAGAAACAGCCATGAGTATGATTTGTAAAGCAGACACTGGAGACCAAAATTTGAACCGGCTGCTACAGGGAGAGTAAAGACATATGGTGAAACTGCATCTGGCTACTCACAGTATCAGCATATATAACACTTGCACCACCTCCAGCTACCATGGTCCAGATGCGTCCTTTTGGGTTCAACACGGTGAATTTTAAGGATGCACTTGTCTGCAATATATATATATATATACAAAACTTTAGCACAAGCCACTCTTAAAAAATACCATGAATCCTTATAGTAAACTGAAATGGATCTTAAATTTCTTTTATCCAAGGAATGGTTAGGGTTTTACCTTTTCATCCAAAGAATGAATAAATGTTTCTGTAGGACTTAAAACTCTGCCAAAAGGCAGTGGAAACTCCACGTTACCCCATCTGAACAGCATTACACAGATTTGTAAGAAGGAAAATCAAACCAAAATTCAGTAATTAGAAACAGTAAAATTCAAAGATTGCAAAATCTTTAACAGAAGCTTACTTATTGA
Source organism: Prunus padus (assembly GCA_024362665.1). Taxonomy (NCBI): domain Eukaryota; kingdom Viridiplantae; phylum Streptophyta; class Magnoliopsida; order Rosales; family Rosaceae; genus Prunus; species Prunus padus. The sequence continues at coordinate 9,481,285 of JANFAM010000020.1, forward strand.
AGTTCTTGAACGCAGCAGTGTCATCTAGCTCTCCCCTCATATCTAATGGATAAGGTTCACCATTAACCAAGGTAAACGGGTTCATTTCCAGGAAGCTAAAATCCAAATCTGCAAACGAAATCAAGAATTCAAATAACCTCAGCAACAATAGAATGTACATAACTATCATATATATGAGATCAAGCTAATCACGGTCTTACACTGTAGTAAAAACATAAGTTATCTATCTTTAGACATTGCGTACCCTGAAATACAGTGAAGACGCCCCTTATGAAATCCCCAATTTTGTCTCTGACCTGTAACACACCAGAATAGATAAGACAGAAGTCCCAATACCGACAAAACTGTTTGTCAAAGAGAAATAACATGCTGATATCAAATAGAAACATGATTAAAGGGCAATACACAAGAAATATACCTACGAAACTCATGCTCTTTATGCTAACAGACTTCGATCTACAACTATATCTTAATGCTGCTGTAGCCAGTCAAGAAGTTCAATTTGAAAGAGTCCAGTGGTTTGGTTTGGTCTTCATACTCAAACAGTCCACATTCTTAAGCTATATGCTCATCTTTACTACATGCTAACGCATTTGCAGCAACATAACTTCAAGCTTAACAAGAATATACATGAGAAAGAAGAGTATGAAGCAAACCTCCAATGGAAGAGTGGCAATCAGTGGAGCACAAGCCTCATTTGTCAAAGACTTCTCGGTCGGAAGAAATATAGTCTTAACCTATAAAACATCAAAACAAACATACATACAGCAATTAGCACCCAAAACCAAGCAGAAAACACCATCCTAATTACAACACTCAAAGAAACCAAAATGAAAAAACACAAATTTGCAATACCTTGTCCCAGTTCTCTTCAATTTCAATTCCTCCACACTCCGAAAAGCTCAAAGTCGATCCAAGCCTTTCAGAAACAATCGAAAGGTAAAATTCTTGATCATGAGGCATAAATGGCTCCACTATAAACGTCGTTATAGGCGCCTTACAGCCTCCCATCTCAACCTTTTTCCAAATTCACACAAAACTCATCAAACAAAACATCCAAATATTCAATCTTGAACAATTGGGTTCGCAACAAACGATCAAAATCAGAAAGTAAAAAATGGGATGGCAATTACCTCCTTGCCAAGACGCTGCTTCACAAACTCAGCGACCTGAGCCATATCCAAATTGAGAGCAACAAGGCCACTCTTCCCGCGCTTCCCAAACAACATATCTGGCTTCACCACGAGCCTCGTCGACGACAGCCATGTCTCCGTGTTCGCCAACTCAGCGATGTCCGTGGACTCGGTCACCTGAGCTGAGTTGATCTGGAGGTCGATTCCAGCGACCCGTTTCAAGTGTTGTTTGAGCAGCCTCTTGGAATCGTATTCTCTGATCTTCTTCCGAGCCATTCGGATCGTCGGATCACCGTAGCCAAAGACTTCGGGTCGGGTCTGATCGAGTTCTGGGTCTGGTCTGGTCAGGTGCGGTGGGTGTTGATATATAAGTCGATTTGCGAAGGAAAGAGAGTGTGCAGTTGGCAGGCGCGGCTGATGAGTGTACTATATTTGGATTAGATGGTGAACGCACACGCGCGGCAATAGCTCACGCTTTCGACGTGCCAGGGGAGTGGTTAGAATGCGTGGGGCTCGCCCTCTCCCGCCACGTGTCTGGATAGGCGCGGTAGTTGGCTGCATTAGGAGCGTGGCGGGTGCTTCAAGGCAGATAATGTCGTATTTTGGAAGTTTCTAAATCCTTCCAACAACCTTCAACAATTTCTTCATCAATTTATTCAATGGGGAATGCTAGCAACTTTCTCTCTAACATTTTCTTTTGGACCTTCTCCCTTCTCCTCATGACACGTGTCAATTTCTACACTTAAAACAATGTCATTATTACATTAGACAACCTTTATGTCAAAATCTTCATTTTTTTAAGTGTAAAAAATGACACGTGTCATGAGGAGAATGGAGAAGGTCCAAAGAGAAGGTTAGAGAGAATGTTGCTAGCATTCCTCTTATTCAATACTCTCAAACACTTCGAGCACCCTTGTTTTTCTAGTGATAAATCAGTTATTACTAATTTATGTGTTATAATTTAGATGGGTGATAAGGTTTTCTCAAATCTCATCTAAACATATACATAGAGAGATTTTATTGAGGGATCCTTATTTGAAGGACACCCTTATAGAGCCCACTATTTCACTCATCCAAACGGTCTATTTTATAGATATTCATTCAAAGATCATCTCAACATAAATCACTAAAATCCGATATCTTTTTATCACTCAATTAAATTATTGAAATTTAAGTACTTTCTTGAAGTATTGTGTTCATTGATTTTGTTGGTCTCAATTAGATGCCTTAATGATTTTCAATTTGCATATTTTTTTTGTCCGGCAATACTATTTAAATATAATATATTTAAGGAGTATAGCCACGCGGCTGTACTGGGGTCCTTTTTTTATATTTTTTTCTTCCTGATTTTCGTTTATCGATAAGAGTAGTTTAAAGGAACTTAAAGCATTATCCATTACTATTAGGCCATTACCCGAGACTCTATTGTCCCCTTTTGATTTTTTTACTTTTCTAGAGTTATTATTCGTATAAAGAATTTAGCATTTTCCCATTTAATACTCGTATTATACATGTGCATACGTATTTTTCAATAATATTTTTATTTTCCATGCGCATTTTAAAGACTCGGTAAAATACATATTTTTTTTAAAGGAAAATGTACAATACACGTTTTGTACACATACATATTTTTCATATTTAATACACGTATATTTTACAAAAATTTCAATAATACACACTATTTGGGTATTTTTCCGTTGGATGGCTTGGATGGGCTTGTTGATTCTTGGACCGCCACAAAATGGTGAATCAAGCCTTCATTGCCCCATTTTCTAAGTTAGCGAGAACTAGACCCAAAGTATCTCAAAGGAGAAGCAAGTCCTAGGAGAGTACTCTGTTGTACTTCTAACGGCTGCGTGTATTGTGTTGACGTTTCCGGCAACTCTGAAAATGGGTGAAGATGATTTGTCGATGTTGAGTAGAGATTGTATGAGCTTTGCATGAGAGCTTGGAGTGTGGGAGCTAAAGACCCACAAGTTTAGCAAATGAGAATGATTGTGCTTGGCTTGGTGTTTGATATGCTTGAGTTTGGGTGTTGAGAATTTATTGTTTGAAGCTATGGCTATGGTGATTTAAGATTTCAGGAGAATGAGAATGTAAGGAAAAGCTTGAGGCTTGAAGGCTATGGTGTTTATAGCTTGGAAGAGTATGAGAATGAATGAAAAGCTTGGAGTTATGCTTGGTGAGGCTTTATAGGAAATATGAAGGATTTCAAGGCTGAGAAAAGTATGAGAAATTGTTGTGATGGCTGCTAGGATGCTTGCAACAGCCAAGAGAATAGGTCAATGATCGCTGGGATGTTTGTAGCAGCCAACGGATAGAGGTTGATGGCTGAGGAATAACTGTGATAGCTGTTGGAATGCTTGCAACAGCTGAAGGAAGGTGCTCTGATGGTTGCTGGGGTGCTTGTAGCCACTCAGAGAAGTGGATTCTCATGGTTGCTAAGAGGCTTGCAACAACCCAAAGAAGTTGGTTTTTGGTTGGGCAATGCCTCCCAATTTATAAAGTTGAAGGCTCTCTTTGGTTTCCAATAAGTAAAATGAAGTGTTGGAACCAACCTATTTCCAACGGGTAAAAGGGAGTATTGGGACGTTCTAATTTATAGCAAGTAAATGTAGGTATTGGAAAATGACTATTTCCTATCGGTAAAATGAAGTGTCGGAATTGGCTTGTTTCCAGCGGGTAATAGGGAGTGCTTGAAGAATATCTCATAAGTTTTTTTAAATAGTATAGCTGTGCAGCTATACATTATAATTAAATAGTATAGCCGCGCAGCTATACATAAGTTTTTTAAAAAATTAAAAGTATAGCCGAGCGGATATACTTCATGATTTTCTAAATTTTTCTAATAAATAGTATTCCACACGGCTATACTTGGGGTTTTTTAAACTTTTTTAAATAAATAATAGCCGTTCGGCTATACTAGGTTCTTTATTTATTTATTTATTTATTCCTTGAATTTCGTGTATCGATGAGAGTAGTTTGGAAAATACACGTTTTTTAAAAAGCAAACATACAATACATGTACATAAGTATGTTTCATGCCTAATACACATGTTTTTTTTTACAAAATTTTCAATTTCAAACAAAGATTTATGGGTATAGTATTAAGTGAGAATGTAGTATTCTTCATGTAAATTGTTGTTTGAAAAGCGAAGCATAAGCAAAAGCATGCCATGTCCGAAAATTCTATGTGCCGTAACATATACAAAATGCTTCTCTACATGTCTTTAACAGATGAATGCATCCTTCTACGTATAAAATACTATTATAATTAAATAGTATAGCCGCGTGGCTATATAGAAGTTTTTTTAAAAATTTTAAATAAATGGTATAGTCTAGCCGCAAGGCTCTACTTCGGTTTTTTTTTGTTTTTTCAGTAAATAGTATCGCTATAATATAATTAAGTAGTATAGCCGCTCGGCTATACATGGGTTTTTTTATAACTTTTTAAAATAAATAGTATAGCTGTGCGGCTTTACTGGGTTCTTTATTTATTTATTTTTCCTTGAATATCGTTTATCGATAAGAGTAGTTTAGAAAATACACATTTTTAAAAAAGAGAACGTACAATACATGTACGTACGTATGTTTCATGTCTAATACAAAATTTTCAATTTCAATCGAAGATCTGTGGGTATAGTAGTAAATAGAGAAGGTAATATTCTTCATGTAAAGCGTTGTTTGAAAAGTGAAGCATAAGAAAAGGCATGCCATGGTCTAAAATCCTTTGTGCCGTAACAAATACAAAATGCTTCTCTACATGTCTTTAACAGATGAATGCATCCTTTTAGGTATAAAATACTATTATAATTAAATAGTATAGCCGTGCGACTATGTAAAAGTTTTTTAAAATTTTTTTAATAAATAGTATAGCCGTGTACATGGGTTTTTTTTATACTTTTTTTAAAATAATAGTATAGCCGTGAGGCTATACTGGGTTCTTTATTTATTTATATTTTTTCCTTGAATTTTGTTTATCGATGAGAGTAGTTTAGAAAATACACCTTTTTTAAAAAGCAAATGCATAATACATGTACGTAGGTATGTTTCATGTCTAATACATGCATGTTTTTTTTATTACAAATTTTTCAATTTCAAACAAAGATTTATGGGTATAGTAGTAAGAGAGAAGGTAGTATTGTTTGAAAAGTGAAGCATAAGCAAAAGCATGCCATGTCCCAAAATCCTATGTACCGTAACAAATACAAAAATGCTTCTCTACATGTCTTCAACAGATGAATGCATCGTGCTACGTATAAAATATTATTATAATTAAATTATAATTTTTTTTAAAAAAAATTTAATAAATAGTATAGTCGCGCTGCTTTTGGTGCAAACATAAGCCCCCTTCGACCAAAAAAAAACATAAGCCCCCAGTTTTCATAAATTTGGGCAAAATTTGTGTCCCTTGATAAATCTGGAATTTTCTAATTCTCTTAACTATGTATATGCCGCAAGTTGGCTCCCTTTGGCATAGAAAATGAAACATAATTAATGTGTTGGCTTGATACTTATGTCTGAACATATGCCCAAGGCCATAAATGGTTTTGGCCGTTGCCATATCTTGGCAACCATGAAGGAAAACTACAAACTGTATTTTGGCATTATCATGCCTTGGCCAAAGTCTCTAGCCATACAGTTTTGGCTTTCTTGTCTACCATTTTCTTTTCTCAATAAATTTTTTTTTATTTTTTTTATTTTTTTATTTTTTATTTTTTTATTTACTTTAAAGACAATGAAACTGACTACTTAGTTTTTTCATGACATCTTAATTGTGTGTGAGTTTTTTCATATGGCTAGAGACTTTGGCCAAGGCATGGAAACATTAATTAATGAATAGATTTGGTGAAGAAGAGACATGATTAATGAGTGAGTTTAGACTATGTACTCAAAAAAATAGCAATTCTCTTTTTCTGTACTATTATTAATACATCAAGATTCAACCAATTTAATAAGGGTTATAACATAGACATTATTAATGAATAAATTTGGTGAATTTCCTTTAAAATATTAATTTTTTACACAAATCTAAACTACTCTAAAGTACAAAAGAGAGAATTTAACTTTAGTGAAAGGGGTAGGCACACTGCCTTATCTAAATGGTCTAACCCATATATGCTAACAAGATAAATGTAATGATGCTGAAACAGAAATTATAAAATATGAGAGCCGATTCTATTAATTTATTGGAAAACAGTACGAGAATATGAAATCCCAAGCATTTAAAATGATCTCAAATCAAATTATCCTACCTCATGACATAGTTTTTTCCTAAACTTTTCTTGAGATGAGGTAGCCTCCACTCCCTCTAAACTTTTATGAACCGTGAATATAAACCATTCTAAACCACGAAAAATAATAATACGTATGATTACGGTAGCGTAATTAATAATGCGTTAGATATTTTAAGAATGGACAAGTCATGCATTCTCAATGCATTCAACTTGTGAAATGTATGACTTTTTATGCAGCTGAGTTAGGCGCGCAGGTGGTGGGTGTGGTATGCTCCACCGTCGTCACATAAAATATATGGTTAGTTGATACCAACGGCATGACGTTTACCGTTTTTCGTTTTCGAATAAATGCACCGTTCATATAAAGCGATCGATCAAAACAAATATTAATTGAGCCTAAAAATCCGATTATAGTGGGGCAAACTGACAAAGGCTAGGACCCTATGAATGAGGTAGTGACATTTGAAGATGGCGTTCTCACTAGCGATGCCATAAAACCAAATTGCTCTGTACAATCCTCTCCTACTACTTGACTGCATCCATATGCTTCGTTAATTATCATGCCAGTATCATCCTGCTGATCATCTGCTGAACTTTGAACTATAACATCTGATCATGTTTCTTCCTGTAATGTACCATCATTCATAGCTTCATCACATTCTTTTCCATTATACCACTCATCTTCTCCTACTTCTTTACTTTACTGCATCCATATACTTCATTCATTCTATTGCCACTATCACTCTGCTGAATTATGAGTCCAAAGGGAACATTAGAAAGAAGATCCCAAATTTCCAATTAATATCAATCCTAAAATAATAATAAAAAACCTTCAATCCCAATTAGTCAAATCTTAATAAGGCCCAAATTGATCCCAATCAAGCTGGAAATATCCTCAAATGACACACAATTATCAGAATATAATTCTCACGAAATTTGTCCCAACCAATCAAATTAAAAACACAAACAGATCATGCAGAGCAATCCATAGACAAGTTAATTGTAAAGAGAACAAAAGAAAGAAATGAAGAGACCTGGAGAGCAGAAACGTTAGTTGGGAAACCATAGATGCACAACACCATCTCCCATGGACGCTTCCGCTTCGTTCTCCAAGCACCTTGCGCTATTTTACCATTGTGCTGTCTTATACGACACCGTGGGTTCACTGTGAATCTGTATCAGAATCACCCAAATAACCACAAATAAAGGTACATAGTTCAAGTGGGCTCTCTTATTGCTCCAAGCTCTACAAGAAAGTCAGATGGAAGGTACCCAATACAATTTACTATTAAATTTTTTTTAAAAAGGTCCCCAGTATAGCCGAGCGGCTATACTATTTAACTTTTTTTTTTTAAAATAAAAAAAGGAAACGGCATAGCACCCAGCGCCTAGACGGACATCTTTTATTTTTAGTTTAAAGAGTATAGCCCTATACTCTATAAGTTTAACAGTATAGCCGCGCGGCTATATTCCGTAAATAGAATACTTTAAGTATAGCCGCACGGCTATACTATTTATTCATAAATTAATTACTATTTATTTTTTAAGTAATATAATTTATGAAGTTAATTAAAATATTTAATACTGATTATTCATTAAATAAATATTAAATAAAACATAATTACTTATGAAAATAATTAAATCATTATAAAATATTATTTAATTACTAAAAATAAAATTTTAAAAAATTATTGACATAAAGATAATAAGTCTGAAAAGGAACTGGGTTAGATTTGGTTGGGTCTGGAAGTAAGTTCCCCTACATCTCTTGCATACTGAGTTTGGACTGATCACAAAATTTTCCAATTAAAAACAAGAAATACTAGTGTAGCATCAGATTGGGAAACATTGGAGATTTTGTGTTTGAATTTGATTAAAGGGCTTCTTCATAAGGATCAATCAAAACCATGCAATTCATCAAATATAGGCAGACAGACTTCTATCGAGAGGCCAGAATTTGACGATGCATACCTTCAATAAGCTCCACCGACTATCTAGTCAGGTTTGTATTGTTTGGCTCAAATTGACCCCCAACTTGAAGCAGATTTCCCCTAATTCTTGGAACATTATTTAATGTACGGTTGGAAATCAATGAGAGGCATCCGTTACTGGATTTCGAGAACCTGTCAATGTCTGATTCAGCTGCAAAGGGTAAAAAAACGTTGCTCTTATTTCCTTAGCATTGTCTTTTATGCATATGTGTGTGTACAAACACAGCTTTTTTGTTTTTTTTCTGTTTGATAATAATAATTTTTTGTTGTGGTGAACAAAGAATTATGAGTTGTTGGATAATTTGATGTTATAATTAGACTATATTGCTAATGAGTTATGATTTGGTAAGTCACCAGCCTTTTGGAGGATAAAGTGTGCAGAATCTGATTAGCTGGTGATATCAAAGGTTTCATTTATTAGCAATCTACATTGTTCTTCTTTTTCTTCTTTTTCCATTTATGGTTGTTTGCACTCAACTAGCGAAGGAATTTGTAGTTTTGCAGATTTCGTAAGTAGATGGAAATTTTTAGAAGCCGGGGAATATTCAGTGCTGATTTCTTATATTTATAATGCAGCAGAAGAATCGAAGACCAAGAAGGTTTTTGTACAGCATGTAGAGACAGTAAGCAGCTTTGACACCACTCTTGATGTTGTGAAATCATTTGTGGTGAGTATGGCAGTCCCCTATTGATTTTGTTCTATAACTCGTCTTGTTTTGTAAGTTGTTTCACACAAGCATGTGTTCAGGAGTACCATGTAAGATGCTGTCTGTGATTCTCATGTCCCTACTACTAAGAAGTTGGGGAAATTGTCTAATTGTTTCTTTTAGGACCTTAATTCTGATGGTGTGTGTGATCGTAAAACAAGGAGTGAAGAACGCAACCTTACTTGTAAAAAGGAGAATGTAATCTCTTATGCGCTTTATTACAACTTTGCTTCGAGCCTAAGATGACATGAACTTATACTTTCATCACCATTGTAACAGCGGAAACAAGATCAGATATTGTCTAAAGCCAGACAGACACAGGAGGTACGTGGCATAGTATAAGTTAGCTGTATTAATTAACCCACCAAGTAAAGTATTGTTATCTCTTGTTCCCGTGCTTCCAATAGTATGATTTGTTATTTCATCTCTTAGAGAATAATGATGCATTAAACTTTTTCATGCTCTGCCTTCTTTTTGTTTTGCTTATCGTCCATTTGTTCTTAGTTCAATATTTTGCTTGTGATAATAATCATTGTCAGGCAGTGAGTTGCTAAGAATTTGTGTCAAATTGAGATTATGCAACTCCAAATTCTATGCTAGTTCCCATGAAATTTTTTTATTGATTCATCTTCTAACAACCATGGAGTACTCTAAATTTTATCTATTTCTAAACCATTATTTAGGATAAATTCAAATCTCCCTGACATGCATCTAGTTAGATACCTTTCTATTATGTCAGATTGCCCAACTTTCTGATTGATTGTTAAGAACTACAGAGTTTAGATTGATATTCTGAGGCAGTTGCTCTACTACTAACCTTATACATTGAGAATAAGAAATAAGAACAACATGCTACACATTGATACCATTTAAGTATAGGAAACAAGTTTTGATAGATCACTTGATGCCAGATTGGTGGACATAAGAGGTAATCTCAGAATGGGCAAATGTTTTCTTTTTTGGGTTGTTTTATTATTTAAAGCATACTGCTATATGTTTAATGATAAAACTGAGTATTTGAATATGTATTCGGTGAAATTTGTTCTGGGTACTATCTTATTTTGAGTTCTTTCTGTTAGGTTGTCGCAAAAATGCACGTTTTGAACAAATATGGAGGAGCAGAAAGGGAGACAAAGGAACATCACATGAGAAATTACATGAAATGTGTCATTTCTATGATGTTATTCGTGTTGATGTTGAGGAAAGATCTAATGAGTTGCGACAGGAGGAGTTAGTTCTCTACTCATGAGCTCTTGCCCTTTTGTATTTCCTAGAGTCTAGTTGAAAATGATACTCCCAATAATTTTAATGCAGTGATGTTGAACAATGACTTACCTCTACTGAGAGAGTTCATTCCAAGTGCTGCTTTGGAGATTGAATCAGATTTATCTGCTAACAGCTCCAAACAACATGTAAATGAATGATTAGTGGCCCTGGGTGCTATCACCCATTAAAATTGACATTAGTTGGAGCAAAGGTAGAAGATTAGGGTTCTTAATAGCATATTGTCCTTGGTCTGCACTTGCAGTTGCTTCTTCTGGAGATGTATATATTAATTTCAGCCTTTTCATTAATACTAGTAGCGACCGGTAATTCATTATTTTCTCAAGTACTGTTTGATGGGTTCCTCTTATGTGTGTGTAGCATCCGAAGATGGGTATGTATATGACTTGTATGCTGAGAAGGAGGAAATGGACATAGATACTGAAAATTCTTCAAACCCATTTGCCTTGTAAGTATCTTTGTACTATATTTGTTAAGTTTCCACCTTAGTTTCTGACTATTAACTTTGGTTCAGGGTACAAATTGATGACGAGGACTTATATGACAGGCCTGATGATTCTAATGGTGATCATATATATGTTTTTATTTATGCTCTTTGTTAAAGTTCTCTTTACTCAATTTCTAACTGATTTTGGAGGTTTTCAGCTGAAAACAACCCCCTCAATGATTATCCGGAAGAGATATCTGAAGAGGAATCATAGAGTGTCGCCTCCGATGATGAATCAGAAGAAAATGAGAGTTCCAGTGAAAAATCTTCAGAACCGAAGGATTTAGAAGACAATGACTTTTTAGAAGATGATATGTATGATGGTAATGATGACGGTGATGACTTTGATTCCCGAGAATATTTTCCTTGAAAATTTTCTTGTTCTTTTTTTTCCCCCTTTTGGGTACTATTTTTTATTTTTTATTTTTGGGGAGTTGTAGAAGGGATGTTGGGAAGGATATAAGGGTGGTGATGCTGGGGAGAAGGACTTGGTGTTCAGAGTGAAGAGGACGAAAAGTAAACTTACCAGAACTGAGTTGGAGGTTTTTCTTGTTCATGAGAATTCAGCAGATTCAACCTGTGATTCAAAAGTGAAAGGCTTCCCTTACCAAAGATCTTGCACCATCTACATAGGCAATGACATAGTTTCTCAGGTATGATTGCTTTATGAGAGTGGGATACACATTTGATTTGAAAAATGACTGCTAGCATGATAATTTGTGCGTTTTGGGACTAACATTTAGCAAACAAGAGATTGTTTTGTTTGATAAAGTTCATTCAAGTGAAAGAGGTGTATGAGTTGCTCTTGCATATGATTATTGGGTGAAGGGAATTTGTACTTCAAACTCGGTACACCTTTTAGGATCCTAACCAACAATAGGTCTTTGTAGAAAGACTGCTTTTGTTATGTCTGTATATAAAAATGGGGTTGGTGGCTTTTGCAACCCAGTTCATATATCATTGCTCTGGTCTATCATTTGGGGAAATTGACTTATGGGATCAATGTAGTATTCCTGGATTGGCATCTTTCATTTGAACCTAAATGGAGCCCTTTACATAGTTATTGTAAAAAATACTCACCATGGTGATATGAACGAACAAGTTCTGAGATCCCCGTTTATAAAGATTTTAAGCAAGCTCTTTGGTACTCGATTATCATAGAAGAGTGTTGTGGTAACATGTTCATGAAGTGTCTTGTTTAAGTATGCACATTCAAAGTTACTAGATATTACGGCTTTTGAACTTGCAAAGTGGCGAATCTAGCAGTCCAATAACACAGATCTTTAGATATTTCTTTCATGAATCATTTTGTTCTTAGAAATTTGTGTAAGGTGTTGTTGATTGGTTATGGGATATAGTCTTATTTCTTTTGTTATGTCTTGTTGCAGGCTAGTCTGATGTACAAATTGCACCAGCTTTGGTTGCGGCCTTGATTGTAATATTTATTGATTGATCGAGGATTATAGAAGAACTGGTATTCAAACAAACAACTTTCAAAATTCTCAACACGAAACGATGCCACAACGTAACAGGGGCACAGAATCAACAAGACTTGAAGTAGTTAAAAGCCCGGGTTATGATCTCTGCAATCATTTTTATCACATTCGTGAATTAGATTATTTCCTTTTATTGAGAGCTATCACTTACTGAAGATCTTTGGTTAATTAGTTTAGGTTTATGCTTTTCGATTAAAGAAAGTGTGATCTTTGTTGCAGGCTGCAAACCTCAATGATTTTTTCAGATTAGAGGACCTTGACTTGCAGACTAGAGGTTTCAGATTCGAACTCCTATGACATCTTGAGTTTAGAATATGTACTAAAAAATAACAATTATCTTTTCTGTACTATTATTAACACATCAAGATTCAACTAATTTAATAAGGGTTATAACATAGACATGATTAATGAATAGATCACACTTTCCTTAAAAATACTAATTTTATACACAAATCTAAACTACTCTAAAGTACACAAATTGATTTGGTGAATAGATTTATTTTTCTAAACAAATTAAAATAATAAAAATAAAAAATCTACAAACACAATTTTATTTCACTTAAAAATGCAACATTAAATAAAAATTATGCAACAACAAAAATTGAGACAGCGGCACACAAAAAACAAAAAACAAATAAAACAAAGATGGAATTGATCTCTCTCTCCCCCACTAAGTACTAAATATTCGGACACGATCTCTCTCTCTCTCTCTCTCCAATATTAACTCTCCCACAATAAGCCGTTGGATGTCAACGGTACTATTATCTGGGCCGTTGGATCTCAAAGTTAAAAGGTCACAGGCACTACTTCCTTAATTACCACAACTGACTCTCCGAATTTCTCTCAAATTAAAAATAAAATAAAATAAAAGGAGTTTCCACATTTCGTGAGTGAGTTGCTCGAAGTTAAAAGTTGACAGGCACTACTTGTTTAATTACCACATTGATTCCGTGAGTGAGATGCTCGCGAAGGAAACTTATAAATAGCAGTGAGTGAGATGCTCTTTGTTCGCAACAACACTGAGAGAAATTCAGACAAAAAACTTCACTTGAAAGTTGAATTCTCTCTTTTCTTTTCTTCTTTAATTAGCAGCATCAAGCAATGGAAGAGTCTCTTGTGCCGTTTGGTTTTCGTTTCAGACCCTCCGATGAAGAGATTGTGGGTTCCTTTCTCTACACGTTTTTGGTAGAGAGCAAGCCCTTCATGTCGCTATACAACAATTTCTTCCATGCCTGCAATCTCTTCGGCAACAACACAGAGCCTTCGGAGATTTGGAACAAATACGGAGGGCCGCAACTCGTTGATACAGACTTGTACTTCATCTCCAAGCTCAAGAAGTTAACCCCCAAGCGGATGGATCGAAGGATTGGCAACGGGGGTACTTGGAGCGAAACTGAATCCTCCAAATTGGTTCACGAAAAGGTCTCTGGAAATCTCAACCCAAACCCCATTGGCCGAAAGAGAAAGTTTCGCTACGAGAATAAAGGTTCCGAGGATCACACAGGGTGGCTACTAGATGAATATAGTCTTTTCGATGGTCCCAAGAATGACTACAATCAACGTAGTTACGATTTTGATTTTGTCATTTGTCGGATGAGGAAGAACGATAGGGTCGGGATCAAGGCAACAAATCTAAAGCGTGGATCACAAGATATAGAAGAAAAGAAGATGACCACAAACAAAAAGATGAAAACAGATGATCAAATGGGATCAACAGAATCATCATCTCAACAAGGCTGCTCTTCCAGTCCAATTGGTGGTGATCTTGTGGGCTTTGATCCGATTGATCTGACAATCTTTGAGGAAAATACGGTGGCCGACATGGAACAACTACTTGGTGAAGCTTGGAGCCCAAGTAATTGTGAGGATGGAGTCTCTTATGATGTTGATCCGATTGGTGAAACCCAAATTAACTTTGAGAATGATGAAAATACGATGGCCGACATGGAACAACTACTTGGTGAAGCTTGGAGCCCAAGTAACTTTGAGAATGTGGTCTCTCATGATGATCCGATTGGTGAAACCCAAATTGGCCAATTGTCTAACTGGTCGCAAGCGATATTAGATCAGCTCCTGGTTGGTGCATAAGGAATTAATTCTACAAGTGATGGCTGTAGCTCTCTAATTTTCAATGTGTGCAGAGAACTGAGTATTGATGAATATATTTGTACCACGATTTTGATCGGCTTTAGTTTCTTTAATTGTGTACCTTTTTGAGTTATCAATGACCTGATTCTATTTGTCTAGTCAATTCACTCTTCATTTATTAATTTGACCAAATATTGTAACTTGGAAACACCAGTATGCCAACAAAGAATTAGCAACACTTCCAGTCTCTTAATTCATAGAGCAGATGATATGCGATATACAATAACAGAACAAAATGTAGCAAGTGAAGTGAGTAAAAAAGATCTTTTATTTCATTCAAACTGTAAGACTTGAACCAGAAAGCTATTACTATATATTGTGATTACAAACTCCTCTAAATTATTCGACCAAACCATAAAATCATCAAACATATTAAATGGCTTCTGCATAGGGGAGCTGGGATTGTCAAATCTATTACCTCAGCTCCACAAGGCCGGAGATAGCTTCTGCTGGGAGACTAGACTGATCATCGTCTGCAACTATAGCTGTCGATTGTTCCTTGCAGGTCGGCCCAAATCAACACTCATGTCATCAGAAGATCCACACAAACCTATATCTTTAGTTACTTCTGTGTCAAATGAGATATTGACATTTGAAGATGGTGTTCTCACTGGCGATGCCATAAAACCAAATTGTTCTGTACAATCCTCTCCTACTACTTGACTGCATCCATATGCTTCGTTAATTATCTTGCCAGTATCATCCTGCTGATCATCTGCTGAACTTTGAATTATAAGATCTGATAATGTTTCTTCCTGAAATGTACCATCTTTCATAGCTTCATCACATTCTTTTCCATTACACCACTCATCTTCTCCTACTTCTTTACTGCATCCATATACTTCATTCATTCTAATGCCACTATCACTCTGCTGATCATCTGCTGAATTATGAGTCCTGAAGTCCAATAATGTTTCTTCGGGTAGTGTACTGGAATTCATATCTTCATCACATTCCCTTTCATGACACCACTCATCTTCATTTTCCAAAAGGTCATCAGATAGTTTAGTACAGGAAGGAAGCTCATCCATGGAGCAGACTTTGACCTTCATCTGTTCCGGAAGTGGTGGACAACCAGCAGAATGTTTGGTGTACTGGGTTGAAAAGAAGTTTACAGTGATGTTCAAGCTGATGATGCATAGAAACAATATCACTTTCCATCAATAACTGCAAAAGCATATGTATATTCATCCATTCACAACTCACAAGGAAGATAATAGGATGATACCTCTGCCAAGGAGGGAGAGTGAGCATGGTGTATGCAAGTTTGATCTTACTGACAAGCCCTCCCAGTGATTTAAAGCTTACAGCAGCCTGCCTAACCGCCTTTGATACAGTTGGGGTGCTGCCAAGCCCATTCAAACTGCAAAGTTCCAAAGGGAACATTAGAAAGAAGGTCCCAAATTTCTAATTAATATCAATCCTAAAATAATAATAAAATAAAAACCTTCAATCCCAATTAGTCAAATCTTAATCAGGCCCAAATTGATCCTAGAATTGGTGTCTACTCAAGACGGGTCCCAATCAAGCTGGAAATATCCTCAAATGACGCACAATTATCAGAATATAATTCTCACGATATTTGTCCCAATCAATCAAATTAAAAACATAAACAGATCATGCAGAGCAATCCATAGACAAGTTAATTGTAAAGAGAACAAAAGAAAGAAATGAAGAGACCTGGAGAGCAGAAACGTTAGTTGGGAAACCATAGATGCACAAGACCATCTCCCATGGACGCTTCCGCTTCGTTCTCCAAGCACCTTGCGCTATTTCACCATTGTGCTGTCTTATACGACGCCGTGGGTTCACTATGAATTTGTATCAGAATCACCCAAATAAGTATACACAAAGGCACATAGTTAAAGTGGGCTCTCTTATTACTCCAACTCTAAAAGAAAGGCTCAAACTTTAAAGAAGTTCAGATCGAAAATGTTCAAATCAAGATTGATTTTATTATTCTCAACAGATTGGGAATTTGAAAAAGGGAAAAAAGAATTAGGGGAAGATGGAAGGTACCCAATATAGGTGTGGCCTTTGTAGAGGGGAATGCGAGAGGTCAACAGATAGCATGCGAAGAATCGTCCTTCTTTTGCTTCTTCCTCCTCCGCGATTAGGGTTTCTGGGATTTCTGCTTCTTCCATCTCTCTTTTCAGGCGTATCTTATTAAAATGCAGTCAATCCAATTCGACCATTGGCCTTATTTCACTGTTTGAACTCTACGCCTCAGATTCCGTGTGAACTAATTTCATTAATTGATGTGGCATGACACATCAGCTGCCACATAAGGTGGTCAGCTAATGTGGTCATGGGAAGTCGGTCTCGGAGCTTTCTGATAGAAAAGAGGTTTGTGTGTTTGTCTCTCAATCTCATTGTGTTAATATAATTGAGTCCAAACTGTATTGTTAGAAATTGGTGTCAAGTTGTTTGTATGTTGAGGAAATTAATTGCAGCCATGAGCCATCTATAACTTCAAAAATCATAATGGGTTATTGGGAAAACAAAGAATCTTACTCTTGGATTAAATTTTCAGCAAAGAATTTTCAGAAACCAGCCATCAGGAATTGGGGCTTCCGAATGCTTATCTGCCATATTTGAGAATGATTCTTTCCTTCAACAATGCTCTCAGAAATCTCTCCTTTCTACTTCCTCTCTGTTTGAGGGTCCTTCTAACCCTAAACTTTCAAAGGCAACAAGGCATTAATGGGACAGCTCTAACCCTAAACTTTCTACTTCCTTTCTACTTCCTCTTTATAACATCAAAAATCATAATGGGTTATTGGGAAAACAAAGAATCTTACTCTTGATTAAATTTTTTTTAGATTTGAACAAATCTCCATTGAAGATGCACAGCATCACATGTATCATGAGCAGGGATGATACTGAATGCTTTTGAACCTTTGAACCATAGCGTAAGAGAAGGGGGGTTGTGTTGAGGATGTGGATGGAAAAAGTTACCAATGTTTAGTTGGGAATCGTGGTAAAAGGCCTATTGTATAAACTTTATATGTTGAATCCGAATTCCTAGGCTATGGTATGCATTATATTGCCTCTATAATGATGAGGATAATGGGGGTGACGATGTCCATACCGAGCAGTTCGGTAATCAGAGTTCAAAACTTGTTTCCTGGAAATAGGGTATAATATTTGTTTGGTTCGATTTTGTAACAAGAGCATGCAAATTCCATTCTGGTTTCCTTTTGTGTATGTACATTTTGTGAGACTGCAACAACAAGAATCGAAGATTACATATTTGTAGGAAAATGGAAAATAAATTTTCTTGAATTTCTAAAGAACTGAATTGCTGAATAATGTTTGGAACATTATTTAATGTAGGGCTGGAAATCAATGAGAGGCCGCAGAAGCATCCGTCACTGGATTTCGAGAACCTGTCAATGTCTGATTCAGCTGCAAAGGGTAAAAAAACGTTGCTCTTATTTCTCTAGCATTGTCTTTTATGCATATGTGTGTGTACAAACACAGCTTTTTTGTTTTTTTCTGTTAGATAATAATAATTTTTTGTTGTGGTGAACAAAGAATTATGAGTTGTTGGATAATTTGATGTTATAATTAGAGTATATTGCTAATGAGTTATGATTTGGTAAGTCACCAGCCTTTTGGAGGATAAAGTATGCAGAATCTGATTAGCTGGTGATATCAGAGGTTTCATTTATTAGCAATCTACATTGTTGCTTTTTGTCTTCTTTTTCCATTTATGGTTGTTTGCACTCAACTAGTGAAGGAATTTGTAGTTTTGCAGATTTCGTAAGTAGATGGAAAGTTTTAGAAGCCGGGGAATATTCAGTGCTGATTTCTTATATTTATAATGCAGCAGAAGAATCGAAGACCAAGAAGGTTTTTGTACAGCATGTAGAGACAGTAAGCAGCTTTGACACCACTGTTGATGTTGTGAAATCGTTTGTGGCAAGAACCAATATTTTGCTTGTGATAATAATCATTGTCAGGCAGTGAGTTGCTAAGAATTTGTGTCAAATTGAGAATATGCAACTCCAAATTCTATGCTAGTTCCCATGAAATTTTTTTATTGACTCATCTTCTAACAACGATGGAGTACTCTAAATTTTGTCTATTTCTAAACCATTATTTAGGATAAATTCAAATCTCCCTTACATGCATCTAGTTAGATATCTTTCTATTATGTCAGATTGCCCAACTTTCTGATTGATTGTTAAGAGGTTCAGAGTTTAGATTGATATTCTGAGGCAGATGTTCTACTACTAACCTTATGCATTGAGAATAAGAAATAAGAACCACATGCCATGCAGTGGTACCATTTAAGTATAGGAAACAAGTTTTGATAGATCACTTGATGCCGGATTGGTGGACATTAGAGGTAATCTCAAAATAAGTTTCTCAGAGTGGGCAAATGTTTTCTTTTTTGGGTTGTTTTATTATTTGAAGCAGACTGCTATATGTTTGATGATAATATAAAAATGGTCCTCTTTTGTTAAACTGAGTATTTTAATATGTATTCGGTGAAATTTGTTCTGGGTACTATCTTATTTGGAGTTCTTTCTGTTAGGTTGTCGCAAAAAATGCACGTTTTGAACAAATATGGAGGAGAAGAAAGGGAGACAAAGGAACATGACATGAGAAATTACACGAAATATGTGTCATTTCTATGATGTTATTCATGTTGATGTCGAGGAAAGATCTAATGAGTTGCGACAGGAGGAGTTAGTTCTCTACTCATGAGCTCTTGCCCCTTTGTATTTCCTAGAGTCTAGTTGAAAATGATACTCCCTATGATTTTAATGCAGTGAGATATCTTTGGAGGACCAGAGGATGTTGAATAGTTACTTACCTCTACTGAGAGAGTTCATTCCAAGTGCTGCTTCGGAGATTGAATCAGATTTATCTGCTAACAGCTCCAAACAAGGTTTTTTTTTACATGTAAATGAATGATTAGTGGCCTTGGGTGCTATCACCCATTAATCTTGACATTAGGTAGAAGATTAGGATTCTTAATAGCATATTGTCTGGATATTGCAACCCATCCCCCGTAGCTCACCACCTTCATCGAGTTTTTTCCTAAACTTTGCTCCCACGGACAAGCATCCGAAGATGGGTATGCATATGACTTGTATGTTGAGAGGGAGGAAATGGATATAGATACTGAAGATTCTTCAAACCAATTTCCCTTGTGAGTATCTTTGTACTTTGGTTCAGGGTACAAGTTGATGACGAGGACTGATATGGCTGGCCTGATGAATCAGAATATGATACTGATGATAAAGAGGTGTATGAGTTGCTCTTGCATATTATTATTGGGTGAAGGGAATTTGTACTTCAAACTCGGTACACCTTTTAGGATTCTAACCAACAATAGGTCTTTGAAGACTGTTGCATGAAAGTTCATCAGCACAACTAGTCTTTATAGAAAGAGTGCTTTTGTTAGGCCATCCTCAATGGTTGGGGCTCTAAATATGGTGGATAGAGCCTCATTTAGAGCTCCAATGGAATCTTTAGGGCTCTAAAAGCATCTCTCCCACAGTGGGATGCTCTATATCCTGGGCTCTATTTATGATATAATTTGATTTATATGCTGTTTTTTGTTTTATTGTATGTTTATGTTATGTTAGGGTTTTTTTTTGTGAACATTTCAACCCAAAAAAATCAAAATCTGGACAATATTTTTTTTTTAAAAAAAAGTGATTAGAGTAAAGAAAAAAACTAACTATTTATTTCTATTAAAAAAAACACCGGATCAGCATCTTTCTTCTGAACCTAAATGGAGCCCTTTGCATGGTTATTGTAATCAGGTTGAAGTTAACAAATTACTCACCATGGTGATATGAAGCAAAAGCATGCCATGTCCTAAAATCCTCTGTGCAGTATCAAATACAAAATGCTTCTCTACATGTCTTTAACAGATGAATGCATCCCTCTATGTATAAAATATTATTATAATTAAATAGTATATCTATGCGGCTATACTGAAGTTTATTTCAATTTTTTTAATCACAAGTATAAATGTGTGGGTATACTCTTTAAATATAATATAATTAAACAGTATAACCCCGCAGCAATACTACAGTTTTTTTAAAAGTTTTTGTAATAAATAGTATAGCCGTGCGGCTATACTACAATTCATTAGTTTTTTTTTATAAATAGTATACCTGAGCAGCTATACGCTTAAAATAAAATAGACGCGCGGCTATACTTCAGTTATTTTTGAAAATTTTCTAATAAATAGTATAGCCGAGCGGCTATACTTGTGGTTTTTAAACTTTTTTAATATATAATATAGCCGTGCGGCTATACTGGGTTCTTTATTTGTTTTTTTATTTGTTTTTCCTTAAATTTCATTTATCGATAAGAGTACTTTAGAAAATACATGTTTAATAAAAAGCAAACGTACAATACATGTACATACCTATATTTCATGTCTAATACACGTGTTTTCTTTACACAAGTTTCAATTTCAAACAAAGATTTAAAAACCGAAGAAGATGATGCAGAACTTTGGGGTGTACAGTGGGGTGGTGGTGCGATGGAACCGAAGAAGATGATGCAGAACTTCGGGGTTGTGTTAATTTTTTTTGTTATTTTATTATTTTACATATTTTATTTTGAATAATTTCAAACATTTTTAATATTTAATAGTTAAAATTATCAAAATACTCATGCCACGTCAGTGGATGTAACGGTTTTTATCTAAAAACTAATGGAATTGGGCAACCTTGATCACTGAATGGAAGTTCAGGGGGAAGATTGAGTCATTTAAAACTTCAGGGGCAAACCGCGGCGATTTAGAAACCATATGGGGTATTTCAACAAATAAGCCTAAAATTTAAGAATATAGTGTCCCAATAGTGGGTGTGAGTGTGGTACTGCTTATCGTAAAAGCATTTCTAAACGAGTCCTAAATAATATATGCATTTTGCGTGTTTGCGTGTTGTAGGCGGATACGGGTTACCCACGCGATTTTCGTGCAAATAGGGAGGGTTTTGCTGAAAAGGGAGGCAGATGGGAACTCCATATAATCCAGCCAATATTTCCGGAGTCTCACAACAAATCATTCATAACTTTCCCTTTGACATCAGTGCAAAGGCTCCCATTGAATCGGATCCAAATTTTCAACTCAATCAGTCGAAACTCATTGCCGGATGGTCATTTGATTTCATTGTTACATACAGAAAGAAACCTTAACTTTAGCCATAAGGCTCATTACAAGAAGAAGGTCGTTGAGCTTTATCCTCCTGAGAATCAAAGCATTTGCCCACAAATAAAAGGAGGTTTCTAAAAATACTGTCAGTTAAATTTGAAATTCTGGCCCTTCTTCCAGTCAAAATTACATCTTCCTAATCAAACTTACACCATTAAGATACAGGTCAATAACTGCTGCTTGCACTTAGGCTCTTCATTCTGGTTTCTTCAAGTTCAAACAGTGATCTGCTGCTTGTCCAAACAACTCTCTGACCTCTTGCAATTCTCTCTCTGCCACCATCAAAACCACATTGACATAGTGATTCAGATATCTATCTAACCCTGGTTTTACATCCTCATATATACCTTTTCAGAAATTCGACATGATTGTCGAGTTTCGATTTTAGGTTCTAAGACCTAAAACTTAAACCCTAAAACCGAAGCGATTAACCAATCCGAGACTATAAACCTAAAGTTCAAGTTCTAAATGACAATTTTGTAGACCCTAAAAACAATCAACTATATCAATAATATCATTTAAAATTGAAGAAAATTGAAAATTCTGCGAAATGTGACCAAATGAAAAGACTGATCACCTGCAGCTTCCAGTTGCTTCTCAAGTTGTTGGCCCACAGCATCATTTTCAGCCTCAAGTTGCGCAATCCTCTTCAGCTGAGCTTCCTCTCCCCCCTCAGACAACGGAAGTGCCGCCACCAATGCATCAAACTACACAAGGTAAAGTGTACGTAAATCACGAAATTATTCAAATTAAAATTAATTCATAAAAAAAGAAATTAGCTGCCACGTCATCAAGTGATTGAAGACCTGCTTAGCTGCCTTCACTAGCTCAGCACTCATCAGCTTGGGTTGCTTCGCGAAATCCGCGTCACTGTCCGCTGTGGGGGTCGGGGTCGGGTTCGGATTCGGAGCCGAACCCGGGGCAGATCCGGATTCTGGGTAATGCGGAGAGATTCGGACCGGCGGCGCATCCCTCTGCAGCGTTCCGATGGTAGTGAACGCGATTGTCGCGATTGTATTCACTTTCTCTTGTAATTGGCTAATTGCATCCATCTCGCTCAAATTCGTCCCCAAACGCAGATCAACAGCAACACTTTGAAGAAGAAGACGGCCAGCTAAAACGACGTCGTTGGGCTTTAGTTTCACTCCACATTTCCATCCTCTCACCCGCCAACACGTGGCAGCTCAAGAAGTTTCCTGAACCAAACTGACGGTAATACCCATCACTCATCAACGACAACAACGACAAACCAAAAGAGGAAACCGACGAGCAAACGAGACAGTGTGAGAGTCCGAGACTGTGAGAGAGAGCGAGAGAGATGACGATGGGGACGACGACGACGCAGGCGTACGGTGAGCCGTGGTACTGGGACAACCGCTACGCCAACGAATCAGGGCCGTTCGATTGGTACCAGAAGTACCAATCTTTGGCGCCGCTCATCAATCTCTACGTCCCCCGCCACCCCAACCAGCACCATCGCATCCTCGTCGTCGGTTGCGGCAACTCAGGTAAGCTCTGCCTTTTCCCTGCACCCGCACTTACCTGATCAGATCTCCCGTTGTTTGATCGCTCAAGAGAAATTCATTTGCAAAACGCAGCGTTCAGCGAAGGGATGGCTGATGATGGATACGATGATGTGGTTAGTATTGACATTTCCTCTGTGGTCATCCAAGCTATGCAGGACAAGTACTCTGACCGTCCACACCACAAATGTAAGTCCTTTATTATTAAACTTTGCTTCTTTTTTTCTACTTATTTATTTATTTTTGCTCAATGTGCTCTGATTTTATTTATTTAATAATTTATTAGATTTGCAAATGGATGTTCGAGATATGAGTGCTTTCCAAACTGATTCCTTTGAAGCTGTTGTTGACAAAGGTGCTTCATTTTTAAGATCTCGATTGCACACATAATTGAAACTTCGTTTTTGTGAAATAAATGCTGATTTTGCTTCATGTTATGATTTTTTTTTCAGGAACTCTAGACTCTCTGTTGGTGAGTGTTACTAATTTATGTAGTGTGTTCTTGCTTCTTCTTTTTTTTTTCTTTTGGCTTATGCGATTTGTTGTGCCTAGTGTGGAAGTAATTCGCGACAAAATGCTGCTGAAATGCTCGACGAAGTTTGGAGGTACATTAAAATTATTAGCTGTTAAATGTATTTACCCTAAGCTTTTGATTTTGTTTATTTTCTTGATTTGTTCACCATATATTGAAGCAGTTGATAACAAACTATAGGGTCCTCAAGGATAAAGGAGTCTATATTCTGGTAATGTTGCTTACTCTTGTTCTCTGCCTATGATTTCAATACACCTACCCCCACCCTTTTTTGTTTTTTTTTGGTTTTGCATTTCACATTTGGCATGTGGCCATAACTAGTCTCAAACATGCTGCTGCAGATCACATATGGAGCTCCATTGTATCGTTTGCATTTGTTGAGAGAGTCATGCTCGTGGACGATAAAACTTCATGTGATAGGTTGATCAAGTCATACTTACTTTTCTATTTTTGGCATTTTTTTTTATGTGGCATTGGTCTGTATATTATATATAGCTGTTGATTTTCTGTCTGTCACCATGTATGCAGAGAAACTTGCCTGCGAAGATAAATCAGAATCTCCAATATGGGAACTGACAAATCCTGTTCCATTGAATGACGATGGAAGCTCAGCGGAGGAATTGCTCGGAAACAACCCTGATGTGCATTATATTTACGTTTGTGCGAAGGTTGGTAGAAACAAATTTCCAATCTTAACATTTTAGAATATGCTTTTCAGTTGCTTATTACTAAACATAAAACACATGGCTTTCCAGACCAGCTTTTGGGAGTCTATGTATTAGTTTCTTATACACCTAAGCATGTGAGAAGTTTAGTTCTTTAACATAGGTGTGCGGCGTATATGTTTACTACAATTTGATTACATTTTATTTCCGTTCTGTTGGCCAGGATAATTCTTTAAAGCCAGGCCTTAAGCGTGAAACATCAGTTGATTGAGGAAGATGAGAATCTTCAACCTCCTGCAGATTCTTTTTCCCTTTGCCTGCATTGTTGCATGTGTTGAAAGTTGAAACTGATAATTATAGCTTCTTTTAATATGCTGTCACTATAATGTTGAACCATAAGCTGAGCATCTAATTGGCATGGGATCTGCAATTCATTTGTTGATATATTGAAGTTTTTGTATTGGAACTGATAACAATGTAATGGTGAAGTATTGAGTTTCAACATGATTTTGATACTGGCCAACCTCAGACTACAGAATGGGGTTTTAGTCTATGGATAAGTTTAGCAAAGCTATGCGTCTGTCCAAAAAATTATATTCAAACTATGTTTTTCTGCTAAGTTTTCCAAGTATGATGGTAAATTTGATGGTTGGAATCTTTCTTACTTGGGATGACTCATCGGTTCGCAAAAGTGAGAAAAACCAACTTAGCAGGACAGGCATCCATGGCTCTGCCCTATTCTATAACTTCTGCAACTTGCAGTCGGTGGCTGGTGGAATTTATGGCACTCATTGGATTGTGATATGATCAATACATTGCCCTTATCTTCATTAGCAGTTGAATTTTCTGACGGAATTGACAGTGACTTGTTTGTTGGTTTTTTTTTTTTTTTTTTTTCGGGTGCTTTAAGACTTGTTGGTTTGTAACATACAAGTAAGAGCATGTAATAAATAACCCAATGAAGAAATTCAAATTAACGAGGAAGGGACCCTCCTACAAAGTATTTTAGACCAAATATTCTCAGTTCTGTGGTCCAATCCATAATCAACAGGTTCCAATGGGATATTTCTATTTTTAGGATTAGGATGCACGTGCGACAGTAAAGCATACTTTTTTTTTTTTTTTTGCTACGGATACTTTTTTTAAAGTAAAAGGGAGTTACCATTTTTTTTTTTAAATTACTATTTTCTTTTTTTATATTTGCCAAAGTTAGGAAGGAAAGAGGGGGAAACTCACACACACAGTACCGTAAGGGGTTGAACCCAGAGTCATTTGGGAGCACACTATTTCTTTCAAAGATGGCAATTTCAACCTAACACAATAATACAAATTTCATGCATTAGAATCACCTAGTAAACAATATATCAAACCTAGACTCAAAAAATAAAGTTTATATCTAGCCGCACCCTGGTCCCTGTCTCTTTGTCGATAACCAACCGCAATGAAGCTAAGGGGGGAGGTGGCCACTGCCCCTCCTCCCATCTTCCCTTTCCTCTCCTAATCTCCCCTTCTTTTCCCCCATCTTTTCCCTTCCTCTTATCCTCCCTTCTCCTCCCATTTTCCTTCCCCAGATAGTCTAAATCTATTTGGATCTAGGTTTGTTTGTTTTATTTGGTTGTTTTTGCAGTGTTCTAGGTGGCTGGTGTTATCTTTGCCTTGGCGGTGGCGACAGTAGTAACACTGGATTGTGTCTCTCCTTGGGAGAATTGTGATACCTGATGGCTGATGTTTTGTCTTTGTTTTAACGACGGTGGTGGCGGCAGCGACGTTGGTGGTAGTTGTTGGAATGTGGTGCTCTTCTCTACTCTGCGCCGACCGAAGAACTATGTTTGGTCATAGGAGGTTTTCTTTGTCAGGTTATAAGTTGAAATGGAGTGCTTATCAAGGGTCCTTTTACTGTTGTTTCTGTGTTCCTCATCAGCGTTCTCTCCTGGTTTCTGCTATGGTATGTCTTACAGTTTGTGTGAGTGTCAAAGGACTATTTTGCTCATAGAAGGCTTCTTTTGACAGTTGAGATGTTCTGCGGTTCTCTCCTGTGGGTTTACTATTTGGGGTTTCTGCGATCCTCTCATGTGGGTCTACTGTGTCGGAGATTTTTGTGTTAGTTTTCATTTTTGATTTGTTCTTTTATTGTAATAGTCCAAAGTGACTTAAATTGGACTCTCTTGTGAGTCCATGACATGTGTGGTACTCTTTCCTCCCTTAGGGTTTGTCCCATAAGGCTGTCCTATGAAAATTTTAACGAGGCCATTGTATCATATCACTCTTTGTACGTTTTTGGTTCTATTAATGAATTCTCTTTCTCAAAAAAAATAAATTGCAGACTTGAAAAACCAGAAAAATAAAGTTACAATAAAAAAAAGCATATTCGATTTTCAATTTAATCTGCTTAAATAAAATTAAATAAATTAACAGGAATCTCGGCTCCAATTAAAAATGAAAATAAATAGGACGCGATGCAAGCTTAGCTGGCATAAAAGGAAGACGACGAACCACGTCGGATTATAAAATAGAATCCGTTTCGCTGAATCAGTGTAAACACAAAGCATTTGCATTGACTTCAATCCCTCTCAATCAATTCTTTTTTATTATTTATTTAATTACTTTTTGTTTTTAGTGCTTTTCACACGCTTCGCTTTCCCTCTCTCTCTAAAAGGTACGTTTCTTCAACCGGAACCTCCTTCCCCAGCTCTCTCGCTCTTTCTCTGTGGAGACTGATTGCCTGAAACCATTCCTCATTTCTTTTTGGTTATTGTTTTCGATTTTATTGTCGTTTTATTTATGAACAGAGTGAATATTTTGTTGATGATCTTTGTAATTCCTGGACTTGGATTTTGCTTTTTGCGTTTTGTTCTGTGGATTGGTGGTAATCGCAGTCCCTCGCTCATGAAATCTAGGGT
Source organism: Prunus padus (assembly GCA_024362665.1). Lineage (NCBI taxonomy): Eukaryota > Viridiplantae > Streptophyta > Magnoliopsida > Rosales > Rosaceae > Prunus > Prunus padus. Next base: position 9,508,577 of record JANFAM010000020.1, read on the forward strand.
TTATGTGAGGTCGTCATTGTTCGCCCATGGCTGATACCAGAAAATACCTCCCCACTCAGCAACTAGGTCAGCTTTCTCTCCCTCTTCGCATTCCACATATATATATGTTGTATATATATTTTCTTTTCCATATCAAATCCGTTTTTTTTTTTCTTTAATATTTCTCGGATTTCAAATCGGATTCTTCAATTTTCGTTTTGTTTTCTCACTCGGTAATAGTTTTCTTGTCAAGAATGGTATGATTTTTTTCATGGAAATGATAATGTTGTGTGATCATTTGATTAACACTTAATGCATGCGTGTATTACTCTCACTTCCCTTTTGTTATCGCCGGTGGTTTCCGGTTGATGCAAGAATTAGTTTGTATGCATTAACTGAGTTAATAATCCTAGAAAGGAATGTTATTTTGAACACTGAAGTAATCTAGGGCCCATATTGCATAATGCATTGTAAGTGTATTGAGGTGCGTCTACTGTTTTTCTCACCACATTGTGATACTGAAAGTGTCTACGTATTTGCTCCGACTTTTATTCTTCCCCGTACTCGTTTTGTGTATTTTAGTTTCAAGATCTTTAAACCTTTTGGTACTTGTGGGAATTTGGCAGGCCTTGCCCAGATATTGCAAGAAGCCAAGGAGCGTTGGCTCCGGCCAGCTGAAATTTGTGAAATACTTCGCAACTTTCAGGGTTTTCAGTTAACCGCAGATCCGCCTGTCAGGCCTCCAGGTTGTACTTGGCATATTTTTCTGAATTACTACATTTGGATTATATGTGCTTGATCACTGTGTGTTCTGTCTGAATTTGTTAATTCCAACTTCCTTTAGTTTTGCTGTTATACTTTTTCTTTAAATTGAATTATTTTTCTAATTCAGTCGGAAGTCTGTTTATTAATTTTTGGGAGGTGAGCTTCATTTACTTGTAGAATATGAGGGACAGAAATTGCCATAACAAGTATTTTTTGGTGCATGAAACTTTTCTTTCATTGTTTTCCCCTGGGGTTTCCCCGTGTCCATTATTTTCTCTTGATGGCTAGGTGTTACAAAACTCTCTGCAAGAAATTCACAATTATGTTCAAAGTACTCACTAATTGCTATGGTTAATTTTAATGATTTGACATGTGGTATATTTGATATGAAAAGGATATTGATTTGTTTAATTATTATTATTTGATATGGGTTAAGATGTGGAACAGTTGGACTGATATGTTCTGTTTCTCATTTGCTTATACTGTAGGTATATATACACACAAACACATGTCATTTATTAAATTGTATCACTTAATTATTTGTTTATCCCTTTCCCATTCTATGCCCAGAATCATCCGAAATGATGTTTGTTTACTCGTGCGATTGTTACTTCAGCTAAAAAATCAATAGTACACTATTATCCTTTTGACAGAGATGGATCACTGACATTCTTCCTTGGTACATGCAAATGGAATCTAAATGTTCATTTTCCAGCTGGTTCTTTGTTCCTGTTTGATCGAAAAGCACTCCGGTATTTTCGTAAAGATGGTCACCGCTGGAGGAAGAAAAAGGATGGAAAGACTGTCAAAGAGGCCCATGAAAAGTTGAAGGTGTGCTGTTCAATCTATTATTAGTAAGTACACCTTTAGGGGTTGGTCCTAAGCGGTGGAGTTGAGTTGTTGTCTGGTTATTGTCTTTTGTACCTGTATCATCTGTCTTTAGGGGGTCGTAGTTTGACTGGCAATACAGATACCACAGAAGTGATGGATCACAATAGGTGCCTGTAAGTTTTCATAGTTCATTTTGTGGGTACAAGGATGGTAAGCACTGAATTGAACTTATTGTAATTTTATGATGTCTCTTTCTAGATTGTCAATGTAAAGGATCAAGCTAAGCAGAGCATATAAGGTCATATGCTATGATTTTAATGCTTTTCAACAGAGAACTTATATAGAATATACATTTGCACACATACTTTATGAAATCCAGTGCTGGGTGTTGCAAATGTTTCCTAAATGGTAAATTTGTTGATTCTATCCACTTTGGCAGCTAATGGCCATTAAGGTTCTTTTATCCTCATGTTTTAACATTCTTTTTTTATTTAATTTGTTTTTTGGTAGGTTTGTAATGTAAAATAGATTCTTTTGTTTCTACTCCCTATATTTCTGGTGCTCAAATCTTTTATGTTTAAGCTCTTTGTTAACACTAGCTATGATTTGACCTTTTCCATTTTGGTACATTGGAAAATTTCTTATGTAATGATTAAGTCACTTCAGTTATATTGGCCTATATTGGTACTGCTTAATATTTAGCTTTCTATTGGGTTTTTGACATTTTGTAGGCTGGCAGTGTAGATGTTCTTCATTGTTACTATGCCCATGGGGAGGACAATTCGAATTTTCAACGGCGGAGTTATTGGATGCTTGACATGTGAGTTTTCTGGTCTTGACGACTAAACATTTAATTTAAAAAGTCTGCAAAATCAAAGTTCGGTCTTTGGGTGGAAAATCTCTGATAGCCTAGATTATGGTTTTCTAAAAGTCTGTTTGAAGCTGCAAATTAGGATATTTAAATTTCTGTGTTCTCAGTATACACTTCGAAGAGGAAGGGTTGGGTTGCAGTTATGTTTAACAAATGCAATAACATTTTTTTTGTGCAATTAGTATCTTCTGTTTTCCTTTGTTTGCATATTCGTCTCACTTTTCTCATTCCTTTTCTTGATTTTCAGGCATTTACAGCACATTGTTCTTGTCCATTACAGAAATGTGGGAGAGGTACTGTGTTTTTCTTTGTGTGTGTTGCAGATACTCTCTGTCCTTCCTTCGTCTTTGGTGGAATGATTTAACTTTACTGTCTATGGTGTCCTGTGATGCTTTGCAGGCGTACCAGTCTGGTGTCCCTTGTTTGCTGGCAGATCCAGGGTCACAGGTTGCAAGCCCTCAAAGTGTTTCAGCACCTTTCTCTGCACAGGCAAACTCACCTGCCCCTACAGTTCAAACATCTTTTGCTTCAAGTCCAAACAGAGTTGACTGGAATGGAAAAACATTGTCTACAGAGTTTGAGGATGTGGATTCTGGGGGAGATGCAGGAACTTCATCTGTTGCCCAATCGATGTTTGGTTCCATTTTGCATAATGCTTCTCTTCTTTCACAAGTTGGAGGTAAAATGCATGGCCACAGATGCCATTTCATTTATGTTTAATTTGTTGAAACAGTTTTGAACATTTCTTTTAAGTCCAATATTTTTTCGTCTTCTTTGACGCAGTACCTCTGGACCTACTGCCGTTCCATTCAGTTTCTAATTTTGGTAAAAATATTTTCACAAATTCTGGTTTGGTTGTCCAAACACATTTTACTCTCTGGCTTTTTAAGAGTAACTTGGACTATCCATTTTATCATATTCTGCTTCTTTATGTTTTGGCATCTCTCAGTTTTTCCCTTCTCATTTTAGTTGTTTTTCCTTTTCCCAATATATAGATGGACTTTATTGAGTAATGGTATCCTTTTACACATACAAAAGTCATATTTGTTTCAGTGATTGATGTCTTTTGCAATAATGTCTTCAAAAATTAAAATATGTGACCAGGTCTCTCTGGTGTTTTTCAGGATTTCCTGAGTCATTCAGGGATCCCCTTAGTTTGTGGTATGCTGGACCTAAATTCGCTCATGGTGCTGGTTCATCTGTCTGGAATGGAATGGATAGCTCAACAAGAAATGAGTGCAGCATGCATGACCAAAACCTTTTTGTTGAAGCACCTAACAGAGCTGACTTCATAAATCATAAGCTAACAGATGCTAGATTAGATGTTGATTGTAGAGTCAACAATGTAACTTGTGAAGATAAGTTGACCACTGACATAGATGTCCAGGTTGCCACAGCATCTTCTCAGAGAGAAGCGCAGGTCTGTTTCTACAGTCACTTTTCTATGCATTTTTTCTTTCTAATTTAATTTAATTTTCTAGTAAATGTTATAAAAACAATGGTGAATTTTCATTTCAATACTATTTTTGGTAATCCAGAATTTTTCTTTCTGTTTCATGCCCTGTTTTTGTTTTTGAAAGAAAAAATGATAGCTGATATTACAACCTTCAGTAAATTATCATGTTTTGAAGAAAAAAGGCGACCAGAGTCATACTGATATTTCAGTTCGGATATCCTATTTAACTTCAAATTATAATAAATGAAGTTATGAAAGTTTATTTAATCCTACCACAATAGTTCACGTTCTGGGGTAGGTGGAGTATCTTTTCCTGATTCCACAGATCATTTTCATATCAGGTAACTTATTTTAGAATGCTATTTTGTGCAATTTGGGATGTATTTGAAGTTCATGACAAGTTCAGTCATGCAGGCTTTTCCCTCTTTCTTTATGTAGTAATTGATGTGATGTATAAGCATTTGTTGTCATATGTCATGGAAAAATTATAATACTAATCTGCGTGTTCTCTCTTAGGTTGTTTTTGAAACCCAAGTATCAGATTGTTTAAAATTCTTTTACTTTTAGTTTGTTTTGCTAATGCAATTTATTTACTTGGTTCTTTTTAGTTAGGTTTCCTGTGGTGTGAATCTACTTACTGGTACTTGGACCTCCTTGCAGGTGTCAAAGGAGCATGACTTTAATGTATTTCACCCTCAGGTTCAAGATTATTCCGATCCTCAAGTGGTTGTCAATTCTTCCAACCAAGTTGAAGAGAACTCTAGAGATGGTGGTGTGCGCAATGCCGAATCAGTAGAGCTTAAGAAACTTGACAGCTTTGGGAGATGGATGGATAAAGAAATTGGTGTGGATTGTGATGATTCCTTGATGGCTTCTGACTCTGGCAATTACTGGAGTCCACTTGATGCACAGAATGGTGATAAGGAAGTATCCAGTTTATCACATCATATGCATCTGGATATAGATTCACTTGGCCCTTCTCTTTCCCAAGAACAACTATTTTCTATTCATGATTTTTCGCCAGATTGGGCTTATTCAGAAACTGAAACAAAGGTATGTATACACAGCTAATAGAGTTTGTATTTTGTCATACTTTATTATTATAATAATAAATATACACATACGTGGACATTTGTTATTGTTGTAATATATGTTGATCCTCAGTTTTTTCCTCTCTCCCCTTTTCAGGTTTTAATAGTTGGTAATTTTCTGGGAAGCAAGAAGCATACCACTGAGACGAAGTGGGGATGCATGTTTGGTGAAATAGAAGTTTCTGCTGAAGTTCTGTCTAATAATGTCATTCGATGTCAAACTCCATTACATGCTCCTGGGTGTGTTCCATTCTATGTGACCTGCAGAAATAGGTTAGCCTGCAGTGAGGTGAGGGAGTTTGAATATCGAGAGAAACCCATTGGAATAGCTATAAACACTTCAAAAGACGATGAATTGCGCTTTCAGATACGTCTAGCAAAACTCTCGAGCTTGGGCTCAGAGAGGAAGTGGTTGGAATGTACTGCTCTAGATTGTGATAAATGTAAGCTCAAAAGTTCCATATTTTCAATGAGAAACAACAGAGAAAGTGATTGGGAAACAATTGATGGGGCTTCTGTGGCATGCAAAAGTGATCACTTGACCCTTAGAGATGTCTTGATTCAGAATTTGTTAAAGGATAGACTTTGTGAATGGCTAGTCTGTAAACTTCATGGAGGCAAAGGACCACATGTTCTGGATAATGAAGGCCAAGGTGTTCTACATTTGACTGCTGCTCTTGGTTATGAGTGGGCCATGGGTCCAATAATTGCTTCTGGCATTAGTCCCAATTTCAGAGATGCTTGCGGAAGAACAGGGCTTCACTGGGCATCATATTTTGGAAGGTATAGTTGCTCTTATAGATTCTTCTCTTTTTTATGTTCAATATTATCGTCGGTTGTATTTTTGTATTTGGGGATTAGTATTAACTTCAAATTCTTCATTTCTAGAGAGGAAACTGTCATCGCGTTACTTAGATTGGGTGCTGCGCCAGGTGCAGTCGAGGACCCAACGTCAGCATTTCCTGGTGGACAAACTGCTGCTGATCTAGCCTCAAGCAGAGGGCATAAAGGGATTGCTGGATATTTGGCCGAAGCAGATTTAACCAGTCACCTAGAGACGTTGACCATGAATGAGAACATAGTGAACAATGTTGCTGCAACGAAGGCCATTGAGACTGCTGAAGTTATCGCACCTGATGTGGTAGTAGATGAGCAATACTCTCTCAAAAGCTCTATGGCAGCTGTTAGGAAATCAGCTCATGCGGCTGCTCTAATTCAAGAAGCTTTCCGGACTCGTTCATTCCGTCAGAGACAGTTAACTAAGAGCGGAACTGATATTTCTGAAGTTCAGTCTCATGACCTAATTGCACGTCGTTCCTTGAAGAGAGTCCAAAAGTTTGCTCACTATGAAGATTATCTCCATGTTGCAGCAGCTCTGAAGATCCAACAAAACTATCGTGGATGGAAGGGAAGAAAAGATTTTTTGAAGATACGTGACCGTATTGTTAAAATTCAGGTAACTCCTTGCATATGTTATCGATAACTTTGTTATTATTATTTTTTTTTAAACTGTGACCATTTTAATTTTAATTTTTTTTAAATTGGGACTTGGGGTGTTAAATTGGGACTTGGGGTGTATCTCATCTGAAGTATTGATTCTGCTTATCACCTTTAGGCTCATGTGAGGGGACATCAGGTTCGGAAGAATTACAAAAAGGTTGTGTGGTCTGTTGGTATATTGGAAAAAGTAATACTGCGTTGGAGGCGAAAAGGAGCTGGTTTGCGAGGATTTCGGGTGGAAAAAGCTATTGAAGATGTATCCTCAGAGGTCAAGAAAAATGATGACTATGAATTTCTTAGTGTCGGGCGGAAGCAGAAATATGCAGGAGTTGAGAAAGCTCTTTCAAGGGTAAGGTCCATGGCTCGTCAGCCTGAAGCTCGTGAACAATATATGAGGCTACTTTCAAAGTTCGAAAAGCTTAAGGTAATATTTCATTCTATTTGCATTTATCAAAAGAATAAATTTGCATCTGTTTTTTCTTCAACATAAACTACCATGTGCATCTTTCTTGTTGCTCTAAGTAAGATAAATCTTCAAAAGTCAAAATGTGGGGCAACAGATCTTGCTATAAAAGTGCGTTTTCAGGAATAAGTTCTCCAAACTCGATTGTTTGGAAAGAAAATAAAAAGTATTCGATCATTGTTCTTTCATTTGCTTTATGTGCAATTGCATAGTTTATTATTCGATCATTCATGCCTATTGTGTTATCAACCAGATGGCTGATGAGGAGAGCCCTGCATCAAACCAAATTGAAAGTTCCGACGAAAGAGTGTTAGATGAGGTTCTGCTTGCACTCACCGAAGGTCAATGATCAACTTTACACCATGTCAAGTAATTTTATGGAAGCAAAGCTACCCATAATATTTTTGCCTGTAAGTAAACGTCCGCCATGGTTTTTAACTCGTCAAGAACACAACAGAAAGGGGGGAGAAATGGGGAAAAGGCAGAATTGTATATGGCTCAGATTCTCTCTTTTTTCTTCGACTTAACCAGTAGTTCAAATTTTATCTGACGTAGTTCGTAGGGTAATGAAATGGCGGGGAAGCTCATGTTCAAATTTGACAACAGTTGACAAAAGTTCAGTTACCAGTGGAACTATATTTTACAGTTACCTCAGTTTTCTTTTATCAATTGACCACTAGCAGCTTCATGTTTATTTTGTTTTTTCCACATCAAAATATCAAACTATCTGACAACCTGCGTAATATTTTTTCACACGTGATGAATAGCACAACAAAATATATATACGAGTATGACACGAGCGTAGAGCAACAAGACTATTTGACAAAGGGCTTGCGTGACACTTCTTCGTAATTATCTGCAAAAGAGAATTAACTGTTTAAAATATTTGTCTGATAATTATATTCACAAATATTATTTTTAAAGAATGTTCTGTTTTGATATCAACCAACACAAAAACACAAGAGTTGAACCCACGACTCATCCAAACTATGTACTTTATAGACATCAAAATAATGCCAGACAATAGGAATTTTGCAGAAGCATTTGACTCCATCCAGACTTAAATCTTCTGCTTCCTGGGGGGCAGTATTATGAATTACCAAAATGAAGAATGTTTGAGTTCAATATTTTCATGCACCATCCATTCACAAAAAAATCACTCACCTATAATTTATAAATCTGTTTCTAACGAGACACGCGTTTGTCACATGGATGACCGCCGCCGCCGCCGCCTGCAGATTTGAAGTACTGAGCAAGTTCACCATTCACTCGAGAAAGATGCTTCTCAGACTGTTCCAGCCTCTTGGTGAAATCAATTTCATGCAATTTCAACGAGCTATTATTCTGCTTGATCAAGAAACACAAGTTAAAAAAAATAAAAACAGTTACCAGTGTGGTGAAAACCCCAAATTCACGTGGAAACAAACAGAAAACATGCCTTGGGCTTGGATGTATGTGGATGTTGAATTGGCTGGTGTATAGTTGGTGTTCCAAGAATTGTTTTTACCATTTCATCCAGTTCCGCCACTCTCCTCTTTAGATTGGTCTTATCCACCTTCAACATCTCGTTCTGTGCAGAAAGCAACCGATCCCTGTCTTGGAGTTGTTGCAGAGTCATCTGGGCAGCCACTATATCCCCTTCCTTTTTATTTATTTCGGATACGCAACTACAGTAACAAAATTTAAAAGAAGAAATGATGAACATAGTAACATGAGTTCATAGTCATAAAATATACCAAATGTGAGCATTTTGCGTAATGAAATGAAACTTATTTGTGATTTGGACAAAGAACCTGTTCCTACAATATCTTCTCTCTTATTTTTTTTCCACAATTTTCCCACTTTTTTTTTAATTACAATTTCGGAATTAATTTTTAGGTTATTGCTGGCTGATTGTTTTTTATTTCTGTTAAAAGATCCATCCTACGGTAAATGGATCAATTATAAGTTTGATTTTTGGAGGGTACATAAATTGTAATCACAAAGAAAAATTAAAATTGGATAAAAGATGTGATGGCAAGTGGTCTGTGGAAGTGGGTCTAACCTCTGTCTTTCCTCCATTAGATCATTTATCTGCTTCCGTAAGTTGAGAATTTCTTGCTTCTAAAATGATGCCAAGATCAATAAGTTAGGTCCACAGAAAACAGAAAAAAAGAAGACAAATATTCAAATAAAAAGAAAATCAGCAGTACAAACCTTTTCTTGGAATTCTTCTGTTTGCTGATGAGACTCTTCTACTAACTTTTGAACCTGGCACTGGTCTATCAAGTTCTAGATGATACCAAAAGAAGTTAAACAAATGAGAATTGTGGCTATGCAATTGTCATGCTTAAAAGTGACGGTCTGAAACTTACTGCATAGTTGGTCATGTCCAATTTGACACCAAGTAAATCCCGAATGACATCATGTGTCATGCTTTCTGCTGCAGCCAGCCTAGTGTTCAGCAAACATACCTGAGAGCAAGTTTCAATAAAATCAAATACTCTTCTAATGTTTCTACAAAAGCATTCGAGAAAGGGAAACTAAGCAAAAAAGGCAATTAACCTCCTTCTGCCGACTGGCTGCAAGTGCCTCTAGTTCCTCAATGCGATGCCTGGCTATGGACAATTCCTGATCCTTCTCCGTATTCATCTGCTGAACCAAACTTGAAATGCATCTGAATGGTGAGCTGGAGCCCCTTGTCCTGATTGAGCTCCTCTCAGATTTTTCTAATGCCGCAGCTGTTGATGCTGAATCTGTCTTATCTGCTTTTACTTCACAAACCATGGCCTCAAGAGTCTTGTACTGTTCAAAAGGTTGTGCAATGTCAAGATTTAGATCATTTACCATTATGCATATATCCATTCACGATTAACAAAATTATTCCGAACCCTTCTTTCCCTTTTTTCACCAACAAAAGTTCAGCTATTTCAGTATTAATAATAGCATAAAAAATGTTTAAGGATCTATCGAATGGTGATAGTAATTCTAGTATATGTACCTTCTGTTGGTACTGTGACGTCTGGGCTTCAGCATGCAACACGAGTTCAGAGATGTATTCTTTGCATTGTTTGATCTTCAAGATTTAGGCACAAATTTTCAAACTTTAGTTCTTAGAAGACATAAATACAAGATAATTTAAGGTACATTGACGAAAAAGACAACTAAAATTAAAAATTAAAAATTAAAACACCAGCAAGACAGGATCTCACCTCTTTATCCTGTTCTGCTCTTTCCTCTTCAAGAAGCTTTATCTTATTATGAGCCTCATGAAGATCCAGTAGCCTACTCTGCAGTTGCCTGTATCAAAATTATTTCTTTAAATTTAAGGTAAATTAAAAGCAGAAAAATAGAATTTATATGAGAAAGCAAGCAATACCTAGAAATCAGATTTTCAGCTTGTTCAGAATTCATGTTTTCTGAGTCCACATTTTCACTGAAATTTTCAACTGTTAACAGTCTCTGTCTTAAAGCTTGTAGCTCCAGCTCTAGTGCATCTCTGATCAACCGATGCCTTTCTACCTCGTCATTCATCTCATATACCTAAGAGAAGGAACAATTTTGGGAATTGAAACCAATAGCCAAAAGACATCAATAACCGCTCTAATCCCTCGCTTACCAATAAAAGGCATACTTGGCCAAATGTTTGCATGTAAGAAATTTGATTGTAAAACAGCGAGACTATTGATACTGGCACTCCATTGATGTTCATGTGTTAAATACAGAGACAAAACGCCCAGGGAGCTAACCTTCTTTTCCAGTACATTGATGGTACATTCAAGCTCCTCAACAGAGCGTTCTAATATTTTAACCTCCTCTTCCTTTTGTTCGGCATACATCTTACTTGCCTCAGATTCCTAGAAATATTAGTACAAAATAAGAGAAATCCACCTGCAATCATAACTATGCTATCAAATGAACAAGAAAAAAACCTGAAGAACATACCTGGCGAGCTTCAATAGAGATAGCCTCATGTTCATCGGATATTGCATATGCCATCTCAAGTTTATCGTTCAGGGACGCAACTTCTTCAAGAAGTCCATCTCTCTCACTGATGACCCTTCTCAACTCATCCTCGATACCTTCAACTTGACAGAGTAATTTTGTTTCCATTGAAGAAGTCAAATGAAGAATTTCTTTTTCCAAACCTTTTACCACTTCCTTCTGCTCTTCCAGTTGTTCATTGGCTTCAGAATTTTTGAGATAGAGATCATTTAGAAGCACTTTCAACTCAAAATTTTGCTCTGAAAGAGTATTGATTGTATCTTTGGCCTGCTCAAGATTAGAATTTGATAAAAGCAGAGCCTTTTCAGTATCAGTAAGATGATCCTTGAGCTTTTTATGTTGAAACAGCATGTCATCAAGCTGGCTTGTTTTTATTTCTAGCTCATTCCGAATTTGGCTCAAAGATTTTATCAGCTTTTCAGTTTCATCCTTTATATCCATTGTGTTGGATGCTGATTCCTGCAACATTCTAAAATCAAAATGCAAGCCCTCCAGTAGAGCATCTTTCCGTTGCAGTTCTTCCTTCAGTGATAAATTCTCGTGCATCAAACTATCACGGGACAAACTGAGGTCACCAGCTTTCAAATTTGTGACTCCACTTTGATCATTATCGTCTTTGGAGATGTTACTAGTAAGTGCAATGTCATCCTCACAACTTGACCACATTTTTTGTGGTTTGTTTGTAATTGAAAGGCCTTCTTGCTGTCTGCTGGAGAGGAAACCACTTCCAACGTTAAAGCATGGTATTTTGTGGATCAGCTCTCCTGTGAGACACTGATGAAGGACAAATATGGCAAATTTTTTCTCCAATGTCTCAGCGCATATTTCTTCTAGTAATGATCTTGATTTGCTAATGAAGCAGTGTATCTCCCTTCCCATGGAAAAAGTATCAGCATATAATACTTTGAACCTGTCCTCCACTTCACTTTTAAATTGCATAAAACACTCTTCAAGCAAAGACAATGATTTTGCTATCTCCACTAAATTATAACGAGATTGATCCTGCAGTAGTTCATTCTCTCTTTCTTTCAAACGTACTGAATTTTTGAGATGTTCAACTTCTTCAATAAAGCTTGCTTTCTCTAACATCAGTTCCTCACCCGTTTGCTTCCACAGGCCAGTCAATTCTTTTGCATTTTCATTTGCTTCCATCAAGGCATTTAACATAACATCAGCTTCTTTTATTGTTGCATGCGCTTCTTCAAATTTGGTTAAGAAGCTACTAGCAAAATCACTCTTTTCATCAGAAACTACCTGCACATCACAAGAGTGTTACACAAAGTATAAGAACAGTGATTTAGCTGACTTAGTCTCTTATTTAGAAAAGATTGATTAGGACAGTGCTACTATTAATCCCTTCTAACATAAAGTTGTTTCACAAATTTACAATGCAAGAATTGGATGATTTGAGAAAAAATTTGTTGTACCTTTTTTGTAGCATGACAACCATAAGAACTCTCCATCCCTGACTCAAACAACGGAACAAGTTGTTTCAGCCCTGCATATAATATGAGCTGATTAAGTCCCCTGATCAATTTACGTTTCTGATCGTTAAAAGTGTAAGAACTCAGTAAAGAATATACCTGCTGGTTGAGAACAACCTCCAATGTCCAACTCGCTAATGAGTGTGGCTAGCCTTACATATAGTTTGTTGAAAGCATCAAGTGCCATCTCTAATTCCTTTTTCAGGCAGAATGTTGCTCCTTTAGAGTCCGTGAAAGTTTTTAAGACCCACTTTGACTCTTCTGGATCTTGATCAGCAGACTGAAGTACTGAGCCTTCCTTAACTGTCAGGTCCCCCGTTTGCCCTTCTAATGCCCACAATTTGTTTCCAGAAGCAAAACTTTCGGTTGAAGAATCACAGCTTGACGTAGTACTATCAGTACTCCATTCATCTTCATCTTCTAACCTTTTGTATGCTGAAGGGCAATCATACACATTTACTTTTGTGTAAATGAAATCTTCAGTAATTTTCAATCTACCATTTGCTACAGTGAGCTCATTTTTTATTTCAAGAATCATGTGATAAATATCTTTAGACTTCAGATACTTGTGTGCTTCTAATGATAGTGACTCAACTGTACAAAACTGAGAAACTTTGGAATGCTCTCTTAACTCCATATATTTCTTCCTCATTTCACGAAGTTCACTTACCAAGTTTTGAACCAACTCCTTGTATTCATCAGAAACTTCATTGATGTTGGTCCCAAGGGCCACTATATGCATTTCTGTATCTGCATAAAATGCTTCAATAGCATTTTCAGACTCCAATATTCCTAACCTGGCCAACTCAAGTTCAGTAATGACATCTTCTCGTCCTAAAGCATTTACTTTTGTGTCAGAACTTTTCTGGCTGGCCATTCCGGCTGGTGTACCTAGTATTGGGATGGGAATGTTTCTCTCTGTTTTATCTGTCGCCTTCTGATCCATAAGCCATTTTATTACAAGGAATGCAGCATTGGCACAATTTGCTACTTCTTTGACCTGAATTTCCTTGAATATAAGTTTCCTTTCTAGCATCTCTACCATGTTTGTCTGCTCATCCAACCGCATGCAGAAGGAAATTTCCTCTTTGGTTTCATCATTATCCAGATGTTGGAGTTCACTTAAAGCAATTGCTGCTCCCTTCAAGGAACTTAACTTCTGTCCCATTTCTGTTACCATCTTTTGCGCATCTTCCAAACTCTTTTGTAGTAGTTCAATTGTTTCTTCCTTTTCCATGCAAACTCTGGCAGCCCTCTGGACATCTTCACTAATACAAACATTAGCTTGAGGAAATGAACAAACAATACTTTCTATTTGGCTGGAGGCATTTTTGAGCGATCTAGAACCATCTAGGAGGAATCTTGTTAGTTCAAAGGTTGCCTTTTCCCACTCCACACTCAGTGACCTTATCTCATCCTCTTTAGCTGCAATGGTGTTTTTCAGTACCTTATTTTCCTGAATCATGCAGTGTAATCTCTCATCAAGTTCAAACTGAAGGGCAGCAACCTCTTCCTGTAAATGAAGAATTGTGTTTGCTGTCTCCATCTCAACCTGTTCACAGACTATTTCAGTCTGTTTCTGGTGAGACAACTGTAATAGCCGATCCTCTTGAAAGTGGCTATTGAGTAATCTGACCTCCTCCAGGTCCTTAACCATTTTGTCCAATTTAGCTTGCAAAGCCTTCCTCTCAACGTCTTCACTGATCTCCATAATACATTTGTTTTCCTTATGTAAATCACCTGATTTCAGAAAACGACGTTCATGTTTCACCTCCGATTGGATTTCTATTTTGTCGTTGCTTGATATGTACATGTCTCTGCAGCATTCCTGCTGCACATGATGTAAAATAGTTATTAAATGAACCTGCAACAATCTAGCATCCATTTACTGTTTTTTAGTATCATCACCAGCATTTTGGTCAACATGAATCACATTATTCTGTACAACCCCATCATCTACCTGGGAGTAAGATGCCGTTTCATCTCCAGAGTCACTCCCCATAGATAGGATTTCAACCTGCAAAGTGATGGCCAATTGTAGATTTGATTCAAAAAAGAAGGAAAAGAACGGTACATGATGTCTATGTAAAGCTTGAATCTATTTAAAACTAGTTGGTTTCTGTCTGGTACAAATTTTTTCCCTCTTCCATGGATCTTTTCTGTTTTCTTTTTAGCAAATGAAGTATGCAAGAATGGAAGTGGTAACTTTTCCATGAATTAGCTTGGACAGTGCAACACAACGTGATTTCATGGCATGCGTCAAAAACATGAATCAGCTTTACTTTAAATGCACAGAAAATGAACTGGGATATAACGAGGAACAAAAATCATGTACAATTGAAAAGAATTCCAGTTTTTAAATTATGTTCACCTCTGTAAGTTAATTGGACATTAGGCAGGAAACAGCATGATATATTCACTTACCATCGAATACTTATCTGATTGCCTGAATTCCTCAGTATCCTTGGAGAAAGAATCTCTTACCTGCACGTATATAAAGATTGTTAATAAACTACAGACAAAGCTTACAAAATTGTTTAAGCAATGCTAGGTAGTTTATTAGTTATACTTACAGAACCGGAGGCAGCTTGACTGGAGTTCATATACTTTTGCAATTCTAGTTGTAGTTCATCCACTTCCCTGCAGACATAAAATCATAAATAAGCAACATGGGAGTTGTCAACTCTAACCCAAACAATGAAAGAAATTTGCCTTCACATACTCAATATGATGATCAGGTTTAAATTGTATTAATAGCATAAAAAAAGTAATTGGTCAAACACAATGGCCTTTGCGACAGCTCACTACAGCAATGGCGATGCAATATAGTAAATTATGGATAGAATGTCCACATATATGGCTATCAATTAGTGACAGCATCCGTATTTTATTATGTGGAGGAATAACGGGTGAGATACTCCTCTGAGCCCTAGGTTATTTGGTATCCAGGGAAAAAAAAAGCGGGACTAAAGTGCAAATTCAAGGAGTTTACATAAACTAGTAAACTTAAAAGAAATTAAAGCAGCTAATAAATGCACTGTCATATGCTAGCCCCAGTAAAACTAATACAAATTTGAGGGCAGTTTGTTGCACTAACTAATAAAACATGTGTAAGTGTATATTGTTAAAGAAAAAAATACCTGATCAATTTAGAATTCATGTTCCTGCAATCTTCCAATTCCTTTATGGTATCACTATTCTGCACTCTTGAAAATATGCACATTAAGATTTGGAGGTCCCTAAAAGGGGAGATGTATCATTTTTAGAGGAAAAATATTTACATGTAACACGTAACATAACTAACAAAAAGTGATTTCCGACCTGATTTTCATTTTCTGTTGAGAATGGAAGTTTTCCTTGAAGTATATCCAGAAGCTGCACATGAAACATGCTTTAGATAGCCACCTTAGAGTGCATGAGACAGTTTAGGAAGGAGAAGGAGGAGACTTTTATGGACCTGATTGCGTAGTTCTGATACTTCATCTAGCAAAGTTTCTCTCTCTCCATGTTCATAAAACTTTTGGTACCTGGCATGAAGAATACAAAATGAGGCAATGGCATCCAGAAAGGGGGAAAAGAGCAATCATCTACAACATTGAACCATGTGGAGTTTACAATTTAAGTTGCTCGAGAAGTCTACAGTTCTCCACAGTATATCTGGTCAATTCTGGATTACTTTCAAATCTTGCTTGCAGCAGCTGAATCTCTTCAAGTAAAGCCTTGTTCTCCTCCATGAGATACTTCTCAGCCGACAGCATTCCATCCGTCAACAATTCAAGTCGTTTAATTTTTTCCTCACGAAACCTTAGCATCATTTTAGTATGTCCAACATCCTCCTCACTTTGGCAAACCTACAGAAATGCCACAGCAAAAATAAACCGCTTAACATGGTGCTATTTATGCAATTAAGAATTATTTAATAATCAAGAACTTTATAGATAGGGGAAACTAAATAACTACTTGTTGTAACAATACGCACCAAGCAGTTCATGTCTTCAATTTCAGCCACCAAATTCTGGACTGCATTGTCTGCCATCTTTTCCCTCCTTAAAGCACCAACTAAGATGTTATCCGTGCATTTCATCTGTTAAGTTTGTATTAGAACTCGTTACCATAATTGCATCATGCAATTTCTAAGGTATAGGAAATGATTTTTTTGTGGAAAATCAAAATACCTTCTTGTTTCTGACACTTGGTAACTTAAGATTATCAGTTGGCATTTTATCTTCTTGACAGTCATCGTATTCCTCAGGCAACTCATTGAATCTAGGTTCTTCAATACTTGGCACGCCACTTGATGAAGACCATGAGATATTATGGTGCTTCATTAGGAAGGACAACTGGCCCTGTTTGGGTTCGAAAAATGCTTTAGTTCTACCATCTAGGAAATGTCAAAAATAAAACTTTCACAAGCGTGCAAATATAATCCATGCCTTTAGCTGTTGGATTTGTTGCTGAAGTGCAGTTTTGTCACCTGAAGCATCTTCATTCACTTTGGCCTGGAAAAAGATGGAAAATTAAGTACACAACTAAGAAGAGAATGTGAGCACGTGTGTGTGTGCGTCAAGGAAAGCAAAGGTCAGTACATTGTTCTGGATAAGTTTGGCACGCTGGGCAAACTTCAAAGTGCTGAGTGTCTCATTTGCAGAACTACAAGGAAAGCAAAGGTCAGTTTAAGGAAATAAATTGAAAAGAAAAAAAAACATAAATTAATCTAGAACTATGAAAGAATCAACACAAACCAAACAGATGGGCTGACATTGGCAATTATAGTTGTTTTTGAGTTCCCACCCAGAGAATCCTGCATCCCAAAGTTGTAGGCCAATTAAGTTCTGTATTAACATGCACTAAAAGCGCAAGTATGCACATTATTATGTAGTTTCATGAAATCTCTTGGGCTCCAGAGCTTTTGGTGTCTAACCTGAAGCAGAAACGTAAGTCTTGAATCTCGATAAGGAACATGTCTATGTTTCCCGTGTGCTAAATCAACTAAAGACATTATCACCAACCTAAAACCACAGAGTAATACATGTCAACCAACTGAAAAACCAAACTCAAATCTGACTGGCACTAAAGGCATATAAGTTTAATTCAACCATGTTCAAATGGACCAGTTCTTATATGTATTTCTAGAAACAACACTAATCAACAAATTGGCATTTGAAACAGGTTTCGAAATAATTACCCAAGAGTTGATAATGATTTGTTAATATTTGCTGCTTCTTTCAAACGATCTCCCTCTGCACCAGAGCTTTTCTGCCTGAATTAATAAGCAAGTTAGCGCATAGGCCTTGAACAAAAAATTAAAACCAAAAAAAATGTGGAATATAAAGGTGGTAGTTACCTTTCCGAACCAGCTAAATCTACTAAGTTCAACCTTGCAAACCTAAAATGGGTCATGGAATCTTTTTCCCAATGGCTTTCAATGATACAAGTGAAAACACTGTGGGACCGGCTGCTCTCACTGTTCATGTGTGTTGCCGCCATTTTTCTGTTTGAAGCACCCTAAAAAAATAAATTATAGAAATCATATTCACACCCTAATATGTAATTAATTGTAGGTAAGATAACTTTTATCATAAAGTACCACCTGTAACAGAAGCTTGACAACATCATTAACATCCCTCACATTATATTCTGTAAGGTTTTCAACATATACGCCTTTCTTCAGGTCCTCCCTGAGCTACAATAGGGAAGTAAGATTTACTTAATGCTCAAAAGAACAATGTTTAAGTGGAGCATCCAGCATGAACATTTAAAAAGGTATCAATTACTTGTAGATTAGTAGATGAAGGCTCCAAGAGATCTGTTATCTGCTCATTGTAAATCTCAAGAAAGGAACATTTGCAGCTGTACTTCAACTGTTCCTCCGTCCTGCTCTCCTCTTCCTGCACATATGAATTATAGTAAGACATCCAATTAAAAGAAAAGAACAACCCAGAAGGCTATATTGATTCAATTCAGAGGCGTAGTTGTGAAAGATATCAATAATGTGAACAGCGCACCACTCTGATCCTCTTAAACAAATATTCGAAAATGCGTGGAGTAATCCCACAATCTTCATTGAGCTGCCCTTCAACCTCATATATTTCACCCATCATTGTGTATGTTTTGCCACTGCCCGTCTGCAGATAAACAACTTAGACTGTAACTTGCTAGCCAAAAAACATGAAACCACACCACACACCAAACTATTTAGGGTGCGTTCAGTAACGTTTTCATGGGTTGTTTTCATTTTCAGAAAACAAAAATGAGGCAAAAACGCGTTCGGTGGCCCAAAAATAGAAAACACTGAGAATGTTTTCATAAAATGAAAACAAGTTCATGTGTACTTGTAGAAAGCAGAAAAAAGTTGTTTTCATTCTCATGGGAAACGTTTTCATAAAAATAGCTCACATTATTATTTCAAATTGTACTAACAAACACGTTTTCATTGTTTTTGTTTTCTGAAAAAGTTTTCTAATTAATCTACCAGATGCATTTTCATTTCCTGAAAATGCAAATTCGTTTTCTTGTTTTCATTCTCTGAAAATATTCTATGAAAACATTACCGAACGGGCCCTTAACTTCTCGGAAACAGTACCTGACCGTAAGCAAACATGCAGCTATTATAACCAGACAAGCAATTCTCCACCATGGGCAACCCAGCAACTTTGAACAGCTTTTCCTGCAGCAAACTCAAGCAAGACACCAAATGAGCTTCCACTCAATTGAGCTTAATATGGTTTCATACAACCCAATAGAGTAAAAATTAGGTCTATCTCTCCATTTTTATACATAATCTAATAGTACTTTATAGGTTGTAGTGAAAACCGGGAAGCGAAAATCATGTCTTTTTTTAATAACCATATATTAAAACCAAACCTGTGATATTGTCTCGCATGCAATATGATCAAATGTGAATCTGGTTTCAGGATGACCATGCCACACCAAAGTCTTGGCGCTTTCCTGCTTCAAACACCCACCGTGCCCTTGCGAAGCCCTCTCTATATTACTCAACGGCCGAATTCGAATCAGCACCTGAACTCAAAACCAATCAAACCAATCAAATCCACAAAAATCAATGATATACAACATTTACCAAAGCAGAACTAGTCCCCGAACCTGCACATTGTGATCAGTCCAGAACGATGAATCTTCGGCAAGCTCGAAATGCGGAACCTGAATTAAAACCTCAGAATTCGCCACTGAAATCTCCCGGGAGATTCTAGAACAACTCCCTGCTCTGCCTCCATTGTACTGTGGAGCTTTGCTTCCTGTACAAACTGCTCCACCAATAGAAGCTCTCGAACCGTTCCTCGCCGGAGTGCTTTGCGCTGAGTTTGGCTCCGAGTGCGCCTTCCCTCCGCGACCTGAAACCCTAGGAGTTCCATAGCTGAGACCGCCATTTCCAGCTCTGTCCGGGGCTTCAAGTTTTCTATCCGATAAAGAATACCGACCAGATCGAATTGCTTCAAACTTCGGTTGTGAATCGAAATCGAGTTCGTGAAGCGCCTTTTGCAGCTGAGCTGGATCTGCTATGCTGTTTAGAGGTGTTCTAGGAGGAGGAAAATGGATTTGGTTAGACGAGGCTTCGAACTCGTTCTCGTTCGGTTCGGATTGTGAGTTCCTCGAAACGTTTCGAGCCGGGAATCGAACAGTTGAGCTCTCTTTCGACATGGTGAGCTCGGGGGTTGAGTAAAACAAATAGACTGTTGCTTTTGTTCCCGAATTAGAAACAGAGTTTTGAATCCATAATTCAATCCATGCGAGGAAGAAGAAGAAGGAACCGATGACGTTTTAGGTGAAATTGTGGTTTTCTTTGGCTGTGGGGAATGAGAGCGGTGCGTTGAGATTTGAGTGGAAAGTGTCAGACTGTTGGCAAGTTTGAATGGTAAAGCTCAGTGATAACAGGCCCGCCCGTTTTTTCAACTTGAATTGTTAGCGGGGACGCTCCTGCACTCTTTGTATTTTTAAATTGACCCCACATGTACATTGAAATTCTATACAACGCCTTCCGGAGTGATGTCGCTTTGGGTTATATCATAACCCAACTTGCTTAATTTATAATCACATTAGAGATTACCATGTTTTGTGTTAGGGTGATTTTATTTACACCCCATTATTTATTCTTTACACCCCACATTCTCTTTACACCCCATTAAATTTTAATCAATTTTAAAAATACTCATTACACCCAATATTTCTTCCTAAATTGCCCTCATTACACCCCATTCCTAACTAATGTGAGTAAATCCTATTCCATATCAAAGCACCCCATCGCAAACTCCCATTCCTTTTCAAAGGCACCCCATCGCACACCCCATGTCTTTCATACGCTCCCCCATCCGCACACCCCCATTCAATTTCTAAAGCACTCCATCACAAACCTCAACCCAATCGCACACCCCAAAGGCACCCCAAACCCGCGACCTCACCCCCATCGCAATTTTTGTAGTTTTAATTTGGGAACTCGACCCCATCATCGTGCACGACTTCAAAATCCTCTGAAAAGCCAAGGTTTGATTTCAATTTTGATTTTGATTTCTATATTTTTGAGGGTTGATTAAACTGTGGAAGAGTACAGTTCGACCCTGGTTTGCTGAAAAGAGATGTTACATTCGGTGGGTTACCACTGAAATCGTTGCATTTTTTCAGTGGTATTCCACCGAATTTGTATCAGTTTTTCGGTGACTATCCACCGAATTTGTGTCAGTTTTTCAGTGGATATCCACCGAATGTGGTTCCGTTTTTCAGTGGCTATCCACCGAATATGTTTCTGTTTTTCAGTGGCTATCCACTGAATATGTTTCCATTTTCAGTGGTAGTCCACCGAAACTATTTAGGGTTTTCAATGGTTGTCCAACGAATTTGTTTACGTCTTTCAGTGGTAGTCTACTGAATTAGTTTCTTGTTTTAGTGAATTCATTTCTAGATTCAGTGAATTAGTTTCTTGTATATCATACTACTAACATTTTTGTTTGAAAATATAACAATATTTGTTATGCTTCTTCTCATAAGAAAATAATTTGCATTACAACTTTCAGGTGCTGATTTTCTCTATGGACATTTTGGTTTGACCCTTGAAAGTGCAACATCAGGTGCTAGATGAAAGCTGTGGAATAGCTAAACACACTCTGTTTTGCATCATAATTTCAGCCATGAGAGCTTGAAAATCTGCGGTAAAGAGTTTGAATAGGTGACAATGGTCATCCTTGCACACCCAAGTTGCAAACTACGATCCTTCCAATCAAACATTTGTTCATCATGGGTTTTGAATAGCATGTAATAAACAGTTACATGTACATTTTAGTTCATATGCGACAAATAGTTGCTTGTATAGTAGTAACTATGTTTTCATCCCTTTAGTTTACATGAATAAACATTTGCTTGGCCAGTGGGGTTGTACCACAGTGGTTTTCATGGTCTCTTAGTTTGAGTTGCTTTTTGGTTTTTTTTTTTCAAAATACTCAAAATAATTACCAAATAAGTTGTAAATTAATCACTATAGTCCATTACGCATTCTGTTCCAATATTATTGCCTTCAGTAGTGGCGTCACCTTATTTTTGTTCATTCAATTGGAGTAAGGTCAAAATAGCTTGCATTAAATTTGTGGTCAACAATAAGTTACTGAAAAAATAAATATATTTCGGTTCGTTGTCATTAAATAGTAGGTAAAATTCGATAATACACCACCAAACCTCGTTCCACGTTACGGTGGATCTCCATTGCATCTTAAGTTAACAGTCAATCAAATACAACCGAAATAGGTTCAATGTTTCAGTGGCATTTCACTGAATTTGTTTCCATTTTTCAGTGGTAGTCCACCGAATTTGTTTCGATTTTTCAGTAGCTGTCTACTGAATTTGTTTCTGTTTTTCAGTGGGTGTCCACCGAATTTGTTTTCGTTATTCAGTGGCTATCCACCGAATCTATTTCCGTTATTCAGTGGTTGTCCACCGAATATGTTTCCGTTATTCAGTGGCTATCCACCGAATCTATTTCAGTTTTTCAGTGGCACTCCACTGAAATTTCTTGTCGCGTTCGGTACTGGTGTGCTGAACGTAACCAGCGACCAGAATGAAACCCTTAACTTGAAAAAGGCCAAAAAATAAACTCATACCTCATTCGAAGCCTCTCTAACTTCAGTCTCACCCTTCATGAATAAAAACAATATATTTTTTCACCAATATAAGCGTATAAACCTTGTTAGAGTTGCATGAACATGATGGTTTGAGAAAAAAGTCTAACTATGGTTGTAGAAACATATGTGGGGTGTAGTGAGCAATTTTTATTTTTATTTTAAATATTTTTTGTCCTTAATGGTAATTATGTACAAGGGTAAAATAGGTTATTCATGTTTAAAATTAGTATGGGGTGTAAAGAGCAAATAATGGGGTGCTAATAAAATCACCCTTTGTGTTAAACTCGTGGACATATCTTGGCTTAGTAACTAAACTGATCACTTTATCCCTAACTCAAAGTTAACAAACTCATGACCTAAAGGTTCAATTCGCTAGGTCCAAATGATAAAGGCAATGAAAATTATCAGTAACTCTAGAAAGATTTATACAACATCAAAAGAAGAAATCAAAAATAAAAAGTGAATGAGATAATTTTAACTATGTTATATAATACAGAAAAAATAGAGTTGCTTGTCTCTAATGCAACTCAAGTTTGGAACATATTCAGTTTGTTCGAGCTTTATTCTAAAGAAATAAGCCAAACTCGTTAAGCTTTTTAAAAATATAAGTCAAGTTTAAGTTTCATAAAATTCGTAAGAAGTTCAAATTATATCACGAGACATCTTATAAAGTTAAAGTATTTACAAGCCAACAGGGTCTAGCCCAATGAAAAAGGGTTTTGATTTGCATAACAAAGGTCTCATATTCAAATTCGCATGGCTTTTTTTTTTGTCGAAATTCCCATGACATATTAGTTGTGTGCATGTGTGTGAGAAACTCTCATCTTTTGTAGTTTAGACTATTGCTTGTGAAAAAAAAAAGAGGAGAATATACAAATTAAGCTTAAGGATAGCCTGAGTGAGCATATAGCCCAAGCTTGAACCGAACTCAAGTTCAATAAACATCTAATTAAAGCCGAATTTGAATACCCTAATACTTGGCTTGGCTTGCTTCTACTAGTTTATGCCAATATTGAAAATAATGCGCATTGAAAAAGGATCTTGAGGATTGTTTTTTAACATAAAAAGTGTAAGAATGATGCCAATGCAATGATGCATCTGTTGCCGAAATGGTGATTAAAGAAAAAGAGTTTTAAGGAGTGGGAATTTGAATTCAAACATCGATAACGTGCATGGAAATTGATGATTAAAAGAGAAAAGTGGATTAGTGGAGCGGGTTGAAGTGGGACATTATAATAGAATGCTCATGGTGGGGTTTGTAAATTAGGATAGCAATTCTATAATTACGTACTGATTGTTGTCTCTAGGATGATTAAGACTAATGAAATGTGAGGAAAACTTCATTGGAAAATGTCCAATTATACACTGGACTTGCTGAAGGCAATGCATTTGGAAAATAACTTTTTTTATTTATTTACTTTTTTGGCAAAGAGGAGGGATAAAAGCCCGGTAGAAACAAAGAACAATAAACCATCAACAAATTCTGTAAATGTAATGTGCCGGAACCACTTTTAGAAATAAATTAATTAATAATTGAGTTACTTAAAACGGGTAATTAAAAAAAAGAATTAAAAGGAATTAAATTAATTAAATTGGAATTTATATTTAAAGGGCAATTCAATCAACTTTATTTTCGGTAGAGAATTTGGCGAAACGAGTTGCAACATTGCGTCCGACTCGTCGAAACGACTCCGTTGACGGGTGGCACGCCTCGATCCAAGTTTTAGGACGTAAAAAGGACATTTTGGTAATTTCCAAATTTGAATAAAAATTGATAAAACCACCTCAGCCAATCAGATCTTGATTTCTCTCTCTCTCTCTCTCTCTCTCTCTCTCTCTCTCTCTCTCTCTCTCTCTCTCTCTCTCTCTCTCTCTCTCTCTCTCTCTCTCTCTCTCTCTCTCTCTCTCTCAACAATCGCTCCCTTCTCAATCTTCGATTCGGCGACCTGAGACCACGGTGGGGACGGCCTTTGATATAAATGAACCGTCATCACTGTGTGGTCATAACCCACCCAAGATCACCGGCCATCTCGTAGCCGTTTGCCGACTGGAAGCGTTGCAAATTCAGGCCGTTTCTGCCCTAATCACCGGCGACAAATCCTGCCGTCTCAAGCAACGTCCCCACTTGTTTAAGGTAGGCCACCACCTCCTCTTTCCATTTCTGGGTGAGCGCAACAATGATTGGCGGCGTAGCTGCTGTGGCCAGCTTAATGACCTCGGGAGACGCACGGTCAACCCTTGGTCAAACTTTCCCGTGGGGCCCACGACCTCCAAACTTAGATCCAAAAGTTCCTACAGGTTCAGTACGGCTTATAGAGCATGTCCTGAATCCTTCGTATGAGCGTATGCACACCTTGAGTCGGGATTAGTTAAGGGTTTATTTTTAAGGTTTTCATTCGAAGTTCGGTTGTTAACCTTGTGCACGTATTCTTGAAATAGGTACTCAGGCACCTCAGGCGAGACCCTCTTAGGGTCAAGCTGCTTGGGACTACCTGTGAGTGAACTTTGTTTTGAATATGCATATCTTTCAAAGAATAAACAACCATGCATTTGTTTGTGTGATATTGATGCTTATGACTATTTTGACTATCTATTTTGGTCATTAAGTTTCGGACATTTACGTCCTGATGTCTGTGGTTTGCGGTTGGGTACTTGGGTTTGAATTGAGATTAGGAAGGTGAAAGAATATGTGATTATTGATTACTGAATATGTGATTGATTAGAGTGTTGTTGGCACCACATTATGTACCTCCCCCTGTTCCTGTGATATGGTTACTGTGATACTGGTTTCGTTTTCATCGTATACCTGGTACACCTTTAACGGGGTGTGAGTGGAGGCCCTTGGTTGGGTAGTCTGGGCGCGTAGGACTTGTCACGGGCGTATGGGTATAGAGGATTCTGCCATACGTGCCGGTGAGCTTAGTCCCTTACGAACGGCTCAACCCAAGGCATGGGGCCACTACGGTGATGTCCTGGTGTCCAGTCAAACGATCCCCTGTTGGATTGTTTCCCCGGTACTTGTATTTGGTGTTGAGCTTCTTTATTATATAAATGTACGTATTTGTACCTTCGTATTCATATTTCTGTTAGTGAGGATCCTTCCTCGCTTGTCGTGCCTACGGGCATGCGATTAACTGAGAGTGGGAATGAATGGGAAACAGTACTATGATGTGATTATCATGCTATTATGTTACAACTATTGGATTTTGAATCCTGAACTGATTATGTATATAAATGTTTTGAACTGCATGATTTCAGTATCGTTTTTGAAACGGTAGGGTTAGTACGTTGTTTTGAATTATGAAATCTTTGTTTTTGTCCACTTACACTCTTTCTGTTTTGCGCCTCCCAGGCCGTAGTCGTGGCGTCTGAATGGTTGGGCTGAGCATTTCTCTTCTCGAGCATTCGACTTGATGTAGGACTCTATGTCCATTATCCTAAACTTTAAATTATGTTACTTGAATTTGAATACGCTTAGACATGCTCTGTTATAGCCCTTTAGGGCTAAATTTGATGGCCAGAGGCCTTTGCTGTATTTTGTATGCATGCTGGCAGTTGGATATTATTATTCTGTTGTTTTCTATCAGGCTGAAACTTTTGGGAATGTCAATATTTCATGGGAGACTCTGCCTGATTTTCGGTAAAAGTCTTGGCCCCTTTCTCCGTTATCTCGGGAAGAGGGTTTCTGTTTTGTTTGTGGGCCCGACCAAGGACGGAGCCAGCATAGGCCCACTGGGTGCCTATGCCCTTACTCACCCAATATCACTCAATAAAAAATTTCACCCAAACCCATTTAAACTAATAAAAAACATTCATTTTACACTCCCCAAACCCACTCAAATTTTTTATTTAGTTTATCTTTCCTTTTAATATTATTTTTTTGTCAAAAGCAATGCAATTTTCAAAACTTAATCCCACATCCCACAGCACATTCAACTTTCAAGTTTCTTTTTCTTATTCTCTCTTATTCTTCTCCTCCTTTTCTTCTCTGAACTGTTGGTTGTTGCGGGGTCTTTCTTCTTTTCGCACGGTGGTAAGGTAAGTTTACTTGGTTTTCATGGTGGTAAGGTAAGTTTACTTGGTTTTCATGGTGGTAAGGTAAGTTTACTTCCTTTCTCAGTTAATGTAGAGATAAAGTTGTCAACTCTTTCATCTGATCCTGGTAAACGAACAAGAATTTTATATTATAATCCTAATGTTAAAGATTAAGTTAGGAGAGCATATTTGCAAAAGGGTCATTGTCAGCCTAGAAATGAACTTTGTCTTTAAGTATGTTGTTGAAATTTGTACTCTTATTTTGTTGTTTGGAGATGCCCCTAATGGATTTTTTTTCTGGCTCCGTCCCTGGACCCGACATTGGGATAATGTTGGAACAACCACAGGATCCGGCACGAATTCCGAGGTGAATTTGGGTCAGGTCCTGTCAGTAAAGCACACTATATAAATTGTTATTGATGTCAAAATGGCTAAAGAAATTTCATGTCAAGATCTTAGTTATTCCATGAAGCATAATTTTGTGTTGTATGATTATGAAAGAAAGGAAAGGTGACTAAGGGGAGCGAGAATCAAAGGTAAAAATGAAAGATATAAAGGAAGTGGGAGGGTGCGTGCGGTGGGGGTGGAAAAAAAGGATGGGGAGGGATGCGTGGGGTGGGGGATTGATCCGGAGAATTGGTGCGAAGGTGGAGGGTGGTGGTCACATGGAGGAATGGGAGGAGAAGAAAACACCCATTGGGGGGTATGTGGTGGGGATTGATCCGGGAATGGAGGGTGGTGGTCATAGGGGACTAGGAGGAGAAGAAAAACCTGGAGGAGAGGGGGGTGGGCTGGGTTCGGGGTGAAAAATACGAGAAAGGGGAGGGGAAGGGCAGGGATAGACTTATGATTTGAAAATAGGATGGGTTAAGTTTATCTTACATACAAACCTAGTAAACTTGACGGTATGAGTGACTTTCATTGAAGTATGAATTTTAAGGTCAATTAGCAATTACATGATAAACTTCTCCATGAAAGGAAAAGAATTGAAAGCATTTATTATCCATTACAAAAGATGAAGAAAAAAAACTGAACCATTTTAATCCATCCAAGCCAACTTGGAAAATAAAAATGAAAAGAAGTAGCCAAAATTTATAAGAAAAAAAAATGAATTGACGTTTTATATATACTAGAAAAGGTAAAGTTTTTTTTTTAATACAAAAAAAAAAAAGTAAAGGATGTTATCTAGGAATGTTTGTTTTCAGAAAAAGGCTGAGTAATAAATATTAATGTGGGTTAGTTTTTATTTTACTTACTGTCACACTTGTGGGATTAGTTAACTAAAGAAAAAAGAAAAAAAGATTTTCTTTGGGTGGGATCACTATGATGGAGTGTGTGGAGGTATGCTTTGGTGGGCTGAGTATATAATATTGGACCATAAAATATCACGTCGCCCGGGCTATAGCCCATGTTAGAATGGATGTAGGACCGTCCTTGGGGAAGGGTGTGGGGGTGGGGGATTGGTCTGGGAGTGGAGGGTGGTGGTCATGGGGGAATGGGAGGAGAAAAAAAACCCCGGGGGGCTGGGTTCAGGGGTGAAAAAAATAGAAAGGGGAAGGTGGGGAGAGGTGTCTGTGGGGTGGGGAATTTGTCTGGGAGTAGAGGGTGGTGGCAGGGCCGGCCCTGACTTTTGGGTGGCCCTAGGCGATAAATTAATTGAGGCCCCTTCCCCTAGTATACAATTGTGAGAAACCTCCTCCACCTGATTCATGTACATCTGCAATGATAAGATACATGCAATTCAATCAAGAATTCATAAATCTGATTACCATTTTGTATCTCTCCATGTTTTGTTCCTATTGGAAAATTGAAAAAATAGTTTGCTGGATAGGAACAAATATAAAGAAAAAATTATAAATCTGATTACCTTTTTAATTTCTCATGCTCCTCCCCTCTTGGTCACCATCAATCTCAAAGACAATTTGTGAGATTTTTAGTGTGAGATTGATTATTAGGGTTACAATATGATATGAGAAAAGAGGGATGAGAGAAACTGAAAATAATGAAGGGATTTGACCACAAAAAAAATAAATAAATAAAATAATGGAGAGATGGAATAGAGATGGGAAAAATAGAGAAAAATATGGTGGTGGATTATTAAGACATGGGTGGATTAAATGGAGTTCTTCCATGGAAAAACTAACTAGGAGAGGAATCGCCTTATAGGAAGAGGAAAGCATTTTGTTTCTATTTCTGCTTGGGAAAAGAAGAAACCATATGGGAAGAGGAAACAAAGAAATTTAATCGCTTTATTTATGTTTTTTTTAAATAAATAAATTAGACAATATTATATATATATATATATAATATACAATTTTTGGGACCCCTTTAATTGGAGGCCCATGGCCCAAGCCCCTCTCGCCTACCCCCAGGGCCGGCATTGGGTGGTGGTTATGGGGGAATGGGAGGAGAAGAAAACCGCAGGGGAAGTTATGGGTTTGTTGGGTCTCTTAGGATTCTTTTTTTGGTTCTCTTTTTCTTTAATTTTTTCCAAAAAATTAATTTTTTTTAATGATTTGACGAACTATTGGATGATATGTTGTTAATTTAGACGGTAGGGGTGAATTGACAATAAAAATTAGTTCGTATATTTTTTTTTCTTGTTCTTATTATTTTTGGTTAATCCTCAGGAACAAACTTGGAAGTAGTTTCAAAAATTTCCTTTGAAGGTCGGGTGCACCAATTGATGTGTGCCTTTAGAAACTCCTTCAAGAAAAGCTTCTTTTGAAATTATAGATTGAGTTCGTGGGCCTGTGAAACCGAGCATCATGTTCTTGTTGGGCCCCCTCACCTAGTGGACTAAACGGTTTGCAAAATAGATAGCTCAAGAACTCTATAATGAGGGCCTTATTTAAAGTTCTTAAAAGAGGCCCTATTTCTTAGCTGTTGCATCAATTTAGTAAGCCGTTACATCAAATTGGTTAATTTATTTCAACGATTAAGAGATAGAACTTCATTTAAGGGTCTTAGATAAGGCTTTCACTATAAAATGTGGTCTTATCTCTTGTCTTTGGTTCGTTAAAGGTATAAAAAAAATTAAAAAAATTGGAGCTGGTTAGAAAAATGAGACGAGTTTGCTTGCATAGAATCAAAATTTAGAGATTTGATGGAGATGGTGCAATATTGTACACTGCAAAAGTAGCTTTTGCTTCCAGCCGATCGTGTCACTAAACGCAATCAGTGCTTTACATTGTCAACAAAAAAACTTCAAAAGGGTCATGATCAGCATCGTGCGAATGAAAAGAAACAAAAATGCTCCTAGCAGTAGAATAATCTCAAATAAAAGAAAGATTAAAATCATGCAAACAGATTAACAATGCCCCCATAATCACAAAGAATGCTTGAAAGAGTATCGAGGGAGCACAATCTCGTCCTTCTGCCGTATCACTTCCTGCAGCTGAAAATAAAAAAAACATAAAAAAACCCAAGTTGAAGTTATGTACCAGAAGAAACAAGTATAATTGAAGCAATGAAAACAAAAATGACCTGAGAAAGTTATAATCATTTTGCATTAATGTAACATTTCTTGCGTAACATTGTCAACATTTATAAAAGTTTGATTTTCTTGTCAATCGGGTTTAGTCCAATTGAAAAAGGTATTGACATACAGATTAAGTGGTGTCAAGTTCGAATCTCCATGTTACTTTAGTAGTGTGTGTGAGAAAAACCCATCTCCTAATATCGCTTGTATTAAATATAAAAAAATTAAAAAAAAAGGTTGATTTTCTTACCACATTCTCTAGTAGAATTGGTGAAAGTAGAGCAGAGGCAGAGAGACACTTCAGTCTCAGTATCAAACCCACAAGTCCCACCGGACTGAGCACATCTTTCACACCCAGTATCCGGAACCGCAAAGCTCAACTTAATCCCATAAATCCAATCCAACGGTCCCAAACCTCTCAACCGATCCGTATTAGTCACGCTAGTATAATGGGTACAGTCCAAAATATTCATGCTCATGAACTTCACAGTATCATACCCCGTAAAGCAGCACGGCGGAGAAAAATCAGTACTACCAGTACTATTAGTCCCGTTGGTTATTCCAAAGCCCAACCGAAAAACCCGAAACGCGTTGCATGAGTTGTAAAGCTCGTCGCAGGAGTGGCCGGAGAAGTTGAAGCAGAGGGACTTGTAGTGGTTGAGGACAGGGGAGTCGACTGAGCAGTTGAGGAGGGCGAAGACGGTGTCCGAGGTCGGTGGGATTATGGCGGACTGGATAGGGGTCAAGAGGAAGTCGTGGTGGGGTTGGAGGATGGAGCAGGTTGACATGGCGGGGTCGTAAACGACGAGGTTTTTCTTGTCGTAGTTGATGGACTGGACTTTGTAGTTGCCGGATGGGGTGGTGAAGAAGAGGTCGGTGGAGCAGTTGAGCATGCCACGGAACTGCGGCGCTCCGCAGCCGTCGTCGAGGCCGAAGGGGTAGTTTACGGGGATGGGGCCGCAGGTGGTGCGGCACGGGGAGAGGGTTAGGGCGGGGAGGAAGAGGAGGAGGAGGTTGAGGAGGATGAGTGGTTTTGACTGAGAGTGGCTCCACATTTTTTTTTTTGGGTGAAGATTTGAAAATTAGGTACTGTGGCAATTGGCATGGAATGTTTTGTATGAGTGAAAGAAGTAAAGGGCTAGTGTGTACACAGAGTGAAAAAGGTATGGCCGGAATTTGCTCCATAAATTAGGACAGCTTTTGATGCTTTAGACAGCTGTTATGGGATCCACAAGTTGAAAAAGAGTGAAAGAAACTAAGTAGCAGCAGTGATGTATCAGCGTTGGGATTCTCAATTAGGGTTTGTTCTTAGATCGATGGTGAATTTTCATGGATTCTCATATAGGGGAGGCAAGGCACAGGTCCAGTCCCGCAGCATATAAAAAAGCTTGTAGGTTCTGGTCAATAAAAGAAAATGAAAGATTGCGGTGAAGGTGGATCGAACACCTGACCTTCAGATCTTCAGTCTGACGCTCTCCCAACTGAGCTATCCCCGCAATTGATAACTACAATTAGAAAAATAATAAAATATCCCAAGTTTAGGTCTAAAGTAAAAATAAAAAAGAGTAACATATACTAATGAATGCAAGATGAAAACATCAGCCGATATATGGGATAAACCTATTTCTTCGGCCATATATCTCCAATATATCCTCGATATTTATCAATATTTTTGCTTAACACTTGATATGTGTACATGGACATAACCATAGTTAATTCTTTGCTTTGCATTTGTGGAACCATAGTTATACTCATGAACACGTACTACAAAAAAAGTGACAACAGTCACCATTATTTGGTGACATTTGCTAGGATGACTAAAGCCTTTAGTTACCATAGCAAATGTCACCAAATGTCACTTGCTAGGGTGACTAAAGCCTTTAGTCACCATAACAAATATCACCAAATAATGGTGACTGTTGCCACTTTTTTTTTTTTTTTTTGGTCGTGACATGTTATAAATTTGTTTTCAGTTTTCAAAGTAATCGAAGATGCCAGCAACTGGACCAATACAAAAAAACCGAAAATAATGCAAAGATTCTACCAAAAGCCCAAATAATGTCACTTAACTTTAGCTCCTCATTGTTCGAACCTCATCGGAGCTCCTCATATGTGTAAATGCACTCTTATCTAAATTGCACTATAATTTAAAACTATGCATAGTTTATCCTTTCTAATATCATACCAACATAAAAATCCATTCTAATAAAAAAAATTGTTTTCATGCTTTTCATGCAAATTTTACTTCAAAATTCCATGTTTTTAGGCCAAACTCTTTTGAGATTTCCAGCTATGCTAAGACTGAGATAGTATTTAAGGCATCTTATACCTAAGACTTGGTGCCTAGGGTTAACTTTTCATATTTTATTCAATAAACCTTTGAGATTTCTCTCATCTTTCAAGGTGGACTCTTTGATTTTCATCATTGCACCACGTTAATATGTGTTCTTTGTCGATTCTAAAAGTATATCGATAGATTCACAAAATATACGTAAATTTTGGCCTCAGATACTATATGGACAGTTGATATTTTCATCCTTGAACGAATTCACAAAAAGAAGAGTGCTTAAAATGCGGTGAAGGTGGATCGAACACCTGACCTTCAGATCTTCAGTCTGACGCTCTCCCAACTGAGCTATCCCCGCTTTTGTTAAATGTAACAGGAAAATACTTCTTATTTCAATGTGTAAAATTTCTGAGTTATAAAGGTATCCAAAATCCTTCGAACTTGGCCCAATTGATGCACGTTTTTGCCTGAGCCCAAGAGTACTCACACCCAAGGAATAAAATATCGATGATATCGGAAATATCGATAGTCCAAAAATACGAAAATTTCGATTGAAATATCGGGATATTATCGATATTTCGGCCCATGTCGTCAATATTATCGATATTTTGGTTCATGGATATCTAAAATATCGATGATATCGGAAATATCGGTAGTTCAAAAATACGGAAATTTCATGGAAATATCGAGGATATTATGGATATTTTATTCCTTGCTCACACCCAATATCAGAAATTTCAACCACCATACAGAAAAAAAAAAATACTCAAGTTCTCAACGCATAGTTGGCTGGTCCACCACACATAATATATATATATCACATTATATATTTGGCACACATAGGCACTACATATTTAGACGCTAGCTACTACGTACCAGTCACAAAACACAAAAGACGCATACATTATCTACATACATATTACTTGAGACTTTTTAGATTAAGGTCCATAATTAAAATCAAACAGTAGTAAAACGCAGGTACTCCTTCTTGGATGGCAGGTCTATCGTCTTGTAGCCCTGAGGGAACATTTTTTTAGCCTCCTCCTGAGACACAGAAGGAGATATGACCACCGGCTCTCCCGGCTTCCAATTCGCCGGGGTTGCAATCTTCTCCTTGCTCGCCCTCTGCATCGAGTCCAGCACCCTCAGCACCTCGTCCATGTTCCGCCCCGTGGTCGCGGGGTACAGAAAGCTCAACTTCACCTACAATAATCAACAAATATCTTAACTAACCTCAAACTATACTCATTTGCTCAAAATTAATCAACTGGGTCACCCTACCTTCTTGTCAGGGCCCACAATATGAAGGGCACGAGACGGAACCGGGTTTCCTGATGGGTCCTTCATGTCAGGGTCCACCATGTTAAGTTGCTTGATGATCTCTCGGGTCGGATCTGCCAGAATCGGATACTCCACTTTCCGCCGGCACTGGATGCAACCCATGAAAAACCAGAAGAAATGTCAAAACCCGAACAATTGAACATTTATCAATCGGTCAAGTAAAATCGAACAACTAATTGGAAACTCACGGTGCTGAAGGCTTCGATGTCCTTGATATGCTCAAGGTGTGACTGGACGTCATCGCAGGACAAACCCACAAGCTTCACCCCTCTCTCTTGAAATTGCATAGTGTATTCGGCCATCTTCCCGAGCTCAGTCGTGCACACCGGCGTAAAATCGCCTACACATATGTTACATGCAAGCAAATAGCACATGATTAAACTAAAATAAATCATTAATTATGGAGTATGGTATTAGCGCTAATTATCCGTACCCGGGTGAGAGAAAACGATGGCCCAGCTATCGCCGATGTAGTCGTGAAGCTTGATCTTTCCATGGGTGCTCTCAGCTTCAATGTTTGGGAGTGTGTCTCCGATGGTTAGGCCAGGCATTTTCACAGTACTTTGTTTGACGGATATTTTTTTTCTCTGTGGGTGAGGTAAGCATATAGATCTAGACCAAGTATATAAAGAGTGAGTGGGCCTGTTGCATGCAGAGAACGTGGCTAGGGAGTTGCGGCAGTTGGCTTGGCTCCATGTCATTGGTCGTGGGCTTCTGCCACGTGTCTTCTGCATGAAGTGAACGTGGCCATTTGTTTTTCTGGGTTTCGAAACACATAGTTATCCTTTTCCCCGTGCTCTATCGGTCCTTTATTTATGGCAAAAAGTTAGTTTTGCATCATGTAATTCGTCGGCTTTACTATTTTAATTCTTGTAGTTTCAATTTTGTCCATCTTATTCTTGTAGTTTTAAATCTGAATAATTTGAAGACAAAGTACAAATTATGTCAAAATTCTTCCAATTCAATTACAAATTATGTCAAATATTGTGCTCAAATCGTAACGAAAATGGAAGAAATTTGACCAAATTTGTAACGTGTTTTAAATTGCTTGGATTTAAAACTACTGGTATAAGTAAAACTATGCCGACTAACGTGGTTAAATCGGTAAACTATAGTAGCTAAAGCTAAAGGTGACTTATCGCCTTTTTTTATTAGTTTATTTCTTACTTCTTAATATAAATATAATAATATTCAGAGACTTTACCAATGGGGATGTAGCTCACATGGTAGAGCGCTCGCTTTGCATGCGAGAGGTACGGGGTTCGATACCCCGCATCTCCATATTTTTTTAACATTTAATTTGAAATTATGGAATGAAAGAAATTGTTCATTAATTTTTAGTTTACGCCTTTCATTTTTCGGTAATTAATTTACATTTTCGTGAATATAATGATGTTTATTTCCTTTCCCGCGCAATAACTTTCGCTGTCACTCCCTCACTCTTTTTCGCAGCTGAGCTCGCTGAAATTAGGGTTTCTGCCACAAAGAAACTAGCTATGGAGGTCGCAGCTCAAATCGCTCAGCTGCTGAACGAGACTCTCAGCCACGATTGCAGCGCCGTCCGCACAGCGACCGAAGCTCTCGATCGCCTCTCTCAGCTCCCCCAATTCCCTTACTATCTCCTCTCCATCTCCACCGGTAATTAAGCATACAAATCATGATTCTAAGCTGATTTTGTGTGGTTTATGGTTACTGATGCTCCGTATAGTTTCTTTGATGTTTTTCTATGGAAAATGTTTTCGAATTACTTTGAAAAATTCATGTCAATTTGTGTGCTACCTCAACATCAGGAGGTCAAGATCAAGGTCAGAAAGTTGCTGCGGCTGCATACCTGAAAAATTTCACTAGGCGAAATGTCGACTGTGATAATCCGAATTCAAAATCAAACGTCAGCAAGGAGTTCAAGGACCAGCTCTTGCGAGCTTTGCTGCAGTCCGAACAATCAGTTGTCAAAATTTTGGTTGAAGTGGTACGCATTTTTTTAAGTGCAACAACTTAATTTTTAGTACGAAGGGTGTGATATATAAGCTTTGCTTTAATTTATTGGCTCGCAGTTCCGGATCATTGTTGTTGCTGAGTTTGTTAAGCAGAATTCGTGGCCCGAATTAGTACCTGATCTGCGGTCAGCTATTCAAAATAGTAACCTAATTAACAATGGTGCAAACTCCCAATGGAACACCGTTAATGCCCTTGCGATTCTTCAGGCACTCCTTAGACCTTTTCAGGTACTTGGTACCTTCCTTTGCATAATTCAACATAGTTAATATCTTTTTGCTTGATGTGAAAACGTGTTGCTGATATCTCTATGCAAACTTCGTACCCTGGTATCATATAGTTACATTTATCTGGTTGTCTCTACAGATTTTATTTCAATTTCTCCTATTTTTCAGTTTCACTGGATTACATTTGCTTGTGTTGGGGTGATAATATATGTTATATCCCTAAGGGAAACTAACTTGGTTAAGTAGTTTATACCCAAACTTTTTCTGGCAGTATTTTTTGAACCCTAAAGTTGCCAAGGAGCCAATACCGCCACAGCTAGAGCTAATTGCAAAGGACATTCTTGTGCCCTTGTTAACTGTTTTCCATCAATTTGTTGAAAAGGTTATTGTCTTTACGCTTCCTTACCCTCATTTCCTTAACCCCCTTTCTAGTATTTTATGAGCTTACAATAATGGATTCTATATTGTATCAAATAGGCTTTGGTTACTCATGGCACAACAAATGTGGAAACAGAGAATGTCCTTCTGGTTGTCTGCAAATGCATATATTTTACTGTAAGTAAAAAATCTTTTTTATGATAATGGGGCATTCATACAAATTTATCTTGTTCAGTACCTTTCATTTCCCCTACACTTTTTTTATTGTTTTTTGAAGCATTGCTATTTTCATAGGTGAGGTCGCATATGCCATCTGCTTTAGTGCCTCTACTACCTTCATTTTGTCATGATCTAATTGCTATTCTTGGATCTTTAAGTTTTGATTGCTTGGTTACCCCACAAAATGGGTACTTGATGAGGTTGAAGACTGGGAAAAGAAGTTTGCTCATTTTCTGCACTCTCATTACTCGACATCGGAAGCATTCTGATAAGTAATAAAGCAACGTTGAATTGAATTTGATTAGATTAAAGTCGTTGTGGTTGGTCTTTATGTTTTATGTTCCTTTATTTTTTCAGGTTGATGCCAGACATGATAAAATGTGTTTTGAACATAGTCAAATATAGCAAAGATGTTGGTGTAAGTTTTGTATTTGAATTTGTTAATTATTCATCATTTCACAGTCAGCATGCACAGTAGCGACACTTGTGGTGTTCCAGATTCTCACTGCTAAGTCTGTTATCCAAGTTTTTTAACTTTCTTATTCTGGCCTTCTGACTTTTATCTTTCTTATCATCCATTTTTAGTTTATTGTTTTATTTTGTCGAGGTTGATGTTTTATTACGTGTGATTCTAAACTTAGAGTTTTGCGCTTACTGAATTTTAATACTCCTAATACTCACCATTTTGCTGATTTTCTTGTCATGTTAGAACTAAAAAAGTACTATTCCGTATGCAGAGGCTGGATTTTTTACCTGAGAGGATTCTTTCATTAGCTTTTGATATGATTTCACATGTTCTTGAAACAGGGCCAGTAAGTTTCCTAATTTGTAGATGTTACTATGGAATATTACCCTAGACGCTATATTCCCCCATGGGATATTTTAGTGAATAAAGATCAAGGAAATTCTGCCAAATTTCTTGGTTAGGAAGTGGACCTTTGGATATTCCTCAAGTTCCATTTGTTCTTTCTTTAATGTACTCTTTTTAATTTGTAAATCAGGGATGGAGATTAGTATCCCCACATTTTTCATATCTGTTGGACTCTGCAATCTTTCAAGCATTGGTAATGAATGAAAAGGTAATTTTTCGGTATGAAAAAAAAGGAAACATATATATATATATTTAAAAATGATTTAAGCTAGAAGTTGAACTAACTAATTTCCGATCTGGCAATGTTTTCAAGTAGGATATCTTAGAGTGGGAAGAAGATGCAGATGAGTACATGCGAAAAAATCTTCCATCTGACATTGTATGGGAAGCTTATAATGATCGTATACGTGATTCATTCACCTTTTCAATTACCTTTACATCACCTTTTTTTTTTTTTTTTTTTTTTTTTTTTAATACAGGAAGAAATCTCTGGCTGGAGGGAGGATCTATTTACAGCCAGAAAAAGTGCTATTAATTTAATTGGTGTTATTTCAGTGTCAAAGGTTGCTCCTTTGTGGTCCTTGATGAAATGTTTCTGGGCACATATTTTGAAGAGCATACTTTTTAGCTTGTGTTTTAATGCCTACAGGGACCTCAATTGGGGACTTCTGCTAATGGCTCATCAGTGTCATCAAAGCGTAAAAAAAGTGAAAAGAACAAGAGAAACAACCCACGCTGTTCAATTGGAGAACTATTGGTGCTTCCATTTCTATCAAAGTTTCCAATTCCTTCTGATGTTAATTCATCCCAAACTAGAATTCAGAATGAGTGAGTACAAAAACACATTATATAAATTATCTGATATCAGAATGGCATGTCTTGTATAGTTTAATTCGTAGTTGTACAACATTTGTGGTGATAATTCTTTCTCTTCTCTCTTTGTTTGTATGTTCCCCCTTATGCATTGTGCATTGTAATAATTTTTATCCTCTTCTACTAATCATTGTTTTAAATTTTCACGTGTACATGCTTTCTCTCATTATACACCTTTTTTTTTCTTCTTCTGATTCTCGTACTATGACAATCACAGTTATTTTGGTGTTTTGATGGCATATGGTGGCTTGTTAGATGTAAGGTTTTTTCTCCCGTGCTTCTTAAATTGGTCACCTGTGGTATAATAAGAGTCTGAAATTGAAGATTTGTAATTCTTTTATTGCGATACAGTTTCTAAGAGAGCAGCAGCCTGCATACGCAACTACTCTGGTTCAAACTCGTGTGTTACCATTGTATAAATTATCAGTGAGCCTACCGTACTTAGTTGCCACTGCAAACTGGGTGCTTGGAGAGCTTGCATCCTGTCTACCTGAAGTGAGATTGTTTCTTACCATGCCATCTCCTATGCTTGTACTTCAATTAAAAATGAGAAATTTTTATCCACGCATCACCTGCTATATCATTTTTTTCTTAACCTACTTTTCCGTATACTTTCTTGAAAACCACATTCTTTTCCTTGTTAAGACCCACTATTCAAAAATTTGGTCTCATTCTCAGGAGATGAGTACAGATGTCTATTCCGCATTGCTCAAGGCGTTGGCTATGCCTGATAGTGGGGATATTTCTTGTTATCCCGTGCGGGTTTCTGCTGCTGCGGCTATTATGGGACTTCTTGATGTAGGTCACAAAATCAATCCTTTAGTTGATCCCTCGTTGCTTATTTAATGATATTATGGGTTTTTACTGATCTTAAGTCCTATCTCCAGAACGACTACCCACCGCCTGAGTGGCTTCCTCTCCTTCAAGTTGTCATTGGTAGGCTTGACAATAATGAGGAAGAGAGCTCTATTTTGTTTCAGCTTCTCAGTTCCGTGGTGGAGGCAGGAAATGAAAATGTTGGATTTCATATCCCCTATATTGTTTCAACATTGGTTGTTGCAATCTCGAAATGCATCCCCTCTGATCTGAAGCCATGGCCTCAAGTATGTGTAGATTCCTATGGCTAGGCTGGTAGTTTGGTAGTTTGTTTAACCTTATGAATAACATGTTAACCAGTTAGGGATTGATGCACCTGCTGCTAAAAAGACAGTGAAACAGCTATCTGTTTCATACAGTATATGGATTATCATCCAATCAGCTTTATCAAAATTGAATCATTGTGTGCTTGACCAATTTTGATCCATTAAATCATAAGCTGTACAAAATTAGTGTTGCTTTTTCATGGGATTTTTTTTCTTGACAATTTGTTTTCCATTTTATGCACTGCTCACTGTGTATTTTGTGTTTGCCTGAACCTTTTGGTGCATGCATTGAGGATATAATTCCCAACTGATCATCATTTACTCTGGAATGTAAAATTTGTTCCATTTACAACTATCAGTGGAATATGACTGAAGGTTGTAAGACTGATGAACTGACATTGTTTATATTAGATGGTTGAAAAGGGCTTTGAAACATTAGCAGTGATGGACCAGTCTTGGGAAACTTTTACGGGTGAAGAATCTGAGGAGAATGAATCAAGTGAAAAGTGGGTATCAGGCAGAGTTACCATCGCTAGAGCTTTCTCTGCTCTCTTGCAACAGGCTTGGCTTACACCATTGCATTCATTGGTTAGTTTTATTTTCTAGTTTGGAAAGAAACTTAGCTAGAATACTTTAGCTTTATGTTGAATGAAAAGACAAAGAACGCGTGTGTTTTTTGTTATATTCTATTTCATATTTTAATATGCTTTCTTGAAACTTGTGTCTTTGGTTTGGGCCATTGAAGAATAGGTTATTAAAACTCCATCCTCTGCATTTGCTCTGCTTGTGCCTCTGTTCATTAGAAAGCATTTCTGGATTTCAGGTTGTTACATATGTTATTTTCTCTGTTCTTTTTATCAGGGTCAAGAAGGTGAGGCTCTGCCCCCTCCATCTTGCTTGGATTCTGCATCAAGATTGCTCCAATCCATCATGCTATCTGTTACTGAAAGTAATGTACTTCTAGAGCTTAAAGTATCAGAGTTGTTATTAGTTTGGGCTTATCTGATTGCCGACTGGCATGCTTGGGAAGAATCAGAGGATATGTCGGTCTTTGAGTGCATTAAGGGAGTTGTCAGTCTACACAGGAAATATGAGTTGAAGAATTTTATTGTGGGGCGAATGCCATCTCCTCCAGCTCCACCTGTTCCTGAACGTTCCATAATAGAAGGCATTGGTACTTTCGTAAGCGAGGCTGCTTTACACTATCCTTCTGCAACATGGGAGGCTTGCTCTTGTATTCATATACTACTACATGTCCCAAGTTACTCGTCTGAGACAGAAGGTGTGAAGCAGTCATTGGCAATTGCATTTTGTCAGGCAACATATTCCCGTTTCCGAGAAGTTAAAAGCAAGCCTGGCCCTCTCTGGAAGCCTTTGCTGCTTGCTATAGCATCATGCTATTTATGTTATCCTGAAGTTGTAGAGGGTATATTGGAGAAGGATGGAGATGGGGGCTTTGAAACCTGGGTATCTGCCCTTGGACTTGTTTCGACCAGCTCTTTCAAACCTGGACTATCAACAGAACCCGAGATAAAGTTAATTGGTTAGTACATGGTAGCTTAACTTTTTAGCCAAGACCACCTGCCTATTTAATTATTTTTAAACGAAATTCTGTTATAATGAGATTAAAATAGCAGACCCATCCAACTAAAAGACAAAGAAATCAGTCATGCTTAATCTAAACTAGCAGACCAATCTAAAAGGATCAAACTAAGGGGAACATCCTTAAAATGCTTGGAAAAAGAGGCCCATAGGAAGCAAGAAACCTTGATTTGAGCTTCCTTTGCAATGTAACTGTTATGGTATGAATGGCTCTGAAGTAGAACTTCTCCTTTTCTTGAATTGTACCCTTGGACTACCTTTCTGATATTGAAATCTAACGTGGATATCTTTTGTATTACCAAGTTCATGTCCTCATGTCAAAAATCCTGTTACTTTTGGTTAGAGAAAAGGTTGAAGGTTTTGTTGGAGTTTGAAAATAGTTTATCTTTTTTTTTCGACCGACACAGAGAGGGAGATGATCAAACAAACTTACAACTACCACACTTAGCAGTGGTAAAGTAGTTCATTATACTTGGTCACAAACAGGGGAAAATAAGAATGTGTTCCAGCCTTTGATATGATATTTTAGTTACTGTTGTGTTACATAAATTCCTCAAACCCTATAAATTGCATAACTGAGGACATGACTAATGGCTGTCAATGAATCTCAGTGCTGGCACTGGCGAAAGTGGTTGAACGGCTGTTGGTACTTGGAAAGTCATCTGGTGCTTTGTTACGGGAATGCTTTACTTCACTGATGGAAGCATCTGTACGATTAAACGAAGTGAGGAAAGAGCAGGAAGAAGACGGAGAAGAAGAAACTGAGGATGATGAGGATGATGATGAAATCGAAGAAGAAGATGATGATGAGGTTTAACTTGCATTTTATTTTTTTTATCGTCTAATTTCAGGAAGTCATCTATGAAAATTTCTCTACATGCTGAACTGCTTGTTAATGACAGAAGGCTAATATG
Organism: Prunus padus; assembly: GCA_024362665.1. Classification (NCBI taxonomy): domain Eukaryota; kingdom Viridiplantae; phylum Streptophyta; class Magnoliopsida; order Rosales; family Rosaceae; genus Prunus; species Prunus padus. The sequence continues at coordinate 9,550,490 of JANFAM010000020.1, forward strand.
TATGGTGCAATCAACTTATGTTATTCTTTTTCATAGGTTACTCTGCCTACTATTTATATGATTCCTGTGATTATCCCCTTCATGAAAATTTACTTTCATCATCTAAAAGAATGATAGCTTTAAGAACTTTAAAAAATAATGGATAATGTTCGGGGTTGGGCTTTTTGTCCATGAGTTTTCTCTCATGCATCGGATATTGGGAAACTTGACAGTATGGTTCCTTTTTGTTCTCAGGATTCGGAGGATGATGAGTATGAAGAGACTGAAGAAGAATTTCTGAATAGGTATGCTGAAGCAGCTCTTGCCTTGGAAAATGGCACAGGTATCGAAGAGGGTGATATAGAAGATGAAGACCGGGAAATGGATTTTGAGCAAGGTTCAAGTTTTGTTTTAGCTGTTCACTTTGCCTTCATGATGGCATACGGCAATTACTGTTAATCGTCATTTTCTAGATGCATTCGTTCGCTGAAATTTTGACTTTTGCAGGCTGCCTAGAGGAAATTGATCTGCAAAGTGTTGTATCGTCACTTCTGGAGAGATACCACCCTATTGTCATTCAAGGACAGGCATTCCCGCCACAACTGATTTCGAGTTTCCTAGATGCTTTCCCTCAATGTAGGTCATTCTTCCAGCATTCTAGTTGAGGTTCCATGCCAAAGGGATCAAAAGTGGTAATTTTTTTATTTATCTTTTTCTGAAATTGATTGGTAATTTTTGACCCTTGTACCTGCTTGGGTGTGTATGGTTTGAAATGGTTTTAAGAATATTGCTTAACAAATCAAGCCTACAAGATATTGAGACCAGAGAACCCAACATCTTACGGAGTTTTCCCCCTCATGTTTTTGCAAAAAGCCGCTCCACGGTGGTAAAGTCTCATCTTGTGTGTTGGCCGAAGTGACAACAGTCGCATTGAACACGTGGTAAAGGGTTACAAAACATAAAAACAAAATAAGAGGCATTTTTTTCCTGTTGCAACAATGATACCAATAAAACTTGCGATCTATTTATGGCATGAATGTATGTAATCCAAAAATGGGTTGCTGGTATATGTACTACTGATACACATGGAGAAGACCCCCTGCAGAGTCCTCTAATCCTGAAATAGGAAAAAATTGGATCAAATAATTTTACTGCAATATCAAGCAAAAAAGGCAAAAATTAGTTCATCAAAAGCATTGATAGATAAGACTTTTTAACATGCCTTGCTAGTGATGTTGTTTGAAAGCCAGTCCAAGCCCTCGTACAAACCTTCTCCAGAAGTGGCGCATGTACTCTGGATGTACCTGCAGAAATGTGTCAACAATGATCAGGTATTTGCCCTATGCAGAAAAATAGAGGGAGAATGACGATAGGGGCGGTTGTGTATCGACTGTACCAATGGCGTTGCAGAAGTGAATGAAGGCTGAGCTTATCTGTGATCTCAGCAGCATTCATTGCATTGGGAAGATCTTGCTTGTTTGCAAACACAAGAAGCACAGCTTCCCTCAATTCGTCCTGCTCATAAAAACAAGATAGGCTCAACTCAAACACTTGACCACTAAATCAGGAGAAAATCAGAATAAAATAAAGCCCTCCCCAATAACCTCGTTCAACATCCTGTGCATCTCATCTCTGGCTTCAACAACACGATCTCGATCGTTGCTGTCGATCACAAAGATCAGCCCTTGTGTGTTCTGGAAGTAGTGTCTCCATAGAGGTCGAATCTGAACCCAACCAACCACCAATCAAACAAGAAGTTCTTCTCTATTTTTTGGTCAATAACAAGAAGTTCAGAACAACTTCTCAAAGAAATAGTAAAAGGACCTCTAAGTAAATCCAATTTATATCCTAAATTTGAACTGAACAAACATGTAAATATACAACCAGGAAATGCAGTTTTATCCCTTCAAAAAATAATCCAATTCTGTAAGACAAATGACTAAGAGGGACTTAATCTTGGAATATAGTGTATCTCACCTTGTCTTGACCCCCAACATCCCAGACAGTGAAGCTAATGTTCTTATATTCCACAGTCTCCACGTTAAATCCTGCCATAAACAATAAAAAAATGTTCACCGAAGTTCTACTTATTAGATATCAAGAAATTCTTCCGTGCGATGATCACACCGCCATGTGGTGTTACCACACACACGGTTTATCGATTACTACTATACACTAGATATCAATGATATATCAATCATGTTATTAACCTATATTATAATTTGTAAATTAATAACATCATGTGGCGATGTGACAGAGGAGGAAACTTCTTATTCGGTAAAAGAGAATATGCATTTGATTGATATCCATTAATTAAGAAGCATTATGTGCAAACATACCAATGGTAGGGATGGTGGTCACAATTTCGCCTAACTTGAGCTTGTACGAAAGCAGCATCAAGACCCACCATAAGAATACGCATCTCTTTCTTAGCAAACAGTCGGCTAAACAGTTTGGTGAAAGACAGCCCCATTTTGTTCTAAACAAATTATACCAAAAAAATATCAGAACAACCCCATTGAATTATAATTTATTAAACAAAGGAAAACAGAATCATGGTTCATTCACATTTCATGCATTGATACAAACAAACCCAGAGATTGTTCATTGCATAGACAGATTACCAAAAGAAAACATTATATATATATATATATATATTCAAGTAAAAAATTCAATTCAAACACAACCCAATTTGCAATCAGAGAAATACATTTTGTTTATGAAGGGAAGGTTGATCACCAAATCCTTTTTCGAATGCCACAGATCTCCCTAATGCTCAGATCCAGAATGCAAGAGGAGAAAATATGAAAAACTTACGGTAGAGAGAGAGAGAGAGAGAGAGAGAGAGGTGTGTGGGTTTGAGGAGAGGGGCTGCCGGTCACAGCTTGCTTAATGGTTGAACCAAATTCAGATTCAGATTCAGATTCCATTGGGAGCTCTCTCTCCCCCTCCCGCGCCAGTTTATAGCGTGCGGGAAAGGCGGACATAAACTAACGGTTGATTTAAATTTAAATTTTTATAAATAATATATATTTATTTAATTTGGAATGGACGTGGCGAATGATGAAGGCTGATTCTATTTTCACACTCTTCATGCATTTCTATTCTATCCTATAGGATTTCTTTTTAAAATCTGAGCGTGCGAGAGGCATTTTTTTAATGACGAGAACTATGGGGACTTACAAAGTTTTTTTTTTTTTTGCAATTGTATTATGCTAGGTGCCCGTCTCTCAGGTAATTAATGTTTAGTTTGCAAATTCTGCATTGAGGTTGAATTTTCAGTACCAGGTTTGGATTTTAAAATATTAATTTGCTTTTGTTTTAATTTATTATGCCTTAATATGTTTATGTCATGTCTTTCATGATTCAATTGTATATTGAGGAAATTTAGATTGTTACACAGCAGCAAATCAACACGAATTGGAAGATTGACTTGGAGGACTAAGGGATTGACTCGAAGAACTGAGAAAATTTAGTTTGTTTCAGTAATAATACTTGAATAGCTTTTGCGTGTGCAATGCTTCAATTTTAAAGGGTCCATCTCTCTACTTTTGGATGGTTGGGTTGGTTAACGTCTATGTTTTTCAAAACAAAAAATGTAGTTGTGCTAATAGTGGAAAGTTTCTAAGGTGAATGGTGTATTATCAAAGGTGAATGGTGTTGAGTTTTTTAAGTTTCTATTTCATTATCCTTGATTTTTATTTCAGTACTACAAAATTAGGAAGAAGAAAAGTAAAAGATAGTTTTTGTTCTTTTGTTCATCGACACATCAAAAGATTTGATTCTCTTCGTGGTATAGATTAAGAAGATCGAAATCATGATCAAGAGAAAGATGTAGAAAAAAAACTTATTTTCTTGATATGATGATGGAGTTTTGCGGACTTTGTTGTACTCTCTCAATCTTAAGTGGCTTAGCATTGATTTCTTTATTATTTTATAATGAAATCAAAAGATCCCAATGAATTAAGGAAGAGCCCAAGATGTTCTAAGAACCATGCATTGCATATATGATATATAATATATCTACTGGAATTTGAACCCCCAATAATTTCTTGAATAATTAAAAACTGATCATGTCTGACATCAATACTTAAGCAAACAGGGAAAAAGAGATGACTTATAATTAGCATTCATTTTGAATACACCAAAAGCATATAAATTTAAGGATAATCAAATAATCTAGCTACCACCAAGGATTTGGTGAGAACCAAACAGGCCTAGCAGGAAATCGGGCACCAGAAAAACTCATGGGGAAATCCAGACGTTTAATGGTCCTGTTTGTCAAGGAGAAGACCCCGAAATCATGTTCGCTTGATTCTGATGGTAAACAAGAACAATCAAAAGCAAAATAGATACAATTTCTTTGAAGCCTCTCACCATGGTTAAGGGCACCATTATCATCACCGTTAGCATTGTTGGTAGAGATGAATTTGTTGCCAACGTTGCTCACGAACAATATCCGGTCGCCAAGGTCAGCAACCTCTTCCCATGGTGGACCTCCATTATTCGTACTATTTAATTTCAACACTCGAAATCCTTTTGTCTTAGGTGGTTTTATGTAATTACTGGAATAGATGTGACGCCTCAAAATTTGCCAATTATCCGAATCACAGTTGTTGACGCTCAAAAATGGGAGGACCCTATTTGAGCCCAACTTAGATGATGATGATAATAATGATGCCTTCGGTACCGGGGAACCTTCGGCAGACAGGGTAAGACCTGTAAAAAAGGGGAAGAAGACAAGTGTGAACGCTTCGGCACCGGTGTGGTACCGGCCGTAGGCACTCCGAAGCTTAAGTCAGATAAGTATGGAGTAAATGGATGAAGCTATGGTATTCAAAATGTCATTACCTTTATAGTGGGGGTAAGTCCCCTATTTATAGGAAGATGGGAGAGGCAACATGTTATTTTCCGATGTGGGACTCGTGGGCATGGCCTGTGTGGCTGCCACGTGTCCTAGGGTTTTATTGGGCCAGCTGGGCTGGGCTTGTTGGTCTGAAGGGCCCAGTAAGATATGGTATAAACAGGAGTCCCCCAAGTTTCCGATTGAGAAGGAACTTCTTGGTTGGGGACTTGCCGGTGTTTGCTTTTGGTTTGGGACCAAGCGGCCCTTCAGATGGATTATGTGTGTTGTGGTGCTAACCCCATGTTGTAGTCCCCCAAGTTGTCAAGTAATGATGTTCCTGTAAAGCAGGAAACTTGAAGGATTTTTTTTTTTTTTTTTTTTTTTTTTGAAGGAGCTTCGGCATAGGTGCTGAAGACGACGAAGCCGATCCGAAGAGAATATGCCGATCGGCGTAGAGCCGTGGGATCGGTGTGGGAGATTCCCAATCCCAATCCGAAGAGACCTTACCGATCGGTATGATGGAGCGCGATCGGTGGGGAGGTTTCCTGAGCCAATTCGAAGAGGATGTACCGATCGGCATGGAGCCGTGGGATCGGTGTGGGAGATTCCCAATCCCAATCCGAAGAGACCTTACCGATCGGTATGATGGAGCGCGATCGGTGGGGAGGTTTCCCTGAGCCAATCCGAAGAGGATGTACCGATCGGCATGGAGCCGTGGGATCGGTGTGGGAGATTCCCAATCCCAATCCGAAGAGACCTTACCGATCGGCATGATGGAGCGCGATCGGTGGGGAGGTTTCCTGAGCCAATCCGAAGAGGATGTACCGATCGGCATGGAGCCGTGGGATCGGTGTGGGAGATTCCCAATCCCAATCCGAAGAGACCTTACCGATCGGCATGATGGAGCGCGATCGGTGGGGAGGTTTCCACTGAGCCAATCCGAAGAGGATGTACCGATCGGCATGGAGCCGTGGGATCGGTGTGGGAGATTCCCAATCCCAATCCGAAGAGACCTTACCGATCGGCATGATGGAGTGCGATCGGTGGGGAGGTTTCTGAGCCAATTCGAAGAGGATGTACCGATCGGCATGGAGCCGTGGGATCGGTGTGGGAGATTCCCAAGGCGACGTTTTAGCTTCGCCTCGCCGTGCATGGGTGCCATGTGTTAGCCAAGAGTTGGGCGTGAAGATCAAGGGCATTTATGGCGACGTTTGGTCTTCGGCCATAGTATAAAAATAGTAGAGGGAGCATTGTGGTGACACTTTGCTTTTTTGAGAGAATTTGTGAAAAAGGGCAAATTCCGGCTAAGGCGATTTCCGACAAGGCGATTTCCGGCGAAGGCGATTTCCGACAAGGTACTCACGGCGGAGGCGATTTCCGATCTAACCGACGGTGGCTAAAAACAAGGTATGTGACTCATTCTGCCTTTTTGAAAGATTGAAGACTCCTTTTTGTTTGAATGTTGCTTGAATTTTGGAAGAATTTCGCATGAACATATAGAACTCGCATGAACACATAGAAAAACTTTAGGAAGTCCTCTGGGTGATCTTGTGGTGAGTGCTTAGGTATCCCCTTTTTGTTTGTAGATGTCAGAGAGTGACTCAGAGGTGAGTAGAATCGGTGAGTATCCCGAAGAAGAGTCAACCGAAAGAACTGAATCCGAGTCGGCTGAGGATGTTACCGAACCTGTGGCCGTTGAAGAGAGTAGGATAGAACAGACGAGGGCATTCTGTGACTATCTGATGGGTGATACTCAAGACCCATCACTTCGGGGGGTTTGCCAAGGCGAGACATCGACGTCTGGGAGGGCGGCCTTTGGGGCCGAAGCTTTGGTTACTGTGGTTGGTGGTGGTATAAGGGTACCGATGGCGAGGCCCTTGGAAAAACAATGGGATATCGATGATTTGGAGAGAAATGAGCTCACCGAAGGGGAGTTGGTTCAGCTTCGGGAGCAGTGGGGGATTCCAGAATCGGTCGGACTACGGATCCCTGGTGAGAATGAGTTGTTGAGCGCTCCTCCTGAAGGTCATGTGGCAATATTCACGGATATCTTTAAGTTGGGTTTTCGTCTGCCATTACACCCATGGGTGCAGAAGATGTTGGCCCGGATCGGTTATGCGCCAGCACAGATGAATCCCAACTTTTGGATTACCATGTTGGGGACCTTTACTGCATTCTGTCTTGCTGGTGAGGCAGAGCCGACGTTGGAGCAGTTTGGCTATCTGTATAGCGTGACGAAGGCTAGGGCCATGTCGAAGGAGAAAGGAGGTTGGGTGCAAACCAACTGTCTGAAGGCGGGAGTCAGGGGGTACTTTGTGGATGATGTGCCTTCGTCTCAGAAGTCATGGAGGAAGCGTCGGTGCTTTGCCTTCGGCAACTGGGAGGTGGCTGATCCGAAGGTAACCTTGGAGAGTCGGGTCCCCATAGATTTCCAGTCCTCGGGTAGGTGATAGGAAATGGCTGACCATAAACTTTTGGTGTTTGTATAAGTATATTTTTGTATAGTGGTTGCGCTGCCGATGCTGATGTGTTTGAACTCTGTTTCTGTGTAGGGAAGAAATTGCCGGTCTGGACCGAAGGAGACGCTGTGACCTGCGAGCGGGTAAGGGCGATCGTCCCTCAAGCTGATAGGGAGTGGAGGAGATTGCTTTCGGCAGCGAACTTGATCAAGGTCAAGTTGGTGAATAAGAGTAAGTTGCTATCAATGGGGTCAGCTTTGGTGTGTGTTTTTTGTTTGAGCAGCGTTGTTTACCCTTTTCTTGTGTCTTTTGTAGTGACGTCAGGGATGGAGTTGACAGAGCGGGATCGGCGACGCGTTGCTGCGGCACAGAAGAAGTCGAAGTTGAAGGGGAAGAAGCCGAAGGCGACTCCCGAGACAGTGCCGGTGGGGGCAGCCCTTTCGGCTGGAGGGCCTGCCGAAGGCAGACAAGAGAAGAAAATCCTGGAGGCGGAGGCCCTTCGGCAGGCCGTCGAAGAAGTGGCGGGGAAGCGCCAATTTGAAGAAGTGTCTGGGGAGCCGCTTGAGATGGGTCCGGCCCCAAAGAAACCGAAGGTGCCTGCCTTGCTGAAGGGTATCTTCAAGGAGGATGAGGAGGAGATGGATGAAGCCAGGGGGAAGGAGAAAGTTACCCTCGCATGTCTTCGAAAAACTGTTCCCTTCGTCAACACCATGATTGACGGGGGGCAGTTGGAGCTGGGAGAGATCGATTCCATTCGTCCAGACAGCTATGCCGAGGAGTTGGAGAAGAGCTTCCTGCTTCATGCCGCTGTAAGTACCGCTCTTCATATCTTCTGCTTTATTTCATAGGCGTCGATGCCGATGCTGGTAGGCTTGACATTTTGTTTTGTTTTGCAGAGCTCCATGGACCTCTTCGTGACGATGCGTAAGTCTGCACGTGCTCATAGTCAGGCCCTGGCAAAAACTGCTGAGGCCAAGGCCCAGGTCGCCCAAGCTGCCGAAGTCATGCGGGAGAACCATCGGCTTCGTAGGGAAAAAGAAGATGCCCATCAGAAGCTGCTGGATCTTGGGCATGAGGTTACAGAGGCTTGGGAGAAGCTCGAAGCCGCCGAGAGGGCTGCAGCCGTGTGCGATGCCGCTCGGATCACTGCTGAAGAGACGCTGAAGGCCATGGAGTTGGCCAGGGAGGAGGAGCTGCAGCAGGCGAGGCAGAAGGCAGCGGAGGAAGCCATTGCCAAGTACAAGACCTCAGCTGAATTTGAGGACCTGGTTGATGACGAAGTGGGGAAGCTGAGCAAGAAGCTTCTCTGGCACGTCCGGCGATACAACTATGGTAAGGAGCTGGAGTTGGATTTCGTGAACAAAGCCCCTCCCCCTCTGCCCGAAGGAGTGACAGAGGCTATGATATCTGGCGGGGAGGAAGAGGATGAAGAAGAAGATGGAGGAGATGGAGAGGCCGACAAGGGCGATGGCCCATCTTCTGTCTAGTTAGGATCTTATTTTTGGTTTTGTAATGAATTATGAGGTTTACGGGCCTTAAAACAACAATTTTTTTTTTGAAATGAATTCAGAAGTATGTTTGCCTTTCAAATGTTTCAGTATTGAAAATCATATGCTGAAGGCATTATACAAGAGTTGGTGCCGAAGGCACTATACAAAAGTAGATGCCGAAGGCATTATAACTTACATAAAGTTTAGAAAGTGCCGAAAGCGTACTCATTTACCTTATGTAAACAGATGCCGGAGGCATAGTAGTTTACATGGAGTAAGCAGATGCCGAAGGCGTTGAAGTTTACTTAAAATAATATTTCAGATGATCGGCATTCCAAGGATGACCGAGGGTCTTTCCTTCGGAATCTCGCAATCTGTACGCGCCAGGTCGGCAGACACGGATAACCTCGTATGGGCCCTCCCAGGTAGGCCCTAGTGTGCCCTCGGTTGGGTTTTTCATAGCCAGAGAAACCTTGCGCATGACCCAATCGCCAATTTTAAATGATCGAGGCTTGACGCGAGAATCATAGTACCGAGCGGTGCGTTGTTTGTATGCTATGTTCCGAAGGTCAGCGGTGGTTCGGCGCTCTTCGATCAGATCTAGGTTCAGCAAAAGTTGTTCTTTATTATTTTCAGGGCGAAATGTTGCCGTTCGGTATGAGGACTCGCCGATCTCCACTGGGACGACTGCCTCTGTGCCGAATGCGAGAGAAAACGGGGTTTCTCCGGTTGATGTGTGTGCGGTCGTTCGGATCGACCAAAGAACTTCGGGAAGTTTTTCGCCAAGAACCTTTGGCATCGTCCAATTTTCTTTTCAATGTCCGCTTGATAATCTTGTTGATGGCTTCCACCGTCCGTTGGACCGTGGATGGGCCGAGATGCGAAGAAGAGGTTGATCTTGTATCGTGAACATAATTGCTTGAAGAGGCACAACGAATCGCTTGCCGTTGTCGATCGTGATTGCGTGGGAACCCCGGCGACAAATGATGTTACGCCAGGCGAAGTTCTCGATTACGGCGGCGATGTGATAGCTAGGGCTTCGGCTTGACCCACTTGGTGAAATAGTCGACGGCAACCATCTGCGAATTTGACCTGGCCTTTCCCTTGTGGCATCGGGCCAATGATATCGAGTCCCCATTGTGCGAAGGGCCAGGGGCTGATGATGGGTGTGAGGGGTTCGGCAGAAGATGAGGGATCGTGCCGAGGCGTTGGCACTTATCGCACCTTCCGGCCATTTTGTTAGCGTCCTCATGCATGGTGGGCCAATAATACCCTTGTCGAAGGGCCTTGTGTGCAAGCGATCTAGCTCCCGAATGGTTACCGCACACTCCTTCGTGTATTTCTCGGAGGACGTAATCCCCCTTCGTCTTTGTGACACATTTTAGGTAAGGCATGGTGTAACTTCGGCGGTATAGCGTGTTGTCAAGAATCAAGTATCGCGCCGAACGGTATCTTATCCTTCTTGCTTCTGCTTTGTCGTTCGGCAGGGTGCCATTCTTGAGGAAGGTGAGGAGAGGGTCCATCCGGCAGGGTGTGGCCGAGCGGTGAATACTTCTGTTTCGAAATCTTGGGTGCCGACAAAACCTCCACCGGGATCCGACGGTCAACCTCGCTGCCGATTGCCAAGCCAATCGAGATAATGCATCTGCATGGCTGTTCTCGGATCTCGGGATTTGTCGAATTTTGTATTCGGCGAAAGTGTTCAACAGATGAGTGGTTTTGGACAAGTACGCGGTCATGGATGGTTCCTTGGCGTTGAAGTCCTGAGTGATTTGATTGACCACTAATTGGGAGTCGCTATGGATGGTGATTCGTTCGGCGCCCATGTGTTTGGCTAGCCGGAGGCCAGCCAAGATGGGGCTTCATATTCAGCCTCATTGTTGGAGGCCTTGAACTGAAAACGGATCGCATATTCGATTGCAACACCGTGCAGTGTTATGAGGACGAGGCCGGCTCCGCTTCCTTTCGATTGGATGATCCGTCCACATATAATGTCCATTGAGGGGCGGCGGCATGGGTCGTTCGGTGTTGTCTTCACAAAGGATGGGGCCTTCTCGGGGCTTGAAGGTGATGGGGTTAGTTCGGCGATGAAATCGGCCACACTGACCCTTTAGAGTCTGGTCGAGGTTGATAATGAATATCAAATTCCCGAGCTCAATAGCCCACTTGATCGATCGAGACTTCGGAGACAGGCACGGAGGATCTGGCGCGGGGTTGATTGGTTAAGACAGATGTCGCGTGTGCCTGGAAATAGGGCGAAGCTTGCGTGCGAAGTGATCAAGGCGAACGCGAGCTTTTCCAATTCCGGTATCTGCGTTCGGCATCCTGTAAGGCTTTACTTACATAGAACACTTTGGGTGCTCAATGCCTTGAGGTTTCGGATGAGGACCGAGCTCATCAGAAGAAGAGACCGATAGGTAGATGACGAGTCCCTCACCTGGGGTTGGCTTCGAGAGCAAGGGCGCTTTGCTCATATATTCCTTCAAGCTACTGAAGGCGTCATCGCATTCGGAGGTCCAGAGGATTTGCTTCTTGGGGCCTTTAAGCGCCTTGAAGAAAGGAGTACAACGGTCGGTAGCCTTAGATATGAATCGTGTGAGGGCTGCGACGCGGCCCGTTAAGCTTTGGATCTCCTTCTGTGTCCTTGGCACCTGCATATTCAACAAAGCTTTGATTTTTTCTGGATTAGCCTCGATGCCTCTCTGGCTGATCATGAAACCAAGGAACTTTCGAAGATACCCCGAATGCGCATTTGGCGGGGTTGAGTCGCATCTTGTAATATTTGAGTACTTGAACATCCGGGACAGATTACGAAGGTCTTGGTCGAGGTCTTGCTCTTGACCAGCATGTCATCGACATAGACTTCCATCGTCTTTGCCGATGTGCTCCGCGAACATTTTGTTTACTAGGCGCCGATAGGTTGCTCGGCATTCTTCGCATCAAGGGCATCACGTTATAACGAGAAAGGTCCTTATCGGTGATGAACGCCGTGTGCTCCCGATCGGCGGTATGCATGAAAATCTGATTATAGCACGAATAGGCGTCCATGAAGCCGAGCAACTCATGGCCTGCGATGGCGTCAACAAGTTGATCAGTGCAGGTAGGGAAGCGTCCTTGGGACATGCCTTGTTCAAGTCGGTGTAGTCTTGGCACATGCGCCATGTGTCGTTTGATTTCTTTACCATGACCGAGTTAGCTAACCAAATTGGGTAATCGACCTCCCTAATGAAGGCGATCGCCCTCGGTTTGTCTACTTCGACTTTCATGGCGAGAATACCGTTCGCTATTGTACGATCTTCTTTTTGCCTCACGGGTTTGCAAGCGGGTTGGTGAGCCGATGGCGATGACATCGTGGGAGATGCCAGGCATGTCGTCATACGACCAGGCAAAGACTCCTGAGTTGGCTTTTAGGAAGGCGATGAATTCGGCCCGAAGGGCTTTAGTGAGGCCCGCGGCCGATGCGAACTGTCGATCCGGCTGGTCCTTCGATAGCACAACCGACTCCAATTCCTCAATCGTTGCGCTGTGGCGTGGTTGACATATCGCGAGGATCGTCGGCCGATCGTTCCCTTGGTGGTTGGGTGATGAAGGTGCGGCATTGGAGACCGCGAGCCTCCTTTGGTAGCGATTTGGCGGAGGGGCCGAGGATGACACATAGCACGTTCGCGCGCTAAGTTGGTCGCCACGCACCTGGCCAATCCGGATCGGGTAGGGAATTTCATCAACGACATATGGGGTGATAGGAAAGCTTTCATCTTGGCCGAGCTGGCCTGCCTATGATGGCATTGTATGCCGTCGGGCAATCGGCGATGAGGAAAGTGGTGTAGATGAAGGTCGCCCTTGGTGCGGTGCCTACGGCCTGGGAAGTTGGATACTCCCTATTGGTTGTACGACATCGCTCGAGAAACTCAGCAAGGGGGTGATGCTCCGGTTGACATGCCGGTCCTCTATATCGAATGCCTCGAACGCGTTAGTGAACAAAACATTCACCGAACTCCTGTGTCGATTAACACTCTTCCGACGTCGAATTGACAATCTGCTCGGATAACCATTGGGTCCGAGTGGGGGAAGATGATTCCCTTCTCCTCTTCCTCAGTAAAAGTGATCGGCTCCCATCCAGTCTTTTGCATTTTGTAGTTGCGTCCATTCTCGATGCCGAGCACTTGGGGGCTCTGTACGGCCCGAACGTAGCTTTTGATGGAGCGCCACTGGTCTCGGCGATGGTTAACCCGCCACGATCGTGTTGATCTGTCGATGTGCCTGGGCTGATGCGGGCGGTCGATCATGGAGGTATTGGTCAAGCTTGCCGTCTTGAATGAGGCGCTCCACGATCCTTCTCAAGGCTATGCATGATTCGGTATCGTGGCTGTTGTGTTGATGGTATCGGCAGAAGAGTCCAGTATCCTTCGTGCTCTGGCGGGCAGGTTTTCGCATAGCGGGCTTCGAAATGCTGTCACTTTCAGTAAGGAGAACGGTCTCGTAAGATGTGTTCAGCAGAGTAAACACCTCAGCCCCAAGTTTCGGTTCGTTGATTAGTGGGCCTTTGTGTTGATTCCTATTGTACCTGCCTTTACCCCGCTTCTGATTATCATGTCCTGGTCCAAAGGAGTTCTTCCGTTTGTCTTTCTGACCGTAGGCATCTGGATCATTCGGAAGCGTGCTCTGTGGTGCCGATTGGTGAGGTGGAGGATACTGGTGTCGGACCGAGGATCCTGGCCGATCCGATGGATCAAAACCACCTTGGAGGGCCGAGGGTCCCTCTCCAGAATTTAGCAATTCCGCCTTGGCATGAATGGCTGCTTGCCTCATTAGCTCGGATAAGTCCCCGATTATTGCGGTGAACCATGTAGCGGAAGCCGGATTTACGCGATCCGCTCTTGAATGCGCCGAGGGCGATTCGATCATCGGTGTCTGGGCACCTTGAGTACTCATGGCTGAATCGGGCAGCGTACTCCTGAGTTGTTCATCCTCTCCTTGCCGTGCAGTATGCAGATCATCGGCGAGAACACAAGCGATCGGTCTGAATCATAAAATGGTTAAGGAAAACCTGCTTTAATTGATCAAAGGAACTAAGCGTACACTGGGTCGATCGGAAGAACCGATTAAGCCGCTCGATCAGGGTCGAAGGAAGAGTAGGCACGCCCTTCGTCGCCAAGGCCTTTGCAACCTAAGGCTGATTGAAACGTGTGCATATGGGTCAAAGGATCCTCCGTTCCTGAGTAGAATGGTATTCTCAATGGTTGGACGTCCTTCTCCAGTCTGAACGTCCGGATATGCTCCGAGAAGGGGCCGGGTTTAGATTTTCCCCATGCCGGTGAAGGGCGCTAGTCCGATCGTCCTCCGGTTGTTTAACTCTTGAATAAGAGCTGAACCTCACGAACTCGTACTATCGATCCGTCGTGTGTTGGTTTGGGCACTTCGGCTTGCGTATCCCTTGTCTTCGGCATTCGGGGAGGGGACGTTCGAACGTTCCTCCCTGAGTGATCCGCGCTGGCGATCCGATCTTCCGGTGGATCGGTAAGATTGGTTTTCACCGAGAAGGGATATACTCTGAATCACCTGTTCCTTCGGTTCGGCGCTCGGATCGACTGTGGTGGATCGGCTCTACATTCCTAAGGTCGGTCGTTCGTAGGTTGTCGAGTCGGCGTTGACTACGATCGGAGACCTCCGACGTTCTTCGCGCCGACTTCGCAACATATCGCGGCAATCGAATAAACCGTATGACCACGATGTGGGCTATTCACCGGCGGAGGAAGGATCACCGTCTTGATACTTCGACTTGGCCTGGTCCGGACTGTTCCTTCGTCGTCGGTGAATGGCGCTTTGGGATGATTGCTCCCGCTGAGCTGGGCGGTTTTGTTAAGTCCCACCCGCAGCTGCGCCGAATGCTTCGCTGTCTCCTTAGCTCTCCTTGGGTGTCTTGGAGTGGGTTGTGAGGATATTGTTGTGTTCTGTATTTTAGCCATGTCCTGCGCAATGTGTCCATCCGGATCTGCATTTCGGCTTCTGCCGTTGCGGATCGCGTGGATGATTCAGGAGGAGGGGTGCTAGGCGGGAAACGGAACTTGGAGGTGGGCGATGGTTCCATCTTGACTTAGCGAGAGGAAGAGATGTTTTAGTAATGATTCCCACAGACGGCGCCAACTGTTGACGCTAAAAAATGGGAGGACCCTATTTGAGCCCAACTTAGATGATGATGATAATAATGATGCCTTGATGCAGGGGAACCTTCGCGACAGGGTAAGACACTGTAAAAAGGGGAAGAAGACAAGTGTGAGCGGCTTCGGCACGGTGTGGTGCCGTAGTAGGCACTCAGAAAGCTTAAGTCGAGATAAGTATGGAGTAAATGGATGAAGCTATGGTATTCAAAATGTCATTACCTTTGTAGTGGGGGTAAGTCCCCTATTTATAGGAAGATGGGAGAGGCAACATGTTATTTTCCGATGTGGGACTCGTGGGCATGGCCTGTGTGGCTGCCACGTGTCCTAGGGTTTTATTGGGCCAGCTGGGCTGGGCTTGTTGGTCTGAAGGGCCCAGTAAGATATGGTATAAACAACAGTCATAATTTACCTGATGATGAATCATGAACAACTCCATTGATTCATAATCTTGTGCTAGGAAAATGTATCTGTCATTATTATTTCTCCATGGCAAAACAAGTGGAATACTTGGCCAGGAATGAAGCAAAACCTGCTTTTCAACCATGTACCTAGGCTGGCCAGGGATGAAATCGCTGCTACGAATATTGACATCTTCTTGGAATATTATGTCAAACACCATTAAAGCGGAGGATGACCTTGGCCACCACCTTGTTGCAGCGTATAATTTCCCATGCATTATAACTATATCGTCAAAACGGAGTTTTCCCTCCTGGTCAATTGAGTTCCATGATCTATCGGTTGGCATGCAAAAAGCCAAACGACCCAATGAGCAAAGACTGACCACAAAACAGGGTGGTTGTTGTTGTTGTTGGCTTCTTCTTCCTGTTCTTGTAGGTTTTGAAGAGGCAGCTAATTTCAAAGTGGAGCAGTTCCCAGTGCCGCACTGGCATTTCAACGACGGAAGCATCAATCGGTCGCCTGATATTGGATTCCAGAAGAAGTAGTCATTTTGATTGTCAACCATAATTAACAATCCCTCAATGGAGCCAAAACATTGCACCCTCTCCCTTATATAAGAAAATGGATTCGGATTCGGATTTAATGGTAATAGCAATTTATGAACTTTCCCATCACTTAGACTTAAAAAGCAATCATCTATATCCATGCTGGATAAGGGATGAGAACATAGCATAAGCCAGGGAAGTTCAGGAGCAGGACGACAATATCGTAAGCTCTTAATCATTTCTCGCCAAGAACGGCACACTGCACCACATCGAACTATATCTGAGACACGCAGTCGTTGTACAATCAATTGCATGATATCGTTTGGGACTTGCTTGGACCACGGACTGCTGCTGCGGCTGTATGTAAATATAAGTTCAAGAAAAATTCTTGCAGCAACCTCAGCCAAGACATCACTGAGAGAGAGCAACGACATCATCTGAAGTAGCAAGCCGTAATGAGTTATATCCGTCGTCCTTGTCAGCAATCTGCGGCACATATAGAAATAAAATATATATTAGTTTCGATCACCTTCCGATGTCTTTTTCTTATCTTTTTCTTACAATAACAAAGAATCATTCAATTCCTTCATACCTTCATTTCCACAACAAATATGTTCTTATCAAATATTATGTCATACAAAGTGTGCTTACCTGGTGGTGGGCTTGACAGCGGCTCCTTCTGAGATTTGACGAAACCCTAGCTAGGTTATTGACTTGCCTATGTGCTTGGATTCGCATCACCCTTTATTATATAGGGTTATTTCCTTCTTTTTTCCTTGGTGAGACTTAAAGATATATTTAAAAAGTTTGGAATTTCTTCTGTTGACATATGAAGAGAAAAACAGCACTAATGATGCATCCAATCACCACGACATCAGCGCCTTGAAATCCTCATCCTCATATCACTCTGGTGATCATACGTTTCTACCTTATTACCTTCTAGGACTACTTACCATATGTGTTCGTCTCTCTCTTATTTTCCGCCCCTAATTTATTATTAATAGGGCGTATCACTTTTTCTGCCCCTAATTGAGTGCCCCTTGTGGAAACCAATTTATTCTCTTAATAATTCCCTAGGTCAAATAATTTCCTTCCATTTGAGGATTATTTGATTTAGGGATTTATTTGACTAATTGGGGAATTATGCTATTTAATTGAGGATTACCAAATCAAATCCCTAATTGATTAGATCTTGCTAGTTTGGGGGAAGAATATATTACATTCATACCAGTTCTCTGATTTCAGAGAAGGTAGTTTTCTACGGTGAAAGAGCAACTCAAGATGCGTGGCATGCTCGCCTTGGCCATCCTTCATATGGTAGCATTTATAGTAAATTTGGTTTTTCCCTTTTAAACTAATTTTCAATCACCTTATTTTTCTATCAATAAAACCCGTTTTATGATCCAACTCAGTAAGTTACTTAATCAAGCTTAAAATTTAATTTATTATACTTTCATATTCCAAAAGTACCCTTAATTACAGTTTAACATGTTATGTGAGGTGTATTAAGTGTTGGTTTCCTCAAGTGTTGATTTCTTTACATGTCCCTCACATATTAATTGTTTCAAATTTCAAATATGTTTGGCACATATAATCCGTTGGATTGATACTCAGTTATCTTTTTGTTTTTTTTTCAGAAACGATAAGGTTTTATTGATCAGGAGTGATTACATCATTAGCAAGGATTGGGAACATCAAGCTTTCCTGCATAACAATTCCGAGGCACAACGGAAAAGTTCACAACTCTTATATGTTGTAGTAGGATCAGAATATCTTCGTAAATGCCATCAATCGCCACTTCGGATGCCTTGCCAGTGGGAAGGGCATCGACCATCACCTTGGAATCTGATTCCAGAACCATCCCCATCTTTTATCTTACATGGAATCCGACACCTTCATTTTTTATCTTTTTCTTTGACCACCCCCAAACATCTCTATAATTTCTTCTAATGTGTGTTTTTTTTTTAAAATTAATCGACCTATTTCGGAGATTTGAATACTTAGAGTTTTGTACATATAATTTACCTAACGTATTCTTGTACCTATATTTTTCATATGGACTTAATCTACCTAATATTGTAAATATAATTACCTAATCTCTATCTCATGTCCTTGTACCTATTTTTCTCTACCTTTCATAGACTTAATATACATACTTGGATGATTTGATTACTTAAGAATATTGTAAATATATATTAGATAGATAAATTATTTTACAATGTACCAAATATTCTAAGTAATCAATATTTAAAGTGTATAGCCACGTGGCTATAATATTTATTAAAAAAAATTTTGAAAAAAGGGATCCCAGTATAGCCGCACGGCTATACATTTAATTAAATTTTTAATAAAAAAACAACGCAGTATAGCCGTGCAGTCAGACAATTTTTTTACAAAATTTTCAATTATACACACAAAATTCACATATTATACACATAATTTTCACACATTATTCAATAAAAATAATATATATTAAATAAATTCTATTAAAATATTATTTAGTGGTTGAACTTTTCATTTGTAACTTGCCAAAATTTTGCCAAATAAAATATGTACGTATTTTATTCATATTTTTCCCATTCCGTATTTTACTAACTATGAAAGAATTTGAGTGGTTAAGATTATTTCTTACTTGTTGTAAGAAAAATGCAAGATGGTGATTTTGTAATCTTTGCCGACCATAACAACAATTTCAAACAAAGTTTTATGGGTATAGTAGTAAGAGATGTGGTAGTATTCTTCATGTAAAGTGTTGTTTAAAAGGTGAAACAATTACCAAGACAATCAGCAAACGAAAATCAGGGAATTTTTTTAAAACAAAAGGATCTCAATATATATTTAAAAAGTATCGCCGCGCAACTATACTATTTATTTTTAAAAAATTAAAAAGGGACCCTAGTATAGCCGTGCGGCTATACTATTTTTAAGAAAATTAGGCAAAACTGAGTATAGTTTTTTTAAAAAAGAAAAATCGAGTATAGCCGCGCAGTTGTACTATTAAAAAACCGAGTATAGCCACGCATCTATACTATTTATATTTAAAAAAGGACCCGCTTAGCGCCTAGGTGCCACATGTCAAAAGCAGTAAAGTCGTGCGATTATACGATTTTTTAAAAAGAAAATTAGAAAAAAAAAATCAAGTATAGCCGCACGGCTATACTTTTTTTATAAAAAAAATGAGTATCGCAGCGCGGCTATACTATTTTAAAAAAAAAAAGAGTATAGGTGAAAAAAACTGAGTATAGTAGCGCGGCTGTACATTCATTCATAGTTAGTAAAATACGAAATGAGAAAAAATACGAATAAAATACGTACGTGTTTTATTCGGCAAAATTTTTACAAATTACAACTTAAATGTTCGACCACTATACTATTTTTTAATATAAATTATTTACATTTTTTAATATATATTATTTTATTCAATAATGTGTGAGAATAATGTGTATCATACGTGAATTTTGTGTCTCTTATTGAAATTTTTGTAAAAATACATGACGAGACCAGACCTGAAATCTGCGACGAACCCCGTGGTTTTTCTGACATCTAACCAATGCCGAGCCCACTTACTAAAATAATCTCCTTCTCTGTAACAAAGGAAAAAGGGGGCCAAGATTTCTACCGAAATTTCGGCAGAGTCTCCCTCTGAAAAATGTACTTTTCCCAAAATTTTCCACCTGTGAAAAACAACAGAAATAAAATTCCCAACTGCCAACACCTAATGCTAAAGGCACACAGAATACAGAGGCCTCCGGCCTTAAATTCAACCCTACATGGGCGATAACAAAGCAAATCTAAGAAATCTTTAGTTTTACAACCAAAGCATAAGTTTCAAAGGAAATTAAACAAGTAAAAGTGCCGTACAACAGTTTGAGGCATGAGAGTACGAAGTCTTGGCTTGGTTGCTCGGATCACGTCAAGCTTCTGCCTGGGGGGCGCAAAACAGAAATTGTGAGTGGACAAAAATAAAGTTTTAACACACTTTTAAACAAACATACTAACCCCACCGTTTTGGAAAACGATGCCAAAACATGAAACAAACCATTTATATAACTGTTTGTACCAAAATTTGCACTTTTGGCCAAAATCCTTTATTCTAGCCAAAATACATGATTTTGTTTTGGGCTTAATTTTTGCTCACCAGCCCATTTGGCTATTTTGTCTCTAGTTGCCAAAAGTTGGAGAAATAAAGCCCATATCATTTCAAGAGATAAAATACCAAAGTAAAATTACACAAGTTTCCAAGTTGCATACTCTCGAAACTTGAGGTCTGACTATTAGAAAGGTGGAAAGAAGAAGCTACCTCCCATAAGCCATTAAAAAAAAATTGAGCTGCTTTTGAAGATATTTTTAAGCACAAGGTACAAAAAATGGCCAAAGGACATTCAAAAGAAAATTCTCAGGGAGAACATGCTGAAATATTCCTGCAAATGCCCATGTGGCTTCAGACAGTGAGATATTTTGAACGCAAGTTACAAGAAGTAGACAGAATACATTCATCACAATTGACTCTTAATATTTGCTACTTTTTATCAAAAGCCAACCACCCCCTTTATGGCTAAAACAAGACATTTCCCAACATATATTTCCTAGATATTTAGGAACCATCGTCATACTAATTCTCTATAAATAGGGGGATGTGAACTGAGATACAATCACCCAACACCAACCAACAAAACAAATACAAAAGAAACAATCAGTCTCACTGATCATTCTAGCCTTCAACAGAAGCAAAGCTAACAAAGGTGCCAAGGACCTCCAAAGCTATCCTTGAGATTCTGTTTAGAATTCCCAGCCACTCACGACTCAATCTGATTATAGCTCTGCCAATTTCAATATTGGTATCGATTTCCAGCTAATATTTATTAGTTGAAGGTGCTGAAGTGCAGTCCAGTGCAGTCCAATGCAGTCTAGTCCAGTCCAGTGCAGTCAAGTGCAGTCCAGTCCAGTGCAGTGCAATCCAATCCAGTCCAGTCCGGCCTGATAAAAAATCATCTCTGCAATGGCGTTTCAGGCATAATTCAAAGTCCAATGTTCTGATGTTTTTCCAGACTTGGCAGTTCCTTTCATTTACTGTATTTCAAACAGTTCTCCTTGAACTTGTTTGTTTTTTATTTTCAAACACTTGTATTTTTTTCTTTACTTCCCAGTTTTATTTAGATAAATTATGAAGTCCTCACCCGTCTGAGGCAAGAAAAGAACTTACTTGGGAGATATTCCTCACCCAAATTCACAATCGTTTGTTCAAAGTCAATGACTTGGGGCGCAAGTTATTTCATTCTTCAAGTCTGTTAGGGTTTTAAAAAAATTACTAGCAGTGGCACGCTCGACACACAAAGAAAGTTGATTTATTGACCAAACATGGTCTTTGAATTAATGGGGAACTTTGCCCTGCCATCACAGGTACTAAACAAAAAGGGGTGAACAATAACATAATCGACTTTAAAACCAAGGTATCCCATAATCCCAATATACCATATAACACAAACTCAAATTGGACCTTTTCCTCTTCCCAGACCACTCTCTTCCAAGACACATGCCCGTAAGCACAACAAGCGAGGAAGGATCCTAACAAATAAATAAGAATAAAATATATATATATATATATATATATATATATATAACCACTACACCAATACTAGTACCAGGAAAACAATCCAACACGGGGATTGTTTGACTAGACCACATGCAGAATCCTCAATACACATATGGCTAGGGAAGAGCAGTCAACCATGGGACTATTGCTCCCCAAACACGCACAGCAGAATCCTCAATACTCGTGCAGCTGAAATAAGTCTAACGCTAGCTGACTGCCCGGCAAGGGCCTATGGTAACACCCCGTCAAAGGTGCCCGGGTTTCGACATATCTAAGTATCCATATCCAAGTATTCATCGTTTCCAAGTATCCAAGTGCAAGGAAGGGACATAGGGTGGTGTTATCAACACTCCAATATAACATATTCCACATCCCAACTCATATACCATAACCATATCCCAAATTCCAAATATTCTAAAGTACCTAAACCCATATACATAGACCTCCAGACAATAATAGCGTCCATAACTCAATACCCAAATATTTATACATAATATAGATATCAAACTCTCAAAAGCATATATTCCATAACCCAAAATATTCACAAACTTCAAATAGCAATATAACATCCGATAACCATAAGATACTATAATCCAATATTTAAACACACAATAATATAACTTCAAATTCACAATAGTCAAAATAATCAAATATATATGTGCAAGACAATCCACTCTTTGAAAATAATGATCATTTAAAACAAAAGTCCACTCACGAAAAGTCCAAAGCTGCTTGACCCTGTGAGGGTCCTGCCTGTTGAGCTCGTGGAACATGAGTACCTATTTTACAGAATACGAGGACTTAATCAAAACCAGTAAACCAACCACGAACTTAAATTCAACCCCTAAGTTCCCGGGATTCAAAGTGTGTGTACACGACTACCGGGGAGTTTCTAAGGCCAATCTAACGCTTTTCGATAGGTGGAACAACCTTGAAAGACTCACAGTCAACCAAGTGGTCAAAACTTTCCATATTGGTCAACCGGGCCACATGGGCCAACGAACTCCGATTTCCAATCCGAAAGTTCCTACGAGTTCAACAAAGCTTACTGAACAAGTCTCGTAAGTTTGGTCTCGATCGAACGATCAGAACTAAGCCAATAGCCCAATCGGACGACGATCACTTCGCCTAACCCTAGACTCATTGATTCGGAGTATCCGGGACAATATAATATTTTAATATATATTATTTATATTCAATAATATGTGTATAATATGCAATTTTTGTGTGTATAATTGAAAATTTTGTAAAAAATACGCACATACATGTTCAATATGAGTATTGTACATTTGCTTTTTTAAAAATTAGGAAAAAATCGAGTATAACCGCATGGCTATACTATTTTTACAAGGAAAAAAAATTAAAAACAGAGTATAGCCGAATGACTGTACTATTTCTTTTTTAAAAAAATTAGGAAGAAACCGAGAATAGCCACGCGGCTATATTATTTCTTTTTTAAAAAAAAATAGAAAAAACCGAGTATAGCCGCCCGACTATACTATTTCTTTTTTAAAAATTAAGAAAAAAGGACCCCCCTAGTAGCACGCGACTATACGAATAAAATACATACATGCTTTATTTCGGCAAAATTTTGGCAAATTACAAGTTAAAAGTTCGGCCACTGATAGGACTGACCTCGAATTCCTCGGAACCCGGGACAGACCCTATGGTTCTCCGACATCCAACAGATGCCGGGCCCACATACTAAATAACATAAATTCAAGATTCACAAGCCGAAAACGAAATTAAAAGGAAAGTTTACAAAATAGTGCCCTACTTAGGTTCGAGGCTCAAAAGACGATGCTCGGCTCGAATCACTACTGTTTGGGGGGTGCGAAACAGAAAGAGAGTGGATAAAAATAAAGCTTTCACATACTTAAAAACAAACTGTAACTCCACCGTTTGAAAATAATGAGGAAAACATGCAGTTTAAACTTTTATATACATAAACGAATTTAAAATCTGGATAACTAAAAATAGATAAAGAAACCCCAAACGAAGAGATTCCAAACAAAACCAAACCTCTTGAAAACCGACTCAACTCTTCCCAACCCAAACCACTCTTCTCACCAAAACGCATGCCCAACGGCATCGCCAATAAGGAAAGATCCTCACCAAAAAGAAAACAAGAAGGGATTGTAATACTAATATATATATATATATATATATATATATATATATATATATATATATATAGTGCAACAACGACACCTAGAACTTGTACAAGGGAAACAATACAACCGGGGAATTGTTTGGCTAGACACGGGACGGCATCGCATCATCCCATGCCTAGGGTTTAGCTGTCCAACCAGGGGACAACCACTCTACCGTACACATACCGGTACAAACAAATGCCACGTGTGCATGTATCCAACCATGTCCTACGCACGTAGACTGCCCGCCAAGGCCTTTGGCACACCCGATCAAAGGTGCCCGGACCTCTACTACACGTCGGAAATTCCAACGCCACGTGTGTACACAATATCAGGGATGGAACAGACTATGGTGTAACTCCGACACCTCAAAACCATAACTCAAAAACCCATCTCACCCAAACCGGGTCCCAAAGACCCACTTTCACAACCAACCAACTCAAACACTCCAAACCCAAATACTTATACAATCGGACGCTTAATGTCCATAATTCACAACCTCATCATATAAATAATATATAACTATAACACTGACCTCCAAATCCTCAAAAACACAAAGTCAAACTCAACTTAAACACGAGCCTCAAATATCCAAACAAAATTCTAGAAATCCACAAAATCTCATAAATCAATAATAAAACAATAATATAAATCATACCCCACATAATTATATATTTCGACCCAAACACATATATGGAATATAATAAACCTCTAAATCTCAAAACACGAATTCAATTCAAATCTAAGCAAAATGTCTCGAAAATCAAACATAAATAATAAAATCCAATTTATAGCATAATTTGTTATAAAACAAAAATAAAATTCTCAATAATCAATATAAATCAATTTATATGCAATGCAGTCAATTCTTGAAAATAATGCACGTTTAAAAATAAAGTCCACTCACATATAGTCCCAGAACGATTGACCCTGAGAGGGTCCCGCTTGCTGAGTACGCTGAGCCGGAGTACCTATTTCGAATAACACGAGGATTGGATTAGAAACCATACTACGAATGAAACTTTAAAACGAAACCCTAACCTTTTTCCCGGGACTCAAAGTGTGTGTGTGTGTGTGTGTGTGTGTGTGTGTGTGTGTACGTCAAAAGGAGAGTTTCTAGGGTCAAACTATGTCTTTCAACAAGTTGGACAACCTCGGAAGCTTCACAGTCAACCGAGCTGTCAAACTTTCCGTTTTGGTCAATTGGGCCCGTGGGGCCCACAACCTCCAATTTTTGATCCAAAAGTTCCAAAAGGTCCAACACGGTCTTCTAAGTACGTTCTGAAAGTTTGGTCTCGATCGAATGGTCGGATTTATCTCGATCGCACGATCGAACGGTTTCGGGTTACCCAACATTAGGTTCGATGATTTGGAGTATCTGGCACTCCGATTCTTGATCCGCGAGTTCCTATATGATCTTAGAAGTTCAAGGAACAATATATTCGAAATTGGCACCGATCCAACAATCCGAACATATCGAACCTGGATATTGCCTATTAGGCGAAAATTCATTCGACCGTCAAACTATATCCAATTTCAAATCCGAGCATACCGTCGTGCTCGGGACGACATAGGGAACATTTAGGAATGAAAAAGGACCCCACAACCTGGCCCACACGCTGGGCAGATTAGGTGGCTTGAGTAATTCCGTTGATCGGAAAAACTCTAAAACACCGATCAAGGCTACTACACCTACAGGTTCATCTCGATGAGGGAATCACTTTATTCAACTGTGGCAACCATCAATTTCACCGGCAAGTGTCCGGAATCGCCAGAATCTCAGGTGGAAAATGGAGAAGCTGCTAGTCGTTGCCGTCGGCAAATCTCGAGCTTTCCGGCCGGGATTGTAGGTGGGTCTTGAATAGCAGCTCAAGCATGTCCTTTTGGGATCGGTGGCATGGTCCGCCGTGGCCAGACGAGAGAGAATCGAATAGAGAGAGAGGGAGAGTTACCAGAAAAGAGAGAAAGGGAAGAGAGAGGACACTAGGGGGGGTTTTTGACTCGTGTACGCATCGAGTCGGGTGGTTTTAGGCTTTTTTCTCAATTTTTGAAATGCCAAAAATACCCTTTTTAGTTCCAGACCTCGGAATGAAACGTGCCCGTCTATAAACTCGTTTCGACTAGCCAGACGCAACGGCCCAGCTCGTTTCCCCAAATTCTTTTCGGATTAGAAAGTAACCAATTTCCCCTTAATTAATTAAATAAAATTTTCATTCCATTATTTATTAATTTATATTAATTTATTTCTTTATTTTTTTGGGTTCGTGATGTTACAGCCACTATATAATATTTTAATATATATTATTTGTATTTAACAATATGTGTATAATATGTGAATTTTGTGTGTATTATTGAACGTTTTGTAAAAAATACATGTATTATATGTGAAAAATACGTATGTACATGTTCAATACGAGTATTGTACGGTTGCTTTTTTAACCGACATCATTCCAATGTCGGGCCCACATACTAAACAAGTACACTCTTCCCAAAACAATAGAAAAAGGGGCTGAGACTTGTGTCGAAATTTCGGCAGTCTCCCCTGAAAAATGGTCTTTACCCAAATTTTCAACATGTCAGAAAACAACATAATAGAATACACCAACTGCCAGCATGCATTACAAATACAACAGAGGCCTCCGGCCTTCAAATCCAACCATAATGGGCGATAACAGAGCATATCTAAGAATATTCAAATTAAACAACAGAATTCCAAAGTTTACAGAAAAGGACATAATGTCCTACAATTTGGTCGAAGCTCGAGAAGAGGATTGCTTGGTTGGATTGAATAGTTCACTACACTACTGCCTGGGGGCGCAAAACAGAAAGAGTGTGAATTGACAAAACAAAATTTTCATACTTAAATCAACGTACTAACCCCACCGTTTCAAAAACGATGCAAAACATGCAATTGAAATCCTTTGTATACATAATCGATTCAAAACCAGAATATCTCAAAATAGGTGAAGAGAAACCCAACTCAAAACCTTTCAGAACAACATAACCTTTCTCTTTCCCCGAGGCATTACCTCCCAAACAGAACCCATGTAGATATATAAATATAAACAGAAACAACTTGAAAAGCATAAGCTTGAAATATAATAAAGTACTCATATATCAAAACCACATTAAGTTCCCAAAAATCAAGATAATTCCAAGAAACCCATAATCACAACATAGTAACATAGTATTCATACTTTAATAGACTTTACCCCTTTCTTTCCCACACACAAACAACCGCATGCCCGTAGGCATTGCAAGCGAGGAAGGATCCTCACTAGAAGAAAATACGAATAAGATAGTACTAATACATATACATATATAAGTATAAGTATAGTAAGTCCTCATCACCAATACTAGTACCGGGAAAATAATCCAACCAGGGGATTGTTTGACTGAACCACATGGAGGAATCATCAACAACCATGTGGCCAGGGAACGAGCCGTCCAACTGGGACTAAGCTCCCTGACACGCACGGCAGAATCTTCAATACCAGTGCTGCAGTACTAAGTCCTATGCGCGCAAACTACCCAATCAAGGGTCTACAGCGACACCCCGTCAAGGGTGCCCCGGGTATCCGACATATCTATATCCATTCCAGTATCACAGTATCCAATTCCACAAGATCCGGGGGAGGTACATAGGGTGGTGCTAATAGCACTCCAATCAATTACAACTCATAACTCAAAATGAACATATCCGATCACTTCCCAATTTCCAATTCAATCACATGTACAAAACCCCAAATATCAGACATCCGGACATATATACCGTCTATAACTCAACAACCAACATATATACTCAAATTAAGGATATCACCGTCCCAAACATATAATTCAATACTCAAAATCCAAATACTAACACATATTCCAATAATTTGATAAAATATCATAATTCCATATCAAAACAGTAATATAATCCCAATAATTCGTAAAATACCGTAATTCATCATAACCAAAATATAATAATATTCAATTTATAAATACAATTCTTAAAAACACAACCGAAAGTCCAATCCCATATACTTATACTTATACATTACAATAAGCCGGGACCCAAAGTATACATAAGCCTCAAATATAAATTCAATTCTAAAAGTTTCATCAAAAGTCAAATCCAAGATTTAAAACAATTATCAAATCCCATTTTATATGCATTGCATTTAACTCTTTAAAACAGTGATCATTTAAAAACAAAGTCTACTCATTGAAAGTCCCAAGCTGCCTGACCCTGTGAGAGTCCCGCATGGGAAGTACGCAGAGTCAAAGTACCTATTTCGAAGAAACGAGGATTCGATTAATAACAGTGAACCGAACGAAAACTTTAAAACAAAACCCTAAATTTTCCAGAACTTAAAGTGTGAGTACGTTTGTACGAAGAATCCTAAGGTCAACTATGTACTTTGAAAGGTGAAACGACTGCAGGAGACTCACGGTCAGCCCTTGGTCAAACTTCCCCAATTTGGTCAACCGGGCCCCCAAGCCAACGACCTGCTAATAGAATCCGAACGTTCCTAAAGGTCCAACAAAGTCAACTAATCATGTCCTGAAGGTTTGGTCTTGAACGAATGGTCGGATTTCTCGCGATCGTATGATCGGACGATTTTCATTAATTTAAACTTTAACTTATTCATCCAGAGCATCCGGGGCTCCAATTCATGATCCGCGAATTCCTACACGATCCTAGAGGTTCAAGGAACAACATACTTGTAATTGGAACCGATCCAATGGTCCGAACATATCGAACTCGGATAACGTCGAATAGGCGTAAATCCGTTCAACTGTTATACGATAACTAAATTGGAATCCGAGCACACCGACACCCTCGGGACGACGTAAGGATAATTTAGGAATGGAAATGGATAGCCACAGGTGGGCCCACACACTTCCACGTGCGATGGCAGAGCATTGGGTGCCTTGAGCGATTTTTAGGCATCGGACAAACTCCAAACCAGCCACCCTTCGACCTACAGCTACTACTCGACGAATGGAACACTTTCTTCAACTACGAGAACCTCCAATTTGGACGGCAAATGACCGGAATCTCACATTGAAAACCGGCCAAAATTTTAAGTTACAGATCGGATAACCTAGGCTCAAAATCAATCAATTCCTACCCAACCATCAGCTAGAGCTCGAAGAGTAGATGAGTTTACATACCTGGTTAGACAAATTTGGTAGCCGAAATCGTCCGAACGAATTCTCGAAAGTTTACGTCACTTCAAGCCAGTTTTTTGCAATTTTCGGCTACCACAATCAGCTATTCCGTCGGAGGTGGGGTGGGGTAGGAAGAGGACAGCGGCCCGGTCATTTTGGTACCGGCCCAGACCAAAGTGGTGGCCGGAGGTGGTGGTTGTGGCAAAAAAAAATCGAGCGGCTATACGCAGGGGGTCATTGGCACGGGAGGGGGAGAGAGAGAGAGAGAGAGAGAGAGAGAAGAAATCTCATTGGTTGGGGTTTTTAACATTTTTTTTTAAAAAAAACCAATTTTCTTAATACCCTTTATATCCTTTTTGTTCGTTACAACTCCAATCCGAGCGTGCGGCACGTCTATGAACTCGTTTCGACGAGCCAGATGCAATGGCGCAACTCGTTTCGCCAAAATCTTTTCCAAAATTAAAATGACCTTTTCACCCTTAAAATAATGAATATTATTTTAATTTCAATAATTGCTAACTAATTTAATTTATTTGATTTATTTTAGTTTAATTATTTGATTTATCATATTTTAATTTAATTTCTTTCAATTCTTGGTTCGGGATGTTACAGTATAGCCACACGGCTGTAATATTTTTTTAAGCAAAAAATTAAAAACATAGTATAGCCACACGACTATACTATTTCTTTTTATAAAAAAATTTGGAAAACCCGAGTATAGCCCCCCGGCTATACTATTTCTTTAAAAAAGTATTAAAAAACCGAATTTACATGCTTGGCTATACTATTTAATTAAAAAAAATTAAGACAAAATGACCCTCCTCGTTGCATTAGTTTATACTTTATAGATATTATTTTGGTATTCCCGCATCGCTATAGGAATACAAAACGTACATGTTTTCTTTCTGCAAAAATTTTGGCAAATTACGAGTTAAAAGTTCGGCCACTATATAACATTTTAATTCGTATTTTTTGTATTAAAAAATATGTGTATAATATGTGAATTTTGTGTGTATTATTGAACATTTTGTAAAAAAATATGTGTATTAAATATGAAAATACGTACATACATGTTCAATACAGTAATGTACATTTTCTTTTAAAAAAATAGGAAAAAACGGATTATAACCGCAAGGTTGTACTAATTTTTAACAAAAAATTAAAAACAGAGTATCGCTACACGGCTGTACTATTTCTTTGTAAAAAAATTGAAAAAAACCGGGTATAGCCAAGCAGCTATACTATTTTTATTAAAACAAAATTACAAAAACCAAGTAGAGCCGCCTGTCTATAGAATTTCTATTTTTAAAAAATAGAAAAAACCAAGTATAGCTGGCCGGCTATACTATTTCTTTAAAAAAAAAATTAAGAAAAAAGGAGCCTCCTAGTGCCATTAGTTTATACTTTACATAAATTAATTTGGTATAGCCGCGCGGCTATACGAATAAAATACGTAAATGTTTTATACAACAAAATTTTGGCAAATTACAAGTTAAAAGTTCGGCCACTATATAGTATTTTAGTATATATTATTTGTAATCAATAACATGTGTATATTACTTGAATTTTCTGTGTATTGTTGAACAAATTATAAAAAATGCATGTATTAAATATGAAAATTACGTATGTACATGTTCAGTACGAGTATTGTACATTTTCTTTTTAAAAAATTAGTAAAAAACCTAGTATAGCCGCATGGCTGTACTATTTTTTAACAAAAAATTTAAAATATAGTATAGCCGCATGGCTGAACTAGTTCTTTTTAAAAACAATTTGGTAAAAACCTATTTCAAAAAACTTAGAAAAACCGAGTATAGCTGGCCGGCTACTATTTCTATTTAAAAAATCAAAAAAAATCGAGTACAGCTGGCCGGCTATACTATTTCTATTTTAAAAACTAAAAAAAAACCAAGTATAGCCGCCTGGCTATACTATTTCTTTATAGATATTAATTTGGTATAGACGCGCGGCTATACGAATAAAATACGTACATGTTTTCTTTTTGCAAAATTTTGGCAAATTACAATTTAAAAGTTCGGCCACTATATAATATTTTAATATATATATATATATATATTATTTGTATTCAATAATATTTGAATTTGTGTATATTATTGAACATTTTTTCAAAAATACGTGTATTAAATATGAAAAATACGTACGTACATGTTCAATAGGAGTATTGTACGTTTGCTTTTTAAAAAAATAAGGAAAAAACTGAGTACAGCCGCAGAGCTGTAAGATTTTTTTAACAAAAAATTAAAGACATGGTATAGCTGCACGGTTGCACTATTTTTTTTAAAAAAAATATAGAAAAAACCGAGTATTGCCGCCCGGCTATACTATGTCTTTAAAAAAAATTAGGGAGCTTTAGTAATATAACCAAAATAGGGCCTAGAATTATAAATAAAAAAAACCCTATATGGAATTCACTTTATAAACATACCCAAAAATCATTTACTTCATAACAAATATGTGTTGAAGTTCCTATAAATTACATATCTCCCATTGATTAACTTTATAAAAAAAAAGTCCAATACAAAAAACACAAAAAAACCCAAAATAAGGCCAACAAGGCCAACCTAGATTTTTTTTTTAAACCCAAACTTAAAAAAAACCACAAAAACCAATGGCATGTCCCCTCGACCATTCCTTCTCCACCGAATCTCCGCAAACAATTTCATAGAAATACATTGTTAATACAAAGTCATAGAAGTACATTATTAATATCATGTCATAAAAGTACATTGTTAATACCATGTCATAAAAGTACATTATTAATACCATGTCATAAAAGTACATTGTTATTATTATTTCATAGAAAACATTGTTAATACCATTTCATACAAAAAAAACTCAGCAAGACATCTGATATCCTTTGCAGAAACCACCTCCAATTGTCCACAGTTTCACCAGATACAATAACAAAGGCAAAAGGAAATACCTATACAAGAAAAGAAAAAGTACACTCTTAATACTATGTCATAGAACTAACTTCCTAGTGAAAATCACATTATGCATATCATAAACTTCAAGTGCTCAGCTATATATAGAGAGCAAAATATAAAGCATGCTTTGTTACTGAAAATATGTTAATACTATGTCATATAAGTACATTGTTAATACTATATCATAGAAATCAACTCAGTTGTAGGGTATGAACAGTATAACAACTGTTCATACCATTTACTGGAAGTTAACAACTACATTATTTCAGGTATGTACAATAATAATGGTAAAAGTTGTAAGATTCCTGGAATATTACCTTTGCACAGAACCATTATGTTCAGGTTTAGCATACCAATACAAGTTTCAGACATGCAGCATATAAAAACCAAGGTAAAATGAAAGAGAAAGGTATTTAGGCATAAGTTACCAAATCCTCTCAGTATGCATTGTTGACTTGTCATCAGGGTTCGTGGGTCTTAAATGCATTATTGGCATTGGAAGACCATTCACATTTTGTAGAGCATGAAGTGCTACTTTGATCTAAATATTTCCAAAAATAAATAAAAGGGTAAAGCAATGAGCAAGAGAGAAAATAAGATTTCATAAAACTAAATCAGAGAGAAATGAAAATCACATATACTGCGCATGTACAACCTCATGAAGTTGCTGGTTTAACACCAAAAGTATATAACGGAATAATGTTATAGTTTACATATTGCTCTCTTTTCCTCTTGGCATCTTCAGCAATTTTCTGTGTCTGCAATTAAAAAAATAATCGAATAGCCATGTTTGTTTTCAATGCCTTCTCTATCAATTTGTCACTTAAGAACTTGAGCAATCCTTGAATCATACAAATCAAACCTGAATATCAATTTGATGTTGAGGTACCACTGTCCTGAATATACAGTGCACTGCTACAGTGCATCGGGAATATTCTTTATTTCAGCTTTTTTTTTTTTTTTCAGAACAACCCCCACCTGATTTTTGGGCTGCCATCACCACATCTGACCACCAAACTGGACGAGGTTGGTACCAAAACGACCGTGCCGCCGTCCTCTTTCCATCCCACTGCTGCCAGCCGAAAAATGAGAAAAACTGGCCGGATTTTGTCAAAACTTTGAGGCGATCTTACGGGCTGCTAGGGCGACCATTTCAGGCGAATAAGGTTTGAAAACGTAACTGCTTTTCGAGCTCCAGCTGGTGGTTAGTTAGGTTTTGATCCATTCCTAGCGTAGATGGTTCGATCTATAACTTAAAGTTTAGGCCGGTTTTGAATTTAGGTTTTGACCCACTTAGGGTTCGAAATGGAGCTTCCCGTAGTTGAAGAAAGTGTTCGGGAGGTCAAGAACTTGTTGTAGGTGAAAGGGCAGCTTCTGGTTTGGAGTTGGCCCGACAACGAAAATTATCGCTTTTTAGTCCACCAAAACTGCCAACGTGTATTCCCATGTGTAGACGCACTTTTTGTTGTCAATATTCATTCCTAAATTATCCTTACGTCGTCACGAGCATGTAGGCGTGCTCGGAAGTCAATATTGAGTTCGTATGACAGTCGAACGGATTTACGCCTATTGCGCGTTATTCGGGTTCAATGTGTTCGGACCATTGGATCGGTTCCAATTCTTTGTATGTTGTTCCCCATATTTTTAGGATCGTGTAGGATTCGACAGATCATGAATCGGAGTCCCAGATACTCCGAAATCGCGAACCCTAGGGTTAGGGTTACGGAAAATCGTCCGACCGTCTGATCGTGAGCAATCCGACAGTCCGATCGAGACCAAACTTTCAAGACATTTTTCCTAGGCATCTTGGAGCCTTTAGGAACTTCCGGATTTGAATTTTGAGGTCGCGGGCCCCATGGGGTCCCAGGTTGACTTTTTGGGACTTTATCGCTTTTGAGTCCCGGGTCTCTAGTAGACCATTCTAAACTTGAGAGAGGCTCTAAGACTTGTGAATGTTGTGTATTGTATGTTTTTAAATAAGTGTTTATGGGTTTATTTTCCAAGCATGTGATTTTAATTAAATTGATTTTTATACGAACATGCTTATTGTTCAATATGGTTGGTTTGAAAAGTTGAGTATGCATTGAGATTACGATATTGTTAAACTGTAATATTGAATAGACGTGTTTTGATTGAAAACTAACTTAGTTGAGTAAGTGGAGATTTGGATTTCTAAGGGTTATTTATTATTATTATTATTATAAATTATTATTTGGTATTATTGTGATTTATTTAAGTGATAAGTTATATATATATATACATATGTTGCATGATTTGAAACTGAATTGTTGCCTTCGAAAATATCGATGTCTTCGGACATCTTGGTTGCCTTCGGATTAAATTGTTACCTACGGGATATATAAGGTTGCCTCGGACATTTAAATGTCTTTGGACAAAGTGTGACCTTCAGAAAAGTTATTTATATATGATAACGCCCCACGAGTTTCGGGGACACCCGAACCGTGTGGTGCGAAGATTTGCGTTTCGAGCTGACTTCATGTCCCCCGATTCTGCTAGGAGGAATTGACAGATTGCATTTCGGGTTGACTTCGTGTCCCCTGATTCTGCTAGGATTGCGTTTCGGGCTGATCACCCGATTATGCTAGGATTTGAGTTTCGGGCTGACTTAGTGTCCCCCGATTCTGCTAGGGGAATTGACGGTTTATAAATGGAATTGACGGATTCTCTGCGTTCTCAAGTGGAGTATATCTCTCTGAGTTCTGCTAGGTGGTAATGGATAAATTAAATTTGAGGCACAAAGATATGGAAAAATAGTGTATCATGGATATATTGGTACAGTTCACAGGATATGGTTCGTCACCCTGTTCATATTTTCTGCATAGGGATGACCAAGATCCCTATCCACCTGCCCGATTTATCTACACAGATGGCTAGCCAGTTTCCCCATCCCCCTGGTTGCCTTCGATGTTTATGATATATATATATACCCCTCGGTGGATGACAGCAGGATATGCATGTATGGTTTCAGGAAATTTCGGTTTTTAGTATAAATATAACTTGCAAATTGGAAGAGCTACGTATGCCTTAATCCCTCAAGGAGGGTACGTAGGCAGCCCAGAATAATCTAGGTGCAGCCATGGAAAAAAGGATATTAAGGAACTTGGTTATGGGCTTGGATTTGGATTATATTAACATCATAATTGAATTAAATCTAAACTTATGTGTTGGCGGTGGGCTTGGATTTGTATACGTTGTGTTTGTTAATATAATAATCACTGAAATAATTGTAGCTGGATGATTGTTTAGGTTTTACTTGGATATTATAATATGGCAAGAAATGTTGATGATAGAAATGTTATAAGGCCGGAGGCCATTCAAAATAAATATTTTTGTTTGTGTGAGAATAACTGGTGCATGCTGACGGTTGGGGATATTAAATTTGCTGTTTGCAGGTAAATTTAAATGGGAAACGTTCGTTTTTCAAGGGAGACTCTGTCGGTTTTCCGGCAGAAGTCACAAACTCCTAAGTGGTTTTATAGTGAAATTAAGGAAACAGGGCAGTTTGGTCATTCGTGCCCGGCACCTGACAGGTGTCGGACACGCACAGGACTTTACCCGAATTTCAAAGTGGAAATTTGGGTCGGGTCCTGTCACTAGCCATATCTTCCCTCCAATCAAGGAATTAAATATCGAAGGTTTCGGAAATTCGATGGTTCAAAAACACAGAAATATCGATGGAAATATCGGGAAAATATCGATATCGATAAAAATTGGATAAAAACCACAGAAATTGTGATAAATACATGGAAATTTTTAATGAAACTTTATAAAAAGTTTATTTAGTCAGTCATCTATTATTTTGACACAAAATATTGAAAGGAAATGCATTGCATAGTAGGTTTGAGTGATTTAAGTTGATTATATTGCGAGCTAACAAATGCTGTGACTTAGAAAATTTGGAGTAATTAATGAAAGAAAATTCAACACCCTCTATTAATTCATTTATCATTTTTAATACAATATTTTACACTTCATAAATTACATGGTAAGATACATGGGTAACCTTATTTCACGTTATTCACTGAACATGGTACACGTTCTTATATTTATTATTTATAAAAAAATTTGAAAAATAATTAAAGATGTAAACCAACTTGATTTGTCATCAAAATTAGGCACTTTACCATGCTAAAAAAATAATAGTGAAGATTGAAAATTAACTAAGAACATAAATAAAGTTATCCAAGGAAGAATTAAATAGGAAATAAAGAAAATAATTATAGAGATTTAAGTAATTAAGTAATTAAGTAACTGATTAACAATATAAAACAATAAGTAATTATGTTAATTTTTATTTCGAGAAACAAACAGCTCACACAACGTATATAAATACTAGTTTTCATACATAACAATCACAAAGTGATCACTAGTATGGTGGTAAAGTGGAAAGAGAA
Organism: Prunus padus; assembly: GCA_024362665.1. Classification (NCBI taxonomy): domain Eukaryota; kingdom Viridiplantae; phylum Streptophyta; class Magnoliopsida; order Rosales; family Rosaceae; genus Prunus; species Prunus padus. The sequence goes on from JANFAM010000020.1 coordinate 9,586,635, forward strand.
GAACCAAGAGGGCAGGGGTTCCAACCCCCTGGGGCGCTTTTGGTGCTTTTTTCCTCCTTCGATAATATCGCGATATTATCACCATTTTAAGAGAGAAATTGAACGGAAATATCCCCGAAATTTCGGCGATATTTTCAAAACAATTACGAAAAAAACTTGTACTCTCGCGATAATTTCGGTGCCCCAATTTCAGCGAAATTTCGCCGATATTTTGGCGAAATTTTCGATTTTTTGTTCCTTGCCTTCAATATATAAGAGACCATGAGTAATTCAATAGTAAAAGAAAGGTAACGTACCAACAATTGAAAAACAAGCCTTACGGTTTTTTTTTTTTTTTTGGTGTGTTCTCCATCTTTGATATTTTTCTCATAAAATTGGTGGTAAAAATACAGGATTTCTTTTGTATCTAATTTAGCAAGCTAATGTTTTGTCTCTTATTCTTCCTGCAACGAAAAGAATTTTAAGAGATACAGAGAACCTTCAATTCACTTTCAGGTGCTCTTAAATACAATATAAATCAGTCATGATATTGAATTAGTATTACCTTAGAATATTATTTATACAAAGATCAAAGGAACAAGAATCACAAGAACAAAGCCCACCGCCAACAGCAACAACAGAAGAACATGATGATTTCACAACCAAACCTCCAACACCAAAAGCCACTCCCAAACCATGGCAAATTTTTACATATATAACAAAGAATGTATTAGCACTTGTAAAAAAAAGAAAAGAAAAGAGTAGTTAAAGGAGATAAGAATAGACTATAGGTAATAACAGTGGCTTGAATATCATAAATCCAAAGGCAAACCAAAATTCCAAGTCTGAAAATTACAATCACACACATATTTAGAACACAATTTTAAACTCAAAACAATAATAAAAAACAAGATCTAAATCCAAAATCAAAGAAATCCAAAAAAATCTCACATACTTCAAATTCAACGATATCCAAAAAAAAAAAAAACCCAATCGAATCATGAAGAATCATACTACAAACTCAATTGAAGATGAAGAAATCACGACATAAGTCTTTGAAATTCTCAAAACAGAGCTCGGAGATGACGAAACCGAGCTCGTGCAGAAACTGAGCTTCGTTCAAAAGTGAATTGAAACACAAATCAATACTCCAAACTTATGAAAATCGCAACCAAAAAGAGACTCAGAACACAAAGCAATACTCCAAACATACCTCAAAATCGAATCAGATATGTCCATCAAAACCAAAACACCGGAGTATAATAAAAAAAAATACACAATAATAAACAAAAATAAAAAGGAACCGATCGATCTTCAATCTTTGGGAGAGAAAGATCAAGTAACATATAGAAACAGAAGATCAAGTAGCAGAGAGAGAACATGCATCAAACGGACCTTCGATTCGATGATCTCACAGAACAGAGAAAAGGCCCTCTCCATCGCATCATTGTCGGTGGCCCAGGTGAGCACTCCGACGAAGCTTAGAATGATGAGGTTGAACAAAAACTGAAAATTGGGGTTGAAGATGAAGATGAGAGACTGGAGCTCGAGTGCTCTGGCTTCAATGCCAAAATGGGTTAGAATTCCAATTTTATGTTAAAAGGGTAACAAAGGTATTTGATCTTATTAATTAAATTAAAAAATTACAGCTGTCAATTTTTGGGTTTATTTTGGGTATGTTTATAAACATTAAATGGTATAGGGTTTTGTAATAGGACTAGGTCTAAAAACGGGTATTTAACTAAAATTGTAAAAAAAATTAAGAATAAAGGACCCTTCTAGTTCCATTAGTTTATACTTTATAGATATTAATTTGGTATAGCCGTGCGGCTTAAAATACGTACACGTTTTATTCTGCAAAATTTTGGCAAATTACAAGTTAAAATTCGGTCACTATATAATTTTTTAATATATATTATTTGTATTCAATAATATGTGTATATTATGTGAATTTTGTGTGTATTATTGAACATTTTGAAAAAAATATATGTATTAAATATGAAACATATGTACATGTTCAATACGAGTATTGTATGTTTGCTTTTTTAAAAAATTAGAAAAAAACTGAGTATAGTCGCACGGCTGTAATATTTTTTTAACCAAAAATTAAAAACAGAGTATAGCCTCACAACTGTACTATTTCTTTTTTAAAAAAAATTAGGAAAAACCGAGTATAGCCGGCCGGCTATACTATTTCTTTTTAAAAAATTAGAAAAAATGTGTATAGCCGCCCGGCTATACTATCTCTTAAAAAAAAATTAAGAATAAAGGACCCTCCTAGTTGCATTAGTTCATACTTTATAGATATTAATTTTGTATAGCCGCGCTGCTATACGTGTAAAATACGTACATGTTTTATTCGGCAAAATTTTGGTAAATTACAAGTTAAAAGTTCGGCCACTATATAATATTTTAATATATATTATTTGTAATCAATAATATGTGTATATTACGTGAATTTTGTGTGAATTATTGAACATTTTATTAAAAAAAATACATGTATTAAATATGTAAAATACGTACATACATGTTCAATACGAGTACTGTACGTTTGCTTTTTAAAAAATCAGGAAAAAATCGAGTATAGCCGCACAGCTGTACTATTTTTCAAAAAAATTAAAAACAGAGTATAGCCGCACGGCCGTACTATTTCTTTTTTAAAAAAATTAGAAAAAACCGAATATAGCCGCGCGGCTATACTATTTCTTTATAAAAAAAAATTTTGAAAAAACCGAGGCCGGCTATACTATTTCTATAAAAAGAATTTTTAAAAACTGAGTATAGCCGCGCGACTATACTATATAATAAAAAAAATTAAGATAAAAGGACCCTCCTAGTTGCATTAGTTTATACTTTATAGATATTAATTTGGAATAGCCGCGCTGTAATACGAATAAAATACGTACATGTTTTATTTCTGCAAAATTTTGGCAAATTACAAGTTAAAAGTTCGGCCACTATAAAATATTTTAATATATTATTTGTATTCAATAATATGTGTATAATATGTGAATTTTGTGTGTATTATTGAACATTTTTGTAAAAAATACGTGTATTAAATATGAAAAATACGTACGTACATGTTCAACATGAGTATTGTACGTTTGCCTTTTAAAAAAATTAGGAAAAAACAGAGTATAGCAGCACAGTTGTACTATTTCTTCTTAAAAAAATTAGGAAAAACCCGAGTATAGCCGCGCGGCTATACTATTTCCTTTTTAAAAAAAATTAGAAAAAACCGAGTATTATTGAAAATGTTGTCAAAAATATTTGTATTAAATATAAAAATACGTGTATTAGATATGAAATATACATAAGTACATGTTCAATACGATAATTTTACATCTCTTTTTTTAAAAAAAAGTAAGAAAAAACCGAGTATAGCGTCGCGGCTATACTATTTCTTTTAAAAAAATTAGGAAAAAACGGGGTTTAGCCGCGCGGCTATACTATCTCTTTTCAAAAATTAGAAAAATCCGAGTATAGAACATAAATGAGGTAGTGTCTGTTGTGAAGGATCTAACTGAGGGGAAGAAGACCGGGGCAGATATGTGGTCACAGAGCCAGAGGCAATCTTGGTTTACAAATATACTTCAGAAGTTTTGTGCTTCTGGTCCGTATAGAGGTAGTGGCATGAGTAGTTTTAAAGGACAGGACAAGACTGTCATTCCAATGTAATTGAATTGGCAGAAAATTCAAACCCAAAAAACTCTAATTGAATTGGCAGAACATAAAATCCAAAATCCAACTCAAATTCATACAGTTGATAAACAAACTATGAAAAACGGGCATACATAATTACAGAGCTAAAGGCCAAAAGGAAACCCAGCCTTCCCATTCAAATATAACAGGGAAGGAAACAACATGAGAAGGAATCCCTTCAAAAAACAGGCTTCCTATTGTAAATAGGCCAACTCTGTATGTCCCAAAAAAAATGGAAGAACCCGGAATCAATCTCCTCTTACTCCAGGAAACGAATGTTACAGCAAAGTTGCACCATTTCCAGCTCAAGATTTCATTCTCGCCTTACAGATAATCTCTCTGATAAATTGGTGACCACAATAGAAAACACAGTAATTAGTTGGCCCCGTTTAATGACAAGCATAGATTCTGTACAGAACCAATATACCAAGACAAATGACCACACATGAAAGAATGCTATTGATGTATCTTTGTAAGTAAAAAGAAAAAAAAAAGGGAAAAGCAACCATTCATCTAGAAATCATGGGAAAGGTAATTCTGAACTCTTAGTCAGGGAAACAGATGTGTCTTGGGCCAATATCAGAGAAACAGTTTTGGTGAATCAAGTGGTTTATTCATACCACCTCAATTGGTTTTCCTTATGTTATTATCATTAATAGGTATCACTTCCAAATATTTCTCTACTACTTTGTTTTTAATTTTTCCTTTTCCAATCACTACTCTGCCCCATAAAGAATAGCTTCGTAATGAGAATGTGTAAAACTTTTATTTCAAGCTCTCTAATGCCCTTTTATTACATAAGATACCACTAGCTCGTCGTTGATCTTTTAAAATGTACCATATTCATAAAGGTAATAACATAAAATTTGAAGTTTGCCTCAAAGTCATGAACTAAGAAACTACTGCAGATGACAGCTAAAAAGCAAGTTGCATATCCATGTTGATGAAGTGTCCTAATGAGAGAACAAAATCCCTAATTTCATCAGCCATGGTCAGACTTTCAATTTGCAAGCATTAAAAAATAAAATTAATTTGGAAGCTAACTTACTTATTAATTCATAAGTAACGATCATTGTAGTTCCATAGAGTGACATATTTAAGAACCGTGGACCAAATCCTCTATAAAAGCCCCGCCATCCATCCTCTTTAAGGAGTGCTTTTGCCGTCTTCAATACTGATGGTCGTCCAACACCATAATTATCCATGACCTTCAAGTAACATAGCAAAGAATTAGCCAAAAGACTTTTTTTTTTTTAAACAGATAACTTATTTCTTATTTAAGACTGTAGAAATGTAATAGAAACAATGGCTGCAGAGATGGAATAGAAACGAACGTTTATAAAATTGCACTAAACTACCTGAAGTCGTGTCTTGACTGTGTCAATGGGAGTAGTTATAACAGAGGAACAGGCACCCGCCATCATGCCTGCTGCAGCCTGAACTGTCACCATCTCCATATGAGATGGTTTCTTCTCTGCATCATCGGTATAGCCCAAGCTCCTACAATAACAAAAAGGAAGTCTGATAATTAGACAACAGATTAGGCTGAAGTTTTGGAACTGCTAGGATAAATTTGACCAGCATTAAATTATGTACACCTCCAGATGATGTGTTGGGCAGAACCATAGGCACCCCACCAAAGTGCAGATGCTGGCGACTGGGTCACAGCTGTTAATCCAAAGCCTCTATATAAACCACGAAGACCTTCAGCCTTTATCACTTTATGTATGACATCAAATGGTCTGTTGCAGGATGTAGTCCCAGGAAGTCCTTGAACCATTAGTCTCTGGCAAATCTGAATATGCACAAGTATAGTATAGTGCAGATGACATAACAACAGGTACATTCAGCACATAATATTGAAAAACAGAACTGCTTTATCAGCATTAATGAAAAGCCAAAACAATAATGAGTACATAATACAATGATTGCATGGTAAAATCTCAAAGCTCATATTGAACTGAACCCCAGCATCAAAGATCACAAGTTTTCTTCTCTCATCCTACATACACAACTGTTACTTAAAAGGTTTTGTGTTTCGATTAGCCTACAAAATTAGGTCAAATGTAAGAGTCTTTTGAGCCTGTTAAGCCATAAAGCAACAATCCAACACATGACATAATGGCATCTGATTTGCAAATGGGGAATCATATTCACTATTTCTTGTAGGAGAACAGCAATTAAGGAAACTGAAGGTTTCATGTGCTAAGTAAAATACTGTACAGTGGAAGTGGTGTATACGGCAAACCTACTTTCATAGGGAAGCAAAAGTTGTTGGTTTTGGGGACAGATACTCATCTCTTAGCAGGATATTAGAGTTGAACATAAAGAGTTTAGCAGTTTCGTGACAGCATCTCCAGGATATTTGTTTTAAAGCCAAAAAAACAGTAAAAGCTATGCGAACATAACCTGAAAACAGGCTATTTCATTTTCTTATGTATTCGAATACACCATCTCTTGTCTTGGTTAATAAACAAAAACATATATAATAGGAAGTGAGAACGAAAGGGTTTACCTACCACATCCAAGGGCACATAGTATACACAAGAAACTAAATTTGAGAACATGCCCGCCACTGCATTTGCAATTCCAATACGCGTAGCCTCAGGCATGTCTAGATCTTCAGTGTATTTCAACATCATATCTTTTGATACTTCAAGTGATGTCAAAGCCAAGACCCTACCAGGCAACGATCCAATGGCAGAAGTGCCAAAACCTCTGAATATGCCAGGGATGCCATCACTCTTTAATATATGTCTAAATACTGATATTCCACCCATGTGAGAGAATCCAGAACCAGCTACCTGCATTCTAGTCTTTACAACTGATGTTGGATGTAGTAAGGCTGACTGCGCTGTGAAGAGAATAGCCCCAATAATATGAAACCTTGTCTTGTCCAACCTACATTGAGGTGAATAAATTTTAAAAGAGGGTTAGTTCTTCTAATGCATATTAAAATATCATTGTAACATACCCTCATGTCTCCATTGGGGAAAAGAAACATATTTAGAAAATGACTGTGGACCGTGGTTGTGTTCGGTTCTCTTTTTCCAAGAAGAAAAGAGAGGGGTTTTGGGTGTTTTGTTTTAAGTACGATAAGGATCCTACCTAAGTTCATTGTCATTTCCATAGGCTTACTGTGCATAATGCAAAGAATTACAGATTGCAAAATCAAACCTCAGCACGAACCAAACAAAGGAGAAAAAAAAAACTTCATACGAAGTGACCTATTTTACCACCAAAACAGCTTATAGACAGTATGTAAATCACAAGAGCTGGCCAGCCACCGCAGCTTTGAATCCAGCCATCTAGACTGAAATTTGTTCTTAAATATGCAATAAACTGACATAAAAATGAGTAATGCAACTTGCCCAAAAACAGTATGATGATTAATCAGGACTAACATAAACTGTTTAACATTCAAACATAATTTCAACTCAACAATGGTTCTCATTGACAATCAGTTAAACTTTGTACATTCCAAGAGGACATTACACACGTAAATACACACAGCTGTTAACCCAGTAAGACCCAGTTAAAAAGAAACCATAAAGAAAAAGGGCATAAAAAAACCTAGTGTTCCAAATTCTGCCTAAAACAATCATATCATTTTAAAGCATGGAAAGAAATGAAAACAGAGTGGTGGAAATGAAATGGGGGACCGAAAAAAAGAACAAGTCAAAGGAGAGGAATGGAATGAAACCTGTCCCAGTTGATGTCAGTGTCAGCAAGAGCCAACTTTGGCACGGTCACAGCCTCAGTTTCCACCGCCATGTTTTCTTCTTTCCTCCAATCTTTTCTAGTTTTTTCTTTTCTTTTCCACCCACTGTGTTTCAAGTGTCAAGTCTGAAGAGAAGGTTTTAGTTACAAATTTATCAATGAAAGTTGTGTTTTGAGAAATGGAATTCCCAGCTAAGTTTATGTGCTTAAACGCCTGCCTACTGCTCTCCTTTCCTGCAACTATGTAATTACGCTTCTTCCCAACAAACAATTCATTCCATTTCATTTTCTGGGTCCTTCTCCAGAGCTTCTTCTTATGGGCTTTTTTTTTCCTTGATCAAGATGGGCTTTTCCATTTTAGCCCAAACATTGTTTATTATCGGAGACCTGTAATGAAATCCATTCAAGCCCACGTGAAGTTTGTGACCATTCAAGCCCAAATCAATAACAGGTGACTTTGTTATTTGTATGAAATCACCTGTGTGAACTTCCTGTTTGCTATTGGATTTTACTAGCCTTGTTTGTCAGTTGATTGAATTCCCTATGAAAAAAAAGGGAGATTCACTATTATACCCAATATTAAGGTCCAAATTATAAAAAAAGTCAAACATGTAACACACCCAAATTTCATTTACAAGAGACTTCAAACTTCCTATAATTACAAAATTATCATGGTTTTCTTAAAACAAGCCCAACTCCAAAACCTAATTAAAAACCCCAAAACACTCAATAGGGTATTAAAGTAATTTAATAATTAAAATTAAATTCAATAGGGCATTAAATTCATTTTTTGGGTTTGTTTATAAAAATTAAATGGAATATAGTTTATCTATATTATTAGTGCTAAGAATGGGTATTTAACTAAATATCTCTATAAATAAAACTTGTGAGTTGCAATTTTTAAAAATACAAGTATATCATTTTGTAGAAATATGTAAAAAAAAATACACTACGTTATAAATCAAATTTGAAGTGTCAACGTAAGTTGAATAAATAAAGGACATAATATATAAATTGCAAATTTGTAATCCTAATTCATTTATACATAGCTCATGTGCCTCGCCAAATGAGCGCTTATAAGAACATAAGTTAGAACATATATAACTCCACTAACCCTCATGTGCCTCGCCAAATGAGCGCTTATAAGAACATAAGTTAGAACATATATAACTCCACTAACCCTCATGTGCCTTGCAAAATGAGCCTTTATATCATTAAGATCTTATTAAATAAGTACATATGTTATAACATAAGTATATTAATAACATCACCTTACATCCACAATGGAAATTTTTGTTTGAAAGTATATAGTAAAAATGAGTGGATTTCACTAAAAATGAGTGGATTTGTGAAGCGTACGTTATTTATCTCTTGAGAAAAAACTAGGTGTGAAAAGTTTCGGCCGCTACCTTCCTTGGGTTGGTGCCCTCCACCCCTCTACTCACCCCTTCCCTCCACCCTTCTACTCATCGCCCATCACCTGCAACTCCTCCCCATCTCTCCTCCCCTCACTTCCTCTTTCTCTTATCCTCCCCTCTTCTACGCCCTTCCACTCCTTGGTGTTTTTACAAGCTTATGGCTAGATTTGTTGCTAGGCATCTTGTTTAAGTTTATTGGTTGCTTAGATGTTTTGGGGACGATGTGGTGGCAAATCAATTTATTTATTTATTTTATTGTTGTGTGTTGCAATTTTTGAGTTGTAATAAGTGCATCAACACTTTTTGAGTTTGTTGTACATTTGTAGGTTTTTACTTTTGATAGTTTAAATATTGTAGTTGCAATTGTAGTTTTGCAGGCTCATACATTTTTCTGGTTTTTCCAGGCTTATGTCTTTTATGCCATAATTTCTTGTAGCCATGTGTGGCTATGAGCTGAGGTACACCTTGTGCTTTTGTTCAGGGCCGGCCTTGGCCCAGGGCCACCAGGGCTACAGTCCGGGGCCCAAATCTGATAGGGGCACAATTTTTTTTATTTTATACCTATATAATATATGTACATATATAAAAAAGAAGATGAAGAAACCAAATTGTGAGAGAAGTGAACATCCTAAAAGGAAGGAGCAGCCAACCATATAATAATCATTAAATGACATGCTAGCACAAATCTCTTTTTGAGATTCTCTAGAAAATTTATTTCAAATATAAATCATATATTATGTAATACAATATTCCAACAAAAAAAAACTAAACTAAATATAGGATTTGGAAAACAAAGAGTCCTCGGCAAGAATAAAAAAGAACAGACAAGCATACTTTCTTCTCTTTGCAAACAGAAGCTTTCAAACACAAGAACAAGTTACGCAAGCAAAAAAAAATATTTTATTTTTGTGATTTTGTTCTCTGAAACTGAGTAGCAACACACGTCGGAACCAGCAACAACAATTTGAAGATTCTTTCTTTTTGTCATTCTTTTTTATATATAGATGCATAATATGATTTTTGTAATAGACATCTTTAATAACTTCTTTCTATTTTTTATTTGATTTAGCAGAAAACTCATCAGAGATTTCATTGCTATTTTTATTTTGTAGGTACATGTGATGATGATTTGCTTTGATTAATTGTGGAGGATGAAAAGAGGATTTACCAGATCAAGAAACACTTACGGAGATTGGAGATGAAGCATGTGGACTCAAATATGTGGTTTTTGTTGTTGAATGTAATGTTCCAAATACGGGGTACTCTTTTTGCTTCGTTTGGGGTTTTATCCCACTAGATTTTCCCCGAACAAGATTTTAATGATGTTAATGAATTTAATTAGATGATAAAAAATTGTAAGACTAGTGTTTAATTTATCCAAAGGGCACACTCTAAAAATTTGCCCTGGGCCTTAAAAAACTAAGGACCGGCTCTGCGCTTGTTGTTGCGAGCAATGGCGTACTCATGAATTTTTATTGGGGTAAACTAAAATAATATATTTTTTTTACATGAGATATATTATAAGCCTTTTTTTCTCTTGAAAAAAATGTAAATGAAATTTTATAAATCAAGCAAGGCCACATTACGAGCAAATATAACACAAAGAAGTACAAAATATAAATAAATACCAAATCAAACACATTGTTCAATTACTTAAGGTCTGAGTTGAGTAAGTTCCTCATGAATTGAAGTATCAACAGTAGATGCAGAATGTAACGACCCTGACCCAATTTATAAGATAAAAATGAATTAATTAATAAGTTAATTAATTTGGATAATTTAAATGAATTTAAAAGGAATTAAAATGAATTAATTGGAATTAAAATAAAAAGGGGCATTTTGGTCCACTTTATTTTCGGGACGGAATTTGGCGAAACGAGTTGCGCCATTGCGTCCGGAACGTCGAAACGAGTCCGTTGACGGGCGGAACGTTTCGATACGAGCCAGTTGTTCGGAGGACGTAAGCGTCATTTTCAATTTTTGGGAAAAATCTGATATAGCCACGTGGGCCAATCAAATTCTAGGTTTTCTCTCTCTCCTCTCTCTCTCTCTCTCTCCTCCCGGTTCTCTCTCTCTCTGATCGCAACACAGTAAGCCACTGTGTTTGGCCGGCGTCACCTCATCCGGCCACCATTCAAGGTGGCACCGGTCCCAAAAGGACCGCACGGTCCTCCCGATCCTAGCCCCGGCAAGTTCCGACGCCACCGCCGCAGCCCTTCGCCGGAAAATGCAGAAAACCACCCGGTTTCTGTCAAAACTTCACCGGTTTCGTACGGTGGTTTCCGGCCACCAATCTCGGCGATCCAGGTATGAAAACAACTCTCCTCCTTCCCCTCTAGCTTCCTGCATAACTGGTATCGATCGATTTGAAGGTTTAAGAACGGATCTAAAACCCCAGATTTTGGCCGGATTTCAACTGGGTTTTCCAGCCAGTTCACGGCCGGTTCTGCGACGGTTCTGGCCGGTTTTGGACTCCTGGGGAGGTGGTGAGTCTAATGGTATAGGCGGTGTAGGAAGTGGTGGTGTTTGGAGAGCGGCCTGAACTACTCAAGACACCCGCCACCCACGGTGGCGCGGTGGTGGCGGTTCTTGGGTCCTATGAGATCCTCGTATCGCTGTGAACGCGTAGGAGTTGACGGATCTCAATTCGGAGATCGTTTGGTTATCGAACGGATCTCGCCTATTGCGTGATTCTCGGGTTCGATAGGATTGAACGGTTGGATCGTGTCCATTCTTGGATATGTTGATCTAGATAATTCTAGGAGCCTATAGGATTTAACGGATCGTGATTCGGAGTCCCGGATACTCCGGATCGATGACTTGAAGTTAGGATTAAACCGTAATCGTCCGATCGTGCGATCGTGAGCAATCCGACCGTCGGATCGAGACCAAACTTTGAGGACACGTTGTTTAGGTCGTGTTGAACCTCTAGGAACTTTCGGATCTAAGTTTGGAGGTCATGGGACCCACGGGTCCGGTTTGACCTACTCGGGTCAGTTTGACCAGGGTTGACCGAGCGTCTCCCGAGGTCTGTTTTTCATGTAGCTGACTTTGTTGGACTTCTAGGAAGGTCTAGATCGTTTTGAAGGTCTTGGGCTCCGCGGGCCCGGGTTGACCGAAATGGGGTGTTTGACCGCCGGTTGACCGTGAGTCTTCCGGGGCGGTCCCACTGGTTTTAAGAGGTAGTTTGACCTTGGAATCCTTCGTAGGACGTACGTACACGTTAAGTGGGGTTTTGTTAGGGTTTAAGTTTACGTTCCTCGTACGGTTCACGTTACTAATCCAATCCTCGTCTTTATCGCTTTAGGTGCGTTGACTCTTCTACGCCGCAAGCGGGACCCTTTGAGGGTTGTGCAGCATAGGACCATCGGTGAGTGGACTTTGTTTTCAAATGTGCATGACTTGAATGAATTGCATGAAATGAGATTTAATAATAGTTTTAAATCTTGAATTGCATAAGTGTTTTAAGTCTTGACATGACTTTGGTTGATTTATATTAAAAGTAATTGCATTGAAGTTTTATGCATGATTTGGGTTGCCGGTTTATTTGTGGGGCCCTGTTGGCTATATTTTAATACTATTTATACCTTTGGGTATTGTACGGGACGTAGTAACGCCCGGTGATTTCATATCGGATTTTAATTATACAAGTGAGCTATTTTAAGCTTGGAACCGTTATATTATATTTTAATTATATAATTGAATATATGGACGTTAGTATAGTCCGTTTGATTCCAGATTCGGTTTTAGGGTTAAAACCCTATGATTTATAACACGTATACTTTGATTATATATATATAAACTTTTATATATATATGTATAGCTACTTTGAGTAAACACTTGTAATAGTGGAAAATGGTTATATAACTATATATATATATGTACTTTGGTTATATATATATATATATATATAGATATTGATATATCTTTACTTTGATTATATATATATGTATTATATATATATATGTATATCTACTTTAAGAAAAGGATCACCATACTTTGGTTGTATATATATATATATATGTACCTTGATTATATATATATATATATACATATGTTTACCTACTTTAAGAAAAGGGTTATCAATACTTGATTTATATATATATATATATTGATATATATATATATATATATGTTTATACATTATATTTGACGTCTTAGAGACTGTAGATTTTATTATGATTTTGTATGCTTGACTTTAGCATTGAATAAGATTTAAATATGGTTTTTCAATGAAAAAGATGTTTGATTTAATATTAATCTGTTATGCGGTCGTTTGACCCTTGTGAATACTTTGAATATAGAAATATACGTTTTGGACAGTGATGTCCTGATTTGGTATATATATATGGGTTATATGCTTGATGGACTTGTATATGTCCCGATGTTGGTGTTTTGGGGTTGGGTACATTGTGTATGTATATATATATATATACTGTTATCGCGTAGCGATTGTTGTGAGTGCTGTTAGCACCTTGTATTGTACCTCCCCCTGTTACGATCTCGATGATACGGTTACCTAGATCTGGTATGATACGATCCGGTGCATACCTTAACGGGGTGTAGTGTAGACCCTTGATTGGGTAGTCTGCGCGCGTAGGACAGATTTATTTCGGAGTTATGGTTGGTAAGTTTTTGCCATATAGTCCTGTGAGTTTAGTCCCACTTTGGACGGCTCAACCCTGGGCCGGTGTGTCGTTGAGGCTGCAGGTGTCGGTCGAGATGATCCCCTGTTGGATTGTTTTCCCTGGTACTTGTGTGTGTTATAGTTATACTATACCTATACGCGTGTGTTAGTACATTCGTATTCATATTTCTTTTAGTGAGGATCGTTCCTTGCTTGTCGTGCTTGTAAGCACGTGATTGTGTGAATGGGGATGTTTGGGAAACTATTTACCTGTTTTGGTGTAGTACTTGATTTGATTTCAATACTTGTTAGGTTTTACTACTTGGATTGTAAATCCTGTTTTATATATATATTTATATTTATATATATGATTTGAACTACATTTGAGTTCTGTATAATTGTCAAGTTTGGTTTGCTTGCTGTAAGCAAGCTATTCGGCATTTTTAAGGTTTGTTTTACCTTATGTGGATTTTATTCCATCCTTATCCTTTTACGTTAATAAATCCTTTTGTTTATATTTTATAAACTTGTGTGGGATTTGTTTTGGGAGGATTATGCCTCGGGAAATGTAAAAGGGGTTTTAAACTGGAAATGTTTTCACGTACTTTGAAATAGTACGGTTTTCAGATATATAAATGAGTTCAGATGCATGTTTGCATGGTTTTAAACGGTGGGGTTACTACTTTGATTTAAGTATGAAAAACCTTGTTTTTGTCCACTCACAATCTTTCTGTTTTGCGCCCCCAGACCGTAGTTGCTTTGACACCTTTCGGCTGTGCGCTTCTCTTCTCGAGCTTCGACGGAAGGGTAGGATTGTCATCCCTGAACCCTAAACTCTGTAATCTGTTATTTCTATTTCCGCTGTTGAATTTTTGTACTCTTAGTTGCTCTGTATCACCTTTAGAGTTGAATTAGTTTGGCCGGAGGCCTGTTGTGTATATGTCGTATGCATGCTGGCGCTTGGGTTAGTTATCTGTTGCTTGTTTGACAGGTTGAAGTTTTGGGCTAGTCCTTGTTTTAGGGGAGACTCTGCCCGTTTTTCGGCAGAAGTCTTGGCCCCTTATAGGTTGTATCTCGGGAAGAGGGTATTTGTTTTAGGAAGTGGGCCCGACATGGGTTGATGTGGACCCATCAACAGGGTTCGGCTCGGGTTCCGAGGTGGAATTCGGGTCGGGTCCTGTCACAGAATGTGTATCATTATTATCGTTACCACTCTTTTTGAAGAATGAATAAATAGTTTTTCCTCTCTTTGCCAGTCTATTATCATTATGTGACATGATATCCTAACAAGAAATACTAGACACCAAAAATCATATATGCTAATTAATAATTCAAGTTGCAAAAATAAAACATATCTCAACAATCCCCAAAAAATTTCACCCAACCAAAAATCATAAAAACTTAACAACAACAATTAAAATTGGAAATTGAATATTAAAAAAAAGAGAGAAATTTACTAATATTGACGAACCCACTGAATATAGGTTGCTACAATTTTTTAGAGGGGGAGAGTTATTTCTTCTAGGGCTCTCAAGGTTCAAATATGATGTTTTGGGTGGCTAGAAGAAAAATT
The DNA here is from genome assembly GCA_024362665.1 of Prunus padus. Taxonomy (NCBI): domain Eukaryota; kingdom Viridiplantae; phylum Streptophyta; class Magnoliopsida; order Rosales; family Rosaceae; genus Prunus; species Prunus padus. The sequence continues at coordinate 9,601,654 of JANFAM010000020.1, forward strand.
CTTATGTCTGCTTCTAGTCAAATTTATATAGGTTATGGATTGCATGTTTACTATTTCGTATATGCTTCAAGAATGAGTTTATTTTCTACATAGAGGTATGGGCTTATTTTAAATAGACTAAAAAAAATTCAAGCTCTAGCCCAAGTGTAAATATGTATGTGGTTGCGAGTAGACTCCTTCATATTTGAATTAACCATTTGTGGTTATTATGCTTCCGTATTTATACTAACTATTATCTGGTTATTTTTATTTGTATTGGCATCTATGGCTTATGGCATTTAGACCTCAATTAAATGCAATCTATCATATTTCTTTAAAAAAAATTATTTTATAATTAAAAAAGATAATGAGTAGTTGTGTTTTATAAAAATAGGACTTATTATCTGAGTTTTTTTTAAAATATAAAAAGTGTGAATTTACCATATTATTCTTATTTAATTAATAAATACTTAATATTTGCTTTAACCAATGACATTTTATAGTATTTTAGCAATCCCATCCAAATTTTGGCAAAAAAGAAAAAGAAAACAATATTTTTGAAGAGAACTATAATTTCATTAATTGCTTTATAACTATAATTTCCTAATCAGGATTGGTAATCTCCGACCAAAAACAAATCAGTATCAGAAATCAATCACATCCGTCAATATCAGTGTCTCACACCACGCACAGAATCCACCCCATCCGTTTCTAGCGGACCCATAGGTCACCACCCAATAAAATACATCTGTCCACAGGCAATTAGACATATAGAATAGATATTGAACGAGGGTTTACCGTCGTTTCTGGACTCTCGGTGCAGGCGATAGTTCCCCAGCATAACCCTACAACGAAATTCCATGCCTTTTACCTCACAACTCATATTAGCTTTTTCCCGGAAAATTTTTCTTTTGTTTTTCGGGAATCTCTTCCTTTCTTAGTTTCTAGACCCAGCCACAGAGGACAAGAAGCAAAACGTTTAGGGTTTTACATTGCGTTTTCACATCGCTCTCGGATTGATTTATATACAGAGAAATTAAGTTTTTCGAAGTTATTCAACATCTTCGACGAGGTACGTGAACTTTTTAGGGTTTTCTGATTCGCAATTAACTGCTTTATTTTACTCCGTTTTCAATTATCGGTCTTTGAATTTTCACCTAGTTTGAGTATGCTCTGTCGTTGAGCGTTTAGGATGATATTTTGTTATTTGAAAAATTATTCTGGGGTTTGTTTTGGTTATGATGCTTGTTTGTTGGTTTATGAGGAGTGAGAAACTGTTCTTAAAGTAATAACAAGATTTAAATCTCTGAACATGGTATATTTTGGGTCACTGAGACATACTTTCACTTAATTTATATTACCTTAGATTAGTAATTTCAGAAGACTGAACAATTGTTTTGCTCCTCGTTGGAGAGAGTGAACTGTGGGATAATCTAAGGTTGTTCCCAACCCTTAGGTGATTGGTTGTCTTAGTTTTTTTTTCTTCTTCTTATTAATTCGTGGAATTCGTGAAGTGATAGATTGTTTGAGGTTTAGAGCTTGCAGTGTCAATGTTCTGATGGAATGGTTTGATGTGATTGTAGATAAGTATTAGGCATGGCAACGGCAGAGCCAGCTGGTCCACGATATGCGCCAGATGATCCTACACTTCCAAATCCTTGGAAGGGTTTGATTGATGGTAGCACGGGTTTGTTATACTACTGGAACCCTGAAACCAACATTACCCAGTATGAAAAGCCAGCTTCTTTGCCTCCACCTTTGCCACCCGGCCCACCGCCTGCTACTACCACACCAAAGCTGGCTGCAACTCCCGTTCCTCATTCAATGCCATCAAATGGAGTGGTGTCTCAGGATGGCCCGCAGATAACACGAGCTCCACAACAGCAGGGAACACAAGTGGGCCAATTTTCTCAACAGCATGGACATCTAATGACACAACAGATGAATCCCCTTGTGACATCATTTGCTCAACAGCAGGTGGCTCAAGCTGGACAACAACAGGGTTCACAATTGGGACAGGCCATGCAACAGCTTGGGCAAATGATGCAGCATCCAAGTCAGCAAATGCCCCAGGCACAAGTGCATCAAGGGCAGCAAATGCCTCAGCAACTGGGGCAGCAAACACCACAGAGTCAAGGTTCACAAATGGCTCAGGCACAAGTGCACCAATTTGCACATCAGCAACTGCATTATACGCCATATCAGCAAAGCATTCCTCCCCAAGGGCAGCAAAGTTCACAGCAGCAGACTCTGCATAGCGCACAAGGGCAACCACTGGCAAATCAACAAGAATATAAAGCCACATTCCACCAGAGGGAGGACGATGATTTTCAACAAAGAAATCAAGTTGGTTTTTCTCCATCCCGGTTTCAACCAGCAGGTGCCTCATCTGTGCAGAATCTTCCTACTGGGACCAATTCCGTACAAATGCCACAGAGGGCTGTACATCTTGGTCAACCCCAACAATTTGGTGGCCCTTTGGGCAGCATGCAACATCCTTCGTCTTTTGGTCACTTGCAGCAACCAGGGACTGATTTGGTTCACCATCAACATGGCTCTAGGTTCCAAAGTCAAATGGACCCAGCAATGATACATAGTCAGCAGTCTAATGCACCTCCTGTTGGATTAAGAATGGGTCATGAAAATAATTTCCACAGTAGAGGTGGGAATGACTATTACTTTAATAGTAATAATGAAGGGCCAACAGGTCCTCAGCAGCCCAAGCTTGCAGCTATTCCAGTGGCAAGAAGTCAGCAGGTATCTCTGAATTAATATAACGTTCATGTTCTTTTCTGTTTCTATGTATGCCGATTATATTTAATTTCAATGTTTGAATTTTAACCGATGTCTAATGATGTCATGCCACTTCTTTCAGGAGATGAGTATGAGTGGTGGCCCATTTCAAAATGCTACACCTGGTCATGCCAGTGCATTGAATACCATGGCAGGTCATTCCGTGCATAACTTGTACAGTCATGCATCAGGTGGTCCACCATTCCCAAATAATTCTCTGGTGAAGTCTCCTTATGTTGGATCTACAAGTGTTACTAGTCTCACACCTGTTGAAGTTTATTGTCAGCAACATGAAGTTACTGCAACGGTGTGTGTTTCTGCTTCCTTGGGTGTTGTTTTTGTGAATGTGGGAATGCCCAATAAATTTTTTTGAACAGCATGTAATATGTTTTTGAGGAGATGTGTACAAAATTGTATTGGCAACAATGTTGCTGCCCTTTTTGTTCTTTGATAAGAAATGGTGCTCCAATGTTGATGCTTTATGTTTGCATTTTAATTGCGTAGGGTGACAATGTTCCTGCACCGTTCATGACATTTGAAGACACTGGTTTTCCTCCTGAGATATTGAGAGAGGTAACTTACTTGTGCCTAATTGTTTTTTCTCTTAATATAAAATAACCATTATGAGATCCATGCCATTCCATTTTTGTATTATTGTTTGTTTTCTACTTTTGAACTCATCAGTTCTCACTTGTCGCAGGTGCGATATCTGCTCCGGAGGAGGAGCATATGTCGTACGCTGCACTGCTATTGGCACACTTACACTTGCAACAACTATTCTGATTTTTGGAGGCTGCAAAATGAACTGTTGGAGCCTTTCTTGTGCATCTTCTAGAAGGGTGGTTGGCCCTTCATCCAAATCACACCTTATGTGACTGGGATTTCTTGCTTAATGGCTCCACCTCTTATGTCTTTATGCCCTCTTTTGTTGCCTCAAGTTGCTTCTGTAAGCAACCATATACCCATGGGCCTTTTTGTCATCTTACTATTCTATTAATAAACATATTATGATGTTTGGTTGTAGTCTGTCCTCTGCATTAAACATTCTTAACTTTTTGCTGATTACTTAGACCTATGTTCTTGTTTCAGATTTATTCTGCTGGGTTCACATCTCCCACACCAATCCAGGCACAAACATGGCCAATTGCTCTTCAAAGTAGGGATATAGTGGCAATCGCAAAAACTGGTTCTGGAAAAACTTTGGGCTATTTGATGCCTGCCTTCATTCTTCTTAGACAATCCCGTAATAATTCTCAGAATGGCCCAACAGTCTTGGTTTTGGCCCCAACACGGGAGCTTGCAACACAAATACAAGATGAGGTTCTGAAATTTGGGCGAGCTTCAAGGGTATCCTGCACGGTGGGTGCTCAGTGCTTGACTTTATTAAACGATGATTTCATTTTTGTAGTCCATTTTGGTTTAAATTTTTTATTCACTATGATTGAATTTCATGATTCAGTGCTTGTATGGTGGAGCTCCAAAAGGCCCTCAGCTGAAAGAATTAGATCGTGGAGCAGATATAGTTGTCGCAACGCCCGGTCGACTGAACGACATACTGGAAATGAAGAAAATTGATTTTGGGCAAGTTTCTCTACTTGTACTTGATGAGGCAGATCGAATGCTTGACATGGGTTTTGAACCTCAAATCCGTAAAATCGTGAATGAAATACCACCACGCAGACAAACTCTTATGTACACTGCAACATGGCCCAAAGAAGTAAGAAAAATAGCTGGTGATCTTCTTGTTAATCCTGTCCAGGTGAATATTGGCACTGTTGATGAGCTTGCAGCCAACAAGTCTATTACACAGGTAATTTTTTAATTATAATATTTTTTTCTTACTGTCTTCACAAGTGCAGTAAGGACGATGGAAGTATATATAATTTAGGAGAAGTTCCAATACCATGAACTGAAGTTAGTTATTTTTTATGAATTGAAACTTTTGGGAATCATCTTTTCTTTTTATATTGTACATCTTTCAGAATAATGATAAAAGGTGAAAATTTAAAGCATGTGTCACGGTTCTCACTTCATCTGATATGGTCAATATTTGGAATGTATGCCAAGTAGCAGCAAACTAGTTATACCCTTGTCAATGATTTACTAATACATGCGTAGGTCATGGATGATAGGCTAGGACTGTTTAAATGTGGGTGTGATTATTCTTATCTCTAAGAGTCCCGTAGTGAAACATTGGAGAAGGGATGAAGTTGATGAATAATTATGATTTATAGAAGTAAAGATGAATAATTAGTTAATTTGGTCTGTTAATGTATACTAATGATGACCATAGTACATACTAACTGAAATTGTCATACTAGGTACATTAATAGTTTCAGTGTTGATCTGAGTACTCATATTATGCAAAGTAGTCTATCACACTTTATTCAAATGTTTAAGAATTTGCCACACTTGAATTCTGGCTGGGAAGCATTAGATTTCACTGAGGATAAATATATTCATTTGATCTGTTTGATGGTTGATCTCCTTTTATGTGCATTTGACACACTGCTTTTTAAAAACACACATAGGATAGAATTTATTTCTACTATTAACTTGTGAATCTGCAGTATGTTGAAGTTGTCCCACAAATGGAGAAGCAGAGGCGCTTGGAGCAGATCCTTAGATCCCAGGAACGGGGTTCTAAGGTTATTGTTTTTTGTTCCACAAAGAGGTTGTGTGATCAGCTTGCGCGTAGTATTGGACGCAACTTTGGGGCTGCTGCAATTCATGGGGACAAGTCTCAAGGTGAGAGAGACTGGGTTTTAAATCAGTTCCGAAGTGGAAAGTCTCCAATATTGGTTGCCACTGATGTTGCTGCCCGTGGGCTTGACATCAAAGATATAAGGTTAGATCTTGCTTTTGCTTTTTTCCAATTTAACATGTTCAATTTATTAATGAAAAAGACTCATTGGGACACAGATCAAGATTGAGCTTAGAACTTAGTATCATCCGGGATCTCAGAATTATTTCAGTGTACTTATCTGTTTGAGTTTCTCACATTACAGGGTGGTGGTTAACTATGATTTCCCTAATGGGGTTGAAGATTATGTTCACCGGATTGGAAGAACTGGGAGGGCTGGGGCAACTGGGGTGTCATACACCTTTTTCTCTGAGCAAGATTGGAAATATGCAGCTGATTTGATAAAAGTTCTGGAGGGAGCTAACCAACAAGTGCCCCCGGAGGTGCGAGATATTGCTCTGCGTGGTGGGCCTGGTTTTGGCAGGGATAGGAGTGCGATGAGCCGTTTTGATTCTGGTGGGCCTGGGAATGGAGGTGGAGGCCGTTGGGATTCTGGCGGCCGTGGTGGCATGAGGGATGGAGGTTTTGGTGGTCGTGGTGGCATGAGGGATGGGGGTTTTGGTGGTCGTGGTGGTGACATGAGGGATGGCAACTTTGGAGGCCGCAGTGGCCCTAGAGATGGTGCAGTTGGTGGCCGCGGTGGGGGAAGCGATTTCTTTTCTGGGCGTGGAAACAGGGGACGGGGATTTGGTGGTCCTGGTGGTGGTAATGTTGGTTGGGGTAGAAATGACCGTGGCCCACAAGATAGGTACAACAGTATGGATGGGCGTGGGCGAGGGGGACGTGGACGTGGACGATTTGATAATAGAATCGATTTTCCTGATAGGAGCAGAGGCAGAAGCTATAGCCGTAGCCCTGAAAGAGTTCGAACATGGGATATTAGCCGAAGCAGAAGCAGAAGCAGAAGCCGAAGCCGCAGCAGGAGTCGTAGAAGCCGAAGCTGGACCAGGAGTCGTAGTCGTAGTCGGAGCTGGTCACTTGGCCGTAGTCGCAGCCACAGCCGTAGCCGGAGTCGTAGTCGTAACCGTAGTCGAAGCCCCAGTTATGAGAGATATGAGAGGCCTCCACGTGTTTCGAAATTTGATGTCAAAGATCCTGTTCCTGAATCTGTGGCTCCACCTAAATCAGGGATGTCTCCTATGTCCTCAGGCACAGAAGTCAATGCATCCCCAGACACGAAGCCTGTGGGGGAGCTACCAGTGGCTGAGGAGACTGAGCTAATGCATAAACAGCAGCTGGAGGAGACCCTTGCCGTCACTCAGTGACTTAAACCTTGAAAAAGTTGTGGCACATATTTCTTTTGCAAGTCCTTGTGTGGTGGATTGGATTGATGTGGGTTCTGGTTATCCCAATCTGTGAAGCTGGCTTCCTAGTGTGAGAATATTTGCAGTAAGTTGGGGTTGGGGGGCTGCTTGCTTTGGTTGAATTGGGTGACTATGATGGGATCAATCAGAGACATGCTCACCTGGTCTACTGTTCTACTGCTTCTGGGGGTGGGTCGTCTTTTAGGACAATTTGGAGGGTAGTTCTGGACATTTGAATGTTTGGTTAGCGCTAGAAAAAATGCCTATTATTATTTTGGTCATGCAACGGTTCAATTTGAGTACTGAGAGGACATAAACTCGGATTATTGGTGTCATCTGTGAGAAACTGGGTAAGACCCTTCCCTGCATACTTACTTCCCTAGCTGCTTATTTTTTATTACAATTTGTCACGAATTCTCCTTATTTATTCAAAGAAGCACTTCGATGTTTACTAATCTCTCTCTCTCTCTCTCTCTCTCTCTCTCTCTATTACACCGATCGGATGTTGTTTATTTTTCTTGTTTCCCCTTCTTCATCTTCAGGACTGTAGGTAGATGTAATGTGATGTGGTTACACTACTAACTGTGAATGAGGTTGAACCATAAAGCTACACAATTCTAACTCTTTCACCATTTTAGCAGATGTAGAATCAGTTAGCTATTTTGATCTACTGGTATTTTCCTTCCACAATGTTAGAAGACGTATCAAGTTCAATTTGCGTTCCCCCGAAAATTAAACAAGGAATAAAGCTCTTCTCCTTTTAATATTTCAGCTTGATTAGACTAAACTTGTCATCATTTTTAGCATATAAGTGAGATTCCAGTAGAATAAAGGACCCAATTTTTAGTTATAACATGATGGTTTATAACTTTATGGTTACAACAAGTCAATAAGTTCTTGTCAATTGCCCAAAAAGACAAGAATATTTTTGATAGTTTAATTGTGCATTAGAGGCCATTAGCCTGAAAAGAAGGTTTGATCAACGAGCATTCGGCTTATCCGCCGCAGAAACATAAGAATATTTTTATGTAAAAGATATCCCCGTGCACAGCTTGCAAGTAAGCATATCAATGGAAACGGAATTAAGATTTCCAAATTCCCAAGCGTTTCCAAGAATATCATTCAAGTCACAAAAGCAAAAATAGCCTCACTTTTATTTGCCATCACTTGGTCTGCAAGTCTAAAGGGTTCATATCTTCTGTTCATGCTTTTGTGTGTTCTTCTTTGTCCATGGGTTAATTTTATGACACGTGGCATTATTTTATTATTTTATTTGTATTAAAAGATAAAAGCATTAATTTATTAAAGTATTATTAAGTGGAATTCCACACGTCAAAAAAGTAATGCATAGACAGAGATGGACATACAAAAACAAGGATAGAGGATCTGGACTCAAGTCTAAATGTTAGGCATACAATTGTTCTTTTTCCTCCACAAGCATACAATTGTTTTATTTTTTAATACAAAGAATATTCTACTTTAATCTAATCTAAACTACAGGGAGGGGATTCGAACTCGGTGCAGGAGAGCACATTCGTTCTAGCCAACTTGACTAAGTCCATATCTGCATCATACAGTTGTTATATTAATTTAATTTTTCATTCAAGTCTTGTTCCATAAATTTATATTAATTGCATATTTAGATAAATAAATCTTGCTAAACACATAACACGTAAGTTATATCACTATCTTTATATCTTCATGCATCATAAACCAGTATACCTACCGAGGGAAGCTTCTGGCCAGTTTTATATTCATAATCCACTGACATCATTTTCTATTTTAATTTCATTTGCCAACAACTTTTTAAGTTTATTATTTCAAATCAAATTTCTCTTCTTATGTTTAAAAAAAATCTAGTGTTTTCTATATGAACTTTTTTTCCCATCAAATTGATGTGTGAGATTGAATTTATTTCGTTAACTTGAATTAAATCATGGAATGGAATGATAGGGAAATAGAAAATGGGAGATAGGATGAATTCTTTTCAATTTAGACAATGAGGGAAAATTAGAGCATCTACAATCATGCTCTCTAATTTTTAGTTAAAATTTAGCTAAAAACATATAAAAACTATTTTAGAAGCACTCTATAAAATTTAAGAATTATTAGGGTTTAGTCAAAGAAAGTAAAATTATTTAGGAAAAGGCCAAAGCCCAAGGCAAAAGTGGATTGCATTTTGGCTTGGGTTTTGACATTTTCCTAATTATGAAATTTCGGGTTGGCTAAAAACGAAAGCTCCCAAAATTTTAACTCAATCATACTCTCTAGTTTAGGGAGTCATAAATATTGTAACTCTTTTTTAATTGGTCAATCTCTATAAAAAAAATATATAAAAAATAATTAGCATTAATTAAAGGTTTTTAATACTCATAAAATAAAACAACATTAAATTATAAGAAGTCACTAGTAGTCCTTTCTCTCTCCTCAGATTTAGGAGTTCCTAGAAGTCTTCCTATTTTAGGAGGTGGATAGGGAGCACGGTTCGAGTTGCATTTTTTCAATTCCTCCCTAAAATTTATCTAAGGAGGTGATTTAAGAAATTCATTGTAAATGCTCTTAATTAATTTGAAAGTCACTTCAAAAAGTCATTTTTGCGAAAATTAAAAAAAAATAAAAAAAGTCAATATTATCCTCTGTTGATAAAGAAAAACAAATAGATCCCCTGCTCCTATAAAATGATAAATATTTTTTAAACCTATAAAAAAAAAAAAAAATTAAGTTGCGGTCGCCACTCAGCTTCCCAAGGCTGTGTCGGCACATTAATTGCGTGACGGGCATGAGCTTAAGTAATCTGATCGGACCGTAACACCACTCACAGTAACGATACCACATCTCTCCGTAAGCGACGTCGTTTCGATTTTTCAACGGAACAGACAAATTCTCCACTTTCCCGCTACGCATTTTTCCGTGGCGGTTTCGAGTTTTCCCATTTCGCTCAGGGGTAATCTCGGCAATTAACAAAACCCACGGGATTGCAAAATTTCCACGCAAAACGCATCGTATCATGGGAATCTCCTTGCGCGTCTCTTTGCTTTTCCTATAAAGACACACATTCACACACCCAAACCGCCTTCCTTTCCAAGCCTTTGTCTCTCTCTCTCTCTCTCTCTCTCTCTCTCTCTCTTTTCTTCTCCCTTTATGGTTAGGGTTTCTCAAGCGCGTCTGCTTCGCCTATAAATATTTATATAAATAATAATAATAATGCTGCAGAAAACCCCTCCTACTCTCTGCAAATTCTCCGATTCCTCCCTCTTAGAACTTTCTAGGTCAACCATGGATTGATTCAGCTTATTTATTGGTATAACCCTCATTCAACAATCCTTTTTTTTTTTTTTCGTTTATGCACTGTATAGAATTCAGGCACTGCAAGCTTTTTCAAGCTCAAGTAAAGTCTCCTTGTAGTTTCGGTCCTCTCTTATCTCTTTTGGTGTGTTTCTAGCTTCTTTGTGCGAATTTCTGAGTATTAGAAGGTAGCCTGGGAGTTGAAATAGTAATTTTTGTTCCTTAATATTATTAATTTTATTTAACTTTTCGGATTTGGAGGTCAAATTTTGATTCATGGTTAGGTTTTGTGTTTGTTTTTGGTATTTGACTCGCTGGGTTTCAATCAGATCTATGGTATTGCTTGGGACATGTCAATTTCAATATAATTTTTTGAGCAGCTCAAATTCAAACTTCAGTTACTCTACAAGGAAAAAAGAAGAAATAATATGAATTTGGTTAAGAAGTGTGTATTTTGCTGCTTTTGTTATCTCATTGATTGTTATGAAGAAGCCATTTATTCCATTCTATTTTTTGGGTCTTCTTTAATTTATCTAAAGAGTGTTTGGGTCGTTCCCGGCACTCTTAATAATAGCACCAAATTTTCTGTACCGAAAACTGAAGCCTTTATTGTTGTGTAGCGGATAAAGTTTACTTGTTTGAAAATGTTTCTGTATTTTACTTTGCTGCCTTCATGTTAGATCTCATTTTGTTTATCACACTGTGAATACAGCACTGTGTCATTTTCTCCTAGTCCATTTCTTTCAACTCGACTCTTCTGAATGTTGACATTCTGTATAATTGTATTGTATAGGGTGGCGGTACTGGAATGGAAATGTATAATGTTCCCGAACATGTGAATGATGAGGTTTATATGGTATGTTCCTGGTAATCGCTTGAAGATTTTGCTTTCTCAGTAATCTTTTCTTGAATGATAAGTGAAATTTGTAAGCTCTTTCTGGGTTATTGAGGAGGGTTTGTGTCTTCACTTTTAGATTCAAGGCATGGAACAAAACCTGCATTTTACAACTCCCTTTGAACAAGTTGAAGCTATGTACAATGAAGGAGCCCCTGAGTATGTTGTTGATCAGGGCATGTATTATCCGGCTGCCACCAACTATGGGTATTACTGTACAGGTAAATATAGTGCCTTTCTGTTGTGATAGATTAATATGATGGCACATTTGTCTCATGTGTCTCATTTGTACGTTATGTTGAATAAATATGGTCAGGATTTGAATCACCCGGTGAATGGGAGGACCACCGAAGGATTTTTGGCGTAGATGGTCCAGATATCCAGTACACGGTAAGCGATCTCTCTCTGCCTCACACTTTTTTTTTTCGGTTTCTTAACTGGCATTATTTGTGTTAATTCTCAAAATTCATCTTTATTTTTCAGGGTGCACAAAATGAAAGTTTGCCTTTTGTATATTATACACCTAGCCATGGATATGCACAGTCTCCATACAACCCATACAATCCTTACATACCTGGTGCTATGATAGGCGTTGATGGCCAACAGTATTGCACCATCCCCCCTTATCAAAACTCTGTCTCTTCACCTGCATATATCCCTCTTGTTGTTCCACCTGATGTTGTTCCCAATAGTTCACCTGACTCATTGTTTGATAATGGAGCATCAATTAATAGACCTGATGGAAGAGGGGTCAAATATAACTTAAATTCAGCTTCTGGAGGCTTCCCTAACACCCCTAAGCCCTCGGCAAATCAGATGAGTTCCTTGACAAAGGTATCAGAAGGTTCAAGAGGTAATGGACCGAGCAAGCATGCTGTTACACATGGAAGTGTTGTGTCTGGTCGTTTTTCAACCCCAGCCTCATCACATGTTCATCAGGTATTACTCTTTCTTTCAAGGTTTATGTGTTTTAATGTAGGAAGCCTCTTGTACTTAAAGAGTTTCTAATAGGATCATCTCTGATCTTAAGGTCATGATAGTTGGTTTTTCGGAGGACCTTTTAAACAGACTGTGTTGTGTTCACTGTTCATAGTTCTGATGTTGACTTGTGCATTCGCAGGTTAGAAGTGCATCCGGCTCAATTTCAGCTGTGGATAACCTTCCAAATGGGAAAGTATTGCCTAATCATAATCAATTGAAGGTCGAAATCCCTGTTGGTAATGGCTTGTCTAACTCTGGATCTATTGCTCAAGGACGGGGTGCCGTGGGTAAGCTTCGGCCAAAGTTTAATGTTGGCAGGACCTTGAATGATGTACATGGTGGCCTAGAGGCTTTGGGTGAGCAGAATTGTGGTCCTAGAATCAATAGGTTAAAAAATCAAATAGCTGTTAAAGCCTACACGACTAAGGCAGGAGATTGTAATGCTCAAGGGAACATCATTATTCGTACTGATCAGTATAACAAGGATGAACTTCCTGTTGACTATGTGGACGCAAAATTTTTTGTAATAAAATCGTACAGTGAGGATGATGTTCACAAGAGCATCAAATACAATGTTTGGTCATCTACACCCCATGGCAACAAGAAACTCAATAGTGCTTATGAAGATGCCCTAAGAATAGCTGCTGGAAAACCTAGAGGCTGTCCTATCTTCCTTTTCTTTTCTGTGAGTTCTATACCTGTTGGCTCTTATTTTTTCGACAACATATATGATTTTACAGCCTTTTCAATTACCTCATCTATAAACCTTCTGTAGCAGGGCCTTTGGTGATTCATTGGGTTATGCTAATATTGAATTGTCTATGCATAGGTTAATGCAAGTGGTCAATTCTGTGGCGTCGCAGAGATGGGTGGCCCGGTTGACTTCAACAAGGATATGGACTTTTGGCAGCAAGATAAATGGAGTGGGAGCTTCCCTGTTAAGTGGCACATCATTAAAGATGTGCCAAACACCAGTTTCAGGCACATCGTATTAGAGAACAATGAAAACAAGCCGGTGACTAATAGCAGGGATACACAAGAGGTATATTTAGATTTATTTTCAAGTATTGCCTTGAGTTGCCAACTAGCATAGAGTTAGAAGTCATGCCATGCACCATGGATACGGAGAAACGTGACTTGGAGAACAGGAACCCAGACTGCCAGACAAGGCAGAATGGTTAAATGGTTGTGTGCAGGCACATAGCTTATAATTGCAATAAGTGTCCAGCATGTGTTGTGAATATGTGGGTTCCTCCGCACCATTTAAATAGGGGATTTCTTAGGTTGGTTGTTAATGATTTATTTTTACTGTGCAGATCATGTATAAGAAAGGCTTGGAGATGTTGAAAATATTCAAGAATCACACATTGAAGACATCTTTACTTGATGACTTTATGTACTATGAAGACCGTCAGAAAATCATGCAGGAAGAGAGAGGCAGGTTACTTGTTAGAAGTTTTGAAAGTCCATTTCTAGTAACGGGTTTGGGTCCCCCCCGCAAGCTAAACTTTGTGGGTGACGATGCAAACAACTCGAAAAAGACTCCTGTCCCTGCTTCTGCGCAGGTTTCCTCTAACTTTGGTGTTACGAACACAAGTATTACGAATGGAAATGCTGAGAAAAAGGCACCTGAAGCAAAAGATGATGGATCTACCTTAAAAATTGGTTCACTCACTATTAATCGAAAGCAGGTGGACTCAAAATCTTCAGCTGCTGCTGGTACTAAAGCCAAAAGCTTTGATGTTGTTACTGTAGGCTCAATGCCTGTTAGAGTTAATGGATTTGCTGAATCCTTGGGTAATTTAACAGTTGGAACTATCCCTCTTGATCCTAGAGCATTACAACTAGAGAAGGACGGTTCTCTTACCAAAAAGGGGGATCAACAGAAATGATTCAGAAGTAAACCCCAGTTTGCTTTTGTTGGTGCTATTTTGTGTCTTTGGCTGGTCCATCGAATACTGGGTTTATGATACTCAGTCATGGTTATAGGCAATGATAAAAATGGAATACTCACTCTGATCTGATATTGTCTCTTTTGTTTTTCACCCCCTTATTTAGTTCTTTTGCTCCAGTTGTTTCCGGTCCATACCTTGGTTATATGCTGGAATTTTTTGTTGGGGGGTTTTGTTGCTCAAATCAAGTGGAAATACAGTTTGATATTCAAGAATGAAAGATACAAAGAAATTTCTGTTATTAGCAACTAACATATCTGTAAGTCTTCAGAGTGCTGTGGTACCTTTTCTCCCTTGTTTACTGGGTATTTGTTTCTTTTCCTGATAGAATGTGGAGTTGAAATTGTATCAAGGATATGCTGATGTTGTGTTCCTATCCATCATAATAAAAAAGTGACAAAGATTGATTCACAATCAAACACATGTTTATTGTGTTTGAATTGTGAAAATTTGTTGCATTTGTGCCTTTCTTTTCATTGGCAGATTGCTCATTTTTGTAAAGACCTTAATATTTTGTGAATCGAGCTCGAAGGATCTAAAAACGAGCTGAATACGAAGCGAATTCGAACTATATCAATTCAGTTTACAGCAGTATACAATGCTAGACTTCCCAACTTGTTATTCCAATTATTTTTTCTTCTCTAACCAATGTCACTATCACATTTGATTTTATTAAGTATTGGCAATTCTAATGTCCTTTAATCTAATTATTGCAACTCTAATGCCCTGTTAAAAGAAATAGACTATTGTTATGGGCACTCCATTTATTACTTTGAAGCACTTCCAAACTTACACAATATGAATTTTAGTGCCTTCACAATGTGGGGTGCACTAATCACTAAACGAGTGCTAATAACAGTTCTCTAGAAAAATCAGGTGACTGGGATGAATAATGTGGTGGCGTCCGGATCACGACACGTGTCCGTCATCCTTCCTTCTCCTTCCCACTAACCAAAATCGGATCTTTTGACCTAACCTAATCCGAACCCATTTCTCCAGCTTCACGTTACTCTTTATAAAGTTTAACGCCAGTCAGTGACGCCGTAACCTATTGACTGTGGTCAAACAGTCAGGGGCCTCAGTTGTTGTGCTGTATGTACGTGATTCTCAGCGCTCAATTCGCGTCCCAACGACCCTTCACCGCGGGAGTGAGTGCAGTCGACGCGCCGCTGCTGGGGCCGCGTGGACTTCGCTCCTCCGATGTTGAAATCTCTGATCAGGTACGTCGGCGTGTGCACTCGCACTGCCTTCTGTCATTGAGCAATTTCTACAGTTGAAAATTGTAACGTCTGCTTAGCTTTTGTCCTCGCTGTTCGTTACTCGTTCTGTTTTATTTTCTTCTTCTGTCTGTTTGGTTGGTTGCTGAGAAAACGAAGGAAAATAAGGAAATTTATCTTCTCTCACTACTTTCTCTTATAAATTAATAGGGACATTAACTATATGGATTTGCATGACTAATTTGGTGATTTGGTATATCAATTTCTGTTTAATTCATACGCAGTGTCGTCGACTTTTGCAAATTGAGCATTAGTATATGCAATGCATGGCTTAATTCTTTCGGTTACCTTTCACCAAGAGTTCATTACAGTTACAAAGTTGGTGTGATGATGAAGTGCAAAGAATGGGTGACCAGTTAGATACTTGAGTTTTTGTAGCTTAATGGTATATGCGGACCTTGATGAAGAACTATTTAATCACCCAGATATTGCTGAATGCTGTTGTTATGAACCGAGAAGTTATTTGCTGGTTCACATTTCATTGAAAGGCTAAATTTGATGGTTTTTTCTTGTAGACGGTGACTGGCGGCCTAGGTTATGCAGTTTGTGGTCGATTGTAATCTTATATTTTCCATCTTTGCTTCAACTGATTCATTTCAAAAAGGTATCCTTATGCATAAAGCTTCTACGTTATCTTTGGAGATGGTTGAATGTCATCTATGTATTTATGCGCTCTCTATTCTATCCTATAGGTCAATATGACAAATTACTCCAACAGAAAAAGTTCATCGGAACAGGAATGTGAAAAAGCAATTGTGCCTAAAAAAGAGATCTTGGATTTTGAGTTGCCTTCTGATGCTGCATTCTCTGGGCATTTCGGGGTATGCCCACCATTTCATGAATGTTTCTGCGAGTTTTCATATGATGTAATTTCACCATATATTATATATCTAATTGTACCAAGTTGATTGTAGAGAATTTTGAAATGGTCGAGAAACG
Organism: Prunus padus; assembly: GCA_024362665.1. NCBI lineage: Eukaryota > Viridiplantae > Streptophyta > Magnoliopsida > Rosales > Rosaceae > Prunus > Prunus padus. Next base: position 9,617,862 of record JANFAM010000020.1, read on the forward strand.
CTGTACGGAATAAAAGATAATCATTGCAATGTACATAGTTAATAATTCATTCTGGCAACTTTCTTATTTTTTTTCTTCTTTCTTCCTTTACAATTCCAGAACAATGCCGCGAGTTCATCCAGGAGTAATACGCGATCAGATTTGATTGGAATGGGATTTTTACCATCACTTGTAGACAAAGTGATTGAACAAAAGGGTAGGTCATGCCAATTAAAGAACTCTCTTCTATTTTAATTGTCCTGAAAGTGGGTGAGGGTTGTGGGATTAACAGGGGCTTTGTAAGTTTAGAAGATGATAAGAAAGCAAACCACGCTGAACCTGGGCTGTTCACATGCACATGTGCACATTCATACACCCACGGTGGTTCAACAGGCCCCCATTTGATGCACTCAAATGTGTTATTATCATTATCTGCATTTATATCCTTAATCACACGATCTGCTAATTTTTTTACCCCTGGAATTTTGATGATTGTGTTTCTATCTTCAAATTTAGGTGAAGGCGATGTAGAATTGTTATTGGAGACACTTTTGTCGCATTCAGTAAGTAATGTATTGTTTGTTAATGTTTCTTAAAATGTCTTATACTTAGATTCTCCAAAATCATTTGTTAGTTCAATTGGAAATACTAAAATTAGCATCCTAGCATGGATGCAACCATCTCTCTTGTCTCTTGATAGTTTGCATGCCGGAGGCAAAGTCCGATTTTCTCTGGTTTTTCAGTTTTGAAATTAAGTGTTTGCTGGGGATTTCCCAAGGAATTTTGAATTCTTATAGTCAACCTGTTTTGGATTGAATAGGGTTCTCAAAAATCAGATTCTGGGTCATCAGATTCTCTGGATAGCTTATTTGACGACAAGGATGAAAGCAGTCCTCCAGAGCTTTCTAATATTATTCAACCAAAAGAGGTAAACTGCGAAAACTTCTGTAATCTTGTTTTCTGATGTTTCCTTTATGTATCCCAGAGGTCCTGGGGCTAGTCAGCTCTTTTGTGAATATTCTTCACAAGTCATTGGGTAACCATGTGGGTGACTTCCAATGCTACGCAAGCTTGAAGATTAGCTAAATCGTATTTGGAACTTTTCTCATAAAGCAGATCAATCTCCTCTCTTCTTGTGACGATGATAAAAGGGCAGCTGTTTTTATGATATTTTATTTTTCATGTGATCTTGTTTGTCTCAATTTGCACATGGTTAGGCTCAATCTTTTATTTTTGGCAGGAGCCTGATTTAGCTGATGGACTTGACGAGGGGAAAAGGGCATCCTTACTGATGATGAATTTTTCTCCAAATGAAGTTGAGTTTGCAATTGATAAGCTCGGTAGGTTGAAATTTGTGGAAATTTTATTGTGCACAAAATTTTTTGAGTTATACTGGCTTTTTATATTGAAAAGAAACATGAGATATACAACAGAAGCTCACTCCCTGGTTGACAGTTCTGCACTTATGACTAACGTGCAATTCAGACATACTTATCATTAGTTATGTTACAAATAAGTCCAAACATGTTTGTTTTTAGGCTCCTCAACCAGGCGTATATGAAATCACTATTGCGGAATTGGATTAAGGATCTCGCTACGGAATGAAGCATATTCTGAATTATCTACAATCACTATTAAAATTTGGGGCTATTAGTGCTAACAGTTTCGGTGATGTTTGAACCAGGGAAAGTGCTCTACAAAGCTAACCCCCCCCAAGATCATGATTTCCCACCTTGGCTTTTGTCTCTTTTGTTAATCATCCTATTAAATTTCCTACAATAGCACGTTCGACAATGTAGGTTGGTTAATCTCATTTTGATGCACAGGTGAAGATGCTCCAATTAATGATTTGGTGGATTTTATCATTGCCGCTCAGGTAGCTGTGAAACTTGAAAATGATATAGGTGATAGTACAACTCGTGGTGATGAAAAAGACGAGGTATAAAACTAATCCTTGCATTAAATTGTTATCTATGTGATGACATTTTTGGATGTTGGTAATCTGTTGTATCCTGTTTTTTGGTGGACTCCTTGTGCACTTTTTTTTTGTATTTATCATTCTTTAATAAAAAGATTTTCTTCTAAAAAATACATTTTTGGATGTTGGTAACACAATTACATTATATTTGAGCAAAACTTGTTGAATACATGGTTTTGTTCTTTTGGAAAAAGAAAAAACTAATGCATAAGCTTGAAGCATAAAGTTTGTGGAATGCTGAACTTTGCTCTCTAATCCCATTGGACACTAGATCAGATGAAAACCATGGTAATAACATGTCAGATAACTTAATGTTCCGGGTGGGTTATGTTTTTTTTTCCATGCCATTAATTAATGGAAATGCATAATTTCAATTGTGTTAAATTTGTCTATAGTGTTTTAAAATATAATGTTATTTTACTACATTCGTTGCCATGTGCTCCATTGGGTTTCCTGGAATTATTCCTGTGTCTTACATCTAAAAAGGGTTTTTACTAAGAGTTCGATTTTGAAAAAGAGATAACTGAAAAGAAAGAAGATTTACGTTTCACCTTTGATCTCGCGTTATCCCCAACTTAAGCAATCATGCACAACTCTTCATGGTAAGAAAGGAGGTTTAATTACTTGTCACAACAATGACAGCAGATGCAGATCTAGGGCAGGATTTTTTTTTTTCTCACTACATGTTCTCTTTTAATCATCACGTGTGCAAAAATGTCTTTGGAGCATGCAATCACATGGTTGCCATGTTGTCTTGTAGATTTTTCACCAAGTGTTTGTTATATACTTATGTTATATCGTACAATACTTTAACCTTTTGATTCCCAGGATGCTAATGATGAAAAATTATATGGGACCATGGAGAAGACGCTTCGTTTGCTTGAAATGGGTTTCTCTGAGAACCAAGTTTCTTGGGCAATCGAAAAGTTTGGTGAGTCTTTCATATCCTTTGCTCCACTATACCTGAAAAGTAAAGAACGTAAACTGTTGAAATTTATTTTGGATGTAAGAATTTTTTTTAGAGGGGCGTTGTAACTGTACAAATAATACTTATCATGTGCTAATATAATCATTATTGTTGGCATGACAACCGTATTTCATTCAACAAAACAAATTGCTTTGAACGGTCAATTGTTACACTGGATTTTCAATGGAAGTGGCTGAGTCACTTGTAATGTGATTTGCTTAATTTCATCTTGTAGTTATGTGGGTGACACTTTTTATTTTATTTTTTGCTTATTGCCAACTCTTATTTAACAATCATTTGTTGTTTCAGGTTCAAGAGCTCCAATTGGAGATCTTGCAGACTCAATAGTTGCATATCAAATTTCTGATGACTGTTATAAAGAAAATAAGGTCAGAATGCATTCTTATAATCAGTTATTGACTTTTCAAGTGCTGACGTACTTTGTGTATTTGTTTAGATTCCCATAGGCCCAACAAATTTTTAATAGTGTTCTTTGGTATCAAAGTGGCTGCAACTGCAAGTAGTTCATTCTAATGGAAAGTTTTATGCTTGGCTGCGCATGTCTTCATACCAAATTGTGTTGGCAACCTTAACCTAATGCTTTTTATCTTGCAACTAATTATATATTTTATTTATGAAATCAACGGCCTAAGAGGACCTTACCAATTTTTGGATGTACTTGTGGTAGTATTGATGTATTATCTTGCTTGTTTTATGGGTCTGTTCATTTATTATTACAAGTTAGTTGTTGAAATATATGTTATCATCACAGAGTGCTATGTTCATTACTTCTTTGCTTTCTAAACATGTATAGTCTTCTCATTCATCATTTAGATTGGTTTACTAATGTTTGGAACAATATATCTAGCGCAGTACTCGGCCCATTTAAACCATTCACGCACTGGAGTGGATTCTAGGTTTTTTGCTACAGGATCATATGATTCAGTTAAAGTTGAAAACGAGGAATTTCAACCGCATACAGTTTCTCAATCAAGGGATTGCAACGCAGCAAACAATTCTTTAGGGAAGAGGCCTAAGCAAGAGTATAATGATGATGATTCAAATGTTGTTCCAACCGTTGTTCCTCAGTTCAGGCCGTTCAGACAACTTGCTTTCGAAGAAAAACGTAAAGGGAAAAGGCCAAGACAAGAGTATGTTGATAATTCAAGCTCTTTCCTTGACCAAACATGGATGGAAGAAAAAGTTGACCCTATAATTGGCAATCTTGAAATGTCAAAACCCTTCAAAAGCAATCCTTGCAAGAGTGTGAATCGAATGATGGCTAAACCTCCATATTTCTTTTATGGAAATATTGTGAATTTAGCATATGATTCATGGGCAAAAATTTCTCAGTTCTTATATGGACTGGAGCCTGAATACGTAAATACTCAATTCTTCTCAGCCTTGAATAGAAGGGAAGGCTATGTACACAACCTCCCAACTGAGAACAGGTTTCACATCCTTCCGGAGCCACCAATGACCATTGAGGATGCAATACCGCATACAAAGAAATGGTGGCCTTCGTGGGATACAAGGAAGCAATTAACCTGCATCTGTTCTGAAACCAGTGGCATATCTCAGCTTTGTGATAGGCTTGGAAGGGTGCTTTCTGATTCTCGTGGATTGCTCTCATCTGAGCAGCAGAGAGACTTCATTCATCAATGTCGTTCATTAAATCTTGTGTGGGTTGGACGATACAAGCTGGGCCCCACCGAACCTGAATATTTAGAACGTATCCTAGGCTACCCATTGAATCACACTCAAGCTGCTGAGAGTAGTTTAACAGAAAGACTTCTTTCACTCAAATTTTGCTTCCAGACAGACACATTGGGTTATCATCTCTCTGCGTTGAAATCTATGTACCCAGGAGGATTAACAGTGTTCTCAATTTTCAGTGGAATAGGTGGGGCAGAAGTTGCTTTACATAGGCTTGGCATTAGTTTGAAAGGTGTTGTATCTGTGGAGACCAATGCAACAAAAAGGAAGATTCTAAGAAGGTGGTGGGAGAATACTGGACAAACTGGGCAGCTGGAGCAAATTGAAGATGTTCATAAGCTGACAAGCACCAAGCTTGAAAGTCTGATGAAGAAATTTGGTGGTTTTGATTTGATTATCTGTCAGCACCCATGCAGTGACTCAATCTCTAAGATTTCTCCACAGAGTGACAGTCTCCCAGGTTTTGACTTCTCCTTGTTTTATGAGTTTGTTCGTGTTTTGCAACGTGTAAGAACTATGTCAGAAAGAAAGAGGTGACAGCTTTTGCTGCCCTTTATAATTCATTCTGTGGTACATCTAACTTGTTAAGGATAACTAGATTCGTTTGTTTACAAAAAACTGAGCTTGAGAATGTTATGCCAATGTCTTTTAGATAAATTTAATACATACATGCAGAAAGATATAGCTTTGCATAAGTTGCAAAGTTGATGATGATGATGATGTCGATACTTGGATGTTAGCATTTAAAATATGCTGGCCATTGATGTGCATAAGTTTCCAAATTGATGTGATTATTCAAGACTTAGACTACTCTTGTATGTAATGAAATGTATCTTTAGGGCATGGAAATTTTCATGAGCAGGATGAGGAATAAGTTGACTACGATATCCATCTTGCTGTCAAGTGTCATGGTTGGATCCCAAATTTGACTAGACAAGCTTAGGACCAAATCATCCCACGCCAAGAATTCCTTCTGTTGGAGAATTACTTATTGGCCAACTATCAAATCAGTCAATGCTCAAAATACATAGAATGTGGAACTACTTTTGCTGATATTTGGGTGGGTTTAATTTGTCTTTTGCCTTGAAGTTTCTACGTCCTAGACCTAAAGAATTTGGTTTTGAGTTTTGTGCTAGACAAAATCATTTAGACTGCAATCCGCCATGAAGAAGACTTTACAATTGCCTTCACCTCCACTGTACTTGAAGGAACAAGTCGGGGGAGTTGATTGTTGGTCTGGAACTAGAATAGTTAGGAAAGTATGTAGCTCACAAAGGTCCCTCCACTCCACTGTGCTTCCATCCAATGCTCTAGGTTTATTTATTTTTTGCTTATTAATTTCAATTGACAACGTGTTGAAAGTTAGCCATCTGGGTGAATCTTTTGGTCTTAGTCATTGAGCTGTCCCTTGCCATAGTTTGTCGCAGTGACAAAGGAAAAGACAAACCTCCAAATAAAGATGGGAAATTGTATTATAAATAAAGAACCGACGAAGGCAATAATTCAGCCTTCACACAAATTTTGAGATTGTTTTGAGTACATAATATTATACTTATTGCGAATAAATTCGTGGAATAATAATGCTTACTACTACTAGGTTATGGACTGCGGTTTGTGTTCAATGAATTCAAGTGGTTGCCACATTCGAATAATATGATTTATAATCATAACTTGGCTTTTTCTATAGAGATGTGTTCGATAATCAAAGCCAACCACTTTTGTTTATTTTTCTCTACCTGTGGACAGGATATTCCGATTGGAAAAAGCTTTCTTCTTTTTGAACACTTGATCGTCAATGATGGGCAATGATAATAGTGGAGGGAAATATACAAAATTTGGAGTGTAGATTACGTCCCGTTAAGGGTCCCATAAGTAATAGTATGACGAATTAATCCAATTATAACAGGAAATTCTTAGATTTGGTAATGAAATAGATCAAAAAGCAAATATCTGAAGGAGAAATTTTTGAATGTAACTGTCATACCGTCACGTGGTATTATTAATTCACATATTATAAAATGGATGTATGGCAGAGTCGATATTTCATAGACCTATAGTATAAATGCGATTTGATCTTTAGCATGTTCTAATGTTCAAAATGTATGAAGCTTCAATTCCCTTCTTCCTAAAACTTTTTATTAAAAATTAATTAATTTAAAAATAGTATCATAATCTTTCTCATTTGGGCCAAGGCGGCTTGGAAGGCTATGGACCGGGCCATGAGGCAAAAGGTTTCAGGTTTTCATAATATCCAAGACAGTAAGTCAACTAGTCAACAGGAAAAAGAAATTCACCGCCTTAGATCTACTACCATTCCGTGATCAAAGTTTTGTCCGAAGCATGATTAACTTATGATTGCGATTAGATGACTCACGGTGAAACTCAACTTTACTAAGTCTAGGGTTTATACTATAGATCTTTGTTTTCATCAACAATACACTTCAAAACGTTCCATCACCGACTCACAACGCGCAAAGGGGAAAATCTAAAGTAAAATATAAAGTTATTTTAAACAATCACCCTTGTTTTGAAAATAGAAAATAAAAATTGTTAACAAACATGTTTTTAGTTTCTCAGTTAAAAATAGGAATCTCAAGTTCCCAACATAAAGGGAGACTATCAAGACTTCTGCAAAATGAATGTTATAAAAAAGAATATAAGTAAATTGTGTTATTTCAATATTCTAGTAATATATCTCTTTTTAACGTTGATAATGTCTTAACTCAATAATTTCACAGTAAATTAATGTTACTTGAACATTTGCCCCCTCTAAAATGGGGAGAAAAAGATGTTTGCACAAGGAAGTAGCAACTTATTATTTCCATATTTTACCATTCTTATTAACATTTTGTAAATGCAGTGGCTCGGAATCCGTCCGGATTAGTACTCTTCTTTTTTTAATTTTCTCATTCGGACATCCTAAGAATTATGAGGAACATATGTCTAGGCAAGTTGGGCGAGTTAATGCACCACTACATCCCATTTTGTTCTCCAATACACATAAACAGATATACTTTTCTATATTTAGGATAAAATATTCCAATATAAACAAATCAATTTATTAATTTATTAATTTTTTACAACAATGATATACTATACAACATAGAGAAACTGCCTGGCTACTGCTTTACGGGCCAGCTTGTCGTGGACTGGCTGGCTCTCTCTCTCTCTCTCTCTCTCTCTCTCTCTCTCTCTCTCACACACAAACACTCAACCACTTTCACACACATTTTACTGAAAGCACCCTCCTTTAAAAACCAGAACAATCAAAGCAGCTACATTTTCTCTTACTTCCCATTATCAGAACTTTTATGTCTGGTTGGTGAGTATTTCATGCTGCATCTACTTTGAATCTTCTTTCTTTCTACGTATTTATTTATGTTTCTTTTCCTTGATACTCGGCTTTTCCGCGGCCTCATTACTACGAGTCTACACCACAAGCATTAGATTTGTTGTTTCTTTTTTCTTTTCTTGTTTTGGGGGCGTGGGAGGGATTGGTGTTCCCTTTCTTTGCTGTTTGGCACTGATAGTGATGTTCCATTCATTCATTCTTGACCCACATTACTATCAGCATCAAATCTACAATTGCCTTCTCAGCACTTTTCAAGCTTATATATTTCGAGTTTTGCTTACAACCCTTATGTGCTTCCTGTTTGTTTGAAGGTAAAACAAACCAAAAGGGTTGTCTTTTATGTACTTCAATGATCCAATGCCATTCTCATTCTGAATTTTTCTCTGCATTCTTTTTCTGGGTTTGAAGCTTGGCATGCTTATAAGCTTTTGATGGTGTAATGCGGTTAATATTTTTGAATATGGGTTGTGGGTAAACAGAAAAAGTATAAATGTCAATTCTGAGTCATCTTGCATCTATCAAGATGCATTCGATTTAGTTCATTTACTGATGTTGCTTCATTGATGTCTTTTCTTCTTTAATGTAGATTTGGAGTTGTCAAGGCTTGCCTTAGTGACCTTGGTAATGATCTGACTTGTTGTAAAGCCTGGTTCTTTGTCTACAACTTTGAGATTTGGTATTATTGCTTAAGCATTCAAGAAAGTGAAACCATGGAAGAGACATTTGTACCATTTCGGGGAATCAGGAATGATCTTCAAGGGAGATTGATGTGTTACAAGCAAGACTGGACTGGTGGTTTGAAGGCAGGCTTCAGGTATATCTTCTCTTGGTATCATCATATTACAGGATACTGCATCGTATTCAACTGTAAATATTGCGAAATTTTGGTTGAAATATTATTCTGGTTTGCTAACTTGTTTAACTGTCTCAGGATTTTGGCGCCCACCACTTATATATTCTTTGCATCAGCCATTCCAGTTATTTCATTTGGTGAACAATTAGAAAGAGATACAGGTAATATTTTATACCGGATACTCCATTGAGTGCCTTGTGGTTTTCGGTGTGAGTTGAAAATGCTCCTAATATCGAATGATTGATAAGAAAAATCTATAAATCTATATTTATACTTTATGCATTAGTGTTTCAAATTTATGGTTTGGCATCATTTCTGGTGTTGACAGATGGGGTTCTCACAGCAGTTCAGACATTAGCATCTACTGCTTTATGTGGAATTATACACTCGATCCTTGGGGGTCAGCCTTTGCTGATTCTCGGAGTTGCAGAGCCAACTGTGATTATGTACACATTTATGTTCAATTTTGCCAAAAATAGACCGGATTTGGGATCAAAGCTCTTTTTAGCATGGACTGGATGGTATCATCTTTTCTTTGTGCTAACAAATGTATTGATATTGTGATTTCTGATGTTAACATTAATCTCTCTATCTTGCAATTATCCTTTTCTGGAAAAAAAATTATTGGGCAATTCTTTTATGACTTCAAATCTGCCTTTATTACATTGATGTGTAGGGTGTGCGTCTGGACTGCAATATTGCTGTTCCTGCTGGCTATATTAGGGGCTTGCTCCATTATAAACAGATTCACTCGTCTTGCAGGAGAGTTATTTGGCCTTCTCATTGCAATGCTTTTCATGCAGGAAGCTATTAAAGTAGAACATCCTTCTCTTTCTATCCCTGAATTTTTACTGGCTTAAAGAAAAATTGCTTCCTTATTTCACTTGTGGTTTACGATTTATGTTAAAAGAGACAGGAGCCTTGGAGTTATTGTTGTTCTGCATTTTCTAGCTGTACCAACTTTGTTCTAGATGTAGTTCTGAATTGTATTTTATAGGGACTAGTTCATGAATTCCGCATACCCGAAAGAGAAAACCAAAAGTCAGTTCAATTTCAACCTTCATGGAGATTTGCAAATGGGATGTTTGCTTTGGTTTTGTCATTTGGCCTTCTACTTACTTCTTTAAAAAGCAGAAAAGCAAGGTCTTGGCGGTATGGGTCTGGTAAGTTCATTTTTGTTCAGAGTTACATGCACACATGTAAAGTTGCCTATTTATTAGTTTGCATACCCTACAAGAGATTGATCCAATTAAATGTTTCCTTCTCGCAGGGTCGCTCCGTGGTTTTGTAGCAGATTATGGTGTGCCATTGATGGTGTTGATCTGGTCTGCTGTTTCCTATATACCTGCTGGAAATGTTCCAAAAGGAATTCCAAGGCGCCTCTTCAGTCCAAATCCATGGTCACCAGGAGCTTACGAGAATTGGACTGTCATCAAGGCACTGCCACATCCTCTACATGATTGATATGTCTTTTTGGTTTTTCAGCTTGATACATGAGGATATTAATGGTTTATGCTAAAATTACAGGACATGCTAAGTGTTCCAGTGATTTATATAATTGGAGCTTTCATTCCAGCAACAATGATTGCAGTGCTGTACTATTTTGACCACAGTGTAGCTTCCCAACTTGCTCAGCAGAAAGAATTCAATTTGAGAAAACCACCTTCTTTCCATTATGATCTACTTCTCTTAGGGTTCATGGTATGCAAATTCCCCTCACAGCGTCATTCACTTTTTCTGTAATGCTCCTGCCAGAAAGTTCAGTGGTTGCAAAAAGGAAAGAAAAAAAAAGCACCCGGTTTCCATTTGCTTTGAGATTGAGAGGTTTTTGCAACATGACAGGTCATAATATGCGGTCTCATAGGCATTCCCCCATCCAATGGTGTGATACCACAATCTCCAATGCATACGAAAAGTTTGGCCACACTGAAGCACCAGGTAGGCATATGGAATAGAATCAATGAAGTTTAGTAAATTGCAATGCTTTCATTTTCAAAGCTTGTCTATCAGTTACGTTAGTTGAGTGGCTCCACCTCACTGTTCTCTGTTCAGTAACCAGAAGTTGTAACTTGTAAGTTTACACCAACTCAGTGACCCTTAAGGACCCAAAAGGGCAGAAATTAAACATTAAAATGTGTTCGGAACATGGAGATGCACATATTGACACACAGCCAACCATCCACTCTTTTGTGATTTATGCAGTTATTACGCAATCGACTTGTAGCGACAGCAAGGAGATGTATGAGAAACAATGCCAGCTTGGGACAAGTATATGGAAGCATGCAACAAGCATATCAACAGATGCAAACCCCACTAATATACCAGGAACCTTCAGCTCGGGTATGATGACTTGATATGCCGTTCCCTTTTTCATTATTTTGTTCATTCATATGATAACAATGCTAACCGTTGTTCAACCTTGCCTAAACCATGAGAGCAGGGATTAAAGGAATTGAAGGATTCAACTTTTCAAATGGCTTCAAGCATGGGCATAAATGCTCCAGTTGATGAGACAGTGTTTGATGTTGAGAAAGAGATTGATGATTTATTGCCGGTGGAGGTGAAAGAACAGCGGCTCAGCAACTTGCTTCAAGCTACTTTTGTAGGAGGATGTGTTGCAGCCATGCCTTTTCTTAAAATGATCCCTACATCGGTACTCTGGGGTTATTTTGCCTTTATGGCTGTTGAGAGCTTACCAGGTAACCAATGTTGGGAGAGGATTCTACTGCTCTTCACAGCCCCAAGTAGAAGATACAAGTAACCTCTTGACCCTTTTTGGCCTAACGCACTCTTTATTTTGTTTTACCAATTTGTCAACAAATTTAATTGAACTACATTCATTCTCATGTTCAGAGTACTTGAGGAATACCACGCCACTTTTGTCGAAACAGTACCGTTCAAGACAATTGCAGCATTCACAATTTTCCAAACTGCTTACTTGTTTGTTTGCTTTGGAATTACATGGGTTCCTATTGCTGGGGTTCTTTTCCCATTAATGATCATGTTTCTGGTTCCTGTTAGACAATACGTTTTGCCCAAGTTCTTCAAAGGGGCACACCTTCAAGATTTAGATGCTGCAGAGTATGAAGAGGCACCTGCTTTACCATTCAACCTTGCAACTGTAAGTTTTCATTCTCTCACACACTGTTTCCTAATAAACAGGACCTGCAATATGCTTAAGTGTTACCTCTTAGGAAGTGCATAAACCGAAATCGAATAGACGCCTTTTGGCAATGTTTGCAAAACAATTCATGAACTGGTTAATCAGTGTGTGATAAATCTGGATGCATACTTCTCTTTTTTAGAAAAAGAATAGAAGCATACAATAATTTGTACACATAAAAGGGCCACTTGGCTACTCACTTCAACTTATACATCTTGTTCATTCGATGTGTTTCACATCAGGAGCGGGAGATGAGTAGGCAAGCTTCATTTGCAGATGATGGAGAGGTTTTAGATGGGATAGTTACTAGAAGCCGGGGCGAGATCAGGCATATCTGCAGTCCTAGAATGGCAAGTTCAGCTACAACACCATCCAAGGAATTCAAAAGTATACAGAGGCCACTGTTCTCAGATAAGATATACAGTCCTCGTTTAAGTGAGCTGAGAGGTGAGCCAAGTCCTCAGAACGGTGGAAACGGGCAATTTAGTCCAAGGACAGGGGAAGCAAGATCATCTAATCTTGCGAAGAGTGGTTGAACCTTAGAAGTTAGAACTTAGATTAAAATGGAGCAAGTATTACCTGCAAATTATAGTCAAAGTACTTAAGAGTAGTGGGGGGTTGGTTTTGTGAACATGCAGGAAATCTGCAATGGCATTTCCCCTTCTTCTACTTAAGTTAATTCTAAATGCGGCAATTTGTTGTAAAGTGATCTAAATCTGTTAAATGTATTGATGGGAGGAGATTTGTACGTTGCAACCACGAAAATCTATCAATGCCACTATTAAATATGAAGGAACTTTATACTTATAATTTTTTTGGCCAAATGAAGAAACTGTACCTATTGGCATCTTCATCTTTCCATGGAAAATGATGGTATCGATGGGCGAATCATGATTTTGTTAATTAATGGTGTCTGGAACCTGGAAGGCAACATTCCAATGCACGTAACAACTACAAGATTCACTGTTACAAATTTTTTTTGTAAATGCAGGGCAGAGAAACGTCTGAACTGTTATAAATTATTCTCTCTTCATTTCCTTTTGGGGGAGAGGATGACACTGTTAAAATGCTCGGTGGCATCATTTTACACATCAGGAACCTAATTCGCGCGCTCTCTGTACAACTCCTGCAGTCTTACTAGACTATCCTGTGAGAGTGTGGAGGCTCCTTGGAGAGCGCAATTCGCATTACCCTTTACAGTTTTGGAGAGGAAAAGTAAGATGAGTGGCCACAGTTCTCTCATGATTGAAGTATATATGAGGTCCCTAGTTTTCACTTGCAATCAAATGATGTTGTGTTGTAGTTTTCACAGGATTTGACTTGGGACCTCAGTGGGAAACTTTTTCTACATAACTTCACGAGCAGTGTAGGTCCCTTGGCTACTCATTACTATTGTTTTGCCTGATTGTATGCCGTGCATGTTAAGTTGCTGATTTTGATGAAATTATCTTGGGAGAACTTGCAAGGTAGCAGTTGGAGAAGTTCCTCTCCTATCAAATATGGCAACATTGTCTCTAACATCTCTCATAAAAAAATGTCAGAGTTTTGCCCGGCCGTTGACCGACATCATTGACCGTCAGCTTCCTCAAAATGTTAATAGGAATTAGAAACATATGATGATTAGATTATAAGTTGGGATAGCAAATTGGTAATTCCCGCTTGCACGGGTTTATAGTTTGTTTCTTTGTTTGGTCTGCAGAAGGGCCACTTCAACAACTTCCAAAGAAACCAACCATTCACACTTCATAAAAAGGCAATATAGCATTAAAGCTTACATCGACGGTATCACTTATTTTGCTGCCAAAAATTCATCCCATACAACAAACTGGAACATCAGAAAGAAAACTGAAAACCTTGACATCAAGAGCTGCTGAATTTACGACCAGACAGCCTCTCCGACTCGAATAGTATATGATTTATAAGTCCCCTTGCGGCACTGAGAATCAAGGAAGACAGATTAAAATTTTGAATTACAAAGATTTCATGAAGAAACTTGAATAAGAAATGCATTGTGCATGCCCTGTATGCAAGTCTTTGTGCACATTATTTGAAGAACTGGTCATCAACTAGCTTTCAAATCAACCCATGAAGCATGATATACAAAAAAGTCGAAAATGAGAGTTGAGAAAACAATCAAATATACTTACTCATCCTTCAACTTTTGAATCTTCTCTGGATCTGTCTCAAGAATATGTTTCTTGAACTGCTGCCGCACCATATCAACCACAAGTTCCGTATTGTGTTGCTGCATCATTAACAAAACAAGAACCCAAATTCAATTTCAATAAGTTTGGATAGATTTTGTTAGAGTGTACATTTATGTTGCATTTGTTTGATCAATTTCCTAAAATCAGGGAAGATGCATTTCCTTAAAAAATCTGGGGCAATTGCTTCTTAAGAACTGATTAAAATCTCATTGAGAAATAACAACAAACACATTTTTCACTATGAAAAAGATGTGTGTGGGTGTGTGTGAGAGAGAACTTTGCATACCCGATGACCAACATATTTTGCTCTTCGAAGACACTCGCGGTAAAGCTACAACGACAAACGATCATTTAAGGTCAAAAAATCGCAAGCAAAATGATTAAATTTTTGGATATAAACAGTGAGGAAATCAAGACTTTTCCGATACTAACTCTGATCACATTATTCGCGAGCTCAGGAGGCAGTGCGGTTTGCAGAGACGGCATGTTCTTATTTTTCCTTTACAAAAATCCCAATCACAATCAACACAGTCAAATATTATGGATTTATAATCGGCACGCAATGCAGTAATTCACAGAGGCAAACTGTCGAACACCTTGCGGGCAAATTCAAGCATACCGCGATGAAACAATGAAATGCATAGATCGATATCAGGAAGATGTAAAATACGTATGGCAGAGAATCGAAATCGGTGGAAGCGGCAGAGACAGAATGTGTTTGTTACCTGCGACTGTGTGAGAGTGAGTCGGTGACTTAGGGCCCAACGGCAAAACTCAATCGACTGCTTGCAGCGGAAATGCTCTGACTATTTGCGTCGTTGGGTCGTGCTAATACAAGGTTATCTTAATACATACGACATGTCGTATATCAGTCTTTTTTATTTTTTTTAACAAGTGATAATCTAAAGTACTAGGAGGGGGAATATCTTATACGCACTATCAAGGTGTCATGAGGATTTGAACTTAAGACTATTGGTATGCAAGTCAATTCCACTCGGCTAGACCCTGTTGGGCAGTCATGCATTTTATTCTTCGTTTTTTGCTTTTAATGTTTTTTTTCTAATATCATCCATTTTGAGTTTGAGCCTATAATTTTCTTTTTGGCTTAAATCAAGACTTCAATTTGAGAATTTATTTTTCGGGAACATTCGAATTTTGGATTATCGATTATATAAGTTCTTATTTAAATGTGTGATTTAGATTTTACAGTATAATAATACAATCTTTTTTTAAAATGTGTGATTTATATTTTACAGTATAATAATACAATCTTTTTTTTGCATTATAAGTCTGACAAAATAACATCACTCACCACTTATCTATCCAACTACATCACTTGAGCTAAAACTTACGGGCAAATTTGATCCGGTTGGATGCTTGTGGAACATATTTTGATGATATTTTTCACATACTGCTAATGGACAAGGCTAGAACCCAAAGATTGGGTTGACTAAACGTACACCCTTCAGGTTACTATGAAATTCATAATTGTTACTAAAAATCCATTATCCATATAATGCCAATACATGTAAGCACCCAATCTCATTACAATATTTGTAGGGCCAAAAAAGAAGACCCAAATGGTAAATCACATCATCACACAATAAGGGGGAAAACCCAAATAGGGATGGGAGCCTAAGTAGTAAATTTCAAGACCCATATCAGATAAATGGCTCTTGGGCTCTATACAGTAAAACAGTAAATTTTACTATAAATATAGAAATAACCCAACCCATAAGTAAATTAATTTTTACCCTAGCAACTATACTGGGACACCTCAGCCACACTCTCAGGATCTCCATCTTGCAAGCAATCAATTGGAGGTATAGTTGCTGTCTCTTGAGTCCCATAAGCATTCCAACAAAATGGATCATCCATCAGCTCTCCTTCATGTGGGTAAAGCTCAACTTCTGAGAGTGTGATGTTTGTACAAGCCACCGTGTCACTGCAGGCAAAGTGAATTGGAGGCCTCCTCACATCATATGTGCCCTTTATGTTTCTATATGTCAAGTCTGTGACATAAACTGCTGAAGTTTCGTTTCGACAAGCACTTGATAGGCAGTAATATTGGTCTACTAGTAGGCAATTCAGCACATTCTCCATTTGAATGTTCTCGAATAGTATGGCGGATACGAAGCCCGCCCCGCCTTGCCATGTCTTGATTCTGACTCCGTTATCGGACTCCCTTATGACAACGTCGCGCACTGTTATGTTGGTAACACATGCCTTGGAGTTGTGCACACCAAGGCTCCCAATGCTGCAGAAAACAGAATGTGATTAATGGTGATTTAGGAAGCATTTGAAAACTAATTGAAACCGGGTAATGCTAGCTAGCGTGACCGCATTAATTGATCATCTTGTATTTAGTAAATAGGATTTATTTCTTTCGTCACATAATGTAATTTGAAAATTTGATCTCTTTAACATTACTAGTTGAAAAAGCTGTTTTTCTATTTTAACTATGTGGAACTTAGAAAAAAGTTTGTTAGAAAAGTTTTTCATGTAGTTCTTGTTTAAAAAGGGTAAAGTTAAAGCTCATCCAACTTTTAGAGTGATTTACCAAATGATAAGTAACCTCTTTGCTGAAGAAGATAAGAAGGTCGGCAAGAAATTTATTGAGAGAGAATATTATACCTAATCCCGTGACTTGGCCCACAAGTGACACCTCTTATATCAACATTGGCACAGCCTGTTCCTATTGAAATGCAATCATCACCTGTTGAAATCATGCCAAATTAATTATCAATTAATTATATATAATTAACACATAATAATACAAAAGGTAAATTTTATAAATTATTAAAAAAATATTAAAAACATTTTCCATTTTCTTACCATTGCTAATCATAGAGTCATATATGCCAACAGATTTTGTGTTCTCTATGTGGATTCCATCTGTGTTGGGGCTAAGCTTTGGTGAGGAAATGGACAGCTTCTCAATCTGTACACCTTCACAGCCATCAAACTTCATGTGGAACTGAGGACTGTTTTGGATTCTTAACCCTCTCACCACCAAATTGTTGCTCATGAAGAATCTAATTAACTGAACAATTAAAAAAAACAAACAAACAAGAAGAACAAGTTACCATGACTGAATTTTACAACACATTTATAACTGCTGCTTGAATTTTGACTGTGGGTAATTTCACTTACAGCAGGGCTGTCACATGGTCCTCGCAATGTGGATCCATTAGGACCCTGAAGTAGTAATAAGATCAGAGTTAATATTGGCATTTAAAAACCGAAAAGTTTACATGAAAAATAAAATTTAAAGAAAGTAAAAGCAAAGATAGGACCAGCTGCTTGGTGAATTAAATTACCCTGTGAGGCTTGCATGGGAGATCCCACCACTTTTGGCCATTGCCTTCAATGGTTCCACTCCCGGTGAAAGTCATTTGGTCAAGTCTGTAAAACACAAGCCACTGTTTTTGGCTGTCTCCTTTAGGCCAAGTCTGAGGCCCCTCCGGCGGCATCAGAATCCCATCTACCTGTTTCACATTTCAACCTTAGTTACCAATTTTAGAAAATTAATTAATGAACCAAATTTCACAGAAATGTAGTTTAAAGAATTTGGATCCTTTCCTGCTGTTTTTTATTTTTCGGGCACAAGCGATATTAAGGAAGGGGATTCGAAAAGGACCTCTCGGGCATAGAAATAACTGCTATTAACCACTTTGCTGGTGTTTTTTGTGTTGATAATTGCACTTATATCTAAACCTGAGACGCTTTACTCCAAACCCAAAATGGGGTCGTTTCGTTTTCAATTATTTTGATTAATGCAACAACTGTCATTGACAGCTAGATGAACTTATTTTAGAACACAAGACATTTGTGTAAAGAAACATGAATAAAAAAATTCTTACTTGGAATACCAGTCCAGGCTCGCAAGGACCTGAGAAGATTGTTGAAGTAATTTTGAAGCTGTAATCTGCAGGAGCGAAAACCACACCAGATTCTACAGCACAGGCTTCTTTCCAAGCCGCTCTAAATGCAGCAGTGTCATCAGCAGAGCCATCACCAACTGCCCCATAATTCATGACATTGAACACACAATCTGAAGAACCAGAAGGATTATTCCCAGGGTCCTCAGGATAAGGGTCTGAGGGCACATTTGGAAGAGGAGAAGGGCTGAGGCTTGGGGTTGAAGGAGCAACTGGCTCTCCAGTGTCAGGGGAAGGAGCAGGGGAGCTTTTGTTCCTCTTGTGGAAATGATATCTCCCTTCCACGTTGCTTGAGTTTTGGAAGATCATTAGACTCAATGTGATCCATAGGACCATAAACCAGTGAATTGGCTCCATGTCTTTGCTCTGAGAAAATCACCAAAAAGCACTTTTAAGAAAAGCACCAAATTAGAGAGAAGAAGAAAGAATGGCCAGGCAGGACCAGTTGAAAGACTGGCTCTAATTTATACTCAAAATTATAAGTTTCCATAGTGAATTGTTTTCATGCATGTATATATAAAGTCCTATACGTGTCAACATCAGGTTGAATGAAAAAATAAAAAATATATACATACATATATATATCATGGTGTCTAGGAAACTGGTTGGAGGCTTTTATGGGGATTGTGGAATTTGGTCTTCTGTTGCAATCTTGTGGACTATTACTCTTTGTTCTGTAGCAGATTTATCTATTGTGATCTCTTACCTTTTCTTTTTTAATCTCTGATGCTATATATTTCGTTTTGTTTTGGTTCTGCGCCATGTGGTCCAGCAGGAATTCTAGTTTCGTCCCCATTTTTTTATTTTCTTGGCAGTTGATGTTTTCTTAGACACCAAACACAAACACAAACACATGGCACATTCTGAGATGAGCTTGGGAAGAACTTTGCTTTTGCAGTTCTGAGCTTGTGAACTGCTCTGAGGCCCAAGTTTCCTAAATCAGTGTGCTGCAGTAACCATATTTTTGTTTTTATTTATAGATTTCATACAAAAACTTTTTTTCTCTGTTAACTTGCAGTGCTCTGTGTGAACATAAGCAATTTCTGCTGGCACGGTTTCTTGGATTGGTGGTTTGAAGCAACTCAGGAAAGATAAATTGTGAACCCTAAAAGACATAATCAATTATATTTTTTGCTCTGTTAGACTGTTATGCTATATATTTTTACTGCTTACCAACAAATTCACTGTCCACTAAGCTTTTGGCATCATATTTCACTGACAGTAAGTAAATTTTGTGACATTTATGAAGCAAAGATGCAAGAGCATGTATGATATATCTATAATATATGAATGCAATGTGCAACCACTTAAGTCAGATATAGTCATGAAGAAACAGAAAAATAAAAAGAAATAGAAATAAAAACTATTCGTTTCGACAAAGTAGATAACTCCAAGCCAACGGGTTATAGCTACTGGTCCTCATGGTACCTGTGGAGTGTGCGTAAGAAATTCTTCTCCATTGTAATTCAAACTATCACTTATACTAAAAACAAAAGAGTAAACTCCAACATTTCTGTATGTGGGTGGGATGTGTCCATTCAACTTGATACATTATTGTGTGAGTTATATTACATGGAAAAATGGGACCTACAAATTTTAACATTAAGATTTAGTTTTATATACTTCAATTTGCTAAACGGAAGTACAAAAATAGTTCACTACCTGATCAAACATATATTGGTACAAAATATATTTGTATATATATAGTTAATTTTTGTTGAGGGATTCCTCAAATAATTTTATTTGAGGGACACCCTTTAGGTTTCTACGAAATTTTTTTCAACGATCCAAACTACCTATTTTTTAAGTATACATTCATAGATCATTCTTGTAAAAATTAGACAAATTAAAACCATTTAGACATCTAATTGTGTCCTACAAAATCAATGAACACAATACTTCAAGAAAGTACTAAAATTTCAATAATTCAATTTAGTAGTAAAATGATATTGGATTTAAGTGATTTTTTGTATAGATGATCTTTGAATGAATATCTATAAAATAGACGGTTTATATTAATGAAATACAATACGGAGTGAGCCCTACAAAGTGTCTTAATTGAGATATTCCTCAATAAAAACGCTCTCCCTATATATATATATATATCGTGAGCAGATATGGACAACTATAACCTTCTATTGATGCATATATTTTCTCTGGTTTTTATGTATAAACTATCTTCAACAAAAAACACTTGTCATATCAGACTCTCTTTAATTACTCTAGTTAATTAACCGCATCATTAAATAACTAATCAATAATCAAATTCTGTTTGAGATGCTTTGTTCTGTCATGTCGGGGAATTTTACAAGTAAATGTCATATCATAAATATTCAGTACAATATTCATGTGACAGAGATCAGAAGAGAGCGTGATTTTTGTAAGGTTTTTTGGAATGTAGGGATGAGATGAGAGAATAAAATATAGCTGCAAGAGGAAAGGACTGAGAGGAGATTGGGTGAATGTGGACGTAAAAGCAATAACTCTCTCGTGACTCTTGATTGTTGTTTTGCTCTTTTTGTGGCTGTGGCCATAGAAGTAGGAAAGCATGTAGTAGGTTCCCGACAACAATGTTAAAACCATTCACGGGTCCATTCAAAGTTAAACCCCCCACCCCACGTGATCTAGCTAGCTCTGGTCTATAATCCCTAATGTCCAAACCAACTTCTATGCGTCAAGTTACCTTACTCAAACCGCAATAAGCATGCTAATTAATCATAGCCCAAACAGTTTAACATGCTATGTTAAAGAAAATTTCACTCAACCAATTATGTTTAACAATCTCACAATATAACATATCGGATGATTAGAAATACATTTTTGAATTATCACATTACAACAAACAACAAGTATTCACCTGATTGCTTGCAGTGCCTGATTCTTCGTCTGATGCTTGATTACGCTTCTCCCTCCCACCATGCAAATTATGAAATTAAGCCAATGAGGTTATTTGTAACATAACGTAAGGTGGTGCTACCTAATTACACTGCATTGCAAGTGCATGACTTAGCTTTGTAAAAATGCAAGTGTGGATGTCGCTTTTATAGAGGTTAGATTTTGTAGTGGAAATTTGGAAGCATGGGAATGTGTACTTGCATATAAGGCGCATGTGTTTGTCTTAGTCTTTCACGTGCCAACTCTCACGGGTGAGCTCAAAGCTAATGAGAGGCTTTGTGACAAAAATTTGTGCCGCACTTTTTGAAATTGTGTGATTGGGCTGATTTGTGGTTTTCAGGTATGACACGTACGACTGTCTACGTTGCACTCGCCTCACGCTGTTGGTCGACAAACCACATGGGCCTGCATACGTGTCGCGCTCTGGTATGTTGGAAGCTTGTGGGACATACCAAACCACCCGATGGAAGTGTGAAAAGAAAAGGGTTTCGTATCAAAGTTCCAAAAACAAAATTTCACATGCAGCTATAAGTCGATTTTGCTGAAGCTCAATACATGAACGGAAGCATCTAGAGCGCGGCACGTGGCAGCTGGGAATTCACGGGATAGTGTTTCTGGGTGTCACGGGTGAGAGAAGGATTAAGCTTTTTAATTCGGTTATTAATTAGTTTAATTCAGTTTGGTTTAAAATGCTTAGTAGATGTGTTAGTGTGGATCCAAAGCATAAAACAGAAGTTGCCGCTTTACAGAAAAAGCATAAACAAGAGTTGGGTATCATTGTCGCAATCTCAATCACACCTAGAAAGATTTGGTACTTTTTTATTTTTATAATATTTAAAGGGTCATAATTTAAACTTACTTTTGGTGTATGCTTTTGTAATGATTGTTATATTTAAGAGGAGAAACCTGAAATCATTTTTATGGATATTTTCTTTTGTTAATTTGTCATGTTAATTATCTTGATCGGATTGTCAATCTGAATAATGAATTGCAATGAAAAATGATATGTCACAATTACCACTCATATTGATTATCATACTGAAGATCATTCATCGCATTTCTATGTGTAACTTTTCTTCTTTATTAGTATGAAATTGTATTGGCATTTTAGAACTTAGTATTGGTTTGGAAGTGTCATTTAGTTGTAGGGTTGAAACAAAATTGCTGTCTCTGATTTCCATAAACTGAAGGATTGAAACAGCTCAGCAATCCCCGAATTCCAAAATTGTGACTTAACACGTATGAGACATTTGATCTGAAAGGTAAGACATGTCATTTTTCATGCACTCATAATAGGAACGTTTTTTGGAATCTAATATGATTTTATTTCCTTGATCTACCTTGATTTTAATCAATTAGAATCCATTTAGAAGTGCATCTCATTTATGCATATTTTTCAATTTCTTTTGTTTATTCCTTGTTTCCTTTTATTATTAAATTCCTACTTGTCTTTCACGTATTTTGATTAAAGATCACTTTGGTATTTCCTTGGGCCTCAAGGATAATCTTGCTTTGTATTGGAAAGTATCTTTGATTGACAATCACTTTTTTAATCAGATCAATGTGTCTGTGATTGTGAATATCCTTCTTGGAGTACACGTGAGGTTTATACATACTAGGAAACATATCTTTGGTCATTTGGTTAGCCTTCAATGAATTGATTTTGTTTTGGACGTGTGCTTTTCTTCCTAGAGAAGAAAAAGTTCTATAAAATAAGACATTTGTCTTTTTTGTTTAAAGAGCTTTGACGATCATATTTTCAATCCATAAACTTTGGAAAGCTAAGTTTTTATTTGAGATAAATCATCAAGTGTTCCATGTTTACTTGATGATTTATCAAACACTTTTATCATTCATATTGCATTCATTTGCATGTCGGTGACTCATACGATTGAGGGCACCAAGACCGTTGTGACGGTTTATCTCCGATGAGCTTGAAGAGTTGGAAGAACTCCGACGAGCTTGAAGCAATCGTGACAAGTATTGCGCTCAACATAAGGAGTGTCGAAAGATCATCTCGTGACAGAAGTTGAATTACGAAGAAGTCGATAAACATTATCTAGAATGTGTCTAGGATAAGTGTGTAAGTACTTCTTGTAATCATCGTTCTATTGTGGTTTTGTTTTGGACTGAGGAGTCACGTGGATTTTCCCCAGAGGTGGGGTTTTACCACGTAAAATAATTCTCTGCATGTTCTTTTATTTTACGTTGTATCAATCCTTTAGGCGTGTTTTTTAATTATTTTGTTACACTCGACTATTACAAACTCATATTCAACCTTTTTAGTATTTTAAGCTATCCTATAGGTATTTTCATTCTTGTTTTTCCCTTGTTGATTGAAGAACTTCGTCTTAACAATAAAAAATGCATCCCAAATGCATTGCCCTACATGGACAAAATTAAATCTTAATTAACTAAGCTAAACAAGCATGCATTGCGACTTTAGCTCTGGCTGGGTTGCGCTTGCGATGCTATATTCTATAATTTCATTGGAATAATATGCTTATAGGCAGATGTGTCTTCTTTCACTTGCAACATACATAATGAGGTTAGTCACACAGCTGGTAAACGTATTAAGAGCTGGCAATCACGGATTGGGCTCTCTCTCTCTCTCTCTCGCACCCTTTTTTTATTATATATGTTTTATATTTCTAAGATGAATAAAATACAAGAGAGAATGCCCAAAACAACACTTTTAACCCACTTGCTTATTAACAAACACTAAAACTGACTTTACATAGTTTATATATTATTGGTGCTTCTATTCTCTCACCTATAGTTGATAATTAATCTCATTTTGATGTTTGAGCTGCAATTTTCTCCCTCTCCTTTTCACTTTCTAATGACGTTTTTCTTTCATATTTCTCATAGGGATTTACATATTTTAATTTTATCACGAGGGTTTTCAAAATTTAAACTTTATAATCTTTTATTTTAATTTTTAATTATTTATTAATATTTTAACTAAAATGGATTGTTTTAACCCTCAATTTGACCGTCAAACTAACAAAATTTGACTGAACCACTCAATTGGAATGGATGAGAAAGTTGGATGACCTCATTGCTTTTATAAATTAAACAAAAAAAAGTTATGTAACTCAATTGAAACTCGGAGTAAAGTTTAGGGACCTTTACAATTAAAAACCCTTTTAGAAAATTTAGAATTCTCTAGTCATGACCTTATTTATGGCGCTTATGTGAAGTACTATCTGCTAACGGTTGGATCAAATTTGTTAGTACGATCCGTGGTTAAGAGATAGAACTCACATGCGCCTCACTATAGAATGACTCTTTAGAAAATACATATTAGCTGGGTACAACTACAAGGCCCATATTTTGTGTACAATTAGAAGGCCCATGTTTTGTCCTGCCCATTTAAGTCTTGATGGGCCATAACGATAATTTGTGTTGGCTCAATGAGTCATGAGCAACCCACAAGTACAGCAATGCCAATTGCGATGATTTCCAACTCCGGCAACCAGGAAATGGGCCGCTAAAACCGGACCAATTGGCGCTTGGGTAGCGAGCTTGATGGCCTCGTGATTACACGTGTCAAATAGCAAACCCTTCTCTGTTATGTGGATTATGACTTTTGTTTTTGGACTACTATGGATTTTCGGCATTATTATTTTAATTTCTAGGACAAGGAATGAGCTATAAATTAATTGGACCGACTCTGAGTACTTCCACCTCATTGTGCCATGATAGGGTAAACACTATTTATGTAAATAGCGACAGTCCTAGCAATTTTTTGATGCATTTTCACTCATTGTGATGACAATTAAAGGGTAATTACTATTTACACGATATATGCGTAAAGGAATTTGTATGAATTTTGGTATGGGAAGTGAATAACATGGATAGGTATTATAGAAATTTTTTTTTTGAATTTTTTTGGTGTGAAAAGTGAAGAATATGACAAGTCTTGTCTTCGGGCTTGCCCAATTTTGTGGGCCCACTTCTTGTCATGACAACTTTTCTTTTATGGATATTATTTTTAGAGACAAAGGAGGATGAGTGAAAGTGATCTCATAGTCATAATAATAATCATGCATCCATTATCCATAGCTGAACTCAAGACACAAGACAATACTTACTCTTCCACGTAACTGCAATAAAATCATTATAGGGTAATGTATTTTGTTTTTGGTAAAAGACATTAAATCAACACATATATGTATGTGGCCCATATTTATATGTATGACTTTGTCCCTTGACGTTGTTTTGAGGCCATGTAATGTGGGTTTGCCTTTTCAGATTGGTAAATGGATCTCTTTTATTTAACGTGTGGAACCTATGGTAAATAATTGTATATATTTATTTTATTTTACAGTCAATAGAAGGAAAGGATAAAAAAAAAAAATTGTATATGTGGACAAAAAGTTGGACAAAATGTACACATCAGTTTCTTTCAAAAGCTACCAAAAGCCAATGTATATCTATTAACGGTTGGATTTAGTTAAATTTTAAAAGGTTAGTCGAAAATCAATATGGAGAATCATGGATTTTTCATGGCCTAAAATCTAAAAACTAATTGGTTTGTAAATAATTATTTGAATTGTTATATAATGTTATAAGTTACAAATTACTTTATGAGAAATTTCAAATCATGGGACATTATTTTAATTTCAATCACTATGGTATGTATTTTGTGTTGCCTCACATTTAAGAGGATTAATAACACATTCTATCGAAAATAATAATAAAAGTTTTCCTTAATGATTGGAATATAGTTTGAAGAATTAGAGTCCAAAAATTGAAATTGAGAATAGTAAAATTTTATTTCAAAACATACCTTAAACAGTCATGAAACTTGTCCTAATACTAGAATGAAAATTTGATACAAGGAGACTTTAGCTCCATAACACAGGAAATATGTTTACTCACCACTTTAACCAAAAGTGCCCTCACTATCTTGTTCAACACTTGACATGTGTCTATGGGTATAATCATAGTTAACTGTTTACTTTGTATTTGAGGAACCATGGTTATGCCAATGGACACGTGTCAAGTATTGAGAATGGTAATTAGAGGTACACCTTAGCAGTGCCGGAGGGAGCTAAGGCCCAGTATGAGCATGTGCCCTCTTTCTAATGTTCTTTGAGGCAATGGTCTTATAATCTTATTAATACAATCATACTTTTTAAATCAAATTTTAAAGTGTCTCTTCCTGTCTCACTATCATTGCTACCCTTTTCAAATTTCTCATTGTCGTACTTTGACTCTAGCTTTTGTAGTGATAAATTGCCGTCCGGATTTTCTTAGTGTGTATCTTTAATAAAGTACATTGTATTTAATTTTTTGTTAGAATCGATAATGAGTAGATAGTTAATATAGCATGTAAATTAATGAAGTATATAAATTAAAATCAAGGATTTTGTATCGAGTGAAAAATTAGTTTGATTGTTACCCTAAACAAAAATATATTTCAACATATAAAGTGCCCCCTATGTGCAAATTTTCTAGGTTAAATTGGTGAGAAAAATGCTGTCCCATAACGCATATTAAGATTTCACATAACTCATTAATAAATCACAACTACATTCACTTATCTTCAAATTATTTCCAAAATGGGAATTAAAAAAAAGACAAAATCATTACTTATTTGTAAGGTTGGACGTTGTAGCCTTTGTGTGGGTGGCGTCTTTGTTAATTGCTTCTTTGCAGTCTGCTTTGTTTATGTATTCGGTTGTCTCTGATTGTCCTGCTTGCTGGTTGGGACTATCCCTGCGTTTTGTTCTTGTTTCCGGGGTTTTGCTTTTGTCCTCCGTTAATGAAATATCATTTAAAAAAAAAACCAAAAAGACAAAATCAAACGGCACCCGAACGTGTAGCGACACTACAACTGCAATTTCGAAAGGAAAAAAGGGCAAAAATGGAAAATGAAAATAAAAATATAAGAAATTCTAAAAGAAAAAGGAAAAACTGAAAAATCCCAAAGAAAAAGGACACTGCTTGAAACCAAGCACCTGAGAGTACCATATTGCGTAATTTTCCCCGGTACATATATATACAGAAGAAGGCTTTCACTCACCGCCTTGTTAACCTCTTCTGGTTCCTACACAGATTGTCCGCATTTGCTCCACTTCCTCTTTGTCATTTCCTCTCAAACCGTTCGCTTCTCTCTCTCTTCTGCCGCAAGGGTTTGAGTTTTCAAATCCTAATTTGACCCGACTTCAATGGCAATGCTCGGGCGCCGATCACACTCAGTTCGCGCATTGTTTAGGTTGTGATCTCCGGCCGATCGCGTCCGGTAGGCATCGGTTCGATTCGCCGCCATGTTTGAAGCACACGTAAGGCCCCTTGTTCTTCTTCTTCCGGTTTTAATTGTTTACGCCATGAATTTGACAATCTTGGTGCTCTAGTTTGATATATTTGATCGGGTTAGCTTGTTTAATTATTGAAATTTGACGAAATTCATTTAGTTATTGGCTTTGCTGGATTCGTATTATTTCCTCTATGATTTTTTCTGTTTTTCCAGGTATTATGTATATCTAAGTGATTATTCAAAAGAACTCAGTATTATTTTAATCGTAAAGTGTTAATTATGTGAATTGGCTGGCGTGACAGCGGAGAACTGGTTTCTTTAGAATGTTTAAGCCCTGAGAGTGTAATAGGAAGTGATTGTTCTTTCGGTTAAGATAAGCTAGTGTGTATGTTGGGATTTTTGAGCATTTTGAGTTCCAAGTTTCACATACTTATAGTGTGATTTTTTTCATTTTAATGAAACCTATTTTAAAGACTAAATGAAGTTGCTCAAAAGTTGATAAACCCAACGCTTGACACGGAGACACATAAGAATGATCATGATGAATAGTTTGGTTCGAGAGCATCACCCACACACACACACACACACACTCTCTCTCTCTCTCGCTCGCTCTATGTACAAACATATATATATACACACACACTATTGGTATGCGCTTGATGAAGTTGCTAGAATGAAAACATTGAAAGTGGCAAGAAAAGAATGCTTAGAATTCAAAAATGGATGTATTTTTTAACTTAAAAATCATTGGAAGATTCGAGTTCAGACTGAAAATGATATATTATGAAGGTTTTTTCCTGACTTATAACTCCAAGGTTTTCAGTTTATAAAAAACATTGTCACAACCATGTATACAATCTTAACACGCTTACCTACAATCTTAACATACTTGCCATCAAGTCTCCTCATAAGTGGTGGGACAAGAAAGGTTAGGAGTGGAAAGGATGCTTTAAAAGCAAATCAAAGTTCAATCACGATGGACCTGCGATGCACCGAGTTAACAGAGATACAATTAATGAAATTCACTGACTGCCTAGTAAACAACAGTATTCCAGTTCATATTCCGCAGAACATAAGGATATTTCTGAAATCATTGGAAACCTTAGTCCCATAAGAAAATCACTTCCCCCGATTTTGGCTTGAAGAGCCTGTATTCCAAAATCTCTGCATGTAATATAATTTTGTGTAAGTTTTCTAATGTAGTTAAGATTTAGATTAAAATCTTGTCCTTGCATGCAATTTTTCTTTCTTGATAATAAAATATGTTTACCATATGAAAAAACGGATTTACGTTTCAACACTAACGAACATCATGTTTGATCGTATCTAGTAGCTCTACATGAAATGATAACTTATAATGCTTTGTTGGTAGGTTCTGCACTTGCTTCGAAGATATTTGGGGGAATATGTCCATGGACTCTCAGTTGAAGCTTTAAGAATCAGCGTCTGGAAAGGTCTGTATTATGACTTTAGTGGGCTTGAGCCTCGTATTTTCTCATCCTTCCTACCTAATTCTTTAAGATTACTACATTTGGTCATAATGTTTGTAGAACTTGTAAGCAATATGGTTACCGTCTTTGGAAAATGTACTGGCATACAGTGGTTTAAAATGACTCGCTGATGTGGCCCTTTTTTCAAAATAATGGTTGGTGTTTTTCTTTTCCCTAGGACTCTACACTGATATCTTTCCTCTAATTAACAGGTGATGTTGTTCTAAAAGATTTGAAATTGAAAGCAGAGGCCCTAAATTCACTAAAACTTCCAGTCACTGTGAAAGCTGGTTTTATTGGTACCATTACATTAAAGGTAGAAACTTCTTCACTACTTGCTCACTGGTTGGGTTTTGGTTCTTAATTTCCGTTAATCTTATGGTCCCTTTCTTTTTGATGTCTTAAATTTCCTCGTTTCTCTTACAAATCATAGGTTCCCTGGAAAAGTTTAGGCAAAGAGCCCGTGATTGTTCTCATTGACCGTGTATTCATTCTTGCTTATCCACTTACTGATGGCCGGACTCTCAAGGTAGGGTGATCTTTCTTTTGTGTGAAAAAATTATATTTCAATTGCATATTGTTGGATGTCTCTTTTCTTATGTCCTAAGATTTTCTTGTTTTACAATTACTTTCATCATCATCATCATCATCAATTTGATAATTCTACTTATTAATTTTGTTTTGCAGGAGGACAGGGAAAAACTATTTGAAGCAAAACTTCAACAGATTGAGGTGAAAATTACGTACATGTAATTGTGTCTATATATGCTCTGTCTATGTATGGTTTTGATGGACATCTCATTCATCCCACTTGTAATATTGTCTTTATTAGTAAAATTTGTGTTTCTTATAAAAAAAATGGTAAAAGTAGCAAAATAGAAAATTCATATTGCAAGGATTTGAACTGGAAGAGCTTTGTCAGTTGAATTTGACAGTATAGTATGGGTCTATGACTGGCCTAGTTATCCTATATAAGGAGGTAGATAATTAAGATTAGTTGATGTAGAAAAAAAAAGATTCGGGAAATAAATGCATACAACACCTATGTTCTGCCTAGTGGGTTTTCTTATACAATCAAATTGATGTGTTCATTGGTCATTATATATGAAAGTTTTTATTTATTTATTTATAAATATTATGTTTCAATAAAATTTGCATTTTCACACAGGAGAAGTTTTCAGATTTAATCCCAAGTAAAATATTTAGATTTTTTTTTTCTTCTTATATTGCGTGCAGGAAACAGAGTCAGCGACTCTTGAAGCAATATCAAAGTCAAAGCTAGGAAGTGTATGGTTCTTAATTTTATTGATCTTTCACATTGGGACTCTTTTATTGGTTGAACTTAATATGCATCCTGAACGGTTTTTGTAACCCCTCTCGTATATTTTGTCTTGCTTGTTTCAGTATTAGTTGTCGCTGGAGTTGCCTGTGGTATATGTTTGTGGCACATATTAGTTAGACCTACATTTTTCTTTTATAATCTTTTTTTATAAGAAACACAAAAACCTGCCCAATATTCTCGTATATTTTTTAGTGAGGTAACCTAGCTAAAAATAGCTTTTGGATGAGGCCACAAACAAGATCAATCTTGTTGGCATGTAGTTTTTTTTTGTTTCTCTCTCTCTCCATCTCTCTGCCTTTCCACGTGAGGGAGGATAACAATTAAGAAGTTGGGGCTTGTCATTGTGTAAGACTATTATCACAATTTGTGGTTTATTCTTACATTGTATTTTATTTTTAGGAATGAAGATCTTTCTTTGAGCTTTCTCTTGCGTACTTCTGATGTAGTCATTTTTCTACTTGGTTCATTGATATACTTTTCATTGTTTACTGAGTGAAATAGATGGTATAGTTTCATTCCCATTGTTTGGGACAAAATTTAGCGGTTCGGTTGACAGCTGACTGTTTTGCAGCAACCTCCTGGAAATTCATGGCTAGGTTCCCTTATTGCTACCATTGTCGGAAATTTAAAGATATCAATTAGCAATGTACATATTAGATATGAGGACTCAGTCAGGTTGGTAAAAATGTGCTTCCTTTGTTTCCTTGAAAGTCTGATATCTTTATTAATTTTGTTTACACTCAACTCAGTTTATTTCTACTTTTCTGTCTGGATAAATTGTATTCAATTTGAACATGCTCTTTGTCTGCTTCAAAAAACAACTGTTTGTTTTGTAGTAATCCAGGGCATCCGTTTTGTTCGGGTGTAACTTTGGCGAAGCTTGCTGCTGTTACAATGGATGAGCAAGGGAATGAAACATTTGATACAAGTGGTGCGCTTGATAAGTTGCGGAAGGTGGAGTCTTTTGTTCTTGTGGACCTTTTTGAGAATGCATCATCTGTGGATCACAATTTCAAATTCTACTTTGTATAATTTTCTTGATTGTTTTGATGTCTATCTGGACCAAGCCTCCTAACAAAAGAAGCAAAGCCACACTTAGCTCAACTGAAAAAACCAAAAACCAGCAGCAACACTTTGCACACAACAAGAGACCAATCAAGATGAATCGCACTATAGGGAACATCCCTAAAATGCTTAGATAAGGACGTCCAACCCTTGTAGCATTGCTTTGATAAGTAACTTTTAACAATGTCTATTGTGTTTTGTGGGTTTCGTATATTTTTTATGCTTTTACTTGTACATTTAATATTTAATCTTATGTTGCCTACAAATAATCTCCTTGTGACAGTCGTTGCAACTTGAAAGGCTTGCTATGTATCATGATTCTGATAGTGTTCCTTGGAAGATAGACAAGGGATGGGAAGATCTCACTCCTGAGGAATGGGTTCAGGTTTGTTCTTATGCTGCAGTATTACTAGTCTTTATACTCTTTTGGTCATGTTGTATATCCTAACCAAATATTATGTGCAACCAAAAAACCAAATATTATGTACTTCCTAATAATTTTGCTTTCCTCTTTTCTTTGCATCGATGTTGTACTAGATATTTGAAGATGGTATAAATGAACCTGCTGATGATCGTGGAATGGTGTCTAAGTGGGCTGTAAATCGCAAGTATTTGGTGTCACCTATAAATGGAGCTCTAAAATATCACCGCGTTGGAAATCAAGAAAAAAATGATCCGGAGGTTCCATTTGAGAAGGCTTCTCTTGTCCTTAGTGATGTTTCTTTAACAATTACTGAGGTGTGCAATTTTTCCTTCCTGTCCTTTGCATCCGAACTCTCACCTATTCTGCTGCTGAGAAGCAATATCTTTATATATTTTTTTCTTAATTCTTGGTGAGAGTTAATAGATGACAATTAATATTCTTTTAGGACCTCTTTCAAATTTTGGTTTCTCTTGTTCCTCCCTCCCTCCCTCTCTCTCAACGTTTTCTTCTAATACGTACTGCTTTTCTTAGCTCTCCAAGGAGGGTTTGAGGTGTTAATTTCTTCGTTTCCACATCCCATAAAATTTCTTCCTTTTCGTAATTTCTTGGTAAGCAGCTGCAGTGCTATAACAGATTTTCACTTGTTCTTTTTCAGGCACAATATCATGATTGGATAAAACTATTGGAAGTTGTTTCAAGATACAAGACATATGTTGAAGTTTCCCATCTACGACCTGTAGTGCCAGTTTCAGAGGGTTCTTATTTGTGGTGGCGTTATGCTGCTCAAGCAGCCCTGCAGCAGAAGAAAATGTGGTAATATATATGTTTCTGTATACTTGATAGAGAATTATGCATGTATGTACAGATGTTATTGTCTATGATTGTAGCATAGGCTGTTTACGGTCTGTTAGGTTGCCTTAATTCAAGGCTTACATGTTAGCTTAATTGTTCTTATTTTCTGAACATATATCTGTCAATGTTATAAACAAAAAATTGGGATTGAGTTCAAGAGTGTGCTTAACTTTCAGAAGATCTTTATTTTGATAAGCTTAACTTTCAGAAGTTGGTTCAACCTTTTCACCACATGCTTTTGGTATGTTTCAAATTGGGAATGCACTTCTATGAATCTCCCAAAGTCGGTTCTGACTTTACGCCTGTTTTCCTAATCAGTTACCGATTCTCATGGGACCGCATTCGGAGTCTCTGTCAGCTTCGTCGCCGTTACATTCAGTTGTACGCTGGTTCATTGCAACACTTGTCAAATGTTAATAATGCAGAAATTAGAGAAATTGAGAAAGATCTGGATTCTAAAGTAATTCTTTTATGGAGGTAAATGATTTAAATTGTGCATATATACCGCTCCTGTATGATTAATTCTATATTTATCTTGCCGTATGCTTCATAGTTATTATTTCAAGTTCCAAGGAACAACACTTGAGTCTGGATTAATGTGGATTCTATTATTTATATGAAGTGCAAGAGACCTTTCCCTTCTTCTTTTTTTTTCTTCTGATTTTTCAACGTATAGTCTGACAGAATAGACATACAATTGATCTTCATGGGGCAATTACGTAACATGGTCCTGGAGCCTTCATTTATTTATAAGAATTAATTAATAAAGATAAATAAATAAAATAAATAAAAGCATTAATTTCAAAATACAGGACAAGATGTCAACTGAACTATCTAGAGTATTGAGTTAACCCCATCTGGTATGGAATGTACAAAGTGATTAGCTAACGTTCCCTTATATTACTTGAAATGCCAAAGTATAAGACTATCACATGTGATTAAACTTGGAATTTAGTCTTGGGACCTGCTAGGAATTTATTTATATTGTTCGGTTCAAATTAATACAAATCGTTAAGTTATATGATTTTGTCTTCAACCCAAAAGTTACCCTGCATGTCAGAGGTTTTGACGGGGGATAGGGCAATTTTGTCATGCTTTTGTAAGTGTACCAAGATCTATCAATGTTACCCCTCCTTTCAATGTGGTAATCAGATTATCTTATTCTGAATTACTTTACTTGACCATATAGTGTTCAATTTAAACTTTACTTTCCATGGAGGGCGTACCAAAGAGGCATTTAAGGATTTTTAAAGGATTTATATCTTTAGCGTCTCCACATATTTTACTTTCTGGGCTTCTTTGCTGAAGGGACCACTTTTTATGTTCTTGTAGCCTTTCTCTGCTAATATATACTATGAAAACATACATTACATTGTACTAATTGTATATTGGGCATGTATCATATAGGTTACTTGCACATGCAAAGGTAGAATCTGTTAAATCCAAGGAAGCAGCCGAACAGAGGTCGTTCCAGAAGAAAAGCTGGTTTTCATTTATGTGGTTAGTCTGATCCCCACCATTGCAATCTCTTTGTGTTCTGTGATTGTTCTTGGCCATGTGCTGTGCTTAAGTTATTTGAACCTGTCTTTGTGAAAAATCTGCATGCAGTTTTTATCTATGTACGCCTCCCAATTTGTTTAGTTTCACTTCTATTTTTCCTTAGGCGTACACCTGCTGAAGGTTCTACTATTGTGGATGCTGCTGAGGGATCACAGTTACCGGAAGAAAGACTGACTAAAGAGGAATGGCAGGCAATTAATAAGTTACTGAGTTATCAACCAGATGAAGCATTGACATCACACTCAGGAAAGGACATGCAGAATATGATCCGGTTTTTGGTAACTGTGTCTATCGGTCAAGCTGCTGCTAGGATCATTGATATAAACCAAACCGAGATTGTGTGTTGTAGATTTGAGCAACTTCAAGTGTCAACCAAGTTTAAACATCGAAGTACCTACTGTGATGTATCATTGAAATTCTATGGTTTGTCAGCTCCAGAAGGCTCACTTGCCCAGGTTTGTTGCCACATAAATGTCAGCATTGTTATTCACAGCAATAGGTTTTAAGTTGGTGACAGGAAAATGTGATGTGAGTTCGAAACTGTTTTATACGAATCTTTTTCTTAACTTAGTAATTTTTTACAAATTGTAGGGGTTTTTTATTATATAAAATTGTTACTTGGTACTTCAACTTTTTCTCTCAAATATTAGTGGATTTCTGATGTTAATTTGACATGGAATCAAAATGGTGCTGTACTTTAAATTTAAATTTGTGTTGTGCAAGGTTATTCATCTGTTCTTCCTTTCCTTTTTCTCTTTTGGCAGAGTGTCTCTAGTGAGAAGAAGGTGAATGCACTAGCTGCTAGCTTTGTTTACAATCCAGTTGGAGAGAATGTTGACTGGAGGCTGTCGGCTACAATTTCTCCCTGCCATGTCACGGTGATTGTCCAATCTTTGAATTTAGGGAGATAGAGGGAGTGAAACCTACTTCAAAGAACCATCTTCTTGAAGTGGTTACTTGCATGGATCCCTAAGGCTCAATTTTGGTTTTCTTTACATTCCCCCCTTTCTTTTGTCCAACATCCCTTTTACATGGTGCTTGATGAATCTTTTTTTATTTGCAGGTTTTAATGGAAAGCTTTCATCGCTTTTTAGAATTTGTGAAAAGGAGTAATGCTGTTAGTCCTACTGTTACGTTGGAAACTGCAACTGCTTTGCAGGTAATGTTATCATCTTTGTTATTATTTTTGATTTGATAAGTCTAACATGATCATAATAGTGTTGGACTAACCTTTTATCCTTCATTTCTGAGAGCAGATGAAAATTGAGCAAGTTACTCGTAGAGCACAGGAGCAATTTCAAATGGTATTAGAAGAACAAAGCAGGTTAATATACATTATTATTTCTTATTTCACTAATTAATACCTCTAGTTGTTCAGCTTTAAGTGTAAACATCAAAACTTGTTTTTTCTTTCCAACGCTCATATGTTGATCGGAAAATTATATTGGCCATGAACTGATTTACGTCTCATGGTGTAAAGTATTGGGTATTCAAGGAACATGGTGCTTTTCTTAAAAAGAATATGGTGAAGGGGTGTCAATGGCAGTTAGGATAAGATAAGACTGAGTAGGCTAAGACGTTACTTTTCATGCACGATTTGAAGACCAATACAGATGTGTTGTGGTGGTGAAAGGGAGTTGTTATGATTAGTAGTGATCTAAGTTTAAAACTTTCCTTATGTCAAGTGGTCAAAAGTACTTGGTTGTATAGTGAGAGCGAATAATTTCTTGGTTGCTATAGTGATGTTTCCTAATAATGGTGAGTAAGAAACTGGTGACGATAAGTCCCTTGCATTTGCATTTGTATAATTAATCTGAAAAATGTTGCAGTAGAGCTCGAATATTGTTTTGCATTATCTATGGTCAAGTGTTCATTTGATAGAGAGATGGTTTTATGACATGGAGGTGAGTATTTTCTGAGGGTTGGAGCATCCTTAGCATTTAGATTTTGCAACTACTTTCTGTAACACTGAGTTTTTAGTTTCTTGAATAGGATTGAGCTCCAAGTTTTATGGGAAACAAAACTTTCATTAACTAGAAAATAAGTACAAAAATAGTGAACAAGGAGTCCACGTCTTATAAAAATTTGAAGCTTGCCACAACTCTACCCTACGAGAGATACATCAACACATTAACCATAGAATTTTAAAAAACAACAGAACAGCTGCTTTCCAATCTGATGAAATAACAAAGAAGGACAACTCTCTAAACACCGAAGTCCAAAGCTACAGACGTCCACAAATAAGCCTAAGCACTACACGATATCCCATAAGCACTCCACTTAGAATTCAGCAAGCACATTCTCAAATACCCTTTTATCCCTTACCACCCATAATACCTAGAAATTTGCCATCTTAGCACATATTCCCAGACCAACAATTAAAAATTAGAGCTCAACTAGAATTGAGCTCTATTGTTAATTGATTAACATTTCTTCATAGCTTTAGGTGCAAATTGGAAACAAAGTGTAAATGCTTTTCTATCACTATTTTTCTTTTTGTGGTCAGTATCACTATTTTCTATATATTCTGTACAGAGGAAAGCAACCGAGTATTTAACATTTCACTTAAATTTCTTATCCTGTTTCAGGTTTTGAGCTTTCATTGTTAATTAATTAACATTTCCTCATAGTTTAGGTGAAAATTGGAAACGATTCTATCTCTGTTTTGTTTGTATTCATTCTGTACACTCGAAAGAAAACGAGTTTTCAACTTTTGACTGACATTACTTATCCTGTTTCAGGTTTGCTCTTGATATTGACTTAGATGCTCCAAAAGTAAGAGTTCCCATAGGAACTTGTGGCTCTTCCAAATGTGATAGCCATTTTCTTTTAGATTTTGGTCATTTCACGCTGCACACCAAGGTATGCCTATTTTTATGTAACTTTTAAAAATTACCTCAGGTTGAATTTGCATTGCCTGAAATGATAAATAATCACTGCAGGATAATCAGCCTGATGAACAGAGACAGAACCTATATTCTCGGTTTTTTATAACTGGAAGAGATATTGCTGCCTTTTTTACGGATTCTGGTTCTGACTGTCAAAGTTGCACTTGGGATGTACCCAATAATGATAATCACCCACTTTTATCTCCTTCCCCAGACAATGTTGACAATTTTTATTCTCTCATAGATAGGTGTGGAATGGCTGTACTTGTTGATCGGGTATTTTATCTTGTCGCTCTCCTACTTAAAAAAAAAACTATTTTATGTATGAGTTCTAGTCTGGCTTCTTTTAGTTATTAGAATCATTCCTAATAATAGCTATGCATCTTTTAATTGAAGATCAAAGTGCCCCACCCAAATTACCCATCAATGCGCATTTCAATTCAAGTGCCAAACCTTGGGATTCACTTTTCACCATCAAGGTTTCAGAGGCTTATGAAACTGTTAAACATATTCTATGGTACTTTGGAAACTTGTGGTCAGCCTGCTATTGATGATTTTCAAGCAGAAACTCCATGGAGCCCTGCAGATCTTTCTGGAGATGCTAGAATTTTAGTATGGAGGGTATGTCCTCTGTGACTTAGCACAACAAGTTGGTGGTTTTCTTCATATTTCAGTGCCTGGTGTTAATTATTCCTCTTTTTTATTTTTATTTTCTTTCAGGGGATTGGCAATTCTGTGGCTACATGGCAACCATGTTTTCTTGTGTTGTCGGGAATAAATCTTTATGTGTTGGAGTCTGAAAAGTCACAGAGTCACCAGCGACACTCAAGGTTGATTTTCTCCTCTCTCTCTCTCCCTCCCCCTCTCTTTCCCTTTTTGTTAACGAGGCTATATATTTACCAGGACTGTTGCCCAAGGTTTTCTATTTTCTTAATCTATTTTGTTTTCTTCTAGTTCCGTATTGTTGTATTTTTGTTTAGATTATATTAATAAAATTATTATGTATTTTAACTTTTTGTTTGATAAGTAAAAGATAAGTTTACCAGAACCAGGTGAATTTTAGGTAGAGGGAGCATATACATAAGAAACACCAGAAATTTACAACCAAAATTTCTCTGAATCATCATAAGATCCTGAGTTAAAGGATTAACGAGACTAGCCAACAATGGGATCATATTCGCAACATTGCCATATTGATGTCTTGGAATACAGAACATTATGACTTTCTTGCAAATGAGAAATGACAGAGGAGATGATCCACTGTCTCATCACTACCTTTGCACATACAGCCCAATCAACCTCCAAACGCTCGTCCAGGGGCAAGAAACATCCCATCTATCCCTTAACAACTGATAATAAGGTCTACATTTAATAATAACCCCTTTGCGAGGGAGCTACTACAACTTATCAGGTTCCTTCCTCCTTGTCCTTACAGAGTACACAAATCCAGAAATGCACAAACAGGCTCTAGTTTCCAAATGTGTGCCAACTTATTAAAAGTTGGAGCCCATTGAAATCCCCCATTTGATAGAGTCTCAAACCATATAGTCAGTGATCAATGCTTCTTTGTTCGAAGCAATAAGATAAAGCTCCGTAGGAGATCAGTCAAATTCAAACTTACTGTAGAAGGAAGGAGTTACCTTTTCTGCCCGTCAAAAATGACTTTAAGGCTAAGAACAGTGGTTTACTTACAAAAATGGGGGTTTCTGTGGTTCCGCTCAAGAAAACCCTTATTTTTGGGAAGAACGGTGGCTTGGGCTCTGCTAGTAAGGTTCAGGGAGGGAAATTAGATAGAAAAGTTGTTAGAAAAACGGGTGTCGGTGGTTCCGAAACAACCAATTCGTTGTGGGCTTAGTTGTGGTTGTCTAGGGAGTAGGGCTTGTCCGGGGTTTAAGCTTAGGTTTGTTTCTGGGTTTTCTCTGTGGTCTGTGGGAGTTGGGTTGTTTTTTTCTTTAGTCTTGTTCTCTTTCTTCTGTGGATTCCTTATCCACTGTTGTGTTTTGCTCCTGTCTTAATACAATTGTTTCTTTTCGAAAAAACCCTATGCCCATAACCCACCTTAGTGCAATAAGATTAGAGGAAGAGGTCAACCTCGTCTCAATTCTCTCCCAAACTCCTACTCTATAGGACTCCATCACTTGATTTGTACGCAAAAAACCCCACCCGAGCACACTCACACAAATTGCTTTTCCTCTTCTTTGCCCTGCGGTTTGGTTTCTTGAGTAATATGAATTTTTTTGATTGGGCATTTCTTTTGCTATTATTTCCTGCAATTGAATGTTTTATGCTCCTAACGGAAAATCTTTTCATTGGGATGCTACAGCATGGCTGGCAGACAAGTGTATGAGGTTCCTCCAGCCAACATTGGTGGTTCATCGTTTTGTCTCGCTGTGAGTTACAGGGGGATGGACAATCAAAAGGTATGTCAAATTTGGTTGAAGTGATATTTTAACATTAATGACATATCCTTTTTCCTTAAAACTGAAAAAATGCAAGTAAGCGTTGAGTCTTAGCATATGCCAATTTTCTCCCTGTGAAATATAACTTTTCAAACATCCCTTCACCATGCCACTCATTCTTTTGTCACACCATGCCACTCATTCTTTTGTCAATCATTTGGAGAAGCAGCTATTACAGGGGAATTGAAAAGTTATATCTGTGCTTTAGACTTTATATCTGGATGTTTGTATTGCTGAAGAACATACATATGTTTATGTTTATTTTGTTCTAGCCCTTGTGCTTGGTGCTGGGATTTCTTTCCTTCTTTAGATTTAATTTTTTAGTTTAATTTTATTTAATTTTTGTTGTTGCATATTTGTTTCTTTTGCAGGCTCTGGAGTCTTCTAGTACCTTGATTATAGAGTTTCGGGCTGAGGAGGAGAAGGCCATTTGGTTGAAAGGACTTATACAAGCCACTTATCAGGCTTCTGTACGATATAGAATCTCTCTCTCGGATCTTAAATGTCCTAATTTATTTATATCCTTGGTCCTCATTTTTGAAATTTGTATTTATTCTGGATATAGGCTCCTCCGTCAGTGGATGTTTTGGGAGGAACAAGTGATCCCGTCATTGGCTTTGGTGAACCACAGATCATGAACTCAAAAACAGCTGACCTTGTCATTAATGGGGCATTGGTGGAGACAAAGTTATTTATATATGGAAAGGTTAGTGTTTCTTTCAGTAGATCCATCTTGTCAAAGTAACTACAGGGTCCTCCTCCCCATCATTCTTGGTTTTGGTTAATTTTTTTTGAACTAGAATGACGACAGAAGGAAAAAAGTTATAAGCCTACTGATTAAGCAATTTTAAATTTTTTTTTTCCTTCTATTTTGTATTGTGCAGACTGGTGATAAACTTGATGAAGAACTTGGTGAGACTCTTATTCTTGAAGTTCTTGCCAATGGGGGGAAGGTTTGTGTGACTATTTCATACTCCATTATGATTTATGACAGCTTGTGTCTTGCGTTGACGTGAAAATTTTGGATGTGAAAGTATATGAGATTTTAAAGTTATATATATATATATATATATATATATATATATTTATTTATTTATTTATTTATTTACTGAGATTGTTGTCTTGTTCATCTTCATGATTGTTTCTATGTTTCTGATCTCACTTGCATATTTGCATCAGAATAGTTGGGGTGTGGGCGGGGAAGAAGTTTCCCTGTAATTTGCTTTTTTCACTATCTTCTTGCTATGATGTACAAGTGTTCTTGGGTCCTTGTCATGTGTAAGTGTTTTGGTATTAAATACTAGGCCATTTTCTTTTACAGCTACACATGATTCGTTGGGAAGGTGACCTGACACTTAAGATGAAACTGCACTCTTTGAAAATCAAAGATGAGCTTCAAGGTCGCCTGTCAACAACCCCACAGTATTTAGCTTGCTCTGTGCTGAATAATGACAATTCAGTTTCTTCTCCTGTCATAATTGATCCACACTGGAAAGAAATGTCTACTTTGCTTCATGAGGATGATGATACTTTCACAGATGCCTTGCCAGATTTTATGTCTATATCAGATGCAGGTTTTGGTTCACAAATTATGAATATGGATACAAGTGCAACAGCTGAGGACATCAATGATGGTACTGGATTTGCTTCTACTGACGACTTGATTCTTGAAAAGAATTTGGTAAAGGGAAAGGTCATTTCTGGAGAGATATTTTATGAGGCGGAAGGCGGTGATAATTCAAATTTTGTATCTGTTACCTTCTTGACTCGGAGTTCTTGCTCGCCTGATTATGATGGTATTGATACACAGGTACTGACTGACATGGGCAGTTGACCTAGTTAGAGATCCTCGATCTTTATTGTATTAGTTTAATTTGCAATGACAAACTAAATTAATTTAAGCTTTGTTTCTAATAAAATAGAAAAAAAGTTTAATTTGCACACTGACCCTTTGTACTGAATTTTTGTCAGATGAATCTTCGCATGTCCAAACTGGAATTCTTTTGCAACAGACCCACTCTTGTTGCTTTAATTGATTTTGGCCTGGATTTAAGCTCTGTGTACTGCACGGAAAGTAGTGCAGACATGAGTAAACTTTCAGATGATAAAACTTTGATGAGCAAAGAAAAGACTGAAGAAAATGGGCGTGTCAAAGGGTTGCTGGGTTATGGTAAAGGTCGTGTAGTATTTTATTTAAACATGAATGTTGACAGTGTGACTGTGTTTCTTAACAAGGAGGATGGCTCTCCACTTGCGATGTTTGTGCAAGAAAGTTTCCTGCTGGATCTCAAGGTGATGGGAATATTGTGATTAATAATTATTTAAATCTTCCCTTTTTATTTCAATATGTGTGACATGTAAGTAGTATTTTTAGTTGAAATTTACTTTTATGTGTACTTTCAGTTGATATTCTGTCTTTGTTAACTGTATCAACTGACTTGAGTTATTTGTTCCTAAAGGTGCACCCAAGTTCTCTTTCCATTGAAGGCACCCTAGGAAATTTTAGACTCCGTGATATGTCTCTTGGAACAGATCACTGTTGGGCTTGGCTTTGTGACATACGTAATCCAGGTGTTGAATCACTTATCAAGGTACATATGACCCTTTTGATCAACTATTGCATTGCGGACATCCAATTTGTTTTATTCAGATATTTCTTCCCTTTTATGAGATACTATTGTCTTTTCATTTGTTTTTGCAGTTCAAATTTAATTCTTATAGTGCTGAAGATGATGATTATGAAGGATATGACTACAGTTTACGTGGCCGACTTTCTGCTGTCCGCATTATATTCCTATATAGGTTTGTTCAGGAGGTATGTTTGACATTGCTGACAAATTCATGGGGATGCATTATTGTTTGCAACCCAAATGCTTAAAGTTTATATTTTTTGGGTTTTATATTCTTTATTTTATTGTTAATGATAATTTATCTTTGTTTTGAATTATGAAATATTTTATGGGCATGCTAATGCAGATAACAGTGTACTTTATGGAACTTGCCACCCCACATACTGAAGAGGCAATCAAACTTGTTGATAAAGTTGGAGGGTTTGAGTGGCTAATTCAGAAATATGAGATTGATGGAGCTACAGCATTAAAGCTGGATTTGTCACTTGATACTCCAATAATTATTGTTCCGAGAAATTCAACAAGCAAAGAGTGCGTAAATTTGAATGCTAGTTCTTACTGGATAATGTATATCCGATTTACTTAGAAAGTTGAGTTGCATTTGGATGAATGGATTGGGAACTATCTGATAAAGGGTATTAAATAAAAGTTATGAAAATGGTTCTCTGTTCAAATTTCAAACAGTTAGCAGATGAATAGTTGTCACAGATTGGTGGGGCATAGTGTGGTGTTGATAAAGAGAGGTGAAAGCTTTAGTGATATTGCTGGTTGTGCTGCTTTTGATTGAGGTGCCTGCAGTGGTGCAGTGCTGAAGAATATGCTGGTGTTAATAGCGGCTGCAATGAGGCAGTGTATAACTGAAGAATTTGTTGGAGTACCTAACTCCAGGATTTTGTTGCTTAATGACCGGATTTATGACTGGATGTTAGATTTTCAAAGTTGAATGCATTTGTTATACCAGTATTGAATATTGACATTGTCTCTATGTTTTGTTCAATTGCAGTTTCATTCAACTTGATTTGGGCCAGCTAAAAGTCACAAATGAATTTAGTTGGCATGGTTCCCCAGAGAAAGATCCTTCAGCTGTCCATATTGATGTCCTTCATGCTGAGGTAGATGATTATTGTTTTTTTGTACATCATGATTGAAATACGGAATTATTCATTACTCTGACATAAAATTGCAGATTCTGGGGATCAACATGTCTGTAGGAATTGACGGTTGCTTGGGTAAATCAATGATACGAGAAGGCAAAGGACTTGATGTTCATGTGAGGAGAAGTTTGAGGGATATCTTCAAAAAAGTCCCAACATTTTCTCTTG
The DNA here is from genome assembly GCA_024362665.1 of Prunus padus. Taxonomy (NCBI): domain Eukaryota; kingdom Viridiplantae; phylum Streptophyta; class Magnoliopsida; order Rosales; family Rosaceae; genus Prunus; species Prunus padus. Next base: position 9,661,213 of record JANFAM010000020.1, read on the forward strand.
AAGTGAAGGTAACTTTTGCTTGTGAAATTGTAGAATTTCATTGCATTTATCTTTCTGATCTTGCGGTAGGTTTCACATCTTTGGTAGGCATTATAGTGGTGGGGGGTAGTTCATCTTATGGTTGTTTATATTTACATAGGGCGGTAGGGTAGGGTTCATCTTGTGGTGGTTGGTAGTTGATACATGTATTGGATGATATCAAGTACATGGGGTTCAACAATATAATGTTTCACATAGTGAACATACTTGGGACTTTCTGGGCGTTTTGGATCGATCCGTGAATTTTTTGTATTCAATAGATTGGGACAACATGTTATATGGTTTGTGTCGTTACTTATTCAGCTTGATATGATTTTTTTGGATTCCACTTCATATGGTACAAATTCTTAATTAACTTTATTTTAATTGTTCAACTGTTTTTGCTTTCTAGACGGCTACATAGTTTAATGAATTTGACTTTCCTGAATTTCAAATAGGTTTTGAATTGATGTTCTTCAGTCTTTCAGTTTATTGGATTTTTACTGTCAGGCATGCAGAATGTCACAATCATCTTGTTGAGTCCTATTGATTGTCTTAAACTAGGTGGGCTTATTGCACGCTGTCATGTCTGACAAAGAATATAAAGTCATTCTGGACTGTGCATTCATGAATTTATGTGAAGAGCCAAAGCTTCCCCCTACTTTCCGTGGTGGCAAATCTGGTACGAAGGATACAATGAAGCTGCTGGTTGATAAGGTCAACATGAATAGTCAAATCCTTCTATCACGAACTGTTACCATAGTGGTGGTTGTAGTCGATCATGCCCTGTTGGAGTTGTATAATGGCATTCATGCTGAGTCTCCTTTTGCTCAAATTGCTGTGAGTAGTTTCATCAGTTATATTTTGGTGAAGTTTATTCTCAAATTATTATTTTTTGAATAGAAACTTTATAAATTCAAAAGAGATAAACCAAGAAACAAGCAAGTGGGTAAGGACTCCACAAGAGCAAAACAAAAGAAAACAGCAACCTCAAGACCAAAACAAACAAAGGAAAGAAGGACAAAAACAAACAAGAAGGCCACCCAGGAAAAAAGAAAAGAGCAACACATCACTTCACAACCGCTAACAAATCTCTCATAATAGAAGAGAGAGCCAAATCCTTAAAAACAGGAGTGACCAAAGCCCATAACGGCGCCCAAAACTTCACTCTATCCCACATCTCAGCCACCCCCACGCCCTTGTAGTTCTAAACAATTCTTCTGTTACGCTCCAACCATAAGTTCCAGAACAATGCATGCACCAAGCAACCCCACAGAACTTTAGCTTTCTTCCCCCTACCCAGTGCATCAATCTTGTAGGATAACAGCTTAAAGCAACCTTTAGATCCTGTTTTAGCTTCTCTGAGATTTCAGCTTTTATTTTGGTGTTAAGATTTTGAACAAAGAGTGGTTGGTTGTTTTCTGACATGGTATGTTTTCTCCGAACATGTGGTTATGGATTTATGTAATTGTTTCTCTGCTTTACAGCTAGAAGGTCTTTGGGTATCATATCGGATGACTTCATTATCTGAGACAGATCTCTACATAACCATTCCAAAGTTTTCTGTAGTTGACATTCGCCCTGATACAAAACCTGAAATGCGCTTAATGCTTGGATCATCCACTGATGCTTCTAAACAAGTTTCTTCTGGAAGTTTGCCATTTTCCTTGAACAAGGGGAGCTTTAGAAGAACAGACTCTGATCCTGGATTTCATGTGGATTTACCAGTATCAACAATGTTCTTGATGGACTATAGATGGCGTAAATCATCCCAATCATTTGTGGTTAGGGTTCAGCAGCCTCGAGTTCTTGTTGTAGCTGATTTCCTTCTGGCTGTGGGTGAATTTTTTGTGCCTGCATTGCGGACAATAACTGGTAGGGAGGAAGTGATGGATCATAAGAATGATCCCATTAGTAAAAACAGTAGCATAGTTTTCTCTGAACCTATTTACAAACAGACAGAAGATGTGGTGCACCTGTCTCCAAGTAGACAATTAATAGCAGATTCTTTACTCATTGATGAATATACATATGATGGATGTGGAAAGACCATCTGTTTAAGTGGGGAAACAGACGCAAAAGAACTCCATTCAACTAGGCCTCGACCCATTATTATAATTGGACGTGGAAAGAGGTTGCGGTTTATGAATGTCAAAATTGAGGTACTGATCCTCCCCCTTCATCTGTAACAATATTTGTGGCTGTTTTTTTAGTTATTGTAATGCAGAATTAAAACAGGCCTAAGATTTCATTACTATTTAGATGGCGTGCAATTGGTGTATGGGAAAATGTCTTCCAATAAAGAATGAGAAACTTAGTGTATGATAAGGATATAGAAACCGGAAAAGTGACTATAGAAGATGGAGATTATGTGATCATGAGTCTTGTTTTGTTTTATTTATATATTCTTGGGTGGTTTGTCTCATGTCTTAGTATTGGGCATGTGTATAGTAAATTCTTTCTTGAGTTTGCTGCATTTTTCAACATTTGATTGATACTTTCCTGTTATACATCAGAATGGTTCTCTTTTGAGGAATTATACATGCTTGAGTAATGATAGCAGCTACTCAGTATCCTTTGAGGATGGTGTAGACGTCATGTTGCTGGACAGTTCCTCATCTGATGATGACGACAAGAGGAGTCTAGAATACTTGCATAACTCATCTGACACCTCAAATATTTCTTCGTATTCTGAAAGTGATCCAATCCCAAGTTTCAGTTTTGAAGCACAGGTAAGTAAATTATTAATGATAAATCTGTTTATGGCTTACTAGTTACTAGGTATAAGGGGATCAATGTCTCTAGCATGGCATTTGCTTTTGCTTTTGCTGATAACCTTTTGTGTAGTTATGTTGGTTCTGATGTACTTACTGATTTTTAGGTAGTTTCTCCTGAGTTTACCTTCTATGATGCTTCAAAGTCTTCTCTGGATGATTCATATGGTGAAAAGCTTCTCCGTGCAAAGTTGGATTTTAGCTTCATGTAAGAGTTGTCATATTTTATTTTCACATAATAATTTCATATTTTCCAGGGAAAAGTTAGGGGGCAATATAATCTAACTGCAAATATGAGTTGAATTTTATTTTTGATATATATATATATATATACATTTTAATGTTGATGGATTTATTGCGAGCATATTTAAGAGATATCTGTACTGATATAGGCAAAAATCCATGGATATTTGTTTAAAAACAGACATTTTTAGTAAAACTCTGGGGAATTATAAACCCATTATAAATGCATCAATTTTAAGCAGTAGTAATCTTTATTAATTAGTATATCTATGATAACTATATGATATTTAGGGCAAATACAATATGTGGCGTTGATACATTAAAAGCACACAAATTTCTTCTCGTAACTGATAAAACACACACAAAAAAGTGCCCTCATCCTGTCTGTTTAGGATTCAGCACAACACCTTACCCATTGTCATCCATCACTTAAGGTACCACCATCTACAGTAGCCAGTTCTTTGAATGTGCTATCATCACTCATCATCGTTGTGTATGTGTGTAGTGTTGATCAGAATTTTATGAAAATTTTGATGATCTACACAGATTGATAACCAAATATTTTTCTTTTTCTTTTTTTAAATAGGAACAAACTAATTGTATTGAAAAATTGAAAGATGTAACTGATGTGCACAAGCAGTCCACAAAAGATATTAGGCACAGCCTAGAAGAGCAAAACATAATAGCTGTACTACACGAACAAACACCACTCAGTCCTTAAAAACAGCAACATTAACCACCGAATTGACACTCAATGACCAAGACACAGCAGCTTCCGAATCCATGTTCAAGAAAAAGAAGGGCAGTCCGGAAATCAGGAGAAACTTAAGGCCAAATAGAGAAGCCCGAAGTCTTGATTTATTGGCATAGTTCATCCATTGACTCCACAATTATCCCTAAAAAATGATGTTGTTTCCCTGCTTTTGGTTCTTTGAATCTATGTGATTTAGTTCTAGATTTTCCATCCTAAAGTAATGTTTCCTCTTTTTTCTTTCCACCTATATTTTTTGTGGCTGATATGTCTCAAGACAAAATGCATATGTGAATTGTAGTTGCCTCAGTTCTTTGGCAGCTTTTGGGTTGATTATAGATACACACACACACATACATGTATGTATGTATTCTTTTCCATCTCCATTTGCTCTCTCTCTTATTATAAATGATACTCTTGAGAGCTTGCATTCTGGAAATTTACCACTTATATTCTAAAAGTATTTCAACGTAGTATTGTAGTAGTAAAAGAATTTGCATTAATTGAGCTAAATAACCTGTTAATCTCACAGGTATGCATCTAAAGAAAATGATACCTGGATTCGAGCCCTGGTGAAAGATCTTACGGTTGAGGCTGGTTCTGGTCTTATTGTTCTTGATCCAGTAGATATATCTGGGGGTTACACTTCTGTTAAGGACAAAACAAATATGTCTTTGTTATCAACCGATGTTTGCTTCCATCTTTCACTGAGTGTTGTTTCCCTTATACTTAATTTGCAAAGCCAGGCAACAGCAGCATTGCAATTTGGAAATCCTATGCCCTTGGTTGCATGTACCAATTTTGATCGAATTTGGGTGTCCCCAAAAGGTCTTTCATCAGATTAACTGGAGCAATTTGATATCTTACCTGTACTATTTTTTCCATGAGTATTGCTTTCCTGTTGGTCATCAAGAGTTTTGTGTATATTTATGCAGAAAATGGATGCTGTTACAACCTTACCTTTTGGAGGCCTCGAGCACCTTCAAATTATGTTATATTGGGAGATTGTGTGACATCAAGGTAGAATTTAATGGATTTTTTGTTTTGAGAAGAAATAGAATTTTATTAATGAAATGGAAATAGCAATCTGTAGACAAGCAGTTCACATCAACAGAGATGAAACTAAAAGCTCCTATTTGACAAGAAGAGTCATCAAAGAATGTTGTTCCATGCTGCATTTTCTTATTTGTTGTATGCTATGATTTATGCAGAGGCTCTCAAGCGGTAATAAATTAGAAAGGAAGGTAATGTAAATATCAGAAGTTTAAGTTAATCCGGTTAGTTTGGAAGGCAGGAATAAGTTAGTATTAGTTGTCTTAGGTTAAAGATGGATTGAATCTTGCTTGTATGTTTCATGGTTCCAAATGTGAAGGTGGACTTCTTTTCCACAGTACTTTTTGAGTGGATATTAGTAAAAGTTTCATTCTTTTCACAACAAAAGTACAAGTCAATCTCTCAGTCTTGAGAAAAATATCTCTTTGTTTTAGGTTGCCAGTAGGTAGAAACATGCCAGGCATATGCTGATGCTACTTCATCATGTGGAATTAGTACTCTTTGAGGAGTTATAATTAAAAATGTTTAATAACAAATAGATAGTGCATGCATAATGGTGTAAAAAGTAATATAAATCATGATTTGCATTTGAAATGAATAATTAAATGAGATGAACTAATTAATAATATATGGATGGTTTAAGGTAGAGCTTGTTAGCTTGTTGTATTTAGTTTTTTTTTAAATGTTGCTCTATTTGGGTAAGATGCTTTCTCGTGTAGTTCTATTATGTGTGTTCAGATGCTATATTTAGTTATTTTGGGTTTTTGTGATATGTCTTCAGGCCAATTCCTCCTTCACAGGCAGTAATGGCAGTGAGTAATGCATATGGGCGTGTGCGTAAGCCAATTGGTTTCAATCTCATAGGCTTGTTCTCTGCTATTCAAGGATTTGGTGGGGGTGATTCTGATGTTGGTAGTGATTGTTCTCTTTGGATGCCTGTAGCACCACCAGGATACATAGCATTGGGTTGTATAGCAAATATTGGGAAAGAACCCCCACCTAATCACGTTGTTTATTGCATTCGTTCTGATCTTGTAACGTCAACAACATATTCAGAATGCTTATTTTGCTCTCCATCAAATCCTCAATTTGCATATGGATTTAGCATCTGGCGTGTAGAAAATGTTCTTGGATCATTTCATGCCCATTCTTCTGCTGAATGCCCTTCCAAAAACAATTGTTGTAACCTCAATCATCTTCTTCTTTGGAACTGGAATCGGCATCATTCTTCTCCTAAAGAATCTGCCTCAAATTTGGCTGTTGATCATAGCTCTGGATGTCAGCAAACCAGAAACCAGACTGGAAATTCTTCTGGATGGGATATTGTCAGATCAATTTCAAAGGCAAATAATTGTTATATGTCGACCCCTAACTTTGAGAGAATCTGGTGGGACAAGGGTAGTGACCTCCGCAGACCAGTCTCAATATGGCGACCAATTGTGCGTCGAGGCTATGCCATATTGGGTGATTGCATTACCGAAGGGTTAGAAAGTTTTATCTCTTAGTTTTCTTTATCAGTCTTAGTCTTTTGATTGATCTTTTGTATTTTTTTATTGACCAGCGTGTGTTCATTCTTTCAGCTTAGAGCCACCAGCTGTGGGCATAGTTTTTAAGGCTGATGATCCCGAAGTATCTGCGAAACCCGTGCAATTTACTAAAGTTGCGCATGTTGTAGGCAAAGGTTTCGATGAAGTCTTCTTCTGGTACCCACTTGCTCCACCTGGTTATGCTTCTCTTGGTTGCATAGTCTCCAGAATGGATAAAGCCCCATGTGTAGATACGTTTTGTTGCCCTAGGATGGATCTTGTTAACCAAGCTAATATTCTTGAGGTGCCCATTTCAAGATCTTCGACTTCTAAGGGATCTCAATGCTGGAGCATTTGGAGAGTTGAAAATCAGGTTAGGTTTCTTTCTTTCTTTATTTTTTTTTCCGGGTGGGGGGGTGTGTTTTCGGAAACATGAACTTCTGTTTAACGAGAAAGAAGTACTGATGGTGACAGGCTTTACAAGAAATTAAGTCACATTCAGCTCAAATCTCTCACCTAAAGAATCTAAAAGGAGTATCCCTAGATTGCTTTGACAATGATGTTCATAAAGAAGCTAAATATCTGATTCTGTCCCGTATAAGTCCACTTCCTTGCCGTGTCATCAAGTATCTTGTTATTTCTTTCCATCCAAATAATCAAGCAAGAAGCCAAAACATGTTAAGATGAATATTCAGTTCTCTCTCAGTCTGAATCTGGCGTGTGCATTTGCAGCTGCCATAGCTGAAGTTTGGTATAATTGTCCGTGAAAAGTAACTTTTACCTTCATGTGAAGTTTTTATTTTATATTTTATTATAATGTGTTTGTATTTAGCTTATTCTGTTGGTCGTGTCACAAGATTACAAGTTTTTACATAATTTAGGGCTCTCTTCTGTTTTTGCAGGCATCAACTTTTCTTGCACGGGCTGATCTGAAAAAACCGTCAAGCAGATTGGCTTATGCTATTGGTGATTCCATGAAGCCAAAGGCTAGGGAAAACATAACTGCAGAAGTGAAGCTAAGATGCTTCTCTTTAACTGTTCTAGACAGCTTATGTGGAATGGTATGTCTTATAAACACATCCTAAGTCTGCAGTCTGATGTAACGATGGTTCTATTTCTTCTTACTGTTAATATTTTTTGATTTTATTGAGTAACTTGGATCTTTCAGATGACACCACTATTTGACACGACAATCACCAATATCAAGCTTGCAACACATGGTCGACTGGAGGCTATGAATGCAGTACTGATCTCCTCTATTGCTGCATCAACCTTCAATACTCAGTTAGAAGCGTGGGAGCCACTTGTGGAACCTTTTGATGGAATATTCAAGTATTATATTGTTTCTTTCTATTTGGTCTTAATACAGTTTACTTGATTTTTTTTGTAATATTCAAGACTGATTTTTCTTGGCTTTTTCAAGGTTTGAAACATATGACACCAATGTACACTCGCCATCAAAATTTGGGAAGACAATGCGTATTGCTGCTACCAGTATCCTTAATTTAAATGTCAGTGCTGCAAACCTTGAAACTTTTATAGGGGGCATTCTTTCATGGAGAAGACAATTAGAACTTGAACAGAAAGCAATGAAGATAAATGAGGTAATACTAGTGATGATTTGTTGTATAATGTATAACAATGCTTTCCTTTTTCTTTTTTTCTTTTCTTTACCGGGGTTGTGTGGGGAGGAGGAGTGCAGTAACTATACTCTGAACACCAATCATCTTTGCAGGAAGCTGGTGGTCTATGTGAACAAGGAGAGGATCAGACTTTGTCTGCATTGGATGAAGATGACTTTCAGACTGTGATTGTAGAGAATAAACTTGGGTGTGATATATATCTGAAAAAATTTGAAGAAAATACAGATGCAGTGGATCGGTTGCGTCATGGTGATTGTATTTCTATATGGGTGCCACCTCCAAGGTTTTCTGACAGGTTCAATGTTGCAGATGAATCTAAGGAAGCGCGCTATTATGTTGCTATTCAGATTCATGAAGCCAAGGTTGTAAGATTATCTATTTTCTTACCCTAAGATTATGTATCATTTTGTTTCCTTCTTTCAGGAGTTAAGATTGATGCTTTTGTTTGCAGGGTTTACCTATTGTAGATGATGGCAACAGCCATAACTTCTTCTGTGCTTTGCGCCTTGTTGTTGATAGTCAGCCGACAGATCAACAAAAACTATTTCCTCAAAGTGCCAGGACAAAATGTGTTAAGCCTGCACTTTTGAAAATCGATAACTTGAATGAAGGCAAGGTGGAATGGAATGAACTTTTCATATTTGAAGTTCCTCGGAAGGTATCTGAAAATTTATTATCTTCTATTTTTGACGCACTTTTTCCTCAGAAGGCAACCATCAATTATGTGACAGGATTTCTTGATTTTTCTCCATACGATGCAATATATATTGCAAGAATAATTAGAAAGATCACTAAAACAAATTATAAAAATACATATTGATGAAGGTGATAATTTAGAAGTTTCGTCTTCTGTGTTTATGTATTAGAGAAACTGCATTTATACCTCAAGGCCCCGTTTGGTTCACGGAAATGAATTGATATTAAATCAATCCCCATATAGTTTCCCATGAACCAAACGCAGCCCAAAATTCTGAAGTTCATCAGATTATGCTAAACCTTGGACATTGAACGCCACTAATTAAGTTACACTGTTGATGACATTAGCAAGCATTTAGACTTGATATTCTGAGTGTTAAGTTTCCGAGCTTGAGTGTGTAAGTGTTGCAGGGACCAGCTAAACTGGAAGTGGAGGTGACAAACCTTGCAGCAAAAGCAGGAAAGGGTATGTGCCAACCCCTTTCTTTCTTGTGAACTCGCATCCACACTTATTGATTCTTGCACTTAGGTTGCTGATTCACTTGCTTATTTAAATTAAAATTAGTAAACCTTACACTCAAGAGGGGAATGAAATCTCCAACATCTTGAATATCTTCTTCCATGGTTCTTACTACATGTAACCATCTTGTATGTTCATGATTCTCATAACCTATCTGTTGCTGCTCTGAATGTGCTTTTCAGAAGTACTGTTCCCAAATACCAGCTCCACTTTGTAACTGCCTTGTTTTTTGCAGTTCCTTTTATTAATCATGTGTGCCTAACAAATGAATCATGATTGTTCTCTTTTAGGTCGTTTCTTGTTTTAATTTTTTTTGTTGGCCCTTTCGGGTCTTTTTGTGCTGAAACTACATATTTATGGTTATTTACCCTGCTTTCTTTGCAATTTCCCACCGAATAAATAATCATTTAGACTCAGACTTCTCATGGATTGTTTATGGTCTCAAAACAAAAATACAGGTGAAGTGGTAGGTGCACTCTCATTTTCTGTTGGGCAAGGTGCAAATATGTTGAGGAAAATAGCTTCCGTGAGGGTATTCAATCAAGGTCATGATAGTCAGAGCGTAGTATCATATCCGCTAAAGGGGAGGGTGAGCTTTCTTATTTCACATTATTTTTGCATTGATTGGTGACGTCAGTTGTGCACATGTACTGTTTGTGGAATTGAGTGTTCTTTTCATGCTTATATGATGTTGTACTTTGAAGGTTCAACATAACAATCTTGATGACATGGACGAATGTGGATGTCTGTTGGTTTCAACTTCTTATTTTGAGAGGAAAACAACTCCAATTTTTCAAAGAGATCTAGAGGCTGAAAATGCAAGTGATAGAGACATAGGTTTCTCTGTTGGTCTTGGCCCGGATGGTGTTTGGGAGAGCATTCGGTCATTGCTTCCATTGTCAGTTGTCCCCAAATCACTACAGAATGATTTCATGGCACTGGAAGTTGTCCTGAAAAATGGTAAGAAGCATGCAATTTTCAGGGGTCTTGCAACAGTTGTAAATGAGACTGATGTTACCTTGAAATTTTCAATTTGTCATGCTTCTCGGATTCGAGGTTACGATTCCTCTTTAGGAAAAAGTGATAACATAAATCCTGGAGGTTCTTTTGTTTTACCTTGGAGAAGTACATCAAATGATTCCGACCAGTGCTTACAAATTTGTCCTTCTGTTGATGATCCTCAGCCTCCATATTCATGGGGTTCTGTCGTGGCAGTGGGTTCTGGTTATACATATGGAAAGGACCTGACTCTTATAGATCAGGTTGCACTCTCTCGACAATATACTTCAAAGCTGGAAAATAAGATGCCTAATGTTACTTTTAGGTTGAATCAGCTTGAGAAGAAAGATATACTTTTGTGTTGTTCTAGTACCATAAATAAACAATTTTGGCTTAGTGTTGGGGCAGATGCCTCAGCTCTTCATACTGAATTGAATGCACCTGTTTATGATTGGCGAATATCTGTCCACTCTCCTATGAAGTTGGAAAATCGACTTCCCTGTCCGGCTGAATTTACAATCTGGGAAAGAACAAAAGATGGAAAATGCATTGAACGACAGCATGGTATGATCTCTTCACGTGGGGGTGTTCATATATATTCCGCAGACATTCAGAAACCTTTATATCTTACATTGTTTGTTCAGGGTGGTTGGGTTCTGGAGAAGGTAGTAGCTCTGTCTAAATACAAGTGACATACTATATATATCTATACACCATTGTGAGTTTAATAAATATAGTTGTTTTTTTCTGCCAGGACCCCGTTCTTGTTTTGAATCTTTATTCCAATGACCATGTCTCATCATTCTGGATGGTTCACCAGAAAAGTAGAAGGTTTGTGGTTCCAAAGAAAAATGTTTATTAAAATTTGTTGTTCTTTTTGTTGTTAAATTATGTTATTTTGCTGTTGTTCCCATGTTCACAAAAGCTCAAGCTGCTAGGATGTAGTTCGATTCATATTATTTACCATTATAGATCCCAACTCATAATTTTCAATTTTCCTTCAGTTGTATTTGACCAAAAAAAAGGAGGGTTTCAGTTGTAAGGATTACTCAGAGTCTCCCCCTCTTGTGCTATGTTAAGTTTTTTTGTTTTTTTGTTTTTGTTGGGATTACCATTGTTTCTAAAAGTTTAAGATTTTAGGATGTGGACCGAATATTATTTTATATTATAATTTTCAATTGATATTTGATATTACTATTAAAGTTCCCCCCCACTGGGATACAGTTCTGGCTTTGTCACTAACTCGGAGCCATTGAAATGGTTATTAAATTTGTCACTCTCTCATATTGTGGATTACAATACATCTGTTCTTCATTGGCACTTGCAAATGGAAATATTTGGAAGTGGAGGGAAATAAATATATGATCTTTCATCATATCTTTTTCTGCTATATTTGTGTGCCATTACAAATGTGTTAGGATGATGTCTTATTGGTATTTCTGAGATCTGTACGTATTGGAAAATAAAGACTTCTTGTACTTAGTATGAAGAATTTTTTTTATCAATTATCATATCCATGATCTCCATTACCTTCATCTTTACAGGAGACTGCGCGTGAGTATTGAACGTGACATGGGAGGGACCACTGTTGCACCCAAAACAATAAGGTTTTTTGTTCCATATTGGATCACGAATGATTCATCAATTCCCTTGGCATATCAAGTGGTGGAAGTAGAACCTTTGGACAATGCAGATACAGACTCTCTAATACCTTCTAGAGTCAAGTCTGCAAAAACAGCCTTGAAAAGTCCTACAAACTCTATGGACAGGAAGCTTTCTTCCACTAGGAGAAACATTCAAGTACTTGAAGTTATTGAGGACACTAGTCCTGTTCCTAATATGCTTTCCCCACAAGATTATGCAAGCCGCAGTGGGGCTTCGCTGTTTCCATCTCAAAAAGATGTATATCTGTCCTCACGAGTGGGCCTTTCTATTGCCATTCGTCATTCAGAAATATACAGTCCTGGGATATCTCTTTTTGAGCTGGAAAAGAAGGTGACTATAAGAACATCAAATTGGCTTCTAATATTTCTTCTTTCTCCTTTTAATTACTATTGCTTCGGAGTTGCTGAAATTTGTTCTCGATCATATGATGCTTCTTGAATTTTCATTTCCAGGAAAGGATTGATGTCAAAGCATTCAGTTCAGATGGATCTTATTACAAGCTTTCAGCACGACTGAACATGACCTCAGACAGAACAAAGGTTGGATTTTAATATCTTGTGACTTAAATCTTTAATGTTTCTCCTCTGAGGAACTGCAAGAATATGATGAGGGACTTGCCAAATTAGACTGATAAATATTGGCTATAGATCTGATTTTAGGAAAATAAGATGACCCATAGCCCAAAAAAATACGATGAAAGATTCTGGTCAGCAGGCCATTTGCATGTTTAGAATGAACAGGAGGATCATTGCATGGGGAGGGTTTTACTCATTTGTAAAAACTAAAGTTGCTTTTTTCGTACTTGGTAGTAGTCATAAGCTATGCGTTTCTTAAGTTTCATTGATATAGGTATGTATATATATTTTTCATTAATAAAAAATTTTCTCAATGGTTGATATTCAGGTTGTGCAATTCCAGCCCCACAGCTTGTTTATTAATAGAGTTGGTTCCAGTCTCTGTCTGCAGCAGTGTGATTCTCAGTCTGTGGCATGGATTCATCCCACAGATTCTCCAAAACCCTTTTGTTGGCAGTCTTCTGCCAAAGTTGAATTGTTGAAGGTCAGTGAAGTTTAATAATTTTTCATATTCACTTAATTATACATGAATAGCATACATCATCTGACTCCTATGTGGGGTTTATTTTTCTTTTCAGTTGCGGGTGGATGGTTACAAATGGAGTGCACCATTTAGTGTTTGTAATGAAGGTATCATGCGTGTTTGCTTGAGGAAGGATACTGGAAATGAACAACTTCAGTTTCGAATAGCTGTAAGAAGTGGAGCAAAGAATTCAAGCTATGAAGTTATTTTCCGTCCGAACTCTTCCTTGAGTCCTTACAGGTCACAGTTTACTATCTCTTGTGAAAGTTTGTGAAATAAAAAAAGATGCTGTTGATGGCAGTGTATTTCTCTTAAGAACAAAAGAATTCTTTTTGACTTTATATTTTGGGAAAATTTTCTTGAACTAGTTGTGTCTATTAATATGGAAGTCTTCTTATTGCAGTACAATAAAATCATATGTACTAGTTTCTTCTTCTTTACTTGTATACATGTGTTTGTCGTTTCTTGGTCCAATGGTGATAATTTTCTATCAACAGGGTTGAAAATCGTTCCATGTTTCTACCCATCCGAATTCGGCAAGTGGATGGTTCTAGTGATTCATGGAACTTTCTTCTTCCTAATACAGCAGCTTCCTTTTTATGGGAAGACCTTGGCAGAAGGCGTTTATTAGAAATCCTGGTAGAGGGGGAAGACCCATTGAAATCAGAGAAGTATGATATTGATGAGATTTCTGATCACCAACCTATTCACATGGGAAGTGGACCTTCTAAAGCTCTACGTGTTTCTGTAATAAAAGAAGAGAAAGTGAATGTCATTAAGATCAGTGACTGGATGCCAGAAAGTGAACCTGATGAAGTTTTGAGTAGAAGCCAATCATCACTTTTGTCTCAACTTTCTATACAGCAACAATCACATTTTCTCTCTGATTGTGAATTTCATGTTATCATTGAGCTAGCTGAGCTTGGGATATCCATTGTTGACCATACACCCGAAGAAATTCTCTACCTTTCAGTTCAGAATCTTCTGTTTGCATATTCAACTGGCTTAGGCTCTGGAATCAGTCGGTAAGTTTGCTTTCAATTGAGACTTGATGGCTTAGACAACAAAGTGCTTAATTTATTAGTCAATGGATCCAAGTAAATCTTTGCTGCCTTTTTTCTTTGCTTAATTTATTAGTCAATTGAGACCTGGAGTGTTTTCGCAATGATATCTACTGGTGTATTTTTCTGTTGGTCTTGCTAATGGATTGTTGCTAGTAGAATTTTAGGTCCGTAGACACCTTGCCCTCTGTTTTTACAATTTCATTTTTATTATTGATAGTTTGTTTATTAGCAGAAAAAGAAAATAGAAAACAATCATATCACCTAGGGACTGAAAAATCTGGACCAAGCAAGAATCAAAGCATTGATACTATATTGTTTATAATGCACCAATGCGCATTGATGAATATTATTTTCAATTAGATATAATCTTTTATGAAATATTTCACATTCCATGTATACACTTCAATACATTTCATTATCACTTAAAATTGAGTCTTAGTAAAATAAGATTTACAGTATACTAGAGGTCAATAGTTGGTGACAGGCTTTCATATTATGCGGTCCATGTAAGTCTCAACAGACAGCTTTGTGGTCCTTTCCTGTTAGCAGATGTATATGAGAATCACAATTCTGAAGGGTAAACTTAGCTTAATTTACTCTCCAACTGACCAACCTATGGATTACCTACAAATTGGCTACTTAATTAGACAAAGGCTGAGGCCCCTTAGGATGCTATTGTTGAATTGTATTTTTGTTTATCTCTTATGATTGACAATTATTAATTCAGGAATTATGTTCTTGTCCTGTTTGCAGGTTGAAACTTAGAATGCATGGGATACAATTGGATAACCAGTTGCCATTAATTCCAACGCCAGTTCTTTTTAGGCCACAGAGAGTTGGGGAAGAGACCGACTATATCTTGAAACTTTCAATCACAATGCAATCCAATGGGTCTCTAGATCTGTGTGTCTATCCATATATTGGTCTCCTTGTAAGTACAAGAAAGTTCTCATTGCCTAGAAGAAGATTTCTGATTTTTTTTTTCCTATTTTCCCCCAATTTATATTAATTATATGTCTACTGATTATTCAGGGACCTGAGAACTCTGCCTTTTTGATAAACATTCATGAACCTATCATCTGGCGCATTCATGAAATGATTCAGCAGGTCAACCTCAGTCGGTTGTATGATACTCAAACAACTGCTGTTTCTGTTGATCCAATCATTGATATTGGGTATGCAAGGACTTCCAAAATTGGCATATCATTGTATTTTGCTACATTTAGTTGTAATTCCCTTAATTTATGGTACCTTTATTTGCAGAGTTCTTAGTATCTCAGAGGTTCGATTCAAAGTGTCAATGGCTATGTCACCAAGTCAAAGGCCAAGAGGTGTTCTTGGCTTTTGGGCATCTTTGATGACTGCATTGGGCAACACTGAGAATATGCCAGTAAGTGTTGGGATTCTTCCTCCTGCTATTTCTTGAGGTTTTCTTCTCTGGAATTCCTCCCAGAATCTTTTGTCTGGACCCAAGTAATTGGAATGTGAAGGCTCATTATCAAAGTCTCGGTGTTGAATGCTTTATTATGGGATAACGTACTTAGAAATATGTATTTGGTAGATCGTAGATGACTTTTAGCTTTGCATCGCGTACATATAAACTCTTCATCTGACTTTGCATATTTACGTGGACTGTTCTTGCATCATATATTTCATAGAGTACATTTAACACAATATATTTACATTTGTTATTCAGGTGAGGATAAATCAAAGGTTTCATGAGAACTTGTGCATGAGGCAGAGTTCAATGATTAGTATTGCTATTTCAAACATTCGAAAAGATCTCCTAGGCCAACCTCTTCAACTGCTATCCGGTGTTGATATATTGGGTAATGCAAGTAGTGCACTTGGACATATGAGCAAGGGCATGGCTGCCTTATCATTTGATAAGAAGTTTATTCAAAGCCGACAGAGACAGGTTTGCGTTAGAGTTTGTCATTTGAATTAATATACTTTCACATAATTGCTTAAAATTGGATATCATTAGTTGCCAAAGTTCTTTTCTTTTGGCCTGTGGACTGATTATTTTATCATACGTTACAAATTTTTAGTTGGTACTTTATCGTACATGTTAGGAGATAAAATAATAAAAAATAATTATTGGCCCATATCCTAACTTAAACTTTTGGGATTAGTGGTAAACGAAAAAAATTTATCACGGTATGTGAGCAGGAGTTTCTGAGTTCGAGTCCCTGATTGCATCCTTCCACTATAAAGTTGAATTCCACATATTGGGCTTAATGGTGGTAGGAGACCTGCATGCCAGGGGTAGTGAATCTATAAAACAATTGATGGCCACATCCTAATCGCTTAAGCTTTTGGGACTTTTAGTAAAACTGACAAACTTTATCAATATGCGATGCTTTAGAGGAATAAACTGGAACCTTTTCATTCTTATTGCAAAGTGACTAAAATTGTTTTTAAAATTTGCTCATTTTGGACCTTGGTTATTAAGTAAGGCTTTCTATCGCTGGACCATGACCACCCTGTGATGAGATTGTCCAGATTTGCATTGGAGTCTTGTTGCGCCATGAGCAGATTTTAAAATTTTAGTTTGATCTTTTGATAGATGTTTAGTACATTGATTTCTTAGTTAACCATTTTTATATTAATTTGTTCATATATGGTCTGGCACATGAAAACAACCAGTGCAATCTACGATACTCTCGTGTTGTACTTTTCGATCTCTTGCTCATTACAATTTCTACACTCTTGAATCTCAATGTCTTTAATTTATTTAAAAAATTTACTTTGGCAGGAAAGCAAGGGTGTGGAGGACTTTGGTGATGTTATTAGAGAGGGCGGTGGAGCACTGGCAAAAGGCTTCTTCAGAGGAGTCACTGGGATATTAACAAAGCCGCTTGAAGGTGCAAAAACTTCGGGCGTTGAGGGTTTTGTTCAAGGTGTTGGGAAAGGATTAATAGGTGCAGCTGCACAACCAGTGAGTGGGGTTCTAGATCTTTTGTCAAAAACTACCGAGGGTGCCAATGCGATGAGAATGAAGATAGCATCAGCTATAACTTCTGATGAGCAACTGCTCCGCAGACGACTGCCTCGTGTTATTGGCGGTGATAATTTAATTCGGCCATATGATGGGTACAAGGCACAGGGACAGGTACTAGTTGTTTGACTTTATTTAAAATCTCTCAGTTGGAAATTTTATGTTAATTGAGCATGGGCTGGTTTTATTGATACCTCCTTTATTGCTCACTCTACTCCCAAATTAAACATAAAATGAAATGTTATGGTTGATACCTAAGAAGCACGGATACGCCCGTGTCGGATACGCAGTCGGATACGATATGCATCGGATACGCTCCGATACACGTTGGATACGTATTGGAGTCAACGGATACGGTCTTTGACTAACGGATAACCATATCCTAAGTTCTGGACACGAGCATCAGACATTTCTGGTCTGTCTTGAAACCATAAGCCAAAGAAAGGAAGAAGGGATTCATACCCATCATCATCTAAGCTCTCTGCAAACTGTGTCTTCAAGGAAGATTCGAAGAGAATGAGAGGAGAGGAGAAGACGAGACGTACGCTGGCTGTTGCGTATGAGGAGGGACGGAGAGAGAGAGAGATGAAGGAGAAGAGAGATGGTGGAAGAAGAACAAGAAGCGGCGCAAGCGAGGAAGAAGAACAAGGAACGGTGCAAGCTCAGGAAGAAGATGACCTAATTCTCAAAGTGTTATAAAAACAAAGGCAATTTATATAAAAACAACGTGGTGTTGTAATAATAAATATTATAATATATATAATAAACAAGGGCCCTATCATGGATACGCTCATGTTCACTAAAAATAATTAACCATCTGTTTATGGGTTTTGGGCCTTAATCAATAATATTAAAATGGGCCGAAAAAGATATCAAACAAGATATACAGGCCTAAAATATATAAAGAATCAGAAAAAAAGAGTCCAAGAATAATGCACTATATTTATAATTTATAATTTTATGTTATTTAAAATATGTTTTAAATTATATATATTTATTATTATATATTAATATATATTTTAATTGCCATATCCATGAGCGTATCGTATCCTAGTTTTTGGAGATTTGCCGTATCTCTGTGTCGTGTTGTATCGTATTGCCGTATCCGTATCCGTGTCCATGCTTCCTAGGTTGATACCCCTTCATATTCCATACTTTCTCATCTTCTTCAACCTTAAATTAAGTAAATCTACTTGTATGATTATTTGTTGGTTGATATCCCTCCTTGCTGTCTTGTTTGGTTATAATCTACTTGTATTCAGTGGCTAAAATTAATTATTTTTCTTTTGTCATGAAGGCTATATTGCAGCTGGCAGAATCAGGTTCATTTTTCCTCCAGGTTGATCTGTTTAAAGTACGTGGGAAGTTTGCCTTATCAGATGCTTATGAAGATCACTTTTTACTCCGCAAAGGAAAAATTCTTCTAGTCACTCATCGAAGATTGATACTGTTGCAAGTAAGTTAGCTGGATTAGAATCATTGCTATCTATCCCCTCCTATCTGCTATACACCATACTCAAAAGTCACCAAACAATGACATTGTATTTTTTGTCATACAGCAACCCTTCACCGTAGCTCAGAGGAAGTTCAACCCGGCTAGGGATCCATGTTCTGTACTGTGGGATGTACTTTGGGATGACCTGGTCATAATGGAAAAGTCATATGGAAAAAAGGACCACCCAAAAGCCCCACCTTCACGGGTCAGTCTTTATTTACAAGAGAAATCAACTGAGGTGAGGGAACAAGTTCGAGTCATAAAATGCATCCCTGATACTCCCCAGGCTCTTGAGGTGTACTCCTCGATTGAACGAGCAATGAACACTTATGGTCCAAACAAACCAAAGGTTAGTGTTTAATGCCATCGCTTTGAGCTCTGCTGTGTCAGCTTATTGCATTGACTTTGTCAAGGTTGGTTGACCATAGAATGCTAAAATTATGTTGAAATAAAACCTCCGCTTACTAGATCTTGTTCTTTAATGTATCCAACGGCAATAGACTAAACTCGCAAGTGCTGAAAACTTAGAAAACACACAAGAATTATACTGGTTCGGCAGAACTTTTGCCTACGTCCAGTTGTGATTTCTCTAGGTAGAGAAATCACCGCCTCTTTGATTAATAATAGAGATTACAGAACTTTTGCAAACCCTAGAACTAATCCCTCTCTTCTTGCCTTGGCTGTCACAGTTTTCTCTCTTAAAGATTTAAGCCTTGCTGCACCCTATTTATAGGCATAGGGTGCTGATTACATATCCTTTTCAGATTATAATTCCTATTCTAAGTGGGATAAGAAAATAGACTTCTTTACAATTCCAAATAGACTTGTAGGATTTCTAATCTAAATTGAATTAGGAAACTAAGATTCTTTCCTAGTCCTTTTAGGAGAAGAATTGGTGCACCCTTTTTTTCCTAAAACAATCCTAAACAGAAAAGGACACTAATTGACGAGCCAAAACCTAACAAATTATACCTGCAAACTAAAAATGAAATTCTAAAATGTTTTATCCCCTTGCATTGAAAGTTTCGACAAGAATAAGTTTGTCTTGAGTCATTTATTAATGATCTGTTGTTGGCATAGCTGATAAATACTTTATTTTTGGGGGCTCATTCGCTGCACCCATATAACAAGTTACTAAAGTTTGAAATATTCTTCCTAAATAGTTTTGTTATACTCCTAATTTTGTGACATTCTTCTAGATACGTTATAATGAAAAACTTTGCTTTAATTCAGAGAATGCTGAAGAAGAGTGTGACAATTCCATATGCACCAATGTTTGATAGCGCCAGCGCTGAAGCTATACCAAAAGAAGGGGCTAGTGTCTTGTCACCCCGACAGGTGCCTACATCAATTCCTCGTAGTTCAACTTTTGGCAGCAGCAGCAGCAATTGATTTCTAGATCATTGCCCTTGGGGAAATATGGTTTTTGGGATTTCTGTTGTGGGTCAGGTCATGAATTCCGACTATTGGTGTTTCTTTTTCTGGTTTCAGCCTGCATGTTCAGATGTTCTCACCGTTTGACAGGTATTCTATTTGTGATCGTTGCATGAATGTATTGCAGTTATATTGATGTGTGTATGGATTCAAATATTTAATTATATTAATAAGCAATTTTGTTCAGAAGTCTTTGCAGATTACAACAATGAAGAGGTTGTTTGGTGGAGGTGTTTTATAAGAAGTCATGTCAAGGACAAGTGACAAAGACCGTGTAGGACATGGATATGAATGGCGTAGCTTCAATTACATATCCATAGGTTTTTTATATTTATAAATACCACTCCTAAATATGTAGAGGTTTGAGCATTCCTTGTATATTTCTTAGAATAGTCAATGTATACGAACAGAAATTACTGAAGGTGATCAAGCCGATCGGTTTAAGATCCCATTGTAGATCTGGTCCCATATGAACATGAATCATGATGATATATAATAGGTGACGGATAGGCTTAGGAAGTAAAATCATAGTGGTTGAGCACCCTGTTTAATGTATGGTGTAGTGTAGCATATGAATTGCCTTCAAACAAAAGTTAAAACCTCACCTGTTCAATTATAAAGCTGTAATCTTTTTGATATGAAGGAGTTTTTGTCAATTGTCAGCCTTGAAAATAAACTAAATTTTGTCAGCGACTTTCCTTTCCTTTTTAATTGATTAAATCATTTGAGAATACTTAGTGGAGGTTCGAACTATGGCTGGCTTTGCCTATTACCTCACCCTTTCCTTTGACCCAGAAACAAAAAAACAAAAAATTTACCCCACGCTTCTCGTGGCACAAAGTTGTGTTTCTTGTTTTGTTTATTGTTCAAGTACAAGTACAGAATCAAATTATTTCCTTCTTTTTGTTCTATTTTTCCACTAATCTTATAAGACCATCCCCAATGGGGGCTCTAAAAGGGGCTGCACAACCTTGGGGCTCCAATAAATAGAAACCCAAGCAAAAAACCCAGCCTCAATGGTCCAATTTTGAGGCTCTATATGCTTGAGTCCCACCGGAGCTAATCCCAAATGTATGACATTGGTTGAAGCTCTTGAAACTCAGTGAGACTCGCATATAAGGAATCTTGAATGAATTAACAACCACATGCACGGGCCCATCAACACATAAATGAATAAAACAAACTTGATTTTTGTCTCTCCTCTTCTTCTTCCCTATTTTTTTTTCAAATGAAAGTATTTTTTATATAAATAAATAGTTAGTTTTTTTCTTTATTCTAATCACTTTTTTTTAAATCTTGTCCAAATTTTTTTGTTGTTGAAATGTTCACAAAAAAAAAACCTAACATAACATAAACATACAATAAAACAAAATAAGTTCACAAAAAACAAAAATAGCATATAAATCAAATTATATCATAAATAGAGCCCCGATATAGAGCCTCCCACTGTGGGAGAGATGCTTTTAGAGCCCCAAAGATTCCATCGAAGCTCTAAATGAGACTCTATCCAACATATTTACTATTTAGAGCCCCAACCATTGGGGATGGTCTAAGGACTTAACATCAAATCCAAACCGCCACCAAGAACAGCATATCATACTTATCGTTTCTAATTTCTCTACCCACGCTTTCTCAAAAACCAAACTCAAAGAAACAAAAGCAAAATCCAGATTTCTTCGACCCAAAAAGAAAAGAAAAAGCAACCCATATTTCAAGGAACTTTAGAATCAGCATAACCTTCCGTATATGGTAAATTTCATCAAAATGACACCATCTTGAAGGACCAACCATCCAAATAGCCACTCGTACTGCCCAAATCCAGAAAACAATGCATACCCATATCACCATTTCGAGCGAACAATAAGAAAATCGAAAAGATCTAAGAAAACAAGCAGAAATTATTTGAATTTGAATATTTCTAATCAATTTTTTAAAAAAATTTCTTCAATTTAAACCAAATTTTGACGAAAAGGACCACATTTAAAATATAAAAATGTGGACTAAATTGGCCAAATTAATAACACGGTTGCCGATGAAGTAAAACACATGGACCATTTCGACATTTAAGGCTATACATTTTACTAAGCCATCTCCAAAGGAGGAGAAAAACTTTCCTGGCACGTTGATGCCAGGTAAGTGATACAGCTGAGTATCCCCACCCAATCGTGATAGTTGTTACGCACTAAATATTGAAAAAAAAATCGTCGCCTCTGTCTGTGCTCCTCCATCCTCCGCGAACCTGCAACTCCACTTTAACACTCAGAAAGAAAAAAAAATCGTCAGATCAACATCTCTTCCCGATCACTGCTCCCTGCCACATCCACCGGCGTCGCCGTCAAAGTCCACACCGCCATCCTCCATTGTTCTTGGAGTCGTCTCCCTCTTCTCATCGGCTCTCTCATCCAAATCTCTCCCTCTCTTTCTCTCTCTTCAGGCTAGCAACAGTGGAGGCTAATCTGTCCCTCTCTTTCTATCTCTTCGTGCAAACCTCTGATCTGGCTGATGCAAATCGAGAAGAGTGGAGGTCTGGCTGATGCAAATAGAGAAAAAGAGAGGGATAGGAGAGAGCAAGAAAGAGGGGAGAGAGATGATAGAGAAAAGAAGGGGTTTGATTTCATCAGAAAAAAAAAGGGGGGTTTGAGTTGCAGTGTTTGCGGAGGATGGAGGAGCAAAGACAGGAGTAATTTTTGGGTGTTCCCATACCACGCGTGGTGTACCATCCACTAAGTGTAGAAATACGTGGAATGTTCCAATCGCACTGTACATAAAAATAATACAATAAATTGAAAGTAATTCCAAATGTCCCTGAGTCATTTGGATGACACCACCACGTGGCATCTTTATATTTAAAAATTTCTCCAAAGACAGAGGCTATGATTTTTTTTTATATATTTAGTGGGTGACAGCTGTCAAGAAGTCATTGGATGAAAATACTTAGCTGGATCGCTTACCTGGCATCCCCGTGCCAGGAAAGTTTTTCTCCCAAAGGAGATGGGGTAAACCCAAATATTGTGAATTTGGGCCCAAAAACTTCATCAACGCAGCAGCCCCACCTAGGTGGAATTTAGAACCAACTTACGGTCCGACGGAGCCCAACTTCAGTGGCTTGCTTCAGGGAAGAGGGAGCGCTGCGTGTAAGACCTGGATCTTATGGTTGTTGAGATCCAACGGCCACCATTTGAATTTGCTTCTTTTGTCTTTTCTCCTTCTTCAGGTAAGACACTTTCATTTTGTAGGCCATCACGTGTCCTTCATTCAAGTATTCCAAAAATTATAATAGTTGTTTTCTCTCATAATCTTTTTTTAAAAATGTTATCGTTTTTTTAATGGGTTAGGATCGGGGGACACACAAAAAACCACACATTTTGACACACTTTCTCAACCATTAGATGATAAGTCATCCAAAGGTTATAAATAAATATGGCATTATTATTTTTATTTTTAAAATAGTATTCATTTATTGCTTATCTCGAAAATTGTGTGTAGTTATGTTTCCTAAAAACAATAAATGAATACTATTTTTAAAATAAAAATAATAATGTCATATTTATTTCTAACATTTGGATTACTCATCTAATGGTTAAGAAAGTGCGTCAAAATGTGTGGTTTTTTGTGTCCCCCAATCCTGGTCCTTTTTTAATATATACAAACAATATTTGAGAATGAGGCTTTTCTCATACACACTGTCAAGTTGTCATGGGAGTTCTAACCTAATTTTAGCATTAAGACGAGGAAGTATCACTCTTTCTACATTTAGCTTGCTAAGAGCATCCACAATGGACTCCTTAAACTACCTCCTTAGACAAATTTTAGAGAGGAATTGGAAAAATACAACTCCAACCATGCTTTCTATCCACCTCTTAAAATAAGGAGACCTCTAGGAGCTCCAAAATCTGAGGAGAGAGAAAGGAGTCCTAGTGGCTCCTTATAATTTAATGTTATTTTATTTAATGAGTATTTCAAACATTTAATTAATGCTAACAATTTTTATTTATTATTTTTTAATAAAGATTGACCAATTAAAAAAGAGTTATAGCATTTATGACTCCCTATATTAGAAAGCATGATTGTAGTTTAAATTTTATAGAGAGCTCCTAAAATAACTTTTATATGTTTTTAGCTAAAATTTAACTAAAAAATAGAGAGCATGATTGTGGATGCTCACCCATTAGCATTACGCAATCCACTATTAATAGCATCCACCAAGGGTGCAACAACTTATTGGTATCGTCCATGGTCCAAGATTCATAGTTCTCTTTCTCTTTGCCATTTCCTTTGTTATTTCCTTGTGAATCTCCCATTTAAATTACTATTATAACATATCTAAGAAATTTATTAGTTGTTTCACAAGAATACGTATCATACCAAACAAGAAAAGAAAAGAATTTCACTCTTGTTTCCTATTTTCTATTTTCTTTATAACTTTGGTAAATATTAATGGCAAGTCCCAGATCTTTGACAAGAATCCGTATCATACCAAGTCCTAGGTCTTTGATAAATATTAATGGTATAGTTGTTAATAGTAGGAGACAGATATGAAGTGAAAGCTAGGATGATGCGAATTGTCTTTGCTAAATCTTGTTTATATAAAGTTGAGTTTTGCATGTAGAAAAAAGTTTGAGGTATCCTAAAGTGATTCAAAGCATAGACAGGAAAGGTACATATAAAGCACCAAATGAAAGGGTGTATTGTACTGTAGATATCTATAGTGCAGGTATTCTGCTGTTCGTGATGATGTTGAAAACGAAACCCATCAGTGTTGGGTCTTTAAGTTAGTTGAAAGAAAGCACACCATTTGAAGTTTAATGACCTTTTAGTTTTCAGTTCAATTAACAAGTCCTCCTACTCTACTCCTGTAGTCTAGACGAAAACAATTCTATTGTGACTGGGTTGACCAGAAGACCATACCTGTTCTGTTCACATATAAACAAAGACGCCAGCCTTATGTATATATATATCTCATCTAAATTAAAGGTAGCAGCAATTGTTGCAAAGGGCCATAGAGCTATCATATATAAACATGGAAAAGGTAACGGCTAACCCACGCAGGGTCATAGAGCTATTTTATATAAACATGGAAAAGGTAGTAGCAAACCCCCGAAGGGCCATAGACACAGATCATATACAAACATGGCATATAGCAAATAGACAGACAATAAACGCAAGAAGACACAACATGAGAAGGAAGCAATACCTCACGAAGAGCTGTTCATCTTCTCTAGCAGACAAAAAAAAATCTCAAGTGAAAAGTCTGATGGGTTAGGGTGAGGTTGAGATAGAGTTGGTATTTATACCTCCCACTAAAAAGTCACACAAATTCCACATTTAAAAAAAACATTCCTTCGAAATTAGTAAGTTTTTGAATACCAAAAGACTTTTTATTACTTGTTTAAAGTCTTGATTGAATACTGATATATTAATATTTTGCATATATAATCTATCTATGTTTGCAATGTTTTCTTATGAAATTGGTTAGTTTAATGTGTTTAGTGTAGATTTTGTAGGCATTTGTTCCTAGCAAGGGTTTGGAGCTAAAACTATGATTTTGAAGGCTTACGAGACCAAAAAGGGTGGAATTACCAACCCAACAAAATCTCCACTCTGTCATTTCATCAAATACCTGGAGTGCATCTGTGCAAATGTCAGTTAATATCCACAACTGGTCTCATACTAGTGCCAGAAAGTTTGAGTTAGAGAAGTTTACCATCATTTGTATGCGGCTGATAATTTTAGCGAAGACCAATTTGCATTTGCTGAAGGTTGATGTCTCTGTAAGCACCAATGACTAATTTGTTTAGCCAGAAAAGAAAAAAACAAAGAATTGACAGAGAGTTGATGGACCGTGAAGAAGCATTCATTGATTAAATTGTTGAAGAACACAAACCTTGTCTACAGATATATTAGTGATGAAGGCTTATCCGGAAATGGTCCCATGGTGGAGTTGGCAGCTCCAGACGAGAATGTCGACTTCTCCTATGTCCAGGTTCAATTGGTTATTATTGATGTAGCCTTACCTCCAAGAAGTGGGCCAATTCTATGGGAAATAGAATAATTGCTCATCAGCCTTGATCCAATTCGTTATTTTCTCCCAAAGCCCATGACCCTTGCGAATTCCCACCAATTGAATAAGTGGTCACCAGCCGCATTCTTCTTTTGAGTAGGAATTAAATATTCCTCTCAGTCTCTATCCTCCCCAAAACCAAGCTTAATATCAGATTTCCTCTTTTGACTTGGAACTCTTTATTTTTCCAAGTCTCAATCGCGTGTTATCTTGAGGATGGGTTTCCTATTATTTCCTAATTCCTAACTAAATATTATTTTCTTTTGGAGAATTCCATTGACCTATAAATATTAGGAAAATCTTTAGGAGGCCAGAAACTTTGTGTCTGGCAGTGCACTCTAATAGAGTGTGAGGCCATTGTATTGGTGAGAACTCTCTATTAGAGTTGGTATCCAAGTTAGTGCAACAAGTTGGTTTCACTGCGTGCTAAATATTAAGTCTTAACTTAAGGCTGGGGTTCTTATGCTATTTTTCGGAGACCACATACCACTAAGGTACGAGAGAGAGTTTTAGAGAAACAAAGAAGACGACCTGGAGCTAGAGTTGTTGTTGTGTAGAGATCAAATCTTCAATTGGTTTTTTCTTTCCTATGACATTGTTTATTATGGTTTTTATTAAAGTTATCATGAACTAATTCCTTTTTGCTAGGGCTACGATGTAGCCTAGCCATGAATACTCAATTTCTTCAGTCAATGTTAATTCCAAGTATTTTTCCATGTTGAGTATCTATTACTACACTTAATGCTTTGAATGTTTGGCCAACATTTAATTGATTTGATGCTAAATTGACGATAGGGATATCCAATTTGGAGTTTGCTTCTTGTAATAGATGCCATGGGTTACATGATTAGACAGGGATGTTTGTCATGACTTATGTGGTTGTTTTGCAGGTTTTCTGAGTAACTTAATGGGTTCTTATTATCTTAATTCCATTACTAGGGATAAAGTGGGTTGGTAATAAGAATACTTTTGGTATAACCAGGGATGGAGTATCAAATAAAATAGGGAAAATCGACTGTCAACATGGAGAATAATTAAGATTAACATGCTAAGGGAATTGGGTAGAATTGGCTATGGTGAAATCGGAAGCTCTAGTGCTCTCATAACTTGAATCTCACTACCTTACTTTCCTACGCTTGTTTTTATTCATTGTTTTCAGTTAATTAATCAATCCAATCTCATCATTTAATTGTTCAAATAAAGTCTTTGGTTAATCACAATCGGTACTTAGTAAATTAAACCACTCTTCGTGGGAACGATACTTTACTTATTTCTATATTACTTGTGCGGATTGTGCGCTTGCAATAAATTTCACACCAAATACCACTAGACTTTTTGAGACTTTTTGTGTCCTGATTAAATACCACAAGACTTATTTATCCCAAAATAGTATTTTAAAATCCTAATTGAATACACCCTCTTTAGATTACTGGTCTGTAAATGAAGGCAATTTGGAGTTTGCTTCTTGTAATAGATGCCATGGGTTACATTATCTTTTATCTACTTCTCTTTCTTATTTAATGTATTAAAATTTTGTTTTTGAAATTTGAAAGTTTTTAGATTAAAATGTTAAGAAAAATAAATCATATAAATCAAAAATCGACTTAAGCAAATTACACACAAAATTGTTTGAGGCTTGCATGGTTGGAGAACAAAAACTTTTTGAGTCCGATATATATATATAGGAAAAAAGAGTAGTACTAGGCACTGGAGATGCCTAACTCGCTTAATTGATCAACCAAATCTTTTTTATTTAACCAAATCATTGACGTCTTTCCATCAGAAGAAAAAAGGTAAACCAATTGACAGGTTGAAAAGAGAAATGATTTGATGTACGCAGAAAAATTACAGTGGGAAACGAGGGGGTGAGAGATAAACAAGAAACGAAAAGACATCTTATTAATTAGCTAGCCACGCGTACGGTTATGATGCTGTTCTTCTTTACTTTCCCGCTAACATGAAGCATTAAGTAAGCAACACATACACTGTTTATCTCTCTCACTCTGTTCAACTTCCCATAAGAGATACAAAACATCACCCCAAATTCCCTTGTGCTCCTCTTCTCTTTCCTCAGTTCCTCTAGGCGACTCATTTCAAACGAGGTTTGGCTTCAACGTACTTTGTGTTATTTTATTTTCTTCTGAAAATAAATATTTGAAAGACGCACTTTTTGCTTCTTTTACTGTCATTTTGTTTTTCTTCTTATCTTGTTTTTTTTATGTTTTTTCCTGGGTCTGGCTTATTCTGTCATTTTCATGTCTATAATTTACCAACATGGTCGTTTTTGCATATTTTGTTCTTATTGTTTCATTGGTTATGTTAGTTTTGAGTTCACAGTTCTGTGGGTGAATAAAGTTTGCATTTTTAAGATTCCATTGCAAGATTTTTGGCTCTGTTGTTAATGGGTATCCATGATTCTACCATTAGTATTTTACTATTGTTTTCATTATACAAAATATGGGGTTGATAGGGTGCTAATAATTTTGTGTTTTTTAGATATGTCTGGGGTTCCTGAAAATAATGAAGCTATTTGTTCTGGAAAGAATGGAAAATCTTATCATGGAATTGAAGGCAGTATTGTTGGTAGCAATGATGGGAATTCCATTCCATCAGATCCAGATACAGAGGAAAATGATGAGGGGTCTAAAAATGATATGGCAGAAGTTCTAGGAGAACTTGCAATGTTTATTTGCTGTGTAGGTCTAGTTCCATTTAAGGTGGTTGAAGATGTGTTTTTTCTGAATCTGGGATATAAGCTGGTTGAATATGATGAGCAGAAAACTCTGAGGGCTCTTGCAGATTTTGTTTGCTCTGTAGACTTTCCACCTCAGTTGGTTAACCATATTACTTTTAGAAAGTTGGCAAATAGGCTTAACCCTTTGTTTAATCTTACTTATGGCATGGTTAGAAGTGAATGCATAAAAGTCTATGAGGAAAGGAAATGGTGGATTAAAGAATACTTGGGAAATTTGGACGGACAGATTAGCCTATCGGTGGACGTATTGGGGTATGAAAATGTGCGTAACTTCTGTAGTTATGATTATGTATGCCTTTCTGGACATTTTATTGATGAGAATTGGAAGCTCAGAAAGTGGGTACTTTACTTCCGTTGTCTCTGGGATCCCTCTGTTAATAGCTCTGAAGATTGTGGAATTTTTAAATCCCTTGAAGATTTGGAGATTGCGGACAAGATATCCACACTTGCCACAAGTAATGATCGCTGCTACGCTAAAATGTTTGAGTATGTGAAAACTCACGTCCAAGAAAAGAAGGAACTTCAACTTAGTGGTCAGCTGTTTAATGTGTATTGTTTTGGGGAAATAATCAGTCAAATGGTTGAGGATGCATTTCGCAAGATTAGCGATCTCATTGACAGAGTTCGTGAACTGTATTCTTTAAAATCGTTACCCTTGTGGTATCTCACAAGTTCTAACCTAAAACAAGCTCTTGAGTTATGGTCTATGGGAGAATTTTCTTCAAGAGATGTGACTGATTCTTACGACGTACCATCCCCTGAGGAATGGAAGATTGTTGAAGGTGTTTGCAAAATTGTAGACAGCATATATGAAGTGTCAAATGCATTATTCCAAACCAAACATCTAACTGCCAATGTTTATCTTTATCACCTTCATGAGCTCCGCGAAATCCTATCCCAAATGTCCTCAGAATCAGAAGGTTTCATTGCAACAATAGTTCAGGACATGATGAAAAAGTTTGACAAGTATTGGGATGACATGTTCTTGCTGTTGGCAATATGTGCGGTTCTGGATCCTCGATTTAAGATGAAATATATAGAATTTATTTGTTCAGAAGTTAAGGGTGGGGATGGAAGCTCACAAGTAGCAGCTGTTTTGGGGGCCTTTCACAAATTGTTTGATGACTATGTGATCCGTTTTCCTGAAAAAGAGAACTTCATTAGCGAATCATCTTCTTCTGATTCAGATTCAGAAGAGGAGTCTCCTCCTACACAGGAAAATCTTACTTTTGGTGTGCTGCAAGCCTACCAGCAATTCATCCAATTGGATAATCAGCCAACAAAAAAATCAGATTTGGAATACTATTTGGAAGAACCTGTTTTACCTTGGAGCCAGGATTTTAATGCATTGACGTGGTGGAGAACTGCAGGTGCTAAGTATCCTATACTTTCCAGGATGGCAAGAGATCTTTTGGCTATTCCGGTTTCTCTTGCAACCTCATTTGATGCATTCTATACTACACCAAGGCCAGTTGATGAACGTTTAGTTTGCTTGAAGCCAGACTTGATGAATGCCTTAATCTGTACTCGGAGCTGGCATGGGAGGTTCTTCTGAAAGCCTATTTGCAGGTTATCACTGCAATTTTATTCTCTGTTATTTGTTTCTTTTGTATTCTTGATTATTATTATTCTCTATCCTGCATAATGCTTTCTCACAAGTGTTTGTTTCTTTTTAATGTGGTGTTAATGTCTTCAACAGGTACAGGTTTTTGCTTTCAGCTCATGATTACTGGAACGTTTGGGAATCAGTTTTGTTAAGCAATTGGCATGGACACCAAGTTTGTTACTTTTGAACAACATAAAGGAAATTGGATAGTTAATTTTGTTGGTATTAGAACTGATTATGGATAATTTCCCCTTGGATAGTGAGAACTTAATGTAATATATTCATATTTGACTAATAGCCTGTGTGTGTGTGTGAGATGATGCACTTATGGGAATTCAAAAAAAAATTGCCTATCTCGCAATTTTGTCGAGTGTAATTGATGCCTATCCCATTTGTTGTTGTCCTTTATGAATATTTTGTCTCGTGATTATGCAAATTCCATGCAATATTAGTCTTTCTGGTATTAGATCTTCTTAGTTAATGATTCCTAATCTTAGTTCTTAATGAAAGTGGGTTAAGCTTCCCATTTCTATGGAAGTTTATTGAACCTATAGAAATGGGTTCCCCCAAATATTACTTGTATAGAAATGAAAAAAAGAAAGAAAAAAAGGCAAATATAAAATTTTAAATGTCTAAAAAAGAAATGGTTTGGGCCAACGGAATCTTGCTCAATGTATATCACTTGTATAAAAAAAATAAAATAAAGAGAAATGGTTTGGCGTGTGTTAAAAAAGTCCCAATGGCAAAGAGCAACATGGCCTATAATTCAGGTGGCATGGCATTACTAAAATTTTCTGATATTTTTAAGCCTAGATTGCCTACAATTATTTTACATTTTTATATGCTTAACAGATTGGACGCCAACTTTTTTCATGCAAAAGTTGAAATGGACTAACTTCAACAACAACCAAAACTTCACGACATTAAATAACGTGACGAAATAATTAGATTAGGATTGTGATAGGTAAAGAGTTGGATTCACCCTAATGTAACCTAGCCACGTGTACGGTGATGCTGTCCTCTTTACTTTCCGCTAAAATGAACCATAACGTAAGCAACCTGCCTATATACTGTTTTTCTCTCAGAGTCAATCTAGGCTCTACCCATGCATTTTGGAGCAAGTATATTGAATTGAAACATAGCCATGTGACAACTTTCAAGTTTGGTAGCAATCGCCTATTCCTCTTTTTTCTTTTGTCTAAACAGTCGCCTAACCCTTCTTTTAAGGAAAATGTTAGACTTACTATATTTATATACCAAATTGTGTACCACTTTTCTAATAAATGTGAGTCTCATTGTATTGGTGGGCTCCACTTCTATTAAAAAGGAGGTACACAATGTGAGTTTTTTTTGTGTGGATAATATTTCCTATTGAGATGAGTGATAATATACTAAACTCACACACATTATACGAATGCTAGAATTCGAACCCAAGACTTTACCTGGATGAGCAATTGTTCAAAATCACTATACTAGTGAGTACATAATATAGTATATAAATTGATAAACCTAACATTTTCACTTCTTTAATTCTTTTAAACATATGAGAAAGGTAATGTATGCATCTTTTAGAGCACTTCCAGCAGTGCAGGCTGGGCTCGGGCTGGGGGGGTTTGGGCCAAAAATCGTTTTCAGCAACAAAAGCTGGCCCGGGCAGGAGGTGGACCCCAGCAGATTGGGCTGGATTGAGGGCAAGGCTGGCCCGTGCGCGAAAACGAGTTTTGCGTTGACATCAGCGTGTGTGTTCAAAACTTTTTTTATTATTGGTGCGTGCAACGCACGCGCCAACGTTAAAAAAAAATTCAAACGAGCTAGCACAATTCCACCAATGCTAGGAGACACATGGCGTTGTCTTGGCTGTTCGATCCGATTTTTTCCTCCAATCCAACGGCAGCCAATATTTATGCAATAAAAAATTAAAAAATTCCGAATTTTTTTTTAAAACCCAAAAATTAATGAATTTTTTTCTATAAATACCAACCAATACTCTTCACTTTCAACACCAAATCCTTATACATTTTCTTCTCCTTCAACTATTATTCACTTTCTACTCAATATTTTTTTCACTTTCAAGTTTTATTTTTCTCTATCATATTATGGATTCTTCTATTGAAACCGGAGGGGCATGGAGCATCATGCAAGAGTTTTATTGTGTGAGTGTTGGGTCCAAATTAGTCATTGAATTTTGAAATTTATCTGAAATTTGAAATCGAAAATCTTATCAGAAAATTTTATCCGATTATGATATATGAATTTTATAATGAATATTGACAAGTACGAACCCAAAAATCTTTTCCGAAAATATTATCCAAATTAATTATTTAGGTAAACAAATTTGTGAGAAAAAAAATAAATAGTGTTTGCCATTTGCCACATGTGTTGGTGAAACATTATTTTTGCGAACAGTAATTATTCATGTGAATAATGTAAGTCCCCTTTCTTTTGCTCTAGCAAAGGGCAAACTGATGGAAGTGCTCTTATGTAAGAATTAGGGATTTGTCTACATAAATTGATTTTTTTATTTTGAGAAAAAAATGGTTTGGTTTCCCAGTTTTAAACAAAAAAGGTTACAAAGAAGAAGCGAGAAAATGAAAAGACATGTTTTGTCCTATACCAAAAAGAAAATTTAATGCATGTCTTATCAATGAGCTTAGCCACGTGTACGGTTCTGATGCTGATCATTCTAACTTTCGCGCTAAGCAACTCATAACTCACTCACACACTGTTCTCTGAGAGTCTATTTCATTTCCCACATAAACCCAAAAGTCCCTTCGGCTCCTCCTTCCTCACTTCCTTCTTCTTCTCGCCGACTCGACGCAAAGGAGGTTAGGCCTTCAACTCAAGATTGTATCTTTATTGTTCTCTTATCAAAATCAACAGTTGAAATAACGATTCCATGCATTTTGCTTCCTCCACTGTCATTATGTGTTATGCTTCTTATGTTTCTTTGTTCTGGGTCTGGCTTCTTCTCTCATTTTCGGGTCTATTTGCTTACCAATATGGTCACTTTTTTGTTATTATTCTTTCGTTCGTTATCTTATATTTGAGTTTTCTGTTCATTGGGTGAATAAAGTTTGTGTTTTTAAGACTTCACTGCAAGATTTTTGGTTATATTGTTGATGGGTGTCCATGATTGTACGGAAAGAGTTCGTTTCTTGAGTACTTTCGACTTCATACATGATTTAGTGGAAAAAAAAAAGATGGGGTTGCAATGAATGGTACTAATAATTTTGTGTTTGTTAGATATGGCTGGGGTTCCTTCCTGGAGCTATCCATGATTGTACGGAAAGAGTTTTTTCTTGAGTACTTTCGACTTCATACATGATTTAGTGGAAGAAAAAAAAGATGGGCTTGCTTTGAATGGTGCTAATAATTTTGTGTTCGTTAGATATGGCTGGGGTTCCTGGAGCTAACGACGTTATTGGGTCTTCAAAGAATGGAATATCTGATCATGAAAACAGCGGCAGTGGTCATAGCAAGGATGTGAATTCCATTTCAACAGTTTCAGATACGGCGGGCACTGAGGAGGTACTTGAAGATGATCAACAAAGTGATTTAAGGACTCTTGCCGAGTTTATTTGCTTTGAAGAAGTTCCACCTAAATGGACTCTTGCCGAGTTCAGCCCCCTGTTTAAGCCTAGTTTCAATGAGATTGAAACTGAATGCATGGAAATCTTTGAGAAAAAGAAAATGGAAAACAAGAAAATCTTAGGAAACTTTGATGGACAGATTAGCCTCTCGGTTGAAATTATGAGGTGTGAAAGTTACTTTGACCCTAGCTGCTGCGGTGATTATTTGTGCCTTTCCGCACATTTTATTGATGAGAATTGGGAACTGAATAATTGGGTACTTCAGTTCTGTTCTATCTCGGTTTCGGGTCCATCGGATGATTCCCTTCACAAATATGAAGATTGGGGCATTTTAAGGTCGCTTGAAGATTGGGGCATTGAGAACAAGATCTCCCCACTCACTGTGAAAAATGATAATTGCAATAATGAATTGGTTGAGTTTCTGAAAACGCACATCCAAGAAAAGATGGAACTCCAACTTAATGGTAAGCTGTTTTGTGTGTATTGTTGTGGGGAAATGATCAGCGTAATGGTGCAGGATGCATTTGACAAGATTGCAGATATCGTTCACAAGGTTCATCAGGTGTATACTTTTAAAACTTATTACCCCATGTGGTTTCTCAAATTGTTAGACCTGCAAGAAGCTTTGAAGTTATGGTCTCAGGGAAATCTCTCTTCCAGAGATGTGACTCACTCTCATAACATGCCTTCCCCAGAGGAATGGAAGAAAGTTGAAGGTGTTTGTAAAATTGTAGAGAGCGTATATGAAGTGACAAGAAGAGCATTCTTCGACACAACACCTCTAACTCCCAATGTTCATCTTTGTCGCCTGCTTGAGCTTCGCAAAATTCTGGCCAAAATGTCCATTGACTCAGATAGTTTTAATAGAACAGTAGTTGAGGACATGTTGAAAAAGTTTGATAAGTATTGGAATGACATGTTCTTGCTGTTGGCAATATCTGCAGCACTGGATCCTCGATTGAAGATGAGATATATTGAATTTGTTTGTTCAGAAGTTAAGGATTGGAACGGAAG
Organism: Prunus padus; assembly: GCA_024362665.1. Taxonomy (NCBI): domain Eukaryota; kingdom Viridiplantae; phylum Streptophyta; class Magnoliopsida; order Rosales; family Rosaceae; genus Prunus; species Prunus padus. The sequence goes on from JANFAM010000020.1 coordinate 9,696,219, forward strand.
CTCACAAGTTGCAGTTGTTTTGGGGGCCATTCACAAACTGTTCGATGAATATGTGGTCCGTCGTTTTCCGATGCAAGACAACCAGCAGTACAACCATTTGAATTATCCTAAAGAAAAATCAGACTTGGATTGCTATTTGGAACAACCTGTCGTACCTCCCAGTCTGGATTTTAATGCATTGGCTTGGTGGAGAACAGCAAGCGCTAAGTACCCTACCCTTTCCCGGATGGCACGTGATTTTTTAGCCTTTCCAGTTTCTCTTGCAACTCAAAGTGAGGCATACTATACAGTACCAAAGCCAGCTGATGAACATATAGTTTGCTTGAAGCCAGCCTTGATGAATGCCTTGATGTGTACTCGAAGCTGGGAATAGTAGGCAGGCACTGATAGAATGTTAACAGGTAATTATCAATACTATTTTCTTTTGTTCTCAATTATTTTCAAGATGATTTAATTCTCACAAAACTTTTTCTCCCCTTTTTTTCGTGCGTGTGCTTGATGTTGAGAACAGGTACAGTTTTTTATTTTTGCTGCTCTTCCTTAGCTTATGGCTACCTCACTTTTGGAAGGCTTGGGAATCAGAATAGCTAAGCCATTGACTTGGGCATTAAAACCAGTTACTTTTGAACTCCATTGTAGTTTTGAATTGTTCTATTGAAAAGATGATGGAATGTGTTGCCTCAATATCATGCTCAATATGATGGAAGCTACCAGCTAATGATATTAGAAGCTTAAAATTCATATCTGACTTTATCTTTTCCAAAAAACATGCCTTCTTCGAAACAACATATTTGAGACGACACCACCAGAAAGGTCATTTTCTCTTGGAAGACAAGTGAAACCTTAACCCCAAACGGTTTTTCCAACCCTTTTCTGTTTGAAAGTTTTATATTAAATTCAACAATATGTTTATGAACATTTGAATGCTTAACTTAAAAGTTTTACCAAAAAAAATTTGCTTTTTCTTTTTCTCTTTTGGTATTTTTAGCAAAACCAATGTCATTCTAATTTAATTTAAGGTCCAAAAACTAATAGTAAGTATTACCTTGGAAGACATTTGAATGATAGACGTAGGGGTTTCCTTCTAACTACACAATTTCTAAAACAGATTAGAGAATTATTTGTGTGCTCAACATTTAGACTTGAGGTCGTGGCTTGGAATCGTTATAAAAAATGAAACTAGTTTGTTCATGAAGATTTCCTTGACCAAAACAACACACAAGATTTCTTTCTCAGATGCTCCTTTGTTTCACATATGTATAGTATATTTATATATTAAAAAAACTCACTTTGTCACTCAATAGTAATGAAATGCCCGCTAAACCCCTCTTATTTAAAAGACATTTAAATTAGATTTAAAATACATGGTACTTGGCAATTATCAATTATCCCACTTTTAATCCCCTTCACAGTCAATTATCCTACTTTTATCAAATATTTACATTAGATTTAAAATACATGGTATCGATTATCCCACTTCTCAAAATACAGAAGAATACGATTTTTGTTTTTAATGCAAACATGTTATTCGCATATTTTAGTGTACTTATGTACTTTTTCACGAATAATACACGTTTTTTCAAAATTTTGTAAAAGGGGTAGAACAAATTTATGGCTCCCATGTGCTATTGTAGACAAATTTGTGTGAAAAAGGAATAACACTATTTTGTTATTCCAATCCAATCACAGAATGTCACGTGAAAAATGATCACGCATGACATGCTATGATTGACCGCTAATAGCAAAATAATGTTATTCTTGTATTACACAAGTGTTTCTCGTGCTATAGCCCAATGCACTCTTTGAAAAACTTACAAAACAACAACAATAGTTTGCGTAATGTTGCTGAAGGAAACAAACAAAATATAGCCCATGCCGGGATAAATTTCGGCTTCCACCCTTGTTTTGCAATAATACGTATTATATGCATATTTTATTTATATTATTCACGTATTATTGAACAAAAAGACTAAATAAACCAAATTTAAATAAACTTTTTTTTTAATAAACCAAATGGTCCAATTTTTCAGGGTAAGTTTTTAAGAAATTTGCCAAATAGGAATGTGAAGGCTCATTATCAAAGTCTCGGTGTTGAATGCTTTATTAGGGGATAACGTACTTAAAAATAGGATTTTTAGTCATTTTGCCCTCTGAACTATTAGGCAATTCGAACTTATCCCCCTGAATTATTTCATCTGCCGATTTAGTCCATCAACTCGTAATAAATAGTCAATTTCCCCCTTATCGTTAAGTTTATCTAATTCCATCAACTTTTCTGTTAATAACAAGGGCAAATTTGTTTAACTTAAAATTCATAAAAATATTGTAAATAATTAACTTTTATAAGAAAAAAAAAATTATTCTCCCCACAAAACCCCCACCCTCACCGATTTCTTCTCTCCCAAAGATTTTTTTTTGCTTCTAAAAGTTAATTATTTACAATATTTTTATGAATTTTAAGTTAGAATTACAAATTTGCCCTTGTTATTAACAGAAAAATGGATGAAATTAGATAAACTTAATGGTAAGGGGGAAATTGACTATTTATTACGAGTTGAGGGACTAAATTGGCAAACGAAATAGTTTAGAGGAGTAAGTTCGAATTGCCTTATAGTTCAGGGGGCAAAACCGCACTTACCCTTAAAAATATGTATTTGGTAGATCGTAGATGACTTTTAGCTTTGCATCGCATACTTATAAACTCTTCATCTGACTTTGCAATATATACGCGGTGGACTGTTCTTGAATCATATATTTCATAGAGTACATTTAACACAATATATTTACATTTGTTATTCAGGTGAGGATAAATCAAAGGTTTCATGAGAACGTGTGCATGAGGCAGAGTTCAATGATTAGTATTTGCTATTTCAAACATTTGAAAAGATCTCCTAGGCCCACCTCTTCAACTGCAAGTAGTGCACTTTGACATATGGCAAAAAAACTTACATCTAACGGGGATAATACCGTTTTGCTATTCCCGGTCAATGACACATAGAAAAATTATTCTACGTATCGTTATTAGCCGGAAATAGTGCTATTCCCCGTTACATGAAAGTTGCCTGGCTGCCTTATCATTTGATAAGAAGTTTATTCAAAGCCGATAGAGACAGGTTTGCTTTAGAGTTTGTCATTTGAATTAATATGCTTTCACATAGTTGCCAAAGTTCTTTTCGTTTGGTCTGTGGATGGATTATTTTATCGTAATAGCCACGTATTACGGTTCTAATACATTTGATTCATACTTTCGCGCTAAGCAACTCATAACTCAAACTCTGTTTCTCTCCCAGTCTATTTCATTTCCCACAGAACGCCAAAACTCCCTTCTCCTCAGTTCCTTCTTCCTCTGGGCTACTCGACGCAAAGGAGGTTAGGCCTTCAACTCAAGATTGTATCTTTATGGTTCTCTTATCAAAATCAGCTCTTGATATAGCCATTACAAGCAATTTGCTTCATCTACTGTCATTATTTGTTATGCTTTCTATGTTTCTTTGTTCACTGTCAGATTCACTGTCATCGTTTTTGTACATAATCTTTGAGTTCTCTTCTCAGTGGGTGAATAAAGTTTGTGTTTTTAAGAATTCACTGTAAGATTCTGGGTTATATTGTTGATGGGTATCCATGATTGTAGGCCAAGATTTCTTTTCTTGGCTACTTTTAACTCCAAAATGCAAAACCAGAAATATATGATCTAGTATAACAAAATGGTGCTTATTAGAATTTTGTGTTTGTTAGATATGGCTGGGGATACAAGGGGCAATGAGGTGGTACTTGAAGATGATCAGCAAAGTGATTTAAGGACCCTTGCAGAGTCGCTTTGCTTTGAAGCAGTTCCCCCTAAATGGACTCAAGATTTTGATTCCTTACACTCAATAGGTAAGTTCAGCCCGCTGTTTATGCCTAGTTTCAATAAGGTTGAAACTGAATGCATGGAAGTGTTTGAGAAAAAGAAAATGGAAACCAAGAAAATCTTAGGAAACTTTGATGGACACATTAGCCTCTCGGTGGACATTCTGAGGTGTGAAAGTTACTTTCACCCTAGCTGCTGCGGTGATTATTTGTGCCTTTCAGCACATTTTATTGATGAGAATTGGAAACTGAAAAAGTGGGTACTTCAGTTTTCTTCTATTTCGGTTTCGGTTTCGGTTTCAGGTCCATCTGATGATTCCCTTCACATATATGAAGATTGGGGCATTTTAAGGACGCTTGAAGATTGGGGCATTGAGAACAAGATCTCCGCACTCACTCTGAAGAATGATAATTGCAATAATGAATTGGTTGAGTTTGTGAAAAGGCGCATCCAAGAAAATAATGGTAAGCTGTTTCGTGTTTATTGTTGTGGGGAAATGATCAGTGAAATGGTGCAGGATGCATTTGACAAGATTGAAGATATCGTGCACAAGGTTCGTCAGGTGTATACTTTTAATATTGATTACCCCTTCTGGTTTCTCAAATTGGCAGACCTGCAAGAAGCTGTGAAGTCATGGTCTACCAAAGATGTGATTGGTTCTAATGACGTACCTTCCCCAGAGGAATGGAAGAAAGTTGAAGGTGTTTGTAAAATTTTAGAGAACATAGATGAAGTATCAGAAGCATTATTTTACACAACACCTCTAACTCCCAATGTTTATCTTTGTCACCTGCATTGGCTTCCCAAAATTCTGGCCAAACTGTCCATTGACTCAGATAGTTTTAATAGAATAGTAATTGAGGACATGTCGAAAAAGTTTGATAAGTATTGGGATGACATGTTCTTGCTGTTGGCAATATCTGCAGCACTGGATCCTCGATTGAAGATGAGATATATTGAATTTCTTTTTTCAAAAGTTAAGGATAGGAACGGAAACTCACAAGTTGCAGTTGTTTTGGGGGCCATTCACAAACTGTTTGATGAATATGTGGTCCGTTTTCCGTTGCAAGACTACCAGCAGTTCATCCCTTTGAATGATCACTCTAAAGAAAAATCAGACTTGGATTGCTATTTGGAACAACCTGTCTTACATAATAGTAAGCGTTTTAATGCATTGGCTTGGTGGAGAATAGCAAGCGCCAAGTACCCTACCCTTTCCCGGATGGCACGTGATTTTTTAGCCATTCCACTTTCTCTTGGAAGTCAAATTGAGGCATACTATACTGTACCAAAGCCAGCTGATGATCATTTAGTTTGCTTGAAGCCAGACTTGATGAATGCCTTGATGTGTACTCGAAGCTGGGTATAGTAGGCAGGCACTGATACAATGTTAACAGGTAATTATCAATACTATTTCTTCTTTGTTCTTAATTATTTTCAATATATATTCTGCAAGATGATTTAATTCTCACAAGACCTTTTGTTTCCCCCTTTTTTTTGGGCGTGTGCTTGATGTCGAAAACAGGTACAGTTTTTTATTTTTGCTGCTCTTCCCTAGTTTATGGCTACCTCACTTTTGGAAGGCTTGGGAATCTCAGTTTAGCTAAGCAATGGACATAAACATTAAACCAGTTACTTCTGAACTCCATTATAGAGATTGAACATTTTTGTGTTGTTGTATTGTAACTTTCGTTGGATCTGTTTCCCCTGGATGGTAAAAACTAGTTGTCTAGAGATGGTTGAATAGATGATGCTGAAGTTTACCTTATTGCCCTTATGTGTGTGTTTTGATTTCATTGTAGTTTTGAATTGCTCTGTTGAAAAGAGAGAGCATGGTGGAATGTGTTGCTCAATTATAATATCATGCTCTATTGGATCACAAATATAAATTGGAAGCTACCAGCCATGATATTAGAAGCAAAAAATTCATCTGATTTGATGCCTAATTGGGAGCTACCTTGCCTGACCTTGAATTTTTTGTATGTTTAAAAAATAAATAAAAACAAAAATTCTTTATTGGAAACAACATATACACCACCAGAAAGGTCTGTAATAAATTTTTTTCTTCCAATTTATTTAGATTTAAGGTTGTGGCTTGGAATAGTCATAAAAATGAAACTCAACAGTTTGTTCATGAAGATTTCTGGCTCCTTTTTTCCCATCAAAATACACAAAATTTCTTACTCAAATACTTCTTTGTTTCGTATATGAAGAAAACTGACTTTGTGCAAATGTATTATTCGCATATTATTAGTGTACTAACGTATTTTTCTCGAATAATATACGTTGTTTCAAAATTTTGCAACAAGGACGAACCAGTTTGTAGCTCCCATGTGCTATATATAGCACAATGCACTCTTTGAAAAACTTACAAAACAACAACAATAGTTTATGTAATGTTGCAGAAACAAAATAATTTAGCCAACCCATGTGATAAATTTCTGCTTCCGCCTTTGTTTTGCAATAATACACGTATTATTAGAGTATTTTGTTCATTTTTCGAGTATTATTGAGAGAAAGACAAAAATATATATATATATAAAATGGCCCAAATTTTCAGGGGATGTTTTTAAGAAATTTGCCAAATAGCGCACCTGCAGTATTTTCAGGGTATGTTTGTTTGTGAAATACCGAAAGAAAAATTGTGGCATGTGTTATATATAACGGTTCTGATGCATTTTATTCATACTTTCGCGCTAAGCAACTCATAACTCATACTCTGTCTGTTTCTCTCCCAGTCTATTGCATTTCCCACAGAACGCCAAAACTCCCTTGTCCTCAGTTCCTTCTTCCTCTGGGCTACTCGACGCCGAGGAGGTTAGGCCTTCAACTCAAGATTGTACCTTTATAGTTCTCTTATCAAAATCAACTCTTGAAATGGCGATTACAAGCATTTTGCTTCTTCTACTGTCATTATGTGTTATGCTTTCTATGTTTCTTTGTTCTGGGTCTGCCTTATTCTCTCACTCTCGGATCATTTTTGCGTTTTTTAAATTTATTTCTCTTTCGTTCTCTGTATTATCTTTGAGTTCTCTGTCCAGTGGGTGAATAAAGTCTGTGTTTTTAAGAATTCACTGTAAGATTTTTGGTTATAGTCTTTGAGTTTTCTTCTCAGTGGGTTAATAAAGTTTGTGTTTTTAAGAATTCACTGTAAGATTCTTGCTTATAATCTTTGAGTTTTCTTCTCAGTGGGTGAATAAAGTTTGTGTTTTTAAGAATTCACTGTACGATTCTTGGTTATATTGTTCATGGGTATCATCCATGATTGTAGGGCAAGATTACAAGCATTTTGCTTCTTCTGATCTGCTGTCATTATGTGTTATGCTTTTTATGTTTCTTCGTTCTGGGTCTGCCTTATTCTCTCATTCTCGGGTCCAATGTGATCATTTTTGCCTATTTTGTTATTTCTCTTTCGTTATTTATATTATCGTTTGAGTTCTTTGTTCAGTGAGTGAATAAAGTTTGTGTTTTTAATAAGATTCTTGGTTATATTGTTGATGGGTATCCATGATTGTACGCCAAGATTTCTTTTCTTGGGTACTTTTAACTCCAAAATGCAAAACCAGAAATAGACTGCATACATGATTCAGTAGAACAAAATGGGGTTGCTGTGGTGCTTATTAGAATTTTGTGTTTTTTTAGATATGTCTGGGGTTCCTGAAGCTAATGCAGTTACTGGGTCTGCAAAGAATGGAATATCTGATTCTAATGAAGAGAATTCTAGTAGTGGTCATAGCAAGGATGTGAGTTCCTTTTCATCAGTTTCAGATACGAAGGTCAAGGAGGTAGTTGAATATGACCAGCAGAAAGATTCAAGGACTCTTGCAGAGTTGATTTGCTCTGGAGCAGTACAACCTGAATGGGCTGGAGAAGTTCAACCAGAATGGGCTGGAGATATTATACGGTCAAATAGTATGTTTAATCCGCTGTTTAAGCCTAGTTTCAATGAGGTTGAAACTAAATGCATGAAAGTCTATGAGGAAAAGAAAATGGAAACCAAGAAAATCTTAGGTAACTTTGATGGACAGATTAGCCTCTCGGTGGACATTCTGAGGTGTGAAAATCACATTGACCCTCGCTGCTGTGGTGATTATTTGTGCCTTTCTGCACATTTTGTCGATGAGAATTGGAAACTGAAAAAACGGGTACTTTGCTTCAGTTCTCGTTCGGTTTCGATTCCGTCTGATGATTCCCTTCACGGATATGAAGATTGGGGCATTGAGAACAAGATACGCGCAGTCACTGTGAATAATGCGAAGTGCTATAAGGAAATGGTTGAGCATGTTAAAAGGCACATCCAAGAAAAGAAGGAATTCCAACTTAATCCAGTGTTTCCTGTGTATTGTTGTGGGGAAATATTCAGAGTAATGGTGCAGGATGCATTTGACAAGATTGAAGATATCGTTCGCAAGGTTCAGCAGGTGCATTCTTTTAAAACTTCTGAGCCCCTGTGGTCGACAATATGGTTAAATCTGCAAGAAGCTGTGAAGTCATGGTCTACAGGAGAACTCTCTACCAAAGATGTGATTGGTTCTAATGACGTACCTTCCCCAGAGGAATGGAAGAAAGTCGAAGGTGTTTGTAAAATTATAGGGAGCATAGATGAAGTATCAGAAGCATTATTTTACACAACACCTCTAACTCCCAATGTTTATCTTTATCACCTCCATGAGCTTCACGGAATTCTTACCAAAATGTCCACTGACTCAGATAGTTTTAATAGAACAATAGTGAAGGACATGCTGAAAAAGTTTGATGAGTATTTGGATAATGACATGTTCTTGCTGTTCACAATGTCTGCAGCACTGGATCCTCGATTCAAGATGAGATATATTGAATTCTTTTGTTCAGAGGTTAAGCATGAGGACGAAAAAACACAAGTTGGATTTGTTTTGTGGGCGATGCAGGAACTGTTTGATGACTATGTGATCCGTTTTCCTACCGAAGGGGAGTCTTGTCGTCCCAGACGTTGGAAACGCAGTTTTAGAGTGGTGAAGGACTACCAGCAGTTCATCCGTTCAAATGATCACCCTGCGAAAAAATCAGACTTGGATCGCTATTTGGAAGAACCTGTGTTACCTTGGAGTCCAGATTTTAATGCATTGTCTTGGTGGAGAACCGCAGGCACTGAGTACCTTACCCTTTCCCGGATGGCACGGGACTTTTTGGCCATGCCAATGTCTCTGTCAACTGGAAATGGTGTATACTATACTGGACCAAAGCCAGCTGATGAACATATAGTTTGCTTGAAGCCAGACTTGATGAATGCCTTGATGTGTACTCGAAGCTGGGTATAGTAGGCAGGCACTGATACAATGTTAACAGGTAATTATCAATACTATTTCTTCTTTGTTCTTTTTGTTCTTAATTATCTTCAATATGTATCCTGCAAGATGATTTAATTCTCAAAAGATTTTTTTCCCCTTTTTTTGTGCATGTGCTTGATGTCGAGAACAGGTACAGTTTTTGCTTTTTGCTGCTCTTCCCTAGCTTATGGCTACCTCACTTTTGGAAGGCTTGGGAATCTCAGTTTAGCTAAGCAATTGACATAGACATTAAAGCAGTTACTTATGAACTCCATTACAGAGATTGAACATTCTCTTTTTCTGTTGTTGTATTGTAAATTTGTTTCCCTTGGATGGTAAAAACTAGCTGTCCTGTCTTGATGTCTTGAGATGGGTGAATATATGATGCTAAATTTTACCCTATTGCTGCATTTGTATATTGCACTTTGGTTGAAATTCTGGTAACTTTACTGGTTCATAATATAGTAAAAGTGGAATTACAATCCTGTGTGTTTTGAACTTTGATTTCATTGTAGTTTTGAACTGTTCTGTGGAGAGACAGCGGAGATGATGGAGTTTGCTGCTCAGCAATTATATTAGGAACAAAAATTCATCTGACTTGATCTATCCTAAGTATGTTACAAAAATAAATGAAATCGAAATCAGGGCTGTAATAAATAAAAATGACTTGATCATATTTTTGAATCCTTAGCATCCCAAACTTTTTTCCAACCCTTTCTGTTTGGAAGTTTTGTAAAGAACACCGTAATTAAAATATAATAAAATTCAACAATTTGTTCATGAAGATTTCTTACTCCTTTTCTCAACAATTATTCAGACTTGCTATCAATATTGGAAGAGGTCTGTCAATTCGAATCCAACTTCCTTATAAATGTTTTTTATTTTTATTTTATTTTATTTAAAAAACCAAATTATCATGATCTATATATATATATATATAAAGGCACATGCCTCAACTGGTAGAAATTCAAAAATCCAAAAAATGCTATTGATTAATCAAAATGCTAAAATTCACAACTTAATTTCGTGAGGATAAAATATTAACCATAATTTAAACAAAATATAATTATAAACAAACACAACAAAAATATAATTTTTTTCTTTCAAAACATAAGCACGTGTCTTGTAAATAAGGGAGCCACGTGTACGGCTATTCCGTAATATTTTCCGCTAAAATGAAGCATAAGCAGCCCCATTTCTCTCTCTCAGTCAAATTCCACTTCCAAGTTCTAACAGAACCCTAAATCCCCTTTGTGCTCTCTCTCTCTCTCTCTGAGCTCTTTCCTCTGGGTGACCATCCCAGACGAGGTTTGTCTGAATCTCAAGTTTGTGTATTTCTTATACATTCTAAACAATGATCACGCGCTTTTTGCTTTCTTTTACTGTATTACGCTTTCTGGGTTTTCTTTTGTCTTTACAGTGCTTTGTTTTTATTCATTTGTTGGTTATAACAATTTTGAGGGTGTATACATTTATTTTTGTTTTTAAGAGTTTATTGCGAGATTTTTGCTTATATTGTTAATGGGTATCCATGATTTTACGCCATCATTAATTCTATTTTGTGCTTTAGCTCCAGAGTTGTAAATAGATGCTGGTATGCATGAATGCAAAGAAAAATGACGGGGTTAATGTAAAAAAAAGAAACGAAGTGAAGATTGGATTTTTCACTTGTTTGGAGCTATTGCTAAAAAGTTTGTGTTCATTAGATATGTCAGGGATTTGTGAAGCTAATGAAGCTGTTGGTTCTAAAATGAAAGGAATGTGTGATCATGAAAATGACGGCGGGGGTAGCGACAATGACGATGTGAATGGCATGTCATTTGATTCTGATGCAAGGTTTGAGGGGTTTGATTTTGATGAGCAAAAAGCTCTGAGGGCTTTTGCAAATTTTGTTTGCTCTACTCATGTTCCACCTAAGTTGGTTGAAGGTAGTGATTTTTGAGAGTTGGCACATTAGTTTAACCAGCTGTTTAAGATTAGCGTCAAAGAGGTCGAAAGTGAATGCATCAAAGTCTATGAGGAAAGGGAAGAGACAGTTAAGGATAACTTAGGAAATTATGAAGGACAGATTAGCCTCTCAATGGAGATATTGAAGTACTATAATTTCCTTAAGTTTTTGTGCCTTTCGGCACATTTTATTGATGAAAATTGGAAACTGAGAAAGTGGGTACTTTACTTCCGCTGTGTTTTGGATCCATGTGATGAAGATGATTTATCTGATGATGTCTCTTGTCAAGATTGGGGCATTTTTAAGTCGCTTGAAGATTGGGGTATTAAGGATAAGATTTCTACATTTGTTATGACTAATGGTTATGGCTGTGTGGCTGAGTATGTGATAAATCATATCCAAGAAAACAAGGTACTCTGTTTTAATGGTCAGCTGTTTCGTGGGTTTCGCGTGTATTGTTGTGGGGAAATGGTCAGTCAAATGGTGCAGGATGCGTTTGGCAAGATTATAGATATCATCAACAAAGTTCATGGATTGTCTTCTTCTGTAAAATCATTACCCTTATGGAATCACACAATTTTCGATCTGCAACAAGCTCTGAAGTTGCGGGCAATGGGAGAATTCTCTTCCAAAAAAAAAATCGATTTTCACAATGTACCATCCCCTGAGGAATGGCAGAAAGTTGAAGGTGTTTGTAAAATTGTAGGGAGCATATATGAAGTATCAAATGCATTATTTGAGACGAACCATCTAACTGCTAATGTTTATCTTTATCACCTCCATGAGCTTCACGAAATTCTGACCAAAATGTCCACTGACTCAGATAGTTTTATTAGAACAATAGCCGAGGACATGTTGAACAAGTTTGTTAAGTATTGGGACAACATGTTCTTGCTGCTGGTAATAGCTGCAGTTTTGGATCCTCGATTTAAGATGAAATACGTAGAATTTGTTTGTTTGAAAGTCAAGGGTAGGGACGGGAACTCACATTCTGTGTGATTCGTTTTCCTGAAAAAGAAAACTTCATGAGTGATTCATCTTCTTCCGATTCAGATTCAGAAGGAGAGTCTTCTAGTCCAGCACATGTGAATCATATTTTTTGCGTGTTGAAAGACTACTACCAGTTCATCCAATCGAGTAATCAGCCTACAAAAAAATCAGACTTGGATTGCTATTTGGAGGAACCTATCTTTACCTTGGAGCCAGGATTTTAGTGTATTGACTTGGTGGAGAACTACAGGCGCTAAGTATCCTACCCTTTCGAAGATGGCACGTGATTTTCTGTCTGTTCCAGTTTCTCTTGCAACTTCATATGAGGCATCATTCTATACCAAACCAAGGCCAGTTAACGAACATATAATTCGGTTGAAGCCAGACTTGGGAAATGCCTTGATGTGTACACGAAGCTGGTGCCGTACACTAAAAGAATAGTAACGGGTTATGGACATAATTTTCCTCTGCTCTACTGTTTCTTATCCGTAACAATTTTCGATATGTAGATCCTGCAGAATGTTATACTATAAGATTGTTTTGATTTTTCTTTTTGTTGTGGTGCAGTAAGTGTCTAGAACAGGTGCTCCTTGGCCTTCTGCTGCTCTTGCCTAGCTTGTGATTAGCTCTATTCTGACAGACATGGGGATCAGATCAGCTTAGTATAGCAATCGGCATGGACATCAAGTTTATTACTATTGAATTCCATGGATTCAATGTATCTTTTTGATGGAGACTAAACTTTTAAAATCATTTTGTTTGAATGTATCTTTTTGATGGATCTGTTTCCCTTGGATTCTCCTGGAGAATGGAGATTGTTCAAGATATGAAGTTGGGTCTTGTGGTGGAAATTCTGGCTATTTTGACTGGTTGATGAATGAAGCATTGTACAAGACTACAAGTAGAGATGAAATCTTATAGCGTTTATTTTAATTTTATTTTTTATAAGAAGCAACTTAACTTTATTAATAAATATAAACAACAGCTTAATCCTTGATAATTATAAATAAATTAATTAATTAAACCTGATCATATCAATTAACAGCAGTTGCCCAAGTAACGCACGCTTAAATCATTGTGGTGGACCATAAAAATAATAAAATCATTAGTAAAAAATGAAGAAAAAAATATATTGATTCCAAAGATTTGAAAATGTATGTTTTTTACCAGAATAAAATAAGCTCAAAATTCGATAGTTTTTTTTTGGTTGAACAAAATTCGATTTTTTTTTTTTGGTCGAACAAAATTCGATAGTTTGATAGGTGCGCCTGCACACACTGGATAGCGACCCCCCCAAATCTCATAATCAAATCAGACACTTACCAAAAAAATCCAGACAGCAACGTTCCACCTGTGATCTGACAAGGCAACCGCCTTAGACGACGCCGTATTAGGAGCTCTCCGAAATCTAGAATGCTACTACTAGCAGTGAAGAGTGCAGTATCTGGAAGTTGATTTCCAGAATACAAGAAGGTCATCTTTTCATATTGAGAAGAATAAGAAGAAGAACCATTCTTAAAAGCTTTGCAAGTTTTGCATAGACAGCAGATTTCCTTTCAAATTTTGGTGCTTTTTTGCGGGAGAGAATCAGATTTGAGGTGCTCAAGTTCTGGAGGAGCATATAAGGTATGTGCGAGTAAGATTGTGTTCATTCAAAGCTTTATAGAGTTTTCAGTCATTTGTTGCTTTGATTGATACTTGATAGTGGCACTAAAACTAGACCCTCATTAGGAAGATTCAGATTTTGGTGACATTCTCTGTGTTTGTGTGTATAGCTGGAGCATAAGTTTTTATTTTATTTTTTTCCTAAAGTTTTGATTTTTGAGAATTCAGCTATTAGATTAGGCTTGCTTGAGCGAATTTTTCTTTATACATTTTGTGTTTTGAATTTGTGTGTGTGTGTGTGTGTGTGTGTTGGCTATTGAATAATCGAAAGTAGTATTCAATATCATTTTGCAAGCAAGTCAGAGCAAGAAGCTAACAGAAGATGACAGTTCACGAACTGGGTTACAGACAAAGAGGACTCTAGAAGGGTCATCTGGTTTTGTTTAAGCATCAGCTTCACCAGATAACCAGAATGAAGAAGTGGTCCGGAGGCTTGTTTATCATTGCTCTTGCTATGATATTGGTTTTTCGTTACTGCAGCATTGTCAAAATCGAGCCACCAAAGCAGTCGCCGAAGCAGTCAGCTTCTGATTTCTTCGGAAACCATCCAACCAATGATTCATTTATTACGTCGTCGGAGATAAAAGTGAAAAAAGAAGCAGAATCATATAAGAAACCCCATTTTATAGAAGTTGATGGGCCCAATGAGCTGTTTGCTTCACATGATATCTTCAAAGAAGGGTCAAGGGCCTTGCTTGTATGGCCTCACATGCGTCCCCTACTGTCAAGGTCTGATGCTTTGCCTGAAACTGCTCAAGGGGTTAAAGAGGCCTCCATGGCGTGGAAAGACTTCTTGTCTGCAATTGACAAGGATAAGGCTTCCAAATTAAGCAAAAGTGACAGCCAAGAAGATAAAAATTGCCCTTTCTCTGTAAGTACACTTGATAATATAGTGTCAAGAGAGGGGTTTATTCTTGAAATCCCTTGTGGCCTCATTGATGATTCTTCCATTTCTTTGGTTGGCATTCCTGATGGGGTTGGCATTCCTGATGGGCACTCTAGAAGCTTTCAAATTCAACTTCTAGGCTCCCAACTTGCAGGAGAGCCTGAGCCTCCTATTATCTTGCATTACAATGTCAGTCTCCCCGGTGATAACATGACAGAGGATCCATTTGTAGTTCAAAATATTTGGACTCATGAACTTGGGTGGGGCACAGAGGAAAGATGTCCTTCTCACAGGTCTGCTAACAACCTGAAAGGTAAATTTTCTGTTTAGACTTTAGACTGGATGAGAATTGCAAGTCCAACTCTTTCGCAAGAACATTCTCGCTTTTTCATATCCTTATGGTAGCTCAAACTTGAAGAGCACATATTATGAAAAAATGTAATTAAACTCATGGTAACTTTAGAACACTTGTTTGTCCTCTGTATTAATCGAAAATGTTATAATGTATAACACTGTTTTCATACTAATCAAAAAAAGATTATTTCTTATATCCTGCTTTTCTTCTTTAACTTAAGAATAAGGTTCCTCTTAAAAAACAATAAGGGTGTTACAAGTAGAAATCTAACACATTTTAGCGAATTTGACAGTTGATGGACTTGTTCTTTGCAATGAACAAGCTGTCAGAAGCTCCTTGGAAGAAAATCTAAATATGAGTCAGCCTAGTAGTGACATGCTGACCAATGTTTCCAGGGGAGGTGCCTATGGAAGTGCTAATTTCCCATTTGTTGAAGGGAATCCCTTTACTGCTACATTGTGGGTTGGTATAGAGGGATTTCACATGACTGTGAATGGAAGGCATGAAACATCTTTTGCATATAGGGAGGTAAGGTATGATTTTATTGGTAATAACAGATTATTGCCCAAAATTTGTTTTCTGCAAGACAATTCCATTTTGGTAAAAGTGAATAATTCCACCCTACATTGCTTTTTTGCATATGTAGAAACTTGAGCCATGGTCAGTTACCAAAGTCAAGGTGGCTGGTGGTTTGGACCTCTTATCTGCCTTAGCTAAAGGCTTGCCTGTTTCTGAGGATCATGATTTAGTTGTTGATGTTGAGCACCTCAAAGCTCCGGCGACTTTGAAGAAAAGGCTATTGATGTTGGTTGGAGTGTTCTCTACTGGAAATAATTTTGAGCGTAGAATGGCATTGAGGAGGGCTTGGATGCAATACGAGGCTGTACGTTCTGGAGATGTGGCTGTCCGGTTTTTCATTGGCCTTGTAAGTGAAACATTGCAGACTCTGAGTCATTTGCTTATGCATACCAAGATGGTCTCATATTCTTCAATATCCTCTGGTTTTTCCCAATAAGAAGTATAAAAGCTGTGGTTTTGTCTGTTAGCTGAAGTATTTTCATCAATTTGCCACTTATTGATGCCAAGATAAGGTTTCCTTTAGTTGTGTGCATAGTGTTTTAGAAATTAGTATGGCTTGAAAAGGCCATCTGTGATGCCAGTACTTTGCACACTGGAACACTTGATCGTCTAAAGTGTTCTTCAGCAAGAATTGCCTTGTGTTGGTGGTGCCTCAATTGGGAGATTTAGTTTTGTCCTTATCCTAGATCTAGGTCGTCAAAATCCTCTTCTTCTTTTTTTCGTTCTGGTACTCTCACATTATAAACTTGCAGAATTGAAACAATCTCATTATGTAACATACTCCTGGGACTCCAATATATGCATTCTAATTGCAATTCATCAACATATTGCTTGCTCATAAAAATTGGTTGGTAACAAAGTTTACAACTTGTTCATACCTGCAGCACAAGAACAGTCAAGTCAATATTGAGCTGTGGCGAGAAGCTGAAGCATATGGAGATATCCAACTGATGCCATTTGTTGATTACTACAGCCTGATCAGTTTGAAAACAATTGCAATTTGTATTTTTGGAGTACGTCAATACAAAATATTATGTTCCAGCAAACTTAATTATCAATATATACATTGTTAGAAAAGTTATCAATCATCTTTATCTTAAATATGCAGACCAAGATCCTCTCTGCTAAATATATCATGAAAACAGATGATGATGCTTTTGTTAGAATTGATGAGGTGATCTCTAGCCTCAAGGGAAAGGCAACGAATGGTCTCTTGTATGGTCTTATAGCCTTTGAATCGGCGCCCGATAGGGAGAAAGGCAGCAAGTGGTATATTGATAACAAGGTACTCACATCAAATTTCTTTCTATATATGGTTAATGTTTGCTTTATTGCACTTTGACTTGATTTTGATGAGTGTTATTTTGCGCAGGAATGGCCTCATGCTTCGTACCCACCATGGGCCCATGGTCCAGGTTACATTATCTCTCGGGACATTGCCAAATTCATTGTCCACGGCCACCAGGAAAGCGACCTCAAGGTAAAATTACTTATGCAAAATGCAACCTCTAGGGCTCATTCTTCTAAGGATCTGCATGAAGTTTGTAGAACATGTCACTTTATCTTGAAAAGAAAATGACATAGAATTTCTCTTTCTTTTAAGACTGGTCACTGAAATACAAAGTTGGGCATGTAAAGACAAGAGAGCAGGGCCAGCATGCAGTGTGTTGATTTTCTCATTCCTTGGCTAACCTGTTAGCATTATGACTTTTCAGCTTTTTAAACTAGAGGATGTTGCAATGGGCATATGGATCGAACAATTCAAGAACAGCGGTCATGAAGTGAATTATGTCACAGATGATAGGTTTTACAGTGCCGGATGCGAATCAAATTACATTCTCGCTCATTACCAAAGTCCAAGGTTGGTGTTGTGCCTTTGGGAGAAGCTGCAGAAAGAGCACGAACCCGGCTGCTGTGAGTAAATGCCAACCATGCAAAGCGAGCCTTTTTGTGAGATACTCTTCTATGTAACAACCAAACCTGAAAGCTTTAGGATATGAGAATTTAACTGCATGTCAAGCAGATTCAAATACCAAAACTCAAAATTTTACTCTTTTGTGGGGTTTTCTTGGCAACATCAGATAAAATTGTAACTATACAGGTATATTCTTCAGCCTGAAGAGGTGAAAATTTTGGACTGAACCTGTGTTTTCTTGGGTCAAACTGTATTCTTTAGTGATTTTAGAGTAAGGTTCAGGTGGTTTTCCACGTCTAATGTGTTCCTTTGTGGCAAATCAAACGGTGGGACAATTCGCCGAATAATAAAGAGTATGTGGACATTTGAACAAATAATTTAGTTGAGGAAGCAAAATGCGAATCATGTTTACGTTTGGGGACCATTTGAGTTAAAAATCGGGATTTTTGGAGAAATGTCACGTGAACTTATATCTTAGTTTCAATTTGTCATCTTAAAGAAAAATTTAAGAGAAATGTCTCCTTAATTTTTCAAAATTCATGATTTGTCATATGACTTTAACATCATCTTCCATCCATTTTAAGGGTTTTTTAGTCTTTCTATTTTCAAGGAAAAAAAAAGAGACATCTCTCCCTTTCTCCCCCACTGCCCCCAAAACACATCGTAGAAGACCCCCTCCCTCTTCCACCCACTTCTCTCTCTCTCTCCACAAATGGAAAAATATCAAAAAGAAAAAAGAAGAAGAAAATGGTGGACTCGGTTCAGGTGGGCTGAGTGAATTTGTGTGTGGAGGATAGGTGTTCTATGATAGAGAGAATGGAGGAAGGGGCTGTGAAGAGGGAAGAGGGAATGGATTTCAAGGTGGGCGGGGTTGGTCGGAGCCGTCAGTGGCGCACATGGGATGGGGGAATGTGAGATTTTTTTTAAATACAATTTTTTATATAATGATTTTTTTCATTTTTAAAATACTCTTGAAAATAGAAATACTGAAATACCTTTTAAAATAAATGAAAAATTGGATGGTGTTGAAGTCAGATGACAAATTATGGATTTTAAAAAATTAAAGTGACATTTCTCTTAAATTTTTCTTTAAGATAAAAAATTAAAACATATGTATAAGTTAATGTGACATTTAAAAAAATCCTCTTAAAAATCCTTTTTTCTTTAAATTTAGTTAGATGAGGTTGACCTAGTATCACAATGGAAACAGAAGTTCACTTGTGGCTGTGAGGCCACCCCACCCAACTTCCAATTCTGGGCCATCAATTGTGGATCAAATAATGAGGAGGGCACACTACCATTGTGTTCGACACAAGCCACATGTATTAACTCTTTTCATTTTTTTTTTTCTATTTTTGGTACTAAATTATTCTATATATTATTGTCAACACACAGAGTCACATTAATTTTCTACTTTTAAGCTGATGTGACATTTTCCAGCTGTTCGATGAGCATTGGCCAGTGCGGATTGGGCAAACCAGTAGATTGGCCAATCAGGTGTTGGTTTGATGAGCATGGGTATCAGAATGCCAAAGTCTTGGATGGTAAGAACTTTGCAATATGAGTGATTTTCGTTGAGACACGTGTACTGCAGAAACTTGTACACATCATTCTCCTTTGGTGACACTCTTCGTGACAAAGTTTTTACACCTCAGCTAAAAAACAGTAGGAACTTTTCTTGAATAAAATAGTAATTTATGATGAACTAACTTACACGTATGAAATTATTCATGGCTTCTCTTCTCCCACGTGTAAGATCCCAACCCAAAAATATCTTAAAATTTGAACTGGCTGGTAGATGTTTAATATCTAGAAACCTCACCTACTAGCATTTTAATTTATGTTAAATAATAACTTATTTATTTGTAGTAAAAACCACGGGTTGTTATTATTATTTTTAACCATTTTTTTTATAAGTTTTTTATACAAGTAAATATTGAGAAGAGGAATTCAGACACAAAACTTCGAGTGCCGGAATAACTGTTTTTAACCATTTAAATTACAAGCACTATGTAAATTTTTTTTTTGTAAAATTGAATGATCCACAAAGCACCAAGACGGTGCACAAAAAACCGCCACCTTATGATGATAGGGATAAGAACGAAGATAAATGTGAGGATCTATATGGATAGTTGATTAACTCTTTGGCTAAGCTTCTTTTTAACTTTTTGTTAGATTATAATAACAAAAAAAAAATGAGGGTTTTTGTTAGATTGGCATTAAATAAAGGAAATATAATAACCCAAAACGTGTATCATCACCACAATTCTCGATACTATACGCGTCTTAGACATAACCATAGTTAGCTTTTTATTTTTTATATGGAACTATGGTTATGTATATGAACACGTGTCAAGTATTGACAATGATAACGATAATACAAATTAAGTTAAAATATTGAGCAAAGAAACTCTCTTAAAGAAGAGGTAGAGGAAATTAAGATGCTTGTTAGTTAAGTTACTTGGATTAGTCTTGGCCTTAAATGGAATCAAAGCGTGCTAATTGCTGACTCTGGCCACAAACTTTAAATCCAACAAGGCAACAACTAACGAAAACCGAACCTTCGTACGCAACCTTTGTATATGATTAATATAAAGTGCCAGCACTAATAAAGGTGCTTAGTCAGTCAGCTTCCTTAATTAAAAAAAAAATTATAATTTTACTTTACCTAATTCTTGAGATAAATAAAATATAAGAACGTTTAACATAAATACTGCATTTTTATGGGGACATCGACATAACATGCATGTCGAATTCCTTATAAAATCATGTGTGAAATGAGGGAGAAATTCCGGCTATATTTTCTTCATCATCCATTCATGCCGGCCCTTTCCCGAATTTAATAATCTACTTTGTTACACAATTCAATGATTTGTTATGTGCATTCTACATCAAGGGCCCCCATGCGATTTGAAGCGAGGGATAATAATACATTTTGAAGGATCTTGCTTACTTTCATGGCTTTATATTTTTAAGGAAAAAAAAAGTTTTATAAACTTTGAGTGGTAAATGAAAATGTTTATTTGTTATTAATAAGGAAAGTCATGAATCGGAGAATTTAAATTGAGAAACTAAAAGAATTGGATCAACTACCCTCTTAATTGATTTCATTCATGATTTTGAAGGAATTTAATTACGGATTTTAATTTGTAACCTACATAAATTTTGATTCATTATGAATTTTATATATTAATAAACATATGACGATAACAAAATAGTGTTATTCACGTGACATACAAATTCTTCTCCTTGCGAACTCGTTGCAAATCCGTGCTACCAAATAATTACGAAAAACAATGTTTTCGGAAGTAGTGTTGCCTAGTAATAATAGAGGCGTGAAGTTAGGTGAAGCGCCAAGCAATACGTCGGTGCTGTTTAGTTGTCACTCCGTAAAAGGAAAGCTAAACACGAAATGGAATCGAGCCGCAAAGCATATACCCACGCAAAAGGGTAAAACGGTCAAAACCAATGCAGCCCCTTCAGGTCACCACCAGCAATTACCCGCCATGAGATTCACGTGTGGCGCACGCTTCCCTTAAAACCACCCGAATGTGTCAGCCACAGGCACGTGGCGGTCATCAAGAGCCGGTCTACTGGTTCAGCCGGTCGTTTACTTCTCCGAACCGGAAATGGATTCCATTCTACATATATAACCCAACTCTTTTCGCGTTAAAACACACGCACAGAAATTCAAGAGAGGCAGAGCGATCGAAAATTAGAAACTAAAACCGAAGCGGATAACGAATAAAAACCCTAATTTCCATCTCTGTTCACCTTCACTGAGAATAAAAACCCTAAATTGCTCTTTTTTTGACGGCGCGACGGCGTTTGAGGATGATTGTGAGTGAGAAAATGGTTGCTGAAGCGGAGGTCATATGCCAGAAGACCATGGCCATGCCTGTGCTGGACATGAAGTACCGTGTCTGCGTTTCCAAGGAGCACAACCTTCAGATCGACGTGGCCTCCCCGCCTTCTTCTGCTCCGAGCTTCGGCGAGGTTTGCGTCTCCGAAACGATGTCCACTGAGATATCTCGCTTCGAATCGGTATGTTCTTTAGCTTTGTTACGAGTTTGTATGAAGAATTAGTGGATTACTTGCTGTTTTCTTTTATTGGCTTTTTTGAATTGGGATTTATTCTATGACTTTGTTTTTCTTGGATGTTTATGCTCAAGATTGGCTATGGGTTTTTAGAATTGTATGAAGAAAATCAACATTGGTTCTTTAATTTTTGTCGGTTCAGTTAGAGTCTACTGAATAGCTAGTCCGTAGGGTTTCCTTATCTCTTTTTGGATGCTCTAATGTTTGTCATTAGTCTGCAAAGTTTTTTTCTTCCCGTCTGATGAGCTCGTTAATTTTTTCGTGGTTTTTCTTTACAGTAAATTCCAAGTGAACTTTTGATTTGTAAGATTTGTTTTTTGATCAGTTGATTTGAGAATTATTTACTTGGTAAAATTTCACTGTTCGCATATTTTCTAGTCTCTATGAGCCCTCTGGATTAGATATTGTGCAGATTTATTTTTATTAGGGCTTTAAAATTGATTGTATTATATGCTTTTCTCTATGCTGGAAATTCTTTTTAATGGGTTTGTCAGAAGTTTCTGGACCTGATTGGTTGATTTTGGTTTTTCTTTCTATAAGAATTTCGTTTTATGCTTTTTTGTTGGGAAAATCTGACTGATGCAATCAACCGAGTAAAGAGAGAAATTACTCTCTAGTAATTCTAAATATGGAATGCAAGATGAAAGTAAATAGATAAATTACTCTGTAGTAATTCTAAAAGAAACTTTATGGGTGAAATCTTGTATGCTCCACAACAGTCAGTTGTTTAGTTTTGGGGATTTGTTATTCATCCTTTTTATGCTTGTTGAATTTCATATTTCTTTGTCTGCATATTAAAAATGCATATTCAATTCAGGATTATTGGTTTTGAGATGCATGGTGCATGTTTAGTCACCTACTTATTTGATCTTTTATCAGGTTGTGAGTTGCACAGAGACCATTAATAAAGCTGTAATGGAGTCTTCTGCCATCAAGTTTGTCCCGGACATTCATTCAGGAAGCCACACTGACATCGGAGGAAGGGATTCGATGGATGATGAACACATTCGGATAGATGATCTATCTGCCCATGTGGGGCCTCTCTTCAAGTCTCCCTTGCCAAGTGCATTTTATGCAGTTTTTGATGGTCACGGTGGGCCTGAGGCAGCTTCTTATGTCAAAAGGAATGCCATGAGACTCTTCTTTGAAGATGCTGATTTGCCGCAGAGAATGGATATGGATGCTGTTTTCTTCAAAGAGTTGGAGAATTCCCACAGGAAAGCATTTCTACTGGCAGACCATGCCTTGGCTGATGAACACAGCGTGAGCAGTTCGTGTGGAACAACAGCACTGACTGCTTTAATTATTGGAAGGCATTTGCTGGTTGCAAATGCTGGTGACTGTCGAGCAGTTCTTTGCAGGAAAGGAGTAGCAGTTGACATGTCTCAAGACCACAAGCCTACTTACTTGCCGGAACGCAGGCGAGTTGAGCAGTTGGGTGGTCACATTGATGACGGGTATCTTAATGGTCTCTCACTCACCCGAGCCCTTGGAGATTGGGACTTGAAATGGCCACTCGGTTCATCATCACCTCTCATTGCTGAGCCAGATGTTCAACAGGTTATGTTAACAGAAGATGATGAGTTTTTGATTATTGGTTGTGATGGGATCTGGGATGTTATGTCAAGCCAATATGCTGTGAGTCTTGTTCGGCGTGGTCTGCGGAGGCATGATGACCCGCAACAGTGTGCCAGAGAACTTGTCAAGGAAGCATTGCGCTTGAATACAACTGACAATCTCACCGTTATTGTTGTGCGCCTCTCTTCTCCTAATCGTGTTGTTGAATGCTCACCCCAGCGCCCAAGGTTGAGGATCTGCAGTCTATCCGAGGAAGCACGCAGCCGGTTGAGAAGCTTGTTAGGAGGCATTTGAATGTAAACACAAGTCGATTACTATTTAATGGTTCCTAATGGAAAATCATTTTTATCTCATTGTGGCTGTTTCAGATTAGTTTAGAACAAAGCAGCTAGGAGTTTTGTAGGACAGAAGGTAGCACATGGAATGTAATGTTGAGTTTGTGGATTGTAGCGGTTAAACGTAATTGCATTTTTTGGCTAATGTATGTTTTCAAATGGATTGGGTTCTCCAGAATGGCCCTCCATATTTGGTTCTTATTTGCATTATATTATCCATGTTTGAGGTCCATTTGTCTCAGTGAGCCTGCGCCACACCAGCATGGTTGAAATGTTGATATTAGGATTTTTATTTTATTTTCTGATTGTGTGAGCGAATTTTCTCTCCATCCAAACAAGCTTTCAAATTGTTGTCCTTTGGAGATTGAACGATTCATGGGTCACTGTCTTCTGATGGATTGGCTTCAATATTGTTTTAACTCGCAGCAGCAACAAATAACCTCATCATCTTAGGGCAATTGCACACACCTCCTCCAAACATTCCAAATGGTGATATGCTAAGACTCTGTGAGGCTACCATTTTCTCCGTATATATATATATATATATATGTGTTAACATAAAAAATAAAAAATAGCCACCCATCTGATGATTATGTTCTTCCCAACTATTGTGACAAAAAAAAAACTATTTTAATATTTGCCTTGCCAACCTATTGTTGTAGTCAAATACGTAAGCGTAGAACCGATCACGATCCAACGGCTATCATTCCTTCTCATTTCTGAAATACAAATGCATTGTTTACGTGGCGAATATCCAATGGAGAGACAGGGACTGATTACTGGACCCTAATACACAAGATTACGAAAAAGGAATCTAATGTTAAAATAACGCAAAATTTCTGAAGGCAAAGCACCCACCCACCCGATAGTCTGCGGTCCTATTTGAAGGCCTTTTCCGAAAGCCGAAGCGCAAAACGAAACCAGACCAAAACCAAACCCAAAAAAGGTTTAACGATCGAGAGTGTGAGAGAATGGCTATGGCAAGCTTGGCGAGGCGGAAGGCCTACCTTCTCTCTAGAAACTTGTCCAACACGTCATCGGAGGCCGTCAGGTACTCCTTCTCGCTCACCTCCTTCTCCAGGGGCTACGCTTCCTCGGGATCTGACGACAACGACGTCGTCGTGGTTGGCGGTGGCCCCGGTGGTTACGTGGCGGCCATCAAGGCCTCTCAGCTCGGCCTTAAGACCACCTGCATCGAGAAGCGCGGGGCTCTCGGCGGCACGTGCCTCAACGTCGGCTGCATACCCTCCAAGGTCTCTCTTTTTTACACTCTTTACTTCACTTGGACAGTTTCGTACTAGCCTGCTAGGGTTCTTAACCTGCCCCTAAATTTCGTGGATTGTTTGGTTGATTTACCGCCTGTCAGATCTAATTTTTTGGTTGGCTGGTATTATTTAATTGAATTTCAGTTGATTGATTTTGTTTTTGCGTTTGATAATATTCATTTGGATTGAATTTTGTTAAGACTAATTTTTTTTTAATATAATCGCATTTTTTTAGCCAAATTGTGGAAATTTATTTCACTGTGCTAAAAGGGCTTCCTCAAAAGTATATAAAAGAACAATCTTTAGTGGATAAGCATTTACATTTGAAAATTATATAATTTGGCACAGTTTAGTACTTACTGGTTTTGTGAATTACTATTCAGATGTGTTTCTTCTGCCTTGAAAATAGAATTAAATATATTGGTGTTATTTGCGTGTGAAATTATCTCTAATGTCATCTGCTTTTGTGTCCAGGCGCTGCTTCATTCCTCTCACATGTACCATGAAGCTAAGCATGCATTTCACAACCATGGTGTTAAGTTCTCCTCCGTTGAGGTAGATTTACCTGCCATGATGTCCCAAAAAGATAAAGCTGTTTCTAATCTTACTCGAGGAATTGAAGGGCTCTTCAAGAAGAATAAGGTCACTTATGTTAAAGGCTATGGAAAGTTCATCTCCCCATCCGAAATCTCAGTGGACACAATTGATGGTGAGAAAACAGTCGTGAAAGGCAAAAATATCATAATTGCCACTGGTTCTGATGTCAAATCTCTACCTGGGATTGCCATTGATGAGAAGAAAATAGTATCATCAACAGGAGCTCTGGCTTTGACAGAAATCCCAAAGAAACTTGTGGTGGTTGGAGCAGGATATATTGGCCTAGAGATGGGCTCAGTGTGGCGTAGACTTGGTTCCGAGGTAACTGTTGTTGAGTTTGGACCTGATATCGTCCCAACAATGGACTCGGAAATCCGCAAGCAATTTCAGCGTTCCCTTGAGAAACAAGGGATGAAATTTGTGCTCAAAACAAAGGTGGTATCAGTTGATACTTCTGGAGATGGTGTGAAGTTGACCCTTGAACCAGCAGCTGGTGGCGACCAGACCACCTTTGAAGCTGATGTTGTTCTTGTATCTGCTGGTAGGGTTCCATTCACATCCGGGCTTGATTTGGATAAGATAGGAGTTGAAACTGATAAGGGAGGGCGAATTTTAGTCAATGAGAGATTTGCTACAAATGTCCCAGGTGTTTATGCAATCGGGGACGTTATTCCTGGACCTATGTTAGCCCACAAGGCAGAAGAGGATGGGGTTGCATGCGTGGAGTACCTTGCTGGTAAGGTTGGGCATGTGGACTATGACTTGGTCCCAGGGGTTGTCTATACGCACCCTGAAGTTGCATCTGTTGGAAAGACCGAGGAACAAGTGAAGGCCCTTGATGTTGAATACCGAGTTGGAAAGTTCCCTTTCATGGCAAATAGCAGAGCCAAGGCAATAGATGATGCTGAAGGACTCGTCAAGATTTTGGCTGATAAGGAAACAGATAAGATATTGGGAGTTCATATCATGGCTCCCAATGCTGGAGAGCTCATTCACGAGGCAGCCATAGCCTTGCAGTATGATGCATCAAGCGAGGACATTGCACGAGTTTGCCATGCACATCCAACTATGAGTGAGGCCTTGAAGGAAGCTGCCATGGCTACTTATGACAAGCCGATTCACATCTAGAAAAATCATTACTTGATTAATCTTGTTTTCATTTTTTTTTAAAAAGAAATTTGGATTGACTTGGTAAGAACTTTCCATTTAGTTGTTTAACCTTCATTGAAGGTAGCAGATAAAGGTGCTCAAGATTGCTGTTTTTTTGGCCCTTTGGCTACAATAAGGGACCCAACTCTGTATGCTTTCTCATCTCACTGTGAATAACAACATAAGCAGGGTAGTTGAGCTAATGCTAATGGATCATTATCATGTGTGAAAGCATGTTCATGTATGCTATTATTGGGGGGCTAGTAGGGCATCGGATCTCTTGCTTTTATCTTGTCTTAAAAGTCGAACTAATTTAATCGGATTCGTAATCAACTCTCCAGGCAGATTTACAGAAGATTATAGAACTCTAAAATGATTGCCTACGGAATGACGGGCATTCGATAGCATGATATAAACAGTTCCCTAATACTTATCAAGAATTTGCTCATTCCAAAATGCAGCAATCTTGTATGCGATGCTCAAGATTGCTGTTTGTTTCTGCCCCTTTTAACTGGAAATTGTTCTCAATATGTGATGCTCAAAATTGAGTCTCAATATCCCATCTCCCCTGTGTGGGGTTTTAATGTCATGCTGTTCCTGTTTCGATTCTAGTTTTAGTACAACACTCGGTAAAATTTGCAAAGAAAGCACGGTCGAGTTAGAAGACCAACGATTATTTGACAAATAACTAACAAAACAGAAGAAAGAGAAAGAAGAGAAGCCATCAGATCACCATTCTTTTCTTTTCAACAAATGAAGGGAGAGAATTGAACTGTGACTCATGCTCCCATCATGTGATACTGCACGTTCCTGCTCTAAGAAATCCCACCCCTAAAATCTTATAAGATGAAAATTCCTTCCCTAGTTTACAATTAATGGCCTTTCTCTCCTCTCATTGAAAATCCAGGAACTGTTGAAAAATACCTCATGCAAATGCACAATACCCCTTAAAAGATATTTTAAGGATTGATTTCTCCCTTCAAAGCAGAAAACCATACTAAAACTTTCAGCAACTGCCCATTCTCCTCTCCACAATTCCCAGTTTGGCGTTTGCACATGGCAATCGAAAGCAACCCAGAATATTGTGCAGTTACGGATCCTCCCGCATATCTGGCCTCCTTTTGGACTGCAAGGCTAGCCGTGCATCCCTCTCCCGTTCGAACTCCCGGAAATCTGCTCTCTGCAAGAAGTTCACCTTATCTAAATATTGGTTTGAACTCTTCTTGTAAGCATCCAACTCCTCATCCAACCCTTTTTCCTCCTTAAACTCCCCCCAGTCCTTTTTTGTTTTGTCAAGCACACTGAGCTTTTGTTTCTTCCTAATCTGTTCGAGCACTGCATCCACACCTGAAGCTGCTGGAGCTTTCGCCTTTTCAGATGCTTCCTTTGAATCAGCATCAACAAGCTTCTTATATTCAATTTCTTGACCGGCAAAATCCCGAACCTCTGTGATCTATAAAATGAAAGAGATCTGTTTAATATCATTATTGCCAATAAATTTTAAAAAATGAACTGTGCGTCCACACCATTAAATTTTTTAAAAACTAATTTGTATGCATCATTATGATAATTATGATTTTTGGTTTAAGGATCAGCTCCGAGAGATTGGAGTTAAACAGGAAAACTGCTTGTGGCCATCACAGAGACTACTCTCAGGTGGTAAAAATTGGCGTGCAACCAAATACATATATTAACATGTGTGTGTAACATTATATCTTCAAAAGTGATTGGAAAGGAAAGTAACAACTAGAAACTAAGCAGCATCTACTTAGTTCCACATCTGAAAAGCCAAAGTTTACCCACAGACAGGTCTCCCAACAGAACACAGACAAACAGGTGATTCAAATAATATGCTAACCTCAACTTTCCCTCTGCCTGATGCTGCAGCTGCAGCATCCTTAACTTCTACAAGAGCAGCAGCAGCAAGCTTCCTGGCCTTCTCACTAGAGCTGTCCTGCACCACATCATCACTAGAGCTGTTCTGCGTGACATTTGATCCCTTCTGTGGTGCATTTTCTTTTGGGGACTCAGCCTTCTTTGGTGCCAGGCCCAGATATGCCTTCCAGTTCTAAGAAATAAATAGAAGTAAAAGATTAAATTCTAGCCAACTATATTTTTATAATTCCAACACAGACGGAAAGAATGAGGCAATCCTCACATCAGATGCCTTCTTTGGAGTTTTATTCACAGTTGAAGACTTCTTTAATAAATCCTTGAATTTTTTATCAGATACTCCTTTATTCATTCGCTCCCACATGGCATCTACCCGAGATTTTACATCTATCAAGATAGGAAAAAACATTAGTCCTTTTGATCAATGAATTTATGTGACCAAACAGCAGACCAGGAATTGGATAAACAAGCACTTGTGAGTAAAAAAAAATTCTGACCAGTCTGTTCAGGTTTAGTCTCTAAGCTTGGAAGGGGAGCAGCTCCATTGGTAGACTCGATTGGTAAAGCATCCTTTTCATTTGCAGTACCTGAACCAGAAAACCAAACTACTCAATCATAAGTAGGAAAAGAAGAAAAACGAAACTGCACCCAAGCTGCCTATGAAAAAGTTGTGGTATGAGTAGCCCTGGCAGTGCCTGAACAAAATCATCAAATGAATAGATCTAATGACCAATGATTTTGTCTTTCGCCTGAAATATATAAAACTTCAAAACAAATTACAAATATAGGTCTTTGATAGTTGTAATATCCAAATCATTTTGGATGCCAAGCACCGAAATTGGATTGCAACTAAAAATTGGTAAATTACATTACAACAAAAACTGTGACGGTCAGGTTCGATGTTTTTATGTGCTACTCCACCTATATTACATTTTCTGTGGTATCTAAAAATAAAAACACCTCATTCTAAAGTGAAAGGAAGTTTAGCTTAACAGTTTGATGAGAGCTAAGCAAATGACACAACAAAAGCTTCAAACCCATTATCAGTAGATAACTCAGCTGAAAATCTGAAACTATTCCACGCAAGTTACTATTTTATGAATTGGGTATGCAGCTTTTCACCCATCTTCGATTACAAACAGAAAAAGCAAAAATCTTTAGCTCATAAATCTATGAATGCTCCAAAGAAAATCCTACCTACCAAGGCTCCAAAACCACCTAGCCCAAGAAAATTTATAATTCACATACCCATTATTTTCCAGAAAATAAAAGGGCAAAAATATTTTCAGGGCTCAGACTGTTTTCATCGTTAAAACCCGTTGATTTTCTAAAATCTCCAGAGGTCCTTTTTCGTGCAACACAAACAGACCCGACTGAGCGTAAGCCAAACAAAGAAGGAATTAAAATACAATAAAATCAAGAAATATAAAAATAAAATGCGTACCTGAACTTGAGGCACCGAGAGCGTTGGTGGTGGTGGTAGCCATCGAAGACAAACAAAAGTGAAGAGAGTCATTGGTTTGTTGTTGGTGGTATAAAAAAGAAGTCTGTTATTGGGCTTCGAGGTTCCCGAAGAGACCCAAAAGCCTTTCGAGCTTTTCTGACTTGTTGGAGGCCCATGAGGCTATAACTAATTAACCCGCCAATTTAAAATTAATTAATTGGAAGATAATCTAATTAGTTATAAAAATTATTTATTATTTACATATGAAATTAATTTCAGATATAATTGTTTAAATTTCTAATTCATCAATAAGACATTAATTATGAATTATTTGTAGTTTATAGTTCTAAACTTGAGAACCAAAATATAATGATAAAAACCAAAATATCAAAAATAATTATTGTATTACAGTATAAATTTATTAATATAACCTTCATTTGGATAAATAATTGTCCATGTACAAAATTTTGTACATTGTACAACCAATCAGATCTCTATTATCAACCCCTTTGTGGGTAGTTGCAGTGCCCTTATGGCTTTTGTATATGTATTACCATCATGTTTATGTGCAATCTCCTTTCCGTTTGACCAAAAAAAACTTATCCTTTTCTTCTTCTTTTTTATTATCTATTTTCTATGAGCAGATCTTCATAAAATAAACTAGGACAAAGCCCAAAGAGAAACAGAGACAAACAAAACCAGCACAGAGAAAGGTGGCAGCTTCATTACATAAAATTAACACCATTACATAACCTGTATTTCAAAATGGTTTATTATGATTGATCTTTTGGATCTGGTAGCAGCTCCATCATTATAACCTGTATTTCACTAGGGTTTTTCTTGGTGATGACTTGCTGGTCTGCAGTTGAGCTAAAAGATAATTGCTCTAAATTGGGAAGGAACAAGTTTGCAAAATCAAGATGGGCAGGGTGAGCTGTGTACTCTGCAACACCCTCCACACTCTCAAAGGTTGTTTGTTTCAAACACTTGAGTGTACCCTTCCAGCTGCTTGTAAATGCTCAATTCATTTCCCCTGATTAATCACAAAACATCAATTAATACATAATTAATTATGCAAATTGACCACAAATATACATCATTTTCAGAACCCAGAAAGTCGAAGTGACCCCAAAAATTAAGAAAAAATCAGCTGAGAGAAGAAAAGAAAAGAAAAAAAGAAAATAGAGGACTCTGTTTTAGCAGTGGAAGGACTTCATGGGGTCAATGATATTGACTACGTTGGCATAGCCTTGGATCAGTTGGTCAATCTGGCTCTCTAAGGTTCCTTCTTTGAATTTTGCTAGCAATACACTCTTAACACCTCCCTCTGCTGTCAAAATAAGGAAAATATAGAGAAGAATAAGGGGAGAGAGTAGAGAATGTAGAGAGAATGAGAGCTACACAATATTTTCTGATTTCTTCATTCATCTTAATTTGATTACATACAAGGAGGTATATACATATAAGGCATATGGTAGGCTACCAACCTAGTCAAGCCCTCCAAACATTGTAGGTGCCAAACTAGCCAAACATTGTAGGTGCCAAACATTGTAGGTGCCAAACTAACCAAACATTGTAGGTGCCAAACTAACCACACTAATTGGCTTATACTAATTGACTTCTACTAGCCACATTAATTGACTAATAGACAACTTAATTAACTAGGTATATGCTAACACTCCCCTCAAGTTGGTGCATAGATGTCGCCAATGCCCAACTTGACCGATGAGTTATGGAATACTTTGCTAGAAAGCGCTTTTGTCAATATGTCGACTAGTGGTCTTGACTTGACAAGCGGAAGCTGAATTTCTTTGTCCTCAAGTTTTCTGTTTAATGAAATGTCGATCCACTTCAACATGTTTAGTGCGATCATGTTGAAGCTGGGTTGTGTGCAATGGATATTGCAGCCTTATTATCACACTTTGTAGATGCATTCCGGATGTAGGTGCATATCCTATTTACGTAAGCAATTTCTTTAACCAAAGGAGTTCACAAATTCCTTTAGTCATGCCTCGAATTAAACACGCACTAGACAAGGCAACGACATTTTGTTTCTTGCTTCTCCAAGTAACCAAGTTACCTCCCACAAATGTGAAGTAACACGATGTTGATCGTCTATCGCTGACACTCCCGCCCAATCTGCATCTGTATAGCCACTAATATTTAGATGACCATTTTTTGAGAACATAAGTCCTTTTCCTGGTGCCGACTTTAAATATTTAAGGATTCAAGAGCAGCATCCATATGATCTTCACTTGGGCAATGCATAAACCGACTAGCAACACTTACATACGCGATGTCGGTCGGGTATGTGACAAGTAGATCAATCGCCCCACTAATCTTTGATATCTTTCTTTGTTGGTGGGTACTTGATTAGGATACTCTCAAGATGGTGATTGAGCGATTGGAGTGTCCACGGGTTTGCAATCTAGCATTCTGTTTCTGCCAATAAATCCAAAACATACTTTCTTTGGGAGAGAAATATGCCTTGCTTTGATCGAGCGACTTCAATGCCCAAGAAGTACTTGAGTCCACCAAGGTTCTTCATTTCAAACTCTTTTGCCAAACAGTCTTGTAATTGAGAGATTTCTGCGTATCATTCCCGGTAATAATCATATCATCAACATAGATTATTAGAGTGTTACCTTTCTCCCCGGTGTTTTAAGAACAGTATGGTCCGAGTTGCTCGCTTAAAACCGTACTTCTTCATTGCCAAGGTAAAACGTCCGAACCATGCCCGGGAGACTGCTTCAATCCGTACAATGCCTTTCGCAATCTGCATACCATATTAGCATGAGTAGATGTAACATACCCTGGTGGGATATCCATGTATACTTCTTCCGTGAGCTCTCCATGCAAAAAGGCATTCTTCACATCAAATTGGTGGAGAGGCCAATCAAGGTTTGCTGCAATGGATAATAACACTCGAACAGTGTTAAGTTTTGCAACATGAGCAAATGTTTCTTCATAGTCGATACCATAAGTCTGTGTGTATCCCTTTGCCACAAGCCTTGCCTTGTAACGTTCAATCGACCCATCTGCCTTGTATTTTAGAGTGTATACCCATCTGCATCCAACAGTCCTCTTCCATTGAGGTAAGTTTTCTAGTGTCCACGTCTGGTTTTTCTCTAGGGCTTGCATCTCCTCCTTCATTGCTTGAACCCATTTTGGATCCTTCAATGCTTCACTCACTTTGGTTGGAATGTGAATTGCGGATAATTGATGTACAAAGCCTTTGAGAGGTTCGGATAATTTTCCAGTGGAAACATAGTTTGCAATTGGATACTTGGATGTCTTGCCATTATCCGGTGAATACCGAATCGGTGGTTTTCCACGGTTACGTCTAACAGTAATTGATATTTAACGGGTTTATCAACTAAATCGGTAGATGTAGTAGAAACACTTACCTCGGGATTATTCTCGGGAGTTTGATCAATGGGTACCGAGATGTGAGGGGGTCTTCATCATCATTGTCAAAATATTCGAGAAAACAAGTCGTGCTCTGCTTTGAGGCGACCGGTCATTTGGACTCTTCGCGACCGGTCGTTTCCAGCAGGTTCTATCAAGTCGCTCTCTGCTTTGAGGCGACCGGTGACTCTTCGCGACCGGTCGTTTTGAAGCAGGTTCTACTGTCTGTCTCAACATCTCGAGGCGACCGGTCGCTGGACTCTTTGCGACCGGTCGTTTTGAAGCAAGTTTGAAAATCCGGAGTTTCAACGGTGCTCCAAGTCTGAGCTTCTATCTGTGTCTCCCCCTGAAGCGGTGAATTGGACATCGGAGCATGGAAGAACAACTCAGACTCCATAAAAGTGACATCCAAAGTGACATAGGTACGACGAGTAGGTGGATGATAACACCGATACCCCTTTTGATGAGCAGCATATCCTATAAAAACACATCGAAGTGCACATGGATCAAGTTTGCTCCGTTGATTTTTATGGAGGTGCACAAATGCTACACAACCAAAGACTCGTGGTGGGAGCATCTGAATGGAGGGCAAGGGCCCATGGTGGGCAAGTGCCTTTAATGGAGTCTGGAAGTCCAAGATTTTTGGAAGGCATTCGGTTGATGAGGTAGACTGCTGTGACTATAGCATCATCCCAATGGTGGCGAGGAACATGAGCTCCAATCAGAAGGGCACGTCTTTGTTTCAAGAAGATGTCGATTTTTTCGTTCCGCAACACCATTCTGTTGTGGAGTCTGTGGACAAGTGGTTTCATGGATAATGCCGTGTATTTGGAAGTAAGTCTGAAAGTCATGGTTGACGTATTCACCCCCATTGTCGGAGCGAATGATTTGAATCTTCGTAGAGAACTGAGTTTCAATCGCTTGTGGAAAGACTGGAATATCGGAAACACATCATTTTTATTCTTCATCACGTAAAGCCACGTCATGCGGGTACAATCGTCCACAAACGTCACAAACCATCGAACGCCCGAGAATGAGCGGTTATTGGTGATGGCCCCATACATCAGAATGAATTAACACAAATGGGGTAGTTCTCTTACTTGTACTCAACGGATAAGGCACACGGTGACTCTTGGCCAAAATGCAAGTGTCACATTGGAAGTCGAAGCCTTGAAATCGATAATAAATCTGGTAGAATGTGCTTCATATAGACAAAGGATGGGTGCACCAATCGATGGTGCCACAACCAAATTTGCCTTTGTTTGCTATCGGAGGAATGCGTCGCCTGTTAGCCATGCCTCGTGACATCATCCACATAATATAGCCCCCTCTCATAGTACCACGACCAATAATCTCCTTTGTGTGAATATCCTAAGTAAACAGAAACTCGGGTAGATTAGTGCACAACAATTCAATTGTTCAAGAATCGACTAACGGACATCAACTTATTCGATAGAGATGGAACAAGTAAAGTATTAGACAATAAAAGAGAAGATGAGAGAGCCACGGTGCGGCCCTGTCACATGAGAAGTAACTTCATTGGCATTAGCAATACTAGTTAAATGCAGGTTGGCGGTACTCGAGAAAATCGTTGGGGTCAAACGTCATATGATCGATTGCGCGAGAATCAATTATCCGACTGTCGAATTCTTGTTATCCGAAGTATGAAGAGCACAACTGGAGCCACTACTTGCAGCTTCACATCGTCTTTGATCTTTGAGTTCATCCCACCATTCGGGATAGCCTTTCAATTTGAAACAAGTCTCACGAAGGTGTCTCGGATCGCCACAGTGTGTGCAACCACTTCTCGTAATCATTGCAGCGGAAGATTCATAGGGTGTAGTTTTAGTCGGGTCGAGGTCTTGATCATCGGGGTCGAGGTCTTGATCATCGGGTCGGTCGGTCGGTCGAGTCAGTCGGTGGCAGCACTTAGCCCAGATGTTGCCAATCGATCGGGTTGGTGGCAACACCTAGTCAATGCTTCTAGGTAGGTATGTCGAGGATGGTTGGTGGTGCTACTTCCAGCAGGGGAAAAAACATCTTCCCCATGGTGGTAGCAAAGATCCGAAGCAAGAGTCAGCAATTCCAAGATCGCTGCTCTGATACCATGTCAAAATAAGGAAAATATAGAGAAGAATAAGGGGAGAGAGTAGAGAATGTAGAGAGAATGAGAGCTACACAATATTTTCTGATTTCTTCATTCATCTTAATTTGATTACATACAAGGAGGTATATATATATAAGGCATATGGTAGGCTACCAACCTAGTCAAGCCCTCCAAACATTGTAGGTGCCAAACTAGCCAAACATTGTAGGTGCCAAACATTGTAGGTGCCAAACTAACCAAACATTGTAGGTGCCAAACTAACCACACTAATTGGCTTATACTAATTGACTTCTACTAGCCACATTAATTGACTAATAGACAACTTAATTAACTAGGTATATGCTAACATCTGCTTCCTCTTCAATCTCTGTGTCTGTGAACTGTGATATGCCTTCTCCTTGTTTTAAACTCACAGTCCTGGTTGTTTGTTGGGCCATACCATCTAGGGGTTTGAGCTTAGGCCAAGCTATTGACCCTTTTTTTTTTGGGGTCATACCAAGTTATTGACTTTAAAAACAATAGAGAGTTTGTTTATGAAATAAAATTTTGGGTGTGGAAATGCTACTACTTTGTAACTACATGACTTAGAAGATATAAGAGTAAGAGCTAAGAAGTACGGATATGCTGGTTGAGGTGCGTATTCTGTGTCTGATACGCTAGGGAATACTATTTGTACCATATCTGACCCGCTTCTCGTGCCATGACACGTGGAAAGGCTCATGACCCACGCTGACTTGCCCAGCCTGACGAATTTGGAGGTCCCTTCAGCACGCACGATCGATTCGTCGCCAGCGTGGCCTTGCTGCCCATGCTGGCTGGTCCAGTCTTACAATTGGCAGTCACCTCCAACATCACCTACCGATTGTACACCAGTCGATCCACGGACATCGTGTGTGTTCAGCACGCCTTGCCGATTCTACGTCATCACGGATATATTGTAGATCTTTCTAGGGTCCTCTGCCATGATATTTACTCGAACACGTGTCAGCTTCGGAGGCCACTTCCACGAATCCCACATCGAAACTGAGTGCTTGGAGAACCCCCAAGTTGCTATATAAATAGAGCCCCTCACCACAGCTACAGGGTAAGGACTTCCTACTTGACTTTATGCCTTCGTACTGTCAATAGCTTGCTCCTCTCCTTCGAAACTAACTTTAGCATCGGAGGGCCTTCGGTTGGTATCACACCGGTGCCTTAGGTCTTACCAACTGCTCTATTCTCTTTGACGAGGATCCAGCATCATCGGCCGAAAGGAAAAGTATTCCCTCTTGAAGGTTCATTCGGTCCCTCGATCGTCCACATAACTTGTAAGTTGCCTTTAACTATTATCTATTAGTTTTAGGGCCAACAAATACGATATGTTGTGAACACGTGCAGATATGCAATGACTACGTATTCGAGTCAACGGATAAGGTCAACGACGAAACGATACGCATATATGACATTACAGATACCGATATCCGATGTTTAGGATACGCGTATTAGAAAACGTCTCCACTTCTTCTTCTTTCAGATCTTCCTTCTTTTTCTTCATCCAGCGGCGCCCCCACTCATAAAATTCTTCTTCTTCATTCTTCATTGTCGGCGTCGTCAGGTTCTCTTCTCTATTTTCATTTTGTTTTCTCACACGTGCTTCTCTGTTCTGATGGCTGGTCTTATCCTTTTGACAAAAGGATTTTGTTTGTTTAATACTCACAGTTTCATCCACACCTCATGTGATGACTGGCCTTTTCCTTTTGACAAAAGGATTTTGTTTTGTTTGTCTTATCAAAAGTAATAATATTATAACTAAGGCAAGTGGAAATATGTTAAAAGTAATAATATTATCATTTTTATGTTATTTAAAATATGTTTTAAATTATATATATTGTTATTATTATATTTTAATATATATTTTTAATTGCCGTATTCATGGCATATCATATCCTAATTTTTGGAGATTTGTCGTAACCCCGTGTTGTGTCGTATCGTATTGCCATATCCGTATCCATGTCCGTGCTTCTTAGAGTAAGAGAGAAACTCAAGTAATTGGTGAATAACACTCAAAATGCATATATCTCATGACACTTTACCGCAGAGTGTAGTTACATGTCACACTCTTAAATGCACGTATCTCGTGACACTTCACCGCATAAGAATAACATGTACTCCATTTATTCAGAGTTATCTTCGTCTACCTAATTACTAACAGGCTGGGGAATGATAGCAACATTCTTTATGACATATGTCAATTTCCTTACACTTAAAACAATGTCATTAATGCATCATACAAGCTACTTTTTGTTCTCCAAATTTACCCTTATTAAATGCATTAGCTTTTTTATTTTAATTTACAACAAGCTAGTCTTTTTTTTAGGGAGGTTTTGTTTTTAGCCAACCAAAACTTTCATAATTTGGAAAAGGCCAATGCAGTTGTTTTGTTTCAATCCATAATAACTAAATTCATTGGCCTTTTCCAAAGAAAAAAATTCTCCTTTGGCCTTTTCCTAAATATTTTACTTTCTTTGACTAAAACCTAATAAATACTTTTTTTTTACCACCTTATTAAAAAATTAAATAAATAAAAAAGTCAATTTTTTTTTTTGTTTTCTCTAGAGAAATGAAACTCCTATTTTTTCTTTGTTTCTATTGGTCCTCTCTTGAAAAGAAAAACATACATTTTTTTATAATTTTAAAAAAAACAAACATTTAAAAAAAAATTTTGACGTTGTTTGTTATTTAATTTTTTTAACAAGGTGGTAAAATAGTTACAAAATAAAAGGATAAATGAAGAAAATAAAAAAGCTAATACATTTAATAAGGGTAAATTTGGAAAACAAAAAGTAGCTTGTGTGATGCATTAATGACATTGTTTTAAGTGTAAGGAAATAGACACATGTCATAAGAAAAAGGGAGAATGTCCAAAAGAGAAGGTTGCTAGCTTGAGTCACTATATAAAGAAACCTCTTGTAACACTTATGTAGAACAAAGTAAAAAAGCTTCAAAGAAATTGACAAAAATGGGTTCTTCTTTCTGTAGCAGAACCTCAATCTCCATAGTTTGCATTGTGCTAATTAGAGGTGTCAAGCGGACGGGCCGGGACATATACGAGTCCAGCCCATTTAAATGAGGCACGGCACGGCACGACGAATATTAAATGGTAGCCGGCACGACACGAAAGCTTGGGCCGGGCAGGATCAAAAATAAGATCCAATGGACCGGGCCGGCCCGTGGCCCGACATGGGCCGAGCTTGGCCCGAGCCCGCTTCAAGCACGGCCCAAGCCCGAGCCCACTTAACCTATATTTTTTTGTCACCCAGCGTGTTTACAACAAATTTTTTTGGTTAGGTCTGTTAATGCATATATAAAAGATATGGTGATAACCCTGCATTCTCCTTGTTCTGTTTATGCAGAAAAGATATCTGGAGTAGCCTAATTTGGGTTTAATATATATATATATATCGATATTAATATGTATAAATATAAAAGAATTTCACGATTAAACTTCCCTAGGAAAATTTCTTTGTCCTTGAGAGCATTGAAAACTCTTTTGTGTTAATGTGTCTATAGCCTTTCGTTCAGGCTAGGCAGCTTATTGGTTCAATCTTTACTTGTGAGGCAAGAAGATAGGCCACTGTTGGAGGAAGGCGAGAACAACAAGCTGCTCTACATCTTTTGGGGTGTTCACAAATTTATCCAGGATGAAAACATAATCACTTAAGTAATTCTCCATGCAATGGCATTGTTCAAAGGCAATGAGATTTCTTAGTGTAAGCCCTGTGTAATCATGTATTTCTAGTTTTGGAGTTTTCAGAGTCCCTTTTATCAAATCGTATATCGAATAAGTTTTTGCCTGATCTCACCTGAAACTTGACTCCATGCTGGTATAGTTTTGTCATGCTGGATGTACTTTGGAGTGGCCCTCCAGCTTGTGAGGTATCCATGTATTGCAGATGTAAAGTTGTAATAAAATCAACAAAATGTGAAGGTCTTTTAGAACTTGAAGAAAATACCCCCTCTCCAAGTTTTCTTCTATCTCCTGTAAACGCAATGCCTTTTCGAAGAACTTGTATGAGAGCTCTATTATTGAAGGCTCCAGTCTCAGCATTCATACCGGTATATTTTTGGAATATATGTTTGTATGGAGAAAAGGTAGTGAAGGTGATGTATGGCAAGGTATCTATTTGATTTCATCAATTCAATTAAAATATTAGAAAGTTTTTGTTCCCTGCAATCAGCAGTGAACAAGTTGAAAAACTTCACACTAAATTTTTGTAATAAAAGTTGTATGCTAAAGCAGTTTAAGCAATAGAAAGCATTTCGATCAAAAAAAAAAAGCAATAGAAAGCAAAAGCAAGTGTTTCTCCTAGTGCAAATCAAAATTGTGCTGTATGATTAAAACTGAAACTATCCGCAGTCAAAATATGGCACTGATTGCTCTATCAAGCATTCCATTTATTTGTTTTACTGCTGGTAATCCTTGAGCATTTCCATAGTCAAATATTCAATATACAGGAACCCTATTGCTAAAAAAATCAAGTGAAAAAATTCAAAATAAATGGGCCGGTGCTTGGGCCCGAGTACGGCCCGAGCACGAGCACGGGCACGGCCCGAACCCGGCCCGGCCCATTTCAATGTGGACTTGGGCTTTGGGCCGGGCTGGGATCAATGGTTTTACTAAATGGGCTAGCACGGCACAGCCCGCTAAATTAAATGGGCCGGCACGGCACGGCACGAATACCTTAAAGGCACGAATCTAAATGGGCCGGGCCGGCCCGTTTGACACCTCTAGTGCTAATGTCCTTCTTGGCTATGGCTCCCTCCTATGCATTTGATCTAAACTCTATTTGCTCTAAAACCTTGAACGCTTCTTTCTGTTCACAGGTCCTGAGTTTGGATCCCCGCGTGACCAAGTCACTTCTTCACAGCCTTGTCTATGTCTCTGTAAATTTGGCACATTCCAATGCAACAGTCACTAGCGACCACCTAGTCCAGTGGCAAAAACGTACGGACAATCCTCAGTTGAGGGCAAGGTACACATCTTGTTCCAGCAATTACAAGGATGCCATTGCTGATTTCCAGCAAGCCAGGCAAAGTGTAGGGCTTGGTGACTATAGTGGTGTAAGAGATGCAGGATCTGGTGCCTTGGGAGAATTCAATGGGTGTGCAGAGAACTTCAGCCAGCCACCAGCTGAACCATCAACACTCTGGCAAGATACTCGGGATTTGTTAGATCTTTCTAGTATTGTTTTAGTTATCTCTCGTATGCTGCTTCAACCATACTGATGCTTTTATGTACCCTTTTGAGGTTATGGATGTCAAATTTGGTTGCTGTAAGAAATAACCATATGCAGCTCGTGCTCGACTGTTTCTGCAGATTGGAGATTTTAGCAACTAAATATAAATTGTCATCAACCTCAATACGGAGTTCGAATAGTCAAATGCAATGAAATGAAAATTTGAGACGCGAGCAATGACTTGGAATAGCATTAGCTCATCTCTTTCATTATTGAATTTTACACAGGGTTCGTAAATTAGATAGAACAGAGCCAAATCAAACTCTTACAGAGAAAATTAAGTTCCGTTCAGAGCAATAGCATGTTATATGAAACCTTTGATAGGCCTTCCAATTTAGACACGAACCGTAGTTGGTTTGTAATCGAACACGATGACTTTCTCCACATGGG
The DNA here is from genome assembly GCA_024362665.1 of Prunus padus. NCBI lineage: Eukaryota > Viridiplantae > Streptophyta > Magnoliopsida > Rosales > Rosaceae > Prunus > Prunus padus. The sequence continues at coordinate 9,737,253 of JANFAM010000020.1, forward strand.
AAAGGAACAAATTTGCAAAATCAACATGGGCAGGATGAGCTACATACTCCGCCACACCCTCCATACTCTCAAAGGTAGACTCGAAGATATGGGTGAAACCTTGATGCAGGTTCTCGATGCTCACGTCCTTTCCCCTGATTACAAAACATTAACGAACAATTAAAAAGTTATGCAAACCACATATCCTAATGCTTGAGTCAAAAAAATTAACTGCAACTTATCTAACTGTTGAGAAAACTTGGTGATAGCTTTAAGTGCAGGGGCACTATCTGGGAAAATTCCATGGCCACACTGACAACAGTAGAGGAAGAACAGAAGAAAAGATAGAAATGATGAAGAAGAAGAGTATAGAAGAAGAATATCTGAGAGAAAGTTTCTGATTTCATTTGATTGAAAACTTACTTGTTACACTAGATCAAATCTCTTATATAACAGCTAACACACAGCTAACTGACTTAACAAAGAGCACGTGCCTTACACATGACTCATTAACTAACTCAGTCTTTACACTTAACATTCCCCCTCAAATCTAACCCGGTTCCTCTGACCTAGATGGGTTATCAAGTCGCAGATTTCGACAGTGTTGCAGAAAGATAGGACTGTGAAGTCCTTTGGTAAATATGTCTGCAAGTTGCTCTTCTGTAGGAATGTACTGTACTGCTAAATCCTTCTTTTGTACTCTTTCACGAACAAAGTGAAAATCTATGTCAAGGTGTTTAATTTTGGAGTGAAATACTGGATTTGAACTCAGTGCTAATGCTGACAAATTATCACAGTGGATGAGTGGAGGTTGGGGCAAATATATCCTCAAATCCTGCAATACATGTCTAATCCAAGCCAAATCTGCTGAAGTATTTGCAAGGGCCCTATACTCAGCCTCTGTGGAGCTTCTAGATACTGAACTTTGTTTCTTGGATTGCCATGAGACTGGATTTCTTCCTAAAAGCACTACAAATCCAGTAGTTGATCTCCTTGTATTAATGTCTCCTGCCCAGTCTGCATCACTGTAGGCAGTCAAATCCCAAGAACCACCAGTAAAACTAATTCCATAATCCATTGTGCCTTGAACATATCTGAGTATTCTTTTGACTAGATGAAAATGAGCATCAGTTGGTGTAGTCATATACTGACAAACAGAATTCACGGCATATGACAAGTCTGGCCTGGTAAAAGTCAAATATTGTAATGCACCGACAATGCTTCTATACACAGTAGGATCAGCTAAAGGTTCACCGTCTGTCTGTGAAACCTGATTATGAGGCTTACAGGGAGTGGGACAAGCTCTGCAAGTGCTCATACCAGCTCTGTTCAACAAATCTTTAGCATACTTGACTTGGTTTACAAAAATATCTCCTGCTGTGGTGTATGAAACCTGTAATCCCAAGAAGTAGGTTAGCTTTCCCATGTCTTTCATCTCAAATACTGAACTCATCTCATTAATCACATGTTGAACCATCTCATCATTAGATCCTGTGAGGATAATATCATCTACATATAACAGGAGCACAACAATATCCTTGCCATCATGTTTAACAAATAGACTTGGATCTGAATGGGAGGACTGAAAGCCGATAGCTGGTAAGTAACCTGTGAATTTGGCATTCCAGGCTCTTGGAGCCTGTTTCAAGCCATACAGAGATTTCTGAAGTTTGCATACATACTCAGGATGAACAGAATCTACGAAACCCTGTGGTTGATGCATGTAAACTTCCTCATCTAGATCTCCATGCAAAAATGCATTTTTAACATCCAATTGTCTTAACTTCCATCTATTCATGGCAGCTATGCTTAAAATAAGTCGCACAGTGGTGTGCCTCACCACTGGACTAAAAGTATCTCCAAAATCGCATCCCGGCTCTTGACTAAAGCCTTGCGCTACTAGCCGAGCCTTGTATCTAGCTATCGAGCCATCAGAATTCTTTTTGATCTTATAGATCCATTTGCTGCCTACTATGTTCTTATGACCTGGATTAGGAACTAGAACCCAAGTGCCTTGCATATGCAAGGCCTCTATTTCCTCTTGCATAGCCTGCTGCCAGTGAGAAGATGTAGCTGCAATCTTATAAGTAGATGGTTCATCAATATCAACAATAGCATTCAAACAAGTGTAATACCCTTGATAATCAGGAAACTGTTTCTTCTGTATAATTCCATCTTTAGCTCGTGTGGTCATAGAATGAACATTGGCAGGCATGACATGAACTGAATCAGTGGAAATAGAAGAACTAGAGGAATCAAAAGGTACAATAACTTGAAGTTGCTCATTAGTTAAACCAGGGAGAGAATCCTGGTGTAAACTTGAAGGAGACACAGAATTCAAAGAAGGTGTCCTGTTTGTAATGCCAGAAGAACTATGACCATCATTAAACTGTGGGACTGAGGATGAAGGTAAGGTCACAACAACTGGAGCAACTGAAACAACAGAAGTAGAGGAATTACCCTGCTTGAAATTATCATGATCATGATTCTTCTTGAAAGGAAATACCTGCTCATCATGGATAACATGTCTTGATACCATGATAACAGTAGAGGAAGAACAGAAGAAAAGATAGAAATGATGAAGAAGAAGAGTATAGAAGAAGAATATCTGAGAGAAAGTTTCTGATTTCATTTGATTGAAAACTTACTTGTTACACTAGATCAAATCTCTTATATAACAGCTAACACACAGCTAACTGACTTAACAAAGAGCACGTGCCTTACACATGACTCATTAACTAACTCAGTCTTTACACTTAACACACACATGAACAAAAACTACAAAGTCGTGTCTAATAATCTATGAAATGCTAAAGAAGTTGTTCAGGTTAAAAGATTGGCATTTCAGTTAGATGCTCAGCCTCAGGTCTTGGGTCATAATCCTAAATGTTCTTGGGATGATACAAGGAACCACAGAGTGATATGCCAAATATGAAAATAGTGAACCTGACCATAAGAAGATGGTCTAGCATTTTGAGTTCCGGGAAAAATAACCAAAATTTACCCATCTAATACAAATAGCCCTTTTTTTGAAGACAAAAACTACAACTTTAACCAATATTTGATGCTTGGACCCCTTTCAAGCATCAAATTTTCAACAAAAGTTGCAATTTTTTAAAAATGGGTGCTAAGTTTTCCAAAAATCTAGCCTTTTGAGGACCCATCTGACTCCCACACTGAATCAGGAAACGCAAAGTGACACAAAAAATATAAGCTAAAAACTCTGTTTTACAATGAAAGATGATACTGGACACAAATTAGGTGAATACACGACAAGATATGTGTATTTGGCTAGAACATAAATTCCCAAGTTAACAAAATGCGGTTAAAGACAGGTACCAAAATGCATCAACTCTTCAAATTCAATCTAAGAATTTGAAATATGAATTACCAAGAAGATCTGAGAATTGAACTCAATATAAAACAGAGATTAGTGAGAGGAAAAATGGAAGAGGGAAAGGGTTGGGTAGTGGGTACCAGTGGAAGGACTTCATGGGTTCAATGAGATCGACGAGTTTTGCATAGCCTTTGGTGAGTTCCTCAATCTGATTCTCTGAGATTCCATCTTTGAACTTTGCTAACAATACATGCTTCACCACTCCCTTCGCTTCCTCCATCTTTCTCTCTCTCTTCCGTCTTCTGAATCTTATCCTTTTTCTAATGTTTCTCGCTCCGCAGTCCACTGTCCACACCTACTTACTCAATGAAAAAGAAAAAAACGTGCCAACCATTTTCTTTTTTCTTTTATTTTATTTTATTTATAAATTATATGATATTTTTATAATCGGATAACCAAGGTCTAAAATATCGATGATATCGAAAATATCGGTAGTCCAAAAATACGAAAATTTCAATGAAAATATCGAGATATTATCAATATTTCGGTCCATGTCGTCGATATTATCGATATTCTGGTCAATGGAGGTCTAAAATATCAATGGTATCGGAAATATTGGTAATCCAAAAAAACGGAAATTTCGATGAAAATATCGGGATATTTTGGATATTTTGGTCCATGCGTATAACACACCCACAAAAACTGTGCGGAAAATACTTGCCTAATTTCTTAGAAGTAAGAATTTCTACTTTCCTGCCATGGTAAAAGGGACCTAGGCTTCAAAAACAACCTACACCGTCATGGCAAGAAGTGGGCCATGAAATTGGCAAGCCCGAAAGCAAGAGTTGCCTAAGCTGCTGCCTAGGTAAGTTGATGTTAGTGTGACGTCAGCGACCAATTTAAATATAAAAAAATTTGAAAAAAATACCAAGAATTTTTAGAATTTTTTTTTTCTATAAATACCTAGTCATATTCTTCACTTCCCACACCAAAATCCATACAAATTCCTCTTATCATATCCCATGTAAATAGTGGTTGCCCTTAGGTTGCCACAACAATGGGTGGGAATGCATCAAACAAATTGCTAGGGTAGTCACTATTCACATGAATAGTTTCTACCCTTACTTGCCCATACCCTTTGCCATGGCACAATGGGTGGAAGTGCTCTTACAGTTTGACTTGTGTGTAGAGATTTCTCTTTCTATGATTTTTATGAATTATTTTTTTAATATTTTTGTATATGCGTCAAATTGTGATTTTCATAAAGTATGAATGCCTCCTTCCATGAAAAGAAGAGAAAAGCAATGCTAAAAAAATAAATACATAAATAAACGCTCTTAAGTTACAAACATTTGTTTAACTTTTATTATTTATTTTAAATTATATATTTATTTTGTTTCTATTGAAACCATTCCTTCAATAGTGAAAGAAAAATAAGAGAGAACCTATTCCTACTATTATTTAACTTTAAGTGCACCCGCTAAATTACTCTTAACACAACCAATGAGTACCAACAATTATCTCAAATTTTTAATAGAATAATTTCAACGAAGTACGATTATTATAAACAATTAATTATAATGCTTCATTTCGATACGAATATTTCATATTTAAGGACTTTATTCAAATGTTTAATAATTAAATTACTTTTTTATACATACGATATTTTACTTTAATCTAATCTAAACTATAGGGAGGGGGATTCGAACTCGAGTGCAGAGTGTGGATCACAACCACTTTAGCCAACTTGGCTAAGCTCATGTCTGCTAATAGTTAAATTACTTGAACTTGTATGAAAAAGGAAAAGAATAAATAAATTATTATTAATTTTTCAAAATGGACTTCAAATGATAGAGTAATTGTAGCTAGCACTTTCAAAGCACAAAGATCATAATTTATGGTTCTTCCAACAAATAAAAAAAATTATGTTGATTTGGAAAATCTCTTTTCTTAAATACTTACACCAAATTAAAAACGCTTGCATATTGTGAGAATTTTTTTTATATACAAGCGACATGAAAAAGGGGGGAATCGAACTTGGGACTTCAGGTACAGGGATAAACGTTCATGGTGAGATTAGATTACCTTCATAATGTAGAAAAACATGCCTCAAACCCCAACCCAAAAGTACATAACAAAAAGAAGGTAAATAATTCAGAATAAAACTCTAAATAGTGCAATATAGTACTGTTTTATTGCAAACTGATCGGGTCACATTACCAACACAACCCACGACTTACACACTATAAAAGTGTAGTTTCCTACACTACACAAGTTGGTCGCTTTTTATCCATAATCCCATGCACTTCATATCCATATATATTTAGTTCATACATAATATGGCTGGGAGACTAATTAAAGGGGCTACTAATTAATCCCTTAATTAAGTAATAATTAGCCAAATCAAGCGGCAGATGGTGCACTCCTTTGGTCAACAGCATCAGTCTCCGATATTACATCAATGAAGGGTGGTCCAACCTTTACATGCTCGACTGCCTTCACCACAATTTCATCATCATCATCATCATCATCATCATTATTCTTAATGTAATCCAGTGACGTGTCCTCATAAATATCCCACCACTTCTTCACCACCATCTTTATGTCTTCTCTCTCCATGTGCTCTTCCTCTCCTGTGTACCTCCATGGCTTTGATCCCTGCACCAACATATTATAGTACGCGCAACATTCTTTATGTCAGATAAATATTTATATATCGCCAGACAGTCTACTTAGAGAACATTTTTGTATATGTATATAGATGAGATGCGTTTTGATTATGACATACCGCAGCACAGTAATGAACAACCTTCACTTGGTCAATGTCCACATTTTCAGGGTGGCGCCACAAGAGAGCCAATACAAGATTGTATGCAGGTGGGATAGGCTTGTATACATCCTTGAAGAACATGTTCAAAAAGTCCTGCACATCATCAAAATTAATTTTAAAAAATCCCTAGCAGAGCTATAAAAATCAACAGAGAAAATACAAGCAGAGGATCGTATTGGATTATAATTACCTGCTCGGCAAATGAGGAAGGAGGGGTGACTTTGACGGTCTCTAAGAGATCATAGTAAGTCAGAAGACGAGGCTCATAGACAAACATGCCGGCATTGAAGTAAGGTGGTGGTGGTGAGCCCAAGTCGGCTGGCCATTGAACCTTCTCAGGGCACTGTTGGCAGTATCCAATCTTATACTGAGGAGTCTTACTCCATGTCTTCTCACAAAAGCAATCCATCACAGCATAAAAATAACCCTCCGGCATGTCGAAAAGGTGATCGATATTATCAAATACTTGTATGTCTCCATCCAAGTATATCATCTTCTCATACTCCACAAACTACAAATGTATACATGTACTCGAATTCATTCATTTACATATATGGTACATAGTTAACTTGCATGATTGAAACGCACTCATAATTGGTAAATCAATCAATTAAGGGAAATTTTTCTCTTGCCAAATAGAGTAACATGTTTTATTTATTTAACAACGCTGTTGATGTACATGAGATTTGAACCCAAAATATGAAGTACAAACCGGATGTTATTAAACCAAATGATCATGTGTAATAATTTGACAAGTTATTTTGAAAAAGTGTTGATCCGTTTCAATAATCATGGGAAACTTTGTTTATACGTATGGTTTAAATCCGTTATCCGATATGTTATGTCCTAAATACAAATCGGATGTTACTAAACCAAATGATCATGCGTAATAGTGTGATAAGTTATGTTGAAAAATTATCTAGGTGGGACCCGAAAAAAAGTGTCGGTCAGTTTTGAACAATGAATTATCCGATTTTTTTTTATAGGCATGGTTTAAGTGAGTGGTCCGTTATGTTATGTTCTGAAGTACAGACCGAATGTTACTAAAGCAAATCAATATGCATGCGATAAGTTATGTTAACAGAGTGTCAGTCATTAGGTTTGAATTATGCGAAATTTAATCTTAAAGGTTTAAATCAGCAGACCGACATAAGATATAATATTTACCACTCAACAAAACAATAACACACAAGGTTTATTAGTTTGGTATACCTCCCAAATACGAAGCTTTGAGTAGTTGATGACATAATAAGCCATGGCAAATTGGGTTTGGTTTTCAGGAGGGTAGACAGGCTCAATCTGGCGCACAATGCATCCTTGAGATTCAAGAATCTGAAGGTGCTCCTCAGGAACATCAGGCAGGACGGCCACCACAAGTGCGTATGCAGATTTGGTCTTCCTAAGGCCCTTGGCCAGGCCAACCACACCTTTCCAATAGTCTCCATTTCCAGCCAAGAAGGTCACATAGGCCCTCTTTGGTCCTTTTGTCTCTGCAGGCGACATATCTTTGGATAAAAAAGAAAGAGAGAAAAAAACACAGAACAAAGCAGAAAATGATTTGAGAGGAGGGTTTTGGAAAGCAGAAGAAGAAAATTGGATGCTGATGAAGATTTATTGAGGAAATTGAAGAAGTAGAGATGAGTTTATATAGAGGCATGAATGTTGATGCGGTGGCATTTGATATGGGAAAATGCCAAGTCTGGAAAAAGCTCGACTCAAGCGTACATGATTGATGATTCTGTGTAATCTTTTTTATTTATGCGTACGTGGCAACAAAATAAAGAGATTGGACTGTTTGCGTGAGGCTCTCAACTTTTCCTGTTTCAGCACATCACTCACTCATATTTTAATAATTATATGATATTTTCTAATATTTGATCATATATATGAGAATATGTGCTGAAAGTTAGGGTTTGTTATAGCCCTTGAGGCTTTTGTATTTGTGCTGCGCTTGTGACATAATTTATAAATGCAATCTCTTTAGCGTTTGACCAAAAAAAAAAAAAAAAAGCATCCCCTCTATTTTATTATTTTTTTCTTTGAGTAGAAGTTAATACTCATCAGGAAATCATTATTTTTTTACCCTCGATGAACTTTAGGATCCTGAGAGCATCCACAATGGGCTCCCTAAACCACCTCCTTAGACAAATTTTAGGGAGGAATTGGAAAAATACAACTCCAACCATGCTCCCTATCCACCTCCTAAATTAGGGAGACCTCTAGGAGCTCCTAAATCTGAGGAGAGAGAAATGACTCCTAGTGGCTCCCTATAATTTAATGTTGTTTTATTTAATGAGATTTCAAACCTTTAATTAATGCTAACTTTTTTTTATATTATTTTTTAATAGCGATTGATCAATTAAAAAAAAGTTATAGCATTTATGACTCCCTAAATTCGAGAGCATGATTGTAGTTTAAATTTTTTAGAGAGCTCCTAAAATAACTTTTATATGTTTTTAGCTAAAATTTAACTAAAAAATAGAGAGCATGATTGTGGATGCTCTGAGTGACTAGGTTTTATAGATTTTCTGATCATTTCGGGAATTAATTCCATAAGTAAATATCAGAAATCAATTTCAATTCTTTCTAGTTGAAGCTTAAAAAAGATACAAGTTCAGATTCAATCAGTTTAATGTTTTTTTCCTTTTCCATTTAGGCACCAACAATAATTTTTTACCTTAATTGAGTAAGATTCTTCAAGATAGCAAACGTGCGGTTCTAACTTTTAACTACGCCGGGTTCTATGCTTAAAATTAATGGTCTAAAATGAAAAATATACTAGCCAAAAAATCATTCTTTTTATAGAGTTTAGAAGGCTAACCATTTTGCATGGATCTTTTATACCTTTTTTTTTGCTTTAGTCAAGATAGGTTGAGATTTGGGTTGAGTTCCCCGGAGATGGAGGATTATTTTTTATGTGACGAATTTCACACCCTCATTTTATCTATTTACACTTTTCTCTCAAATTTTGTGTTATGGAATTTATGGTAATTGAACACACAAAATGAGAATCGGAGACTACACACAATGAAATGAGTGCAAAACGGATATAATGGGAGTGTGAAAATCACTTTATTTTTTATCATGCAAAAAGAGTCAGTTTTCAAACGATTTTTAAAAATGAGTCAATATTTTTTAATAATACTTTTCACTTTGAGCCATAATAGGGATAGTTCTAGCACAAACCAATATACAACTTAATACGAAAGAAATTCTCAAAGTATATTTTGTCTACTTGAATTGTAAATTTAAAGTATTAAGAGTTCGTTTAGAAGTGATTTTGGAAGGGCCAAAATCACTTATGGGGAAAAGCACATCCCACATGCTTCTCAATATAATTACTTTAAGAATTTTAAGCGATTAGTCTATTCAGAATCACTCCCAAACGAGCTCTTAATAACATTCTACTTTTCTCCCACCAAAAGCTCCTCCATCAAATTAGGGGAAGACATATTGCTTTGGTAAAGAATCAAATTTTGACATGTACACAAACAAGCAAAAGAAGATCAAAGCAAAAGGCTAAGATACTCGGAATAATATCTTTTTGTTTTTGTTTTTGAAGAACAAAAATGTTCCACACGGTTGAAACACCCATAGTGGAGAGATCGATCAGTTTGCCATTGCAAAGATAGTATATATTATGCGCCAAAGATGAAGATCCCTAGCTAGTGTCGTTTACTACAGCTCATTACATATACTAGTTGTTGTGGAGCAAGTCGTTTTGATTTGAACCAAACACATATTGAAATCTGCACACACTTTTTTTTAACATATTGGTTGGACCAAATTAAGGTAAAGTCATGAGCAAACGATAACATTTTATAAAGGGTTTAGTTTAGTAACTAACTAACTTAAACATATAATTTTAACTAATAAATAATAATGCTATAGTTGGTTGTGATCTTAGAGTTGGCACAATGTAGAAGCTCGGAATTCACGTAAAACACTTGTGCAACCAAATACATCGTTTTCTTTTTTCTATAAACTAAAAGAAAAAAAAACGTCACATTCGTTTTATTCTTTGGTTTTGGTTCCTGGACATGTATATACTCTATACTTGTATCCTGCGAACAAGTGTACATGGTGACACAAGATCATGGGAATCTGCCTAAATAATTCTGCATGCTTTATTTATTTATTTTTTCTGAGATTTGGAAACTGTACAAAGTAGAAGGAGAAGAGAAAGCAATAACATGATATAGTTGCTTTAGCCTTTAAACGAATGAGGTCATTGCAACTGAAAACTATATATCGCATACGTGGAGAATCATAGAAGTGTTGCTTTGGGTAGGTTGAGGACAATGTATAAATTCCAAAATTTCTGTGGTTTTTTAAGTGTAGTAAAAAAGAATTTATTTGCATTGCATGGAACGTTGATAAAATGTATACAAATTTTCTTGGGAAGAACTTTCCAGTTTATCAGAAGATATGATTTAAATAAATTTACCTTTTTCTTTTTTACATTGCTTCCAGTAAATTAGGTGATATATTATTGGAGATGCACTCAAAGTTTGGTAAGAAAACTATGGGTTGTGATCTTCCAAGATTACAATGTTTTGATTTTTTCTTATCAGAAAACACTTACGAAAAAGAAAGAAAAAAAAACGTTAATTAAAGTGAAAGCTTTAGGGTGTTAGTTGAATTGGCACAAGTCTTTGGTGTGCTCTCAAGTGGTTATGGGTTTAAGTTCTCATAATATGCGTGTGTGAGTTCCCCCTCTCTCTTCTTAACTTTGGCAAAAATCCAACAACAGAAAGTGAAAATTTAAGTAATAATTTTACAAAAAAATGATAAAAACATAAATTTGCACCAGCTGGGAATCGAACCCGGGTCTGCACTATGGCAGGGTACTATTCTAGCACTAGACCACTGGTGCTTTTCTGGAATGTCGGCGTATTATTTTGTTTTAATAAGTGGCTGAAAAATGATTTAAATGTTTTTTTAAAATGATAAAAAAGTTACGAATGCACCAGCCGGGAATCGAACCCGGGTCTGTACCGTGGCAGGGTACTATTCTACCACTAGACCACTGGTGCTGCTTACATGTCACTGTCAGTATTATGGTATTTAATGTTTGTTTCCGGTTTTTTAGTTATTTTTTGATGAAACGGTTTATTAGTTACTAGAAAACAAGAGCTAGATTTAGTAGTTTCTGAAACCGAGGGAAGATAACAAGAAAGGGTTGAAAGAAGTTATAGATTGGGCTACAAAAGAGGACAATGAGAGTACGCAAATGAAGGTTAAGATTAAAGAGAGGGTTGGTGGTAATTTGATGCGAGATGATAGGTGATAAGCATAAACAATATTAAGAGCATCTCCGATGAGCTCGTTAAAAGTATGTTAGAGCAAAATAAATAATGGTAGAACATTCCACTCTCTTAGTATGGGTGCACAAAACCAACTTATTATTGATCCATTTGTAATTGTTTTCACTTTTCTGAATGAGACCTCGATTTCGAATTCCACTCTATGGTAAAAGAATAAAGATGGGTGCTCTAATTAAATCTTAGGGTTCATTTATGTTAATAGAAACACCCTATGATTGAAGGGACTCGATCAATAACATGGGAACATGGTCCAATCTTCCCTTGCGGACCAATTTCTTAATAGCACCTCAATAAAAGGTCTTTAATTGGGATGATAGGCCCTTAGACCCATTTAAGCCCAAAAAAGGATCTTGATAAACTTCAATGGGCTTAATTTCATCTTGACCCATGAAATTCAACATAATCACATTATCCATGCAAGTACTCTCTCTTTGACCCCCAAAAAAAAAAAAAAAAATGCAAGTACTCTCTCTCTCTCCAAATCACTGCCTTATCTAAGCGAGACCAAAAGCGTTCAATTTCCTCAAAAGCACTGTGAGCAATAGAGAAGCAGAGAAATGGCGTCTTTGGCTCAACAATTCACAGGCTTGAGATGCCCGCCACTCTCAACGTCACGGCTCTCAAAGCCATCAGTCTTTCCAAAGCAAAACAAAATGCCGGGTTTGCTTCCCATAGTCTCAGCTGTGGCCATTTCCAACGCACAGACCAAAGAGCGCCTCAAGCTCAAAGAACTCTTTGAAGATGCCCACGAACGGTGTCGTACTGCCCCCATGGAAGGCGTCTCTTTCAATCTCGACTCTTTTTACTCCGCTCTGGAGAAGTACGACTTCAATTCTGAGATTGGAACTAAGGTCTGTCTTGTAAATTTTGTTTCTTTTTTTCTTTTCCCTTGAGTTTAAAGTGAAAATGGGTTAATGGGTATGAGCTCAAATGAAGAAATTACATGTCTGTATGTCAAATTTGACACTGGGTCTGTGACTCTGTGTTATTGGGCTCACATTAAGCATAACCAAAAGAACTCTTTTTTATTTCTCTTCTATCGTTTAAAGTTGTATAAAGTTGTAGAAATGGGCACTAGTTTGTTGGTGGTTATGCAAGTTTATTTATTATATGGATTTGAGATTTTTTTTTCACTTAGCCTATAGTTTGGCAATGTGAGCTTGAATGAGTAACCGTTACTGCATAGTCTTTGTGATTCCATGGAAGATTAATTTGTTAACTTTGTGCATCTGAATTTCTTTTTCTTTATCAGGTAAAGGGTACAGTTTTCAATATAGATAACTATGGAGCATTAGTCGACATTACTGCAAAGTCTTCGGCGTACTTGCCTGTGCAAGAGGCATGCATTCACAAAATAAAGAGTGTAGAAGAAGTAGGCATAGTTCCTGGAGTGAGAGAGGAATTTGTGATCATTGGTGAAAATGAAGCTGACGATAGCTTGATTTTGAGTTTAAAGTCTATCCAGTATGACCTTGCATGGGAAAGATGTAGACAGCTCCAAGCTGAGGATGTTGTTGTCAAGGGTAAGGTGGGTATCTGCTTGTCTTGGTTCCTTCCCTGGAGTTCTTGTATATTGGAAGCATCAAAAAGAAAAAAAAATTTAGTCTTCCAGACAAATTTCTTCTTCTTCTTTGCAGACAAATTTATGTGTTTAAGTATTTATTCTATATATTCTTAGAAAGCTCCGTTAAAATATATTTATGCAGGTTGTTGGTGCGAACAAAGGTGGAGTGGTGGCTGTGGTGGAAGGCCTTAGAGGTTTTGTTCCTTTCTCACAGATATCAACAGTTAGTTCTTTAACCTGGCTTCTAAACTTCCAAGCGTCTTCTTATCTTGATATTTACACTATCTTTCTGATTGCATTTTCTTGTGTGGTAAAATAATACAGTTATAACTTGTAAGTAATAATAGCCAAAATGAACAGGCAGTGATTCTCCATTACATTTTTCACTTCTTTCTCCCGAAATTGTTTTCAATCCTGCATTCAGCTGTCACTAGCTTAGTTCCAAATTTTAATCACTTTTAGCCCTTAATGTTTCAGTATCTGAGTTTGTCACATTTACTTTTGTATATCTTAGAAATCAACGGCAGAAGAGCTTCTTGATAAAGAGATTCCTCTGAAGTTTGTGGAGGTTGATGAAGAACAGTCCAGGCTTGTCCTCAGCAACCGTAAGGCCATGGCAGACAACCAAGCACAGCTTGGAATTGGATCAGTTGTCCTGGGAACTGTTCAAAGCCTGAAGCCATATGGCGCCTTTATTGACATTGGTGGAATCAACGGCCTACTTCACGTTAGTCAGATCAGTCATGACCGAGTCTCTGATATTGCAACAGTTCTCCAACCTGGTGACACTCTCAAGGTATAGATACTATATCCTAGGCAAGTTATTGGCTGAGAATTTTTTGCCATACTGTTAAGCATTTCTAAACTGCTACTCTTTGTGTAGGTCATGATTTTGAGCCATGATCGTGAGAGAGGCCGTGTAAGTCTTTCTACCAAGAAGCTAGAACCTACTCCTGGAGATATGATTCGCAATCCAAAGCTTGTCTTTGAGAAGGTATTTTCTGGATAATAAACTCCAAAGATCTTTACTAGTTGCACGTACTGGATAGTTAATTCTAGTACTGAAGGTCGGTCTTGTCTTCTTGTTGTGTTTTTCCCCAATAGATAGTAATTTCTCATAGTGAATATGGTCTTATAATCTTGTAGTCTGACAGGACAAGAAAAGCTAAAGTTTTGTCACGTGTTTCCCTCTTCTCCTAATATTTAACATAATTGCACACCAGTTAGCCTTCCTGAAACCAGATAAATGACTGTATATATGTTTGTGATTTGTTCCAATAGGCGGAGGAGATGGCGCAGACATTCAGGCAGAGAATTGCTCAAGCTGAAGCTATGGCTCGTGCAGACATGCTCCGTTTCCAGCCTGAGGTACTTGCTGCGTTATTTCCTTATAATAGGTTCTATGACTTGATCTGAATATAAAATGGAAAAAAGAAGGCTAGATTAGGAAACCAAAATTGGATGAACTTAAATCAGCTTTTCAGGCGGATGAAAGTAGCCATCCAATGGGAAAATTTTACGTTTCATTTCAATTGCGTCAAAAAGTGTTTAACCTTGAAAGTTCTCATTTTTATTAACTTAACCATGCTTCTGTCCTTAATTTGCAGAGTGGATTAACCCTCAGCTCTGATGGGATCTTGGGTCCTCTTACTTCAGACTTGCCAGTAGAGGGTTTAGATTTGAGCGATGTTCCCCCGGCTGAAGTGACTGAGTGAGACAAAAGTTTTTCAGCATTTTGGGGTTTTTCCTGCTTAAATTTTCTTGTAGAAATTGTTGTAAAAGCACATACCCCAGGCTGCCTGTAATGCTAATTCACAATCGCATTGCTTTAACCAAACTGTTTATATTTGTTATTCATTTTGAATATATATATATATAGCTTTCAAAATGATTGCAAGTGTGGCTCATAAATCATAATTCTGTACTTGTATGGCCGAGCCAAGCAACAAAACTTCTGTATGATTTTTAGGATGTTTATCAACTAAACAGGCTTTGTTCTTTTTCTAGGTATCTACCAGTAAATGATATTGAACAAATGAAATGCGATTTACATTAACTATGGATCAATCTCAATTAACTAAATTCAATTTTTCTTTCATTTGGTCTGACACCATATTCATAAATATGATCCAAGGAGAGGCTCAATTTCTATGGAAACACCCTTGATAATTGATATAAATCTTTTTCTCGAACACGTAAAAATGCCCTTACATTCAAGTTGCCTAACAGGATTATGTCCATAGCTGCTTTTTTACAGTAAAGATTATCCTAAGTAACATATTGGAGACAGCCCCCAAACAGAGAAAACTAGTGTGCTCAGTCTTTACAAAACTTGACGCAGCACTAAGCTGTCTAGCTTCCAGCTTTGCTGGTGCTCTTCTTGACTTTCTTTTGCTTCTGCTTCAATTGAGTGAGGCCTGCAGATGTTATCTTCACATTGCCAATAATTGCAGCAACCAGCTCAGGATCAGTGCATGCTTTCATCAACTCTTTCTCTCTAACTGTTGCTTCCGTCATGTGACTAAACAAATTCATGGCAGTTTTTGCAGCTACAAAAGATTAGAAAGATAGAGGTCAATGATCAATCTATGCGATAAAAGAAAGCTCTTGACTAAAATTCCATACTTAATCCCACGAGTGTTGCTATGTGTACCACATTGTTGACCACCTCTCTAATGCAGGTGGGTCCAACATTATCTTAGTGGGGCCCACCTCTATTAGAGAGGTGGTCAGCAAAGTTGTCAAGAATGTGGTACAAATAGTATTATTGTATTAGTCCACTCTCTACGAACGCAAAAACTAGTTTATTACTTCCATTGTCAGAGTTAAGGGAAAAATAAATTTCCTAGCAACGCAGGCACATCTGCCTACTGCCATGCCATGGAAAGCATAAATACAAAAAGGTAAGTACCAAGTGGGATAGTCATTTACCTTTCCCTCTCTTCACAGAGCCAGGAGTTATCTTCACACGATATTTGTAAGATTGGACTGAGCTATACGGACCACAGACAGGGACCGAATATAACAGAATATCACTGGGCAGTGGATTGCCAGTCAAGTAATCCACATCATTTAATTTCTCTTTTTCTTCTTCACCTATCTCATGAATATCATCCTCCTCAATTGTCACCTTGTCTAGTTCAGAAGCAGATTTATCCAAACCCAGTGGGTCATCTTCAACTCCAACATTTGCATGACTATGTAATGAATCATCTTGATGTTCTTGACAATCCCGAGACAGATGACCTGGCTTTTTACATCTATAACATATTTTTGGAGCATCCTCAGGACCTGCTAGATTTAAGAGAATTGATGTTATTACAAAAACTGATAGACTTCCATTAAACATGGTACTAATAAGAAATAACCAGTAAAGCCTTGGAGGAAGTACAGAAGATGACAATCATCACATACAGTTTGAAACAGTAATGAACCGTTGAAGATTGAAGATGACATACCGGGTTTCTTATCTTCAGCTGGAACTGAATTTTCATTTTGAGGCTCTCCATTCTTCTGTACTCTTCCAGCGGACTGAATATTCACAAACATTGTCATTTAGATCGATGATCAGGTCTTTTGAACAAAAATATGAGGTAACTTCGGAAAACTGAGGGTATAATTCCAAAGGATGTATTTGATTTTCCCACATTCAATATGGAAACTATACTTTTATAGTTGTTCATTCATATGGACATATCAGAAGAAGAATTCTAAACAACTTGTGCGCCTACAAAGTTACAAATGCATGAGTGGCGAGAGGAAATATGCCAACAGAAAAGGCAGGAAACTCTTATAGATAATCAACTTTAAAGGCATGAAGACTCAAATTGGGAGCTGAGAACAGATAAATTTATAGGCTAGAAAGAATCAAATGGTTATGACGATAAATACAAGGATGGTGCAAGTTACTGTACTCACAGCTAGTAAAGCCATACGGATCCTTCTTTCTTCCTCATCCTGATCAGCATACTTCTCTTTCATCTTCTTGAGTTTACCCTTCTGTCCACGACCAACTTTTCCACCACCTGGCTTCTTATCATGAACTTCCTTTTCAGGCGGACTTGGAGAAACATCATGTTTCAATTTTTCGTTTTGCAGCTTAGCATGTTCTTCACAAACACTACTGGTCTGGCCTTTCTTGAGCTTTCTTCTTTCAGCTTTTGAGATATGAGGTTTCTCTCTTACTGCAGCCTTATTCTCTTCAACATTATGTTCCACTACCAAATCAACTGGAGAGGGTTCAACACTATAATTCTTAACGGACATAGCTGCCGATCCAAGCCCAAGAGCTCTATCAATGAGATCCTCAAGTTGTGGGGTGACAGATGCAACACCGTTTACAGCAACATCAACTACATTTTTCTGATCAGAATCATTTAAGGTCCTGTCTTTCTTGGGAATTTCATGTGAGTCTTTTGCTTTATCAATGGTTGTAGTTAATCCATTCTGAGAGGACATAGCCTCAGATAGGTCTTTCAGATCTGGTTGTTGGGTAGGTATAGCTGAATCAGGAGTGATTTTTGATTCTTCTGCAACTTCCTTCTCCGACTCAGAATCAGATACCTCTTTTAGAGGCCCACTTTCATCAACATCATTCGTCCCTTCCTCCTCACCTCTTACCCTCCTCTCATTCAGATGTGAACCCAAGGAGCTCTCATCCAACCGGAACAACAACCCAAAGCCCATAATTAGAGGATGTGGGGGAAGAAAGTTCTTCTTCCCACGAATCATGAAACTCCCAACTGTCAGATACTCCCCTGTAGGAGCAGTTTTACTGACCTGGTGAGGATGAACCCACCAAGCACTAGTGACAATCTTTGAATCCCATGCCTGGCTGTGGCAAACCTATACGAAGCATCAGTAAAACAGTTCAATATTACACATCCAGGTGATATGAAACACTCACAATAACACAGTAAACTAATATGAAAACAAAAGCATTACAGGAAGGTCAGACTTACTGTGAAGCATCCAGCTTGGTTTAAAGTAAGTGGAGGCACTGGTTGTTCAGGCCTGTGGTTCTTTATCACCGTACTAGAAGCCCCATGCAACTCTGCATGGACATACCTGTTACATAACAAAATCAACATCAGAAAGAAGATGCTAAGTGTGGCTTTAATAAACAAGATGAGCAGAGAGGTGTGTAAACTAAAATTTCATGCAACCAGATTCTTGAAAACGTGACATTGACCAACTAAGAATTCCCATCTCGCATCAACATGACAAGAAATTAAATCATCTGCATTTATGAACAGGATTTCGTTTCTCTTCTCTTCAAGTAGCATGAACAAGAGAAATCATGAAAAGGAAAAATGAAGAGAACATGAAAAGAAGAAAGACCAAAGTCACTGGAAGAAGAAACAATAATTCAGACAAAATAAATAAAAACAGGAAACAAGAATTATCAATATTGCAACACAGAGGAATTTCTTGAGAAGAGTCAGCCATAGAGAAGATTATGAGACTAAGCACGGAGATTTTCCAGTGGCCCAAACGAAGGACATAAAAACTTGTAAAATAAACATAACTAAAAGATGCATATAAGCTACAGGAACAATTTTTTTTACCCCATGGTCATAGATCAGAACAGTCGTAAACCACTAAGTGCATAATTTGAACCTATAATTATAGTGCTTCAGTGGTTGTTTATGTAGATGAGAATTTAAAAAAAAACATATTATTTCAACGTCTAAATTGACTTACAGATCTCCTTTTGACATATAACGCTTGACTATCATCTCATTTTGTTGAGCATCACGTCCACTGATAACCAAATAGTTCTCACTGCTGATAAACCAGTTAAATTTTTCAAACCAGTGAACCTTGCGCATATGTGAAATGGTAGCAACAGCTTTTTCCTGCATATTATTTGAAACAAATGTAATTAAGAACTGGAAAACAATTTATCTTCTAAGAAGATATTAGGCAATGGTGACAAATATTTACAGCTAATTGTCGTTCCTCTAGGAATACATATTCTTCATATTCTGGTTGTTTTGATGTTGACATATGGCACTCATCACACACACGCACACAGTATTTATGCTCTGATGCTGTATTAGTCTGTCCTACCATTTATGACACTGCTGTCTTGAAAACTCATATTACCTAAATAGACAAAAATATGGGCTTGCTACACCAAGAAGATGAGCTACCTGTGACAGCTGGAGACGAGTCTTTCTCTCGGCAGCTTTAAATGCTTTTTCATGTGCTGTTACAGTCTTCTCCTGTTTGTTCTCCTGTTTTTTCTTTAGTTCATACCACCGCCGAGCATTGGCATGTGCTGAAAGTGCTAAATCAACTTCCACCTATAGGGGAGAAGAAAGGTAATGGATAAGATACTCATTTCCAGAGAAGATAAAGAAAAAATTGAAGCTTCAGACACACCTTATCTGCAGGGAGAGTCTTCTCATCATCATCCATTTCATCAAGATTGTTGCTCAGCAGTAATGTCATGCAATTCCTATCAAGCTGAAGCTTGTCAATGATGGCAGCAACCGGGTTTCCAGATTTCTTCTCCTCCTTCACCGTTCTAGCAATATCCTCCCAACTCGTGCCCTTTGCTAGAGCTACACGAACAGCTATTATAGCAGCATCCACATCATCTAGATTATATTCTATCAATTCCGCCATACTAACGCAATGATCAACTTCTTTCCTTAGCATATGAACACGATTTTCCTATATCATAGGATTGAAATAACTGAGATGAAAGATGCCGCACATACATAGTACACAGAATGTAAACCAAAAATATATGTTAACATTTGATATTCTCAAACACCCTACCCCACCATCCACCCCTCCCCTCTCTCACACCACAAAGGGGGATAGGGCTACGTGGAGTTTCAGTTAAACTCAAGTCATAACACGCATACACACACACACACACACACACACACACAAAACTGTACTCAAATCTGCCTTTGATTTTCAAGTAGCACAGCAGAAGAAACAGTGCAAAACCTGATCCAAGCGTATTTTGTTGAGCTTCTGGGTGGCAGAGCTCTCTTTCGCCTTTTGCTGTTGTTCTGACCTTTGGCTCTCAATTTTGCTATAAAACTCATCCAAAGAAGCATCAAACGTTTCGAACTCCACATACTCCCTTGATCTGAATTGGTTCAATAATATGGGGCAGAATTCATCATATATCTGCAAAATATGTCCAGAAATCATTTAAGATACCACACAATGAAAACCTGACTAGGCAGATCTCCTTCAACCAAGGGAAAAAGGGGAAATTACACTCTACTCTAAAGCATGTAAAGGTAAAATTATCACAGAGAAATCGGTAACCTGGCCAGAACTTCCTGGTTCGGATGGGGGATTACTCTTCCCTGAATTTTTATTCTGCATCAAAATGTATCCTTCAGGAATTTTATCACCTGATATAACATCATGCAGCCAGTCCTCGAACTTTGCAACAGCTTCAACCAAAAGCTGAATTGTATCACCATCTAACTTGTTCTCTTTACAAGGTTTTGTATTTGGAATGAGACCAGCATCTAATATAATATGCTCAGAAAGAGCAGGTCCATAGCCTAATGCCTCTCCAAGAACATTCTTCAAGGTGACCTGTTTGGCTTTAGCATCACCAGTATTTTTACTTGACTCGGCAGGCTTCCCACCTTTACGACTACCTTTTTTCTCTTTCAGTGCATCAGACACATTATTTGCACCTTCTTGATCCTTAACAGATTCATTGTTATCAGGTTCCTTAGAAAACGTAAGGACTTCCTGCAACTTTGCAGCAGTAGTTCGCTCGAAAACTCGACAAATTTCAATTGGATAACGATGGCGTGACATGATCGCAACCCCTTTATCATCATCCCTATTTAAACGAAAATTGACCACCTAATTAATATTTCGACTTAAGAAAAAGAATCATAAGTTTTTGGGTTTCTCTTACTGAACACAAGTGAGCACAATCAGAAGATGGCAAACATGTTTCTAATCAATATTCAAGTTTTTGAGTGTCTCTTACGATTTATTACTAAAATGGCATAGGAAATGGATGTTAAACACTAACCTATGCGAGCGAAGAAGAGTCATGACCATAAAATCGGAATCTGCGAGAATAACATTTCCTTGGGCATATAGCTCCAATATGACATAGTAGGCGTTAGCACCCAGCCCAAATTGAAAGAGAACAATCTGAGAAGGAGGCCACACAAAAATCAGAGGAAAAACCCAAAAAGTGCAGAAAGTTAAATCCAACAATGAAAGAAGAACCCAATTGGAAGGGATGTTATAACTCATACCCTATCATATCCAAGCTGCCGCACATCCTCAAGCCTTCTTGTGCGTATATGCTTCCTCAATTTCAGTGTAAACCCAGAGGGAGTATTGCTTTTGTCCCTGCTCAGAAACCAATATGAATTTCAAAACTCCACATTCTTTTTTTGCATCATCTGTAAATTGTAAAAGAACCCAATGAATCATAAGCATACCGAACATATGCAGTAGTGTGCAATCTGACGCCACTCTCCATCAACAAAAAGACCTTCTCGCTCTCGCCGGACTCGGTGACACCGCTACTGTTCATAAGCTTCAACATATAGGTCTGCAAATCCAATTCCAAACCACATTCAAATACCCACATATTAAGAATGTAAATTTCATTTCATGACAGGATATGATTGATTTGCTCGAGGGGCTTAAGAGTGAAGAAGGAGGAGAAGAGAATGGACCTTTGGAGAGAGATCGTAGACATTGGCACAGCGCATGCCGATGAGCCTCCGCAAGCACTTGACCTCGGCGGCCACATCGGCCGTGTTCATGCGCACCTTCACCATCTTCGCCTTCCTCCTCTCTCTTCGTCTTGGGTGGTCGGCGCGGCGGTATTATTAGCTTTCTGTGCAAGGCGAACTTTGTTTTCTCTTGTTTGCTTTGCTTGCGGCAAACAATCAAACAGGGGGCATATTTGGCCGTGAGGGATTTATAGCAAATTAAGCGGGGTCGTATTAATGGCGCTTTGGCACTTCTTCTTTTCTTTCCTAGGCACGCGCGTTAAAATACTCTGTAATTTCCTAATCCTCATTCTTTCAAGTTGATTAGTGTCATTTCTATCTTCTTATGTCACACGTCATATCTGTTAAATTTTCCGTCAAAATTGATCATGTGACCAACATCAATGCTGCTTTTTTTTATTTTTTGAGAAGCAACATCAATGCTTGTTGGGGAAGTGTTAAGATGAGTTCGCCCTTAAGAGTTGGTCGCGTGCCTCACTCCTGATTAATCAGGCAAGTAACCAATATACGACATAAGAAAATGAGAATAACGTTGATCCTTTGTTTGGATGAGGGAAAATAACTCAGAATTTAGGTGAAAGTCGAAAATTTAAAAGAAGAAATTGATAATTTCCTTGTTTGGCAACTTAAGCGCGGAATTTATTAAATGACAGTGTTAAAAAAATCATGGAAATTGGGACATCAACTTCCCGAGTTTAATTTCCACCAAAATAAGTGTTATTTCACAATTTCCATAGTGTCATTTACAAAATTCTATAATTTATAAAATTCGACATATATAAATCCAAAAACTGAAATCTTCATCCAAACGGAAATCGAATTCATAGAATACGAACGGAAATTATAGGTTTGAAATAGTACTAATCTTGATAATAATAATAATATTTAAATTTTAAAAATAAATAAAAATAAATAAAAATAAAAAAAAGACTACTCTATTAGTGAAACGACTTCTCTCTATTCAATTTTTTATTTTTTTGGTGAGATGTTGATGAGTTGACCAAAAAGACAGTGAAGGTAGTGTTTCGTTTTAAAAGAATTGTAATTCAAATGGTTAAAAGTATTTACCAATGTAACCAATGATTGAGCTCCTCCGTTAATATAGCTAGTATTAGAAAAGAAAAGTTGGGTTAACGACAAGCATAATGTAAGTCAACGACAAGCAAAACAAAATGTTCTTTGTTTAAATATTTTTTGAAGGGGTTTTGGTTTGGAACCATAAGGGCTCTTTGTTTTTATAGATTTAAGGAAGCCACATTCTCAAAGATTTACATGCCAATTTGTGAAAAATGCATAGCCCCGATCATGTCTAATTCTACCAAACCTCACTTTTACACGTCCACATCATGTTTTAAAATAAACGCAGCAGGAGATGGCAGGTTAAATCTTGATCATGACATCTCTTCAAATTGAGGTTCATTCCACAACTTGCTCACAACTCATAAAGGTTCCACTGACATAAATTACTCGTGGAAATGTTACATTCTTTGTCTTGCAAAACATAATTCCATGGAAGGATGCAGCCACAGCTCTTTTTTCCTAGCTGATGATTATGTAAGGCTTCTCTAAAAGTGGAGGAATTAAAAGCACTGTATCTATATAAATACGCTGCCCCCTTTTCATTTACATAAATATATAAAAGAGTATTGTTTGAACAATGTTACACTTCTCAAAACGATCACCTATTTATGTTGAGAAAAAGGCCTTCACATGGCATTCATATGAGCCCCAATTTCTGTATAACTTAACAAAGCTGTTGAACTTTGGCAGACTCACCCCAACATATTTACAAGTCAAATCAGGAGCTTGCCAGAAATAAATATCTACATGCCATTCAGTTCAAGCTTCACTCTGCTTTTGCAGTCCTTGTTGTTTATTTGTGAAGCTCTGATACGATCGTCAACACTTCCAAGCAGGGACATCAAATTAACAAGGCATGATGTATACTGTCTGCCTAGAGAATGGTTCACTCCACAGAAGATTGGAGCAAAGATTTGGTACAACTTCGAATGCACGGCTTCCATCAGCTCAAATCAAAGCCAGCATCTGCACTTATAGCATACATCAATTTGGTTTCCAGTTGCTCTTTACTGCATCAAAAGCATGTCATTGAGAAGGGTTAATGTGGGTGGAAGGAAGAAATTTAAGCATAAGAATACAACTAGAAAAAGAAAACAAAAGATTATTCAATTATTAGAAACAAACAAAAAACAGAGAGAGGAACAGCAAACCTCCTATATGGTGGAAGCTTTAGGAGATTCATACAAGTGGCTGCAGTTGGCAATCGGTCAAGAGCTCCTTCAGATGCATTACCACCAGCCCTATGGAAAGAGGCAGAAAAGGTAAACAAATAAAAAGGTAAACAAACATAAACTGTAGAGAAGAAATTTGGTCAGCCAACCAGAGGTCCTCTGGGTGCACCTAGTCACAAATCTGGCATGAACTCTTACCTCTGTATGCAAAATAATGGTTCCAAGAATTTGAATCCAAGCAGAGGTCCTCGGGAGCACCCGGTCACAAACCTGGATAAAAGCTGGTGTGGTTATTATCTCTCCTGATGTTCATTAACTTCAAAGCCAATTAAACACAGGAAATTGAAATAGCCAACATAAACAAGTGCTCAAGGGATTTTGTGACATGCTAAAAACTCACTTTAGAAATTTCTTCTGATTTTCCAATGAAAAGCTTTTCAGAACTTCCCAGAACATCTCAATGACATAGTGATCCTGTCCAAACAAATAATGAACAATAAATATGTTGCTGGAACTATAAAACCCCAAAGAACCGAAATCTTAAAATAATAACATTGATGAAACCACAAAACCATGTTTAAGTTTCCTCAAGGCAACTAAGAGCACACACCAGTCACTCTTTTTCATGACAAAAACAGTTACAGGAACAGAATTGACTGGGCGGTGGAGTCGTGGAAACACCAAAAGAATTTTGGTTCCAATAAGATAAGGACATGAAGGCCAAAATGTTCAACCAAAATTGGAAAAGGTGGGGATAATAAAAGCCCATATAAGACCCCGATATTCACTTGTGAAAACATCCACACAAACATTAACTTTATAAGTCTCACCAAGCCACTAATATAAAGAAGCCAAAACCAATGTAAGGGAACTTACACTATGATAGCCACCCACATAGTTGGTGTGCATCCGTAGATCGTCAACATCCAGGCTGTCAAGTGAACCTGATATCAGAAGCTGTAGAAACAAGGTAGGTCAAAAAAAAAGGACACTTAGACAAGCTTTGCAAAAACTAAGGACTGTGTCGCATAAATAACTCAACACAATATTGTCCACATTCAGCCTTTATACCAATTTAAAGACGAGAACAATCAGGAAACATTCATGGAAGAATGAGTCGAATGAATGGAAGAAATGAAACTAATACTTGAAAGAAATGTACAGTTGTCTCAGTGACCTAAGGAAATCAGAAATATGAGTTACTGTAATATGAATTCAACTCGAGAGCAAATAAATCTTAAAGCCTTGACAAAAGTTGAAGAAGCAAGAAGATGGAGGTCTCATTATATACAGATGTTCCAACATCGGTTTAAAGGATAACTGTTCAAAGAAATGTTAAATAAAATATATTTTACATCTAGGCCATCAGAGGGACTGTAGTTGAATATGTGTATTTATGCAGTTCAAACAGAGCTAGCAGCAAGGAACCACAGATGAAAACTCTACCTTTCACAGTGACCATAAAAATTACAATCAAAGACAGCCTACTGCATCAGATGATGGATTCCTGATAAACATTACCTACCAAGATACTCAACTGCATCAAACAATCCATTACTGATACAGCCTTTTCCTTCCTAATATAATTTTCATCAGATTGTAACTATGGAATAGATCAAAAATCCAAACTCAGTTTGTAGGCAAGTTCGACACAAAATGGAACAATATTGATCCGACACCAGGTTCCACCTATGAGAAACTCTAGCTTGTGCTGAGTATACAACGCATGCACATGCAATATATATCATTGCCATGACCTCTTGTACTCCATAATGCCCACCAGAAGATTTTTTGTTTTTTCTTTAAGAAGAACAATCTTAATGCTCCAATGCGGAGACAGCATAGCAAAGACTGACATACATGATATATGTCTTCACAGTATACTCTAGCTCTCAGTAATAATTTGTAGCATCACTAGAAACTCTTAAATGCAAAATAACATCACAGACACATATAAAAATGGAAGAGAATGACTAAGATTTTTTTAGTTTATTGATCTTATATCAACAGGCAAGCAAGAAGAGAGTATAATCATGTGATACTATGTAAACAAAGTGTAATCAACACGGCATAGAGGTAGACTATTATACCTGAAGTTCATGCTCATTAAACATATCAATCCAATCTTTCTGTATAAGCCGCTGAAACCCCTTTAAGAAATGCGAACTTTGTTGACGTATCTGAAAATGAGAACGGGTTCCAGATGGAAAGTTTAAAGATGGGTTTAATTTTATGATATGCCGATTAAACATATTGATCCAGTTTTGTTTCGCCAAGTCATATTTGCACAATGAAGATATACGGAATAAGAATGGTTCAAGATAAAAACTTGCACTACCTGAAAATTCAAACGGTGATTGGCAACAAGATGAATAAAGGTAATGACATTCTCATTAGTGACACGTAAGTTCTTTCCCTTGGGAAGCAGCTCTTCTTCTGTTTGCTCTCCATATTCATTGTTTATGATGACAAAGTACAGTTCTAATTCCGATATGTCACCTTTATAATGCTGCAGATCATAAATTTGGGGGGGGAGGAGTGAGCACTCCATAATTAACAAATCATTGCAAGATGATGATATAAAATGAAAAAAAAAAAATTTAAAATCAACAGAAAAACTG
This sequence comes from Prunus padus, assembly GCA_024362665.1. NCBI lineage: Eukaryota > Viridiplantae > Streptophyta > Magnoliopsida > Rosales > Rosaceae > Prunus > Prunus padus. The sequence goes on from JANFAM010000020.1 coordinate 9,763,913, forward strand.
TCAATTTAAATAGAAGCACAAGCGTTCAGTACAAGCTAAAATATGCCAGGAGGCACACAAAGGAAGAAAGAACTACGTTACCTTCAAGAAAATAAGGTGTCGGTACAATTCTTGGTCCAATGACGGCAAATCATTTAAATAGTTGTACCTAATCAACAAACAGAAAGAAAATTCCAGTATTAAGAAGATTGTAGTAAAAGATGCTAGATAGAATCACGAAGTAGTCTGGTACGTCAGTTAAATATTGCACACTTACTTTTGTTTTAGTTTGCTCAGAAAGAACGTTGCAAACGGTATATCAACAAGAATCCCCTCAAACATGGCCTGTAAGGAGAAAAACATGTGATACCATGATGAAGCACCATATCAACTAAAACAGTACAGAAATTTGATACCTTTGCTAGAAGTATTCCAAGAAAGTGGAAGAATTGGAGATGTTGTTCATGAATCATTCCCGAACCAGGATTCGGGTAGAGTAAATGATCGGATGTTTCCTGGATATACCAAGCCAAGCAGAAGGCAACAAATAAGCAACATGAGCAGAAATACCTAAGTACAAAGTTATAATTTGTCTAGGTGTGAATATCAAATTTCTGACAGCATACTGCAAAAGATCTGCCATTTTCATTAGTCTGACCATATTGAGTCAGCTTTTGCCAGAATCTCTGCATACATCTCATGGAAGAACTGGACATTCTACTGTAATTTTCTTATCAGAGAGCTGATTCAAAAGGGGAGGGGGATTCAAACTCTGTCTTGGATGTGTGGGGGTAAATGTTCTCTACCACTGAAGCTACAGGCCCCTAATTCAAACACCTTTTATTGTTTCATGTATGTAACTTTGAGATGTTAAAATGTAATGTAGCATCTTCTTTTGCAAAATCCAAAGTCGTGGCTTATGAAAAGTGCCTAAATTTGAATGTGAATATGGTACAGGCTTCGGAAACATAAATGACAAAAAAATCTGAAACCTTAAATAGTCCATATTGCACATCAAAGGCTGCTCGAGTAATGTTCTCCATGAAGTCTTTGAAAATCCCACCACCATCAATTCCAGCCTCCTCAACCCCAAATTCATTTACAAACGTTACACGAATCTGCAAGTAAACAGGTAAAGGTGATAAGGTGATTATCCTGGCAACGGATACGAAGGGGAGGGGATATTACAGTTCCTTTCAAGTGCTAGCATCAAGTAAGCAGAAAAAAATTTCTTAGTTGCGTGAAAGAGGCCTCAGAGCCTGTTTGGGAGTTTGTCTAAAGAGTTTGTCTAAAATGGTTCTGTAGATACTTCTCCAAATAAAAAGTGCTTCTTTGACCCCAAAAAGCACTTATCTTTACAGTTAAGCGGTAGAAGATAACTTTTTTGGTTATTTGGAAGCGTTTTCGGTACTGCTAAAAGCACTCCCAAGGCAACCTTCATCTATTAAATGTACAAAAACAAAAATAGACGAATTACCGGTCCTCGAAGATCATCTTCAGACAATGCACTCATTTGATTATAAGCATCTTCCAAGATCCGATCCCGCCGGATTCTGAATCGGTTTCTGGTAAATACAGAATTAGCCCCATGTCTTTGTCTAGCTGCTGCCAATTGTGACTGACAAATTGGTTTAAGAATAAAATAATTAAAAAATCTAAATGATAAGACTTAAGGTACATAAAGATTTCCATCTCTTTTAAAAAATGCCCCAAGAAAGGATTGTACATTTGAAATAGGAGAAAACAATACTCCGAAAAATACACTGTTGACGACCCAGTCAAACTCCAGTCCCCAATCCCCATTACTCGGTTGGAACATTCCAGGCTTCCAGCTAAAAGTTTAAAGCAAAGTTATAACCAATTAAATACTTACAGTGAATATTTTAACTCTGCTTGTGAATGGTACGAGGAAGGGAGCTTGCTTCAAAATGTCATTTGCTCGTGTATTTTCTATTGCGGCCTTCAGAATAAAAATAAAGACATTAGAAAACAGTGAAAGTAAGATCTTGGTCCTAGGAATGGGATCCATTACCTGTGAAATAAAGAACTCGTTGACACCATCAGCATGAAAGTCACTGGGGGATGTGAACTCTCGTCTATTGTTCCAATCTTGCAACTACATATGCAACAAATTACCCCCAAAAAAAAACAAAAACAAAAACAAATGGAGTGTAAAATTTCCTTGTGGACATATACAAAGAGAACCAAAAATCACAAAACCTGTGCTGGAAGGACAACCACAAAATATACTGCTACATGGAAAGTAAGCTTTTTTAAAGAACACATACTCAACATCTAAAGCTCGTTCCTACCTGGGATAGGAGTTCAGAGGCTACAATGCTAACCCTGTGTTGAATGAACTCCAAAGGGTGCTGCTTCTTGTTAGAAACAGTGTTGGTGAAAGATTTCAGAGGATTAGTGGGAGCCGTAGGATTTACCCAAAGAAGCTGCCATAGGGCCTGCAGAGAATAGAAAATCCACATAATACGACAATTCAATAAAATTACCAAGTAAAAATCACAAATCAACATAAATGTAATAGAATTAGCAATCAGTACAGTACTGTATATCCTGTTTGTCATACATAGAGAACAACTAATTACATTCCTACAGACTCCTCAGTTCAAGAATGATCAACATTCTTTTGATCAGTTGACAACAGATATTCAACAAGAATCACCTGTCTGAGTATGATAATTAGGACTCTGATATCCTTCAATGATAGTGGCTTCTCCTGCTCATAGAACTCCTCATTATCAACTATTGTAAGCATGTGCCTGATCCATAAAAAAGGGAGTCAAACGATCACAGTTAATCCTATCACAAGCAGCCACATATTACTCTAGCATCAAAACAGCATACATAAAACAGGAGAAGAGAATGACTAGATACTTCAAACCAATAAAAAATATCTGCAAAATTCAAGCAAAATTAAACAGGTTCTATTACTTGTATACAGGACAGAATACTGCCAAAGGTAATAGCCAACCAGGTGCATCTCCTGGCAGCAGATATGCCAACGGCTCAGATAATGACAGCCATTTTTGGTTTTCATGGCACCGTTTCATAAAATTCCAAAGCACCGGAACAAGTTCAGTTCTATAAGCTAGTACAGTCATGATTCTCTCTAGAGGTAAGGTGTTGAAAGTAACATGTAGAAAAGCACAAGCCGCACCAACAGCTGACACCTCTTTATCATCCGGTCCGTGGTGTGAGCCACTGGCTAGTGAAATCCCTCCAAACAAAACATTTGTCTGCTCAAAGAATTAAACAAAATCTTGCTTAGAATTAAGAGGTAAAGACATATTTGCTTAATATAAATGTACTTCAATAGAAAATAGAAATACATAATCCAAGATGGCTTACTAATTGCAGAAGAAAGCGCGGATCTATGGCATCACATATCTGTCGTTCCAAATCATTATTCAAAACTACTTCCATTACATCATCTCCCACAATCATATCATCCTCACCCATCATGAACTCTGAAAGTCAACATATGTATGTTCTTATGTAATGCAGAATTTGATGTATGTTACACAAATTAAACAAGTGAACAGAATATACAGAGTGCTTCCATTATTTAAACAAGCGGACTGTATATATATATCGGGACATCTTGGAAAAAAAAACCCCACTAAAAGAAGAGTAAGAGAGGAATAAAGTACAACATGTGGAAGGCATATACCTTCTCTGCTTTCTCTATTTGATGATTTAATTGAAGGAAGGGCCTCCAACAAGAATGTTGAAACACCAGCAAGGTCTACAGCCTGATATTATAAAGAATACAACAAAATCGAGAATCAAAGCCATCAAAGAGGTTGCATTACCAATAAATACACATGCATAAGTACACGTGTGAGAGTGCATAGGAAAATGAGAAAAAAAATAAATGAACATTGTCAAAAACCTATCCCTCCTAATTAGTTAGTCTTCCAAATTTTTCTTCCTTAATAAATCACAAAGTGCAACTGTTAGTAATATTGCTTGAACCTAAGGATCTCCCTGATTACTGACTACCAAAATTATAGAATGCACTCCTATAATGGACCTAAATCATATTTTAGCAAAATAACATGTTGCCCATTTCTACTTATGATAGCAGGCCAGTAATTACCATTTCAAATGAGCAGCCAGGCTGAGATAAGGCAACTCCAGAAGATTCTAATATATTTCCAAGAAGGCAGGCATAACCAGGTAGCTCAATTGATGTATCATTGGGAAGTATATGAGCATGATTTTGCACACAGAGTGCCATCTGATGAATGTAATGCTGACTCATCCCCTGTGTTGCAAAAACCTAAACGGAAAAAAGATTACAACAATTGCAGAATAGGAAATATTAAAAAAGGAAAAAGCGCTTCAAAAGACAACTGGATCAACAACAAAAGAAGGTAGGGAGGGATTCTGCAGCACAATGAAATCATACTGAAAGACACCTACAACTCATTAGATGAGAGAACTTCAAAAGAAAAGAAGTATCATTGCGGTTTTGAGCACTTATGTCAGCATGGGATGACCGTAAGTACCAGGCCCTTCAAATTTACCTCTCCTAAGTATGGGAATAGCTTCCATAGAAAAGGAATCGTAAGAATTTGAGATGAAAAGCTCCAGTGCGGATCAATGTTTGGGCAGGTACATGGCTTCTGACCAATGTGAGGAATTACAGCAGCAAGACTGCGTTCCAACGAAGATGCTCTGCCAATGGAAGTACGGATCTTTATACTTTCCTGCACCACAATACTCATAGTTGTAGAAAATATTCCCATTTGTGAATGCCAGTAGAGTAAATGACAAATCTCCAGAAACAAGAAAACTAGAATATGTTGGAATAATACATAAACTAGAAAAGATTAAAAATAAATAAACAAATAAATGCGTACAGTTAACTTTCCTACTTTAGTTAATAGGAAAGTGGATGGGTGGTAGAAAGCTTCTTGAGGGCTAAGACAAGGTGATCCTTTATCATCTTTCTTATTCACTTTTATACTAGTGACCGAGATGTGACCAAACATTTCTTAGTCTCCTTAATGCTTTTGTAAAGAGATAGGGGGGTTGGAGGAGTGGCTTTTGGGTAAAGCCTTTCCTGTTAAAACTAAAGCTATGAAGTATGAACAAATAGCTGGAATCAGATACAAACCTTTCCTGTTAAAATAATATCTCTATATAGGGTAAAAGCCTTTCTTTGCAAAAGATAGCTAACTGTCTTACAAGCCCATGGAAGCTTGGGATCTATCAATAAAACTACTGCTTCTAACAGGAAAGTTGTTGACACAGTTGCCTCCTCGGGCGCTGCAAAAAGTTGATCCTTCAATTGATTTCTGTCCAATAAAACACTTAAGTAAGCAACTCAAAAACCATATTAATGTAAATGGCATTGAGACCAACCAAACCAAATAACTAAGTTCATATTCTACTTATATTGCAAATGACTCCTTTACAAGTCAGCAAATCCTCTGCTATAACATTATACAGGTAAAAGGTATACCATACAATTAGAAAGTGAAAATATATCGTTTATCCTATGACTCCATGTTATATTAGATATGAAAGAGACTTCATCACGGTATAAGTAGAATGTGCCCAGGAATGAGAATCGATATAATGACTCGATTCGTGATTTTATAAAAGAATCAATGAATAAATGAGATGCTTATGAAATAAATGAGCTAAGCATAACAAACCAACACATGAGATTAACAAATAACGCCAAATTGGTAGTCTAAATCAAAAGAATCAAATGACCAAAAAATTTAAACGGAGTGGACACAACCAACCTGTTTTGATGAACAGCCTTAACACACAGATATGCAAGTTGCTCTACTCTGTAATTTACCAAAGCATGGTTGGACGAATAATCCATGCCTGCAAAGAGGCTAACAATATCCCCTGTTTCATGATCAGATCTTGTCAATAACACCAACAGGTCCTAAGCAGTGTGAAAAAAGCAGAACCTCGAGAGGTTCTAACTGGTCTTTATTAAACTCTTAAAACCAAAATTACTATGTAATTGTACCAAAGGTTAAAAAAGGTGCTTTCTTTAGCTATTTCTTGGCAAACTTTGAAACAATTCAACAGGATAAGAACTAAATGAATAGCATACTTGTAGCCAGCTCCATAATTATCAAATACATCATGGATCAGGGTTTAATCTGAAGACAGCCTAATCACGTCCCTTTAAATCACAATCAACTGCACGGAGTCGTGGACAGTTCAAGATCCTCAATGGAAGAATTGGCATGTTATCCTTGAGAATTGTTCGGGTAATTGGTGATTTCCAATCTAGAGAAAACTGGTTGAAGGTTTCAAGTATACATTTATCATAACAAGCTACCATAAATTAGTTACATCTTTATAAACTTCTTACTATCTTAAAATTTACAGAACCATTAAATGAACATCTCTAAATAACTTAAAGAACATTCATCAGCAGGGCTAGTACTTACACTGCTAATATATTCATTACTTGGAATTTTGACGGAGAGGGGCGGGTTTCAGGTTTAAGCCTTAAAAATACATGAACAAGTAGAAATACTGTAATAACCATCCCTGCACTAAAATGAAAGTTCCAGAGAAGAGTCGCCCACACCAATTTATTACATGAGGTTTTCTTTTACAAGAAACAGAATTTATTATGTGAGAAATATTAATCAAAAGATTACTTGAAAAGACAGCTTTTGAAAAGGAATATGATTAAAATTACCTGTATCTCTGACAAACTGCTGAAGCAGCCGGCACATCTCCACAAGGATGGAAAAATCACCAACACTTCGAGCATCAAAGAAAAAAAGTAACTGGCGGAGAAACTCTGAATTGGGACCAAAACTAAACCTGAATGCACAGAGACAATTCGAACAAGGTGAAGATGCTTAAAGCAGAGCATTAACTTAATTGCCAACTACCACGACTGAAGAGGAAGTTAACAGATAATAAGGATCCAAATCTTACCTGTCCACATTCTGGCAATGTTTCCCATATGTTCCATTGAACTGCTCTCGCACCTTAGAATGTTCAGCCACTGCTACCTTTCTCCCTCTGAAGCATTTCTGTAGTTAGTAATTAGTCAGCACTTTACAAAACATAGATGGATAGTATTAAATTGCCAATCTAGACAACAGCTTTACTCAGACAGTTGAGTTGGCTATCTCAAATAAAAGGAAATTAAAAAGCACTCATTAACACCTATCAACATAAGTGGCATGGTAGAGACATCATTTGTATATGGATATGCGGTAAAGCTGATAACTCCATGCAATGTAGATCTAAATTGTGTAATCATCTGCTAATTCACCTTTTCATGTGCATCAACAGATTTTATAGCAATATGTAATAATTTCACTAATAGACACCAAAAGGAGAGATCATATGTATTACCTTCATGCCATTAAATTTATGCCTTCAAATGTACTTAGCTTTATTGTCCAGTCAAAATATAACTTGGAAAAACATCATTTTAAACACCATCCTTGAAGGATTTCCCGTTTTGTCAGAAGGGGAGGACCCAAAATTTAGCACTCATTTATTGGAAAAAATAAGAAAGTGACAAAAAGGTACAATACCAACGGATGAACGGTAATCTTTCTCCTCTACCTACATTAAAATGGGAGGAAGGAAAAGGAAACCACCTTTAAATATTTGATGCTATTTCCAGCTGTATGATTTGCTTATGTGCGTTTTTCCTTTCATAGTTTATACTTTTGGAACTCTAGTTTAAGATCATTCTTAGGAACATTCTAGCTCTCAAAAGATTAGACATATCATTTAGGATAATGTGTTTGGAAAACATGCTACAAACTAGAAAACTAATATGAGTTTCTCACATCTAGGTCACGTATAATTCTTCTTTTCAGTAATAAACAATTGAGGAAGAGGAATTTGAACTTGGTATCTTCTCTTTACACAATAAGTGTAACGAAAAACTGAATTATGCCTCAGACGCATGTAAATCGTGTATACATTTTTCATATTATTTTGTAGATGTCTAGTAAGGGTTTACTTCTAGAAATTCCACACATGTTCAACATTTCACTCTTCACATCATCATCTACTCCAAACATAAGGTTGTAATGATGAAAAATTTTGAGGGTCTGCATAGAGGTCAACTCATGTTAGCTGTATTTCCCCATTAATTCGTGAAGATCAACATAACGGACATTGGGACCCACAAATAGCTGAATCCAGATATATATTAATCTGAAAAGTACGTCCCGCTCAATCAGGCATAGTACTGTAGCAGTTAAATGCATTCAGGATCAGCTAAAAACAAAGGCTAGATTAACAAACATATCAACGGCCACCTATTCTCTTGATCTTCACAAAATCTACTCATATGGCACCGAGACAATTAAAAGACATGTTCATATCCATAAACTACACACATTAAAAAAAAACCTATCATTCAATGCACAAACCATCACCAATAAGGATACTAAGAAACTCAATTTACTATATTTTTCAATCGCATCTACACGTATAATGTGGCAACATAGCGACAACATATTAGGTTAAAACTACTATCAAATTTGCAATTTTCACCAATTCCACAGAGCCTTGACTTTTTTTGCACCAAATCGCACAGACAGTGAATGCAGAAGTCCAAACCTGAATTTTAAGTGCAGCCGAGTTTTGCTGCCGTAGCCATAAGCGGCGGTTGCGCTCCAGCCTTGTTTGCTCCAGAAGCTTCTGCCTGTCCCTTTCCTTGGTACTCCGTCCCCCCAAATCAACTCGCTTCCGAGTCGATGAATCGCCCGAGAAGAACATCCTTCCCAATTGACTCCGTCAATTTCAATTTAAGCCCAAGCGACGAGAATTGGGGTGTATAAGGCTAGGTTTAATGCTTGAGAGACTCGTTTCAGACTCTGCGAGTCTTTGATCGAATGGAAAAGTGGGCAGAGAAACTGGAAAGAGAGAGAATTCGAGGATGTATCGTGAAAAAGAAGGAGGCTTTGTTGTTTGGTTAGCGAGAAAAATAGGAGCGGAAAAGAAAGCTCAAGAAGAAGCAGTGAGTGCGTATTGGCTCGCTATTTCCCTTTCCTTTTCTTGGCTGGAACTTGGACTGGAGAATAGACGTCGACTCGGTTTGGAAATACAATAAATTAAATTTTGGAAAAACTATAGTAAACCCCCCAACCTATAGGGTCGTTTTCAAGTACACCCCAACTTCGTCAATATTTACGAGTACATACTCAACGTCACGAAAACTTACGAGTACATAGCCAAACAATTAGAAAATCCGTTAAATGCTGACGTGTCAAAATGGGACTCATTTTTTAATGACGTGGATAAAAATTAATAATAAATCATTTTATTGTTTAAATTATTTTAAAATTTTAAACATATTAAATTTAAAATAATAAATAAAACCTATCCAGATCCAACTCTCCCCAAAACTTAACCACGACAGGCTCTCCAACAATTCCAGCATTCAATCCCCATCGAAGATTTATTTCCAGCAAGAAGTTGGAGATGAAGATGAAGTTTGGCGATTGCGTCATCTCTCCTCCGACCCGTAACCATCTCCAGCCGCCATGGGCTTTGACCTAGAGAACTGCATACCAATCGAGGTGGTTGTTTACGCGCTTGTAGGCGGCCAAGAGCACGTCAGCGACGGCCAAGATTTGATTTGAGCCGTCCAATAGCGGCTCGATCTACTGAGCCAGAATTGCGAAGTCGCGGCAACTGCTCAGATCTCGTATGTGTTGAAGCTTCTCGGCGATTCCGTGCAAGCCTTCGGCTTCCACTCTATTTGGATCCATGGATTTGGATGGCCCATGGCGTTTGCTGTTCTGGTTTGCTGAGAAAACAAAAAAATGTCAAAATCCAAAATGGAAATTGAAATTGAAATCGAAAAGCTCCTCTTTTGTGGAATGCTTTCAACCAGGTCAGTTTTAGGCAAATATTTGTTTCACAAAATTCGTTTGGTTTTGGAAATGTCATTTTCATTCCTTTAAAGAGGAATCACAATGAATGATTCTCATTTCCGTGTTTGAAAATGCTGATGATTCATGATTTATGAACTTTTTGGAATATAGATGAATGACAAACCTAGAAAGGCTCTTGGGTTTTTCATTCTCAAATTTCATGTAAAACCTAGTTCATTTGCTTGGTTCTTGCGTGGAAGTTGAAGCCCGTATTTGAACATGATCCCGAGACAATTGTTTTTAGCCAAACACCTCCATTCACAAACACTGAAATTAGTGGCTGGCTAATTGGTTTGGTTCGACCCACCTGTGAAATTGACATAATCAAGCTGTAGAAATTTGGTGTTGGCTAGATTCGTGAGCTCAATTTTCCTTTCGCATCCTCGATCTTTGATTCCACTGTCGAATTCTTTAAACCTAGGTAGGCATACACAATATGAAGAACTCGAACCATCGCTAACACATATGGCATTAGGCCCGCACATGCCATGGACTGTGCACAATTCGTACCATGCTTGAGAAATGACGGTCCATTATTTAGGGCTCTGATTAAAACTGTAAATTGAAACCCATATCTGGGTTCGTTGGAGGAGGCGAGAGAGGGAGAGAGAGAAGAAGAAGAATCTGGAGAAGAGAGAGGGTTTTTAAATTTTTTAAAGTAAGTGAAACAGTAAAATGATTTTTTTATTATATTTTTGTCCACGTGGAAGTCCACGTCATTAAAAAATGGATCCCACTTTTGACACGTCAGCATTTAACAGATTAACTAACAGTTTGGCTAACGGAGGGTATGTACTCGTAAGCATAGTTTGAAATTTCGAAAATATCGCCGAAATATTGGCGATATTTCGGTGATTTTGAAGGCTCGAAATTATCGTGAGGGTCCAGCTTTTTTCGTAATTTTTTCAAAAATTTCGGCGAAATTTCGCCGAAATATCGAGGGGCGATAGTTTCATTCAGTTTCTCCTTAAAATGGTCCTATATACGCAGAGGCAGAGATAGAGAAATATAAGAGAGTATATACGGGTAGAGCGATGAGATCGAAGACGCTTTTGCTACAATCGAAAATCAAAACATCAGCGATGATCTTAACGCCATGGCAGGCTTCAATGCGAACCTGCTTCTCCACAGAAGCCACAGTAACATCGGCTCCAGCTCGACGAAGAACGTCGATGGTGATCACCGCCTCCATCGGCTCTGTGCCATTTGCAATCGGAACCAAAACCTGCTTCCACTTTCACAGTCAATCTCACTCTTACAAACACAAACAAGCACACAAAAACAAACAAAAAATTGTCAAAATTAGAAAAGAGCTGAAGTTCAGCTGTGGTGGTCGTTACCTTCTTAGCAGGAGAAGCAGAAGCCATTGCTGCTGAGATTGAGAAGGAGAAGAAGCACTTTTTGATAGAAGGGATTGTGGGTTTCAATTTGAGTTTGGATATATAATAAGAAGGAAACGAGCCCAAGAGAAATGAGCGTGGAGGGGTCAAGTGAGATAGTGCCATTTGGCCTCCGGAGGTTTTGCGTTGCTTCTAGAATGTCTCAATAGCTTCTTTTTTTTTTCCAAGTCTCAATAGCTTTGGGGTTATGTGAAGCTGTGGATACGGAGGATTTTCAATCTTTGTTTTGCTATCTCTTTTGTGGGCCGACCCAAAAGCCCAATCTTTACTCATATGAATATAGACTAGTTTGTCTTCTAGGCCCAAAAAGCCCAATAAGAAGTACACGAAATTTCCCTCCATTCTTAATGTCATTTATAAGGTCTTTAAAATTTCTGCTAGAATAAATTTCCATATAAAAAAATTTCCCTAAGGATAAATTTAGGCATATGTTTAATGCTATTTATTATTTTATTATGGAGTTGTTTTTTTTTTGTTATATATTATGGAGTTGTATTATTATTCGCCATTGAGTTTTAATATTGTTCATTATATGTGATACTAAGTTTGAACTTTAATAGAAATTCTTTCTAAGTGGTATTAAGTTACTCATATATTTTATCTTTGTTTTTTTGGTAAAGCTCATATATCTTATCATATGTATCAAGTGTAATATATTGTAGTAAATTATTATAACTAAAAAATTATGGTGTGTTTAATTTTCTTTCACTAATTAATATATATTTTTTAAAGTCACGTTATTTGTCAGGTCGCTACATAATCAACTTAAATCACTCAAACCCACCATGACATGCATTTCCTTCCAATTTTTTGTGATAAATTAATAGATAATTGACTAAATAAACATTCTCCAAAGTTTCAATAAAAGTTTCCAAGTTTTTCTTACAATTTCCGTGGTTTTTATCCAATTTTTATCGATATCGATATTTTCCCGATATTTCCATCGATATTTCCGTGTTTTTGAACCACCGATATTTCCGAAACTTCCGATATTTAAGACATTGCTCGTAAGTTTTTGTGACGTTGAGAATGTACTCATAAATGTCTCTAAAATCGGGTATGAACTTGTAACCGACCCTATAGGTTGGGGGGTTTACTGTAGTTTTTCCTTAAATTTTATATGTGCCTTCAATAAATTAAATTTTATATATGTCTTTAATAAATTATAAATAAAACAAAAGAAGTAGGAGAGAAATATTACAATCGATTTCACACATTACCACCCGTATGTAAATCAATGCCTTTTTTCACTGGGTTATACTTCGTTGGCTTCTTCTCATTAGACATTAAGGGCCCATTCGGTAACATTTTCGAAGAGTGTTTTCTTAGACTATTTTCAGAGAATAAAAACAAAAAACGAATTTGCATTTTCAGGAAATGAAAATGCGTCTGGTAGATTAATTAGAAAATATCTTCAAAAAACAAAAACAATGAAAATGTGTCTTGTAGTACAATTTGAAATAATAACATGTGAGTTATTTTTATGAAAACGTTTCTCATGAGAATGAAAACAACATTTTTTTCGTTTTCTTGTACACATGAACTTGTTTTCATTTTATGAAAACATTATCAGTGTTTTCCATTTTTGAGACACCGAACGTGTTTTTGCTTCATTTTTGTTCTCTAAAAATGAAAACAACCCCTTAAAACATTACCAAACGGGGCCTAAGGTTTTAGGTACTTGTAGGCTACCCTCAAAATATTACATACATACTTGATTCTATATAGTTGGTCAATGTCCGATCTTGAAACTTGTTTTAGATGCTTTGTTTCATTGTTCAATTAAGGAATCTTTGTTTTTTTTAAGCTCTTGTTCTTTGGATTGAAAATTTCTTATCACAAATATTTATTTATATATTTACAGGGGTTTATATACTTGTAGTATGGAGGAAGTTAGGATTTTCAAATTGTAAGAGCATCTCTAATAGTAGTAGCAAATTAGGTTTGTTTATCTATGTGGCAATTTGAAAAGGTTTGTTTACTACTTTAAGACTTTAACAGCCTTTTCAACAGCTTTGGAATTCTAATGTAGGTGAGCCCATCAAAAAAACTCTCAGCCTCTTGTTAACTCGCAAGTGCACGGGCCATTGGATAGTATAGCTTGTGTAAGTACGAGGTCGATCCCACGAGGATTGATGATAGATTGATTCAATTTGATTCCCTACACAAAATAGAAATGAAAAGAAAATAAGTAAAACAAGAAAGAAAGAAAAGAAATTAACCCAAGCTAATTAGTTACCAAGTTCAATTTAGATTCACGGATTGATTCTAGCTAAAATATGATTAAGCCATGGTGTTTGGTCCTAACCTTGTATTCCTAATTCCCTAATTAGATCCTTGTTGTCGAACCTAAATTAAGCATTAGAAATCCATTAAGCATAGAAGAATGTTTTAAACAACCAAGTATGTATCTAATCCCTATTGTCGAATGTCCATACATACTATTCCTATTCATAGTTCAATTTGAATTAATGCATGGTGTCTACTCTTAATTCAAACCAAGATAGCTAACATACAAGTTTTAATGGTGATCAATCATTCAAACAAGCATATTAACTTATAAGCATAATGAATAAGAACAAGAACTACAATTGAAACTTGGAAACTAATTAAACTTGAAAACTTAAGAAAAGAAATTACATTACAATGGAAAATAAATTACAACTAAGAAAAACTTAAAGGAAACAATTGAGAACTAAAAAGAAAACTAAGAGAATTTGAGGGAGAGAAGGGAGAGGAGCTCTAGAGAGATGTTTGAGAGCTCCCCCCCTTGGGGTGTGTTTACATGTTTGGAGAACTCACTATTTATAGGCCTAGGGGAAGTATAAATCTGATTATACAATTGAATTTATTAATCACACTCACTTCACCAACTTACACCACTCAATTCACCACTAAAATGATTAGCTCATGCATGACAATGCATTGCAGTCAGCTTGTGGGCTCGATTTGGGCTTGTTCCTTCACTCTAACAAATCTGCAAAAATATGGATCTTGAAGCTCTTTGTCTTATCTTTCCAAGCATATGCAGCCCAACTCAAGGAAAATTCGGGAAGGCCTTCAAAAGTCATTTTTGGCCCAGTAACGCAGATCCTGCCGATTTTGACCTTAAGCTGCCAAAACTTGTATAACTTCCTCTAGAGGACTCGGAATCATGAACCGTAAAATGATCCAGAAAATAGACTTCCGTATCTTTCCAATGACGTATGGCTCATTATCTGGTTCTTCTTGAGCAAGTAGAGTCCAATCTGTGAAGTTGACTGATCTGCAGACACCGTTTTGAGCTAACTTGACTCCAAAATGCATTAAATGAGTCCCAAACTTATTACACTGAAACAAACACAAAATAGATTAAAAGCACAAGTTTAACTCAAAAACATAACCAAATCATAAGTTAGAAGGATACAAAATGATATGTAATTATGCACCGATCAGAGCATCTCTAATAGTAGTAGCAAATTAAAGTTTGTTTATCTATGTGGCAATTTGAAAAGGTTTGTTTACTACTTTAAGACTCTAACAGCCTTTTCAACAGCTTTGGAATTCTAATGTAGGTGAGCCCATCAAAAAAACTATCAGCCTCTTCAACCTCAGTCATCAAAACTGCAACATTTTTCTCTCTCTTTAGAGGATTCCCGCGTTTACTTCACATCAAGTATTTGAAAAGTAAGTGGGGCCCACACAAAATCAGGAATGGAAGAATTCAATTCTTATGTGGGATGTGGTATTCTAATTCCTGGAGAATTAACCCATTAGGAATTCATCTTTTTTTACCCATTATATCCTCACGCAATTTTTAAAATTTTAAATTTGCCATCTACTTTAACCCAACAATGAGGACATTTTATGTAACATCTCGTTCCTAAATTAATATTTAAATCTTAAATTATTAAAGTAAAAGACATTTTTGCCCCGAAAGTATGATAAAAGGAAATAAATTTAAAGATTTAAAATAAATATATATATATAAATAAATAAAATCGGATAGCTACCATGCATCGGGCAGATTCTTTATTTCAACTTCTTCTCCATTTTTTTCAGAACAGCCCCAACGTGGTTTTTGGGCTGCCACCACCACATCCGACCACCAAACTGGACGAGGCTGCTACCAAAACAACCGTGCCGCCATCATCTTTCCATCCCACCGCTGCCCAGCTGGAGCCGCCGCCTGTAGCCGCCAGAAACTGCAAAAAACTGGCCGAATTTTGTCAAAACTTTGAGGCGATCGTTCGGGCTGCTCCGGCGACCATTTCAGGCTAATGGGGTATGAAACATAACTACTTTTCGAGCTCTAGTTGGTGGTTGGTTAGGTTTTGATCAATTCCTAGCGTAAATGGTTCGATCTATAACTTAAAGTTTAGGCCGATTTTGAGTTTAGGTTTTGACCCACTTAGGGTTCGAAATGGAGCTTCCCGTAGTTGAAGAAAGTGTTTGGGAGGTTGAGAACTTTTTGTAGGTGGAAGGGAAGCTCCTGGTTTGGAGTTGGCCCGACAACGAAAATTATCGCTTTTTAGTCCACCAAAATTGCCAGCACGTATTCCCACCCGTAGATGCACTTTTTGCTGTCAATCTTCATTCCTAAATTATCCTTACATCGTCACGAGAACGTATGCGGGCTCGGAAGTCAATTTGGAGTTCGTATGACAGTCGAACGGATTTACGCCTATTGCGCATTATCCGGATTCAATGTGTTCGGACCATTGGATCGGTTCTAATTCTTTGTATGTTGTTCCCCATATTTTTAGAATTGTGTAGGATTCGACGGATCATGAATCGGAGTCCCGGATACTCTGGAATCGCGAACCCTAGGGTTAGGGTTATGGAAAATCGTCCGACCGTCTAATCGTGCGATCGTGAGCAATCCAACCTTCTGATCGAGACCAAAATTTTGGGACATGTGTCCTAGGCATCTTGGAGCCTTTAGGAACTTTCGGATTGGAATTTTGAGGTCGCGGACTCCACAGGGTCCCGGGTTGACTTTTTGGGACTTTATCGCTTTTGAGTCCCGGGTCTCTACTAGACCATTCTAAACTTGAGAGAGGCTCTAAGACTTGTGAATGTTGTGTATTGTATTTTTTTAAATAAGTGTTTATGGGTTTATTTTACAAGCATGTGATTTTAATTAAATTGATTTTTATACGAACATGCTTATTGTTCAATATGGTTGGTTGAAAAGTTGAGTATGCATTAAGATTACAATATTGTTAAACTGTAATATTGAATAGACGTGTTTTGATTGAAAACTAACTTAGTTGAGTAAGTGGAGATTTGAATTTCTAAGGGTTATTTTATTATTATTATTATTATTATTATTATTATTTTATTATTATTATTATTATTATTATTATTATTATTATTATTATTATTATTATTATTATTATTATTATTATTATTATTATCAATTATTACTTGGTATTATTGTGATTTATTTAAGTGATAAGTTTTATATATATATATATATATATATATATATATATATATGTTGCATGATTTGAAACTGAATTGTTGCCTTCGGAAATATCGATGTCTTTGGACATCTTGGTTGCCTTCGGATTAAATTGTTACATACGGGATATATAAGGTTGCCTCGGACATTTAAATGTCTTCGGACAAAATGTGGCCTTTAGAAAAGTTATTTATATATGATAACGCTCCACGAGTTTCGGGGACGCCCGAACCGTGTGGTATGAGGAATTGCATTTTTGGCTGACTTCGTGTCCCCCGATTCTGCTAGGAGGAATTGACGGATTACATTTCGGGCTGACTTCGTGTCCCCCGATTCTGCTAGGATTGTGTTTCGGGCTGATCACCCGATTCTGCTAGGATTTGCGTTTTGGGCTGACTTTGTGTCCCCCGATTCTGCTAGGGGAAATGACGGTTTATAAATGGAATTGATGGATTTTCTGCGTTCTCAGGAAGAATATATCTCCCTGAGTTCTACTAGGTGAAAATGGATAAATAATGTTCAGACATAATTATGTGGAAAATAGTGCATAATGGATATACTGGTACAATTCACAGTAAAGGTGTCAAACAGGCCGGCCCGTCCCATTTAAACTCGTGTTTTTAACGTTTTCGTGTCTGGCCATGCCGGCCCATTTAATTTATTGAGCTGTGTCATGCCGGCCCATTTAGTAAAATCATTAATCCCGGCCCGGCCCAAAGCCCATGTCCATATTGAAACGGGCCAGGGCGGGCTCGTGCCGTGCCCGTGCTCGTGCTCGTGCCATACTTGGGCCCCAGAACCAACCCATTTAATTTGAATTTTTTTTCCAATTGATTTTTTCCATTAGATAATTCAAATTATAAACATTAAAAATATAATTAGAGGCAAGAAATGATGAACTATTTGAAAACATAAATCAATCAAACATCCGAACAATATGAAAGGGCGGAGGGCAAAAAGTGTCCAACTCCACAAAGTCCACTTCAACTTTTCATCTTTAAACAACTTATTATTTTATATGTGAAGAAATGTCTTGCTTTGATTATAAGAGAAGCGTATATGTCATATGTACTAATTAGATATCAAGTTTAATGTTGTTTAATTAATTTGTAGTTGATATTGTTAATTAATTAAGGACTAAAGTAATTTCCCTAAAATGAAAGACATCAAATATATGTTTATGATTTTTTTTAAAACCATATAAATAATGTCATTAGATGTCAAATTATTGCATTTTGACTTTTGAGAAAGAAAAAAATATTAAGTGGGCCGTGCTTGGGCTCGTGTCGTACTTGAAGCGCTGATATAACAAAAGAACTAAGAGGATAGATTCATGTAAGGTATGATTTGAACTTGTACCTTGTGGAAGAGCTACGTGTGGCTTGATCCCTCAAAGAAGGTACGTAGGCAGCCTAGAATAATCTAGGTGCAGCCACGGAAAAAAAGATATTAAGGAACTTGGTTATGGGCTTGGATTTGGATTATATTAACATCTTAATTGAATTAAATCTAAACTTATATGTGGGCCCAAGGCCAAGTGGTATTTGAGTTATGAGGCTTGTTCGATAATGATCCTACTTAATAGAATTCTTCATATAATGTTGATGTGCTTGTTAATATAATAATCACTGAAATGATTGTAGCTGGATGATTGTTTAGGTTTCACTTGGATATTATAATATGGCAAGAAATGTTGATGATCGAAATGTTTTAAGGCCGGAGGCCATTCAAAATGAATACTTTTGTTGTGGGAATAACTGGTGCATGCTGATGGTTGGAGATATTAAATTTGCTATTTGCAGGTAAATTTAAATGGGAAATGTTCGTTTTTCATGGGAGACTATGTCGGTTTTCTGACAGAAGTCGCAAACTCCTAAGCAAGGAATTAAATATCGAAGGTTTCGGAAATATCGGTAATTCAAAAACATGCAAATATCGGAAAAAAATCGATATCGATAAATATTGGATAAAAACCACGGAAATTGTAAGAAAAACTTGGAAATTTTTATTGAAACTTTAAAGAATGTTTATTTAGTCAATTATCTATTAGCTTATAAAAAAAAATTAGAAGGAAATGTATTGCATGATGGATTTAACTGATTTAAGTTGATTATATAGCGAGCCGATAAACACTGTGACGGTAGAAATTATGTTGTAATTAATGAAAGAAGAGTAAACACACCATAATCATTTATATATAATGATTTACTACAATATTTTACACTTTATACATTGCATTGTAAGATACATGAGTGACTTAGTACCACATAGAGTTCCTATGGGGTTCAAAATTTTCACTATCTTCATATATAATTAGTTAGGTAGGTTAGGTGAGTTTTGTTGAATGGTAGGGTAGGTTGAAAGTTGAAACGTGGGGAGTGGTTCAATTTTTATTTTCTGAAACAGCTTATGAACATATATAAATATGAGTTTTGATAGATAATAAATACAAATTAACAAACAGCGCAGTGGAAAAGTGGGAAGGTATCAATGCCCAAAAGGGCATGGGTTCGAAGCCCACGGGTGCCTTCAGCTGTTTTGAGTTTTTTGGGGTTTTTTTGTTTTTCGATAATATCGCGATATCACCCTTTTCAGTGACAAACGAAATGAAAATATCGCCTTCGATATTTCGCCGAAATTTTCGAAAAAATGATTAAAACTTTTTGTATTTTGATTTTTTTTTCCTTGCTCCTAAGTGGTTTTATAGTGAAATTAAGGAAACAGGGCAGTTTGGTCATTCGTGCCCGGCACTTGACAGGTGTCGAACACGCACAAGGCTTGACCCGGATTTCAAAGTGGAAATTTGGGTCGGGTCCTGTCATTTTAGTAATTAGTACCACTTCTATCTCAATTTCATATGGTTTAGTAAACAACTTTTATTGGAATCTAGTTATCCTCAATCCAACTCCTCCTCAATTCAATTCATCCTCAATTCAACTATTTTACAAGTTTGTTTGAGGGAGTTTTATTAATGTGGCTCAACTATTTTAGCATTCCAAAGTTGTTGAAGGGGCTATTAAAGATGCTCTATGGTTGCAAGTTGGAGTTTTAAGTAAGTTTTTTCTTTCAAGTATATGAGTCTTTCCTTGATTGCTTATGGCTAATTTTATTGATGCATTGTTTTAGAGGTTACTTGATGTCCGTTTTGCAGATAACATAAGTTATTGTTCCAAATTCTATTGTGTATATGCATCAAGCTATGAAATATCTTTTCAATAGGTACAAGGATATGTATGATGACTTAATCAGGATTTGGGAATTCATTTGGGTTAGGTTTTAATGAATTCCATACATCATTTAACACAAGTTCCCTAGTAACAATAAGTCAATTTTAAAAGCAATTGAGTAATTTTTCAGTGTGACAACAATCTATCCATTCATATTATAACACGCTTGTATTTAAATTTTATAACTTTAAAATATAACCGTGTTGTTTACTCATACTATAGCATGTGACCAGATAACACAACGTGGCGTTATTTCGGATAAAACAAAAGTTTATCGTCGGTCTAACATCAAAACACGAAAAGATTTTTAGTTATTTTGCCCCTGAACTATTAGGCAATTGAACTTACTGAATTATTTCATCTGCCGATTTAGTCCCTCAACTCGTAATAAATAGTCAATTTCTTACCGTTAAGTTTATCTAATTTCATCAACTTTTCTGTTAATAACAAGGGCAAATTTGTAATTTTAACTTAAAATTCATAAAAATATTGTAAATAATTAACTTTTAGAAGAAAAATATATATTCGCCCCACAAAACCCCCACCCCACCGATTTCTTCGCCCCAGAGATTTTTTTGCTTCTAAAAGTTAATTATTTACAATATTTTTATGAATTTTAAGTTAGAATTACAAATTTGCCCTTGTTATTAACAGAAAAATGGATGAAATTAGATAAACTTAACTAGAAGTGAAATCGACTATTTATTATGAGTTGAGGACTAAATCAAACAAAATAGTTAATGGAGGTAAGTTCAAATCGCTTTATACAGAAATCGCACTTTATCCAAACACGAAATCAGTTGAAGAAAACTTTTGTTTCGGATGGGGGAGTTTTTGTCCAAAGTGAAAACTAACAGATCAATATATCTCTTCCAAAGAAAAGAAACCTCAAATAAGAAACAGTTCAACCTACCTCCGGATTAAAGTGGGTCTAAAAGACTGTTCATTTGGTCTAAAACTAGCCCAAATGATTTCCACACCATTAAAAGTTGGAAATATATTGGGTTCGGCTGAATTAGAATTTAATTTTAAGCACAACAGAAACCAGCCTAGTGCAGCCCAAGGAAACGTGCTTCACATTCAAATGGTTGTTCCCTAGACCCTACACACAATTGACAAGATGAATATACATACAGACTTTTCAAATCTTAGCCCAGTAAATTCCAAAAGATTTGATTTGGTCTCGAAGTGGTCCAACCAATTGACAGAAGAAAAAAAAACCCATGAAAGAGGGAAGAAAGGTCAAATCCATTGACCAACGTGTTCATATTATAAAACGAGCAGCAGCAGCAGGAGGCAGATTGCTACTTGGCAACTTGGCCAAAAGCTTCCACAAGAATCAAAGAATCAAAGACTTTGCATGTAATATTCAAACTTCTACGAAGACCATGGAAAGAAATAACACTTCTAAATCATCTTTGCCACAGTAACACACAAATGGGCAAAGTTGGTTATAGCCCCACCTTCTTCCTCCTAACCATCAGTGTCAAACTAAGATTTTTCTGTAAACCCTAATTGTTAGGTGTTATTGCATCTTCACATTAGCAATTGATTCAGTGCTTCATTCTAAAACATTGAGCAACACGAACACCCTATATTCCAGAACCATCTAGGCCTCATTATTTTTTACTGCAAAAATGCTTGTTGAGCTGATTCACTTGCAAATTCCAAGTTGACATTTTGGTTTTGACCCTGTTTTTTCAATGGGAGAGGGGGGTTGGTGTGGTAAAAGTAGAACTCTGGTTTTGACTTCCCTTTCCTAGCATCCATTGTTTGGATGTAGGTAAAAATAGGTCAGTTGGGGAACTTAGGTTGTCAACTCTGAACTGAAATCATTACTGTTGAAATTGAATTGTTAACTCAGGCCAAAATCCCATTCTGGGGAGAATAGAACTAGGTCATTTTTTTCAAGCAACATTATTTAATTTGTGAAAGCTTCTTTTGTTGACTTTACAAGCAAGCAAGTAATTACTATATTTATATTAATTACAATGAGGTTAGAATAAAATAATAGGGCATCATGAAAGGCTTTGGAATGCAAAGCAGAGTGGCTTTGTAGCATTCACATCTTGGTGGCTTCTGGTTAAGTTAATTCAAAGCTATATTTTTTTATAAATTGTCTGAGAATTGCAGGGCCTATATGATATGCCAGTTTAATTCCATTGAATGAATCGATGCTGTTGGGCTTTATCCAACCAAATGTCTCTAGCTAGTACTAAATTACTAAAAATCATGTGCTTAATTAGTGACTTTATCTTTGCTTTTTGTGTTTAATTTACCAAAGGGCTTGGCTTTAAGTCCTTGGCTCCTTGCTGAAGTTTTGCTCTGTTCTTCCTATGCTTTTTAACTTTTTTCCCATTCATCTGTCTTTATGCTCATGGAAAAAGAAGATATGAATAGTATACCCCAAAAAGAAGGAATATAGCAATATGATTAACTGCAATTTCCCATCAGGTTAGTTTTGTTTAATACAACGAGCACTTTTTCAGTGTGTCTGTCGCATTGCATCGGACTCTAATAACAATCACCGGAAACTCATCAGACAACCATTCATCTCGCCTCCTTGCAAGGACAAAATTCAACACAAAAAAGTTTTCATTCATCTTTCAACTAAACTATCTATGTGATGAATGAAATTACGTGCATATATAATTCTCCAAAAAGAAATTATTAGTATCATTACAATCATTCGTTAACTTCATCAATTTGACTTCCCTTATGTGTATGATGGTACCCACATGATTTACCCCCTCAAATGGGTTACAACTTAATCAATCACAAATGGACTATCTTGATCTAATTTTTCGACATGACAATGGAGTTTACTCGTTTGGCCGTACTAATTTCCTAACATATTGAAAATGAGAGACTTAGTGGGGATTTGTTAAATAAATCATTATGAAAGCCAAATGCTAGTTTCTTAGTGGGTAGTGTAAAGCCAAGAAAAAAGAAGCTTAATCATGGAAATAATGGGTAATTAACTAATTAATACTTTTGGGAAGCAACACAAGCTATTGAAAATTTCAAAAAGTAGGGAAAAAAAAAGATACCTCAAAGAGAAGTCGTTTTACAAGGAGGACTTGAGGACTTTGATCGTAAGAGGTGCCATTGAATCTGGTCTAAATTTTTCATCAATATCTATAGTCTTATCACATGTGTCTTGACATAAATTCGTGTTCCATATACAAACACATCGCAATCTTCAGCCATTCTCTTCCCTTTTCTTTTCACTTGCATAGTTACAAAACCATTACCATCAAATTCCATGTCGTCAGTATCCTCGTCATTTTCACTGTCACCATTATTCTTCTCATAATTCTATTATAAAACCCTTTCCCTTTTTTGCCTGTTGAAATCTAACCACTGTTCTTGTTGACCACTGTTCATGATTTGTCTCACAGCCTCAAAGATTATACACCATACATGGTATTTGGTAGCTAGCTATTATTTTCAAGGAAGTAGCTAGGTTTTGGACGCATGAGTTTTTGTACGTGCCATGTTATATCAACGTCACTCATGTTCACTCATCGACATATTCCTTATAAACCCTATTTATTGCTATCATCTAACATTAAACTCAAAATCAATCAACAATTAAAAACCGTCTCTGTAACGCTAATATAACAGGCAATTTGATTAGATGATCTCCTCCTCCTCCTCCTGCAATCGCCTTCAAAGGATGTCTTTGTAGCATGAATGAATTGCGCGATTGATGTATATTTAACGTATTAAATGAATGACACACTTTGATTGTACACGTATGGGTCAATCTACCACATGAAAACGTAACTTTGGACGGTGAACTAATCCATATCATCGTATCTCACTATTGGGATTCTCCTCTAACCTGAAGCTTTTAGCAAAATTGACATTTGTATTGGCAAACTAGCTATAGCATATAGGATAACATAATTTGCATACGTGCACCAATCACAGATTGACACCACTAATACTACAAGTACTTTACGCTTCCCCACATACATGTGTAAGCATTTGCAATGGTTATAGCTTAGGTTTAAGTACAGCTAACACGAATCATAATCAAGCAATAGATGGCCGGCTTGAGTGATCCGTGGCTAAAGATCCATCTTTGTCTTGTTCTTTCTTATGAAAGGTCATCAACCCCTAAAGTGGTTTTTTTTTAAAAATACTAATGAGTGTCTATTTGGGAAAAGTCCTTCAAAATGGACACGATTAAGGACATGTGTCAAAACATGTGTTCGTGATCAAAACACATAAGAAACCTTATCATCAGTTGTTCACGTGCATCGATTATGATTAACAGTTATCGAATACATGCATAAATGATTAACAATAACGATTGACAGTCATTGATGATTGTAAACCTCGTTTTACTCCTTAATAGTACAAACTTCATATCCATCAAGGGTTTAAAATCAGCATCAATCCAGACCACTTATAGTAACAACAAATTAAGCTCCGCGGCATCGGATCTCCTCCGTCTGCCACCGCCAGTATGAACTCTAACTAAGAAAGATCGTAAAAAGTTGCACCATAGCAGCTCAATGGAGGCATTAAACAATCAAATCAAGCATAATGAGTCTTTTTTCTTCTTCTTTTAAATCAATGATTAATCTAAGCAAGCTTATGATAGACCACCTTTTTTTGCCTAGTGGGGTAACAACACGCTTGTCCAAAAATAAAGCGTGTTGTTAATCAGAGGAAAAGCAATCAAGCCATCTAATTTTGTTTAGTTTAATTAAAACTCTGTAACTGTAGTTAGAGACCAACATAGTTACGCATACTAACAAAAATAGCAAAGACTCTGGGGAACACGAGAGGACACAACTTTAGTCTTGGAGCCCAAGCTTTTCAGTTTTTAACCTTAAAAAAGGGAAGGCGTGCATCTAAGAGATGAGACACTGGTCATCATTTTTTTTTTTCTTGTTTTTCTTGGTCTCTTTGGCGGCTTCCTCATTCTTTAGCTTCGTTCTACACGTCGTAAAGAAGAGAACCAATAAGTCCAAAATATACAAATATAATTAAGACATAGTGCCACATTTTCCTTATGTGAATTAATATAGCTCGACTGTGAGCTTAATTGTCAATGAGAGGGGGATTTCTCATACACACATTACCAATATGTCATAAAGTTCGAACTTAAAATTATTGATAACCCGTTGGTATTTATATATATTTATTTATTTATTTAATATTATTAATTCATCTTATGTTTGGAGAGGTCCATTAGCAAACAAAACATAAGTCAGATTGGTCTCTGACATCAGGACCCTCCTCACACTCTCTCAATTGGCCAAAGCCATGCACTAAAATTAATCTAAATCTAAGTAGTCAAATTAGTTCGTTAAAATATAGGATATGGCTCACCAGCTCAAAGACCTTTGGAGTTGCGGGCTGACTCAAAGAATCTGGAGAGGGCAACCAATGGGAACAAAAAAAATAAAGAATTGGCATGAAAAATGAGGACATTAAGGTTCGGCTATGTAGGGCTGGGGTTGGCATAAAGGCACTGCAAGAGGCAGAGCCATCCATTTGAGCATAAATGTAGGAAAATTGTAAGATCATAAGGTCAATCTGGGCAGGCCATACATAGTACATAGCCCCTCACCTTCCCCCAAAGTAAACCGTTATCAAGTTCAAGTGGATATTAGTGTATATGATTGGTCTTGTCTGAGAATGAAGTCTACCATGCGCAAAGTTTAAGTTCAGATTGGATTGATTGGACATATTGCCAAATACAGAGTTACATACCCTGTTCTTTCATGGACTAAGCTCTATATTTCCGATTTTTCTACCATACGTATCGTATACGAACAAGTGTTATAACGTGACGGTTTCGCATTTCTCCATTAATTAGTGTATTGATTAATCACCCTTACTTTTGTTTTCCATTTAATTTCCTTTTAAAGGATAAAGATTTAGAGCAAGGATAAAGGATTAATCTTATCTAATGCAAGGATTTAGAGCTCATGCAAAAGTGGAGATTAGTTTACAAAGATGGTTGGTGTAGGATTATAACCTAGGGCTTGTTTGTCTTTACTTTCATAATTAAAAAAACACGAAATGAATAAGATGATTCTTTAATTCTATTTTTTTCAATGTCCTAGTTTTTGTTTTGTTATTTTTTCGGGGTCGTTTGACAATGTTATTAGCGTGCACAATGTAAGATACAATGGAATGGTTCATTTTTTCATGGCACACTTTTTTACCTCTTGAAATTATATTCAACTAAGCATATAGGACTCAACGGATGTGCCCCCACTCTGCACCAAAGTTCGAATTTTCCTCTCCGTAGTTTATATTAGTGTAAAGTATATTATCACTTGTATTAAAAGAAAAGTTTTAAAAATTATATTCAACTAATTACATTATATACCCCCGTCAAACAATCATTAAAATTTGTATATCTACCTAACACATGTATATAATGTATACTTGTTGAGAAGAAAAATACATACGCATGCCTCTTGGCCTCAATTCTCAAAGAGGTCAAAGCAAGGGTGGGAAGAAAAAAGGGTTCCAAAACCAAGTTTGGGTCAAAGACGCTTCACATATACAGAAGAAAAAAGAGAAACGACTAAAAATTATACAAATTTGTAGATAAAACTGTCAGACAGGAGAGAAGAAGAAGAACACCGGCCAATAGAAAATGTCAACCAAACCACAAACGCCCTTAAAATCCGGCTTAACTTTTGACAAACAGACCAAGATCCTGTGGATGGTGTTCAGTCTGTCACTCTCATCATCCATCTCCTTTTTTTTTTCTTTTTTCTGGTCTTTTTGTTGATCGATTAGTTTGATTATTGATCGTTGAGCATATGGCTTGGAGGACTGTGGGGGATGAAAACAAAATTGTAAAAAGTTCTGAGAGAAGATTTGAATGGAGTTAGTTTGATGATGAGGATTGGGGAGTCATTTAGAATATTATGCTTTTCTGTGGGAACAGTATAAAGCAGCTTAGAAAGAACGAAGTGACACATCTTCCTTTCATGGCTGCATCGTTAGTAAAGACCTAGAACAGATGCAGCTTTCCTTGCTTAGTTGTACATAGTTACTAAGGTATCATGTTATACTGAAACTCTATCGATACCATATCGACAGTAAAACACAGACGGATTAAGCCTAATGAATTGAGATTTCGATGTTCGGATGATTAAAATAGAAATTGGTTTTTTTTTTAGTGGGCTTGACTTAGTTAGAAACTTGTCCCAATAATTATTTGGGACTATGGAGAAGGGAAGAAAAGTGTGGCGAAAAAGAAGAGGGAATGAATCAAATTTGTAGACTTCAACCATCTTTTTCAGCTTCCTACCTACTAAGAAATTAACAATTACTGGTTTAAAGGGACAAATTGTCACACATGTTTATGCAAAAAAAAAAAGGATTGAAACAAGAGATGAGTAGGCAACAAGTTAAAGGTGAATTTTATATGATGAACAGTGCAAGAAAAGTATGTGGCTGGATGGGTCACAATCATGTTTTATACTATTTCGAAGCTACTGGAACTGGAGAAGTGCAATTGCAAATTCAAAACTGGTGTGAAATGAGTGAAAGAGAAACTAAACTGGAATTTTGCGTCCAACATTCTGAAATAGACCTGCAATTGCTGCTGGTGGGTTCTGTGATGGTAGCGGTTTTTAAGTCCCAGAAGAAAAAAATTTGGTGGTAGTGGTGGTGGGACACTTGTCAAAGATCCATTGCATGGAGTCCATAGTTTTCTTTTCGTGTTCTGCTTTTCTCCCTCTGGTTTCCTTTAGGGGAGTAGGAGGAGCTGTGATTCTTAGAGTCCATAAATATACCCCTATAGGCCCCAGCTTTTGAAAAAAAAACCCTTTTCACACTATAAATATACTGCTACAGTCTGTAGGCCATTTTATATATGATTATATTCTGATGATCATACTCAACACTATTATTAAACCAAAGGAGTCATTCAAGAACAAAATTATTAACCTCCTCACTTTAATAATCTTTGTGTTTGTTCTGCACAGTAAAAGATTGTTTTTTTTTTTACCCTGCCTCTCTCTCAAGTGGAGTGACCCAGATGGTGATTGTGATTTCCTTTCCACATTGAGTATTTAGTTGTCTAGGAAAAAGTGCTGAAGATGTTATCTGATAGTTTTGTATGATGCGCCTTTCGCTTGGTTAAGAAAAGTTGACACTACGTTTTGGGATGGCAATTTGGATTATTGGGAAGTTCATTTCTACACTCTTTATCTTTTACAAAGATGTTTTGAACAGTCAATCATGCACAAATTAATGATTTATAGCAATTAATGTATTACGTGTTTCATTATCTTATAGTTTTCTATGATGCGCCTTTTGCTTGGTTAAGAAAAGTTGACATCATGTTTTGGGGATGACAATTTGGATTATTGGAAAGTTCATTTCTATACTCTTTATCTTTTATAAAGATGTCTTAAACAGTCAATCACGCACAAATTAATGATTTATAGCAATTAACATATTACGTGTCTCATTTGCATCAACAATTATAGTCACTTGCTCATTTATAGATAACTGTTGAAAACACTCCTCTATCCTTTAACCTAACTTTATAATAAGAACGTTTGTACTATACAATAAACAAAATGAACACTAGGGTTGTACAAATTTTTATATAGGGATCATGTTGTTGAATCAGAATAATGAATAAAATGGTTTTCTTTCTTCTCTTTTTATTTATATTGGTGAGGGCAATTTGGATTTGTGGGAAGTTCATTTCTACACTTTTTATCTTTTACAAAGATGTCTTGAACAGTCAATCACGCACAGATTAATGATTTATAGCAATTAACATATTACGTGTCTCATTTGCATCAACAATTATACTCACTCGTTCATATATAGATAACTGTTGAAAACACTCCTCTATATTTTAACTTAACTTTATAATAAATACGTTTGTACTATAAAATAAACAAAATGAACACTATAGGGTTCTGCAAATTTGTATATAGGGATCACAATAATGAATAAAATGGTTTTCTTTTCTTCTCTTTTTATTTATATTGGAGAGGGCAATTTGGGATTTTTGGGAAGTTCATTTCTACACTCTTTATTTTTTACAAATGTGTCTTCAACAGATGATTTATAGCAATTAACATATTACATGTCTCGTTTGCATCAATAATTGTAGTCACTGGCTCATATACGAATAACTGTTCCAAACACTTCTCTATCTTCTAACTACCTTGATAGTAAATATAAGATAAACAAAATGAACACTAGGGTTATACAAATTTTTATATATAAGGCTTGGGGTTGTTGAATCAGAACAATGAATAAAATGGTTTTCTTTTCTTCTCTTTTTTCTTATATTGGAGAGGGCATAAGGGATGCCATGATTGGTTTTGTAGAATAGAGATATGTTCCTTTCTCACTACAAAAAGCTACTTGATCGATCGATGTGTGTTTCAATTTTGAGAGTGCATATATATATAAACGTATGTCCCTAGCATTGTAGGCCTCATCATATGAATATGTGCTCTGTAGGCCTCCACCATCTCCATTTTTTTTCTCTTTAATTTTACTATGTGTAGCAGATTCCTGCATAAAACTCCATTAATTTAATAAAAACGTTATCGATATATCATTACTAGAAAACCTCATTATAAACCACTAATACACCCGTGACATATATTCCTATTAGCCCTTTTCCTAGTAGTGTATGTTTTGGCCTTAGTTCACACTGGCCATATTCATATTGGCTCCCCTCCTAATTGAATCATCACCAGAAGGGGCTAGTCCCACCAAATATATATATTAAAAACTCATGGATGGAAATGGGGTATGTGATGTTTCATGTGACCCCAACTCCTCTTCCTTTTCTCTGCTTTGCATCCCATGGCCATGGCAATTTGATACTCATTGGTTTAAATTACCCAAAAAAAAAAAGAAAAAGAAAGAAAGATACACTCAATGGTATATATTATAAAGTATATAAAAAATAAATTAATGTATGATCAAACAAGCGATAGTATTTTATTAGAACGATTGACGATATATATATGTATATGTGACAATGTGACAACCGTCCTAATAAAAAACTTGAAAACACAGACATGGTTTTCCGACCAAAATGACGATAAAGTTTGAAGAGCAGAAAAGATGTCCCCTGCTATATATAAAAGAGACAAAGCCGGAAATGGATACTGAGTGAGGAGGGCAAGGTGGATGCATTGCATATATGCATTGGCCCTAGCTAGCACGTGTCGATCATGTCATCAAATATTTGCTCCTATTTTTATACATCAACATTCATATAAGACAGAGATTGTGTCCATGGATTACTTTTATAAATATATCGATCAAAGTGCATGTTGTGTGTATGTATGTTTCTGATGATATCATTTATATATATGATCCAATTTTCCTTTTTCTTTCTCTGTTTTTCTTTTTTTTTTCCTCTGCAAAAATCCCCCAAAAACTATGCTCCAATTCACAGGTTTGATGGCGTCATAAGACATATATGTAACTCAAAAAGTTAACATATGGTAAACCGATGGCCAATATTTTACGATAAAACTAAGGAATTAGTAGCTTAAGTAGTGATTAAGAGTATCTATTCATATACATTCAGAGTTCTTTGTTCAATTTTCTTCTCGAGCCCTTATATAAGAAAAAATTGATGGCGAAAATCCACCACCATAACTATTATCCTATAACACCATGCCAAGGTAGAGAATCAACCTCTAATGGAAGTTAAGGATATATCATATATTTGTGGTGGTGTTTGCTAATATGGAAACAAAGAGAAAAGGTCATAAAAACCCAATAAGAAGATCAGAACTTTGGGAGCTCTATCAATCGTTCATTATACGATAGTATTTCTTTTTAATATAAGGGACGAAAATTCGAACTTACAACATCGTCTAACATTGGGAATAGATAAGATGTATAACTAGATCAAGAGTTAGTTGATTAGCGAGCCAATTCTTTAGTAGCAAGAATAAAGATACATTAACAGTAAGTGGTACCGGAATCAAGGAGTACATCTACTGGCGTTTCTTTAATTATCACAAGCACATTGTCAACTTTCGAGCAACTTTAATCACCAATTTGCAATGATATTTGATGGCCATCTAGTTTGCTTTAATTTAAGTTGGATAAGACTTAAATACAAGGAATTAATTAAAGTTTTAGCCTTTTTGCTAGGTAAACGAAGCATTTATTTGGATGAACTATTAATTATCAGCCTTTTAATTAATCTCTCTTCTATACAATGTAAATGATGTGATTAAAAACAAATTAGTGCCTCCTGATTTATCAACATTTTGCCTTGTATATCGGGGTTTCTCTATACTGATTTGAGTAACCTCCTGATTTTATTATTGATGTATTGTATGAGGATTGTCACTCATAATCAAGGAATTTCCTTTGCCCTTGATATGAGTTCAGACTTCTTGTATTAGCTTTTTCACATCAATAATATTCTATCGCTTATCATACAAAATTAAAAAAGAAATTAGTGCATGATAATACAAGATTATTGGTCCAAATCCAATTTGTGGTGAATCAAAGCCGACCTATTAGACGTGTGGGGACAGATCTCAGACAATTAAATTGTGCTATAAGAGTTTATCTTGAAGTTAATAAGTGTAAAGAAAAGAATATTATTTAGAAGAAGATTATATATATAGATAGAAGTCTACCAAGCTACAGTAAAAGATAAAATAAGAGGGGCAGTGAGCAGTCAAATGCTGTACCTTCTTCTCATCACTCATTAGACCGTAGGTTGGGGTTTGTGACTATTTATTAGTAGCCTATACGATTGCTTCGACTAGCCACCGGTGGGAAAAAAACAAAAACAAAAAAAAAATTTAAAAAGAAGAAAAGAAGAACCTATTCTTTTCTTTAATTGTCAATCCATGCAAAAAAAGAAAAATAAAATAAATTGTAATTACAACAAATAATTGAAGTAAATTGAGCGCTGTCACTTATTTACTCAAAATGATCGATGCCAAAAAAATGTGTGTTTTCATATGTACATGCTTTACCTATAAAAAAATGTGTGTTTTATACCACCGATATTACGGACGCAGGAATCGAGCTTAGGACTTCGAATATAGGAATAAATATTACGTTTTTTAATGAGAAAAGTTTATGTTATTTTATTTTTGTTTGGCAATGGGGTTAGATATATATAGGTCTTAGAGTCCACTATATCTGATGGGCACATACATAGTTAATAGGATCATACAAAAGAATTCTCAATAGTTAGAGATCGTTTGTGAGTGATTCTGGATAGACCAGAATCACTTGGCAAGTTGGTAGCTTAAACGAGCCCTTTATGAGAAGAAGCATCTCCCACGTGCTTCTCCCGATAATCACTTTTAGTGATTTTAAGAGATTTTGGGGAGAAGCACCTTCTATACGTGCAAGGAGAAGGGACCCCCTTCTCTCCCTAAAAAAAAGAAGGAAAAAAAAAAAGAATCCTCCACCCGTAAAGAAAAAGTGTTGCCAATATATACATAGATAAAGTTTATTTGTAATTCTTTTGATCATGTGGTCCTAAATTATGCTTTTTTTCCTTGTGATTCTATAGTGAGAAATTCTGATTTGTGAAGTTTATTATGGCATCTAATTAGCAAGCACAAGATTAATTTAACTGAGTAATTAGAGTATCCTGTTGTTCCAAAAGAATAAGAATAAGAATAAGATTAGAAGAAAAAACATAGTATTTAATTAGTGCAAAACATTCCATCATCATTACAAATTAGAATTTGGTAAGAAGAAAAAAAAAGTTACAGATGGTGCCCTCCTAAAAAAGAAAAAGGGCAAGCATGCTTCGAGAAGGAGAAAACCATTTTTTAAACTCATATATGCACATACGAATTCGCAGAGACGCACACAAACAGAGAGAGAGAGAGAGAGAGAGAGAGAGAGAGAGAGAGAGAGAGAGAGAGAGAGAGAGAGAGAGAGAGAGAGAGAGAGAGGTAGAGTCAAAAGGTCAAACTTCAAAGCCTCTTTCTAACTATAATAATTACTTTAACAAGCTTAACTTAAGTGTGTGTGATAATTACTTTAATTAAACTATAGTTAATTAGAGACTACAAAACAAGTCCCCATTGCGGCTTTGCTCTCCTCTCTCTCCTCTCTGTATCTCTATCCTCCTATCTCATCACTTCTCTCTCTCTCTCTCTCACATGCTTAACTTTAATATTTTTTCTCCACTTTCAAACCCATCTATACATCTATAAAAGCAAACCCTCTCTCTATCTTTCCCGTACGTCCATCCAACTCTCTCTGTCTTTTCCTTCTCTTCCCCTCTCTCTCTAACTCTCTCATTTTCTCTCTCTAATAATCTCCAAGAGCAACCAAAACAAAGCAAAGAAAGGAAGCAAACCCTTTTTGCTTCAATCAACAAGTGTGTCCATTCAGAGGAACTATATATATATATAGAGCGAGAGATATGGACGCTGTTAAAGGAGGAGGAAGAGGCTGCAACAACTCCTCATCAGCCTCGGCCACCATTGAAAATGATATTCATGAGGAAGCTGAGGACCAGATGGACCTGAGAAGAGGGCCTTGGACTGTCGAAGAAGACCTTGCCCTCATGAATTACATTGCTAACCACGGCGAAGGTCGCTGGAACTCCCTCGCTCGTTGTGCAGGTAAATTTATTTTCCGTGGCTTTTTTCACAACGTGATGATCAATTTGGTCTTATTTTGGGGCACCTTCTTTCTGCCTTTTCTTTGCTTCATTGAGATGGGTTTTTTTTTTGCCTTAAAATGAAAATTCCGTGTGAAAGAATGAAACATCCACCGTATAATTTGTGAGCTGTGGTTGGAAATCTCTATGCTTCTTTTTTATTTTCTATTTCTTCCTTATTGGGTCCTATGACCAGGATTTGATAGAGTGGGAAAAGCTTCACTTTCTCGAAAAAGAAAATTAGTGCGTAAAAATAAAATAAATTTGTGAGCTGAGCATATGCTGGATTGATGATGATGTGAACTGTATCTTCCATGATCATGATGATTGTTCTTTAGCCTTATCCCAGATACTAGAAAGAAAGAAAAAAAAAGCCTATATTTTAGAGAACCCAATTGTCATAAAGTATATATGGGAATGACTGTATGAGCAAATAATAAAGTACTAGTGTTTGTTCTTAAAGAACTTTATTATTATTATTACTTACTTCAAATTATTTTGCTACACAAATATCTAACAAAATTATTGAACTTTTGCAACCAAACCAGGTCTGAAAAGAACTGGAAAGAGCTGCAGATTACGGTGGCTCAACTATCTCCGGCCCGACGTCCGACGGGGCAACATCACCCTTGAAGAGCAGCTTCTGATTCTTGAGCTTCACTCTCGCTGGGGTAACAGGTAATTATAATTATCCAAATTAAACATCATCAATCAGAATCATAATTCTAATCTATATCTAAATATGGCTTTTCTGCCCTTTATTTGTTGTTTTCTTGAATCAACCCTAAAAAGTAAAGACTAAAAAGCCACATGTTTGTTTTTGTGGCAATCACAGATGGTCAAAAATTGCACAACACTTGCCAGGAAGGACTGACAATGAGATAAAAAACTATTGGAGGACCCGTGTCCAAAAGCACGCCAAGCAACTCAAATGTGACGTCAACAGCAAGCAGTTCAAGGACACCATGAGGTACCTCTGGATGCCTAGGCTGGTCGAAAGAATTCAAGCCGCAGCAGCCGCCTCCGCCACCGCCACTAATTCCTCCATCACCACTAATTCCTCCATCACCACCGCCACCGCCGCAGGGGCCACCTCTCACCACTTCAACAACAACAACAACAACAACACCTTCCAATCTTCTTCAGGACAAATGTTGTTACAACCAAGTCATCATCACCACTTTGGGGCATCATCACATTCACATGTCACACCAAGTTACACCCCGGACAACTCTAGTACGGCGGCCTCATCAGACTCTTTCGGGACTCAAGTGTCGCCGGTTTCCGACCTGACGGATTATTACACTCCTACTACTACTGCTACTACCACTATCTCGGTTAACAATAACCCTACCCCGGATAATTATTTGGTCCAAGCCAATTACCAAGTTGGTAGCTATGACCAGGGTTTCAATCCAGGTTTGGGATTGGAACATTTCCAAGGCATGGAGCAACAAGACAATTATCAGTGGGGCGTGGACGGTGGGGATATATCGGACAATTTGTGGAACGTTGAAGACATGTGGTTCTTACAAGAGCAGCTCAGCAACATTTGATGATCGGACGTGTCGAGTTATATTACAAAAGGGGTTGAAAGTGATATACATTCATTGTAGAGATCAAAACCAACAAAGGAAGTAAAGAAATCCTATTTTGGGAATTAGAAACAAAACCCATAGTAAAAATAGAATTAATATAATGTTCTAGATTATTTCATGCTTATAGGATTTGTGAACAAGGACTTAGATCTAATTGTGGATTAATTAATTTTCGGTTTGTGTTTTCTTTCCTTTATTTTTGAGTAAGGAAATTTCAGATTTAATTTAATTTATTTTAATTTTCTTCTCTCTCTCTCTCTCTTAATTTTTTCTTCTTCTCCCAATCTCATAATTCTTTGAAATTGATGACATTGAAATGATTCTTTGTCTTTTTCTTCCCTTCAACCAGTGATTGCATTATAGAAGTATGTTTGATGAGATATTTTTAAAATATAATATATAAAAAAGATGTGCATAATTGGTTCCACCATCTTTACTTACATGTCCTTATTAAACTGTTAATTATATATATGTAATTAATTAAGTTAGTGCAATACTTTTGAAAAGCCTTGTCCATGGGGCCTGAACCAGGTTCAAGTCCCCTCGAGTTTCTAGATGGCAAAAAGGTAATTCCGCAATGATTTTCTATACGTGTCCTTGTGGGATTTGTGGACTTGTTACTTAAGCTAGCCATTGAGGACAACTTTCTACAACTTTTTTAAAAATAATAATAATCGAGAGCTTTATCTTGTTCTAAAGCCATCAAGCCCACCCAACCCAAACGTACGTTTCCAAAGCTTCATTTCTTTTTTTGTTTACCGTCGTACGGGCATGACAAGATGCTTAATTAGAAGTTAGAACCCATTTAGCAAGACAAATCACAGATGGTGGGTGACTTGTGCCCATCAAGGGTGGAACCCGAAATTTTTCGGTGGGTGGGCTAACTAAATGTTTCAGCTTAAAATGTAATTATTATTATTATTATTTTAAAAGAAATCTTACATTTGCACTTTGAATCCTTAAAAATTTATTGGCATCAACCGAATAAGCTTCACAAATGCAAATTCAAAAATATAAATAAATAAATTTCATTTATATATATTAGTTGTAAACACAAGAACGATAGAATTAGATTAACATATTGTTCTGTTCTTGAAAGAGAATATAAATAAACTTGAGAAAATAATATTTCCTTAATGTGTTAGGTGGGGCATATAAGCTTTTTTTTTCTTCTTCAAAAACCCTTTGCCAAAGAAAACAGATAATTTCACACACAAAAAAAGACAGGAGATAATTTCACATAAAAAAGGCAGCAGATTTTGCAACAAAAAAAAAGCATCATATTTTGTGATAAGAAAACCAAAAGGCAGTAGACTTCTTGTAGTGGGCCATATAAATATAGGTTTATTATTGTTTTTTCTTCCAAAACTTACCTAGGCTATAGCCCACCACAACTTTGGCTGTGGTTCCGCCCGTGGTGCCCATATAATCCAAATCTTTAGATGGGTAATCTTATGTTTTAGCTTTTGTTAACTTTTTTTGGGTTCTAGAATTAGGATTTGTCTGATACGTTGGTTTTAAATTCGTTTTGAGATACAAAAGACCCATTAGTGTAGTAGTTTAGAGTAAATACTATCCCTAGAAAAGTGGAAATAAAACGTGATGGAATGGTAGACTACAGAGAGAGAGAGAGAATGCGAGGGGTATGGCGGCGGGGAATCTTTGTAGGCCGCGTGCCTATAAGAGAAGCCACCACAGTGGTCCCAGTGAGGGAAAGGTGTTGAGGAGCTTCCACGTGTAACATATTTAAAGGGCAGGTAGGTTGCTCTTATTGCTTGGCGAATAGCTAGGCTTCCTGGACAGAAGCACTAAACAGCCGCAAGCCTTGAACCTGCCCCTATAAAAATAAGTCCACCGTATGACATTTACGTACACATTTCATGTATGTATATCTTTATATCGTATACCGTATGTATATGCGAAGGCCACCTTTGACGGGTATGAGTGGATTGAACTATTTCAATTAAAATAAACAAAAAACCTAACTATGGTTTGATGTGCTGGGACCAAACTTATTACAAATCTCATCTAGACAAATGAAACAAATAACAAGGAGAAAAACTTGGTTGGAACGGGAATAGCATTGTTTGACTATTTTCGTTCAATCACACGCTGCCACGTGAAAAAACTTGTACGTGTGGCAGCGTGTAATTAGAAGAGGATAGCAAAATAGTGCTATCCCCGTTCCAATTTAGTTTTTTCAATAACAAGAGGCTTAAACTCGACTCAAATCTAATCCAAACCGAGCCATCAAAAAATATATTAAATGCTGGGATTAAGATGGATTGAATGTACAACTGGACTCCACAATCAGAAATGGTGTTGAAGACTTATCTTTCCGCCACGTTGATTTCCAATTTTTCAACTTTTTAATTCAATGCACAGCTTCTATGAGTGGGTCCCGCCCTCTCCTTCTCCTTTCGAGAGTAGACCATCTCCTACATAACGACTTCTGAGTCAAGAAGTGGGGACCAATTGTGGCTTGCGTGGCATCTTGACTAAACCTTATCGCGGGGTTGGGTATCAGTTGGCTATCGAATGTATATAATCCACCTAAACGAAATACGTACATGTGATTTCATTAAGTCTTTTAGATTTTGTAGCTTCAGCAACTCAGTAGTCTTCTTCATATGCCTGATCAATAAAATAATCAAGCAATCCCAAAAGCTGAGCTATAGAAGTTAAATAACTTCAGACTATAATCTCTACAGTGCCATGCATACACTAGTTTTATCAGTCAGTTAATATTCGTTAACCTTGAAAATAACTGTTTTTAAACACTAATGTTCACGAACACGATAGGAAATTTTACCCAAACTATTTCTTACTAGTATAAAATCGCAACATTCTGCATATACGTAAGAGCGATTAAAACTATCTAGTTTTATAAGCTCTAATATAAAAGACGGGTCGTTTGATACAATTAATCATTTTGTCGTTTGAGATTTAAAGTTAGCTACTCTCTAGTTCATCATGCAAACATAATCACTGGTTAATCAAGACCATCCAATAAAGCAGCCATTTTACTTCCTCGATAAGAGAACATTTAGGGCCACACATGTTTGCTTATTATGAGTTAGATACTTTATAATAATAATAATCCTCACAGATTCACAGACATAATTTCATAATTTCCGGAGCCGTGTGCTTAGAGACGAGCCCACATGTATTTCTTTTCATAGTACTAAAACACTTGGACCACCTCATGCCCCAATTATATTGCACACATCAATCAATCGACCCCAAAAAATTGCACATGCCATAAAACACATGCTACATTGAGCTGATTGAGATGTGTCGTTCATTCCCATTCCCATTGCCTTTCCCCTTTAAAATGTCTCATCGTTGATGATCAATTGCGTGAAGCTTTGTGTTGAAAGCGAGGTTCCTATATAATCTATGTCTGCTGCTCCAACTTTAGGTTCGTCAAAGGCCCTCACAGCCACAGATTTTCTCAAGAGATGATGGGATAGCTAGCTATTGATTGTGCCATGTCTTTCCAGTTAATTTCATGCATTGAAATGTATAGAAGATCTTTCCTACCCGTAAGGTATAAACTGAGTGCTCCTGTTACGGTTCCACTTTTAAGTTATTAACAACATAATATTAGGGTTTAGTATATGTATTTGGAATATTATGTCATTGATTCATTGTGCTTATCCAGTTTAGTTAATTAGGAGGCGTGATTACATTGATGACATAATTAAGGAAGCAAATTTGATTAGGAACTACAAAACTGTGTGACGTTTGTCGTCCAGATTAATTAAGCTGATAAATTCTTAATCCATATCGGTGCAACTTTTTCAAAAATTAGAAATTTATCGGTAAATTTTAGAAAGTTCACCCCCAATTAGTAGAAATTAGTCCACCACACCTTATCAACTCTCGAGAGAAAGCCAAATCAAGCATCCACAAGTAATGGATCCAAAAAAATTATTATTGCCAACCCGCACAATAATTCTTGGTTCCGCCTTTCCTTATAATTGATTTCTTCTTCTTCTTTTTAATTTTATGAAACTAAGTTTGAAACCGATAGGCAATCCAAATACAGTGAATGTGTTGAAATTATTATAGCCATAGAAATGGAATTAGTGAATTCAAATTGGAAGCATAGATATGATTGAAAGGTGTACTTAAACCTAAACCATATTAGAATTAGATGCGTGACTAACACTGAGTTGCTAGCTTGTGATTAAGGTGGAGCTATAGCATGATCTATCTATATATATTCTTCATCACCTGGCCTATAAATTTAGTACAAACTTTTGTTACGTCATGAACACCATTAATTAATCCTTGAACATGCTATGTATTTTGCTGAATTGGGTAAATGAATGCGAGCATTGGGTTGGGATCCTCAATATGGCATTTCCTTAATTGATCTTAATTAACGTGCTATACATTTCAAGCATAAATTGATGATTCTGCTTACGTTAATTATTTATTCATGGTCTCAAAGGGACAGAGTTGAATGAAAAGCATGGATGTCAACGGCCACCCATACCCATATCCATGGATGGGCATGCATATAAGAATGAGATGAGAAGTGTAAACCACAAAACATAAGGTTTTGGAATACCAGTCAACAGTTTACAATCGCACATGAGCACTAAATGACAGATGATTCATTGATAGGGCACCCTCCAACTTCATATACTTGCCCACCACGTACCTTATTTATTTGCCTTCTAATATGTCTCTTTTAGTTTTAGTTTTAAATTTTAAGTATCCTTGTTTCGTGCCAATATAGTGCATTGACTAGTGAAAGCATAACAGAAAAAATAAAATAAAAATTAGATAGAGAGAAGAATTCGAGCTTGCGACTTCTTTCAATATCGAAAAGAGAGATAGCAATACATGAGCGGAATCACAACCTATTGAGATAGCAATACATGGGCGGAATCACAGCTAGGGTTATGGTGGGCTATAGCCTAGGTAAGTTTTGAAGAAAAAACAATAATAAACCTATATCTATATGACCCACTACAAGAAGTCTACTACCTTTTGGTTTTTTTATCGCAAAATATGATGCTTTTTTGTTGTTGCAAATTATGGTGCCTTTTTTATGTGAAATTATCTCCTATCTTTTTGTGTGTGTGAAATTATCTATTGTCTTTGGCAAAAGCTTTTTGAAGAAAAAAAAGCCTTATATGGCTCACCTAACACATTAGGGAAATATTATTTTCTCAAGTTTATTTATATTCTCTTTCAAGAATGAAACAATATATTAACCTAATTTTATTGTTCTTGTGTTTACAACTAATATATATAAATAAAATTTACTTATTTATATTTTTGCATTTACATTTGTGAAGCTTATTCGGTTGATGCCAATAAATTTTTATGGATTCAAACTACAAAGGTAAGATTTTTTTAAAAATATAAAATAATTAGATTTTAAGCTAAAAAATTTAGCTAGCCCACCCACCAAAAAATTTATGATTCCACCCATCTACCAATACATTACATTATGAGCCAGTCGGTAGAAGCACGAGCACTCTTAATCTTAATTAAGATTGTATATGCATGACGTGAACCCTAATAAGGTTAGATTAAACGATAAATATAAGGATGGGTCAAAACCCGCGGTACGTGTTGTGGACTAAAACCAGCCACAGATGGCGCCACATATTTGCCCATCAGGTGGATCGTTGAGGACATGAGAATATTATTTGATTTAAATTTTAAACAGCCTACCTAGTGCCTTGACTGGAATTTCAAGTTACAAATAATAATTTTTATTAGTCATTCATTCATATATAATTTTACACGTAAAACACGGGTCAAGCAGCTGGGTTTGATTCATGATCATCCATCACCACCAATATATATAAATCATATATTTTATGTACGCAATTAGTGGAACCACTTCATATATACGCCATCAATGACGGTGTTCAACATCAAGAACATTCTTCTTTTACTAAAAAAAAGTAATTAACAATTCTACTTAGGGAGTGGATTTACTATTTAAATACAAGTTTATCTTAACCACCAACTCCATGTTTGCTTAGCTTAAGCCTTAGGGGGGTTAAAGATGTTGATATGTCAAATGTTCGATTCCCTCTAATATAACCAAAAATAATAATCATTAGTTCGAGATATGATTAGGTTTTAGATCATGCTCGGGAGACCATCTTTAGAGACCAACTTGTGTATCATCTTTCTAATAGCGGTGAAAACCACCGATACAATGGATCTCACATATATTAGATAGATGGTACAAGGCAGGCCCAATTAGATTAATTCAATGACAACCCAACCCATCTTTAATGGCGTTAAGCAAGTTTGAAAAGTTGAAGCCTCCATCATCAGACCATGACTTTGCTTTGAAGCTCATGCTAAGTCCAATTTCCTTGGTGGCCCAAAAATGAAGTTGGATTATAAACGCTAACGTGTTACGTGCAGTGCAGGAGTTGTTGAGGAAGATATCTGGTCAATTTCTGACCCAAAAAAATATCTGGTCAATACCTCAAACCTCGCACGATTTTCCGTATAGATTTTTCTCCGTCACTGTTGGAACATCGCCATCCGGCCAATCGCAGATCCCCACGTCGGACAAAAAAACAAACCCCCAAACGCGCGCTTTAATAAAAGCATTTGATTCTTGGAAAAAAAGAAAAAAACGCGCGCTTTATTGATTTCCGCACATTTTTTTAAATTCTAAAGACCGAAACACAGTGGGTCCCACAAACCGACCCCTCTGATCCATGTCAGAAATGAACATCGGAAAGACACTTTTACCCTTACTTATACATCCCCCTTTGTGCCCTTTTTCGCAATAGACCTATCACGTGCAGGGCTATTAACGTAGTTAACAGCCACACAAACCTCCATTTTTATATTTCCAACTTTGACCTTTTCCGTGCTTATAAATAAAACCACCGCCTTCAACACGCTTTCCCCATCTGCAAATTGCTTCAGACGCACTCTCTCTCTCTCTCTCGCATTCATTCAAACTTTTGGCTCAGATCAACTGTAAGTAACGTTCTCTTCTGTTTCCTTTTACGTTCGAATTTGAAATCTCTATATAATTTGGTTATAATAATTCTTTTGTATATACATAAAATCAATCTTTACTCTGTTTTTCTAATTTTGCCGAGATTAACAGAGCCTGAATATTAGAACAAAGTGCAATTTATTTTTTGCTTTTTTTTTTAAAAAAAAGAAAAAAAGAAAAAAGAAAAAAATTAGGTGATTAATTGATCAGTGTAATATACATAGAATGAGTAGTAGCAATTGTATTGGAATCTGCACCATGAGGCCATGCTGTAGAATTCTCATGGGCTATGGCTCCAGAAGTTCTTCAGTTTTCGGTTCAGCGCAGCCGAAATTGAACGATTTAGTCACTCATAATTTGTCGAAATTACAATCGAGACATCAAAAACGTAGCTGTAATTCTCAGATTGTAGGGTACATACGTGCAATTGATCCGAATCGGAGGGTTTTTAGTGTGTCCGATTCGAATTGGGGTCAGACTAGGGTTTGCAAGACGACTAGTCGTGTTGGTAATAGTAGTAGTAGTAGAAGGGGCATTTTAGTCATCCCAAATGTAGCGTCGGATATTAGGAACCATTCGACCTCGGTGGAAACTCAGGTTAATGGGAAGACCTCCTTCGAAAGTATTTACATTCAAGGTGGGTTGAATGTGAAACCCTTGGTGATAGAGAGGATTGAGACAGATCATGGTGATGTAGTCAGAGAAGAAGAGTCTAGGGTAGAGGTTGATGGCTCAAATGTAAATGTAAATTTAGGTAATTCCAAGGGTTTGAATGACACCAAGGATGAGAGAGAGCTGTCTGATATTGAAAAGGAGGCCTGGAGCTTGCTTCGGGATTCAGTTGTTAGTTATTGTGGGAATCCAGTGGGAACTCTTGCTGCTACTGATCCGGCTGACAAGACACCGCTCAATTACGATCAGGTCTTCATTCGAGACTTTGTCCCATCGGCACTCGCTTTCTTGCTCAATGGAGAAGCTGATATTGTCAAGAATTTTCTGCTTCACACTTTGCAGTTACAGGTAATGTCACGATTTTTAACAGTTTCACATAATGTTATGTTGTCATTAGCTTCACTAGTTTCTGAATGTAATTGGTGGAATTTACATTTCTCATGTGGATCATATGGTTTACAGTTTAAAAATTCTATTTCTAAGTAATATAATACTTTTTATCCACAATTGGAGCGTTAAAAGAACTTAGTACTATTAACACAGTTGATGATGTAGGATCTCTAATAAAACTACAAGAAATGGTGCTTTTTAAAATGTCTGAATTTAATGTTCAACAAAGCATTTAAAAGTACAAAGGTGTTTTACAAAATGGGATCACCAAATGATTCTGGAGTCATTGAAGCGACTTATCTGATTATATAGGTATTTCTGTTTTTCTTGAAAATCACCAATGACAATACTAAGTTATTTGTTGTTGGTGAACTATACGTTCACACTAGGTCTTCTAAACAACTTTCAGTCATGTTAATATGATAATGCTAT
Organism: Prunus padus; assembly: GCA_024362665.1. NCBI lineage: Eukaryota > Viridiplantae > Streptophyta > Magnoliopsida > Rosales > Rosaceae > Prunus > Prunus padus. The sequence continues at coordinate 9,807,613 of JANFAM010000020.1, forward strand.
AAATTGTTCTTCTCCCAGAAAAAATTCTTGAACCATTGTTAATTCAACTTTGTTGCTAGAGTTGTTGATTCTGAGATTTTTTTCATTGTCCCTTGCTTTCCTTGTATAGGAAATTTTACCAGTTTGTTACTTTAATCAATACCCCTATGGTGATGTAAGAACAGAAATTGGCATGTTGTTGAAATATGTTTTGGTAAATTTGATTCCTCATTGAGCATTGGCACATTTTTTTGACATCTCATCTAATTAACTTTGTTTTGGTCTTTTGTTAGAGCTGGGAGAAGACGGTTGACTGCCACAGCCCTGGGCAAGGGTTGATGCCGGCAAGCTTTAAAGTTAAGACTGTACCTCTTGATGGGATGAATGGAGCATTTGAGGAAGTTTTAGATCCTGATTTTGGTGAATCAGCCATTGGCCGTGTTGCACCTGTTGATTCAGGTAATCTAATTGTATTTTGCTGGTCGCTGTGTCATATGTAAAGTACTAGTTCAGTTTTATTAGAGTTTCCCTATAGCTGCTCAACTGCTGCATATCTTTTTCTGTTTTCTTTTTTCTTTCTTCTTTTCATTTTGGGTTGGGCTAAGTGCTGCATACTTGATGTTCAATAAACAATCTTTCATGGTATAGTTTTAGGAGAGCATATGGACATTACAATCTTAGAATTGGCATAAATAGTGTCTGATTTTTATTTTAACTACTTTGACAGGGTTGTGGTGGATCATCTTGTTGAGAGCTTATGGAAAGATCACTGGTGATTATGCATTACAAGAAAGGGTAGATTTCCAGACAGGCATAAGGCTGGTCCTTAATCTGTGTTTAAAAAATGGATTTGACATGTTTCCTACCCTGTTAGTCACTGATGGTTCCTGTATGATTGATAGACGGATGGGTATTCATGGACACCCTCTTGAAATCCAAGTAAGTTGGAAAATTTAAAACCGTGTAGTGCCTTTGTACATGTCATATCCTAGGCTCCTAGCTGGATGCTGCCCTTATTTGTCCCCTTATCTTGCTTGCTATTTATCCCCTTATCTTGCTTGCTTCTTATTGCCTTTGGTTTTATTTACTTAACAAATCTGATTTTACAGGCGTTGTTCTATTCAGCTCTAAGATGCTCCCGTGAAATGCTCATTGTCAATGATGGCACTAAAGATTTGGTGGCTGCAATCAATAACCGACTTAGTGCACTCTCATTTCATATGAGAGAATATTATTGGGTGGATATGAAGAAGATCAACGAGATTTATCGTTACAAGACAGAGGAATATTCTACAGATGCTATCAACAAGTTCAATATCTATCCAGATCAAATTCCATCCTGGTTAGTTGATTGGATTCCTGAGGAAGGTGGTTACCTCATTGGCAATCTACAACCTGCTCATATGGATTTTAGGTTCTTCACTCTTGGAAATCTTTGGTCTATTGTATCATCTCTGGGTACCCACAAACAGAATGAGGGTATTTTAAATTTGATTGAAGCCAAATGGGATGATTTCGTGGCTCAAATGCCCCTTAAAATTTGTTACCCTGCTCTGGAGTGTGAAGAATGGCGAATAATTACTGGTGGTGACCCAAAGAATACGTGAGGCTCTCTAAATTTTATTCTCTTTAGTACTACCACATTGTTCTGCAAATTTCCTGACTAGACACATAGCTTTTTCTCCCGGTTGAAATTTTTAGTTATGCACTGACTGTCTTCACTTGTAGGCCATGGTCATATCATAATGGTGGGTCTTGGCCAACACTCCTATGGCAGGTATTGATTCATTCAACGAGTTTCTTTGGATTGTCCCCCTTTCTATTGGGTTCTTTTTGTGGAAGGGATCCAGACAATTGGGAGAGTTATTATTACCATATTCTGCAACCAGATTATCTGATTTCTGTAACTGTCCTCTGTTATTATTTCAGTTCACCTTGGCTTGCATCAAGATGGGGAGGACCGAGTTAGCACAAAAGGCAGTTGATTTGGCAGAGAAGAGGCTTTCTGCGGATCAGTGGCCTGAATATTACGACACTAAAAGTGGGAGATTTATAGGCAAGCAATCCCGGCTTTTCCAGACGTGGACGATTGCTGGTTACCTAACCTCAAAGATGCTGTTGGAGAACCCTGAGAAGGCATCATTGTTGTTGTGGGAGGAGGATTATGAACTTCTGGAGACTTGTGTTTGTGCGCTTACCAAAACCGGTCGAAAGAAGTGTTCGCGCTTAGCTGCAAAATCTCAGGTTGCGGTTTAGCGAGAAGGATCTCTTTATGCTCATAGGGATTCTTGGCACAGTGGTGAGGGTAACTAATAAAACCATACCAGATGATTCGGAGGTGACTTGGTCTAAAACAAGAAAAGGCATTAGAATTTCTCTAACAGCCAGCTTGTGTAAAATACATATTCTGTAGAACATTGATTGAAAGTAGAGACTGATGATTGTGGTTGAAAGGCTGAGTTTTAGGAGAGCTTTTTAGCCCATATAGCCTATCTTTTTATGTCTCAACAATTCCATGTATCAGATTCATGTACGCTGTTTACACAATTTAACAAATTGCTGTTCTTATTTCATTTTGTGGATCGAAATTCGGTTTCTTTGTCTGCAGCTTAATTAGTTCAAGATTATTCAAGTTTTATTCAACTTTAAAGTTGAATTTCGTCTTGAATCGTATGATCATATTCAAGCAAAATACAGAAAAATTAAAATTAAAAATGATTTCCGGAAAATGAGTCGTTTTGCAGGTTTCTGTGTTTTTTCTTCTTTTATTGTTAAAGATTACTCAAGTCACATTACACACAGACACCCACCCACCCACCTTCTCGCTCCTTAAGCTAAGTTGCAGGACGCAGTTGGGCCCACATTCTGTGTGTTGTGTGGGGACAATCCCACATTAGTCTTATAGCACACATCACGTGACCGCTCTCATATACACGTATGCACCCAGAATTAGCAAGTCTCTCGCAAGTATCACGAGATTAAGGGTAGAGTGATGTTAATGGCTAAAAGGGGCACTCTCTCTCATCCACAGTCACAGAAAAGCAGGAACTATTTTTCAATGCCTATAATGTACCCCAGCCTTTGGAAGATTACTTGTATGTTATGGCGCAGTCTGCCTCTCGTCCATCATCCATGAATGAATGAATGAATGAAGGAAGGGTCCATAATCTCATAGTTGGTCACCTGCCAAATATTATTCTATCTATGCCATGAGCTGGACTCTCGCACGGTGGGGTCCATTGATTGTACAGTGAGCTCCCGTGCATACACCAACAATTCTTCCTCTTGAGAACTGCACCAAGAAAGATGCTTGACTTTTTTTAAAACAAAACAAAATTTAAATAAATAAATATATACACAACACACACCTCAGAAACCTAAGATGTCCACAAAATCATTGTTTTAGTGGGAGGTTTCTAGGTTTAAATAGTACTAGGGCACTCTTCCTTTCTTCTAAATAACGATTATAGATTTAGAGAAAAACTTTTCTTCTTTTCATTGATGATTTAAGTACGACATTTTCCCATTTCTAAGTACAAAGTCTATGACTTGAACTACTGAGTATGACAGACTTCAGGAAAAACTGCAACCCGAAAAACCCAAAAAAGAAAAAGAAAAAAACCAACTTGACTAGAAGCTGCTTTCATATTTTCACTGCCCTTATTTTCTTTTCTTTTACTTTCCATTGCTGCCCCCCTTAATTTAAGAAGCAAGTTCTTCGTTTGTCGAAGCTCTGAAGAGGTTAAGCCGGGTGTCGCCGAGGCGGAGAGAGAGAAGAGTTTTCTTGTACTCACCCCAAGTGAAGGGTTTGTAGAGACGAGGCTTCTCTGGTGTGACCATTTCTGGAAGAGCATTGATGCATGCATTTAGGGGTGGAGTTGCAAAATATGCCATGGACATTCTTGACTTGGAGTTGGAGGAGTTGTTTAAAGCTCTGTGCCTCACACTCACTAATCTTCCATTTGTCATGGCCTTCACATTAAGGGCATTAATTATTGGATAAAACACAACTAATTAATAATCAAACTAGAAGCACATTGTAGATCATATACAATTTAGAAAAGTATAAATTATATATTTTTGCATAGTGAAAAAAAAGGGTTTCAATTATATACTTCTAAATTATAAAAAATAATAAAAAGTTTGAATTATGTATGAGTAGTTGTTTTCGTTTCTTTTTTCTCCGACCAAAAGGAAGTATCTTTATCCCAAGACATGACTACCTTAAATGAGCACCTTTCTTAGGTTGCATCTGCGCGTCACTTGAAGAAGTTATGGCAACCATATCTTTTATTTTCTTTTAAAGTTCTTTTAGCTACTTTGGAAGAAGTTATCTACTAGAGGAATGCCTATTCATCATCAATTTTACAATGAGCCAATTCTTATTGTCACGAACCATTAAGGATTTTACGCTTTTTTATGTTGAGTAAAAAGTTTACTGTAACGGGTTATATATTTTTATTCTAGATATATCACATCTTTCTTTGTATAATCACGTGACGAGAGATATGAAATCCGAATCACATACACAAATTCCCAGCACATATATTCAAAGGAAGAAGTATCCTTAACAAGGACCCAACCAAAGGGAACATATCATAATAAGTGGCACTGCTGACTGACTTAATAGGTGGTTTATGATATTCCTCAGAAAAGTTTAGGAAGAAAGCTTTGTAGAGAGAGAGAGAGAGAGAATCTAGGCTGCCCAACCCAACAGCCCATAAATGGCATTCTAACCAAGGAATAAAATATCGACGATATCGGAAATATCGATAGTCCAAAAATACGAAAATTTAGATGGAAATATCGGGATATTATCGATATTTCGGTCCATGTCATCAATATTATCGATATTTTGGTTCATGGATATTTAAAATATCGATGGTAAAGGAAATATCGGTAGTCCAAAAATACAAAAATTTCGTGAAAATATCGAAAATATTATAGATATTTTATTCCTTGATTCTAACCAACTAACAAAACCACTTTTCAGTTCCATCTGGCTGGCTAGTCATTCAATTACCCAATGTCTAGTCATCAATCCCCCCGTTCCCCACCACTAACTCTGATTGGTTATGGACTGATATGGTGGGCCCCCACTTCACCATCAATACAAAAGCTTACATGCAGTCAAAATGGCTGTGATTTACCCAAATCAATTCTCAGTCAGTTTTCAATCAATTCAATATTCAGTTTCCCAGTCATCCTTTTTAAGATTGTTATGATTACCATGACATGAATAGAGAGAGATAGAGACAGACCAACCTGCAACAGGTCACCCACATTAACCCAAAATGCAGTGGGGTCAGAAGGAACAGGGACCCACAGCCCATCTTGTGGAGAGATTTGGAGGCCACTCACGTCGTTGGATCTGAGGAGGGTCAAGATTTGAGGGTCATTATGCGCCCCAAACCCAACGTTGCTGCTGCAGCTACTGTTGATGTTGTTGGTGCAGTCCTTGTTTAGATGATGTGGGTAGTGATTGAGCCTGAAAAAGGAGTCATTTTCAACGTCCCTGATCATCCTACTGAACACGGATGTGTCTCGGACCCACAATCCCTCACCAATCAAATCCAAAATCTCACATGCCAAATCCCTCATTGCTTCAATATACCTACTCACTGCAGAGCTGTAAAATGTACCACAAAAATACCCACTCAATTCATCTGCAGCAAGCCTTACAACTCTGACTCTGACCTTTTTTTTCCTTTTTCTTTTTCTTCTGTTTTTTTAAAAATAATAATAATAATAAAGTCATTGCAACTGGGGCATCTTCCATCTAATTCTGGAAGCTGTTTCCTTTTTTGGCCCATTTAAAAATTCATACTTCTCTTTCAAAACCCAACAAAAAAATTATAATAATGATTATTTTTTATTTTTTATTTTTCTTATTATTTGATATGATTAGACGTTTCATGATGTGCCACTGCCACTGCCACTGCCACTGCCTCTGACTTGTCATTCTGATTTCCCAATTTTCAATATTATAATAGTTCCAACAATATTGTACTGGATTTCACTCTCTGCTCATTTCCTAATTCAATAATGGAGAAACACATGCAGCTCTCTTCTCCCCCACTCGCCGTATAGCTTGCGTGTGGAAAATATGTGCTTGTGTTAAAAGATCCTGAATTTATTTGTTTTTTTCTTCAAATTCTACAATTTAATTGACAGCTTATCCCACCATCCAGGAGAGAATCACTCCCTAAATTAGTCCCCATGTGACTTTTGAAAGTTGGTACGATTTTAAGAATTCACGTGAAAATGATTATTACATTTTTTCGTGTTTATTTGTGGAGCCCACTAATACAGTGGATTTCACTTCTTATATACAAGGTAGTATGACAAGCATTTTTGTTATTTTTCATTTTAATTTCTACTAACATGCGCACTAGAAGAAGTCATTCAAAAATAAAAACAACCGAGCATAAGCAAAGAAATTGAAATGAATTCAAAAGAAGTAGAAAAAAAAAAAAACAAGATGGAAAAAAGAGTGAATGCCTAGTAAATAATGAACAGTTTGTCCCCAAAATTTGTTACCCCTTCCGCCGACCGTCTTTCATTTAATATATTCTAGCTAAAAAGTACCTTCATCATAAGGAATGAAAAACCAAAGGAGGTAAAAAAGCATAAAACTAAAACATGCAAAAAGAACAACAACAACAAAAAAAAAGAGTAAAGAAATAAATAATTGAAGTACCTGAATTTGGTAGGCTCATTTGAGATGGTTTTGGATCTTTCAGCAATGGAGATTGGGTTTGAGTTGAACAAAAGGTATTCAACCTCTCCCATATCACCATTGAAGCCTATGGTCTTGCAGCCATAACCGAGGGGAATGGCTGGCCCGGCTCTTTGCTTCTCGGCCATTGTTTTGGCAAAGAAGTTGAGGCTTTGCTCCTCCAGTTTGGCTACAATGTCTTGAGGGACGCCGTGGTTGATGACCTTGAAGAAACCGTAGTCCTCACAAGCTTTGACAACGAGATTCCTCACTTGGGACCTCTCGGCCGAAAGGTCGATGATGGGGAGCTCAATGGCCTCGATCCTTTCATTGTGAATTGGGTTTGGAGAGGCTGCCACCATGGTTGTAAATTTGCTTAATTTGGAGCTGCAAATATCTAATAATCTAAGAGATATGGGTTGTAAAAACTAAGAAGAGAAATATGAGGCTTCTAATCTAGTATAGCTGTCTTACGCTTTGTGTAGCGTTTGGTTTGTGTGCGCAAAAAGAGAGAGAGAAAAAACTGAGAGGAGGGTTTTGTTGTAGGGGAGAGTTTGGAGAGGCAGTGATATTTGATGGGATATTTATGGGCACAGAGAGAGAGAATCTATGTGCGCTGTTGGGATTAAAGAAAAGGGTTACTTGGGGATTCAGGAATCGTTTCATAGACTTGTTTTTAGGTGAAGTACAACTAGCAAATTTGTGTCACAAGAGAAGGTTGACTTAATTGGGCACTCTTTCCTTGACTTGGTTTTCCTCTTTTTTCCTATTTAATCATCTCACTAGCTTTATTGGGTGATGCTAGCATATGTTAGAAAGACGTGTGTATGAGTATTTGATCCCAAAAGGAAGCTACAAAGAAAAATCCCTACAAACTCCTCCCATCCATGTAATAAGCAACCCAAATGAGTTGATGCTCAAATTCGTGATGTATGAGTAGAATGTGATGAGTTCATAAATTTTGTAGGTGTTGAGATTGAAAGAAAGTGAAATTGGATTAGAACTTTGGTACCTTGGAAATTGTAGAAACATTCCTCAATGTATATCCTTTATCTTTCATCCCATTCGAACAAATCCAACAGGCATTGAAGTAAAGTAATTGGTGGCGGGTGATTTCAGATTGCTTACTATAGTTATATGAATTCTAGTGTGAATGTGGTCAAATCTCTTATTTTTTCGACATATGGAGGATAAAAAACAAAGTTAAAACATAAAAAGGATAAGAAAAAAATGATGAAATGTAAAAGGAGGTCTCTCTCTCTCTCTCTCTCAATGTCTTATGCTTCATTTGAAGGTAAGCCTGCCCTTTGACCCATCTCTTCCATTCCATGTGTTTTAACACTTTTCATTTTGTTAAATTTCCTTTTATTCTTCTTTTTTATTGTAATTTGTTGACAACATTTACCACACTTTGGCGTATGTGTCGACTTCATATCGAGCTTGGGCTTGGGTTCATAGAATCATATTTCTAAGGAAACAAGCATGACATTCCACGTATCGTGATCATCAAAACTTATATCACCTTTTTTTGCTCAAAAAGTAAAAAGAAAAAAGAACAAAACTTGTAACCTTTTGTTGGGCAGCAACTCTTATCCGAAGGTACCGACTTCAGCTCCCAAATCTTTCCATCCATCCATCCATCCTATGTCTAATCGTGACAAAGACAATACTAGACATTAGTATTGGTTTATTTTGCTTCTTGTTAACACCATCTTTAATTGACCAAGAGATGTAATTCTTTTTGGCTTTTCGACCTAGGTTCAAGGCATCCTCATGAGTCATGATTCATCAAGTCTTGGCCATGTCCAAATCGATGGAATATTAATGTTCATACTTAGAAATTTAGGGGAAGTACGTACGACGAGGACCAATTAAGTGGTCGATTAGGAGTTTTAATTGGTTCATAATTTGATATTTTTAGATGATATTTCAACTAATTGAATTATTTAATCGGTTTTACGTACTATTTTACATTCGAATCTAAATTAGAATGATGTTATAGCACAATTTCTTTATCATTAGTTTCTATAATAAGATTGCATCACTTGATAGTGCAAAACGCTCGGGTTAATTACAGTGGCTGCCTTCTTACATACTTGATAGACAAGTTGTATTTTGATTAAGGGAATGAATCTTTTGATTTTGTTAAAAATTGATTCTAGCTTTTCTAGGGTGAGTAAGATTAACATGATGGGAAGTCGTTTTCTCCCCTGTAGCTAGACAGTTTAATTAACATGAAGCATCACAAAATCTTTATATAACTCGATATGTGGCCACCACAGTATGCACATTACAAAGGTTAAAAGGTTTCTTATTTATAAAAATAAAAATAAAATCACTATACACAATCAAAAAAGTATTCTACGTGCAAAGTGTTTCTGATTAAACCACGTCAGAGCGTAATATATTTTTATTGTAATTGATTGATGACTTGCATCATAAGATTTAGATTCGATCAACTATTATAAGTGTGGTCATGATCAATCAACAGTTATCAGTGGTCTACGAATAATTATATGATTCGACGGGAGCTTTAATTTCTTAACAAATATGGATATGCTTTTGAAATAACAATGGTAGTTGTTGTTGACCTCTACGCAATAGAAGCAGTGTTAATATCGTCAGACCCACACATGCGCTTACTTCAATAGTTCGAAGGCAAAGACCAAGTTGATGTCTCAATCCGACTCTTCTTCAAGTTATTATTTCTTTTCGTGTTTGATAGAGACGCTCGTTGAATATGATATATGGATATTGTTGATTTCACGCCTTGTTATTATATTTATATATTTTAAATGTTTTTTTAAAAATAAAAAATAATGTAATGTGTGTACGCATAAAGTTGTGCAACAAAGTAATAAATTTATTGTTCAAAGCCTCAAAAACCATCTTCATCTTTGATTTGCAGTCGTTCCCAACAAGATATTGATGTTTTGCAACTGGCAATTAATAAGACCTTATCAGACAAAGATGCGACTATTTTATTATTCGGTATCATATTCAAGCTATCATATTCATCATTATTGACTCTAATTGTATATATTATATTATATTATATTATATTGATTGATTTAAAAAGTCGTGTGTGGAAATATGGTTTTATTTGATTATGAAACATATAATTATTCCACAGAAGAAATTTTATCTACAAAATTCACAGTTTTATGGTTCTTGGTTGAGCCAATGGTCATAATTTTATTATCATTCAAAGAAAGGAGAATCATCTTGGTAAGTGGATGTAAATGGAATATCTAATATACCTCAACATTTTAAGTCATGGTAATATATATATATATATATATATATATATATATATATATATATATATATATATATATATTTTAAAAAACTAAGGCTGGAGTACTTTACTGACGAGAATCATGCGTGTCGATCATAAATTAAGATGAATAAATTGGTATGAATAAACGAATGACTCAAAAGATGACACGGATTATGCGTATTGATGTGTGAATCCTAACTAGTGCCTATTCAGACATTGGTAGTTTACAATCATATTCAACGGTCCAACAAGTGCTATAATGTCATTTCCATATCAAATCAACAAGCTTTATTTGCACACCATGTGTATAAAGAGGAATGCTAGAAACTTTCTCGACCTTCTCTTTGGACCTTCTCCCTTCTCCTCACGACACGTGTCATTTTTTACACTTAAAAAATGGAGATTTTGACATAAAGGTTGTCTAATGTAATAATGACATTGTTTTAAGTGTAGAAATTGACACGTGTCATGAGAGAATGAAGGTCCAAAAGAGAGAAGGTTAGAGAGAAGGTTATTCCCCGTATAAATAATGCATTGATTTGCTTTTGAGTTGATGTTATGTATAAAAAATTAGCCTGAATGTGACCAGGTGATGGCAATATGAGCATTTTTGACATGAACAAAAGCATGCAGGACTGCTACTGGCTGCCCATTTGTGAACAAATCAAACTTGTGACATCAATTATGTGTGCCCAATAACCAAAGATTCAATGTAGACAGCTAGTAAAAAAATGTATAATTGTAGAAGAAAAAAAGGCAAAAAAAGAAGGTTCCATATATGGGTAGTGAAGAGCCAATATGCTTTCCGTGACTGAGTTTCGGTTTTGACAGTGAGGGAAAGGCGTGGCAGATTAGCCTTTGCATTATATATTGTGATAAATAAAAAAGTTGACATGGTTGTCATCTATGGAGCTTAAAGAGGACTTTTTTCCTGTATGGCAAGCAAGCAAAAGAAGGAAATATGTATATATATGTTTTCTGCGTATATAATCCACTTGCATTTTAATTATAAAGATTGGTAGTTGAGTTGTAGTCCACTTACTTAATTGCATGCACTAATTTCCATAGTTTAGTTTCCAATTCTAAACCTATTGCACTGTATATACGCAACGATACTGCGTGCCTCCTCCCCGTAAGGAGATATTCCTCCTATTCATCACAGTTTGACACGTATGCATAAATAATTTATTTAAATAAAAAAACGAAGATAAATATTTGCTCACATGTCACACTTCATGCTATTAGAAGGAATATAGGAGCTCCTACTTACATGGTAAGAAATGAAGTATTTTCCTATACGCAATATCGATGATTTATTTTGATAAAATATGAAACAGTCGAATATTATTATTTTGTAATAAGGTGGAAAGAAAGTTGTTAAAATACTAGCTTGTTGTTAAAAAAAAAAATACATTTAATAAGGGTTAATTTGGAAAAGAAAAATTAGCTTGTGTGATGTAATGATGACATTGTTTTAAAGTGTAAGGAAAATGATAATGTCCTGAGAAAAAGAGAGAATGTCCAAAAGAGACGGTTAGAGAGAAGGTTGCTAGCATTTCCCTTTTGACAGTAACATTTATTTTGAGAAATTTATGAACTGGTCCTGCGCGCACGCACACATCAGTGACCAGTCCCTTGTGCAATTTAATGAGATGAGCCTAGCTTGCTAGCTATTATGTAGATGGAGGTTGTTGATTATAGCTAGCTAGCTAGGATGAGTATTAATTCAACTCTTATCAAAATGAAATTCCTTGAAAAGGATAGCAAGAAATTGATTGAATATATAAATGAATCCATCTCTACATTATCAGCACATATAAGAAATTGACTTGCTACCTCCTCCTACTTGTTTTGGTAAATTTCTTAATTTTTAATCGTAGTTGTGTATGTACAAGTTAAAGGATTTTCTAGTATCTTTGAGTTTGACTTGAGTTTAACCCTAAAAGAAGTAGAAGAACATGTTTACTTTCGAAGACTAAGTACGAGATGAAAATTTCTCGCATTTACTAATGCATAATGAATTTTTTTCTTAAAAAAATATGTGTGGATTTCACCTTAAAATATATAATTAAATACCTTCAAAATCAAGAATTTAATCGATTAGGTGGAGTAGTTGATCCAATTTCAATTCCTTAATTCCCTAATTCCTTACTTTCGTCATTCCAACTGAGTAAACATGCCAAAAACAAGTAGATAATCCATTATCCTAGCTACTTTTGTGACCTTAAAACTAGTTGAAACTTGGGATGGTTTTCCCAATTTATCCCATCGAAATTAAACATTGGTAATTAACACATTTGACGAACTGAATCGATGACCAGCCAAAAATATTAAAAGCCATGAACTGAACAAAAATAACAAGTTCTTTGAGTTTGTCAAACGGCCACTCATGAATAGAAAAATACTGCGAAAATTATTGACACATGATTAAGATGCATCGATCCATGTGGGTGTCTTTATCATATATATGGATATATTTTTTTCAACTTCAAACACAAAGCTTAAGATAAACATGAATTTTCCATACTACATCCAATTGATGATGATATATGCCAAATTTGTTGAAAACCATTTAGCTGGTCCTTCTCTGAAAGTAAATCATGTCCCACAACAATCAGCATCTACGACAAGTTAGGTTTTGAAATCATAATCATAATCATAATCACTAATTGAATCAAGATGGTCAAGAGATATGATGATTTATTTTGACACCGGTGATTCCTTGAAAATTAGTTATTGATAAAGTCATGTAACATCAAAAGCCAAAAATACGGTGCTGGAAGTCATTAGATGGAGACCAGGGGCGAATTAAGGGACCAGCGTGGTCCCAGACCCCCGCCCCCCATTTTTATATTAAAAAATATTATAAATATTTTGTATGAGGTTGCTCTGACTCCACCAATGATAGAGACAATGCAGCATTTTAAAGACTTGTGTTGCAATATATAATGTTTTGTGTCTCTTCATTTATTATGAATTGATTTTAAATTAAATACTCGATGTATGTTGAGTTTTGATCCACACGTGCTCCGCAGTATCTAAAGTATTTTTCTCAAGTCTTCCCGTAAGCCGCTCCACCCTTTCACTAATGGAATTTGCATGATATGTGACATTGCTCCATCAATTTCTACAACAAGAAAATAAAACTAAAACGAAATGTGTGGGGTATGAACATCATCATATATGCAAAAGAACGTCACCCATAAGAAATTCATTTTTATTCAAAATTTTCCACGAATTCATTGGTATATATTTGTTTCACCAAGATTTCGCCCTTTCATTTTTCCTATTATTATTATTATTATTATTTTTCTTCAAACACATGAAAACGATTTGTTGGGTCCCTTGTACGCCCCCGTCCTTGACGTTGTGGCCTTGAATTCATAATCCAAGGCGTCATTTAGAACAGGTCCCCCCCAACACAATTGACATGGCCTTGAATTCATAATCAAGGGCGTCATTTAGAACAGGTCCCCCCAACACAATTGACATGGCCTTTAATTCATAATCAAAGGCGCCATTTAGAAAAGGTCCCCCCAACACAATTGACATGGCCTTTAATTCATAATCAAAGGCGTCATTTAGAAAAGGTCCCCCCAACACAATTGACATGGGGTTCAGGAAACTGACCACGTCAACTGCAAATTGGGTCCAATCTAGATTGATAAGAATGAGTCATGAATATGAAATAAATGGACCTGAAGATTTAATCAAATTCATAGCCCATCATAAAGATGCCCATTACATGAGAGAAACTCTCAGGAATATTACTTTTTGTTATTCCGACTAATAACGCAATAACACGTACGATAACTTTTCCATGTGTCATTGTGTTATTAGTCGGGGATAGCAAAACAGTGCTATTTCCATTTCATGTAAATTTTTTTGCCATTGCACCTAAACCCCAACAAAAAAGGAAATTTTGTACCGGACTGTACGAGCATACCCTTCCAGTTAGGAGTATCGGTGCAACATAACCAGAAAGTAATTCTTTACACATACGTGATTAATTTCTCTAGTTGGGTCACTACAGAAATCTATAGTTCTTGTTTACAACTAATGTCTAATGAAATTTATGTCCATTACAGGAACCAATCTATGAAAAGTTGATGAGATAACAGTGTTGGCCCAAAATTAAGGGAGAATCACAAAAGATACTCCTCCATTGCAGCAGGGTTCTTAGTTTTCGACTTACTGGAAAACGAGTTGCGTTTTTTAGGTTTCCTTATGAGGGAGAAAGGCCGGAGAATGAATCTTGAGAAGCGACTTAAGGGGTCCTGAAGACCTTCCATCTCATAGTGACCAAATCGCCAATCTCTTTCAACAAAGGGTCGCTGTATCGGTTCATCGAGGCCTCCTGTTATAATAATATATGAAAAGTAAAACATATCCATTAATCAATAGAATATCAGAAAACAAAAATTAACAAATAAAAGATGAGCACCATCACAAATGGGGAATAAGTGAACTTCTTCATGCACAAGACAAGTTTCAAGGTTCTTGAGAGTTGCAGTATTATATGGTGCGGAAGGAGGGTCCATATCCAAGTGGCCCTCTCCTTTCTTGGGTAGCTTCATTCACCTACCAATCTGAGGACTGATGTAATTGTTCGGTGAACTTGCTCTAATTTCAAGCTTTAGAAGAACCTAGGCTCAGATATTGCCCCCAAGATGTTCTTTTCAGTGTGGATATTTAGATAGAAAAAAGTTTATTAATGGATTACTTGTGCAAATTCATCCATTGTCTCGATTGAAGACACAAAGAAAAGGAAAATGTGGACAACAAAATATGAAATTGAGGAAAGAGATAGTAACTTGAAACTAAAACAATATTAAGCTTCATGGTTTACCTGCGTACATCAGACCCTGTTTATTAACTTCGCGATAAAATGGTCGTGTTTTTTGTGCTCTAGCAGCTTTATGGAGTTCATTCCATGCACCTTCCCGGTCATCCCGTGTAATTTTACCTGTTGTCGCCACCTGAAATGAAAACATACACTCTAACTTTTAACCAAGAGCACAATCAGGGCTGTGTTTCGGGGGAACAAGCGGTAGGGAAAGAAACTTGAGCAAGAAAGGAGAAAAACATTAACCTTAGTAAATAGATGGTATGAAGGACGTGGAATCCGGGCAAGATTATTGGCACGATCAACTGCTACAAGTCCAAACTTGGGACCATACCCATCTGCCCACTCCCAGTTATCAGAAATAGTCCAAAACAGGTACCCAAGCACAGGTACACCCTATAAGTCAAACGTAGGAACTTATAACACCCATCATCGCCAAGTAAAGGTATATTTAATTCAAAAACAACTGAGAAGTGCAATGGAGAATCAAACCATGATCTTGGCTGCATAAACAGCGAGCAAATGCTCTAGCAGATATGGCTGACGGATCAAATCGGTCTCATCAGATACCCCATTTTCAGTAATCATGAAGGGTACATTTAGATGTTTATATCTTTCATGGAACTGAAGCAGCACGCGGTACAAGCCATCTGGATATACCCCACGTCCAGATTCACTATACTCATCAGTCTCTACTTGCTTCAGTCCAGCACCACACACCACTTCCTGAAGGGCAAAAGATTAATGTTACAGTTGACTCGTCTTGCTCTAAATATAGGAGATAGCAGCAAAATACTGTCAGTTTAGTTGCTAAGAGAGGTGAGGAAACCTGTCCATAGTAGTTTATGCCTATAAAATCCAGCTTGTCAGAAATACTATCCACATATGAGTACAGAGTCAAGGAGTTAGCCAGTGAAACAGCAGCAACATCAAAGAGACCATACGGTCGCATAAATGAGACATGGTGTGCCACTCCAACTACTGGTTTTGATGAGGAACTGAAGAAGATAAAACAAAAAGTTCAGTCAAGTAATTAACTTTAGGATATAACTTAATCATAAAATAAAGAAGTCGCACAACCATCCCTAGCAGAAAGGACTAAGGCATTATAAAGTAGTCAATTAATTAGGCAATCAGAACACAAGATCATGCTTGTTATATTCTTTAAACAATTGTTCTTTCCCAGAGTTTATATGAGGCAGAGAAACCTTTGTTCATGGATATATTCATAGGCCTTTGTGTGTGCAATGGCCATCCAATGCATGGCCTGTTGGAAAACACCAGTTGGTAGAGCAGAAGTGGCAACCTCCAGCATGTCAGGATGACCACCAGGCCAAGCACCGGCACAATAAGTAAGCATGCAGAAGACATGAGGCTCATTAAATGTTACCCAATAGTCTATCATATCTGATACACTGTCAGCAACAAGCCTGAAAAGAGAACGAATCAAAGAATCAAAATTTAAGGAAGAAAAAATAAAAGGAAAGAAAGAAGAAATGCTACATGATAAGAAAACAGGATAAGCACTAGCATAGTCTAGACAGCCTAGCAAGCAGTGAAAGAAATCAGAACCCCAGAAGATAACTGGTGGCAACTCTACCACTGAAAGGAAGACTCACTTTGTAAAATCCATGAAATAATCAACCGTTTTTTCCATTTTCCACCCTCCATACTCGCCAGCCCATGGTGGCAATGAGTGATGGAACAGAGTCAACATCACCTTCATTCCATAAGAATGAACCCTGTTGATGATCCACTTATATCGCTCCAATGCTGCATAATTAACCTAAAGAAAGGAGATGCATCTGAATTCAGTCAAACGTATAATGATGGTCAATTTAAAATGAACCAACACAGCGTATTAACCTGAAAAGATTATCAATGCAAATATTCATTAACTTGTCAACATTATATCTTTATGAAAAGGTTAGGCAAGGATGAACCCTATATGGTAAGAAATCCTGCATCATTCCTGATTTCTTTGCCTATCTAAATTTCCCCAAAAAGCATCATCGTGTACTAAATGCTTAGAAAATGCATAGACAGTAAGCATCAGACTTACACTTTCCTTTAGCCCATTGAGCGGCTCTTCTGGCATAATTCGCGACCAATCTATTCCCATTCGGAAGACACTGATGCCAGTATCTTTAGCCAGTTTTAGTTCTGTATCAGGATCAGACCAAAACCTTAGCCTCTCTTCTCTGAGATCAATTCAAGAATCCATTACCCACAAGACAACATCAGTAATGTGAAATCGATAAATTTCAGAGCAGAATGAGAGCCAGAAATAAGCATGACTTGTTTTGAAATATAATTAAATTTCAAGTCATCAAGTTTGAAAAGTGAGGCTTACGGGTGCACAATGTTGTGCCATGCAGCTACATTATGATGGCAAGCTTCGTCTGGGACATGTTTTTCTACTTCTTCTTCTCCTCCGTCTCCTTCAATATACTTCTCATACCCTCTAATCATGGCTTCCATAGCTATCTTAAGAGGCTTCCTTTTTGTATCTGTTTTCGTAGCTTTTCCTGATAAGGAAACTGGCTGAGATCCACCATCACCAGTAGCAGAACCCGTTATAGCATCTGTGGTTTGCAGTTCCCCCAGTGACTCTGATTTGTCATCAGGATCTTCTTCTGCAAACTGGAGCCAAGCATCATTTAGCCTGTCTTCAACGTGTGCTGGAGCTGTTGCCAACCCGAAGAAAAACTCATCTTCCCCTTCTGCACATAATCACATAACGGAATACTTTTATGATAAACAAATCCGAAAAAAAAGGTGCTTCTGAGTTCTGAAAATCTGATAAACCAAGTCTCACTCTATTTGAACCCCACTCAAGCAGAATAGTTAAGTACAGTTGGCATGACAACATATTATATATATATAAAGATCTTATATAGAATGGTTCCCTCAACTTCGGGATATATTTCAAATTTCGATTTGTTTTTTTAGTGACCAAACTCAAGCCTCAACCTCCATTTCACCCAAAAAAAAATGACCAAACTCATAATTAGTGAATGTTTGGGTGGTTAAGTTCCACAAATCTTGATGAACATAAGCACAGCACCAACTGTCTTTAATTCTAATGACAAAGAAATTACAAAATAAAAAAGGAAAGTGATAAGATAAGATAAGATGTCATTAGTGAGGAGCATATTAACCATTCATTATCAGTAAAAATCAGCGGCTAGTAGAGCTTATGGCAGTCATTAACTATGAGCTACCACAACCTCATTGAACACGAAGCATAATAGCATCATTAACATATATAATACAAAGCAATGCAAGTATTAGCTAGCTCGCCAAAAATTAGAAGGAGAAAATTGCTGTTCGTAACTTAATCCACAGAATTTAAGCTTCTTCACCTAACTTAATCCACAAATAAACAAGCAAAATTTCAAATTTGTGCAGATTATAAAGCAAAATGATTAGAACTACCGCCGAGATTGAAGTCGGCAAGAATCTCGTCGGACTCATCGATCGGCGATTGGAACGGCCGCAGATTCTTCTTCCAGAAACGTGAGAAAGAGAAAGCATTGGCGGCAATTGCGACCGTAACCAGCAGTCCGGCGAGCTTCGTCGCCGAGACGAACAGAGCTCCTACCGCCATTTCTAGTTGAAATCAGTGCCCAAAGTCTCGGACTGAGCATAAATTATTAATTTATTTCGTTTGAAATTATATAAAAAGACCTATCGGGTAATCGTATCGTATGGACCCGTATAAGTCATCCACGTGGCAGACACAGTTAACTATGTCGTAACGGAATTTGAATGGCGGGTGGCAGCTAGTGTATAACGTGAGTACACGCGAGTTGGCGATTGCGACTACCAGTCGCTTGAAATGACGGATGGAGCGCGGAGGTGTTCTGATTGTTTAATTGGATTATTGGTTGGGCCTAGAGCCCTTAAAATGAAGCTAATTGGCCAGTACAACCCAATTAAACTCTGAGGCAAAAGCCCATATAGGCCCAACCAGTGTAAGTATGCCTAACCACCAAAAAGAGAAAAAAGCCGAATGCGCCATATCACTTTAAAATAAAAATAAAAATACTAGTGATATTGGGAAAGAGGGGAATCGAACCTAGGAATAAAAATAAAAATACAAGTGATAGAACTTGTATAAAAATACAAGTGTATGGATAAATGCTCTTAACCAGTTCAACTACATGCCCATTGCCATATCACATTAGTTATTCGTTATTCAAGTCATGATTTTTAGGTCAATTATGTGTGATTGAATTACTGCCTTTGTCGGCGAATTTCCACTAATGTGGTGAAATTCAGAAGAAAAAAAATAGCACTGAGTTTCTAATTGTCAATGAACTTACATTAGGTTAGAGCCCACCCTACTCTAAGGATGATTTTGTCGTTGGATGGTTTCATTAGTGTTCGTCTTTTCACTAATGATGTTGTTATGGTTTATATTACAAGAGAAGTGTGTATTTAGTTTGATGAACCTCCTAATTTTATTTTGGGTGCTTTTTTAAATATTGAAACCTATATGATGCTTAACATATTGCATTTTTTTTTAAAAAAAAGGATCTAAATTGTTCATTTTTATTTATTATTAGCAAGGCGAGAGGGATTCGAACTTGGAAATAGTGACATTTGTTGATGTAGAACGTTTGGTTCGTACATGTCTACAAAATTTGGAAAAGCATAAAACATAGAAGGGTCCACGTAGGAATGGAGCCATCCTAATACCTAAACACAATTCAAGAAAGAGTTGTTTAGAAATGGAGGGGAGTGAGTGACTATGATGTATGAGTGGCCATGACTTGCACGTATGATCTAAGACTGTGAGAAAAGAGTATGTTCTTTTATTTTTAGCACACTTCTTTCTCTTGAAGTTGGATAAAAGTTGTATCAAATCAAGTAATAATAACTTATCCACAACATGTTTTGTGATTAATATGCAACTATTAAGAGTTCCTCTTCCAATTTTCTTTCTGGATCAGTACTTTATGAGGAATCTGCAGAAGCAAACACTGTAAAAATGAAAACGAAATGGATTTCACTATTTTGCGTGCAAATGCTAAGTGGAGAGAAGTTCAAATAATTCACACACGCACACTCTCTGTGTGTCTCTGCAGAATCTTTGCAGGGCTGGTTCTGCTTTGTTCCTTTCTATCTTCTCCTTCTACAAAGGACCAAAACCCATGCAAATGCGTCTCTCTCTCTCTCTCTCTCTTAGGAAACAAAGAAGAAGAAAAAACTATACCCGAATAGTTCCCCCTAGGACATGTCTTCAAGGCTCTACTTTATCCCCAAATCGAACATGATTGGTTTCCTCATTTGGTAATGAATAACTATCAAGTCACCTCATGGAACAAAAGCCTACTCTGCCTTCCACTATATAGCCATATAGTGTTGAGTGTTGTTGTGCATCTAGGTACTTGGTTCTTCATCCAACTCGTGTCTTAGTATTCTTGTGATCCGTCTACATGGTACTTATATACAGTACTGATCTTCATCATTTATAGATCGATATATACAAAGGAAGCTTCAATCAAGAGATTCCTTAAATATAGACCACTTCATATTGCATTTCAATAATTCCATTATCTAATTTCAAGTTTTAATGGAATCATAGATCGTTTTAGTAAAAATAAAGAAAATTGGAAGTTACTAAATCAGTTGATTGCCTTGACATAAACACACGCGTTTTTTTCAAAATTCATACATATACATAAAACAAAGGAAGCTTTAATGGATAGAAACTAGATCGTTCTAGTAATAAAGAAAACGATCAAATCATTTTTGTGTGATGACATAAACACACGGTTTTTCAAGCAACATAAAAAAAACTGCCGTGTAATATATAGCTTCATGCATAGGTCACATCACCTTTCCCATCTGCGCAAGGCAAACTGCTGTTCCTGAAATATCTTGAAGTTCTATTGCATTTTGCAGCTGCTCCATTCATTCATTTTATAGAGGAATTCTAATAATTTTCTCTCCAACTTTCTCTTTTGGACATTCTATCTTCTCCTTATGACATGTGTTAATTTTCTTATACTTAAAATCATGTCATTAATGCAAAAGACCCACTATATTTTTTTAAATGTAAGAAAATTGACACGTGTTAGAAGGAGAAGAGAGAAGGTCCAAAAGAGAAAATTAGAGAAATGGTTCTTGCAAGATTCCCGCATTTTATATCAGTACACATTAACCTGCTCTGTGCTACAACAATATCTATTTCTTGTACCAATTAATGTGCCTAATTTTAGTACCCCTAATCATAAAAATATTCAGATTGAGGATATTAACGTTTTAAAGGGAAAAAAACAATTTAGAATTACAATGTATCATTAAATGTATTTTTTTATTTGATTTAATATGGGTATAATTGAAAAATTATACAAATTTTGTTTTTCATTCATACTCAAAACAAACATTGGAAAATAAACAAAGTGAAATTTTCCGGTTACTTTCCCGGCATTACCAAATGTGGGAAAGGAATCTTCCATTTCTCATCTCTTGAGAAATGACATGGAAAGTGATTTAAATTAAATCCAGATCTGAGTGAGCCAAAGGGGCCTTAGTGTCGTGGTTTTACAATTTTGTAGTAGCACCCATCCATCGCTCCAAGAAACAAGAGGTATGGCAATGGCATCATGAGGGAGGGCAAAAGCCAAGACAGAAAATATATGGATATATGTTAACAAGAATTGAAGCAATGGTGGTGGAAGAGGTCAACCATATCCTGCAGCTGCCGCCCTTAGAGACCAGTTTAGAGGCAGAAGCTGAGCTCAGAATTTTAGGGCATATGCACTCAACTTCTGATCTCAAAATTAGATACGTGGGACTTGTGAGCAAATCAAATACATAGACTCATAGTTGCCGCCAGCTTTACAAAGAAACAAGCCAGTAAGAATCTCCCAAAGCTGAGAGGAGCCAAACCTCCTTGTGATTAAAAACAAAATTTAAATTAATTAATTAATAATTCGATATTAACAAAAGAGGAGAGAACGCAGGCCAAGGAATACTGGGGAAGGTGATCTCTTCCCTTTACTTTGACCATATATATCTTGGGAGACTGTGATTCTAATGCTACCCCTTCCCCGCACACCCTCGAGGCTCCATTTCCCACAACCCTCAATTATTTTTTAGGCTTTATATCGCAGCGTCTTAAGGTTCTAAACTATCAGATTAAATCCTTAATTTTTTTGTCATTCATGGTCCTCGCGAGGTTAGTATGTATGATCACGAATGGTCACCTCGCCGTTGGTTCGTTAAAAAGCTCCGTTGGACTCGACGCATAGCGTATATATATATATCACAAACATCCCCGAGGTTCAGCATGACCTATCACAAATGGTCCCCTACAATTTTTTTCATTTTTAAATTTTATGAATTTTAAATTATTTAAAAATATATATTGTATTTTAAATACATTTGACACTATATTATTGGAGATTTGGAAACTCCATATATGCCACATCAACAAACTAATAGCGTTTTTTAAAAATAATTTAAAATTCATAAAATTTAAAAATGAAAAAACCAAGGGTTTAGGAGTTCATAAATGTTCTCAAGGTTAAAATCCTTATATAAATGGTTTTTTTAATTTTAAATTATTTTTAAAAACTTCATTAGTTTGTTGATGTGACATATGTGGGCCCACATCTTCAAAAATATAGTGTCGCGTGTATTTAAAATAATTTAAAAAGAAAGCCAAAAATTTATGAATTTTAAATGAAAAAAAAGTTCGCATGATTTTGTGATAGGTGCGTGAACCTTGCGATGTTTGTCAGATATATGTATATGCCACATCAAAGTAACGGAGTTTTTGACTTTAACCTAATTGAGGACCATTCAGTGATCACACATACTAACCTCGAGGGCCAAGAATGACACAAAAACATTAAGGATGCAATCCGATAACAGAAACCTTAGGGATGTTTGTGATATAAACCCTTATTTTTTATAGAAAAAAAAAAGCTTGGTTCATAAATATGAATTAGAGGGAAAAGTGAGCAAACATATTTTTGAAGTCGAATAATAAAATATAGTGAATTTTAAGGTTTCTTGCAGTTAACAAGATTCCCTGTTCCCCCGTCTTTGTACGTGCTTTTATGCTTCAACCTATAGATGACACTTGACTCCATTATATTTTTGTGTCTATATAGAATCAGAGATTCTCTCTGTTTGCGGTTAAAAACACAAATGTATTAGAAAAGGACCCATTAGTGTAATAGTTTGGAACAATTATTTTCTTAGAAAAGATCTTGATTCGAATCTTAGCGTTCGTGTTATGTGTGTGAATTTAGTATATTATCGCATCTCTCAATAAGAAAAATCTTTATATAAAAAAAAAATTACAAATGAGATTTTCTATGCGCATTTTTTTGGCAACATGAATGTTCATACATATTTTGTACACACAAATGTGAAATGTAACTATAATATACATGCAATAATAACTCTCTATGCATAGTTTTTACATTGTAAACAAGGATCATTGTCCTTGGTAAAATGACATTAATGTTTGATGATTTCATAGCTGGCTTTCGTTAATAATGGTCAATGTTCACGGCCTTTAAGCAGGCTGTTTTTTATTCTTTAAAAAATATTAAACAAATTATTAAATTTTGAGTCTGCCGTACTTTGGGGCTAAAAAAACAAAACAAAAACAAAAAGAAAGTTTATTAATTTATCGCCACAGAAATCTCAAAATTTGAGAACCGCACAAGCACTCGACCCCCATGGCCCAACGGTCCACAACCTGCCACGTGGACCACGAAGAGCTCAGAGATGGTCCCTTTTTGATGGTACGGACACGACTCTCCAGAGGGTGGGGGTAATAATAATATTTGGGCCAAGCACATTTTGGCTTATTGACTGACTGTTATTTACTTGCCCCTTTTCATTATTTTTCACCCCCAGCGGTCGGGCGGGCAGCCCGGGCAGCCACACGGCGGGCAGAGGCCGCTCTGGGATGACGTCACCCACTCCGTTTACATTCTTTCTGGGCCTTGGACCTGTCGCTGTCAGCCCACTGCCAGTCCCCTCCTTTATAAACACTCGCCGTTTCCTCACTTTTTATTCCACATAAATATTTCCCCTTTCTTCCCCCTCTCTTCATAATCTCTCGATGTGGGAGTTTTTCAACATCTCATCAAAGATGAAAGCCAGACACAAATTTCCACAGCCAGGTATGAAAATACCCAAACCAAAGCTCGTTTTAGAATGCGCCCTTTTTCATTTTCAAGTTTCAACCCTACCATTTTCATGTAACAATCTAAAATGTCATCACACGCGTTGATAATTAATATATGTTCTGTGTTTTGTATTTTTTTTTTCAGGAGGTCTGCTTGAAAGCAGAGGCCGAAATGGAAGCTCTGAAAGCGATCAGAGCTGGAGCTTTGTGATGTTGTTTGGTGATGGTTGATGTGAACTGGGTGCTATCCTAGCTGAGCTTTTTCATTTTTTTTTTCGTTTTTCTCGAATTATTTTCCTTCTTTCTTGACCTTGTAAGACCTTTTCTTGACCTTGTAAGATGTCACGCCAGGTCTGTTGTCTTTGTTTTTTGTTTTGATCCAAGCTCTGTGTGAGAATTCTCTCATGTAGAGGTTGGCCTGCGTTTCTCCTTGTTGCCGCCCAACTCATCTTCTCCTTCCTTGTCTATCCCTCCTGAGCTGTTCCACAATTATTTGATGAAGTTAATCATATGAAGCCCACCATAGCAAATTTCCATCAAACTCAAGGACCTGTTTGCAACAAACACTATCTCAACTCAAGCTTGGTTCATGCAATTAAATTCGACTTGGGTCAGGGAAATGCTGATTGTGTGTGTGGTCCTCCATGTCATTATAGAAAAAAGAATAAAAATGCAAATTTCCCTAATATATATATATATATTTATTTATTTATTATTACTTCCTGCTACTAGCCTCCTCTGCTGTTACTATTATTCTGTTAAAGGACCATCAATTCCAATATTGTATTATTGGATGTGCAGAAATATGCTGTTGCAGAAACAGAGAGAGAGAGAGAGGCATCAGTTTCGTTGTTTTATATGTTGTTCGCTGAGAAAGTAAGAGAATATATTTTCTCTCAGATCTGTGTAAGAAGAGTTGAACTCGTGACTGCTCCAATGTACAAAATATATCTATCCACTGTATTATTATTATTATTGGAGAGTGGAGACCGCTTTCTCCTTTTTCTTCTCTAGACTTTTCTGTACCACAGAAAGTTTCTGCTTCATACAAAAGTTGGAGAAATTTTTAAATATTTCAGGTACACCACGTGTCTGATGTACCATTCAATAAACTTAAGATATGTGAAATTACTTTTTCACTTACTGCATTATTTTTTATGACATATAGGCGGGTTGCATTGAAAATATTCTACATGTATTACGTCTAATGGATGGTACACCAGTCACGTAGTGTATCGGAAACATCCAAAAATTACTCCAAAAGCTGATGGCCCTTTATGTTACTTTCACCCAAATTTAGGGTTGCAGATGCTAAGCAATCTTCGCATTTGGTTTAGTTCAAGGGTTTGATTTCCTCCAATGTAATTAAAAAAAAGTTAATAAATCAATATTCAGAAATTCAAAAATAAAAATAAAAATTTATTAACTGAAGAATATGTTAGAGCACAAATAAGTGCATGTCCTACCAAGGTACAGCTAGAACTAACTAATGCTTAAATCATGACACGTGTTACGTAAAAAGTTTTTACCAACCTGCATATATTATTGATCAAGATTCCCATGCTAAATTTGGAACATATGTCAGCATCGTCGTATTGAAATTTTTTGCATGCCTTGTAGACCACATAATGGCTTAGGTTGCCAGACCTATTAGTCAATTATTCATGCGCAAGCGTTTCAATTTCATGTGTCGCGAAAATGATGTTTTCTGTAGTTTGTGTCCAACTCTAGTTGTTATTTTTGCGCATATTGTGCGATCTTAGGGTGGAATTTCTAACTTCTACTTAAGATTTCCAACACTACTCATTATCTCATGCTTATAGAGAAACTAATCAAGTAGCGGACGCTTAAGAACGATCATATTACGTACTTTAAAATACTTGTATTTGGTTTCAGAATTTTCCTTCGAATATTTTCTACGTATTTTGATTGGTTCGTTGGGGGTGCATTTAGGCAAATTTGGTACTCATTGGATTGTTGCCTGCCCTAGTTGTTATTTTATTTTAAATAAATAAATAAATGAATATATTTACTGCTTTTGAGTACTAAAAGGAGGTAAGAAAGAGGGTGGTGGTGACTTGTAGCACAAAATGATGATGTTCACCAGTGGGCATTGAAAAGCTAAATTTCTTTTAACCTTCTCCATGACAACAAAAAATTAAAGTAGTGAGGAGAAGTTGATAGGGGAAAATCTCATGATTTCCCTCATATCCCACTATAGCTATTTTGTGTTGGGTACTGCCAGCATTGGCCCCATTTCTTCCACCCCTTTTTCCTGCTTTGGGTGACATGGTAACATGCATGGATGCCTCTTCTTCTCTTTGCTTAGGCTTGTTTCATTTTATTTTTATCCCTTCTTTTTTATATTCACTTTTTCCTTTCTCAAATCATTCCTTTGAAGACCAGTGAAAAGGAGGAGGCTGATTGACGTTTTCAATAATGATTTGTACGAAATTTCAGCTGTGCTTTACAATTTCATAAAAAGGGAGTGGTCAAGTAACCTGGCTTCAATTCCGTGTGTGTATGAGTTTTTTCCCATCATCTTCCTAACTTTTGACAAATAAAAAAGGTAAGAGTCTTGACCTGACTTTCTCGGAAAGTATTTTTTATTTTTTATTTTACCAGACTGTTTGGTTGATGGTTTAAATGACTAGGCCTGAAGACAAAAAGGCCCAACTCAGCTAAATCCACAGAACTTTGGGCTGGTGTATTAGCATTACTCTTATATAAGGCTTTATCTCTTAATTATTAGACCAAATTGATTAGCCATGAGATTAAATAGGTTAGTTTGATCAAACGGTTAAAAGATAGGGCATCATCTAAGAGTCTTAGATAATGCCCTCAGTACAGAATGACTCGTTATAATTATATAGAGTTGTGGGTTAAGTCGAGTTAGTCAAACAATGTATGCTTTCCTTATACTCCTTATAATTAAAATATTCCTTTTTTAAAAAACAAAAAAATGAATTGGGTAGCTAATAATCCAAAAAAATGAAGTGTCCGAGTGTCTGAGTCTCCGACACTCCGACACTTGGACTTAGTGGAGTGTCCTTTGCATTGCAACATAGATCATCCAACCTCCCTCTCCCGCCAAGTTCCCGTTACCTCCATTTATAATACTATTCTCCCTCCCTCCCTCCCTCCCTCCTAGGGTTTCCAATCTCCCAATGTCGCAGACCCCTTTCAACAAGGGAGACCAAGTGGAGGTCACAAGGCCAGGCCATGGCTCCACTGGGCCCTACTACCCAGCCACGGTGCTCCGTCCTGTATGTAAGGACAAGGCTCACATGTTGGTCCAGCACCAAACCTTAACCAACGCCGACGGCTCAAAAACCCCAACCGAGATTGTCGAATTGCGCAATGCCAGGCCTATGCCGCCCAAAGAGCTCTACCAGTTCTTCAAAGTCGGTGACGACGTCGACGCCTACAGAGATAAAGGGTGGTCTCGTGGGACTGTCAGGGATATTTTGGAGAATTCCAAGTACTTGGTTGCGTTCCAGGGTCAAGAATTTCAGTGTCAGCAGTGTAATTTGAGGCTGCATAGAGAGTGGGAAGATGACTCTTGGGTCCCTCTTTTTCAAGAAGAGGTTTGTTTAATTTTTTTTTTTATAAAAAAATTTAAACTTGTTTTCTATGTTCTTTCTTGATGGGGTCTTGTTTGTTTTTTTTCCTGGTGAAACTTTGGTGCTTTTAGTTTTATGTTTGTGCTTCTGGTGCTGGGTTTTAATTTCTTTATGAAATTTTTGAAGTTCACTCTGGAATTGATGCGTTTCAAGTCTATTTTAATTACCTTTTTATATCCTTATGGTGTTTTCTGGTAGATAGAAATGCTATAATAAGAGTGCAATGACATTATATAATTTGTTATATGTGTATGTAGATTCTTGCTGCAAGTGGTTGTAGTTGACATTCAATTATTATATTGTATATATATTTTCAAGCAAATATGTCTCAGTCAGGCAACTAAGGAAAATGGTTTGAAATCATAACTCAATTTTAAATTGCACATGTTGTCAGCTGTTATGCTTTGCTTTGTTTCTTGATGTTTGGTGCAACTTTGTAAAATGGCTTATGGTATTTGATTTCTGATACTGACGTTATGGTAATTCACTGGTTGCTAATGCCTGCCATGTGTATGGGGACTAGTTATGCATTTCTGTGTGATCGTTCTTCTATAAATTTCTTGGTTTCAGAAATCTTGAGCTGCAGAAGACGTCACTGTTGAAGTCCAGAAAGTTGGTATTGAAACTCAAGTGCAGCAAGAGAACATCGGGGGCAAGCTTCGAAAATGGGACTGTGGTGGAGGTTAGCAGTGATGATGAAGGTTACAAGGGTGCTTGGTACACTGCTAAAATAATTGACCACATAGGAAGCGACAAGTTTCTGGTGGAATACGAGCACCTGGTAACCGATGATGGAACAGAGCTCTTGAGAGAAGAAACATATGCAAGTTATATTAGACCTTGCCCCCCTCGGCTTCCACCAGTTGCTCAGTTCAAAGTGCTCCAGAAAGTCGATGTTTTGTACAATGATGGATGGTGGGAGGGTACCATTTCCAAAGTTCTAAGCGGCTCAAAGTATGTTGTCTACTTCAGCTCCACGATTGAGGAATTAGAGTTTAAACATTCCAATTTGAGGCCTCATCAGGACTGGATTAATGGACGATGGATCCATGGTTACATGTTATGACTTAAAGCTGTTTATTGTCCATGTCAAAATCATGAAGCAATGTTTTTGACTTGTTTTTTTTTGGTTGTGTTTGCTTGAGATTATCATAAAATGAGAAAGCATTACTTATGGGAAGCTTTATGAAAAACAAGAAGCTATATTATTGAGGATCTCTAATTAATTGCTGCATATTTTTTTGGCGCAGGTCAGTAAATATGGATATGATCACAAAGAGTTTGTTGACAAAAGGAAATAGATAAATAAGCAAATGAGGCATCTCGACTATGTTCCTTTTTCCAATATGTTAATAATGTATAAAGTAGATTGAGGGCCAGTAACAGCTGGTGCAAGAGGATATTCTGGAGAGTACGTTATGCCACACTGAATTTATCAAAATTAATGGTCCTCCATCATGATAACGAATTTCATTATTTGGTTGAAAACATGCACTAATTCTTGAAAATGCAGGAAAATTCTCGTGAGGCGGTAGCTACATCAGTAAATTTCAACAGTAGATGCATAGCTGAAGGAAACTATGCCAAAGTTCAGATGGGCAACAGAGGTAGAGGTCAATAGTGATGAAGGTTGTTTTCTTTTACATATTTCAGGCATCTTTGAATCTATAGTTGATCTTGTCACAAGTCTTATGTAATTGACTGATTGTAACCCCTGGATAGTACCAAAGTTCCCCATTCAGGATAATCATAGTTCAGTATCATGTAATCATTTCTGGCAGTTTCTTGTAATCATTTAGGCATTGCTCTTCTGGATCTGGACTTCCTTCTCTGATATTATCTCCTGTGACGAAACCTATTCTGTGGAGAAATGACCATCTGTAACGATCGAGGATTGTGTAGAGAAATTGAGGGTTAATCCTTAAGTGGTCCTAGTTAGTAGGTATAAATCGAGGATTTGAAGTAAATCGTTGTAACTTCTTATTCTTCTGTTCTTTCTTAGTAGTGGACGTTTTTGTATATAAGATAGTATCATATGTTACTTTAGGTTCCTCAGGCAACCCAAAGTTATTCTGCAATCTTGAAGTCCTTAACATCTACCAATATCCTTGTTATAATTTTTGTCCTTGTACAAGTCTCATAAGGAACATTTTACCTCCATGCTAATGGCAAGAATATGAAGTTTGCCTCCTTTCTTGAATAAAAACAATACGAACTCAGCAAAAATAAAAATAATGGGGACATGTTGAGTACTTGGAACGGAACATACAAAAATTTCTTAGTTTCCGTTTTTACTGTCTTCAAACTTCCAACAAAAAAAAAGAAGTTTTTTCTTTTTGTCGGAGCCAAAAAAGAAGTTAGGTTTCAAATTCAGTGACTTTATGTCTAAAAGATCCACTTGGGTTAGCCCATTGTGATTGGCCAACTTCATCCTGCCGCATGCTTGCTTCGTCCACGGATCTACTTTTCTCTTTCTCGATTGAATTCTGTGGACAATCCTTAATTTTCTTCCAATCCCTATCTTTTATAATAATAATAATAATAATAATAATCCCAAATTAAGATCAAAGGTGCTCCCTGCTCCTTTTTGAAGGTAAAAGTGGTGAACTTTGAAACTCAGAAGTGAAAGCCCACTTCATCTCATTGCATCAAACGCAATTTGATCAAATACCCATCTCGAAATCACCATCTGGTAAGAAAATTCCATACCCTTTTCATGATTTAGGTAACTGGGTAATCTGAATTTTGTTCATGTTTTGGGATTTGATCATGAATTCCCAAAGATGTGGTTTTTTTCCGGACGAAGTTGTCCTTCAAATTCTTTCAAGACTTCCCATTTGTAAACTTTGGTGTAGATTGGTTTCTGATAAGTATTTCATTCATCTGTACAATGAAGCGTCTGCTAAGAACCCCATGCTATTGGTTGAGGTTTTTGATTCATTGGGGTCAAGATCAAATCTGATTGTTGTTGACAATCAGAGGGGTTTTTCTGAATTTTCCTTAGATTTCTTGAAGGACAGAGTTAAGGTTAGAGCCTCATTTAATGGTCTGTTGTGTTGCTCTAGCATACCTGATAAGGGTGTTTACTATGTATGCAATCCTATGACTCGTGAGTTCAAGTTGCTTCCAAAGAGTAGGGAAAGGCATGTCACTCGGTTTTACCCTGATGGTGAGGCCACTCTAGTGGGAATGGCCTGCAATTTATCCACCCAGCAGTTTAACGTTGTTTTAGCCGGTTATCACCGTACTTTTGGTCATAGGTCGGATGGGACTTTTATTTGTATGATATATGATTCTGAGTCAACCAAATGGAGGAAGTTCGTTTCGTTTCAGGATGATCAGTTCACCACAAGAACCAAGTTGTGTATGTAAATGGTGCTCCTCATTGGTTGACAAGCAGTTGTTCTTGTATTCTTGTGCTTGATTTGGATTATGACATTTGGAGGAAGATGTCGTTGCCCGAACAAGCGAGTTGCGGGTCTAGAAATAGGTTTTATTTGTTGGAGTCCGATGGTTGCTTGTCTGTGGTCCAGATTTCAGATGCTTGGATGAGAATTTGGGTGTTGAGAGAACATGAGAGAGAGGAATGGCATTTGGTGGATACAGTGAGTCTTATATGTATCAAAGGACTTGTGCCAGGCATATTCCCCATATGTCAAACTGGTGAATATGTTTTCCTAGCAACCAATAAGCAGATTTTGGTGTTTTATCGCAAGACTCGTGTGTGGAAGGAGATGTACTCCGTGAAGAACAGCTCTACACTCCCATTGTGGTACTCAGCACATGCATTTTGGAGCACGATTTTTTCCTGTCGTTAAGACGTGGACTGCATGTAATGAACTTGTGTACATAAATTTCCTATGTTAAGTATCTCTATTCGTTTGGCCGATTGTTGTTTGTCAACAGTTATCAACATTTGACTTATGAAATGTAAATTATGTTCTTATGTGTTTGGCTTTGGCTTACTAATTTACTTTACATCCTTTGTTTTCTTCAACTATTTTTAGCCTATGCATCTTCATATTGTGCTGGAATGTTGGGGCTTATCATAATTATTTCTTGCCCATATTTCTGTAACGAAAACTATTTAAGACTCGATGATTCATGAAGATATGAATGGATTTTTTCAGGATGAAGTTGTTCATCAAATTCTGGCATGATTGCCTGTTTAGATATGGATATAGTTGAAAACTTTATCCTTCAGCATTCTTCTGGATATTTGAGTTGGTCTTTGTGTCACATAGAGATTTTGACATCTTCTCTGGATATTCGAGTGCAGCAACTGTGGGGAGCACGAATTTGGTGTTTCACTTTCTCAGAACTCTCTTTTTGCCTAACTAGCTTAATGATAGCTCTCATTCCTGTGTTGAAACATGCCCTATCTTTGAATCCCCCTTGCTAAACAAAAATAAAAATAATAGGAAAAACTCTCTTTTCTGGACATCTATTTAAGATGAGTATGTGCAAGCAATTGTATTGAGGAAGGTTGTTGCTATTTACTATTTTGTTAATCAATTGTGATCCAAAATTCAGAAGAATTTTTAAGTCGAGGAAGACAAGTTTAACTTGCTATATTTTTCGACTGACTGTGTTTTAACCCTAGGTCTTAAACAACTTCGTTTGCGCTATATAAATTTTGTTCTGATTGCGACCATAACCACCACCACCATCCCTCTGAGAAGGGGTGCCCTAGTTAAGGAAAACTGGAATGCAGCTCACCTTGCAGAGTAATCATAATGTACAAAATGAAAATTGTTGATTTCTTGACTGTCAAAGAAAACTAATGGGCCTAGACCCAAAAAAACAAAAAAGGACACGTGGGATTTCGAGGCCTGATGACAACTATAATCTGCGGCCCGGCCAAGCCCAATCCGGATTTGGAATAAGGAATTCCAGTCAGCCAAACAGACCTACATTCAACGTCTTGGATGAGGGAGGGACACAGAAAACTCCTTCGGATTTAGAGCTTCATGAGTGTTTCTCTGTCTTTTTGCAGACCCAAAAACTCTGACATTTGTATTACATGCTGATGGTCAGCTCCTTCATTTCCAGAAGAACCCAATTGGTCAAGCCTGCCACTTTCATATTCTTTGGCTTCACTTTATTATCTCACTAATCCCTTTGTGTGCCTCTCTCTTTCCTACAAAGAAATCTCTTCTTGCTCCAGGTATATCCGTACAAAAATCTTAATGTTAAATACTTATCTACCAGTGATTATAATTTGTGGGTTCTGCTCGATTTCATTGTTTTCATCGAATTTTATTTGCTATGTTGCGTTGCTGAATAGTTGGAAATGGGTTTTATTCCTTCTTTTTGTTTTCAAATATTTGGGGCTTTAAATCTCAAATGGGGTTTTTCATTTTTCTCTTTTAATTCAATTCATGGATGATAACCATGGTGTTTATAATACAGTGTAATACATATTTCTTCGCAAGAATATTTTTTTTGGATTCTTTTTGTTTCTTGCGAAATGAACATTGTAAGTCTCAGAAACTATTTTTGTGGGTTTATTTTGCATGAGCTTTTGGATATTTGTTGCCTTGAAATTCTTGAGTTTTTCTTATTGCTTCAGCAGTTATGCAGGTTACCCCAATACTGATATGGTTTCCATAACCAATCTATGGTGACCCTTTTTGCATGAGGGTTTGCATGAGGGTTGCATACTGTGTTATTACTACTTCTACTCTTTAGTAGAACTCCAACTCTAATTGAAGGCCCTATTATCAGCAAATGTGGGAAGCTTAGATCTTTACTGATATATGACTGTAATTACCATTTTTCAGTTCGATAATTAATTTATAAAAACAAATCCAAGTTTTATTTATTTAAATGATGTTTTGTAGTTCTATACAAAAACTTGATTTTATGTATATATGCATCCTTGTAATTGTATGTATTTTTTAATTGCAGATTGTATTTCTCACATGGAATCTAGCATCCATGACATCACTGCTTTGAATCAACTATGGATCGTTTAGCTTGACTTCTTTTTAAAACAGTACGTCAAGGCCTTTTACCTTATGGCTCGGAAGGGTAATCAACAAAAGAATGGGGTAGATCGCCAGACATCGAAACACAAAAAGAAGGGTACAGATTCAGGGTGTACACTAGCGGAAATGAAAGGGCAAGGGAAAGCAAGTGAGGTGAAAGTGTTCCCTGGAGAAGAACTACCAAATGGTGACCAGCCAAGCAGTCCTCTTTCAGCCAGTGGGAGTAAAACCAATCATCCTGGAGATGAGACTAAAAGCAAACAAAAATCTGGAAAGCTTTTGAGGAAAGATAAGCAAGATATGGATGCAAAGCAGGGTCCAGAGGAGGCAATGTCTTTAGGTAGTGATTCAGGAGATTGCAATGGAAACAATGAAGCTCCATGCATTAGAGAAGAAAATGGGTCATTACCTCGGAGTGACTTACGCCGTAAACATACAAAAAGAAAATTTGGGTCCTCCCTGAAACGGTGGCATATGAAAACTTTGCTGAGTCGGGTAGAGTTTTCAGATAGCCTATTGGTTAGAAACTTGAAGGCATCAACATTGTCCTTCTTGAAGGTGGCTAGTGAATGGCTGCAGAGGCACGAGCCTATGTTTCTTACCGTCAAAAGTAATTTACTGAATGCTCGCGATTATGTCAGTACAAAGTTTGAGCAGGCATATCCCATTGTTCTGAAGTGGCTTATGCAGTTTGGGGGTATATTGTTTCTTTTATCAATGGCTTGGTTGGATTGTACCGTAAGGGGCATCGATAGCTTACTTCGGATGGGGACAACATCCTTCTTTTCCGTTATATGGTGCAGCATTCTCTCAGTAGTTGCTATGGTTGGGATGTTTAAGTTTCTGATTGTGTTGGTAAGCCCTAGTACTGCTAAGTTGCTGCTGACCACTGACTTCATTATAACCAGAAACTTTTTATACTTGTTTTTTTCTTTTCATTATTGTAATTGGGATTATTCTTAATTATTTCTTTCAACAAAATGCAACTGTGTCTGGTCCCTTGTCCTTCTACACCTATTTGGTTCTTTCTGTTTGCTTATGACTTGTTGAGCATCCAGACTTTCTGAATGTTCCTTTTGGAATAATTATTTTCTGCAAAGGGTGCATTGATAATTGAGGTTAAGTTGATCTGTTAAGTTTTGTGTTAATATGCTCTCATAACTATTGTAAATACCTAGGTCTTCGCTGCTCTGATTGGACTTTTCATTGGCTTCATGCTTTCGATTTTGGTGGTTGCTATTTCTGGAGCTATTTTCTTGTGGTTCTATGGAAGCTTTTGGACAACAGCACTTGTAATCTTCTTGGCAGGTGATTCTTTTACCCGCTTACAACTGCAGATCATCTATTTCAATTATGCATACTTCCTCATCACAGCTTGCTGAGCTTTAACATCCTTCAACATTTAGGTTTGGCATTCACACTGAGCCATGAGCGTGTTTCCCTGTTCGTTGCCACTGTGTATTCCATTTATTGTGCTTGGACATATGTTGGATGGCTGGGTTTGCTTATAGGGTTGAATTTGTCTTTTATCTCAAGTGATTGTCTGATATATTTCTTAAAGAACAACGTAAATCAGCAGAGAAGACCCACCGGATTCCCTGAACAAGCATCTGGAATGCAAGGTCAACCAGGCTTTTTTAACGGTGAGCAGGAGCAAGCTTCATCCTCAGAAAATGGGCCATGGTTTTCTGCTGATCGTAGCCCTGGAGTACCTTCAACCAGTGGGGCTGATTCTGAGATAACCTCTGAAGATGAAGTAGTTCGGCTGCTAAACTGTACTGATCACTATTCAGTGTTGGGATTGTCCCGGTTTGAGAATATAGATGTTACTTTACTGAAGCGGGAGTATAGGAAAAAGGTACGTGCCATTTTTTGTTTGCTATAATTGGCATGAAAAGGGATATTTTCTAACTTATTTGTTATTTCTTGTTATGTTATTCTCTTCGAAGTTTCAAGATCTGTATGGCCAAGTCTGATATCTACTTTATTTTCGTTATATTAAATGATGACTTTTATCTTTCCTGAGATTGGTTTATTTATATAGAACTACTGTTTCTGGATAACATGCTATATAATATGTTAAAATACTTTCTTTGAATGAGGTTGTTATATTTCTTATCAGGCAATGTTGGTCCATCCCGATAAAAATATGGGAAATGAAAAGGCTGCTGAAGCTTTTAAGAAACTTCAGAATGCATATGAGGTGATCTTTTGATACCCGTTGAGATATTTTCTATGATCTATTTGATTTTTCATTCTGATTGTACCATTGGCCTTTTTTGTTTTTATCTTTTCTAGGTTTTACTTGATTCATTGAAGCGAAAAGCATATGATGACGAATTAAGGAGAGAGGAACTGCTGAACATTTTCCGTAGATTTCAAAGTGCTTCACAAAAGGTAATATACATTCTCTTTGTATGCATTGTTGTAATTGGTGTGAGAAAATGAAATCTGCTGACCAATCTCTTCAATAACTATGAGGATTAAGCTTGAAAGTGACACGTGTCAGTTGGTTCCCCCAAATCCAAGGGCGTCCTTCCATTCAATTTTGTCATTAACTTGGAACTGTTTGTAGAAAGTCGTGTAATTTTGGTCCCATCCCATAGATGTGGCTTCTGCCAGGAATTATATGCTCGTTTAAGTCAATATAATTCTAAGGGCTGTAAATCATTACTCGTTCTAAGTTTGTTTACATATCCACCTTACCTAAGCTTTTACCGCAATGTGTTTCCTAGAATGGAGGGCACGGTGTCTTTCCTTCTGGATTTGCACACCCGGAAGCTGATGGTGAGGACCCATTTGGAGATTCTAGGCGGATCGCCTGCAATAAGTGTGGCAACTTTCATGTCTGGGTACTCACTAGGAAGTCAAAATCTCAAGCGCGATGGTGTCAGGTTGTCATTTACCTTTACAGCGTTTTATGATGTTCTATGAGTTTGCATTAATCAAATCCTCCTTAAGCATGATGCTCCTTTTTCATAAAGATGAGGGATTTTGCACCTGGTTCTGATGTTTTCTTTGTGGAATTTCTCTTTTGAAAGGATTGCAAGGATTTGCATCAAGCAAAAGATGGTGATGGGTGGGTTGAACAATCTTCCCAACCCTTCTTCTTTGGATTTTTGCAGAAGGTATGTGTATTTGCATATGTTGGAGAAAGCTTGTTATATATGTGCATTTGGATTGTCTGCTCTTACTAAGTTGTCATCTTCATGTGCTATTATGATTCATTGTTTGCAAGTTGGAAAAAAAAAAACCTTTGAAGAAAATGATAAAGAATTGTTACGATTATTCTCCATTTGTATCTGAAATGCATCTAATACAAGATTATCCTTTTTGAATAATGTTGCACGTGCAGGTAGATGTTCCATCTGCATTTGTTTGTGCAGATAGCAAGATATATAATGCTACCGAGTGGTATATATGCCAGGTAATTCAATTTTAACTTTTTTCTTCATTAGTTTTCATTGATGTCTTTTCTCCTTTTTCAAAAACAATCATGCCTGCTCCTACACCCACACAAAGTTCTTGTCATGTTGAAAGCAAATGTACATGAAGCTAATTTTTGTTGCAGGGAATGAGATGTCCAGCCAACACTCACAAGCCAAGTTTTCATGTGAACACTAGTGTGACCTCCAAGCATAATACTGGAAAGGGAGCCAGTTCAGGACAAAGAGGAGGCCGGATGCCAGCATCTATGGAAGAGAACATGACAGAGGAAGAATTCTTTGAGTGGTTACAGAATGCAGTGCAAACAGGCATGTTTGAAAATTTTAGTGCCGGCACCTCCACTGAGAGCCCATCTGCCAAATCTGGAAATGGTACCGCCAAAAATAGTAGTGGCAACAACAGTGGCAGTGCTACCAAGAGAAAGAAAAAGGGAAAGAAGCAATGGTGAGTATCCAAGTTGTTCCCATTGTTTCTCACTAATCTTTGTAAGCATTAGTGAATCTGATAAAAACATATGTTTCAATTTGGCCTATTGTCTTTTTTCAGAAAAAAGAAGGCCCGAGGAAAGTTTGACTTCATTAATCATAAGTATAGAATCCCCCATTAGCCTGCATACTACAGAGTTCGTATGTCGTTTCATCATTCTTAATCGTCTTAGAATTAACTGTGGACCGCTATACCCGTTCCAAATTGATTGCCAGAAGTTTAGGCAGTTACATTTGCGCAGCAGAGCAAGGCAATAATGTTCTTGCACTGCCTATATTTTGCATTTGGTATGTGGAGGAATCTGGATTGGTTGGAAGGGTTGGACGCATGGAATGATGATCAAGAAAGAATGACGTTAGACAATGCATTGTTTTGTTCATGGAAATGGATGATATGTGAAGTCAACTTAATTTTATTACCAAGCTAAGAAATACTCAAAAGTAGAAAATAAGGTTGGCAGATTAAAATCGGATAATTCATGTTCAACACAAAACTCGATAAAGTTTATTATTTAGGTTAGTTGGATTTTTCATTTTCGTATTCATGTTAATTGACACTCGACCTTTTTTCCTTTTTTCCTTTTTTTTGAGGAATAAGTAAAAATCAATCTTAACCTATTTACGAGTTTTGTCTTTGATTTGTTTCATGTCTAAAATTATCATCCTTTTAAATATTTGTCAAGTAGGAGAAAGACCCTCTAAATATTATTAGAGCATGTCTAACGCAAGGGCAAGGGGCTAGGTACTGTTTTAGCCACTGAAAATGGTACTATTCATAAAATCTAGCGTCTCAACCTTTTTGTGGTTCTAGTGATGAGGGCCTAGGGGCTAAAACTCTAAATTTATTCATTTATTTTATTGGTGATAAAAACACTTATTTTTTCATTTTCATTTAATTTTTTCATCTTCATTGTGAAATGATAAGAAAAAATATCCAAGTATTGGATTTTGAAGTATAAAGATGAGTTTATGTGAGAAGAAGATAAAAGCCTATTTATTGAGGTTTGAATGCAAAAATGATAAACAAATAAAATTATTTGGAGTATTAAAAAAAAAAAGGGTGGATTAGCCGTTGGATTGAAAAAAAAAGGCTGAACTGAAAAAAACATTTAATAAATAAAAGGGAGCTTTAACTTTCACACACAATATAGTTTACTATTTAGGTAAATAGAATTCAATTTCAGCTAATTAGGATAAAGCCAAAAGCCAAAATATAGTACCTGTTTTTACCATAATATAATTAAAAAACATTAAAATTACAACATATGCCATTATGCCATTATTTTCAAATTTGGAAATTCCACTTTCAAATAATCCAAACAATGACCGACCATTGTCTTTTGACAACCACGACAACAGATTTTCTATTGCCATTGTTTTTGGCTTCACTCGGTTCCTTTTTTTGCTTTGTAGAATTCGGTTTTTGATTCACCAAGTTCCGTATGTTTTTTTCTTCAATGGCTTCAAGCTTTTGCTTTACCGAGTTACGTTTTCGATTTCATTGAATACGACTTTGTCTTCTCAAGACAGCCAATACAACTTCTCTTTTGGTTTCTTTGTGATTGTGAAGCTTTAGCTCTCTCTCTCTCTCTCTCTCTCTGAGTGCTTTCTAATTCGGCTGAGTTTTTCTTGACCTGAATCGATGTTACCAAAAAAGCTTTGTTTTTTTCTCTTAAATCATATTATAATCGCAATTTCTTAAAAGCCCAATTTTTTTCTCAATGCTCTTGCACTTGGGTGGGAATGGGATCTATCTATCATAGGCCAAATTCTTTTTTCTAATTCTCTTATAATTGTGTGGGATCTATAATATTATAACAGTCATCCCACTTTGGAAAGAACTAGAAGAACTAATTAATTAATTAATTAAATAATTGTACTTGCTATTGCTAATATTTTTCCTTCCCATTATGAATTTAGTGCTTGGTCTTTGAGCTTTAGCTCAAATCCTGACATCCTGTTTCGCATTTGCAGATGATGGTGCATGGTAGGTGACTAATCATCATAATGAAGGTTCAGACCTTACAACAAATATTTTATACAAAAAAAAAATTTCAATTTGTATATTCAAACATAAACCAATACTAGGTCAGCAGTTGTAACATTCCAACAGACTTGCAAATATTATTCTGAAATTGAGTTATGAAACAAGAAACAGCAATGCAATTTCTGGTCAAAAACTGCAGTGCAGTTTATGAAAACAAATCTGCTCAAGTGTGAAAAGAAAACTAAAGGAAAAGCCATGATTAAAGTACTAAAACTAAGTTCAAAACACATTTAAGTCCATGAGCAGTTGTAACATTCCCATAGACTTGCAAAAATTATTCTGAAATCGTATTATGAAACAAGAAACTGCACTGCAACAAACGGAAACTGCAGTGCAGTTTATGAAACAAAATCTGCTCAAATGTGAAAACAAGCATTGAATGGCAGTTAAAAATGAATATCCACTGATGAAACAATTGTATAATTTTCATTAACTTCAAAAAAGAATCATAATATCCAATTAGAAGTTGTGTAGCCAATTACAAGCAACTAAAAACTGCAATGCAGTGTTTGCAAAAACTGCAATGCAGAAACTGACTATACATTCACTAAACCATATCTAACATAAGCAATCGTCAATTGAGAAGGAATGTTCATATCACCGCCTTGCAAGTTTTCTTATTGTGCCCGGCAACACTGAACCGACTACATTTCAATGGCCTTATACCTTCACCAAAAGCTTTGATCCTCTTCGTTGGTGGTCTTCCGGCTAAACCAAAAACCAAAAAGTAAAAATCAATCCACAATAAAAAGCAAAAACTGCAATGCAATTTCCAAAAGTCCAATTTTGAGTTCCCTTACTTTTGGGTAGCTCTACTCTTCTCTTGCCCACCCAATTCCTCATATGGGTAGCCTACACTCTTCAAATTAGTGAGGTTGAAGGCCAAGGAAAGAGCAAAATCCAATTTTAATTACCAAAACTGCAATGTAGTTTGTGCAAAACTGCAATGTAGTTTGTGCAAAACTACAATGCAGAATTTGTGTAAAATTTCACTGAACTAAAGCTTAAATGGTTTGCAAGATATTATATGATAGTGATGGCATCAACCATTTCCAAATCAAGACAAATGCATAGTAAGTGAGCTTTATAATAAGAAGTTGCAGCTAAATTAGATCATTGCCTGACCAAATTATGTGCTATATAAAACAACTATAAAACAAGACCAAATTAAGTACAACGAACAACGAGCATAGAATAAGATGCGTCAACCTCCAGACTTGAGTGATGAATATAGGCCCTAAATAAAAGGAGAAAATATATTTGAAACAAGCAAAGGGAAAGTGGCAATCCTTGTATTAGAGCTGTATCAAATTGATTTAATAAAAAAGAATTCTAGCTACGTTCTTTGTCACTTGCCTTGCCAAAGAATCGAATTGAAATAAGATCAAGATAAAATGAAATCCATACTACAAAATTGAAATAAGATCAAGATAAAATCCATAGCAATTGCACATCTTCTAGTTCCCCACCCTACCCCAACCAAAACACACTCAAGGAGAGTACAAGGATTCTCACCTTCTTAATGCAGTTTCTTTTTTCTCAACTAGATTTAGTTTTCCATATACAAATTAGCCCACAACACAAGAAGCTAGTAAGAGAAAGATTGTAATAACTAACCACATGTGTCTAAGGCCTATTTTAATTCTTTTTTCTCCAACAAATGCTAGTCTTAGTTGTATCAAGTTCTATTCAATTTAGATCATAAGCACTATCACAGTAATAAAAACCTTCAAATTTCCTTTATTTCACAGATTGAAAGGTCTTGGTCAGGATGTCAAATTCATGATGCATTCTGTCCTTCAATCTCACAAAGAAGACAAAGGCTTAGTAAATAATTATATATATATATATTTATTTTTTTTAAAGAAAGGTTTCTCATAATGATTACTTTATAGTTAATTTCGTATAGTAGCCAGTGTGAAAATTTCCAATTCAGAAAAAGAAGTTCACATGAAATTTTCCCATGGGAAATGATAATGCAAAAGTAACTACCAAACTGTGATCCTATTGTAGTCCGCAATTCTTTGTTGAAGTTGGCTCCACCATCCAGTCTAGCATTAGCTTGTGACTGCATAGCTCCATTCATGACCCTACTATCACTATGATCCACCAAAGATGATGCCGGAGCACTTTCACCTGACGATGAACTGTTCCCCACTCCACGCCACCAAGGTTGGGCGCAGATAGCTGATTCCAGCACAGTCTGGGCACAATGTTCTATATGTGGATCTTCATCTTTAGATTTAGCTGACATCATTCACCACTTTCTCCTGGAAAAATATAACCATGAGTTTTAACATAAAACAAAAGTAAGGAAGATGAGGAAAGAAACCAAAACCAACTACTGATCAACAGTCATTGCATAGAAGCAAATGACAGAAAAACACTACGATAAGTAAATCTGCTTAGGCGCATCCGAGCTTTGAGAATCCGCCGGCATCAATCCTCCGATTGCAACATGCGAAGGCCCCCTCCCCCCCTAAAAAAAACTAGACATTTCCAAATCCCTTCAAATGAAATTCAGCAACAAATTCCCAATAAAAAGCACTAAATTCATAGAAATTCAAAATTCAAAACACAAGAGAGTGAGAGTGAGAGAAGTGTACCAGGTCGAGGTCCGACTCCCTTTGCTTCCACTTCTTTCTGATTGAAGAGAAGACGAGCACCAAACGACGTGAATAAGGAAGAGGAGAGAGAGGGGCTTAGATCTGGTTTTAAACAAAAGGGTAAAATTGTATTTTACCTTTATAATCTATACAAGCCCAAATTCGTTGGGCCTCCTCTTTGGGCATATCCAAAACAGAATTTG
Organism: Prunus padus; assembly: GCA_024362665.1. NCBI lineage: Eukaryota > Viridiplantae > Streptophyta > Magnoliopsida > Rosales > Rosaceae > Prunus > Prunus padus. The sequence goes on from JANFAM010000020.1 coordinate 9,850,000, forward strand.
ATTCATATGTATTAAAACCCAAACAAAAATACTCTATGTCTCAAATCCTAATTAGTAAAGATTGTTATGTCTAATACCTAATTTTTCTTAAATAAAAAGCCCAGCAACTAGCCTTTTCATTCCATTGTCATTGAGAGCGCCATGTGGCAGCTTCTCATAGGCCATTGTATTTGGAAAAGTCAACTTTTGCTACGCCCTGTTTTTTTTTTATAAAAACTGATCGTGGGCCGACTCTTGCCCAGGCTAGCACTTGGGCAAAACCAACCTGCCTTAGAGCAACTCCACCGGTTGCAGCCCAGGCAGGAGGGCTCGGGACCCACGGCCCGAGCCCAAAATGGCGCTTCCAGCGGTAGTGGACAGCTTGGGTAAGGAGCGGGACCCACGTGAATTGGGCAAGCCCGCTGGGAAGAAGCCCGAGGCCCAGCCCGGGGATGACGTCGACACGCGGTAAAAAAAAAAAAAGAATTTGCATGCGCTGACGTCAGCACTCGCCATCGTGCAACGGCCACACGCCACGTGGCGCGCTGTGGTGGCTCCAATTTTTTTTTTTTGAAATCCAACGGCTACAGTAAATTTGGGCCCAAAAAATCTAAAAAAAAATTCAAAAAAAAACTAAAAAATTATGCAATTTTTTTTTTCTATAAATACCAACAAATATCATTCACTTTCAACTCCAAATACTCATATATTTTCTTCTCCTAATATTTTTCACTTTCTACACAACATTTTCTTCACTTTCAAGAGTAATTTTTTATTTCCCATCTTATGACATCATCTGTTGAAGCCGGAGTTCCATGGTCAACCATTGAAGATGTTTTGTTGTGTGAGTCTTGGGTCCACGTTAGTCATTGTCCGATCACGGGCAATGAGATGAAGTTCTCTCATATGTGGAAAAAAAATTCATGCCGAATTTTTTGAAAGATCCGGGTCGATTCGTACGGAAATGGCATTGGCTAGTAGGTGGAAGCTTTTGAATAAAGAGTTGGGCAAATGAAGAGATGTGTTGGCAAAAGGGATGGACAACCATCGAAGTGGCCAAAATCTTAGCGACGATGAGGTATATTATTTGTAATTTCCGTTTTATTAAATTTAATGTCCTCATTTTTTTTAATGCTTCTTGCATTTCTAATACCTTTTTTTAATGTATGTTGCAACCCTAATATAAAAATTAATGTTTCTTGCAATTCTAATAGTTTTTTGAAATGTATGTTGCAACTCTAATTTTTTTAAAATGTTTCTTGCATTTCCATAATATTTGTAATGTTTCTTGCATTTCCACTATTTTTTTTAAATGTTTCTTGTATTTGCATTTTTTATTTTACTTGGGCCTTGCATAACTTGCATTTCCATTTTTTTATTTATAAATATTTCTTGATTTCCATTCTATTTTTTTAAATAGATTATGCAAGCACAAATGTGGTTTGGTGCTATTGGGCAAGGGAAAAAAACTTTCAACCATGAGCAATGTTGGGAGGTGGGGAAGAATTGTAAAAGATTCCAAATTATTCCCACGGGTCCGGCCGTCGTGTTGAACGAGACGCCGCTCCATAATTCAACGGCATCGGATTCACCTATGGAATCCCCAATGAGTGAAGACTCACCAATTGAAAAGAGCCCGAGGCCTATTGGCAGAAAAGTAGCGAAGGCGAAGGCGAAGAGAGGGAGTAATGATACATCTAAATTTTTGGAGGAAATTGCAAGGCAAAGTGCCTTGAGAATTGACATAGACTTGAAAACCCAAGAAGACGAGAGGGCAATTCAAGTAGAATATGCAAAAGAAAGAGAGTATGCATGCAAAGAAAGAGAGTTTGCACGCAAAGAAAGGATTGAGAAGAAGGACCGAGAAACCATGGCCATGGATACAACCCATATGTCCCCTGAAATAAAACAATATTGGAAGTTAGAACGAAGGAACGTTATGAGAAGAAGACTTTTCCGTGACCAAGACGATGGACCTAGCAACACGGATTGGTTAAATAATGAAAACCATTAAGTTAGTTTGCAATAGTTGTAACTCATGTAGTTTATTTAATTAGTAGTAATTTTTAATTACTTGTATTGGTTTTATTTGAGTGATTAAAGAAAACATTCAATAAAACTTCTTTTCATTCAAAATATTCCATACATCAAACAAAACATAATTAAAATTAAAACTTCTTAACTTCACTTCATTCACCGTCATTGCCATTCACCGCCCATAAATGCTCCATCAAGTCAACTTGACGTCGTTCGTGAATATAAAACGATTGCATCACCGTATATCGATCAATCATACGGTCTATGAAACGGTCGTCCCTAACCAATGGGTCAAGCTCCAATGGTTCTCCACTTGGTCCCACGGGCCTTTCATAAACTCTTGTCAAGGCCGTGTTCATGGGATCCGGTTTGTACACCTCTACAACATTGTAGTCATACTCATCCTCCACAATCATGTTATGAAGGATGATGCAAGTCATCATTATGCTCCTCAGCACCTCCTCATCAAGCATGCGCGCCGCACCCCTAATAATAAGCCACCGGGCTTGGAGGATACCAAAACACCTCTCCACATCTTTTCTGTAACCTTCTTGATAGGCAGCAAATAACTTTTGCTTCTGGGATCGGGGATGGGGAATTGATTTCACAAATGTAGTCCACCTCGGGTAGATGCCATCTGCAAGATAATACGGGTCCTGGTAGACGGTATTGTTGATTTCATAGGTGATTTTCGGGGCTTCACCTGTCAAAACGTCGTTGAACACCGGTGATTGACCCAGCACGTTCAAGTCGTTTTGAGATCATGCAACTCCAAAGAAAGCATGCCAAACCCATGTATCAAATCCAGCAACGGCTTCAAGGATGATACTTTTTTGCCCTTTTCGATTCCCATAGTCTCATTGCCAAGCAGTTGGGCAATTTTTCCATTGCCAGTGCATGCAGTCGATGCTACCAATCATTCCTGGAAATCCTCGAGCTTTGGCTTTTTGTAAAAGCCGGTGGAGGTCCATGGGCATAGGTTTGCGCAGGTATTCCCCGGTGTACAGAGTTTCGACTGCATCACAAAATCTTACCAAGCTCTCTAACTTAGTGGACTTCCCCATCCGGGCAATCTCATTAACCTGATCAGCAGATGCACCGTACGCCAACATTCGTATAACAGCTGTAAGCTTTTGCTCGGGAAGAAGTCCCGCAACCCCAACAGCATCACACTTTTGAACAAAGTAGTCATCATAATTGCAAATAGCATGCATGATTTTATTGAACAAATGAGGTTGCATTCTATATCGCCTTCGAAAATCAACATCAGAATACAGAGAAGTTGGGATAAAATAATCTTCAATAAGTTTCTTACCCCGAGAATGCCTATGTCTGTCCAAATTCGGGCCACGACCGACTTGTGAACCACGGCGGCTCTGGTTTTCTTTATCAAGCATTGCCACTGCTATGACAATTTGCTGATCTAGTTCTCTCTGCGCCCTTTTGCCTGCAGCTCTTTTATGCCTTCTTTCTCTAGTTTCTCTCTCTTGCCTCTCCAAGATCTCGTCAATGTCTGACATTGAAAATGGAGTATGAATTCTAAAATATGAGAAATGAAAATATAAAGAAGAGCTTTTGGTTTGAGAATGGTGTGAGAGGTATGAGCTGAGCCTCTGGTTTTATAGAAAAATTTGGGCAGATAGAGATGACACGTGGCGCGATTTTAGAGGGTGAAAATCTTATCTGAAATTTGAAATTCAAATTAAATTTATCTGAAATTTGAAATTCAGATGAAATTTTTTTGAAATTTGGAATTCAGATGAAATTTATCTGAATTTGAAACCGAAAATCTTATCCACAAATTTTTTCCGATTATGAGATATGAATTTTTTAATAAATATTGACACGTACGAACCCAAAAATCTTATCCGAAAATATTATCCAAATTAATTGTTTAGGTTACCCAAAAAAAAAAAGAATAGTTGTTGTCCTTTGCCATGGCAACGGGTGGAAATGCACATTACTATTTGCAAGGGCAGCTACTATTTACGTGAATAGTAGCCCCTAGCTCCCCCCTCCCCCTCCCCCTTGCCATGGCAAAGGGCTAGGGGAGGCAAGGGCTATCACTATTCACATGAATAGTGGTAGCCCTTGAAAAAGGCAAGCTTTGTTTCCACCCATTGCCATGGCAAAGGGCAAATACTATCCACTTTTAGTTTTTTTAAAAAAAAATTTTTTTACGTAAACAATTAACCCAACATCCCGTTTCCTCCACTGGCGCATCTTTCTTCTTCCTTTACTTTGATTTGCTCCCATCCCAAGTCTTCACCTTGCTATCATTAATGACCAAACCCTTCTTCTCAAGCTTTTTTAGATTCAGATTCTCATGGCTCAAAGACCATAAATTTTCGCATAACACGTAGAACCCATTCCAACCCCCTGTCTGCAAACCAAAACCCACAAAAAACACTGGAAAAACTCTGAGAGTTCACAAAAATGCGACTTGTGAACAAAGATCGAACAGTCATGTGTTCAATAACTGAAATTGAAGTAGACCCAGTTGGTCAAAAAGGTCGAGAGAGTGATAACGAGAGAGCCAAATGGACAAAACGCGCTGACGTCATGCTGCCTTCGGGCTCGAACTGGGGCTGGTTTCGCCTGCGGGCTGGCCTGGTTACGTGGGACCCGCATCTTGCCCGGGCAAGCTGCGCCCGCTGGAACGCGTCGCCTGAGCTTGGGCCCTGTCTTGCCTTGGCTTGAGGCAACCACTGGAAACGCTCTTAGACCAAATTGGACTGGTCCAAACACATACATTAGAAAATGTCCTTTTTCAATTGGGGCCAGATCTGGACCTAGTCCAGGCCAGATCAGTCCTATTAGAGCAATTTCAGCGGTAAGTCCCAGCTTGGGCAACAAGGGGCCCAAGCCCCAGTTTGTACTTCCAGTGGTAAGCCCCAGCCCAAGCAGCGTATGGGTCCCACCAAATCGGCCATCCCAAAGGCAAGAATAGCCTAGGTTTGCTGACGTCAGCAACGACATTTTTATTTTAAAAAAAAGAAGAAAAAAAACCAAAAATTTCAGAATTTTTTAAAAATAAATACCTAGTCATATTTTTCACTTCCCATACCAAAACTCTATACAAATTCCTCTCCTCATATCTCATGTGAATAGTGGTTGTCATGACAATGAGTGAAAACACACAAGCCTTTTGCAATGGCTGTCACTATTCACATGAATAGTAACAGCCCTTGCCAGTGGCGGATCCATGAATTTTAATTACGGGGGTCAACGTGTAAAATGTAAAAAAAAATTCTATACAAAATAGACTCATCGAAATGAAACGATAATATTCTACTTCATAGTTAATAGATAAAACCATACAAAATACTCATGTTCATTATCTGAGAACTGCATCAACTTCAAATAATAGACACACATTGCAATACACCAAAAATATCTCTAAGAATGTGATAATAAACCAAAAAATTAGTGTAATCCTCTTCGCCTCCTACATTTACGTCATTTTTGAGGTACGTCGTCATTTTGATTTTGGGCTTTATCTGCATTTCTTTTGAGTTCTAGCTCTTAAACTTTGGACCCTTATGAGTATTGTCTTAGAGGGAGCTTATTCAAGAAAATATTTCTTCAATACATAAAAGTTAGGTTATTCTTATAAAACTCTTTGTGGATTGAACATCTAAGGCTTTTTACCTAGATTGACCTTAGGTCCCTTCGTGCATACATGAAAAATTGTTTTATATAAAAATATTGGCTAAGTATTAAAAATGATTTTTCGGAATAATCATTTTCTCAAGATAATTTTTGGCGGCTTTTATTCCTTACACATCAAATAAGAAAACTTGATTTTATGAGATTTTAGTATGAAGTATATATTGACTTAATGAGCCATCATTTTTAGCCTAAATCGTATTTTGCACTGAAACCGATTTTTCATATTTTGATTTGCTGGGAATTTGATTTTCTAGTATTTTTATTTGAATCCAAATGGGGGGTACTTCCTTATTTACATTATAAACTTAAGTAAATTGAGTAATATAAAAATAAAGAATTAACTACAGTAAACCCCCCAACCTATAATGGTCATTACAAAATCATACTCAACTTTTGTTGACTGGTTTGACCAGTACATGAACTTCATAGAACCTTTCAAAAGACACCCTCCGTTACTCATACAGTTGAAGGAACCGTTAAGTGCTGACGTATCTAATGTGGTATTTTTTTGCTAAAGTGGACTCCACATGGACAAAAATTAATAAAATATTCATTCATTTGATAAATTAATTTAATTTTTTAAAATAAATTGTAAAAAAAAATATAATTAGAAAAAGTAAGAAAAAAAGAAAAAATATTCCTCTTTCTCTCTCTCTTCGTCTCCGATTCCTCTCAGTCCCAAACCAAGTTGCACAGCCCTCGTCACAACATGCCTATCCCCAGCCCTTGCTCTCAGCCAACCTAGCCCCCCTCATCTGACGAACCCAGCCACACCACCATCACCGTCTGTTCAAACCACCATCATCGTCCGTTCAAACCACTCTCTCCCTCTATTTTCCTTTTTCTCTCTCTCTCTGATTACCCAGCCCATCCCCAGCCACAATAGCCACCTCCCAACCCCCTGGAATTCCTCAGCCATCATCTACACCATCGTACCACCCACCCTCTCTGCACCTCTGCATCCACCCTCACTAGAACACCAACAAATGCAAATTCACCATCATCATCATTTATACTCTCAAAATTTCAAAACAAAAACAAAAACAAAACAAAGTAAAACAAGATCTGGTGGTTATTATATGTGGGTTATTGAGTTTGAGGGTTAGATTTAATTAGGGCATGGGTGAGGGGATAAGTTCTACGGTTGAAATTCTAGAAATGCAGGTCACAGTTTTGTTGAACGACTCATCGTCGTCTTTGTTCTCATCGAATTGGGCTAGGCTCCAGCCGTATTTGGTGACGAAGAATGTGGTACTTTGGGGGTGGGATTTAGTATTGCGGTTGGGTTGTGCCCTCAAAGGATCTGGAGTAGATGACAAAAAGAGAAATAGAGGGGAAGGAGGCGTGATACTACTGTCCTCCTCTTCTTTTCTCGGGAAACAAACAACCAAAACAATCTCTCACAGCTTGGGCTCTACGCGTCCCTCAACGAAAGTTCAATACTTTAGTGCATACATCGAGATTTCATGTCCTCCCCACCAAACCCATCTCTCTATTTCTTCACAAAGCTTTAATTCTTCACAGCTTTTTGAGCTTCTCTCTCTGTCTCTGCCTCTCTAATTGCTTTGTTTGGCTATGGGTGCTAGTTTCTTTGCTTGCAAATCAGACCCAGTTGGGGCTTTGCCTTTGCAATCAAAACCCAGTCTTGGTGATTTGCCAGAGAGCTGTGCGGAGTTGATTCTGGGTTATTTGGACCCACCGGAGATTTGCAAATTGGCGAAGCTTAATCGGGCTTTTCGTGGAGCTTCTTGGGCTGACTTCATTTGGGAATCGAAATTGCCTTCCAATTATCAAACTACTGTTAGAAAAGTGTGAAGGTGACGTTATGGTGGTGTGGCTAGGTTCGCTGGAGGAGGAGGGGGATAGGTTTGGGGAGAAAGAGAGAGAGGTAAGATGGGGCTTGGGATGGGGGAGCAGGGCTGGTATCTGTATGACAGCCATGAACCATGGCTGATACAATACCTTCCCCTTTTTCTCTTCGACAGCCATGAACCCCAACTCTTTCTCCACCCTCTGTATTTCTATCTCTCCCTTCCCTCCCACGGCGTGTTTGAATCCGCCATGAATTTTAGTTCCAATGATATATGAAGCAAACCCAAATCAGGGTTTGATTAATTAAAAAGAAGAAACTAAAAGTTTGAAGAATGGAAAGAAAAGAAGATTTTTTTTTTGTGTTTGATTAATTGAAAGAGAAGAAAAAGATGCTGGGTATGGATTGATTCAATTGATGGGCCGGGTGGAATTGGGTTTGGCATTTTTTTTTTGGTTACTTTTTCTAATTTTATTTTTTTATACAATTTATTTAAAATTTTAAAATTAATTTATTAAATAAATGAATATTTTATTAATTTTTGTCCACGTGGAGTCCACTTAAGCAAAAAAATACCACATCAGATAGGCCAACGTTAGCACTTAACGGTTCCTCTCACTGTATGAGTAACAGAGGGTGTCTTTTGAAAGGTTCCGTCAAGTTCATGTATTGGTCAAACCGGTCAACAAAAGTTGAGTATGATTTTGTAATGACCCCTATAGGTTGAGGGGTTTACTATAGTTAATCCAAAAATAAATGAAAGCAAAAAGACAAAGACATTTACTTAAATATTGGAAATGGAAATAAGGTAATCTGTCTGCTGTGCTAGTGTGCTGCGTTCTGAAGCATTTCATCAAGTAGTTTGTGGGCAATTTGCAGGGGTCAATATCTTCGCCTCCAATGGATTCCGGGCTTGCAAGGGTCAAATGACCCCTCTTACTCTTATGTGGATCCGCCCTTGGCCCTTACTCTTTGTCATGACAAATGGATGGAAGTGCTCTTAAACATACTCTTAGATATGCAAAAGACTAATAACTCAAGTGGATAAAAGCAATTATCCTTATACCTGAGGTCCTATGTTCAAATTTCAGACATCATTTGTGTCAAAGAAATCCAATATCAATATCCAATAGCATTAACAGAAAGGACAAAAAAGAGAGGAGAGAGTTTGCTCATACCCCGATTATAAAAGGAAAAAACAAAACAATTATGATTTAAAACAAATAGAAGAAAAGCCAATAACTTAGGCCGTTGGATCCCTATCGAACGGTGGACCAGGATTAACCATGATATATAACTCCATCGAAATTACTAAACCACCCTTTTTCCTTCCACTTTACCGCAAATCGCATATCCTAGCAGCAGTGTAGTCTGCTTCAAAGCTGGTTCAATGGGGGCGCTCTTACACTCCTTCTCTGTAGCTTTTATTACTCCAAAAGCTTTAAAACTGGTCCATGGAAATGGGTCCTCCAGAAACCAAATTTCAAGCTTGGAATTCGCAAATGGATACTCCTCGTTTTCTTCTCGTAGGCCACTTACCTCTCAGAAGCTCTCTGTTGGACGTAGAAAGTCGGTGATTGTTGGTGCAAAGAAGAACAATAACAAGGAGAAGAAGAAGAACGACAATCATAGCTTCGTATCAAAACCGGATGAGGCCACTGGCCCTTTCCCTGAAGCTGTGCTGCTTAAAGAGGTTGCCTTTTGAATTTTGACACAACTCCATGCTTTTACACTTTTTTTCCCTTCTTTATTTGGTATTATGAGTTTTTTTAATTTCCTTTCCTCTGTGCGAATTTCGGTTTCTGAAATATAAAGACTTTTTAGTGCGACCCTTTACTTTTCAGCCACTGCTGTAGAATGTTCGTATTGGTTATCTGAGTGAGATTCAAGCTATGTAAATTCATATTGTGGGTATCTGAGTTGTCCTTTGCTTTGTTCTGTTTCTTTGGACTATAATGTTGCACCATTAAAGTATGAACCTTGTGTACAAAGGGGTCTTCTTTTTCTTGAAAAACTAAATGAAGTTGGATAAGATAAGGTTTTGGGTTGCTTAAGTTTAGGTGCATGTATTATTACAGTGATGAGATGACTCTAATTGTAATTGATTTTGAGATGAATTTTTGTTATGAATTGCAGAAGAAAGTTCAGGAAGATGGTAAACTTCTCCCTGAGTTTGCTGACGCAGAAGAAGGTGAGTTATTCTGATTCAAACTTGTTATAGGTGATTGCTATCTTTTTAAAAGGACGCAATATAAGTTTTCTTTGGTCTGAAGAAAGATTTTGGCCCTATGGGGATTGCTGTTATTGATTTTGTTTTCATCACTATGCAGAGAAGGTATATGAATTTTTGAAGCTTCAGCTACAAAGCGATTTGAATGAGGAACGAAGTAAGTGTACTTCCTGCACATTCTTCTTGCTAGTAGGATTGTCAAGTGGTTCCTTAGGGGGCAGGATAATGCACTTTTATGTTCTAGGCTGCATCTACTTCTTTGCTAGTAGGATTTTTGAGATGCAATTTGGCTTTACTATATTGAAATGGTGGAATAAATTGCCTTTAATAATTCATAGAGCAAATGGACAATGTTATGAGTTTTTAACTGCGTGATTTAAGATATGTTGCCTTCTAGACTGACGTGTTTTATGACTCACTGTTTTCCTTGTCACAGTGCGCCACTATGAGGTGGTTTATCTGATTAATGAGAAGCATGTGGAAGAGGTTGGGAGTGTCAAGGAGAAAATTGAAGGTTGACTTCTAATCTCTTAGTACTGTGTACATTATTACTCAACCAAATATGATAGAATTCACCATGGATTTTGATGTATTTAAATTTATTTTTCCTTTTGGCATGCTTCTTTGTTCTTCTATACTATCTTGTCTTATAGAACAATAGGACAATAATTTAAACAAAGTGTTTTTATTAGAATGGAGGAGAATAGTACATGGCTTTGTGTAGGCTAATTGGCCTCCTAGTGGTGTAGCTGTTGGTTACCTATCTTCTAGATTTATGACTCTAGGCTATTGGCCCTTCATTCATGTAGCTATTGGCTGGTCAACTCTTTGTTTTATAGAACAAGGCTCTTGGCCTCTATGTGACTCTTGGTCACTCTTAACACTTGGTTGTGGGCTAGCACTTGGCTCCCTTGGTTGGGAGTTCTCTTGGCTTGACCACACCCCCTTAGATTGGGTAGCTCTCTTTGTAGCTCCCTTGTAACTTAGTTTTGGATAGCTCTTAGCTCCTCCGCCATAGACATTTTTCTCTAGCTGCTTGCTTGTTGTGACTTCATCTAGAAAATTCTTACATATTCATTTATTTTGCCGACATTCCCATGAAGCTTATAGAATTTCTTCAAGCTTCTAGATTTTTCCATATTTCTTTACCACAAATGTGCATTATTTTCAACAAGAATGAAGTTCAAAAGAAGGGTAAAATTCTCTGATGTCTGAATATCTCTCAAGGGTGCCACGTTTAGCTTGCATTTCTTAAATGGGAAATCTGTTTCTGATTGCCCAACAGTTTGTAATATGCTTCTTTTCTAATGTTATTTCATAGAGAGAGCAGGCAATGTGTCTCTTTGGGCGAAAAGGTCAGCACTGGCCCTTCAAATAATCTTTAGCAGTTTTACTTTGGGTGTCATATCACATTTGAAGAATTTTGGGCAGGGGTAAAAACAATTTGTGAACTTGGATGGATAGCTTATTTAATTATTTAATTTTAACGATATAATTTCTTTGTTCAATTAACTTAGAAAGCAGCTTGTAATTGCTCAGAATGAAAACTCATCTACTTGCTTGTAATTTCTTTAGCTCCTCTGATGCAGGGCAGCGGCTATAAGCTGCTGTCCAGCGACCCAAACATACCCAAAATACAGAGAATAGAGGGATAAAGCTGTAGAATCGAAGTTGGAACGAAGATAATTGAGTTCTAGGGCAAAATCCCAATAGAAACTCTATAGACCAAAGTCTGAAAATATATTCATCAACCAAAAACTAAATACAAGAGTCTCTTAATAGCCTATTTATACTAGAATATAGAAAACCTAATTGACATAGGAATTAAAAACCTAAACAGGAAATTAAACCAAATCCTAGTAAGAATAAGAAAACAAGTAATTAAAAAAAACCTATTAATTTAATATAACTGAAACTTAGCCTTATTGGCTGATGCCCACTTAGATTAGGAAAGTCTAATAGATGCTCCTGCATCAACTCCACCGGGTTGGGAAGAATTCTTCCTCGAATTCCAATCGTTTGGTGAAAACTTCCTAGACATAACCTCCTCTGAGATAAGTTGTCCATAGAACTTTGGCCTTGATATTGAACCTTCCCACTCCAAAGAAATAGATATTTAGAATATTTGATCCTTCTGGAACAATACCAGATATCTTCTGCAGCCAAGCTCGCAGCCCAAAAACTCTTCATGCCAAAAACCCGTAGTTTGACAAGGTCAATGATGTTCTTGGTAGTTTGCAAATTAAAAGAATCAACCCCAAGAAAATCAGCATATTCATAAGAATCACTTTCGAAGGAATTCATCTCATCTCCAACAATTCCCTCAAGAATTTCTTGAATCACTTGTTGATTGTGTTGCTTCAAAAGTTCAAACCCAACTTCTTCGTGATTCACGGCCTTCAAGATTACACTAGATTTAGCTTGTTTACTCTCGCCAAATACCTTGTCAAAAGCTTTCTCAATTCCTATGCAAACTTCACAATCTTCTTCCAAACAACAGTCAAACACGGGAGGATTTTCTAAATTTAGGAGATTGTCATCTTCCAATTTATTTGAAGCTCCCTCAACATCCTTCTTAGCAACAAGTGGATACACAAACGCCACCTCCTTGCTCTCAATGTCAAACTTATGGGCTCTCAAATGACCATTTACCCTTGCATCTTTAGGAGCATGGCAGAATCCTTCTTCAAGCGGCTGCAAAATCCACTTTCTCCCATCCTTATAGAATGAATAGGTGTTAGCTTTAGTAGAATGCATCATGTCTTTGTCAAACAACCATGGTCTTCCCAATAAGATATGACATGAGTCTGTGGGAACAACATCACACCAAGCTTCATCCTCAACGGCATTACCCATAGTGAATTTAACCACACACCTTGAAGTGATTGGTACCTCGCTTCCCTTTTGAAACCATGCAACCTTGTAGGGATTAGGATGCTTCTCAATTGGTAACTTCAATTTTTCTACCGCCTCCTTTGAGATAATGTTTTCACTACTTCCTCCATCAAGAATCACGTTGCACACCTTTCCCCACAAAGGACTCGTGTTCGGAATATATTATGCCGACGCCAATCTTCTTCCTCAATTTTTGAAGTTGTCATCACTCGCCTTACCAACAAACATTCTCCTTCAACTGGTAAGAGATCAATAACTTCCTCTTCGTTTCCATAAACATCATATGCTGGTTCTGGAAAGTTGATCTTATCACCTACCAAATTTATTCTTCTTTGTGGACAAGCGTAAGATTTATGCCCCGCCTCTCCGCAATTGAAACATCGAGCTTGTGAAGTACTTCCAGCCTTGGAATCCTTGACATTAGCACTGTTTGGAGGATGAATTTGTGTTATTTCCTTTCCCTTTTCATTCTTATCAGCACCCAAGTTCCAACCACCTATTCGGGTACTTGGATTGGCTTCTTCATCACTTTGGACGCCATGAATAGCAACAGTATCTCTTTGCCAACTCGTATCTGGGCGGCCAGAAAATGCTCTCTTTCCACCACGACGCGATAGTCTTCGCTCTGCCATTAAAGCATATTGTCGAGCATCTTCAAGGTTGAACAAACGGACCACTCCCATCTCATCTCGAATTGTCTGATTCAAACCAGATAGATATCGGGATGTCATCTGTTCATTAGTTTCATTCAAACCAACTCGAATTGAGAGATTATTAAACTCTGATGTATACTCTTCAACAGACATGTCTCGTTGCTTTAAGTTATGAAACCGCTTATATAACTCCATGGTATAATCAGCTGGTAAAAACTGCTTTCGTAACTTGGACTTCATACGATCCCATGTGTTGATCTTTTGCTTCCCTTGCCGAGCACGCTGCTCTTCAACTCTCTTCCACCATTGAAGTGCGGTACTCTTCAATTTAAGCTTTACAAACAACACCTTGCGATCTTCTGCCATAGGCTTCCATTCAAAATAATTCTCTAGACTTGCCTCCCAATCCAAATAATCTTCGACATGCATCTTTCCATAGAAATCAACAACTTCAATTTTAATTCCTCCACCATTCAAATCCAACGCACGAACCAACCGCTCTTCCAATCCACCTCGATGACCATCACCATGGTTTCCAGCTTCATGAAAAGGGTGGTCGACGTTCGTCTCGTCTTCATATTCATCCTCACCACCACCTTCCGGTATGTGTAAGGGTTCGCGGTTGCGTTCCGGAATCTCCATATAGGCATCCGCGCGTTCCTGTCGTTGGATGGCTTGCATCGCTCTCGACAAGTCTTCTATCATACGCCACATCTCAGCCATCTCTGTGTGTTGGGCTTGGTTCCCTCGTCCACGACCTCTAGCACGTCCAACCATGGTGTGGAGCAAGGATTAACCTGGCTCTAATACCAATTTGATGCAGGGCAGCGGCTATAAGCTGCTGTCCAGCGACCCAAACATACCCAAAATACAGAGAATAGAGGGATAAAGCTGTAGAATCGAAGTTGGAACGAAGATAATTGAGTTCTAGGGCAAAATCCCAATAGAAACTCTATAGACCAAAGTCTGAAAATATATTCATCAACCAAAAACTAAATACAAGAGTCTCTTAATAGCCTATTTATACTAGAATATAGAAAACCTAATTGACATAGGAATTAAAAACCTAAACAGGAAATTAAACCAAATCCTAGTAAGAATAAGAAAACAAGTAATTAAAAAAAACCTATTAATTTAATATAACTGAAACTTAGCCTTATTGGCTGATGCCCACTTAGATTAGGAAAGTCTAATAGATGCTCCTGCATCATCCTCACAGAGTTTCCTCAACCCACAAATAACTTGACATTGCTTAGAATGAAAGTTCATCTAGGAACTTGCGAACAGTCTACTGATGCATGCATATACTTATTAGAATTCTTGTAGGATGAGTTTCCCTTTTTGAGTTGCAGTTGAAATGCCAAAGCTTTTTATTGATGTTTATCTGTGATTACTTGTTGCAGGTTTTCTAAGGGAGAAGAAAGCCAGGATATGGAGAGTGAGTGATTGGGGAATGCGAAGACTAGCATACCAAATAAAGAAAGCCAAGAATGCTTACTACATTTTGATGAACTTTGAGATAGAAGCCAAATGGATAAATGACTTTAAGACCATGTTGGACAAGGATGAAAGAGTCATTCGGCATCTTGTAATGAAGAGGGATGAGGCAATCACAGAGGACTGCCCTCCTCCTCCTGAGTTTCACACCGTCGGTGCAGGTACGGATTCTGATGAGGAAGAGGAGGAGGATATGGAATACGACGACGAAGAGTACGAAGATGAAGATGGGATTATTACTGTTGACGCTGACAATGCTGATATAGAAGATAGGAAACAAGGAATGGTAGAACAAGTAGCTTAGGAAAAACAGGAATGAGAAAACTGAGGGCTGAAACAAGTGAGAAATCAGAAAGTTTTGCGTATTGGTTTTTGTATAAATTGTGTAACGTTTAGAACATATCATATTTAAGTATATAATGGCATATATGCTTTGTTTGATTTTATGTCTAAGTTGATTTAATATATTCCAGTGTTTCGACGAAACGGTTGACTTGGTCCGCAATGAACCTGTTTAAGCCTTGATGGCTTTTAAGCGACAGGAATTGCTTAACGCTAAGATAAGTGGTTTAAGAAATCTTTAAATTAATTAAATTGAATATGTAATTTACGGATCCTGAGCTGAGCCTCTACAATTAGGGCTTGTTTGGGATTCTAGTCTATCCAAAATCACTTTCCAAGTGATTTTTGGATAAGCCCTTGAGTTTCTTCTAGATTGACGAGATTAAAGTATTGTGGATGAGAGTTGTTCCGGTTGATACTATTCCTGCGATATTTGGGACCATGGCTCGATTGATACTATTCCTGCGATATTTGGGACCATGGCTTGATTGATACTATTCCTGCGATATTTGGGACCGTGGCTTGAATTGATATAAGGATATTTTGGGTGAGGTTCATTTTGAGAGATTCTAGAGCCCTACTTCGTGAGAAATACTTTTATGAAATGGGGATATAACTATTTTACTATTCTCAATCAATAACGTTATGACATATGTGCTAACACCTCCATGTGACATAATATTATTGGCCAGAAATAACAAAACAATGTTATCCCAGTTGAAACTAAGTTTTTCTCCTACTTCACATCCGGTCGTACTCATAACAGCATTAGATCTCCAAAGTGAACAATCTCCAGTCGATGGAACAATGTAGGCATGGGAAGTTGGCAAAATGAATCTGTAACCTCGAAAAAAAGATTAGCTCTGAAAGCAGAACACGGAGTCCCAATCTCAAACCTGTCGACTGTCGGTGGATTGCTCAAACTCCTCCCGCGGCGAGAACAGATAGTTGCGTGATCGATTCATTACCATTGCATCACCACATAAAGTCGACTACATTACATGGCTTCAAGTCAACTACTCCTGAAGTCTTACGTACGACATATTAATGTTTAAGAAAAATTAGTGTATACTGACAAAAAACTTTAGTAATTAGCATATGATACATTATCTATTTTTGTTTTGGATATGGTGGATGAGTTTTAAATTTTATTTTGTTAAAAGCCAATTGGCCTACCCATGTGCTCTTTAAGCTTGTTTAATTTGTATTTAAAATAATGTTTTTACCCTTTGTATTTTATATGGTAGCCAGATCACGCCCCAGCTTTGGATTCAATCTCAAACGGAGACCACGAGGTCGCAACCACCACCAACAATGATCATGGCTAAGAAGGTCACTGCAAAGCTCCAGAGAAAGGCGTTTTCCGGCAGAGAAGCAATAGGAGGATCGACGGGGAGAAGCAATCGATGACGGAGAAGGCGTTTTCTGGCGAAGAAGCAATTGATGAAGACCATGGCTCGCCCTGGCGCCACGATTGCCAACGGAGAAGGCGTTTTACGGTCCGTGGAGAAGCAATCAGAGGATCGACACTGGCGGATTCACAAAGCTCAAAGGCTCTTCCTGCTAGTTGGGTGACTCGGCCTAATTGGTCTTGACCTGCAGTTTCTTTCAATTATTCAAATTCTGAAAGTCATGAGGTTTCGATGAATATCAGTCGCTTTGGGAACAAGAAAGAGTGTGGAACATTCAAGTGTAACTCCATGCAGAAATTACTCCCAACCGGATGAGGTAACTTTGAAAACTAGTTCCAGATTTTATTCTCATCCTGTTCTTGTTTGGCCAATTTCTGAATTTGTGAACTATGTTAATATTGTCATGAGTTCTGCTTGTAAAATGGTCCGCATACTGGTTCAACTGATGAGAACTTTGGATAGGATGTCAGAAGAGGCAAAGCTAAAATTGGCTTTTTTTTAGCCATTATGCAATGTTTCAGAGACTCTATCTGTATTGGTTTGACAACGAATTGTTTGATTTTGTTTCTGTTGCAGCGCACCATACAGATGAAACTCCTATACTATGGTGATATGACAGTACACCCTTTTAAATTGCTTTCTCCAAATTCAGTTCATCTGTTGTTGATTACTTTCTTTTTAAGTTTCTCAAATATGCTACGTTTGCGAAAAGATGACCACAAGTATCTGACATTGCAGGTAGCAGAGTATGAGCCTCCATTCTTCAGAACCTGCTCAGAGGAAGAAGCTCGTAATTTGTGGACCAAAAACCCTTTGAAAATGGAGGTTGGGAATGTAAACAGTAAGCATCTTGTATTAGCTTTGAAGGTAAGGAATTGAGATTTTCTTTGCAATGGCTTGCTATTCAAATGTATGATTCATATGGCAGATTAAATTAGTTTTACATGTTATTTATACAAGTAAAGAGCGTCCTTGATCCTTGTGAGGATGAAAATGAGGATATTCAAGATGATGAAGTGAGTTTAGGAGCTGATTCCATGAAGAGGGATGATTACTCTGAATCTGACAATGAGGTAACCTGATCTTATTAATACATTTTATATCTTCATTGGATTGAGAGCTTCAAATGAGCTTAAAGGTGCTAATTGATTTCAGTATTTTCTTCTGAAAATAATTTACACAGGAAACATGATATATGTTGTTACCACTTTCAGGTTAACCAGTCACAAGAGGATTGATATATAGTTGCGCCTGTAGGTGAGGGTTCTGCATCTTTTGTATAGTATAGTTATTTACTGTAATTCCACTTGCTTAGCTGTTGGTCTGAGTTAGTGGAAGTAACAATGGTTCTTTTGTCAGATAAGCAACAACCAAAGGATGATAGCAGTGCACCACAAGAACATATGGTTGATGAAGGTAATAAGACAATGATACTTTTCCAAGTTAGTAGACCAATTTTCACATAACAATGAGAGTGAGACAGTTACTGACATTTGTGGAGTGGAAGAACTTTAGAAATTTATGAAGGTTCCTAACTTGTCCGATGGGTAAATAGAAATTGCATTGCAGAAAATTATAAACTGCATTGCATAAAAACATAAACTGCATTGCATAAAACCATAAACTGCATTGCAGAAAACCATAAACTGCATTGCAGAAAACCATAAACTGCATTGCAGAAAAACAGAATAACATTTCGGTTATTGTTTGATATCTACATTGTATTTTTTGTTTTTGTTTTCATTTTTTTTGGGTTTTTTTACATCATTGATAGAGCTCATTGATAGAGCCACTGCCCTGTTTAATGAGGCTCAAAAGAGAGGGGTGCCTTTGACACAAAAGACATATCTGGCGGACCCGAGATTCTTGAAGAAGAAGCCAAAGACTGCGAAGAAGGATAAGAAGCGGGAAACTTTTCTTGAGAAGATGGCAAGGAAGAAGAGACGTCTTAAGCAAATTTGATTGAGTTTTGTAAAGAAGTCGAAAAAAATGATGTGTCGAGCCTACTGATGTCATTAGAAGTTGGAATTGTCAAATTATCAAAGGGGAATGACAGTTTTGATCAGAGTTTCTGTTTTTTGAAAGTTTGATAATTTGTTTTCTCTTGATGTTTTATGCAGTTGAATTTGTCTTCTTGTTTTGATTAGTTAGCGAGTGACATTAGAAATAAGAAAAAGAGTTTCTATCCATACTAGTTTGATTCGACTCTTCACTCCATGCAAACATGCATTTACAATGAAAATTCTCCGTTCTAGAAAATAAGGTGCAGATTTACATTTGCATATGTGATGTTCTGGTTTTTCCTCCCCCCAAAATCTGCTCACTTGTCCGCTCCAAAACTACTTGTTTGTCTTTGATTCTGGAGGAGTCCATGCAACATGTACCCACAGAAAAAAGTAGATGTTTCCCTGGCCTTAAACACTGTCGTTGATGATTGTCTATGAAATTTTGTGGGTTGTGGGGCTTGTTGGCTAAGTAGCACAACACACTTTCTTTTTGCCGGTAGTGTTAGCTTTCCCTGGTAGTATGGAGATTTATTTATGTTCCAGATGATAAGTTACAATTGATGCGGTAATTTCTTCGAAGACGCATTAGGGAGAGGGAAGAGAGAAACCATGCTAGAAATGCAATGACAAATTGCGTTCATGCTTTTTTACCTATTTGTTTGGGAACGTTGATGATTTATGATCATTTTTTTTAAGAAATGAATCAGGCAATGTGGATATGGCAAGGCAGCTGATGAAAGCGTGCAAGTCATTTGAAGAGTTAACACTCTTTGGTTTAAAATGAAATAGTTAAAATGGCATTTTTTGTAATTTTAAGCTTTTTGCAATGTATGATTGTAAAATTACATCCCATTTTTTATTCATTGGCCTTTTACTAATTAGGTTAAATTGAATTTGGTTTTCCAAATTAGTAAACTATATAGTTGCTAAAAACTAAAGCACCCTAATGTTTAACACATTTTGGATCGGAAGACAATTAAAGGGCCACGTGGTATGAGTAAAGCTTAGCTTTTCATTTGCTATCTAATATTTTGTAGTGGGTGAGAGTAACGTGTGGGAGTGTATTTTGTAAAAGTTGAGAAGTTGGGACAGAATAATAAGCCTCTCCTCATGTTGAATAGAAGAACACCGAGAGTTCAAAGTGACTCCTCCGTTTTTTGGCTAGTAAGCAATAAAATATTTAGAAAAAAAAAACTACTCTATCAGTTGACATGTCATGTTCTAAATCGTTAGATTATTACAATAGTTTAGATTAAGTAAAATACCAATAAATACATGAACTCTAAATATAGAGGTTTGAGACCTGTAATTTACAAAGCTAAAATCAGATGGGGTGTTCTTTGCTCCTACTTTAGTTTAGATGGGCCGAGCAAAAAGGCCATAAAACAATTGTCTCATTTTCAATACACTATAAGGAAAATGAGATAAAGTCAGTCTCATTAATATGTTAATATAGGATCTTTTTCTTTTTCTTTTTGATAGGTATGGTAATAATGGCTTTGTGGAATATTATAATTTTTTATTATAGCAATTCTGGAAATAAATTTCTTTGAGAAGAAAAAGGAAGCTTCTATTTCGTACAAATCGAAAATAATTATATTTTATTAATATTCCATTCGGAAAACAATTTAATTATAAAATATGACCCACAATTATAGCAAACTGTTCCAAATGCAAACGCAACTCTCTCTTTTCAAGTATGAATTATGCCCTGATAATCGGCCACCTACACCCACCATGCATGCAAAGACAAACGTACTTTAAGGATCCTAAATCATCCTCTTTGATTTGAATAAGTAACTGAATAATATGATAAATTAAAATTAAAATGAAAAAAAATAGGAAAAGAAATAGTAGCAGTTGAGATCAAGACCCAGGTGGCCATTCCAAGTTTGACCGAGTATCCTCCTTCTGCCATCTGGCATTAAAAACCCTCAATTTTTTTGGTTTTTATCCTTTTCTTTTGATGGGCATGAAACTCATGAGTTTATGAGCCAAAGGCCATCTCTATAAATGAGCAAGCCCTCAGTGAAGAAGACATACACCACACCAGTAGTCATAGCATAAACAAACAAACATGGCACAATTTGCTTATGTCACCACCGCCATTGTTGCCTTCTTCCTCATCCTCCTTCCACAATCTTATTCTTCTGAATCTATTTTAAGCCATCACCATCGCTCCTACTCACCTACACAATCAGATGTTGATCTTTTAGAATTTCCTCTGAATTTAGAGTATTTGGAAGCTGAGTTCTTTCTGTATGGCTCTTTGGGCCATGGCTTGGATGAAGTTGATCCAGGCTTAACCCAGGGAGGTCCATCTCCCATTGGTGCTCGAAAAGCCCATTTGGACCACTTCACTAGGGATGTTATCAGGCAATTTGCATGGCAAGAAGTTGGGCACTTGAGGTTCAGTCTTCTTTCTTTCTTCCTTTTATTTTTTTAATATAGTATTTTTCTCATACCAAACTTTGTATTAATTATGTTATTTTATGCAGAGCTATTAAAAGTATAGTAAAGGGATTCCCAAGGCCATTGTTGAATTTGAGTGCAGAATCATTTGCCAAGGTGTTTGATTCTGCATTTGGTCATCCCTTGGTTCCCCCTTTTGACCCTTATGCCAATTCAATCAACTATCTCCTTGCATCCTATGTGATTCCTTATGTTGGTCTCACTGGGTATGTTGGAGCCACCCCAAAGCTCCAAGGTCATGTTTCCAGATCGGTAAGCTTCAAACACAATAACAAGAAACTGAAAATATAACCCGATTATTTGCTCACGTTCACCAAATGATCTGGCAGTGTTTCGTTTATTCGAATCGAATCAAATCTGGGTTCGCTCTGAACTTCATTTATTACTCATTATAAATTTATGTGGGTTATGTTCAGGTTGTTGCAGGGCTTTTGGCAGTGGAATCAGGTCAAGATGCAGTGATCCGAGCATTGCTATATGAGCGTGCCCTGGAGAAGGTGCAACCATATGGTATAACAGTGGCTGAGTTCACTAATCGCATTTCAAATCTAAGGAATAAGCTAGGACATGGAGGTTGGAAAGATGAAGGCCTTGTGGTTCCCAAATACAGAGGTGCTGGGGGAAAAATCATTGGCAACGTTCTCGCTGGGGACGAGTTGTCACTCGCATACGACAGAACACCACAGGAGATACTAAGAATTATATATGCGAGTGGTAATGAACATGTCCCTGGAGGTTTCTATCCTAAAGGAGCTGATGGCCATATTGCTAAATCTTATTTACATAATGCATAGAACTTGAACAAATTAATGGTACTAGTTAGGTTGCCATGGCATTCAGGTTGCCTTGTTTAGACAGTTTGTTTTCTGTAGTTGTAAACAGAATAAATGTTCTTAATAATGATTGTGATCAAGGAATTGCTTCGTGATTCAGTTTGCACACATTTCAATTCGATCACTAATGTAGTTTTAAAAATAATAATAATAAACAGAAAAACCAATCAGTAAGCTTAACTCACAGACTGAAGGTTCATAATATAAGATTGCAAGATAACTTGTAACCAGACAATAAAGAAGATACAGTTCATGTTGCATCCCAAACTCTTCATTTATACACCCCCATGAACGTGATATACATAGTTAAGTCTGCACACCACACGGATCATTCTCGACCCAAAAAAGAGAAAGAAAGGACGTAGTTTACATGAAAAACGTAATCGCATATCAAGACAAGAAGACATAAGAGGGTTTTGATATACAGTGACCTGTTGCAGCACATACATTCAGCATTTCTGGTGTCATTGGTTGTTGAACTTAAGCTCTTAACCGTCATCCATACGAATTTATGCAGAGAAGAACCAATAGCTGCTGCTGCAAGAACCATTTGTACATCAAGTTGCCACGTTGGTCTTGAAGGGGCAAAATTGCAGTTACAAAGTCATCGTAAGGTTAGCAGCAAGTAAGCAAGGAATTAGCATATGAACTACTCGATATTCACAGGTACAGGACATATAAGTGTAAGCAGCCAGGAGATCGCAGCATATGGAATGTGTTAAGTTTAGCATCTGTCACATTTATCAACGTTAGGCTAAGAATATGTAAAACAGATGATTCTTCATATTAACATCAAGCTCATGTTTCTTATCCATTGCGAAGTATATCGTCCAGTATGTAGATTGGCTCCAACTGACCTAAACTGCTAAAGAAACACCGCACTAACACATTCCATGTGCCAATGTTGGGGCAGATCCCTTCCCTTATCATCTTATGAAGATGAACCATGGCTTCATCTAAGCCTATCAAATTACAAATCCCAGACAGAAGACTGGTATAAGCTATTACATCTGGCTGCCACTCCTTTGCCGCACCAATACTGTTGAAAATCTTAGTAGCAGTGCTTATCCTACCTTGCTTACAATAGGCATATATAATTATGTTATACGTGATGGCATCAGGCTTTGTTCCCCCTACCAGCATTTTGCCGAAAAGCTGCATACCGTCCTTGGTCATTCCAGCTTGACAAAAACCATTCAAAATGGTATTGTAAGTTACCAAATTCAGTTCCATCCCTCTTTCCTGTATCTCCTTAACAAGTCCAAATGCTTCTTCGAATCTGTTCACCTTGAAGAGACCGTCCAATAGCTCATTATATGTTGTAATGTTAGGAAAACACCCATGCTTCTCCATCTTATCAAGCATCTTGACAGCCCAATCTACCTTTCCATCGCCACATAACCCTTTGATAAATGTGTTAAATGTAACTGTATTTGGAGGACAACCTTCATCAGTCATATTTTCCACAAGACATTGAGCTTGATGAAACATATAATTCCTACAAAGAACATCCACCATGCAGGTATATGCTATAACATTAGGACGGCAACCATGGTTCATCATATTGTTCCAAGTCTCAGATGCACCAACAAGGTTACCAGCTTTTGCAAAGCCATCAATAAGAGTGCCATATGTGGTCACATTTGGAGGGCATCCATTTCTCTCCATCTCATGTAAAACAGATACAGCATCACCCATTTTCCCATTAGAGCAGAGACCATGTATCAGACTAGTATATGCAATAATATTGGGCACAAATCCCTCACGAATTAAGCGTTTCCACAAGCCAAGAGCTTCATGGACTCTCCCTTCTAGAAAATAACCCTTTATCAAGGAAGTAAAGGTGTGAATATTAGGACTACATCCTCTCATAAACATTTGAGCCAAAACTGCAAGAGCAGACTCAACGTTCCTCATATCAGAAAGAGAATTAATAATCGTCGAGTATGTGATAACATTAGGGTCTATTCCTTTATCCACCATTTCAACCAACAATTCCAAAGCCTCCTCAATTTTGCACTCTTTGCATACCCCATTTATCACAGCATTATAAACAGGCACAATGGGATCAAACCTACCAGCAAGCTCCCTGGCTTCTTCTACCTTTCCAACTCTACACAAAGCAGACACTACAGTCGTATAGCTCACCGCATCTGGAGAACATCCCTTCTTCGACATTTCAACTAGCAACTTGTGAGCACCATCCGCTCTATCATTTTTACACAATGCCTTCAAAAGAATGTTATATGTATACACATTTGGCTCCATCCCATCTTTCTTCATATTACTATATATCGGATTAATCATCTGAAACCTATTCTCACTAAGCAATGCATCCAAGAGGTGATTGTAAATCTTGACCGTTGGTTTGCACCCAAATTCTCTTATCCTATAGAACATTTTCAAGGCCTGCTCAGCCAACCCAGATCGCCTATAAGAGTTTATCACACTTATGAACAACTCCTCAGAGCAGCCAATTCCCTCCAATTTCATTTGGTTCAATAGGTACTGCACACCATCCATTTCACATTGGCTCCCAAGCTTCACAATCATGGCCTCGTACGTTAATGGAGTGTGCTTGAAAGCTCTTGAATTGGAAATGGACCTGAAGTATTCTAACGCCGACGCTATGTGGTGCTCGTGTCTTAACCTCTGCAACACATCATACTCTTTAAGAAAGGCTTGGCTGGGTTCCATTTGGGGTTTAGGGTTTGAATTGAGAATTGGGTTTGTGTTGAGCACAAATGGTCTTGACGGTTTGTGAACTTTTAGCAGCAGGGAGCATCCTTCTTTCAAATACATGATAAAGGGCAAGCTCAAATTTAGCTCATCAAACAACAAAAACCCCAAACCCAGCTAACAGAAAGTTTATGAATTCGAAAATGGTGAACAAAGCAAGAACCAAAAAAAAAAAAAATTTTTGAGTATGCAACAGAATCCTAACCAATCAAAGTTGAAGACTTTGAAGGTTTCTTAAGGTTGGGTTTGCAGAAAATGTTCAGGAGAGGAGCACCATTGTCTTCGCAGAAGTTTGGGCTGCATATGTATGTAGAATAAAAATGTGGGGTACTGATGTAAATATAAAAATATTTGGGGCGAAATATGAATGAATAAAAAGTCGGACACACACACTCCGACTCGGATTCGGGTTTCTTCTAAGGACCCAAAAACC
The DNA here is from genome assembly GCA_024362665.1 of Prunus padus. Classification (NCBI taxonomy): domain Eukaryota; kingdom Viridiplantae; phylum Streptophyta; class Magnoliopsida; order Rosales; family Rosaceae; genus Prunus; species Prunus padus. The sequence continues at coordinate 9,875,010 of JANFAM010000020.1, forward strand.
CAATTAGACAAAAACAAAGCTCATTCAGCAGCAGAGTGGAAGAGCAGGCCTCCGATCGCTCCTCAGTGTACGTACATCCATCTCTGGCAATCTTAATTTCTTCAATTCTGTTTTCCGTTTTGGTTGTTTATGTTTTTGACGAATTTGATGTTATGTTGTCTTTAGTTCCCAAATAACAGATCTTACCGTTTGTTATATTTTCTATATTAACTGAATCTGGAACATGCGGAACCATATTCTGTGTCTTAATTTTTCTTTAAAGGGACGCGGGTTTTAATTTTTTTTTCCAATAATTCATTGTAAACATTGGATTTTTGTGTGATTCTATCTCTGTTTCTGTATAATTTTCTTGGTGTTAGATGTAGTTCCTGGAAAAGGAAAAAAAAGATTACCCAGTTCAACTGGTGCTGAGTGAGAGATATTAAAGGTCTAATATGGACTTAAGGCGCCAGAATCGCCAATATTCATGACTGGTTTTAGCTGGTGAAGTGAGGTTTATATGTTGAAATTTTGATAATTTAATTCATCATAAACCCATTAAAGAGTCTTCTATGTGTTTGCAAAACTTAAAGCAAACCAATTTGACCCTTGTTCTCTCTAGTTTTTCTCCTCTGGCGGTGGAGTTTCAGATTTACCATGCCTGTGAATTTAGGAACTACCTAGGAGTTCCACCATTGTGTTTGCTTCCTCGGTAGTTTCACCTGTTCCAATTCCTTTTTTTTGTTCACTCTTACGCTATGATTTACGTTTTCGCGGACTAGGTACTCTATGAACTTGTATTAGTTATTCACTGATGGTTTGTACCAAACTAAGGGATGGTTTTTATTTTGTCTTTTTTCTTCAGAAATTATTTGTCAGCTCACAGAAAGCAGAAGGTATGGGTGGACATAATGACTCAAGTGCGTCTGAGAAGAAACTGAGTGAGGCTGCAAATGTTGTGCCAACCCTCAATGCTGAGAATTTGCAAAGTAACATGAAGGTTATACATTACAGGTTTGTTTTGATAACTTCGTAGGCCATGAATCTATTCTCTGTCCCCATATGTTCTTTACATTGACTTGTCAAGCCTCAAAAGGTTGGTTTCTATGTCGATCTTAGGAGGAGGGAGGGCAATAAAACAAGGAGTTTTTTTTTATAGATTTTAGCTCTTATAGTTTGTTCAGTTTTCTCCAGTAATTAATGATGAAATGTCTTGTTAAATGTTGGGAGGGATCGTGGTTCAGATATTGCTCATGTTGATTACTATATGATATCAGGCTGGTGTAACAAAATAACCTTTTCGATTCATCAAAATAACATGTGGGAGGATCTCACTCCAAAGAATTTGATAACTTCAAACTTTGTCATGCTAGCTAACCATTCTTACAACTTTCTGTGTCAATACTAAAAAATTCTGTATTTCCCCTTGTGCAGCCGAACATTTATGTCTATCATCGGTGGGGTCATTGCTGGAATTTTGGGATTCACAGGCCTGACTGGTTTTATCTTTTATTTTCTTGTTATGGCTGTCACTTCAGTTGGACTCATTGCCAAGGCAGGGTTTACAGTTCATTCATATTTTGATAGCTGGAACCAGATTATACTTGATGGCTTTCTCGGTGGGCTTTTGGTATGCTCTCTTTTATTTAACAGTTCTCTTTGATAGGCTACACTTTAAAATAGTTGTCATTGCTGATATATCTAATATAGTTATTAAACTAATGTAAAATTTGTGATGACACATCTAACATTGTCAATACCTTCATCTTCTTGATTTCCTTCTTCTCTTTTACCTTTGACTAACAACTGTTTTCTTTTCATTTTGCAGTCATTTGTGCTGTTCTGGACGTATCCTTTAAACAAATGAGAGCATACTTAATAATAACAATATGTGTGTATGTGTGTGACCGATTTATGGTATTGAATTGATGTTGTTGGGTAAGGAAAGCTCTTTTGCCAGCAACATCATAATATACAACCTAGGGGGAAATCAGTTGTTTTTGGAGCAGCCAGATCATGCCATACAGTTCTCAAATTTTGGGATAAATATCTGAAAACTAGTACTTTTTTGCCATGACAACTCTTATGGCATGACCATGGTGCCTCCAAGAGCATTGGTATTTCGCAAAATCATGTTAGACCGAATTTCTTTGAAAATCTGAAAACATGCATTTTAGCTAATTCCTATGTCTCTGATGTTTCCTTGTTTTCCTTGACATAAAAAGATTTGCTTATGACATTGTGCATATATTCTGAGGAGTTATCTGCAACATCTCGAACCGAAGGAACCCTGCGTTGCTGCTAACTATTTGCTATATCAAGAACGAAGTGAATCCGCTGCTGCTTTGGAGATGGCCAAGTTATTTGTATTAAACGAATGTAATTGCGGGCTTTGTCCACCTCTATTTTACCCCATGAAAACAGTTTAGCTAAAAGGCTAGCATGCTTAGGCTTATTTGACGTACCTGCAGAACTTTTTGTTTTAGGTAATTTGTTTTATGAAAGCTACTTCTTCGTTGGATTGTAATCACAATAGTTTTCTTTTAACCAATTCAAATGTTAGATGAAGGTAAAGAAATGAAATTTTATATATTGAGGCAGTTGAGTTCCTTCCTATGTAGATGCCTTAGCATTGATATTTCATGCGTCAGAGAGCCCATCCAAACAGAAGTGACTAATTTCTCTTCTACTTTTTTCTGGGTAAAATTCTATAGGACCAATTATTTTGAAAACGGAAAGACCAAAAAGGAAGTATGAGATACGTTTGACAAACTCTTGGATCATTTTACTTTAATACGTTTGACTAATTTCTCTTCTACAATGATCTGCATTTCCAATTAATAACCCAGACGATCAGCAGCAGATGAATCCGTATCTCCAATGGGTTACGGAGGCAAAGAACTCTTGCAGTGGAACGGTATTCTCCCGTGTTCACGAATAACTTTTACAAGCAAGTGGCCTTGTGTACTATATCTTTTTTCATATTTGAATTATCACACCTGTGGAGTTTTTTCAAGTATCAACCAAATTCCAGAGTGAGTTGAGAAACCATATTAAAACTTTCTACTTTAAATTTCCAATGTAGTGTTCAAGTTAAATTTTTTACGGAACAAAATTTCAGCTTTACGTAGGGCCGTCATTCCTTGGCACTTGACCTTCCTGATGAAAACCATTGCGTACATATCCCACCATCCCACTTTCTATTTAAAGCAATGCGATATTGAACATTAGGATGGAGGTTAGTACATGCATTTCCATGAGTAGGTTTTCAGCTTTTAAGGCCAAGGAATGATTTGCACTCATACTCATTTTGGACAGTGTGAAATGGACTGAGACTTGATTAACCAATTCAGAGGAGTAAACCTTACCAGCATTTGGGGGACTTTTAGGAAGACAAAGGAGATGAAGTATAATCCACATGATATTGCTGTGGCTGTAATTATGTTGTTGACAAGGCGCTTGTTATCTTTACTGGGTACAAATGCTATTTTCAACATATTTGTCAGGTCAAAAAGCCTGTAAGAGATCTGCAAGCAAACAAGCAAAAATTGAAGCATGAAAAAGAAAGGCCAGATATTTTCAGATTACAGCATATAACATCCTTTACTTACTGCAACGTAAATGGCAGAAGTGAGCATGAAGTTCAATAGCGGGTACTCTGGGATCATAGAGAGCAACAACTTAGGCTGAGCATCAGGGACACCTGATCTGCAAGTTTTCATGCAAGTCAGAATAAGAAACGTGAGTAATGTAGGCATAAACATGTATATCATGCGACCTTCCATTAAAACCAAAAATTAAAAGAGAAACTGAAGTTTGACCAATTCTCAGTGACTCATCAAGAAAATTTCATTTCTCATTTAAGATATTGATCCCTTTTTTACTATAGAATAACAGAAGGAACTACGGCTCCACCTTCTTTGTGTTTCTTTGGTGTGGGGGGAATTGATCAAAATTGAAGTTGAGAGGGGATATTTAAAATTACCCTAAGATTCACAGGGAATTTATGACAATTTTTCCTTTTTGCTAACATTAGTAAAAACTTATGGACTATCTTTAGCAAATAACTGGAGCACAAAGTGAGCTTCAGCGTACCTTAACCAGACGTGGAATTGCAAGATGTAGGTCTCCAGTGTTATCTTTCCAAGCCATCTGGTAAACCAAAGACAATGTTAGGGAAAAACAAAACCAGAAGTTTTAAAGATCACAAGCATCTTTATAATGGTGTAATTTTTTACTGAAAAAAAGAAGAAGATAAAGCTACCATAATCTTTAAGAATTACACCTGATGGTGTCTGCAGCAAATGCTATGACTCTAATGTATGAGAAGAAACAGATTAAAATCAGAGAGATCGCAAGATGAAACACTCACGCAAAAAGGGTCAAAGAGTAGCTGCGGAATTGCTGCGTGACATTGCGCAAACTTATGTAGACCCTGATCAGCAAGAACAAGATGCTATATTAGCAAATAAAATAAAAAATTTAGGGGCAGTCAAAAATGTTAAAATACTCGGGGCAAGATACCATACGTTATAGGAATCCATGAGGTATACGGATGATATTTATTGTAAGTAAGCTTGTCCATCTTGTATATATACTCAAACCACAGATATCCCACCTAGAAATTCAGAGACTGCATCAGAGATGAATGTTTAAGACGCAGAATTTTCGTGATTATGAGAATTATTATACCATTACGGTTATCAGTGTAACAGCTGTTTTGATTGACATTTTACGCTTCCATTCTGCTTCCTCCAGTTTCTCCATCCACCTTTCAACCTATAAAGACTTACGCCAATTGGTTAGCTACTGAATCATAGGAATGACAAACCAAACAGATCCATATCGAACACACCAGTCAAATACGAAAGTTTACACGAAAGATAAAATTAGATCAGAAAATAGGGAAAATGAACAGGATTTTTATTGAGTCTTACAGTTGGATGATAGTAAGCATATATCATTCCAATTATCCATATGTATCGATCAAGGCCCGAGCGGAAATGCCATTCATGCAAGAGGGGTAAACCTGGTTTCGCAGGATCTGTGTAGCCTGCAATTTTATTAGGAATTCGGGTCAGTGATGTGCAATGGCTTTACATGGAAAATAATGCTCGACCAGTTACTTACCAAGAAGGAATGTGAGTGGGCTCCAAAGCAATTCAAACACTCCAGGTATTTCCCATACCAAGATAACAACCAAGAAACAACCAATGATTTTTACAGCTATCACTGACCCAATCTCATTATGCTTGCTCATAATACCGAGTGCCCCATAAACCATAAGAGTGAACAGAGTGTGCATGGGACAGATGTAGTATAGCACATAACTGTTGTTAAGGACAACACAGCAAAACAATACCAAGAAATTAAGCCGCCACATCATCTGCTCAACAACAAGGAATGAAATGTGTTAGATATACACTAAATGTGACAAACTCACCCACACAATCTTATAGATCTAGGGAACTGCATACCTGTGCAAACCTTGCTAGGCTGAAATCTTTGCGAACATAATAATAAGAAAAGTTTCCAAATCCAGTCATCCAGACATATGCAGCAATAAATACTCGGATGGCATTATAAATTTCAGTTGCAGCAAAATAGTGGTACAACAAAAATAACACCTGTAACATAGAGGAACAAAGAGTAAGACCTCAATGATGACAAGACTAACATGGATATATAATTATAGAAGTCCTAAATAGCACGTGTTTAGAAATCCTCCATGCACTCTAACACTGATGAACTTTTTGTGCTGGAAATGACAAAGTTAGACATGGAAAACCAAATGCCTTGTAGTATTGTAGATGACAAAAGCATATGATTTGATGAACATACACCAAGAACTAATGGTTTTTATGTTGAACATGGGTGCCAAAATCAACTGACCAACATTTACACATAATCAACAAGCATACGCCATAAATGAAAACAAATTGAACAACCTGCATCCAGCCTTTCCACTCCTCAGTTTGATGCCTATTCAGATAAAGAATGGATTTCCCAGTTAATGGAGACTTCTCATTATGTATTGTGAAAGAAGCCATTGCCGAAACTATGATGAGAAGGAAGTAAAGAAATATGAAAAGATCCCGGTTGTAACTCTGCACAAACAGATGACATTCAAATATATAAGGCTCATCACAGAGAGATATTTTAAAAACAAAAGGCAAAATGGAGAACATAGATGAATTTCACGAGTGCTTTTTTTTTCTTTCTACAATTTAAATTAGTGTTTGTAATCAAATATTTGTTTAGAGACATTGCTTTATTGAAAACCAAACAATGCCAAGAAGAAAGACTGAAATGCTTAACATACAAACGACTAAGTTATCAATGTCACCTTAGTTGATGTGTTGAAGAAATCCGTACGATCACATAAGTAGAAGTATGCTAAAAGGAAACTAAATTCAGATCTGTAGACGAGAGAGAAAGAAAGGCAAAGGTCAACATTCCAATACAGCAGTAAAGAATACTCCTTGATTTGATCCATGAATAAATTGACTTACATTGCTCTAAGCGTCAACCGGTTTTCAAGCAAGAAGGCCTCATCCATCAAAATGAACCTAAACCGATATAATAAACATAAGCACAAGGTATGAGCATTTTAAATTGAAAACTTAGAGTGCAATGACCGTAATTTAGAAACCTGAATATAGGCGACCAGGCAGATGAAGTTCGAGCTTTCGGTGAGGCGGATTGGAGACCTCCGCCCTCTAATAAAACAGCTCTGTCATCCTCTTTAACCGCCTCTTTTTCCACTTCAACCAAATTCACTTCGGAGTACCTACTAGTGTCAAAAACCAATCTTATTCAGCACAAACACAAAACGCTTATGCAATCAGTTACATACATATATACTTACACATACACATACAATGTAGTTCTATATATATGTGTTTAGAATGGTTATATGCATAATAATACAATAAGCAAATGAGCTATAGCGCAAAAAGTTTCGAACTCACAATTTTGAAGAGAGTGAATTCTTCTTGTACTCCAAGAACTCAGAATAAATCCAAGCTGCGATGAGAGGAATAACTCCAAGCAAAAACGAAACCTGCAATGCATGGAAGTAAAATCCGTACTTATCCTTGAACAAAAATCACCGACAAAACTACATCAATTCAAAAGCGCACACTCAAATCCGAGCAAGATCTGAAAGAAAACACTGGAAGCTGAGAAATTGAGTACCTGGCCAACAGTGACGGGGCTAAAGATCATCATCTTGGCAAGCCTCGGATCAAACACAGAGATCAACGAGCAAGCATTTCACGGATCCGATTCGCTTGCTCAGAGCCGAAATGGAAACGAATCTAAGGATGAAATGCAATGTATTGTAATATACGCCGCGATACAGAGTATTAAATTGATAGAGAGAGAGAGAGAGCGCGTCGGAGGGAAGGAACAGACTCAGAGGGAGAGAGACGGTGAGTTAATGAGTGACAACCATACATAGTTATAATTGCCTTCTTTTTTCTTTTCTTTTTTAATTTTTCTTTGAATGAAAGATCTTGTCGTTTGTTTTACTTCGTTCATTTTCATTTCATGGGATAGCGCCATTTCTTCTAACTATTATTTAAATTAAATCGTTTCCTTAATTTCCCTTTTTATGGTATGGGGATAGATAGAGTTAGGGCCCTTCGTTTGTGAGGCGTAGGATTCTGATCGGACGGTGTGAATGTGGATCCACGGTTCTCACTTGTGAGGATTGAATGGGCTCTGACACCCACACATTAAAATGTCCATGTTTTTCAATTTTTTTTTATACATAAAATCGATATTAGGCGATGAGGTTTTGTCACACACCGTCAAAGTATATGAAGATTTGAATCTGAGAACATTTGCAAGTAAAAGTTATTTCCACTCGCTAACCGTTGGCTATTTTCTTATCTTCTGGTTAAGGGAAAGTGGGATAAATTTCAATGCCTAATTATAAATGAAGGGAGATAGAACACCAAACTTGTCACATCTAACTTCAACTTTAGGGATATTGTTTTTTTAAAGATTGAGATTGACACTTCAAACAAGTGAATGGAGTTGGTATCGAACCATATTGCCTAAGTGAATGGAGTTGGTATCGAACCATATTGCCTACAATAAATGTTTTCAATTTTGGGCCTATCTATCTAGCGTGTATTTTCATTAGAGAGCACTTTAATTTAAGGTGTATGCTCATTACTTTTTTAAATATTTGACATGTGTTTATAAACATAATCATGATTACATAAATCAAAATAAAAAATTAATCATGATTATATTTATGGACACATGGATCCCGAGCCTCTGCATTTAGCATCGGTGCATTTACACGCATTTAAAAGAATGTTAACCTTTAGATTAATCTAATGAATTTTAATAAGTCCACATCATCATAATTGTACTAAACCAAAATCACAAATGATTATTTTTTTAATTTTTAATTTCAGAGTTATTGGATAGATATGATGATGTGGACTTATTAAAATTCATTAGATTAATCTAATGGTTAACATTTTCTTAAATGCATGTAAATGCACCGATGCTAAATGCAGAGGCTCGTAATTGATGGACACATATCAAGTATTAAGAATGATGATTGAGCGTACACCTAAAGTTAAAATGGTAAGCAAAAATATTTCCATATCCATTATAATATTTTGGAATTATTACCATAAATAATAACCACCTATACCAAATGCTATTACAAAGGCGAAGTCTTTGTTTTATCAAAATTTTATTTGTTAAACTACTACTCCAATTATAAAACGCATGTTTGATTGCATAATAAGAAACACATCAATCAGTAATTATTTCAAATCAAAAACAGGTCAATGCAACAAGTACAAATGGATTTAACTTAAAGTAAAACTTTACATAAATCAAAATTCATTTCCAACACATTAAAATACATAGAATTCATTTTTAACACACACACACTTACTCATCTACATTTCCCGTTGGAGATAATGTAAGCACTTTGCATTTGAAGAAAAACTTCCATGTCACAGGAATAACACTATTTTGTTATTCTTAATTAATAACGCTATAATAAACGTGATAACACTTCCACGTGACATAACATTATTGACCAGAGATAACAAAACAGTGTTATTCCTATTTCAACCAAGTTTTTCTCATGCGTTTGCCATCTTTGGATATTTTTATATATAATTTGCCTTCTTTTTAAATCCTTTTTTGTGTGGAAAAGGATGGCCTGATAAAATTGTTGTCGGCAGACTTTGAAGAGCTTGCGTCAAATTTTCGGATCCAACCAAATGATATACTTTAAGACCAGTCCCAACTTGTCCATGGCTCTAAATGTAGTCCATGTTTGTTCCTGTTATTCATTATCAGTGTCGTCCCATCACTCCCCGACTACCCATCTGCTTTGACGATACCTAAATAAAAATGGGTCATATCATCACTAATTATTCATTGACACAAATTAAGTCTAAACTTAACTTGAATAAAATGAAAAGGTAAACTTGAATGAATTAAACTTTAACATAAATAGGAGGGGAATTTCTCTCACACATACATACCAAAATGCCATAAAGATTCGAACTTTAAACTACTTATTTACCAGTCAATGCTCTTTTCCATGAACAAAATAACTATAAACAAACAATGCCAGTTATTTTCTCAATAAATAAAAAATTGCTGACTGATAGTAACATACACTGAGCACTCATAATCGTCCGCCCATCATTCATTTATTAACCTATTGCTTTTTTTTTCCTAAGGGCATTCGTCTCTTTCACTCAATTGCACCATCATCCCAATTCGTTGGGTATTATATAATTTTCAATTATTATTTCACAGTAACTTTTTTGAAGTTTCCGACCAAAAAATATTTTTAGTACAATCGATTGAAGGAGGTGAACTTACACAAATATTCATTGAGTGCATGAGAATTTCGAACCTCTACCAAAAAGCTACTAACTACTACACCCAGCAAATAAATACGATAAAATAAAAAGGAAAATATTAATAGATGATGGGAAGATGCGGATTGATGCTTCTTCCATAATAGATCATGAGATAAGATTTTACCAAACCTTCCAAATTTCAATTCAACCAACCAAAAATTAAGAGCAAAAGGAAGGGGGTCCTACCTAAGGAAATCTGCAAATGAACCACCTAGCAAATGAGAGAGCGAAAGGAGAGAAAGTATTTAAAGCTACAAGCCTTAACCAAGTTCCTTAAACTTACATTAAAACCACCTCTTTCAAATGCCCTACCACTACCACTACCACCACACAATTCACTGACTGACATAACTAAGCATAAACAAAATATTGTAAACCCTAAGAAATATACTGACCATGACAATGATACTACAGCAACCAAAAAAAAGGGTAGCACAGAATTCAGGACGCATCGTATCCTTCTTTCTTTAGGACATGAGTTTAGGAGAGTGAGTGAGGAGAGAGATTGACCTATTTGTTAATGGTCAGTCCTCAAGCCAAGGACAAGGGGCCCTGCCCTATCGCTTGGAGGGTCTCTCATCATCTTCTCCACCATCATCACCATCTGAATCATCCTTGTCTGATGATCTCTTTCTCTTTGGAGGAGCCTCCACCTTCCCACCCGCATCGTCGTCCTCATCTTCTTCTTCGTCAACATCTTCATCTTCTCCATTCTCTTCTGGCTCAAAATCGCTCGCATCTTCCTCATCCTCTGCACGCCCTACTGGCCGGACGAGGTACTCCGTTCCTATATCATCCTACATAGTTTCAAAAGATGTCAGCGACGGTCTAACTGACAGCAGGTACCATTAAAAGAACAGAAGCAGATGCATATCATGAAATGAAAAAGACTGTCAAACAAGCGAACAAATGAACCACGTGGGAGGTGAAAAGACAAATTTTCATTCAAACAAAGGAGAATTGAAATTAATATTCTTCAAACTAACCAAGCTGTCAATTCCATCAGACTGTCAGTTTCAACCTCAGATTGGGGATTAATTTCTTTGAAAACTTAAACCTTTACCGCAAAACTTCTCAGAAAGCAAAGTTTACAAAAAGATATAATGTAGGAAATCAGAGGTAAAATACTGAAATATATCAGTATTTTAGTCAACAAAGGGTACGGGCTGCAAGCAGGTTCCCAATTTAAACAAGCCAAAAGTAAAAGCACCAAAAGCCGCAATAAACGAACTGCCAAATTTACAGAAGAAACAGAGAAAAGCAAATTCATAAAGATAATTTCAAAAGTTGTATGAGACATGAAAAGAAAAAATGAAAGCTTAACGCAAAAAACAAAAAGTCCAAAACCTTAGCCATAACCATCAGTCACAGGCCAAAGTATTAAACGCAAGGAGGAGAATCTGGATGCGGGATTTCTCTATCATAGCAACAGAGAAAGATTCTTACAGGAGATAATTCAAAAATTAAATGCATAAATAATAAACTAGATGGAAATGCTTCAAGATCTGTGATAATACTACCATTCAATTTATTCCCGAAAATAAAAAATAAAAGAAAACCAGAAATTAATTAAATGTCTAGTCTTTAGGCAAAGAATATAACCATGGACTGCAAATGAACCACAAATATAATACATAGTTCTCTGTTGACAAAGTCATGAAGCGATTGACTACAAACAGGGCCAATATTGTTTGCTAGAAATTCAGAAAAACAGATCTGAGAAAAAATCTTTGGAATCTACAAAAATAGGGGAAAACAAAGGAAATTTCAACTTTAACCTTGAGAAGGAAAAAAAACAGAATAAAAATTCCTCAAATTATTTCAAGAGCAGGCTACTGGCGAAATCAGATCAAATAACATCTATTCACATAAATAGAACAAAATACATACAAAAAAAAAAAAAAATCGGATCTGATGAATTTAAACAAAAAACCAGAAGAAAAAAGAATAATTTTTTAAAATTTGAAAAAACGGAAATAAAAAAGAGTTAGAGCTTATTACCTCCTCCTCAGCCTCGCCCTCGTCGTCGTCGTCGTCGTCGTCTCCCTCGCCGTCATCATCATCGTCACCTCCTTCACCTTCTTCGTCGTCTTCATCCTCATCGTCTTCGTCATCGACCGACTGAACTGGAGGACCTCCAGAGAACTGTACGACCTCCTGCACATCGTCGTCATCGTCCTCGTCTTCATCCTCATCGTCGTCGTCGTCTTCGTCCACATCGTCGTCGTCGTCGTCCTCGTCATCATCATCACCATCTTCTTCTTCGTCGTCTAGGCTGTCATCTGACTCGGACTCAGACTCCGACTCAGACTCCGACTCATACTGCTCCAATTGCTCAGCAGTCAAAGGCTTAACTTCGTTTTCCTCCACAACTTCCTCCATAAACTTCATCTCTAAACAAACCTCACACAACTTCCTAGAGAAAATCTCTTGGTTTTTGTCTGGAAAACGAATTGGGATTTGGATGAGAGAGGGACGAGAGAGGAGCTTCTTGGTTCGCTCTACCAGTAGCTCTGCAACCAGTGATCTCAGCCGCTGAAACGCGGGTGCACGCGGATAGGTGACGTGGCCATAAATCGGACGGTCCTCGTGAGCCAATTTGTACATTTGTGTTTATAGGGTTTCCTGCGGCGCTTCATATTCGTTTGTAGTCAGCTGATTGCCACGTGCAAGGAGGGCGTGCTCGAGGTCTCTAGGGTTAGGGTTTCTTTTCGTGTTCTCCAGATTTTGGGCCCATATGTTTTGGGCTAGGCTCACTTCTTAGGCAATATATTTAACCGTTCCGGATCGAGGCTATCAATCAAAAGTGTAAAAACCAAAATATCTGGCCCATCGTTTTCTGAGGGGGCTTATCAAGCCATGCTGTGGGCCCCCATATTTTTATTTTTTTCTGTTTTGCTAGGGTGGAGCTCATAAAAAAACAACTCAATATTAATCAACACTTTCTTTCACAATTATATTATTTGACCCAAAAAAAAACCATGGGAATGGAAGAAAGTGACATTTCCTGGTTCTCATTTTTCAGTGAACATCTTCCATTTCCATCTCATGGGATTAGACATGGAGTTTCATTCTCAGGAAGTTTAACCTATTTTAATCTCTTCGCATTGTATAAAAAAATTATATCATTAATTGCAGTCTCTCCTCTCTTTATATGTGGGATATGCTAGTTTGCGACAAAGTACCCGTCTTTTTACACCTTAGGGCTCGTTTACTTATCAGGAATAGAGGAAGTACGGAATCGGGGAATGTAGGAATCGGAGAACTAGTGAATGGGTTTGAGAAGAATCATTCCTATTAAGTTGTTTACTAACCACATGGAATCAACACATGAATGGGGTTGATTCCCATTGTTATTGTTTACTAATTCTCATGAATCATAACCTAAACTAACTTGATTACTAAAATGCCCTGCACATATTAATATATATTTTTACATATTATTGATGTTCTAGTTTATTGGGCATGAACTCATATATCAAGATGAGTTCGTCCTCTTCTTAGAAACTGATTGATGTTTCCATTGTTTGCATAATATTGCATGACATGGTGTTTCAACCTTTCCAAAAACTGCGGATGAATTAGGAAGCTACTAGAAACAATCAAACATTCAACACAGCCAAAACAAATGAAAAGAAAGAAGGGACGCCTAATATTCTATTAAAATTCGCCATAAACTTAACAAGTTAACAATGGATATAATCTGAAATGTAATTATTTTTATTTGGCATGAGTTGTTATTTTTTCTAGGGTTTGGGGTGTTTTGGAATTATGGTAAAGTGGTAAGGGTATTTTTGGAATGTATTAAGGAAAATAAGTAATGGGAATCACATCGACTACCCCCTCCTAGTTGATCTGATTCCTGGTTTTGAGGGGATCTGATTATGGATTTTGAGGTGGAACCCACATATTTTTTCATTCCTGATTGCAAGTAAACGTAGGGGAAGTCAGGAATGGAAATCATTCCCTTTCCTCCCATACCCATTACTGATACGTAAACATGCCCTTATTTTGAATCCCGTCTTTATAGATTCTAATAAGTTATGATCGTTTAATTTTATACTATATCGCGTGTATACCATATTTAGGAAAAAGTGTATCTCTTCCCTTAAATAAGAAAAAAGTTGTAAAGTTTTGTGATATGGCTTATACCATGCACATTGCTACTCATACCATAAGATATTTATTCCTTCATTGACCTTTTGGTCTATTGGCAAACTTTTGTGATATCGCCTAACCTTTTTGTTTACGCCTTACCGACACAGAGGCCCTACGAGGCACATGCTGGTGTCTTTATCTAGCTTGCAAAATCAAGTAAATTAATAGTAGGGAAAAGTCTGGCAGTTCTATGGAACATGGCCAAAATCTTACTTCCTTGATGCTTTTGTTATTATAGTGACAGTCACATAGACGAGAACCCTTAATTTAGAATAACCATAATATACCAAAATTTTCAAACCCGAAACACCCAAATTCTAAAACTCAATAAAATTGTATTTTCTTAAAAAGAAAATTCTTTGTTACAATCAAAATCCGAAGAGTCTTCGGTTACCGACCCTTCGGATTTTATCTTTGGTGATTTCAAATAGTTTTGGTGCATATATATGATTTGATTTGATTTTGGAAGGTAAGGTGCTGTGTTGGGTTTTAATTTTTTCTTAAAAAAGAAGAAACCCCACACTTTCCTTGAGTTGGAGAAACATGCAAAATTGTCCCCGGTCCATTCAAACCCATTAGGCGGAATTTTCAAATTTCATTGTCGGAAAAGGAAAATGAAAAAAAAAATAGTATACAGTTGAGATTGAGAATGACAGCGTATGGTTCAAATGGTTGTTGGGTCGAACGTATGGTGTTCAAAGACTTACCAAGTAAGGTAGGTAGACAATAGAATAAACCAACGCGATATTAACAACTCATTACGAATACCTATTTTTATATATTAAATAAATAATTAAAAAAAAACATTGGAGATATATTCACCTAAAAGTCAGCTGGGAAGGCTCTATCATCATCTCATGAGTCACGAATCCAAGAAACGACAATACCTGATAGCGTTTCATTATCACCTTCCCTTCAAACATAAAACTACTGTTCAGTTTGGATTGATATCCAACTTTATCTTGATTTAACCTAATTGCTCTCCTCTCTACCACAATCCAACCTCTAATGTCTCAAACAACAAGAAACTAAGAATATATTTATCTCTAAACTTTGACCCAAATAACAATAATAATAATGTGTTGAAAGTTCTTGAAATGCCAAGTTTACTACCATGTGTTAATATATTGCCGTGTGTTGTAATTCCGGGTAAATTTCATAAGAACTGATAATTTAAAAGTGATTATTCACACCATTTATATTCACAACAAGAATTTGACTTTCACTCGTGTTTATCATATGCGGTTAC
The DNA here is from genome assembly GCA_024362665.1 of Prunus padus. Lineage (NCBI taxonomy): Eukaryota > Viridiplantae > Streptophyta > Magnoliopsida > Rosales > Rosaceae > Prunus > Prunus padus. The sequence continues at coordinate 9,890,310 of JANFAM010000020.1, forward strand.
GATTTTTTATATTTTTCATTCTAGGTATGAAAAAGAAAAGACCATATTTAGTGCATAGAGTAGAATCTGTGTCACTGTATGTTTTAAATTGACATATGAGAATCGTCCCCACATGAAATACTCCATGCCTCACGTCATCCATTCAAAGTACTCAATCACCACCCAATTGGCAGGGTCAAATTAATCATAGCTGGAACACGTGGATTTGGTACATAAATGCCTAATTAAGCATAATAAATCCCACTTAGTATTCCTCCTCTAAGTCTAGCTTTTATGTTACTCTAGAAACCTCTGCTCTGTCAACAAAAAAGAAGGAGAAAAGAAAAGAAAAAGATTCAAGGAAGGAACACTACACACAGATCATATATATATCATCCTGTGCCCTGCAGCAACGTGGTACTCCTCTGCTTTCAGCTGGCTGGACTTTGACTTCTCCATGCCTTCAGCAGGAATATTCCGGTGGCCGGAAATATTCGACTTCTCCTACTTCACTTCTGGGTGGAGCTTGAACTTGAATTTGCAGAGCTTCAGATGGCTGCGGTTCTCAATACTTGATGATGTGCTGTGGACCTTGATAACTGTGGTAGAGTCCTTGGTCTTGGCTGCTATGCTTTGCTTCTTCTTTGTCTTCTGCGGTTGTACCCTCTGATCCATATCATTTTCTTGAATTTTTTTTTTTAAGGGTAAGGTGCGGTTTTGCCCTGAACTACAAGACAATTCGAACTTACCCATGAATTATTTCGTTTGCTGATTTAATTATTGTATTCGTTTAATATAGCCAATATGTGACATGTCGTTAGTTTTCTGAGGATTTCATCCACATTACTATTGAAACACATGCCCCTCACGTGTCCATTTATACTGAAATATGGATGAAATATCTAGAAATCTAACGACAGGTCCCATGTTGACTATTTTAAATGAATTGAATGACTAAATCGGCAGACGAAATAATTCAGGAGATAAATTCGAATTGCCTTATAATTCAAGGAACAAAATGGCTAAAAATCTTTTTTTAAAAAAAATTGGATATATAGAAATATGTAGATTGTGAATATGTTAGCATAATTTGTTGGGTTAATTAGTTGGCGAAATTAATTTGATCATACAATTTTATGATGATGGGTTGAGTTGATTTTCGACTTCATTTTGTTTTAATGCATTTGTTTATGAATTGATGTCACATTTTCTCTAGTGCTAACATTTGTTTGATAAACTCACTGTAAACCCCAAAATTCTGGTCATTTTTCAAACCCAATATTTTGGTGCACTTTTTTTTTTTTTTTCATTTTGGGATGGTTTATAAATTTATTTTATTCATCAAACTAAGATAATTATCAACATTTAAATCCTATTTTGACATGTTTAAATAGGTACTTTATAAAATATTAATATTTTTCGTTTGGTAGGTAAGTCCAATGAGTTTTCTTTTAAAGTTGTAATGCAAACCACCAAAGCTGCTATCGCCACAAGAAAAGAAGAATACTTTTCCCCAATTAATGGCCTTTCTGTCGGCGTGTTAACGCGAGGAGAATTGCAACGTGGTATTTTGTTTTTTGAGCTAGGCCATACCCTCGAGTGTAACCAAAATTTAGATGATCGGTCAATTATATAACAAGCAGTCTTCTGGATCACGAGACAATTCTAATAATCTAACCGTTTAATAAATGACATATCAACAACTTAAGTATTAAAAATTAGTTTTTTCATCAGAAAATTGTTTAAAATTAACAATTATATTATTGTTTAAATAAAATATAAAGTAAAAAAAACAACGAAAGTTGAGGGTAAGGGGGCTGGGAGGAGTTGGGGAGGGGAAGGGTAATCTGGACTAAGGTCGGGGAGGGAAAAGGAGCTTGGGTATTGATCTACCCAGATTATGACTTTGGAAGTACATGAAAAAGTGTTATATGGAAGATCAAATTGGAATTGAATACCTCCATTGAATAAACCTCTCTACTCAATACCCCTTCTAAATATACTCAATTGACCAAAAACTGTATCCCCCAAATTCAACAATTTGGAGAACCAGTTTGATTTGTATTTTGCATTTGTATCCACACCCTGCTTATTTCATGGTTGTGGGGGTCAATCTGTGTGTGTGAGGGAGAGAGGGATGGTCACTTGTATGGTGGCCAGGTGGCTTTGGGTTGGGTATGGGTGGCGGGGATAAGGGTGGGAAGGGAGAGTTGCCTGCCTTCTTTTTTAATCTTGAATTTTGAATTTTTTTAATTTTAAATTGAATTAAGTTATTATATAGTTTATTAATTTTTTCAAAGTTTGCTTATGTGCCATGTGTCATATCTTAAACAGTTAGATCATTAGGATGGTTTAGATGTTGCGAAATGCGGGTAAATGCACAACATCTAAATATAGAGGCTCGAGATCCAGAGTCTTCTATATAATCACCGACGGAACTATCAACAAGGCTACAGTGGGCTGTAGCCCAGATAGCTTTGAAAAAATTAATGAATTAAACCTAACAGTAGCCCAAGTAGCTTTAAGAAAATGAAAAAGGGTAGCAATTCATTATTTAAAAATGGATGAGGGCCCGGCCACAAGTGTTGTGAGAGTGAAAAAGGGTAGCAATTTACATGGACTTGGCAGGACTTTAGGTTCCCATATAATAAAGTATTACAATATGACCTCAATTATAAGGAAGTATCTAGTATCCTAGTTTGTAAGTGTAAGTCCTTAGCCCTAACTCTCCAATTTTAATCTTTTTCATTGATTTGTCTCCATTGTTCTTCTGTTTACAATTAATATATATGTGAAACCTTTATATTTTTGCACTTTGTATTTGTGAAGCTTATTCAGTTGTTGCCAAGAAATTTTTACAGTTCAAGATGAAAAATGAGTTTTTAGCTGCTTATTGACAATATTGATTTATATGGAATACCAAAAGATTTCAATTATCTCAAGGTTCGTAGGGCACAACTTCAATAAGTATACTTTTAATTATATTGTTGAATATATATTCATTTTGATAATATGTATTTTTTTGTTGTTGCATTTAATATGTATTTGTTTTATGTTAAAGCTTATTGGAAATTAGTCAATAAAATTATGAATTATAGTGGTTTATATAATTTAATGTACACTTTTATTTTAGTTAGAAATTTTAGCTAGCCCATCCATCCAAAAATTCCTGGTTCCGCCCTTGTATACAATCATCTTTATTTTTGCGAGACAATATCAAAGTTTATTTTTACGTCTTGGCTAATACTAAAGATTGACTTTACTTTGGAAATTCGAAAGGAAACCTGAACTGAAAGTTAATCCATTTGGATCACCTTGATGATCCACTAGTAATTTAACTCGGGCTTTTGAGCCCTTGTGACCATTGTATGATTTGGTCGTGGGTTTGTCCTTAGCCCTTTGCCTTTGGACAATTATTTTGTTAATTTCCCATGTCCTTATAATCACTCAGTTTTTTCTAATATTAAATAGGTGTCAATTTTGGGGTCCATGTTTGGTTATTTACATCCTTATCGGATAGGTGTTAGAAATGAAGATAAGATTGATGCACTATCAGGGTGAAGGCAAAGCTATGTTTTTGACATAAGCGATATTGGATTGGGAATTGAGCATAAAAGGCCTCGGACATAAGGGTAAATGATTTTAACAAACCCCTTACAAAAGAAAATTGTGTTAAAACATACACAAAGCTGAAACACTTTTGTTCACATTTAAGCTAGATCTGTGTTGAAAAGAAGAGTAAGAATTAGAAGAGAAGAATATTGCTTAAGCTAATATAGAACATACAATCAATTTACAAAAACATTAAGCTACCAGATCATATATGCCTTGAGCCAAGACACCCATATGCTCATGACAATTTGTTCTCTCACTTTTTGTGTCAATCAATGAGCAGCTTAAGCAGAGCCCCCTAGGAGGGCAACAGGCCTCGCTAACCTCTGCACTGAGAGCTACAACCGTGTTATGTTATAGAAGAGGATGTTTCACAAGCCTCTGAAGCTTTAACGAATCGTGATCATGGGGCTGCCGAAGACCGCTTGAAGGACACTGCCCATGAGGCTGATTTGTGTGATGAACAATTTTCAGGCTCCTCTAACTAACCTTCTGAGGGATTTCAACCAAGCTGCCCATGACCCTGGGACTGTAGCTGCAGCAATTGCAGAGACGTTGGCTTGATATATATGTCAAGATCAAACCAAATTATGTTAAGAATTATCACCACATTAATTATAATAAGCCATCCTTAACCTCTTGCAAGGACAAGTACAATGCAGTAGTTTCACAAGCTGATGTCCCACGAGGCAGAGCAGGGCATGAATGATGCTGCCAATGAGGTTGATCATCCATATTTCTTTCATTTGTAGCACCTTAGCAAATCAACAAATTGGTTCAGTTTCTAAATTTTTTATAATTATTGGATGATTTATACCTATGATGATAATAAGTTTGTGGAGGAGAGGCTCTAGATGTACTTGCATTGAAGCACAAAGACAGCAAAGATTTCTTCAAGACAGGGTATTGACAATCCCATTGTCCCACATCTACTCCCATTGTCCCACATCGACCCGTTGATGAAAGGAAGAGAGCGGAGCTATGTATAAAATAATCAGCCCAAATCTGGATTAAGCATACCTTTCTCGGCCTTTTGGCTAAGATCAAGTGTAGTATCTGTTCTTATCAGTTTAATATCTGATACGTGGGCCAATGGCTCACACGATATTAAATTAATTTCTTTAGCGGGAGGGCTCACCACAATAGCTTGCTATTGGAGCTCTCAAGCGTCGCCCAAGCGTTGCACTATTGCATGGGCCTGGTGCACCCCACCAAATAAAGTTTAAGCTTTTGAGGGCCTTGCCCAAAATGCTGTTCATAATTTATGTCGTTGCCCAGCTAAAGCTCCTTTAAAAATCAAGGTTGTAGTGCAAATCCCAAAAATTAAGGTCGATAAACTCCTGTAGGCCCCAAAATTATGGTCATTTTCTTTAAAGTTGTAATGCAAATCATTTTATTTTTGCCAAAGAAAAGAAGATTACTTTTCCCCAATTAATGGCCTTTCTGTCGGCGTGTTAACGCTAGGAGAAATGCAACGTCGTTTTTTGTTTTTTGGGCTAGGCCATACTACCGAGTGTAACAAAAATTTAGATGATCATTCCATTATATGACAAACACAGTCTTCTATATGATCATCTTTATTTTTAAGTTTCTATTTGTGAGACACTAGATGACTTGTTGCGGGACATATCATAGCTTCTTTTTTCGTCCTGAAACTTGAAAGTGGATCCATTTGGATCACCTTGATGGTCCACTAGTAATTTTACTCGGGCTTTTGCTTTTGAGCCCCCTCATTGAACCCCTCACCAAATTCTCCCTCATTATAGCATTTACGTCATTCTCAGTTGTTAGAAATGAAGATGAGATTCATGCACTATCAAAGTGAAAGCAAAACTATGTTTTTGATATAAGCGATATTAAATTGGGAGTTAAACATAAAAGACCTCGGACACAAGAGTAAATGTGTTTAACAAATCCCTTATTACAAAAGAAAACTGTTTTGAAACATATAAACACTTTTGTTCACATTTAAGCTAGATTTGTCTTGAAAAGAAGAGTAAGAATTAGAAGAGAAGAATATTGCTTAAGCTAATATACAACGTACAATTTACAAAACATTAAGCTACCAAATCATATATGCCTTGAATCAAGACACCTATGCTCATGACAATTTGTCCACTTCTGTATTTCAAAAATCATGTTAAGACATAGGAATTTTGTACCTATGATGATAATAAGGCTATGGATATTTTTGCTCACCACTTAAATTCAAGGTGTATCATCACCACTATCCTCAACACTTGACACGTGTTCATAGGCATAACCATAGTTAATTTTTGCTTTGTATTTATGGAATCATGGTTATGCCTATGAACACGTGTCAAGTGTTGAGGATGGTCACATCTAGAGTTAAAGTAGTGAACAAAAATGCGCCTGCTTTAGATGTACTTGTCTCACGTGTACTCCAATCAAAGAAAGAACCAAAACAAGGAGGTTTTTCACAATTACTCTTTCAAAGGACCTTGATATTCTTGAAGCAATTTCCAAGAATATCACCATTGATTTTTCACAGAGTATCTGATTATAAAGGTGATTTGCAATCAAACAAAACTTGAAAGAAAAGTAAGGGAAGGAAAAACGTGAAGGTAGAAAACCAAATTGATTTGAGTCAAAAATTTCCCAAAAAAAGAAACTCCTAAATGAATTCTAACTTATCTAGAATCAAGGAAAATCATGAATTAAAATCATATCAGACATTAAAAAACGTTCATAACATGAATGCATGAAAAATGTCATGTCTTATCCTTCATATCAAATGTCTCATACGTGCTAAGTCACAATTCTGGAATTCGGGGATTGCTGAGCTGTTTCAATCTTGCAGTTTCTGGAAATCAGAGACATCAATTTTTCTTCAACCCTCTAACTAAATGACACTTCCAAACCTATACTAAGTTCTAGGAAATGCCAACACAATTTCATGCTAACAGTCTTTCTTCCAATAAGCCACTGCAGGGTTGTCTTACCTGTGAGTAGGAAATTGATCACGTATGATGAAACATATCAACAGCAGCCCCTTGATTGTGCTCAGATGATGCCTTAAATCAGTCAATAGCTCCTCTTCTTAATATGTATACAGCGGTTTTTGAAGGTATAAAATCTCTATTGTCTCCTTAAAAAGCAATTGATTTTTGGTTTTTTATATTATTATATAAATATGGTACCAAAAGCATCATATCTTCTGAACGATCTCCTGCAGAACTAAGAAAATCAAGTTGGATTTGGATTTCCATATTAAGAAGGTTATTGAAACCATATTTGTTTTGTATAGTCAACCAAGCTTATATAAAGGGACTCACATCTTAGCAGATGTGCAGTATTCAAGTTTCTTCATCTTTTCTTTTGCTTGAAAAGATGAAGAATTTAATGTCTCTAGCACTCATATTTCTCATTCAAGTTTCCCTACTTCCAGCAAGCCAATGCAGGGTTTACTTGCCAATGGATGCCAGTCTCATTGACAAAACCTGCAAACAAACACCCAATTATGATGTTTGTGTCTCTACTATTAACTCAGACCCTCGTAGCACCGGTGCAGATGTCAAAGGCTTAGGCCTCATCATGGTTGATGCGGTTTAGGATAAGGCAACCGATGCTCTGAACAAAGCCGACGAGCTGCTTAAGCAGAGCTCAGGAGACCAAGCCTTACTCTCTTGCGTCAAAATATACAATGAGGTTTTACAAAATGATGTCCCACAAGGCAGTCAAGCTTTCACTCAAGGTGATTCTAAGTCGGCAGAGCAAGGCATGAATGATATTGCCACGGAAGCAGATTCATGTGAAAGTGGTTTTTCAAGCAGCTCTCATTTGGTAGATAACAACAAAGCTCTCCTTGATGTTGCGGCTGTGGCTGCAGCAATTGCCAGGACATTGCCTTGATATGTTTCTTGTTGTTGTTGGTTTGTTTAACTATGTTAGTTTCCTTGGTAAATCAATAAATCAATTCAGTATCTAAAATCCTTAAGCTCCATTTGGATGGCGGGATTCAAAAGGATTTGAGTTTGACAATAAGGCTAAATTTCCTAAAAAAACAAGAACCGCATTAGATTAAAATGTATTTGGAATAAGTAGATGGAATACATTTGAAATGGATTTGAAACAACTATATCCCAGGAATCATATGAAATCCATTTGTTTTCTTCCTTTTTTGCGTGTCCAAATCTTGACATACATGTATTACATCCACATATTTCGAATTCCACCCTCCAAATGGAGCCTTACATTATTTCATCGTTATCATTTACATAATGATGTTAATACACTCAAATTACTATAGACTAATTTGATAATCAATTGCATTCCTTGAGTGATACTGATATGAACTCAGTTTACCGTGATTTATTGTCCAAGCCACCCTTTTTAGTGCTGATGTAATATCTTGTCCACGCGGCACAAGAATGCTGACTTATGTGTCTTCTTCATGCCTCACATCTTGACAGGAACGGCCTACCCCATCGAGTGTTTACTTTTGCTTCCAAGCTTTGTTTCTAGTTTCTGGTTTTTCTGTTTGTTGTTTTGCCTTGCTCCCTGTTTCTTTCCATTGAGGCCACAAAGCTTAAGAGGGAAAAAAAATGATACTGATTGTTTGAAGCGTATGTTTCTTTCAATTTTCCCATTATTTTTACTTGAGCACTTTGGCTTGAAAAAAGTTGGTGTGAGAGGAGAGCAGAATGATGATCAACTTTATTTAAGACATGTGAACCAACCAACACAAAATGTAGACGCAATTGAAACTCGCAGCACATGGTTACAAAAACCGCCTGCAAGACGAGTGAACATAATAATATGTGGCAATCTGCCAATCCCTCAAATTGAAACATGAGTATAAATTAATTGGCAACAGAACCAGAAAAACAAGCCCAACAAAGAGATCCATTTTCTTTTGCTGATATAAGAACCAAGAAGCAAAACCCCCCAATGAACAAGCTGGACAGCTCCTTAGCCCCATTCTTCTCTTCCCCTCCAATCTTTCACTCTCAGAAAATGAGTTGCTCAATTTCCTTCTTTCTTCTTCTTCATTTTGTACTTCTACTCATGGTGCTACCAATTACCCAATCTTTTGTTTTTCCCTTAGATGAAGGCGGTGATCTCATAGAAAAGACATGCAAGAAAACACCCCATTATGGTCTCTGTGTGTCAACTCTACAATCAAACCCTCAAAGCTCAAACACAGATGTTCCAGGACTAGCCCACATAATATCTGATGTTCTTCTAGCAAAGGCAACTGATACACTGGATTACATCCATGGCCTGCTCAAGCAGTCTCCAGAGGCAGATTTACAGAAAGCCTTGGCAAACTGTGCTGAATTGTACATCCCAGTGGTGAAGTTTAGTCTGCCACAAGCAATTGATGCACTGACCAATGGCCATTTTGGGTTTGCTAACTATGGCATTTCTGATACTGCCAAGGAGGCTGATGCATGTGAGAAAGGGTTTTCAGGATCTACCAAATCACATCTGACTGATAGGAACACACTGGTAGACAACCTCTCTGGTGTGGCTGTGGCCATTATCAATTTGTTAAAGGGCAGCTGAGTTATTCTCTCTCCCTCTTATTGTAATATCATGTACTATTATTGCTGTTCTTCTGTAACTTTTGTTTGTGAAGCTTTCAGCTTTTTGTTTAGATATTTGTACTTGCAGCAGCAGTTTCAGCCAATGAAATTAGAATTTCTGTTCTCTTTCATGTTCTTTTGTGGGCTTCATGATTGGTTTGGGCCTGATCAAGTTTTTCATTGTCCAATAGCTTTAAGCCTCATGGTGCAGTGAACAGAAGGCTTCCAGGAGAGATCTAAAAATTCTGAAATTTCTGGTGCAAATACTAGTTCCAAGAATTCATTAAAGCGTTTAGATGACCAGATTATAGGGTAATTTACTGTTTACCTTGATCCAGATTTTGCCTTAACCAAGCATTTAAGATTGCTTAATGTATGCATGTGAAGGCAAATGGTTACTTGTGACTAATTGGGGCCCTTCATATTTACATTATAATATTTTTTTAAAGGAGGGAAGGCTCTAGAAACACAGGTGTAGACAGAGAGGGTCTATTCTCAGTTCCCATGCAGCAATTATACAGAGAGAGCCGCTGACTACAAGAAGAAGCCAATACCATGTGAAATCACATGCCAAGGCCAATGCCTCACAGCATGTCAAAAGAACAACCTGGTTCACAGGACTTCTATAAAAAGAAAAAGGAAAAGGGAACCAAGGCGCACACAACATTTGGGATTGCCTTAAATGGTCCCACACAACCAGAGAAAAGAGAAATCAATGGACCCTATTGCCAAGTTTGGAAAAATCTTTTCCCTTTTCTTCAAAACCATTTGTGGCCAAAACCAATACACATTACATAACAAGAGGTCTAGACTTTCTAGCAAAACAACAGGAGATCAAATTATCAACCCCTCACGCTCATTGGGAAAACATACCTGCAAGAACCAAAACCAGTATTATCTGCATCCTACGTTCATGGCATTTCCAAACATAAAAGTATATCTTTGCATCTTTTTAAAGAAACCCTTCCATCGTCCAAACTATATTTAGAAACCCCATCATAATAAACCCTGAATTTCATAAAAGGAAAATGGCATTTAGATCACTTGCATAAACATTACCAAGTGCCAATGGGATTCACTTATCACTTCCAATTTCAGCCAAAGGGAAAAAAAAAATTGCAGTATTTGAAAAGAAGAATTGGTGATTTTCTAGAATTTACAAGGGAAAATAATTTCGATTCTAAATCTTGGAAAACTAAACTAGTAGGATAATTAACATAATTTTATTTGGACAGGTTGCAAAGAAGGCAACTTATCAGGATGCACTTGACATCACCTGCAGAACACTACTAAAAATTGTATCATACGTAACCTCCTCTCTCTCTCTCTCTCTCTCTCTCTCCGAGTCTTTCTGTCTGTCTGTCGGTCTCTCTCTCTGTACATACAGGGGGGATACATCAGCTTCAGTAGAACATTCATACAAAAAAGTGGAAGTATCAATGGCTTGCACGAGGATTCAAAAGCATATGGAAATTTGTTCTACCAGATAGACCAGGCAACAACATTGCAATATCATCCTGCCCATCTTTTCAGCTTCTCCCGCGGATCTGAACCAGCAACCTGCTCTACGATACTGCAAGGTGCAATAAAGTGAAATATTTTATTTCAGACTGTGAAACTAATATTATTCCTCACGTTGAAGAAAAAAATCTATGATATGAAGATTCCCAACAACAACAAAACAGCAATTTTACCAGGATACATCAAAAGCTAAAATGAACTAACGTACTTGGGGGACTCAGAACCAGGCCCATTTGGGGCAGTTGATGACAGATTTGGGTAGTACTGAATGGAGATCAAACTGCCCTCCATTCCTCCTCCAGACACAGGAGATCCCTCGAAGCTTACAGGTGAGCTTCTTCTAGAAGAAATTCCTGCACAGAAATGCCAAAAGAATGTTACTGTCAAGTTATGAGTATAAGCAAAAAGAATATAAATGTCTATTAATGAGTAGGGAAAAATGATCATAAACCCTTACAGGAAAGGAAAAAAGCACCACAAAATTGTTCCAGAAAAAAAAAAATTATTTCCACTTCCATCAACGTGTTTTCTAAAGCCTACCTATTTTCAATCAGAGATAGCCTAATGAGAAAACTAATAATCTCCCTATGTTGGTTGCTGAACCTATAAACGAAAAAGATGACAAAGAAACTAGTATTACACTTTTGAAGACAAAAGGCATATTTAATCAAATAAACAGAAATAAAAACCAAATAATAGGGACAAGGAAAGGGCTTTAGGCATCTCTGTAAACAATGTACGTAAAAATTAACCCATTTATTTTTCAGGGATTAACCAAAAGAAATGATAGAGCAAGCACTGATGAGATCCAAAAGTATAACTATCAATCACATAAAGCAAAAATGATATGCACATCAAAAGTTCACCAAAACAGTTTGGAATCATAATTGGCCATGTATTTCATTGGCTTCCTAACTAGGAAAAAGTGTTCTGTCTTAAACTAAGCTATTTATTATCACCAGAAACAAGTTAAGAACTATCAAATACCTCAGATCTGGTTACTGAAACTCAAGTTCAATCAAAGAAATATTACCTTGAAAGATTAGCACAAGACAGAAGAGAATGGTGAACACCATGGCAAATATGCTGCTATTGGAAGATGAAGCCTTAGCAGCTTTCATCTTCTTCAAGGCTTTCATCCGATCAATCCTTGCACGTTTCCACATGGCAATCTCAGAGAGTTCCTTGATTAACTTCTGGTCCGCTGCATCCAATGATGGGCCTCTTGGAGGTCTGGGAGGTTTAGGAGGTTTTTTATTGCTCGTCTTCTTACGCTTATCCTTCACCCGTGTCTTCTCTACGTGATCTGTATCTTCATTTCCTTGCAACATCTTGTTTGTTGCCACTTCCAAATTCTCGGGGGAGACCCCATTGGAATTGGACCCATTGCCACACAAACTGACCCTCTCTTCAACCTTAACTGATCCATCCAAAAGTCCACCACAAACCTTAGAAATCAATGTCTTTGCCTGCTTCTTAGTACTCGAAACAGGGCTGTTGCTTGAATCTTCTTCGCTAACTACCGCCCCACTTTCAAGATCAACTTCAAAGTCTTTTTCCCTCGGACTCTTATGATCCATTACAACCAATTAACCCAATGTAATTGTTAACCTGCTCCCCACACTCCAAACGATCAAAGCCACGATATTTTCAACCCTCAAAAGGAAACAGCCAAATTTGAAACTTTGGAGTCAACCCATTATAAGGAATGACCTCTTTGCAACATAGATATACAGGTGAAACTTGACATCTAGCTTCATCAAGCAAACAACACTTTCCAATTTAATTTGCAATTAAATGGAAGATAGCTTAATTGAATGCAATTTAACTTGTTGGACACGGCTCATGCGCTTTCCCAAAGAACAACCAACCTTTAAACAACAACCTCCCTTCTTTTTTCCCCTTTCCTGTCAATCAACACAACCCTTCAACCATTACCAATAATACAAGCCAAAAACAATAAAACATACAAAACTCGGATGTAATGTGCACAAAAACGTGCTGAGAATCAATAAATTAATTTTTTAAAAATTGAATGTGAATAACAGCTTTCAATTGCTTAAATGTATCAACATATAGCTTCCAAAGCAATGCAAAATCGAAATAAACCTGATCAAACAAAACTAAAGACTGAAACTTTAAAGCAAAACCAATCAAAACTACAGCAGGCAACGATTTAAATGGACCGTATGAAAATCCAATCAACCCCTTTACATCATCAGGAAAATAATATTATAGTTTCCCAAAAAACCCAAAGCTCAAACATTGAGAAATGATTTGAATAATGAAATAAATATGAATAAAAGACAAAAGAAAAGGGAAAGTAGAAACCTTCAAAAGAACGCGAAGAAACCCCAGATCCGATGCGGAGAAAGAGCTTCCAGCGAAGCTAGCGTCAAATATGGAGGCTCAAGTGCTAATTAAAGAGAGTCAGGGTGAAGGAGAGAGAGAGAGAGAGAGAGAAGGGAATGGACACGAGGGGTTTTAGGGGAATCGCCGAGAAAGTGCTGGGCTTTATATAAATGTTTCGATTTTCAGATTTTCATTATTGTGGCGCTATATCTTCGTCAGATAAACACCACCTTCTCTCCTCAAACCTTCACCGACACTTGCATGGCATTTTGAGTCTTTGACTTTGTTTATTCAATTTTTTTATAATAAAAAAAATCCCTTTGGCTACTTCTGATTACAATTGGCCAATTAGGGTTGGCCTTTGTGATTAGTAACAAATACTTCTACTCCAATTTTCAAAGATAAGTTTTCATTTTAGTCTCTTCAAATTCTTTTATAATTACAATGGGTATATGCCATACAATCTTGTGGGATATTCTTTGTTAGTTTTTTCAATTAAATTCAGGTTTTTGTTTTGAACATGAATTTACATTATTATTTGTTTTAACTAACAATTTTTTATATATGAAGTTTTAACTAACATTTCAACAACATAATCAACCGGAATGTCTAGTAATAGAAATTAATCAATAATGCTAAGTTTATCAATGAGTTAGTTATTTATCTATATCCTCAATAAATCAGGGAGCATATATCTCTGTCCTCAAATTTTTGCTGTAATTGCGAAGATCACAATCATTCATTCATAACATATGGTATGAGGAAGTTTGTAAGGGATTTGTTTACAATCTAGTTGAAGGATTAGGATTTTCTTCATAAAACATATGTCACAAATCTTAACCGAGAGTAGTTTGGTCTTCTTTTCAGAAGTACCATTTCTTATAAGCGACAAGTTATATGGTCACGTAGTATAACTAATTGGATATTATAAACACAAAAAAGAGAGAAACTAAACACGTTCTTAATAAACTCTTTCAAAAAAAAATTTAGGAAAACAAAATATGAAGATAATTGACAAAACCCAAAAAGATACTGACAACAGGTAAATCGAATATGAATCATATAAATGCCGTACAGACAAAATTGGTCCAACAATTTAAAATTCATAAGGACATTTGTAAAGACGAAAGAAAAGATAGTCATAGTCTTAGCTGGATTGTGACCTCCAATTACTGCTCGTCCATATAATTGAGAAAAATCTCTCTGTGACCAAAATCCATGAACAAAAAATATAAAAATGGATGGGTTATGGGGTAGACCAACCCCCACTTCACTAATTCCACACTCTACACTCCACGTGAAATAAAAATGCAGAGATCTTAAAGGTGATATTGGAATTTAATTAAAGGGCTTTTGATGCTGCGTAGGCGGGGAACTTGTTTGGAGCCCACCGACCTACATGTATGTGATCAAATACAAAGCTTGTTTTCTTTCTTTTCTGCTAATTAAGTTGATAATTGAGTTTATGTCCCATCTTTTGATATGGAGGGCACATTCAGAGATATTGTGCTCCTGTGGTGCATGCATTGTTTAGGTGGGTAATTCCCCAAATTTAAGCAAACAACTAAATAATTGAAGTGTTTGAGATGTTGTTTTAGAGTGTTAACGTAAGAAACGTCGATGTATTTGTAGGAGATGTTGATGTTCGTGAGTAAGTAGGATGAAACTTTATTTGTAGTAATTGATTTAAGTGTTGGTTGATTGTTTTGTTGTAGGAGTTGATTTGTAGCCTAGCAGCTGATAAGTTGTTTACAACGAAAGCACAGGAACTTCAACATTGAGCAGGTTCAAATTCTGATTTAAGAAAAAACTTAAAAAGAAAAGTGGTTATGTTCCACTTAAGCCAGCAAAGGCATAATAATGAATAATTATTATTATTTTTAATTTTTGCTCCTCGGCCACATATATCGATTTGGGACCACTTAAGATTCTGTTAAAACTGGGCTATCAAATGTACACAATGCTGCATATGAGCCTGGGTCCCTGGATAGGACACCCAACTATGGATGCATGTTAGGTTGTCAAGAAAGTTGGTCCATTCTGTTGAAATACCTAAATCTGTTTTACAATCTTGTAATGGCATGTTTACACTTCCTCCTTCTCATATGATTCCCATTCTTGACTTACTCTGCCATCAATTAGGGGAGATCTACTAGGGGACTAGTTGATTAAATTCTGATTAATTAATTATGTTAAGAGATAGTCTAAATTATAGGGAGATGAATTTCTCACACACATAAACTATGATGACATGAGGGTTCGAACCGAAGACCTCTAATCTGTAAGTCCCTATGACCTATGAATATAACGTGGGGCTTGAGGCAAGTAGGAAGGCTACCCTCTTGAACACAATGGTCCTACAGTCCATTGAAAGGCAAGCACGTAGGAACGCACCAGGTTTAAAACATTGGAGAGAACTCTGAATGGAACGCACCAGGTTTTATTAAATTAAAGTAGAGATTCATATGGTTTATCGACATACATTTAGTTAAGACAGTCAGAGTACTATATAGTTTGAAGCCGAAATCACAAAGCACTGCACAAGTTGACATATGCTAAAGCTTGAAAATAGCAGCGCCACTCGACGGCTTGGAAGCGAAAACATATAGGCCGAGTTCGTTATTGTTTATGACACCTCTGTCGATCCGCGACTGGTAGAACCGTTCCTGATACAGATTGAACAATAAAATGATATTTAGGTTCAACAATGGAGAAAAAGTCCAATTAAGGATGATGTTAGAGGATATAACCTTTAAGTTAAGGATAAACTGTGGGACAATACTATCCTTTACCAAAGCAACAGCACAGCCACCCCATCCAGCTCCTGTAAGCCTTGCCCCAAGAGCCCCATTCTCCCGACAAATATTTACGAGTTCTTCCAACTCCGGACAGCTAGTTGAGTGAAAAAGGAAAAGACATTGTAAGTGGGTAAGGACCATCTCAAATTACAGATACATGTACGAGGGATCAAAAACTATTGCAATTGTGTCAGTATGCATGTAGATTCCAGGGAGCTGGAAAATATAAATTTGTACCTGCACTCATATAACACACTGCAGCTATAGTGGCTCCCATTCATAAGATCACCAAGGTTCTTTAGCTTATCCTCATCACTGCAAAAATACTTCGAGTGTTAGAATAAAACCTTTGGGATTGTTCCTACCTCTAACAAGCTCTACAATGCAGACATATTAAAGACTGTCTATAATGCATGTGTATATGTTAAAACACCAGTGCATGTCCATCACAGAGCATGCAGTGCAGTGACCTGTAATTACTATTGGCTACAGAATGAACATGAGAGTATAAATTCCTCAGACAGATCTAAGCTCACTTGAGTATCTCAAAGCTCAAATTTGGAATTCATCAATTTTCAGCATTTTCTAAATGGAACTGTTTCTTATTTATCTTAAAAAGAATGTACTTTTACTGCATCACGGGGAAAGGGGAAAATATCCCATATGAATTAATATAACACACCACTGGCTCTTGTAGCAAAAGTGGGATATCTCTCTGTGTCTAATAAAGGGGTAGCATTTAAAACGGGAAGGCTATTCCCTTCTTGTAGCATACACAAATTGCTACTTCCTCAACTAAAATGCGCACCTTAAATTTGATGATACAACGTCCTTGAAAGCATGTACCCGCTTGGCTTCAGAGTAGACATGGGAGGCTCTCTGGTAAACAAGAGTTTGTCAAAATTAAAGAATTTCCAATTTGAAAGAAAAGAATCAACAGATTTAGTGATAACTTGATATAGGAGACAACAAAAGAAGTACCTGATATAACTTGAAGTGCTTAGCAGCATTCAACACATTCAAAGAAGATGGAGAAGTTGCGAAGATAGATGGTAGACTTTCCCCAAGGATTTTCTCTATTTCAGCAGCTGTATAAGGTTCTTCTTTTAAATACTCCTGCAGCAAAGACAAAGCGTTATGTAACTGATAAAGATACTGGAGTGATTAATATGAACCTAAAATGACAAAATACATAAATTACATGTATCAACCACTGGTTGATAAAATGAAAATTTTGGCACACAATGAAGGAAACTACCTTTACAGCAAGGGCAGGATCTGAAGACCTGCGAGTACTAGCAAATGATATGCACAACCCTTCAACATCGGAAAGAGTTTTGGCTTTTGAAATTGCCTCTTGCGGTTTCATCCCCAAATTTATACCCAGCAAAATCTAAAAAAATTCCAAGACCACATTGTGAGTATATAATATTTCTGAAAATAAAAGACACCCACCCCTGTATTAGGAGCTCAGAAAATGGATCTAAGATTGATGTTTGGACCAATGCCTAAAAATATATTAAATCACATGTAAGATATATCTTACTACAGAGATTATCAAACTTACAGAAGCTAGACGACATTCAACAACTCTGTTATTGTAATTTATTGCCGCAGTTACTGCTTTCTGAGATTCTGCTAAGGAATGGGCTACAACAAAAGTTCCACCGTCTGGAAGTTGCACATCAGTAGCACGTATAGGGTTGAAATCAATTAGCTCTGCAAATCCAGTCTTGGCCATCACTGAGATTGCCTGATCCATTCCACCAGATTGTGTACCAATGTGTCGCTCACAGTCGCACGTAAGTTGGGCAACTTCTTTCTGCTCACAAGAAAGAATGTTATTATTTGAAAAAGGTGATTCTAAAATCAGAAGGTCCCTTGAAGATTACCAAGAAACTTATTTATACATCTATAGACTATTGGTACACATGCGGTATACCTTGGGAAAATTCACATCAAAAGCAGCCATTATAGCAATAGTAGAAGCACAAACTAATGCCGCAGAGCTTGATAGTCCAGACCCTATACGAAACAAACAAACCAATATGTAACATCTCAGATTTTACTCCACTACATGAGAAAAGCTTAACCTTAAAATTGGCAAAATATAGATTTTCTATATGTATTAATTAATTTATGGGAACTATACCTGCAGGAACTGTTCCATCAACAAGAACATCAAGTCCAACTGGTGCGCCAAAATTTTTTCCTTTGGATTTGGCGTACTCAAAAAAACCTTTGTACCTGAAGAACATTAGCCATCAGTACCTCATAATTGATAGTTTTAACTTTTAAATATTCAAAAGCGTTCATCATCATTAAGGCGAATTAAGATAAATATAAAGTACCAACAACCCTTTAATTTTCTATCAGGCAAACTGTTTGATTAATTAACAAGCATTAACCGAGATGAAAGCAACAACTAAAGCATGGGTTTTTCTATGTCTCACCCACAAATGAAGTAATGGCCCCATTTGTGATTCTTCAAGTCAATTTCCTGCACCAAAAAGCTTAAAAAGTTAGAAAAGTTGGGACTTTGACCGAAATTGAAAATCGACTGGGGAACCACTGTAATTAAGCAAATGCGCAATTCAAACAATTATGGGTCGAAAAGATACAAAATTTCAGAAAAAGCAATGCAAAAAAAAAGGCAAATATTAAGGACCTGGTTAGGGTCAGCGGGATAAGTACATATTTGGTACTTATCGTTGACATTGGCAATTCTGAGAACCTTCTCGGCCTCTCCCTCGTCGTGCCTCCGAATTGCGACAATGGTGTCCTGTCGTATCGCCATCGGCAACACCGAATAGCCCTCATAGTCTATGTGCTCTCCGATCAAGTTCACTCTCCCTGCCACCGTCCGATCACACAAAATCAAAAACACATACACAGAATTGAAAACCAGAGAGAGAGATACAGACCTGGAGAGCGAGCGAACAGTTGGGGGGCGTGACCGAAGACCTGTTGAAACTTGGACTTCAAAGTGTGGAAACGAAGCTGCGCCTCTTCGAGTTGGGAAGAGTCGCCATAGACAGGATCCAGGCTGTCGTGAATTGGGATCGGGAGCTCTTCGTGCTTGAAGATTTGAGCCATTCGATTGATTGATTTGCTTCCTCTGCAACACTAACTCTTCTTGTGGTGGAATAATAATACAAGGGAAATATAATAATCTATGGCACTGTTTTGGGTGATGACGACGAGGGTGATTGAATTGCACTTTGTATATATAGCAAGCGAGAGAAAATTGTACTAGTTTAATTGGAGGTTGTTTGTTGTTGGGCTTTTCTTCTAGAGAGAGAGAGAGGAGTTTGGGCCAAAAAACTGAAACGGTCGATTGGAGGAGTGTCGCGCAGGACAGAAACCGCCAATTGGTGATAAAGTAAAAGATCATAGGATCAAGATTCCGATAAGTTAAAAAGGAAGGAGGACAAAAGAGAGTCCCAGTAAACCAGTTTTCCTTTTCATCCACTTTTTTTTGTCCTTTGCTGATTACAGCTAAATCTAAATCTAGTTGCGTGGGAAAATTCAGAATTCGAATTCAAAAATAGGAGTTTTGTTCTTAATTAGTTAGGGATGACTTCACTATCCGACGCGGTTATGGATAACTTCAGTTTTAACTGGGGCTAGGCATTTGGAACCGAAACCCGATCAACCCGCCCAAACCAAACAATCGGGTCGGGTTGGTTTGGTTTTTTCAAATATTTTTGGTTATCGGTTTGAACCCAAATCAAACCGAGTTCTATGATTCGGTTTACGGTTTGCAATATCCAAATTCATAGTTTAACCAAACCAAATTGAAGATATTAAAAATATATATATATATAATACATAGTTTAAAGAAATATATAAATATATATATATAATATATAGTTTAAAGAAATTTATACATATATATATATATAATACATAGTTTATATATATATATATATTACATAGTTTAAAGAAATTTATATATATATAATACATTTTTTTCCTTCTTCATCTCTCTCTTCTTTTTCTCTTCTTCTTCTTCTTCTTCTACATCTCTTCCTCTCTTTCTCTCTTTTTCTTCCTCTCCTCTCCACCTCTCCCTCTCTTCATTGCTTTTATTTCTTCTCTCTCTCTCTCTCTCTAAGAAAGCCAAAAACCGAAACCGAATCAAACCAAACCAACAAGTCCGGTTAACCGAAGTGGTCAATTTTCATTACTTATGTTTTGGTTTCGATTTCCAAAATAACCAAACCGAGAGGGTTCGGTTCGGTTTCTTGAACCCAAAACCGAACCAACCCAAACAGTGCCCATCCCTAGTTTTAACCCCCACCCCTCCCCCTCCCCCTCCCCTCACTAGATCCCGACCCGGTTATGAGGGTTAGTTAAGAAATGGGCCTCGTCCAAAACAGCTGCAACGTGTGAGTTCCCGTCCCTACCCTTGACTTTCGAACAAACAAATTCTACGTATTTCATCTTAAATCGAGGATCCAAAACTGCAGCTATTGCCAGCAGCAAGAACATGTTGTCCCAATACTTACCAAACTTGTTCAACATGTCCTCGGCTATTGTTCTAATAAAACTATCTGAGTCAGTGGACATTTTAGTCAGAATTTCATGAAGCTCATGGAGGTGATAAAGATAAACATTAGCAGTTAGATGTTTCGTCTCAAATAATGCATTTGATACTTCATATATTCTTCCTACAATTTTACAAACACCTTCAACTTTCTGCCATTCCTCAGGGGATGGTACATCGTGAAAATCGATTATTTTTTTCGAAGAGAATTCTCCCATAGCCCGCAACTTCAGAGCTTGTTGTAGATCTAAAATTGTGTGATTCCATAAGGGTGATGATTTTACAGAAGAAGACAATCCATGAACTTTGTTGATGATATCTATAATCTTGCCAAACGCATCCTGCGCCATTTCACTGACCATTTCCCCACAGCATACACGCGAAACCCACAAAACAGCTGACCATTAAAACAGAGTTCCTTGTTTTCTTGTATATGATTTATCACATACTCAGCCACACAGCCATAACCATTAGTCATTAGAAATGCCCCAATCTTGACAAGAGCGCATAAATCATCTTCATCCCATGGATCCAAAACACAGCGGAAGTAAAGTACCCACTTTCTCAGTTTCCAATTTTCATCAATAAAATGTGCCGAAAGGCACAAAAACTTACGGAAATTATAGTACTTCAATATCGCCATTGAGAGACTAATCTGTCTTTCATAATTTCCTAATATATCTTTAACTGTCTCTTTCCTTTCCTCATAGACTTTGATGCATTCACTTTCGACCTCTTTCACGCTAATCTTAAACAGCGGGTCAAACTTATGTGCCAACTCTCAAAAATCACTACCTTCAACCAACTTAGGTGGAACATGAGCAGAGCAAACAAAATTTGCAAAAGCCCTCTGACCATTTTGCTCATCAAATTCAAACCCCTCAAACCTTGCATCAGAATCAAATGACGTGCCATTCACATAGTCATTGTCGCTACGCCAGACGTCATTTTCATGATCACACATTCCTTTCATTTTAGAACCAACAGCTTCATCAGCTTTACGAATCCCTGACATATCTAATGAACACAAACTTTTTAGCACCATAGCTCCAAACAAGTGAAAAATCTAATCTTTCACTGCGTTTCTTTTACATTAACCCCATCATTTTTCTTTGCATTCATGCATGCCAGCATCTATTTACAACTACGGCACTAAAGCACAAAATAGAAAGGGTTGGAAAAAAGTTCGGGATGCTAAGGATTCAAAAATATGATCAAGTCATTTTTATTTATTACAGCCCTGATTTCGATTTCATTTATTTTTGTAACATACTTAGGATAGATGAAGTCAGATGAATTTTTGTTCCTAAAATAATTGCTGAGCAGCAAACTCCATCATGTCCATTGTCTCTCCACAGAACAGTTCAAAACTACAATGAAATCAAAGTTCAAAACACACAGGATATTGTAATTCCACTTTTACTATATTATGAACCAGTAAAGTTACCAGAATTTCAACCAAAGTGCAATATACAAATGCAGCAATAGGTTAAAATTTAGCATCATATATTCACCCATCTCAAGACATCAAGACAGGACAGCTAGTTTTTACTATCCAAGGGAAACAAATTTACAATACAACAACAGAAAAAAAGAATGTTCAATCTCTGTAATGGAGTTCAGAAGTAACTGCTTTAATGTCTATGTCAACTGCTTAGCTAAACTGAGATTCCCAAGCCTTCCAAAAGTGAGGTAGCCAGAAGCTAGGGAAGAGCAGCAAAAGCAAAAATGGTACCTGTTCTCGACATCAAGCACAAGCACAAAAAAAAGGGGAAAAAATCTTGTGAGAATTAAATCATCTTGCAGGATACATATTGAAGATAATTAAGAACAAAAAGAACAAAGAAGAAATAGTATTGGTAATTACCTGTTAACATTGTATCAGTGCCTGCCTACTATACCCAGCTTCGAGTACACATCAAGGCATTCATCAAGTCTGGCTTCAAGCAAACTATATGTTCGTCAGCTGGCTTTGGTACAGTATAGTATACACCATTTCAAGTTGACAGAGACATTGGCATGGCCAAAAAATCCCGTGCCATCCGGGAAAGGGTAGGGCACTCAGTGCCTGCGGTTCTCCACCATGACAATGCTTTAAAATCTGGACTCCAAGGGAACACAGGTTCTTCCAAATAGCGATCCAAGTCTGATTTTTTGCAGGGTGGTCATTTGAACGGATGAACTGCTGGTAGTCCTTCACCACTCCAAAACTGCGTTTCCAACGTCTAGGACGACAAGACTCTTCTTCAGTAGGAAAACGTATCACATAGTCATCTAACAGTTCCTGCATCGCCCACAAAACAATTGCAACTTTTGTTTTTTTCGTCCTTACGCTGAACCTCTGAACAAAAGAATTCAATATATCTCATCTTGAATCGAGGATCCAGTGCTGCACACATTGTCAACAGCAAGAACATGTCATCATCCAAATACTCATCAAACTTTTTCAGCATGTCCTTAACTATTGTTCTATTAAAACTATCTGAGTCAGTGGTCATTTTGGTCAGAATTTCGTGAAGCTCATGGAGGTGGTAAAGATAAACACTGGGAGTCAGAGGCGTTGTGTAAAATAATGCTTCTGATACTTCCTCTATGCTCCCTACAATTTTACAAACACCTTCGACTTTCTTCCATTTTCTTTTCCTCATAGACTTCCAAGCATTTAGTTTCAACGTCATTGAAACTAGGCTTAAACAGCGGATTAAACATACTATTTGACCGTACAATATCTCCAGCCCATTCAGGTTGAACTGCACCAGAGCAAATCAACTCTGCAAGAGTCCTTAAATCTTTCTGCTGGTCATATCTGAAACTGATGAAAAGGAACTCACATCCTTGCTATGACCACTGCTAGAATTCTCTTCCTCAGAGTCGGATATTCCATTCTTTGCAGACCCAGTCACTGCATTAGCTTCAGGAACCCCAGACATATATGAAAAAACACAAAATTCTAATAAGCACCCCAGCAACCCCATTTTGTTCTACTAAATCACGTATGTAGAATCTTATTAAAAACACAAACTTTATTCACCCAATGAACAGAGAACTCAAAGATAAAATAAAGAACGAATGAGAAATAACAAAATAGGCAAAAATGATCACATTGGTAAATAAATAGACTCGAGAATGAGAGAATAAGGCAGACCCAGAACGAAGAAACATAAAAAGCATAACACATAATGACAGCAGATCAGAAGAAGCAAAATGCTTGTAATCTTGGCCTACAATCAATCATGGATACCCATGAACAATATAAGCAAGAATCTTACAGTGAATTCTTAAAAACACAAACTTTATTAACCCACTGAGAAGAAAACTCATATATTATAACCAAAAATCTTACAGTGAATTCTTAAAAACACAAACTTTATTCACCCACTGGACAGAGAACTCAAAGATAATATAGAGAATGAAAGAGAAATAAATAAATACGCAAAAATGATCCGAGAGTGAGAGAATAAGGCAGACCCAGAACAAAGAAACATAGAAAGCATAAAACATAATGACAGTAGAAGAAGCAAAATGCTTGTAATCGCCATTTCAAGAGTTCATTTTGATAACAGAACGATAAAGAAGGAACTGAGGACAAGGCCTAACCTCCTTAGAGTCGAGTAGCCCAGAGGAAGAAGGAACTGAGGACAAGAGAGTTTTGGCGTTCTGTGGGAAATGCAATAGACTGGGAGAGAAACAGACAGAGTATGAGTTATGAGTTGCTTAGTGCGAAAGTATGAATAAAATGCATCAGAACCGTTATTTATAAGTGCATCATCTCACACACGCACACACACAGACAGAGGCCATTAGTCAAATATGAAATTCATATATAGACATCAAGATAACAAGTTCTCACTATCCAAGGGAAAATTATCCGTAAACAGTTCTAATACCAACAAAATTAAATATCTAATTTCCTTAATGTTGTTCAAAAGTAACAAACTTGGTGTCCGTGCCAATTGCTTAAGAAATGGGCCCCGTCCATATAAGAAATGTTTGGGCCCACAATTTTATTTTTAATTTCACGAGTGAAATTCCATAGATTTCTCTCGTACTGGTATTAAAAACCAGAAATTCTAAAAAATTTCTACCACCCTCAGTTCTTCTCTCCCACTCCCATAATCCAATTCCCACCTCACCAATCTTTCGTCCGAACCCAATTCCCACCTCACCAATCTTTCGTCCGAACCCAATTCACACCTCACCAATCTATCGTCGGAACCCAATCTCACCTCACCAATCTTTCTTCTCAACCCAACCTTGAAACATGGACCAAGAAGGTCAAGAAAGTGTGCCAGAAATGTTAACACCGGTGCCATCATCATCACCAGTCGCACCCTCTGAAGGAGTTCAAGAAGATTATCAATCGACCGAGATAGAAGAAGTGTCACCTGTTGTAGTGCCACCATCACAAGTCGCACAAGAAGATCATGAATCGACCGAGATAGAAGAAGTGTCACCTGTTGTAGTGCCACCATCACAAGTCGCACCCTCTGCTGAAGGAGTTCAAGAAGATCATGAATCGACCGAGATAGAAGAAGTGTCACCTGTTGTAGTGCCACCATCACAAGTCGCACCTTCTGACTCCTTTCCTCTGGCTTTCTTATTTCAGAACACTGAGAATATGGGGTTGGGGCTGCCTCAGCAAACAATCGGCTCAGTGTTTGTAGATTTGTTTCTCAACGTACTCAAACTTCTTAAAGCACTGAGGGAAATTATTAATGGTGTTCAGCAGCTAATTAATCTTTGCACCCCATCCTTGAATGGGTCTGGTTCGCTGAACGGGATGGCTCAATCGGTCACATGGCTCAACAATGCTGCACAGCGAATGAAATTTATTGTATTTGGCACAATCTTTTTGCTACAGTTCTTCATAGCTCCTTATACTAGCACTCTGGCGTGTATTTACTCGCGACTGAATAGCAAGGTATTTTTCTTTCTTCTTTCGTTCTTTCTTTTCTTGTCTATATTTTTGCTGCAGTTAATTAGGTTATCTCGAATTTCCTTTTTTTCAACTGTTCAGTAATTACATTTCTTTTCTTGTTTTTGTTCTTTTCCAGTATCAGATTACATAATGAAAAACAAAAAGTAAATACAAGAAACAAAGAAATTAGGGGCAGCTGAGAGTATAAGGTAAACACAGCTACTAGTCGCTTTTGTTTTTAATGCCTCCTTACACTGGATCAGAACAGAACCCTCTCTCAATTTTTTCTCACTCTCTCTCTCTCTCTCTTTCCAGCAGGTTTTGGACCCATTGGAGCCGTCAAATTACAAACTGCACTTTTTTTTATATGGGTTGTAAAATCTGACTCTATGTGTATTTTTGTCATAGTTTGTAAGAACTAAAACGTTCTATTTTTCTGTTGGAGGAGGATGAAGATTGGGATTTTCTTTAGTTTAGAAACTTAAAAATGTTGGATTTTGTTTGAAGTGAAATGATTGGTGATTTTACATTTACTCTAAAACGAAATGGGCTGGCCCGTTTTAATTAACTCATATTGGGTTTTTCCCCAAAAAGAAAATAGTTTTTGGTTAATATGTCCACATCCAAATTTCCCAAGTATTCTTTAATCCACCATTTCCTTTCCTCATAGACTTTTATGCATTCACTTCTAAGTTCTAACCATGCCATAAGTAAGATTAAACAAAGGGTTAAGCCTATTTGCCAACTTTCTAAAAGTAATATGGTTAACCAACTTTGGTGGAAAGTATACAGAGCAAACAAAATCTGCAAGAGCCCTCAGAGTTTTCTGCTCATCATATCCAACCAGCTTATATCCCAGGTTCAGAAAAACATAGCTTCAAGCACCTTAAATGGAACTAGACCTACACAGCACATAAACATTCCAAGTTCTCCTAGAGCTTCTTCCGTATCATTTTTAGACCCCTCAGCATTCTCCTCTGTATCTGGATCTGATGGAATGGAATTCCCATCATTGATTGCTACCAACAATACTGCCCTTCAATTCCACGATAAGATTTTCCATTCTTTCCAGAACAAATAGCTTCATTATTTTCAGGAACCCCAGACATATCTAAAAACACACAAAATAGAGCTTTGGTGGCTCAATTTTGACAATGCTGCAGTAACGAAAAACCAATATCATAGCAAGAGCAATGATGAACAAGCCTCCAGGCCACTTCTTCATTTGGGATATCTGGTGAAGCTGATGCTTAAACAAAACCACATGACCCTTCTAGAGTCCTCTTTGTCTGTAACCCAGTTCGTGTGAACTGTCATCTTCTGTTAGCTTCTTGCTCTGATCTGATTTGCTTGCAAAATGACATTGAATACTACTTTCGATTATTCAATAGCCAATACACACACACAAAAATAATAATAAAAACACAAAATTTATAAAGAGAAATTCGCTCAAGCAAGTCCAATGTGAGCCCAATAACACAGAGTCACAGACCCAGTGTCAAATTTGACATAAAGACATGTAATTTCTTCATTTCAGCTCATACCCATTAACCCATTTTAACTTTAAACTCAACGGATAAGAAAAAGAAACAAAATTTGCAAGACAGACCTTAGTTCCAATCTCAGAATTGAAGTCACAGACCCAGTGTCAAATTTGACATACAGACATGTAATTTCTTCATTTTAGCTCATACCCATTAACCCATTTTCACTTTAAACTCAACGGATAATGCGATTATGTTGAATTTCATGGGTCAAGATGAAATTAGGCCCATTTAAGTTTATCAAGATCCTTTTTGGGCTTAAATGGGTCAATCAGGCCCATCATCCCAATTAAAGACCTTTTATTGAGGTCTTTATTAAGAAAGAGTGGTGCTAAATAAACCCTAAAATTAACTCAATACACCCTACTATCAAACTATTTATTGAATTACTAATTTACTCTAATATAAAATGACCAACAAGGATATATTGAATTGTGAAACAAATATAATTTTAATAAATACACCCTACTCACCATATTCAACCATAATATTTGTTCAATCCAACCCATCCCCATCTGTTGAAAATTGGCTCAAATGTAGTTGCCCATGTGGTAAATGTTGGCACACCATGGTTGAAGTTTGGTAGCCAACAATTGTAGTTGCCCATGTGGTAAATGTTGGCACACCATTAACTAGTTTGGTAGCCACCATTTGAATAGGTTGTGGTTGCATTCACACTCTTGATCTTTGGCTATAAATTGGGAGCAAATGGTTCTCATTTGTAGATCACCACCAAGTGTAGGAAGAGAGGAAAAATAGCAAGAAAGGCACTTTGCCAAAGAGAGGAAGAATTCTCTCAAGTTGTTCTTTGCTTTGTATCTTTGGTTTTCTCTTTTCAATTGTTGTGAGAGTGTGACTTGGGTGTATTTGGGTCTTTGGGAAATTGAGTGATAAACACTATTGGTATGTTCTCATTGATTATAGTGGAATACTCCGTCGTCTCCAAACTGGATGTAGGCATTGCCGAACCAGTATAAATCTTGGTGTTCTTGTTGGTGTTGTTTTGGTCCATTTATCTCCTGCTAGTTGTTGTTAGATTTTCACTCACCGCACTTGGTTGACGTTTCCGCACAACAAGTGGTATCAGAGCTCCAGTTTTCGACTGGGGTTGTTCGGGGGAGAGAAAATCTGTCGAGCTACAGTGCCGTGAATAGTGCTGTGCTACAGGGT
Organism: Prunus padus; assembly: GCA_024362665.1. Lineage (NCBI taxonomy): Eukaryota > Viridiplantae > Streptophyta > Magnoliopsida > Rosales > Rosaceae > Prunus > Prunus padus. The sequence goes on from JANFAM010000020.1 coordinate 9,918,302, forward strand.
CGGTGCTACAGTTCAGTGAACAGTGAATTGCTGCAGTACCGAGTAGATGGCTGGAGATAAAGACACGGAGAAGGAGTCGGCATCGTCTTCGTCGGCACCTACATCCAATAGACATCCAATTGCTACAATGAGGTTAGAGGTTGATAAATTCAATGGCTCTAATAATTTTGGTATGTGGCAATGTGAAGTTATGGATGTGTTGTATCAACAAGAGTTGGATATTGTTCTGGGGGATAAACCAGAAGAAATTGATGATAAGCAGTGGAAGAGACTTAATCTTCATGCTTGTGGCTCTATTCGATCGTTCCTTGATAAAGAGTTGAAATACCCGTATATGAAGGAAACTTCTGCAAAGGAGTTATGGAGGAAATTGGAGGAGAAGTACATGACCAAGAGTGCAGAAAATCGGCTCTTCTTGAAGAAGCGACTCTTCCGATTTCAATATCGTTCAGGTATTTCTATGCATGAACACCTCAATGATTATAGTAAAATACTTGCTGATTTAGCAAACCTTGATGTGAAAATTCCTGACGAGGACAAGGCACTATGTTTGTTAAATTCATTGCCCGATGATTATGATCATTTGACAACTACTTTGTTGTATGGAAAATCCGAGGTGAAACTGGATGAGGTGTCTGCGGCATTGGTGAATCATGAGTGTCGAAAGAAGGAACAGAAGACTCAAAATTCACACACCGAGGCACTCGTTGCAAGGGGTCGAACAGAAGAGAGAAAATATGGGAAGCGGGGGGAAATCTCGTTCAAAGTCACGAGGGAAGTTTCCTGCTAAAGATGAATGTGCCTTTTGTCGCCAAAAGGGTCATTGGAAGAAAGACTGCCCCAAATTGAAGAACAAAGAGAAGGAGAAAGCGGGTTCTGAAGCAAATGTTGCAAAATCTGGAGATGATGATTTCGAGTTTGCTTTGGCTAGTTCATCTGCTGATGGTCACTCAAATGAGTGGATTTTGGATTCAGGTTGCACCTATCATATGTGTCCCATTCGGGAATGGTTTTCTAGCTTCGAGAAGCTGGATGGTGGAGTTGTTTTGATGGGCAACAATAATGCCTGCAAAACACAAGGGATAGGCAAAATCTGTTTGAAGATGCATGATGGAACAGTCAGAGAATTGAGCGATGTTCGGTATGTACCGGATATGAAGAAGAATCTTATCTCATTGGGCGCTTTGGAATCCATGGGTCTCAAGATCACCATGGATGGTGGAGTTCTTAAAGCTGTGTACGGGGCACGAGTGGTGATGAAAGGTATAAGAAGGAATAACTTGTATTTCTTGCAGGGGAGTACAGTTATTGGTGGAGCAGCTGTCACCGAAGCTGCTGACGCAGATAGCTCAGACACTACAAGGTTATGGCATATGCGTCTTGGGCATGCTGGTGAAAAAGCGTTGCAAGGATTGGTGAAGCAAGGCTTATTGAAAGGTGCAAAGGCATGCAAATTGGAATTCTGTGAACACTGTGTGCTAGGTAAGCAAACTAGAGTGAAATTTGGCACCGCTATTCGTCACACTAAAGGCACTCTAGATTATGTTCACACTGATGTTTGGGGACCTTCCAAGAATGAATCTTGGGGAGGTAGCCATTATTTTGTCTCCTTTGTTGATGACTTCTCTAGAAGAGTATGGGTGTACACCATGAAGCGTAAAGATGAAGTCTTAGAGATATTCCTGAAGTGGAAAAAGATGATTGAAACGCAAAGCGGTCGAAAGATCAAGACTCTCAGGTCAGACAATGGTGGAGAATACAAGTCTGATCCTTTCTTGAAAGTGTGTCAAGATGAGGGTATTGTGAGGCACTTCACGGTTAGGGAGACACCGCAACAGAATGGGGTGGCAGAGCGCATGAACCGTACTTTGCTGGAAAAAGTTCGGTGTATGTTGTCTAATGCTGGTTTAGGCAAGGCGTTTTGGGCTGAGGCGATTACTTATGCAAGCCATCTCATTAATCGGTTGCCTGCTGCTGCGAACGAGGGCAAAACGCCCATGGAGGTATGGTCTGGTAAACCTTGTACTGATTACAAGTATTTACACATATTTGGTTGTCCTGCTTACTACCATGTCAGGGAAAGCAAGTTGGATCCAAGAGCAAAGAAAGCTCTATTTGTTGGCTTTAGCACTGGCGTGAAGGGATACCGACTGTGGTATCCAGATGAGAAGAAATTTGTTGTAAGCAGAGATGTGACTTTTGATGAGGCTGCTATGGTTAATCAGAACAAGCATGAAGGTGAAGCGACCAAGACCATGAGAAGTTCAAAGCAGGTGGAGTTATTGAAGGCTCCAATTGTTCCAGTAAGGTCTGATGTTACAGACACTAGTCCTACAGTTGATTCTGATGATGAGGACGAGGATGATGAAGAGGAGGTATCTACCCAAGAGCCTCCACAGCAACAAGATTCCATTGCAACCAGGAGATCGAGAAGAGAAATTGAAAGCCTGCTCGGTTTCTCGATATTGTGGCATATGCACTTACAGTCATTGAAGATGATATTCCATCCACTTTCAAAGAAGTCATCGAAGTTCGTAAAGCGTGGAGTGGAAGAAATCTATGGATGAGGAGATGAAATCTCTTCATAAAAATGAGACTTGGAAGCTGGTTCAACTACCAAAGGGGAAGAAACCAATTGGGTGCAAATGGGTGTATGCCAAGAAGATGGAATCATTGGGAAAAAGCAATGTAAGATTCAAAGCCAGATTGGTAGCTAAAGGCTATGCTCAGAAGGAAGGCATTGACTACAATGAGGTATTTTCTCCTGTAGTAAAACATTCTTCCATTCGTATTTTGTTGGCTTTGGTTGCGCAGTTTGACCTTGAGTTGGCTCAACTTGATGTCAAGACGGCATTCTTACATGGTGATTTGGAGGAAGAGATCTATATGTCTCAGCCAGAAGGTTTTAGTGTTGCTGGAAAAGAAAATTGGGTTTGCAAATTGCAAAAATCATTGTATGGCTTGAAGCAGTCTCCAAGACAATGGTACAAGCGATTTGACAGGTTTATGATCGGGCAGAAGTACACAAGAAGTCATTTTGACCATTGTGTATACTTTCGCAAACTACAAGATGGTACCTTCATTTATTTGCTTTTATATGTTGATGATATGCTTATAGCATGTAAGAGCACAGTGGAGATTGAAAGGTTGAAGGCTCAACTGAGTAATCAATTTGAGATGAAGGACTTGGGAGAAGCTCGGAAGATACTGGGTATGGAGATTGAAAGAGATAGAGCAAAGGGCAAGATTAGTCTGTGTCAGAAACAGTATTTGAAGAAGGTACTACAACGTTTCGGGATGAATGAAAATTCAAAACCGGTTAGTACACCTCTTGCCCCCCATTTCAAACTTAGTGCTTCTATGTCTCCTAAATCTGATGAGGAGAGTCATTACATGGCTCAAATTCCATATGCAAGTGTTGTTGGTAGTTTGATGTATGCTATGGTGTGTACTAGGCCTGATATTTCACAAGCTGTTAGCATTGTCAGTAGATATATGCATAATCCAGGAAAAGGACATTGGCAAGCTGTGAAATGGATTCTACGGTATATTCTGGGTACTGTGGATGTTGGTTTGTTGTTTCAGCAGGATAATTCTATTGGTCAATGTGTTGTTGGATATGTAGATTCTGATTACGCAGGTGATTTGGACAAGCGTAGGTCCACTACAGGTTTTGTATTCACTATTGCTGGAGGTCCAGTGAGTTGGAGGTCAATTTTGCAATCTACAGTTGCTTTATCGACTACTGAGGCAGAATACATGGCGGTAACAGAAGCTATAAAGGAAGCCATCTGGCTTCAAGGGTTGCTTGATGACTTAGGGGTCCAACAGGACCATGTGGATGTTCATTGCGACAGTCAGAGTGCTATTTATTTAGCAAAGAATCAAGTTCATCATGCACGTACGAAACACATTGACGTAAGGTTCCATTTTGTTCGTGAGATCATTGAAGAGGGAGATATTCTTCTTGAAAAGATTGGGACCGCCGACAATCCTGCGGATATGTTAACGGCTGGGCTTCGTTGCTCAAGTTTAAGCATTGCTTAGACTTGATTGGAATTTGTAAAGTTTGATGATTGCCCCGTGGGGGATTGGGAGACGACCATTGGGAGTGTTACTATGAGAGTTTGCTACATTTGATCCAAGGTGGAGATTGTTGAAAATTGGCTCAAATGTAGTTGCCCATGTGGTAAATGTTGGCACACCATGGTTGAAGTTTGGTAGCCAACAATTGTAGTTGCCCATGTGGTAAATGTTGGCACACCATTAACTAGTTTGGTAGCCACCATTTGAATAGGTTGTGGTTGCATTCACACTCTTGATCTTTGGCTATAAATTGGGAGCAAATGGTTCTCATTTGTAGATCACCACCAAGTGTAGGAAGAGAGGAAAAATAGCAAGAAAGGCACTTTGCCAAAGAGAGGAAGAATTCTCTCAAGTTGTTCTTTGCTTTGTATCTTTGGTTTTCTCTTTTCAATTGTTGTGAGAGTGTGACTTGGGTGTATTTGGGTCTTTGGGAAATTGAGTGATAAACACTATTGGTATGTTCTCATTGATTATAGTGGAATACTCCGTCGTCTCCAACCTGGATGTAGGCATTGCCGAACCAAGATAAATCTTGGTGTTCTTGTTGGTGTTGTTTTGGTCCATTTATCTCCTGCTAGTTGTTGTTAGATTTTCACTCACCGCACTTGGTTGACGTTTCCGCACAACAACATCACCACCGCCCCTCCCCTTTTTTTGTTAGTATGTGTATGAATGTGTTTGTCTTTTTTGTTTATTGTTATCTGGGTTCATTTTATAGAATAAACTACATTGTCCTTTTACTTCATTTTTTGGAATATGCCATCGTTATTTCACTCTGCATTTGTTAGCTTTGAAATTTATATGTCTGTGATTGTTGGATTCATCCCAGTACACTTGTTCTTGGCAATGGGGGTCCTTAATTCTCTGTTTTGGTCTTAATTCTTCATTTGTGTATGATCTAGTTGTATAATTCTGCAGCTTGATAAACCCCATTGGATTATTTGACTTTCTGTTGGGTTTGACGTCTTTTTGCTGATGGATCTCGGCTTCATTGTGCCGAATTCGGGTTCTTTTCTTGCCTTTCTATTCAGAAGGGGCAGATGATTTAAGCCTCTGCTCTTGTGTTGCTATTGGCAGAGTTTTATTTAACTTGGAGTTGGAACTCAAAGCGTTAAATTAATTGTCTTGTGATTTTGACACTTTTGTTCTCATCTTAATAAACTAAAACCAATCCAAGAATTTTGCAATGCAAATGTTTGAGTTTATTGTTTTTAAGAATTTTAAGTTCTTTATTGCCTTGTTTCAGCTTCTTGATGCATAAAAAAATTTGGAAAATTTTATTTTTATCCAAATTCTATTAATTGGAGGAGGTGTACAATGTACATACATGCTACTTGGTCCTCCAATGTAATCTTGACATTTGTCTCAGTTTTCTTCTGTTATTTCTACATCTCAATAAACCCCTGTTCTCTGTTTACTCATGAGATCAGAGAAAATCCTCAATTTGGTCTACTTTCTTATTTTTGGCATCAGGGTTTTACCAGAATTGGCTTCTTCATACTTTTCCTGCCGTAATTTGATTTTACTTTTATCACTGAAGTAGTGCAGGGAAAAGTTGGAGAAGTTGATGGAAGCAAGTGTTGAGAGAAAGCAGATACTTGTGGATTTATTGCAGGAAAGCATTCAAAGTCTTGAAAGGCAGTCCTCACCAGTGGAAGAATTGTCCCAGATTTTGAAAAGAGCGGATAATTTCTTCCATTTTGTGCTGCAGAATGCACCTGTTGTTATTGGCCATCAGGTAACTGACTGATACATTGTAAATCCTATGTTTATGTTTAAAATGACCTCACTGATCACTTTTTAAAATTATTTTTGTTGATAATTTTCTGTTTTAGGATAAAGAATTGCGGTATCGGTTTATCTATAATCACTTCCCAACTTTGCAAGAGGAGGTAATTAATTGCCACTGAAGTTCTTATTCAAGGTTTGATAGGATTGCTGTATAACTTTAATGTAATTTAAAAGGAGGTAATTACTGCCTTGCTTAAGTGACACTCTAACACTAAACCACCTTCTTCTTGCCAGCACATTATAGGAAGAACAGATGTTGAGATTTTTACCGGGGTCGGCGTTAAGGAATCTCAAGACTTCAAGAAGGAGGTTCTGGAAAAAAGGTTACCTGCAAAAAGGGAGATTACATTTGAGACACCATTATTTGGGTAAAAAACATTCATATTCTCTTATGTGCTCTGAAAGGATTGCAATGAGTCGGAATTTTTCAGTCATTCCCAACTTGCCATATTATTGATCGAGTCCTTTCAATCATTAGGGTGTTTCTAATAATATAAATGAACCCTAAGATTTAAGTGCTCGGATCAAGTGGAAACACTAAAATGAGGATCAATCTCAGCCATCCAAAATCATCTAAACGGCTGAAGAGAAAAAGTAAGCTTACCGTAGAAATAGGTACGCTGCACTTACCTCTTAGTCCACGTGGTCTGTGCGTTGGAAATGGCCACAGCTGAGACTATGGGAAGCAAACCCGGCATTTTGTTTTGCTTTGGAAAGACTGATGGCTTCGAGAGCCGCGGGGTTGAGAGTATCGGGCATCTCAAGCCTGTGAATTGTTGAGCCAAAGACGCCATGTCATGTCTCTGCTTCTCTATCGCTCACAGTGTGTGCTTTTGAGGAAATTGAACGCATTTGGTCTCGCTTAGATAAGGCAGTGATTGGGAGAGACAGAGAGTACTTGCATGTATAATGTGATTATGTTGAATTTCATGGGTCAAGATGAAATTAGGCCCATTTAAGTTTATTGAGATCCTTTTTTGGGCTTAAATGGGTCTATCAGGCCCATCATGTCAATTAATGACTTTTTATTGAGGTGCTATTAAGAAATTGGTCCACAAGGGAAGATTGGACCATGTTCCCAACTTCCAATATTATTGATCGAGTCCTTTCAATTTCAATCATTAGGGTGTTCCTAATAATATAATTGAACCCTAAGATTTAATTAGAGCACCCATAATTGTTCTTTTATCATAGAGTGGAATTCGAAATCGAGGTCTCATCCAGAAAAGTGAAAAAAAAATTACAAATGGATCAATAATAAGTTGTTTTGCTATCTAGAAGAATCTTATTCAATTAAGGTAAAAAATTATTGTTGGTACCTAAATGAAAAAGGAAAAAACATTAAACCGATTGAATCTGAACTTGTATCTTTTAAAGCTTCATCTAGACAGAATTGAAATTGATTTCTGATATTTACTTATGGAATTAATTCCCGAAATGATCAGACTATCTCTAAAACCTAGTCACTCAAGATCCTAAAGTTGATTGAGGATAAAAAATAATAATAATAATGACTCCTGGCCGGTATGAACTTCTCCTCAAAGAAAAATAATAATAAAATAAAGGGGAGCTTTTTTATCACCCTCTCTATCTTATCATCGAATTTGAGTATTGTGGGAGTGATTTTCGTTCCCAAAGAATATTCGATCAATAGATTCCCCTTTCTCCTTCCTCGAACTCCTTCTCTTTACAAAACCAATCGGAGTAAAAGGACCACACCCGGGAGGTGTTGGCCAAAGACCCTCCGATGCCTAAGTTAGTTCAATTGGATCTTCATAAAGAAACATCAATAGTTAAAAAAGGGTAAGGAGTTTATTTCTCTCGGGAGAACCGGGTGGTCGGAGTCGTGTGTGAAGGCCGGAGCCTTGTGAAAGAGAGGGAGAGAGGGGTGGCAGGAAAGGGAATTTCTGCTGTATTTTCAGAGCTTAGAATGTGTTACCTCATGCCTTGTGTAGCCTCCTATTTATAGAGTCTCGAGGCTAGGGTTTCTGGAGAGATAAGCCCTTGTAGAGATAAGACTTATCCTTCCACAATAAATGAGATTGAGATAATTAATGGGGTTTAGATAATTAATGGAGTTTGAATAAATCAGGAATTAGCGATTATGATAAATAAGAAATTAGGGATTAGGATAAACCCATAATTTGTGGCAAGAGTCCCTAAATCAAATAACTCCCAAAAATAGGGAAATTATTTGACCTAGAGTTTTACGGTTCCACAGGTATGGAAACTTTCATTGAATTTGTGTTTATGGAAATATTTCATCACCCTCTCTATCTTATGCCGTATGAGTTTTTCTTTTGGATTTTTAGACGTTTTGCCCCCTGAACTATTAAGCAATTTGAACTTAACCCATTGAATTATTTCGTCTGCTAATTTAATCCTTCTACTCATAATAAGGTGTCTTTTCGTTTCTTGTTTATCTCTCACCCCCTCGTTTCCCACAGCACCTTCTACGGTGCACCGATGCGCCCAAATTTGAAAAAAAAAAAATGAAACCTGCTTTTCAAGTTGTTCGGTTCCTCTGCTTTTCTTTTTCTTTTTGTTGGAGTTCCCAGCTTCTTTTTTTTTTTTTTGGAATTTCCAACTTTTCTTAATATTTAGTCTTTAGCCCTTTTTTGGGAAAGAAACCTTGTCTTATTCTTTTCTTCTTTTTTGGTCGAAATGTCTTATTCAATTTTTAGATAAACTAATATCAACTCAACTAACCCAATCAAATTTTAAACTTTATATAAATCCAATCAACCAAATTGATTTTTTTGGTTAACTTGTAATAAAAAACAATAATAACTACAAATTTGTTGGGTATAAAATAAGAGTGGTGATTTTCCCACTCCCCTTTTATCCACGTATACTACACTCACTTTTGTTTTTTTAATACTTTTTACTAGAAGATAAAATGGAGTGTAAGTCAATAAAAGAGGAGTGTGAACATACAGTTTTCAAAAAATGGAGTGTAAGTGGATAAAAGATGAGTGGGAAAATAAATACCCTAAAATAATTATTTTAATTACCCATCAATTAAAAAAATAAAAGAACTTAAGAAAAACAAATAGAATGCCACTGTAACTATTCACAGTCCCATAGTGTTGTGGTTTTCCTTTTTTTCACTTTTTTTAAAAAAAACCAATGTAATACTGAAAATTTTAAAACAATACTTTTATAATGAACAAACTTGTAAGTTTTTTAAAAGAAACATTGTTTTTTTTATTATAAAAAGAAACATTGGTTGAGTTTACTTATAAAATAATTGGGTTCAAATAAAAACTTCCCTAAAATATTTTAATCACCAAGGGCTCGTTTGTTACACAAGACTATCTTGACATGGACTATGCTTAGGAACTGTCTTGGCTTGACTTGGCTTGGTCTAAATTGGATAACACTTATCCTGCGTTTGGTGTATGCTTGGACCAGGACTAGATTTTTTTATTTTTTCAAAACTATCTATATAAATGTATATATGTATAAATACATATATTATGTATGTGCATATATGTGTAACATCCCACATCGACCAACAGAGAGGAAGTGATGTGCCTTATATGTACATGCCCACCTCCATCTAGCACGAGGCCTTTTAGGAGCTCACTGGCTTCAGATTCCATGAGAACTCCGGGTTAAGCGAGTTTGGGCTAGAGTAATCCCATGATGGGTGACCCATTGGGAAGTTGCTCGTGAGTTCCCAAAAACAAAACCGTGAGGGCGTGGCTTGGATTCAATAAAGCTTCATAATATTATTTTTATTTTTGAATAAGAAGTCTTCATTAGTATTTTTATGAATTTTTTAAGATGAACTCAAAATACGTAGAAAGTGTCACATTGGGTTTGAAGAATTTTTTTGGTGTGTATTTTTATGCTATTTAATGAATTATTATGATTTTTGGAAGTTAAAGCATTCAAAAATAGTAATAAACGAAAGAGAATGACAAGTGGCGCACTTGAATGATGCGTCGTCAGTGCTTCTAACGAGTGTCATTCTCGCGTAGCGCCATGTGTCATGAGATGTTCATTTTTATGTCTTTACCTTAAAAATTGACAACAACAAAAAAATCAGAAAATTACACTAAATTTTTACAAACTTATTGCGATATTATCTTCGATTATCATGTGAGAAAAATCCAAACTTGAATTTGGGAAATTTAAAGCAATAATTGGAGGAAGAGTTGTAATACAAAAGAGTAATGATCCCCAACATAATGTTATTGCTAGTATAAAAGCAAACTTGACTTTGAGAAATTATTTGAGATTTATTATGAATTTATTATGATTTTTGGAAGTCAATACACATGGCAGTGCTTGATGGGTGCTTCATCAGAGTTTCCAATAGGTGTCAGTATCCCGTAGCTCCACGTGTCATTAATGTTTCATTTTTGTGAGTTTATCTTTAAAAAATTCATGAAAAATCATTAAAAAATAAGAAAAATACACCGAAAATTTCTAAGTCTCAAAAGATGTAGCAAATGTCGCAAGGAGTCCGGGGTAGTTTTTGGTGAATTTTTTAGATTTATTATGAATTTGGAAGTCAAAATATTGGAAAATAGTAATAAATGGAAGAGAATGACACATGACAGTGTCTGATGGGTGCATCGTCTGCTTTTCCAACGGGTGTCAGTATTTCGTAGCTCCACGTGTCATTAATGTTTCATTTTGTGAGTTTATCTTAAAAAATACACGAAAAATCATTAAAAAAATAAGAAAAATACACCGAAAATTTCTACAAATTCCTTGCGACATGATCTTCGACTCTTATGCTTGAAAATTGAAATTTGAAAATTGGAAGTAATAATTGGAGGAAGAGTTATAGTGATGAAGACTAGTGATCTTTAACTTAGTGTTATTGTTAGTATGGAAGCAAAGTTGTCTTTGAGAAATTATTTGAATTTTTCTCTTAGTTAAAATTATATTTTCAGTCTCAAAAATGTAGCAAATGTCACAAGGAGTCCGGGGTAGTTTTTGGTGAATTTTTCAGATTTATTATGAATTTTGGAAGTCAAAATATTGGAAAATAGTAATAAATGGAAGAGAATGACACATGGCAGAGCCTGATGGGTGCATCGTCAGCTTTTCCAATGGTTGTCAGTATTTTGTAGCTCCACGTGTCATTAATGCTTCATTTTTGTGAGCTTATCTTAAAAAACACACGAAAAATCATTAAAGACCAGAAAAATGCACCAAAAATTTCTACAAATTCCTTGCGACATGATCTTCGATCGTTATGAGTGAAAATTGAATGACTTTGGAAAATTCGAAGTAATAATTGGAAAATTTGATCTTTTAAGCTTTAAAATATAATTTGGACATAGATAAAGTTCAAATAATTTCTTAAAGTCAAGTTTGTTTCTCTACGAACTATAACGTTTAAGTCAAAGATCATTACTTTTCCTCACTACAACTCTTCCTTCAAGTATTACTTCAAATTTTTCAAAGTCAAATTTGGATTTTCACGCATCATAGTCGAAGATAATGTTACAAGGAATTTTTAGAATTGTTTAGATTTTAAAATAATTTTTTGTGAATTTTTTGAGGTAAACACACAAAAATGAAACTTTAATGACACATGGCGCTACAAGAGACCCATCAGGAGCTGCCACATGTAATTCTCTTCCATTTTTTTTATAACTAATTTTCAATGCTTTAACTTCCAAAAATATTAATAAATTCATTAAAAAAAAATCATAAAAATGCACTAAAAATCTTATGGTAAACACACAAAAATGAAGACTAGTGATCTTTAACTTAGGGTTATTGTTAGTATGGAAGCAAATTTGACTTTGAGAAATTATTTGAATTTTCTTCTTAGTCAAAATTATATTTTAAGTCTCAAAAAATATTGGAAATGTCGCAAGGAGTCCGGGGTAGTTTTTGGTGAATTTTTCAGATTTATTATGATTTTTGGAAGTCAAAATATTGGAAACAATAAACTCAATCATAAAAACAATAAACTCAAACATCTGCTTTCCTGCAATAAATCCACAAGTATCTGCTTTCTCTCAACACTTGCTTCCATCAACTTCTCCAACTTTTCCCTGCACTACTTCAGTGATAAAAGTAAAATCAAATTACGGCAGGAAAAGTATGAAGAAGCCAATTCTGGTAAAACCCTGATGCCAAAAATAAGAAAGTAGACCAAATTGAGGATTTTCTCTGATCTCATGAGTAAACAGAGAACAGGGGTTTATTGAGATGTAGAAATAACAGAAGAAAACTGAGACAAATGTCAAGATTACATTGGAGGACCAAGTAGCATGTATGTACATTGTACACCTCCTCCAATTAATAGAATTTGGATAAAAATAAAATTTTCCAAATTTTTTTATGCATCAAGAAGCTGAAACAAGGCAATAAAGAACTTAAAATTCTTAAAAACAATAAACTCAAACATTTGCATTGCAAAATTCTTGGATTGGTTTTAGTTTATTAAGATGAGAACAAAAGTGTCAAAATCACAAGACAATTAATTTAACGCTTTGAGTTCCAACTCCAAGTTAAATAAAACTCTGCCAATAGCAACACAAGAGCAGAGGCTTAAATCATCTGCCCCTTCTGAATAGAAAGGCAAGAAAAGAACCCGAATTCGGCACAATGAAGCCGAGATCCATCAGCAAAAAGACGTCAAACCCAACAGAAAGTCAAATAATCCAATGGGGTTTATCAAGCTGCAGAATTATACAACTAGATCATACACAAATGAAGAATTAAGACCAAAACAGAGAATTAAGGACCCCCATTGCCAAGAACAAGTGTACTGGGATGAATCCAACAATCACAGACATATAAATTTCAAAGCTAACAAATGCAGAGTGAAATAACGATGGCATATTCCAAAAAATGAAGTAAAAGGACAATGTAGTTTATTCTATAAAATGAACCCAGATAACAATAAACAAAAAAGACAAACACATTCATACACATACTAACAAAAAAAGGGGAGGGGCGGTGGTGATGGGGATGGGTTGGATTCGAACAAATATTATGGTTGAATATGGTGAGTAGGGTGTATTTATTAAAATTATATTTGTTTCACAATTCAATATATCCTTGTTGGTCATTTTATATTAGAGTAAATTAGTAATTCAATAAATAGTTTGATAGTAGGGTGTATTGAGTTAATTTTAGGGTTTATTTAAGACCACTCTTTCTTAATAAAGACCTCAATAAAAGGTCTTTAATTGGGATGATGGGCCTGATTGACCCATTTAAGCCCAAAAAGGATCTTGATAAACTTAAATGGGCCTAATTTCATCTTGACCCATGAAATTCAACATAATCGCATTATCCGTTGAGTTTAAAGTGAAAATGGGTTAATGGGTATGAGCTAAAATGAAGAAATTACATGTCTGTATGTCAAATTTGACACTGGGTCTGTGACTTCAATTCTGAGATTGGAACTAAGGTCTGTCTTGCAAATTTTGTTTCTTTTTCTTATCCGTTGAGTTTAAAGTTAAAATGGGTTAATGGGTATGAGCTGAAATGAAGAAATTACATGTCTTTATGTCAAATTTGACACTGGGTCTGTGACTCTGTGTTATTGGGCTCACATTGGACTTGCTTGAGCGAATTTCTCTTTATAAATTTTGTGTTTTTATTATTATTTTTGTGTGTGTGTATTGGCTATTGAATAATCGAAAGTAGTATTCAATGTCATTTTGCAAGCAAATCAGATCAGAGCAAGAAGCTAACAGAAGATGACAGTTCACACGAACTGGGTTACAGACAAAGAGGACTCTAGAAGGGTCATGTGGTTTTGTTTAAGCATCAGCTTCACCAGATATCCCAAATGAAGAAGTGGCCTGGAGGCTTGTTCATCATTGCTCTTGCTATGATATTGGTTTTTCGTTACTGCAGCATTGTCAAAATTGAGCCACCAAAGCTCTATTTTGTGTGTTTTTAGATATGTCTGGGGTTCCTGAAAATAATGAAGCTATTTGTTCTGGAAAGAATGGAAAATCTTATCGTGGAATTGAAGGGCAGTATTGTTGGTAGCAATCAATGATGGGAATTCCATTCCATCAGATCCAGATACAGAGGAGAATGCTGAGGGGTCTAAAAATGATACGGAAGAAGCTCTAGGAGAACTTGGAATGTTTATGTGCTGTGTAGGTCTAGTTCCATTTAAGGTGCTTGAAGCTATGTTTTTCTGAACCTGGGATATAAGCTGGTTGGATATGATGAGCAGAAAACTCTGAGGGCTCTTGCAGATTTTGTTTGCTCTGTATACTTTCCACCAAAGTTGGTTAACCATATTACTTTTAGAAAGTTGGCAAATAGGCTTAACCCTTTGTTTAATCTTACTTATGGCATGGTTAGAACTTAGAAGTGAATGCATAAAAGTCTATGAGGAAAGGAAATGGTGGATTAAAGAATACTTGGGAAATTTGGATGTGGACATATTAACCAAAAACTATTTTCTTTTTGGGGAAAACCCAATATGAGTTAATTAAAACGGGCCAGCCCATTTCGTTTTAGAGTAAATGTAAAATCACCAATCATTTCACTTCAAACAAAATCCAACATTTTTAAGTTTCTAAACTAAAGAAAATCCCAATCTTCATCCTCCTCCAACAGAAAAATAGAACGTTTTAGTTCTTACAAACTATGACAAAAATACACATAGAGTCAGATTTTACAACCCATATAAAAAAAGTGCAGTTTGTAATTTGACGGCTCCAATGGGTCCAAAACCTGCTGGAAAGAGAGAGAGAGAGAGAGTGAGAAAAATTGAGAGAGGGTTCTGTTCTGATCCAGTGTAAGGAGGCATTAAAAACAAAAGCGACTAGTAGCTGTGTTTACCTTATACTCTCAGCTGCCCCTAATTTCTTTGTTTCTTGTATTTACTTTTTGTTTTTCATTATGTAATCTGATACTGGAAAAGAACAAAAACAAGAAAAGAAATGTAATTACTGAACAGTTGAAAAAAAGGAAATTCGAGATAACCTAATTAACTGCAGCAAAAATATAGACAAGAAAAGAAAGAACGAAAGAAGAAAGAAAAATACCTTGCTATTCAGTCGCGAGTAAATACACGCCAGAGTGCTAGTATAAGGGGAGCTATGAAGAACTGTAGCAAAAAGATTGTGCCAAATACAATAAATTTCATTCGCTGTGCAGCATTGTTGAGCCATGTGACCGATTGAGCCATCCCGTTCAGCGAACCAGACCCATTCAAGGATGGGGTGCAAAGATTAATTAGCTGCTGAACACCATTAATAATTTCCCTCAGTGCTTTAAGAAGTTTGAGTACGTTGAGAAACAAATCTACAAACACTGAGCCGATTGTTTGCTGAGGCAGCCCCAACCCCATATTCTCAGTGTTCTGAAATAAGAAAGCCAGAGGAAAGGAGTCAGAAGGTGCGACTTGTGATGGTGGCACTACAACAGGTGACACTTCTTCTATCTCGGTCGATTCATGATCTTCTTGAACTCCTTCAGCAGAGGGTGCGACTTGTGATGGTGGCACTACAACAGGTGACACTTCTTCTATCTCGGTCGATTCATGATCTTCTTGTGCGACTTGTGATGGTGGCACTACAACAGGTGACACTTCTTCTATCTCGGTCGATTGATAATCTTCTTGAACTCCTTCAGAGGGTGCGACTGGTGATGATGATGGCACCGGTGTTAACATTTCTGGCACACTTTCTTGACCTTCTTGGTCCATGTTTCAAGGTTGGGTTGAGAAGAAAGATTGGTGAGGTGAGATTGGGTTCCGACGATAGATTGGTGAGGTGTGAATTGGGTTCGGACGAAAGATTGGTGAGGTGGGAATTGGGTTCGGACGAAAGATTGGTGAGGTGGGAATTGGATTATGGGAGTGGGAGAGAAGAACTGAGGGTGGTAGAAATTTTTTAGAATTTCTGGTTTTTAATACCAGTACGAGAGAAATCTATGGAATTTCACTCGTGAAATTAAAAATAAAATTGTGGGCCCAAACATTTCTTATATGGACGGGGCCCATTTCTTAAGCAATTGGCACGGACACCAAGTTTGTTACTTTTGAACAACATTAAGGAAATTAGATATTTAATTTTGTTGGTATTAGAACTGTTTACGGATAATTTTCCCTTGGATAGTGAGAACTTGTTATCTTGATGTCTATATATGAATTTCATATTTGACTAATGGCCTCTGTCTGTGTGTGTGTGTGTGTGAGATGATGCACTTATAAATAACGGTTCTGATGCATTTTATTCATACTTTCGCACTAAGCAACTCATAACTCATACTCTGTCTGTTTCTCTCCCAGTCTATTGCATTTCCCACAGAACGCCAAAACTCTCTTGTCCTCAGTTCCTTCTTCCTCTGGGCTACTCGACTCTAAGGAGGTTAGGCCTTGTCCTCAGTTCCTTCTTTATCGTTCTGTTATCAAAATGAACTCTTGAAATGGCGATTACAAGCATTTTGCTTCTTCTACTGTCATTATGTTTTATGCTTTCTATGTTTCTTTGTTCTGGGTCTGCCTTATTCTCTCACTCTCGGATCATTTTTGCGTATTTATTTATTTCTCTTTCATTCTCTATATTATCTTTGAGTTCTCTGTCCAGTGGGTGAATAAAGTTTGTGTTTTTAAGAATTCACTGTAAGATTTTTGGTTATAATATATGAGTTTTCTTCTCAGTGGGTTAATAAAGTTTGTGTTTTTAAGAATTCACTGTAAGATTCTTGCTTATATTGTTCATGGGTATCCATGATTGATTGTAGGCCAAGATTACAAGCATTTTGCTTCTTCTGATCTGCTGTCATTATGTGTTATGCTTTTTATGTTTCTTCGTTCTGGGTCTGCCTTATTCTCTCATTCTCGAGTCTATTTATTTACCAATGTGATCATTTTTGCCTATTTTGTTATTTCTCATTCGTTCTTTATTTTATCTTTGAGTTCTCTGTTCATTGGGTGAATAAAGTTTGTGTTTTTAATAAGATTCTACATACGTGATTTAGTAGAACAAAATGGGGTTGCTGGGGTGCTTATTAGAATTTTGTGTTTTTTCATATATGTCTGGGGTTCCTGAAGCTAATGCAGTGACTGGGTCTGCAAAGAATGGAATATCCGACTCTGAGGAAGAGAATTCTAGCAGTGGTCATAGCAAGGATGTGAGTTCCTTTTCATCAGTTTCAGATATGACCAGCAGAAAGATTTAAGGACTCTTGCAGAGTTGATTTGCTCTGGTGCAGTTCAACCTGAATGGGCTGGAGATATTGTACGGTCAAATAGTATGTTTAATCCGCTGTTTAAGCCTAGTTTCAATGACGTTGAAACTAAATGCTTGGAAGTCTATGAGGAAAAGAAAATGGAAGAAAGTCGAAGGTGTTTGTAAAATTGTAGGGAGCATAGAGGAAGTATCAGAAGCATTATTTTACACAACGCCTCTGACTCCCAGTGTTTATCTTTACCACCTCCATGAGCTTCACGAAATTCTGACCAAAATGACCACTGACTCAGATAGTTTTAATAGAACAATAGTTAAGGACATGCTGAAAAAGTTTGATGAGTATTTGGATGATGACATGTTCTTGCTGTTGACAATGTGTGCAGCACTGGATCCTCGATTCAAGATGAGATATATTGAATTCTTTTGTTCAGAGGTTCAGCGTAAGGACGAAAAAAAAAACAAAAGTTGCAATTGTTTTGTGGGCGATGCAGGAACTGTTAGATGACTATGTGATACGTTTTCCTACTGAAGAAGAGTCTTGTCGTCCTAGACGTTGGAAACGCAGTTTTGGAGTGGTGAAGGACTACCAGCAGTTCATCCGTTCAAATGACCACCCTGCAAAAAAATCAGACTTGGATCGCTATTTGGAAGAACCTGTGTTCCCTTGGAGTCCAGATTTTAAAGCATTGTCATGGTGGAGAACCGCAGGCACTGAGTGCCCTACCCTTTCCCGGATGGCACGGGATTTTTTGGCCATGCCAATGTCTCTGTCAACTTGAAATGGTGTATACTATACTGTACCAAAGCCAGCTGACGAACATATAGTTTGCTTGAAGCCAGACTTGATGAATGCCTTGATGTGTACTCGAAGCTGGGTATAGTAGGCAGGCACTGATACAATGTTAACAGGTAATTACCAATACTATTTCTTCTTTGTTCTTTTTGTTCTTAATTATCTTCAATATGTATCCTGCAAGATGATTTAATTCTCACAAGATTTTTTCCCTTTTTTTGTGCTTGTGCTTGATGTCGAGAACAGGTACCATTTTTGCTTTTGCTGCTCTTCCCTAGCTTCTGGCTACCTCACTTTTGGAAGGCTTGGGAATCTCAGTTTAGCTAAGCAGTTGACATAGACATTAAAGCAGTTACTTCTGAACTCCATTACAGAGATTGAACATTCTTTTTTTCTGTTGTTGTATTGTAAATTTGTTTCCCTTGGATAGTAAAAACTAGCTGTCCTGTCTTGATGTCTTGAGATGGGTGAATATATGATGCTAAATTTTAACCTATTGCTGCATTTGTATATTGCACTTTGGTTGAAATTCTGGTAACTTTACTGGTTCATAATATAGTAAAAGTGGAATTACAATATCCTGTGTGTTTTGAACTTTGATTTCATTGTAGTTTTGAACTGTTCTGTGGAGAGACAATGGACATGATGGAGTTTGCTGCTCAGCAATTATTTTAGGAACAAAAATTCATCTGACTTCATCTATCCTAAGTATGTTACAAAAATAAATGAAATCGAAATCAGGGCTGTAATAAATAAAAAATGACTTGATCATATTTTTGAATCCTTAGCATCCCGAACTTTTTTTCCAACCCTTTCTATTTTGTGCTTTAGTGCCGTAGTTGTAAATAGATGCTGGCATGCATGAATGCAAAGAAAAATGATGGGGTTAATGTAAAAGAAACGCAGTGAAAGATTAGATTTTTCACTTGTTTGGAGCTATGGTGCTAAAAAGTTTGTGTTCATTAGATATGTCAGGGATTCGTAAAGCTGATGAAGCTGTTGGTTCTAAAATGAAAGGAATGTGTGATCATGAAAATGACGTCTGGCGTAGCGACAATGACTATGTGAATGGCACGTCATTTGATTCTGATGCAAGGTTTGAGGGGTTTGAATTTGATGAGCAAAATGGTCAGAGGGCTTTTGCAAATTTTGTTTGCTCTGCTCATGTTCCACCTAAGTTGGTTGAAGGTAGTGATTTTTGAGAGTTGGCACATAAGTTTGACCCGCTGTTTAAGATTAGCGTGAAAGAGGTCGAAAGTGAATGCATCAAAGTCTATGAGGAAAGGAAAGAGACAGTTAAAGATATATTAGGAAATTATGAAAGACAGATTAGTCTCTCAATGGCGATATTGAAGTACTATAATTTCCGTAAGTTTTTGTGCCTTTCGGCACATTTTATTGATGAAAATTGGAAACTGAGAAAGTGGGTACTTTACTTCCGCTGTGTTTTGGATCCATGGGATGAAGATGATTTATGCGCTCTTGTCAAGATTGGGGCATTTCTAATGACTAATGGTTATGGCTGTGTGGCTGAGTATGTGATAAATCATATACAAGAAAACAAGGAACTCTGTTTTAATGGTCAGCTGTTTTGTGGGTTTCGCGTGTATGCTGTGGGGAAATGGTCAGTGAAATGGCGCAGGATGCGTTTGGCAAGATTATAGATATCATCAACAAAGTTCATGGATTGTCTTCTTCTGTAAAATCATCACCCTTATGGAATCACACAATTTTAGATCTACAACAAGCTCTGAAGTTGCGGGCTATGGGAGAATTCTCTTCGAAAAAAATAATCGATTTTCACGATGTACCATCCCCTGAGGAATGGCAGAAAGTTGAAGGTGTTTGTAAAATTGTAGGAAGAATATATGAAGTATCAAATGCATTATTTGAGACGAAACATCTAACTGCTAATGTTTATCTTTATCACCTCCATGAGCTTCATGAAATTCTGACTAAAATGTCCACTGACTCAGATAGTTTTATTAGAACAATAGCCGAGGACATGTTGAACAAGTTTGGTAAGTATTGGGACAACATGTTCTTGCTGCTGGCAATAGCTGCAGTTTTGGATCCTCGATTTAAGATGAAATACGTAGAATTTGTTTGTTCGAAAGTCAAGGGTAGGGACGGGAACTCACACGTTGCAGCTGTTTTGGACGAGGCCCATTTCTTAACTAACCCTCATAACCAGTCCATATCATGAGGATCATCATTTTTGAAAGCCCATTTATAGCCATTATAGCCATTAGAAGTGGGCACCGTCCGGATTGAATCGATTTCACATCAAAACCGCAACTGAACTAATTACAATATAACAGTTTGGCTTAGTTCAGTTTTGATCAAAGAAGGAAATCAACCAAACCAAACAATTTAAGATAGTTTGGTTCGGCCAGTTTGGGCCTAAGCCCAATTCCCTTCTATTTTCTCTTTTCCTTCTTTTTAAACATTGTTAGCCCAATTTCAACCAATAAATTCACAACTTGCTTCATACTTAAATCAAATTCTATAGTACGAAATCATTCTAAAGCTCTACATGTCAAAAAACTTCAAATTTCAATAACTAATATAGCTTAATTCAAATATCCATATATAGTTATTACCTAATTAGAGTACTACACATGTAAAATAAAATATAAATAAATAAATATACACATAAACGGTCCGGTCTGATTTAGGCGGTATAGAAAAGCTTAAAACTAAATCAAACCAAAGCATATACGGTCCAGTTAGATTTTTAAACCATTTGATTTTATCTTGGTCAAAACCAAACTAAATCGGTAATTACGGTTTTGATTTGCCGGTTTCATTAGTTCGGCTTGATTGATGCCCACCCCTAATGGCCATGGATGAGATGCAGAGGGAATGCGGAAGTGGAGGAGAGATGAGAAAGAAAAACATTAATTAACATACTCAAAATTCATAAAACATAATAACTGAAATATAAGCAATTGCCGGTTTTTAAGTGAAAAGAATAGTAATTAAAGTAGAACTTATGAAAGGCAATTAAAGAAAAGAAAAATTAGGTTTAACTCAAAAAAAATCTTTGGTAAATCATCATGTAGTAATTGTTTTCAAGTGTTTATAACTAGGGAAAAACAAAAACAAAAACATTAACAATTCTTAATCATATTGATTCACCCTGGGCTGAAGGAGTAGGAGAGTACATGGTAGATTGAGCTGCTACTATGATTGGGTTTCTGTCAGTCCCTTTTTCAAGCTCGGCCTCAAATTCAATGAGGCATGAACGCAATTTAGCCCTGAAAGTATGCTCCGAGTCATGCTTGAGTCTCAGTCTAGTCAAACGACAAAGCAGCCACACAGACACTGCAAGATTAATTAATGGTTAGGAAAAAAAAAATCATCATTTATACAAATACAACTTCAAAATTTGATCCAAAAAATTATACTTACAAACTCCAAGATGTATCAACTGAACAGTCATTTGCAATAGGTCAAGGCAAAAATTTAGACATGCGCAAATCACCACCCATGATGCATCCGCCTTCAACAACGAAACATCATAAGAAACCGCCGGTATAAGAGATCCTGGGATTAATACCAGAACGCCAATTTCTAATCTCTTAAGTAGGCTTAAAATCCTGCTACCAAAAGTTTCATGATCCATTATCGTATGGTACAAGTTGATTCTAGAATGGCTCTAATTGCCTTGTCTCTTTTATTAATTCTTCAATAAGCAACTCTTAATCCCTACACACACACGTATATATAGATAAATAGGAAGTGAACAAGTAGGTGTAGGTGTTCAATCAAAGTGAGGAGTCTGAAGATTGAAAGGATTTGTAATTTAATGTGAAGATAAAAAACCAAAAAGTGAAAGCATATATCAATATTAATTATATAGGAGTGAGGATTCCTCGTTTAATATGAATAGTACAACTGATTTAATTTATAGCAGATAAATTATATTGCTATGTTTTTTTATAAATGAAAATGCTATATGCATGTATGTGTAAGTTAGGTCAGGGCTTTATTGCAATCTTAAATTTAATTATCAATTTAAGCAGAAACACCCCACCCCCAGCGATTTTTTCTACGCTGTTCAGGGAAATCCAAGTTACTACTACGGAGTTTTTGTCAATCGCTAAACTTGTCAGTATCTCTATTTGTATTTGTTAATTTAAATTAATTTCATGTAAATTTGTTATTGTATTTGATGATTACAATTTTGTTGAGAATTATTATAATTTAAATTCATATTTCCTATTATTCCGCCAACACAAAGTTCTCTTGTCAGATAAATATTTATATATCGCCAGACTTCTCTTATCATAACCAACTAACCCACTCTCATATCTTAGACTCTTCATCATCCCATTAATTCATGAAGCTGGCAGTTTATTCAATTCATTAATACATGAACTTATTAAATCAGAGAATAAGAAAAGACTCAACATAATAGCATATTGAAACTTCTTGAATGCAATAATGATGCATATTTGGTTTAGTTCTCCAACAATGCCTCCCGTAAACCAAACTTGCTTCTAACTCCCAATCTCGCAACATCTCTTTTGTAAATCTGTCCACCAAGAGGTTTTGTAAACACATAAGCCATTTGTTCATCTGTCTTGCAATACTTCACATGAATAACACCTTCATTGACAAGCTCCCTCAGAAAATGATAACGAATACGAATGTGCTTTGTTCCACCATGTAAAACTGGATCTTTTGAAACTGAAATTGCTAAACAATTATCACAAAACAAACTTGTGGGACCTTTTTGCTTGTGCTTAAGACTTTCCAAAATTCCTCGTAACCACAGAATCTAACATCATGCATAAGAAGTAGCAATGTATTCTGCTTCCGTTGTAGAGAGAGCCACAATAGGTTGCTTCTTAGAACTCCAAGAAAAAACACCACTTTCAAGATTAAAAACGTAACCGGAAGTACATTTGCAATTATCAACACTTCCTGCCAAGTCACTATCAGTATAACCAAAAAGATTAATAGGAATATTGCTTCATAGAAAAATTCTCTTTGTAGCCTCCCAATGATTGGAATATGGCTTTTCCATAAATTTGCTCACCAAACTTACTGAAAACATGATGTCTGGCCTTGTGGCAGTCAAATACATCAGATTTCCAACCAAACTTCGAAACATTGTAGAGTTCACAAATTTTCCTTCTCCATCTTTGCTCAATTTTAAGCCTGTAACACATGGAGTTGAGATTGGATTTGCATTCTCCATTTGAAACTTCTTCAAAACTTTCTTCGCATAACTCTCTTCCGAAATGAAAATTCCTTTTTTGGACTGGTGAACTTCTATACTAAGTAAATGATGCAGTTCTCCTAAATCTGTCATCTCAAATTCTTTCATCATGAAGAGCTTGAACTCATTCAATATATGAAGTATCAAATGCATTATTTGAGACGAAACATCTAACTGCTGATGTTTATCTTTATCACCTCCATGAGCTTCATGAAATTCTGACTAAAATGTCCACTGACTCAGATAGTTTTATTAGAACAATAGCCGAGGACATGTTGAACAAGTTTGGTAAGTATTGGGACAACATGTTATTGCTGCTGGCAATAGCTGCAGTTTTGGATCCTCGATTTAAGATGAAATACGTAGGATTTGTTTGTTCGAAAGTCAAGGGTAGAGACGGGAACTCACAAGTTGCAGCTGTTTTGGACGAGGCCCATTTCTTAACTAACCCTCATAACCAGTCCATATCATGAGTATCACCATTTTTGAAAGCCCATTTATAGCCATTATAGCCATTAGAAGTGGACACCGTCCAAATTGAATCGATTTCGCATCAAAACCTCAACTGAACTAATTATAATATAACGGTTTGGTTTAGTTAAGCTGTTTTGCAGCTGTTTTGGACGAGGCACAGTAAAGAACAACCTTCACTTGGTCAATGTCCACATTTTCAAGGTGGCGCCACAAGAGAGCCAATACAAGATTGTATGCAGGTGGGATAGGCTTGTATACATACTGTGCTGCGGTATGTGATAATCAAAACACATCTCATCTATATACATATACAAAAATGTTCTGTAAATAGATTGTCTGGCGATATATAAATATTTATCTGACAAGAGAACGTTGTGTTGGCGGAATAATAGGAAATATGAATTTAAATTATAATAATTCTCAACAAAATTGTAATCATCAAATTCAATAACAAATTTACATGAAATTTTTTTAAATCAACAAACACAAATAGAGATACTGACAACTTTGGTGATTGAGGCTTACAAGAATTGCAATGTCCTAAAGACAGATTGCACCCCTGCCCTTGTGCTCGCAGTTCTATAGGCGTCTATCTCCCAGGATTCAACAATCGATAATCCTAAATGGAAGCACTTCAATTTAAGACTTCGGCGAACCAATTATATATTTGTACTCTCAAGACACTTAGGAAGGAAACTTGAAGATTGAGGGGTCGTTTGGCACGGCGGACTGCCATGGACTGGACTAAATCCTGGGACTGTCTCGGATTGGCCTAAGCTGAATTAAGTATTGACCTACGTTTGGTGCTGCGTTGGACTAAGAAGCTGGATTGAAAAAATAGTGAAGACCTATGTTTGGTGCTCTGTCGGACTAAAAAATAATTATTTTAATATTTAAAAATAATAATTTTTAAATAATTAAATGTAAGTTTTTTTGTTATTATAATTACCAAATTGACATGTACATTTCTTTTCCTCCAAACCAAAGGTTTTTTCTTTGTTGTTAAAGTTATAAATTCCATCGAGTTTATGTATAATTCAGTCTTTATTTGTATACAAATACAAAGAATTTGATTAATTGAGTCTACCAAATGATATTATGTTATTATACCAAAATATGTTGGTTGAGGATAAAATAGATAACCCAGGAAATTGTGACAAAAATATAGGCAAATTTTGGAAATAAATATAAAATGGGAAATCATGTCTCTCTGAACCTGGAAAAGTAAAACTAAAAACACCAGTGAAAGGGAAAAAAAAAATTGTTTTGGCTTTAAATGCAAACTTGATGGGAAAAATAAAATTTTGATGATTCTTCATGAATGAATTTCTCTGGTTGCTGTCATGGTTTCTATGCAGTTTACCATTTCTGGTGCTTTAGTTATATTCTTTAGCGATTTATGGACAACGAGTCTCTGCTCGTAATATAGCAACAAGTAAGCGTAATGTAGACATTGAAACGCAGAAAAGAAGCAGAAGAAATTCAAATAGGCAAAAATCTTATTAGCTGTCATCTGTTTTGGTTAGAAGTGGAACTCCCTCATGTTGAAAGATATATAAATACACCTCAACTTCAGTAGAAAATACAGAATAGACTACTACAATGGCTCTGATAAATGAGCATTTATTTAAAACGGCAAATATAATTACAGCTCCTCACTTTGAATATCAGATGGAGACATGTAAAAACCCATCTCTCCAGACTTTTAACTGTAAGCAGCCCTTTTCATTTTGCTTCTCTTGTTCCTACAAACATCTTCCTCCATACCCTGCATCTCTGAACTGAAAGCTTTAAATTCATACTGGGTCAGTC
Source organism: Prunus padus (assembly GCA_024362665.1). Taxonomy (NCBI): domain Eukaryota; kingdom Viridiplantae; phylum Streptophyta; class Magnoliopsida; order Rosales; family Rosaceae; genus Prunus; species Prunus padus. The sequence continues at coordinate 9,943,635 of JANFAM010000020.1, forward strand.
TCCATTCTCCTGAATATGATGCTGATCATCTGCGTAAGCATTGCCTTTGAGGTTGCTTGGTTTAAGGGACTCTTGCTACAAGTCCAAAGTACAATTCACTAGCACTGCTTGAAATTGATATCGGGCACCCTTATGCAAATGTAAAAGTACCTGTGCAGAGCGATATTGTAGCACACTCTGATAACCCCCAGCAAAGGTTCCCCATGTACTGCATTTGAAACAGGTTTTAAACTTTAAAATAATTTCTTGCCTTGAAAATTGTAGAAACTCATTAACTGGATAAGTTATTACTTGAATGAGAGGCTCTAAACATAGTACGATCATATCAAATGTACTAGAAAACCACAGTTAAACTGGATAAGTTATTATTATAATGATACCACAGTAGAACGAAAATCAGAAAACATTGAAAGGCCATTTTCATTTATCTTTTGTTCTCCCTAAATCTGGGTCTTCAATACCATGTCAATTTTCACTCACTCAACAAAACAGATATGATCATATAAACCATCTAAATTCAAACAAGAAAAGTACAGCCTGTATCAGGTATAAAAGAGTGCTCAGAAGTCAGGCGTAACAATTGCATTTCATTGAAAATCCCACACAAAGTGGGATCTTCTTACGTGTTAGCTGCTCATCACTGCTAAAAGATATATCCAAAATATCTTAAACAATATACTCATAAGGATGACAGAGACGGCCTGCAATAAGAGGATGTATTAACTTACACAATTGCTAAATAAGAACGGATACGAAGTAAGTACATTCAAGATTGTTAATGTACGAGGAAAAAGGATAGTAACTCTTACTCAAACTCCATTTCATTATTTATCACATTGCATCTCTTACCACAATATGCTGCATCCATTCATCTTTTTGTGGCAGAGGTGAGTGGCACTTCTTCACTTTTTGAGCTGGGATAACTTCTGTAATGCTACTTGGTTGTCAACTCATTTTAAAATTGGTATAGTCAAGATTAACAAGCTCCCGATAAACCAAATGGAACAACTAACAGTCTAAGGATTTAAGTTGAATAATTCAGTGTATAAAGCAATATCTCGTACAGGTCCCAAGCAAAACAGAACATAAAAACCTTGATTGCCAATTTACCATTCAATGCAAGCATTGTTCAATCAAAGTGGGGTGAACCATTACAAGAAAGAAACTACCATCAACTATCAGGTCATTGTGCTTCAAAATCAGTCATCCTAATCTATTTATCCACAAAAATAAGCAGACTTAGAACTGAAGCAAATCCTACAAGAGATACCAGAACATCTGCTTAACTTTTCGTTTTAGCTAAACTATTACCTAATTTCTACTATGAGATCAAAGCACCTGGTTGATGAGTCTACCGTGTATCCAGTCTACTTTCAACTGTGAGCCAGCCAATTACTCAAAAGCCTTGCTCCTAATTGCTAAAACCCTTCAAAAGTTAAACCATCTAAAATTTTGGAACTTCCATCACCACCCTGAAATCTCTTACCTTTCCATTCCTTTCAAACCAGACTATCCCCTATACCAACATAGATATCATCTTCTCCGAAAATGAAAGAGAAAAGTAGATCTGTTTTTGTGACAATTAAAGAAAACTATATCTGGATTCTGCGAAAATTAGAGAAGAAAAGAAGAAAAAAAAGAGAAAAGGAAGGAGAGATTCTCAGAGCACACGGTCAAAATTGTCCCCGGTAACGCCGACCCCGGTAAAAATCTCAACATCTGTTCTTCCTATAATGTGCTGGTCGAAAGGCACAAAAACTTACAGAAATTATAGTACTTCAATATCGCCATTGAGAGACTAATCTGTCTTTCATAATTTCCTAATATATCTTTAACTGTCTCTTTCCTTTCCTCATAGACTTTGATGCATTCACTTTCGACCTCTTTCACGCTAATCTTAAACAGCGGGTCAAACTTATGTGCCAACTCTCAAAAATCACTACCTTCAACCAACTTAGGTGGAACATGAGCAGAGCAAACAAAATTTGCAAAAGCCCTCAGAGCTTTTTGCTCATCAAATTCAAACCTCTCAAACCTTGCATCAGAATCAAATGACATGCCATTCACATAGTCATTGTCGCTACCCCAGCCGTCATTTTCATGATCACACATTCCTTTCATTTTAGAACCAACAGCTTCATCAGCTTTACGAATCCCTGACATATCTAATGAACACAAACTTTTTAGCACCATAGCTCCAAACAAGTGAAAAATCTAATCTTTCACTGCGTTTCTTTTACATTAACCCCATCATTTTTCTTTGCATTCATGCATGCCAGCATCTATTTACAACTACGGCACTAAAGCACAAAATAGAAAGGGTTGGAAAAAAAGTTCGGGATGCTAAGGATTCAAAAGTATGATCAAGTCATTTTTTATTTATTACAGCCCTGATTTCGATTTCATTTATTTTTGTAACATACTTAGGATAGATGAAGTCAGATGAATTTTTGTTCCTAAAATAATTGCTGAGCAGCAAACTCCATCATGTCCATTGTCTCTCCACAGAACAGTTCAAAACTACAATGAAATCAAAGTTCAAAACACACAGGATATTGTAATTCCACTTTTACTATATTATGAACCAGTAAAGTTACCAGAATTTCAACCAAAGTGCAATATACAAATGCAGCAATAGGGTAAAAATTAGCATCAAATATTCACCCATCTCAAGACATCAAGACAGGACAGCTAGTTTTTACTATCCAAGGGAAACAAATTTACAATACAACAACAGAAAAAAAGAATGTTCAATCTCTGTAATGGAGTTCAGAAGTAACTGCTTTAATGTCTATGTCAACTGCTTAGCTAAACTGAGATTCCCAAGCCTTCCAAAAGTGGGGTAGCCATAAGCTAGGGAAGAGCAGCAAAAAGCAAAAATGGTACCTGTTCTCGACACCAAGCACATGCACAAAAAAAGGGGAAAAAATCTTGTGAGAATTAAATCATCTTGCAGGATACATATTGAAGATAATTAAGAACAAAAAGAACAAAGAAGAAATAGTATTGAGAATTACCTGCAGCTTCGAGTACACATCAAGGCATTCATCAAGTCTGGCTTCAAGCAAACTATATGTTCGTCAGCTGGCTTTGGTACAGTATAGTATACACCATTTCAAGTTGACAGAGACATTGGCATGGCCAAAAATCCCGTGCCATCCGGGAAAGGGTAGGGCACATAGTGCCTGCGGTTCTCCACCAAGACAATGCTTTAAAATCTGGACTCCATGGGAACACAGGTTCTTCCAAATAGCGATCCAAGTCTGATTTTTTTGCAGGGTGGTCATTTGAACGGATGAACTGCTGGTAGTCCTTCACCACTCCAAAACTGCGTTTCCAACGTCTAGGACGACAAGACTCTTCTTCAGTAGGAAAACGTATCACATAGTCATCTAACAGTTCCTGCATCGCCCACAAAACAATTGCAACTTTTGTTTTTTTTTTCGTCCTTACGCTGAACCTCTGAACAAAAGAATTCAATATATCTCATCTTGAATCGAGGATCCAGTGCTGCACACATTGTCAACAGCAAGAACATGTCATCATCCAAATACTCATCAAACTTTTTCAGCATGTCCTTAACTATTGTTCTATTAAAACTATCTGAGTCAGTGGTCATTTTGGTCAGAATTTCGTGAAGCTCATGGAGGTGGTAAAGATAAACACTGGGAGTCAGAGGCGTTGTGTAAAATAATGCTTCTGATACTTCCTCTATGCTCCCTACAATTTTACAAACACCTTCGACTTTCTTCCATTTTCTTTTCCTCATAGACTTCCAAGCATTTAGTTTCAACGTCATTGAAACTAGGCTTAAACAGCGGATTAAACATACTATTTGACCGTACAATATCTCCAGCCCATTCAGGTTGAACTGCACCAGAGCAAATCAACTCTGCAAGAGTCCTTAAATCTTTCTGCTGGTCATATCTGAAACTGATGAAAAGGAACTCACATCCTTGCTATGACCACTGCTAGAATTCTCTTCCTCAGAGTCGGATATTCCATTCTTTGCAGACCCAGTCACTGCATTAGCTTCAGGAACCCCAGACATATATGAAAAAACACAAAATTCTAATAAGCACCCCAGCAACCCCATTTTGTTCTACTAAATCACGTATGTAGAATCTTATTAAAAACACAAACTTTATTCACCCAATGAACAGAGAACTCAAAGATAAAATAAAGAACGAATGAGAAATAACAAAATAGGCAAAAATGATCACATTGGTAAATAAATAGACTCGAGAATGAGAGAATAAGGCAGACCCAGAACGAAGAAACATAAAAAGCATAACACATAATGACAGCAGATCAGAAGAAGCAAAATGCTTGTAATCTTGGCCTACAATCAATCATGGATACCCATGAACAATATAAGCAAGAATCTTACAGTGAATTCTTAAAAACACAAACTTTATTAACCCACTGAGAAGAAAACTCATATATTATAACCAAAAATCTTACAGTGAATTCTTAAAAACACAAACTTTATTCACCCACTGGACAGAGAACTCAAAGATAATATAGAGAATGAAAGAGAAATAAATAAATACGCAAAAATGATCCGAGAGTGAGAGAATAAGGCAGACCCAGAACAAAGAAACATAGAAAGCATAAAACATAATGACAGTAGAAGAAGCAAAATGCTTGTAATCGCCATTTCAAGAGTTCATTTTGATAACAGAACGATAAAGAAGGAACTGAGGACAAGGCCTAACCTCCTTAGAGTCGAGTAGCCCAGAGGAAGAAGGAACTGAGGACAAGAGAGTTTTGGCGTTCTGTGGGAAATGCAATAGACTGGGAGAGAAACAGACAGAGTATGAGTTATGAGTTGCTTAGTGCGAAAGTATGAATAAAATGCATCAGAACCGTTATTTATAAGTGCATCATCTCACACACGCACACACACAGACAGAGGCCATTAGTCAAATATGAAATTCATATATAGACATCAAGATAACAAGTTCTCACTATCCAAGGGAAAATTATCCGTAAACAGTTCTAATACCAACAAAATTAAATATCTAATTTCCTTAATGTTGTTCAAAAGTAACAAACTTGGTGTCCGTGCCAATTGCTTAAGAAATGGGCCCCGTCCATATAAGAAATGTTTGGGCCCACAATTTTATTTTTAATTTCACGAGTGAAATTCCATAGATTTCTCTCGTACTGGTATTAAAAACCAGAAATTCTAAAAATTTCTACCACCCTCAGTTCTTCTCTCCCACTCCCATAATCCAATTCCCACCTCACCAATCTTTCGTCCGAACCCAATTCCCACCTCACCAATCTTTCGTCCGAACCCAATTCACACCTCACCAATCTATCGTCGGAACCCAATCTCACCTCACCAATCTTTCTTCTCAACCCAACCTTGAAACATGGACCAAGAAGGTCAAGAAAGTGTGCCAGAAATGTTAACACCGGTGCCATCATCATCACCAGTCGCACCCTCTGAAGGAGTTCAAGAAGATTATCAATCGACCGAGATAGAAGAAGTGTCACCTGTTGTAGTGCCACCATCACAAGTCGCACAAGAAGATCATGAATCGACCGAGATAGAAGAAGTGTCACCTGTTGTAGTGCCACCATCACAAGTCGCACCCTCTGCTGAAGGAGTTCAAGAAGATCATGAATCGACCGAGATAGAAGAAGTGTCACCTGTTGTAGTGCCACCATCACAAGTCGCACCTTCTGACTCCTTTCCTCTGGCTTTCTTATTTCAGAACACTGAGAATATGGGGTTGGGGCTGCCTCAGCAAACAATCGGCTCAGTGTTTGTAGATTTGTTTCTCAACGTACTCAAACTTCTTAAAGCACTGAGGGAAATTATTAATGGTGTTCAGCAGCTAATTAATCTTTGCACCCCATCCTTGAATGGGTCTGGTTCGCTGAACGGGATGGCTCAATCGGTCACATGGCTCAACAATGCTGCACAGCGAATGAAATTTATTGTATTTGGCACAATCTTTTTGCTACAGTTCTTCATAGCTCCCCTTATACTAGCACTCTGGCGTGTATTTACTCGCGACTGAATAGCAAGGTATTTTTCTTTCTTCTTTCGTTCTTTCTTTTCTTGTCTATATTTTTGCTGCAGTTAATTAGGTTATCTCGAATTTCCTTTTTTTCAACTGTTCAGTAATTACATTTCTTTTCTTGTTTTTGTTCTTTTCCAGTATCAGATTACATAATGAAAAACAAAAAGTAAATACAAGAAACAAAGAAATTAGGGGCAGCTGAGAGTATAAGGTAAACACAGCTACTAGTCGCTTTTGTTTTTAATGCCTCCTTACACTGGATCAGAACAGAACCCTCTCTCAATTTTTTCTCACTCTCTCTCTCTCTCTCTTTCCAGCAGGTTTTGGACCCATTGGAGCCGTCAAATTACAAACTGCACTTTTTTTTATATGGGTTGTAAAATCTGACTCTATGTGTATTTTTGTCATAGTTTGTAAGAACTAAAACGTTCTATTTTTCTGTTGGAGGAGGATGAAGATTGGGATTTTCTTTAGTTTAGAAACTTAAAAATGTTGGATTTTGTTTGAAGTGAAATGATTGGTGATTTTACATTTACTCTAAAACGAAATGGGCTGGCCCGTTTTAATTAACTCATATTGGGTTTTTCCCCAAAAGAAAATAGTTTTTGGTTAATATGTCCACATCCAAATTTCCCAAGTATTCTTTAATCCACCATTTCCTTTCCTCATAGACTTTTATGCATTCACTTCTAAGTTCTAACCATGCCATAAGTAAGATTAAACAAAGGGTTAAGCCTATTTGCCAACTTTCTAAAAGTAATATGGTTAACCAACTTTGGTGGAAAGTATACAGAGCAAACAAAATCTGCAAGAGCCCTCAGAGTTTTCTGCTCATCATATCCAACCAGCTTATATCCCAGGTTCAGAAAAAACATAGCTTCAAGCACCTTAAATGGAACTAGACCTACACAGCACATAAACATTCCAAGTTCTCCTAGAGCTTCTTCCGTATCATTTTTAGACCCCTCAGCATTCTCCTCTGTATCTGGATCTGATGGAATGGAATTCCCATCATTGATTGCTACCAACAATACTGCCCTTCAATTCCACGATAAGATTTTCCATTCTTTCCAGAACAAATAGCTTCATTATTTTCAGGAACCCCAGACATATCTAAAAACACACAAAATAGAGCTTTGGTGGCTCAATTTTGACAATGCTGCAGTAACGAAAAACCAATATCATAGCAAGAGCAATGATGAACAAGCCTCCAGGCCACTTCTTCATTTGGGATATCTGGTGAAGCTGATGCTTAAACAAAACCACATGACCCTTCTAGAGTCCTCTTTGTCTGTAACCCAGTTCGTGTGAACTGTCATCTTCTGTTAGCTTCTTGCTCTGATCTGATTTGCTTGCAAAATGACATTGAATACTACTTTCGATTATTCAATAGCCAATACACACACACAAAAATAATAATAAAAACACAAAATTTATAAAGAGAAATTCGCTCAAGCAAGTCCAATGTGAGCCCAATAACACAGAGTCACAGACCCAGTGTCAAATTTGACACAAAGACATGTAATTTCTTCATTTCAGCTCATACCCATTAACCCATTTTAACTTTAAACTCAACGGATAAGAAAAAGAAACAAAATTTGCAAGACAGACCTTAGTTCCAATCTCAGAATTGAAGTCACAGACCCAGTGTCAAATTTGACATACAGACATGTAATTTCTTCATTTTAGCTCATACCCATTAACCCATTTTCACTTTAAACTCAACGGATAATGCGATTATGTTGAATTTCATGGGTCAAGATGAAATTAGGCCCATTTAAGTTTATCAAGATCCTTTTTTGGGCTTAAATGGGTCAATCAGGCCCATCATCCCAATTAAAGACCTTTTATTGAGGTGCTATTAAGAAAGATTGGTGCTAAATAAACCCTAAAATTAACTCAATACACCCTACTATCAAACTATTTATTGAATTACTAATTTACTCTAATATAAAATGACCAACAAGGATATATTGAATTGTGAAACAAATATAATTTTAATAAATACACCCTACTCACCATATTCAACCATAATATTTGTTCGAATCCAACCCATCCCCATCACCACCGCCCCTCCCCTTTTTTTGTTAGTATGTGTATGAATGTGTTTGTCTTTTTTGTTTATTGTTATCTGGGTTCATTTTATAGAATAAACTACATTGTCCTTTTACTTCATTTTTTGGAATATGCCATCGTTATTTCACTCTGCATTTGTTAGCTTTGAAATTTATATGTCTGTGATTGTTGGATTCATCCCAGTACACTTGTTCTTGGCAATGGGGGTCCTTAATTCTCTGTTTTGGTCTTAATTCTTCATTTGTGTATGATCTAGTTGTATAATTCTGCAGCTTGATCAACCCCATTGGATTATTTGACTTTCTGTTGGGTTTGACGTCTTTTTGCTGATGGATCTCGGCTTCATTGTGCCGAATTCGGGTTCTTTTCTTGCCTTTCTATTCAGAAGGGGCAGATGATTTAAGCCTCTGCTCTTGTGTTGCTATTGGCAGAGTTTTATTTAACTTGGAGTTGGAACTCAAAGCGTTAAATTAATTGTCTTGTGATTTTGACACTTTTGTTCTCATCTTAATAAACTAAAACCAATCCAAGAATTTTGCAATGCAAATGTTTGAGTTTATTGTTTTTAAGAATTTTAAGTTCTTTATTGCCTTGTTTCAGCTTCTTGATGCATAAAAATTTGGAAAATTTTATTTTTATCCAAATTCTATTAATTGGAGGAGGTGTACAATGTACATACATGCTACTTGGTCCTCCAATGTAATCTTGACATTTGTCTCAGTTTTCTTCTGTTATTTCTACATCTCAATAAACCCCTGTTCTCTGTTTACTCATGAGATCAGAGAAAATCCTCAATTTGGTCTACTTTCTTATTTTTGGCATCAGGGTTTTACCAGAATTGGCTTCTTCATACTTTTCCTGCCGTAATTTGATTTTACTTTTATCACTGAAGTAGTGCAGGGAAAAGTTGGAGAAGTTGATGGAAGCAAGTGTTGAGAGAAAGCAGATACTTGTGGATTTATTGCAGGAAAGCATTCAAAGTCTTGAAAGGCAGTCCTCACCAGTGGAAGAATTGTCCCAGATTTTGAAAAGAGCGGATAATTTCTTCCATTTTGTGCTGCAGAATGCACCTGTTGTTATTGGCCATCAGGTAACTGACTGATACATTGTAAATCCTATGTTTATGTTTAAAATGACCTCACTGATCACTTTTTAAAATTATTTTTGTTGATAATTTTCTGTTTTAGGATAAAGAATTGCGGTATCGGTTTATCTATAATCACTTCCCAACTTTGCAAGAGGAGGTAATTAATTGCCACTGAAGTTCTTATTCAAGGTTTGATAGGATTGCTGTATAACTTTAATGTAATTTAAAAGGAGGTAATTACTGCCTTGCTTAAGTGACACTCTAACACTAAACCACCTTCTTCTTGCCAGCACATTATAGGAAGAACAGATGTTGAGATTTTTACCGGGGTCGGCGTTAAGGAATCTCAAGACTTCAAGAAGGAGGTTCTGGAAAAAGGTTACCTGCAAAAAGGGAGATTACATTTGAGACACCATTATTTGGGTAAAAACATTCATATTCTCTTATGTGCTCTGAAAGGATTGCAATGAGTCGGAATTTTTCAGTCATTCCCAACTTGCCATATTATTGATCGAGTCCTTTCAATCATTAGGGTGTTTCTAATAATATAAATGAACCCTAAGATTTAAGTGCTCGGATCAAGTGGAAACACTAAAATGAGGATCAATCTCAGCCATCCAAAATCATCTAAACGGCTGAAGAGAAAAAGTAAGCTTACCGTAGAAATAGGTACGCTGCACTTACCTCTTAGTCCACGTGGTCTGTGCGTTGGAAATGGCCACAGCTGAGACTATGGGAAGCAAACCCGGCATTTTGTTTTGCTTTGGAAAGACTGATGGCTTCGAGAGCCGCGGGGTTGAGAGTATCGGGCATCTCAAGCCTGTGAATTGTTGAGCCAAAGACGCCATGTCATGTCTCTGCTTCTCTATCGCTCACAGTGTGTGCTTTTGAGGAAATTGAACGCATTTGGTCTCGCTTAGATAAGGCAGTGATTGGGAGAGACAGAGAGTACTTGCATGTATAATGTGATTATGTTGAATTTCATGGGTCAAGATGAAATTAGGCCCATTTAAGTTTATTGAGATCCTTTTTGGGCTTAAATGGGTCTATCAGGCCCATCATGTCAATTAATGACTTTTTATTGAGGTGCTATTAAGAAATTGGTCCACAAGGGAAGATTGGACCATGTTCCCAACTTCCAATATTATTGATCGAGTCCTTTCAATTTCAATCATTAGGGTGTTCCTAATAATATAATTGAACCCTAAGATTTAATTAGAGCACCCATAATTGTTCTTTTATCATAGAGTGGAATTCGAAATCGAGGTCTCATCCAGAAAAGTGAAAAAAAAATTACAAATGGATCAATAATAAGTTGTTTTGCTATCTAGAAGAATCTTATTCAATTAAGGTAAAAAATTATTGTTGGTACCTAAATGAAAAAGGAAAAAACATTAAACCGATTGAATCTGAACTTGTATCTTTTTAAAGCTTCATCTAGACAGAATTGAAATTGATTTCTGATATTTACTTATGGAATTAATTCCCGAAATGATCAGACTATCTCTAAAACCTAGTCACTCAAGATCCTAAAGTTGATTGAGGATAAAAAAATAATAATAATAATGACTCCTGGCCGGTATGAACTTCTCCTCAAAGAAAAAAATAATAATAAAATAAAGGGGAGCTTTTTTATCACCCTCTCTATCTTATCATCGAATTTGAGTATTGTGGGAGTGATTTTCGTTCCCAAAGAATATTCGATCAATAGATTCCCCTTTCTCCTTCCTCGAACTCCTTCTCTTTACAAAACCAATCGGAGTAAAAGGACCACACCCGGGAGGTGTTGGCCAAAGACCCTCCGATGCCTAAGTTAGTTCAATTGGATCTTCATAAAGAAACATCAATAGTTAAAAAAGGGTAAGGAGTTTATTTCTCTCGGGGAGAACCGGGTGGTCGGAGTCGTGTGTGAAGGCCGGAGCCTTGTGAAAGAGAGGGAGAGAGGGGTGGCAGGGAAAGGGAATTTCTGCTGTATTTTCAGAGCTTAGAATGTGTTACCTCATGCCTTGTGTAGCCTCCTATTTATAGAGTCTCGAGGCTAGGGTTTCTGGAGAGATAAGCCCTTGTAGAGATAAGACTTATCCTTCCACAATAAATGAGATTGAGATAATTAATGGGGTTTAGATAATTAATGGAGTTTGAATAAATCAGGAATTAGCGATTATGATAAATAAGAAATTAGGGATTAGGATAAACCCATAATTTGTGGCAAGAGTCCCTAAATCAAATAACTCCCAAAAATAGGGAAATTATTTGACCTAGACTTTTACGGTTCCACAGGTATGGAAACTTTCATTGAATTTGTGTTTATGGAAATATTTCATCACCCTCTCTATCTTATGCCAGATGAGTTTTTCTTTTGGATTTTTAGACGTTTTGCCCCCTGAACTATTAAGCAATTTGAACTTAACCCATTGAATTATTTCGTCTGCTAATTTAATCCTTCTACTCATAATAAGGTGTCTTTTCGTTTCTTGTTTATCTCTCACCCCCTCGTTTCCCACAGCACCTTCTACGGTGCACCGATGCGCCCAAATTTGAAAAAAAAAAAATGAAACCTGCTTTTCAAGTTGTTCGGTTCCTCTGCTTTTCTTTTTCTTTTTGTTGGAGTTCCCAGCTTCTTTTTTTTTTTTTTTGGAATTTCCAACTTTTCTTAATATTTAGTCTTTAGCCCTTTTTTGGGAAAGAAACCTTGTCTTATTCTTTTCTTCTTTTTGGTCGAAATGTCTTATTCAATTTTTAGATAAACTAATATCAACTCAACTAACCCAATCAAATTTTAAAACTTTATATAAATCCAATCAACCAAATTGATTTTTTTGGTTAACTTGTAATAAAAAATAATAATAACTACAAATTTGTTGGGTATAAAATAAGAGTGGTGATTTTCCCACTCCCCTTTTATCCACGTATACTACACTCACTTTTGTTTTTTTAATACTTTTTACTAGAAGATAAAATGGAGTGTAAGTCAATAAAAGAGGAGTGTGAACATACAGTTTTCAAAAAATGGAGTGTAAGTGGATAAAAGATGAGTGGGAAAATAAATACCCTAAAATAATTATTTTAATTACCCATCAATTAAAAATAAAAGAACTTAAGAAAAACAAATAGAATGCCACTGTAACTATTCACAGTCCCATAGTGTTGTGGTTTTCCTTTTTTTCACTTTTTTTTTTAAAAAAACCAATGTAATACTGAAAATTTTAAAACAATACTTTTATAATGAACAAACTTGTAAGTTTTTTAAAAGAAACATTGTTTTTTTTTTTATAAAAAGAAACATTGGTTGAGTTTACTTATAAAATAATTGGGTTCAAATAAAAACTTCCCTAAAATATTTTAATCACCAAGGGCTCGTTTGTTACACAAGACTATCTTGACATGGACTATGCTTAGGAACTGTCTTGGCTTGGCTTGGCTTGGTCTAAATTGGATAACACTTATCCTGCGTTTGGTGTATGCTTGGACCAGGACTAGATTTTTTTATTTTTTCAAAACTATCTATATAAATGTATATATGTATAAATACATATATTATGTATGTGCATATATGTGTAACATCCCACATCGACCAACAGAGAGGAAGTGATGTGCCTTATATGTACATGCCCACCTCCATCTAGCACGAGGCCTTTTAGGAGCTCACCTGGCTTCGTATTCCATGAGAACTCCGGAGTTAAGCGAGTTTGGGCTAGAGTAATCCCATGATGGGTGACCCATTGGGAAGTTGCTCGTGAGTTCCCAAAAACAAAACCGTGAGGGCGTGGCTTCGGATTCAATAAAGCTTCATAATATTATTTTTATTTTTTGAATAAGAAGTCTTCATTAGTATTTTTATGAATTTTTTAAGATGAACTCAAAATACGTAGAAAGTGTCACATTGGGTTTGAAGAATTTTTTTGGTGTGTATTTTTATGCTATTTAATGAATTATTATGATTTTTGGAAGTTAAAGCATTCAAAAATAGTAATAAACGAAAGAGAATGACAAGTGGCAGCACTTGAATGATGCGTCGTCAGTGCTTCTAACGAGTGTCATTCTCGCGTAGCGCCATGTGTCATGAGATGTTCATTTTTATGTCTTTACCTTAAAAAATTGACAACAACAAAAAAAATCAGAAAATTACACTAAATTTTTTACAAACTTATTGCGATATTATCTGCGATTATCATGTGAGAAAAATCCAAACTTGAATTTGGGAAATTTAAAGCAATAATTGGAGGAAGAGTTGTAATACAAAAGAGTAATGATCCCCAACATAATGTTATTGCTAGTATAAAAGCAAACTTGACTTTGAGAAATTATTTGAGATTTATTATGAATTTATTATGATTTTTGGAAGTCAATACACATGGCAAGGCTTGATGGGTGCTTCATCGTAGTTTCCAATAGGTGTCAAGATCCCGTAGCTCCACGTGTCATTAATGTTTCATTTTTGTGAGTTTATCTTTAAAAATTCATGAAAATCATTAAAAAATAAGAAAAATACACCGAAAATTTCTAAGTCTCAAAAGATGTAGCAAATGTCGCAAGGAGTCCGGTAGTTTTTGGTGAATTTTTAGATTTATTATGAATTTGGAAGTCAAAATATTGGAAAATAGTAATAAATGGAAGAGAATGACACATGACAGTGTCTGATGGGTGCATCGTCTGCTTTTCCAACGGTGTCAGATTTCGTAGCTCCACGTGTCATTAATGTTTCATTTTGTGAGTTTATCTTAAAAATACACGAAAAATCATTAAAAAATAAGAAAAATACACCGAAAATTTCTACAAATTCCTTGCGACATGATCTTCGACTCTTATGCTTGAAAATTGAAATTTGAAAATTGGAAGTAATAATTGGAGGAAGAGTTATAGTGATGAAGACTAGTGATCTTTAACTTAGTGTTATTGTTAGTATGGAAGCAAAGTTGTCTTTGAGAAATTATTTGAATTTTTCTCTTAGTTAAAATTATATTTTCAGTCTCAAAAAATGTAGCAAATGTCACAAGGAGTCCGGGGTAGTTTTTGGTGAATTTTTCAGATTTATTATGAATTTTGGAAGTCAAAATATTGGAAAATAGTAATAAATGGAAGAGAATGACACATGGCAGAGCCTGATGGGTGCATCGTCAGCTTTTCCAATGGTTGTCAGTATTTTGTAGCTCCACGTGTCATTAATGCTTCATTTTTGTGAGCTTATCTTAAAAACACACGAAAAATCATTAAAGACCAGAAAAATGCACCAAAAATTTCTACAAATTCCTTGCGACATGATCTTCGACTGTTATGAGTGAAAATTGAATGACTTTGGAAAATTCGAAGTAATAATTGGAAAATTTGATCTTTTAAGCTTTAAAATATAATTTGGACATAGATAAAGTTCAAATAATTTCTTAAAGTCAAGTTTGTTTCTCTACGAACTATAACGTTTAAGTCAAAGATCATTACTTTTCCTCACTACAACTCTTCCTTCAAGTATTACTTCAAATTTTTCAAAGTCAAATTTGGATTTTCACGCATCATAGTCGAAGATAATGTTACAAGGAATTTTTAGAATTGTTTAGATTTTAAAATAATTTTTTGTGAATTTTTTGAGGTAAACACACAAAAATGAAACTTTAATGACACATGGCGCTACAAGAGACCCATCAGGAGCTGCCACATGTAATTCTCTTCCATTTTTTTATAACTAATTTTCAATGCTTTAACTTCCAAAAATATTAATAAATTCATTAAAAAAAAATCATAAAAATGCACTAAAAATCTTATGGTAAACACACAAAAATGAAGACTAGTGATCTTTAACTTAGGGTTATTGTTAGTATGGAAGCAAATTTGACTTTGAGAAATTATTTGAATTTTCTTCTTAGTCAAAATTATATTTTAAGTCTCAAAAATATTGGAAATGTCGCAAGGAGTCCGGGGTAGTTTTTGGTGAATTTTTCAGATTTATTATGATTTTTGGAAGTCAAAATATTGGAAACAATAAACTCAATCATAAAAACAATAAACTCAAACATCTGCTTTCCTGCAATAAATCCACAAGTATCTGCTTTCTCTCAACACTTGCTTCCATCAACTTCTCCAACTTTTCCCTGCACTACTTCAGTGATAAAAGTAAAATCAAATTACGGCAGGAAAAGTATGAAGAAGCCAATTCTGGTAAAACCCTGATGCCAAAAATAAGAAAGTAGACCAAATTGAGGATTTTCTCTGATCTCATGAGTAAACAGAGAACAGGGGTTTATTGAGATGTAGAAATAACAGAAGAAAACTGAGACAAATGTCAAGATTACATTGGAGGACCAAGTAGCATGTATGTACATTGTACACCTCCTCCAATTAATAGAATTTGGATAAAAATAAAATTTTCCAAATTTTTTTATGCATCAAGAAGCTGAAACAAGGCAATAAAGAACTTAAAATTCTTAAAAACAATAAACTCAAACATTTGCATTGCAAAATTCTTGGATTGGTTTTAGTTTATTAAGATGAGAACAAAAGTGTCAAAATCACAAGACAATTAATTTAACGCTTTGAGTTCCAACTCCAAGTTAAATAAAACTCTGCCAATAGCAACACAAGAGCAGAGGCTTAAATCATCTGCCCCTTCTGAATAGAAAGGCAAGAAAAGAACCCGAATTCGGCACAATGAAGCCGAGATCCATCAGCAAAAAGACGTCAAACCCAACAGAAAGTCAAATAATCCAATGGGGTTGATCAAGCTGCAGAATTATACAACTAGATCATACACAAATGAAGAATTAAGACCAAAACAGAGAATTAAGGACCCCCATTGCCAAGAACAAGTGTACTGGGATGAATCCAACAATCACAGACATATAAATTTCAAAGCTAACAAATGCAGAGTGAAATAACGATGGCATATTCCAAAAAATGAAGTAAAAGGACAATGTAGTTTATTCTATAAAATGAACCCAGATAACAATAAACAAAAAGACAAACACATTCATACACATACTAACAAAAAAAAGGGGAGGGGCGGTGGTGATGGGGATGGGTTGGATTCGAACAAATATTATGGTTGAATATGGTGAGTAGGGTGTATTTATTAAAATTATATTTGTTTCACAATTCAATATATCCTTGTTGGTCATTTTATATTAGAGTAAATTAGTAATTCAATAAATAGTTTGATAGTAGGGTGTATTGAGTTAATTTTAGGGTTTATTTAGACCAATCTTTCTTAATAAAGCACCTCAATAAAAGGTCTTTAATTGGGATGATGGGCCTGATTGACCCATTTAAGCCCAAAAAAGGATCTTGATAAACTTAAATGGGCCTAATTTCATCTTGACCCATGAAATTCAACATAATCGCATTATCCGTTGAGTTTAAAGTGAAAATGGGTTAATGGGTATGAGCTAAAATGAAGAAATTACATGTCTGTATGTCAAATTTGACACTGGGTCTGTGACTTCAATTCTGAGATTGGAACTAAGGTCTGTCTTGCAAATTTTGTTTCTTTTTCTTATCCGTTGAGTTTAAAGTTAAAATGGGTTAATGGGTATGAGCTGAAATGAAGAAATTACATGTCTTTGTGTCAAATTTGACACTGGGTCTGTGACTCTGTGTTATTGGGCTCACATTGGACTTGCTTGAGCGAATTTCTCTTTATAAATTTTGTGTTTTTATTATTATTTTTGTGTGTGTGTATTGGCTATTGAATAATCGAAAGTAGTATTCAATGTCATTTTGCAAGCAAATCAGATCAGAGCAAGAAGCTAACAGAAGATGACAGTTCACACGAACTGGGTTACAGACAAAGAGGACTCTAGAAGGGTCATGTGGTTTTGTTTAAGCATCAGCTTCACCAGATATCCCAAATGAAGAAGTGGCCTGGAGGCTTGTTCATCATTGCTCTTGCTATGATATTGGTTTTTCGTTACTGCAGCATTGTCAAAATTGAGCCACCAAAGCTCTATTTTGTGTGTTTTTAGATATGTCTGGGGTTCCTGAAAATAATGAAGCTATTTGTTCTGGAAAGAATGGAAAATCTTATCGTGGAATTGAAGGGCAGTATTGTTGGTAGCAATCAATGATGGGAATTCCATTCCATCAGATCCAGATACAGAGGAGAATGCTGAGGGGTCTAAAAATGATACGGAAGAAGCTCTAGGAGAACTTGGAATGTTTATGTGCTGTGTAGGTCTAGTTCCATTTAAGGTGCTTGAAGCTATGTTTTTTCTGAACCTGGGATATAAGCTGGTTGGATATGATGAGCAGAAAACTCTGAGGGCTCTTGCAGATTTTGTTTGCTCTGTATACTTTCCACCAAAGTTGGTTAACCATATTACTTTTAGAAAGTTGGCAAATAGGCTTAACCCTTTGTTTAATCTTACTTATGGCATGGTTAGAACTTAGAAGTGAATGCATAAAAGTCTATGAGGAAAGGAAATGGTGGATTAAAGAATACTTGGGAAATTTGGATGTGGACATATTAACCAAAAACTATTTTCTTTTTGGGGAAAAACCCAATATGAGTTAATTAAAACGGGCCAGCCCATTTCGTTTTAGAGTAAATGTAAAATCACCAATCATTTCACTTCAAACAAAATCCAACATTTTTAAGTTTCTAAACTAAAGAAAATCCCAATCTTCATCCTCCTCCAACAGAAAAATAGAACGTTTTAGTTCTTACAAACTATGACAAAAATACACATAGAGTCAGATTTTACAACCCATATAAAAAAGTGCAGTTTGTAATTTGACGGCTCCAATGGGTCCAAAACCTGCTGGAAAGAGAGAGAGAGAGAGAGTGAGAAAAAATTGAGAGAGGGTTCTGTTCTGATCCAGTGTAAGGAGGCATTAAAAACAAAAGCGACTAGTAGCTGTGTTTACCTTATACTCTCAGCTGCCCCTAATTTCTTTGTTTCTTGTATTTACTTTTTGTTTTTCATTATGTAATCTGATACTGGAAAAGAACAAAAACAAGAAAAGAAATGTAATTACTGAACAGTTGAAAAAAAGGAAATTCGAGATAACCTAATTAACTGCAGCAAAAATATAGACAAGAAAAGAAAGAACGAAAGAAGAAAGAAAAATACCTTGCTATTCAGTCGCGAGTAAATACACGCCAGAGTGCTAGTATAAGGGGAGCTATGAAGAACTGTAGCAAAAAGATTGTGCCAAATACAATAAATTTCATTCGCTGTGCAGCATTGTTGAGCCATGTGACCGATTGAGCCATCCCGTTCAGCGAACCAGACCCATTCAAGGATGGGGTGCAAAGATTAATTAGCTGCTGAACACCATTAATAATTTCCCTCAGTGCTTTAAGAAGTTTGAGTACGTTGAGAAACAAATCTACAAACACTGAGCCGATTGTTTGCTGAGGCAGCCCCAACCCCATATTCTCAGTGTTCTGAAATAAGAAAGCCAGAGGAAAGGAGTCAGAAGGTGCGACTTGTGATGGTGGCACTACAACAGGTGACACTTCTTCTATCTCGGTCGATTCATGATCTTCTTGAACTCCTTCAGCAGAGGGTGCGACTTGTGATGGTGGCACTACAACAGGTGACACTTCTTCTATCTCGGTCGATTCATGATCTTCTTGTGCGACTTGTGATGGTGGCACTACAACAGGTGACACTTCTTCTATCTCGGTCGATTGATAATCTTCTTGAACTCCTTCAGAGGGTGCGACTGGTGATGATGATGGCACCGGTGTTAACATTTCTGGCACACTTTCTTGACCTTCTTGGTCCATGTTTCAAGGTTGGGTTGAGAAGAAAGATTGGTGAGGTGAGATTGGGTTCCGACGATAGATTGGTGAGGTGTGAATTGGGTTCGGACGAAAGATTGGTGAGGTGGGAATTGGGTTCGGACGAAAGATTGGTGAGGTGGGAATTGGATTATGGGAGTGGGAGAGAAGAACTGAGGGTGGTAGAAATTTTTTTAGAATTTCTGGTTTTTAATACCAGTACGAGAGAAATCTATGGAATTTCACTCGTGAAATTAAAAATAAAATTGTGGGCCCAAACATTTCTTATATGGACGGGGCCCATTTCTTAAGCAATTGGCACGGACACCAAGTTTGTTACTTTTGAACAACATTAAGGAAATTAGATATTTAATTTTGTTGGTATTAGAACTGTTTACGGATAATTTTCCCTTGGATAGTGAGAACTTGTTATCTTGATGTCTATATATGAATTTCATATTTGACTAATGGCCTCTGTCTGTGTGTGTGCGTGTGTGAGATGATGCACTTATAAATAACGGTTCTGATGCATTTTATTCATACTTTCGCACTAAGCAACTCATAACTCATACTCTGTCTGTTTCTCTCCCAGTCTATTGCATTTCCCACAGAACGCCAAAACTCTCTTGTCCTCAGTTCCTTCTTCCTCTGGGCTACTCGACTCTAAGGAGGTTAGGCCTTGTCCTCAGTTCCTTCTTTATCGTTCTGTTATCAAAATGAACTCTTGAAATGGCGATTACAAGCATTTTGCTTCTTCTACTGTCATTATGTTTTATGCTTTCTATGTTTCTTTGTTCTGGGTCTGCCTTATTCTCTCACTCTCGGATCATTTTTGCGTATTTATTTATTTCTCTTTCATTCTCTATATTATCTTTGAGTTCTCTGTCCAGTGGGTGAATAAAGTTTGTGTTTTTAAGAATTCACTGTAAGATTTTTGGTTATAATATATGAGTTTTCTTCTCAGTGGGTTAATAAAGTTTGTGTTTTTAAGAATTCACTGTAAGATTCTTGCTTATATTGTTCATGGGTATCCATGATTGATTGTAGGCCAAGATTACAAGCATTTTGCTTCTTCTGATCTGCTGTCATTATGTGTTATGCTTTTTATGTTTCTTCGTTCTGGGTCTGCCTTATTCTCTCATTCTCGAGTCTATTTATTTACCAATGTGATCATTTTTGCCTATTTTGTTATTTCTCATTCGTTCTTTATTTTATCTTTGAGTTCTCTGTTCATTGGGTGAATAAAGTTTGTGTTTTTAATAAGATTCTACATACGTGATTTAGTAGAACAAAATGGGGTTGCTGGGGTGCTTATTAGAATTTTGTGTTTTTTCATATATGTCTGGGGTTCCTGAAGCTAATGCAGTGACTGGGTCTGCAAAGAATGGAATATCCGACTCTGAGGAAGAGAATTCTAGCAGTGGTCATAGCAAGGATGTGAGTTCCTTTTCATCAGTTTCAGATATGACCAGCAGAAAGATTTAAGGACTCTTGCAGAGTTGATTTGCTCTGGTGCAGTTCAACCTGAATGGGCTGGAGATATTGTACGGTCAAATAGTATGTTTAATCCGCTGTTTAAGCCTAGTTTCAATGACGTTGAAACTAAATGCTTGGAAGTCTATGAGGAAAAGAAAATGGAAGAAAGTCGAAGGTGTTTGTAAAATTGTAGGGAGCATAGAGGAAGTATCAGAAGCATTATTTTACACAACGCCTCTGACTCCCAGTGTTTATCTTTACCACCTCCATGAGCTTCACGAAATTCTGACCAAAATGACCACTGACTCAGATAGTTTTAATAGAACAATAGTTAAGGACATGCTGAAAAAGTTTGATGAGTATTTGGATGATGACATGTTCTTGCTGTTGACAATGTGTGCAGCACTGGATCCTCGATTCAAGATGAGATATATTGAATTCTTTTGTTCAGAGGTTCAGCGTAAGGACGAAAAAAACAAAAGTTGCAATTGTTTTGTGGGCGATGCAGGAACTGTTAGATGACTATGTGATACGTTTTCCTACTGAAGAAGAGTCTTGTCGTCCTAGACGTTGGAAACGCAGTTTTGGAGTGGTGAAGGACTACCAGCAGTTCATCCGTTCAAATGACCACCCTGCAAAAAAATCAGACTTGGATCGCTATTTGGAAGAACCTGTGTTCCCTTGGAGTCCAGATTTTAAAGCATTGTCATGGTGGAGAACCGCAGGCACTGAGCCAGCTGAAATGGTGTATACTATACTGTACCAATGTCTCTGTCAACTTGAAATGGTGTATACTATACTGTACCAAAGCCAGCTGACGAACATATAGTTTGCTTGAAGCCAGACTTGATGAATGCCTTGATGTGTACTCGAAGCTGGGTATAGTAGGCAGGCACTGATACAATGTTAACAGGTAATTACCAATACTATTTCTTCTTTGTTCTTTTTGTTCTTAATTATCTTCAATATGTATCCTGCAAGATGATTTAATTCTCACAAGATTTTTTCCCCTTTTTTTTGTGCTTGTGCTTGATGTCGAGAACAGGTACCATTTTTGCTTTTTGCTGCTCTTCCCTAGCTTCTGGCTACCTCACTTTTGGAAGGCTTGGGAATCTCAGTTTAGCTAAGCAGTTGACATAGACATTAAAGCAGTTACTTCTGAACTCCATTACAGAGATTGAACATTCTTTTTTTCTGTTGTTGTATTGTAAATTTGTTTCCCTTGGATAGTAAAAACTAGCTGTCCTGTCTTGATGTCTTGAGATGGGTGAATATATGATGCTAAATTTTAACCTATTGCTGCATTTGTATATTGCACTTTGGTTGAAATTCTGGTAACTTTACTGGTTCATAATATAGTAAAAGTGGAATTACAATATCCTGTGTGTTTTGAACTTTGATTTCATTGTAGTTTTGAACTGTTCTGTGGAGAGACAATGGACATGATGGAGTTTGCTGCTCAGCAATTATTTTAGGAACAAAAATTCATCTGACTTCATCTATCCTAAGTATGTTACAAAAATAAATGAAATCGAAATCAGGGCTGTAATAAATAAAAAATGACTTGATCATATTTTTGAATCCTTAGCATCCCGAACTTTTTTTCCAACCCTTTCTATTTTGTGCTTTAGTGCCGTAGTTGTAAATAGATGCTGGCATGCATGAATGCAAAGAAAAATGATGGGGTTAATGTAAAAGAAACGCAGTGAAAGATTAGATTTTTCACTTGTTTGGAGCTATGGTGCTAAAAAGTTTGTGTTCATTAGATATGTCAGGGATTCGTAAAGCTGATGAAGCTGTTGGTTCTAAAATGAAAGGAATGTGTGATCATGAAAATGACGTCTGGCGTAGCGACAATGACTATGTGAATGGCACGTCATTTGATTCTGATGCAAGGTTTGAGGGGTTTGAATTTGATGAGCAAAATGGTCAGAGGGCTTTTGCAAATTTTGTTTGCTCTGCTCATGTTCCACCTAAGTTGGTTGAAGGTAGTGATTTTTGAGAGTTGGCACATAAGTTTGACCCGCTGTTTAAGATTAGCGTGAAAGAGGTCGAAAGTGAATGCATCAAAGTCTATGAGGAAAGGAAAGAGACAGTTAAAGATATATTAGGAAATTATGAAAGACAGATTAGTCTCTCAATGGCGATATTGAAGTACTATAATTTCCGTAAGTTTTGTGCCTTTCGGCACATTTTATTGATGAAAATTGGAAACTGAGAAAGTGGGTACTTTACTTCCGCTGTGTTTTGGATCCATGGGATGAAGATGATTTATGCGCTCTTGTCAAGATTGGGGCATTTCTAATGACTAATGGTTATGGCTGTGTGGCTGAGTATGTGATAAATCATATACAAGAAAACAAGGAACTCTGTTTTAATGGTCAGCTGTTTTGTGGGTTTCGCGTGTATGCTGTGGGGAAATGGTCAGTGAAATGGCGCAGGATGCGTTTGGCAAGATTATAGATATCATCAACAAAGTTCATGGATTGTCTTCTTCTGTAAAATCATCACCCTTATGGAATCACACAATTTTAGATCTACAACAAGCTCTGAAGTTGCGGGCTATGGGAGAATTCTCTTCGAAAAAAATAATCGATTTTCACGATGTACCATCCCCTGAGGAATGGCAGAAAGTTGAAGGTGTTTGTAAAATTGTAGGAAGAATATATGAAGTATCAAATGCATTATTTGAGACGAAACATCTAACTGCTAATGTTTATCTTTATCACCTCCATGAGCTTCATGAAATTCTGACTAAAATGTCCACTGACTCAGATAGTTTTATTAGAACAATAGCCGAGGACATGTTGAACAAGTTTGGTAAGTATTGGGACAACATGTTCTTGCTGCTGGCAATAGCTGCAGTTTTGGATCCTCGATTTAAGATGAAATACGTAGAATTTGTTTGTTCGAAAGTCAAGGGTAGGGACGGGAACTCACACGTTGCAGCTGTTTTGGACGAGGCCCATTTCTTAACTAACCCTCATAACCAGTCCATATCATGAGGATCATCATTTTTGAAAGCCCATTTATAGCCATTATAGCCATTAGAAGTGGGCACCGTCCGGATTGAATCGATTTCACATCAAAACCGCAACTGAACTAATTACAATATAACAGTTTGGCTTAGTTCAGTTTTGATCAAAGAAGGAAACCGAACCAAACCAAACAATTTAAGATAGTTTGGTTCGGCCAGTTTGGGCCTAAGCCCAATTCCCTTCTATTTTCTCTTTTTCCTTCTTTTTTAAACATTGTTAGCCCAATTTCAACCAATAAATTCACAACTTGCTTCATACTTAAATCAAATTCTATAGTACGAAATCATTCTAAAGCTCTACATGTCAAAAAACTTCAAATTTCAATAACTAATATAGCTTAATTCAAATATCCATATATAGTTATTACCTAATTAGAGTACTACACATGTAAAATAAAATATAAATAAATAAATATACACATAAACGGTCCGGTCTGATTTAGGCCGGTATAGAAAAGCTTAAAACTAAATCAAACCAAAGCATATACGGTCCAGTTAGATTTTTAAACCATTTGATTTTATCTTGGTCAAAACCAAACTAAATCGGTAATTACGGTTTTGATTTGCCGGTTTCATTAGTTCGGCTTGATTGATGCCCACCCCTAATGGCCATGGATGAGATGCAGAGGGAATGCGGAAGTGGAGGAGAGATGAGAAAGAAAAACATTAATTAACATACTCAAAATTCATAAAACATAATAACTGAAATATAAGCAATTGCCGGTTTTTAAGTGAAAAGAATAGTAATTAAAGTAGAACTTATGAAAGGCAATTAAAGAAAAGAAAAATTAGGTTTAACTCAAAAAAAATCTTTGGTAAATCATCATGTAGTAATTGTTTTCAAGTGTTTATAACTAGGGAAAAACAAAAACAAAAACATTAACAATTCTTAATCATATTGATTCACCCTGGGCTGAAGGAGTAGGAGAGTACATGGTAGATTGAGCTGCTACTATGATTGGGTTTCTGTCAGTCCCTTTTTCAAGCTCGGCCTCAAATTCAATGAGGCATGAACGCAATTTAGCCCTGAAAGTATGCTCCGAGTCATGCTTGAGTCTCAGTCTAGTCAAACGACAAAGCAGCCACACAGACACTGCAAGATTAATTAATGGTTAGGAAAAAAAAAATCATCATTTATACAAATACAACTTCAAAATTTGATCCAAAAAATTATACTTACAAACTCCAAGATGTATCAACTGAACAGTCATTTGCAATAGGTCAAGGCAAAAATTTAGACATGCGCAAATCACCACCCATGATGCATCCGCCTTCAACAACGAAACATCATAAGAAACCGCCGGTATAAGAGATCCTGGGATTAATACCAGAACGCCAATTTCTAATCTCTTAAGTAGGCTTAAAATCCTGCTACCAAAAGTTTCATGATCCATTATCGTATGGTACAAGTTGATTCTAGAATGGCTCTAATTGCCTTGTCTCTTTTATTAATTCTTCAATAAGCAACTCTTAATCCCTACACACACACGTATATATAGATAAATAGGAAGTGAACAAGTAGGTGTAGGTGTTCAATCAAAGTGAGGAGTCTGAAGATTGAAAGGATTTGTAATTTAATGTGAAGATAAAAAACCAAAAAGTGAAAGCATATATCAATATTAATTATATAGGAGTGAGGATTCCTCGTTTAATATGAATAGTACAACTGATTTAATTTATAGCAGATAAATTATATTGCTATGTTTTTTTTTATAAATGAAAATGCTATATGCATGTATGTGTAAGTTAGGTCAGGGCTTTATTGCAATCTTAAATTTAATTATCAATTTAAGCAGAAACACCCCACCCCCCAGCGATTTTTTCTACGCTGTTCAGGGAAATCCAAGTTACTACTACGGAGTTTTTGTCAATCGCTAAACTTGTCAGTATCTCTATTTGTATTTGTTAATTTAAATTAATTTCATGTAAATTTGTTATTGTATTTGATGATTACAATTTTGTTGAGAATTATTATAATTTAAATTCATATTTCCTATTATTCCGCCAACACAAAGTTCTCTTGTCAGATAAATATTTATATATCGCCAGACTTCTCTTATCATAACCAACTAACCCACTCTCATATCTTAGACTCTTCATCATCCCATTAATTCATGAAGCTGGCAGTTTATTCAATTCATTAATACATGAACTTATTAAATCAGAGAATAAGAAAAGACTCAACATAATAGCATATTGAAACTTCTTGAATGCAATAATGATGCATATTTGGTTTAGTTCTCCAACAATGCCTCCCGTAAACCAAACTTGCTTCTAACTCCCAATCTCGCAACATCTCTTTTGTAAATCTGTCCACCAAGAGGTTTTGTAAACACATAAGCCATTTGTTCATCTGTCTTGCAATACTTCACATGAATAACACCTTCATTGACAAGCTCCCTCGAGAAAATGATAACGAATACGAATGTGCTTTGTTCCACCATGTAAAACTGGATCTTTTGAAACTGAAATTGCTAAACAATTATCACAAAACAAACTTGTGGGACCTTTTTGCTTGTGCTTAAGACTTTCCAAAATTCCTCGTAACCACAGAATCTAACATCATGCATAAGAAGTAGCAATGTATTCTGCTTCCGTTGTAGAGAGAGCCACAATAGGTTGCTTCTTAGAACTCCAAGAAAAACACCACTTTCAAGATTAAAAACGTAACCGGAAGTACATTTGCAATTATCAACACTTCCTGCCAAGTCACTATCAGTATAACCAAAAAGATTAATAGGAATATTGCTTCATAGAAAAATTCTCTTTGTAGCCTCCCAATGATTGGAATATGGCTTTTCCATAAATTTGCTCACCAAACTTACTGAAAACATGATGTCTGGCCTTGTGGCAGTCAAATACATCAGATTTCCAACCAAACTTCAAACATTGTAGAGTTCACAAGTTTTCCTTCTCCATCTTTGCTCAATTTTAAGCCTGTAACACATGGAGTTGAGATTGGATTTGCATTCTCCATTTGAAACTTCTTCAAAACTTCCTTCGCATAACTCTCTTCCGAAATGAAAATTCCTTTTTTGGACTGGTGAACTTCTATACTAAGTAAATGATGCAGTTCTCCTAAATCTGTCATCTCAAATTCTTTCATCATGAAGAGCTTGAACTCATTCAACATATCAAGATTATTTCTGGTAAAAATCAGATCATCAACGTAAAGACTTACAATCATGAAACTTCCTTGCGAATTGTTTTTAATATAGAGAGTATGCTCATACGGACATTTCTGAAAACCATTCTTCTCAAAATATGAATTGATGCGGTTGTACCAAGCTCTAGGTGACTGCTTAAGACGATATAAGGCCTTTCTCAACTTGAAAACTTTCTCTTCTCCTCTCTTTACATATCCAGGTGGTTGCTCCAAGTAAACTTCTTCATTGAGAACACCATTCAAAAACCCAAACTTCACATCCATTTGAAACACCTTCCAATTATTTTGCGCTGCAAGAGAAAAGATTAAACGAACTATTTCAAGCCTAGAAACAGAAGCAAATTCCTCAGTATAATTTTCTCCTTCTTTTTGTTTGTATTCCTTCGCCACAAGCCTCGCCTTGTATTTATTTATGGACCCATCTGGATTCATCTTTGTTTTGTACACCAATTTCACACCAATAGGATCCTTGTGCTGTGGTAAATCTGTGAGCTCCCATGTATCATTTTTTCCAATGGCTTTTATTTCTTCATCCATAGCTCTCTTCCATTTTTCTTCTTTGGATGCATCATCAAAAGAAATTGTGACAGGACTCGACCCGAATTTCGCCCCGGAACTCGTGCTGGACCCTGCTGATTGTTCCGACATCAACCCGATGTCGGGCCCACTTACTAAACAAGTTCCCTTTTCTCGAAACAAAAAGTGAAAGGGGCCAAGACTTCTGACGAAAATCGGGCAGAGTCTCCCTTGAAACATGGACTATCCCAAAATTAACAACCTACTAAAACACAACATATATACTATACCCAAATGCCAGCATGCTTTACAAATACAACAGAGGCCTCCGGCTTTCAAATTCAACCCTAACGGGCGATAACAGAGCGATCTAAGAGTCTTTCAAATTAAACAGCGGAAAAATCAAAGTTTACAACAAGGGACAAAGATGTCCTACAATCTAGTTGAAGCTCGAGAAGAGTGCTCGGTTGGACAGAACAGTTCACTACAACTAAAGCATGGGGGGCGTAAAACAGAAAGAGTGTGAGTGGACAAAAACAAAGTTTCCAATACTTAAATCAAAGTACTAACCCCACCGTTTCAAAACAATGCAAACCATGCAATTGAAATAATTTATATACTTCATTGCCTTAAAAACCACACTATCTCAAAATAGGTGAAAACATTCCAGCCCAAAACCTTTTTCCGAACAAACCAACCTTTAACTTTTCCCCAGGCATAACCTCCCAAATCGAACCCATTAAGCTGAAATAACTTGAAGAACGTAAGCACGAAAATATAATAAAATCCTCATATACCAAAACAACATTAAAAATACCAAAGATCTCACTCATGCCAAGAAAGCCAAACTTGACAACAATATAGAAATCAATTGTAGTTCAAAACATTTACATATATATATATATATCAGAAATTAGTTTCAGGATTCAAAATCCAATAAACATAACATATCAAGTACTGTTTCCCAATCTTCCCAAATCTCACAACCACGTGCTCGTATGCACGACAAGCGAGGAAAGATCCTCACTAATAGAAATATGAATACGAAAGTACTAACACACGCGTATAAGTATAATATGACATCAACACCCAACACAAGTACCAGGGGAAAACAATCCAACGAGGGATCATTTGACTGGACACAGGTACAGCCTCCTCGAGACCCCGTGCCCAGGGTTAAGCCGTCCAAATGGGACTAAGCTTGCCGGCACGCAGGGTAGGGACCATCAATACCCATACGTCCGTGACAAGTCCTGCGCGTAGACTAAATTACCCAATTAAGGGTCTACAGCTACACCCCGTTAAGGTATGCACCAGATCGAACCGTATCCAAGTAACCATATCATAAGAACAGGGGGGATACATAACAAGGTGCTAACCGCACTCACATCAATCGCCACTTGATAATCAATATATAACTATATATTCAATCACAATGTACCCAACCCCAAAACATCAAGACACCCGGACATAGTTACGTCCAACGATCCAATAATCATCATAAGTACTCAAAATAAGGATATCACCGTCCCAAAAATATAATTCCATAATTAAGATAGTCGCAAGTGTCAAATGACAGCATATCAATTCACAATCAAATAAAATGTCACAATCACCAAAAATCCATATTAAAACCGTATCGAAAACTCAAGCTCATAAAACATCGAATCAAAACCCAACTTAAACCAAAAGTCAATAAACTTCAATTATCAATATAATCCCATTATTACGCAAAATGCCAAACCCACGATTAGAACAATAGTAACACTCCATAATCAAAGTGTAGATATATATAAATATATATTCAAAGTAGATATATATTTCTATATATTCGAAGTATATATATATATATATATATATATATATAAATATATAACCAAAGTATAGGTATTATTCGTCAAAGTATATACTCCAAACCGAGTATGAAATCGAACAGACTATACCAACGTCCAACTTAACCCAATTATATAAGTAAAATATAATATAACAATTATAATATCGAACGGACTATACCAACGTCCAACTTAACCCAACCACCGGACGTTCTCCACGTCCTGTTAAATACTCAAGATATGAATAATAATAAAATATAGCCATTAGGGTCCCACATAAAATACCGGAAACCCAAATCATGCATAAACCTCAAATGCAAACCCTTTTAATATACTTTAACCAAAGTCAAAACCAAGACTTAAACCATTATCAACTAAATTCCGATAAACTCAATCATCAAATCCGAGATTTAAAACAATCATTAAATCCCATTTTCTATGCATTTGCATTCAATCATTCAAATCATGCTCATTTGAAAACAAAGTCCACTCACCGTTGGTCCCACACTGCTTAACCCTAAGAGGGCCCTGCCCGCTACTTATGCGGTGCCAGAGTACCTAAAGCGATAGATATGAGGATTGGATTAATATAGTGAACCGAACGAGAACTTTAAATTCAAATACTAACTTTCCCAGGACTCAAAGTAAACACGTACGTCGTACGGAGGGTTTCTAGGGCCAAACTACGTCTTTTAACAAGTGGGACCGCCCCGGAAGACTCACGGTCAACCAGCAGTCAAACATCCCGTTTCGGTCAATCCGGGCCCGCGGGGCCCACGACCTCCAAATCGATCCGGACATTCCTAGAAGTTTACAAAGTCAACTACGTTCGAAGAATTGCAAAGTGACCTCGAGAGACCCTTGGTCAACCCTTGGTCAAACTTGGTCAAACGGGGCCCGTGGGTCCCATGACCTCCAAACTTAGATCTGAAAGTTCCTACAGGTTCAACACGGCCTCAACAATGTGTCCTGAAAGTTTGGTCTCGATCGGACGTTCGGATCGCTCACGATCGCACAATTGGACCGTTACGATTTAAATCAAACTTTAAGTCATTGATCTTGAGTATCCGGGGCTCCAAATCACGATCCGTCAATTCCTATACAATCCTAGGAATACGAGGAACATCATACGTGAATTCGAATTCGATCCAACGGTCTGAACCCATCGAACCCAAACAACGCATAATAGGCGTACATTGGTTCGAGGTCCAAACTCTGAATCGGAATCCGAACATACGTACGCGCTCACGACGACACGAGGATTGTAACGAAACAAAGAACCGCCACCACACCTACTCCATGCGCCGCCAGACTCGTCAGCAGCGCTTGTGGGTGTGGTGAGCAATTTTGGCCAATGACAAAACTTCGAGTTGGGCTACAACCCATATACCAAACGAATCAGCGTGAGGAGAGGAGTTTAGATAGGATGTTCTAGGCTACAAATTGACGGTAACCAACCCCACAGACAGCTAGATCACCTTGAGAGGGTAAGAAAACATACCTGGTGGGACAATTTTGGTGGCCGGAAACCCCCGTACGATCGCTGTGAATTTTCCAAAAAAACCGTACTGTTTTCTGGTTTTTCAGGCGGCTGGCTGCGGTGGTGGCGGTTGGGATGCAACGGGACAGCAAGAGGAGGTGGTTGCCGTTCGTTTGGGTCTGGTCCCGTCCCACGTGGTGGCCGGTGGTGGTGGTTGTCGGCCCAAACAGTGGCCGACTGTGTGTATCGCACGAAGGGGGAGGTGAAGGGTCACATGCAGGGGGAGAGAGAGAGAGAGAAGAGAGAAGAAATCTGATTGGTCCAACTCAGCATTTTAGGGTTTTTCTCAAAATTTAAAATTACCAAAATATCCATTTTAATCGTTACAACTCCAAATCGGACGCGCCGCAAGTCCTCGAACTCGTTTCGACGTGCCGGACCCAATGGCACAACTCGTTTCGCCAAATTCTTGTCCGAAAATAAAGTTGACCAAATTGCCCCTCAATAATTAAATTCTTATTTAATTCCAATTTCTTTAATTTAATTCTTTTTAATTCCTTTTTAATTACCCATTTTAACTAATTCATTTATTTTATTTTATTTCATTTTAAATTAGGTCCGGGACATTACAAATTGGATCTTCACCTACAAAGAAAGCAAAATATACAGCTGTATTCGGCAAATTTACATGCCGAGCAGATTCATAAATTTCTTCTAAACTTCGCATCTTTATCAGAGTTTGGGAAGGGCCTTCACTGCCATTTGCTGCTGGTCTTGGAGAACTTTGGGAAGAGTCATTGGTGGAGTGACAATAATCATCACTGTCATCTTGAAGAGTTGATGTTGCACCATGATCATCAAAATAAGAGTATTCATCAAATCGAACATCTCGACTCACCAAGAATTTCTTTGTCTTTGGATTGTACAACTTGTAGGCCTTGCTTCTTTCACTATATCCAATAAAAATGCATTTCTCTGACTTGTCATCAAGCTTATTCCTCACTGCATCTGGAACATGAGCATAGGCAACACTTCCAAAAATTCCCAAATGATGAATACTTGGTTTTGTTCCATACCATGCCTCATGAGGT
The DNA here is from genome assembly GCA_024362665.1 of Prunus padus. Taxonomy (NCBI): domain Eukaryota; kingdom Viridiplantae; phylum Streptophyta; class Magnoliopsida; order Rosales; family Rosaceae; genus Prunus; species Prunus padus. The sequence continues at coordinate 9,975,146 of JANFAM010000020.1, forward strand.
GTGCAATCATTCAAAGCTTTTGTTGGTGATCGAGTGATCAAATAAACTGCACATGCCACTGCTTCAGCCCACAATTCTTTCTACAAAATTTTCTTCTTCAGCATTCTTCTTACCATCTCCATGATAGTTCGGTTTTTTCTTTCACTCAAACCATTTTGTTGTGGTGTGTAACGAGCTGTCAACTGATGCATTATTCCATGATTTCTGCAATATTTTTCAAACTCATTAGAGAGATATTCTCCTCCACGGTCAGTCCTCAACGTTCTAATTGGAAAACTCACAAATTTCTCAACCCCAACCTTGAAATCTTTGAAAGCTTGAAATGCTCCAGATGTTTCTTTAAGCAAATAAACCCAAACTTTTCTTGAGAAATCATCAATAAATGAGATAAAATACTTGTTACCTCCATGAGATGTCACTGGCATTGGACCACATAAATCAGAATGAACAAGTTCCAGCGCCTTCTTTGCTCGCCATTCGGAATGTGCAGGGAACGATATATATATGCATGGTATTCCAATCCTTGAAATTAATGCTCATTCAAAACAAAGCCCACTCATTTCCTCACAACCACTCAATCAAAAATTCCATACTCCAAATATTCCATAAACTTCAGATATTTAACAGCCAATAATCACAATTTAAACAATAATTTAATCTCAATGTTAAAGCACAATATACATACATTTCAAATGTTCAGAGAGCAATGCACATTTAAATCAAAAGTCCAAACACTGCCAAAACTCATTAAACGGCCTCAACTACGCGTTTACAATCAAACCCTAGTTCCCAGAACTTAACGTGTACCGACAACCTTGGAAAAGTCCTAAGTCTATTCAAGTATTTTCCAACGGACGGGCGGTCTCAAAAGACCTATGGTCAACAGTTTAGCCAAACTTCCCATTTTTGGTCTTCGAGGCCTGCAGGGCCCAAGACCTCTGATTTCTGATTCAAAAGTCCCTACGGGTTCAAGAAAGTCAACTAAGTACGTCCTGTAAGTTTGGTCTCGATCGAGCGGTTGGAATTAGGCCACTCACACGATCGGACGGCGATCCTTTTGCCTAACCTTAGACACATCTCAGCCTCAGTAGCAACTGATTCTGGGGCAAACCTCGACAATTCAATAAATCTATGCTCATACTCCAGCACTGACATGTCACCCTGACATAGCCCCAAGAATTCCTCCTTCATCAAGTCACGATGGGAATTAGGGTAGAACTGCTCACAGAAAATACGCTGAAACTCTTCCCAGGTGATGGTAGCAGGATCAGCATACCCCCTACGAACAATCTTCCACCAGTGGTATGCATTCCCCCTCAGTAGGAATGCAGCAAGACAGACTCTATCTTCATTGGGGCATCTCAAGACATCAAACACCCGCTCAACCTCTGTGAGCCAGGCCTCAGCTATCGTTGGATCAGCACCGCCAAAGAAATCTTGAGCTCCCAATTCCTTGACCCTTCTGATGTCAGCACCATCATAATTACGCCTCTCATGCATGGTTGAAGACATCGACCGCGCAAACTGGTCAAAAGCTTGACGAAAGCCAGATTCATTCTCACCATCATGCTCGCCAACAAGTGGTGGTGATTGAGACGGAAATGGAGCAGAACCTCTATCTCCACGGAGATGGGATCTTGACCTACCGCGTCTCGGAGGCATAATTCTTGAAAAAGGAAAACAAGGAAACCATTAGTGGTTAGAGTGCACAAGAAACGCAAAGTCCGAAAGAAATTGAACCTAATGCTCTGATACCAAGTTGACAGGACCCGACCCGAATTCCACCCCGGAACCCGTGCCAAATCCTGTTGACAACCGACATCATCGCGATGCCGGGCCCACATACTAAAAGAATCCCTCTTCCCGAAACAAATAAATAAAGGGGTCAAGACTTCTGCCGAAAAACGGGCAGAGTCTCCCCTAGAAATAAAACAATCCCAAAAGTTCAACCTGAATATATACAACAGAATATGTATACACCAACAGTCAGCATGCTAACAATAATACAACTCAGGCCTACGGCCATCAAATTCAACCCTAAAGAGCAATACAGAGCATATCTAGAGTACTCAAAAGTAAAGTTACAGAGTAACCGTTTGTAGACAAGGACAAGTGTCCTACATCAGGTCGAAAGCTCGAGAAGAGAGTCACCTAGCTGGACCGATCAGACGCTACGACTACGGCCTGGGGGGCGCAAAACAGAAAGAGTGTGAATGGACAAAAACAAGGTTTTTCATACTTAAATTAAAGTATTAACCCCACCGTTTCAAAAACAATGCAAACCATGCACATGAAATCATTTATATATGTAGTCATTCAAATCCCAATAGTTGCAATATAATAACACCAATATTATATCATAGTACTGTTTCCCATTCTTTCCCACTCAGACAACCACATGCTCGCAAGCACAACAAGCAAGAAAAGATCCTTACTAAAAGATAATAAGACCTACAAACAGTAACATAGACCTCAACACCGAAACACGTGTACCGGGGAAACAATCCAACAGGGGATCATTTGACTAGACACCGGGACTGCATTCATGATGTGACCTGTGCCTAGGATTTACCTGGACACCCAGTCAACATCATAATGGCCTCGTGCCCAGGGTTAAGCCGTCCTAATGGGACTAAGCTCACAGGCCCGCAAGGTAAGGACCATCAATACCACTACGTCCCAAAACAAGTCATACGCGCAGACTACCCAATCAAGGGTCTACAGCTACACCCCGTTAAGGTATGCACCGGATCGAACCCTATCCGATGCAGACGTCCATCTTCAGTAACCGTAACAAGAACAGGGGAGGTACATAACAAGGTGCTAACTGCACTCAAATCAATCGCTACACGATAATCAATATATATAGTTTAATCACATGTACCCGAACCCCAACATAACACACACCAGGACATACATACGTCCCACTATCCAATAACATCATAGATACTCAAGACAAGGACATCACCGTCCCAAATATACAATTCTATAGTTAAAATAGTACCAAGCGTCAAATGACGGCATAACAATTCATAAACAATTAAAATGTCATAATCATTGAAAAACCATATTCAAACCGTATTCAAAACCCAAGTCAAGAAAACGTCAAGTCAAACCCCAAGTAAAACATATACTCCCAAAACATAGTATAGGTACTATCCCTTTAAAATATAAGGTCCAAACCCCGAAACGTATTATTCAAAATATACATATATATATATATATAACTAAGTATATATATGTATATATAGAAAACACAACGATCCATTAAAATACCAAAACTCAAGCCGAAGCATTCGAAATTCCCACGTATCACTGACATCCCTTAAATTCATAGTTAAAACAATATAAATAGTGATTCATATAAAGTATAACCAATATTCCAATCCCATATACATATATATCTCAAAACTCCATATTAAAATAGATATACCTAATTATATTCAAAGTAGGTATATAATTAGGTATATCTATTTCAATAAAAACTCATTATTTTGCTCAGCCAACAAAAGGCAAGATTCCGAGTACTTCGTAAAACCACTATGCCTATATTGTTGTTGTAGGAGCACATTTGAGGCATGAAAGGTACTCAAAGTTTTCTCAAGCATATCCTCCTCGTAGATATTTTCACCACATAATTTCATCGGGAGGTGATTACATTGCATTCTTTGAGTTGTACTTAGACACCTGTCTTGAAATCTTGGAATCTCAAGTGTGTCTATTTATATCTTGCTCTTGGGAGGGTCACCGTCTTCTGGTGATTGTATCTTTCACACAAGGCTTTCCACAGAACCAATGGTTCATCGACCACCACATATTCGCTTTTCAACGCTTCATATATGTGACGGAGAAGAAAAATCATAGCCTTTGCGTTTTCTCAGTGATGCATCACTTCCATCTTCAATTGTTTTTCCAAGGCCATTGGCATGTAGATGGATCTTGGCATCTAGGACCCATGATAGATAGTTGTCCCCAGAAATGTCCAAGGCAGCAAATTCCAGTTTTGTCAAGTTTGCCATCTTAAAAAAAAAAAAGATGCATTAGAATTTGTAATAATCTTCAGGCTTAATATATTTTTGAACTTCAGGCCAAAAATATCTTGCATATTTTACCCGAAACTTCAGGCTCGGGATCTGGGACATTAAGCCATTTATTAATAGGAACTTCAGGCCCTCATTATTCATGTATATTAATTGATGATAAACATAAAGTGCTATAAATAAATTTGCTGGTATGGACGATAAACCCGCACCATATTTTAAATAAAATAAAATGATAAAATAAATACATAAAGTAAATTGCGAGGCGTGGACATTATAAACTGTACCACCCTTTAAAGTAAATGTGTGATAAATTAAATTTGCGGTAAAGTAATTGCGAGGCGTGAACATTATAAATTGTACCACCCTTTAAAGTCAATGTGCGATAAATTAAATTTGCGGTAAAGTAAATGTGGGGATAAAACCACCACCTAATATATATGAAGTATATAGCATATTATATATTGTGGGCAATGTAATTGCGCCACTATTCAAGATATAACAAGATGGGTTTTAAGATCACACCATAATTTTTTTTTACTACGATAATATATGTTACAACATGATGGACAATGAAATTACACCACCGGAAAATAATGGGATGGGGGTATAAAACTGTGCCATTCCAAATTACAGTACGAAAAAATAAATTAAACAAACATGGATGAAACAACATAAAAATTGTGAGAATACAAAAAAGAAAGTTTGCATGTCGTCGTAGTAGTAAAATGAGAGTAGCCATATGACAGAGAGGAAACAGAGAAATAGCCACATAGTGTTTAGCTGGAAAAATTTAGGGATAAAGATGAGAGACTATCGTGCTGATAACGTGTTATAAAAATAATAATCAGGATATGAAAAGTACCATTGAATATTGGGAGTAGAATAGTATTTGATCTTGTGGCTTTTACACTGACAGAACTTTCTCCCTCTGATAAACTTCCTCTAAGATAAAGCTCTCTCTAATTTATCTCTCAACTTTCTCTTCTCTCCGTTTCTTCTCTTCTATGTTGGTGTGTTTTACAATTGAAAGGGCAAGCCTATTTATAGGCTAAAAGCTTGGGATTGTTCACTCACGAGCCTGTGGCTTCATGTAGATGTTGGCAGACAAGATTCAACATTTTCTCCACCAATTCTTCAATCAATTAACTAGTGGGCTCCATTACTTTATTATGTACAACAATATTTGATATTTTGTAAAGTTAGGGTTTGATACTAAATAATTTGTTCCTTAATAAATAGCTGAAATTGTCACGACCCAACTCCCCTTGCACGATATTGTCTGCTTTGGGCCTCCGCCTTCACGGTTTTGTTTCTGGGAACTCACGAGCAATATCTTCCCAGTGGGTCACCCATCCTGGGATTGCTCTAGTGCAACCTCGCTTAACTTCGGAGTTCCAATGAATCCGAAGCCAGTGAGCTCCTAAAAGGCCTCGTGCTAGATAGAGACGTGCCCACACATATAAGGCACATCACCATTCCCTCCCCGAGCGATGTGGGATTGCTCACCGTTCTTGATTCCCCAATACACGGGTCTTACAATCAATTATGTCACGACCCGACTCCCCTAGCAAGATATTGTTCGCTTTGGGCCTTCGCCCTCACGGTTTTGTTTCTGGGAACTCACTAGCAATATCTTCCCAGTGGGTCACCCATCTTGGGATTGCTCTAGCGCAAACTCGCTTAACTTCGGAGTTCCAAGGAATCCGAAGCCAGTGAGCTCCCAAAAGGCCTCATGCTAGATAGAGACGTGCCCACACATATAAGGCACTTCACCATTCCCTCCCCGAGCGATGTGGGATTGCTCACCGTTCTTGCTTCCCAAGACACGGGTCTTACAATCCACCCCCCTTGGGGCCCAGCGTCCTCGCTGGCACATTTTCGGTCGGGGTCAGGCTCTGATACCATTATGTCACGACTAGACTCCCCTAGCACGATATTGTCTGCTTTGGGCCTCCGCCCTCACGATGTTGTTTCTGGGAACTCACGAGCAATATCTTCCCAGTGGGTCACCCATCCTAAGATTGCTCTAGCGCAAACTCGCTTAACTTCGGAGTTCCAAGGAATCCGAAGCTAGTGAGCTCCCAAAAGCGCCTCGTGCTAGATAGAGACGTGCCCACACATATAAAGCACTTCACCATTCCTCCCCGAGCGATGTGGGATTGCTCACTGTTCTTGCTTCCCAAGACAGGGTCTTACAATCCACCCCCCTTGGGGCCCGCTTCGTCTCTAGCACATTTTTGGTCGGGGTCAGCTCGATACCATTATGTCACGACTAGACTCCCTAGCACGATATTGTCCGCTTTGGGCCTCCGCCTCACGATGTTGTTTCTGGGAACTCACGAGCAATATCTTCCCAGTGGGTCACCCATCCTGAGATTGCTCTAGCGCAAACTCGCTTAACTTCGGAGTTCCAAGGAATCCGAAGCTAGTGAGCTCCCAAAAGGCCTCGTGCTAGATAGAGACGTGCCCACACATATAAGGCACATCACCATTCCCTCCCCGAGCGATGTGGGATTGCTCACCGTTCTTGATTCCCCAATACACGGGTCTTACAATCAATTATGTCACGACCCGACTCCCCTAGCAAGATATTGTTCGCTTTGGGCCTTCGCCCTCACGGTTTTGTTTATGGGAACTCACGAGCAATATCTTCCCAGTGGGTTACCCATCCTGGGATTGCTCTAGCACAACTCGCTTAACTTCGGAGTTCCAAGGAATCCGAAGCAAGTGAGCTCCCAAAAGGCCTCGTGTTAGATAGAGACGTGCCCACACATATAAGGCATTTCACCATTCCCTCCCCGAGCGATGTGGGATTGCTCACCGTTCTAGCTTCCCAAGACACGGGTCTTGCAATCCACCCCCCTTGGGGCCCAGCGTCCTCGCTGGCACATTTTCGGTCAAGGTTAGGCTCTGATACCATTATGTCACGACTCGACTCGCCTAGCACGATATTGTCCGCTTTGGTCCTCTGCCCTCACGGTTTTGTTTTTGGGAACTCACAGGCAATATCTTCCCAGTGGGTCACCCATCCTGGGATTGCTCTAGCACAAACTCGCTTAACTTCAGAGTTCCAAGGAATCTGAAGTTAGTGAGCTCCCAAAAGGCCTCGTGCTAGATAGAGACGTGCCCACACATATAAGGCACTTCACCATTCCCTCATCGGCGATGTGGGATTGCTCACCGTTCTTGTTTTCTAAGACTCGGCTCTTACAATATTATGTCACGACCCGACTCCCCTAGCACAATATTGTCCGCTTTGGGCCTCTGCCCTCACGGTTTTGTTTACTGAACTCACGAGCAATATCTTCCCAGTGGGTCACCCATCCTAGGATTGCTCCAGCCCAAACTCACTTAACTTCGGAGTTCCCATGAACCCGAAGCCAGTGAACTACCAAAAGGCCTTGTGTTAGGAATAGACGTGCCCACACATATAAGGCACATCACCCTTCCCTCCCCGAGCGATGTGGGATTTCTCACCGTTCTTGCTTCCCAAGACACGGGTCTTACAATCCACCCCCTTGGGGCCCAAAGCATTCTTGCGGGCACATTTCCTGGGTCGAGGTCGCTCGATATCATTATGTTACGACCCGACTCCCCTAGCACGATATTGTCCGCTTTGGGCCTCTGCCCTCACGATTTTGTTTCTGGGAACTCACGAGCAATATCTTCCTAGTGGGTCGCCCATCCTAGGATTGCTCTAGCACAAACTCGCTTAACTTCGGAGTTCCAAGGAATCCGAAGCCAGTGAGCTCCCAAAAGGCCTCGTGTTAGGAATAGACGTACCCACACATGTAAGGCACATCACCCTTCCCTCCCCGAGCGATGTGGGATTGCTCACCGTTCTTGCTTCCCAAGACACGGGTCTTACATAAATTCTTATTTAAGGATGCTTATTATTATAGAATCACAACATGGCATGCAAATTCATAAGCCATATGTCATAATTTTATTTGCTCTGAAGCTATGGCATTTGTTCTAGTCCGTGAGGCTTTTGTATTTGTACTGTGCTTATGAAGTAATTTATAAATGCAATTGCTCTAGTATTTGGCCCAAAAAAAACTCCCCTTTATTTTATAATTTTTTTTCCTTTGAGGAGAAGTTAATACCGATCAGGAATTATTATGTTTTTATCCTCGATGATCTTTAGGATCCTGAGTGACTAGGTTTTAGAAATTTTTTGATTATTTTGGGAATTAATTCCATAAGTAAATATCAGAAATCAATTTCAATTCTTTCTAATTCAAGCTTAGATTCAATTGGTTTAATGCTTTTTCCTTTTCCATTTAGGTACCAACAATAATTTTTTTGCCTTAATTGAATAAGATCCTTCTAGATAGCAAACATACTTGCAGTTCTAACTTTTAACTACACCCCATATGGGATATATTTAAATCAACTTATTTTAAATTAAAAACCAGTAAGACAAATAAATTGGGTTTTGTGCTTAAAATTAATGGTCTAAAATGGAAAATTAATGGCCAAAAATCATTCTTTTTAGGGAGTTTAGAAGGCTAACCATTTTGCATGGATCTTTTATATGTTTTTTTTTTTGCATTAGTCAAGATTGGTTGAGATTTGGGTTGAGTTCCCTAGAGATGGAGGATTATTTTTTTGGTGACGAATTTCACACTCTCATTTTATCTATTTACATTTTTTCCTCAAACTTTTGTGTTATGGTAATTGAATACACAAAATGAGAATCGAAGACTAAACACAATGAAATTGTTGGCGGTAAAACTAAATAGATAATAGTTAAAGGCAACTTACAAGTGATGTGGACGGTCGAGGGACCGAATGAACCTTCGAGAGGGGATGTTTCTCCTTTCGGCCGATGATACTGGATCCTCGTCAAAGAGAAAAGAGCAGCTAGTAAGACTTGAGGCATTGGTGTGGTACCAGCCGAAGGCCCTCCAATGCTAAAGTTAGTTTTGAAGGAGAGAAGCAGGCTATTGACAGTGCGAAGGCATAAATTCAAGTAGGAAGTCCTTACCCTGTAGCTGTGGTGAGGGGCTCTATTTATAGATTGACCTGGGGGTTCTCCAAGCACTCAGTTTCGATGTGGGAGTACCCTTCGAAGCTGACACGTGTTAGAGTAAATATCTTGGCGGAGGAACCGAGAAAGATCTGGGAGATATCATCATGGGCATGCTGACACGATGTGGGACACGCTGTCCGTGGATCGGCTGGTGTACAATCGTCATGGGCAGCAAGGCCACACTGGCGACGAATCGGTCGTGCATGCCAAAAAGACCTCCCGGTTCGTCAGTCTGGGCAAGTCAACGTGGGTCATGGACCTTTCCATGTGTCATGGCGTGGGAGGCGGGTCAGATATGGTACAAACAGGAGTCCCCAGTTTTCGATTGAGAAGGGACTTCTTGGTTGGGGACTTACACGATGCCGACGCTGAAGCCGATGCCGCTGCCCACCAGAGTACGCACCCTCCTGTGGCTTGAACTTTCTGATGTAATAATTTATTTGGAATAGTATGTCGTTCGGCGTGTTTGTGTATTAAGATAGATGGCCAAAAGGCCTTTTAATTTATCTAAGTTTCTTTTGATAAACTTGTTTCTTTCATGATTGCATGTGTCTATATGTATGCTGTAGGTAGTGTGAATGTAGAGATAAGACCATAAACGGTCAACTTTAGTATTTTATTGTAGGCATTGGTGCCGTTAGGCAGATATGCTGTAGGCGTATATTGAATGCAAAGATGAGAACATGTTGGGTACTGAATGTCGTGACACTTCATTAGGTTTACAAAATGAGTTACATACACTAGTGAGGTGTGTCGATTGTCAGCACCTCCAGTAGGTTTACAGGGTGTTGAGGCCGAAGGTAACACTTCATTTGTAGTAATACTTTAGGTGATCTACATTCCAAGGGTGGCCGAGGGTTTGCCCATCAAATCCACGCAATCAGTAAGTCCTTGGTCGACAGATGCCGATGAATTCATAAGGACCACCCCATGATGGGCCAAGGCTTCCTTCGGTAGTGTTCTTTGTAGCTAGAGAGACTTTGCGTAGGACCCAGTCCTCGATTTTGAATGATCGGCGCTTGACTTGTGAGTCGTAATAACGGGCTGTTTGTATAAGGCATTCCGAAGATAAGCCTGTGCTCGGCGCTCTTCGATGAGGTCGAGGTTTAGAGCAAGCTGGGCTTGGTTTTGCTCTGGTTCATAAGATGTCGTTTCGCATGTGGGTGCAATAGCTTTGGCGCTGAAGATTAGAGAGAAAGGAGTTTCCCCCGTGGACCTTCGATATGAAGTTTTGATTGCCCATAGTGTTTCCGGCAGTATGTCCGGCCATTCTCCTTTGGCTGCTCTGAGCTTCTTCTTCAGCGTTTTCTTGATGATCTTGTTGATGGCCTCCACTTGTCCGTTGGACTGTGGGTGTGCCGGAGATGCGAATAGGATGTCGATGTTGAAGCGGGAGCACAGATGCCGAAAGCAAGAGGAGTCGAATTGTTTATCGGTGACGATTGAGTTAGGCAAGCCGAAATGGCAGATGATGTTCTTCCACACAAACTGCTCGATTTTTGCTGTAGTGATCTTCGGCTTCGACCCATTTTGTGAAATAGTCAACTGCGATTATTGCAAATTTGTCCTGTCATTTGCCCTGCGACATGGGGCCTATGAGATCTAGTCCCCATTGCGCGAACGACCAAGGACTGATAATATGAGTGAGTGGTTGGGCAGGCAGTTTCGGGATGGAGCCGAAACGCTGACACTAATTGCACTCATGGACAAGCTTGAGAGCATCGATGTGGAGAGTAGGCCAGTAGTAACCTTGCCGAATTGTCTTGAAGGCCAAAGATTGGGGGCCTGAGTGATTGCCGCAAGCCCCTTCGTGGATTTCATATAGGACGTAGTTACCTCGTTGTGGTGTAACACATCGCAGGAATGGTAGGGAATGACCACGACGGTAGAGAGTGTTACGTAGAATGATGTACCTTGTCAACCGGTATAGGATTGATTTGGCTTCTGCCTTGTCATATGGCAGTGTGTCATCGGTGAGGTAAGCGTGGATTGGATCCATCCAGCTCGGGTCCTACCGAACGGCATGTACCTCAGCTTTGGCGGTAATGCGACTCGGTTGTCGATTGCTGATGCTAGTTACGATAGAGCGTCGGCATGGCTGTTCTCGGATCTCGGGATCTACCGAATCTGGTAGGTGCTGAACTGTTTGAGAAATCGGTGGGCTTGTCCTAGGTAGGCAGCCATTGACTTGTCCTTAGCCTCAAATTCGATAGTTATCTGGTTACAACTAGCTGAGAGTCGCTGCAGATTCGAAGCTATTGGGCACCCAATTCCTTGGCGAGCCGAAGGCCTACCAAGAGAGCTTCGTATTCAGCTTCGTTGTTTGAGGCCTGGAACTGGAATCGGATGGCATACTCGATTGTAGCATGATCGGGCGCTGTCGAGACTAGTCCGGCTCCGCTTCCCTACTGATTGGATGAACCATCGACATGTAGGGTCCAAAGAGGCACACTAGGGTCGAATGGTCCTTCAATAGGTGGGAGGCTCGGTACAACCGAAGGCAGATCATTGGGAAGTTCGTCCGTTGGGAGAGTGAATTCAGAGACGAAGTCAGCTACGGCTTGCCATATTTCGGCAGGTCTGGGCCGGTGGTGAATGTCGAATTCATCGAGTTTGATGAACCATTTGATTAGTCTTCCGGACGTTTCTGGTTTTTGCAAGACTTGGCACAGGAGCTGATTGGTGAGTACCGTGACGGTGTGGGCATCTTGCAACGCGTGGCTGGTGTAGAAGATCGGAAGCTTGATACTGTCCGATTTCTGAATTAATACAGAGCTGAGTGTCGTTGCCGAGACTGAAGGGTATATGATGAGACCTTCTCCGAGAAGAGGTTTGGACAGCAACGGTGTCCTGCTCATGTAAGCCTTGAGGTCTTGGAACGCTCTGTCGCATTCGGCAGTCCAGGTGATCTGCCATTTGGTGCCTTTGAGGGCTTTGAAAAAGGGGGCGCATCGGTCGGTGGACTTTGAAATGAATCGGGCCAAGGCTGCGACGCGTCCGGTCAGGCTCTGAATGTCCTTTTGTGTCTTTGGTACCTGCATATTGAGTAATGCCTTGATTTTCAGGTTAGCTTCAATACCTCGTTGGCTGATCATGAAGCCGAGAAATTTACCAGAGGAGACACCGAAGGCGCATTTGTTTGGGTTGAGGCGCATGTTATACTTCTTCAGCACGCCGAACATGAGTGAGAGGTTGTGGAGGTGCTGATCGGTAGTTCTGCTTTTGATGAGCATGTCATTCACGTAAACCTCCATTGAAGTGCCGATGAGCTCCGTGAATATCTTGTTGACCAGACGTTGATATGTTGCACCTGCGTTCTTGAGGCCGAACAACATGACATTGTAGAAGTATAGCCCTTTGTCGGTGATGAATGTCATATACTCATGACCGGCAGGGTGCATGAAGATCTGATTGTAGCCAAAATAGGCGTCCATGAAGCTGAGGAGCTCGTGGCCTGCTGTGGCGTCTACCAGTTGGTTAATTCTTGGGAGGGGGAAGCTGTCCTTCAGACATGCCTTCTTTAGATCGGTATAGTCCTGGCACATACGCCAGGCGCCGCTAGTGTTCTTCACTAAAACTGAATTTGCAAGCCAGGTCGGGTAGGTTACTTCCCTGATGAAGCCGATTGTCTGCAACTTGTCCACTTCAAGCCTTATGGCCTCATACCGTTCGGCATCACATGCACATCGCTTATGACAGATCGGTTTGAAGGTGGGACAGATGCTGAGCTTATGGCTGATTATGTAGGGGAGATGTCGGGCATGTCATTTTACGACCAAGCGAAGACTTCAGAATTGGCCCTGAGAAAAGCGAGGAATTCCGCTCGCAGGGATAGACGAAGGGTCTTGCCTATCCTGATCTGCTGATCGGGTTGTGGTTCAGACAGTGCTATCGATTCGAGATCCTCGATGGGTTGAGCCTGCGAGGTGACGGTTTCGTTCGGTGGATTATCAGCTTGATCAGTCCTCTTGCTGATCGGCATGGTATGGATGGAGGTAGAAATTGAGTATGACTCCCTCGGTGTGGCCCTTGCCGATTCCTTGGTTGCTGATAAGTAACATGTCCGCGCTCAATTGATCCCCATGTACTTGGCCCAGGCTAGAGTGCGTTGGGAATTTGAGGAGGAGCATGTGTGGTGAAAGCATGGCTTTCATTCTTGTTAGCGCCGGCATGTCGATGATGGCATTGTAGGCTGTTGGGCAATCGACAACCAGGAAGTGGGTGTGGATGACTAACATTCAGGGGACTGTGCCAATGGCGAGTGGTAGCTGAACGCTGCGATTGGTTCGACCACGTCTCCCAAGAAGCTAAGAAGATTAGTGATATCCTTGATGAGGTGTTGATGCTGAATCCCAAGGGCATTGAAAGCATTGGCAAAAAGTACATTGACCAAGCTGCCTTTGTCGATTAGGATTCGGCCTACGTCGTAATCGGCGATGTCGGCCCGGATGATCATGGGATCGGAGTGGGGGAAGATCATGCCCTTTTCTTCTTCTTCTGAGAAGGTGATTGGCTCCCAGCCGATTCGTCGAACCTTGCTGTTGCGCTCTTCAGATACGCTGAGAACCTGAGGGTGCCGAACGACACGCATGTAATTTTTTTTTGATCGTTTGCTGGTTTCGGCAATCGGTGTGCCTCCACTCAGATATTGGTCCAGTTTACCTTCGCTGATAAGGCGCTCGACGATTTTGCGGAGGGTAATGCACGATTCCATATCATGGCCGTTGTACTGGTGGTATCGACAGAACACGCCAGTGTCTTCGTCACTCTGCCGAGGGAGCTTTTGGTTGCTTGGCTTCGGTATCATCTGGTTCTCGTTCATGAGAACGCTATCATATGTGGTGTTGAGAAAAGTGAAAACCTCTGCCGACCGATTCTGCTTCGGGCTTTTGAAGTTGCTTCGCCACCGTAGTCCTTGCCGCATTTGTTCGCATCCTGCTGATTCTAGAAGCCGTCTTTCCGCTTGTCTCCAGCTGCTGAAAAATAGACACGGGGGGTGCAGCTTCGGTAAGGCACCGGGTTGGTATTTTGGGCGGAAGGGAATTGGTCATAGGCTGGGACTTGGGCTGATATATAGGTGCCGATTGGCCGGAGAGGCCAAAGGTCCGCCTTTAGAATTGAAATGTTCTGCCTTGTTGTGAATGGCGGCTTGTTTCATCAGCTCTTTGTAAGTCGTCCAGTTGATGCCGCGGACTGAATAGTGAAACTGGGACGATCGGAGGCCACTTTTGAAGGCGCTAAACTTGGCTGTATATTCCCTTAAAGGCTCGTCGTCTCGTTGCCGGATGGTATAAAGATCATCGGCAGAATAGAGACGATCAGTCTGTAACGTAAAATGATTAAGGAAAGTTTGTTTTATCTGATCGAAGAAGCTGACAGTACCTGGCTCCAGCCGATAGAACCAATTCAGGACGGCTCCAGCTAAGGTGTAGGGGAACAGTAGGCATTGGCCTTCGTCAGTGAGCCCTTTGCAACCCACCGCCGATTGGAAGGTGTGTAGGTGGGACACCGGATCCTCAATTCTTGTGTAGAACGATATCCTGAGGGGATGGACGTCCTTCTCATGCTTGAAGGTTCGGATCTAATCGGTGAACGGTCCTAGTTGGCTCTTTCCCCAGGCCAACTACTGAGCTTGGTTCTGTTCCTCTTCGATCTGATTGATCTTCTAAAAGAGGAGTACGATGGTTGGATCGGTGATGGCAGGTTGTCGCCGAAGGGCTTCGTCAGATGATGGGCGATCGGTTGACGAGTGTCGTAGTCTTGGTTCTCATGGCCTGCCGTTAGGCAATCGTTCCTGTTGCCACCTCCATGCTACTGATCGTTTCCTTCTGCTGTCCGGTGGTTACGCTGATCCTTCCGGTAAGGCATTGCTCCTGGCGATCAGTAGGAGATTGTGGTCCTCGGTGAAGTTGGAATGTAGTTTGACTCGTCCGTTTCTTCCAAGCTGATTGAGCTGTAACTTCGGCGAAGGAGGGACTGGGATCCTAGCACATCCATACGCCGATTGTCGAGCCTTGCGTTGATCGGGATTGGTGATGGCTGTCGTTGCTTGCGCAGATCATTGAGTCTGTCTCGACAGTCAAGGTATACTTGGTACTCATGATGATGTTCCTCTAGGGAAGGTACGAATAGTCATCGAGAGGCGGAGGGCCTGCCAGCCGCTGGTTTCTTTCCTTTTGTCCCTGCCGAAGCTGCATGGTCTGCTCAAGGCCATCCTGTAGTTGGGTCGAATGAGACTATTGGTCATAGAGTTACCTCGGTGTGTCATCGAGCTTAGAAGAGAGGATGTTGTTGTGTTCCTGCATTCTCCCCATTCCCCGTTGTAGGGCTTCGACTTGGGCCTCGAGAGTGCTTTGCCGAGCGGACGTTTCGGGCCTTGGCATGATGGGTGGAGGAGCCGGGCTTGCTTCGCTTGCGAGGCCGATGATGTGACCATCGATATTGAGGGACAAAGATGGATTCATCTCCGCTCAAAAAAGAGATATGGGTCAAATCTGATCAATTCTCACAGACGGCTCGAATCTGTTGGCGCTAAAACTAAACAGATAATAGTTAAAGGCAACTTACAAGTGATCTGGACGGTCGAGGGACAGAATGAACCTTCGAGAGGGGATGCTTCTCCTTTCAGTCGATGATGTTGGATCCTCGTCAAAGAGAAGAGAGCAGCTGGTAAGACCTAAGGCAAAGGTGTGGTACCAGCCGAAGGCCCTTCGATGCTAAAGTTAGTTTCGAAGGAGAGGAGCAGGTTATTGACAGTGCGAAGGCATAAAGTCAAGTAGGAAGTCCTTACCTTGTAGCTGTGGTGAGGGGCTCTATTTATAGAGCAACCTGGGGGTTCTCTAAGCACTCAGTTTCGATGTGGGACTTGTGGGAGTGCCCTTCGAAGCTGACACGTGTTAGAGTAAATATCCTGGCGAAGGACCCGAGAAATATCTGCGAGATATCAGTGATGACATAGAATCGGCAAGGCGTGCCGAACACACATGATATCCGTGGATCGGCTGATGTATAATCAGCATGGGCAGCAAGGCCACGCTGGCGACGAATCGGTCGTGCGTGCCCAAGGGACCTCCCGAATCGTCAGGCTGGGCAAGTCAACGTGGGTCATGGACCTTTCCACATGTCATGGCACGAGAGGCGGGTCAAGATATGGTATAAACAGAAATGAATGCAAAATGGATAACATGGGAGTGTGAAAATCACTTTATATTTACTCATGCAAAAAGTGTCAGTTTTCAAATGATTTTTTAAAATGAGGCAATATTTTTATAAGGGAATTTTGCATAAATATCACCTTAACTTTTAGACACGTGTGAGATTACCACCTAAACTTTTAATTTTTACTTGTAACCACCTGAACTATGTAAATTATTGAAATTTACCACCTACATCAAACTTTATTAAAAAAATTTGTTAAATCAAGTCACATGTGTAGCATGTGATATTTTTTTAAGGACATTTTCATCAATTCAGGATAAGTAAAAAATTTAAAACTAACAGGAGAAAAAATAAACGAACCTAATTCTCCCACGACTTTCCCATCCCCTTCAAACACCAGTTCTGACTCACTGCCAAGTAGCTCTTCCCAAATCTAGAAGAGTAGAAACAAACAAAGAAAAGTTGTTGAGCCAACATAATTTCCAAATACATTTTTAAAATTGAAAGATCAACACCGAAAAAACCAAAACTTGTATTCAATATAGTGGCATGGCTATGCTTGCCTTACCAATTTAAGACAGTTTGGTTTGGCCAGTTTGGGTTGGGCCTAAGCCCAATTTCCCCCTTTTTTTATATAAATTATTTAACATTGTTAGCCCAATCGCAACCAATAAATTCACAACTTGCTCCATACTTAAATAATTTTCTGTAGTACGAAATTGTTTGTACCATATCTGACCCGCCTCTCTTACCAAGACACGTGGAAAGGCCCACACTGATAAACACAGCATGATGAATTGGAAGGTCCATTCGGTGCGAACGACCGATTTGACGAGCATGGCCTCTCTGTCTATTCCGGCTGGTCCAGTCCTACAATCGGCATCGTGTTCTTTCGGTATGCCACGCCGATTCTACATCATCACAGATATCTTGCAGATGTTTCTCGGGTCCTTCGCCAGGATATTTACTCCAACTCATGTTAGCTTTGGAAGGCACTCCCACGAGTCCCACATCGAAACTAAGTGCTTGGAGAACCCTCAAGCCTTTCTATAAATAGAGCCTCTCACCCCAGCTACAGGGTAAGGACTGCTCACTTGACTTTAGGCCTTTGCTCTGTCTCCTCTTTGACAAGGACCCAGGCGTCGCCTACCGAAAGGAGGAAATCTCTCTCTCTTGAAGTTTCATCCGGTCCTTCGACCGTCCGCATCACCTGTAAGTTGCCTTTAAACTATTATCTGTGTAGTTTTAACTCCAACAGATTGGAGCCGTCTGTGGGAAACGACTAGACTTCGACCCATATCTTTATTTGTGGAGCGAGGATGAATCCACCTTCATCCCTCAATACCGATGGTCCCATCATCGGCCTCGAAAGTGGGCAGAGCTCGGCTCCACCCATCACGCCACGGCCCGAAACATCCGCTCGGCAGAACACCCTCGAAACCCAGGTCGAAGCCTTGCAAAGGGAAATGGCAAGAATGCTGGAGCACAACAACATCCTCTCTTCCAAACTCAATGATACACAGAGGCAACTGTATGACCAACAGTCCCATTCGGCCCAGCTACAGGATGGCCTTGAACGGATCATGCAGCTTCGGCAGGAGCAATCCTACAAAAGCGTCCCGAAATCGAGCGGTCGTGACAAGGGAAAAGAACCAGCGACCGGCAAACCCTCCGCCTCCCGACGACTGTTCGTTCCCTCCCAAGAGGAACACCGTCAGGAATACCAAGTCTACTCTGACTACAGAGATCGGCTGAAAGATCGGCACAAGCAACGGCAACCGTCACCAATGCCAGTCAGCACTAGACTTGATGACCAACAAATGAATGTGCTAGGTCCTAAGTCTCCCCTCCGACGAAGGTACGGCCCGATCGGTCTGGAGGAAATGAACGAGTCAGACTACGCCCCAACTTCACCGGGGACCACAGGATCCTACTGATCGTCGGACGTAGCGACGAACCGGAAGAATAAGCAGCGCGGCAACTGCAGCAGGAATGACTGTCGAACGACAGACCTGGGGGACCAGGATTACACCACCCATAGGCCAGTCACCCATCATTCGGCGGGAATGACTTGCCCCCTACCGACCCAACCATTCGGCTCCTTCTCGGCAACCGGCTTGGGGGAAGGTCCAACAGGGGCCTTTCACGGATCAGATCCGAACCTTCAGGCATAGGAAGGATGTCTAGCCTCTCAGGATGAAGAGGATCCGGTATCCCAGCTACACACATTCCAATCGACAGAGGGTTGCAAGGGACTCACCGATGAAGCCCAATGTCTACTGTTCCCCTCCACCTTGGCAGAGGAGCCGCCCTGAATTGGTTCTTTCGATTGGAGCGAGGTACGGTAAGTTCCTTCGACCAGTTAACCATTTCATGATACAGACCGATCGTCCCTATTCTGCCGATGATCTCTACACCATCCGACAACGAGACGACGAACCTTTAAGAGAATTTGCCGCCAGATTCAGCCACGAATACTCTCGGTGCCCAGAAACGGATGACCAAGTAGCATTCGACGCATTCAAAAGCAGCCTTTGATCGTCCCAGTTCCACTATTCGGTCCACAGCAACTACTAGACGACTTATGACGAGCTGATGAAGCAGGCGGCCATCGACGCCAAGGCCGAACATTTCAACTCCAAGGGCAAACCTTCGGCACCCGCCGGCCTGTCGGCACTTACAGATCAGCCCCACGTTCCACCCTATAACCGATTCCCATTTGGCCAGAACGCTGGTACAGCGCCCTACCGAACGACCCAGACAGCATCTGGTTTCTTCGCAGCAGGGGACAAACGAAAGGACAGCTTCCCAAATCGGCAAGGACTCCGGTGGCCGAACCAATTTCAAAAGCCAGAAGCAGAATCGACCGTCTGAGGTTTTTACTCTCCTCAACACCACATACAAGAGCGTTCTTATGAACGAGAACTAAATGATACCGAAGCCCAACAATCGAAGGCTCCCTCGGCAGAACGACAAGGAAACTGGTGTGTTTTGCCGATATCACCAATATAATGGCCATGATACGGAATCGTGCATTGCCCTCAGCAAGATCGTGGAGCGCCTCATCAGTGAAGGCAAGCTGGACCAATACCTAGGCGATCGGCCCGCCTCCAAATCGCAGGTGAACCGGCAGATCAACATGATCAGCGGTGGCATACCGATCGCCGAAGCCAGCAATCGGTGAATAAAAAACTACATGTGGGCCGTTCGGCACCCACAGATTCTCAGCGTGTCTGGAGGGCGCGACAGCAAGATCCGACGAATCAGCTGGGAACCAATCACCTTCTCCGAAGAGGAAGAGAAGGGCATCATCTTCCCCCATTCTGATCCCATGATCATCCGGGCTGACATTGCTGACTACGATGTGGGCCGAATCCTAACCGACACGGGCAGCTCGGTCAATGTACTCTCCGCTGACGCTTTCAATGCCCTCGGGATCCAGCATCAACACCTCAACAAGGATATCACTCCCCTCCTTAGTTTCTCTGGCAACGTGGTCCAACCAATTGGCAGCATTCAACTACCGCTTTCCATTGGTACCACCCCCCGAAGGACACTCATCTACACCCACTTCCTAATTGTTGATTGCCCAACAACATATAACGTCATCGTCGGTAGACCGGCACTAACAAGGATGAAGGCCGTGCTATCACCACACATGCTCCTCCTTAAGTTCCCGACACACTCTGGCATCGGCCAAGTGCGTGGGGATCAATTGAGCACACGGACATGTTACGTATCAGCAACGAAGGAATCGGTAAGGGCAGGAGGGCTGATCAACCTGACAATCCAAGGGACGAAACCGTCACGTCGCAGGCTCAACCCATAGAGGATCTCGAGTCGGTAGCCCTCTTCGAAGGGCAACCCGATCGGCAGGTAAGGATTGGCACGACCCTTCGTCCATCCCTGTGAGTCGAATTTCTCACTTTTCTCAGGGCCAATTCGGAAGTCTTCGCCTGGTCGTACGACGACATGCTAGGCATTTCGCCCGATGTAATGAGCCACAAGCTCAGCATCTATCCTACCTTCAAACCGATCCGTAAAAAATGACGGCCTACGACGCTGAACGGTACGAGGACATGAGATTGGAGGTGGACAAGTTGCTGACGATCGGCTTCATCAGGGAGGTGACTTACACAATCTAGCTTGCAAATTCGGTCCTGGTGGAGCCGGACTCGTCCTGACAACGCCCAACCAAGCAGCAGTTGAGTATGCCATCCGTTTCCAGTTCCCAGCGTCAAACAATGAGGCCGAATACGAAGCTCTCTTGGCAAGCCTTCGGCTGGCCAAAGATCGTGGCCGAACAGCTTCAGATCTGCTGCGACTCTCAGCTGGTGGTCAATCAGATAACTACCGAGTTTGAAGCTAAGGACAAATCCATGGTTGCCTACCTAGGACAAGCCCACCTATTTCTCAAGCAGTTCAACACCTACCAGATTCAGCAGATCCCGAGATTCGAAAATAGTCACGCCGACGCCTTGTCACGACTAGCATCGGCAATCGACGATCGGGTCGGACGCCATGTCCCAGTCGAAGTACTTGCTCGGCGTAGTACTACCGAATCAGTGGTATATGTCATTCGGCAGGATCCAAGGTGGATGGACCCAATCTACACCTACCTCAACAACGGCACACTACCGAATGACAAGACCGAGGCAAAATCCATCCGCACCGATCGGCAAAGTACCTTATTCTAAGCAACGTCCTCTACCACCGTGGTCACTCCTTGCCGTTGCTTCGATGTGATACAACACAACAAGGCAACTACGTCTTACGAGAAATCCACGAGGGGGCTTGTGGCGATCATTTCGGTGCACGATCCTTGGCCTTCAAGACAATCCGACAGGGCTACTACTGGCCTACCCTTCATACCGATGCACTCAAACTTGTCAACGAGTGTGGTCCCTGTCAGCGCTTCGGCTCCATCCCAAAGCTGCCTGCTGAACCATTCACTCCTATGATCAGTCCTTGACCGTTCGCGCAGTGGGGACTAGATCTCATCGGCCCCATGCCACAGGGAAAAGGACAGGTCAAATTTGACCAAGTAGGTCGAAGCAGAAGCCTTGGCTACAATCACCGTAGCAAAAATTGAGCACTTCGTATGGAAGAACATTATTTGTCGCTTCGGCCTACCAAATTCAATCATCACCGATAACGGTAAACAGTTCGACTCCTCTCGCTTTCGGCAGCTATGCTCCCGATTCAACATCAACATCTTCTTCGCGTCTCCGGCACACCCTCAGTCCAACGGACAAGTGGAGGCCATCAACAAGATCATCAAGAAAACACTAAAGAAGAAGCTCGGAGCGGCCAAGGGAGAATGGCCGGTCATACTACCAGGCCGGTCATACTTACGTGCCGAACGACATCTTACGACGAGGCATAGAATCAGGTTCAACTGGCCCTAAACCTCGATCTCATCGAGGAGCACCGAGCGCAAGCTCATCTTCGGAATGCCTCGTACAAGCAACGGGGAACCCTATCAAAGGTCTCCCTAGCTATGGGGAACCCTACAAAAGGTACCGATTGCGTGGATCAGAAGGTCAAACCCTCGACCACCCTTGGAACGTCGATCACCTCAAGTATTATTACAAGTAAAGGTTATCTTCGGCATCATCACTCTGTAAGCTACCCTGTATGTAACTCTAGTCGGGAAGTGTTATGACATTCGGTACCCATTATGTTCATCATCTTTACATTCGGTATGCACCTACGGCTTAAATGTCTAACGGCACTAATGCTAATGATACAACACTAATGCCTACCGTCTATGACCATGTCTCGACATTCGGCATATGTACCTAAACGACACCAAAATGTCTACAAGAAGCACACTACATACCACATGCATACATACACAGACAATTTAAAACAAAATTAATCGGAAACCACTTCTATTAAAGTTAAAAACCTTTCGGTCATATGTCTCAATTACATAAAATGCCGAACGACATATTGTTCCAAAATTTTTATATCAATGAATCTAAGAAAAGAGAAATCAAGCTTCAAGAGTATCAGCCCCATTGTCGGCTACGACATCGGTCGGCTCAGGCTCATCCTCAGCCTCCTCCTCTTCATATTCGGCGTCCTCACCTCTATAGGCCTCCACCATCTCCTCGGTGGCGCCATCCGGAAGTGAAGGAGGATCCCATAGGAAGTTCAGGCTCAGCTTTTTACCAGCATTAAACCTTTTGAAACGGTAAACGAGGTCGTCACATTGCTTCATCACCTCCTCGTCTACCAAAGCTGTGAACTCCTCCGATGCACGGTAGGCACCAACGGCATCCACCTTCGCCTTCTCCAGCTCCGAGACATGGGCTCGATCGGCTGCGCCCATCGCCACTTCCACCGCCGCTTTGGCTTCTTCGGCCTCCACCATCGCTTTCTCTGCTGCGGCTAGTTTTGCAGAGAGCTCAACAATCTTCAAGACATTCACCTCGGCATGCCGATCCGCCTCCTGAATAGCCTTGACGGCCTCATCGACTTTCGCTCGACTCTCATCATATTTCTTCAGGAGACGTTCGGCGCTGTTGATTGCCCACTTCATGCTTAGCCACATCTCCATGTGGGCCTACCGAATCAGACAAACGAAGGTTAGTACCGAAAAATGCAAAACTTGGTCAAAACATTTGGTTGGGACACATACCGCAGCTTGAACCCAAAAGGCACGTTCGGCCTGCTCTCGCAATGACTTCGTTGGCAGCTCCGACAGCTCTGACAGCTCCATCTGGGCCCCATCGATAAAGCTGTTGACTACCGGCACAGCCTTCCGAGGGCAAACAACATTAACAGGCTCGGAACCTTCTTCGTCCTCATCACCAGAATTAAGATGGCCACATCTTCATTCGGCCCCCTTGGTTTCTTCGGCAACGGTGTCACATCGAGGGCACCCTCGATCAGCCTCTTACCAGTCACCTGTCGGTGGACCTCCCGAATCACTTCGACTTCCTCCACCCTTTTCTGCCTTCGACGCTCAGCGGCTGAAACCTCCTCGATAGATGTACCCTCTGCCTGCCACTGAGGCGCCACCTTCGGCCTCGAGGCCTCTCCTTTCTTCTTCGCCGGAGCTCGAGACTGGAGCCGTAGCCTCGTAGCATCGAACATTTCCCATCCTCCAGCCACTGCACAAAACTCAAGTAACATCACAAACGGCATCCTATGAGGTTAGAGACCGATTCAAAAATTAAGAACTGCCGAACGGCAGCACTTACTCTTCTCATTTTCTTCCTCTGCCTGCCTTTTGCTGCACTCAGCTTAGGTGATAACGCCCGCCTTGAACAGATTCCTGAAGCTCAGCAGAGTCTTGTGAAACTGATCGTCCTCGGCAATCTTCTCTCAGACCCGGTCGATCCCCCTCACGTCCTCCTTTGAAACGCTTGGTCGCTTCAAAGAAACTGCAAAACAAACATCGGTTAGCTTCGGCAACTAAAAAATTATACTAAACACAATCCTCACACATATGATATGCAAATGCAACATGATGCAAGTGGCCACCGAACGGTATCCTAAGTCCTACCGATTGTTTGGAAGGTCATCGGAATGTGCCTCTCAACCTCCACGCCAGGTGCCGACTCCTAGCTTCCGGACACCAGCACCCGACGCTTACGCTAGGTCTTCTACGAGCTCAGTAAGCCGACCACAAAATGACCTCGTTGACCAGCATGCAGGCAGTTCGACTGAACCCAACCCCCTTGATCTGAACTCTTGGCTCTCGTCATGCTGTAAAGTTGGGAGAACTATTTGTAGCTCGGCACACCCTCTTCGGCAATACCGAACGCGGTAATCGTACCGAGGAGGGTGATCCAGAAGTTGGGGTTGAACTGCCCAGGCTCATAGCCGATCTGCGCCAGGATCTTCTGCACCGAATGCCTCAACGGCAGCCGTAAGCCGTGCTTGAAAACATTGGTGAAGAAGACTACCTCACCGTCCGGTTCGCTGAGCGACTCCAACACCCATGCAGGGACGAGTTTTCACTGACCCTTCATGCCGAACGGCACCCACGCAGGGATGAGTTTTCACTCACCCTCCATGCTGAAGGCACCCATGTAGGTTCATGCTTCCTTCTCCATGCTCCCCCTTGCTCGGGGACTTAGGGGACTGAGGGGACCACCATCGGCAATTGCGGAGAAATAGTTAAAATCTCCATCAGGGGCCGGGTTAGAATGCCGAAGACACGTGCAAGTCCCCAACCAAGAAGTCCCTTCTCAATCGGAAACTTGGGGGATTCCTGTTGTACCATATCTGACCCGCCTCTCTTACCATGACAAGTGGAAAGGCCCACACTGATAAACACAGCCTGATGAATTCGGTGGAGACGACCGATTTAACGCCATCATGGCCTCTCTACCCATTTCGGCTGGTCCAGTCCTTCAATCGACATCGTGTTCTTTCAGTACGCCACGCCAATTCTACGTCATCACAGATATCTTGCAGATGTTTCTCGGGTCCTTCGCCAGGATATTTACTCCAACACGTGTCAGCTTCGGAAGGCACTCCCACGAGTCCCACATCGAAACTAAGTGCTTGGAGAACCCTCAAGCCTCTCTATAAATAGCTACAGGGTAAGGACTGCTCACTTGACTTTAGGCCTTTCCACTGTCAATAAAGTTTACCCTCCATTCGAAACTAACTTTGGCATCGGAGCACCTTCAGCCGGTACCACACCGGTGCCGTAGGTCTGATCAGTCTCCTCTTTGGCAAGGACTCAGGCGTCGCCTACCGAAAGGAGGAAATCTCTCTCTCTCGAAGTTTCATCCGGTCCTTCGACCGTCCGCATCACCTGTAAGTTGCCTTTAAACTATTATCTGTGTAGTTTTAGCGCCAACAGAAATCATCCTAAAGCTCTACATGTCATAAAACTTCAAATTTCAATAACTAATATAGCTCAATTCAAATATCCATATATATATTTATTACCTAATTAAAGTATTACTCATATAAAATAAAATATAAA
This sequence comes from Prunus padus, assembly GCA_024362665.1. NCBI lineage: Eukaryota > Viridiplantae > Streptophyta > Magnoliopsida > Rosales > Rosaceae > Prunus > Prunus padus. The sequence goes on from JANFAM010000020.1 coordinate 10,000,335, forward strand.
TAAATAAATATACACATAAACGGTCCGGTCTGGTTTAGGCCAGTATAGAAAAATTTAAAACTAAATCAAACCAAAGCATATATGGTCCAGTTAGGCTTTTAAACCATTCGATTTTTTCTTGATCAAAACCAAATTAAACTGGTAATTAAGGTTTTGATTTGCTGGTTTCATCAGTTTGGCTTGCAAAAAATAACAACCATGAAAAAAATCAAACCTTTAGTTTACCAATTCATAGTGTATATCCAAAATAATAATAATAATAATAAAACTTAGTTTCCATCTACACAAAGACCGCTAAGTTTCGGCATAGCAATTAATAAATCTTATCCATCTTCATCATGAACATATACTCTATGTTATGAACTAAGTTGGTTACTAGTTGCAGCCATCATTGCCCTGTAAAATTCAGCTTTTAAAGTTTTTAAAGTGGTTGAACAACCTTTAAATTTTTGTGGAAGTTTGTGCGATCAAACTTGCAAACGTCACAATTTGGCAAGAGGCGTGATCAACTGGGACTGCCTTCAACAAATCATGAGTCTAAAATTTGAGCCTCTTTGTACAGTAAGTGTAAAATTGAAAAGCTGAGGATGGGGTCATTAATAATAATTAGGGGTGGGCATCGGGACCGGAAAACCGAAACACCAAGTCAGACCGGATGAAAAAAAGGGAAAAAAAACTGGTTGACTAAAAAGTAGGGTGTACTTATTAAAATTATATTTGTTTCACAATTCAATATATCCTTTTTGGTCATTTTATGTTATAGTAAATTAGTAATTCAATAAATAGTTCGATAGTAGAGTGTACTCAGTTAATTTTAAAGTTCATTTAGCAGCATATTATAAATTAAATGGGCCAGGGCTAGTCAAGAGTGAGTGTCACACAACATGAATGGTACGGTTCCTAATAATTCCTTCTATTCACGCAATATGTTACAGTATCTATCTTTTTAACCAAATTTAATAAATATTTGACAATCAGTCCCATCTCTTTTTAGTATTCAAGAATTCATCTTTCCATACTAATGGTTATTTTACCGAAGAAACTTGGCTAGCATGGAGCAAATGATATGAAAGTAGACTGACCAAACTTTTCGATTGCCCAAGAAACTTGGTTCTTAGAGAAACTCTTTTCAAGCAAATAAAGTGTCTTCTACATTGGTTCCATATAATTTTTTAAAATTCGTATCTTGGCCAAGTGGAAGTATTGTGTACCATACTATATACCGAATAATATAATTATATATAACACAGACACTTGGTGAACAACCTATAAGATAACATGTAAACTATGTGATTGCATTCTCCCCAATACACATTTTTGCAAACTTGATTGTCTAAATCTTCTTTCTTTTCGGTCATCTCTTCTTTACAATCCAACTCTGACCTTAATAAAAACCTTGTTTAAATGTAAGACAAAGCAAATGGCACTCCAATGGAGCACTTTTTTAAAGAGGTACAAGAGATAGGAGTAGAGTATATCCATTTAGGGGTGAAGAACAAGAACCCCAAAAGAGATTGAGAATAACAATAACATTTCTAGGCAAAAGCAATAACAATTCTGAATGGTCAGGGTTTATACCATATCTGACCAAGCAACTAGAAGCAACTCCAAGTAAGGCAAAGAGTCCTACATTGGAGTATTACAAGAAGTGAAGACTTCCCCTCACCTATAAAAGGAGGCCACTCTCCACTTAGATAAGAATCCCCTAGGCTGGGCTTGATATTTAATTATGGGTTTCTCCCTTCTTCCCTTTATCTTTGGGCCAATCCCTCGTACAAATGTAAATACACATTATTATAATAATGAGAATATACTTCTCCGTGGATGTAGCCCATTCATTAAGGGTGAACCATGTATATCTTGTTTTCTTTATATTTATCGCTTGCCCAAATCTTCACACACATGCTGAAGGTCCTCACTTTCACCTATCATCCATCATACCTCATCACCAAGTTGGACTCAATCTGGACAGTCCATTTTTCAGCATCAACAGTTTGGCGCCGTCTGTGAAAATCGACACAAAAGGCTTCTGTCATTCTCCCATTCTTCAGTGCCCTTCGGCACCCCTACAATCAGCATCACCTAACTTGCCGTTCGGCAATACCATACTAGAGCAATTGTGAGTGCTAAGACTGCAACATGCAAAAGATGACATTTCAAGCCCAAGGGAGGTCCATTTGGCCCACTTCCATAAGATAAGTGGCATGTCTATAATTTTCTACATAAATTAATATTGAAGGAGAGAACCACTCGTGGGATAAAGGAAAAGCCAACCAAAATATGGCTATCACTTAGCATGGCTTGCATGACCAAACCACCATCTCAATTCAAAGTGACGCTCGGCAATACCTCCATTTTAAGTCCGAGGGGAAACCCACGTAATTCATTCCAAAGAGAAAATGGCGCGTGCTCAACGCCACCCACCTTCAGATCATGAGCCCTTACCGTTCGGCACCCCTTTGAAGAGAAAGTTTGGGGGCCTCGTATATTCTACATGCCTTTGACAACATATTGGGTACCCAATGCTCACGAAGATGGACATACCAATCCAAGTGCAGGCTACGTGGTTCACTTCTATTCAATTACTATTGGGCAATTCAACAAAATAGCAAAAAGAGGCAGATCACCATCAATCTAAGGATGGGTCTTTCATTGTGCACTATTTCCAAAGGTGGCAGCGTCTATAGTGCACCAGGTGCACTGATGTGCCCAGCTTTTTAAAAAAATTGATTACCGGTTACATAAGTTGTCAAGTTTCCACGTTTTGTTAATATTTAACCCAAATGCAATTGCATAAGGGTCATGCAGTTACAGTCTCTCTGTTTGGCAATTGGCAATATTTAACACAAATCCAAGATATTTTAACGGTAACAAAAAAGATCCAACGGTTGAAATTTAAATCCAACAGTCAAAACAATATTTTAGATTAATCTAAATCAGATACAACCCCAAAACTTACTCCAAAATGCAATTGTATTGCAAAATTCAATTTGTTACAATTCATTCAATTCCATCAATTATTTCAATTAATTCATTTATTTCACAAAACTTGCAAGTATGGGGCTGAGGTTGGTGTTCATGATTCATTCAATTATTGCACAACATTTGTGGGTAGCTTTTTTCAATTAGCCAAACTGAATTTCTTTTTGTTAACTTGTAACAAAAAAACAATAAAACTTTATTAACTACAAATTTTTTGTGTATAAATAATTGTTTTGTTTGTCCCTAAATTAAAAAAAAAACTAAAAGAGTAATTAATTTTCATTCCATGGTAATGTAGAATTCTCTTTATGTCTTTTGATTTCCCAAAGAATTTATGTAGCTTTCACACTTTAGGAAAAACTAAATATAATCATTTTCATGTTCTTATGACAAATTGAGATTTATGTGGCTTTCCGAAAAACTTAAGTACCTTTCTTAAAAATTAAAAAAAGTAAAGAACGTCAAATTCTTATCTTTGTAGGATTGTGGGTTTATTTTTAGGGTTTATTTTTTATTTTTAATCAAAGAGAAACTACATTAGATAAAATTCAACAATACAACGAAAGACACCAATATAACATCAAAAGCACCAATCCTTTGAGGGAAGCTGTATTGTTTTGAAGAAATATTTTTTTTAATGCTATAAGTAAATATGTTTTCTTAACTAGAATAATCCATGGTAGCCCAATGATAGACTAGGCAGGAAAGAAAATACACATGAGATCATTTTTTTCAAATTAGCATCATAACATAGCCTAGAGGAAGCACTAATACAAAAATCGAAATAGACGCCGGTAAAACGACGACGTACAAAATAAATACCGTCGATGAATTTAAAACCATGACGGTAATATAAACACCGACATGGATCAGAAACTAAAACACCTAAAAATGGAAATTCATTTTGGGTATTTTTAAAACACGACGCATGAAACTTAAAAAGCTTCGTCTTATGAAACATGCTATTCCGATAAGTAAACAGCTAAGAAATAAACAACGACGGTATGTATAAATAAACCGACGTAGTAATTATAGACGACATTTTACATATAATACCGCCGTTTTAAACAAATAATCAACACGACGGTAATTGTGTTCTTAACAGACGTATAAAGTATCATTTAATACAACCGTACTTTGATAATTACCATCATGTAAAGTTAAAATAACCACGGCTACAATAACATACAGAATGCTGTCTAATTTCAAAACTATCCATGTCTGTCTTTAATTATTTTACGACGTATTACGTCTATACTATGACGGTCCTTCTAAATAAACGGTGGTGGTAAATTGTTACCACGGCAAATAATATAATATCGCATCATGGTTTATTCTATAAGACGGCGGTTCTTCCAGCCGTGTTTCCGACGCCTCATTGATGATATAATGACACAATTTTCCATAAGACGTCGTCTGATGATAAATTTAACGAAACGAACGATACTAAGGAAGAAAATCGTGCCACCAACATCCAAAATCATACACACTCTTGTCGCTTTCTAAACCAAACAAGGACCTGCAGGGAGGTGAGAGAGAGCCAAGGGCAATTTTTTGAAAATTAACGATGTGTGCATTTTGGTGTCTTTGAGATTCACCAAATCGCATACATCGTTAACATCGTTTTGGTGCCACGTCGGTTCCATTATAAATCCAAGGCATGAAGTGAGGAATGGCAAGTATTATTAACCACGTCAGTTCCATTATAAATCGTGACGTCTAACTTACAACAATCAACGACCGATAATATAATACTATTGTCGTATAGATTTGTAGTCACCACGTCGGTTTCCTTCAATGAGCGTCATATTAATTGTTTTATATGGCGGTGACTATCTATAAACTGTCGTTTTAAGTTTTTTGTTATAAGATATTTTTGGTGCTTTGGTAGCTACGTTGGTAGCTTATAAATAACGTCGTCTTATTTAATGTATACCACGTCATTTTCTTATAAATAGCGTCGTCTTATTTAACATTTCGACAATATTTAAATATTTTGCATGACCTACTAAAGTTTCACTGTTTCCAATACCGAGAAAAAATTTCACACTCCTCTCATTTATCCTTCCCAAGGCGTCACTCTTCGTCTTCGTCCCTGTCTGAAACTAATCGTCTTCCCACTCTTCGTCTTCGTCCCTGTCTGAAAATACTACTTCAAAGATGAGAAAACCCGAGAAAACTTTCATTGCAAGAAAAAGGTAACCATTTTCTTCTTTCTTTGATCCTCGTATTTTTTTAAACGATTTATATGTTTTATCCTTTAAAATCTTTATACCTTTTTTCTTTTGAAAATCACTTTCATTTTTCAAATTTATGAACAAAGAAGGAAAGGGTATCGTTCAAATACACTGTTTTTTGGTATCATTTTAATAAGACGACGCTGCCGTCTTATTTGAGTCTTTTGAAATATAGAATGACGACGCTAATTTATAAATAACGACGTCATAAACTAAATATTACCGTCGTTTTTATGTTTGAAAATTCTGAAATATTCTCATTTCCATGTTTTGTTTCTCAATAGCAATAGATGAAAATCATTATAAGTGTTAGTTTTGTAATTCATTTAAATTTTTCCAATAGATGAAAATCATTCTGAAATATTCTCATATTATATCAAGAAAAATAACAAATTAGAACGGAAACAATAATTTGCTTTTTGTTGTTCATATTAATAAGACAACGGCAAGTGATTATTTACGTCGTTTTATTAGTTAAACCACGGCTGTAGTTAACTACGGAGGTGATAAAACTATAATAATGTCGGTGGTTAGTATATAGCGTCGTGTGAAACTAAATACTACGACGTGTTTTAAACTTACCGCCGTTTTTAGTATTGGAAAATCTGAAATATTTTCAATTTAAGTTTGCTTCCTTAAGTTCAATTTTGAAAATGATTATATTTTTTGTTCCCATAAATATTTTACTTTTGTCCAATTTGAATAAACATGCACACAGATTTTTTCCAATTTGAATAAATATACCCTGTTTTTTTTAGTTCATATCAATAAGACGACGGTGACATATATTTGACGTCGTTTGATGGATTTATCCATGACAATAAATAACTACCGACGTGATAAATTTAAATTACGTCAGTAGTTTTTATATAGCGTCGTTTGAAATTAAATACTACATCGTATTATTAAAATTACCATCGTGTTTGATTTGATTTATCTGAAATAATTTCACTTGCAGGTTTGATTTATCTGTAAACATGGTTTCTCAATCTCAAAGTAAGGCTTCTAGCTTGAACAAAAAGAATGCTACCTTGGAAAAGAATCAAGGTAAGGATCTTGAAGTTGCAAAATCTACAACCAAATCCTCTAAGAAGATGAAGTTTGTTTCTTCTGTTGAGAAAGCTTCAGACAGCACGACTATTTTTGTTGAGGAACCAAAGTCAGGCCGTGGTATAACCACAATGCCCCGTGTTGTGAAGAGAAAGTATCATAAAATCAAGCCAGTTATTGAGTACAACAAAAAGGGTCAACCATATGGCCTTGCACATAAGGAGATGCAGTCCTACATTGGTGTCTTGACACGCTCCAGAGTCCCACTTTCTGGCCTTAAATGGAAAAAAGTGGACAACGATGTAAAATAGCAGATTTGGGAAGCCATTGACATGGCTTTTGTTGTAGGCAAGGGGGGCAAGGACATGGTCTTATCTTCTGCTGGTAAGAAATGGAAGGATTTCAAGTCTACACTAATTAGGCAGCATATCCTTCCATTCATCAATGAGAAGGAGAAGTTAAATGAACCCCCTAAACTATATCCATTCATAGTGAAAGCACAGTGGGATGCCTTTGTAGCTTCAAGATTATCCAAAGAATTTGAGGTCGTGCATACCGAACAAAAAGAGAGGAGGGAGAAATGCGAGTACAATCATCGGTTGTCTCGACAAGGATATGTTGGTTTGGAGGAGTGTTTGGAGGAAACCATGCCCGGGGTAGAAATCGATCGATCTACCTTGTGGAAGAAAGTCAGAGAAGACAAACACGGTAACTTTCCCGATCCAAAGGTTGCAGACAAAGCAAAATTAATTGTAAGCTTCTAAATTCAGACAATTTCTGTTTTAAATTTGTATTAAACTGCATTTAATTTTTAATTAGACTTGCATGTGGATCTGACTTCCTGTTTTTGTTGACTTTAATGTGTCTTTGTGTTAGGATGAATTGTAACAAAAGTCTCTAAAGGCACTCTTATTGTATTGGGAAGCAATGATGTGTTGATTATGGCTTTGGGTCCCGAGCATCCAGGGAGAGTTAGAGCTGCAGGGGCTGGGGTTTCCACTCTGAAATACTTCAATTTACCTAGACAACGGAGGGTAAAGTTTGAAGATAAATTCAAAGATCGTCTCAGAATTATTGTTAGAGAAGAGCAACTGAAGATGGAGGCTAGAACACAACAATTGGTAGCAGTGAGAGGGAGAATATATGAATCAAGGTGCGCCAACTACTTCCCAATTTTGATGCCACCATGATCAAACAGTCAACTCCCCCATTTCCAATCCAAGGTCAAGAGCAAAGTCCCAAAAATCCAATGTCCGACAAAGCAAGCTGCTTTGGGGTTGGTGTGAAAGCCATCAATTTTGAGGATGAAAATAACAATGCTGAACAAGCTGTGGACGCAAAAATGGTAAGTTATCTCGATTTTAAATTTCTCTATTTCTTAATTTTATTTAGACGTCGTTATTTTTCGTAACAGTCGTTATAAATGTTATACAACGACGGTTATTAGTTCCCGACGTTTTAAATTACACACCACGTCACATTTTTGAATAACCCGTCGTTGAGGTAGAAATTCCACGACGGTATAGAGGGTGACCTATTTAGATTACTTGTATCACAAGCTTTCTTCACTTACGTGATCCCACTATCTCTCTCTCTCTCTCTCTCTCTCTCTCTCTCTCTCTCTCTCTCTGTCACTCTAATTTTCTCTGCAATTAATTTTATATGTATTTCTGCTAAGCATGTGGATAAATCTGAAATTTGTTATTCTGTGAATTTGTAAAAAAGGTAAGTATTTTGCGTCGTAATTATAATATACCACGTCGGTTTTAAGTTACCATCGTCTGTAATGTAATATAACATCAGTTTCTTTTAGGAACCGACGTCTGTATATAATTACCATGACGGTTTCGTGTGTTCAGTTAATTATTTTTTAAGCATCTACCTTTCTATATTTTTAAAATAGAAGGCCAAGGTCTCAGAGGTTCCTGAGAAGGAACAACAAGTGCAAGAATTGCCTTCTTCTCTACAAGCCCTTTGTGCTTATGATGAGACGACATTGAGGGTTCATGATAAGATTATGAACTTTACAATTGAGAAAGAAGTGTTTGGATCTGATCGTGAAACCTTCGTCTTGCCTGAAGATATTACTCAATTTGCAGCAATGGAAGAAGTTGGGGCCACTGTCATTGCAGTATACATGAGGTAATTGTCCTTATCAAATTTTCATTTTAAACTCTGCTTTCTTTTAAAAGGAATAACTTATTGGATCATTTCATATATTTAGGTGCCTATTTGAGGTTTTGAAAACTTCAAATATGGTGAACATGGTTGGCCTTGTGGACCCTGCTCAAGTTAGTGTTAACTCTGGCTCATTAACTCAAGGTTCTCATATGTTAGCTACTAGACTTCAAAGGACAGATGGGGAACAGATTTTCTTAATACCATACAATCCAGGGTTAGTCCCCTTAACAAGATTTTCTTTGTATGATGCAGTGTATATAAAAGTGTTTAACCTTTATGTTTTTTTTTTGTGTAGCTTTCATTGGGTCTTGATCATTGTGAGAGCAAAGAGCACTACTACATTTTACGATTTGCACGACGAAGGGAATTTCGTCGCGCAACGTTACTTTTAGTCGCACAAATTTCAGAGCGACAAAAAATTCGTCGCGCACATTCCGTCGCGCAAAGAGCGTGAAGAAAGATTTTGCACGACCAAGTTTTTAGCATTTGTCGCGCACAAAGACACGACGGAAAAACTTCGTTGCACAAAAGATTAAGGGACGACAAAAATGTTCGTCTCACAAAACTTTACGCGACGAAAAAACATTCGTCCCACATATCTTTGCACGAAGAATAATATCTGTCGCGCAAATACCTTTACGCGACGGAAAAACGTTCGTCCCACATATCTTTGAGCGACGAATGGCTATGCGCGACGAATAATATCTATCACACAATTCCTGTAACCATAATTTTGCGCGATGAACAAATTTCGTTGCGCAAAAGTAAAATATATATTATTTAAATTTAATATCACGTTTTTTTAAATTTTGTTAAAAAATAAATTTGGTTTTTTTTTTTGGTAATAAAATGAAATTGCAATAAAAAAATGTAATAAAGAGAACAAAAAATTATATAAAATAATATAAATGTATCCTACAAAAGAAATGTTTTAAAATAAAATTATGAAAGTAAAAAACTAATCGAACAAAGTTCCAAAATCTACTTGGTCGTCAGGCAGATGCGGCTCGGAGGTCTGGACATTTTGCACAGGGGCAGAGGTCTGGTGGCCATGCTTGGGGTGGACGGGCTCGGAGGTCGACACAGCGAATTGCGGGAGTGGAATGCTGGACCGCGCGAGGGACTCCAGAATCACAGACATCTGACCCTGAAGCTCGGCCACCTGTGCTGTCAAAGCAGTCACCTGACTGTTTGACTGCGTTGATGAACGGGGTCTAGGTTCCCTCCGCCGGGCATTCCCCATCCCTCGACAATATGTCCCCGGCCTCCTCCTTAGGGTCTGATCCAACGTCTCCGTCAAGATCTGAAACCCAGCATCCTGTGGAGGATCCACAGACTCGATCAGAGTATCGGGAGGAAGTTGGGAGGCGGACTCCTGAAGAACCAACTGGCTCCTCTCCACCATCGTCGTCTGTTCAACATAACATAAAATATAAATTAAAACATTCATATAATAACCCTAAAACTTGAATGTGTAACATAAGAATTAAAATTAAAGAATACTTACATGAAGGGACTCGGCCAACTCATTCCCAAGTCGAACATAAACGTCACCAAACACGTCGATCTCTAGGAATTTGGACCCCCCTAAATTGAACAAGAGAAGAAAAATGTTAGTACGAAAAAAATGAATTAATATTAGTGACATATTAAAAATTATTCATAAACTATTTTATTATACCCACCGCCGTGCATCCATCCTATATGAGAAGGGCCTGGAACCTGAATGGTGGAGAATGGTCTTCTTGTTCCTATTGCCCTTATTGGCTTTGGCTTTATTCTGTTATACAAAAAATAAACGTATTAGTTGAAATTGGAATGAAATATAAAAAATTAAATAAACATTAGTAAGAAATATATAATAATTTTGAAATTAATATTGTACTAAATACCACAAAATCGGGCGCCTGAAAATGAGCGTAGAGCCACGCCCAACTATCCTCCCGCCCCTCAAGCTCCTTCGGGCCTCCTTCGGGCAACCCTCCTAAGAGCGACTTGTGGATCACCAAACGCCTCAAAATGGTGGTGCAAGTCGCTCTTCCACTGCTTGTACCTCTCAACGAAGAGTCTGTTGACGTACGCCAACGACTCGTCGTCGAGGTCCTCTAAGTTGTAATTCGTCTGCAATAAATGAATTACATACATTATGTAATATAATATAAAGTTTGAAAGAAAAAGAATTAAAATGTAGGATACATACCGACAATTGGCCGCGCACCTCCGTCTTGATCTCATCAGGCATGACCTTCCAAGACTTCCATTGCATCGGGCAATGGGTCCGAACGACGTGACCAATGTCATAGGCCAATGAGCTATGCAACTCCACCGTCGGTGCACCCCAATGCCGCTGGTCATATCCGATGTTGATACGACTGTTGGTCACCCGGGTGACCTTCGCCGTCTTCAACTGCCGACACGGCTCTCGGGTGTTCTTCTTAGCTGCAAAGAAATATGAAATTATCGTTACATAAATAACAAAGTTAACTATAAAATACAAAAAAAAAAAAAAAAATTTGAGTTGAAGGAAATCTATACCTGGCTGTGACCCCGACGCCCCAGTAGCGTCGGTCAATGTGGTGTCGGTGGTGCTGGCGGGACGGTGACGACGCCTGGCACTAACAGGCTGCGCCACTGATGAATCTGATGATGCAGGCCCCTAGAACCCCCTGGGACCCACTGGCAAATGGTCCATCAGTGCTGGAGCAATGGCAGCAGATGACGTCTGAGCCGGGGGAGGCGAACCATGTGAAGTTGTCGCCTCCTTACGCCTTCTAATAAGGTTTGACATCTGCAAAATTTCATTAATACACATACAAAGTATTCCAATTTATGAATATATAATTAATAGCACATACAATTTCATTAAGGTTCTTAACTAATTAATTAAAAGCATGGCTTGACCTAGGGTTTGCGATTTCGGAGTATCTGGGACTCCGAACCACGATCCGTCGAATCCTACACAATCCTAGAAACACAAGGTACAACATACGTGAGTTTGAGTTCGATCCAACGGTCCGAACATATCAAACCCGGAAATCGCACAATAGGCGAAATCCGTTCGAGCCTCAAACGGTAACCAAATTCAAATCCGAGCACACCTACGCGCTCGTGACAACTAGGGGATTGCACTGGAACCCAATGCCCACAGCTACAGTAACCCACGCGCCACCACACGCGCCGACAATGCGTGGGTGTCCAAAGCGATAACAATCGCCGAAAAATTCTAACAACTAAGGGCCAAGGTTCCTACCCTAGGTTCAAACCATCAATTGGAGCCACTTTGTTCTCGGACCTACCCCGAAAAATGGCCGGAAGTGGCAGGAATTTAAAATAAAAAACCGGCCAAAACCTAGGGTTCTCAATTCGAGATACCTATTGCAACATTTAATCAAATCCTACCCAAAAATCAGCTGGAACACGAAAAATAGTCTAGAAACCATACCTCAAGTGTCGGATTTGGTGGCTGGAGGAGAGAGAACGAGGCCGGCGAAGATCCAGCCAAAACCGAAAATTTTCCGGCGGAATCGGGGCGGAGACGGCGGGGAATGACCGGGCTTCGAAGGTGGTGGCGTCTCGGTCCTTTTTCCGGCGGAGTAGTGGGCTGAGGTCATAGTATTAAATATCGAAATTATCGGCGAAATATCACCGATAATTTCGTTTTTTTGGGTTGAAGATATTTTGGCAAGTTTCCATGAATATGTTGTAATTATTTCGAATTTATCGCCAATATTTTCGGCAAAATATTGATCCCGATATTTTCGGTGCAGCATTAATGTTAATTGGTGATATTATCGCGATATTATCGACTGTCGTCGATAATATCGGAAGGCAAAAATTGTTTGAAAGTTTGGAAGGGTGGGGATTCGAACCCCTGCCCACCCTTTAATACTCCAGCGCCTTTTCCAACTCAGCTGCATGTGAACTTATTATATTCTTCTTTTCTTGTTTTATTTATACACACATATTTGAAAATGAAATAATTCACAAAAATTGTTCGAAAGTTTGCAAGGGTAGGGATTCGAACCCCTGCCCACCCCTTTAAAACTCCAGCGCCTTTTCCAACTCAACTGCATGTGAACTTGTTATATTCTTTCTTTCTTGTTCTATTTATACACACATATTTGAAAATGAAATAATTCACTTGAACGCACGCACACACAGGGGTTTGAACCCCTCCCCTTTCCAAGTTCTGAAAAAACTTAACCACCACGCTAGTCATCACTTTGTGATTATTTACTATGGAATCTCTATTTATAACTCTTCTGAGCTGTTTCTCAAAATAGAAAATAATTACTTATTGCTCTATATTGTTAATCAAATATTTAATTACTTAATATAATTTCTTTCTTTCTTTCCTATTTAATCCAATTATTAATTATTTTATTATGCATTATAAGTGCATACATTACTAAATTCCCCTTCAAATTGTTGCTTAATTACTTAAATCTATAATCATTTTCTTTATTTCCTATTTAATTCTTCCTTGGATAATTTTATTTATGTTCTTAGTTAATTTTCAATCTTCACTATTATTTTTTAAGCATGGTAAAGTGCCTAATTTTCATGAGAAATCAAGTTGGTTTACATCTTTAATTATTTTTCATTTTTTTTATAAATAATAAATATAAGAACATGTACCATGTCAAGTGAATAACGTGAAATAAGGTTACTCATGTATCTTACCATGCAATTTATAAAGTGTAACATATTGTAGTAAAAATGATAAATAAATTATTAGAGGGTGTTTAATTTTCTTTCATTAATTACTTCAGATTTTCTAAGTCACAGAGTTTGTCAGCTCGCAATATAATCAACTTAAATCACTCAAACCCACTTTGCAATGCATTTCCTTCTAATCTTTTGTGTCAAAATAATAGATGATCGAGTAAATAAACTTTTTATAAAGTTTCATTAAAAATTTCCATGTATTTATCATAATTTCCGTGGTTTTTATCCAATTTTTATCGATATCGATATTTTCCCGATATTTCCGTGTTTTTGAACCATCGATATTTCTGAAATCTTCGATATTTAATACCTTGGCTGAGGTGACGGTGGAGAGAGAGAGAGACGGTAGGCGACTAATAAATTGAACACATCGCGCAAGGTGTGTACTATCCGCCCAAATTTTCACTACATTGCGCGACGATTTGTTAATTGTTGTCGTGCAAGGTGATGACAAATGGGATTGCGCGACGCTCTGGTTATAGTAGTCACGCAAGATGATGAAATTTGGGCGGATAACCTAAATTCCCCCCAAATTTACGACGCTTAAGTATTCGTCACGCAAGGTGATGAAAAATGGGATTGCGCGACGCTCTGGTAGTAGTCGTCGCTCAAGATGATGAATTTGGGCGACTTCCGCCCAAATGTTCACTACATTGCGCGACTAATAACATAAAAGCGTCGCGCAAGGTGTGTTTTTCTGCCCAAATTTTCATTACATTGCGCGACGAATAGTATTGATATCGTCGCGCAATTCCTAGTTATAACAATTGCAAGACGATGGCTGTATTGGCGTCGCGCAAAGCGACGTCGCGTGATGGAAATATTCGTCCCGCAAAGTTGTTGCGACCAATGACTTCTATTCGTCGCGCAAAGTGTTCATTTTTTTTTTCAACAACCATTTTTCTGTATCTATATAATTGTATCTAATCAATATTTTTCCCCCAAAATCTAAAAAAACAAACATTCACATATTTTACCCCTTAGGTCAGATTATTTATTAATTTCATTTTATAATAATGTTTTGTCAAACATTTGTATAATCTCATTTTTTTTGTATAGCTCAATTTATTTAACAATGTTTCATTTCTCCACATTTATAAGGTTTTGATATAACAAGTACCTATATTCAAACATTTGTATTACACAAAATTTGTACACTAACATAATAAAATTACAAAAAAAATTCATTATTCATCATCTGAACTATAATAACTTTCGTTATCGTCGCTACCATCACTTTCGGTCTCCCAATCCTCCTCCTCCTCCTCCTCCTCTATAACTACATCATCGTCGTTGTTCGGGCCCACTGCACCATCGTATTGTGGAAGATTACCGAGGTCAATTGTAATTGATTGAATCGGTATTTCGATTGAAGACACTCCTTGTATCTGAAACGATTCTTGTATAACATTTGTATCTCGAAGTGTTTCCGCATCATTTTTCATTGAAGATTCTAAACGTTGGTCAGCCACGTTGTCGACGTCGTTGTCAGTAGGGTCTACTTCTGGTATAGCATACACGTTCCTATGATCCATCTTCTGAACAACTTTCCAACCGCTCCCGGCTTTAGGGTCATCTAGATACACAATCTGTGTTGCCATGTTTGCCAAATTGTAAGGGTCATCTAGATACCAAGTTCTGTTGATGTTCACAGATAGTACGCCATGATCGATTTTAACACTTCCCAGCCTATTTGGGTTGGTATCAAACCATCGACACTTAAACATGATCACTTGGTATCGGTCTTTGTAAAGCAATTGCACGACAGTTGCGAGTTTGCCATAGAAATCAATGTCCGTACTTTCCCCTCCACCTGGGATATGAACACCGCTGTTTTGCGTACACAACTTGTCATCTCGTGCAGTCCCCAAAAACTTTATGCCGTCAACATGACATCCCGAGAACAATTCTGCGCGAATTGGGCTGAACACCAAGTTATATAACTCGTCACTGTAAGTGGGGGAATTCGATGCTTTCAATTTATTCTCCTCGTCCAGGATCTCCAAAGGGTCGTGCACTTTGGGCAAAAACAGAAAGTTTTTCATTTCTCATACCTCTGTCATTATTGCGCTGAGGACGATTGAAAGCCGTCTCCACATCTTTTAAATACATTCCACAGAAAGTAAGCGACTCATATTGAACCCAAGCCTCTATAATTGATCATTCGGGCTTCGCCCTGTTGCGTACACTTTTTTTTCAGGTCTCCGAGAAGCCTGCCAAAATAAAACGATATGATACAAATTAGCAAGCGTGTGATAATGATGCATACACAAACGATAAGGATTACATACCTTTCTATTGGATACATCCACCGATAGTTGACAGGACCAGCAAGCAATGCCTCTTCTGGCAAGTGAACCATCACGTGGATCATATTTGTGAAGAAAGCTGGAGGGAATATCATCTCAAACTTGCATAGGACTTGGACAATGTCATGGCGCAACTGAAACATGTCTGTCTTTCGCAATGTTTTTGCCGTCAGTTGGGAAAAAAATCTGGACAACAACATGATTGGCTTCACTACATCTTCCGGCAATAGGTGTCGAATACCCACAGGAAGTAGGCATTGCATAAACACATGGCAGTCATGGCTCTTAAGTCCAGTAAATTTACCCCCGTCAACATTCACCCAACATGCAACATTAGAAGCATACCCATCGGGAAACTTTACTGACGATACAAACTTTAGAAACACTTTTTTGTCATTCGGTTTCATAGAAAAAAATGCAAGATCCCTTATAGCTTTGTCATTGTCCCTATTCATCCATAAACCGCTTCGTATGCCCATTCTTTCCAAATCAAGACGAGCTTTGATCGTGTCCTTTGTCTTGCCCTCGATATCTAGAATCGTGCGCACACCGTTTGTCCATAAATCCTTCAGCTCATCAACCAGCGACCTTAAGTAAACATCGATTGACCTGCCAGGATCCTCAGTTATCAAGACGGTCATCATCATGTATTCTTTTTTCATGGATTTCCAAGGCGGCAAATTATATGGGAATACAAAAATCGGCTAAGTGCTATGGTGTTGGTTTAGAACCCCGAATGGATTGAATCCGTCAGTGGCAAGTCCCAATCTAACATTTCGGGGATCAACAGCAAACTCGGGGAACGTTTGATCGAAGTCTTTCCATGCCTCCCCATCTGCAGGATGCCGCATCACATCGTCGTCTACCCGTTTTTCCTTATGCCATCTCATGTCCGTGGCAGTATGCGTCGACATATACAATCGCTGCAACCTGGATTTCAGGGGCAGATAATGCATCACTTTTTACGGGATCTTAGTCGTTCTATTCTGAGATTTCATTTTGAACCTCGACTCATTGCATATAGGGCATGTATCCAATGCTTCATACTCTTTGTAGAATAAAATACAATTGTTTTTGCAAGCGTGAATTTTTTCATAACCCAATCCAAGACCATTCAACACCTTTTGTGCGTGTCTATGGTCTTTCTTCAAAAAATTGTCTGTCAGAAGCATTCTCTTGAAAATCCCCAAAAATTAGTCGATACGATACTTTATTTTTCTCTGCATTAGCTCCACAATTGCCGTGAGAACAGAAAAGCTCTCGCACCGCGGGTATAACTCTTGGTTGGCATTTTTTAACAGTCTTTCATATTGTTCGAACTCGCACTGTCTATTGGTGTAGGCACTTCATCTTCCCCTTCCTGATTGATGTTGGTCGATGCAAATAGAAAAGCATCATGTATAATATCCATGACTTAATCATTAGGATCCACAATAGGTTCAACATTGTCCACTCTTGTGGCATTTGAAGACGAAGCATGGTCTAATTGTTCCCTGTGAAGGTTCCAAATGCTATATGTCTCAATCATTCCATTTCTTACTAAATGAAATCCAACATTTTCAATTGTCTCCCACAACGTGTTGTTACACCTCCTACAAGGACAACGGATTCTAGTTGCACCTGGGTTATGTGTACGTCCAAACTCAATAAAATCCTCGATTCCATCCAAGTATTCGTCTGCGCATCTATTCGGGTTCTGTATCCACCTCCTGCTCATAATTCCTGGAACCACAATCACAACAACTTCATACGAAGTCATAACGTCACCTTATGCCTCCAGTAAGGGCCCTATCCCATTCGAGAATGCATAGTCATGTCACGTAATGTACGGCTACATGAGATTACGTTTCGACGTGGATGAATTTCGGCAGCATCTTGATACAGTTCTTGAGGTGTACCGTAGGTATAAATACCTATGTACCACCCGAAGAACGTACATAGATAACACCGAAATCTCCATAATCAAAACCTAATCCTGTAGCCGTACATTACGTGACATAACTATGCATTCCCAAACTGCCCAAATAATGGGACAATTCAAGAATTAATTGGACCGCAGTCATGCTTTACGCATCCATGCATGAAATCCAACTAACCTCGAACGGGAAACTAAGTGTTACTAAAAATAAAAATAAAAGTACGAAGTTAATTTCAATTAACTTCGTACATCACAACACAATGTGCTACGTTACGCACATATTAACAACATAATATGAATATAATTTCACAAAAAAAATATAAACATAACAAACTAAGTTTAACATAATGCAATTAATTTAATATATTTAAAATATAAAATATATAAAATACATTATCAATCGTTCTCCACCCATCGCTAATTACAAATATCCCTAACGAGAACGAAATTAAGAGCGTTAGTATGAATTTACATTAATACTTTTAAACTAATGACAAAAAATACATACCCACTGAACATACTGAATTCCCAGCAGCGGCAGCGGCAGAGAGAGCAGAGGCAGAATGTTTTTTTTTGCATTCTGCCTCTGCAATGGCAGAAGATATGAAGAAGAAGGATTTTGCGCGACGAATCAGTTAATTCGTAGCGCAAATTACCGTCTCGCAAAAAAAATTTCGTCGCACAAAACTACTTTTTCGTCGCAAAATAGTTCCATTTCGTCGCACAAAATAACTTTTTCATCGCGCAAGATCTTATCGACATCACTATTTTGCCCGACGAAAATTTTAGTTCGTTGCGCAAAATGTATATTTCCGTCGCTCAAGCATTTAGAGCGAAAAAATATCCCATGTTTTTCTTATGCGACGATAAATCTTGTCGTCGCGCAAGTTTTTGCCGCCAAATAACAAAACCTTTCATTTTTACGTGACGAAATGATTAACCGTCACGCATGGTCTTCTTTCGCGACGATAGTTTTCGTCGCGCAAATGTTTGGTGCCTAAAACAAAAACCCGCGTTTTTCTTCCATGCTTTGCGCGACGACTAATTTTTTTGTGTCGCTAATAGTTTTTGCGCAACGAAAATATTGGTCGCACAAGATATCTGTGGTTTGCACGACGAAGTGACTATTCCGTCGCAGTAGTGTATGTTGCACGACGAATTTGTATTCGTCGTACAAATAGTTAAACGTAGTAATGGAGAGCTGGATCCACTGCCAAACCGATCGATTGATGACGAGTGCAAAAACATGGTGAACACGTAAGTTGATTTACTCATGTGTGTTTGTGGCATAAAATATTTTTCAATAACACTTTGTTGCCTCGAAACAGTGCTATCAGATCGTATAATTCCCACATAGGCAGACACGGTAGGAAAGCACCCATTTGGAAAACTCTCAAAAGCACTCCAAAGCAACCAAGCAATGTAGAGTGTGGATATTATGTAATGCGCTTTATGAGAGACATCATCGAGGATCCTAACCTGGAATTTGAGAATAAGGTAAAAGGAAAAATTACATATTTTAATTTCTGTGGTTTTGTAATTTCCACGTCGGTAAATGAAAAAACCGTCGGCAAAGATTCAGTTTTGAAATAGGGTGTCCCAGCAAAGGTGGTGTGGTATTTTCCACCAATTCCAAGGTTTAAAAGGATGTTTCAATCAAGTAAGACATCTAAGAGTTTGACTTGGCATGCTGATAGAAAATCAATTGACGGTCAGATGTCTCATCTGGCGGATTCCCCGTCTTGGAAACTCGTTGATGATAAATGGCCGAGTTTGGTAAAGAGCCGAGAAACTTGAGACTGGCTCTCTCATCTGATGGATTCAATCCCCACAGTTCTCTAAGTAGCAGATACAGTTGCTGGCTAGTTATCTTAGTTACATATAATCTCCCATCATGGTTATGCATGAAACGAAAGTTCATGATGTTGACTTTATTGATTTCCGATCCTAAACAACCCAGAAATGATGTAGACATCTACTTAGAGCCTTTGATTGATGATTTAAAATCTTTGTGGGATGGGATTAGAGGAGTGTATGATGCACACATAGGAGAATACTTTACACTCAGAGCTGCACTACTGTGGACAATAAATGATTTTCTTGCCTATGGAAACTTATCTGGTTGTGTCGTTAAAGGATATAAAGCTTGTCCAATATGCGGCGATGATACGCCTAGTAACAGTCTCGAGTATTGGAAATACATTCCTGTGAGGCATTCCCTCGATGTGATGCACATTGAGAAGAATATTTGCGATAGTATCATTGGTACGTTGTTGGAGATCCCTGGAAAAAATAAAGATGAGATTGCTGCTTGTTTAGATTTATTGAACATGGGGGTCAGGATCGATTTACAACCCCAAGACGTACTCGCTTGTCTCCAGGGCCTTGGAATTTGTCAAGAGCAGAGAAGAGAACGGTTTTCAATTCTTTCTATGGTATGAAGGTTCCTTAAGGTTATTTTTCAAACATAAAAAATCTTGTATCTTTACAAGATTCAAGACTTCTTGGCCTAAAATCA
Source organism: Prunus padus (assembly GCA_024362665.1). Classification (NCBI taxonomy): domain Eukaryota; kingdom Viridiplantae; phylum Streptophyta; class Magnoliopsida; order Rosales; family Rosaceae; genus Prunus; species Prunus padus. The sequence continues at coordinate 10,020,258 of JANFAM010000020.1, forward strand.
CATGATTGTCATACCTTGATGCAACAATTGCTCCTTATAGTCAACGAACTCGGATTTACCCTTGTAGATCTGAGTAAAATTGGACATAGGAATGACCAATTTGTTTTGGCTTCTCAAGTCAAACAAGTATTTTTGTTGACGACCCAATGCATCATAGTTGGTCGGTAGTGTTATCAATGCCTAATAGAGAATATAATGATGTCATTGGTGATGATGTCTTAGGTGATGTGAGAATTGAGTGTGAGCCATTTACTACAGGGATGCCAAATGTTGACACATTTGATGAACTAGCCCGTGAGTTTGGAAATGAAAATATTCGAGATGGGTGTGAAGATATATGGATTGAATGATACTTGTGATTTATGACATTATTTATGCCCTAAATGGCTGTGTATGACATTAATTTTGCAAGAACTTGTAATGCATTTCTTTCACTTTCAATATGCAGGTTTTGGCCACATAATATTTAACACTAAAAAAAACTGGGTTTCAGAAGCAAAACACGACGGTTCTCTCAAAAATTGCAAAATAAGACGTCAAAATGATATCTAACGTCGTTTACATCCACAAATGTACGTACCGACATCTAAACACTCACTATCATGACTGCTCAATTCATTAAAAGAAACGTAGATATCAATCGAACAACGACGGTGATGTACAGTCCTTAATACTGCATATTCACGTCAGTGATATCCAAAATAACTGACATTTAAATAATATAACACGACAGTAATCATAGCGTAGGGCCGTATTTCTTGACATAACGACGTCCTTCAACATATATTTCCCATTGTCTTTTAGGACCAAAAAAGTCATTTGCGTTAAAATATCTGACGTGAAATTTATGTTGCACGTCGGTAAGACGTTAAACCCAGACGCCAAAAAATATAAAAACGACGTAATTAATTATATCAACAACATATAAACTAGTCACCACGTCTGAATTTTTTCAAAAAGGACGTTTAACGTTTTAAGAACGTCGCCATTAGAAATAAAAACGACGATGAGGCATTAAATTGATGGAGTGAAATGACTTTTTCACGACGCTGAATTTATTGTTTGTGTTGTGGTTACTTCATATGACGTTTATATTTTGTTAAGTTACGACATTGCTTCCTCTTTAAACGGCGTAGGTTTTCTGAAAGGGTCGTCTAAGCTTATCAAGGTTGTTCTTTTTTAATTCCATTTTCATTGAATAGACGTCGGTTTGCATCTGAATATGACGTTGTATGTTTTAACAACGTCATATTTGTAAAACAAACTGTCGTCTTTATTTAATAACAACGTTGGTTTTTAATAAAGGTGTCGTCTTTCCACGTGAAATTTATTTTGCACGTCGGTAAGAAGTAAAGCACAGACGTGTAATATGTATAAACACGGCATAATTAATTACATAAGCGACGTATAAATTAGTTGCCACGTCTAAATTTCCATCATAGAGGACATTTGAAGTCTTAACAACGTCGTCTTTAGAAATAAATACGCCGTCGAAAAATATAATAACGTCGGTCATATAGTTATTAATGACGTGGTAATGTCTAGACAAACGTCAGTTTTAAAAATAAAATGGACGTCTAATGTTTTAACGACGTCGATGGTCCGTTAAATTACGGATGTAAACTGAGTGTACAACGTCGGTTAATTTACAGGTCGTGGTTTCCGAAGTTGACGTCTCTATTTTGATAAATAACGTCATTGTTTCATCTTTAAACGACGTTTATTTTCTAAAAGAGACGTTGTATGTTTTAACAACTTCATGATTGTAAAATAAAACGTCGTGTTTATATGAAACCACGTCGTTTTTGAGCCAATATGTCGTTTTTACGTGAAATAGACGGCGGTGATTTACCGTCTTGGTTTTATGCATCAAAAGATGTTGGTCGATTCCACGACGGTTGAAAAACCGTATACACGACAATTAATTACCGTAGTCTATTTTGATTTTTGTAGTAGTGAAGTCTTTATTATTATTATTATTATTATTTCTTTTACAAATGAAATTTTTTTGTTGAATATAATTTTATTTTTATTTTTAAATTTAATACGATGTCAATTTTATATTCCTTATCTATATAAGGGTTCTCTTTATAAGTGTTCTCTTTTGTTAGTTGAATTCTAAAAATGTAAAGGTGTGTAATATTAAGGTAGTTGGACCTTGAACAAGTAAAATTATTTCTTATTCTTGTTAAAATAAGGATTTACAAGATTAAAGATAGAGGGTACCATAGCGTCGAAAAGAGAATCACTAAACTCGTCACTTACAAGTTTTGGGTAGCAATTCACAAGGTTTTGTACTTAGATTACAACGTTAGGTGTGACAACCCTGACCCAATTTATAAATAAAATGAATTAATTAATTTAGTTAATTAATTTGGATAATTAAAAATTAAAAAGGAATTAAAATCAATTAAATAATTAAATTGGAAATTATAAATTAAAGGGGCATTTTGGTCAACGATATTTTTAGGACGGGATTTGGCGAAACGAGTTGCGCCATTGCGTCCGGCACGTCGAAACGAGTTCGGAAACGTGCGGCACTTTTGATTCGGAGTTGTAACGCTTAAAAAGGATTTAATGGTAATTCAAAAATAAAATAATAAAATAAAAACAATAAAAACTGAATCAGCCCCTCCCCTTTTGATTCAAACCGTGACAAACCCCCTTGTTTTCCTTCGCGCGAGAGACCCCCTCCCGACGGAAATGACGAACCGAAATCACCTCACCGCCGCTACCTCGACCTCCGTTGGCTGCGAGACTGGTCCCAAAAGAACCGTGACGACTTCCCGGTCAAATCCCAGCCTTCAGCCACCGTCCACCGCCGTTCGTTTCACTGGAAAGCCAAGAAAACCGTCCGGTTTTACGTAAACGTAACAAGCATTCGTTCTCCCTCCTCCGGCGACGGAATTTGACGAGTAAGGTATGTAAATCTATATACTCTTTGAGCCCTAGCTGTCTGCATGGTTGGTTTTCATCAATTTGTAGCGTAGGAGGTCAGATCTGTGAGTTAAAATTTCGCCAATTTTGAGATTCAATTTTCGGCCACTTGCCGACGTCTATGGACGTTCTCGTAGTTGAATAAGTTGTTCCACTCATCGAGTAGTATAGGCTGGTGGAAGGGCAGCTCTTGGTTTGGAGTTTTTCCGACGACGGGTTATCGCTTTGGGCACCCGATACGCTGCCAGTGTGGGTGGCTGTGCAGGACCCACTTTTAATTGTCAAACTTTCTGCTACAATTATCCTTACGTCGTCATGAGCGTGTAGGAGCGCTCGGATTTCAATTTGGAGTTCGTATGACAGTCGAACGGATTCCAATGAAAATGAAGATAATTTTTGGGTGTACCACCTTGTGGTCCCAAAATCCTATCATCTTTTCACACACAACACAACAAACACACACACACACACACCCTTCATGGCCGGCCTCACCCTAGGAGAATCCCACCAAGGGACTTCTCATGCAATTTCAAAATTTTAGGGGCTGTTTTTGCAATTCCTGAAAATTACAGTTTTGCCCCATTTCACTAAATGACAAAGTGTTTTCGCCTTTTTGTGAAAAATGTTTATTTGTTTGAAATAAATGTTTCATTAAAATTAAGCCCATATTATCCAATAACAAGTTTTAGAATTAGATTCTAACTTAATTATCTAATGAGATTAAATAATTAAAGTGATGATTATGGACTTATGAACGCAAATGCATGACACTATGTGATCAGGGACGAATCCACGTTGTGGGATGTATGGGCTATAGCCCATGCGACTGTTTTTCATATTGATAACATAGTGTACTACATGTAGTACTTTTAAAAGAAAAAAAAACATTGCCCATCCAAAAATTGAAAGCACAGCCCATGCATCAAGTGTTGTAATGCTTCTAATTTATTATTATCTGTTTGACTTCTATTTATTTTTGTATAAGGGCCAATAGTATAAATACTCTTTTGTAATCATTGTTTCATTAGGGGTGGAAATCATTATATAAAAACATTCCTTTTTGGTATTAGTAGCCCAGTGCCTCACGGCTCTCTTTTTTTCTCTCTCCCCTGAAGCTCCTTCTTTTTTTTGTTTGTTGAGGTAATTTTCTTAACCCAAAACTAGAGATTTTGTTACAATTCTAAATATTTTTTCTTGAAATTAGGTGTAAGGGATTTTTGAATTTGGGATTTTTAACCTCATATCATGTGTGTTAGGGATTTTATTCCATTTTTGGCATTTAATTAAATTGGAACTCTGTTTAATTAATTAAAGTGCAACTTAAATAGTTTTATTTTGTATTTGTATTGCATATTTATTTATTGTTGCCTTTGTTTACTAGTTTCTATCTTATGTACTATATGCATTTTGAGGAGTACAGCTCATTATTTCCCCCTAATTAGGTGTATTATCTTTTGTTATTAATTAAATTCACTCGTGCCGTTGAGTTTTATTCTAAAGTAAATCCAGCCCATGCCATTTTGAATTCCTGGATTCGTCCCTGTATGTGATTGGCCGATTATTCATTAGATGAATGGAATAGGTTTGATTTATTAGTTTGTAAATTAAATAGGGGCTTGCATGCCTCTCCTCTCTCTTAATCTCAAATGTAAATCCCTTAAAGTCCATTGGGCTTCAAGTTCTCTATCTCAAGTTCTCTATTCTCAAATAGTTATAGGGAAGTAGGAAGATCAAGAGAAGGAATAATCAAGTCAAAAATTACTTGTATTATATCATGGGTCCAACGCCCAAAATAACCATGAATGTTTTAAGTAGTTAAGACACATAATAAAATCAACCTCCTTCCAAAGGCCTTAGATCCGACATCTTGGCTTAGATGTTAGATCGAAATCAAGTCCATAATCATCCATAAGCCTATAGATGACTATTTATCTAAACTTAAGGAAATGCAAAGGTTTTCCGTTAGTAGTAGAGCATATTCCCAATTTCAAATAAAAGAGTTTTATGAAATTGATTTGATTTACAAAACAAATAGTGGGAATATCGTACAACTACTAATATGATTTAGAATAATAGTTGTCCTAGGCCAAGTAGTTTAATTGGATTAAGTATGTTTATGATGAGACCTAAAAACCCTCAATTATCTAAATTAAGTAGAAAAAACGATAGACTTTTTGAAAGCCTAGTTGTGGCCTTCCACCATGGTGAATTCTGAATAGGCTTGACCCTTGTGAAGGCTTGCCTCATATATGGGGGGCTGACAGCAAGATTCTCTTGTTTAGGAAGAATTCATTATACATTGGATGTTGCAAGGGTAGGGTCAAACATGGACCAACATTCTATTATGATGAGGTTCATGTTTTGTATCACTATACTAAGCAAGAATTGTGGGCTAATACTTAACTAGTACAATGGTGCCTCACGATAATATTCGGGGTACACATTTTCTAGAGGCCAAATTGTATGGGAACTCACATCATGATATGAATGAATAGAAGGACTCTCTTTATTATTTGTGTTATCCCTAAATCCTATTATGGTGTGGTGATCCAAGTAATAGGGAGCCTCCCATCCCACTAAGACACATCTTAAAGAAGTCTCTCGTATTCCATTTTGAGGGATTATGGAAACAATCTAATTTTATTTCTGTTATGTTCGTAGATACTTCTGTAGAACCCCATCCATAACACATTACACAAAGCAAGCCTCAAATGAACCATATAATGTCAAAAGGCATTAGCTTCCATAAGGATGCAAAAGGGAAGAAGAGATGTAATGTACATCTTTCATGCACAAGGAACAAAACTTATGAAGAGAGCAATTTTGTCCTTGAGTCAGTAATGGCAGTTGAGACTTCCACCTAGATAATGGATTCAGGAGCTAGCAGACACATTTGCAATACATTGTAAGGTCTAGCAAATCACAGGAAGTTGTCAAAAGGGAAAATAGTGTTACGTGTCAATAATGGTACCCAAATATCTGCAAAAGCAGTAGGCACTTTCTACCTTAAGCTACCACATGGAGAGACACTTGAACTTAAAGAATGTCTTTATCTTCCAAGTTGCGTAAAGAACCTAGTATCTGTTTTAGCATTGCTGAGTGAAGATTACACCGTGACATTCAATAGAATGGGATGTTCTTTACAACAAGGCAGTTGAATCATATATAAAGGTACTATGATCAATGGTCTCTACCAAATTCAAACTGTGGAAGATAGCAACTGCTTGATGGAGATGCCAGGACCTAAGAGACCCATAAAAGAAATCAATCCGACTCAAGTTTGGCACCTAAAGTTAGGACACATTGGCCAAGATAGGATCCAAAGGATGGTCAAATAGGGATACCTTGAATCTTGGGTTCAGTCCCTATGCCCACCTGTGAATCCTGTCTTCAAGGCAAAATGTCAAACTTTCCTTTTTCAGGAAAAGGGGAAAGAGTCACTGAGCTTCTTAAATTAATCCACACTGATGTATGTGGGCCATTGTCCACTATATCAAGGGGTGACTTTTCTTACTTCATTACATTCACCAATGATTACTCTCGGTTGGGCTATGTATACCTAATAAAGTACAAGTCCGAGATGGATTCTATGTATGCCAACCAAGTTTGGACTCTGGTTGACCCTCCTGAAGGTATTGTACCAATAGGGAACAAATGGGTCTTCAAGAGGAAGAAGGGCTCAGATGGCAAGGTGGAGGCCTATAAAGCTAGATTAGTAGCTAAAGGCTACAGACAAAGAGAGGGAATTGACTATGAAGAAATTTCTCTCCTGTAGCAATGATAAAATTCATCCGCATACTTCTCGCCATAGCAGCATATTATGACTATGAGATATGGCAGATGGATGTGAAAACGGCTTTTCTGAATGACCGCCTTTAGGAAGAGATCTACATGGATCAACTTGAAGGATTCATATCTAAACATGAAGAGGAGAAAGTATGCAAGCTTCAAAGGTCAATCTATGGACTGAAGCAGGCTTCAAGGAGTTGGAACATTCATTTTGATGACGCCGTTAAAAGTTATGGTTTTAGTCAAAATGAAGATGAACCTTGTGTGTACAAGAAAAATAGTGGGAGTGCCGTCGTATTCCTCGTACTATATGTAGACGACATATTAATGTTTGGAAACGACATAGGCATGTTGACCACCGTAAAACTATGGTTCTCAAACACCTTCTCAATGAAGGATCTGGGAAATGCATCTTACATACTGGGTATCAAGATCTATAGGGATAGATCGAGAAAACTAATTAGATTATCTCAATCCCTGTATGTGGACAAGGTGCTCAGAAGATTCCAAATGGAACATTCTAAGAATGGTTTTTTGCCAGTCAAACATGGTATTCACCTGTCTAAGATCATGAGCTCTAAAACCCCAGAAGCAGTGATGCATATGAGCAAGATCCCATATGCCTCTGCAATTGGGAGCCTAATGTATGCCATGTTATGCACGAGGCCTGATATCAGCTATGTTGTGAGCATCACAAGCAGATATCAATCAAACCCAAGATTAGAACACTGGAGTGCTATAAGGACTATGTTAAAGTACCTCAGAAGGAAGAAGGATATGTTCCTAGTCTATGGAGGAAGCCCAGAGTTGCTAGTGGAAAGATATATAGACTCAAATTTCAACTCTGACGTTGATGATCAGAAATCCACTTCTGGGTATGTGTTCACATTGAATGGAGGGGCAATAAGTTGGAGATGTTGCAAGCAGAGCACCACTGTGGACTCCACAACTGAAGTAGAGTACATAGATGCTTCGGAAGCAGCAATGGAAGCAATCTGGATGAAGAAACTGAACTTGGAGTGGTTCCAAGCATTGAGTCACCAGTCATTTTATACTGTGACAACAATGGGGCTATAGCATAAGCCAAGGAACAAAGGTCTCATCAAAGATCCAAGCACATTTAGAGGCGCTATCACTTAATCTGGGAATATGTTGCTCATGGAGATATTAGCGTGCTCAAAGTGGCTTCAGCAGACAACGTAGAAAATCCACTTACAAAGCCTATGAGTCAGCTCCAGCTGGACCGACACATGGACAAGATGGGGATTAGATACATGTCAGATTGGCTTTAAAGTGCAATTGGGAGATTGTTAGATATACGCCCTTAAAGCCAACTAATTATGTAATAGTTAGAGTTAAGGAAATCTTTGATAATGACATATTATGTTATCAATAGGCAAGAAAGGTTGTTTTATACATAAATCATTCTATATTATCTTTCAATATGTAGAACAACCATAGTCCAAGGAATACACAAGAGGATATGAGAACTATGTAATGATATTACATACATAGAGACTTGTCATCATCCCTAAATCTTGAATATGTTCCTGGTCATAGAAATATTGATTAGGTGTCAATATTCCGCAAAGACCAGTACATACAAAGATCGTTTCTATATGTAGGGAATGGTGAGGACTCAAGTCATTAAGTGTGGAGACACCTCGATATGTGTGTAGGTGCTTGTAGAAGAACAAGTACACTGAACAACATCCAACACATGAGTTCCAGCATGGAAGTCTTTACTCACATGTCAAGGTAGAACTCATAAATTGCAATGGTGCAAACTAAGCCTTAGACCTGAGATATCATAGATGTTTTATGGCAATGTTGTTAATCTTTGAAGGCACTATACGGTCATGCTAAATTAGGCATAGCTTAAAAGCACTCATCAGGATTCTCCATAAAGTCATGAAGGGAAATGAATATACAACAAGGAATCTCTACTCTCAGTAAAGGAGCGAGAATACTCCAAGATATGATTGGTCAAATCTCTGCGTGAGTGCATCAACTTTGCCTCTCATCTTCCATAAGCCAAAAATTGGTTCAATCAAGAGGTAGACTAGCATCCATACTTCTTGACTGCCTTCTCTTCATCTCTAAGATACATTTGGTATGATGAGGCAGAGGACTCCAATCTTATAGCCTTGAGGTGAAGGAGTCAACATTTCTAGAGAAAGAAAATGTCTTTCCGACAAAGGTGTTCATTCTTGAGAAATCAAGAAAAGGTCATCAAGGGTAAAGATCTATTCCATTTTTCCTTTTTCTTTTGTGTTCAAAGAGACTAGGCTAAAGATACTTGGGTTATAATGAAAAATGTTTAGCTCAACTAGTATAAACAAAATGAATCCACCATTTAGAATATTTTTGTTGTATAGGTTGTGGCTAAAGTTCATTTACTAAGTATTAGATGCATGTTTCCTTCACACTCTTTAGCAATTGCTCATGCCGATGCTGCATGGTCTGTTTGGAACCATCTTGCAGTCGAGCCAAATACGTCAGTTGTTCGTAGAGTTGCCTCTGAGTGTCGTCAAGCTTGGAACAAAGGATGCTGTTATGCTCTTGCGTCTTCACTATGTCTAGCCGTAGGGATTCTACTTGAGCCAAGAGGTTGGCTTCGGTAGTGCTTTGCAAGCGGACGTCTCCGGTGGTGACTTTTTGGGCAAAGGAGCAGGGCTCGCTATAACATCCCTTCAATTTCGAAATTTTAAAATGAAATGACAATTTTACCCTTATGGTTTCTTAGTGGTATAAGGTTGACTCTTGTTCGGGAAGGAATTTGGGAAATTGAGTTGCACTATTACGTAGAGCTCGTCGATACGAGTCCATAAACAGGCGTAAATATTGATGTTTTCAGACATCCTGGATGCCTTCGGATATTAAAATGTCTTCAGACAAAGTGTTGCCTTTGGATATTAAAATGTCGTCAGACAAAGTGCTGCCTTCGGATATTAAAATGTTTTCAGACAAATTGTTGCCTTCGGATAAGTAAGCGCGTGTATGACTATTAGCCCCATAAGTCTCGAGGATACCCGAATCGTGTGGTGCTAGAATTTGCGTTTCGGGCTGACCACGTGTCCCTGATGCTGCGAGGATTTGCGTTCTCAAGTTGAGTATATCTCCCTAAGTCCTGCTAGGGGAATTGACGGATTTGCATTTTGGGCTGATCACCCGATTCTGCAAGGATTTGCATCTCAGGCTGACCTCATGTCCCTAGATTCTACTAGGTGGAATTGACGGATTATTTGTGTTCTCAGGCTGAATATATCTCCCTGAGTTCTGCTAGGGGGAATTGATGGATTATGTTTGAGGCACATCTATGTGGAGAACAGTGCATTATTGATATAATGGTACAGTTAACAGGATATTGTTCGCCACCCTACTCATATTTTTTACACAGGGTTGGCCAGAATCCCTAGCCACCTGCCTGATTTATCTACACAGGTGGTTGGCCAATTTTCCCCTTCCCCAGTTACCTTCGGATTTAATGATATACCCCTTGGTGGGTGATAGCAGGATATGCGATATGCGGATTGGTTGCAGGTATGGCATCAAGTAAAAGTTTGGGTTGATACATATGATTGTATCTTAATATAAAGTTAAGGAATATGATGGTTGGGTTATAAACATAAGGTTGTTGCAATATTATATTGTATTATATATGAACTGTGATTTATTAGTAAAGGAACTACGTGTGGCTTGATCCCTCAACAAGGATACGTAGGCAACTTAGACTAACCTAGGTGTAGCCGTGAATGAGAATTTATTGGGAAATGTCCGTTTTTCAGGGGGCGACTCTGCCGGTTTTCCGGCAGAAGCTAAACCCTTAAGTAGGTTTTCATTTTGCGAATTAAGGCAAAAAGGGTATTTTGGTCATTCGTACCCTATACCTGCCAGGCGTCGAACACGTACGGGGTTCGCTACGGATTCCAAAGTGAAATTTGGGTCAGCTCCTCTTAACTTGGTATCAGAAAAAGGTTAAATTCCTATAGACTCGGCACCTCATGTGCATCCTTATTATGGTTGGTGTTTGAAGTGTTAGTACATTGTCTCACCTTCTCGGTGTTGCGGAGCTTAAGGCATCAAGAAGTGTTTGAAAATTTTGTTGAGGTTTTCTTGAGGATTGGAGAAAGTAAATATTGGACTTGTGGGCATTGAAAGAGAAATAGGAAGAAACTGGGAGATTGTTATGTGAACAAGGACAAGTTACATAGGAATTTAAAGATGTGGGATTGTTGTGAAATTTTACGAAGGTTAAGGGGTCGAAGTGCAATTCAGAACGTACGGAGACAGTTATGAAATTTCGAGGATGAAATTTTTGTAAGGGGGTAGTTTTTAACATCCTGCCCAAAAATTTAATTTAAATTTCGAAATTTTAAAATGAAATGACAATTTTACCCTTAGGGTTTCTTAGTGGTATAAGGCTGACTTTTGTTCGGGAAGGAATTCGGGAAATTGAGTTGCACTTTTACGTAGAGCTCGTCGACACGAGTCCGTAGACAGGTGGCATGCTCAATTCCGAGTTGTAACTAAAGAGAAAAGGGCTGAAAACTAAAAGGGCATTTTGGAGATTTTAAAAATTATTTTAACAGGTAAAAACCTGGTATTTCCCTTCTCCCCCGCACGCGCGACGTACACAGCCCTCTCTCTCCTCCAGCTTTCTCTCTCCTTCCTCTCGACGAACCCAGAACCGGCCATTGTGTGGCCGGCGATCTCCCTCCTCCGGCGACGCCAGCACACGAGACAAGTCGGAAAAGAAAGGCCATCGACAAACCCAGCCGCAATAGCGACAACGCGAGCTCGAAGAAGCTTCGATAGCCACTAGTTTTTACCTGCGGCTCCGACGATGAATTTCGTCGATCCAGGTATGGATTCTCATCCTCTTAACGAGCTCTAGATATTTGTATAAGTGATTTGGGCCAATTTGGAGCTTTGAATGTTCGATTAGAAACCTTAAAAAATCCCGACTGTTGAGGTGTTTTTCGACTAGCTCCGGCCACTTTTTGGCCGGGTTCCAAGACCAAAACTTGTTTCCCTAGTTCTGATGGTTCTACTGGTATAGGTGATGGTCGGAGATTTGGAGTTTTTCCAATCACCGAAATTTACTCAAGTCTCCCACCACTATCGGTGGTGGGTGGCGGTGCGTAGGCCACTTTGTGGTAGTTCATTGGGTTCCAAAACATTCCTCATGTCGTCCCGAACACGACGGTATGCTCTGATTAGAAATTGGATACCGTTTAACTATCGAACGGATATTACGCCTAATAGGCGATATCCGGGTTCGATAGGTTTGGACTATTCGATCGGTCTCATTTTCAAATGTCGTTCCTCGTAACTCTAGGATCGTTAAAGAACTTGTGAATCGAGAATCAGAGTCCCGGATACTCCAATCAAGAATTCTAGGGTTAGGTAAATCGGTTACCGTCCGATCATACAATCGAGAGCGATCCGACCACTCAATCGAGAGCGATCCGACCGCTCGATCGAGACCAGACTATCGGTACTTGCTAAGTAAACCTTGTCGGACTTATAGGGATGTTTGGATCGGAAATCAGAGGTTGTGGGCTCCGCGAGCCCAATTGGTCAAGTTCCTCGATCGGGGTCAAACCGACTGTTGGATCGTGATGAAACTTCTAATATGAGTTTAACTTATTGTTATAGACCAATAGGAATTGTCAAATAACAAAAGTGAGGTCGTGGGCCCTATGAGCCCAGTGGACCTGGATGGTGGGCCATGTTGGCTCTGTTAAGGCTAAATAGTTGTAGGAGTGATTTGTTAGAGGTTAGCTGTTGCATAATTGGTTTTTATATTGTTACTGCATTGTCTAATGTGTAGGAGTGATTTAGTGTATCAGTTGTATTTCCAAATGGGACGTATTTATATTTTAATATTATTCAGTAATGGCTTGGAATAATTTGAGTGTTTATGAAATTTTTAGAAAAGACTTGGAAAAGTATGTGAGTCGAGTTTTGCATGAATAAGGATTTTATGAAAGGTTTGGTCATATGTTTATTTTTATATATGGATCAATGATATGAAATTGGATCATGATTGCCTTTGGAAACTGAAATGTTGCCTACGGATATATCGATGTCTTAGGACATCCTGGTTGCCTTCGGAATTATCGATGTCTTCGAACATCTCGGATGACTTCAAAAATATGGTTGCCTAGGAAATATTGATGTCTTCGGACTGAAGGATTTTCAAAACATTTTTGAGAAGTTCATTTGAATATTAAACATGCATTTAATCAAATTAATCGCAGCAGAAGTTTATGGTGGTTGTTGTTTAAAATAAAAAACAAAACTTCTTCCAAGTATCTTAATCCATGAACATTGATATGATTTCATGAATGGAAAATTCAAGAGAAAGGATAAGATCTAATTACCCTTGAAGCAATTATATGAACCAATTTGTGTTTGGTCTTCTCTTGATGATTTCCTCTTTCTTGATCTCCTCTTTGATCTTTGATCTTTGCTCCTTGATCTTTCTCCTCCTTGTGAGCCACAAAAGGATATGGCCTCTAAGTCTCCACACCAATGGAACCTTGAGATAAGAGGGAAGAATCTTGGGAATACAAGGATGCTAGTGCTAGATCTCCAAGACTTGGTTTCAATCTAAACCCCTTGAAAGATGAAAGTGTTTCACTCTTGAAAACTCTCTTTTATCCTCTTTGATCTCCCAAACCTATTTGGTTGATGTTGGATTGTGTTTGTGTAATGAGCTTATGAAAAAATAGCTTATGGAAACAATTCTCATACCCATTTACTTATGCAATTTCCGCCAAATCCCATTGGGCTTCCAAAATTGGGCCTTGTGACACTTAAACCATAATGTTTAGGTGTCTTAAGCCCTTGGGCTTAATACCCAACCGTTTGGGCTTCCTGTTAACTATTACTGAGGCCCAACTACTACAAAAATCGAAATAGACGTCGGTAAAACGACGACGGACAAAATAAATACCGTCGTTAAATTTTGAACGACGACGGTAATATAAAAACCGACGTGGATCAGAAACTAAAACACCTAAAAATTGGAAATTCATTTGGGCATTTTTAAAACACGACGCATAAAACTTTAAAAGCGTCGTCTTATTAAACATGCCATTTCAACCAGAAAAAAGACAACAAATAAACAACGACGGTATGTGTAAATATACCGACGTAGTAATTATAGACGACGTTTTACATATAATACCGCCGTTTTGAACATCCAATGAACACGACGGTAATTGTATTATTAGAGACGTATCAAGTACTATTTAATACGACCGTAATTTAATAATTACCGACATGTAAAGTTAATTAACCACGTCTCTCTTTTATTATTTTACGCCGTATTATACATTAGATTACGATAGTACTTATAAATAAAAGGTGGTGGTAAATAGTTACCACGTCGTCATAATATAATATAACGTCGTGGTTTTTAGATAATACGACAATTCTATAAATTATATCGCCGTTGTAAATCATTTTAACGTCATTTATATTAATTATACCGTCGTTGTTATTTAAAACAAGCGCGACAACAAAAGTCGAAATAAACGTCAGTGCAACGACGACGGAAAAAAGAAATACCATCGTTGTATGTTTCAAATTCGAAGTTTTCGAACTGAAACGTCACGCTTTATCTGCGAAATTGAAGACTGAAACGGCGGCTTTTAGGTTTCCAAGTCGAAATAAAGGCCCTTTTCGGTTTCCAAGTCTTAATAAAGTCAGTTTTAGTTTTCCAATTCTAAATATTTCCTTTAAATTGGAGTTTTTTTTCCAAACGTTCAGTCCCAATTCTCACATCTCTGAATGGTTTCAGTAATGCATGATGTCTCTCCTTGGAACTCAGTTGTGTTTTTACACCAAACCAATCTAAGAACTTCGGTTTGGTGTAAAACAACAACTGAGTTCCCCAGAAAGATTGCATATTTAGTTTCTTGTTTAACACAAATTTCTATTTCTCTGTAGTTATTTTTATTTAAGACGTCGGTTTTGTAACTAACTGACGTAGTATATATTTATAACGTCCCTATTATTTAAAAACCGTCGTTTATATTATAATTTATACAACGGTTTAATTTTACTTTCCGTCGTTTATATCCAAGTCAGAGGAAATCCAAATAAGTTATGCTCCCCTCTTCTGTCTTTTGTTTCTTGTTTCTTTTTATTAAATCCTGTTATCTCTAACTATAACTTGCTTCTTTTTTTTATCTTGGTTTTGCAGTGCAAGAAGGCAACGATAACTCATAAACACAAGAACAAATTGATGAAATTCGGATCGAATGAAGATTGTTTAGTATTATGGATATGATATTTTGTATGGATATATAGGAATGAAGATTGGTAAATATTTTGTACGTAATTATTATTGAATCTTCAA
The DNA here is from genome assembly GCA_024362665.1 of Prunus padus. Lineage (NCBI taxonomy): Eukaryota > Viridiplantae > Streptophyta > Magnoliopsida > Rosales > Rosaceae > Prunus > Prunus padus. The sequence goes on from JANFAM010000020.1 coordinate 10,035,358, forward strand.
GTTTTATGAAACAAATTATTCTTGAGTATATTTATTGTTCACAAAGCATTATGGTTGTTTTTTTAGCAAGAAAAAAATCGTTGTAGAGAACCATTGGAAGCAAAAAAAAAAAAAGATAAAATGTAAAATTACTAAATCTTTGGATATAATAAACGACAGTTCTTTCAAAAAAACCGTCGTTTTTACATTAATAGAGGACAATTCTATTACAAAACCGTCTTCTTTATATATAATAGACGACATTTCTTTCATAAAAATTGTCGTCTTTATATATAATAGACGACATTTTTTATAAAAACTGACGTCTTTAAATATAATAGAAGACTGTTATTAACATACGTATCAAGTGCTATTTAATACGACCGTAATTTTATAATTACCGACATGTAAAGTTAATTAACCACGTCTGTCTTTTATTATTTTACGCCGTATTAGACATTAGACTACGACAGTTCTTATAAATAAAAGGTGGTGGTAAATCGGTACCACGTCGTTATAATATAATATAACGACGTGGTTTTTCAGATAATACGACAGTTCTATTAATTATATCGCCGTTGTAAATCATTTTCACGTCGTTTATATTAATTATACCGTCGTTGTTGTTTAAAACAAGCGCGACAACAAAAGTCCAAATAAACGTCAGTACAACGACGACGGTAAACATAAATACCGTCGTTGTAGGTTTCAATTTCGAAACTTTCGAACTGAATCGGCACGCTTTATCTGCCAAATTGGGGACTGAAACGGCGGCTTTTAGGTTTCCAAGTCGAAATAAAGGCCCTTTTCGGTTTCCAAGTCTTAATAATGTCACTTTTAGTTTTCCAATTCTAAATAATTCGTTTAAATTGGATTTTTTATTCCTAACGTTCTGTATATCTCAATTCTCACCTCTCATGCAAGAATGTCTTTCTTGCGAACTCAGTTGTGTTTTTACACCCAACCCATCTAAGAACTTCGGTTGGGTGTACAACAACAACTGAGTTCTCAAGTAGGATTGTATATTTAGTTTCTTGTTTAACACAAATTTCTATTTCTCCGAAGTTTTTTTTATTTAAGACGTCGGTTTTGTAAATAACTGACGTAGTATATGTTTATAACGTCCGTATTATTTAAAAACCGTCATGTATATTTTAATTTATACGTCGTTTTGATTTTACTTTCCGTCGTCTTTAAAAACGCGGTCTTTTGAAAAATTTGACCGCGAATTGTAATTTTTCGAATTTCCCCTAAACCCTATATATATAACATTTCGCTATCTTTCTTCAACTCATATTCTGACCTTAAAGTTTTCTGTCTCCATCAAAGTTGCTCCAAGTCATTCCATTGCTCATATTCTAATCTTTCATTCCGGTTTTCAGTTTCTCAAATTATTTGAAGTTAATTTGCTCCAAGTCAGAGGAAATCCAAATAAGTTATGCTCCCCTCTTTTGGCTTTTGTTTCTTGTTTCTTTTTTTTAATCCTGTTAAATGTATCTCTAACTAAAACTTGCTTCCTTTTTTTTAATCCTGTTTTGCAGTGCGAGAAGGCAACGGTAACTCATACACACAAGAACAAATTGATGAAATTCGGATCGAATTTCATATGTAGCCCCTCTTTTTCTAATTATAGTTTAATATTATGGATATGATATTTTGTATAGATATATAGGAATGAAGATTGGTAAACTATGTAATTATTATTGAATCTTCAACTTTTTATGAAACAAATTATTCTTGAAGAGAACCATTGGATTATTTGGAGCTGAATTTATTGTTCACAAAGCATTATTGTTGTTTTTTTAGCTAAAATCGTTGTAGAGAACCATTGGAAGCAAGGAAAAAAAAGGTAAAAGGTAAAATGTAAAATTAAAACATCTTTGGATATAATAAACGACAGTTCTTTCAAAAAAACCGTCGTCTTTACATTAATAGACGACAATTCTATCACAAAACCGTCTTCTTTACATATAATAGACGACATTGTTTTTATAAAAACCGTCGTCTTTACATATAATAGATGACTGTTATTTCATAATAGAGGACATATTTCATAATAATAGACGACTGTTATTTCATAATAGACGACAGTTCATACAAACTGTCGTCTTTACTATAATAGACGTCATTTATTTCATAAAACCCGTCGTCTTTATATTAATAGACGACGGTTTGTAGTAAAAGCGTCGTCTATTAATCTAAAGACGACGGGATATTACCGTCGTGGTTTTATGCGTAAAAGATGTCGGTCAATTCCTCGACGGTTGAAAAAGTAAATTTACGATGGTAAATTACCGTCGTCTATTTCGATTTTTGTAGTAGTGAATACTTTTTTACACGTAGTAAATCATCCATATCAAATCGATCAAATTTATTTCCACAACATCATATGTATTTCTCAAAGTTAACCATTTAAGGTGTGCGATCCATTAGGTTCTAATTAGCAAGGCGGTAGGAAAATATTAGAACTCTTTATAACCAACTGAATTAAAACCCCCTTTTAATTTTTCCTTTTATATGGATTGATCACAATCAATCCTAGGACTTCCACGAACCAAGAGTGACATCTAGCAATATATCAAGGCTACCCAAGCTAACCAGAATTGGTGAAGAACCTATTCATTGGAATTACAATGCAATACGGTCCTTCTCTTATACAATGTTTCATATCATATTATTAGGGTACGGATTGATTATGTCAAACCCCTAATATGATTTATAACCTCATATGATTCAATAGAACATGATTAAGAACAACTTTCTAAATCAAGCTCAAAATACTTTGGCCAAAGATTTATCAATCACATCTCGAAACATTCTCCTTCTTTATCGAAGGTAGAGATTCCTTATTGTACATTCACATGCCCCTATGATGAATTAAGAGACTCCAACAACACTTTAGACAAATCTTTTACGGCTTGCCTTTAAGAGCTATCTAAGATCAATAGCGCATCATAGGACAACCATGATGCCTCAGGTCTAAGGACTAATTTGCATTATTGCAACTATGAGTTCTCGTTTGACATGTAGATAAATACTCCATACGAGAACTACGGTTGATCGTGTTCAGTGTACCCATTCACTAATGAGCACCCACATACTTGTATTAGTGTCATCTACACAAATAGTTTGAGACTAACCATCCTCCTAATTGAGCATACATAGTATGTGCTAATCTTGACGGTTTATCAATGCCCATTTGATAATCCTATGATTAGGAACATTTTGGGATACTATAGTAAGAGATTAAAGGTCTCCCTAATCTAATCTTCTTTAGATTACTTTATCTTTTATTTAGCATTCCCTGGACATTTGTTTCTTTAATTGATGTAAAAGATAACAAAATAAGTTTGCCCTTTATTATCATATATGAAATGTATTCTAAGGAGATTACATCAAATGTATTGGCTCTTAGGGCACATTTCTAACACGGACATCCTGGATGCCTTCAGATATTAAAATGTCTTTGGAAAAAGTGTTGCCTTCGGATATTAAAATTTCTTCGGAGAAAGTGTTGCCTTCATATATTAAAATTTCTTCAAACAAATGTTGCCTTCGGATGAGTCTGCATGCATATAACTATTGGCCCCACGTGTGGTTTTGCGTTTCGGGCTAACCACGTGTCCCCCGATTCTGCGAGGATTTGCTTTCTCAAGTTGAGTATATCTCACTGAGTCCTGCTAGGGGAATTGATGGATTTGCATTTCAGGCTAACCTCGTGTCCCCCAATTCTGCTAGGATTGCCTTTCTGGCTGATCACCCGATTCTGCTAGGATTTGCATCTCGAGCTGACCTCGTGTCCCCCGATTCTGTTAAGTGGAATTTATGGATTATTTGTGTTCTCAGGCTGAGTATATATCCCTGAATTCTGCTAGGGGGAATTGATGGATTATATTTTAGGCATATTTATGTGGAGAACAGTTCATTATTGATATAATGGCACAGTTAACAAGATATTGTTCACCACCCTACTCATATTTTCTGCATAGGGTCGTCTCGAATGTTAACATCATACCAACATTTAATGTCGAAGTTCAGGGTGTGCAGGAAAATTGGCCAAGACATCTTGTAACTCACTTTCTTTCGAACTACCCGTCACATATCTCGAAATACCCATATCTCTTGTACTCTAATTACCCGCATTATCCGAACTAAAAGTAGTTGATGAGAACTTTCTCTTAAAGTATCGTTCCATAACTGTATTGGTAGAAATAATAAATAGAGCATACAAATTAACAAATACAATATATTAAAAAATTCCTAATTTATTCAAACTAACCAAAATAAAATCACAACAACTAATAAAACAAAAATACATAAGAATCTTCATTAATTAACAAACACAAAAACTAATCCAATATACCAAGATATAATCTAACTAAAGCATATAGAATCTAATTTTTTAAAAAAAATCCTAAGTTATTCAAACTAACTAACCAAAATAAATACTCAACAAAAGAACTAATCAAGAGAAATAAAAACATATAAGAATATTTATTAATTAATTAAAGCATAGAGAGATTAGAAATTAGGATAACATACCTTCAAATTTGAGCGACAATGACAAATCAACCTTTGAAATCAAATTGAATTTGGGGGTGACTTTTTTGCTTTGCTTCCGCCACTTTGAGGATGTTGTCGCCGATGCTGGATGGGTGGATTAGGGAAGTCGTCGTCGGATTGGGTGAAGGTTGGTTAAATAGGATTAGGGGATTTAGAGTTTGACATTTGAAGAAATAAGCTAAAACTGATTTGGGGGAGGGAAGATATTGGGCTGCCTCTGTTCAAACAGAGTCTGCTCCCTTTTCTTATATAAAAAATAAAAATAAAAATCCTGTGCCAGAACGACATCGTTTTGGCCAGGTTAAAATATTAAAAACAAAAAACAAACAAACCTTTAGTAGGACGACATCGAGGAAAAAAAAAAGATGTGCTGCGCCCCTTTGGGGACTTTCATCAAACAGTTTGCAAGGGTTAATCTTGGCAAATGGACAACACATGTGCCGCCTCGGTAGTAAAAAATAAAGGACTTTTTTTGTGCTGCTCCTCGTTGTTGTAGCCGCATATTTGTAGACAAAGTTTTCTTGTCTAACCATCTACAATCATACTCCTTATTTTTTTCATTAAAATTTAGCTAAAAATACACAAAAGTTATTTTAGGAGCTCTATATAAAATTTGAACTCCAATCATACTCCCTAGTTTAGGGAGTCATAAATACTATGGTTATTTTATATTTCAATATGATTGGTCCATCTTTATAAAAAAAAATACCATTAAAAATCAGTTATCATTAATTAAAAGTTTAAAGGCTTAAATGTTAAAATGGTCCCTGTGTTTTACTCATTCGGCCAATTTAGTCCCTGTGTTTTTCAATTTGACCAATTTAGTCCTTGTGTTTTACTCTGTTAGTCAATATTGTCCATTCCGTTAAATAACCGTTAAAAAAAATTAATAAAATACATTATTAAGTTTAGCTTACAATAAAAAAAAATATGAATAAAAATAACGAAATGAAGAAATTTAAACAAACAAAAAATCTGGAAACTCAACAGCCCACCATGAGCGGTTCCCAACCACCACCACATTCTCTCTCTCTCTCTCTCTCTCTCTCTCTCTCTCTCTCTCTCTCTCTCTCTCTTGCCCACAATTCCTCCATCTCTCTCTCTCTCTTCCTCTCTCCCCCTACCCTCCTCAATCCATCCCACACACCCCCACAACTCCTCTCTCTCTATTTCCTCTCTCTCTCTCTCTCAATGATATTTATTAGATGATCACCTGCGCCGGTTTTCTTGGTTGCGTAACCCATGTATCAAAAAAGAGTTGTTGTACAGCCATAATGATTAATAGATTAAAAAGAAAATGTGCATAGAATCGGGAGGGAAGGGAGAGGAAAGAGATATGGAGGAGTTGTGGGTGTGGGATGGATTAGGGAGAGAGAGAGAGAGAGAGAGAGAGAGAGAGAGAGTGAGTGAGGCGGTGGCTGGGACTATTCATGGCGGTTGTGGGAATGGGTTGGGTGGTGGTGGTGGCACGAGAGAAAAAGACATAGAGGTCATTGGTTTCCATATTTTTTCATAAGAATTTTAAATTTTGTTATTGTGAAGTGTAAACTGAACTTAATAATTTTTTAACGGCTGTTTAATGGAATGGACAACATTGACTAATAGAGTAAAACACAAGGACTAAATTGACCAAATTAAAAACAACGGGGACTAAATTGGCCAAATGAGTAAAACACAGAGACCATTTTAACATTTAAGCCAAGTTTAAACTATGCATAACAAAGCAACATTAAATGCTTATTTTAGGAGGTGGACAGGGAGTATGGTTGGAGTTGAATTTTTCCATTTCCTCCCTCAAATTTGTCTAAGGAAGTGATTTATACAGCCCACTGTGGATGCTCAACATCATGAGCCAAGCACAAAAATTCCCTTTGAATAACAATAACAATTCTAACTAGGCAAAAACAATAACAATTCTGAAAGTTCATCAGGTCAGTTCCATCTTGATGGATGATCAGGATGAGAAGCTGAGATATTTAATGAAGAGGAGGATGTTATGAGTATGAAGGAGAAGTTGAAGAGCTTGTCAGGTTCTCCATTTAGTAATATTGATGCTTCATCTCTCTCCTGTTTATTCTGAAAAAACTTGAATTCTAATATTTTTGTGTTTATTACGATGATAGATAAGCTTAGGCAACATAGTATCCTAGACAAACAAGAAAAAGAAAACCTAAAGCTCTAGAACATCTTAGACTTCAAATTTCAGCTTCAAATTCCATTGTTGTTGATTCACTCTTAGCTTTAAATTCCATTGTTGTTGATTCGCTCTGGGCTGTTACAATAACTGGGTTCTTGCCATCCCCTTTGTTCAGCTCGGCCTCAAATTCAACGAGCCATGTGTAAAATTTAGCAAAGAAATCTTGTGACGAGTCATGCTTGAGCCTCAGTCTGATCAAAAGCCAGAGGAGCCTCAAGAACCCTGCAAGATTAATCGTTAGAAAAAAAAATCAATTAATGATGTAAACAAACACAATTAGATCTAAACAATATTAAAGCATGACACACTTACAACCTTCAACATACACCGGCGTTAGAAAGATTTGCAATAGGCTAAGGCAGAAAATTAGAGACGCCCAAATCACCACCAAGAACATCATCACCACCTTCAAGAACGACATCTCTAAAACCACCAAGGACATCATCACCTCCTTCAACAAACAAAATCTCAAAACAAATAACCAGTATAGGAGCCCCTGGGATTAATATAGCAGAAGAAGGCTTAAAACCCTGCTGCTGATTCTGTTGCCAGCTTCACAATCACTAGTATTGAATTCTAGAATGACAACTGTTTTCTTCTTCTTCTTGAATATGGAACTCTTTAGCCCTATATATATACACACGCAGAGGAAATAAAATAAATTGGTTTACGACTTAGATTCCTATCAAAGTGAGGAGTGTGAAGGAGATTAAAAGGATCCCTAATTTGACTTGAAGATGAAAACCAAAAGTGATGAGAGCATGCAATATTGTTTTATATGAGTGAGGATTCCTAGTTTAATACGAATAAAACCGATTTGTCTGTTTAAATATTAAAACAGGTACCAGGAGTGCCGTCACCCGACCCTAATAAGTAATTCAAAAACAGTAATCATGACCATCAAATCAATTCACTCATTATCAGTTGCAAGTGCATATTGCTACTTTGAAAATAACTGAGCTAGGAACCACCAAATCGGGACCAAAGAAACATATCGAAAATGGAAGAGAGAAAGAAAAAAAAATTAAAAATGCAACCCTGTAAAAAATAGGTTCGTATTATAGGAGAAATTTTTAAATGTACCGAGTACACCACGTGGCTGGTGTACCATCCAATAGACCTAGGACATTTGGAATTACTTTATAATTTATTGTATTATTTTTTATGACACATGGGCGGGCTGCATTGGAAACATTCCACATGTCCTACACCTAGTGGATGGTACACCAGCCACGTGGTGTACCGGGAACACCCAAAAATTACTCGTATTATAGAAAGTGGTAGTATGCGCCTTTTATATTATGACACCTGGATAAAGATACTAAAGAAAGAGTGAAATTAACGACGGTTTTTTTACTATAAAAAAATTAACGATGGTTTAATATCGAAGTTAACCTCACAGTCTAAGATCTTTATCCCATTACCCATATCTTCTCCATTCATCACCAACCTCTCCCATTTCTGCAAGATTCGTTTGTCGTTTGATACCTTGTGAAGCAGCTATGTTTCTCCTTCACAAAGCTACAAAAGATCTAATTAAGTCAAAAGAACTGGAGATATTCTGTTAAGAGTAAAAAGTTGACTTGATTATTGGTGTGCTGTTGGTGCCAGATCTTCATCTTCCTCTTAACTTCTTCTCTGATTTTTTTCTTTAAATTTTAATTGAAATTATCCTCTGCCCCCAATTTGTTCTTGTATTAGTAAAGGAAAACATGGAATTTTATTTTTTCCTTTTGGGGAAAGGGGTTTAATTTAAGGATCTTTGCTTCGGAATTTGTTCTTGTGTGGTAGTCCATCGTCTTTTGCAATTAATTGCTTGGGAGAATCAGACGAAAGGTCGATGTTTGTTAAATGGATGTTTTAGGTTCAAACAATGGGTTGCCGATTTAATGGGGTTTATTGTATAATTAACAACCTCAAATATATTTTTTTGATGATTTCTCTCACGATCGAGAAATTATGGGAGTTAATAAATACCCAGTGGATTGAACGAAAAACCCCATCGGCATGGCTTCTATGAGAACCAAAGAAAAAAAAAACTCAGATAATTTTGGGCGGTTTGGTATTCTATCATTAGCACTAATGATATAGATAAACCATAAAATATTTAATTTCTATAAACAAACCCAAAAAATGACAGCTGGCCATATTAAATTTAATTTTTATTATTAAATTACTATGATACCCTATTGAGTTTTTTTGGGTTTTTTAATGAGGTTTTGGAGTGTTTGAAGAAATCGATGACAGTTTTGTAATATATAGGAAGTTTGAATCTTTTTATTATGTTGCAAATGAGCTTTTTGTATGTTTCTAAAGTCCATTTCATATGGGGTGTTTTTATAAAATTTGGGCCTCTATATTGGGTACAATAGTGAATCTCCCAAAGATTTACGTGTATTGAGCTTACAGGAAAAAGAACCCCAAACTTGCGTAAACACTTAAGCCACGTTTGGCGACTAGTATTGGATTGCAATATTAATTACTTTCTTCCGATCAGTGCTGTTTTTTTTTTTTACAATTGGTATACTTTCTGACTCCATCTCATCTTAATCACTGCATTTCAAAGTAGAGTATTAATACTGGAAGAGAAGAGTTTTTCTATTTAAACCCCACACTTTTCTTTGTTCACCCCAATTCTTAAATCATTAAACTCTTAAGTTTTATTATTGTGTAAAAAGACAAGAAAGGTCATCCAACTTAATACTTAACCCTAATACATCTATACACACATCCCACCACTATTCATATTAAGTTTTAGAAAAATACAAACTCCTCTACACCCTATTGCCATATTACTCTTCTTTTTCAATCCAAGAAACCTACTACACTCTCATCTTCTCTTCATAAAACATCCTAGTTCATTCTCAATGCTGCTACACATTTAACAACAATGTTTTTATCTCTTTAAGTTGTTTATGCAAATTTCTAGGGGGAGAATATTCGCATGTAGATTCTTCGCCCTTTGAACTTCCTTCTCTCTCTTCCTCTGTTCTGTGAAATAAATATGAGTAAGAGACCACACCCGGGTATTGGCCAAAGGCCCTCCGATGCCTAAGTTAGTTCAATTGGATCTTTGAGAAAAGATGCATCAATAGCTAAAAATGATGGAGTTTTCTATCACAGGGAGAGTCGGGTGGCCGGAGCAGTGTGAGGGAAAGTGTAGAGAGAGAGAGAGAGAGAGAGAGAGAGAGAGAGAGAGAGAGAGAGAGAGAGAGAGAGAGAGAGGAGTTTCTCTCGGGTTTAGAACTAGGTTTAGGATTACCCCATGTGTTGAATGTGGATATGTATTTATAGGCCTCTAGGCATCCAGTGTTTTTCAAAGAATAATTCCTATTTGGAAGGAAGATATTCTTTCCCTGAAATGGAGAGATAGGATCAATTAGGGATTTGGATTAGAATCAAATCCCTAATTAATGATAATATCCCCAAAATAAGATAATATCCTAAATTGATGATTATATTCCCAAATAAAGATATCTCATATTTAGGATAATATCCCTATTTTTAGTTTTAATTAATTGGCCAAATAAATGGGCTCAATTACTGACCTAGGTGATATTCTTCTTATCCACGTGGCACCTTGTGATTGACCAGTGAAATATATGCTCCCACATAAGTAATGTGAGGTTTAGGTGAACTTAGAGTGGTGAGAGGCAAGATAGCATGGTGTGGGTGTGAGGTTGATGAGTTTTTTAATATTTTTTTTCTGATGGGTGTGTATTTAGGGGTAGTTTGGGAAGATAGTGGGGTTTTCTTAGAAATTGTGAAAATTTGAATTAGAAGTTGGGGTGAATAAAGAGAAGTGAGGGGTTTAAATAGAAAAACTCGAAAAAAGAAACAAAGAACAGAAATCTAATCACTGCATTTCAAAGTAGAGCAATTAGGATGTTTTACTCAAATGGTCCTCCAACTTATACCCATGTTGCATATTTGTCCCTCAACTAAATTATTCGTTCAAATGGTCCATCAACTCTATATTATTTGGCACATTGGTCCTACCGTTACATTTTCTGTGAGTTTTAGTCAAGTCAACGCTAGTGGTGGGGTATAGGATGGGTATATGCGTCTTTTTCATACCTCAAAAGGTTTTGAGAAGGTCGTTGTCTTCTATTTGTATAAAATAAAAAAAATATAAAAAAATATAAAAAAAAGAGGTTTGAAGGCAAAAGTAGAGATTTTGCGTTAGGGTTCATATTTGGGGATTTTCGGGAATTTCTGGATTTCGATCATTGTGGATGCTCGTCACTTATGGAGTTCGAGTTCTACTGGGGTCAAGAGATTCCCAAATACAGTAATGGATTCTATGTCTACATTTTATATTCATCTTGTTTTGCAAATCGATGCTTTTTGTTTGCAAGTGTGTGGTCCAAGGTCAGTTTATTTATGTTTAAAATATTGGTTTTTTACTAAAATGGTCCTCAAACTTATACCCGAGTTGCATTTTGGTCCATCAACTAAATTATTTGTTCAAATGGTCCATCAACTCTATATTATTCGGTGCATTGGTCCTATTGTTACATTTTCTGTGAGTTTTAGTCACGTCAACGCCAGTGGTGGGGTATAGGATGGGTATATGCATCTTTTTCATACCTCATAAGGCTTTGAGAAGGTCGTTGTCTTCTATTCGCAAAAATAGAGATTTTGGGTTAGGGTTCGTATTTGGGGATTTTTGAGAATTTTTGGATTTCGATCATTGTGGATGCTCATCACTAATAGAGTTCGAGTTCCGCTGGATTGGAGAGAATACCAAATAAGCCAAGGGATTGTCTGTCTACATTTTATATTCATCTTGTTTTGAAAATTGATGCTTTTTGTTTGCAAGTGTGTGGTCCAAGGTCAGTTTCTTTATGTTTAACAGGTTCTTGTGGCATTTTGTTGCTTTTATGCTGGCATTGATTGCAAAGTACAGGTTTTTATATTTGGTGTGGTCCCTTTGTTGTGTGCTTCACACCAAATTCACTATTGTGCATTGATTGAAACCGTAAATAAACCAAAACCCTAAAATTGTAGCATTAGATAAAGGACATGTGTCTTTAATTGCAGCTAACTCTGAAATGTCATGTGTATTTTTTGCAGTTATCTCCGACAGAGTCACTCTTGAACTACACCATGGGGCTACGTTTGAAAATGGGGTTTATAAGGGTGGTAAGGTTTGTTATTTGGATAATGTTGTGTTTATACCAAGAATTTTCGACCCAAAGCATGGTGGAGAATATCAGTACATTGAGCTCAAAATTCCCAAGCCTCTTGACTCACGCTCAGCATCCTCTCGGCCCAACCAACGTCCGAGCTTGAAAAGTGCTCAACATCCTCTCGGCCCAACCAACGTCCGTGCTTGACTCATGCTCAGCATCCTCTGGCACAACCGATGTTCGTACTTGACTCATTCTCATTATCCACTTGGCCTAACCCACCACCAAAGACTTGCTCCTAATACCCTTCTAGGCCATAGGGCCTTCTCGGTCATAGGGCTTTCTCAACCATGGTTCCTTCTCGGCCAAGGGCTCTTCTCGGCTAGCCATCATTCTCGACCAGGACCTCTCCTCGGCCAAAGACCATTCTCGACTAAGAGCAATCTCAGGCTTGGCCAAGCATCTCCTCAGGGCTGAGCTCAAGGCTGATTTCGGCCTCGGTCCAAACCTCCATATGATCTTGGCCTCGCCTTAAGCTCAAGGCTGATCTCGGCCAAGACTTCCACCGCCCAACGTCCGTGCTCGGCCAAGATCTCTCCTCAGCCAAGCGTCCGTGCTCAGCCAATACCTCTCCTTGGTCAAGACCTCCCCTCGACCAAACCTTGACCTCGGACAAGCACGACCTCAGCCAAGCCTCATCTTGGACAAGCATGACCTCGGCCAAGCCTTATCTCAGACAAGAATGACCTCGACTAAAGCCTCAACCTTGGCCAAGCCTCACCTCGACCAAAGCCTCGACCTCTGCCAAAACCTCCTCTCGGCCAAGCTCCATCTCCTCTGTCAAGACCTCCATTTGGCCAAGACCTCTCCTCGGTCAAGACCTCCATTCAGCCAAGAAATCTCCTTGGTCAAGACCTCCATTCGGCCAAGACCTCTCCTCGGTCAAGACCTCCATTCGGCCAACTCCATCTTGATCAAGACCTCCATTCAGCCAAGACCTCTCCTTGGTCAAGACCTTCATTCGGCCAACTCCATCTTCGGTTAAGACCTCCATTCGGCCAAGACCTCTCCTCGGTCAAGACCTCCTTTCAACCAAGCTCCATCTTCAGTCAAGATCTCCATTCGGCCAATACCTTTCCTCGGTCAAGACCTCCATTCGGCCAAGACCTCTCCTTGGTCAAGACCTCCTCTTGGCCAAAAGTTCGTGCTCGAACAAGACTTCATCAAACAAGACCAACTTAACGAATCAGCTCAACCTCTTCATCAAACAAGTTCAACCCAACAACTAAGCTCGACCCAAGCATCGACCTCGGCCTAAAGACCACCCTCAGTCAAGTGGTTGACCTCGACCCGAGTCGAGCTCGACCTAAGTTCTACCTCGACCAAGCTCTCATCAGATAAGCTCAGCCTTACGAATTCTCTCGACCCATAGTCCAACCTCATCTCAAGGCAAACTCCTTTTCAACCGAACCAACCATGGCTGAAATCTCCTTTGTCAGTCAACCCGACCACGAGATGAAGCACAATTTGTCTTCTAGCTACAAAGAGGACACTTTCAAGTGAATCCACATGCCTTCACGCAGCTATCATCTGGGCTTCACGTAGCTATCATCTGGGAAAATGGAAAATGGGAGACGTGCAAGTCAAGTTTGAGTGATTTTCTTAAATAGGCGATGCACTTAAGGAAACATGAGGCAAGATTTTTGGAATGAAGTGAAGATTTTCTGCATTAGGACAAGCACATGCTTTGGAATTTGTCGATGGAGCTATGGAGGATCGTCAATGATGAACAATACGACAAGAGCAAGTTTCCAAAGCCCTCTCAAGTCCTCCAATCAGATTAGGATGAGAGACAAACATTCAAGCTCGGCCTAGGCCGAGAGCCTCAGCTCACAACTCGTGTTGCTTCCTGTCCACATCCACATCTCCAAAAATCTAGCAATTGACAACCATCACAATCATAGGAAACAAATCAGAGGCGTCCTTATCTCCTGAAGTGAAGTAATTGACAGCCGTCACAATCTTTGGAAGCAAACAAATCAAAACTCAGTCCAAGACGTCTTGTCTGAAGGGAAAGCAGATGCATCCCTCGAAGCCTCATCTTCACCAAGTGCAAACTCCATCCTCTTCAGACTTCACCATTTGCAAGCTTCACTCTCTACCTATAAATATCATACCTCTAGCAACGTTCAAGAGGTCCCCGACCAAACAAGCCTCCTACGGAGCAAACTTTTCTTTTTCCCGTGCAGGCGGAGTTGAGCTTGAAGGCTCAGAGGGCAAGTCAGGCTTACGCTTTGGATTCTAGGTAGGGGCACTCACTCTCGGTATTGTATTTTTGTGTATGTATGACCTAGTAAATATTGTGTATGCAAAAGATGCACTATTTTTGGATGCCATATTGTTTGGTTTTATGAATGCTTGGCTTTGGTTCTCCAAAGTTTTGAGGGTATACGCATGTGAGCATTATCCTCGATGACCTGAGAGTGAAAGGGGCATAGCGATTTCCTAGGGTTTTGATTCCCTAAACCTCCTGAGGTGTTACACGGATAAACTTTACCAATACCCTTGTGTGAGGTTTAGTCGATGAGGTGTTACGCATGCGAGCATTATCCTCGACGACCTGAGAGTGAAAGGGACATAGCGATTTCCTAGGGTTTTGATTCCCTAAACCTCCTGAGGTGTTACACGGATAAACTTTACCAATACCCTTGTGTGAGGTTTAGTCGATGAGGTGTAGCCGGTAAATGGACACTCTCGCTAACGTACCAGGTAAGATTGTTATATTTTTATATCTGGTATGGGTAGTTGGCCTATAGGGATCGGTCTTCAAACAAGCATACTATGGGCACTCGGAAAATGTTTGCGAAAGTTGTGTGAGCATGCCAACTGTTTTGATCATATGTCTATATGGAAATGGTGTGTGTTGTGCATATTCTTTTCACTGTTTTGATAAATACTTCTATGTTATTTTGCTATATATTTTCAAACCTGGCCGGGAGTCTCCTACGGTGCAAATGAATGTATGTAATCCTCACCCCTACTTTTCCTTGTAAATCAAAATCCTTGAGCATCAATTTGTTGATGTCCACAGACCTGTCAACAGCCGGTTCCTGTTCCTTGTCCTTCTTCGATAGGTCGTGATTTCCTCTCCTTGGAGCTGAGTGTGTTTGCTGTTCATATCCCTCATCTGTGTATAAATAAAGGATGGTTGGTGTGTATTTAAATTTCTTGTTTGTAAAATAACATAAGAGGGTACTCGTACTTTTCCTTAACCTCTAAGTTTGGTATTTTATTAATAAATTTTGTATAATGTTTTATTCAGTTTACCGTTGTTATTTACAACTCTGATCCAACTAGTTTTATTTAATTAAAAAGGCTTATTGTATTTTGGGAATCTTGAGAGTATAACTCTCGAATCTAGGTGTTATTATTTCGGGATCCTCAAGGTACATGTCACTGTCACGTGTCTCGATTTTGGGGTGTGACAGAAAAAGGGTATCAGAGCAAAATATTGTTTTCAAAAGATTTTTAAGCGGTTTTAAAGGATTTGAAAAATTAAATATATTTTTCAGAAAAGTCCAACCATCCGTTTCTCTGAATTCTTTGAACTTCTTCCAAGAAATTCAATTTTCGAGTGTCGTCTAAAATCTTTTCTGATTTTAAAACTCTTGAGTATTCATTCTATTCGATATTGAACTTTTCTTTTTCGACAGTTCTCTTTCTTGTTGACAAGTCATTAGTAGACACTTCGTGCACAACACAAAACCTAAGTTATGGATCTTGAACAACTGGCAGCAATCGTTCAAGCAGTGTTGCAGGCTTTACCTCAGCAGAACTTGGACGCCTAGAATGCACAAGATGCTGATGACTAAAATAAGTCAAACGTCAATGCAGACGAGGTTGAATGTCAGCAGAAGCAAGAGCTGAAGTTCCTAGAATGATTCCTAATGGTAAAACCTATGAAGTTTAACGGGGCTTTGGAAGCTAAAAAGACCGAAGGCTGGCTCAATCACATAAGGAAAAAGTTAGACTCCATGCATGCACCACCAGAGTATCGCATAAGGTTTGCCACCTAGATGCTCGAAAACGAGGCGACTACTTGGTGGGACACTATACTCCAGCAAAAGGTCGGGTATGCTGAATACCTTACTTGGGAAGAGTTTGAATGATTTTTCCTCACTCAATATTTTCCAGCTGCGTTCAAACAAACTAAGCTCCAAGAATTATTCACCTTGGAACAAGGAAAAATGAATGTGCCTGAGTATGTGGCAAAGTACACCGAACTAATACGCTTTGCGCCTGCAATGATAGCAGATGAATAAATAAAGGCCACTAAGTTTCTACTAAGCCTCAAAGAAAGTATTCGCCGACTTGTGCTAACTCAATGAGGTACTTACCAGCAGATGGTGAACAATGCACATGCATTGGAGAAGGACTACCTTTTGAGTCAGAAGAAAAATGTTCAAAGAGGAAAATTCGAAGATAGAAAAGGGAAATTTGAAGATAAAAAAGGGAATTACCCCAGGAAACGAAACTTTGGGGAGAAGAAAGATGAAGGTTCTAGTAGCAAAGGACCAACTCCAAAGAAGAACCGTCCTACTACCTGTTATGCTTGTGGTGAAGGAGGCCACATTAGACCCGATTATCCACATCGGAATCAAGTTGGTGGGACCAATACACAACGACAACCGCCGTCGAGAAATGACGTTGGGAACCAGGCCGCTCGACTTGTGCAAAAAGTACCACCAAGAGGAAACTAGGCAAGACCAGGTAAGAGACCTGAAAATCCACCACCATGAAGGAATGGAGGACGAGTGTTCGCTATTGCAAGAAGACACAGGGATGGAGAAGAAGGAACTGCTCTTGACGGTATGAATATTTTATCCAACACTCAAGTTAAGCTTTTGGTTGATACTGGTGCATCCCATTCCTTTATTTCTTTGTGGTTAGCCAAAACTCTAGGATTAACCAGTAATATGTTGGATAGAATATTAATAATAACTGTTCCTTTGGGTGAAGATGCTAATGTGGATTCTATTTACCGAGACTATCAATTTTTAGATAGTGACAACTTACTAACAACATATCTATATCCAATGAAAATGGTGGATTATGATTTAATTTTGGGCATGGACTGGTTGAAAAACCATAAAGCCATAATATATTGCAAGAAGAGGAAGGTTAGTGTTACCAATCGCGGAGAAGAAAATGTGGACCTTAGGCTCGACGAGCGTATAGCACAACCAAGCCCAATCCTGAGAACTGGCTACGGAGGCAAGAGAGTTTTGTCATGTTATTCTCTGATAGCATTTACAAAACTGAAGAAAGGAGAAAAGCTAGCAATGCCAATAGTCAACGACTACCCGTAAGTATTTCCTAACAAGTTACCTGGATTGCCACCATCAAAGGAAGTTGAGTTTCACATCGATCTAGTACCGGAACACAGCCATTCACAATCAGACCGTACCGGATGGCACCAGCGGAATTGGCGTAACTCAAGGTGTAACTAGAGAACCTATTAGCGAAAGGGCTCATTTGAGAAAGTACATCACCTTGGGGAGCTCCGGTTTTATTTTCCAAAAAGCACGACTGGTCATGTCGACTGTGCGTGGATTACTGGAAGCTGAATCAAGCAACGATCAAGAACAAGTATCCTCTCCCCATAATCAATGAGTTGTTCGATCAACTACGAGGTGCCATATACTTTTCAAAAATTGACTTGTAGTCGAGATATCACCAACCACGAATATGAGAAGAGGACATACCGAAAACAACTTTTAGCACACGGTATGGTCACTATGAGTTCGTGGTGATGCAGTTTGGACTAACAAATGCACATGCTGCATTCATGGACCTCATGAACCTCGTCTTCAGACCGTATCTCGATAAGTTTGTCATTGTTTTTATCGATGACATTCTTGTTTATTCGAAAACAAAGGAGGAGCACAAACAACACTTGAGGATTATCTTGGAGACCTTGCTGGAGAAGCAACTTTATGCGAAGAAGTCAAAGTGCGATTTCTCGCTAACGGAGGTACAATTCTTAGGTCACGTGATTTTCGGTGATGGAATTCATGTTGATCCCAACAAGATCGAAGCAGTTTTGAAGTGGGGACGACCACAGAACGTGACGGAGATAAGAAGCTTCCTCAGATTAGCTGGTTATTATCGAAGGTTCGTGCAAGACTTCTCAAATATCGCTAGCTCATTAACCCGCTTAACCAGGAAAGGTGTGAAGTTCGAGTGGAGCGATAAGTGCCAGAAGGCTTTCGACGAGCTCAAGAAGAGGTTGACGACATCTCCTATACTTGTACTGCCCAATGATAAAGAACCATACGACGTCTTTACTAATGCCTTAGTACAAGGACTCGGATGCATGCTGATGCAGAAAAGACGAGTAGTCTCTTATGCATCCAGACAATATAAGAACCACGAGAAGAACTACCCAACACATGACTTAAAGCTCGCTCCGGTAGTTCATGCCTTGAAGACTTAGAGGTGTTATTTGTATGGACAAAAGTTTACTGTCTACTCAGATCACAAGAGCCTCAAGTATATCTTTACACAACGTGACCTGAACCTGAGACAGAGAAGGTGGATGGAGTATCTCAAAGATTACGACTTCAAATTGGAATATGATCCAGGAAAAGCAAATGTTGTTACAGATGCCCTGAGTAGAAAAATTCAAGGAACCTTGACGAGCCTGATGCTAGTAGATCGAGAAATTTTCAGAACAATTGAGGAATTCAAATTGGAGATGCAACCAAGTGGAATCCTGAGGAGTTTGCAATTGGAGCCTCAATTGGAATATGAAGTGATCCTGAAGCAGAATGAGGATCCAAGGTTGCTGCGATGGGGACAGAAGACAGAAGCTGGAGAAGCTTCAGAAGACTAGAAGATTCATTCCAACGAAGGATTTAGGTTCAAAAACAAAGTGGTTGTACCTAATGTCCAGGAAATCAAAAGAAAGGTTTTGGATGAGGCACACCGAACTCGTTTCCCAATGCATCCTGGAGGTACCAAAATGTACAAGGACTTGAAGAGGCACTATTGGTGGAAAAGAATGAGGCCAGAAATAGCTAAGTATGTTGCAGGGTGTGAGATCTGCCAACAAGTGAAAGCAAAGCATCAAAAGCCATCAGGAATGATGCAACCATTCCCTATTGCTGAATAGAAGTGGGATCTCATCACCATATATTTTGTAACAGATCTTCCTAAATCTTTGAAGGGACACAACGATGTTTGGGTCATCGTTGACAAATTAACCAAATCTGCACACTTTTTACCAGTCGAGATGGACTCGAAGATTGATTACTTCGCAAAAATGTACTTGGAGTGAACTGTTCGCTTATACGGAGTTCCAAAGTCGATTGTTTCGGATAGAGATCCACGATTTACCTCTCGTCTCTGGAAACAACTGCAGACGGAACTCGGTACTTGACTTGACATGAGTATAGCTTATCATTCCCAGTCGGATGGACAATCCGAGCGAGTCAACCAGATTTTGGAAGATATGCTACGAGTATGCATATTAGATTTTGGTGGTGAATGGAGCAAATATCTTCCACTTGCTGAGTTTGTTTACAACAACAACTACCAGAGTAGCATTGGAATGGCTCCCTATGAAGCACTTTATGGACGACCATGCCGTTCACCGCTATGTTGGCCCGACACTGAGGAAAGAATTGTCTTCGGCCCTGACCTTATCAAAGGAACGACAGAGAAAGTAAAGTTAATTTAGAGTCGTCTCAAGACCGCCTAGAGTAGGCGTAAGTCTTACGCTGATAAGAGGAGAAAGCCTCTTGAATTCTCAATTGGAGATCTTGTATTTCTAAAAGTAAGCCCTTAGAAAGCAATTCACCGCTTTGTTGTCCGTGGCAAGTTGGCACCCAGATATGTTGGACCGTTCAAAGTGATAGAACGTGTCGGAGTTGTTGCTTATAAATTGGAGTTGCCGCCACAAATGTCATACATACACAGTGTATTTCATGTTTCTCAGTTGAAGAAAAGTGCACCTGGTGCTCAACAAGTGATGACTTGGGATGACTTGCCTCTGCAGGATGATATGTCCTATGTGGAAGGACCAACCGCAATTTTGGCCTATGAAACCAAACAACTCAGAAATCGACATGTACCACTTGTCAAAGTTCAATGGCAACACCATGGAGTTGAAGAAGTAACTTGGGAACTCGAGTCCGATATGAGAGAAAAGTATCCACACATGTTTGAGTAGTGTGGGTGTTTTGAGTAAATCTCGAGGACGAGATTTTTTTTTCTAAGGAGAGTAGAATGTGACACCCTGAAAAATTTCAGAATATTATTACACTCACAACCTAATTGCACGGTCTATTTGAGGTAAGCGCAATTTTTCTGTAATTAAATACCATTATTATATTGAAGAATAAATTATTTTTGAGAAATTTGAAGTTAGAATTTTGGTGTTTTGATTTCATAGAAAAATAGTGGACGTTGTTACGAGCTTGTGATATTTTTCGGATAATTTTTCGGAGCTCGGAAGAATTTTTAGTGGATTTTCGAAGTTGGAAAATAAGGAAATTGGAATAGTAACCGCCATATGGCAGTTTGTGATTGGACCACTTGGCACTTATGATTGGTTGGTCCATCAATGATTGAATTCAGATTTTATTTTTTTAGTTACAACTAGGTTTTACGGTACTATTCCATGAGCTCGTTTAATCTAGGTCGTTAATATATTATAGGATTAGATCTGGACTATAAGATCAAATCAAGAGTTCTGATTTGATCTGGGCCATTAAATAGGTAGTTGGGAGTGCATCTGGACCATCTATCTATGAACTATCATGTTCCTTCCCACATTTTACTAAAACTCAACTTTTAATCTAGGCCTTCGAATTAAATATTCAAATTCATCCGAACCGTTCGAGTATTCTATAAATACCCCCTAATACTCTCATTTCCTCACATCAAACCTCTTCCAAAAACCTTCCTACCTCTCTTCCTCTCCTCCTCCACCATCAAAGTCATATTCCGACATTTTTCAGAATTACTATTCATAGTTACTATTCATCCCGAGAAGTTACTATTCACAAGCGCTATTCATCTAGAATTACTATTCATCCTGAAACCGCTCCTGGTGTCTACTATTCATCATTTAGTGCAATCTTCACCCGTTGTACTATTCACACGTGGTACTATTTATCATAGTATGTTACCGAGGTCATTTCTCTTTCTTACCTCATCTTTTATTCATTTTCAATTCCATATTGTCATTCCTAGCTGTTATGCTGCCCAATTTAAAATTGCTAAATTCAATTAATCATATTTTTCTTAAATTGGGTAATTTTCCAGATTATTCTTAAAAATTGAAACCATATCCTGTTACTCTGTCCATTTCAATTCTTATCAGAATGTTCTATTGGACCTATAGTTCCCATATTCCTTGGACTATTATTACCGGAACCTTTTTCCTTTGGTCCAAATGTATGAACAATATTATATTATTTTGACTTTAATTTTACCGTACTGTGATTTTACCGTATTCGGACCAGGGATGGAACTTGAAGGATTTTTGGACATTTTGGACTATATTACAATTACCTCAGACTTCAAGGACCTAATGACAATTTGGACAAAGTTAAAGGACCAAAAGTGCAATAAAAATTAGTATAAGGACTTAAGTGCAAATAAAGAATTTTTAGTAACATTTTTAATGTTGGACTAGGGCAGGTTGAGCTTGAAGGTGCAAAGGGCAAGTCAAGCTTACGCTTTGGATTCTAGGTAGGGGACTCACTCTCGGTCTTATATTTTTGTGTATGTATGACCTAGTAAATATAGTGTGTGTGCAAAAGATGCACTATTTTTGGATGTCATATTGTTTGGTTTTATGAATGCTTGGCTTTGATTCTCCAAAGTTTTGAGGGTATACGCCTACGGGCATTATCCTCGATGACCTGAGAGTGAAAGGGGCATAGCGACTTCCTTGGGTTTCGATTCCCTAAACCTCCTGAGGTGTTACACGGATAAACTTTATCAATACCCTTGTGTGAGGTTTAGTCGATGAGGTGTAGCCGGTAAATGAACACTCTCGCTACCGTACCAGGTAAGATTGTTATATTTTTATATCTGGTATGGGTAGTTGGCCTATAGGGATCAGTCGTCAGACAAGCATACTATGGGTACCTGGAAAATGTTTGCAAAAGTTGTGTGAGCATGCCAACTGTTTTGATCTTATGTCTATATGGAAATGGTTTGTGTTGTGCATATTCTTTTCACTGTTTTCAAAAATACTTCTATGTTATTTTGCTAAATATTTTCAAACCTGGCAGGAGCCTCCTACGGGCAAATGAATGTATGTGATGTTCACCCCTACTTTTCCTTGTAAATCAAAATCCTTGAGCATCAATTTGTTGCTGTCCACGGACCTGTCAACAGCCGGTTCCTATTCCTTGTCCTTCTTCGACAGGTCGTGATTTCCTCTTTTTGGAGCTGAGTGTGTTTGTTGTTCATATCCCTCATCTGTCTATAAATAAAGAAATCAACATATGAGGGATATGAAGAAAACGACACTGCAATGCTGAAAACAGAATGTATGCTAATGCTGAGATGGTATGAAGAAAACGGCATTGCAATGCTGAGATGGTATGCTAATTTCCAAATTCGAAAGGAATCTGGGTAGACTGTATTGGAAGTTCTTCACAACATATGTAAGTATTATCTTCCCAAAACTCGTATGTAAAACCTAATAAGCTCTATGTAATCAACAGTAATCGAGATCGGGCATGAACATGTAAAACACTAACCGAGATCGAGCATTAACACTAACTGAGATCGGGCATTGCCTAAGACAACGAAAACTGCTCCAGACTAAAAGAATATGCTCTTACATTGTAATCCCAAACTGAAAAATGTAATTTTTTTTATGTTTTTTTTAGGGAGCTACAAGGTGTAGTGGCTATGAATGGGTGACCGCAGCCAATAGGCCAACTGAATCTCACATTCAAAACCAGCTAGATGTGAAGGAACTTAATGTATATGATGAAGTAATCCGTATAGTGAAGGGCATTAAAAATATCCTCGTACTGTTGTTAGTTCTATCATTTCTGAATTTGGCAGTTAAATTGATGAAAAAGTAAGAAATGTTTTGCCTCTATGGAAATCTTTTGGCCTTTCAAGTATATGTTTTGTAATTTTGTAATCCAAACAGCTATAAAAAAATTAAGAAGTGTTTGGCAATCTACAAATATGAATTTAGCAGTGAAAGTTTATTATTTGTAACCCAGTCAGCTACGTATGGTACTCTTAAGTTTTCAACATTTCATGTGCCTACATCTTCACTTCACAATCGTGTTTGCCCTAAACAAGATACATTCATATTTATTCCACTTTGTTTATACATTTTGCCTTTATCCATTTCAGGTGAAAGTTGAAATGGTAACCTTTCTGGAAAAATGACTAAAGTTTCATGTAAACATATTTCTTTTCATGCAACATTTAAGGTTTAGGGTTCAGCATAGTATCAACAATATGTGTTGATGGTTTCATACAGCTTGTGCTTGAACAATATGTGTTGGTAAAATGTGCATTCATATAAATCGATTATGAGCATCCCCGCGGATGTTATGTAAGACTCTGTTCCACATTTCAAACCACTTATCAAACAAAAGTCCTTTACGAGTGAATTGAGCCACGCTGACCCTATTGCATAACTAAGGCCCAGCATGTCCTTCACACCAAGTCCTCCAACTCGCCGGAGTGCCAGAGCATGCACAATTTGACCACTAAATGAAATTTTATAGAGGCCTACCAGGTGCCCAAAATAGTTCTCTCTAAATCTTTTCATAAGCAAGTCACTTAAATGCGCCCCAAAATTACACAGGACTGTACTCACCAGCCTTATATTATTCACCCACGCAAAATAGACCTCTGATTATGGGAAACAAAGCTCAAACCCAGATTCCATTTTATACCTGCAATAAACACCTTTTGATTAAGAAAGAGAAGTGATACATGCTCACAATATTATGAACACATTAAGACACATAAGTGATACCTACTCACAATTTTATCAACACATTTTCAACACATTAAGATACATAATTAATATCTACAAACACTATTTTCAACACATTAAGATACCGAATTGATAACTACTAACACTATTTTCAACACATTAAGATACAGAACTGATACACTATTTTGAACACATTAAGATACATAATTTTCACCTACAAACACTATTTTCAACACATTAAGATACATAATTGATACCTACTAACACTATTTTCAACACATTAAGATACAGAACTTATACCTACCCACACTATTTTCAACACATTAAGATACAGAATAAATACCTACTAACACTATTTTCAACACATTTAGATACAAAATGGATACCTACCAATCACTATTTTCAACACATTAAGATACAGAATTGATACCTACTACAAGATGCATTGATCCTTATGCATCCCAAATCATCTCATATTCAATGTTAAGATATTCAATTTTCTCTTTTGTTCTACTTCTAATGGTACTTATTATTTGTTTTCCAAGCCCCATTAAATCACTAAAATGATGCCCTACACTCACACCACTAGATGGGCAAAGCAGGATTACAATGAGGGTCAAAGCAAACAGATAAAAGTTCCTGGAATTTTAAGAAAATACAAGCAACAAGTAGAATAAACAAAGCAGCAGTTACAAATCTTGAGGGATCTATGATGCAGATTAACTAGGAAGAAGCAACAGCTGTGAATCTACACTTCAACAAATTACCACAACAATAGCAACAAAGAAAAAGGCAAATTTTAGAAAAAGGAAAAAATATTTAAACCGCAGCAAACCTTTTATATAGAGTTACTATGCTTCAACAAATTACTATAAACTAGAAAACACAACACACAAAGCAACTGAAGCCAATTTATATTTTTGCAAACACAACTACTACCGAGAAAGAGTACTTTTACCCAAAAAATCAAAGCCCTAAAATCCTAAAAAAATTAAACATTAAGTGAATGAAATAGAAAATGCAAACCTTAATATGAAAGAGAGAGAGAGAGAGAGAGAGAGAGAGAGAGAGAGAGAGGGAATTTGAAAGAGACGTCTGATTCGACCAAAGAAAATAGGAGATTGTATTGAGAGAGGAGAATCTTTTTGAGATGAACAAGAGGGAGTCTGACAAAAATGAATTCAGAGGTGGGGGATTGGGCTGGATTAGAAAAGGCGCGGCAAGACACGTGGCCTAAGGGGAAAGTGCATCGTACCCGTTTGTATTGTAAGCTTGTTTTTTCTCTTCAGACGTTCAGATGACTTTGGATGGGTAGGAAATAGAAAGACTAGATGAAGGAGGTTCTGCTACAAGAGAAGAAGAAGTGAAAGAGAAAGACTAGACAAGGGAGGTTCCAAGGAAGTGAATGAGAAAGACTAGACAAAGGAGTTTCTACGACAAGAGAAGAGGAATACACAAATTTATGTATGGTAGGTGAAACTTTAGGTGTTATGATTAGGGTTCATTCATAAATTAATTAAGAAGAAAGGCTCGATTGTAAGGAAGAAAGAAAATTAATGAAGAACAAAGGCGCGTTTTTTTTCGAAAGAGAGGCCCGACTTGACACATGGGCTAAGGGGAAATTGCTGCGTACCCGCTTGTGCCGTAAGCTTGCTTTTTCTCCTAATCCGTTCAGATGCATTTCAACGGCTGGGATTGATTCTCATATAAGGTTCTCACATAGCTGTTCTCACCTGATCCGAGTGCAGTTCACTATTATACCCAATATAGGGGCTCAAATTATTAAAAAAAAAAATTCCCTATATGAAATGGACTTTAAAAGCACACTCAAAGCCCATTTACAACATAACAAAGAGGCTTTTAACTTCTTATAAATTACAAAATTGTCATCAACTTCTTAAAACAAGCCCAACCCCAAAACCTCATAAATAAATTTTAAAAAAAACACCAAAAACACTCAATGGGGTATCAAAATAATTTAATAATCAAAATTAAATTCAATAGGGCCAGCTGTCATTTTTGAGTTTTTTTTTTTTTGTTTGTTTGTTTATAGAAATTAAATGGTGGATGGTTTATCTATATCATTAGTACTAAGAATGGGTATATGACTAAATATATCTTTCTCATTTATTAATTGATAAACCGAAACTTAGTGGTCTTTGTTGTGTATCGAAACTAACTTTTTCATTTTATTTGGATATACAGGCTATGAATTGCTAAACTAAAGGTTCTTTATTTATTTTTAAACCCGTTGATTAACGAATTTTGTTTTAGACAATCTTAATATCTTTTGGATTATGTTATATAGGGTATGGCAGCTATTCTGACAGAGATATCTCACATATGGATATTATGCCAATTGTCTTAGCCACCTATAGTTAGGATTTAGGAACATGATCTGGGAATGTCTTCCGTAACGAGGATGATTTCGACTCACTCATGAACACTAATTGTGTTCATACCATGATTTAGAAACATAATCCTTAACGAGGAGGATTATGCCGGTTGTGTTCACACTACTCCCCTGCTAATAATGTTTCGCCATCGAACATCATTTAAGAAAATTCTTTTAATATTTAACTGACCAAAAAAAACAGAAAAAAGAAATTTCAATTTTTATTCATATTAAACTAGGAATCCTCGCTTTTGGTTTTTGATTCATATGAATTGCTTAATCCTTTCAATCTTCGGACTCCTCACTTTGGTAGCACACCGAAGTGTTATATATATAGAGGGCTAAAAAGTTGCATATTCAAACAAGAGAGAAAAAAAACCCAATTAGAGCGATTAATTCTATATTCAACAATGGATTCTGAAGCTTTTGGTGGTGAAACTGGCAGCAGCAGCAGCAGCAGCAGTAGGGTTTTAAGCATACTGCTATTAATCACAGGGGCTCTGATACTGGTGGTTTGTTGCGAGATTTCGGTGTCATGGATGGTGATTTTAGTGTCTCCAATTTTGTGCTTTCACATATCGATATTGCGGACAAGTTTAACGTTGATATATCTTGTAGCTCGTAAGTATATGTCATGTTTTAATTTTATAGATCAAAATTTTAAGTCCTATGTTCGTTTAAATCACTAATTGAGTTTTGTTTTTCTAACCTGGCGATTAATCTTGCAGGTTACGCGTGGCTCCTCACAGTTTTGGAGAGACTGATAGCCCCGGCGCCAACTAAATTGCGGTATGGCTGGTTGAATTTGAGGCCGTCCATCGACCCTGTTACAGCCCGGCCTTATGCGAGGGCTACAGAGCTTTTGGAAATCAAAAGCAGATTTTCGGATCTAGGGAACCAACTCAAGTCTACGAACCACCCTGCTTTGGCTTTTCTACTCGAATCTCATGACAAGGACCTCAAATGTCTTGACAAGGCCCTTTACAAGGAGTTGGAGTTGTGTGGGATTCTGACTTCAGAGAACATAAGAGACAGAAAAGATAAATGACTGAAAAAGCTCATCACATGGTGGCAATGCTTGCATGTTATGTTTGTTCAGGACTTGGTTTTAATTGTTTGCTTAGTTGTTTGTTTGTTCATCACATGGGGGTTGTTTTTTTCCATTCAGTAGTTATTGTATTTGTTCATTTTTGTTGTACTTTTTTAATGAGAAAGGACTAGTTAATTTCTTTTTCTTTTTTGGTTGGTAATTCTCAACTTGTTTTTGACATTGGTTAACTTTCAATGAGTCGTGTATGTATAATAAAGCAAAACGAAATGGAATCTCTACTGGTTTCTGGCTTTGCTTAACTTTTAATGACTCGTGTATGTACCAAATCTACGGGTTACCAAACTATCTATCCCAAAGAAAAAGAAAGAGAATATATATTTTTTTTAAAGTTAGCTTCCAACGAGTATCAAAATCTTGGTAACTAGTTAGTTAATACTTACACAAAGTCTTGTTCCAAAAACATCTGCCATTAACGAAGCATCACTTAAAGGTGAACCTGCCAACCTCTTCATCTATAGCATCCTCATCTTCAGTAATGAATTTAGGTGTTATTTGGTTTGGAATTCGATGCAAATGCATAGCTGGGGGAGGGGTTCACACGAGAGAAAGAGGGAGAGGGGAGGGAGATGGAGAGAGAAAATTTTTGGCTTGTGTTCAAAGCCAAAAACCCATATGGGTTCGAGACTAGGAGAGAGAGAATAAGAGAGAGGTTAAAAATCCATTTTTAATTTAATAATGAAGCATGTGCCTAACATGTGACTTTTTTAACAGAGATTTGGATGGAAATTGTCAAAAACTAACGGCATGGGGTAAATTGACCATTTAAAATAGTATGAGGGCTAAATTGGCAGAGAAAAAATTCAGGGAGGACATTTCGACAAGCGTGATAGTTCAGGATGTTTTTCGGCAGATTACCCATATCATTTTACAACAAAATAGGTTTCACTTACCTCATGAACCGTTGACGAACAAGTTCATGTTCTTTAAATCAATTAAAACAATTTATATAATATCACAGACAGCATGTTAATTATAGTCATTAACATTATTGAAACCACATTATAATAAATATAATAACTCATTATTTTACTCATGATTATGATGGTTTCACTCACTTCTCATCCAAGTTGCATCTTTAACAACTCACGAGTCCACAATCTCAAACCTCAACGAGGAACTCTGGTTCCAGCAAAACCTAAGCAAAGTACGTAACTCAACTTAGCACAAAACTCCCAAGCCTAATATTATGCTCACAAGTGACGAAAATGCCTTTCGGACCAACCGGGGATCCAAAGCGATCGATTATCGTCCAAAACACTCCAAAACTGTAACGTAAACATTGTTGACGTCAAAACAGGACCAATGACACCCATTGTCCAAAAATTCACTATTTGGATCCCTCGAGTCACACCCATCTAAAAGACACTCCAAAAATCTGCCTCGAGCCCACGACCTCATATTTCAAATCTGATCGCACCAATGGACTCTAAATAGTCCCGAAATCACACCACATCAATTTGGCCCGATTTAACGGTCGGATCATTCTTGATCGCACGATCACGCACAATTGAATGACGATCGCTCGCCTTAACTTCAAAACACAACAACTTAAGATTGGGACGTCCGATCGTCAATCCGTCTATACCTACAGACTCACAACAACACCAGCTACCACATATATGAAATTGGACACGATCTAACCGTCCAAAATTTGTGAGGCTCCGATCGTCAGTCAAACGAAGAAATCTCACAAAACGGAGCACACCACCACGCTCAGGACGTCGAGGACATTAACATAACCTTGGATTATGAACTTGAAACTTAAACTATCAAAAATTCACTATTTTAGCAATTTCGAAATTTGAGAAAGAAACTTCGAAATTTACCTTAAATCGTAGGCCTCGTTCTCACGATCATGTAGGCGAAAACAGTTCAGCAATCCGAGCTTTAGAACTTAAGATATGAATTTCCAAATATTTATTTCAAAAAAATCTATTTTTCTCTTCTTTCCAATTGCAGAAGAAGATGGTGACTAAATGAGAAGCACCGGACGAAGAAGACGTAGGGAGAAGGAGAAGAAGTCAGCAGCTAGGCCCCCCTACAACCCACGAGTGAACAGTACCATCAAATATTTTATTATTATTATTTTGTCCAACTTCAATTATTCCTTAAAAATTCATTCTCCCGAAAAATTCTTTGAAAATTACCATATGCTCGTAGCAATGTAAACTATTTTTCCATCCAAGAATCATAATTTTCTCACTTCAAATTCTTGAACGTCCTTTGAAAAATCATTAAATTAAACGTAGGGCATTTTTGTCCAAATTGAAATTAAACACACTTATTCCAATCTTTTTCAAACCAAACCAACTTCATAAAATTGCCCACACATTTATTTAATCTTGTATAATTTTTCGGAATATTAATAATAACAAAATCCCAATTTTGAGGTTATTACACAAACTAACTTCATAAAATTTCCTACACATTTAATTAACATTGTATGATTTTTTGGAATATTAATAACAACAAAATCCCAATTTTGAGGTTATTACATTTTAAATTGGCAAAAAAAAACAGAAAAAACAAATTTCAATTTTTATTCATATTAAACTAGGAATCCTCGCTTTTGGTTTTTAATCTTCATATGAATTGCTTAATCCTTTCAATCTTCAGACTCCTTACTTTGGTAGCACACCTAAGTGCTATATATATAGAGGGCTAAAGAGTTGCATATTCAAACAAGAAAAAGACCCCAATTAGAGCGATTAATTCTATATTCAACAATGGATTCTGAAGCTTTTGTTGATGAAACTGGCAGCAGCAGTAGGGTTTTAAGCATACTGCTATTAATCACAGGGGCTCTGATACTGGTGGTTTGTTGCGAGATTTCGGTGTCATGGATGGTGATTTTAGTGTCTCCAATTTTGTGCTTTCACATATCGATATTGCGGACGAGTTTAACGTTGATATATCTTGTAGCTCGTAAGTATATGTCATGTTTTAATTTTATAGATCAAAATTTGAAGTCCTTTATGTTCGTTTAAATCACTAATTGAGTTGTTTTTCTAACGTGGCGATTAATCTTGCAGGTTACGCGTGGCTCCTCACTCTTTTGGAGAGACTGATAGCTCCGGCGCCAACTAAATTGCGGTATGGCTGGTTGAATTTGAGGCCGTCCATCGACCCTGTTACAGCCCGGCCTTATGCGAGGGCTACAGAGCTTTTGGAAATCAAAAGCAGATTTGAGGATCTAGGGAACCAACTCAAGTCTACGAACCACCCTGCCTTGGCTTTTCTACTCGAATCTCATGACAAGGACCTCAAATGTCTTGACAAGGCCCTTTACAAGGAGTTGGAGTTGTGTGGGATTCTGACTTCAGAGAACATAAGAGACAGAAAAGATAAATGACTGAAAAAGCTCATCACATGGTGGCATGTTATGTTTGTTCAGGACTTGGTTTTAATTGTTTGCTTAGTTGTTTGTTTGTTCATCACATGGTGGTTGTTTTTTTCTATTCGGTAGTTATTGTCTTTGTTCATTTTTGTTTAACTTTTTTAATGAGAAAGGACTAGTTAATTTCTTTTTCTTTTTTGGTTGGTAATTCTCAACTTTTTTTTGACATTGGTTAACTTTCAATGACTCATGTATGTATAATAAAGCAAAACCAAATGGAATCTCTACTGGTTTCTGGCTTTGCTCAACTTTTAATGACTCGTGTATGTACCAAATCTACGGGTTACCAAACTATCTATCCCAAAGAAAAAGAAAGAGAATATATATTTTTTTTTAATGTTAGCTTCCAACGAGTATCAAAATCTTGGTAACTAGTTAGTTAATACTTACACAAAGTCTTGTTCCAAAAACATCTGCCATTAACGAAGCATCACTAAAAGGTGAACCTGCCAACCTCTTCATCTTCATCTTCATCTATAGCATCCTCATCTTCAGTAAACATCTCATCTTCCTCTTCTTCTTCAACTTCTTCTTCCTCGTCCTCATCCATCATGGCTTTGCCCCTCTCATCTTTGTCCTTCAAACCAGTGCTCAATATCACAGTCTCTCCCCCGGATTTCTCCATATCTTTCCTCAACTTCTCCATGTTCTCCTTTCTGTGTTCCTCCTCTAAACGTTCCTTCTCTGCACGTCTCTTTTCCAGATCAGCCCTACACAAGTAACAAGAAGCGGCAAAATTATGAAAACCAGATCAATTATAAACATAAATCATGATCTACCATAAACATCCCCATTCAGTGGCACTGTAGTACAAAGTGAAGAAAGGTAGGTTCATTAAGTTCAGGCAATACTTATAGTTGCCCATGTACTCCTCAACACTTGCTTCAATGGCCTTAAAGAAATCCTTCATTCCAGCACCAGAAACCGCAGACACTCCAACAGACCGCAAGTTCTTATAGAATTCATCCAACACAAGGGAGAGGCTCTGAGCTAAAGTTGAACTGTATGAACTATCCGTACTCACTGCTGCTTGAAATGCCTCAAAATCCTCCATCCACTGAACGAACAGAAGGTTTCAAGACAATGAATATAAAAAACCAAAGAATGCATATTACATATTTCACTTCACACTGATAATGGAGAAAATTTTGGAACCTAAGAGGGTGAAGGAGAAAGTTGAAACATCTGCTTTGGATCATCACAATCAAAATGGTTACGACGAAGAAATCAAATATTCCAAAATAAGTTGATTCACAAATACATTCAACTACAATACTTCAATATACATATGTATTATTTCATCAAACTACTACAGTCTGGATATATATGAATTAGAAAAGGTATTCCAACTCTAGAATCATAAAAATGTCACATGAAATCAGGCTAATTTGCGAAGTAGAGTTCTTGGCAATGGAATCAGTTATTTAATTCTTCACATTGATTTTTGTTCTGCTCACTGTTACTACTAGAGTTTGGCATGACAAACTGCCCCTTATAAACATTGTTTCCCCATTCTCTACTGCGGTTTTGTAATTTAAACTTGGGATGAACTCATGAATCCTATGAAGAATCAACACCTTATGCAACACAGCTGAAGATTTATTAAGTCCACAACCAAATGAATACCTAAAAACCATCTGAGTTTGAGACTGATTCTACCACTGGTCCCTTTCAGTATATTTCTGGAACCATCTATAGCTAGCTTAGTGGGTAACTCCTAGTTGGTCAGCTTAACCTTACAAAACTTGCCTTTACCCTTAAAGCCTCCAGACCCACCATATTCAAGCATATTCCAGAATGTGTGTGCGTGTCTCTTAAGTGCTTATGCAAGTTTATACACTTTGTTCTACATGCATTCACACATATATAAGGCATACCTCCAAAGCAAACTGATGTTGGGCCACGTCAGTCTTGTTGAATGCCAACACAAGAGGCAACCTTGTCTTGTAAAGGATACTGCAAGCGTAAAGCATATTGCTCATAAAAGTGACTGGGCTAGCTGAACGAGGTGTATCTACCACGTAAGCAATCACGGTAGGAAATGTTGAAGCAAATGCTTCTGTGATGATGGCACCAGAAGCGGACCAAGTGAATATCTCAATCTGACCAGGAGTATCCACGAGAACATAATCAAGTTGATCTGCTCGCTTCTCAATGACTGAGACAACCTGAAATTGGAGAATTTGGTGATAATTTCATTTTGAATAAATGAGGGAAAATAGAAAGAAGGCACAAAGCATGAGCTAAAAGAACACATTAAGAGCGCATCAAATGGATAGAACCAATACAAAGATAACAATACTGTACATGTGCAAACAAATCAAAAGGATAGAACCATTACTAAGCCCAATAATGCAATGCATGTTGAAAACAAATTGAATGAAATTGGCACAAACAAAAGCTACATGCTATGTATACAACACTCTTCTGAATGATTATAACACTGACTTAGGATGGTAAAAAATGGCATCATGTCTCATCCACAGGGCATTCAAAATATTATACAGTATGAAATGATTTAAGGCAAAAATTCACAGCAAAGTTTTTACCTCATCAAACTTGGTAGCAAACAAGTTGAGTGAGGTCAAAATTCCCCCGTTTGGTCCAAGATTGAACTGTTTCATCACCTCCTTGTAGCGAACAGTATCCCTTATGTCGATGTTTGCACCAAATGGGAGAGTCATCACAGCTGGGTCTAGATTCATCACGTAGCCACGTATGTTGGACTCACGTGTGTGGGAAACCAACCGATGAAGAAAGGTTGTTTTACCGCTCCCTAAGAAAATCCACAAAACAGTTCGATTTCAAGCAGTAGACAATATCATAATTCTTCACAAAACTGGAAAAGAAATGTATCAATAGTACAACCCTATTGCTATAATGAACAGAACAAAATCAGATTAAACTTGACGAAATTACCTGCCATGCCCACAACAATTATAATAACTGGTTTTTTCTTGAAGCTGGACCCGGCCTGCCCCGAAGCTGAATCCTCAACTTGCAGTTTCTTCATTGAGCTAGTAAGTTCCTCATTTTCTTTACCCTTGTCATTCTTCAGAGCAAAATCAAACACTCCAGCTTAATGAAAAACAATACAGGAAACAAAAGGAAAAACAAAAACAGAAACTTAAAGTGAGACTAATTTGATATTGTGCTAAAAAATTTAGGAAAATAATTCAATACCCAATAAAAGGAAAATAAAAATAAATAAAACCCAATAAGTTGTTCAGTTTTAGGTTTTGTATTTAACATATTGAGAGCTTGAAAAGCAAAACCCTGGTGCATGGTGAGAATGAGTACCTTAACGGTAGAAGAGCCTTCAGAGTCCATGGGTATCGTTGTGTCGCCTTCTTCTTGTGGTTTGATATTCATTTTATGGAAATCAGAATCAATGTCCATTTGAGTGAAGGAGAGTTGCTGGGTCGGCGCGTCGTGGTCGGCGTTCAGAGTAGGGCTGCACCGCTTATGCTCTGCTACGAGATTATGGGGCTTATGGGAGGGAGGACTGGGAGTGTGGGCTGCGCGAAAGGGAAATGAGAGTACTGTGTGTGGACTTTGATATATATGAGTTCTATATTACACTAATTCGTGAGAAGAAAATGAATATCAGAGATTGAAATTCGAGGTTTTGAAGCGAGATGATTTGGCTTATCTGGGAAATTAGGGTTTAACGGACTGGGAATGATCATCAAACGACGAACGTCGACACTCTACTCTTTGAATTTGGGCCTTTTATTTGGTTTTGTTGTATTTTGTGTGGGCTCAACTCTCTGCTCCTGCTTGGGTTTCAATTTTGGGCCTTTAATCATATTTGTGCTTCTTTAATGAATATTTTCATGACCAGGATAATGAAACTATCTTTTATGACCAGGGTTTCAATTAGAATAATTTTTTATAATTTTTTATGTCAAATTATGTCAAATTGATATAAAAAATAATTTGACATAAAAAATTATTCTAATTGATAGTCAGGATAATGAAACTATCTTTTATTCTAATTGACACCTTTTGAAGATAAAAAGGGAACAAAAACTTAAATACGCAACCCATTTAAATTTGATTTCATCTCTATATCAAAATGTTTCATCTTTAAGTGGAGTCTTGTACACGTGTTATAATATTAGTAGATATTTATAGATATTATTCCCTAAAAGGGGAAAAATAAACCTTATCGTCCACTCATATTATAACACGTGTACAAGATGTATCACATGACCATACTACGGTAGTATTCTATAATGTTTCCTTTAAGTGATGGAAGATTTATCAACTATTGTTTAAACGTTATGAAGTTTCAAATTCCTTTTGATATATGCATCAACAATTGTTCGATTTCTTTTGGAGGAAAATAATCGAACTACATCGGTAACTAAAACTGAACCAATCTGAATGGTAATGTTATTGTTAGTTCGGCGTGCAATTTGAAGCCTACGTCCCTAAATCACGCCCATCCATATTTTCGCCTCTCTTTTTTTCACCTATTTTTGCAAAGCCGCCACCATATCTATGGATTATTCTTTTCATTTCATACTTTTCCATAAGGAATAAAAAATAATAATAACTTGGCAATCATCTTCCAAATTTATCTTTTCTTAATTATTTTCTTTAAAAATCTGTGTCAATTTTTTTTTTTTTTTATAGATCGAAAAGAAGTAAATTTCATTAACTAGAAGTATTGGTTACAATAAGGTCATCAATAATATAATTCATTAGCCACACATGGCCTTCTTTTAACAAATAATAAAGACTTTGTTCGTGTAAAGCAAAACGGGCAATAGCATGAGCCACTTTGTTACACTCCCTAGGTCGAAATTGGACTTTCTTTAAAGAAAACTGCATGAGCAAGTCTCTTACATCATTCACAATGATGCCGACAGTGGCCCAAATAGTCTCCCCTGAATTAATCATCATAACAGCCTCAAAAGAGTCAGTTTTTATGAGGAGAGGGAAAAAAACCAGCACCTGCAGCAAATAAAACTCCTCTATAAATCGCTTGCAATTTTGTGGCTAGAATGGAAATCTCGCGAGGACTTCGCATGGCTAGGGCACCCATAAAAACTCCAGAATTATTTCGAACAACTACACCTATACTACGCAAGCTTGTTGCGTTGTCAGTAGCTCCATCAACATTGAGCTTATAGAAACCTTCAGGGGGATAGCTCCAAATCTCATTTTGATTAACTCTACTAGCATGTGGTTGTTCTTGAGATTTATGAGATTCTTCATAAAGCTCAAAACTCCTCTCAAGAATATGGGTAGGATTATGCACACCTTGACCATGAAGATTGTCATTTCTAGCTTTCCACAACATCCAACAAATGTAAGCAAATTGCTCCAACTCAATAGAAGACAAAACTATTTTAGCTTTCTCAAAGAAATCAATGAAGCTCAACATAGGCCACTGCTCAACAGCAAAACCCAACATAGAAAGTCTCCATACTTTCTAGGGGTGGGCACGGTCCGGTTTGGACCGGTTTTCACATCAAATCGGAACCGAAACCGGATTATTTAACCGGTTCGGTTCGGTCCGGTTTTAGTAATTTTTTTTAAAGAATCCGGCCGGTTTGGTTCTCACCGGTTCCGGTCCGGTTTTCGGTTTTTTCGGTTTTGAACCGGGTTCTTAATTTTTTCCATTTTTTTATTTTTAAAAAATACAAATCCCAACTAAAATTGTATTTTTGGAATTGAAAATTAATAAATGATCCAATTTCTTAGAAAGAGAGATGTTTTGAAGTTGAACTTGGAAAAATATTAGTTATAACATTAAAAATGTAGCATTGGATTTAAATAATTTTCTTAAAAAAATAAAAATTATACACATGTTAAATATATATATAACATAAAGAACCAATAAAAAATAACCACATGTTAAATATATATAAAATAAAGAATATAAATATGTATAATATTAAAAATATTAAATAAAAAAATTTGTATTGGACCGGTTTGGATTGGATCGGTTCCTTGGGGTGAAAAACCGGAACCGGAACCGATCCAAACCGGTTCGGTTCGGTTTTTGTTCCGGTTGTTGACTTTTCCGGTTAACACGGTTTTTGACGGTTTTTTCCGGTTTGGTTTGGTTCGGTTTTGCGGTTTGGCGGTTCCGATGCCCACCCCTAATACTTTCTTGCTTAGTTTGCACTCCCATAAAGCATGGATAAGAGATTATTGGACTTGCCACAACGAGAACAAATGCCTTTTGGGATTACTTTTCAGCTCACCAAATTGACACAAGTGGGAAGGATATCATGAGAGGCTCACAATAAATGCCTAAATCTGAGGAGAGAGAAATGCCTCCTAGTGACTCCCTATAATTAAATGCTACCATATTTTATTATTATTTTAAACATTTATTTAATGATGTCTTTAATTTTATCATATTTTTTCTGCATTTTATATTTTTAATCACCTTTCTACATGCACCATTTTTTTCTATTCTTTGTCGTAGCTGTAGGTGCTTTGCAAAACACAACAATCATAGAATATCAAAATTGAATAACAAATAAACTTTCAATTAATTCCTTTCAAATTACATACGGAAATTCTTGCAAAACGGATGGGGAGTTAAATTTAAATTGTTTTTGTAGTTTATTATTTGGGAATATTTAGTATTTGAATATGACTATTTTATTGCAAATCAGGAATTAAATTTAAAAAGAAGTAAAGTATTTATGACAAAAAGAAATAAAGCATTTATGACTCTCCAAATTAGGGAGTATGGTTGGAGTTGAAATTTTTTAGAGAGCTCCTAAAATAGCTTTTTGGTGTTTTAATCTAAATTTTAGCTAAGAAATAGGGAGCATGATTGTGGATGCTCTAAGATCACTAGTTTTCTTATGCACAGCAACTTGATAACCATATCGAATAGAATATTTTTCATTTCTAGTCAAGAACCAAATCTGCTGATTTGTACGTGGATTGCAACTCAAAGGGATGCTTTGAATTAACTCCACCTCCTCTGGAAAAATATACAACTGTAAAAGACTAACATTTCAAGCATGATGAGAGGAAATAAATTCACAAACCTTAGAACCTGCTGGCAGAGAAGGAGGTGAATATAGTTTAAAAATAAACGGTATGAGTATCCATTTATCCTTGTAAACATCAATCATCTTACCATCACCCACACGCCAATAAAGGCTTGCATCTAATAAATCTCTTCCCCACAAAATAGAACTCCAAACAAAAGAAGGAGTTGAACCAAGAGTAGCATGCATGAAATCTGAGTTAGGGAAGTAACACGCCTTAAGCATACGAAAAACAATGGAATCCTGGGTTTGGAGCAGCCGCCAAGCCTGTTTACATACCATAGATTTGATTGAAGCATTCAAAATTCTTGAAACCAAGGGCACCGTCCACCTTGTGCCTACAGATGCTTTGCCATTTTTTTCCAATAGATCCCTATTTTATTTCCTTTACTCCACCAACATTTTGCAACCAAAGAATTAAGATCTTTCCAGACACCGACAGGAAAACGAAAATCTGTGTTAGCTTTCAAAATACAGAGGAGTGGGTTAGGGCGATTTTTCATCGTCTATACAAATGCCAAAACACTTGATTGGAACAAGAATTAGTGGCACGAAATTTTGTTAGCCTTCTTCTCGACGTTGTTAATGACCTTTTTTAGTTTCATTTTTTTTTTTCACAATATCTATTTAGACATTCTGCCCTCAATATTTTCTGGAAATGTAAAATTGGATGGTAAAAAAACAAAATTATAATAAAACGATTTATTAATTTATCAAGGTAACATGATTCAAAACACCATAACAATCTGAACAAATATATCAAAGCAATGTCCTGGCAATTGCTGCAGCCACAGCCGCAATATCATGCACAGCCTTGTTGTTATCCGTCAGAGGAGACTTGCCAGAGAAACCATGTTCACACGTCTCGGCCTCACCGGCAGCGTCGTTCATGCCTTGCTCTGCAAACTTGGGGTTGCCGAAGCTAAAACCCTGTTGCGCTTCAGGCACCAAAGCTTCTACAACCGTGTGGTAAAACCGAGCGCAAGATTTCAAGGCCTGGTCTCGAGGACTCTGCTTAAGCAGAGCATTGATTTTGTTCAGAGTATTGGTCGACTTGGCCTTCACTATATCCACCAGTATGACGCCTAAGCCTGATACGTCTGCGGTGGAGCTCCGAGGGTCCGATTTAAGAGAAGAGACGCAGAGAGCATAGTTTGGTGTCTGTTTGCAGGTTTGGTCGATGAGATTGGCGTCTGTTGGGAAGACAACTCTGCTGCAGAGGGCTACTGGAAGAAGAAAGACAAGTAGGGTACAACAAACAAGTTGAAGGAGAGATGTTGAGTTCTTCATCTTTTGAGAAATGAGAAGTTTAGGTTGCAAGCTCCATTTTTATAGAGATTTTGGATATGATTATCTCTGAACTCCTGGTGTGAAAACAATTAATGGTAAATGAATATGTATTGGTAACGTAAGTTTCATTGTATGCTCTAATTACCAAAACAATAAAAAGTTATGAACGTATGTGTGTGTACCTACCACCATATATATTAGAGAGGGTCCAATCCAATCTCATCCAACAACAACAATTTAATTTCCCATCTTTTTATAGCAAAAGCAACTGAATGTCAAAAGGCCAGCCAGATTTTCTTGAAGGAGAATTAAAACCCGATTGATAAGTCAAATCGTTTAAATAATTAGGTAATTATTTAATTCATCCACGTATCAAATTCAAAACTAATTGGTAATAAGTAGAAATGCCCAAAATATTCCAAGCACGTATGCTAGGCTCCTATTTAGTAAACATAGTCTTTTTGAGGAGATAATATATATTTTATAACTTCTCAAATCACTACACATATCTATACCAAATTGGTTGATGCAAACATGAACATCATACAAATATGCAAACTAAAAAGATTTTGGGTTTAGTGGCAATCTCCAAAGAAGATTGTTGTCTACAAAAATGCTAGTCTTACCACATTTTTGCACACCACATTGATACCACCTCTTTAATAGAGGTGTGCCCCATTGTATTGGTGGGCTCCATCTCTATTAGAGAGGTGGTATCAATAGGGAGGGGATCTGTTGTCCCCTTTTTCCATGTCCCTCTATGTTCTCCCACTAATTTGTTGACAAGTGTCTATTTACTTAATTCTAACTTGACACTGTTAAGTTAATAAAATGAAAAAAAATCATATAAACTAAAAACTAAAATAGAAAAAACAAACAACCCATCAGCAACAGCAACCACAACCCACCCACCCCTCCCCATCGGCCCCTGAGCCTCCCCACTTCACCACCAGCAAAGCATCCCCACTTCCTTGTCTCTGTCTCACCCCATTTTTCTCTCTCTCACTGTCCCTCCCCTGAATTTGGTCCTCTTTTCATCTTCTTTCTCGGTGTGGGTACTGAGAATAGTGTTTCTTAGAATAAACTACTCCAAGTTCCATTCAATTCTATTGGGTTAGATCAGACCGGCAACAACGATTACCTTAAGAAAAAATATACCAAGAGCATCCACTTCTCAGTACAATATGGGACCAGATTTGGGGGAGGGGCAGTGAGAGAGAAGAGCGCAAGAGAGAAAGGAGGAAAGAACGAGACAAAGAAGGGCTCATAAGGACGATTGGTTGGGGTTTTGGTGGCTGTGCTAGGTTGCTTTGCTCGCGGTGAAATGGGGTGGTGGGGCACATGGGCGATGAGCTGGGCTTTTGGGTGGGCTGTGGTTGCTGCTAGGTTTTTTTACTTTTATATTTTAGTTTTTACTCTTTTATTTTTGATTTTCTATTAAAACTTAACAGGGTTAAGTTGGTGTTAAGTTGGTAGACACTTGTCGAGAAATTAGAGAGGGAACATAAAGGGACATAGAAAATGGGGACAGCAGATCCCCTCCCGTATCAATATGGTATGCAAAAATGCGGTAAATCTAGGGTTACTCGGTTGTATATATCTGATGTTGGTGTGATTGGTGCAGTGGGAGTTGTCAGAGATTACTTGCTTTTGACTTCGTTCAGTTTTTTTGAATACAAGAAAAAGAGAGGTAAAATATTACTGAGGGTAAAATTGGAATTTTAACAAGTATAGGCCAAGGGGAGCCCACCGTTAGAGGCCCAATCACACCCCGTTGGCCCGTTAGTTTGGATCCGATTAGAGGTAAAGTCGGATCTATTGCGAACGTTCGTCTCGCCCCGGCCAGACTCGGACCTCCCTCCCAATCATTTATTATGTTTTTTCTGACTCGGACCCCTTGACGCAGCAACAGCAATTGCTTTCTCTGCTTCTCAGTTTTACTCGTGCTCACAACTCACGACGAAGACTTCACTTGTCTTCAACCTCCGACTCCAAAATTCAAGTCCCAGGCTTGCCTCTAGTGTTAGGGTTAGGGTATTCAAACTTCGCAAAGCTGGATAGGTACAGAGTAGACCGCTATGGCAACAACGACGACGACGACGACGACGACCACGAGGACTCCAACCGCTACGGTCGTCCTTCTCGCTTCTCCGATGCACCCATGAACTATCAAACTCACCACCCTCGCCGTAGCCCTCCCAGCTATCTCGGTGGTCGTGGTGGTCCTCCTCCTCACCGTGCCTTCGACAGCCCGCCACGTCACTCTCCCGTCGGATTCCGGCCATTGGGGGGTGCCGGTGGTGGAGGGTTTGGGCCCAACCACCAGGACCCGCCTCCTCTCTCGGGTCAGAAACGAGGCTTTCCTCGTGGAGGCTCTCCCGGTGCGTTGTTGTTTATTTGTTTGATATTTATTGTTAAAATTGCATGTTGCCTTTACGAGTGTCTAAACACTTTACAAGTAAGTGAAAATGAAATTTATTTTTTACAGCTTTGGTGAAATTGGGTTGCATTAATATTTTGTTGTGCTTCAGCCAAGTTAATTACGTAATTTCAAGGTGCTTAATTCATGGACGGATATATGTCAATAGCAATTAATGTTTGATTTTGCCATAAATCTTGCTGCAAGTATGTCTTTTTGGCTTATGGGTTGTAAGCATGTGTTTTTTGTACGCCGTATTTACTTTTTGCATTACTCATGAGTTTGAATACCTTTCAGATCGTTTTGGTAGAGGAAGTTTTGCTAAACTTTTTGTTGGATCAGTTCCCAGGACAACAACTGAGGAAGATGTAAGTCATTCTAAATTTTACAGTATACAAATGCCTGTTGTTGGACTTTTTGTATTAAGAAATGGTGCTACATCAACTTGAAACATTTACTTCATGGTGTTTATGTATGTTACTTTTATCTGATGTCAGATTCGCCCTTTGTTTGAAGAACATGGAGAAGTGATAGAGGTTGCTCTGATAAAAGATAGGAAAACAGGACAGCAGCAAGGTATGTGTGTGTGTTTATTTCTATGATATATTTGTGATATGTAATATCTTATTTCAGGTACTCTGAGAGGCAGATGGGAGCAAGAGAGAGCTCATCTTTCATCTCAGTTTGTTTTTGCAACAAGTTTCACACTTGTTGGTTTTGCTTGCAACCTTTTTTTCATGTCCGTCCTCTCAAAGAAGAAGAAGGCAAGACATGTAAACCAACTAAAAACCAGTTTCCGAATAGCAGTTGGAATCTTGGAAGACACTTAGGTCCTGCCCTTCTGATAGCGGCTGCAGCAGTGGGGCCTCTGTTGCCATAACTTTAGATTGTTTATGTTAGGATGTTAAGAAGTGCTACTGTTGTACAGAAAAATGACTCAAAAATTACATGGATTATTGCTTTTCAATAGTATTAATCACAATGTAATTTGGAGGATCTCTTTGGTCTGTTCTAATCTTGGTGAATGTGGGAGTGGTTTGTTTGAATGACTTGGAATGCCACGTGTCACTTTATGAGATTGACTGAATGTGATAGATGTGAATTGGGATGGTTAGTGAGAAATGGATGATTGTTGGGTGTGATGGTTTGCATGAGTTTGTTGGTTTTATGTCTTTCACTATCTGAGTTTCGGATATTATTGCGATGTGCTCGTGGATGGATATTTCTGTATGGTGATTGTATGGCCCCCTCTTTGTTTACATGTTTAAGTAAGTTGGCAAGTCTGTTTTTGCTTGACTACGCTGCGGAACTAGCTGTCTTTTTTCTGCTACACGGTCTCAGGATGGTTGTATTTAGGGCTAATACTTCCTTTCTTATAGAGCATAGACTCCGACTCGATTTAGATGTGTTATGTTGAAAATTTGACCCATTTGCCTCTTTGTGATGCTGATGTGCGACCATAAGGAAAATGTGGTTGTGTGTTGTAACTGGTCCTCTTAATTGAGTGGTTAATTTAGTGGTTGTGATATGTGAACTTACTAGGGAAAGTATTTTGATTGTCCTTGTGGATGTTTATATTAATTTGTCTTTGTTTGTAGTGCGTTCTTTTTCTTCATAGAACTAAATGGAGACTTGAGGTATCTCAGTGTGAAGTTCAACTGAGTTGCGTAGGTTATGGAATTCCTTCTCAAGTAGGGGGTTTACTACTCCTGGGCTGATCTCGTGTCCGACGATCCCATACGATAGGGGTCACTGACCAAGTAATGTGTATGTTTGAATCTTCACCAGTCAGTAACCTCTATAATTTCCTCATATTGGCTTCTCTGTTATGTTGAAGTTTGACCTCTCTCATATATTTGCAACTGTTGAAAAAACAACCTTGTGAAGATTTGGGCCCTAGAATATTGCGCCAAATCATCTACACTTTTTGAT
Organism: Prunus padus; assembly: GCA_024362665.1. Classification (NCBI taxonomy): domain Eukaryota; kingdom Viridiplantae; phylum Streptophyta; class Magnoliopsida; order Rosales; family Rosaceae; genus Prunus; species Prunus padus. The sequence continues at coordinate 10,078,793 of JANFAM010000020.1, forward strand.
GCTATGGTTATTATAAGTTGAAAGTTTTTGTTTTCTGTTTATGTTATTTAAAGTGTGGGTGAATGCATGAGTATTTTGAATTTTCAAATTTCCAGCTATGTGAATGGGCATCAATCAGCCTAATTTTTTTATTTTATTTATTTTATGTGGTTCTTCATGTCAAGATCTGCACTGGATACGTCAACTTATTGACAACGTGAAAATTTATCATGTATTTGGTGAATTTAGTCATGGTGCGTAGGCTGGCTGGTATATTTCTTTGTTTAAGGTGTAGATGAACTCTCTTTCTGTGGGATTGCTGGTATGATTGAACAAAGCTTTTCTTCATGGCAAATAATGAGTTGTTTTTTTTTCTTACGATTATAGTTTTGCTTGAATGATCTCATCACCTTTTACTATTGCAAGGCTTATCTCCTTGTTGGCTTGTCTGAGAGATTTGACTGGTTACCTGACCTGGGAATTTGGACTTAATCCAGCATCATAGAAACAGGGCAATACTCAACTAGCTTTTATGCAAGTTTATTTGATGTAACAACATTTAATTTCCATAGTTCGGCTTCTGAAGATGATATATGTTGCCTCTAAGTTCCCCAGATGCTGCTTCATAATTGTAGGTATCATCACGAACCGTCACGGTATGGACACATGCGTGTGTTGAGACCTGTGATTGATTGTTCTAAACTATTCCTAAGGAGGGTTCATGTCTTATTCTTTCTCGATGTGGTTTGTTGATGTGTTTCCGACCATGTCTGTTAGTTTATTGTAGTATTGTACACTAAGCAGCAGGGGCCTTTACGCTGGTAAATGTTTCTGGTAGACTAAGCAGGGGCCAAGACATGGGCAGATAGTTTTCGGTAGACTAAGCAGGGGCCTTTACAGACTCTGCTTATAATGACTGAATAGAATGTTGAATAAGCATTGAAATTCACTTCTGAATTCAACTTTTTGCTGATTTGTTGAAATTTATTTAGATTTGACGTGGTGGGTCTGATGAAAGTGCTTACTAGTGAGGCAGCCAAGCTAGTATGAGCTGGCACGTGTGGTTGGCTGTTTTTTCAGGATATTTCTTTCTAGGGATGTTATGTAAAGTGATATGCACGGGATGTATACTAATCTGTCTCTGTGATCCACAAAACTGTTTCATCTTTGGGATTCACAAAACTGTTGAGAAATGGTGTATTTCAATGGAATATAGATGTTGGTTTGATGTGTATGTTTGTGATTTTATTCCAATTAGAGGCAATGATCCTGAAATCAAGGTTGAATATTTGCCTTCTGTTTTGATGTTATGGTTTCTTTTGGCTCCTCAAGCTTCCTACTGTTATGAGCCAAATTTGGTATATGAGATGCGTATGGAAAAATGTATGAAGCCTTGTGTTGTTTTTCCATCTAGCTAATGCTTTCTCGGTTCAATCAATATGCCCTTGTGAATGAGCCAACAACATTATTAAGATGGAAATCTTGTTTGCAGCCAAATAATTGGTATTTTCTGTTATTTAGAAAGAAAGGTCTTGTATAATGATATGATTTTGAGATGCCACAACCATGGATCCCTTACAAGTTTTGGGGTTGTTGCTATATGTGTGGCTTAAGGTTATGGGTATTAAGAAGATTCTTCTATCAGATGCTCTCCCTTCTTGTGTTGTGCTCACACTAAGGAATACATAGTGTGTGATTTATTGTTTTACTTTTTAGTTGCTTCTTTTGAAATTGTTTGTTTTAATAGCTTATTACCTTGCAAATATAAGGTTTGACGTTTTTAATGTTAATTTTTTAATGGGAATTTATTGTGGATGTGAACTAGCTGCCTATCTGTGGAATTTTTATAAGGGTGTAAGTTGCATATGCAGGCTGTTGTTTTATAAAATATGCAACCTCAGAAGAAGCTGATAGGGCCATTAGAGCTCTGCATAATCAACATACCCTTCCTGGGGTGAGTTTTTATTTTTTACTGTTTCATTTTCAGTTCTGTTTTTAACTAACCTATAGTTATTTCACACACTTTGTTTTCCAGGGAGTAGGTCCTATCCAAGTCAGATATGCTGATGGGGAACGAGAACGCCTTGGTAATTGTCATCTTGGCATGAATGTTTGATTGTTCCATTTTATTCGCAAGTTTTATTCATGAAATATCTGTAACCTTTTTGGGCACTTATTTTTCCAAAAGATTAGATACACTATCTCAAATAGTGGTGTCATTTCTGAAAGAACATGATAAGTGAAAAATGACCTCTTTCAACAGACAATACTCATGTGCTTGATTTATTTTTTGGCTCTCATAAACCCTTACTTCCCTATAAGTGATCCTCAACTAATTATGTTCTTAACTTCCATTTTATATTTTGTCAACATGACCATAGTGTGTGAACAGGGTGGTATGCAGGAAATTTTGTATTTCATCTTTTTGTGTTTGCACACACATGCATGTTCAATTTTTTTATTTTTTTATTTTATATATACAGTTTTTCCATTTTTGATGTCATCCCTTTAATGATAGGTGCAGTTGAGTACAAATTGTTTGTGGGATCACTGAACAAACAAGCCACGGAAAAGGAAGTTGAGGAAGTATGTTGTCCACTAATTATCTGTCATCTTTCTAGGATTAGTATTTTCCACCGTTCTTTTCTCCTCTTGACACAAAATGAAGCTTTTCTCTTTCCTTTATAACGAAAACTCATTTTCCCTTGGCATAAAGATATGTACTTTTTCTGATCCAGCGGAGAATAATATGTTCTCAGCTTAGTACATATTACTTTTAACTTCAGTTTATTTTGGTGTAGCATAAGTGGTACTTATGCAAGTTGTAAATGCTATCAGAAAAAGAAAAACCAATAGCTGATTTCTCTTTGCAGATTTTTTCACCATATGGTCGAGTTGAAGATGTTTACCTCATGCGTGATGAATTGAAGCAGAGTCGCGGTTTGTTTTCTAGTCCTATTTAATTTTTTTAACACAAAGAAAGTTCTCTATATGAGATATATACGTCTTTGAATAAACAACAATTCATCTTTTAGGATGTGGATTTGTAAAGTACTCCCAAAGAGATATGGCGTTGGCAGCTATAAATGGTCTTAATGGGTGCTATACAATGAGAGTGAGTTTTTTATATTTTAAATCTATTTATTTCTATTGTTGCAAAATAACTTTAATGTAATATTATGTTACAGTTTTTGTGTGTTATCAAAGGCTATTTAATTATATGAGACACATATGTTTCTTTTCCTGCGCCTCAGGGATGTGATCAACCACTCACTGTCCGGTTTGCTGATCCTAAAAGGCCTAGGTCTACAGATTCAAGGTTTACTCCTCTTTGTGGCTTCTTTTCTTAACCGTTGCCTGAAGGCTTCTGTTATTTTCTTTGGTGACTAGTTAAATCTTCTTGAAGTGTAAATTGAAGTGTAAATTTTGATGTTATTGTTTGTTGGAGTGGTTTAATTGATTCTTTCTTATATTCAGCATGTGCAAGTGTAGATTTTTGTACATCCTATCTATGTTGACTACCACACACCTCTCCCCCTTCCCCTTACCCCGAAAAAAAAAATCCTAAATGTTTCTGGCATCTTTCTTGTTCAGGGTTCCAGCATTCGGAGGTCCAGGTTTTGGTCCTCGATTTCAAGCCCCTGGGGCGAGGTAATCCCCCACCATTCTCCGAATATTTTGGTGAAGCTATTGCATTGTGTCCTCATTTTATTCGCTGTAGTTATTTACATACTTTGTTGTTAACTTACTCCAAACAGACCAGTCCCTAGCTTTGGTGATCCTATGAACGACCAAATTCCAACTCAAGCTTGGCATCCAATGAGTCCACCAAACTTGGGACCATCCCCCAATGCTGGGATTCGTGGCTTTGGGGGCCATTTTCTTCCTAGGGCCGGAGACATGGCGTTGCCCTTGAATTCGGTAAGAATAATTCAATGATTGTCCTGCAACAATTTTCCATAAGAAATTTTTATCTATTGTTACATGTTTCTTCTGCATTCTCTTAAGACATCCATCAAAGGCATATAGTATTTGACTTATCTGTAATGATTGGGCTGCAAATTAAGTGATTGGTTGGCATTGAAATGGAGTCTTGATTGAATAGTATTACAATGACCTTGTCATGTCATCTTCAGCTGAAGCTATGAAAGGATGGCTGCTGCGGCATTGAATTTTTCTTTTTTATTGAATTTATAATTTTCATGTTGTGTATGATGCTAGTTTCTTGTTATGATTTTAGTTATAAATTTGTGGTTTTGTGCTTTTAAAAGTCTTATTATTTGCTCCCCAAATATTTAGGGTGGCCATGGTGGCTCTGCAGAGGGTCCTCTTCCTGGGATGCCAGTTTCGTCTTCTTTAACATCACAACAGGTATAAGGTGATCAAATTTTCTTATAATTTACATCGGACTCAAAAATCAAAACAATTATCTTTTAGTTTTCGTGGTATTTCATAGTGAAATTGACATATTGAATCTTTTTCAGAGTTTTAACCAGTCTATGCCACATGTCGGCCAGAAAATATCTCCAGTACAGAAGCCTATTCAGTCACCTCAGCATTTGCCACCTTCCCTTCAACAGCACCCTCAAACTCCAGCATCATACTCACACACACAAACAGTAAGGCAGCTTGGCCAGGCACAACTTTCTCATTCTTCTGTTCAAACACCATTTAGTCAAGCATTACCATCACAACAGTTTATTGGCTTGGGTGGACAGTTGTCTGTCCCTCAGCCTGAGGTCCCAAAGAATGCATCTTCTGCTACAACACTACCAGCTCCTTTGAATATTAACTTACAACGCCACTCCGTGTCCTCCACAACAAATCAGCAGCAGCTTTCTTCTGCTCCTCCTGTCCAGCAACCACTGCTTCAGCCTCTTCAGCAGTCACCGTCTCAGTTAGCTCAGATGCTATCACAACAGACACAAACTCTGCAGGCAAGCTTTCAATCATCTCAGCAGGCGTTCTCCCAGCTCCAACAACAGTTGCAGCTAATGCAACCATCAAATCAGGGTTTGGCACTGCATCAGATTTCCCAGGCTAGTAAACAGCAACAGGTATTCAAACATTAGATGCTACGATATTGTTTTCTTGTAGGAATATATGGTAATAGGATGTGCTAGATGTGATACCATGATGATGTAATCTTTAGCTATTCTTTCATGGTCTTGCCTTAGTTGCTTAAACAAATCAATTGCATGAGCTGTGGCTCTAGAACTGCAGAAGCAATGTTATATAGATTGAAAAAAATGTGACTAGTTAGTGAGAAGTAGATATGTAAGTTGAACTTAATGTACATTCACATTAGCGAGCTTTGGCTTGGTATGTATCTGGTATCTGTAACTGTGGCTCATAAGTGGTGGATCTTAGCTCCTGCATGCATATGTCCCATTGATGGATGTTGGTTGCCTGTCTAATGGATAAAACATTTTGACCTGGCTGTTGTTGATATTAAGCTTCCTTTCTTATTTGTCAAATTTAGAAGCTTTCGCCCTATACCATCTTTGCATTTGTAGAAGGCTAATTGTCAGTGATGTTCTTTTACTTTCAATTGTTTTTATCAACACTTAAACTCATAAGCTGAATTTTATTTTTGCTCCTGCAGTCCCAGTGGACTGGGGTTGTACCACAGACAGTGGCCAGCACTGCTGCTGCCACACCAGCTGCAGATGTGCCTTCAGCCACATCTGTTGCTCCTGTAACCCAGACTACGGCTCCTGCAAAATGTATTTGGACAGAGCACACCTCCCCGGATGGATACAAGTACTATTATAATAATGCTACTGGTGAAAGCAGGGTAAGGATTTTTTTTCATTTCCTCTGGTTGGTTTCTTGACTTCAATGTGGCTAATGCTGCTCATATGAACTTGTAGTGGGAGAAACCTGCTGAGTTTATATTGTTTGAGCAACAGCAGCAGCAACAAAAGGCATCAGTTCAGCAGGCTCATACCCCATCACTCCCTCAAAATCTCTCTGCGCAGCAAGTTTCTCATAATCAACAGCTGCATCTTCAATCTCAGCTTCAACCACATCTTCGAACTAACCTGCATTTACAACAGCCATCTTTCTCTTCATCGGTAAGTGTTTTCTCATGGTTTCCGACTTATTAAGGACTTGGTTCTATCGTTAATAACTCATTAATTTGGAATTCCAGTACCAGGCTTCACAGGCTTCTGGAATTATAGGTCACCAAAATGTTCAGGTAAATTTCACACTCATGTTACCAGGATATTCACATTTTACAAGAAATTGCAATTATATAATGATTCTCGCTAAACAATCCATATACTTCTAGGTTTTGTAATTGGTTTTTTTCATCATTTGGTTCTCCAGGAATTTGGTTATTCGCAATTACCCACAACTAGTTCAGTTGGTGATCCTACACGCTTCCAACAGGTATTCAGTGTTTAAATTTATTGCTCAGTTTATTTTGTGTATCACAAATTAATTCTAGTTCTCTGTTTCTTTTCCAGGGGCTTCAAGCTGCTCAGGAGTGGATGTGGAAGAATAAGCGAACAGGTTCTGATCAATTCTTCTGGTTGAGATTATGATGTCTGTTTTTGGTTTACTAGCCGACCTAGCAAGATAAAGGGGTTCGTAAGGGTTAAAATGGAGGTTGCTAGAAAGGGTTTCTTGGGGGCCTGGGGGCTTTTATTGTGCCCTTAAAAATTCATCTGTGTTGTGTGTCATAAGACTCGCTTTTATTGGGCCACGTTAGAGCTGTTGATGTTTGATTTTGAAGCATGGGCCTTTAAGATGCTTCATGGTCTTCTGTGCCCTGCTTGATTGTGCTTTGCATAAAACAAACTGAAACACTAGACTCGCTTCATGTGCACTGAACATTGTCTATCTTTTATTACTGTTTACCCCTTTCTAAATCAGTGAACATTTTTTGCTGTTCAAGCTCCAGGGGCATGAAGTGGTTGGGCAGAGCCTAAGGTGGCACACTGGCAAAAGAATTTATTCTCGGAGGAAGCTGAGCGAGGGATTTGTATCAAACCTTCGCGACGATGGCAGCCAGGGTCCTTATTTATTAGAGCTTGAAGATGCTCAGTGGGATGTGTAATGGGAACGTTTTCTTCAGCCCCGTAGTTTCTTTTTTGTGAGATTTTACTGGCTCACTGAATTGAACACGTGTACCATTAGTACTGGGCAACCAAATGCCTTGAATGAGATGTAGCATATATTTGTATAACATAAAATACAATAATGAGTAGATATTTAGTTTAGCCTATATTGAAACGAAAAGGTGGCCATGGTCACGTCATTTGAGTTATAATTGATGGGCTCCATGCCTTTTTATGTTACCAAATGATGGTGGGGAAGACGGTAGCTTTGTTACCAAATACCATTTGGAAAACATTTGGTTAAGAATGTTATTTCCATTATCACCATTAGCAATACAAAGCTTCCTAATTTGAGTACACCATTGATATGCCTCTGTTGCGTCCCACTGTAGAAAGTGGCTACCACAGTAGGCTAAAAAGATTAATTGACACTTCGACAGTTCCGACGAATCTCTCCCTTCGTCCCAGTAATTGGTCCCAACCTTCCCATTTTGATCATAGAATCTTTGAAGTCTTGGAAGAAGGTAGACATGTCCTGTGCATAGGTCTCTACCAGTTCACGCGTTTGCTCATTTCCGGTCACGAGATTCTGATCGGATGGAAGCAAACCCTCCCCAGAAAGTAGGTTAATGTAGTATTGGTTATCAAACGCTTCTGGGGTTGCCAGGTCAAGGTTTGCCAGTGTGCTGCCGTCGAATACCGAGCATAACTGCTGCAGTGACTGAATGAACTCCAGAGACGCCTCCGGGGCATTTGGGTTGGTGAAGTCTTGTAGGCGAGCAGCAAAGGTGGTGCACCGGGCTTTCCCCATTGTGTGTGCACCTGCCAAACAACAAGAGCAAAATGGTGATCTTGTTTTGTTTTCCAATCAAGAACAATGCAAGAGATCAATAGAGGAAAGTTGAGGGTACCAGAGAGTGCAACCATGTCGTTCAAGCTAAGGTTTACGTTCTGGAACTTCGCAACCAGGTTTCCAACGGTAGAATTCGGGCCTGGGATGATGTTATTTGCTAGTGCTTTGCTAGCAGTCAAGCTGTCCTTCCTTCCCATTTGGACATCCCAGCTTGGTCCACCGGACTGCAAATTGAAGTTTAAATTATTAGTCAGAATCCCATGTTACAGCAGTTGCAAGAATATCTAAATTCTAAACTCTCAGAGCACACACCACAACAACAGAGTCTCTGGCAGCAGTTGCAAGAATGTCAGCACAGGAAACTGTTTGAGGGCAAACAAATTCAAGTTCCTGTTTTATTGCATCAATCACTTCAAAACCTCTCAGAGAGTTCAAGTTTGGTGCTGCTGTTTTTTCACCAACAAAGTTGTCAGTGTCATCTAGTAACACAGAAGCATCACACCCCTGCACAATTCAGCACACAACATATTAATATTATTATTTATATGCTCATTCAAATAATAATAATAACAACATAACAAATATATAAACAGTGCAAACAAGAGAGAACATGCATTAACAAAGCAGTCATGGAAATGGAGTCGAAGCAGAGAGGCTGCCATTCTCGTGTCCTGAAACACTGCCAATCTGACCCGAGCAAATATTATGGCCTCCGCCTCCGGGCAGATATCTTTGTACAAATCACTCCCCAAGAGGTCACCACAATCATCATCACCACCATATCCTTCACCCTTGGTTTTCGGAACAATTGCAAGAACAATTGCAAGAAACATTGCAAGGTTCAGCAATAGTGAAAACAAGGCCAACTTCTTCATTGCCATTTTTGTATCCTATCTTCTACTCTCTTCTCTTGGTATGCAGTGAAAAAGTGAGTCAGGGTAGTACAAGTTTCTGTGTTATATAGAAGTTGAATGAGAATGTGTTCAGTAACAAAAAGCAGACTTGGTCATTGAGGTTTGGTTTCCGAGAGGATAAAAGAGGTTAAATGAGCAGAGGGGTAGTTAAGAAGACATAGTCAATTAACCTTTTTAGAAGAGGTCCATGTGCTTCTTCTTCATGCTGCTTTTCCCTTTTTCAGGCCTCTCTCTGATATTCTTAGATATATCATGCATTAACTGAGGCAGTAGTGTTTCCTCAATCGTCCAGTGTAGGTTGTTTCTATTGATCAGTACGGTTTTTGCAATTTTAGGCACCTAAAATTTATGTCATTATTTTGGGATGATGGAAATACCATCTTCTGGGTTACAAATTAACAAATCTAGGAATTTAAGTATAATCATTCCATTGCCGTTAAAAGCATATCATGAAGTGGAAACATGTACTCATGCATTCCAATTGGATATTTTCAAAATTTCGTGGCAACATTTCTTAGCTAAACCCTACAAGGCAGGTTTAGAATAACCTTTTTTTTTAGGACCCTTCTTATTTAGAGGGGTGATAATATACTAAATTCACACACACTACATGGATGTTAGGACTCGAACCCAGCACCTTTCATGGGTCCTAAGAGAGGAAGGAAAGTGGCTTCAATGAATAAGCAACTATCAAACATCAAGGTTTATAGTGAGGGGTTACTTTGAGGGGTTCAATCTCACCATCAAAATGAGATTGGACCCCTCAATGCAACTCCCCCTAAAGTGCTTTATTGATGGTGGGATTGGACTCCTCAAAGTAACCCCTCACTATAAACCCTTCATTATAGCATTTCCATCAAATGACACTACTAGTACCTAGCAGTAGTAGGTTTGGGCTGTATATTTTGTCTCATCATTTGGTTGTGGATTTGGGCTTTTATTTTTTAGGATCTGCGCAAATTTGCAAAAAGAATGGTTGGTTGCCCATGACTGTAACTGTAGCCAAGCTTCACATATGTGCAGATGGAGTGACAGCTGAACTCTTTGTTGCTATATATATAGAACAGAACTGATGGCAAATATATCCATGGTCTATTGGCCCTGCCCTTGTCTATTTTCAACAATTAATAAAGTACAACGATGGATTTATATTTATGCAATAATTTGGCATAAGAGGGGGAGGGGGGATCTACTTTTGACTAATTGTAACTTGAAAAAAGCATTTGGTTTTCCTTTTGCAAATCAATATCACTAGAAGATGTCACGCATCAAGGCTATATGATATGATCGGTCCCCTGTGACATGATTTGTACTGTGCAGACGCACTCACAATAATTAGCTCAAATTCGAGAGGTTCTTCTAATTGGTTAAAGGTGGCATGCAGCAGTGAATTAATGGGCATCGAACTGAGATCAGACTCGAGCATATTCCAGTGGTGTTTGAATCAATTTTCACAAAGAATCTCCAATGGAGCCTTTTTTTCTCAACATAGACAGACGTCCCTTTGGGGTTCCTTTAGGCATCTGATTATCTGGGTGGCATTTAGCTTGTCGTGCTGCTGCATGTGGAAGGAATTAAGGAACCAAATTTTCTAAATATATGGTTTCTGTTTTTTTCTGTAGTAAAAGTTATAATCGTGCTGTATAATATTTGGTTGATTTGGTAAGATGTTTCTTTCATTTCATACTATATCTCTTGTTTTTTTATACGAACGATACCGGGGACGGAAGGGGGAATCGAATTCATACTATATCTTACACATTAGGAAATTGCAAACACATTGAATATATAATTGCTGGTCTTCAATGGTAACCATGCATATATATGATCCAAATTGTTTGACCCATGAAATCGCTGTATGTACTAATGGGTGCAGAAAATCTAGGGGAACTGTCCAATCCGGATGAAACCAAAACTCAATGACTTGGAAAATTGTATAAAAGCTATAGTAAATTTGACAAAAACTTTCACCAGTTTGATTTCTTGGGTTTGAACACATAGAAAAGCACGAGTGAGACATTTTTTCTCAAGACCTCTACAAGTTTTTCAACATATCCGTTTTGCTACACGTACGGTTCCCCAGCTGTGTCTGAAGCAATGCCACTAAGAAAAGGTTAACTTCAGATCAGATCATGCTCTTCATAACCCAAATCTTCAATTTTTTTTTATAATAAAGAAAAACAATTACAAATGGAAACCACGGGGGAACACCCAAAATCTTCACTTGATATTTATATTTTCCTATGCTTTTCTCCATGCGGCGGCATCCGGAGGAATATTGAGATAATGCTACACACACATATGCATGCATGGTGCAATTCGAATAGTTTTTCATCTAATGCTCATCTCTTATATATATATAGCTGAGACATAAACACTGGCTTTAAGTCGTGTATGGCTTTAAGTAGCACAAGAATTCAATACCATCCCTGGCTAGCAAAGAGACAGCGCGATATGGACAAGGACTTGATGAACTAGAATTGGTAAGAAAACCCCATATTATCTTCAGCAATCCTAAAAGCAACCCACATTGCACACCAAAATCTCACAACCATCCTCTCAAATCCTATTTCTTTGCCAAGAAGTTCACTCCATTCTTAAATGACAATACCCATATCTATTACTCAAAGAGGAACAGAATGTCATTAAATAACAAAGTTAGTATTCGTGATGCATATACATACGTATATAATCACACATCCATCATCCATCATCCATATCCGTGCATGCTCGAAGGTATTAATTGCATTTACTTTGCGATCTAGACTGTGTTTTCATAACCATCCTAATACTACACCTTTAGGGTTTCCCACCATTACTGACCGAAAAGTATAGGATCAAGTTCCCATGTTCATTCTAGATTCTACCTTTTTCCCATAAAGTCCTACAATAGTGGACATGGAATACAAGGTAAAAACTTCCAAACCTGATTGCTTTGCTTATATTAATACTAAAACCCTAACCTAGTTGTGATCGTGACAAATTTACCCCCTTGATTAATTGATTCTAAGAAGAGAAGTAGATGAAGATGAAGACAAATGAACAGCTAATGAGGATAAACCAAAAAAAAGGAAAAATGATACACAAAAGCCAATTAACAACTCCATGAAGATATATATCTCTAAGTACAAAGAATAACATTAAAAGCTCAAGTACGAATAAACCAGTCCCCCAACAGGCCAAAAGGCTAGTAGTGATTTTACAAAGCGAATTAAAATCTGAAAGGTGCGCAGCGCAGGTACACTAGCTAAGCTAGCTATTCGATCCAAAATGGTGATGAAGTGAATTCTTCTTTTCTAAAGATGAACCCAATTAAGTAGTAGTCTAGTCAGTTAGAAAATTACATACCGTGCCTGCAGCAGCACTTAACACATAAAACAATCAATAATATGATGGGGATCTATTGATGATGATGATCTTCTTCCTTGGCCTCCTTTCGAATCTGTGGCACGATGTCCTGAAGAAGTCCATGGTCTCTAAGCAAATTAGAAGCCGCAGAGGAAGACGAAGAAGGTGATCCAAAATTATATCTCTCTTGAAGTAAACCAGTAGAAAATGAGGAGGGGTTAAAAGCACCACCCCCATAAGCAGGTGAGCTAATATTCAAAGAAGGGGCTGAGCTATAAATATACGAATACTGCGGCTGCTGCTGTTGTTGTTGTTGTTGATAGTGATGAGGTAGTAACTGTTGAACACCAAAAGGAGATGAGGAGAAGGCAGAAGGCTGGTCAGGCAAAGGTGCAATCCCCATGGTGCCACGTGGCGTAATGGGGCTTGGATGGGTGTGCTGGCCTTCGTATGTTGTGACCACAGTGGAAGGGTCGTCGGAGGACCTCTCCACCCTCTTCTTCACACCACAGGCCGCAGTGGTGCAACGATAATAGCTCCTGTTACACATGAACATATAGATATTAACATTTTTAATTATAATTATTGCGTGCCCCATAAGAAATTAACAAAGAAAATTTGCATCGAAATACAAGTTTTGTATTTATTATAAGTACATGAATGATTGATTGAAGATGAATAGGAGGATGAGAATGAAGATGGGGTTTGGGAGTGTATGGATATTGACCTGGGATAAGGGCTGTTTTTGACAGCTTTTTGGCCGTACTTGCGCCATCGGTAGCCATCATCTAGGTTATCAACCTCACTCTTGGTCATGAACGCAAATCTCGGCTCTCTTTGCCTTTTTTGGTTCTTCTTTTTGGGCTTCAATCTGTGATTCAATCACACAAAAAGCAAACGCAACTTGTTACTACTTTCTCCATCTCATCAACAAAAACAAAATTCATCAAAATCAGAAAAGGAAACAACAACATGAACTGACTGACCCCATCAAAAAAGAAGAGAAAATCATCTTCCCATATGCTTAATTAGTTCACACACAACATCACGCAGAAAAGTTGATTCATCCATTTGATTTTCATAAAACCAAAAAAAGGACAAAAACAAAAGAACAACATAAAACCTTAGCTAGTAACTCTTACTGTTTCTGGGTTTTTTCGGGATCTTGGTTCTGCTCATCAGCTTCCTCATCCTGAGCCTTGGTCGTCGTCTGGTCCTCATTCTTATTGCCAGCAGCTTCATTGGACGACGAAGAGATTGAAGAGGAGTTGGGCGTCGTAGGCGTCGTAGGAGCCGTACTACCGTTCAGCACCTCCGACGTCGTACTCTCCCTCTCCGGCAGAGCAGCTGCAGTAGGGGTGGAGGCCGGAGAGGCAAGTGGTGGTTGTTGTTGCTGTTGGTGGTGAGGTGGCATCATCACCATCATCATCGAGGAGGAGGACGACGTCGTTTGGGAAGAGGAGAAATCGAATAAAGAAGGGGGCATGTTGAAGTCTTGAAATCCAAGTAAGTCCATGAACCCAGAGCCTCTCTGATTATTATCAGACATGTCAAATATGCTGCCGCCTGATGATGCAAAAGAAGCAAAGCTGCTGCCTGGAATAATCTCATCCGAAAAAACAGTGGAATTCGCCATGCTAATTTGATCGATGGTCGTCTTTAACTCTCCTGTTTCTCTACCATCCATGGATTTTTAAGTCAAGAGCACATATTCCTCATTTGTGAACTTGTTCTCCAAGTCTGAGCGATGAGATATAGAGAGAGACAGAGACAGAGACAGAGAGAAAGGGAAAGAGAAAGAGAAAGAGAAAGAGAAAGGAAGATAGAGAGAAAGTGAGTGATATTTTTTCTCTCCTTTTTTTGGTTTAATATATAAAACGAATGGAAATGTTTTTTGAAAGTGTGAATGGACTTGGGCTGGGATTTTGGAGAACAGCTTGGCTCAGAGGCGTTTCCCACCCAGAAGATGGAGACGACCGCCACGTGTCGGTTATAATTCAAGCGTACGGAAGCCTGTCGACGGGACGGTGCCGAGCATTAATTGCTGTGCATGGATGGGCCCCGCCCGGTGTGGGGTTCACCCTCGCTTAACGCGGGTTTTTGACCGGTGAACCGGCTGAGTCTGTGTCTGTATGTAGAATGTGGAATTTGAAATGTGGACGAGGGCTTTGGCCTCTGCACGTACACGTGGTCTACTAAAAATGGTCCCGCTTCTCTGCATGCATCTTCATATATCTTTTCTCAATCCCTCACACTTTTCAATTTTATTTCGCGGCTTTTGCCTTTTTAACTTTTCACGCCAAAGCTTTCAGATAGTTTTCTTGTTATCTTTTCTCGATACTTTTATTTTATAGAGCATCTGCTTCAACACAAAAAAAATATATAAAATTTTAATTTAGTAGTATTTTTTTAATTTAGGAATTAATTAACATGTTTGAATAATTTGGACTCAACGGTTGATGCATGCCTAATGACCTCTAGTGAGTGAGGAGTGAGGACCATGAAATGAAAGTAAAATGGTAATTAATAAAATTATTTTTTTGTTAAATATTATGCATGTCTTTTTCGTTAATGACGTGTTTTCTATTTTCTTTATTTTCCATGGATGTCTCTGTCTTCATGGTTCACGCCATCAATTCTTACGTTTTTTTTAATTTTATAATTTGGCACATGAGCCAAATCAAAATGCGATCAAACCTAAACTAACAAACTTAAACTTTAAGGATATCCATTCATGCTCCGAGACTCGGGGTTAATTTTTGGCAAATAGATTATTTAATTACCACCCTAATTAATTTCTGAATTAATTTTTTGGAAAAAATAATACAAAATTTTAAATAAATAAATAAATAAAACTGCCAAGAATATAGATGACAACGGGTTATAGTACGATGAAGATGAATTTCCTCCCTCAGTTTATATGACATTTATGATAATAAGAAAACTTGTACTTTTTTTTGGTGTGAATCCATTTGTTGTCTTGTTTATTGATTAAAAGACAAAGTCGAAGATTGCTTTACTTTTTGTGCGCAAACTATTCTTTTCTTTTTCTTTGAAGAAATTAATGCATGGATTGGTTTGTGGTAAGGTTAAATCCTTTTCCTCAGAGTACCACTGGCCCATTCATGCTATTTTCTTTTCCATTTGTTTCAATCACTAGAAACATTTTCGTCAAAACGTGTATAATTTAGATATATATATATATATATAGATTTTCTCATATACAGACGTCCAGAAGCGTCCCGACGTCAAGTGTCGTAATCTCAAACTATGTAGTCCTACTAGATAAAATAAAATATTTTACAGGAACTTCATCGTCAATTTAATTTCATGAAGGAAATTACTAAATAATTCTCCAAGGAAATGTATTATTGTCGTGAAACCAGCCTTGCGACGACATAGGGCCCCTTTGTTCAGAAGTCGATGTGAGACAATGAAGGCCGGTCCCTCTGCCTCCATACGCAGAATAGTATAAACATGGGTTTTTCCTTTTTTTTTAAATACAGCTTATAAAAATAATTTATCTCCATAAAATCGCAATAAATAAATAAAAAAACAGATGCTTTGGGATCCCACGTGTCAAATCGGAAGGTTCAGTTTTATCTGATCAGGCTTTTGAGTTTGAAAGCACATTCACTTTACGCGGTTTCAGTAATATATATTCTACGATTGCTTCCATTACACGCCCTCTAGTACCTCTCTCTAGATACTGCTTTTTCATTTTTCTTTACATTTGCTTTTTCCATATCAAATATTTCTTTTTCACATTTTCTAGAATATTTTTCTTAGTCTTGTGGGGAATTTCTTTTCTGTTTCGTTTCTTCCATACATGAATCATTATGTATATGAAAATGCACCAATGACGATCGTGGTTTCGTTTATGTTCATATAGACTATGAAAACATTAATCAGTCTACCTCAAATGTGACTAATGCTAATGATGTGTACCCTTCCCACATACTGACTAGTTACAGTTTTGTTATTATTACGCAATGACGACTTCATGTTTATTCCAACGTGCATATGAGAAATTCTTGTAAGTGCGTACGAAAATTATTAGAATTTAAACATTCAACTCAAAATTAATCATGGATATGATTTTTCAAATTATTACGCTAGATTTTCATCTTTCGTTCGTTGTGGAATACTTTAAACAATATGTAGTCCCAAAAGAATCCTTGTGATTGATTAATTTCAATTGTGATTAGGTGATCGAGGGGGCCATGCCATGCCAACTTTTTAATATCCAAGTTCAAAAGTTATGACATAATAAGAGAGATCAGAAAAAGTTGTGGTCCTTTAAGGCTTGGGATCGAGCAACAAAAAGGTAGATGTTACGACTACTGAAAACATCATTTCATAAAGAGTAATAGCTAATATAAATTTACCCTCCGTTTACTTAACAAGGTTTCCAAACTTGCTTTTGTGTTTGTTTGGTAACTAAAACACTCCACAATTAATTATTTAACTTTCGTATTTAAGACGTTCTTAGCATTAAATAATTCCATAAACTGTTTATTTTTTTAATCACCGCAAAGAAGTTCGAAGTGAAAAGCTAACCTAGTATATTTTGAGTTGAAGTTGACTCTGTTTTGCTTGGTGGGTAAGTTTGGGAGTACGTGTGAGAGACAAAAGCAGAGGTAAATTCCTATATAACTTACAAGAGTAGGTTTGGTTTGCGTGTTTATATTCCTTTCACATGCCATATAAATATCCTGCTATTTGGAGAGCGTGCAGAGCACGAGATGCATTGGGGCGTGGTGTTCTTAAACTCCCTATCCCCTAGGACATATCGAAGAGAGGAAGGCGACCCATGATTTAAATTTTGACTAACGAGAAAGAGAGAGGGAGAGAGAGAGGGTTTAGGGGTTTCCGAGTCTGGTGCTGTACCGGCCGATATGTCGGGTGTGGGGATCTGAAAATCTCAAAGAAAAAACTCAGAGGTCAATAGTCAAACCTTTGAATATATGTTAGTTCAACGACACAAAACAGCGTAGTCCCTTTTATCTTTTCCTTTCCTTTTAATTTCATTTTTTGTTTGCTACACACAAAACAGCTTCCTGGGGTTGGGGATGGCCTATCCTTAAATTAAATGTGCTTCCTGGGTTGCTGGCATAAAAATATTTGATGCCTTTTACATCACTTTTATGTCATGCTCTCTCTATATATATATATTGGTATTGTTATTTTTTTTGGGGTCCTTCGTGACGCAATGTGAATTGGCCAAATTCATTAGGAGAATGAAAGATATTGCGGTAAAAGAAGAGCATGATTTGGCTCCTTAAAACAAACGAGTTATATGATGTAACTGGTCCAAATACAACTCCTCTGTAACTAGAAAGAAATATGTAGTTGGAGAATTTTCCTTACAAATGCATAAGAACTTTTGCTTGTTGAAATAGTATTCGTAAAAAGTGTGTGTGTGAAGACTGTCCTACCTCACCAAAAAGAGTGAAAAAGATTTAAAACTTTTTACGATTTGATCATACAAATGTATCATATATTTGACTTTCCTTAGTTCCAGAAGGTATAAATTCTCTTATTAATTAGGATGGATGTATAGAGGTATAATTTATTGTATCTCGAATGTATGTACGTGATTAGCAACAATAAACAAGCTTTGTTTGCCCAAATTAAAATTAATTCTTTTGATTATCTTCAACTACTTTGCTTGTGAGGCATCAGATATCGCATGCAGTTGGCACTTTACTTGTGATCGCTGAGGCTGTCTTGCTTTTCTCTAGGTCTATCCAAGTCTAAAAATTATAACTTCCAACTGCCCCATTTCAGCTCTATCTAAACGGCCAACATATATCTTATCACCGACCACTTTATTAAACTTCATATGTATATATGTTTCAGTTGCTGCTAAGGTGTGAACTTTCATAACCTATGTATGTATGGCTTCAAATATTTCTTTTTCTGCCGGCAGATAGATTATTCGACTCAATTATTGACATGCATATGGGCCACCGTCAGTTTATATATATGGAAATGAATGGTTGTGGTGTGCATGCATTCAAAAGCTTTTATTGGCTTTGGTTTTTTCTGTGACAGTCAGAACACATGTAATTCAAAATCCAAGTTTTGGAATCAGCTTATTAATTAGGTTAGTCTGTCGACGTCCATGAAATTAAATTACAATTTTCTTAATGTCCTTTTGATTCCCAATTTGACAGAATATAAATATATCAAAGTAAATCATTGTGGTGCTTTAAATAAACTGTTTTATTATGACTAATGCTGATCATTTAGGCATAACCCAAATCATATTTATTTGGTTTAGATGTCGCATTTCTAGGATTCGTTTTCTAGGTTAATGTTGACATCTACCACCAATATTACGCAGCAAACCAAACTCGGAGCTTAATTAGATTCTAGAGAAAACCCATTATTTATTTATTTATTTATTTTGGTTTTAAAAAGTTTAGGGGGAGGGGAGGCTACCCTATTCCTCGTTGACGAAAAACCATTGTTTTTAATCATACAATGAACTACCATTTATTCTTCCTTCATTATATATATTGCTTAGTTAAGTAGGACCCTGAAAGATTTTTCTTTTATTAAACACATATATTAGATTAATCATTATGAATAATTAATATATAGTTGTAGACCCTGAACTTATCCTTTCACAAGGTCAATAGCTTCTTAGAACTCTCTCTCTCTCTCTCTTTTTTTTGGACGAAACTCTCTCTCTCTCTCTAAACCCCGCAACACCACAAGAAGACTGTTGTCTAGAGGTCTTGATAGTCCACCTAATGACCCTTGACCAAACAATATCATAAATTCTGGTGATGTAGATATCCACAAAGTCATCTCCTTTTTCCGGGACCAATGATCAACCAGAGTTAAAGCCCACAGAGAAAATGTCATTCCCATACCAAAACACATACATGTCATTCCTACACCTAAAACCGGGAGAGAATCGTTCCCAAAAATAACTTTTCTAAACCCCCTTCCTCCTTAGAAATAGATTCAAATCTAACTGAAATGAGGCGGACACACCACCCAAACCCTAAACACGAGCTTACAAAACCCTCATTTAAATTTGCATATAAAATGTGAAATTTTTCCTTTTAATGAATAATAGAAACACAATACTTAACCATTGATTGCAAATAAGCTTTTACAAAAACCCTAATTTCTCACTCTGACCTATTCTTCTGATGATAAAAAAAGATTGCAAGATAAAATATTATTGGTTAATAGTGTGGGTGGGGAAGAGCCAAATCCAAGCCGTTGACTGTCTACACTTCTAGACAGTCTGAAAGAGTGAACACTCCCAACGATGATTGCGGCAATTTGAAGTTACTCTAATCCCTCTTTGCAAATATTTTAATCACTCACTTTGCGACCCCCAAATTTTATATCATATTTTTAGACTGATTTTAGGTTTTTGTATTTAAAGATCTCATCTTGGCCGCACATGGGAGGTCAAAGTCAACAATTTTGTTTATTCAAATATAAGTAAATGCTAAAACGCGTCTAGAACAAAACGACAAAGGGACTTTTAATT
Source organism: Prunus padus (assembly GCA_024362665.1). NCBI lineage: Eukaryota > Viridiplantae > Streptophyta > Magnoliopsida > Rosales > Rosaceae > Prunus > Prunus padus. Next base: position 10,098,473 of record JANFAM010000020.1, read on the forward strand.
ACAAGGCAATAAGGACAAATCCGCCTGGGTTTGCGTGCACGGCTCTTGTTCAAATGAGGTGTGTGATTCCTTTCTTCTCCTTTTCGAGCCATGATTGCATTGCATATTATTACTACCCCTCCCTTGCCACGTAAAACCCCTCTTTCATTTTCCCGCTCTAAGACGATAGAAAAGCGATAGCATTTTATTGAGGAAAACGTTGAGTAACTAGTACAAAACCCGGGCTATGTCGTTGGGGATTATTAGGCGAGTGTCTCTACACCAATGGGCTTGGTCGTCGGTCTAACTTTGAAACTTGTTTTAAGTTTTCCCATATGGCAAGAGAAAGAAAAAAAGATAAGCCGTGCCGGAATGCGGATTTTCATGGGGTCAAACCTCCTCATTCATAAGTCATCATCACACACAAGAGTAGCAAAGAATCAACCTGTGTTTAATTCCAAATGGACCCTGATTAGTTTCCCATATTACAATTTACAAACATATATTTAAGCAGCGGGGAAGAGAATGTTAGAATTAATGGGAGGAAGAAAGAATGTGAGATTTGTTGTTGGTTGGTTGGTGGACTATTCAAATCAACAATGGTAACGATCATTTATTTAATTTGGGTCCCTCTCTTTGCAAGGTCAACTAAGCGTGAAAATTGACCCTCCATGAAATGAACCAATGCTTCCAACTTGGTTCTTTTCATGCTTAATTTGCCATACATGAAAGATTAAATAAGAAAATGAAAAAGAAAGCTTGGTTCATCATCCATGGACATGGAATCTTGACTTGGACTATCCGCAAGGTCCAACTTGGGAGATGTCTAATTTGCGTGGTAATGGTGGTTCACGGGAGCTTAACTGTGTGGCCCGCTGGAATTTATGTAGGTCCTCTGGGTTGTTATGCTATACTAATCAACAAGACCACACAAACTTCTTCTTCTTTTTTTTTCTTTTTTTTATAATTAGGGCAAGAAAGTTTTCTTGTTGCTTAATCATGCTGACTCAGATCCTGTTTCAATTTAATTAATCCAAAATATCTCCAAGCCTGAACTGGTTTTGGCTTTCCAAATTCTTATTCTCTGCAGAAATGTGTCTTTAGTGTTGTTCTTACAAGGGTACTTCAAAAAGTGCACAACTACAATATGCAAACGAACAGAAAACTCAGATAGATAGGCAGCTTTGTATGGCTTATCAGCTGACTCTTTGTACAAAATTGCATCTCTCATTTATCAAATGAACTATGATTCAGTTAGTCGTTCATGCGCGAATGAACAATTTCTAGATATTGATGTATGTGAGACCTACTTATGCGTTACCGACTTCCCTTTAGCGGTTTTCTTTATTAAATATATTAACTTGAGGAGAGGGGTTGTTTAAAAAATTGGTAATGCTTTTCACATTCGGTGTTCACTGGCATGCTTGATTATGCTAAAACCAAGGGCGATAAGAACATCACTCTGACTTCTGCCTGCTGATTTCATGATTCAACTTTGTGTCAAGCTACTAAACATTAAGTGCAAACCCACCAACTTAATCTAAGGATAGTCAAGAATTAACATGAAAATTAAATTGGATGTGCACTGTCTGAAAATAAAACTTTTTTCTATACTTTAATATAATCTAAATTACGGAAAGAGAGATTCCGCATTCAAACTCGGAGGCAGAATGAAAAAGACATCCATTCTAATTAACTTAGCTGAGCCATGTTTGCTGAAAAGAAAACTTTTTCTATAACATTATACAAACAGTAAGATAAATTATCCGTGTTTAAAGGTAACATACCAACTAGGGTTTGCTTCAAAAATCAAATCATTGCATTAGTTGACTTGATCACCACATTAAGGTGTAACATCATGCCATTTCTGACTTGAGAAAGCATCCAGATCTGCGACCCTTTTGAGGAAGGATAAGATGGGCACTGACATCACCACAGACCCAGCAAATCCACACCTTTCTCGCTCCATTTGGTTTAGATTTACCGACAAATTACTTTCACATCGAAGCTTCCGTGGGTCCATAAACATTTTTTTCTCCATCCCAAAAATTCAAATTTAAAACACACTTTAAATTAGTAGGCTTTGCTTAGTGCCGGTGCCAGCCCACCGGTCATTTTAAACAACTGATGTGATTTAGACAACAAGGAAATGAAACTTAAGACTTAAACAAGAAAATTCAACACCAATCTATTACACAGCAAAACACGCCCATCAACCTAAATTAGAGTGATACCACACGTTACAGGATAAGCTGAAATAATCCATCATGTACCAAAAATGGTCCTAATAATATAACATTTTCTACCACAACAAATGTTCTCCGACAAAACAGAGTATGGAACTCGAAGCACGAATTTGAAGAGAGCACATACAATTCTTGCAAACAAAAAGATGACGATCAATTCAGTCGTGAGAGAATTCAGAATTGAACCATACTCCGAACTGGGTGGTAGTGAAAATTCAATTCATGAGTCCTTAGGGGAAGCTTGTCGTAGTCTGCGCTGATGAACATCCCAGTTGTACACCCGAGCAATAGTTACCTGATTAATAGCAGTCAAAGCGTCAAGGACTTCCACTAATAAGAATACATAACAGTTCCTAAATCGAGACATCTAAACAATACAAGCACATTACAGACTAGGATTGTTAGATGCACATTTCCAATGAGAACAAGGCAAATAAGTTACAAATTGAATGCTTTCAAGCTCTGGCATGCTGTTATAGACCTTACACACTAGCCCTTCAAATTTCGTACTCTTTAATATCAACAATTACAAGATAAATAGCACGCTTCTATGCATAGAAGATCTAGATTATGTGAAACTGATTCATTAAAAGACATTACCTGGGTTATTGTCACTTGATCCCTCAAGAACTGCAGATCAGCAAGAAGAACTTCTAAACTGGCTTTAGCATTTTCTAGATTTCTTCGTAGAAGACCAGTAGCCTGCATCAAAATGTTACACAAAAAATGATGCTCATGTCCTTAACTCAAAAGTAATAACAACTATTATACATACCTCTTCACAAGAATACTCCAACATGACGTTCGCTCCCAGCCATAAACACACTGAATCAGTATCCTCAATGCTAGCTCGCGAATATATCCCTTCAGATACCTCAAAATCTGTAATAAGTGCCTGTAACCCGAATACAGAGCCAAGAAAAAATTATCAAATTAAGAACACTTGCATTGATTGAATCAATATTCTAATGAAGTATATAAACCTTAAAATATTAATTTAAAGCTGAAAAGTTTGATATTTCAGGAATTGATGTGTATGCTGCATCTTGTGATCGATTGACTTCATTAACATGTGGAAGGACTAGAAACCCAAATTTCATGTTTGATGACTCGTGACTACAGCTTCAACTGTTCTTATTGTAACCGCTAGAATGACCAAGTGTCCCTATCGCAAGGCAGAATGCAAAGACATTCTGTAATTTCAGAAATAATTATCTTCGATTTCAGGAAGACTCAGAGAACCTACTATATTGAGATATTGATTTTACTACAGGTTACATATAGACAGAAACATCATTCCTCTCCCAACCCCCACAACCCACCCATGCAAACCATCCCCCAAAACACACACAGACACGCACACCAACTCTCTGAAAAGCACTTTGTATAAGAGACACAACTCAGATCCTCAAAGATGTATTATTGACCTATAAGTTTCTCCTTACATAGCACAGATATTAGTTAGTTCCACAAGAACACCTAATTGGAGGGAATAAAGGCAAAAAGATTTAGGGATTTAACTCATTTAGTCATGAAATAGATATTGTAAGGGAGATCCTAAATGAAAACCAAAAAAGGGAAAGGGAGAAAGATAAATAAGCCATATGAGAAGAAAATAAGCATCAGTCATGAGCCCGTAATTTATTTTTTGCCTCAACTTTGTTCATGTATACGAGCAAAATTCAAGTCAGGAATCGAGTAAAACTGCAAGTGTTCTGAAGGAGCTTAAACATCTTAAATGGGGAACATTGCAGGGGGAAATTATACTGCTAAACAAGTCATTCAAATAGAGATAGACCAAGTATAGTGTGCTTACTAATTAAACATACTTCTAAGAGTGGAAAACCACAAAAAAACGAACCTCACCGGTACCCTTCTTAGCTTGCAAAGTAGCAACAACATCTAAGCACTTCTCAATATCGGGGATCTTTGCCTGATAATCAACATGAGGAAAAATCATAATCCAAAATTAAACCATATGCATCCAAAAGTTGGAGAAACAGTACAAATTGATATGCAATGCAGTTGAGGCAATCCAATTTGTCAGATACTTAAGTCACAGGTGCCCTCATGAGTGAAACAATTCCATGACATGTATAGGTAGGTACTGAGAATATGATGACAGAATCATTACAACCATTTTGCTCTCACATCTAGTATTTTGCCTAAAAGAGGATGGTGAAAAGGAGTCAAATTAGCACGAATATGGGTCCTAGCCTAAATTCCATCCCACAGGTAAAAAAACCTTTAAATGCAAACTCCAATATGGGTACTATGACAAGCATCAAACTTCATAAGTATCAGCCGAAAGCTGTAAATGGGCTGAAAAAAATACTTCAGATGCAATGCTGTTGGGTACTGTTTGAAAGAAGACATGGAGCCACTCTAATTTATCAATCATAAAGAAAAGAATGTGCATGATCCAAAGAAAGTGATTTGCTGAGAAAACCTGAAGATCCCTTTGTTGAGCTTGAAGCTTCATTTCAACCAATTTGTATTGCTGAAGTCTGCAACCAATATTTGCCAACAAAAAGGAATATTAAAAAAAAAACATTAACAAGCATCCATTTCAACTTCATGTCTTCTGGAAGAGCATTATCACTGTGCAAAACTAACTCATCATCTAATTAAGCTTCCTTAAAACAAAAACTTCACATGAGGTTACCTAAAGATTCATTTTTTACCTAAATATTTGCGAAGTTCTGAATTTGTGAAATCAATTAAGAACATATGAATCGAAAACCCGGCGATTAAATTATATCACTTCAAAGGTTTAAGAAGTAAATTGTAACGGACATACCTTTCTTGGAGAAAGGCAAGGGCAGAGTTAACGTCGAGGCCTGCCTGAGTGAGATAGGTCTGCACGTCCTCTACGAACTGAGCTCCTGGTATTCCTCTCCGCTCTGTTACCATCCCAGACGACGACGATGATGATGCCGTAGCCATCCTCTCTCTCTTTCTCCTTCTCAGACCAATTCCACAGAGAAACGACTTGTAGTTGTTGATTATTCAAGTTCAACTGAGCTCAGAGGTAGAGGAGGAGGGAGACTCAAATGACGTCATTTCTTTCTGCTATAGGGTATGAGTCATTGGGCCGTAACCTTTTCACCTTTTCAGTATAAATTTGAGCCCATTCATTTTTCGGGGGTCCAGCACAAAGCTGAGAGATATTGGGCTTTATGCTGAAAAACATTCCCAGTTTTGTATATATAGGCACACTTCTGTTTCTCTACAATCTGAAAAGCCCAGAGTACCCATAGTGCATAAGCTGTTGGGTTGGTCCAATTAGAAGAAAATGGTAGAAAAACGAATTAGAAATTGAGTATATGAAGAGTTTCTTCGTCGATCGGGTCTAACCCAATAAAAAATGGAATTGGCTTGTAGAATAGTAATCTCGAATTCAAACCCTCATGACACATTAGCAATGTGTATGAGAAAACCAATCTCCCCTTCTTAACGTTGGAGCGAAAAAAAAAAACGGTTTCATTTGTTCCTAATATAGCAAAGAAAGAATATAGCATTCTAAGTGAATCAATCAACATAAAGAAAAAATTATTTGTACCATATTCATTGCTCATATTTGGTAAGTAAATGACACCCCTATATTTAATTTGCTTCACGTTTTTGTGATGTTTCTCATGATTCGTCAAGCATTCAACCCTTTTTTTGGGTCTCGAAAGCATTCAACCCTTATCCTTATTGCCACTAGAACAAGATTGATTGCTCCTATCCTTTTCAAATTCAAACGAATATCGGGTATGAACGAAAGATTAGATCCGTATGGTGGGGTTTGGTGTGTATATATATATGGTCATGACAAATACAATTCTTTGCTTGTTCCATCTTGTGTCCTTGTGTGTAACTTTCAGATAATATCTATGTTCAATGCATGGTGTGATCCTTGAAACTGGGAAAAAACCATCCTCTTCTCTTTGTCAATGGCCCACTGCTGTTACTTTCTTGATTATTTTCTCTCCAAGCTTGATGTAAGTGTAAGTTGGATGAACACGAAGACCTCATTACAACATGTATACATATGGGGGTCAACGCGGCGGCTGGTCGAGGCACTTGGATAATGCAAGAGAATCTTCATCTTTTTGGCTATGGTTGAAAGCTATATATACATATATATAGGTTTGGTTTATGCATCATAGTTGCATCCAAACAACACCCAAATTTCTGTCCCCAGATTGAATAAAGCAAATTTGCACTCGTTTCTTTCTTGGGCCTCTCAAATATTTGAGAAGGTATCCTAAAAGGTCAAAAAACAACGTTATAAAAAGACCAGGCCAGCTACATTAAAAATTGATCAACTTGGCTAATCACATATTATCCACTTGTGGGAAGAGTCTCTTGATTGAACACTTGGTCCACGCAAGAAGATGAGTTTATAATTATGTATTTGCATTGCATGACAACTAAAACCCATCAATTATGAGACCATTATCACAATTATTTGCATTTGACCATAATTACACCATGTGCAACATGTAAGTTTGAACACTAATAAGAAATCATCTGTGTTTTACACTTTTACATTTGAATCGAGTTAGTTATATATATAAATTCTCTTATGCGGACGTCCAGACGTTATTATCTGTTGGTCCCCTCAAATTATTTATGCATTTGGCATCCTCCTTAACAAATCTATGCCTTCTTCTAACAGACATCATCAGTAGTCATCTAGTCTAAACTAAAAACAAACATCAATGAAACACACATTAAAAGGGGAAATATATTTCCCTTGCAAAGTTACATCAATATGTTAACCTACTACCTGTTACTTCAAAGTTTGAAATATTTTGGTCATATATGTGATTGTGGGGTGGGGGGGGTGTGGTTGTTTTGGAGGGCTATTAGGGTTTATCCTGGTCCCCATTTATCTGAATTACCTTGTTTCTTGTATTCATTCAAGGGTAACAAACAATTTGACAGATTTTTCAATTGTGCCTGCATCCATTAAGGAAAACAAGGACTTCAAATAATTACAGCCAATGACACTTCCCTGTCAGAAGAATCTGCAACATATGATATGGCTGCATGCGAGCTAGCTAGGTGAAAATTCCTCATCAGAGCTCGCTTTCCCCCCTCCTGCTTCCTTTTCTTCAAGTCATCAATTACTCTGCTGGGAATTTTTGTTTGAGACTGTAATAATTAGCTAGTTAATTAATCTTGAAAGTTTGACACATTTATGAGCTTAATTATATGACAAGATATATATATGTCAAACAAACAAGCGTCTTCATTTTCATCGATCAAATCATAAGCCATCAACTTTGGGTTCTAGTAGAAGATTGGATCAAACTTTGAAAGCTTCTGAAAAAACTTGTCACCCACCCACCCGAAACAAAAAAGAAAAAGAAAAAAGACTTGTCTAAGTATAACCCTGCATCAAGGAAAAGAACAGTACTACAAGCATCTCAACTCGACCTATTTTTTTATGGTAAATATTAATGTGGCCAAGCCTAATCTACAAGCTATATATGAAATTACCCTCCATATTAATAATTGGAGTTACTAATTTTTTTTAGGCAAAAAGTCATTTTTGGTTCCTGTAGTTTGCCACTTTTACCACTTTGGTCCATGTTGTTTCAATTTGATCAATTTTGTCCCTGTAGTTTCAATTCTGAGCAATTCAAGGACAATCACCAATTTTTTGTCAAATTACTTTAATATGGAGGGGCATTTCGGTCCAATCTTGCATCCCCTCCACAACTACTCCCTAGCCGCCCAAGCAACCCCAAATGTAGCTTATGCTTTCAAGTCTCAAGCCCCTACTTTATCTTGGGTTCATGATAAGAGGTTTTAGGCAATGCATGTAATTAGTTTTGGAGTTTGATGAGAGAGAGAGATAGTGAGGGTAAAAGGTGGTTGTGGAGGGAGGGGTAAGGTGATTGTGGGGGTGGTTGGGTCGTGGCTATAGGATAGAGAGTGGGTTGAGTTAGGAGGAGGAGGAGGAGGAGGAGGAGGAGGAGGTTGGGTGGGGAGGTGGAGGAGGGATGAGAAAAGGTGGTTGGGTGGGGTTGCTAGGTTTTTGAGGGGGTGGTTGTGGAGGGGTTGTAAGCTGGACCGAAATGCCCCTCCATATTTGACAAAAAATTGGGGATTGTCCTTGAATTACTCAGAATTGAAACTACATGGACAAAATTGATCAAATTGAAACTACAAGAACCAAAGTGGTAAAAGTGAAAAACTACAGGGACCAAAAATGACTTTTTACCTTTTTTTTTAATTTATAAATATCTTCCCCTATGTATGCATTCTTCTCTTCTTTTTTATACATTTGTAGTATCAAAGTGACGATCCCAATAAACCCTAGCTCGAATAATATCATCTGAAAAGGAATACCTATCCATAAATCCTGGTGCATGTCATATAATATAGGCTGTTCCACTAAGAAAAGAAGATCCGTAATTAAGTGAGCTCAAATTGTTAGGACAGATATTAGTCATGGTTGGCTTATGGTAAAACTACATGATTGAATCAGTATACTCATCGCATTAATATGTTACGTGGAATTGCCGTCATAGACAGTAATTCTAGTTTTCGTACCTAAAAACCCTAATATTGCCTTCAATAGACAATTGTAAGAGATTTTGTCACCATGGAAGACTACGAACCTGATGTGCTACACTACAACAAGCCCGTTGAATTATATATATGTGAATCAACAAGATCTCTCTCTCTCTCTCTCTCTGAATAGATAGCTAGTGCTGACCATATGGGTTTGCCATCAATCTACACGACCTTTTTCTTTTTCTCTTTTACTTTATTTGTTCTTGGAGTTTAATGGACAAAGGCGTGACCCCTCCATGTGGTCTAAAAACTTTTTAGTCTAAGAGAGTGCGATTTTCAAATGCACGTCCTTTTCTTTTCCTGGCTTTTGTTGTACTCACATGGCGCTGCAGACCCATATGAAAAAAGTTGATAAATTATATAAAGGGTTAGATGGAGAGAGGGTTGCTTGCTTGCTTACATTACATTACATGTCATGCGCAAGAAATTTAAAGGTGATATATGCAATACCCATCTATATATTCTGTTGGAGTATGCCATGACAGGTCACATGCGACTAATCATTTTCCCTCATGTGTGCCACTATATACCTCTCTGTTGCTTCATTTTGCTGAATTATAATTATTCTCTCTTCTTTCTCTAATTTAAATTGCAGACAAATTGAGGGCTTACTATTCGTTTGCAAGCTGTGTGCAATTCTCAACCGTTTGTGTTGATGAAAACACATGTATTTATCGTTGACAATTACGTAAGAACGACTTTCAATAACATATATTTTTTTGATATTTATATCAAGAAGTGTAGAAATTTAATCACTATCTTATCTCATCCTTTGAAATTATGTATTTGAACTAAGACGTGTGAAAGAAAGAAAGAAAGAATTAAAAAAACTATTTTTCACTATTGATATATCATATATATAAAATATATATATATGGTAATATGAAAACAACTAACCAAATCTTCTTAAGCTTGATTCCATGTAGACAAAGTGAGCAAAAAGTAGATATAATTAAATAAAAATGGTGTAGAATTAATAATGTAATTTGCTCCTGTTATCTAGCTGGAAGGAACAAAGATATTTTTTTTACCTAACTAGCTAGTACAGCTAATACTAATAGGATAGCTGGATCAACTCAATCAAACTAATCTGCAACTTATCGTTGAAAAGCAAATTGGTTTAATGTTGTTAAATGTGGTTATTGTTGATAAAGCACGAACATGCATGCTTGGCCCAAGTACTATATATATATATATACGTGTGTGTATATAGACCACATGCTTGCGACTGATGATAGGATGTTTTGTGGAGCCCGCATCAATAAATTTACGATTAGATTTTTCATGGAGTTTGGGCTAAGTTAAACATGTATTTTTGAGTGGGCCGGGACTAATTAATATGCACCATCTACAACCTGCTCATCTTTTGTTTTGTCATCATAGATCGATACAAGGATGATTGAATTGAATGAGATCTACATGTCGATGGTTAGTTTAGGCATGAACGGTTGTGGTTTAGAGTTGTTAATATATGATGTAACGAGTTGTTTTACAGTCGGCCTTTGTTAAAACGTGTATGAGTGATTTTCGACAGTTGACGCATATGAGATTCAATTCCGTCAAAGATAATTGTGTGAGTAAGATGTGATAAGAAGATGAGACATGATATTAATGATAATTGTAAATTAATATGAAACCCAAGATATTTTGATGTTGTCAAATGCATATGATATGAGTAGATTGATGCATGCGGTCTGGTGGGTGGTGGGAAAAAAAGCCTCTAAACTTTGTAGCAAAGGCAGTTTGCTGTTGAATGTCGGATTGATTACACAATGTTTGCTTATCACTCAATAAGCACCATGTTTTAAGGTTAATTAGGTTGATCCATCCATCAAGATATATGAAATCATATTCACCTTGAAGTCAGAAATACGTCATTATTATTTATTAATTGGAGAGTAATGGGGCTATGGATATTTATAGGCTTATAGCTAGCTAGGTTATTCAAAATTGCAAAACGCCACCAAAGAAAAAGAGGTTTATACTCTTGACGGTTGCATGTTCTGTACATAAAATACCTGACCCTAGAAAACTAAGCATTTGGTTGTGGAAAATTTGTGGTGTAAAAATTGGACTAAATGAGTGAGGGATATATAGAGAAGACAAAGAGATATTGAGAAAGGAATTAGGAGGAGAAAAACTTAGTTGCGGCGGACATTGCATTGTTTTACTATTTCAGTCAATAATATTATGCTATATAAAAGTGTTATTACGTGTATTATAACGTTATTAACTGGAAATAGCAAAATAGTAGTATTTGCATTTTATGGAAGTTTTGCTTAATTAGGAGAGAGTAGAAGAAGGATTAAAGAAGGCACATGCGTTGCATGTGTAGTCTGGTGTTGGTATGTCAATTGAAATGAATGCAACCATGTGCATCTTCTGCTCTGCTCTCTCTTTGCTCCTCCCAACAAAAATACCGTCACACACTTCATTTTCAAAGGGTCATGCTTAGGAGACCAACTTTAGATATCAATTTTATACTATCTCTCTATTAAAAAGATAATACACAAGTTGGTATCTAAAGTTGTTCTCCCTAACATTTTTCATATTCAAAACCCTATCTCTGTGACTCTATTCAGCAAATTGTTATTGTTGTGGTCCTTTTATTATTATTATTATTATTATTATTTATAATGATAGCCAAGGCCCTTAGCCCCCATTCAATCCCATCCCATCAAAGTTTCTTTCTCTTCTACTTTTCTCTTCTCCCTCCAAAACCCAATCCCATTGATAGTGATGAAACCCAGGCACTCGTGTGTATGTCTTGAATTTGGGTCTCTCTCTCTCTGTCTGTGTGGAGAAGGAAGGCTCATACATATTATTTCAAATAGGGAGGGAGGATGGAGATAAGGACACGTGGCAAGCCTTGAGAGTGACACTAATCAGTAGTTGAGTGTGGAAACTTTTTATAATATTGGAGGAGATGATTTTTCTCACACACAAACTGTCAAGATATCACGAGGATTCGAGATCACTCGCCTACAAATCAAGCCTTCGACTTTGATGTGAGCAAAACCGTAATAACCAAAAAACCCCTGTGGAAGTAGAAGCAGGAACAGAAGAAGGCAGATGAGAGAGCACAAAAGGGGGCACATATATACTGGATGTGGGGACGACAAAGCCACATGATATTTGTAGTTTGTACCCCCTTTCTCTTCTCTTCTCTCACATTAATGTATTGGCGCTTTCGGCAACTTTCCTCGCTCTTCTTTTTACACCCTCCGCGGTCCTACAGTCTGCTACAGTGCTAAGCATTTTGCTCTTTCAGATATATATATATATATATCTAAATGTAATGTATGACCAAAATCCCCCCCTCACACTCACAGTTTCCACCACTATATTCTTCATCATACATTTTTGTAACATTGTTGTTCATATTGCCCCCACACACATTCAAAAAGCTCTTGTCATTCCAAATGTTTTAGAATGTGTGTCCCCAAAACTTCCAAATGCCCAGTCATCTCATCTCATCACCATCTAAAACCAATCCAATCACTGTGGACACACTTATAGCTTCAGCCTTCACTAATAAAATTTCAACGGCGGCTCTCTTTTTATTCTTTCTATTTTTTACACAAGCAATATTAAAGAAGGGGAAAGCAAACTTAAGATTTCGAGTGCATGGATAAATACAATTAACCACATCAACTATAAGTCTCTTGCAACAACAGCTCCCTTTTAACAAAATTGCTTATGAATAAGAGCATTGCTTCTAGCATAAGAACTTATATGAACACAAGTTATTAGGCATGTTAATACATACCTAGTCATAGCAATAGTTTGATTCTCTTCCTCCCCTCTTTTAAATAAAATAAAAATAATTATGAAAAGATAATTATCCCAATAACAGTAGTTGTATTTTTCTAATTCCTCATGTTGGTTTTTTGACCTTCAACATAAGGAAACAAAACAACCAGTACAAACAAGTTATTATAAACCCAAAAAACAAGGTACAATTTGTAATAATAAGATTATCCTCTCATCAATTCAGAATATTCTTTTCAATGGAAAGTTGTATAAGCTGGAGGTCCAAAGAATTCAACCAGATCCGCCACACCATAAACCCAAAAAGAGAAGAAGTACTTAACTGTAATTATCCAATCATAATTCAGTTATTCTATTAGGTTTTTTTTTTTTCCAAAGTAGTGTGTGAGATAGAAATAGAATTACTTGAAAAAGAAAAAGAGCTACTAGACATGTATTTAACAGGAGAAATGACAATTACTTGCACATGGAGCGAAAAAGAAAGAAAAAAGGAAGGGAAAAAGAAAAAAGAAAAAGAAGAAATGATTGACAGACAGACACATGGCAACATGCCAAGGGCGTCTGATCAAGTGGAGCCGGCGGCGCCAGAAGTTGAACCGGAGAGCAGCTGGGCGAGCCGGCTCATGGCCCGGACCTGCATCTCCAGAGCTGCGATGTAATCAGTGGCTTCTTCAAGAATGACCGGCATCGGTTGCTTTCGGCAACCGGGAACCAACCGGCCCAGAACCCGGACTTTCTTCTGCACAGCCGGCAACCCCTTGCCTTTGAGCCGGTGAACGCTGAACTTGGGCTTCCTGGGCCGGGTCGAACCGGTACCCGACGCGGCAGCTGCGGATCTCTGTCGTTTATGCTGCCGGAACTTGATTTTTAGGCGGCTGGTGAGAATGGCGCGGCTCCAGCGGGTCCTGCCCTTAGCTGCGACTGCGAGAACTCTGTCGGCGGCTTCGCGCACAGCTCGGCCGCGGCGCGGAGGAGAAGAAGAGGATGGGTTGGCGTTGGTGTTGGTGTCAGCGGTGTTGGGTGGGTTAATGGAGACATGACTGAGCGCTTGAAGGAGCTTGGAAGAGTAGAGCTGCTGCTGGGCCTCGGATTTCCATTTGGTGTGGCTCTGGGCTTCTTGCTGCTGCTGGTGGTCTTGTTTGGCTTGGATTTTCTTCTTCTTTTTCCTTCTAGAAGAGTCTCGAGCTCGATCGGAGTTTGTAATAGGAGTGGAAATCAGAGTGGACGCCATGGAGAGAAGACGCAGAGGTGCAGAGATTCACTCTCTTTAATTAGCGAGGATTCCGAATCAAACACAATAAATGGAATTGGAATGTTTGGTGATGGGGTTTGTGAATCAATGGATTCTGGAGGGGGTTTTCGATTTTGCTGTTTGGAAAGGTTAAGCAAACAGAGAAATGGAATTGGAATGTTTAGAGAGAGAGAGAGGGGAGGGAAAGAAAGGATAAACGGAACGGAGGTGGTTGAGGTGTGGAGTTGAGGAAGAGAAAGGACACTATTAAGAAGAGGAGGAACGGTGGGAACATACTTATAAAGGAATCAAAAGACAGCACGCGTCATTTCCTTAAACACCCCCACTATTTATTGTTGGGAAATGACATTTTTTGATTTAATGTTCTTTTCTTTTTCTGATAAGGATTAAATGTTCTTATATATAACTCCCCCAAATTTAAATTTAAATCATTGAGTATTTTTATAGGGAAATATATATATATTTTTATATTCTTTACAATCTAATACCCCGTAATACAATGGTTTCACCTTTATAAATGTCTGTGGACAATTCTATACATTGAAATTTTTTATGATTATTTTCATATAAATCATCGGAGATTTAAATTTTAAACTTATTTCAAGATTTGGAGAGAGATAACACATTTTATATCGATATCAATATAGAGATATCATGTTTTTCTTGGGACAAAAGAGAAATCATGGTGTTGAAAGAAATCATCATAAACCAACAAATTTGATCAGTTATGCATTGTATTCAACCTATGCACTTTCTTTGTTTATGTCCATGTTATGTTCTTTTAAACCTAGTAGGCCATAAACATGACAAACAAATGTCCTCAAAGTTGCATGACATATCACATGTCCTCCATTTGTTATGTTGTGACAAACAAAGTTTCGTATTGTCATTTTACAATCAAGCTGTTTAACAAAATGTAACATCTAAACCAGAAGAATATATGTTACAGAACTATACTCAATGGACTATATCTTTCTAATAAGTGACGAAGCTTGCCGACGCATAAATATCAAAACCCTAAGAAACAATGGAAGATAATTCACCAAAGTGAAAAGAAAATTAGAGAATGGACAACAAAGCCAATCAGTTTAGACGCAACAACTGCCCATGAAAAGGAAAGCCATCCCAATAACACAATCTAGCATTTGAAGAGGCAAAGAACAGTAATCTCCACATGACATGAAAAGATCATTAGGGACTGTGGGGAGGCAAAGAACAGTCGCAATGTGATTGGATGGAGAAGGGTGTGGTGTTGGCTTCCACTAATTGACCAGATGGCGGGCCCCGCATAATATTTGTTTTCATTCCGTGCAATGATTATTGCGGGGTGATGATCCAGAAAAGAAATGATAAAGAAAAGAAAATGCATGTGCGATGTGGGTTGGTTTCTCTGGCGCTTTTCTATCCCAGGCTTTGTTTTTTATTTGTTGGGGTTTTGGAGTTTTCCTCTTCTCTGAGGTGTGGACAGTTATGCTCCACCTCCACATTTCCTGCCAACGACGGGTCCCTCTCTCCTCTGCCCCCTCCTACCTCTCCTACCTCCTACCTCTCCTCCCTCTCCTCCCTCCTCGATGTGTTAAAAAAGAAAGAGATATTTATTCTACTATAATCGCAATTTGCAAAACATAATTATCAAGAGAGGTTGCTTTAGGCATAAGCTATTTTCCTTGAAAGAGAAGAAAAACCTTCCTTTTCTCCCTAACAATTAGATGACCCTATTTTGTAAAAGACACGTGGAGGGAGTCATGCTTTCTTGTTTGAAATTTCGGGTCATTTGTTTCTAATACAGACTACATTCTCTCCACTCTACTTAACCTTTTTTCTTATTGTAACTTGTAATTTTTTAAGGTTTAGTCTTAATCTTACGATGACGTCGTTTTAACCATAAACAGTATTGAAAACAAACAAGAAGGTAAAAATTCCTATTTTATGATCCCATCTAAAGCTTCATTGGGGAAAATTTATGAACAATTATTCGGTCCAAATCAAAGATAAAGAAACTGTATTTTAAAACGACCAATAGTGCTGACAACATGACCATGAGATAAAAGAAGGTCCCGGTGCGCATATCACTTATGATTTGGGCTTAGTTTATGCTTAAAGTTTTGATAATCATGAACCTAATCCTCATTCTCACCAAAATCATGGTGGCATGTGTATGTCCAAAACACCTTTAAAAGGCATTCTACTGAGAAACCTTAAAATAATATTTTGAAAGACTAAAAACACCACAAGGCATTATGATGCACCAGAGACATTGCCTCCCCTGTCACAGACACAATCAAACAATCAAGCACCAAAAAGTGCCAGGGCATTGAAAAGAACCAGAGAAATTAAAGAGATACATATGAATGTTGAAGGATGAAGGATGAAGGGTGAAGAATAATATGGGTTCAACCAATAATTTTGAATAAATCCTGACCAAAAATCATAAAAATCTTATCACTAAAGATCTATCTCAGATTTCCATAGCAAATCCTGCAGAAAACAAAACAAGTCACCTTCAATTCAATCCAGACTGGTGACTTCAAATGCTAAGCAGAATAAAAGCAAACCTATGATCTCTTTATTGGACACCTAGACCTGCCCTACTATGCGATTAAACTAGGTTTGGCATAATGACTTTTTTTTTTGGGGGGTTCTATGGGAAGATTGAAGAACAGAACCAATGATTACAACACAGAATCTCTTCATCCATGGCACTTGGTTTTCCCTGATTGTGCCAATCACTTCTTTAATGAACAACAAACTCTTCTTCCTTTGTGGTTTACCCACCAGAATCTTTGCTTTTAAGTACAGCTAGCTCTCCTTTCCTTTCACTATGTCACTAAAATAAACAACAAGTCATTCACCTTTTGGTACAGACTCCCTTCCCTCCCTCCTCCCTTTTAGTCGGCAAAATTTGATTGGCACCTCTGGTTCTTAGTCATACTACCGAGTTTTCAGGCTTTACTGAGCTGTGATAATACAATGGACCAATTAAATTTTGACGTATCCCTTCACCAAATCGATCTTAAGTCTTCTTTTATTATATAAAACTAAGCAATTAGGACACGCGGTCATTCTGTGAAGATAAAAGATAGAAGTTAACTAGAAGGATATAATTAATAACTATGAAAGGAAGGACGACATGCTTTTGAAAAACCAACTTATAGCTGTCTAAACATTCATCTCCCATCCATTAGTCTTTTCTTTTGGTTATTTTCTGCTGTAAGTTAGAACATTTCTTTGACACTAACCATTCAAGAACGTGTTCTACCAAATTCAGCAAGAAAACAATGGCTCGTTTGGCGCTTAGGATTGGATAACTTGCTAAATGTAAGGCGTATTGAAAGAAGAAATGAAGAAACTTTGTCCAAGGTAGAGGATGGATTACTGTTTGGACCTGAATTGGAAAAAGGCCCATTCTTCTTCAGCGTAAACAATTACTTATGAAGGAAACTAATCTCATCTAATCCCCACAAAATAGTAGGATATCAACACCTTATAACTTATTCCTCCTAATCCCCCCAAAATGAAAAATCATTCACATCTACATTCATTTCCTCCTTCAAAATACTTCAAAGTTGGTGAGTTATCCAATCCAATCCTAGACACCAAACGAGCTCATATCATTAACAAAACCCACCTATCATTAAGTGGATTTATTTATTTTCTTCTTTGTCTAAATTTCAATACATAATATTTTACTACTGAGGCTCAGATTCAGTTATTTATTAAATCCCTAAATCAATACACCCTCCACCTCTCTTTTCCAAATATGTTTTAGAAAGAGAAAATGATGAGTATCATTACAGGGCCATTCTAATAGAATGAAAAATTACGCAAGCTCGTTGGTAGATAAACCTGCATGCTCAAGCAATCGGTTTTCACATGACCAATAATCTCCTGAGATAAAAATCTATTTAGTATATTCATATGGTATGTCTTCCAGCACATATCATTAAATATATAATTGATATATCTAATTTTCTATCCATAATAGGCTTCTATTGTTTGGAATTTCATATTGGGGCACATAGTTGTTTCTGGACAACAGACAGAATCAATCAACTTTCAATCGTTGACTAGAATCAATTAATTAATTCAATTAGGGACATGTAAGGCAGAAGTATTGTGTACATGCTATTATGCTAACCAATCAGCACCCTGCTGTAACAGTGGCTTTAGAGCTTTTAACATCGGCTCAGCTGGGAAAACTGGTTTTCAGACTCAGTTGCCAGACGATGTCAACACGGAAAACCAGATGCATCTATGTCCTCTTCCATGCATTGCTATGAATGCAAAAATGTGGGCCATCCGTACTATTGAACTCCAGATAAAACCCATGCAAGTTCTATAAACTCCCCAAGTTAGATGATCTAGACTTGAAATGTGGAAGCCTATAATTTGGTCCCTGAATTAGATATTTATGTTGACCACCGAATAAGTTCAATTTAAACTTGTAATATGGCCCCAAATCGGGGCCCAATCCAGTACACAGATCTG
This sequence comes from Prunus padus, assembly GCA_024362665.1. Lineage (NCBI taxonomy): Eukaryota > Viridiplantae > Streptophyta > Magnoliopsida > Rosales > Rosaceae > Prunus > Prunus padus. The sequence goes on from JANFAM010000020.1 coordinate 10,116,785, forward strand.
GACATGTTAACCTATTTCTATGGGCCAAAAGAAAGGAAAACTAACAGCATAGCAGAAAGCTCTGATTTCCTTTGATCTGAATGAAACAGTGACGTGAAGCGAATGGCTCAAACATGTGCTTGTAAAAATGATGGAAGGGATTGAACAGAGTGACTACTGGATATTTATTAGAAAGTTAAAGAATACAATGTAATGGGTGCAGCAAGATGGATAGTCCAAAGAATTATCCCAGAAAGAAAACTGTAGTTTATGAATGATGACCAAAGACAGCATTGCAAATAAGATAACCTGACTTGGAAAACATCTTCTCAAGGTTTTGTAAATCAACCAAGTAGCCTATAGCTTGTCTGGAGCTGGACTAAATATATCATAGCTACGGAGAGCAATTGGGGCCTACAACTCCAGTCCAGTTAAGTATGGTAATCAAACAGTGTGTCCATGGAGTTGGCCTTGTATAGATATGCAACACAGACTAGTCAACCACATAAACACCACAGAAGTATGCAGTACAATTTACTTTCATTTCATTTCTACACAAAACTAATCTTTCATATTGATATAGCCATTTATTGCAAACTGAAATTCCACAGCCATAAGCATAATACCAAGAAGAAGAGTATCATATCAGCTCAGAATTTGGAAAACAGCTAATGGACGAGGAAAAGCAAACATACTAAGCACAAGACAAAAGGCCTTACCGCTCAAGCTTGATCAGACAATTAATGCACATCTACATATGAGCTCAAGTAGGCCGAGGTCCACGAAAATTGCTTCGGCCTCCAGAGCTGAACATCAATACACCTAATGCAATGATCCAGAGCAAGAAACATACTATCACTATGTAAGTTTTTGCTGACAGAAGCTCAGCAACCCGGTCCCTTTTTACAGGCAAAGTGTGGAAGTCCTCTATGACAATCTCAAGCAGTGCATCCAGAAGCTTCTTAGATTTGGTATCCAAGCCGGCATTCAAGACCTGAGTCCGAGCTTTCCTGAGAAAGTCCGCTACAATCTCAGCCTCCACAGAACCAAAGTTTGAGGCAATGAATTCGCTTGATTTTCCAATACTCAGGGAGACATGGCCTGGTTCGTCCTTATCAACACTGGCCTCTGGAGACAGAATGAGATCAGAGGAAAAGGAAGTCTCTGATGAAGCTGAGAGAGCTAGATCTGGCACCAGCATCAGACTCTGAAATTTTCGTCCAAGAAAAAAGCATCAGACTCTGAAAGAGTAAATATACAATTAAAATCCTCACAATCACAACAATCAAAGTCTAATCAACCAAACAGCATCACTCAGATATTTCATGTCATTCTTTCCGACATTTTCTCAGTAACCAAACAATGAAAATTAAGATTGAATTAAAGCTTCACAACATCAAAACTCATCCAAAGCAAATCCATCTGAGCTAGATATACGAAATCAGGAAAGGAGAAATAAATCGAAGCTAAAACTCATGCATACTTGTACAAAATAAATACACAAAATCGAAATAAGTATCTGCATAAAATTTTAAACGAGAAATTCAAAATCAAAATCGGATTGTAATTCAAGTCTACCTCGGCGATGTCTCCATCATCATTGACCTCGGAAATCTCAGAAACTGGAGTAGAATCCAGAGAACTTTTTGAAGTGTCCACTGGTACATCTTCAGAAACTGAGGAAAAAACAGTGTTTAAGCTCTTCTTTGGAATCTGCAAGGAAATCGAAGTTTATTAGAAATGGAAATCACTGATATGAGAAAACTAGGGTTTCGAAATCATACGTTCTTCTTGGATAAGCGATTAGAGAGCTTTGAAGGTCGCGCTTGGTCCTTGAGTGGTGTTTGGTTTTCTCTCATTTTCTCTTTCGTTTGTTTGGCGGGAGAGTGCTGAATTTTGATTTCTTTCTAGAGCTCGTTTGGGAAATAGAAGGTATACATACGCGTGGGATGAGAATGAGAGGCAAACTAGGGGCTGGTATTAAGAGGGTCCATGACAGGCCGGCCCAATCAAACTAATAAACTAGAGGCCCAGTCCATTATGAGAAGGAACCCAACTCAAAATGAGAGATTAGAGCTGATTAAAGATGCAAATATAAATGGTGGATAATATTCTATCCACCATGGAAAATAATTGATCATCAAAACCCATCCATTTCTCCTCTCATACTCCATTATCTAGTGCAATGATATGAATAAATATTTCAGTGCGACCGTCACATGTTTACATGATGTTATAGTTTATTATAATGTGTATTTATTATTAAAATTTTCACTTTATCAGCACCCAACATGCTTATCTCCTAAAACGGAAACGCAATGCATTATAAATTAAGGGTGATGCTAGGGAGACCAACTTTGTGTACCAACTCTCTAATAAAGGTGGAGCCCACCAATACAACGGGTCCCACACTCTATTAGAGAGTTGGTACACAAAGTTGGTCTCCCTAGCATTTTCCATAAATTAATTATTAAATCATTGAAATTATGAGAAACCCATAATTATCAAAGCTTAATACCATGATTACTTATTTGGTGGCCACTGATGATGACCACACCCTCGATCAACCAATTGGCAAAGAAACTTGTGGAAGATATTTAAGATCAGCTTGCTGAGAAACTTGTGGCAATATGCCCAGTTAAAGTATTGATATTGAAGATATTGGCAAAGGTAAATGATTTTTCTTTAATGGCATTTGTTCTCTAGATACTAGCTGACAACAAAGAATTAGTCTAAAAATGATGCAATGGTGTAGGTTTGTCCCAATATATGGGTTTCAAAAACTATTGTTATATTTGCACTTGCACAATTTGTTTGCCTTGCTTGTCATTTTCTGGAGTGGCTTGATTGATGATTTGACTGGTTAGCATGTAAAAATAGGGCTACTAAGCCAGACTACAAGCTTGCACACTCTGTAGGGAATGCATCCGAAAAGGGAAAGGATGGGAGAATGCAATATCATTATGGAGTAAGAAGGATCATTTCATTTGCAAGTAATTTCCTCTGTAATAAAAGTTGGAATTATAAATTTCTCGTAGTTTCTCATTATTGTAAGTGTCACAGAAATGTAGCGCAAGTAATCGCTAATATATGAAATTTGTGTTTCAATTCTTTTATTTGTAAAAATCGAACGCTCAGGAGTGAAAACCGGCGTCAAATTTTTTTCTACTATAGAAGTCAGTAGGGAATGCATTCGGCACTGATGTATTTCATTAATAGAATACTTTAACGTGTATTTGGTATTACGAAAATGTGGGACCCATTGCAAAAATTAGGCACTGATTTTTATAATCAGTGACATATTATCAATAGATGACTCCTTTAAAAGACACTAATGGCTATCAGTCCCTAAGAGCAAGTCCAGCGGTCGGTCTGGGCTAAGGCAAGCAAGGGTCCAAGAGCGTTTTCGGCATTCCAGCGGGCCACTCTTGCCCGGGCAAGAGCTGGGTCCCATGAGGCTGGGCTGGCCCTCATGCTAAACTTGCATGGGCTATGTGACGTAAGCGACTTAAAATTTTTTTTTAATCTGAAAAAATCCAAAAAAATCAGAAATATTTTTTAATACATACCTACCAATGTTTTTATATTATTGATTTCATACATACAACTAAAATTAATCCAATGTAAAATTTTTTTAAAAAATAAAAGTAAAAGTGAATAGTATTTACCATTTGCCATGGCAACGGGTGGAAACACACCTTACTTTTTGCAAGGACTGCCACCATTCACGTAAATAGTGATAGCCCTTGCCTCCCCTGACCATGTGCCATAGCAAATAGGTGGAAGTGCTCTAATACTACAATAGACACTGTTTTCAGTCCCTAAAGAAGCCAAAAGGGACTGATAACCCTCAGTCTCTTTTGAGCCTTTTTTTAGTAGTGCAATATCGGTGGGCAACTTAACATTTGTGTTATCTCCACTGGATATTGCTTTTATAGTGCTAATTAATCAACTGCTCATGAAGAATAGTAAGTCAAATAGTTTTATGTATAAATAGCCACCCTGCTCCCACAAAGATATTTATCTCTAATTACCAAAACGTAGGTTACACCTTCCGCAACCTAATTACTTTTCTGTGTTTTGTTTAACAATTTCAGTATTGAATAACTGCAATTAATTTTTTTTTAAAATTTTGTTCTCAGGGTGAATGAAACTAAGATTATAACATGAGGACCTCATCATCATCACTTGTGCTGTTCTTTGCGTTCGTCTTGGTTTTTGCATCCATGCAAGCCAACGCAAAAAGGCTGACTTTGGAGGAGAAACAGAGGCTGAAAGCCCACCATGATCGTAAGCTCACTACTGATCAGCAAGAAAGTAAACCAACTGCTGTCCCAACGGCCGTTGTTAATGGTGCTAAAGACACGAATGATAAGGATGCGGTCACTGATCAAAACCAAGGGAAATCTGGAACAACGGAAAAGAATACTGAGGTGGATAACAATGACGAAAGCGATGCGAACCCTTCTTTTGGCCAATATGGAGCTGGTTCGAGTTCTGATTCATCACCGGACACCCACCGTTACTATTCTACCGGTGATGATCGCAAGCCCGGGCTCTAAGAGATTTCAAAGGAGATCAACCGATCTATTGTATGGAGCTTGTGCTTGTGTGCGTCTGTATGTATAAATGGTGTGGTTAAGAAATAAAGTGGAACGAAGGTCTAAGAGTCGTATGCATGACACCGGCAGACGTTCAGTTTCACCAAGTTTAAGTAATCAATTATGCCTTGGCTAGTAAGCCAACGGTCAATTGAAACTAAAATTGAAGTTTGTTGACTAAAGATAGATGTCGTACATAATGCATTAAAGTGATTGGTTTTGTTTTGTAAAATCACACTAAGCACGCCCTCCTGAAAAAAAGAGTGTAAAAATGATAGAAGGCGAAATGTTGCCTACCGTAATGAGTTTAACTATCTTATAATTTTAAGGATAAACTACAGTAAATCCCCCAAATTATAGGGTCATTTTCAAGTTCATACTCATATTTTGAAAATTCACGAGTACATACTCAACGTCACGAAAACGCATGAGTACATACCCTCCGTTAGCCAAATCGTTAGTTAATCTGTTAAATGTTGACGTGGAGAATATGAGTCCCATTTTTTTGATGATGTGGACTCCACATGGACAAAAAATTAATAAAAAATTATTTTACTATTTAAATTATTTTTAAAAAATTAAACATATTAAAATTTTAAAAATCTAAAAAATCTCTCTCTCTCTCTCTCTCTCTCTCCCGATTTCTTCCCCCTCCCCCGACCATGACCTCACCCATCCTTTCCCAACCCCTCATCATTAGTAGCATCCATACTTGGCATAGCAGCAACAACATCATGCCCATCAATTTTCCAACCCACTAAACGAGTAATCATTAGTATCCACAACATAATGATCGAATTCGAAACCATTATAAGGTACTCTGAGATCATGAATTGATGAAAGATAATCTTTTTGTTGCTGAAATTGACCAATTAAATTAGGTTTGGCTTTGGGTGTGGGTATGATGAGATCAACATGATCAAGATTCAAATTAAGATGGACCCCTCATTCAAACCCTCTAAAATGGACCCCAAGTAGTTATCTTGAAAACCCAAATCCCCAAATTCTCGATCCTCAACAATTTCCGCTGAGAACGAACCCTTTTTGACTTGATCTTTCAAACCCCTCCTCAGATTCTTGTACTTGAGCACAACTGATTTCAAATCTTGTTGGTTTTCTGGCCACGAGTCAATCTTTTTGTCAACCCCAACATCGGTCATGTAAACGGCGATATCACAAAGTTTCGAGAGCTCGCTCGCCTTCTCGTTCAGAGTAGGGCCTCTCTTGGCCATGGCAGTTTTATGAGGCTTCATAGCATCAGAGACCCTCTTCATCCTCGTGGACACTGAAATCTTAGGGTTTGATTTAGGAAGAGTCACTAATGAATCAATTTCAAGCAGAAATTAATTGATAAACACTCATAGAAACTAAACGAAATAAAGCCCCTGTGATACCATATTTGAGTTGGGAGAAGAAATCGGGGGGAAGGGGAGAAGAAATATGGGGAAGAAATCGGGAGGGAGAGAGAGAGAGAGAGATTTTAGATTTTTTAAAATTTAATATGTTTAATTTTTCAAAATAATTTAAACAGTAAAATAATTTTTTTATTAGTTTTTGGTCCATGTGGAAGTCCACGTCATCAAAAAATGGGTCCCACTTTTGACACGTCATCATTTTCTGACGATTTTGCTAAAGGAGGGTATGTACTCGTAACTTTCCGTGACGTTGATTATGTACTCGTGAATTTTCAAAATATGGGTATATGAACTTGAAAATGGCCTTATAGTTTGGGGGGTTTACTGTGCTTAACCCTAATTTTAATGCGGTAACATTGGCCACTATATATCACTATAGCCTCGGTGATTTCTAGAAGTTAGTCCCAGTCAACTCCCGAATTTAGCCATTTGTGGGGTATATAATGTGAGAATATATTTGGCCACATTGGAAAGTTGAGAAACTTAGCAAGGGCAATGGGGGGGAGTAACCCAACTCCTTATAAGCCATTCACTACAAGAAAAACTGGTATTAGTGGCCACCTACTTGGTCACAGAAAATACCATTTTTGGTCACTAAATGCAATTAGTGTTCAAATATTGGTGGTCACTAGAAGCTCGTCACAAATTCTATTTAGTGACCCTTGTCAACTATTGGTCACTACAACACAAAAGAATTTGTGACTATCCTTGTGTGGTCACTAATAAAATGCTATTAGTGACCACAACTTTGGTCACTAAAAGGCGTAAAATTTGGTCACCGAACATGCACATTTTGGTCACTGAAAATGGGTCACGTGCCCATATTAGTGACCTCACTTGCTAGTCACTAATGTATTTCAAAAAATTGGTAACTAATTAGGTTTATCTCTCCATGTTCTTTATTTATTGTATTAGAATATGAAATCACAATTAATTTCTTTTAGGCAGTCTTGTAGATAAAATTTATAGCATCAAATAGTTCATTGCATTCAAAAGCAATCCATATATCTAACATTCTTCCAACAAATTCACACAATGTCTCAAAAACAAAATGTTAGATATTTAAGTTCAACATATTTCAATTGATTCCCAAAAGCAAAGAACATAAGATTCATCACTAGTAGATTGTCCTCTCGTCCTTTATCCTCGATATACTAGAAATTTATCCATCGGACTGCATCAAACAAAGAATAATGGATCAGCATCTTAACAAATAAAAAGAGAGAACCATTAAACAAAAAGAAAAATGCATGAGTTATAGTTTTACTTTCATCATCAATGGTGATGCTATTCAATTCAAATCAAATCTCAAAGCAACACATGCTTGTATGGCTGTATCCTAATCTCATGAATCGCCATGATTCATTACGATTGGCAATATAAGCTCCCTTGTTTTTTGCTTTCTAGTAGAACCACTTGGCCGGGGAGCTATTTCTAGGTAGCTCTTGTAGTCAAAGAATGCCACATTAATAACCCTATTAAGTTTGGATCCTGTTGCCTAAGTATCTAAGCAGTAAAACAAACGCAACATTCGTGTGTATATATATATTTACAAGAACATGGTAAACTATAAACTAAACTCATGTCACTTCTTACTTGCGATGCACTAAACCGCAACAACAAACGATGTGCTCCTAAAAGAAAAGTATGTTTCCATCATACAGTTCGCCATAATGAGAGAGAGAGAGAGAGAGAGAGAGAGAGAGAGAGACTTAACATCGGCAATTGGAGTGGCACCTAAATACACCAACAGTTCATCCTCCGAAAAATAAAGGAAAAACTAATCGAGATAATAATAAGACTATAGCTTATCAAGTTCTAACTCAAATCTAACTCAAATCAAAATCAAACTTGAAATCAAAATCAATTGAAACCACAATTAAAAATCGAACTCAAGCACAAGCATAGAGAGCGCACCTGGATAATTGAGAGCAGAGAAGCTTCCAGATGATTTTAGAGAGAGATTGAGGGAGATAGAAAACCATGTAGAGGATAGAGATCGAAAGCTGACATTGAAACCACGAGAAATCAGCTCACCGAAATTAGGACAAAACCTAGAAATCAAAACCACATTGACGAAGAAGAGCGGCTCGCTTGCTCGACAATGAAGACGATCACTTTGCTCGCTCAGCAACGAAGACGATCGGTGCTCGCTCGGCCGAAGATGATCGCTGCTCGCTCTCGCCGAAGAAGACGGTCGCGCTCGCTGCTTCGCTCTGGCAAGACAACGATCGGTGCTCGCTCGCTCAAGACGATCCTAAAGTTGAACAAATTATTTTATTTTATTTTTAAAACTTAATAGGTCACTAATGTGTGATAGAAAACAAGTAACTCCACCGTTATATGTTGGCCACTAATTAGGCAATTTAAGTTGTTTTCAGTGATTAAATTTAAATTAGTCACTAATTGTCATTAAATATGGTCATTAAAAATTACAAATTATGTGCCAATAATTTTAGAGACTATTTTGCATACTTAGTCACTAAATGCATACTATTTGTGACCATTATAGATGTGGTCACTGAAAAATTGGTCACTACAGACCTTTTTTCTTGTAGTGATTGCTAGGTTTATCAACTTTCCAATGTGAGACTCTTTACCTTCACATTCTCACACGCCCCCGCACGTATGACGAATTTTCATGCCTAGCACGTAGACAACACATATTGGGTTATGTAGAGCACGTGTGGCCTTTGGACTTTCACACATGGGCTAACATGCTCTGATTCCATGAAGGAAGTTGAGGTTCCACCCCAAAACCAATTGGCAATGGAGGGAGTAACTCAACTCCTTATAAGCCCTTGCTAGGTTTCTCAACTTTCAAATGTGGGACACTTTATATAATCATTGATCATCAAAAATTGGATAAACCTTCGATCATCTGTTTAGTGCTTAATTATGGCGTAAAACCTAAGATATCTTAATTATAAATAAAATGACGCAGACTAAATGCCATGTTCTTTGGCTTGCGCATTATATATGCAGCAACGCCAACATATTTATGCAGGGGAGACAGACCTTGGTGAGAAGAAAAAAAAAGGAAATTGTTAGGAGACAAATTCGAAATTATCATGCTCGATCGAGATTCCTCTTATACATATGTGTCTTCGTGTATAGATATGTAAGCAATGAGCTTTACTATTATAGGAATGTCAATCGTTCAATTTTTAAGTTCCCATTCAACAAGATTATCAATACAAAATATTAGCTCAATCAAAAATTATTTAGCCATTTGATTATTCACATTTCTGTTTAGGTTTTATCGAAAGAACGTCATTTTTTTTTATCATCAAATAAACTTCCAATCTAAATGATTTTTTGCAAGGATAATCTTTAAAAAATAACTTAAGATATAGACAGTTCTAAACATTAAAATACATTGTTGGGTTGACCTAGAGAAACAATGCGTGCACTTCTCTTGACAAAAGAAAACTAGATAGGAGATCGAAGGCTTAATAGCATCCAATTCATCGAATAATGACAGTACTGGCACTGCTATTGTTGGTTCCTTGCTGCTGAACACTCAGAGAGGTCAAATTTATCACAGAGAATTGTGTATTGGAATTGAATGAATGGCATGCAGTGTTGTAAGTATTAATTTTCATATACTCAATGTCAAACCCTATAGACAAATCGTATCTCATAATTCATTAGATTAAATAATTAAAAGTCAATAACGATTAATTAAACGCCTTAATTATCATTTCATAATCATAATTGCTTCTTTGGTGGCCTTAGCCTCTCTCGACAGATATGGTGCCGGCGCACAGCAGTACGAATGTGATAACCCGCACTGCGTATTTGCTTTATTAGTGCTCACAGTTTTAATTATCTTAATTACCTTCCCATAATCCAAACAGTGGCCAAAATCGCCTATAAAACGCTGCCTTTGAAATCCATTTTGTCATTGCCTCTTTCGACACTGATCTTTCACTTAGCAAAACCTGCAGGGTATCTTTCTTCCAAACCCTAATTAATTTTTGTTTTGTTGGTTTGTTTGTTGATTGTCTTGTTAATTATTAACACTTTGATTAGTTACTTACTCGCAGTACTTGCGTGCACCTCTTGTCTTTAATTTAAAATTAATTTCAGAGTTTAAGTTTGAGTTTGATCGCCATGAGGACCTTACTTGTACTATGTGTTACCTTTTCCTTGATCTTGGCTTCTTTGCAAGCTAATGCTAAAAGGTACAATTTGCATGAACGTCACCTAGCTCAGCAGAAAAATGATCCAAATCTGCAGGGTCGAAGCACTGATGAGGCTGTTACTAGTGACACAAAGGATCAATCTCAGCCTCCAAACACAAACAACAACAACAACGAGGCCAAGCATGATGACGACGATGATGCGAACGAGAGTTATGGTAAATTCGGACATGGTTCTTCTGAAAGTGATTCTCACCGTTATTTTGTGGATGATCAATTTCACCCCCATTAATTAGAACTGATCTAAGCCTTGAGCTTGTAAAATGAAGCTTCAAGCCTTCAGCAATCAAAGGTTGTGAAATAGGTATATATGTTTGGCTTGGCTTGTAATTTAATAATAAAGTGGAACTCATTAACATGTCGCCATATTATATCCAAAAGATATCTAAGGCACATGTGTTTGATTTCACCCGATAGTATTCTTAGACAGACTGCAATCAGTTTGCGCATATATATATATCTGTGCGTGTGTGTTTGCAATTGATTGTACTGTCTAGGATGAATCATGTCGTGTATTGTAATTTAAGCTCATCTAATAAAATTCCATATATGAAGGTGTAAATACATGTTAGTGTAGAATTTTTGAGAAATCTGAAACCCCAATTTCAAGAAACGTTTTCATTATATTGTTTTTCAAAAATCATCATGTACTTTTGCGCATACTTAATTTGTTTCCGTGCAGAGACACACAAATTATATGTATTAAGCAAATCATAAAAGCATTTACAATAATAAGAATATATAGTCGATCTTAGTCTAACAAAAATGAGTTCTTTTGTTTTTTGCAAAGAGATGCTATATGATTTCCCTCCATCTTTCCTAAGTTATTTCAGTCGTCTTAGATGTGACTTAGGACTCATTTGGAAGTGATTTTAAAAAGGCTAATAACCACTTTTGTGGAGAATCACTTCTCCATATAATCACTTGAAGTGATTTTAATGGAGAAGGACCTCCCATGTATTTTTTCCCAGAATCACTTAAAATTACTAAAAGTGATTATATAAAGAAGCACGTGAATGATAAGGGCCCTTTGTATAATTCAAATGAACCCTTAGATGATCTTGCTAGGGCAAGGCAAGGGCCGTTTGTATAATTCCATTTAGGATAAACTACAGTAAACCCCCCAAACTATATGGCCATTTTCAAGTTCATACCCATATTTTGAAAATTCACGAGTACATACTCAACGTCACGAAAACTCTACAATTTGCTCCCTCCGTTAGCCAAACCGTTAGTTAATTCGTTAAATATTGACGTGGCAAAAATGGGACCCATTTTTTAATGACGTGGACTTCTATGTGGATCAAAAACTAATAAAAAATCATTTTAATGTTTAAATTATTTAAAAAAATTTCTCTATATCTCTCTCTCTCTCTCTCCCTTTGAACCTAGAACCACCTAGCCTGCAACAAAACACAGAAAAAAAAAACCCAATCTCCATCAGCCGACTCTCTGCACCACCGCACCACCCACCCACCCTCTCTGCATCCCTGCATCACCACCCTAAACCCTAAACCAAATTCACCATCATCATCGTTAAACCTAAATCCATCCCCAAAACCAAACCCAGCCATCACCAGATCTGAGCAATTTCAATTCCCGAATCCCCCAATTCCCGTGGGTTAGAGATGAAGATGACAGAGATTGTTTTGGTCACCCAATTTTCTGCAAGTTCATGATCTAGGGTTTTTGGTTTTGTTATTTCCACAAGGGTTTGGAGTACCTCGGGTTCGAGCATGAAGAGCTTGAATTCAAGGTCTAGCTGGCGTTCGAGAGACTCATTTTTCGGGGCAAAGATAGTGATGTTGTGCTTGCCCACAGCTTCCTCGAGGGTCTAGAGTAGGAGGGCCTTCTCGACGAGCTCAATGTAATGCGAGTCGAGGAGGGCGACGAGGACGGAATTGGAGTTGATCTGCGCTGCCGTCGTATCGCCGCCGTCAGTAGATGATGATGATGATGTTGGAGAGTGAGATTTGAGTTGTGGGTTGTTGGGCAATGCGGATAAGGTAGAAGTAGAGGGAGAAGAAATGGCGAAGACGGTGAGGAAGAAGATGGAGCGACCATAGATCCGAGAATCCATGGTGCTCGGTTTAGCTTTGGGCTGCGTTTTTACTTTTTTTTTTTTTTTGGTGAAGTGGGGTTTTGAGGTAGTGGAAGGAAGCAAATGAGAAGGGAAGATGGAGTGGGGTTGCTTGAATTCCAAAATCAGAAGATGGGTCTGGGTTATGAAGATCTTTGTTCGGATGGGCGAGGTGGGTTCGTTTGAGGAGGCAAGAGAGAGAGGAGAGAGAGGAGAAGAATTTAGGGTAGAGAGAGAGAGAGAGAGGGAGGGGAGAGAGAGAGAGAGAGAGAATTTTTTTAAACAAAAAACAGTAAAATGATTTTTTATTAGTTTTTGATCCACATGGAAGTCCACGTCATTAAAAAATGAGTCCCATTTTTGCCACGTCAGCATTTAACGGATTAACTAACGGTTTGGCTAACGGAGATGGCAAATTGTAGGGTTTTCGTGACATTGAGTATGTACTCGTGAATTTTCAAAATATAGGTATGAACTTGAAAATGGCCCTATAGTTTGGGGAGTTTACTGTAGTTTATCCTTCCATTTATTAGGCTTTGTGCCACCCTAATTACTTTATAAAAAAACAGAAAATTATATTACAGGCTTCTGTTTCCAATTTTAGCAATGGGCTTGTTCTTTCGGTCTGGGACAAGACACGAGTGTGTATGTATGGCTTACCCTGTACATGCCATGAGCGTTATTTTGGGCCACAAGAACGAGCGAATAGACCTGTCTGCATTGGGCTTTTATGGAATATTATGTACTAATATCCACCAATCGTAATAACAAAATAAATGTATTTCCAACGTAAAAAGTTCGAGAAAAAGAATTACACCGTGAAAAAATAAAACAACTTTAACCAACAAAAAAATGCGCTACACATTACCTTTATTAATGTTAAAAACATTAAAAAAAAAGAAAAGTGTAAACTCCTTGAAACAAATACATCAATAATTCCAACAAAACAAAAATCAATAGTTATTGGGTAAATGTAAATGAAGATTTAGAAAGTCTAGAAATTGTGACAAATAAAAGTGGGTAAAAACTTGTACGTTAAGTTAGCATTTTCATTTAAATTTGAATCTCCTTATCGTAAATTAGAATTTAAAAAAATTTAAACTATCGTTTGTATAAAAAGTTAGCATTTATTATCAATTTATCTATGGAGTTCACTTACTCTCAAATTGCGAATTGAAAGAAGATTCAAATTTGAGAGTAGTGTTTTCTTGGTCATCTAGTGACTAAGGAATCCGTGGTCATCCACCTTTGAATTTAAATTTAAAGATCCACCTACTTTTGCACTCATTTTAAGAAACTCTATTGGACCGATGAATTTAAATCCAACGATAAATGACAATGAATCCTTGATTACTAACTGAGCAAGAGATCACTACCCTCAAATTTGACTGCAATTCACTTGCTCCCTAATATCAAAAAGTTAGCATCTCGTATCAACTTGTTAAGTGGGGTTGACTTGCTGCCCAAGTGGGTTGCCACGCCTTTTTTGGAAAACGTACAAGTGCATGGTCCAAATTGTGATGGGGTGGACGATCGATCTCCATCTCCAAGCCTTCTATAAAAGGCAACATTTCACCCCTTTTTCTTCGTTGTAGCCTCATTCATTCATGGCAATCCTGTATATTCTTTTTCTCAGGCGGGACACATCCCCAGTTTGTGCGTGAATCGAACCCCATCACAGCCGTCCATCTTTATGATCAAGCTGTCAACTAAAGCCAATGGTGTTAGATTCACGCACAAACTCGTGATCTGTCTCCCCTTTATAACACTGCCGTATTTCTCTTATTTCCCTTTTTTTTCTTTTTCTTTTTGTTTTCCAGTTACTTTTCGTTCCAAAAATTAAAAAACCATTCATTTTGGCGCCAATTCGGATTACATTGTCCCTTTCAATTAATCTGTTCACTCACAGTAAAAGAAGACACTCGAATTAGCGAACGAAGGAAAAATCGCTGGAATTCTGATGGCTTCAGCTTCGGATTTAGGGTCAACGGATGATTACGAGGCGTTGATGTCGATGACCGATGTGGAGCTTTTGAAGAGCGCGTGGCGGCAAGAGAAGGCCGCTCCGGAGATTCTTCAGTTCGAGAGTCGTTTGATTAAGAGAGTCAGAGAGCAGATCCAACTGATGGTAAATTCCCTGAAACTCAAAAACAGGGAGGAAAAAAAAAACCCTAATTCCCTTGTTTGGTTCCTCAGAAATTGATAGGAAAATGAAAGTAAAATTCAATTTCACGGTGGAAATTTCTGATCTAACCTCCTGCTTATGTTATATTGTATATGTACCGTAAAACAATCAGGATTTTAGTTCAAATCATGAGTACCTGAGAAAAATTACTAGTGCTTTTTTCTTCTTTTCTTTATTATTTTTTATAATTCTGAAATTTGGAAAGAAAATGTTTAGTTTAGAATCTCAATTATGCTGGAAAGGGTGCTAGATGCTATTATTGGGTGGCAAACAAGCTTTTGCAAGTAGATGAAATGCTTGTGCTAGTATAATTTGCGGTTGTGTTATTGCTCACTCCAATTAGATGCATATAATTACAGGAAGAAACCGTGGAGGAATTTACTGACAGTGGTTTTGATCCACTTACTGTGTCACTCTACCAGATGGATTTAGACAGGACTCAGTTCTTGTTGAGATCTTATCTACGAATTCGTCTGCAGAAGGTGGCCATCTTCTCTCCTTGTTTTGTTAATGTGTGTATGCTTGTTTTTTCATTGCATTTGAAAAAAACTGTTTGGTTCTTTGATTATATTTTGGTATTAGAGAAACAGGAGCACTCACCATGTGTGATGATAATTTGAGCAAAAGAAAGTCCAATAGTGAATTCTAAGTTGCTTGCTATAAGTATTAGGAAATTGCCCGAAAATCTTCCACTGGTTTTAGGTGTTAAATGCGACAAGGTTTCTCAAGAGCATGTTGTTGTACTTTGCTGTTTGTATTTCAAGTAACTTCCTTTTGCAGATTGAGAAATACATGTTTCACATCTTTGCTACCGCTGAACTTCTAACACGTCTATCTAAAGAGGAGAAGTGGTTTATTGAAAGGTGAGGACTCTAGCTGTTTTATTAGTTTGTGTTCTTTTAGTTACAGCACATACTTTAGGTTTATTGTGGTTTAGAGTTGACATGGTTATTGTTTACAGGTGCTGTGTTGATTTGCAGACGCATCTTGAAAAGAGCGTCCTGTCGCAATTGCCTTATACTTATCAGTCTATATTTCAGCAATCTGTAATTAATGATGAGACTGACATGGGTACGGACTCACATTATTTTAATTAGTCACATTATCTTTTTTCCGATTTTGGTGATGCATCTCTGCTTTTTTCCCTTGTATGTGAATGTGTTATGGGAACAGTTGTATCATTTTCTGCAAACTATTTATCCTTGACCCAAAATCAATTCAAAATAAGGTGCTCAGTGCTGTGGTTAGTGTGGTGACCTTTTGTACGATTTACCTGAGTGGTTTAGATTTTCTGATCTAGTTTGGCAGATTCATATAACTTGCAGTGGAACTATTTTAAAGTTTGATGTGATTAGTGTTTGGAATTGTGCTAATAGAAACTTGTAAAAAGTGATGCTGTGCATTTGCATGTTGTGAGGGAACCAGTGACAACCAGTGACAAGCACTGGGGCTGAGAATTTGTTCCAAATTCTTCTGAACTATTTGCCCTCCAAACCCTAAACCCTTTTTACCAGAAAACAATGCAATAGTTTGTTTGACAACTTGAAATGCTTCCCATGTAGTCTTGGTCTGTCTCTTCTTGGATGAGTTCTTAGTGCTCTTGTTGTCTTGATCTAACTCCATAGAATTCTCTTCACACTTCACATTGCTTCTTCTACAATGATTTTTGTGTACTATTTCTTCTAGACAGATGTTTTTCAGGCAATTTGTAGATTGGACATGTGAACTCAAATAGTGTTCTGTATATGTTTGACTTCCAGTGGCAAAACCGCAATTGGACACATTTGTTGTCTGCAAAACCAAGTATTATCTTGGACATATCCAGCTTGAGGACAATGCAGATGGAGAACCAGATGGCAGGTAACTTATTAGTCATAAACATTTACTTTCATAGCAAATGTTTGTTTTCTTCTTATTTGCTTACTGGTTTCAGTTCACCATATGACAGTGGGAGCCAGAAACCATTGGAGGAGCCTTTTGAGATGGAGCCCAATGTTTTATACTTTGTACGTTATAAAGCAGTGAAGAAATTTGTAGAGGAAGGGAAGATTGATTTATACTGAGTATCCAGCATCGGGTAAATAGCTTTGAGACCTCCTCTATCTCAAAATATGATGTCATTGTATCTCCCCAGATTTTGCCTTACCTGTTTATTGATAAACTATTAACATGGCAAGTCATGGGAGTGAGGTTCCGAGCAACATTGAATTGAATGGTTTTCTATCTACGTTTCTTTTAGGTGGTCTCTGTAGTTTGTCAGTTCTACCACTTTGGTTTCCATAGTTTCAACTGCCAATTTTATTCCTGTAGTTTTTCAATATTGTAAATTTTATCAGTGTAGTTTTCAATTCGAAGCAATTCAAGGACATGTTTCAGTTTCTATCAAAATTTCTCCAAATTCCATCAAGTTTTGACCACGTGCTCTTCATGTATAGGGGTATTTTGGTCCACTTCAACCAAATTCCTCCTAGTTCAATCAAATTTTAACCCGGTGATGCAAAAAAAATTGAAACCCAAAACCCCAAAATCGCTCCTAAAATGAATCAGAAGAGCTTCATCTTCAAGGACATTGTCAACCTAGAGGTCATAAATTTCCACAAACTAATCAATCAGGAATTAATAGACGCTTCATTGCCCAATGGTTTGATGAGTTTGATTGGTTGGAGTATAGCATAGCTAAAGATGTTGCATTTTGCCTTCATTGCTATCTCTTTCAAATTAATTTTGATCAAGTGGGTGGTGACGCTTTCGTTGGGGTAAGCTTCAATAATTGGAAGAAAGGAATAGAAAGGTTTAACATTCATGTTGGACCGGGTGTTAGTGTTTACAACCAAGCTTACAATTTGATGAATCAAAAAGCACAACACATTAAAACAATTGTGATCAAGCAAACAGATGAAACTCGTACGGCTTATCGCACTTACTTAAATGCATCACTTAAGTGCACAAAAAATTTATTTGTAATAATAACGAAGCTATAATGCAACGTTTTCAAAAGATGAAAATTCATCGTAGACAATTGTTGCTTGTATTGTTAGTTTTGTCATGAATTATGAATGGAAGTATTATTTTTCTGTTTTTAGTATTATTTTCTTCGTAAAAAAATTTCGAGACTTTTACAATATAACCCTTATGAGGTCACAATTCTGTGCTATTAGGTGCCATCAAGTGCTATTAGGTGCCATCAAGTGCTATCTTTAGAAGAAAAGAACAAATATGCTAATATGCTGATATGGTTACTGAACTGTAGTATATGCTTAATATGCCAGGATGTCTTTAGAAGAAAATATCACACATTGTGACAAAAGGAAATCCAAAAGATTCCCTGCATGTGATATGTGTACAGGAGCCAAGTACTAACAAACAAAACAAACACATATTAAAACAAACCCGAAAGAAACGAAACAGGACCCATACAAATTTTGCTTTGGCATCACTGCACCTGATTCAAATTCAAACAAAACCATAATTTAGTTTCCCACCACTTCGGATTGCCTGGGAAATATCAAATAAAATCCTCCTTCTTCTACCCTAGCTAGCTGGAGCGTTTTGCTCCATGTAAATAATTAAATACATTTATTATTGTGACATAAAACAAGAATTAAGACCTTGGTAATTGGGTGTATTCAATTTAGATTTTAAAGAAGTTTAAAAGTTTAGGCATATTCAATTACGATTTTATAGAAGTCTATTTAATTTGGGTGTATTCAATTCAGACTTTTTAAATTTTATTCAAATATGGATGTATTCAATCACGACTTTAAAAGATTTCATAAAAGTTTGGGTGTATTCAAAAACTCGTTGATTTTAAAGGAAATACAAAAAATGGTGGATTTCGTTTGATAATAGACTAATTTTAGGTCATAACAAATCTTTGCTTCCCCTCAAAGATTTTGACAAGTATATTATTTTTATTCTCAATATATGATTTTACCACTTCTACTACTCACTACCATCTTATCATTACTGTCACCATAGCCGCCGCCGTCACCATCACCACCACCACAATCATCATCGTCGCATCCACGACCACGACCACGACTCCCACCTCCACCACCACCCACCGCCACTACCAGCCCCACCGTCACCACTACCACAGCCACTGCCACTGCCACCACCTTCATCACCTCACTCTCACCACCACCATCACTATCACCCCCACCTCCTTCATTACCTCGCTCCCACTGCCACCACCACTACAATCCCTATTGCCACCACCACTACAACCCCCATCACCACCACTGCCATCGCTATAAATTCCATTAAAATTAATAATAAAATTATAACAAATTCAGTTAAAATCTATATACGAATTGAGTCAAAATCTATGTAGAGTTTGTAGAATTCAGTCAAACTCAATTAAATTCAATTAAACTACATCAACTTTATAACTCTTAAAATCATTTAAAATCTAAATTGAATACACCCTCTAAATGAGAGGACAAAGGCTTTACGCTCTCTCTAACTAGCCGACATGATCAACGGCCAAGATCTTAAGCAAGCCAGCATAAGACACGCCTTGTTTGTCATCGCCACCGCCCAATATAATCATGGCCTTGATGTCTTCATCAGTGGCGGCGAAGCCAGCCGCGCTCATGTAGCTCTTCAAATCCTCATGGCCGAGCTTCCCATCCCCGTCCTTGTCCATAACCTTAAACGCGTCCTCCATCACTTCCCCGAGCTTCTTGCACCGCCGCCGCCTCCCAAAACGCGCTCGAACTCGTCGTATTGGACGAAGCCGTCCTTGTTGGAATCGGCGGCCGAAATCATCGATCCGATGAGGTTTTCGTCGGCGCCGGAGCTGGAAAATCCTGCGTAGAAGGCTCGGAGATCGTCTTTGCTGATCTTGCCGTCGCGGTCGGAGTCGAGGACGTCGAAGGCTGGCCGGAAATCTGAGGTCATGGTCGTCGTCGTGGCGGTCTCTGCGCAGAGGGTGCGGCCAGAGGGACACATTGTGATGCTAATTGCTGCGTTTGGTTGGTGTATAGAAACGAAGAAACGAGTCGTATGGAGGAAAATTATTGATTGAGTTGCGGAAGAGAGGCCGTGTGGTATTTATAGATGGAAGGAGGGGGGGCCCAGCCCACAATGGCTTGGTTCACAAGGTTTTGATTGAGGAGGAATGCTAGCAACCTTCTCTCTAATTTTCTCTTTGGACCATGACACGTGTCATTTTTTACACTTAAAAAACGAGATTTTGACATAAAGGTTATCAATGTAATAATGACGTTGTTTTAAGTGTAGAAATCGACACGCATGAAGAAGGAAAATATCCAAAAGAAGGTTCTTTAGCATTCCCCCCCAATAAAGGCTACGTATGGAGTGACGTAATTAAGAGTTTTGGGGTTGGGGGTCTCCTTTGTTTGAGGATTTTGTGCGTGTGTGTTATTTCCGTTTTAACTAGGTTTTTCTCGTATGGGGGGGACTGAGACTGACTGGTAGGTTTGTCAATTATTGGACTTTGACGACGTCCATGGCCAAAAGGTATGCAGAACCAGCCAACAACAAGGTGTCTTCATCTCTCCTCCATAAGTGCGGTTCAGCATCAATACTATTCCATGACAACTTATACTTTACCAATTCAAAATTATGTGCTGAGTTATTTTGGGGTGGGATGGGATCCTGGGAGCAGTGTGGGTTGGTCCCATCTAGCCCTCCAAAATGGTACACGACATCACTAATCAAGTATCAAGATTTGAATCAGTTGGATTTCAAACCAAAATTCATACATAAAATCCCAAATGCTAAAATTCATACATGAACTCCCAAACTATAGAATTCATATCTAAAACCCCACAATGATAAAAATCCAAACATGCTGGTTCTGGAAAGAGTGTCTTTTGAATTTCTGTAACACTGAGTTACCCTTATGACTATGGTCAAGGGTTTCATAGCAGTGTTGTCTGTGTAGTTGGCAGTTTGAAACTGAGCAAAAAGAGCCTACTGACTATGGGACGAGAAACACTTGCATGAAACAGCGTTATCCCCGAATGATAACGGTATGACACACGTGATAAATTTTCTACATAACGTAACGTTATTGATTAGAGATAACAAAATAATGTTATCCATATTCAACCAAGTTTTTCTACTAAGTGACATATAACAAAATAATGCTATTAACCGTAATGACTTGGCCTCTCAAGTGAGATGCCTATGCAGAACGATATTTGGGTTTTCTTCTCCCTTTTTCCCGTTGGGCCCATGAGGCCAGGGAGGTTTTGGGTTCGTGGTTCATTCATTTGGGTTGTTCATGTTGAATGGAAACAAGACAAAATAATGGCAAATTCGTAATATCATTGATATGAACGGGCTTCTCATAGGCCAAACCTCAAATATTTCATGGGTGAAAACCCTAATTTTAAATTCCAGTATTTAAACACAACCACGCCTAACAAACACCAGTAGCCTTAGGTCGCAACCTCCCTCCATCTTCCCCCTCTCCCCCCTTCTTCTCTCTGTCCTCTGCTGTTTTTCTTCATTTAAAAGAAGAAGAAATATTTGTGGTGATTGGTATGGTGCCTCTTGATGAAGCCTTGGGTCTTAATTAATTTGGAGCCAGGGTTTTATATTCTTATAAAGAATAGGAGGTAAATTTCGTGCAGGAATGTTGAGTCACTTCGCCTTTGAACAACTACCAGGCTCAGTGAATAACACCCTGCCACATCCTCCTCCATTTCAATTTTATTTTTGCACGAGTTTTAATTTCTTTGTTGTTTTTGCAATTGATATTTTCAGTTTGATTGTCAAATATTCACTGCATAAGGGTTCCGGTGATGGCATGAAATCTTTGAGACCTGATCATCCAATTGATGATAACTATAAGCATGGTTTCTGAGGATCCCTAAAAAATTCAAACTTTCCCCATCAAAAACTCATATGGGCATTTCATATTGTACTTTGAAAAATGTGTTGGATTTTGGACTGATGATATGCAAGTATAGATGATGAAGTATGCACTGGGCTCTGAGCAGCTCTATGAGCTTCTTTTTGATGGACATTGCAGCCTAGAAAGCTAATCTGATATACTCTGTCTTGTTCAAAATTCATTTACCCTTTTCCGTACTTGAGCTAGCCAACCCAAGCCAACCCAATTTTATAAAAACTAATTGTGATTTATACGCTTCATTGACAAACCCAGAGAAAGGCAGTAAATTGCACTGGAATATGTGAACTCACACGGTTTAAAATGTTTCGGAGACGGATGAAGATAAATTAACGTGGTCCCTTTAGAACACTAAAATAAATGAAATGAAAGAAACAACTTGTACCCAAAAAAGAGGAGGAAAAATGTAGCAGGATCCTAATATTTTTCTGGTAGGGGGATGTTTCAGAATGAGAAATAGCAGAATGATTACATACCGCATGCAAATATGCAGCATTGACGTCTTGATGTTGCATTTAAAGTTGTGGTTGTTCGCGATCGTAAATTATCAAGTCGACAGAAATTCATTTGGAAATTTAGAACCCAAAATTCTGCACTTTGAAGATTTTGAATGAATTAGACAGATTAGGATCGAAAAAACAAATAGAGAAAACAAAAATGAAAACTTCGAGTAAAAATTAAAGGAAAATAAAAAGAATATTCTTAGTTCCAGACTTTAGTTCAATAGAATCAAGAAAGCTATCACAAGCAGTATATTTGTACCCAACGATCAAAACTAGAAATACCTGATGTGTATTTATACCCAAGTTTTAAAAGGTAAGTACAGATACAGTCTGGTCAGTCATAATTCCAAGGCTACAAGCTTCATGCTGTAATCTGTTCTAGTTAACTAACTTGGCTAGAACAAGGCAGAGACAGAGAGCGTGCTGCAAAATTTTCAAAGTTTCTCTGTCCAACATTTGGCTCCTACATTTCTTCAGTGTAAGAGACATCTGTGCCTCGGGAATCAGGGTTGATGGGTATCCGTTTTGCCATAAAATATCTAAACTAGAGTCAGCGCACGGGAGATGAAAAGAAAATGACAACAAAATATACAACAAATCCGGCAATAAGAATCCCCCCATAGATATAAGTTTGAGATGCCTGCACAGGATATTTGTACTCAATGTCGCAGCATTTCATCTTGTCCCTCTCATTGGCCAGAACATGGTCTACGTACCTGCATCGTGCAAATGATTATTAGCAATTAAAATGGGAGAAACCCTGCTCCACCGATCTTCAGGTTCAAAAACCACTGATAGCCTTTTACTGCATGGGAAATCACAATACGAAACAAAACTAAACACGTATAATACGGCCACTTACTGCTGGGTAAATATGGAACTCTGGAGAATCTCCGAACTGTTCAAATGTGCATCTTGTAAGCGATGACCATATAACGACGAAGACAAATCTACAAGCTGTTCCTCAAGGTTCTGTTGTTTAGATTGTCTTACATGTGTTAATAATCTTCAAGATGTTTGAGAAACACAGGAATTTTAAAAGTAGGAATGACTTACATCCAAGTAGTTCTCCAATCTATCAACTAATTCGTGTGGGAACGGTTCAGGCAAGTTAGTTGTCTTTTTGTAAAATTTCTCCACCCATAGTTCAGTGGTTGTTTTGTTCCTCTTTCCCTTCACTGGTTCACCAAGTGGAGTTTTTAGATACTGTGCTGCAAAAGTTTGTACAGCCTGCAGAAAATAGTGGAAACCATATAAGCATAAAACCATACAACTAATTTCTAATAATTGGCCAAATGAAAGACCAAATTACTTCTGACGTCTCACGAATTCTGTGGAGAGCAGAATCTACACGTGCATATATTGTGTTCCTCTGCCAAAAAGATTAACAATTACTTTAGACATCACAATTTTAAAGAATGTGTCTATACATTTTTATGTCTGTCTGTGTGTGCCAACTTGCAAATATATGGTCATCATGAAGCAAATGCTGAAGTGTCATTTATGATAGTTGTGCAGAATTTGGCATTGTAAGACTGGCCTTACCAATGCAACATCTTGAAGCATTTGACTGACTTGAGAAGTATTAGAGAATGGTCCAAATGGATGACAACCAGCTGCCCAAAGCCAATTCACAACTGACCTTTCATGTACATGAGAAGCCTTTTCATATGGTGCACTCAACCCACCAACAGCGGAAGCAAGTCCTGCCAATATATGGCGCTGTGCCTGAGATGGAAAGGCATGCCTTCTCTGAGTTTCTGAAACATAACTGCGCACCAAGACATTTCAGCTAAACAGTTAAAAAGTTGAATTCTTATGGAACAGGAGGGGGAGAAGCACATCAAAATCAACTCTAAATGAAAGCCACAGAACCATGAGTGGCGTAGTCAATCAGAGACCATAATGTAAAACATAAAACTTGTATTTTGCAATTAAGGAACTGCTGTAGTTGGTTCTTAAGAAAAATGACATAGATCCTAGAAATGTAATAAAGTATACAATACTTCAGAGTTTAGACAATTTCACTGGTTGAACGATGTCCTAATTTTACCAGAAGTATAACTAAATGCTAGGAGGGCTTGACAGTGCCAAAGTTAAAGGTGCTACAGAATATGACAAGATAGTTTCAAGTAGTTAGAAAAGCCACAATGTACTATGCTGAACCCTGCACAGACTTCAAAGTAAAACAGACTTGACTCAATACTCTTCTTTGATGTTTACCCATCCACATGGCATATGTTGTAACTAGGGAAAGTTAGCAAAACAGCTGTGACTAACCAATACATTATAGTGATTGAAACACAAACAGTACATGTTCAATGATGCTACAATGCTGGAAGCCTGGCAATAAATCACTGTTTCCTCACCTAAGAGGTATCTTTTCATTTTGATGCTCAAGTACAATCACTACATCTTTGCTTGTCCATACAAGACTTTCGTCTTCCATCATAAGGTGTGGATCCACATCAGCCAAAGATAGCACAAAACTGTGGAAAAAAAAGATATCAAACAATTATTTACAGCAATCGTTAAAGATTAATTTGATGAGTGATGCATGCTATATGTTGCTAGCACTGTCGTAAAAAACAGGTAAGGACACCCAGAATTACCTCCAAACTTCTAGTTACCAGAGCTAGGTGACAGTACATGTCATTAAAAATTGGAAGCAAGCCTTGAAAAGTTATATGCAACAGAAATCTGAATAATTCACTATAAAATTCAATGATCATATCTTCATGCTAAATTTCAGGGCAGCAGGCTATACATAAAAATGCAGAAATAGTTAAGCAAGACGGACTCAACAAAAGCATGTTACATGAGATTATATGAAAGAAGAATGAAGACACCATTATGAGAATAGTACTAAAACTATAATGCAGGGGAACTCAAGGTGGGATGCTCACACAGGAATCACTCTTGTTCCATAAGTTCGGTAAAACTCTCCTTGTTTCCTTTCTATTCTTTTTTTTTTCTTTCCGTGCTTTGATTCATAAGTGGACCAAAGAGGTTTATGCTTTAGAATAGAATCACTTGAACCCTCGGATTCATCTGCCCAATGCTGGGGAACAAAAAGTACAAAAATTAGGACAATGAAGACAAGAAGGGAAGAAGAATCTACTTAGAGTTTAATAACAGAAGAAAAAAGTCTCAGAGAACAAAAATCAATGTGAACAACATGTACAACTGTATCAGATTTGACCAACCTGGCGGAGGAAAAATTTACTTGAAAGATTTGGATCAGCCACCTCAAGCAAACCAGCAGCAAGCACATCAGCAGAACGTTCCATCTCCTGGAATGAGCATTTCTCAGTGAGAAAAGGAAAATAGAACGTACATATAATCTCACTAATTCAAATGCCATCTTGATGTTAAGAAGAGGAAAGAAGCATGAATTTTTAACTCAAAATATGATGACATCTAAATGTAAGGCCAAAAGTACACAGAAATAGATATATAAAGACATCCATGACACCAACTTTCACCAAGAACCTCGCAAATGGTATATAAAATAGAAATGAAAAATTTGACACCAAAAACACCGGGTAACAAAATTTGATGACATTAGGATAAATAAAGAAGTACCCACTTCTTTAAGAATAGCACCATCCAGATATGTCTTGGTATGAACATGGAAGCGCCCATCATTCTTAGTTTCTTGCAGGGAATGGCATCTCATAGCTTTTGAAACAGCAATCGACAACTTCTCATGGCGATGTAACGAATGTGAACCCCCAACAATCACAACTTCTTGCCCAGCATGAACCATTTTCTTCACCTGAAAAGGACATATCAAACAAAAATGGAAGTGATTTTGGGTTTACATATTTCAAATCACAACTACGGAATTACTCATGGGAGAGGGCTGCTGCGACTGCATGATCCTAAAAGTGAAAGAGTTATTCTTTCTTTTCTCTGGCACTCGTTAACATAGGCAATCATGATGTTGAGTTATCCCAGAGGAAACAACCTACCTCTTCCTCAATTGCTTCAATATTTATACTGTAGTTGTGGCCTTTATCTATAATGTTGTAGCGATTATGATTTTGGAGGACAATTATTGGTAAAAGCAGCCTTGTTGTCAGGTCAACAGTTTCAAATCTGAGTTAAGACCATAAACACATGATTAACAACCACAAATAAAAAGTGCATAATTGTTATAAACAACACCATGCTTGGTGTCAAATCAACATGCCTTAAGATAGACTGAGTACCTAACATCTGGAGCTATAACATGCTCGACTGTGGTGGATACTAAAGAGGCAAGTTGTCCAACAAATACATCATGTGTAGGGTGATCACTAGCTGCACCGAAACCTCTTGGAAACTCAACATTCTTAAGTCGTGGCAATGTCCTGGAACTGACAGTTCCCTCTTCAGTTTCAATCTTTCCATATGTGCATGGGCCTGCTGAGAGATCAATCACAACAAATCTGAACAGCATACGCAGGAAATTAGATTTTTAATTTCATTTTAAAAAGAAAAAAAAGCAGAGACAGATAAGAAGAGAGAGTAACATAATATAGTCCTAAAACACAGCATATAATCTATCAACCCGTTCAACGTGATACGGAACAAACAAATGTTTCTAACCACCAGTGTAAACCGCAAAGTATAATGCTATCTTTTATTCATGTGCTATCCCCAATGTAAAATTTTTATAAACACAAAATAACTACTCTCCCACAAATAACTACACCACCTATATAGAGACAAAAATCACACACCAACCATAACTCACAACAACCTAAAAGACTTCGAGAAAATCTTTATAACAGACTACCCAAAAGTTCACATGTTCAAGCACATCATTCCACATACTTGAAGTATACTTGCAACATGTTTGCATGTTCATCAGTCCACATTACTCTATGTACTTTAAGGCTAAGCTTCCCCCTCTTTCTGGTCTAACAAAGAGCACAATAGATAGGTGCATAACCAAATGGATTACTTACACCCTAAAGTAGTATGCAACTGATTTGGTATACCAAAATCAGGCTTCTTCTACAAATAAAACTGTGTTAACTATACCTGCCAGAGCCAAGCCAAACTTGAGATGCACCTCCTCCATTGTATCGATAGCGATAAATGTAGTCGCCCTCTTGTTTTTTCATATCTTCCTCAGTGAGCTGTGTAAGTTTGCCATACATTAAGCTGTCAAGATCAATGTCCTTATTCCTCGGATCCATCCTGACCTGCAAAACAAGTGAACACACAGAAATAATAAGTACAGTTGAGTGAGACTATTAACGAATGGTTTGAGAAATACTTCATAAGCATATTCCCCTCTTTCTTCTTTTGCGGTAACAATATTCATATTCCCTTCACATGTGCAAAATCATATGGTAAAGTAACACATAAATTGAAGGATTAACGTGGAAGACAAAGCAAGACCATTAACTATGATGATTGCAGACCATACCTTATCAAAATTGACAATAAATATTGCACTTGGAACTTGCCGATCCATATCATCAGCAGCAGAATAAGCAGCATTCTCTGTGTCAAATATGTAGGAATATAACCTCTGAAATACAGGCTCCACTACAGTTGCATCCACTTCAAACAGAGGTACTTCCCTTCCAAAATCAGCCTAAATATTGAACAACAATTTAAAACTTCCAAAAGACAAAATAATACTCATAACTTTCTCCAGAAGACAAGGTACAACAAGCAAACAATGGGAGTCACCTCTCTTGCATTTCCTGCAGGAACCATAGCCTCTTTCAGTGCCTTCTCAAGAGCTATTAGTTCTGGCTGCCCGGCCTGTAATTAGAACAAATACAAGATCCAATCACTGGATGAAATATATAGTTAATGTACAAATCATATCATATCATATGCATCCATATATCTAATATTATGTGAATAATGTCCAAACGAGAATGCTACAGTCGGATATGAAGCTTACGGGAAAGGCATTATAGACAATTTGATGCTCAATATCGAGAGGCTGTCCTGTCTCCAGGCAGGAAGGCCTATGCAATGGGAAGCTGATTTTCAGAAACTCTTCCAATTTGTGCGCATCGACCGAATACCTATAGCCTCCATCAGCATTGAAACCAATAAGCACCACATTCACTTCAAGCGGAACCTGGAACGGAACCTACACAATACATACACACACAGGAGAATCACTCACAGTGACAGTCATGAGGAAACTAAACTAACATGCAAACATGTTGAATTTCTCAAAAATTAAAACCTAATTTCCTAATTTCAAAATTGAGTGATTTTCCTATTTGTTTTCCAATTGCTGTTGAGAAAGAAATAGATTAAGCGGATGATAAAATCACCTCAGCGCGAGAATGGAGCATGCGGCGAACATCGGATCGAACGCCATCTCGGACGTCGTGGAAGGCACTGTGGTGCCACTGAGGGTGACCTGGATCTCTCCGGAAAGCCTGAGGGGCCGACTCGGATTGAAACACAAACAGGCTCAGTGCGAAAACAAAGGCATGTATCATTGGCGTTGATATTGAATTTGATTTGGCAGCCATAGCTGCGGTAGCTCAGTCGAAGAATTAGCTAAAACCAGAAGGGCAATTGAAATGTAGGCTAAGAGTATCAGAAATTACAGATACTAATGGTTGAAGTTGGACTTTGGCATTGCTGGGTCAGCTGGGCGAGCCTCAGAACGAGACTCTCAGACTGAGGAGATGAGCAAGAGAAGAAAATGCTAAATTGTTATTTTCAAATTTGCCCCTATATTTGCGCTTTAATACAATAATGGACTCGCGAATTGGGTTGGCGGGGTTTTAATGAGTTTTTGGAGCAACCCTCTGCAACAAATGCAATACGCCCGAATGCAATGAGGGCTCTCTTAATATTAAGGACCAAATAATGCGGTACTTTTTTGAGACGGTACATGGGAGAAGAGAGATGTGCATTTTGAAACTTCAATCAGGAACAAATGCTCTCAAGCTAGGCCTTAAATTTGGGTCAGGGAGAAGGAAGGCATCTATGTGCTATATTAGGGAGAATCAAACACACGACCTCAGCCGCCAGGCTGTTGCTCAGTCAATCTTGAACTGAAGCAAAGATTGAAAATTATGTGAAACAGTTTTGTGTGCTTATAAATTACTCTTTCTTGCAAAAATCTTGTTAAAGATTAAGTTTAAGAGACCATAACACAAGCATTACAGCTATGATTTTGAACCTCCCAGATACAAATTTCCAGGGAAGCTAGTTGGATAAATTAAACATGGGGCATCTGCACTTGGTGGTTTTAAAAATGATATAAATAAATAGAACATTACGGCTCTCACATTCTGTATTTAGGAGGCAACCGACTACAACAGGCGTTATTAAAGTAAAATCTTCTAACATTTAAAACTTTCAAGCCTCTTCACTCGAGCATGATCGCAGGATCCGGATGGTTTGTCAGTGCTCCTCTCTTAGCCATGCATAA
Source organism: Prunus padus (assembly GCA_024362665.1). Lineage (NCBI taxonomy): Eukaryota > Viridiplantae > Streptophyta > Magnoliopsida > Rosales > Rosaceae > Prunus > Prunus padus. The sequence continues at coordinate 10,146,050 of JANFAM010000020.1, forward strand.
TAAAAATTCTTTCCGAGTCCAGTACGATCTTTGAAGCATGGACCAAAATCGGGGGTGGGGGAGACACATTTGGTTCCGGAAAAGTATCAGTGGTCAACAGAACTTCTTATTGAGACTGGAGGTTCTTCCACTGTGCCTCTGGATATTAAGTCGTGGTTTAAGAATAAAACAATGACAGTTATATCGTCATGAAAATGGCGTCGGACTTTCTTGTCAATTTTCCGAAGATCTGAATATCTCATTTCTCTTTTTCTTGCAGCTTCTTGGAGAGCCGTCTTTACAAGCCTTTTGGCACTTCCCTATATTAAGAGAAATAGTCAGAACTAGAGAAAAAAAAAAGGAATAATAATCACGTTAAAACAGAAATATGAATAAAGCATCATATACCAGCAAATGTTTGAAACTTTACGTCCATGTCATTGCATTGAATGTGGCTCAAAACAACTATGCTTATTTTTCTTTTTTCTTTTTTCCCTTAGTTGCAAATTAAAAAGACAAGTGTTTATCCTTGAGTTCATATTTCCTTGGATGGGTAGTCTTCAGAAAGAGTTGTTCAAAAGATTCTATTAACTCGTTCTAGATCCTATAAACTCAAGTAAGCACAATCATCATCAACCTCTTGCTATCAGATAAATTATGACAGCAAGGAATAAAGAATAACAATTTCAAGAATATTGAAATGTTTAGGTTTTTGTCCGAGTATCCAGTAAAAAATTCAAATACTTGTAATAATAGTTTAAGCTCATTTGATGTCTACATCAAGGCATCAATTTAGGAATGAAATTATGAAACAAATGTGCATGCAAATGCGAGTTAGTGAACACAAATAAAATGAAAGGCCAGAATCTTACCGCATGTGGATGCTTGTGGACAATCTCAACAGCTTTTTCATTACTCAAGTGTTCCCAAAGGCCATCAGATGCAAATATAAGGAAAGAATCATTTGGATGGAGAGGATGAGAAAGAATACTCGGATTGGCAGACAAGATAGGCATGTGCATTGGTTCAGGAAGTCTGAATTTTGCATTAATTGGCTCCCTGTTAAACTGTGCATGTTTCATATATACATCACCAATAGATTTCGACACCTGCACTAAATACAATAAAGGAGTTATTCACAAGAAATCCCCATTTAAGAAAAAAACAAAATTATGAAAGTTTACAGAGAAGCATTTCAGAGCCCAAAATTCCTTTCCCCTAAAAAATAAAATGAGGGCATTATGTCAAGTTAACCCCAATACAGAGCTAAGCTAACAGATAAATCAGAAGCTGGATCCTATGGGCAGAGGCTAGCAATGCTCGGACTAAACACTACTTGCTTTAAAAAAATTGAGAGAATACCCAGGCGGCTAGGACTAGTGTCCTTGCACCATTGCCCTGCATGTTGGCTTCAAAATCAACAGGTACGAAAACAAAAACACCCATGACAGAACTTTAAGCAGTTATAAATTAATACACACCTTAATCAATGAGCTCTAACATGAACAATAGCATTTAAAAATTACCTGGATAATCCCTTTTACTCTCCAAACTCCATGCTTTAAAACAACAATTTGAGGATCATGTGGGTGCAAATCTTTCAGTTCGTGCCTAACCTCCTCAAGATTTGCATTGTGCTCAGTGGATAACTGAATCGCAGCAACTTCCCCAGTGTTTCCCACTTTCTTCCCCAACACAACACGGGAATCTCCAAGGTTTGCCACAAATAGGGTCCGCTGACATATCACTCCAACCAGACAACATGACCCAACAGTTGCTACATTAGGTCTAGTACTCCACAACTCTGAAACAAGAGCAGTAAACCCTTCCTCTGTTCGGAGAAAAGCATTTCTAATGGTCTCTGCTGTCACAACCCCATCTGACTCTGCTGATATTGCTGCACAAACACAATGCCTAAGATAGCCAACATAAGAGCGGCTCATTCTTCAATAGTCAAACAAGAAACCCAACCCCAAAATCACCCACAAAGAAATAAAACGAGGAAATGAAAACACTGCATTACAATGAGTGTCCAAAAAAAAATATTTTCAAGGGGCGCAAAGTCTATTAAGCAAATTGTTGGTGGAAGTATAAATTCAATTCCCATAGGCATTGTATGAAAAGATACTCCGTGATCCAAACTCAATGACCAATCAAAATTACAACTTTAACAAAAGCACACGAAAAAGTGAAAGAAAAAAAAGCACGAAAAATGAACCAGAAAACATCACGGTTGACAATTCAAATCCACAAAATAACAATCACATATTATCCACGAAACGTGGCAAATTCAAAACCACGCCAATCAAACCCAGAAAAAAAAAAGCATACATATTTAAGAAGAATGTAATAAGAGCTTTCGCTACAGATTGGAAGGGTCGGGGATCACGAACCTTGGAAATGTCTGAATAAATTGTCGCAAACGTATCGAGCAGCCTCGGGGCCACCATGGCCATCATAAACGCCGACGAAGGTCCCAAAGGGTCCAGACTCGATCTGACTCTGGTCCTCGAGCACCTGGTTGGCTTGAACCACAGCCATGGAGAAATCGCCCCACGCGTACTTTCCGAAATCTCGGAACCAAAGCAAGCTATCTTTGCCATCTCGTCCACCGCCTCGGAAATTTGCACCGACAATTCCGACAGAGTCGAGTCCCTCACCGTTGCCTCGCCCAAATGGCCTCCAGCACAGAGAGAGCAGATTCATCAATGCCTGAAGCATCCCACATCTCTCAAAAACCCTAACCCTAAACCCAAAGACCCTGGAGGACTCCGAATTTGGGGAAGAGGCTGGGAGGGGAACCCTAGGTCTTAATGGAATTGGGGTCGGGGAAGGTATAGATGGATAGGGGAAAAGGGGTGCGTAGGTTTAGGGATGGGGCGTAGGCTTAGAGGGGATGCGTATGTTAGTGAAAAGTGATGGGAGGGTTGTGTTCGGTGGTAGAGGAACAGGGAAGGCCTCGTCCTCGGCTGTCTTGTGGGCAGAAGATGGTGTGGGGAAGCATTTTGTTGGGTGTCACCCTTCAATGTCTTTTTCATTAATTTTTTTTCTAAAATATGCTAAGTATATGTCCCTCTTCCATTTTTTTTTCTCTCAATTTTGATTATAAAGGTGTTCAGGCTTGGGAAGAGGATGATAACTCATCTTGGATATGTGGTAATCTAATTTTTATAGTATGATTGTGAATATGAATGAAAATGTCTACTACTAATAATGTGCCCCTCAAAACATTAAACGAACAAAATTGTGTTAAGATGCTATTTAAAGGGTGTTGTTAAACGAACCCTAAAATTAATCGAGATACTGCATGATATAAGACACCCTAATAATTAAATCAAAATGTAAAATTAATTAAATACACCCTATTTAACTACCAAAAATACTTATAATACACCAATGTAAAATTAACTAAGTACACCATATTTTAACTAAGTACACCCTCTATAAAATTGACTAAGCTGCCCTTCAAAATGTACAGCCATGTTGATCCCAATGACGCTCTGCTATTGGCAAATAGGCATACTGACGGTACAAACCAAACTGCCCTTCAAAATGTACAACCAGCACTAAAGATGGTTTGCTACAATTCCATTCCTGTGTTTGTATTTAAATCTAATATATATATGTATGTATGTAGTCAATTAATGCGTATATATATATATATATTTCATACATTAACTTTCTCTGATATAAATCCCTCTATTGGCAAGGGGTTATGTTGGGCAACTTCAATACGTCAAATCTATTTGGAATCAGACTCTGAATTCTAATTTGATTAGAGTTCAATATGTTGAGTAAGGTGTACTTATTAAAATTAATTTTGTTTCAATATTCAATGTATCCTTTTTTGTCATTTTATATTAGGGTAAATTAGTAATTCAATAAATAGATTAGTAGTAGGGTGTAGTCAGTTAATTTTAGGGTTCGTTTAACAGCACCCTATTTAAATGATTAAAAATATTTTGTAAACTTCGTCACATTCATATTCCTACTCTAAAATTTTTATATGAAAGCACGTTAAAAGTTTTTAGGAAGATACGGATGAAGTATGTTAAAGTATGGTTTTCAGTTTTCACATCTTCGGTTAACTTTTAAGAAGAAAAAATATATATCTTCTCTTTCAAAAGAGGAAAAAATGGGATTTGTGTATGTTGTTTTTTTTTCCTCAATTGTTTATGCGATCTCTTTTTTTTTTTCCTTGTGAATTGTTTATGTGATCAGTTGCCGGGCTTCTTCCAGGGACCGCATAGTACAAATTCAGCCCAACATATTGCATTTAAGCCCATCATTAATTACAATTGTACAAGCATGGCTTACTGGGCAGGGCACTCAAAATTTCAGCTTCAACTCATCAGTGAAGAAAGAAACAAGTCATCTTGTTGCTGTGGATTTTCAAGTGGGGTCTTGTGATTTAACCCAGAAAATCATCATCAGCTTTCCCTCTCTATTGGTCTAACTCTGGCAGAATAGGGAACATGATAACCAATTTTAAGCTCCACCATTTATAATGTTCCAAAAAAACTAGCGTGCTTTGGTTATTCTAAATTTCTAGATAGGAATTTTGCAAGTTGCAAGTAGCAACAACACACACAACATAGCCATGCGGAAAATGGGTCCGATTTGATGACGTTACGGTAGCAAAGTGTCAATCAGAAACAAAATCTGCCGGATCAGTTCGTTGTGGCCAGAGGGATATACATTTTTAGCATGTTAGATTTTTACCCAAATATGAGACACTACTAGGCCCGCTGTCAATTCTTGCACAAGAGACCAAGCTTTTATACATGTAGTGTACATATATCTTGCAGACTTGCAGTCAACTTGGTCCCAAATCTTTTCTTGCAGTACACATCAAGGCCAAAAACTTTCATTCGATTTCGATCTATAAGCTTCTACCAATCCAAAGTTGTATATGAGATCCCATATTGGTTTGGTTGTGTTTGGAGAATCTTAGATCTGCAATCAAATGAATCTCTGATCCTGCAATAAAAAATCATAGAGTAAAGGAAAAAAAAAGCTGAGGAGAAAACTGGATTGAATAATGCAGCTTGTTTCCAGGTTTGGGCTGATGATCTTGGTCGCTTCGGTTTCAGATGTTAAAATCACAAATACGGTAATTTCCGATCAATTAGCAAAAGATAAAGATAAAAAGTAGTATAATTTGGCAAATGCTTGACTAATTATGAAATGGCAAAAATCTTGAAAGAGAATAAGATCCATGCTAACATTTGAAATGAAACATCTATTATATGTGGCATCACAAATTTCTGCTTCACTCTATGAGAACATCCATTTATTATTACCTTGTATGGTAGAAAATCAAAGTACGTACTGTCCGAAAGTTGAGGTGATTGCAATACTTATGATAAATGTGGCTGAATTCAGCACTGGCCCATTTGATCATTCATTAGGACCCTACACTGGTTGCTGTTTAATCCAAATTGCCCCTGACTGAACATGTCAATGCTTGTCAGTTTTACTGCCTCATGTTATAGCTTTTGAATATCTCCACTAGCTTCCATTTCTTTTTAGAATTATTCATTTGGTCCTATCGACAAATCTAGATTTTCTTTGTCCCTCAATTGTAATGTTTCTTTGGATGATGATGGCATAACACTTCTGTCTGATGTCCTAAGAATGTAACACTGTTTGCTTGTTCTTCAATTCCTCATGAGTCATAGCACCGACACAGATTCATCTCCTCCTCTCTACATGTTGAAATTCGTTAATGCAAACTCAGAGACGGCGCCTTTCTTGGTTTGCAAGTAATAGGATTCTGAACTGAATTGGGAAGCTAGCATATCGTAAATTCTTGAGCATTTTCCGGTTCAAGACGTGGTGGTCAACAATGTGGGTTGGTTCAAATGGTTATGATATACAAAACAGATACCAAATTGATCCTTCTACATCTACAAGTCCCTGAGTTAAACTCTTACGCTCTCATCCTTGCCTTAATAGAAGGCAGCTTTCGGCCTGCGATTCATCCAGGGGAGGACAAATACGTTATTCCATGCGTTGAGAGTAGCTCCACAGAAGTAAAAAGGCCTTCTGTTAAGACCTTTGTGGAAAATGCACACCCTCCACCAAAAGAAATTTTATCATAGATGAAATGGATGGCAAAGCATAAACATGGAACATGAAAACCCAATTGAGGATTCTAAGGATCTCACTGGCCTTGGGTCACAACAAGTGCTTTGCAGAGGCTCTACCAGTTGAAAGGAAATCAGAAGTTTTCCGAGTAACAAGCAGGCACCATGCTGAGACCAGATGCACCCAAATTTGATCCACAAAAACATGACAAAATGTTTCAAGAAATCGTAGAGTTGGCAAAGCAAAAGAAAAAACTCAAGGAGGAGACAGGGATTGCTCCAAATTACCATAGAGATCAACTGCAGAGTATCTAAGAGAAGAGGATGGGCAGTGATTGGATGTCATGTTATAATCAAAACTTTGCTCAAACTAAGGTAAGTCGGTGGTGAGAGTAGTCAATCTCCCCTTAAACTTTTTCTCATTAAAAATAAAAAAATTCACTAATAAATGAGTATGTCTAACCTCGTATACTTATCTTTGTTTTCTTTTTTACTTTTAATATACTTATGTACGTGTTAATTACGCATTATAATCATCTTGGCAAGCAACTTGTTAGAGCATCCACAATCATGCTCCTTATTTTTTAGTTAAAATTTAGCTAAAACCACTAGAAAGCTATTTAGTAGCTCCTTATAAAATTTCAACTCCAACCATACTCTCTAAGTTAGGGAATCATAAATGATTTATTTATTTTTAGTTTAGCATAAATGCTTCTCCTTCATTTAAAATAATAATAAAAAATAGTTGGCATGAAATAAATACTTAAAATAGCATTAAAGTATAGCAGCATTTAATTATAAGGAGCCACTAGGAGTCCTTTCTCTCTCCTCAGATTTAGGAGAGGTCTCCATATTTTAGGAGTTAGATAGGGAACATGGTTGGAGGTGGGTTTTCTCACTTCCTCCTTAATGACATGTTTACTAATTCATAATTGAATTAGGAGGAATTGAATTGAGGAGGAGTTAGATTGAGGAGAATTAGATTCCGGATTCCTATTGAAGTTGTTTACTAAACCACATGGATTGAGGGGAGTTATATTCCGAATTCCTATTGAAGTTGTTTACTAAAACCATATGGAATTGGGCTAGAAGTGGTACTAATTACTAAAGTGTCCTTGTTGTTTGGTTAAAGTAGATGACAAATTTGGAATTTTGAAAATTGTGTGAGGATATAATGGGTAAAAAAGATGAATTCATAATGGGTAAGTTCTCAAGGAATTCAAATACCACCTCACATCAAAGAATTGAATTCCTCCAAAATTAGGAATTCAATTTTTAATTTCAGGTGGACCTCACTTACTTTTCAATTCCTGATGTGAAGTAAATGCATGAATTCTCCATAGCCTGATTAGTAAACATGCCATAAATTTTATTTAAAAAGATGATTTAGGAAGTTTATTGTGAATGCTCTTAAAGATAAGTATATTTAAAAGCCAAAAAAAAAAGACAATAAAGTGGAGAAAAGTTCTAGTTTGTTTACGTCCCATTGCATTCAGCATATGTGTGTGTGTTTTAAACTTCAAATTCAAGTCTTAAATCCTAACGTCCTGTACCGGCGGTAACGTAACCATCCATCACACCAGCAAACCAAAATTAAAGAAGCCAATCCTAAATCCTAATAATAAATCCCCTATTACTTTTATTTACCCAAAAATACCCCTAGAACCAAATCTAAATCTCGAATGTGTCCCTGCATCTCCCAACCCAATCTCAATCAGCTGCAGCAGCCACCCCAGCATTGCCTTTCGTGCCATCGTCACTCTTGTTGTTACTACTCTCATTCTCCTCGCCCTCCTTCGTCTTCTTCTTCGATCCCCCCAATCCCAAAATTGTTTTCAATCTGCCAAACGCCCTTTTCACAATACACTTCCCCCGCGGCTTAGACGGCGCCGGATAACGAGTCTCCACCTTCAGGTGCTCGAGCAAACCCTCCAAAGAAGCCCCTGTTCCTTGAAATGCCCTAAACAGTTGCGGGTACAACTCCACCATCGACGCCACGAATTTCCGCTTAACCTTCGTAACCGCAACACCAGCATCCTCATCCTTGTAGTGTCCCACCACCACGCGCCCGTTCGCGTAGGCACTGCACGCTCTCAGAATAACGCCCGCTCTCTGCCGATAAAACGCGGCGGTGAAAGCCTTGAAATTCAGCGGCGCCCTCCGTAGCAAGTACAGCGTCGTTTTGCAAGTCAAAACGAAGACTTTCTCGTTGTAGGCCCGAGACGCCTCGCATCCGAACCGGTTCCCGGCTCCCGGTTCGTTGAAGTAGGGCTCCTTGTTGAGAACCAGGCCTTGGATCGACACCAGAACCTGGAGGATCGTCGACTGAGATGGGTCCCACTTCTCCTTCCCCTTTCCTGGCCAGGTGTTGAGCAGGCTGAGGCAGACGTACCCGCTCGCGTAAAGGTTCGGGTTGGGCCTCAGCCCGAACGAGCGGTAGTGGACCTCGGGCGGGTGGGTCGGGTAATCGGAGGGGAAGGCTATGTCGAAGAAGAAGAGCGCGTCGTGGTAGGGCGTGCCGGAGGCTCCGACAACGACGGCCCTGAGGAGGTCGATGCGGGTCTCGTAGGCGCGCACGTAGATGGAGTCCGGGAGGTGCTTCTCCAGAATCTTCCACTCCTGCATGATCTTCTTCTGGACCCGGCCGCCGCCGCCGCCGCCGCCGTTTTTGTTGTTGACGTAGTGGTGGTCTGAGTGGTCCGAAACGACGTCGAATCGCTTGAACACGTTGGGCTTCGACGTCGTCGTCTTTGGCTTCACAGAAGAAGAAGAGGGGGCCATCATCGTTCCGTTTTCTTTCAAAACTCTTTGGTGATTGGACGGATTGTGGACTGTTGTGACTGTGCTTTCAATTATTTTTTTATGCGACTGTGCTTTCATTGACATCAAAAACAAAACAAGGCTGCGGGGCCCACTCGGATTATGAACGTAATAGACGGTGATTAGAGCTTTTCGTCTGATTAGGGTAAACAAGTAATGAGTTATTGGTGTAGGAGTAGGACTTGATGATCTGCTAAGTAATGGATTAGGTTGGCCTGGCCTAGTGCCGAGTGACTTGTGGTGAGCGGTGAGTGGCTTTGGCTTAATAGTTTTGTTTTGTGCGTGTTTTTGACGTGGGGAAGAATTTAAGCAAATTCCTTACAAGTATTGCTTATGTTGTACTGTACATTAATTACTACTCTACTCCTTCGATACTGATTTTGATTAGGAAAGTGTGCTATGGTTTGAATACTTTACGTTAAATTGTATTCTTCTTCATAAAGAGGTATATATAGAAATTTATATTAGAGCTTTACAAGGAAATAGATACAGTAATCAATTAGGATAATATCTCCTAATTATACATTGATTTGTCAACTATATAAAATAAGGAAAGTAAATCCCTTAATTAATCATGGAAATAAATTTTCTTGATTAATTAGGAGACTCACTTTAACACTCATCCTTAAGTATTGCTTATGTTGTATTGTGCATTAATTACTACTCTATTCCTTAGATACTGATTTTGATCAGGAGATCCTTTCCTTCAACATGTAACAAAGTGAGGAAAAGTGAATAAACAAATTTAGAGTTTTAATCAAGAGATATTTAATTAAATACCCATTCTTAACACTAATAATATAGATAAATCCTACATCATTTAATTTCTATAAACAAACACAAAAAAACCCAAAATATGAATTTAATGCCCTATTGAATTTGATTTTAATTATTAAATTACTTTAATGCCCTATTGAGTGTTCTGAGTTTTTTTATGAAGTTTTGGGGTTGGGCTTGTTTTAAGAAAACTATGGCAGTTTTGTAATTATAGGAAGTTTGAAGTCTCTTTATTATGTTGTAAATGAATTTTTGGTGTGTTTCTAAAGTCCATTTCATGTAGGGTTTTATTATTATTATTTTTTAATAATTTGGACCCCAATATTGGGTATAATAATGAATCTCCCTTTAATCAATGACTTGCAATTTGACAAGTTCTTGAAATAATCTTTGGATGAATCTTTAATCCAAAAGAAAAAGTGGGGAATATGGAAAGTAGAAGCAGCCAACTTTGCCAAGAAGAGCAACATAAAACAAAGATAAACGCATTCTTAACAATCCTTTATCCTTTATCCTGTTGTATGATGAGAAATACTTCAGTGTGACCGTCACACTACCACATAATATTACAATTCATTCATATTATAAAATGTGTATTTGTTTATTAATATTATATCATAGGGCCCTAAAGCATAAGCTATGTCTTTAACCAAATATTATAATGAGTTTTCTATTGATTGATAAGGGATAAAACACTTACTTTTGGGTTTGGTAATTTGAATTTCTATTGATAAGCCTAAAACCCCATAGTTTTTTTAGACACAAGTAGATGATAAACGCCAAAAAGATACCAGCATTCCTCAAAGTCAAAAGGGTGGATTGTTTTGTTGGTAAAAAGGGGAAAAAAACCATTACTCACAGCACGCTAAAATTAAATAATGCCTTCATATCTTATTAATTATTTTTCACTAGTGAGCCTCTTTAGCATGCTCGTATACTCTGTCTTTTGTTCCTTCCTTGACACGTTGTCATCATGTGCGTTTTTGACCACCAGAGGCTTATTTGGTCGAGTGCCTGCGGCCATTTTGACCTATTAAAGGGAACCAGTAAATACAGTCATCATCATCATTGATTTTTCATCAGTGACACTGTAAAGCAAAGGCAAATCTCTAATGTTATAGTAAATTATGTTTGCAGTCGCAAATCACTAATAAGATCATATCCCTCTTTATTACATTAAAAACAAGGGTAATGCTAGCTTACCATATTTTTCATACCACATTTATACCACCTCTCTAATAGAAGTTCCCACCAATACAAATTACCACCGAACCAATACACTGTTCCCACCTCTATTGTAGAGGTGGTATAAATGTGGTATGAAAAATGTTGCAGTTCTAAAGATTTCCTAAAAACAAATCCATCAAGCAGAGGTAAGTTTGTCAAATTATCAGGACTGTGAGCCCGCTCCTTTGTACTCTAGTTCGACTTCTCCACGCCAGAAAAAATCCATCATAATTGGTACTATCCCTTCATTTCATATGTTGTTCGTGTTTTACATCTGAATTCTAATTTGTATGACAGCTCAAAGTAGCAACTACTGCATTATTAAGGGTGAGCAAGAGCCAAGAAGACTTCCATTACCATTAGCAGATAGACGTCACAGAACAACAGAACGTCCTAATTTGAACCAGAAAAACTTGGTTGGAACGGAAATAACATCATTTTGTTTCTTTATCAGCCACGTCCGCCATCTGCGCAGCGTACAAGTTTTTCCACGTGACAGACTGTGATTGAACGGGGATATTCCCACAAAGTGTTTCTCAATTTGAACAGACGACATAATAAATAAAGTGACAGGAAATGGAAAGTCGTATTAATTAACACTTAAGATGAACTGTGAAGACAAAGCAGCTCTTGTCCAAGTCCAACGCAACAAATCCCTTCAAAAATGTAATAAAATTGTAACAAGCTCCACCATTTTCCATGTACCATTTACCATAATTCATGAATTGGCCATACTTCTGGACTTCAATAGTGCTGATAAAACTCAAACAAAATTTCTAAATGTAATTTGAACAAAGGAAAATGTGTTATTAACCAGAGTTACATGTATGCCCAATAACTTAAACAGCTCAACATGTCGATTGCTGGCCACCTGAGGGGCAAATTAAGCTCATTCCAAACTTTTCGAATTCGAGAGCTTAACATAACATTCTTGTGCTTACAGCAGTAAATTCTACAACTTAGAAGAAGGCTTTTTTGAACCCCGACCTGTTATAAACTCTTGCATCTTCTTAAACTGCTCTTTGGTCATTCCACTGTAATAGTCATGACCCCTCTCCTGAAAATAACAATCACATATATATTCTGTCATTAAGAAGAAGAAGAGCAGCCACTGCAGAAATACTTGCACGAAACGGGGAACGAGCAGCACTTGCTATCCCCGTTTCATACAAGTTTTTCTGCTAAAAATGGTCAAAATCATCTGAGCATATGTTCTGTAGATATTTAAACCCAACACTTACAATAAAAAGTAAATCAATAGCTGGGTGGGTCAAATGGTCAAAATCATCTGAGATTTTGAATTGGAATTTATGGTTACCTTTTCTAGTGCAAGAGCATGGCCCAGGTCCAGTTTAAGCCCGTCATTAATAACAGCCTTGTACCTCAACACCAGGTCCTGGTTATTTTTCACAATGGCCTCAGCTACTTCACGAGCTTTCTTCAGCAACTCACCCTCTTCAACAACATGGTTCACAAACCCCAACCTTTCACCCAGCTCCGCAGTCAAAGGCGTCGCTGTCAGCGACACTTCCCGCGCTTTGTTGGCCCCTATAATCCTCGAAAGCTTCTGAGACAAACCCCATGACGGAAATATCCCAAACCTGTCAAAAACAGTTAAAAGATTTCGGATCGGATTGAGTCGTATCAATTCTGATGGGTCTGGATCCGAAATAAAAAATGAAATCCGACAAAATTACAGACCTGGCATGAGTATCCAAGAATTTAGCTCCTTTTGCAGCGACGATTATATCACAAGCGAGCGCGATTTCGAACCCGGCAGTGACCGCGAACCCATTAATGGCTCCGATGATGGGCTTTCGGCACCGCTCCATTTGCGCCACCGTGTCGATCTCCATGTCCTTCACGTCCCCTTTGAAAACGTCCTCCGCGGCCGTGAGATCGACTCCGGAGCAAAAGGCGCGACCCGACCCGGATAGAATGATGACCCGGACCGACTCGTCTTGACTGAGGGCCTTGAAGGCCTTGGCGAGGTCTATAATCATGGGCCGGGTCAGCGAGTTAAGCGACTTGGGACGGTTGATCGTCACGAATGCGATTCCGCTGGGTTCGCGGTTTACGAGTATGAGATTTTCCGGCAAGGATTGGTGGCTGGCCATCTCCAAGACGTCGACGTTTTAGCAGAAAATGATCAACTTCGATTTGGGATTGGATTGGAGAGGGATCGGATGAGAACGGATATTTGAATGCGTCGTTTCTGCGTTGGAATGCGTGGATGGGTTATCGGGGACGTTCAGGTGCCACTTGCCGCCAGGATAAAACTGACTGTTGAGTGTGGGGTTGGGGTACGGTGGCCCCACCACATAATGGAGCATGGTCTTCACGGGCCTGAAAATAAAATCACAGGCCTGAATATTGCATAAAAGGCCCAGCCCAACTGTGCTTTTATTATCATGTGGAGCATTTTCAGGATATAGTTTAGTGGAAAATGGTTTTGACTTGCCGACTATTGGTTTTAGGTTTGAATCCCCATGACACTTTGGTAGTGTATGAGAAACTCTCACTCCCCCTTGTAGTTTAGACTATCATTTGTGTTGAAAAAATAATAATTCAAACTGATGGTGGACGTGATTGATATGCCATAGATTTTAAAGGTTACAAGAAAAGAGGAAATTTGAACTCGTGATCTCTTTCAACATTGGGAAGAGAAGTAATACTAGACTAATAGCTAGTTGAGGACTCAGCACCTTGTTTATTGTTCAAGTTACTAAATGAAAGCAGCCTGTAATGAAATTCCAAAGCCTTGAATGGTTTTTGGTTAAATAAAGGCATAATGAAAGCTTATTACACTACCACTAATCAATAATTAGCGGGAGTGGATCCGCTGTCCCCACATTGGTGTTCCCTTCATGTCTCTTCTCTAATTTGCTGACACGTGTCCAATAATATAACAGGAAATTAACTCTGTTAACTTTTTTATTTGACAATTTTAAAAATTAAAAAAAAATTAAAGGCCAGACCCACCAGGACTAGAAAGAGAGGTCGATCTGCTCTGTCACCAACAACCTTCAAGAGGCAGAGGACCCATCACCTTAGATGGTTTTGCTCATGCTCTTTCACAGCATCCCATACCAACAAGCTTTGATGCAGTCAAAAGGACCAGTTGGATGGTTTAGTGTATATTATATAAGTTTCCAATACATAGGGCTTTTCTCACCTCCATCCACGGGGCTTCAACTAAAGGTATAATCGATTGGTTTAATGGTGCTGCAATTTCCCAACAGAGATTAGGAGGGAGGATAATTTGGTTTTGTAAGCGTTTGAGAGTTGATGGTGGAGAAGATGCAGAGATTATGAGGGAGGAGTGGGTATGGCTGGGTTGTGCAAGGAAGACGACGCTTGCAGGCTGCAATTGGAGAAGAGGAGAAGACTCTTGCGGAGAAGAGGACGCTCGTTGGCTGCTGGGATATTTGGGCAGTTTTTAATTTTTTTAATTTTTAAAATTGTTAAATAAAAAAGTTAACAGAGTTAACTCTCTGTTATGTTAATTGAGAGAAGGGACATGAAGAAGACACCAATTTGGGGACAGCGGATCCGCTCCCATAATTAGCAGGCTCTTCTGGGCATGCCTTACAAGATTAAGATTGATTAAGTTGCACAACATTCATTGGTGAAATATCATTAGTGTCACCGTACAAGAGACGCCTTGCTATGATAACATTAGCAGCATCGGATGGATGGTAGGGGTCCCAGAATACATACTTGGATCTGTCCCTACAAACTTTGGATAGAGGAACGCATGGAATCAGACCCCCAAACCGCCCAGCAACATAGCAGCATGCAGAATTTGCATTTTCAAAACCTGCAGTTAACAAAACATAATCATTCTCATTTTAATTACAATTCTAAGAGCAACTCATATAGCTAGAATGAATTAAATTTAAATCTCACCATATGATATGTGGTTCTGGATAATGTCATCTACGATACGATAAACATCTGCATAAACAAATTTGGACCCCTCAAGATTGGTGCTAAGCTCCTTCACAAGGCTCTTCAACTGGATGTTGAACAATCGTGCTAACCGATTCGGTTTTTCGACGCAGAAATCTCCTGCAGCTAGATTTGTTTCCCTCTGGAAAGGTATGCACCCAATAGGTCCTACATTTGTCACAATAATTTTCCTTGCACCCAAATTGTACAGCCTCTGCAAGCATCATGGATTTGTTCATAAGAACAATCACAGAATATAAAGAAGAAAAAAAAGAGAACATTTACTGTAATTTGCAGCTTGTATCTTGAAATCAAAATGGTCACAAACACTTCCGGAGATATCAACTTCTGCTCAGGAATTGAGATAACCGGCGCCAAGTAGTTGTTGATGAAATCGTTGGAGCCCATTGTTACATAGAAGAGAGCCCTGCTGAATAGCTTCAGAGCTGCAGGAAGGCCAATCCTGGATACAATGTCTTGCCTGGTATTAGCAAAGTTATCTATCTGTGCATCCAAGTTTATTCGACCCACCTAACGATCACATGAGATTTTTCATCACATCAAAGCACAAAATAGTATCAATTTATTTGAAGTATCAAAGCTCCATTTGTAAGCTTACAAATATTTTTCCTGTGTGATTAAGAATTCCACCTCCACCTGAAGCATAATTGACACCCTGCAGAATTTGAGGTCCAGTTGTTGAGGGAGACAAGTAAGGAGGAGGAAAAACTTTAAAACCCAGCTGCTGACCTGTTGAGGCTAAAATTAATCAGCCATCCTTGTTTGTTGAATCTGTGAAAGAAGAAGAAGCATTCAATTGGGAAAATGGAGAACTTGCCTATAATGTCAACAATTGTTCTCCCATTTGTGTATCGTCCCGTTGGCTTTCCGAAATCAATTCCATTGGGGACATAGTTGGCCTTGGAGAGTGACACAAAGTAGTTGTTGTTTCCCACATCAACCAGAGAATCCCCAAACACAAAATTGGCAGGAACATCTTGTGCCAAGCATATTTTCTGAAGTACAATAAAAATTGTTGATATTTGGAAAACAAGGCCAAGGCTAATGGCTGCTCTATCTGATAGGCCACCCATTACAAAAAGAATGTAAGGAAACAATCCATTACAAAAAGAATGTAAGGAAACAATATAGAATATCAGATCAGACCTTGTTAATATTACTTGGCCACTTTATTTCACAGCCGTAAGGAGGCAACAACAGCTATTCAGATATGAAAGAATGTGACACATCTTAAATAAACAGCGGCGCCTAGCTAGAAGTGAGATGTTTCTGATTTATCAAATAAAAACTCTGAATTTGGTGTAGGAAAGCAACATATAACGGTACTTTTTGCCCATTCCTATTTTCCATTTAGATAATCAGAGTATAAACAGCATTAGTGAGAAGGATTAGTTTCGGGCGCTGCTAAGTTCGAGTACTTTGATCACCAGAAAATTACACAAGAAGATTAACCCAGTTTTGATATTGTGATCATGATGATTAAGACTTTAAGTAGGAGAAGAGTTTAGGGTAAATAAAACATACCCTTTTTAAGTTTTTATGTATGGAGCAACTTTGTAAAATTTTCAAAGCATGGCATGAGGTGAAGTATACAACATTATTGATTGCCCCTGCAAATTCAGCAACTACCCCTCGTGAGGAGAAAGCTGGTTTAGAGTTTCAAGTGGCTAAAAGTTGCAACCCAAATGCGCATTCCGTGCACTGCTTGAAAAGTAAAAAGACTAGGACGTCTTTTATTTCTTTCTTCAACTACCAACGAACCTAAAGGCCTGAGGAGGCCTGTACAAATTTGAAACCAGCAAGTAACCTATCGTATGGACGAAATTTAACGCAGTAAAGTAAACCATTCTGCTTATAATTTCCAATTCCTCAAATAGCAACCCCAACCAAAACTTACGGCTAGAGCACTAGAAAAGTTTGTTCTTGCGTGCACTACAGGCAACAAGGAAAAACCATACAGCTAGCCTTTATTGCTGCAAGAGGCTTGCGCCTAATAAGAAGGTGTTAAGTTCCACAGAAGAAAGTCTTGAAATTCTTCAAAACCCACTCACAAATGCAGCTTGGATTAGGTTCCATATAATTTATCTCATGAAAATGGTCAAATATGTGGAAAAGGATTAAAGGACTAAAGTTATTAATGTGTTTCTTCCAATACATATATGCATCTATATTTTATGAACAAGACGTTTATTTTTTATTAAAGGACGAACTGTCGATATGATATTAATAAAGCATCGATATCATTATCGATAATATGATACTGATACAAAATTCGTCATGTAACAAAGGAAGACGGATGTGCTAGCTGCACAAATAATATGTTTGTACTGTAGTTAATTGAGTTTTACCTCAAGTGCTAATTTTAGTCTTGAAATTAAAGTCCAAAAAAGCTTCATCTGACATAGCCCAGGGTGATAATATCCCCCTAAACATTATACCGTTAGAGCCAATTACAACTGCATAAATTGCTTTTCTCAACAATTTCTGAGCTGCAGGAATGCCAATCCTCGACAGTTGTCCCATGATTACTGATTTGCGTGTCAAAATTGATTCGATCACCCTATGCATATATATATATCAATTATTCACATAATTTTGGCTTATAAATGGAACTTCATGGGAATTCTAAAAGGGAAACAAATAAACAAGAAACTTCATGAGGAGAAATCTTCCTTAGCACAAAACACTTACAAAGATAAATCCACTGGAATTGGAAATTCCAGCGGCACAGGAAGCATAATTGACAACCTTTTTTTTTTCTTTTTGGTAGGAGGCCGTATGTAATATATACAACTTTTTAAATCTATGGGAAACTTGTGCCTAACTGGGCCATAGAATTCCCTTTTCTTTTATCTGACCCCAAAAAAAAAAAATCCCTTTTCTTTTAAGAGATAGTGCACCAAACACCGGTAAAATTTGTGCCTAACTCTCTATGCCAGGAACAGCTCGATTTGTTCCATATTCTAAGTTCTAACACATGTTTTTAGTACATATTAGCTAGATTAACTTAATTAAATTTGCGTGACCACCGCAAGCAGAAGATCAGATTTTGAACTTTAATTATTCAATAAATGGCATGGAAAGGCTTTTAAGGAGTTGGGCTACTCCGCATATTGCCAGTGGCGGATCCAGGATTTTTACCCCAAGGGGTCATAGTGTAAAAGTTCTCAAAAAGATTGGGATAGAAATAACACTGTTATATTGACATAATTGCTTAGAAAGTAGAAAATCCAAATCTTGGTAAAGGACCCCTAGTGTTGTGATTTTGAGCAATTGCTCCGCCATGAAAGGTCTTGAGTTCGAGTCCTAGTATCTACGTAGTGTGTATAAGTTTAGTATACTATCGCTCCTCCTCTCAATAGGAAATGTTCTAAAAAACAACAAATATTAACCTTCTGATCAAGATAAAAGGAAAAAAAATTGAAAATGAGGGAACATAAATGATTTAATTGCACTTGACATTCATTATCTGAAATTTTATCCATAAAAACAAATCACCATTTTCTGTCATATAAAATGAACTAAAAAGGAAAGATTATTTTTCACTCAACATGAAAAAGAAGGATTAGAAAAGAGAAAGCAAAGCAATAAAATGAAAGAAAAAAAAAACTCGAAAAGTAAAAGGGTTAGAAAAGGACTTGGTCTTGCAAGGAGTTGATGAGTTCCTTCCAGGAATTAAAAGAGGAGGCAAATAGAGAGAGGAATTGAAGAGTGTTTTTTTGGGCGAAAGGAATTGAGGGTAAGGGAGAGAGATGCTGTTGTGTTGTTTTTTTTAATAAAAAAATTTATAAAGCCTGGCTCAAAACGACGTAGTTTTGAGGCCAGGTCATTAAAAAAAATTTGAATGCACCTGGACCAAAACGACGTCGTTTTGGCCAGGCGCTTTGAAAAAAAAATTAGAACCTTGCGTGCAGCAGCTGGTCGCTGTGCTGCGCAAGGCTTTTGGCCTTTGGGGACTTTTGTCGAGCAGGTTCTGTGCACACTTGGGGTCACGCATCTGCTAGCCAAGGGGTCGCCTGAGACCTCCACAGCCATTTTTCCGTCATCCAAGGGGTCGTGCGACCCCTCTTGTCCCTTAGTGCGTCCGCCCCTGCATATTGCCAATTGGTTTTGGGGTGGAACCTCAACTTTCTTCATGGTATCAGAGCAGGTTGACAGGACCCGACCCGAATTCCCTCGGAATCCGTGCCGAACCCTGTGGTTTTCCGACATCCGACAGATGTCGGGCCCACTTACTAAGAATTTCACTTCCTACTTCTGAGTCAAAAGGAAAAGGGCCGAGACTTCTGCCGAAATTTCGGCAGAGTCTCCCCTGAAAAACTAACTTCCCCAAATCTCCAACCCTGCCAAACAAACAACAATTTACAACCCAAGCGCCAGCAAACAACTACGAATACAGAAATAGGCCTCCGGCCTTTAATTCCAACCCTAATGGGCGATAACAGAGCATATCTAAAGGCAATTAAATTTAAACGACAATTCAACCTCAAGAGAAAGGGACATAGAAGTCCTACCCTTCGGTCGAAGCTCGCGGGAAGGAAAGCTCGGCTTGAAAGTTCGGTTCGCGGCACTACAGCCTAGGGGCGCAAAACAGAAAAGGGTGAGTGGATGAAAATAAGTTTTCAATACTTAAAACAACATACTAACCCCACCTTTTAGTTATAAAGGCGATACAAAACAATGTAAAAATAAAATCCTTTAAATACGTAGCTGATTTCCAAACCAATATTTCATTAAAATAAAAGAATAATTAACTTTCAAACCTTTTTCGTTTCCTTTCCCGAGGCACAACCTCCCAAAACTGATCAACATATATTAATAAACAGAAAACCACTTGAAAATCGTAATTATGAAAATAAAGGAACTTCTCAACGTCAAAATGGCATTAAACTTCACACAACCAGGGTAAAATCAAGCAACTCAAAACGACAACAAAGTGACAAGGCACACACACCTTAAGTAGACTTTACCCCTTTGTTTTCCCACACTCAACCAACCGCATGCCCGTAGGCACTGCAAGCGAGGAAGTATCCCCACCGAAAGAAAAGAAGAAGAAACTGTAATAATAATAATAATAAATACATATAGTAAGACTCCCACACCAATATTTGTACCGGGGAAACAATCCCAACAGGGGATCGTTTGACTGCACCACATAGAGGAGTCCTCAACAACCATGTGGCCAGGGAACTAGCCGTCCAACTGGGACTAAGCTTATCAGCACGTACAGCAAAATCCTTAATACTCGTACGCCTGTGACAAGTCCTACGCGCGCAGACTACCCACTCAAGGGTCTACAGCGACACCCCGTCAAGGGTGCCCCGGGTATCCGACATATCCAAGTATCCATTTCAACACGAATCCACTTTCCAAAATTCCATAACCGGGGGAGGTACATAGGGTAGTGCTTATAGCACTTCAAACTGACATACCCAACCATTTCTCACTTTCCACAATAACCACACCCACGTACCCCACACATAACCAAACATACATATATTCATTTTCGAAAATATTATATAACTCAAGATACTTGCAATATGTCAAAGACCCGAAAATATATATATACACCAAAACTCAATATCCAAAGTAAATACTCACACATGCCACCAAAATCCAAATACCAACACATATTCCGATAAGTTGATAACGCAATATAATTCCAGCATACGACCATAATAAAATTCTCAAAACGTAAAACCCGACACCGAAATATTTAGCTAGCATATCATTATAAGTTATGGAAGTATATATATCGAAAACCTCTTATGTTTATAAATTCCAAATATTAGAAATTACCCGACAATTCCGTAATTAAAATAATATGAAAACTCCAAAGTCAAATAACCCCAATATAAGATCGAAACCCAACATTTATCAAATTACCCGCCCAAATGTTTAATTCAAATTATAAATATAATTTCCGATAGTATAAACACAACTTCCCAAAAGTATATCCCATAGGTTCCCAAAGATATAGAATATAATTTTCTAAGGTTATATAAGATAAGTCCTCAAAAGTATATCATACGATTTCCCAAAGATATAGAGTATAAATTCACTAAAGGTATAGAATATAGATTTTTAAAGACTTACAATATGATTTCATAAGTATAGAATACTTATATATATATATATATATATATATATATATATATATATATTCTCAAAGGTATAGAATATAATCCAAGAAATTCATAAGTTTCAAATATTAAAGTCAATATAAGATCCCATCCTTAGAATCATAAAAAGAAAATCTCAAGATTCATAAAACCGATTTATATAAAGTTTCAAGGCCCGACAAAGTCATAAACCTCAATGTCTCCTAGCCCAAGAAATCCATAATCAAATACCAAAATAATATTAAAATCCCAAACACTTCACTAATACTCAATTCACCACAAAACTTGATTATTAACATAATCCAATAAATTCCTAATATGCCAAAAATCCCATATTAAATCAAAGATCCCAAAATAACCAAATATGAAAAAGTAAACATCATGTTCCGCATAAATCCCAAGGCCCAAAATAGGCATAAACCCAAATATAAAATATTTTCAAGAAATACCATTAAAATCCAATTTCCAAGGTTCAAACAATTTTCAAATCCAAACGATCGAGAGAAAACCATTTCATGTGCAATTCAATTCATTCTTTAAAATAATGTTCGTTTAAAAACAATGTCCACTCACCGTTGGTCCTACGCTGCATAACCTAAAGGGTCCCGCCTGCTGCGTAGCAGAGTCCACGTACCTAAAGCGATATATACGAGGATTGGATTAGTAATTGAACCGAAATGAGAACCTTAAACTCAAATCCTACCAACACCCGACTTAATGTGCCCAACCGTCCCACGAAGGATTTCAAGGTCAAACTACTTCTTCTAACCAGTGGGACCGCCCCGGAAGACTCACGGTCAACTGGCGGTCAAACACCCCTTTTTTTTTTGGTCAACCCGGGCCCGTTGGGCCCATTACCTCCAAAAAGGTTCCGGACACTCCTAGAAGTCCAACAAAGTCAATTACGTGTCAAGACGACCTCGGGAGACGCTCGGTCAACCCTGGTCAAACTTGGTCAAACTTGATTAAACCGGTCAAACCGGACCCGTGGGTCCCATGGCCTCCAAACTTACATCCGAAAGTTCCTATAGGTTCACTACGGCTCAGAGAACACGTCCCGAAAGTTTGGTCTCAATCGGACGGTCGGATTTCTCACGATCGCACGATCGGACGATTACGGTTTAATTCCGACTTCAAGTCATTGATCCGGAGTATCCGGGACTCCGAATCGCGATCCGTCAATTCCTATACGATCCTAGAAATACGAGGAACCACATACGTGAATTCGGATTCGATCCAACGGTCCGAACCCATCGAACCCATGAAACGCGCAATAGGCGTACGTTGGTTCGATAGTCAAACGACGTCCGAATCGAAATCCGAGCACACGTACGCGTTCGTGACATTACAGGGAGTCAAAAGGACTGCCGAACCGCAGCCACACCCCAGCCCACGCTCCGCCACACGCGCCACCGTGGGTTGGGTGTGTAGAGAGGATTCCGGCTGTCACCCAAAATCACCACCGCCCGACACCGCCTACATGGTTCGAGCCGTCACCCAGAGGGGAGCCCAGAACCGGTGAGAACCGGTGGAGAACCGGCCGAAATCTGGCCGGAATTCACGATCGAAAACTGGCCAAAACCCCATTTCAGATCAAGCTACCTAGGCTACGAATCGAGGTTAACCCACCCCCCAAACTTCATCAGCAGGAAAAGGAGGTTCGTTTTCATACCTGGTTGGCCGGAGAAGACGACCAGAGACGCCGTGCAGCCGCCGTGAAAAATCGGGAAAATTCCAGTCGATATCGCCGGCGAGATTCGGGGTGATCGGCGGGGAAACCGGTCGGGTCTTGACAGGGAGCTCAAGCCGGTTCAAATGGGACCGGTCTTGTGGCCGGCCGTGACCGGTATCGCCGGCGACGAGAGAGAGACGAAACCGGAGAGAGAGAGACGCGGGAGAGGAGAGAGAAAGTGAGGAGAGAGAGAGATTTCGTGGCTTCTAATTGGCTGAGGGTATTTAACAAATTCTGAAATGACCAAAATGTCCTCCAAATGATCCGTAGCTCGAATCGAGACGTTCCGCCCGTCAACGGACTCGTTTCGACGAGCCGGACGCGATGGGGCAACTTGTTTCGCTAAATTCCGTCCCGAAAATAAGGTTGACCAATTTGCCCCTTTAATTATTAAATTCTTATTTAATTCAAAATTTGTTATTTAATTCATTTTAATTCCTTTTTAATTCATTTTAATTACCCAAATTAACCAACTCAATTATTTAATTTATTTTCTTGTAATTTTGGGTCAGGGGCGTTACACAGGTTGCTTACGCGTGAAAGCCCAACGGCCACACATGCTCCATGTCACCCAATATGTGTTGTCCACGTGTTAGGCTTGAAAATTAGCCACACGTGCGAGGGCTTGTGAAAATGTGAAAGTAAAAATGTCCCACATTGGAAAGTTGAGAAACCTAATAAGGGCTTATAAGGTAGGCTTATTTACTGTAGTACCCCATGAAACTTCGGTCAAATCTCATTTTACCCCCCTCTCCAAAGTTAAAGTGACCCACTTAACCCCCTTGACTGTGGTTTCGTGTTCCACTTTACACCCTACCGTCATCTTCATTAATAACTCTGTCAATTTTGATGACATTGCATGGTTATTTTAGTTTTTTTATCACAAGTGATAATGTGTCATGTAAAGGGCCCACTTTTTCTGTTTAAGTGGAATAAAATATATAATAAAATAATGTAATTACTTGCTTAATTTTTTAAAAAATAAGCCTATAAGATATTTTAGGGGGCACTATGGTAAATAAGCCTATAAGATATTGAGTTACTCCCATAATTGTCAATTAGTTTTAGGGTGGAACCTCAACTTCCTTTAGAAAGGCCATTAAATATTCATAGCAAAAAGGAGGGTGGAAGACCAACAAAACAGAACTACACTGGAATTTATCATCCTGGGCCTAGATGACACAGCACAACAAGGCTTGAAATTCTTCAAAACCCACTCACATGCAGCTTGGATTCCATAATTTATTTCATCAATGAACCATCTTGTTTTTTTGAATTACAAACAGGGTCGTCCTACATCATATTCAGCCCATTTCAGGTTCATAGATTGCTAGCTCAAGATTGCACAAGCTGTCTCAAATTCATAGGTGACATATAAGTTAAGTCACCATCCATAATATGCCTTGTTGCAACAACACAAGCAGCATCCGTCAAGTGAAATGGATCCCAGAATACATACTTTGATCTGTTGGGACAAACTTTAGATAAAGGATTGCAGGGTACCAGTCCCCCTCGGCTCCCGGCAAACGCGCAGCATGCAGAAGTTGCAACCTCAAATCCTATCAAACATAACAGAGGTTACTAATATTGTTAGTTGTTACATGACTAACTGCAATCATAGAATATACAGACCATATGACGCATAATTTTGGGTGAGATCTTGCAATATTCGATAAAAATCTGCGTAAACAAACTTTGGCCCTTGAAGCTCTTTGTTAAGCTCTGCAAGCATGCCCTTCAACTTGTTGTTGTATATCTGGGCCATCTTATTTAGCATACGAGCACAACTTCCTTTCTCAACTGGATGTATGTCTTTCTCGAATGGGATACACCCAACAAGTGCAACGTTGCTCACCATAATCTTTCTAGCATCCAAGTTGTGGAGTGTCTGCAAAGGAATTTTCTTAGTGTGTGTGCTTCTAACTTTTTTATTGCAGCCAATGTATTTAAGTCTTAAAGAAGGAAATTTAACCGTAAGTGCTAATTTGAGTCTTGAAATCAAGAAATCCATATAAGCTTCTTCTGACATAGCAATGGGTGCAGATTCCTTGAACATTATGTCATTAGAGCCAATTACAACCACATAAATTGCTTTTCTCAACAATTTCTGAGCTGCTGGAATGCCGATCCTCGACATGATAGCTAGCGCAGTTGTCCCATGGTTACTGATTCGCGTGTCAAAATTGATTCGATCACCCTACATAGACATACATATATATACATAATTCTTCAGACTCATGCATGATGCATGCATTGCAGATAGATATATGTCATTAATTAGCATTCCAAAAAGAAAATAGCTAATGACCGGAAAGTTTTGCATACGAAGCTCATTAGAAGTTTGGAATTAAGACTAGCTAGCTTCGCCAAATCCAAAAACTTCTAGGAGGTTTGTTTAGCAGAAAACTTACAAAGAGAGATCCAGTGAAATTGGAAATTCCAGAGGCAGAGGAAGCATAATTGACGCCTTGTAGAAGATTGTCTCCAGCAGCAGTTGGAGCCAAGTAAGGTGGAGTAAAATTTTTCAAACCCACTTCCTGTTCTGTCATAAGAAAATAAGAAAATTGTGAAACTTTGCGTCCATACTCAGATTAATAAGTTGGCAGAATTGAATTCCCAAAGAGAAAGAGGCAGTTATATATACGTATTATGAATGATTGAATATCCATCGAAACGTTACGTACGAATAATGTCTACAATTGTTCTCGCATTTGAAAATCGTCCTGTTGGCGTATTCCCAAAATCAAGTCCATGAGGGAAAAAATTTGCCTTGGCTAGAGTTTGAAGGTTGTTGTTGTTCCCCACATCAACCAAGGAATCGCCAAAAGTGAAAACAGCAGGAACATTATTTTGGGCTGAGCAGCTAACCAAGAAAAACAAGTAAACTACAAAAATTTGGAATATAATTATCCCCATTAATTTCAAGAGATAATAATAACCTTTCTTTCTTTTTGATAAGGGGGTTGTTATCCTTATATACAACTTTCCGTATCTGTGGGAAACTTTGTGCCTAACTGGTCTAAGAAATTCCCTCTTAGTACATATTGGTTGAATTTGTGCCTAACTCTCTCTAGGCCGGCAGGCCACAGTTGGATTTGTTATGTTTGCCTCTATTATGATCCACATTGTAGGCCGGCCGCAGTGATATTGGAACGCCATTATTTCTGAGCTAAGTTTCATAGGTTCCAAGGAAAAGAGAGATCGGAGAACCCATTTAAGAGCTTAATACACTCTCTTTATGTGGTATGCATGGAATTTACTGCCTTAAGATCACCTATTGTCTCCAAAATTAAATTAAATGTTAGGGTTCTGTATGGTGTTTGTAAAAAAAAGAAAGAAGATAATCACATTAAACTTTTGTCTAACGGATCATGACAGCATACTTATTTCTCAACTAGTTTGGCGTCTCCACACCTGCCAATCGATTGCACCTTTTAATCTCAACAAATTTGTACTGAGTAATTAGGAGTAAATTTTTTTCCTTTTAGTCTCAATTTTTTAAATTGTTTTCTTTCTTGCAATCCTTTACCTGCAATTTGCAGAGTCCCAGTCTTTCTAGTAAATTACTCTTCTTTGAAACAATCGAACCAAATGGTACTCGGCCTAAATTGAGTCTGGATAGCCAGCTGAGTTTTCATCAGTTACTTGAGCAGCCTCTATGATATCCTCCATGATGATAAAGATGGTCGTACTAGACCTAGACTGGTTGTTGCTTAATTCGTTTCTGTTTGGGCGGTAGCCCTCCATTCAACCAGAAAATAAATACATAAAAAAGTCCAACCAAATGCCCTAAATGTAACTTCGACTTAAAATTAGAAGTCAGAAACCGATAGTATATCACTGGTTGATTGAGTAGAGAGCATAAGATTATCTTCTTTTTCTTTTTCATGCAAGCGATATTGGGGGAGGGGATCATCGAAACTAGGATCTCAGGTGCATGGATAAATGCTCTTGAGCTACAAGCCCCTTGCAAAGCATAAGATACTTACGTTCTTATGATAATTCTCATAATGTTCTAATGCCATGTTTATGAAGAGTATGTTTTGAACTTAGGATGAGGTTTGAATGTTCTTGAGGTTATTAGTGAAACACTTATAAACTTCAAATAATGACATTGAAATGTGAAATTCCGACACTCTTGAAATTCCTCAAAACCCATAATAGCTAGCTTGGATTTGGTTCCAAAATCTATCACAGAACCATCTTGATTTTTTCAAAAACAAACATGGCGTCTCATTGCAGTTTATTCAGGGACTGCTATGCTAGCTCAAGACTGAACAAGTTGCCTAAAATTCATAGGTGACATATAAGTTAAGTCACCATCCATCATATGCCTTGCTGCAATAACATTAGCAGCTTCTGTTAAGTGGAACGGATCCCAGAATATATACTTAGATCTGTTGGGACAAATTTTAGATAAAGGATTGCATGGCACCAGTCCCCCTCGGCTCCCGGCAAAAGAGCAGCATGCAGAAGTTGCATTCTCAAAGCCTGCATACAGTGAAACACAACAACAACAACAACAGCAGCAGCAGCAGCAGCAGAGGTTAATATTGTTATATTAGTTATTACATGATAAATAAACAAATAAATGCCGCAAAAGTTAGAATATACACGCACCATATGACACATAATTTTGTGTGAGATCTAGTAATATTCGGTAAATATCTACGTAAATAAACTTTGCCCCTTGAAGATCTTTGTTAAGCTCGGCAAGCATGCCCTTCAACTTGTCGTTATATGTATGAGCCATACGATTTATCAGACGAACACAACTTCCCTTTGGAACTGGATGCATATCTTTCTCATATGGAATACAACCACAAGGTCCAGCGTTGGTGACGATGATCTTTCTAGCATTCAAGTTGTAGAGTGTCTGCAAAGAAGGAACAAAAAAAAAATCGTCAAATTAATCTGTACAAAACTACTACTAAAGATTAATGTGATTAGTTTACATGAGTCAATAGTCTTAATTATTAAGGAATTTTACTTACAGTGAGTGCTAATTTGAGTCTTGAAATCAAGAAATCCAAATAAGCTTCTTCGGACATGGCCACGGGTGTTTGGTCCTTGAACAGTATATCGTTAGAGCCAATTGCAACCCCATAAATGGCTCTTCTCAACAATTTCTGAGCTGCAGGAATGCCAATCCTCGACATGATAGCAAGCACGGTTCTTCCATGGTTACTCATTTGCGTGTCAAAATTGATTCGGTCACCCTATTATATATGCACATAATATTATGACTTACAATTAATAAAAGCAATGGTATGGTTTGTATTATGCGTTAAAATTAGCTTCCTCAGCGTCAGGAAGCTAATTTGAACGCATAATACAACTCGTTTAGTTCCGAATAAGTTCCTTAAATCCAAAAACTTGTATAGGTTTGGGAGAAAACTTACAAAGATATGTCCAGTAGAATTGAAAATTCCAGAGCCAGAGGAAGCATAATTGACACCCTGTAGAAGTACGTCTCCAACAGTAGTTGGTGCCAAGTAAGGAGGAGTAAAATGTGCGAAACCCAATTCCTGTTCTGTCATAACAAAATGAGAAAGCAGTTAAGTTAATTTAAGTACATATCTCTACATTGTTGCAAAAAGAGTGTACATATATAAATTGTAATACTAATTTGCTAGAATTGAAATCACAAAGACTTGTCGTATGAATATCATCAAAACGTATCGTACGGAGAATGTCAAAAGTTGTTCTCCCATTTGTAAATCGTCCTGTTGGATTATTCCCAAAATCAATTCCAAAGGGAAAATAATTTCCCTTTGCTAGGGTTTGAAGGTAGTTGTTGTTTCCCACATCAACCAAGGAATCGCCAAAAGTGAAAAAAGCAGGAACATTTTTGTTGGCTGAGCAGCTAACCAACAACAACAAGTAGACTACAAGAATTTGGAATATAATCCCCATTTCATGAAATAATAATAACCTTTCTTTCTTTTTTATAAGGGGGTTGGTTATATATATATATATATATATGCCTAACTTGGTCTATGAAATTCCCTCTTTTCTGATATTGATTAAATTTGTGCCTAACTCTCTGCCGGCCACAGTTCCATTTGTTATTTTTGCCTCCATTATTACCCTTAGATTGACTTCATTAAAATTGCGTGACCATTAGCAGAAGCCATAAGGTCAGACTTTAATGTCAATACAGCCAATGGTACTCTGATTTCTGAGCTAAGTTTCATAGCTAGGTTCAAAGGAAGGAAGGAAGGAGGCAGCAGAACCCATATTTGGGGATTTCACTGATCTCTCAGTTGGGCTTTGGCTAGGAATTGGGTGTTCATCGCTTTTGGCCTGTGCCTAATTTCATGAAATGTACTCCTCCTGTTTAGGTAAAGATTACCTCTTGGTCTACTTCAAATTTTTTAATCAACACGAACAAGAGAGAGAATGGGTATTCCACATATAAGCCCATATAAATAGGGTCCAAAATATATATAAAAAAACCCTACAATACTCAAACTCTAAGAAAAAATCCATCTGACTTTTCAAAATGACCAAATATATAACACAAGCCCTTTAGAAACCTAAAAATTACAACACTCCATGAATTTTTTTTTTTCCTTTTAAAAATCATAATGCAAGGATAATAATGGTATTTCACACATCATTCAAATTAAAAATTGATACATCTTATCCTTTCTGGGTTTTTTTTTCTTCAATTTATAGGTCTTAGTGTTTATATATAAAATCAATGCAAGAAATGAGGTTTATTATAAATTTCTCTACAAAGTAGGGCATCTTCCAGGATTATGAGTATTTAGGTTGTCTGCATTTTCATGAATTTAGGCTAATCCTCATCCTTTAATTAATCTAATGTCTCAAATAGCTCCACGTCAATATAAATCTTTTAGGCCAAACTCACCTTTATGATTTTTGTTTATCTTCTCTTATGAACCAAAAACCTCATTCTAGTTTATGTTATATTTCTCCTCTAATATGTCAGCCTCCCTTTGCACTCCATTCCAATCACGTTTGGTCTTGGAAATAGGGCTGTGATTATCATTGTTGTTCATAATCTTAGGTGTATATAGTTAACCCAACGAATTTGTTCACAGTTTGGGCTTCAAATCAATTGCCTCAAACAAACCACAAAAAATCAATCAAACCTAATTCACATTACCGAACAAATTTTATCTGCTGATTCTACTAAAATGCAAAAAGAAACAAAACTTATTACTTCACCAGCCACCACATAGCCATGTTGTAAGGGCAAACAAATCTTTCCATGGATGCCCTCACCATTCACACTATGCCAAACTACATGGCTATTCAATACATCAACGCTCGAGTCTCATTACAGGATTAGGGAGAGACATAAAATTAAGTTAAGCCACCATCGGTACCGTATCTCTTTAGTTTTCCTTTTCTTTTTAAGGAAATTAGTCTGGCTTTAGTTGGGAAATGCTGGGTTTTGGTTGCTACACAAATTTTAGTTTTGCTTTGTATAATTTTCGGTGTGTGGCCTTTGCTTTTGAGTTTCGGGGTTGTGTTCTTGTTTTAAGCCATGTTTTGTTGGGCCTTTTATTGCTCATAGGCTTAATGGATCGTATTTTAATCAGAACAAAACAGAGGATTTGAACATGAAACGAGCCGAAAAGAAATGAATGTATGTATGTATTGAAAAAGAAAAAGTAAATCTCCTTGATCCAAAGTTTGGAAAAGCACTGAAGATTCGAATTCAACATGAACTGAATAATTTTGGTAACAACAATGGTATTGCAATTTAAATTAACAAACACCTCTGACTCTCAGTCCAGTGCATTGCATATCTTTCTAACAACACCTTGATTCCCACTCAGGACACCAGAGCTAGAGAGCTTGACAAAGGCAGAAGAAAATGCCTGAAAGAAACCATCCTGATCGGCAGCAAATCGCTGGACAGCGAGAGCTGTGCGCGGGTCCATCACCATTTCAGCATCAATTCTAAGTACCCCGTGGCCTCTAATTACATTATTGTAGTAGTAGTTGTCAAATGTAAGTGTTGTAGGGTCATTAAGAACAAAGCTTGCATTTGATGTCAAAGAGCCTTGAGGACAGTTTAGCCTTAGGAATGCTTCAAACACGGGCGCCATGCCTTCTACACGACCACCTTGATCAAGTCCGCTTAGACGATTTAGAACATTCAAACAATGTGTCACTCCTAGTGTGTGTGCGCCTGCAAAATTGCGATAATATGTTTTGGACATGTTAGTTTCATAAAAAGAATTTTAAACAAAAACTGTTGGTTTTTCTAAAAATGCACATTGTTTTTTAAGAAACCCAACACAAGAAGTTCATGTAGCTACCCATTATGGCCACAGATTCATCAACTGTCATCCCTTTCTTTGCAAATAGTTGAAGCATGCCATCAACTCCAATGGTGGCAGAAGGAAGCAAAGAATCTGCAAGCTTATAGTTTGGAGGAACAGAAGAGTCTCTTCTTCCCAAAGGAACCTTTATCTGTGGCCCTCCTGACGCAGCCACTGCCTCCCGAGCAGCCAAGACAAGAATGTCAGAGCAAGAAACCTGTTGGGGACATTCCAATTGAACCATTCCCTTGAGAATGTTGATTAACTCTCTCTTTCTGATACCAAAGTTTTTCCCTGCAGCCATCTCAGATGACACAGTGTTCTCATTTGGATCCACAAGAATTGAAGCATCACATCCCTGTTGTTACAAAATCAAACCATCATTTATTGAAAAAATATAACTAATAAAAAATAGACTGCAAAGTTTCTATTTTTAAGCCATGAACTTCACCCTCAATGTTTGGGCTTACAGCTCTAGCTCAACTAACCCATGTCTCAAATTCCTAAACTGAGAGAGAGAGAGAGAGAGAAGAGAAGAGAAGAGAAGAGAAGAGAAGAGAAAAAAAAAGACCTGAACTTGGCAATCATGGAACATGAGCCTCAACAGAGCTGCAGGAGCACTGGGATCAGTGAGAAAAATAGGTTGGAGGGCAGCTCTAACAATGGCCTCAACTTGTGGGCATGAGTTCTCGTAGAAATTATAAGAAAGCCCTTGCCCTTCAGCTCCAATGCTGAACACAAACAGAGATATGCCTACCACTATAGCTCTCAGATCCATTGTGATGATTGGCTGGAGTGTTTAAAAATAAAATCATATGTGAACTTCAATGCTGCTGCTATGACTCTCAGAAAACAGAGGACTCTGGCACCACCAGTAGCAGCATGTGAAATTAAAGGATGCCAGTCCAATTTACCTCCAGTGGAGGGATCAATTTTCTTTTATAATTGTAATGCAATTATGAACTTGGATGATTAAATATTTGAGGTTGAATTGTTCTTTACAATGCCATGCAAAATAATTGCTTTGTATTCATTATGATTCATAATACATTGATTGATTGGCATCTATCTGATAATACATTTATATTCTAGAGTGGCATTTAATACATTCAATAGCTGTTTTATTTTTTTGTAATTATAATAACTCAATACCCGAAAGGCTTACGCTTCAATGCTTTGAGGCTTACGCCTCGCCTCATAAGGCATAAAACGCCTGACCCTAACGCCTCGCCTTTCAAAACATTGGTATAAACAGCATTAGTGAGAGGGATTAGTTTCGGGCGCTGCTAAGTTCGAGTACTTTGATCACCAGCTGTTTCTTCACCAGAAAATTACACAAGAAGATTAACCCAGTTTTGATATTGTGATCATGATGATTAAGACTTTAAGTAGGAGAAGAGTTTAGGGTAAATAAAACATACCCTTTTTAAGTTTTTATGTATGGAGCAACTTTGTAAAATTTTCAAAGCATGGCATGAGGTGAAGTATACAACATTATTGATTGCCCCTGCAAATTCAGCAACTACCCCTCGTGAGGAGAAAGCTGGTTTAGAGTTTCAAGTGGCTAAAAGTTGCAACCCAAATGCGCATTCCGTGCACTGCTTGAAAAGTAAAAAGACTAGGACGTCTTTTATTCTTTCTTCAACTACCAACGAACCTAAAGGCCTGAGGAGGCCTGTACAAATTTGAAACCAGTAAGTAACCTATCGTATGGACGAAATTTAACGCAGTAACGTAAACCATTCTGCTTATAATTTCCAATTCCTCAAATAGCAACCCCAACCATAACTTACAGCTAGAGCACTAGAAAAGTTTGTTCTTGCGTGCACTACAGGCAACAAGGAAAAACCATACAGCTAGCCTTTATTGCTGCAAGAGGCTTGCGCCTAATAAGAAGGTCTTAAGTTCCACAGAAGAAAGTCTTGAAATTCTTCAAAACCCACTCACAAATGCAGCTTGGATTAGGTTCCATATAATTTATCTCATAAAAATAGTCAAATATGTGGAAAAGGATTAAAGGACTAAAGTTATTAATGTGTTTCTTCCAATACATACATGCATCTATATTTTATAAATAAGATGTTTATTTTTTATTAAAGGACGAACTGTCGATATGATATTAATAAAGCATCGATATCATTATTGATAATATGATACTGATACAAAATTCGTCATGTAACAAAGGAAGACGGATGTGCTAGCTGCACAAATAATATGTTTGTACTGTAGTTAATTGAGTTTTACCTCAAGTGCTAATTTTAGTCTTGAAATTAAAGTCCAAAAAGCTTCATCTGACATAGCCCAGGGTGATAATATCCCCCTAAACATTATACCGTTAGAGCCAATTACAACTTTGCTTTTCTCAACAATTTCTGAGCTGCAGGAATGCCAATCCTCGACAGTTGTCCCATGATTACTGATTTGCGTGTCAAAATTGATTCGATCACCCTATGCATATATATGTATATATATATGTACTATATATCAATTATTCACATAATTTTGGCTTATAAATGGAACTTCATGGGAATTTTAAAAGGGAAACAAATAAACAAGAAACATCATGAGGAGAAATCTTCCTTAGAACAAAACACTTACAAAGATAAATCCACTGGAATTGGAAATTCCAGCGGCACAGGAAGCATAATTGACAACCTTTTTTTCTTTTTGGTAGGAAGCCTCATGTAAGATATACAACTTTTTAAATCTATGGGAAACTTGTGCCTAACTGGGCCATGGAATTCCCTTTTCTTTTTGTAGACAAATAAATTTTGGTGAATTAAATTATGTCAGATGAGAAAATAATTAGGATTTGGTGGATTAAATTGCGGGTCCCATAATTCGCCCACGTGAAGTACAACTCATCAAAACTGGATTAGTTGTCAAAAGTGACACGTGTCGACATCCGGCAGAGTGCATCAAAAAGTTCAAAATTGGAGACAAAATTAAAGGAAAGAATCTTCTGTGATTGACTATGATTCAAATAAAATATTAATCAAGTCAATCAATTTGGTTAAATAGCCAAATTATCAGAATTGATTTTAAATCAAATCAGAAATGAATCCCACAAATCAAGGGATTTAGATTGGGGATTCCAAACCAAGATCCAA
Source organism: Prunus padus (assembly GCA_024362665.1). Classification (NCBI taxonomy): domain Eukaryota; kingdom Viridiplantae; phylum Streptophyta; class Magnoliopsida; order Rosales; family Rosaceae; genus Prunus; species Prunus padus. The sequence continues at coordinate 10,180,181 of JANFAM010000020.1, forward strand.
TTCTTTGCCTATAAATACTAGGCTCTTATTCGGAAGAAAGGATCGAGAGAAAAGAAGCACACACACTCTGGAAAACCAGAAAGCTCTCAGCCCAAAATAATACCAGGAGAAAAAGAGGCACACACACTCTGGAAAACCAAAAAGCTCTCAGCCTAAAGCAACACCTAAGCTCTCAAGTTCTTCATCAAGCTCGTGGAGAATCACCAAGCATAACAAACACGTGCCGATTCCTTCACCCCCAAAGCCGAAGACTTTCCACCACGTGATGCTACTCGTGGTCTTGACGTGTTCGAGATCAAACTGTGATGGCCCTCGACGAAGTCTCAAATTCCGATTCAAGATCAAGTGCTTTGTACCCTTGAAACGTAGACACCCTTGAAGATCGAATAAGAGGAAATTCTTTTATTTTTGTAAAAGAATACCCACAGAGATTGTAACCTACGCACTTGATAAATTAATACAAACATTATTTTGTACACGTGTTTTTGTCTCATTTGTTGCAGGATTTTGTACAAACATTATTCTGTGCTTTTATTTTTGAACTTTAATTATTCAGTAAATGGCATGGAAAGGATTATAAGGAGTTGAACTACTCCGCCCATTGCCAATTGGTTTTGAGGTGGAACCTCAACTTCCTTCATGTATCAGAACGGGTTGCCTACTTGTGAAAGCCCAACAGCCACACGTGCTCCATGTCACCCAATATGTGTTGTTCACGTGTTAAGCTTGAAAATTCGCCACACGTGCGAGGGTGTGTGAGAATGTGAAGGTAAAAATGTCCCATATTGGAAAGTTGAGAAACTAAACAAGGACTTATAAGGTGATGAGCTACTCCCCCAATTGTCAATTAGTATATATAGTTTTAAAGACTCTGAACCAATAATTATTTCGGAGGTGCTACCAAATAAGGAGGGTGGAAGACCAACAAAACAGAACTACACTGGAATTTATCATCCTGGGCCTAGATGACACAGCGCAACAAGGCTTGAAATTCTTCAAAACCCACTCACATGCAGCTTGGATTCCATCATTTATTTCATCAATGAACCATCTTGTTTTTTTTTTTAATTACAAACAGGGTCGTCCTACATCATATTCAGCTCATTTCAGGTTCATAGATTGCTAGCTCAAGATTGCACAAGCTGTCTCAAATTCATAGGTGACATATAAGTTAAGTCACCATCCATAATATGCCTTGTTGCAACAACACAAGCAGCATCCGTCAAGTGAAATGGATCCCAGAATACGTACTTAGATCTGTTGGGACAAACTTTAGATAAAGGACTGCAGGGTACCAGTCCCCCTCAGCTCCCGGCAAACACGCAGCATGCAGAAATTGCAACCTCAAATCCTATCAAACATAACAGAGGTTACTAATATTGTTAGTTGTTACATGACTAACTGCAATCATAGAATATACAGACCATATGACGCATAATTTTGGGTGAGATCTTGCAATATTCGATAAATATCTGCGTAAACAAACTTTGCCCCTTGAAGCTCCTTGTTAAACTCTGCAAGCATGCCCTTCAACTTGTTGTTTTATATCTGGGCCATCTTATTTAGCATACGAGCACAACTTCCCTTCTCAACTGGATGTATGTCTTTCTCAAATGGGATACACCCAACAAGTGCAACGTTGCTCACCATAATCTTTCTAGCATCCAAGTTGTGGAGTGTCTGCAAAGGAATTTTCTTAGTGTGTGTGCTTCTAACTTTTTTATTGCAGCCAATATTGCAAGTCTTAAAGAAGGAAATTTAACCGTAAGTGCTAATTTGAGTCTTGAAATCAAGAAATCCATATAAGCTTCTTCTGACATAGCAATGGGTGCAGATTCCTTGAACATTATGTCGTTAGAGCCAATTACAACCACATAAATTACTTTTCTCAACAATTTCTGAGCTGCTGGAATGCCGATCCTCGACATGATAGCTAGCGCAGTTGTCCCATGGTTACTGATTCGCGTGTCAAAATTGATTCGATCACCCTACATAGACATACATATATATACATAATTCTTCAGACTCATGCATGATGCATGCATTGCAGATAGATATATGTCATTAATTAGCATTCCAAAAGAAAATAGCTAATGACCGGAAAGTTTTGCATACGAAGCTCATTAGAAGTTTGGAATTAAGACTAGCTAGCTTCGCCAAATCCAAAAACTTCTAGGAGGTTTGTTTAGCAGGAAACTTACAAAGAGAGATCCAGTGAAATTGGAAATTCCAGAGGCAGAGGAAGCATAATTGACGCCTTGTAGAAGATTGTCTCCAGCAGCAGTTGGAACCAAGTAAGGTGGAGTAAAATTTTTCAAACCCACTTCCTGTTCTGTCATAAGAAAATAAGAAAATTGTAAAACTTTGCGTCCATACTCGAAAACTTTTCTGCAAACTGTAGAGATATATTATAAGTTGGCAGAATTGAATTCCCAAAGAGAAAGAGGCAGTTATATATACGTATTATGAATGATTGAATATCCATCGAAACGTTACGTACGAATAATGTCTACAATTGTTCTCTCATTTGAAAATCGTCCTGTTGGCTTATTCCCAAAATCAAATCCATGAGGGAAAAAATTTGCCTTGGCTAGAGTTTGAAGGTTGTTGTTGTTCCCCACATCAACCAAGGAATCGCCAAAAGTGAAAACAGCAGGAACATTATTTTGGGCTGAGCAGCTAACCAAGAAAAACAAGTAAACTACAAAAATTTGGAATATAATTATCCCCATTAATTTCAAGAGATAATAATAACCTTTCTTTCTTTTTGATAAGGGGGTTGTTATCCTTATATACAACTTTCCATATCTGTGGGAAACTTTGTGCCTAACTGGTCTAAGAAATTCCCTCTTAGTACATATTGGTTGAATTTGTGCCTAACTCTCTCTAGGCCGGCAGGCCACAGTTAGATTTGTTATGTTTGCCTCTATTATGATCCACATTGTAGACCGGCCGCAGTGATATTGGAACGCCATTATTTCTGAGCTAAGTTTCATAGGTTCCAAGGAAAAGAGAGATCGGAGAACCCATTTAAGAGCTTAATACACTCTCTTTATGTGGTATGCATGGAATTTACTGCCTTAAGATCACCTATTGTCTCCAAAATTAAATTAAATGTTAAGGTTCTGTATGGTGTTTGTAAAAAAAAAGAAAGAAGATAATCACATTAAACTTTTGTCTAACGGATCATGACAGCATACTTATTTCTCAACTAGTTTGGCGTCTCCACACCTGCCAATCGATTGCACCTTTTAATCTCAACAAATTTGTAGTAAGTAATTAGGAGTAAATTTTTTTCCTTTTAATCTCAATTTTTTTTTTTACTTGTTTTCTTTCTTGCAATCCTTTACCTGCAATTATATTGCAAAGTCCCAGACTTTCTAGTAAATTACTCTTCTTTGAAACCATCGAACCAAATGGTACTCGGCCTAAATTGAGTCTGGATAGCCAGCTGAGTTTCCATCAGTTACTTGAGCAGCCTCTATGATATATCCTCCATGATGATAAAGATGGTCGTACTAGACATAGACTGGTTGTTGCTTAATTCGTTTCTGTTTGGGTGGTAGCTGTCACATCCCAGAATCGCTCCGCCGTATACGATATTGTCCGCTTTGGGTGGGGCCCTCACGGTTTTGTTTAGGAACTCACGAGCAACTTCCCAGGTGGGTCACCCATCCTGGAATTGCTCTAAGCCACAACTCGCTTAACTTCGGAGTTCCCACAACTCCGGCCAGTGAGCTCCCAAAAGGCCTCGTGCTATTTGGAGGTGGGCATGTACATATAAGGCACATCACCCCCTCTCCGTTGGCCGATGTGGGATCTCACAATCCACCCTTAGGGGCCGACGTCCTCGTCGGCACACTCGCACCACACGGCGGAGTGGCTCGATACCAAATTGTCACATCCGGCCGGGCCCGACCACTTCCCGGGCTCAACTCCGCCATAGCACGATATTGTCCGCTTTGGGCCCCTTCTCTGCCCTCACGGTTTTGTTTACGGGAACTCACGAGCAACTTCCCAAGTATGTCACTCATCCCGGGATTGCTCTAAGCCACAACTCGCTTAACCCGGAGTTCCCACAACTCCGGCCAGTGAGCTCCCAAAGGCCTCATGCTATTTGGAGGTGGGCGTGTACATATAAGGCACATCACCCTCTCCGGTTGGCCGATGTGGGATCTCACAATCCACCCCCTTAGGGGCCCAACGTCCTCGTCGGCACACTCGCACCACACGGCAGAGTGGCTATGATACCAAATTGTCACATCCCAGAATCGCTCACCGTAGCACGATATTGTCCGCTTTGGGCGGGGCCTCACGGTTTGTTTACGGGAACTCACGAGCAACTTCCCAGGTGGGTCACCCATCCCTGGAATTGCTCTAAGCCACAACTCGCTTAACTTCGGAGTTCCCACAACTCCGGCGGTGAGCTCCCAAAAGGCCTCGTGCTATTTGGAGGTGGGCATGTACATATAAGGCACATCACCCTCTCCGTTGGCCGATGTGGGATCTCACAGTAGCCCTCCATTCAACCAGAAAATAAATACATAAAAAGTCCAACCGAATGCCCTAAATGTAAATTTGACTTAAAATTAGAAGTCAAAAACCGATAGTTATCACTGGCTGATTGAATAGAGAGCATAATTGTTAAAAATAATGCACACTTGTGATGAAAGCTCTAGAAAATTTGAGAGAAAGACAAGCTAAAGTTGGTTAGTAGAAACATCCCAATAAATATCTTGTATTATAAACTAGATTTCTCTAGAATTGAACAAGTAAGTGGCTGAAAAAAACTTTGTAAAGTCGGTGGCTGTAACAACCGACTTGACTAGTTAATATCTCAGCAGAGTTGCCGACTCAACAACTCTATAAATATGTATGCTGCCTATTCATGTATTCAAGTTGAAAAACAGAAGCTAGATAGCTAGCAATCTAAGCTAATAGGCTATCTAGCTAATCAAGTAAAGAGGTTGGGAGTAACCAAGAGAACTCCTAACCAAGGGAGTCAATAAGCTCACCAATCTAAGTGAAGGGCCAAATAGCCCAAACTACTCTAAGCTAGTGTGGTGGCCAACCAAGGGAGCCAATAAGCTCACCAATCTAAGTGAAGGGCCAAATAGCCCAAACTACTCTAAGCTAGTGTGGTGGCCAATAAGCCAAAAGATATTGAAGAATGCCAATTAGCCTATATCCATGTACTATTCTCCTCCAAATTAATAAAATCACTTTGTTTCAACTATTGTCCTCTTGTCCCAAACCCCTTTACCCTTAAACCAATAATGGTATCAGAGCAACACACTCATCACACACCCCCTACAATTCCAACAATAATATTATTTTCTTTTTCTTTTCATACAAGCGAGGGAGGAGAATCGAAACTAGGATCTCAGTGCATGGATAAATGCTCTTGAGCTACAAGCCCTTGCAGAGCATAAGATACTGACATTCTTATTATAATTCCCATAATGTTCTACTGCCATGTTTATGAAGAGAATGTTTTGAACTTAGGATTACGTTCGAATGTTCTTGAGTTTATTATTGAAAAACTTATAAACTTCAAATAATGACATTGAAACACTCTTGAAATTCCTCAAAACCCATAATAGCTAGCTAGCTTGGATTTGGTTCCAAAATCTATTTCATCACAGAACCATCTTGATTTTTTGAAAAACAAACATGGGCGTCTCATTGCAGTTTATTCAGGGACTGCTATGCTAGCTCAAGACTGAACAAGTTGCCTAAAATTCATAGGTGACATATAAGTTAAGTCACCATCCATCATATGCCTTGCTGCAATAACATTAGCAGCTTCTGTTAAGTGGAACGGATCCCAGAATATATACTTAGATCTGTTGGGACAAATTTTAGATAAAGGATTGCATGGCACCAGTCCCCCTCGGCTCCCGGCAATAGAGCAGCATGCAGAAGTTGCATTCTCAAAGCCTGCATACAGTGAAACACAACAACAACAACAACAGCAGCAGCAGCAGAGGTTAATATTGTTATATTAGTTATTACATGATAAATAAACAAATAAATGCCGCAAAAGTTAGAATATACACGCACCATATGACACATAATTTTGTGTGAGATCTAGTAATATTTGGTAAATATCTACGTAAATAAACTTTGCCCCTTGAAGACCTTTGTTAAGCTCGGCAAGCATTCCCTTCAACTTGTCGTTATATGTATGAGCCATACGATTTATCAGACGAACACAACTTCCCTTTGGAACTGGATGCATATCTTTCTCATATGGAATACACCCACAAGGTCCAGCGTTGGCGACGATGATCTTTCTAGCATTCAAGTTATAGAGTGTCTGCAAAGAAGGAACAAAAAAAAAATCGTCAAATTAATCTGTACAAAACTACTACTAAAGATTAATGTGATTAGTTTACATGAGTCAATAGTCTTAATTATTCAGGAATTTTGCTTACAGTGAGTGCTAATTTGAGTCTTGAAATCAAGAAATCCAAATAAGCTTCTTCGGACATGGCCACGGGCGTAAGGTCCTTGAACAGTATATCGTTAGAGCCAATTGCAACCCCATAAATGGCTCTTCTCAACAATCCTCGACATGATAGCAAGCACGGTTCTTCCATGGTTACTCATTTGCGTGTCAAAATTGATTCGGTCACCCTATTATATATGTACATAATATTATTACTTATAATTAATAAAAGTAATGGTATGGTATGTATTATGCGTTAAAATTAGCTTCCTCAGCGTCAGGAAGCTAATTTGAATGCATAATACAACTCGTTTAGTTCTGAATTAAGACTAGCTAACTTCCTTAAATCCAAAAACTTGTAGGTTTGGGAGAAAACTTACAAAGAAATATCTAGTAGAATTGAAAATTCCAGAGCCAGAGGAAGCATAATTGACACCCTGTAGAAGTACGTCTCCAACAGTAGTTGGTGCCAAGTAAGGAGGAGTAAAATGTGCGAAACCCAATTCCTGTTCTGTCATAACAAAATGAGAAAGCAGTGAAGTTAATTTAAGTACATATCTCTACATTGCTGCAAAAAGAGTGTACATATATAAATTGTAATACTAATTTGCCAGAATTGAAATCGCAAAGACTTGTCTTATGAATATCATCAAAATGTATCATACGAAGAATGTCAAAAGTTGTTCTCCCATTTGTAAATCGTCCTGTTGGATTATTCCCAAAATCAATGCTAGGGTTTGAAGGTAGTTGTTGTTTCCCACATCAACCAAGGAATCGCCAAAAGTGAAAAAAGCAGGAACATTTTTGTTGGCTGAGCAGCTAACCAACAACAAGTAGACTACAAGAATTTGGAATATAATCCCCATTTCATGAAATAATAATAACCTTTCTTTCTTTTTTATAAGGGGGTTGGTTATATATATATATATATATATATATATGCCTAACTTGGTCTATGAAATTCCCTCTTTTCTGATATTGATTAAATTTGTGCCTAACTCTCTGCCGGCCACAGTTCCATTTGTTAATTTTGCCTCCATTATTACCTTTAGATTGACTTCATTAAAATTGCGTGACCATTAGCAGAGCCATAAGGTCAGACTTTAATGTCATTACAGCCAATGGTACTCTGATTTCTGAGCTAAGTTTCATAGCTAGGTTCAAAGGAAGGAAGGAAGGAGGCAGCAGAACCCATATTTGGGGATTTCACTCATCTCTCAGTTGGGCTTTGGCTAGGAATTGGGTGTTCATCGCTTTTGGCCTGTGCCTAATGTCATGAAATGTACTCCTCCTGTTTAGGTAAAGATTACCTCTTGGTCTACTTCAAATTTTTTAATCAACACGAACAAGAGAGGAGAATGGGTATTCCACATATAAGCCCATATAAATAGGGCCCAAAATATATATATAAAAACCCTACAATACTCACGAAAATTCTACCATGCTCTGGTGTATCGATACACCAGAGCTTTCAACCGTTGGATTTAAAATTTTTGATCTAATGACTCAAAATAATTTGTGAAGAAAACCACTAAAATCACCTAAAAAAACTGGATAACCTGTTATAGTGGGTTTCTTTGCCTCTCACACATTAAAGCTACATACCAATAGCAGAGATGAGCTTTCGTCTTCAACCTGGAGGCAAGCTCAGTCCCAGAAACCCACACCAAAAACCATGGCTTCTCTTCCTTAGGTGCCAACCACCCGCCTAACCAACGGCAACCCTATCATCACCGGCAGCCAAGCCTTCTCTCTTCGAGCCGTCTCTCCACCATTTCAACATGTGAACCGTTCATACTCCACCTTCTAGAGATCTTCACTGATTAGCAAAGATCTCTCACTCTGTCTGTCTCTCAGATCTCACTAATTTCCATAGGCTTTGCGTAGGATCTTAGTAAGGACAAAGCTAGGAGGAGACTCTCTTTTTTGGATTCAGATCCACTTTCCCTAGAAAATCCCCCCTTAACTTTTCTCTCTGATTCCATCGTCTACCCATAAGAGTTTCAGACCTTCTAATTCCTTTAGTCATGGGTTTTCGCTCAATTCCTTGAACATTTGCATATGCTCTCCCCCTCATTGTGCTACTCATCTTTACCATTTCCGCCGAAATATTTTATCATGCAATCACAAACCCACTGTGCGCATAAATATCATATCATGTAATTGCATGACTACCTATGCAATCTCACACCCACTGTGCCCATAAATATTAGATCATGTAATTGTATGATGGATACTGCAATTGCATGACTAGCTATGCAATCTCCTACCTACTATGCGCATCAATATTAGATCATACAATTGGATGATTAATCATGCAATTGTATGACTAGCTATGCAATCTCACACCCACTGTGCGCATAAAAATTAGATCATGCAATTTCCTCTTAAGATGATCAATCATTCATTTTTATTGACATAACTTTTTTTTGTTTAAAAGATTTGCTTCTGAACTGATTTTATTCACTTTTATAGTGCACACAGCCACAAACATATAATCAAATTGGCTATGCATACTATTTTTGTTTGGTCATTTTTCTGAGATATAAGTTCAAGATGGTATATAATATTCATTCTTGCTCTCTTTTAATTACACTCTTGGAATATTTTCTGAGTAATATTTATTGTTTTATGTTTGGTTGTGTTGCAGACACCCACTGAAGGATTGAAAATAAAGGAGGTAAAAACTCTTTATTACAGCAATTAACTTACATTTTGATTTTTATTGGTACAAACGGCAATAACACACAGGTTATGCAATAGTCAACCCCCTATATGCAAACGCGTGTAATTGCATGGTTGAATACAATATGGCTCCTTAGTCCAAGCTTTAGGGTTTAGCATTGCAATTATTCATGATGAAATGAACTACATGCTTTACTCTAGTAATGAGGGAAGTTTGTTCATAGGGTAATGTCCACTTTTAATGGGCAAGTAACCACAAAAATAGTTAGATTGGATTGGATTATATTAAACTAGACGATATATGTTTCATATTTCATGACTATTTTTTTCCATTATGAAAACCGATCATTCAATCCAATCCAATACCTTGACAAAAAAAAAATAAAAATCCAATCCAATATCAATTAGATCGGATCATATTGGATTTAAACCTCTAATGTGTTTGGATTAGATTGGAAAATTCATTATCAAATATATATTGGATCGGATGTGGATTGGCGAAATTGTATTGGTTTCAAACCGACATAAAACCCTAGAAAATACAGTAAAATGATAGTGTTTGGAAGGTAAAATGAGCGTCTAAATAGTAAATTACAAAATGAACGTCACGATTACCATCTAAATGAGACTTGTGCTTTGAGGGAGTAAAGACCCACGTATGTGAGAAATGTCAGAAATGTCATTTTACCAAAATAAAGTGAATTTACATCACGAACGAGAGTTGCGTGATTCGGTGAGTAAAGAACAAGAGTTGAGTAATTTGGCGAGTAAAATACTCCGTTCATTAAGTGAATTTTTTTAAAATATATATTCAATTAGCCAATAAATGGAATTTACTAGAATTTAACAATAACTATTCATTGAAATGAACATGCTTCAATCTAAATCATCCATTCATGAATAAAAGGATCAATTCATTGAACTCTTTATTCACTCTGTCCATTACAAAACTATGGCTTCCTCATTTTTACTTTTAATGTTATATTTGCACTTTTAAAGTCTATAAAATAAATTGTAACGTATATTTTACATTTCAAACTCAAAATTTTCATTGAGGGAGTAAACTATAAATTTAAATTGTAAAAGCACATTTCTGACTACCTTTACTCATAAACGTGGGTATTTACTCTTTGAACTCAAGAGCCTCGTTTAGATAGTAAATTCTGCATTTATATTGTGATTTACAATTTTAACGCATATTTTACCTCCCAAACGCAACATTTGCGTTCGAGGAGTAAAAAGTGCGTTTAAATTGTAAAAGCGAATTTTGGGTGCCTTTACTCACAAACGAGAGTCTTTACTCGCCTAATGCAGAAGTCTCGTTTAGATGGTAAATTGTACGTTCAAGTTCTAATTTACTATCTAAACGCATGTTTTACCTCCTAAACGTAACATTTGCATTTGTAGAGTAAACATTGCGTTTAAATTGTAAAAGTGAATTTTGGGCGCCTTTACTCACGAACGAGGGTCTTTACTCCCTTAACGTAGAAGTCTCGTTTAGATAGTAAATTGTGCGTTCAAGTTGTAATTTACCATTTGAACGCATGTTTTACCTATGAAACGCAACATTTTTGTTCATAGAGTTAAATGCACGTTTAAATTGTAAAAACCTATTTATGGGCACCTTTACTCATAAACGAGGGTGTTTACTTCATGAACGCAGAAGTGTCGTTTATATAGTAAATTAAGCGTTCATGTTGTAATTTTACTAATTTAATGCATATTTTACCTCCCAAACGCAACATTTGCGTTTGCGAAGTAAAATATACGTTTAAATTGTAAAAGTGCATTTCAGGCCGCCTTTACTCAAGAACACAGGTCTTTACTCCCTCAACGCAAAAGTTTCATTTAAATCGTAAATTATACGTTCATACTGTAAGTTTACTATTTTAACGTATATTTTACCTCACAAACGTAACATTTGCATTTATTGAGTAAAATATACGTTTAAATTGTAAAAGTGCTTTTCAGGAATGAAAAAGGCTCGTTTGGGAGGTAAACTTTGCGTTGAAGTTGTAATTTACCATTTTAACGCAAAGTTTACCTTCCTAACGCAACTTTTGCGTTGGGGGAGTAAAAATTGCGTTTAAATCGTAAAATTGCCATTTTCGTAGCCTTGACTCACGAACAAGGCTCTTTACTCTTTGAGCGCAAATGTCTCGTTTGCGAGGTAAATTTTGCGTTCGAGAGGTAATTTACTATTTAAATACAGAGTTTACCTCCGTAATGCACAATTTGCGTTTGTGGAGTACAAAGTGCGTTTAAATGGTAAAAGTGACATTTTGGGTGCCTTTACTTATAAACGAGGCTCTTTACTCCTTGAACGCAGATGTCTCGTTTGGGAGATAAAATTTACGTTTGGGAGGTAATTTACCATTTAAATGTAGAGTATACCTCCCTAACGCACAATATGCGTTCAAGGAGTAAAAAGTGCGTTTAAATCGTAAAAGTGCCATTTTGGACGCCTTTACTCACGAACGAGACTATTTACTCGCTAAACGCAGATGTCTCGTTTGGGAGGTAAAATGTGCGTTTGGGAGGTAAAAAGTGCATTTAAATGGTAAAAGCGAATTTTTGGGCACCTACTCACGAATTAGGGTCTTTACTCCCTAAACGCAGAAGTCTCGTTTAGATAGTAAATTATGCGTTCATGTTGTAATTTACCATTTGATCGTATATTTTACCTCCCGAACGCAAATATTCCCAAACGCAATATTTGCGTTCGGGGAGTAAAAAGTGTGTTTAAATGGTAAAAGCAAATTTTTGGGCTCTTTTACTCATGAACGAGGGTCTTTACTCCCTGAACGCAGAAATGTCGTTTAAATGGTAAATTGTGTGTTTATAGTGTAATTTACGATTTAAACGCATATTTTACCTCACAAACGCAACTTTTGCGTTAGAGAAGTAAAATGTACGTTTAAATGGTAAATTACCACATGAACGCCTCGATTACCATCCAAACGATACTCATGCGTTGAGGGAGTAAAGACCCACGTTTGTGAGTAAAGGTCATATTAAATGTCAAAAATTCCATTTTACCATTTAAACGCAAACTTTACCTTCCAAACGCAACATGTGAGATCCCACATCGGCCAACGGAGAAAGGGTGATGTGCCTTATATGTACATGCCCACCTCCAAATAACACGAGGCCTTTTGGGAGCTCACTGGCTTCGGAGTTGTGGGAACTCCGAAGTTAAGCGAGTTGTGGCTTAGAGCAATCCCAGGATGGGTGACCTACTGGGAAGTTGTTCGTGAGTTCCCAGAAACAAAACCGTGAGGGCCCCGGCCCAAAGCGGACAATATCGTGCTACGGCGGAGCGATCCCGGGATGTGACACAACATTTGAGTTCAGAGAGTAAAATGTGCGTTTAAATTGTAAAAGCGCATTTTTGGGTGTCTTTACTCATGAATGAGGGTCTTTACTAACGCATATTTTACCTCCCAAACGCAACATTTGTGTTTACCGAGTAAAATCTATGTTTAAAAGATAAAAGTGTTTTTCAGGCCCTTTACTCATAAACGAGGTTCTTTACTCCCTGAATGCAGAAGTGTCGTTTAAATGGTAAATTATGTGTTCATGTTGTAATTTTACTATTTTAATGCATATTTTACCTCACAAACGCAACACTTGCGTTTGGAAAGTAAAATGTACGTTTAAATTATAAAAGTGCATTTCAGGCTGCTTTTACTATAGAACGAGGTTCTTTACTCCCTCAACGCAGAAATCTCTTTTAAGTAGTAAATTATGCATTCATGTTGTATTTTTACTAATTTAACGCTTATTTTTCCTCCCAAATGCAACATTTGCGTTTGTCGAGTAAAATCTACGTTTAAATTGTTAAAGTGCATTTCAGGTTGCCTTTACTCATGAACAAGGTTCTTTACTCCCTCAACGCAGAAATGTAGTTTAAGTGGTAAATTCTGCATTCATGTTGTAATTTTACTATTTTAACGCATATTTTACCTTCCAAATGTAACGTTTGCGTTTGCTGAGTAAAATGTACGTTTAAATTGTAAAAGTGCATTTCTGGCAACCTTTACTGATAAACAAGGGTGTTTACTCCCTGAACGCATAAGTCTCGTTTAAATGGTAAATTCTGCGTTGAAGTTGTAATTTACCATTTTAACGCATAGTTTACCTCCCAAATGTAATATTTGTGTTCGTGGAGTAAAATGTACATTTAAATTGTAAAAGCTCATTTATGGCGGCCTTTACTCATAAACGAGGGTGTTTACTCCTTGAATGCGTGAGTCTCGTTTACATGGTAAATTCTAAGTCCATGTTCTAATTTACCATTTTAACGCATATTTTATCTCCCAAATGCAACATTTTGTGGGTACTTACCCACTAAATGTGAGTATAACCCTATGAACGAGCTTCACTCGTTCCTTTGATAAGGAACGTCATTCAAGTGGTAATTGAAACATTCATACTATATTAGTTAACCCCATGCATATTTACTTGTAATTGCATTTTTAAATACAATATAATTGCACAATTTTATGGTTTATTGTTTAGAATTTTTAATTAGACTTGTATAAAAAATCTTGTACAATCGTAGGCGTAAAGCGTGGTAAAACCAAAGTCTAAAATATCGAGGGTTTCGGAAATATCGAGAGTTCAAAAACTGGAAATATCGTGAAATTATCGATATCGGTAAAAATTGAATAAAAACCACGGAAATTTTAAGAAAAACCAAAAATCAATTTCAAAGATCTCAAAACAAAAAATCAAAAACCCTAAATCATAAAGGCCACTCAAAATCAAATATTTAAATTGAAATCTCAATTCAAATTCGAGTATGTATCTAAATTTAAATCTATATATATACTGCATGACTTGTTTCATTATCATGTTGAAAGATAATGCGTAATGCATATAGTCCATATATATTTGATTAGTCCCCTTAAATAATTTTAATTGAGGGGCGCCATTGAGGGTATCCTATGAATTTTCTTTCTACGATCCAAACCAGCTAATTTTTAGGTCTTCATTCATAGATCATCATTGCAAAAAATTAGACAAATCGGAAACCGTTTAGACATCTAATTGTGTTCTACAAAATCAATGAACACGGTGCTATAAGAAAGTACTGAATTTTCAATAATTTAATTGAGTGGTTAAATGATATCGGATTCAAGTTATTTTTTGTAGAGATGATCTTTGAATGAATAACTACAAATATATGGTTTGGATTAGTGAAATACAATGTGACATGGGCCCTACAAGATTGTCCCTCAAATAAGCTTATTTAAGGAATCCCTCAACGGAAGCTCTCTGTATATGTGATAGGTTATATATATATTTGGTTACAGGATGATGATTGATTCATATACTTTATATATATATATGATAATTATACTATACTATGTACAAGTTATAACGACCCTGACTCAAAATTTAAGGAAATTAAAATAAATTAATGGAGTCAAACAAATAAAGAATTTAAAAGGAATTTAAAATGAATTTAAAGGATTAAAATAATGAAATTGGAATTAATTAAGAATTTAATTAATTAAAGGGCATTTTGGTCAACTTAATTTTCGGACGACAATTTGGCGAAACGGGTTGCGCCATTGCGTTCGTCTCGTCAACGAGTCCGTTGGCCAGGCGGCACGTTTCAAAATGAGGTCGGGAACGTGAGGGTATTTTAGACATTTAAAAATTGGATTAAAATATTATAAAGCTGGTTTGGACCAATCGTAAACGAGATCCCTCTCTCTCTCCTCGGTTTCTCTCTCCTCACCCCGACCCTCACTCTCTCTCTCTTCGGTTCGGACGATTCCGGCAACGGCAGAGGCTGAGACCGGTCGCGTTCGACTCGTCTCCTCCTCCTCGTCATTTCCCACCCAAGATCGGAGCTAATCTCGCCGGCGTTGACGGATGCGAAGCTCTGCAAGTTCCGGCCCGATTCTCCATTTTTCCCGGCGACTTTCCGGCGGCTCCGGCAACCTCTCGCGTCGATCCAGGTATGGTTTCGACTCCCCTTGACGAGCTCTACCTATTTCTGGGGTGGGTATTGGTCGGTTTGATGATGTCATAAATGGATCCAAAACCTAGGTTTTGGCCGGATTTCAATTGGGTTTTCCGGCCAGTTCACGGCCGGTTCTGCGACGGTTCTGGCCGGTTTTGGACTCCTTGGGAGGTGGTGAGTCTAGTGGTATAGGCGGTGTCTGAAGTTGTGGAGTTTGGAGTTGGGCCGAATTTGATCAAGACACCCGCCACCCACGGTGGCGCGTGTGGCGGCGCGTGGTGGCGGGGTGGTGGTGGTTCTTGGGTCCTTTGAGACCCTCGTGTCGCTACGAGCGCGTGGGAGTTGACGGATCTCAATTCGGAGATCGTTTGGCCATTGAACAAATCTCACCTATCGCACGATTATCGGGTTCGATAGGTTTGAGCAGTTGGATCGCGTCCATTTTTGGATATGTTGATCCTCGTATTTCTAGGAGTCTATAGGATTTGACGGATCGTGATTCGAAGCCCCGGATGCTTCGGATCAATGAATTCAAGTTTGAGTTAAACCGTAATCGTCCGATCGTGCGATCGTGAGCAATCCGACCGTCGGATCGAGACCAAACTTTTTGGACGTGTTCTCTAAGCTGTAGTGAGCCTATAGGAACTTTCGGATGTAAGTTTGGAGGTCAAGGGACCCACGGGTCCGGTTTGACCTAGTCGGGTTAATTTGACCAAGTTTGACCAGGGTTGACCGAGCGTCTCCCGAGGTTGCCTTGCCACGTAGCTGACGTTTTTGGACTTCTAGGAATGTCCGGATCAATTTGCAGGTCGTGGGCTCCGTGGGCCCGGGTTGACCGAAATGGGGTGTTTGACCGCCGGTTGACCGTGAGTCTTCCAGGGTGGTCCCATTGGGTAGAAGAAGTAGTTTTGTAATGCCCCTGACCTAAAATTTAAGGAAAATAAATTAAATAAATTGAATTAATTAAATAAGGAATTAAATATGAATTAAATAAGAATTATTGGAATTTAATATGTAAGGGGCAATAAGGTCATTTCAATTTTTGGACGAGAATTTGGCGAAACGAGTTGCGCCATTGCGTCCGGCTCGTCGAAACGAGTTCGTGGATATGCGGAACGCCCAATTCCGAGTTGTAACGAACGCGTAACGGTTTAAAGAAAAGAAAAGAAAAAGAAAAAGAAAAATCGATATTTTCTGATCTTCTTCTTCTTCTCCCTCATTTTCTCCTCCCTCACTTTGAATTGCGATTTCTCCCTCATCCCAAGTCCGATTTGGATGATTCCAGTCCTAAAAGTTTCGTCTCTTCGTCCTCTACCTAACCCATCCAAGTTCCTAGCTCAAAAGCCCACTGATTTTAAACTGGAACGACTGAAAGTCTGGCGGTTTTTGAAGTTTCCGACGAGTTTTCCGGCGACTCCGGCCACCATTTCCGTCGAGTGAGGTATGAAACTTCATCTACTCTTCGTGCTCTATCTATTTCTATAGGTATTGTTGATCAATTTTGAGCCTAAGTGATCGGATCTATAACCTAAGTTTTGTCCGGTTTTGAGGTTGAATTTCCGGCCACTTGCCGACGTCTATGGACGTTCTCATAGTTGAATAAGTTGTTCCACTCATCGAGTAGTATAGGCTGGTGGAAGGGCAGCTCTTGGTTTGGGGTTTGCCCGACGACGGGTTATCGCTTTGGGCACCCGATGCGCTGCCAGTGTGGGTGGCTGTGTGGGACCCACTTTTAATTGTCAAAATTTCTTCTGCAATTATCCTTACGTTGTCACGAGCACGTAAGCGTGCTCGGATTCCAATTCGGACGTCGTTTGACTATCGATCAGATTTACGCCTATTGCGCGTTATCCGGGTTCGATATGTTCGGACCATCGGATCAATCCCAATTCTTAGTATGTTGTCCCCCGTATTTCTAGGAGCGTATAGGATTTGACGGATCGTGATTCGGAGTCCCGGATACTCCGGATCAATGACTTGAAGCTTGAATTAAACCGTAATCGTCTGATCGTGCGATCGTGAGAAATCCGATCGTCCAATCGAGACCAAAGTTCGGGACGTGTTCTCTGAGCTGTAGTGAACCTATAGGAACTTTCGGATGTAAGTTTGGAGGTCATGGGACCCACGGGTCCGGTTTGACATATTCGAGTCGGTTTGACCAAGTTTGACCAGGGTTGACCAAGCGTCTCCCGAGGTCGTCTTGCCACGTAATTGACGTTGTTGGACTTCTAGGAATTCCCGGAACCTTTTGGAGGTAGTGGGCCCAACGGACCCGGGTTGACCAAAACGAAGTGTTTGACCGTCGGTTGACCGTGAATCTTCCGGGACAGTCCCATTGGTTAGAAGAAGTAGTTTAACCTTGAAATCCTTCGTGGGACGTTTGGGCACGTTAAGTCGGGTGTTGGTAGGATTTGAGTTTAAGGTTCTCGTTTCGGTTCAATTACTAATCCAATCCTCGTATCTATCGCTTTAGGTACGTTGACTCTGCTATGCGGCAGGCGGGACCCTTTAGGGTTATGCAGCGTAGGACCAACCGTGAGTGGACATTGTTTTTAAACGAACATTATTTTAAAGAATGAATTGAAATGCACATGAAATGGTTTTCTCTCGATTGTTTGGATTTAAATATTGTTTGAATCTTGGATTTGGATTTTAATGGAACTTCTTGAATATAATTTATATTTGGGTTTGGGCATGTTTTGGGTCCCGGGCTTTATGTGGTTATATTTTAAATATTGATCTAATACCGGATCTTTGGCAATTATTGAATATATTGGATTATATTTAAATATTGAGATTTGTGGTTAATGTGAGTATTGGATGACATGTGGGATTATAATTTCAGTTTGGGATTGAATTGTGAATTTTCTTGGGTTTTGTGACATTGGAGTTTTATATGGTCATTAAATTGCAAATTTGGAGAATATGGGAAATATGAGAGATTTACAAATGTTTTGGGTTTGGTTACTAATAATTATTTATACTTTGATTATAATTGATAAGTTGAGGTTTACGGCTTTGCCGGGTTTCGAAGCTTATATATTTTGGTTATTTGAATCTTGGGATTACTATATGGATTTAAATTAGGAAAATTTGATATTTACCTTAATATTTGAAGTTAAGAATATCTTGGGTCATGCTCTATACTTTTGGGAAAGTATATATATTATATATTCTCTACTTTGTAAAGTTTATATTTTATATCCTCAAGAATTTAGATTCTCTCTTTTGGGAACCTATAAGTTATACATTTGGAAAATCTATATTATATATTATTTTGGAAATTATATCCTATATTTTGAGAAGTTATATATTATATTTTTATGAATTTACATTCTATACTCTCGGGAACCTATAAATTATACTTTAGGGAAATTATATGTATACTTTGACTTTAGAATTATTATATTATTCTATTTATGTACTTAACGGGCAATCTTTAATATTTGAAAGTTATGAATGTCGTGAGTCATGTGCTACACCTTTGGGAAGCTTTTATCTATCATTTGAATGGAATATTTGGGCTATACTTTGAAGAGTCGTATTTACACCTCAATCACATATCTTGGATTACACGATGGGTTAAAATAATATGTTTAAGAATTGGTCCCTTATATTTTAATTATACATATTGGGGTTATATTATCGTTTTGTTATGGAATTATGATATTTGATCATATTATCGGAATGTAGGTTGGTATTTGGGTTTTGTGATTATTTTGAGTATATACTTTGGGTACTGAGTTTTGGTGTGTATGTATGTATATATATTTTCGGTCTTTGATATATTGCAAGTATCTTGAGTTATATAATATTTTCGAGAATGAATATATGTATGTTGGTTTTGTGTGGGGTACGTGGGTGTGGTTATTGTGGAAAGTGAGAAGTGGTGGGTTATGTCGGTTTGAAGTGCTATAAGCACTACCCTATGTACCTCCCGGTTTTGGAACTTTGGAAAATGGATTTGTGATGAAATGGATACTTGGATATGTCGGATACCGGTGCACCCTTGACTGGGTGTGACTGTAGACCCTTAGCGGGGTAGTCTGCGCGCGTAGGACTTGTCACGAGCGTCACAGTATTAAGGATTTTGCTGTACGTGCCGATAAGCTTAGTCCCAGTTGGACGGCTTGTTCCCTGGCCACATGGTTGTTGAGGACTCCTCTATGTGGTGCAGTCAAACGATCCCCTGTTGGGATTGTTTCCCGGTACAATATTGATGTGAGAGTCTTACTATGTATTTATTATTATTATTATTATTATTATTATTATTATTATTATTATTATTATTATTATTATTATTACGCTTCTTCCTTCTTTTCTTTGGGTGAGGACACTTCCTCACTGCAGTGCCTACGGGCATGTGGTTGGTTGAGTGTGGGAAAGTAAAGGGGTAAAGTCTACTTAATGTGTGTTTACTATGTCACTTTGTTGTCGCTTTGGGTTGTTTGGTTTTACAGGTTATTGGAAGTTTTATGCCGTTTTAATATTTGGAATTTTCTTGATTTTCATGCTTACGATTTTCAAGTGGTTTATGTTTATATTTTATATGAGGATCAGTTTTGGGAGGTTATGCCTCGAGAAAAAGGAAACAAAAAAGGTTTGGATTTTCTTTATTCCTTTATTATTTTAAAGTATTGGGTTTGGGAATCAACTACGTATACGAAGGTTTTGAACTACATTGTTTTACATCGTTTTTAAAATTAAAAGTGGGGTTAGTATGTTGTTTTAAGTATTGAAACTTATTTTCGTCCACTCATACTTTTCTGTTTTGCGCCCCCAGGCTGTAGTGCCGCGAACCGAACTTTCAAGCCGAGCTTTCCTTCCCGCGAGCTTCGACCGAAGGGTAGGACTTCTATGTCCCTTTCTCTGGAGGTTGAATTGTCGTTTAAATTCAATTGCCTTTAGATATGCTCTGTTATCGCCCATTAGGGTTGGAATTAAAGGTCGGAGGCCTATTTCTGTTTTCGTAGTTGTTTGCTGGCGCTTGGGTTGTAAACTGTGTGTGGTTTGGCAGGTTGAAGTTTTGGGTAAGTCAGTTTTTCAGGGGAGACTCTGCCGAAATTTCGGCAGAAGTCTCGCCCCTTTTACTTGTGATTTAGGAGTAGGAAGCGTTTTTCTTAGTAAGTGGGCCCGACATCTGTCGGATGTCGGAAAACCACAGGGTTCGGCACGGATTCCAAGGGAATTCGGGTCGGGTCCTATCAAGTTTGACCTTGAAATCCTTCGTGGGACGTTTGGGCACGTTAAGTCGGGTGTTGGTAGGATTTGAGTTTAAGGTTCCCGTTTCGGTTCGATTACTAATCCAATCCTCGTATCTATCGTTTTAGGTACGTGGACTCTACTACGCAGCAGGCGGGACCCTTTAGGGTTATGCAGCGTAGGACCAACGGTGAGTGTACATTGTTTTTAAACGAACATTATTTTAAAGAATGAATTGAATTGCACATGAAATGGTTTTCTCTCGATTGTTTGGATTTGAATATTGTTTGAACCTTGGAATTGGATTTTAATGGTATTTCTTGAATATATTTTATATTTGGGTTTACGCATATTTTGGGCCCTGGGATTTATGCAGGACATGATGTTTACTTTTTCATATTTGGTTATTTTGGGATCTTTGATTTAATATGGGATTTTTGGCATATTAGGAATTTATTGGATTATGTTAATAATCAAGTTTTGTGGTGATTTGAGTATTAGTGAAGTGTTTGGGATTTTAATATTATTTTGGTATTAAATTATGGATTTCTTGGGTTATGAGACATTGGGGTTTTGTATGGTTTTAAGTTATGAATTTGAAGGGTATTGGAAATTTGTGAGACTTGCGAATACTTTGGGTTCGGTTATTATACTTTAAAAATAGTACTTATACTTTAAATATGTTTGATAAGTTAAGGTTTATGATTTACCGTATTTTGGACCTTATGGAATTGGGTTATTGAATCTTGGGATTCTATATAGTTCTAATTATGAAAGTTTGTATTTACTTTAATATTTGAAATCTAAGAACATTACGGGTTATATTTCGTACCTTAGAAATATATATATATATATATTATGTATTTTGTGAAACCATATTGTATATCTTTAAGAATCTATATTCTATACCTTTAGCGAATTTATATATATATATCTTTTGGGAAATTATTTTATACTTTTGAGAACTTATATTATATTACTTTAGGAAATTACACTCTATATCTTTGGGAACCTATATGATATACTTTTGGGAAATTATGTTGATACTATCGGAATTTATATTTATACTTTGGATTAAATATTTGGGCGGTTAATTTGATAAAGGTTGGGTTTCGGTTATATATTTGGGTTATTTGACTTTGGAGTTTTCATATCATTTTTAATTATGGATTTGTCGGGAAATTTCTAATATTTGGGATTTATAAACCTAAGGGGTTCTCTATATATATATATATATATATATATATATATATATATATATATATATATATATATTTCATAACTAATAGTGATTTGTGAACTAAACATCTTGGGTGTTGGATTTTACGTTTGAGAAGTATTATCTACTTTTCGATTATGGAGCTTTATTATTATTTAACTTTGGGGACTTGTATTATACGGATTAATTGGGTCACTTTTAATACTTGGAGTTTATGTCTGTTTGAGAATTTTATTATTGTCGTATGCTAGAATTATATTGTGTTATTAACTTATCGGGATATGTGTTGGTATTTGGGTTTTGGTGGCTATTGTGAGTTTTGGTGTATATATATATATATTCGGGTCTTTGACATATTGCAAGTATCTTGAGTTATATAATATTTTCTAGAATGAATATATGTATGTTGGTTTTGTGTGGGGTACGTGGGTGTGGTTATTGTGGAAAGTGAGAAGTGGTGGGTTATGTCAGTTTGAAGTGCTATAAGCACTACCCTATGTACCTCCCCCGGTTTTGGAACTTTGGAAAATGGATTCGTGATGAAATGGATACTTGGATATGTCGGATACCCGGTGCACCCTTGACTGGGTGTGACTGTAGACCCTTAGCGGGGTAGTCTGCGCGCGTAGGACTTGTCACAGGCGTACGAGTATTAAGGATTTTGCTGTACGTGCTGATAAGCTTAGTCCCAGTTGGACGGCTTGTTCCCTGGCCACATGGTTGTTGAGGACTCCTCTATGTGGTGCAGTCAAACGATCCCCTGTTGGGATTGTTTCCCCGGTACAATATTGATGTGAGAGTCTTACTATGTTTTTTTATTATTATTATTATTATTATTATTATTATTATTATT
Source organism: Prunus padus (assembly GCA_024362665.1). Classification (NCBI taxonomy): domain Eukaryota; kingdom Viridiplantae; phylum Streptophyta; class Magnoliopsida; order Rosales; family Rosaceae; genus Prunus; species Prunus padus. The sequence continues at coordinate 10,202,568 of JANFAM010000020.1, forward strand.
ATTATTATTATTTATTATTATTATAGTTCTTCATTCTTTTCTTTGGGTGAGGACACTTCCTCGCCTGCAGTGCCTACGGGCATGCGGTTGGTTGAGTGTGGGAAAGTAAAGGGGTAAAGTCTACTTAATGTGTGTTTACTTTGTCACTTTGTTGTCGCTTTGGGTTGTTTGGTTTTACCTGGGTTATTGAAAGTTTTATGCCGTTTTAATATTTGGAATTTTCTTGATTTTCATGCTTACGAATTTCAAGTGGTTTATGTTTATATTTTATATGAGGATCAGTTTTGGAGAGGTTTTGCCTCGAGAAAAAGGAAACGAAAAAGGTTTGGATTTTCTTTATTCCTTTATTATTTTAAAGTATTGGGTTTGGGAATCAACTACGTATACGAAGGTTTTGAACTACATTGTTTTACATCGTTTTTAAAATTTAAAAGTGGGGTTAGTATGTTGTTTTAAGTATTGAAAACTTATTTTCGTCCACTCACACTTTTCTGTTTTGCGCCCCCAGGCTGTAGTGCCGCGAACCGAACTTTCAAGCCGAGCTTTCGTTCTCGCGAGCTTCGACCGAAGGGTAGGACTTCTATGTTCCTTTCTCTTGAGGTTGATTTGTCGTTTAAATTCAATTTCCTTTAGATATGCTCTGTTACCGCCCATTAGGGTTGGAATTAAAGGCCGGAAGCCTATTTACGTATTCGTAGTTGTTTCTTTGGCGCTTGGGTTGTAAAGCGTGTGTGGTTTGACAGTTGAAGTTTTTGGGTAAGTCAGTTTTTCAAGGGAGACTGCCAAAATTTCGGTAGAAGTCTCGGCCCTTTTACTTGTGATTCGGGGGTAGAAAGCGTTTCTCTTAGTAAGTGGGCCCGACATCTGTCAGATGTCGAAAAACCACAGGGTTCGGCACGGATTCCGAGGGAATTCGGGTCGGGTCTTGTCACAAGTCTTCATATAGTTAACAAGTACTAGAAAATAATTTAGTTTTTATACTGAACATTTTGGTATTTAACTTTCTCAAATTGAAACGTTAACACTTATAAATTTCATTTCTAATTTGCATGATGATTGATGATGATTTTAGTTTTAAAAATTGTTGTAAGGCATTAAGTAATGGTAAACGATTTTTTTTAGTATATTCGTGTAAGATTATCTGAAGGTCACAGTTTAAATTTTGCACATGGCCCTTAAAATCTCAAAGCTAACCTGAAATCAAATTTACTAGATTAGTTTTTAAAAATGACTTTTTTTAATACTCAAAATAAAGTGAATTAACTTTGATTTGTTCTATTAATTCTTTTGTGATTTGCTTCATCATCATTAATATATTTTTCGTAATAAAAATTTCATAAAATAATCATCTTTTCTTTTTTTCTTCTTGAAAATAACTAAGATGAAAGATTTTTTTTAAACCATAAAGTGAAATCTTTGTTTTTTGTTGGACCATAAAGTGGAATCTTATGCATATTGTCTTAGCTTGACAAAAAAAAATTCTTTAATAGACTAAGAATTATTAAAAAGAAAAAAAATCTTTATAAAAAAATAATTAAAGAATAGAAAAAGATAAAACATGGAAAAGAAATCACAATTAAATTTCGCACAGGGCTAACCCTGAAATCAAATTTACTTGATTAGTATTTATAAATGGCTTTTTTAATACTCAAAATAAAGTGAATTAACTTTGATTTGTTCTATTAATTCTTTTGTGATTTGCTTCATCATCATTAATATATTTTTAGTAATAAAAAATTTCATAAAATAATCATCTTTTCTTTTTTTCTTCTTGAAAATAACTAAGATGAAAGACTTTTTGTAAAACCATAAAGTGAAATCTTTGTTTTTTGTTGGACCATAAAGTCAAATTTTATACATATTGTATTAGCTTGACAAAAACATATTCTTTAATAGACTAAGAAATATTAAAAAGAATCCTTATGAAAAAAAGAATTAAAGAATAGAACAAGATAAAACATGGAAAAAAATCATTAAGCCCAAACTTTGGTTTGAAAAAAAAAAGTTGACATCGTAGATTTAAAACTTTAAAAAACAAATTTTAAATTTACACCTTACAAAAAATTAGAATTTTGAAATTTTAAAAGTAACAAATAATAAATAAAGAAAAAGAAATAAAGCATGCAACTCTCCCTTCCCCTCCCCTTTCGCCTCTCCCTCATTTCCTTTTAAAAATCATAATGCAAGGATAATAATGGTATTTCACACATCATTCAAATTAAAAATTGATACATCTTATCCTTTCTGGGTTTTTTTCTTCAATTTATAGGTCTTAGTGTTTATATATAAAATCAATGCAAGAAATGAGGTTTATTATAAATTTCTCTACAAAGTAGGGCATCTTCCAGGATTATGAGTATTTAGGTTGTCTGCATTTTCATGAATTTAGGCAAATCCTCATCCTTTAATTAATCTAATGTCTCAAATAGCTCCACGTCAATATAAATCTTTTAGGCCAAACTCACCTTTATGATTTTTGTTTATCTTCTCTTATGAACCAAAAACCTCATTCTAGTTTATGTTATATTTCTCCTCTAATATGTCAGCCTCCCTTTGCACTCCATTCCAATCACGTTTGGTCTTGGAAATAGGGCTGTGATTATCATTGTTGTTCATAATCTTAGGTGTATAGAGTTAACCCAACGAATTTGTTCACAGTTTGGGCTTCAAATCAATTGCCTCAAACAAACCACAAAAAATCAATCAAACCTAATTCACATTACCGAACAAATTTTATCTGCTGATTCAACTAAAATGCAAAAAGAAACAAAACTTATTACTTCACCAGCCACCACATAGCCATGTTGTAAGGGCAAACAAATCTTTCCATGGATGCCCTCACCATTCACACTATGCCAAACTACATGGCTATTCAATACATCAACGCTCGAGTTGTTGTACAATTCGCTTCTAACACGAGACTCCTTGGCACCCTCTCGTTTAGACCAACGAGCCCGAATACCACTCGGTGAGCGACAGAGTATTCCAAGACCTCTTGGATTGCGGAAACTCCCCAAGAACTTGTTATCAATGGACTTTGCGACTGGCATACTCACGAACATACACGGATGAATTGAATGCAAACACCTTCAGAACAAGCATACAACCATGGACACAAAGATTTATAGAGGTTCGGCCAACTCTTGCCTACATCCTCTTGGTGATCCCCTTGAGAAATTTCACTAATGAAAGAGTATGTTACAACTTTGTTTTACACAGAAAACCCCTTAGAACACTGCTCTCTCCCCAAGCTCACTTTTCTCTCTCACCCTTGCTCAAACCCTTGATGCCCCTGCTTTGCCCTCTTGCAAAGCTTACAATGCTTGTTTCCCTTTTGTTTCCCCTTTGCCCTATAGCCTCAGCCCTCTTGCCTTAGCTCTCTTGGACACCTTGCATTTTCAGCTCTCTCTTGCTCTCTAAGCACTTGGAACTCCCAGCCCCCACTTGGGGCTAGAAGCTCCCCTTTTGCTCTTCAAGCCTTTGCTCTCAAGCTCTAGCACTTGGCTCCTCTCTTGAGCCACACTTTTGTAATGTCTGCACTTCCCACTTAAGTAGATAAGTGTAAAGCCTCCCTACATCATTAGCCACCCTGTAAAAGTCTCTAACATGTGGCAAACCAGCCACCCAAAACCAGATCCATGATTCAAGGAAAGCACAAAGTGGTAGGCTATCAAACAACCCACCAATCTATACTTAATGTTGTTTAAGACTTTCCCAGCAGCTCCCATATGTCCTAGCACTCATAAAAGTCTCTTGGAGGCACATGGAGTTGGGTAGGGTAATGACCCATGTGAAAAAGCATCTTGAAAACACGTGGAAACAGAAACAGACGAGTGCGCGACGGTCGCCAGGAATCTGCGACCGGTCGCAACCTGCAGAAAACCGAAGTTTCGACTGTCAAAACGACCGGTCGCACCAACCTTGCGACCGGTCGCATCCTGCGAAAAACGGTTTTCGACTCTGTCAAACGACCGGGTCGCACCAACCTTGCGACCGATCATCCTGCGAACACTTCCTGGATTCTCTCCTCTGCTTGCATCTATGGTGAGCCAAATTTCCAACACGAGTCTCATTACAGGATTAGGGAGAGACATAAAATTAAGTTAAGCCACCATCCGTACCGTATCTCTTTAGTTTTCCTTTTCTTTTTAAGGAAATTAGTCTGGCTTTAGTTGGGAAATGCTGGGTTTTGGTTGCTACACAAATTTTAGTTTTGCTTTGTATAATTTTCGGTGTGTGGCCTTTGCTTTTGAGTTTCGGGGTTGTGTTCTTGTTTTAAGCCATGTTTTGTTGGGCCTTTTATTGCTCATAGGCTTAATGGATCGTATTTTAATCAGAACAAAACAGAGGATTTGAACATGAAACGAGCCGAAAAGAAATAAATGTATGTATGTATTGAAAAAGAAAAAGTAAATCTTCTTGATCCAAAGTTTGGAAAAGCACTGAAGATTCGAATTCAACATGAACTGAATAATTTTGGTAACAACAATGGTATTGCAATTTAAATTAACAAACACCTCGACTCTCAGTCCAGTGCATTGCATATCTTTCTAACAACACCTTGATTCCCACTCAGGACACCAGAGCTAGAGAGCTTGACAAAGGCAGAAGAAAATGCCTGAAAGAAACCATCCTGATCGGCAGCAAATCGCTGGACAGCGAGAGCTGTGCGCGGGTCCATCACCATTTCAGCATCAATTCTAAGTACCCGTGGCCTCTAATTACATTATTGTAGTAGTAGTTGTCAAATGTAAGTGTTGTAGGGTCATTAAGAACAAAGCTTGCATTTGATGTCAAAGAGCCTTGAGGACAGTTTAGCCTTAGGAATGCTTCAAACACGGGCGCCATGCCTTCTACACGACCACCTTGATCAAGTCCGCTTAGACGATTTAGAATGTTAAAACAATGTGTCACCCCTAGTGTGTGTGCGCCTGCAAAATTGCAATAATATGTTTTGGACATGTTGGTTTCATAAAAAGAATTTTAAACAAAAAGGGTTGGTTTTCTAAAAATGCACTTTTTTTTTTTTTTGAAGAAACCCAACACAACTAAGTTCATGTAGCTACCCATTATGGCCACAGATTCTTCAACTGTCATCCCTTTCCTTGCAAATAGTTGAAGCATGCCATCAACTCCAATGTCGGCAGAAGGAAGCAAAGAATCTGCAAGCTTATAGTTTGGAGGAACAGAAGAGTCTCTTCTTCCCAAAGGAACCTTTATCTGTGGCCCTCCTGACGCAGCCACTGCCTCCCGAGCAGCCAAGACAAGAATGTCAGAGCAAGAAACCTGTTGGGGACATTCCAATTGAACCATTGCCTTGAGAATGTTGATTAACTCTCTCTTTCTGATACCAAAGTTTTTCCCTGCAGCCATCTCAGATGACACAGTGTTCTCATTTGGATCCACAAGAATTGAAGCATCACATCCCTGTTGTTACAAAATCAAACCATCATTTATTGAAAAATATAACTAATAAAAAATAGACTGCAAAGTTTCTATTTTTAAGCCATGAACTTCACCCTCAATGTTTGGGCTTACAGCTCTAGCTCAACTAACCCATGTCTCAAATTCCTAAACTGAGAGAGAGAGAGAGAGAGAGAGAGAGAGAGAAGAGAAGAGAAGAGAAGAGAAAAAAAGACCTGAACTTGGCAATCATGGAACATGAGCCTCAACAGAGCTGCAGGAGCACTGGGATCAGTGAGAAAAATAGGTTGGAGGGCAGCTCTAACAATGGCCTCAACTTGTGGGCATGAGTTCTCGTAGAAATTATAAGAAAGCCCTTGCCCTTCAGCTCCAATGCTGAACACAAACAGAGATATGCCTACCACTATAGCTCTCAGATCCATTGTGATGATTGGCTGGAGTGTTTAAAAATAAAATCATATGTGAACTTCAATGCTGCTGCTATGACTCTCAGAAAACAGAGGACTCTGGCACCACCAGTAGCAGCATGTGAAATTAAAGGATGCCAGTCCAATTTACCTCCAGTGGAGGGATCAATTTTCTTTTATAATTGTAATGCAATTATGAACTTGGATGATTAAATATTTGATGTTGAATTGTTCTTTACAATGCCATGCAAAATAATTGCTTTGTATTCATTATGATTTATAATACATTGATTGATTGGCATCTATCTGATAATACATTTATATTCATAATACATTGATTGATTGATTGTTCTTTATATTCTAGAGTGGCATTTAATACATTCAATAGCTGTTTTATTTTTTTGTAATTATAATAACTCAATACCCGAAAGGCTTACGCTTCAATGCTTTGAGGCTTACGCCTCGCCTCATAAGGCATAAAACGCCTGACCCTAACGCCTCGCCTTTCAAAACATTGGTATAAACAGCATTAGTGAGAGGGATTAGTTTCGGGCGCTGCTAAGTTCGAGTACTTTGATCACCAGAAAATTACACAAGAAGATTAACCCAGTTTTGATATTGTGATCATGATGATTAAGACTTTAAGTAGGAGAAGAGTTTAGGGTAAATAAAACATACCCTTTTTAAGTTTTTATGTATGATGCAACTTTGTAAAATTTTCAAAGCATGGCATGAGGTGAAGTATACAACATTATTGATTGCCCCTGTAAATTCAGCAACTACCCCTCGTGAGGAGAAAGCTGGTTTAGAGTTTCAAGTGGCTAAAAGTTGCAACCCAAATGCGCATTCCGTGCACTGCTTGAAAAGTAAAAAGACTAGGACGTCTTTTATTCTTTCTTCAACTACCAACGAACCTAAAGGCCTGAGGAGGCCTGTACAAATTTGAAACCAGTAAGTAACCTATCGTATGGACGAAATTTAATGCAGTAAAGTAAACCATTCTGCTTATAATTTCCAATTCCTCAAATAGCAACCTCAACCAAAACTTACAGCTAGAGCACTAGAAAAGTTTGTTCTTGCGTGCACTACAGGCAACAAGGAAAAACCATACAGCTAGCCTTTATTGCTACAAGAGGCTTGCGCCTAATAAGAAGGTCTTAAGTTCCACAGAAGAAAGTCATGAAATTCTTCAAAACCCACTCACAAATGCAGCTTGGATTAGGTTCCATATAATTTATCTCATGAAAATAGTCAAATATGTGGAAAAGGATTAAAGGACTAAAGTTATTAATGTGTTTCTTCCAATACATATATGCATCTATATTTTATGAACAAGACGTTTATTTTTTATTAAAGGACGAACTGTCGATATGATATTAATAAAGCATCGATATCATTATCGATAATATGATACTGATACAACATTCGTCATGTAACAAAGGAAGACGGATGTGCTAGCTGCACAAATAATATGTTTGTACTGTAGTTAATTGAGTTTTACCTCAAGTGCTAATTTTAGCCTTGAAATTAAAGTCCAAAAAAGCTTCATCTGACATAGCCCAGGGTGATAATATCCCCCTAAACATTATACCGTTAGAGCCAATTACAACTGCATAAATTGCTATTCTCAACAATTTCTGAGCTGCAGGAATGCCAATCCTCGACAGTTGTCCCATGATTACTGATTTGCGTTTCAAAATTGATTCGATCACCCTATGCATATGTATGTGTATATATATATATATCAGTTATTCTCTTATCCGGATGTATTAACGTGCGGAACGTACGGATGCCTTTATAAATAGGCAGGAAAGCAGAGTGGGGTAGTACAAATACATCGTGTCCGCACGATAATAACGTCCGGATATCCGCATAAGAGAATTTCTATATATATATATATATATATATATATATATATATATGTACTATATATCAATTATTCACGTAATTTTGGCTTATAAATGGAACTTAATGGGAATTTTAAAAGGGAAACAAATAAACAAGAAACATCATGAGGAACAAAACACTTACAAAGATAAATCCACTGGAATTGGAAATTCCAGCGGCACAGGAAGCATAATTGACAACCTTTTTTTCTTTTTCTTTTTGGTAGGAAGCCTTGTGTAATATATACAACTTTTTAAATCTATGGGAAACTTTTGCCTAACTGGGCCATGGAATTCCCTTTTCTTTTTGTAGACAAAGAAATTTTGGCGAATTAAATTCTGTCAGATGAGAAAATAATTAGGGTTTGGTGGATTAAATTGCGGGTCCCATAATTCGCCCACGTGAAGTACAACTCATCAAAATTGGATTAGTTGTCAAAAGTGACATGTGTCGACATCCAGCGGAGTGAATCAAATGGTTCAAAATTGAAGACAAAATTAAAGGAAAGAATCTTCTGTGATTGACTATGATTCAAATCAAATATTAATCAAGTCAATCAATTTGGTTAAATTGCCAAATTATCAGAATTGATTTTAAATCAAATCAGAAATCAATCCCACAAATCAAGGGATTTAGATTGGGGATTCCAAACCAAGATCCAATTCTTTGCCTATAAATACTAGGCTCTCATTCAAAAGAAAGGACCGAGAGAAAAAGAGGCACACACACTCTGGAAAACCAGAAAGCTCTCAGCCCAAAATAATACCAGGAGAAAAAGAGGCACACACACTCTGGAAAACCAAAAAGCTCTCAGCCTAAAGCAACACCTAAACTCTCAAGTTCTTCATCAAGCTCGTGGATAATCACCAAGCATAACAAACACGTGCCGATTCCTTCACCCCCAAAGCCGAAGACTTTCCATCACGTGATGCTACTCGTGGTCTTGACATGTTCGAGATCAAGCTGTGACGGCCCTCGACGAAGTCTCAAATTCCGATTCAAGATCAAGTGCTTTGCACCCTTGAAACGTACACACCCTTGAAGATCGAATCAGAGGAAATTCTTTTATTTTTGTAAAAGAATACCCATAGAGATTGTAACCTACGCACTTGATAAATTAATACAAACATTATTTTGTACACGTGTTCTTGTCTCATTTGTTGCAGGATTTTTGTGTTTACACTTTTATCTGACCAAAAAAAAAAATCCCTTTTCTTTTAAGAGATAGTGCACCAAACACTGGTTAAATTTGTGCCTAACTCTCTATGCCAGGAACAGCTCGATTTGTTCCATATTCTAAGTTCTAACACATGTTTTTAGTACCTATTAGCTAGATTAACTTAATTAAGTTTGCGTGACCACCACAAGCAGAAGATCAGATTTTGAACTTTAATTATTCAGTAAATGGCATGGAAAGGATTATAAGGAGTTGAAGTACTCCACCCATTGCCAATTGGTTTTGAAGTGGAACCTCAACTTCCTTCATGTATCGAGCGGGTTGCCTACTTGAGAAAGCCCAACAGCCACACGTGCTCCATGTCACCCAATATGTGTTGTTCACATGTTAAGCTTGAAAATTCGCCACACGTGCGAGGGCGTGTGAGAATGTGAAGGTAAAAATGTCCCATATTGGAAAGTTGAGAAACCTAACAAGGACTTATAAGGTAATGAGCTACTCCCCCAATTGTCAATTAGTATATATAGTTTTAAAGACTCTGAACCAATAATTATTTCGGAGGTGCTACCAAATAAGGAGGGTGGAAGACCAACAAAACAGAACTACACTGGAATTTATCATCCTAGGCCTAGATGACACAGCGCAACAAGGCTTGAAATTCTTGAAAACCCACTCACATGCAGCTTGGATTCCGTCATTTATTTCATCAATGAACCATCTTGTTTTTTTTTTAATTACAAACAGGGTCGTCCTACATCATATTCAGCTCTCAGGTTCATAGATTGCTAGCTCAAGATTGCACAAGCTGTCTCAAATTCATAGGTGACATATAAGTTACCATCCATAATATGCCTTGTTGCAACAACACAAGCAGCATCCGTCAAGTGAAATGGATCCCAGAATACAAACTTTGATCTGTTGGGACAAACTTTAGATAAAGGATTGCCGGGTACCAGTCCCCCTCGGCTCCCGGCAAACGCGCAGCATGCAGAAGTTGCAACCTCAAATCCTATCAAACATAACAGAGGTTACTAATATTGTTAGTTGTTATATGACTAACTGCAATCATAGAATATACAGACCATATAACGCATAATTTTGGGTGAGATCTTGCAATATTCGATGAATATCTGCGTAAACAAACTTTGCCCCTTGAAGCTCTTTGTTAAGCTCTGCAAGCATGCCCTTCAACTTCTTGTTGTATATCTGGGCCATCTTATTTAGCATACGAGCACAACTTCCCTTCTCAACTGGATATATGTCTTTCTCAAATGGGATACACCCAACAGGTGCAACGTTGCTAACCATAATCTTTCTAGCATCCAAGTTGTAGAGTGTCTGCAAAGGAATTTTCTTAGTGCGTGTGCTTCTAACTTTTTTTATTGCAGCCAATATATGTAAGTCTTAAGGAAGGAAATTTAACCGTAAGTGCTAATTTGAGTCTTGAAATCAAGAAATCCATATAAGCTTCTTCTGACATAGTAATGGGTGCAAATCCCTTGAACATTATGTCGTTAGAGCCAATTACAACCACATAAATTGCTTTTCTCAACTATTTCTGAGCTGCTGGAATGCCGATCCTCGACATGATAACTAGCGCAGTTGTCCCATGGTTACTGATTTGCATGTCGAAATTGATTCGATCCCCTACATAGACATACATATATATACATAATTCTTCAGACTCATGCATGATGCATGCATTGCAGATAGATATATGTCATTAATTAGCATTCCAAAAAGAAAATAGCTAATGACCGGAAAGTTTCGCATACGACGCTCATTAGAAGTTTGGAACTAAGACTAGCTAGCTTCGCCAAATCCAAAAACTTCTAGGAGGTTTGTTTAGCAGAAAACTTACAAAGAGAGATCCAGTGAAATTGGAAATTCCAGAGGCAGAGGAAGCATAATTGACGCCTTGTAGAAGATTGTCTCCAGCAGCAGTTGGAGCCAAGTAAGGTGGAGTAAAATTTTTCAAAACCACTTCTTGTTCTGTCATAAGAAAATAAGAAAATTGTGAAACTTTGCGTCCATACTCAGATTAATAAGTTTCTGCAAACAGTAGAGATATATTATAAGTTGGCAGAATTGAATTCCCAAAGGGAAAGAGGCAGTTATATATACGTATTATGAATGATTGAATATCCATCGAAACGTTACAACTGTTCTCTCATTTGAAAATCGTCCTGTTGGGTTATTCCCAAAATCAAGTCCTTGAGGGAAAAAATTTGCCTTGGCTAGAGTTTGAAGGTTGTTGTTGTTCCCCACATCAACCAAGGAATCGCCAAAAGTGAAAACAGCAGGAACATTATTTTGGGCTGAGCAGCTAACCAAGAAAAACAAGTAAACTATAAAAATTTGGAATATAATTATAATTAATTTGGCATAAGTCCAATTATGATGACAAAATTTGGGTGCAATCCACAGAGAAGTTGATGTTGATCCAAGTCCTTTGACTTTTGTGCCATGTAGGATTTCATGCCTTTTTTGATTTATTGATGTTTACGTTTTATTGTTTTATTGTTTTAATTATTTTGTTGTTCCAATTATGTCCCTAAAACACAAATAAGGTAAGGAATTCGAAACCTACCCAAACGGTAAAAAAGGCAAGTTATTGATTTGTAAAACGGGTAAGTTATTGATTTGTAGCACATTAATATTCAGTTTTAATTTGAATTTATCCTTATATACTACTTTCCATATCTGTGGGAAACTTTGTGCCTAACTGGTCTATGAAATTCCCTCTTAGTACATATTGGTTGAATTTGTGCCTAACTCTCTCTAGGCCGGCAGGCCACAGTTGGATTTGTTATGTTTGCCTCTATTATGATCCACATTGTAGGCCAGCCGCAGTGATATTGGAACGCCATTATTTCTGAGCTAAGTTTCATAGGTTCCAAGGAAAAGAGGGATCGGAGAACCCATTTAAGAGCTTAATACACTCCATTCAACCAGAAAATAAATACATAAAAAAGGCCAACCAAATGCCCTAAATGTAAATTTGACTTAAAATTAGAAGTCAAAAACCGATAGTTATCACTGGCTGATTGAGTAGAGAGCATAATATTATTTTCTTTTTCTTTTTCATACAAGCGAGAGGAGGGGAGAATCGAAACTAGGATCTCAGGTGCATGAATAAATGCTCTTGAGCTACAAGCCCCTTGCAGAGCATAAGATACTTACGTTCTTATTATAATTCCCATAATGTTCTACTGCCATGTTTATGAAGAGTATGTTTTGAACTTAGGATTAGGTTCGAATGTTCTTGAGGTTATTAGTGAAAAACTTATAAACTTCAAATAATGACATTGAAATGTGAAATTCCGACACTCTTGAAATTCCTCAAAACCCATAATATTTAGTTAGCTTGGATTTGGTTCCAAAATCTATTTCATCACAGAACCATCTTGATTTTTTGAAAAACAAACATGGGCGTCTCATTGCAGTTTATTCAGGGACTGCTATGCTAGCTCAAGACTGAACAAGTTGCCTAAAATTCATAGGTGACATATAAGTTAAGTCACCATCCATCATATGCCTTGCTGCAATAACATCAGCGTCTGTTAAGTGGAACGGATCCCAGAATATATACTTGGATCTGTTGGGACAAATTTTAGATAAAGGATTGCATGGCACCAGTCCCCCTCGGCTCCCGGCAAAAGAGCAGCATGCAGAAGTTGCATTCTCAAAGCCTGCATACAGGGAAACACAACAACAACAACAGAGGTTAATATTTAGCTATTACATGATTAAAAAAACAAATAAATGCCGCAAAAGTTAGAATATACACGCACCATATGACACATAATTTTGTGTGAGATCTAGTAATATTCGGTAAATATCTACGTAAATAAACTTTGCCCCTTGAAGATCTTTGTTAAGCTCGGCAAGCATGCCCTTCAACTTGTCGTTATATGTATGGGCCATACGATTTATCAGACGAACACAACTTCCCTTTGGAACTGGATGCATATCTTTCTCATATGGAATACACCCACAAGGTCCAGCGTTGGCAACAATGATCTTTCTAGCATTCAAGTTGTAGAGTGTCTGCAAAGAAGGAACACAAAAAAAAAATTCGTCAAATTAATCTGTACAAAACTACTACTAAAGATTAATTGATTAGTTTACATGAGTCAATAGTCTTAATTATTAAGAAATTTTACTTACAGTGAGTGCTAATTTGAGTCTTGAAATCAAGAAATCCAAATAAGCTTCTTCGGACATGGCCACGGGTGTAAGGTCCTTGAACAGTATATCGTTAGAGCCAATTGCAACCCCATAAATGGCTCTTCTCAACAATTTCTGAGCTGCAGGAATGCCAATCCTCGACATGATAGCAAGCACGGTTCTTCCATGGTTACTCATTTGCGTGTCAAAATTGATTCGGTCATCCTATTATATATGCACATAATATTATGACTTATAATTAATAAAAGCAATGGTATGGTATGTATGTTGGAGAACAATCAGTATAAAACCAAATAACAGAATAATAAACAAATCGAAATATACTTTATTTATATATAATCAAATTCAATACAACAGTGAAATAAATTACAGAATACTGACTTGGATTGATGATAGAGTCCTGCAGAGTTGCAGTGTCCTTTAGACAGTATTTCTCCTCTATCCTTCTGCTTGTAGTTCAATAGGAGTCTGTCCACCAGGATTAAACTATCACAAATCAAAGCCTAAGCACTTTGGCTTTGATTTTTGGCGAACAGTAATATGATTTATCTCAGGAAGTGTTTATGTGTGAGAATGATAATGCTGTTCAAAAATTGTGTATTCTGGTTTGGACGAATTGTCAATATATAGAGGTCTGGCACTAACATATTTAAATTTCAGATTTTGATTTTATCTGAAAAATGAATTTTTAATTAATAAAAAATAAATTATTAATTAAATCAACAGAGCCCAAGAGCCCCAAGCCCATCTTTTGACAATTAAATATATATATTTATTACCCAAATATATATATATATATATATATTCCAAGCCCAAACCATGATGAGGTCTAACTTTGCATCCACTAGGCCCATACTCTATTTAGTATTTCTAAAATGTTGATGCTTATAAACCATGGAAGGAAACAACTCTCTTCCAATGTGGGACTAAATGCAAATGTATTTTTCCTATACAAACTCTAACAATACCCCACATTTGTATAGGAAAATTATAATGTGCATATTTGAGAGAAAACTTAGATATAACACACATCAGGAGAGGTGTCTTTTGGACTTGAACCTACCCTAGTGAATACTTATCGGATTTACTAGGTGACGCATTGAATATAAAATCTTGAACTGTTCACCTATTGTAGTAAACCGAGACAACAAGTATCACATATGTTACATCTTAACATACCACTTATTCATATGTTTGTGTTCATTTTGGTCCTGAACAAATCCTGGATTCATAGGAGCTTTAGAGAATTTAGCCATCTCATTCTCATAAATGCGACCCCACATTTACTCCTATATAGGTAATGTTGACTAAGAATAGTATGCTCTATTCCTCTTGATTTCAAGAAATCAACATCATTAAACTTTCGTACCCTAATAGACTTCTTGCAGACAACACACTTTCCATCATAGGAATGAGATATAAGTGTGTTAGCTCATTTGAATCATGCCTAACCAGTTTGCCTATTGAACCTAGACCATGGGATCTCCAATCAGCTAGGTTAGGTTTCCGTTAGGCCAATTCATTTATTGAATTGGCTTTAATCCCATTCCCCTCGATGTTTGTTTAATTTGCTCTCTTGACAAGCCTTTTGTAAGCGGATCTGCAAGATTTTGTTTTGACCTTATATAGTCAATGGAAATTATTCCATTTGAGAGCAATTGTTTGATTGTATTATGCCTTGTCTAATATGTCTAGACTTTCCATTGTATACATTATTTTTAGCTCTTGCTTGAGTAGCCATACAATCACAATGTATACAAACAGCCGTCACTGGCTTAGGCCAGATAGGAATATCCTCCAAAAAATTTCTTAGCCACTCGGCTTCTTCACCAGCCTTATCTAAAGCTACAAATTCCAATTCCATTGTTGATCAGGCTATACAAGTTTGTTTACTTGATTTCCAAGATATGGATGCTCCTCCTAGTGTAAAAACATATTCACTAGTGGAATTTGTTTCTAAATCATTAGAAATCCAATTGGCATCACTATATCCCTCTAGTACTGGAGGATATTTGGTATAATGTAATCCATACTCCAAAGTGTAATTCAAATATCTCAAAACTCTGATCAATGCTTCCAAATGATCATGTCCTGGATTACTTGTATACCTACTAAGTCTACTCACAGAATAGGCTATATCAGGTCTTGTGCAATTAATAATGTACATAAGACTTCTAATGATTTGTGAGTATTTCTTTTGTGAAACAGTTTCACCTTCATTCTTCTTTAATTTGCAACTTGCATCAAAAGGTGTTACTGCATGATTACTTCCAAAATGACCAAACTTTCTAAGAACAGTTTCTAGATAATGGGACTGTGTTAATATATAACCATCTGAATTTCTTTTAACTCTGATTCCAAGAATCACATCAGCAAGACCTAAGTCTTTCATGTCAAAACTGGAGTTTAACATTTTCTTGGTAGAGTTAATTATGTCCTTATTTGTCCCAATTATGAGCATGTCATCTACATACAGACACACTATAACACATGCGTTCTTATGTGTCTTGATATAGACACATTTATCACATTCATTTATTTTAAAACCATGTGTCACCATAGTATGGTCAAATTTTTCATGCCATTGCTTTGGAGCTTGTTTTAGTCCATAGAGAGACTTTACAAGTTTGCAAACTTTTTGTTCTTGACCTTTTACTACAAACCCCTCGGGTTGTTCCATATATATTTCGTCATCCAACTCTCCATTTAAGAAAGCGGTTTTTACATCCATTTGATGTATTTCCATGTCATAAATTGACGCTATAGCAATCAACATCCTTATTGATGTTATTCTTGTCACGGGTGAGTATGTGTCAAAGAAATCTAAACCTTCCTTTTGATGGTATCCTTTGGCTACCAACCGAGCCTTATACTTATCAATTGTACCATCTGGTTTTAATTTCTTCTTAAAGATCCATTTGTACCCAATTGGTCTATTACCGGGTGGTAAATCAACCAATTCCCATGTATTATTTTGCATAATGGATTCAATCTCACTATTGATTGCTTCTTTCCAAAATGGAGCTTCTGGACTTGATATCGCCTCTTTATATGTTTGAGACTCAGCTTCAACTATCATAGTCAAGAAATCTGGTCCAAAATCTTTTGGTATTCTTGTCCTTTTACTTCTTCTTGGTTCTTCATCTTGTTCATTTTCTTGAACACTAGATGAAGTGGGATTACCATTGTCTATTCCAGAATTCTCATGTATTCTAGAATCATCAATAGTTCTCTTTCTATTGACATTGGACCTTCCTTGTTTATAAGGAAAAATGTCCTCAAAGAATATTGCATCCACAGATTCCAATATTGTATTCACGTGTATATCAGAAACTTCATAATGAAATACTAAAAATTTATAAGCAGCATTATTAGATGCAAATCCAATGAAGACACAATCTATAGTTTTAGGTCCAACTTTGGTTCTCTTTGGCAAAGGAGCTTGAACTTTTGCTAGGCAACCCCACACTTTGAGTGTCTTATAAGTTGGTAACCTTCCTTTCCATACTTCATATGGTGACTTGTTACTCGTTTTATGTGGAATTCGGTTCAAGATTGTATTTGTAGTAAGTAAGGCTTCACCCCACATATGTGGAAGCCCAGAGCTATTTAGCATATAATTTATCATGTCTTTAAATGTCCTATTTTTTATTTCAGCAACACCATTTTGTTGCGGTGTATAAGGTGCTGTCGTTTGATGAATTATACCATTTGTGGCACAAAATTCAGCAAATGCAATGGATTCATATTCCCCACCTCTATCTGATCTTAGGACTTTAATTTTTCTGTTGAGTTGATTCTCAACTTCAGCCTTATATGTCTTAAACATATCCAAAGTCTCATCTTTGCTATGTAATAAATATACATAGCAGTACTTGCTGCAATCATCAATGAAAGTCACATAATAGAGCTTTCCTCCACGACTTGGTGTTGATTTAAAATCACACAAATCACTATGGATTAAGCCTAGCAATTCATTGGACCTATTATGTACAGATTTAAAACTCTGTCTAGCAAATTTAGATTATGTACAAGTTTCACATTTAACATTTTCAATAGAATCTAACTTAGGCAGCAATCCTAAATTATACATTCTATGTAAGGAACAAAAATTAACATGTCCTAATCTAGCATGCCATAATGCAGAAGAAGA
Organism: Prunus padus; assembly: GCA_024362665.1. Taxonomy (NCBI): domain Eukaryota; kingdom Viridiplantae; phylum Streptophyta; class Magnoliopsida; order Rosales; family Rosaceae; genus Prunus; species Prunus padus. Next base: position 10,219,807 of record JANFAM010000020.1, read on the forward strand.
GTCAACAATATAAGCGGAAGCCTTATTTATATTATTACTGATAGAATTGGCAGATACATTAAGTTTGAACAACCCATCAGCAAGGTAACCTTTTCCCACAAACATTCCCCCCTTAGTTAGTACAACTTTGTTGGATTCGAAAACTAGTTTGAATCCTTTGTTGCTTAGAACAGGTCCAGATACCAAGTTCCTTCGTATATCTGGCACATGCAGCACATCTAGGAGGGTTAGTTCCTTTCCAGGGGTGAATTTCAGAAGCATTTTTCCCTTTCCAACAACAGCAGATGCAAAGGCGTTTCCCATAAATAGTTGCTCACCACCATGTATCTCTTGGTAAGTAAGAAATGCATTCTTATCACCACAGATATGGTGGGTGGCTCCAGTATCAATCAGCCACTCATTGTCATTCGAAACCATGTTGGTCTTTGACACAACTGCAACCAGGTTTTCTTCAGTCACATTAGCCTGATTGTGCCTTGGTCTGTTGTTGTTTGGATTTGCAGGATTGGCAGGATTCTGATCCCTTCTGTGTCTGCAGTCTGAGCCTTATGGCCTGCTTTCCCACAAACCCAGCATGCTCCTTTAATCTTTTTGAAGTCTTTCCCTTTTGCTCCAGGAACAAAGTTCTTCTTGTTCTTTTTGGGATTGAATTTTGGTTTTGATGAGGTTCCTTCAACTATGTTTGCCTTGGCTTCCATGTTTGAAACCACATTCTTGTTCTCATTTATTCTGTTATCCTCCTCAATCCGAAGCCTTACAATGAGATCCTCCATACTCATCTCCTTTCTCTTGTGTTTCATATAACTTTTGAATTCTTTCCAATTTGGTGGAAGTTTTTCAATCAAAGACGCCACTTGGAAAGATTCATTGATCTTCATGCCTTCAAAGAAGAATCTCATGGATAATTTTCTGGAGGTCTTCAACTTGTTTGACAACAGTTTGGAATCTACCATCTTGAAATCCAGAAATCTGCCTACAACAAATTTCTTGGATCCTGCATCTTCGCTTTATATTTTTCTCAAGAGATTCCCAAACTTCTCTAGCCGTCTTGAATGCTGCATAAACATCATATAGTGTGTCATCGAGTCCATTCAAGATATAGTTCCTGCACAGAAATCAGATTGTGTCCATGCATCAATTGCGGCAGTCTCTTCCTGGTTGCAAGATTCTCATTCGACACAGGGCATCTTGTCTCGAGAATGTGGGCTAGATTTAATGTTGTCAAATAGAACAACATCTTCTGTTGCCAACGTTTGAAATCAGTGCCTTTGAATTTCTCAGGCTTTTCGGCATGAGAGGTCTTACTTCCTGATTGTTCCATGTTACTGTCTAAAGATTGTTGGAGAACAATCAGTATAAAACCAAATAACAGAATAATAAACAAATCGAAATATACTTTATTTATATATAATCAAATTCAATACAACAGTGAAATAAATTACAGAATACTGATTGTCAATATATAGAGGTCTGGCACCTCTTCATCCAACAGTTATATTAACTGTTTAACAGATTTAAATTTCAGATTTTGATTTTATTACCCAAATATATATATTCCAAGCCCAAACCATGATGAGGCCCAACTTTTCCTTCACTAGGCCTATACTCTATTTAGTATTTCTAAAATGTTGATGCTTATAAACCATGGAAGGAAACAACTCCCTTCCAATGTGAGACTAAATACAAATGTATTTTTCCTATACAACTCGTTTAGTTCCGAATAAGTTCCTTAAATCCAAAAACTTGTATAGGTTTGGGAGAAAACTTACAAAGATATGTCCAGTAGAATTGAAAATTCCAGAGCCAGAGGAAGCATAATTGACACCCTGTAGAAGTACGTCTCCAACAGTAGTTGAAGCCAAGTAAGGAGGAGTAAAATGTGCGAAACCCAATTCCTGTTCTGTCATAACAAAATGAGAAAGCAGTGAAGTTAATTTAAGTACATATCTCTACATTGTTGCAAAAATAGTGTACATATATAAATTGTAATACTAATTTGCCAGAATTGAAATCACAAAGACCTGTCGTATGAATATCATCAAAACGTGTCGTACGAAGAATGTCAGGACTTGTTCTCCCATTTGTAAATCGTCCTGTTGGATTATTCCCAAAATCAATTCCAAAGGGAAAATCCCTTTGCTAGGGTTTGAAGGTAGTTGTTGTTTCCCACATCAACCAAGGAATCGCCAAAAGTGAAAAAAGCAGGAACATTTTTGTTGGCTGAGCAGCTAACCAATAACAAGAAGTAGACTACAAGAATTTGGAATATAATCCCCATTTCATGAAATAATAATAACCTTTCTTTCTTTTTGATAAGGGGGTTGGTTATATATATATATATATGCCTAACTTGGTCTATGAAATTCCCTCTTTTCTGATATTGATTAAATTTGTGCCTAACTCTCTGCCGGCCACAGTTCCATTTGTTATTTTTGCCTCCATTATTACCTTTAGATTGACTTCATTAAAATTGCGTGACCATTAGCAGAAGCCATAAGGTCAGACTTTAATGTCAATACAGCCAATGGTACTCTGATTTCTGAGCTAAGTTTCATAGCTAGGTTCAAAGGAAGGAAGGAAGGAGGCAGCAGAACCCATATTTGGGGATTTCACTCATCTTTCAGTTGGGCTTTGGCTAGGAATTGGGTGTTCATCGCTTTTGGCCTGTGCCTAATGTCATGAAATTTACTCCTGTTTAGGTAAAGACTACCTCTCGGTCTACTTGAAATTTTTAATCAACACGAACAAGAGAGGAGAATACAAATTCGGGTATTCCACATAAAAGCCCATATAAATACGGCCCAAAATATATTAAAAAAACCCTACAATACTCAAACTCTAAGAAAAAATCCATTTGACTTTTCAAAATGACCAAATATACAATACAAGCCCTTTAGAAACCTAAAAATTACAACATTCCATGAAAGTTTTTTTTTTTTTACTTTTAAAAATCATAATGCAAGGATAATAATGGTATTTCACATATCATTTAAATTAAAAATTGATAAATCTGATCCTTTTTGGGCTTTTTTCTTCAATTTATAGGTCTTAGTGTTTATATATAAAATCGGGTTAATGACCAAAATGGTCCCACGATTATTCTTTCCAATATCATTTTGGTCCACTAACTAAAATTTTCATTTCAATGGTATTTCAACTTTTCATTTGGTATCAAAACGGTCATTCTGTAACATTTTTCGTTAAATCAGATCACGTGGACGGCACATGCTCCAAATTTATGGGTAAATTGGACTTTTTACCAAAAAATAAAAACTCCCAATTCCCTCATCACCCCCCTATCTGTCCCACCCTCATTAACAGGAGTAATTTTTGGGTGTTCGACACCACGCCATGGTGGTGTCATCCACTGTGTGAGACATGTGGAATGTTTCGTCTGCACGCCATGTCATAAAAATAATGCAATAAATTAGAAAGTAATTCCAAATGTCCCTGTGTTTATTTGGATGGTGCATAACGCGTGGTGTCTTGCACATTTAAAAATTTCTCCATTAACAGCCCTCACAAAAACCCCAGCCACCACACACGCCGATTTGCCTAACCTACAGCCGCACTCTCTCTCTCTCTCTCTCTCTCTCTCTCTCTCTCTCTCCATGTGCGCCTCTTGATCAGCATCTTGGCCGCCGTCCCGTACGGCTCTTCAAAGGCGGTTGAAACGCATCAGCATCTTGGCCACCGTCGCGTACAACACCCCCTGCCCATCAGCATCTGTCAGCACCAAGCTATCAAGCGTTTTGTTCTCGGAAATGATGGGCTGAAGCAAGTAGTGCCTGGCTGAGGCAGCAATCAACGAGCTTATCATCCAGACCACCCTCAGCTTCAGGCCTCCTTTGGTGTAAAACGAGTCGGGTATGCTTCCGTTGTCGTCCGAAACGGCGCCGTTGGTGTTGGCGCAAAACCCATATGACCCATTGTCCTGAATGTATGGGATGACGGCCAATGGTTGTAGAGACTCAGAATCAAAAGCCACCAGAGCACTAGGAAACAGAAACGCAACAAACACGACAACATACTCCATTTGCACTCACTCACTGCTTTCAATCAAACCTACGCTTTGCTTCACAATAATCATGCTATGAGAATTTGGGAGTGGGTTCTGCTGAATTGAAGAGGGGTTGGTTGAAAGCCCAAAACTTGAGATCGCAGTAATAGCAAGAGATGGTGGTAGAGAGATAAGGAGGCAAACATGGGTTTGATTTGAGTGGGAGTGAATGGGTAGAAGACTGTGATGGGTTTGAGTTAGATTTTTTTGTGGAAGCCATGGAAGCCACTGTGCGTGCTTGCTGAGGAAGGGAAAGTCAGATTTTTTATTTTTATTTTTTGGGTTTTAGATAATTGGGCATTTCAGTTTTTAATTTTTTAAATAACAATTTACTTTTTTGCCCCTCAATTTAACAGAATATTTGACAGACTTTGAGGTAAGGACGGTTTTCATACCAAATGAAGAGTTGAAGTACCATTCAAATGAAAATTTTAGTTGGTGGACCAAAATGATACTGGAGCAATAGTTGAAGGACCATTTTGGTCATTAATCCTATAAAATCAATGCAAGAAATGAGGTTTATTATAAATTTCTCTACAAAGTAGGGCATCTTCCAGGATTATGAGTATTTAGGTTGTCTGCATTTTCATGAATTTAGGCTAATCCTCATCCTTTAATTAATCTAATATCTCAAGTAGCTCCACGTCAATATTAATCTTTTAGGCCCAACTCACCTTTATGATTTTTGTTCATGTTCATCATTTTCTTCTTTGGTCTATCTTCTCTTATGAACCAAAAACCTCATTCTAGTTTATGTTATACTAGCAAAAGGTGCCCGCACGATGCTGCGGGTTTTAAAATTGTGTGAAATGTGTATAAAGCGATGAAAATAGGTATGAAACATTGTTCTATTTATATATACATGAAATTGTAAATAGTGTCATCTTATTCAATACACATGCCTATTTTTAAGTTAAAAAATGTTCAGAGAAAAACAAATACATACTGTTTTCTTTCAAATGAAAATTGTAAGGCATACAATTCCAGAAAATGTTAAGCCAAAGAGTTCCATTACCTTAACATTCACTTCTTCCCAAGTGCAGTAGAAGTATTCTTTGACAACTGCAAGTACCAAATGTAAAATAATGAATCCGCATTCCGAATTGACATAATGACCTTCTAAATTTTATTTTTAAAACTTATATTAAAACACACAAAGAGAGACACTGAATAAGAAAAACAAATTCATATAATTTAAATCATAAATCTTCTTCCTTTCAAATTTCCACCCATTATAATCCATCATTTTTGCTCAGTTAACGCACATTATTGCTTTTGATTATAACTTTTGCTTTTGTTTAGTGTTACATTGCCTTCACTCTAGTATTTGCTGGCAATATCATATTCCTATGACTCTTATCAAAAGCAATATCATGTTCCTATGACTCTTATCAAAAGTAATATCATGTTCCAGCACACCAAAAGGTATAATAAAAAACAATATCATGTTCCTATGACTCTTATCAACAACCCCTCCAAATACATCACATCTTCCATAAACTAAAAGAAAGAAGTAAAAAATATTAGTATGTATCTAAGCACAGATCATACATCAAAAAGCTTGTCATTGGTTCAAACCACATAAGAATTACTTGGCTCTATTTACAGTTGTACAACCATAGGAATTAGTTCAAACTTATCCGAACCAATTGTCAATTGATGCCATTAGCTAATTCCTATGCTCTATTCACAAAAGTTAAAACAATTAATTGGAATTTAAACCTAGAAACTCACCTCTTACTTAATAGAACCGAAAACACCAACCAAACTGCTCTATTCAAAGCAACAAAAGACCAACTGCAAAAGATCAAAAGAAAACTTGGTTTTTTAAATTAAAGAAAAAGGAAGAAAAAACTAAAAAATTGGAGAAGAAAACAACATGAATCAACAAAAGAGAAATTACCTAAAGATTCTCCTGCAATGATGTCCAAGTAGATAGCACAATAAATACTTGAGCCTAATAATACCTAATTCACTATGTACAAAGAAGTGATGGATCATAGCATAATTACCCCTGGCTTATATGGATTACTTTCTGGAGGGGCCCATTGATCTGGAACTTTCATGAACCTATAAAAGTCGTCAAACATGTTGACAGCAAAAATATGTGATTGGTCCAACTTGTATCCATGAGTCTTCTCCTTGGCAAGCTCAGCTTCCTAAAATTGCATTAACACATGGTCACATATCTCAATTCAATTGTTCACGTATTTAAACATAGTTTGGAACCCAAGTGATGGTTAATGGTTATACTTTTGTACCAATTGGTTTCATTCGGAGCACAAAAGAACACATAAATAGTTAATTTTTAATAGACAATGATACATGAGGAGTATTATTCTCGATGAAGCAATAGCCCAATGTTTTTTGGGTTTCAGTATCAAGTGGCATCCAAAACCCATCTTCCTTGATAAGACCAATTTGATTGTAAATTTTACGAATGACATTTTCAAGCTTTTCGTACTTTTCTTTAGGAACCACCGGGAGGGTATCAACAACAATTATGTTGCCAAACCCCGAGTGCAGCTCCGAATTTTCCTCTTGGTATATATCCTCATCATCGCTACGCAACCATAGATTAATTAGTTAATTAATTAAAAATCGTCTAAAGCATGCTACAGAGACAACACAGAGAAATTTGAATTTCATACAGCCAAATTTTGCCCTAAATTTTTTTTTGTGTGATATATATAATAGAAAGGCAGAAAATTGAAAAAGAATTTTCTGGGAAAAAAATTATGATCTTTGAAAAGTATCTTACAACTTCAACTTCTCTATGAGAAATGATCTGAACCCCTTCCCTATTAACCAAGAGATAGCCATCCATAAACGTGCCGCTTTTTGTCCTGCCATACCACAAAACCCACAACTCAACTTAATTAGATACAACACATATATAATATACAACACTGAGAATGATAGTTAAAGGGAGGGGAAGAGAAGAGAATTACAGGAACTTAGAGATGGAAACTTCATCAGAATGAGGGGAACAACATCAGGGCATCTAAGGATTTGGAAGACCTTCTTGCTTGTTATCTCACACTCAACTCAATCGAATATCATGACCTCATTGTCAAGGCCTTTGAGCAAATCTGGTTTGATATGGCTGACATCAAAATGTAACATTCTTAGATTCTTAAAAGTCAATGCAGACATAAATCTTTTAAAGTTATGATGACCACTTTATTTTCAGTTCTGAATTTCGGGTTTCCAAGAAACTATCTTTCTATCTTCTAAAAATGGCTGAATGTCTGATTTTTGATTGATTTTCAGTCAGGAAGAATAATCAACTTGCATGTTAGTTGGCTAGTTGCAGAATTAGTTGAAGCGAGTATCTTTAGGTTTTAGGTTTGAGCTAGGGTTACCTGATAATGCTAAAATTTTCACCATGAGGAAGACGAATGGAATCGAGGTCCAGCTGCGAGAGGTCGATTCCAATTTGGGCTGCCATCGCCGTCAACACCAGAACGTCCCCCATGTTTCTCTTCTCTTTAACCCAGATTTCTCATCATTCTCAACGCCCTCATCTTCATCACCAAGCAACCCAAAACTTGAAGTGCTAAATACACTATTTCCACCACTCTTCTTGGACTTCCCCTTCTTTCCAGTGAAAGCGACTTGGGGAACCTCATTATCACCCTCGTCCACCTTTCCTACATCGTCTAAGTCATCATCCCTGCGCTGTGAAGCTTTTGAATATTCCTTTTTGTCCTTTCCAGTAACAGCAACTTTCTCTTCTTCGACTTGACACTCCTCGTACAGCTCAGTTCCGATTGAATACTCATCATCTTCAATTACCAGCGCCGCCTTCTTTGATTTCGACCTGCAGGTTGTAGGTTCTTTTCGTTGCGAGCAGTCGGCTTCTTCCGACCCATCGAGGTTTCGACTAATTGTACAATCTTTTGGAACAATTGAAATGAAGTGCCTTCAAAATCCTGAATTTCAAAATCAATAAACACAATCAAGAAAAAAAGATATAGAAATGTATTTGTTTATGTATGTTTTAGAAGCTAAAGAATTAGATCTAAATTTATAAAATTAGAAAGCAGTAACCGCAAGAATCATTTTAGAAAAGAGAATCTGATCATATTTATAAGAATCTGATCATATTTGGCTCCCATTGAAGTAAATGCAAACATAGAATTATAGGCCCTGATATTCTCTCTAAACAGCAAACTTTTTGGGCCTTTACTCGGATCAAGTAAATTTTCTAAAAAAAGAGGTGTTGGCTTTGAAATCGGAAGTTTGATCTTTCCTTGTTGACAACAAAGAGTAAAAAGAGGCTCATTGGCAGAATTTGTTTTTTTAATAGATTCTTTGAACCAAAAAAGTGCACCACAATAAATGCACTTATAATTTTTATCTCCCAAATCCACATATTGTTCCATCATTCCTACAAAGAAAGGAAACATAGAACAGGGCAAAAAGAGAAAAAAATAAGACAAATGTACACCACCATGAGTAATATAAAGATAGGATTGAAAATAAATATTTAACAGAGAAAAAAACGTACTTTGCCTCTTCCTCTGATAAAATGCTTGACCCTTATTCATCTTATCAGAAGTGTCAAATGAAATATCTTCTCTAGTTGTTTGACTTGTGTTTATCGGACGATAGCATATATTCTGAACACATTTTCGTTTCTTGTTCTTAGTTTGAAAGGCTTTTTTATGGCTCATTCTGGATTTTTTTTTGTCTCGATGCTTATTTTTGTTGTGAGGATCACATACATTTTCGCGAGAACATTCTATACCATCTGAACTACCAGAACTACAGGCTTGCTGCACTATGAAAGCTCTATTGGAAACTCTGGTTTTTCTTGACAACATATGAGTTTGGCAATTGTTTTTATGACTGGTTCCAGAATTTTTTTTGGCTTGATGCTTATACTCAGTATTAGTGCAACAAACATTTTCATGACAGATTTGTTTTTTGTTTTTGAGAAGAAACGAAATTTAAAAAGAAAGAAGGGAAAGATACAAAGGTGGATAAGGCATCCACAAGCCAACAAAACAACAAAAAGGACCAACACCGACACCCCAACAAGAGAAAAGCAAACCCCCGCTAACCCAAAAACAACACACAACAAACCACAACGCCTTCACTTAGCCACAGCTGCCATATCCCTCAAAATAACGGAATAAGAAAAGTCCTTAATATCTTTTGTAACGGAAGCCCATAAAGCCGCCCAGAACTTAACTCTATCCCAAACCTCACCCACACTCACTCCCTCATAGTTCTCAAAGATTCTCCTATTACGCTCCATCCAGATGTTCCAGAAAACAGAGTGAACCAAACAGCCCCATAAGGTAGAAGCACGCTTCCCCGTACCCCAAACAACAAAATGGGAACAAAGAAACTCAAAGCACCCTTTAGGAATCACCCAAGCAGTTCCAGCCTCCCTCCACAAATTCCACCAAAGATTCAAAGCAAAAGAACAATGTAAGAAAAGGTGATCCGCACTTTCCTCACACTGCTTGCAAAGCACACACCACTGAAGAGAGAGATACATAAAAGGTCTTCTCCTTTGGACAAGATCCGAAGTGTTAACTTTCCCAAGAGCCACCAACCAAACAAAAACTCTCACCTTAGGTGGAGACATGACCTTCCACACAAGGGAAAAAGGAGGAAATGTCACCGCCCTCCTCCTGGTGCACAAAAAGGACTGGAAAGACTTGCTAGAGAAGAAACCACAATCCTCAAGTTCCCACCTTCTCCTATCCATTTTAGAAGGACACAATATAATTCCTTCTAGAATTTCCAGCAGCTTAATCACCTCAGCTGTCTCCCTATCATTCAGATTCCTCCTAAAACCAAAATCCCAATTATTAGGTAACACCTGAACATCCACAAAACAAGAAATACACAAAGCATGCTTCGAAGATAGCGCAAACAAATGCAGGAAAATGTCCTTCAAAATCCCCTTTCTCACCCAACTGTCCTCCCAAAATCTGACCCTACGACCATTACCCACCTCAAATCTGCAACACTGTAAAAAAGCATGGTAACCTGCAGAAATGTCCTTCCAAGGATTATGAGAGGATGCCAAAGTAGCGGGGTTAGCATCCCATCCATTAACGGCAGACCCATACTTACTTCTAACTACCAGAGCCCACAGAGAATTAGGTTCCATGGGGAAAGCCACAACCATTTTGCACGCAAAGCTTCATTATTTTCCTTCAAAGAACCCACTCCAAGCCCTCCATCCTTCTTAGAATTAGCCGCCACCTCCCATCTAACCAAGTGGTCTTTCTTCCCTTCCTCCACACCTTCCCAAAGAAAGGATCTCATAAACTTCTCCACCTTATTAACAACACTAACCGACATTTTAAACAGAGACATATAATGGGAAGGTATATTACTCAACACAGCTTGAATCAAAGTTAACCTACCACCTCTAGATAGGAAAGCTCTTTTCCATTTTTGAAGTCTCCTTTGAATCTTCTCCACCACCGGGTCCCAAAAAACTTTTGCTCTGGGATTACCTCCAAGAGGTAAACCTAAATACTTCATAGGCCACTCCCCTACCACACACCCCCAACCCCCAGAGGGACGATTGAGATAAGCGGGGCTGCAGCCGATCCCTACAAGAGAACACTTGGACTTATTAATTTTCATGCCGGAAACAAGGCAAAAAAAGTCCAGCAAGTCTAAAAGATTAAACCAGTACTCCTCCTTATCCCCAAGAAGGAATATAGTGTCATTGGCAAATTGGAGATGAGAAACCTCCACTCTATCACTACTAGTAACCAACCCATGAAGCCAATTATTCTCTTGAGCCTTCTCCATAAGCCTACTCAACACATCAATAACTAAAGTGAACAAGAAAGGAGATAGCGGATCCCCTTGTCTCACCCCTCTAGTCATAGTAAATTTACCCCTAGAATGCCCATTGATCATGACAGAGAAATTGACAGACTGCAGACAACCCCTTATCCAACTTCTCCATCTCCCACCAAAACCCTTTCTTTCCATCACATCATCTACAACTCTCCATTCTACATGATCATAAGCATGATCAAAATCGATCTTAAAAACCAAACCCGCCTTATTCAGCTTCTTGGCCTCCTGGACAGCCTCATTAGCAACCAAAACAGCGTCCAAAATCTGCCTATTTTTCACGAAAGCTCCCTGAGAATAAGAAATAGTTTCGCCCAACACCTCTCTCATCCTGGTTGCTAGAACTTTGGATACCACCTTATACAAACTCGAAACCAGACTTATAGGTCTAAAATCCCTAAGCTTGACAGACTCAATCTTTTTGGGATCAGACATAACAAAGTTTCATTAGTAACCGCGTTAATAATCCCGGAGTCATAGAAATCCTCCATAACCTTCATGAGATCACCTTTGACAATATCCCAACAAGATTGAAAGAAGAATAAAGTGAACGCATCAGCTCCGGGAGACTTATCTTTCCCACAATCAAAAACCGCATTACGGACCTCCACCTCTTCAAAGGGCCTCTCAATCCAGATTGCCCTTTTCGAACTGACAGGGCACCAATTAAGACCCTCCAAACCCCATCCCACTTCCTCATTGCTACTATAAAGCCTCTTGAAGAAGTTAATAGCCTCCGACTCAATCTCAACTTCGTTCTCCGTAACACCACCGTCCTCCTTTTCTAGGCAATCAATAAAGTTTCTTTTCTTATATCCAGTGGCCATCATATGAAAATACTTGGTGTTACCATCTCCATCTCTCGCCCACCTAACTTTGCCTCTCTGTCTCCACTTCACTTCTTCTTTGTAAACAATATCTCCCACCAAAAACTAAAGATCCTCCCTCTCCTTTCTCAACATGCTGTCCAAACCATCCCGCCCCTCCAACAGATCAAGGGCCACCAATCTAGCTTCAGCCTCCCTCTTAGCAATCTCCATATCTCCAATCATCTCCTTGCTCCAACCCTTTATCTTTGTTTTCAACAGTTTAAGCCTACACATAAACTTGTAACCTTCCCAGCCCGTCAAGATGGTCCTCCAACCACCAAACTTTGAGAGCTCTCTTGAAATCCGGTGCTCCAACCACAGGTTCTCAAATCGAAAAGGCCCAGGACCCCATTTCAGCATAGTAGTATCCAACTCGATAGGGCAATGATCAGAGAATATCCTGGGCAAAGCCTTATGCCGAACCGAAGGAAACGAATTCTCCCAACCTGCCGAAAATAAAAATCTATCAAGCCTCCTGCAAACAGCTCCCACTCTGAGATTAGACCAAGTGAAAGAGGCATTGCATAAACAAGGATCACGCAAGTTAGTTTCCCGTATGAACCCATTGAAGTCCCTCATACTCGCAGTCTCTCTACTTCCATTAGATTTCTCAGAATTAAACCTAACAACATTGAAATCCCCTCCAAGACACCAATTGTCTCCGCATAGACCGTAAAGATCAACCATCTCTTCCCAAAAGCTTCTCCTATCTCTCTGCTTGCAAGGACCATAAATACCAGAGAGCCACCAACAATCGCCTGAACTTTCTTCAATCTGGATAGAGACCGAAAACACCCCCACAATTGAATTTACCACCAAACCGTTTGCGAATTCCACAGGACGACAATGCCCCCTGAACTTCCCCAAGAAGGGGAGAAGACCCACTGTCTATACCTTGCCCACCAAACTGTAGCTACCAATTTTCGATCAACCTCCATTTTTTTAGACTCAAGCAAAATTACTATATCCGGCTTATAACGCCTTAACTGGCTTTTCAACAACTACCTCTTTGACCTGCTTCCTAGCCCCCTGACGTTCCAACTTATGATCTTCATTAAAAAAATGTTGGGTTCCCCACAGTCTTTCCTTACCTTATTGCTTCCTCCAGAAGCCACAGAATCCATCATCTTCCCTCCTTTCCCTTGAAAAAGATTCCTCTTGAGAGGCACCATGGAAATATTTAATTTGGACAGCACACGTCCAGGTTTACTCCCACCTTCCAATTTGTCAGCATTACGGCAAATGTTCTGACGTCTACTATACTTTATCTTCGAATCCTTAATGGGTCTCGCCATTTGGGTTCCGTTGACAACGCAATTCGTCTCAAGCACAGTATTCGGCTCACCCAAGGGAATGGCTGGTTCAGAGAACAACTCAGCTAGAAGGCCAGGATCTTTCTCAATCACGTCTTATGCTCCCTTTCATCATCGGACGACACAACGATGTCTTCCGTTGAGTCCGAAGCCGACAACATCTCTTCTTCTAGATCGACCGAATCCGGGCAGAAAGAAGACTCACTATCGCCCTCGTCTCCAACCTTTGGACTGACAGGCCCAGCCATTGAAACTCCTCCAGACTCCACCGGCTGAAGTTGGAGTTGGGAACTACCTGAACCACGATGCCTTCTTCCTCTAGATGAAGCTCCATACTTAGAGAAAAAAGCTGAGTCGGCTTTAGAGCAAGAGTCGGTCAATATGGGTAGAGATAAAATACCCTTATCTTTAACTTTTGGTTCAGCATTATTCTCCAAATTGCTAAGGCCTATAGATCCCAAGTTAGCCTCCCTTTTACCAACAGACCCAGTGCCAACTTCGGGCCCACAGTGATACCACCCTCATTCACCTCACCTAAAAGGTCAAGGTTGTTGGGCCTAAACACTGAAGAAGCCCGAAAACATCCCCAACTAACAAAGCTTCTTCACAACCACTTTTAATATTTGGGCCATTCCGCTGTCTCTGACCCACAAACAAGCCCGCCTCACTCTATGCGCAACTAGGCCCACCGACCTCCATCTGGCGCACGTGCTCCTCAACCCCAATGTCTCCAAGTGGACCAAAAGTTGTACCCTCTGTTTTATCGAGACAACCCAGCTGCTTCTTCAACCCTGACACAATAACGCCCTCCTCCCTACTCCCACTAACCCACTCAGCCGCCACCTTTTCCGAAAAAGACGCAGCTCGATCCCTCTCACAGCCATAATCTTTGTCTCGAGCCCCACCCACCATGTCTCTTCTGTGAGCGGGCATATCGAGACCACCCCTCCTCCCCGATGCGACAGATCACGCGCGGGATCCACCGCTTGTCCGCCGGAACCCACCGTCCAGTAGACTTCGGTAGACTACGGGATTTCTTTGTCTCCGTCCACCACCCAGTACTCGTACCGGCATGATGGGGATTTGCATTCAAGTAAGGGTGAATCGCTGGCGTCAAAGGCCTGATTTGAACAGTATGGGTCTCACCATCCTTTGCTATTGTCAGAGCTCCGGGTAAAAGGCCACGGTCATTTGTTCTTACATTTAGTTTTGCATCAATCAGATAATCGAACCTTGATGTCCTCTTGTCGACTTCAATCAATCCTCCACAAGCCTCCCCAATTCGATTGAAGAATTTTAAGGACCACCAATGAAGCGGCAAACCGGTTATAGCAACCCATCCTCCATAACTCACCACCTTCAGCAAGTTCTTTCCTAGACTTTGCTTCCACGTACACAGTAACAAGTCGAGAAACCCTTCCATCTTGAACTTTCCCACCCTAGCACACCACAGAGCATCTTCCACACAATCACACACGAAAAACGCTCTGTTGTTTAAATAAGGGAAGAGTTCGACCTCCTTCTCAAGCCCGCTAGATAAAGCCGTCGCAACCTCTTTCCAAGACTGGTGGACCACCTGTCGTTCACAAACCACCACACACTCCCAGGAGAACCCACAAACCTCATCATCCCCTTGACAGTCATCTAGCTTCTCCTTGGATAACGCCTGGCCACTTTGAATCCCGATTCCCGAATTTACCCTACCAGCCACCACTTCCTTGTAAGTTACAGAACCAGCCCTGAAAACTTCTCCCTCACTGTTAACCACCTTCTGATCACCACGAAGAATATTGGATAAGCTCTCCTCCAAATGCCTCCACCCCACAGCTTCTCGTCCCCAAGGGAGGACGAGATGAGACGGTTCCCTTAAGACACTTAGAAAGCCTCAAGAAGCTTCCACTGATATTGTTCTGAAGTTCAATCCAAAAGGTGAAAGAGTTCCCCCTAAACTGTCGAAAAAAACGCTCCTCCTTAAGCTGAATGACTTCCTGCAGCTGCCTAATAAGCCACGACACACATTCCAAATCGATGGAGATATGAAAAGTCCTAGCTCTTGAGTATTCAGTTATGAGGATAGCACCTCCAAAAGACAGGTGATCGATCTGAACTCGGAACCACTTGGCTTCAATCCGGAACTCCTTAAGCACATGTCTCACACTAACCTTTGCTGAAGGACACATGTCTTACCAGCCGTTCTTCCTCTTGTTGTTGTTCATCATCATCATCCAGAACTTATTTTCATGACAGATTTGTGTACCACTTGAAGTGCCAGAAATATGAGCTTCCTTGGTTTTTGTAATCCTTTTAGACATGATATTCACAAATTACAAATTCCAACCAACAGATCGATAGCTGGAAAGAGAAAAAAACATGCATGAGTTAAATTATAATATTTTTTAGTACGTCTATAGCCTAATGAAGCAAAATGGACGCACACCAACAGTACTGCAGCTATAGAAATAAGAATTTTCAAACAACACAACATCTGAAAATGAATTAAATACAATTTCTATAGCCTAACCAAGCAAACCATATATAAGCAATAACATCACAACCACATAAATAACAACTTTCAAATGACACAATATCCAAAAACCAATTTGCCACAGTTGATATGCATGAACTCTTCAAAAGACGAATAGAAAACTGACCTGTTGGCTAACAGAAATGGGAAGAACTATCAAACAGTCCAAAAGCAGTTAGACAACACCTATAACAAACGCAAAAACCGAAAAAATGAAATCAAGCAACAATCAAAAGAGCAAAAAATAAAAATATATAGATTTTGTTTGTGATAATGGTCTAAAATCACATGACTTACGATAATTAATGATTTTCAAAAGGAAATGATGAAAAAAAGGAGTTACGAATATACATAAATAAGATAATCATCTATAAGCATATGGCTTACGATGATTAATGATTTTCAAAAGGAAACACGTTTAATTATGCAACATATGAAATTGTAAATAGACTATTGATAGCAAAAAAGAAGTTCATCACAAAATTTAATCAATAAATCATACACCCTAAATTCCAACAAATCAAATATCAGCCATCATCAAAATCCAAAGCAAAAATGACAAAGCGAAATTCAAGTTGTTTTTTTGATGGAAAGCCACCAAAGTTGATCCATACATATTACATGTGAGGCCGTAACATAGGGAGCAAATAGGCATGAAGGTAGTAACATTTGTGACTACTCGATTCAATCCCATCACAGAGCACATATCTTTATGGCTTTTGAACTGGTGGTTTAAGCCAATTAGGAGGAACTTGGCTGCTCAGCTATAAGTAGTCTCTTTTTCCATTTAAATTTGGTTTTATTTTAATATCAATAGAAGAATCTGTACATGCAATATTATCTCCAGTTCATAGTTTAACAACACAAACATGTTGTGTTGCCAGACTGCCCCCAAAAAAACCACATAATGCTTCTTTGAGCTCCTCTCAGTTGGTTGTGTTCCTAACCATCCTAACTAAAATTAGCAGGAGTTCTCTAGAGGAGGGATCCCAAAAAGAAATTAAGAACTTGATTAACATCCCTCAAATATAAATCCTTTTCGACATTGGCAATATCACAATGTACCCATAATCAAGTAATTAATCAAATTAATTATCAATGTTAGCAGAATTGTAGATCAATGGGTATTGACATAAGCATTTTCTATATCAGATTTTCCAATTAACACAAATATTAGAATCTCTAGAGAGCTTGAATCTAGTTTAGCAAAACCAAGTTGAAAAATGGTTCTATAGAGTATCAGGCTGCCGAATCTCTCCTATTCAAAGAGGGATCTTAATAAAATTAGAACTCACAAACTACGAACGAATTGAGAACTATATAAAATGATATTATACAAAAAGAAAAGCTGGCCAAAGAGAATAAAAAAATTTATTTAATTAAAAAATGAGGGTATATGGCAAAATATTTAACCCTATAGGCTCAACTCAATTTACTTTATACCAAGATAAACGTCTTCTTGAAGAATAGAATGAAGCACTTGATTCAAAACACCGCTTAAGAAATTTAAACATGCTACTATGTTATTTACACGTCATGGATAAACAGATTATTAAGTTAAAAATTAGAAGACCATCACAAAATTTAATCAACAAATCATAAACCCTAAATTCCAACAAATCAAATAATAATATAAAGTCATATAATCCAACAATTCATTATCCACACACAAAATCATCAATATTCATCCAATCCAATAAATCATTATCCACAAACAAAATCTAATAATTCATTATAAAAATTTCAACTAACTAAAAATATTAGGCATTATCATCAGTTAGGGATTTAAAGTTTAAAAATTACTTGAATATGAGCTTTTCCACACTAATAGATTAAAATCAGAGATGGAGAGGGAAGAGAATGAAAACCTGGGGAATTAAATCAAGCCTGCAAGCCAAATAAATGAGGCTCCAATTGCAGCTCCGAACCTTTTCAACCATACATATGAATTAATCAAACCAAACAGTCATATTTTGGTAATATTAATCTACTAATGTTTACAATAAAGGTTGAAGCAAAAACCATCTTTAATAGATAACACCTGTAGACTCACATAAAATAAACTCTCATATGCCAACAACCATATCAAAGTTTAAGTCATGAGTTACAAATCAAATAATTCTTATTTTGTGTTATGAAAATTAATGCATGCATACATTATTTTGAAGCAAAGGTGGCTTGAATATTTATTTTCTTTTTTAAAGAGATGAAGGGTTCTATGCAAATAAGTTGGAAATAAAATATTAGAAGCAGCATTGGTCTCTAGGCATTTCAATTATCACTACATTTTATACTTCGGGTTCAAGTATGTCGTAAGCAGTGATTGACAATAAAAACAAAGACTTTATTGACACTTAACCAATGAGGCATTTCTAGCATACACAAAACCGAGCTGTTTTGACACACTAATAGACTTGATAATCAAATATGAAAAGCAGCATTAGTCCCTGGGCACGCTCTTATGCATCAGCTTTTGGTTCATTACTTCATTACCTTCAATACATCAACTTTTGATTAAGGCCAACTACTCAGCCTTTTTAACATCATTCATTATAATTAATTAATGAATTTGTACATCATTCACACATAATTCATAGAATCTGATTAACTAATTAGTGCATTTGTTTAAATTGGATTGAAATCTTATTATAATTGATGGCACAAAAGAAAGATAAAGAAAAAAAGGGTCTTCAATAATTACTCAATTATGAACGGAGATTGTAACAAATTTTCTTCTTGTTAATTAACCTCAGGTATTAAAAAACAATTCTTTGTTTGTAGCCGAAAAGTTGATAATTACAAACTACATTCTTACAAAAGGATCCATAAATAGCAACAGCATTATTGCTGAAGATAAAATATGACAAAAAACCTCTAAACAATCCTAATCTAAAGCAAAATCATCAAGCAGTCCAATGAAAAGCAGCTGACATAATCTTAGAATACCTCAGTTCTCATGAATCAAAACGGAAAACATATAAAATAAACTCAGCAAGCAACCAAATCCAAGTGAAGCACTGTCAAAACAAATTATACTAATAGAATCAATCAAAACAAATTATACTAATAGAATCAATAACAGTTTACTGTTTTTTCCTATAAAGTAAAAAAGCAAAGAAGTTTGAACAGTTATCCAACAGTGGACTTAATCCGCCCCTTATCCCTCTCTCTCTCTCTCTCTCTCTCTCTCTCTCTCTCTCTCTCTCTCAGAATCTATCTTAAAATTCACTCTGCCTTAGCCTTCAATCAGATTATTTTCAATCTCTAAGTGTCTATTGTTGATAAAAATTCAAGCTTGTTCCATAGTGCAACTCCAAGCTCAAAGGTAATGAAACCTTCAATTGCTAGGCTTGCTTACCCTTCCTTATCTTTCTAGAATTTCCTTTGGATTGCTTTTAATAATGGTGAAGATTATCGTTACATGGCATGTTACATAAGCTCTACATAGAGACTGAAACTAATTTTGGTATTTGATTGGATTCAAATTATTAGTTTCAGCGCAATATGATTGGAAAAATTGAGATCAGTAACTTTCAACACACCTAACTTTGAAGCTGTCCTATTAATCATAGCTTGTGCAGCAGCATAACAAATAAGCGATCTAATAAAGTATCACATTGACAACAACAAAAAAAAGAAAGAAAGAAAAGCGAACTTTCAGATCAGATTGAATTCCAAATTGCAATCCATCAACTTCAACCAAGTTCGAGCCTTCAGAAGGACTCTGTTTACTGACTGAGACCCTTGCAGAATTACAGAGACATAAGTTTTTTCTAATTTTGTGTTTTGTGCCCAACTTATTATCAAAATTCAATAGTGGTAGAACCACTGAATCAAACGCATCAACCAAACAGACCCATGAGAGAGAAACAATCATAATCCCTAAATCAATCTAAATTTCATAATCCGATAAAAATCATCATAGGAAATTTAACACCACAGATAGAATTCTAGATTAGAAATTAAACAACAAAATTCGAGACAAAAGAGTACCTCATATTTTGGCTACCGCTCCTCTTCAAACTACTATTGCTTCCCCAAAAGCCAAAAAACTTATCAGAAAGAAATCTGAAATCGAACAAAAACCCACAAAAATTCGAACCACAAAAACGGAAATTGATTAGATATAGAGGAAACAAACCTGGATCTGGATGAAAACTGCTAGCGGACTGCAAATCCCATCTTGATAAACAGAGAGAGTGAGAACCAAGGGCTTGATTCGTTGTTGATCTTGTTCGTTTGGGTTTTCTTGGGTTTTTTTGGGGGTGTAAATATCTCAGATGCAAATTGAAAATGTCTCAGTCGAACAGTCCAGAAGGGGAAAGAAGAGAAGTTTTAGAGAATGGCAAAATCGTAATTTCAGTGGAAAAAGACAAAAGTGAAACAACTTAGGAACAGATCTTAGTGCCTGCTTTGGAATTGCTTATTTGGGATGATAAGTGATTTTAAAAAAATTTTGGGAAGTCCAGCCCGTTTGGTAAACTATGAAAAAATCACTTATTGTTAAAAATTGATGTCGAGAAAGCTATACGGAAGCGACTAATGAGGTGCTTTCATTTTCTCGATTATGCAGAATCGAGTTTCAAGAGGCGCGAGTTTAATGATTATGCAGCAATTATTTTTTGATTATACGGGAATTAGTACCAACAACACTTTTAACAAAAAGTTTACCAAACGCTAAATCGCTTTCTCTCACGATTTCTCTCATAGCAAATCGGTGATTATTTTCACAGATGAATGCCAAACTAGCCCTTAGTGCCGTTTGGCATTGCTTATTTGTGGTGATAAGTGATTTTTTAAAAATTTTGGGAAGTCCAGCCCGTTTGGTAAACTATGAAAAAATCACTTATTGTTAAAAATTGATGTCGAGAGAAGCTATAAGGAAAGCTAATGAGGTGCTTTCATTTTCTCGATTATGTAGGAATCAGTTTCGAAGAGGCGCTAGGTTTAATGATTATGCATCAATTATTTTTTGGTTATACGGGAATTAGTACTAACAACACTTTTAACAAAAAGTTTACCAAACGCCAAATTGTTTTCTCTCACAGTTGATTTCTCTCATAGCAAATCGACGATTATTTTCACAAAGACAGCAATGCCAAACTGTGATTATTTTTTAGTACATATATAATTTATCCTCTAATATGTCAGCCTCCCTTTGCACTCCATTCCAATCACGTTTGGTCTTGGAAATAGGGCTGTGATTATCATTGTTGTTCATAATCTTAGGTGTATATATAGTTAACCCAACGAATTTGTTCACAGTTTGGGCTTCAAATCAATTGCCTCAAACAAACCACAAAAAATCAATCAAACCTAATTCACGTTACCGAACAAATTTTATCTGCTGATTCAACTAAAATGCAAAAAGAAACAAAACTTATTACTTCACCAGCCACCATAGCCATGTTGTAAGGGCAAACAAATCTTTCCATGGATGCCCTCACCATTCACACTATGCCAAAACTTTAACTCCGGTTATTTTGCCCCACATAGAAAAAATTGTTACACCCTTTTGAGGCCGCCGGAGAATAGTTACTTTATCAATTACTTAATTGATCTTTTACTTATACATATATTACTAACGTCACACCCTTTTGAGGCTGCGCCACTCACGAATTCAGGGATTCCCGGGAAGCTGTGCTGCCGGCGAATCCAGCTTCAAATCTCAATTCTCACGTATTCTAGCTCCATAATGCATAAACCCCTGCATACACCCTCTTGTTCAAATCCTGTTCGTGCCAAATGGCCGGAATTGACATATACTACATACAATTTTCTTTTTAATTGATTAGAAGAGAACATATATATATATACACGAAATGTGAAATTATAATTCCAACATTCTCTTGAAATTCTTCAAAAGTCATAGCTTGGGTTTAAGTTTCGCATTTGTTGCAAACTACATGGCTATTCAATACATCAACGCTCGAGTCTCATTACAGGATTAGGGAGAGACATAAAATTAAGTTAAGCCACCATCCGTACCGTATCTCTTTAGTTTTCCTTTTCTTTTTAAGGAAATTAGTCTGGCTTTAGTTGGGAAATGCTGGGTTTTGGTTGCTACCCAAATTTTAGTTTTGCTTTGTATAATTTTCGGTGTGTGGCCTTTGCTTTTGAGTTTCGGAGTTGTGTTCTTGTTTTAAGCCATGTTTTGTTGGGCCTTTTATTGCTCATAGGCTTAATGGATCGTATTTTAATCATAACAAAACAGAGGATTTGAACATGAAACGAGCCGAAAAGAAATAAATGTATGTATGTATTGAAAAATAAAAAGTAAATCTTCTTGATCCAAAGTTTGGAAAAGCACTGAAGATTCGAATTCAACATGAACTGAATAATTTTGGTAACAACAATGGTATTGCAATTTAAATTAACAAACACCTCTGACTCTCAGTCCAGTGCATTGCATATCTTTCTAACAACACCTTGATTCCCACTCAGGACACCAGAGCTAGAGAGCTTGACAAAGGCAGAAGAAAATGCCTGAAAGAAACCATCCTGATCGGCAGCAAATCGCTGGACAGCGAGAGCTGTGCGCGGGTCCATCACCATTTCAGCATCAATTCTAAGTACCCCATGGCCTCTAATTACATTGTTGTAGTAGTAGTTGTCAAATGTAAGTGTTGTAGGGTCATTAAGAACAAAGCTTGCATTTGATGTCAAAGAGCCTTGAGGACAGTTTAGCCTTAGGAATGCTTCAAACACGGGCGCCATGCCTTCTACACGACCACCTTGATCAAGTCCGCTTAGACGATTTATAATGTTAAAACAATGTGTCACCCCTAGTGTGTGTGCGCCTGCAAAATTGCAATAATATGTTTTGGACATGTTGGTTTCATAAAAAGAATTTTAAACAAAAAGGGTTGGTTTTCTAAAAATGCACTTTTTTTTTTTGGAAGAAACCCAACACAACTAAGTTCATGTAGCTACCCATTATGGCCACAGATTCTTCAACTGTCAACCCTTTCCTTGCAAATAGTTGAAGCATGCCATCAACTCCAATGGCGGCAGAAGGAAGCAAAGAATCTGCAAGCTTATAGTTTGGAGGAACAGAAGAGTCTCTTCTTCCCAAAGGAACCTTTATCTGTGGCCCTCCTGACGCCGCCACACCCTCCCGAGCAGCCAGGACAAGAATGTCAGAGCAAGAAACCTGTTGGGGACATTCTAATTCAACCATTGACTTGAGAACGTTGATTGACTCCCTCTTTCTGATGCCAAAGTTTTTCCCTGCAGCCATCTCAGATGACACAGTGTTCTCATTTGGATCCACAAGAATTGAAGCATCACAGCCCTGCAGTTACAAAATCAAACCATTATTTATTGAACATGAGAGAGACGATAGAAGGAATAAAAAAAGGAAGACCTGAACTTGGCAATCATGGAACATGAGCCTCAACAGAGCTGCAGGAGCACTGGGATCAGTGAGAAAAATAGGTTGGAGGGCAGCTCTAACAATGTCCTCAACTTGTGGGCATGAGTTCTCGTAGAAATTATAAGAAAGCCCTTGCCCTTCAGCTCCAATGCTGAACACAAACAGAGATATGCCTACCACTATAGCACTCAGATCCATTGTGATGATTGGCTGGAGTGTTTAAAAATAAAATCATATGGGAACTTCAATGCTGCTGCTATGACTCTCAGAAAACAGAGGACTCTGGCACCACCAGTAGCAGCATGTGAAATTAAAGGATGCCAGTCCAATTTACCTCCAGTGGAGGGATCAATTTTCTTTTATAATTGTAATGCAATTATGAACTTGGATGATTAAATATTTGATGTTGAATTTTTCTTTACAATGCCATGCAAAATAATTGCTTTCTATTCATTATGATTTATAATACATTGATTGGCATCTATCTGATAAACAATTTATCCTTTCCCAGTGGCAGCTTATCCTGTGAAGTAAATGCTAGAATTCTACTTTATAGTTTGCCATTAATAATCTTTTCTGCAAAAGTTATTTTTTTACACAAACCCAGTTGGTAAGTAATTATAACTAAACCCTACCCTAATTACAATTTACATCCCTCCCTTTTACCATGGTGAATGTCAAGTTCATCCTTCATGTTAAGGATGCTGTTTGCCTCATTTCCTAATTACGGTTTGATACATGTACAAAAATAATTCATCAAAAACACAAAATGAAAAACATGTGAGAACATATAGGGGTTGCTTAGCATGCGTCTGACTAATTCATAATGAGCAGTTGAGTCTGGCGGTCGACTAGACTTAAAATTCCAACCAGAATCCAAATAATGCAGCAGGCAAAAGTTCAAGGCTCATTTCCATTTCATTGTGAAAAAAATCAGACACGCGATTTTATTGGGAAAAGAAAAAGATTGAAGCATACGAGCCACAAAACAAGAAAAACGTCGACGAGCACACGAGCCCACTTATTAATTATCTGTTGGTCAATATGAGGAAGTTAAGCTTTTCCATGGTTGGTTGGTGGTGGTTCCGACAAACTTTGATTGGCATTTTGCATTGTCAAAATCAAACATGCAATGCCTTTAAATGTTTACTGCATATTTATTCTTGTAACTTTAATTGGATTTGAGGCATTACTGCTCCCTGCCTTTGAGTATTTCTATCTTTGAAGTTTGATCACATATCGTATAGTGTATGTTAGTTTAGTATATCGCCCTTCTTAAATGCACATTGCATATAGTTTGGTGCTTTGGTTTGGAAAATGACCTGCAACTGCCGAAGTAAACGAACAGGCATCATTCACATGTTCATGGTCACCCATCCTTGGATTCAAATCCAATGGCCCAATAGAGTTTCTTAAAAGGAGTGCAAAAGTAGGTGGGTCATTGGATTTGAATCCAAGGGTGGGTGACCACGGATTCCTTAGTCACTAGGTGACCAAGAAATCTATGGTCACCCACCCTGATTCAAATCCAAATTACTAACAGCTTCTTTAAAAGTCTGCAAAATTAGCGTCGGATTGAATCCAATGGCAGCGACCACGGATTCCTTGGTACTGGTGCTCAAGAGATCGTGACTCTATTTATGAAGTCTGAGCTCTCTTCATCAGGGCGGGCTCCACTTAAACCAATTGACAATGAAATTAATTAATAAGCTTTAGAATGTAAGTATTGCATATATTTTCTACTACTACCGTGGGGATGTCCAAATGTTATTACCTCCACAACTATTAGGAAGACTATAGATGAGAGATCATACATATATGAAAGCATAGTAGAAAAAGAGAAGAGATTTTTTACCTCCACTTGACAAGCACACACGTTCAAAGACTAGAAAGTGTAGAGCACTTTCAAAGTTTCTAGTGTTGACATAAGATTTGTTAGGGTCTTTTGTATTTATACTTACCACTTTAAATTCTAACGAAATCGTGCAACTCATTAATTCCTTCAAAATAAATGACTTTTACAAACTCTTTTAAAATCTTAATTGGATACACCCCCCTAAGAACCAATTAGAAAATAACGAGTGGCTAATTTTGAGTTTTTCTCTCCAAATAGCTCTATATGAGTTTTTGTATAATATGTCATGCTAAAATGGGTTTTTGAATGAATATCTATATTTTTTCTACTACTCCTCCCTACTCTTCTCCATGTTTACAATGACGTCCGAACGGTAATAACATCCGGATGTCCGCACGGTAATAACATCCGGACGTCCGCATAGGAGAAGAACTGTATATATATAAGTAATATAAACATATACAACCAACTAGTTATTCATCTACCAAGAAACCCTAGCTGCTCTCTCCCTCTGTGAGTCCTAAAGGAAAACTCCATAGAGGGGGGAGGAGGAAGAATCTTCACTGCCCTTCTCCCCCTCATCTCTTCTCATCTTTTCCTTTTATGTTAGTGAATAAGTCCACTGGGGCATTTTGAATAAAAACCCCTTGTGGTGGTTTCTTCTGAGCCATGGTTAGATTTAAGTTCCTCATCACCCATTTTAGTCTATGTTCTCAATCAAATCCTGCTCCCAAAACCCGCTCCCTAACGTCGCTCATGTTCTCTAAATTTGATTCTACATCGTCGTTGACGGAGGTTGCTGCAAATCACCCAATTGTTCTTTGGCAAGGTTGTTGTTTTCGTTTATTTGTTTGCTCTTATATGCAGATAGATCACTGGAAATCATATTTTCCCCATATCTGTTATTGATGCGGTGGTGGGTGTGGCCGCGACGACGCTTCTTCAGGTGGTGGTGGTGGTGGTGGTGGTAGGGTTCATCTAGGCTCATGAGTTGTTTTAAGGTTTTGGTTATGTTGGGTTTATGGGCTTTGTTTGGTCTTATGGTTAATTTTGGGGATGTGAACTAGTAGTTTTAGTGCGGCTTTTGTCCGTGTTAGTTTTTCTTTTAATATGTTAGTTTATTGCCCTCTTGGGATTGGTATTTTAGATGTCTTGTTGATGTTTTTAATTGTGCCGTTGAAATTTATCTAATGAAGTTTCTATTTGATTACAAAAAATTATCTATATAAACCAATTGTTTCTCTACCAGGTAAACCTCAAACTTGCTGCAAATATTTATATTGTTTTTATGTTGAATGTTGAATGCACGACCCACAACATAGAATAACGTTTCTTGCTATAAAAATTCTGGACAAACTATGAACCAAAACTGTATGCATATTTTATTTAATGGTATACATGCAGTTGTATGTTAAACAACAAAAGAAAATTTTGTAACCACGTCATCATCTTAAGAATGCCATACATTGAACGGTTACACACGGACGAGCTAAAACTTACCTACAACGGTGTTTGTACGCCATTTGTGTGTATGTTTCTCTCCCCATTTTAGAACGTGTGCCTACCTGGCCACCCTCAATTGCTCATGAAAAACAAAGATGTTGAAATTAAGCAAATCAAAAGAGAAAAACCACACAAGAATCCAACGGAAGCCCTCTAAAATAGATGGAATTTCGTTTAGCCAACAATAAACCCCACTATATAAACTCTTGACCCAAATTGAAGATTTTGCTCTCCCTAGAACATGGCTGGGTCTACATCCACAGCATTCATTACCTTGGCAATCATTTTTTCCATCGCAGTAACTTTCACAAATGTTGTCGATGGATTGACTGCGCAAAAAGTAATTGACTCTCCCCTGTTGACCCAAAAGATTAACACCAACCGCACCATCAAGGTCGATATCAATGGCAAGGGAGATTTCACATCTGTTCAGGCTGCCATTGATTCTGTTCCTGAAGGAAATAGTAAGTGGATCATCATCCATGTTAGGAAAGGGGTGTACAGGTAATTCACCATCAATTAGAGCCTCTTTTGGAATTAATTAGTAATTTTATTTCATGTATTACATTATCTAATGCATTATATGTTTTGGCCGGCAGAGAAAAGGTGATCGTACCACGTAGTAAGCCCTATATATTCATGAGAGGAAATGGGAAGGGAAGGACCGCCATTGTCTGGTCCCAAAGCTCTTCGGACAATGTCGAATCTGCTAC
Source organism: Prunus padus (assembly GCA_024362665.1). Lineage (NCBI taxonomy): Eukaryota > Viridiplantae > Streptophyta > Magnoliopsida > Rosales > Rosaceae > Prunus > Prunus padus. The sequence continues at coordinate 10,246,859 of JANFAM010000020.1, forward strand.
TTTCAGCGTCGAAGCTCCACACTTCATTGCCTTTGGGATTAGCTTCAAGGTTCATCATCATTTCCTTTTTCTACATATATATGTATATTTAAAAATGTTCTTAGATGATCCCTTTTTTTCTTTTTCAAGTGAAGTCCCATTTGCAATCGTAGGTCAAGAGGGTAACATTTGCCGGATTTTTATTGTCAAACAAATGATAACTAAACGAAACTCTCTCAAGCGAGAAAAACTTAATCATTCTCTTTTTGGATTGTAATTTTGTCAAACAAGAGTTAATTTAAACTATATATATGACATAAGAGGATTAAATTTCTGACTATATATAATTGAATGATGAATGAATGTACAGAATGAGGCTCCGACAGGTGTGGCTTACACCTCGCAGAACCAGTCAGTGGCAGCATTTGTGGCAGCAGACAAAGCAGCATTTTACCATTGTGCATTTTACAGTACCCATAACACGCTCTTCGATTATAGGGGCAGGCATTATTATGATAACTGCTACATCCAAGGCTCAATCGACTTCATCTTTGGACGTGGTAAATCTATCTTCCACGTAAGTATTAGTACTCCAATTTATCATAATTTTTTTTTTTGTTGGGTTTTTCATATTGTTAATTTCACAAGAGCAAATTAATATAAATTTATATAATTAATGCAGGGCTGTGAGATCTTTGTGATTGGAGACAAACGGGTGTCAATTAAGGGGTCTGTGACAGCTCAAAATAGGGAGAGCGAGAAGGAGAACAGTGGGTTTGTGTTTAACAAGGGGAAGCTGTATGGTGTTGGGGACACTGTGTATCTTGGCAGGGCCAAGGGTGCTTTTTCCAGAGTTGTTTATGCACACATGTACCTCTCCAAGACCGTCGTGCCTCAAGGCTGGACCAATTGGAGCTATGCTGGCGGCACAGAGTAAGAACCAACTAACTAACATGTCCTTGTTTTTTTTAATACAAGCGATAGTTTAAACTACGAGGAGGAGGGGAATTTCTCACACACACATACTAAGAAGGTGTTATTGAGATTCAAACCTGAGATCACTTACGTTTCTCACACACACACTAACATGTTGTTTTTTGTTTCCTTGTATTGGTTGTTATTATGCCAAAGTTTTGGTCGACTAACACAGAATTAATGTTGTGGGATGATTATGAAAACGTACAGAAACTTATACCATGCTGAATATAAATGCAAAGGGCCAGGAGCCGAGACTGGAGGGCGAGCTGAATGGGCCAAACAACTCACTGAAAAAGAAGTTGCCCCCTTCTTGTCTATCGACTTCATCAATGGCCAGGAATGGCTCCCAGTGTGGCTATGAATTAATTGATGTTTGTTTGTTCATGAATCTCGATGATTAGATCATTAGCCGGGAGTTTACGACATTGATCGAACATGCAATGCAAGAGGCTCATATATGTTTGATTAATCCCTATAATTTCTTTCCATACAAATGTAAAACTCTGTATTATAATCAAAACTTAAAGTATTCAGATATGTGCATTGCTAGCTACAATCTAATTCATATATATATATATATGTCTTAACATGAATTCTTTCTAGCTTATTACTCAATTCAGATTCTAGCTTGTACTACAAGTAATGTCAGCAGTAGTCTAGTTTGTTCCAACTTTGTGTTTTATAAATCAGAAAGTTTATCTTTCTATATATAAATGTTGGTTTTCTATTTGAGTGTTAATAAATATTTTGGTTCTTGCCTTCTTACGTTTAGTTATGGTAGTCGTTCAAGACAAAGCTTGGGATCACAAAATGCTTGCATGGAAGATGTAAATAAAAGCTAATGGTGAAGCACGTTGCAGCTCTTCATTTATTCTCTATAGTTTAAGGGCAATACATTTTAATGCACGATAGCATATAACACACGACTTTTGCATGCTAACCAAGGCTATAGCTGAATTTGGGATTTAAAATCCACCGCCAATTCCTCCACCACCACCAGCACCGCCACCAAATCCACCACCAGCACCGCCTCCAGCTCCTCCTCCTACACCGCCGCCTTTGCCACCCCCAAAGCCTCCACCAGCACCACCACCTGCACCACCTCCGCCGCCAACTCCTCCTCCAACACCACCACCTTTCCCACCCCCAAAGCCTCCACCAGCACCGCCACCTGCACCACCTCCACCACCAACACCTCCGCCAGAGCCTCCACCAACACCACCTCCACCTCCTTTGCCACCTCCAAAGCCTCCTCCGGCACCACCACCTGCACCACCGCCTACTCCTCCACCAACACCACCGCCTGCTCCTCCACCAACTCCACCTCCTGCACCACCTCCGGATCCACCTCCTACACCACCGCCTTTGCCACCTCCAAAGCCTCCTCCAAAGACCGCCACCTACACCACCGCCTGCTCCTCCACCAACACCACCTCCACTTCCACCACCAACTCCGCCTCCTGCACCACCCCGGATCCACCTCCTACACCACCACCAAAGCCCCCACCAGCACCACCTCCATTTCCACCACCAACTCCACCTCCGACACCACCTCCATTTCCACCTCCTACACCACCGCCTTTGCCACCACCGAAGCCCCCACCAGCACCACCACCAGCACCACCACCAACTCCACCTCCGGCACCACCCCCAACACCACCTCCCACACCCCCACCAAATCCCCGCCAGCACCTCCGCCAGCACCACCACCCAAACCGCCGTCAGAGAATGTTTCTTTCTCAAGTTTGCGACACTCAGCTATTGATAGCACCACTACAAACATCACAGCAAACAACCCAACAAGCTTGGAAAACTTCCCCATCTTTCCCCAATAAAGTGTATATAGAATAGAGGAAGCGGGACTGTTAATTGTTTGGTTTGATTAACTTTGGCAATGGGCATAGACTATTTATAGTGTGCCAAGTACATGATACTGTAGTAGTAAAGGTCAGAAGATGTCAATGCATAAATGCATGCAGTTGAGATACTTACGATTGTGGACTTTTTATGAAACCTGATTAATGAAATGTGCGAAATTCAACTTGTTTGACAAAGAATCATAATTAGTCGGTGCAACCATAATTTTGTAGTCCCCGACACCGTCTCAGTGGTGTCCCAGCTGTGCTTAACCACTAAGCATAGGCGTACGAAATAGTCCAACTCTACTTATTAGTATTTTGATATGTTAATATTTATGTGTCGAATTCATCTAGATGCCATAGAGAATTGCATGTAAAGATACTTTCAATGTAACCAGATGCCCATGGCCATTGAATATTTTTGGGAAATTGATCATCAATATAAAGGGGAATTACTTGGAATTGATATACTAAGGGATTGGGTAGGATTGGTTAAGGTGAAATTGGATGCTCTAGTGTCCTTTTTTCTTGATTTTCCTAAATCTTTTGTGACGTGCAACTCTGTCTTTAGTTTAAATTGCTTTCTTTAATTTTAGTTTTTCTCAATTACAAACAAATCAATTTCATCTATTAAAGTTTCTCAATTTAAAATTAGTTTCAATTTAATTGGTAGGAATATTAAGAATTAAATCAATTCTTGTGGGACAATATAGGTGCTTACTTAGCTATACTATCTTTTGATTCGTATACTTGCGAGCATTAAAATTTGATTGATTTAGTAGACCTAAATTTCGCAACATGTTTCGAGAATTATAGTAAAATATGTTCGTATCCAAGCATTTGGAGTCATAACCCAAGTGATGAAGTAGAGTTGGAAAGTAGAACCTTAGAGCATCTCCAACTGTTATGTCAAAATGCCACATGGACATTAAATGGCAAAAACTTAAGGTTAAAGTTGCTCCAACCGAGTAGTCAAATCCTACATGGATTTGAAGACTGGAAGAGATATGTCAAAAATAACATATCAAAAACCTTGATGTCAAATGTTATTTTAATATTTTTTTAATCATGAACCCCACTATTATTTACACTTTTTTAAAACTTGATGCATCATATAGGCCCCATTTGCATTTAAAAATATAATACAATAATATGATATTTATAATAAAAACGCTTTTGTTAGAAGTGTTTATGAGCAGAAGTACTTCCTAAAGAAGCAGCTCCAAACTCAGTTGTATTATCACTAATTAATGCCTTAAAGTAAGTCCATGTGATTTTGCTAGCACAAAGAAAGAAATCCATGTGATTAGTTCAATCAAATTAATTATATGGACCACCGACAACAATTTTGTAATTGTACAAAATTTCATGAGAAGATGAGATTTGGCACGTAATGAACATCATCTATAGCATTGAAGCAGATGATCTTAAATGATTAGTTCAAGTGTCAATTTGAATCCAAATTGAAAGTTGGAAGAAATTTAGGCCTACACTTCAAAACTCCATATAATATAAACGGTTTCGAGTGAGCCTCCATTCGGCTCATGTAATTTGTGCTTGGTTATGCCTAGTAAGGGAGGATTCTGAAATTGGGCTGTGAACTTCTTTAGCTTCGGCAAGACTTGAGCCAGTACAATATAAGAGCTATTCATTCATTCTTATCCGCCCATTAGTCTAACACACATTCGAAATGGACTCCTTCAAAGCACAAAAGTAAAAATTTTATGTACAATTGTCACAGTGTATTTTGAGTGTAAGGAAAAATGAGTCATTGCAGGTAAGAAGTCAAGTATTTTCCGGATAAAGAAGTACAAAACTCACCTTGAAACAATCCTACCTTATTTCACCTATTCTCGTCGTCATGGAGTTTATTGGGCTCGACAGTGTAAGTTCAGGAAGATATTTTTTGAAGGCGATTCTCAAACTCTTATTCATATCCTTTGTAAAAGGCGTCAATGTCCTTGGATTGTTGCTACAATCATTAAAGATATCCAGTTAATTGCTGAAGATTTTGAAGCGATCTTATTTCGACATGTTTTCAGAAAAACGAATAGAGTTGCAGATGGATTTGCTAATATTGGGCAAACTAGGAATAATCAGAGTATGTGGTTTTCTAGTTTTCCTACGACTTTGTACTTTGTCATATTAGCCGATACAATTGGTGCAAGGACTCCAAGGGGGTTAGTTGACCATTGCCACCATCTTGGGCCATGCCTAGGGTTTACCATTGACTTTGCACACAAGTTAGGGCTGAGCAGGCTATGATTATAGCCCAATTTATAACGGACTGATTGGGCCTTCTCTCATTCTAGCCCAGTAGTGACGGGCTCCTCAGTCCTCAATTCTCAATTTCTAAGCAGGCACTCACTCACTACTTCAAGTCTCAATAAAATCTAGGGTTTTAGCAAATTCCTTCAGAGAAAAAAAAAAGAGGGGCTTGTAATTCTCTCTGTTTCTCTGAATTGTGTGAGAAGCAGAAAGAAAACGCAATCAAAATCGAAAGCAGAATCAGAGAAGAGAAAAAAATGGAGGGAGGTGGAGAAGGAGAGATAGAGAGGGTGGAGGACTCGAAGGACTTGCAGCAGCAGAGCAAAGCATTCGATAAGCTCACTGACCGCGTCGAAGATCGCCAGCTCGACTCTACCCGCGTCCAGGAGGCCATGGCTTCCATTGCTGCCTCCTCCGAAGCCGATTGGAATGCTATGAGATTGAGGTCACTGTTTAGATTCACACTTTTTTTTTTTTCTATCAAAAATTTCAATTTAGGGTTTACTTAATTGAGTTTGAATTCCATATGCGATTAAAGCACAATTTTTTTGTCATGAAATTTGCATGAAGTTTTTAACTTTGATTTGGGGTTTTGGCCGAACTGAAGTTGTGGTAGCAATAATTATATCTTTGTATTATAGTGTGTAGCAAATTGTATCTTTTGATGCCAAACTTAAGCATAAGATGAGCTTGTTTAAGACCTGGGCCTGCCCATATTTAAAGTTTTCAGCTTTCTGAAAGAGCTCCATGGCTCTCCATGCTTCATCACAATTTACAGGGAGAAGGAATTGGCTGCAGTGAAGATCAATGCAGCTGATGTTGACATAATTGCAAATGAACTAGAGTTGGACAAGAAGGTTGCTGAGAGGACCTTGCGGGAGCACAAAGGTGATGCCGTTGCTGCCATTCGACACTTGCTTCACTAGAATAATACCCTTGACAAAATGAACATGACAAGAACTTGGGTTTCTTCGTATTTTCTTTGTTCAATGTTAAATTAGATGTTCACATTTTTGTATTGTTATTTGTGATGAGGATAGATTATTAAGAAACGTGCAGGATTCTGAGTGTTTACATGTTTGGCTTTGATCGACTCAGATTTGTTTCAACGTTTAATGGTAGATTATACCAAATACAAGTGGCCGTCCTAATTCCTAAGATAAGATTCCATGACAAGAAGAAAGTACTTTCATTTTCCTGCCCGTCCATATTGTCTGTTACCAATATGCGGTTGGCCTAACACCACCTTTAAAGATAATATTTGTCTCCCAAAACTTTTCTCCTGCAGTGGATATTATCAACTCATCTGCATGTTGGGACAAATTAGGGAATTCCTACGGCATGCGATGGCCATCCAATCCAATGCATTGGACCCAGATATTGGTAACAGAGAGAGGCACAATGACAAAGTGAAGTGCCAGGTGCTTTTATAACAACCAGTGCATGTGACAAAATATCAGCAAAGTATAAGCGCACAACAAGCACTCGAATTTTCAAGCTTTATTGCCGCAGAATTGCTTATGAGGGATAAATAATAAAAACCCAGTAAATTGAAATGATAAAGCAAAGAGATTGGTAACTCTCTATTTACTCAAATGAATACAGACTCTGCCCCTTTGTACAACTTTTTTTTTTCTGAGTAATGGTGCTTGGAATTTTCCAATATAGAATCACAAAACGGGCGGCATGTGGCGCCCTGTTGCATGACACAGCGTACTTTGAAGCCCATAATTTTACTTTTTCAGGATGTCATGTCAGTGGAGTGAATAAACAACCATCATCACACAACCAAACCAATCACCATCTAAAATTAGGCAGCTCCCTCTCAGCTACTATCTATCTGCCTTTCAACCTTGTGGTTCCAAATACCACTTGCCATTTGTGGCTATCTCTGGCTAATTACCATTTTTCCAGCAACAAGTGAAAAAGCATCTATATGAGAGTGCCTTGCTTCTTCATCCAACAATGTGGTAGATGAAGAAACCCAATGCAATGCCGCACAAAGCTGAGCTACAATTCCTTTTGGGTGCTATCACCTGCGGCAGAACGTGCTGCTTGAAACTGAAGAGCATATTGTCTCTGCATGTCTCTAAGCTTTTCCAGCAGTACTTGAAATGTTGGCCGAGAAGCTGCATCACTGGTTTTGATGAAGTTGAAATCAGCACATTAGCCGCCGTTTTACCAAAGTTGATTCATAACAGTTAGAAGAAATAACAAAATAGAAAAGTCTTGAATTATAGACACCAGACACTACAGGATAATAAACAATTAAGCTTGACCTTCGGATGCCATCAATGTCCCTATCAAATATCCATACGACCCGACAAACGCATGCCAAACTACCTTTAACACAAAAATCAAACTACACATCTTTTGAAGACAATAAAATATTCCTACGATAATATGATCCTTATCCATATGCAACTAATATGAACATCATATATAACATATAAACACCTACTTGCAGTTGGCTACAGTCCACAATATAGTGATGGTTAATGCAAAAGCCCTATTGATTAGGCTAATTCTGGCTAGAAAGGCAAGTTGGTAAAACAATTGCAGCAAATGATATGAAGATATGCTTCTAGCAGCATGTCAAACAAAGAAAGTGAGGGTCATGTACTTCGCAAATGTCATACGGACTATTTTGTAAGCATACTGACCAACTACTGAGATGATAATCACATGAGAACTGATCCCAGTTGAGGGGTAGCATTTCATATACTAAATTTAATCCTTGGATCTAAAATATGAAATCAACTAAGCATGGAAAGAATTACTACCTCTGCCAGCAGCTCTCAATCATAGAAGCCCACTGAGGGTCCACATCTTTTGGGATCTCTAGCCTTTGGTCCATAAACCCTACAGCTCCAATCACCTGCAAGTATCCTACAAAAATTGTTGTTCATATGTGCACACAATATGTCCTGGCCCCTTTTGTTATTATTATCAAAGGAAATGGCATATTAAAGAGATACTACTAAGAATCTTGGTTCATTTCTCGCCATTGAAAAATAAGGTTTGTGGGAGAACTGAGGATATTGAGTTTAATATTACATCTCTAAAAGAAGGTGATAAACAATTACAAAAAAATTTAATTTATGTAAGTTTACAGAAATGTTGTGATATCTTTCGTTCTTGAATAGTGTCTGGATATTTTATCAAAGAAAACAATACCTGCATTGAGTTTAGATTGTCCCAAGGGATCTTCTCAGTAACAAGCTCCCACAATATCACCCCATAGCTGTATATATCAGACCTATATACATCCAAAGTTCCAAACAGCACAAAGAGATATAAATTTAGTTATAGAAACCATAGAAGGAACCAAGACACTGTTAAGGTAAATATTCCAGATGAACAATTACAACATACTTCTCATCTGAGGGTTCATTACGTAGAACTTCTGGTGCCATCCATTGAGGCTACAAAAAAGAAAATTGCCACTTGTAAGTGAGAATTTCAAAATTTTATGCAGGCTCATATATAGTGACATTAGACTGATGGGTTTAATATAATTAGTAAAGACGAGTTAAAATACCGTCCCCTTCCCAGTCTTGGTTGTGAGAAATGTATCATGCTTAAGACGAGAAAGACCAAAATCACCAACCTGTTCAGATAACATTAAATGGGTCATTGTTTAACTTGATAGAACTGCTGTGTAACCCAAAGAAGGAAAAACTCATGGACCACAAAATCAAATAGAGGGATTTACGAAATAGAAACATGACCGGCAACAGACCTTGACAGTCCAGTTCCTATCAACTAGGAGATTTGAAGATTTCAGATCCCTATGAATGATAGGTGGATTGAAATGATGAAGATAATTCATGCCTCGTGCCTGTGGAAAATTCAGTATTTCTTGATGAGGTTACTCTAATATATATCATTTTTGTACTATTACTCAATAATACTCACTATATCTATTGCCATATGAACACGTCGTCTCCAGTCTAGTTTTGATGTGTTCCTCTGTAGTAAGCGAAACAAACTTCCACTGCATTAAGAGAATATTGATATGAGTGGTACCAGTGAGCTCGCGAAGTACTTTAAAAAGGATATTTGAACTTCCAGAAATGATAAACATAAATTCAGACACTTGTAATTATAGAGCTTCCAGAAAGGGAAGTTCAGAACCAACCGTGGGAGGAACTCTGTTACAATGCAGAGACGCTGAGGTGAAGTCACAGCTCCCATAAAAAGCAGAACGTTTGGATGTCGAAGCCTTTTCATAAGAGACACCTTGATAAACAATACCATATTGTAACATCAGCATTTAACAAAATGAATAACTACAAAATTAACCATAAAGACAAAAGACGAAAGGAATGCCATAGAAATATTTTTTAGCAGTCTGGCATAGGGTGGTCAAGATTGTCACACCCACAAGTCCCTTCTAATATGGAATGTGCATTACATAATCCCATACTCATCAAGAGAAATCTCCAAAAGGTATATTCAAACATTCCAGTCAAACTCTCATCCGCTTCCTAAGTACATAAGCAAGTGCAAATCATATGCAGCTAGAAAGCACACCTCTTGTCTGAAGGAAAGTATCACATCTTCTGCATATTCTTGCTTGGAGAATACCTTGACAGCAACATCCTGTAATAGCAAAGATATCAGTCAAACACACATGAACATTATATGCCCGCAATACTTCTAATGCTTCTTCACCTTCCGTATTCTAAACAATTAAAACAGAATAAACATCCCACATGCATCATCATCATACCACACCTAGTTCGTATGAATAAGAAGAGTTGTTCACTGATACTGCAAACACCAATATTTATAGACTTTTTCTTAAACGAAACCATATTATATAGACTTTGATATGTTTGACATTTCATCCAATTTTATGCTTTAGGCATAACATGTAGGCATGAAACACTATGGTCATCAAGACAGTTAACGGGCTTTTTTTTTCTGGGCAAGCGGTGTTACTGCGTGCAATTTGAACTGCATTTTGTCTTCATTAGGTAATTGGAATTCTTTTTTTTTTTTGGTTTGAAGAGAAGAGTAATTGGAAATCATCACTTGAACATATCACTTCGGTTAAATCTGGAACTTTTTTTTAGCATCCACTTCAATTTGTAGTTAACTAAAGAAAGAGTCAGAGAACATACCGATCCATACCACAGACCATGGTATACAGTTCCACATGAACCTGCAGAATGAGGAAACGGTAAATAGATATCAAAATGAAAATAAACCAAGAATAAACTCACAAGAGAAATTGTGTTGGCCCTTAGATGGAAATTTTGGCAATCAAGCATGTCCCATAATCAGAGTCACCAATGATTCAGGAACGATGAAATACATAATGGACGACCCGCTTAATCACCTTTGGTCCTTTGGGTGATTACAGACATGCTTTACCAGCATCAATCAAACAGTTTCTAGAAATTAAGAATATTAATACTTCAAAAGCATGCACTGGTCACTTGAAAGATGATTACCTTGCCCAACCTGTTCTCCGATTATCAAGTCTTCCCATAGGATTTCGTAATCCAGGCAGTCACTGTCCACGTCCACCTTATTCACAGCACTACTGCTGGTACTTCCACAGCTGCTGGCACTGCTTGTGCTGTTCACATTAAATGAGGAGGTCCAAGATCCCGAAGCCTCATTATTTGCAGTCCGATTATTTTCATTCACCTGACTCTCTGGTTTTGAACCAAAATAACTCTTCTGATGAACCGAATCATTTTCTTGCTCATTATGCAACCAAGGCCAAACAAAACGAGTAGTCTTAGCATCTGACCCTTCTCGCTCATTTCCTTTCCATGGCCACGATAATCCTTTCTTACCCATCCATGCTTCTGCTTTTGTTGATATTATCTTTTGGATTGAAGGTTTTCCTTCACTCTCATCGCCAGAATCTCTGGAGGGTTTTCCTGGAGACTTCTCATCAATCTGGGAGAACACACCAAAAGGAGATGGGGGCATATCTCCTCTAGGTGTGCTAGCCCCACTTGAATTTGCATCCTCCCTATGGTCAGAGAAAAGAGAATCTGAACCATGATCCGAATAATGACTATCTCCACTCCCACCTTCGCGATCCATGTTGTTTTCTCCTGCCCGAATTCTCGACTTCACTTTGTTGCTCACTTTGGATGCCTGTTTCATGACTCTAACAATCAGCATGCGCCATTCAATACTAAATCAAAGGAAGAGGGGAACTATAAGACTAACCAAATTTGTTAATTTTGATGCAATTGCATTTTGTAGAGGCTGCTGAGGATCAAGGCCAAGTTTAGCTGTAACACTAGCTCTAGAACGGCTGTAGCTTGAATCTGATTCTGGGTGCTTCGCACCTGACAATGGAATCCTCATTTCTTGAAGGGGCCGTATATCACTTGACACACTAATAATCCCAATAAAAGTGCCATCATCATCATAGAATGGAGTATTCGTTACAATGGCGGTAAACCTCTCCCCAAACTTGTTCTTGACAGGGAACTGCCCAGTCCAGCTCTCCCCCTTGGTGACACGGTGGACTATATTATTTGCTACAGCAACGTCCTGGGGTTCTACTAAGAGCTCAATGGGACTCTTTCCAAGGGCCTCTGCCGCAGAAAAACCATATAGGTTTTCAGCACTTTTGTTCCTGCAAAATTAAATTTTCCCAAATGCACCAAACTGAAACCTTCTAACACAGAAACCAAACTTCAAAGCATAAATACTCAATCTCATTTTAACACCACAAATTAACAGTTGCAACGAGAAATCAAATAACCCCCAATAATATAACAAATACTTGAAACAAAAAGAAAAATACAAGCAATCCATACTAATCCCAAAACAAATTTCACCCATACAAAAAAACCTCGACAGAAAAAAAAAACATCAAAATCTGCAAGACCAAGACTTTAATTGAGCTACTCACCAGTAAATTATATGACCATTAAGATCAAATATATGCACAGACTGCCCAATTGACTGCAATATGTTCAGATACTGCCTATCAGTAAAGTTCACAGCTGACGGCCCGCTGCCACTTCCACCGCCGCCGCTGCCACTGCCACCTCCGCTGCTAGCACTGCCACCGCCGCCACGGAAAGTGCCTCCAGTCGGAGGATCATGACTGCGGCTCTCCCTCTGAAGCGGCGACGAATGCCGAAACGAAGTAGACCCTTTCTTCCAAGCCGCCACATCGAAACCTCCACTACCACCACCACCACCGCCAGCGCCGGCACCGACTCTCCTTTTAGGCACAGACGATAACCTTGAGCGCTGTGGCGAAACGGAGTGAGCCCTTTGGTGCTGTGATTTGACATCGTCAGAGTGCCTGAGCTTGGACATCTCTTGCTTGAGGTGGGCGTGACCCGCTTCAAGTACTTGGATCTTCTTGAGAAGTTCCTCTGGAGGTGGACTGTCCATTGAAAGAAGCTCCAAGCTTGAAGCAATACACAATAACCCAATTGAGAGTCTTCAATGAAATGAACAAGCTTGGCTTGAAAATGGTATTATACCAAGCTCAACAAGAAGAAGATTCATGGGTCTGTCTCTCTCTCTCTTTGGTTCTCCAATAACCCAAAATGAGAAAATAATGGAGACCCAGTTGATGATCTTGAAAGCTACCTATAAGCAACTACTAATCATGGGTTGAAATTGATAAGACAGAGTCAGAGAGATTGATGAATCTCTGTCCCTCTTTTCTCAAAATAACTGCATTCTTTCCTTTGCTTGCTTCCTATAATAAGTGCAGTCAAATTACTTGCTGATTTGAGAGGTCAATAGCATACTAAACATCTCTGTTTACTTTTTTGTTTTCTGCCTTTGATCTTCTTCACCTTCTTCTTCTTCTCTCTCTTACTCTCTCTCTCTCTTTTAGGTTTTAGCTTATTCTTTCTGCTTTCACCTCTCTCTCTCTCTCTCTCTCTCTCTCACACACTCTCTTGTTTTTATCTCATCACCATCATCTGAATCTTACTATTTAGACCATACGTTATTTATATGCTTAATCTCTGCAATGCTTTACCCACGCGCGGAATAAGCGAGTACATAGACTAACCAATCATTCTTCCTGATTTTCACCCTTAACTCCAATCAGCAATGGACGTCTTCACCGCCCGAGCTGCTGCGTTTATCTTCAGCAAGTAAGGCTTTTCCTTTTCCGCCAAAAGGCCCTCTTAGTTAGTCTATTTCCACTCCTCTTTTGATCCTACCACTCCCATCTTTTTTTTCTTTGCTTCTTTTTTCGGAGGCCATGCAAAATAATAATATTGTACGTCATAAATTCCAAGTGGGCAAGGCAATGTCCATTTCTGTCCATAAATTTCTTTTTATAGTTTTGGAATCTAATTGGTCTATTCTCAAAGTCATGTTTAAAATATGGGATTGGGTTAGCTTGAGGCTTTAGATTACTTAATTTGCAGTTGCACATAATATACATTGGACTGACTTGTAGTTCACCTATAATGAGTTTACAATTTTGCCCTCAGCTCTCTTATGGTATGAAAATTGTGTTTTATGAGAAACTATTTTATAAATGGAGGGATAAGGTTAGGTCAATGAGCTCATGAGGTTTCGTTCATACGTATCACGAGAAAAGGGCAACTCTGTGCTTCTAAAAGCTGTCTAATCAAAATGTGTTTGGACCTATTAGGAACCTGATTTACCAATGGTAGCATACCATAAATGGAGAAGAATTTGTGTTGGTTGGCTTCCTTTAAGGCCAAGATATAGGTGGCAACATGCAGAAAGGGATCTTGACTTGCAGATGGGATGTTTCTGGTTTAAATTTTCATTTTGTTATAGTTGCGTGTGAGGAATTGCCTCTTTCCTTTAATTTAGATTATCGCTTATATTAAAAAAAAAACATTTGATATAGGCTGGCTAAATTGAGAGGAGGAGAATGAGAAATTATTCAATAATACGGCTATACAACGTCATCATTAGATACTCCCACTCAAATATTACCACTTGTCCAATTTGAAAAATAAATTATTTGCTTTTTCATAGCTGGACTTTTACTTAATTTTCATATTTTGAAATAGAATTAGAAAAATAAAAACAAATTAAAAAGTACCATAGCCGCCACCCCTCTCTTCCCCTTCCTCTCTTCCTCTTCCTCCCCTTCTCTCTTCCTCTTCACCACTGCCACTACCAGCGGCCACCCCTCTCTCTTCCCCTTCCTTTCTTCCTCTTTCTCTTCCTCCCCTTCTCTCTTCCTCTTTCAAACAATATAGTTATCTTCCATAGTGCCCCTACACCTTTCTCTGATTTCTCTCGGACCTAGACCTTTCTTATATTGCCACTGGCTGATCCTGATTACCCAAGCATGAACCCATTTTTAAATTTCAAGACTACTTCCCAACTATTATAATCAAAACTAGTTTAATCATCCTCCCTCTGAACCCAACTGCGTAAAATTAGTAAAAGGGGTAAAGAGAAAGAGGAAGGGAAAGGGATGGCGGTCATGGCAGGTTCTGGGGATTAGATTCGTTGGGTTGGGGTGCTGCTGCTCTTTGTTTTTTAATATAAATTTACCATCAAGTCTTTTATTTTTCTAATTCTATTTCAAAATATAAAAATTGTGAAGTCCAGCTGTAAAAAAGTAAATCATTTAATTTTAAAAATAAACACATTACAACATTTGAGTGAGAGAATCATAAGCTGACATGGTATAATTCTATAATTTATCGAGAAGAAGACACATAACATAAGCACCAATTGGGGTTTGACTCGGTTATCCTCTTTGAGTTTTGCATTATTGGGTGGCTTTTTTTTGTTTACTCTTTCTCCTTCCTACCCTTATCTCTCTTTTTGTATTTAGAGCTGTGCTTTCGACATTTGTATGGAGGAATGTCAGTTGGTAATATGTGTGTTGACAACTTGACACTCCTTCATAAGCACTAATAACGTTTAATATTTGTCTTATATTTATTCATTATTTATCTGTACATATATGGCTTATGTCAGTTTGTTTTATTGTACTCAAGTTCGAATCTCTCTCTATCTAAATTATAGTACTTTAAAAAAAATCCCCTTTTAAAAAACAAAATTCATTATTTATGTGCACGAATAATAACGTTAACATTCATCTCATAGTTATTTTATGCTTGTTTTTATCGTTCATGCATGTGAGAGATGGTTAACATTTTTCTTGTATTCTTGTATCCTTTCTCTTTTCTGTATTTAGAGCTTTGCTTTCAACATCGGTGTAGATAAATGCTAGTTGTTAATGTTTGTGTTGATAATCTTCTATGTGCATGAACAACGTTTAAGATTTTTCTTGTATTTATTTGTTGTCCACGCACATGAATAAATTAATAATAGTGTACATTTATCTTTTATTTATTTTAGGATTTTTAGCCATTTTTTTCCGAACTATTAGGATTTCAACTTACCCCTCGAATTATTTCATCTGCCGATTTAGTCCTCAACTCGTAATAAATAGTCAATTTCCCCTTACCTGCAAGTTTATCTAATTCCATCAACTTTTCTGTTAATAATAAGGGCAAATTTGTAATTTTAACTTAAAATTCATAAAAATATTGTAAATAATTAACTTTTAGAAGAAAAAAATTTATTCTCCCCACAAAACCCCCACCCCACCGATTTCTTCTCCCCAAAGATTTTTTTTTTTGCTTCTAAAAGTTAATTATTTACAATATTTTCATGAATTTTAAGTTAGAATTACAAATTTGCCCTTGTTATTAACAGAAAAATGGATGAAATTAGATAAACTTAAGAGGAAATCGACTATTTATTACGAGTTGAGGACTAAATTAGCAAACGAAATAGTTCAGTGTAAGTTTCAATCGCTTATATAAGAAACCGCACTTTACCCTTTATTTTACGTATGTCTCATAATCGCTAGTATGCGCAAGAATCACGAATAATATTTGACATTTTTCTTATATTTTTTTTGCGTGTGTCTCGTATGCGTGAGAGTCGGTGAACATTTTCAACTAAACGTTTTTTTTTCAGCTAAACGTTTTCTTCATTCTAATAGGACACTTTCAACTTTGGAAGCAAGGGGCAAGTTGCCCTGTCTCTCTGCCTCTAGAACCAAAGTGTTTACACCAAAACTAGAACTCAGTTTGCGTGCACAGCATTACAATGGGCGTGCAAGGACACAACTTTTGGAGTGAAAGAGACAATGAGCAGCAGCAACAAAGCTTCTTGTTCTCTCTCCTAATATTATGGGATAATATTATCATTAACAAACGAAACAAGTGACACTTCCATTATTACCATTAAGTGCTAAACTTTACCATAAAATATCCTTATCTCATACCAAACCCAGCATTTTGTAAGCTCATAGTGACCTATCAAGTTGACTTAGGCACATTACATCCAATTCTACAATAAACTAAGTACGGGGACGATTTTGACAGGTGAGAGACAAGACAACAAGCAAGTTCTAAAATCCATCCAGCTCTAAGAAAAATGGGCAATTGTAATGTATAATATTACTCTTGTAAACACCCACCTGCCCAAAGAAGTTACAATTCACAGCAAAAAAGGGATTTTTTTAATAATAAAAAAACCAATATAATCAATGAGGCTGGTAAGGCGCTCTGCTATACCAGGAAAATTTAGTTGCACTAGCGATCCACGGCCAATAATATTGTGCTACATGGAAGTGTTATCACGTGTGTCATAGTGTTATTGGCCGGAATAGTAAAATAGTGCTATCCCGGTTACATGGAAGTCTATCTTCAATGTGGACACAAACAGAGGTGATCCAAAGTATATCTTCGCCAAGAAAAGAGCATATATTACTCAGACAAGTCATCCATGTTACATTAAATCCAGCAACTAGAAGATGACTATCAGTATCAGCTTTATTACACAGAAGAAGTATTATACATTAAAAGGGAAAAGGCCAAAAAGCTTTCGCTGTGGACACTTTGAGAACATGTAGCGGAAACGACTTGGTACAAGCAATCAAGTAGAAACATGCGAAAGAAAGATGTGACTCAATCTAACAAGTCTCCTACCGGAAGAGCTTTTGACCGTGGACGCCTCTCTACAATTACCTCAAATGCACCCACTTGGTCCTTTTCAATGAATAACACAGGGCAGCACACTAATGCATTAAGAGTTGGCTTAACTGCACTAGAGAAATCTTAAGACTGCACGTAGGCTATCGGCTACCTTACTCGAGCATGTTTGTCATTTGAACTTGTGTAGTCGAACAGCAATCTTGGATAACGCAAACAAGTTTTGAGTTTTGTCAAGTACCCTTGAAACGAATCAGGTAGCTTTGGTGCCCGGTGCAGTTTGTTCTGGGAGAAGGGAGCATCTCCTGTTGAGACTATAAAGTCCCGGATATCCAATGACCTAGTCAATACTCTTTGAACTCTGAGGCATAGGAAACTCAAGAATAATTAAGAAATAACATCTTTCTGACTCTCTGATATATTGGACTTCTCCATTCATGAGCTTTAAAATCTTCCTGCACATGCTCAGTCCTAGGCCCTCCTGAGTTATCCATTGACTGCTATGGAACATATCTTGAACTAATTGAGGAGGAAGACCTTCACCAGGACACACCAACCTTCACCATAAACACTGTATTAGTCATTTACATATAAAAACAATATCCATGTCAATAACAATATAAGAAGAAAAGAGCTGCTTTTGTGCATTGCAATTTGCAAGTGATGCCCAACAAGACTAGCCAAGGGATGTTTGTATGAACTATGAAAAAAGTTGGCAGACAGATTTTACAATTGTATTCCATTAAGCACATAATCATTCTGGTCAGACTAGCCAAGAGAATGCAAGAGGACCATAAGTACAAAACAGATCTTTGCATTACCGACCCATAATCACCCAACCAACTTATTCAACAAACGTCAAGGCTCAGAGACCATGATTGCAATTTTGCTCCTACAAAACATAGCAGATAGTTTTCAAACCTATGGGTTCAACAAGACAGCCACAATCCAAACCAAAAACGCCTCCTGGTTGGTTGAGGTTCTTAATTTGAGCCCACGGGACACCAGGTAAAGTCAGGTTGCAAGGACAACTTGCGTACATAACTTTATTATCTCGTCACCATCAACGTCCAACTAATAATATATTAATACTGAGAAGCCAAAGTACCTGAATTCAGTACAAACCAGAGTGACTCCATCAGGTACTTTCTTCAAGCTTGGAAGAACATGAATCTCCACCCAACCTTCTGGAGATGGTGCATAACGTACCATATTCAATAAGAAATCGGCTAAGACCTGCTGAATTCTCACTTGATCACCACAAACAGCCAATGTTTTGATTTCTTCAGGAATATCCCGAATCAATTGTAGATCCCTTTCCCTCAGCAATAACATTACTTGGCTAACAACAGCGTTTATGACACTCCCAAGAAAGAATTCTGACTTCTCAAGCTCCAGTGATCTAATTCACCAACAAAAAAAAAACTTAACTGTGTGTTTCCTAGTTTCAATTATGAAGAAATTTGGATACAGGTATTAATAATGCAGTCCTAGCTGAAGATATTAAACAGAAGAGCATGTGAGAAGAATTTTGTTAAAAGCCTACTTACCCATCTGCAATGCTATCCAGATCAACATCTTTTATAATCTTCAAAATTTGCTTCTCACAAGCAGCACTAGTCTCCAAAAACTGCTTTTGATCTTCAGTTAAGTCTGTAGCCTCCAAAAGTGAGTTAGTAAAGCGTATACCACTTAAAGGATTTTTTATTTCCTGGCAAATGTATGCCAATTCTTTCATCCTAGAAAAACATTCATTTTCCTGTTGCCTCTGAACTTTAAGAGATTGCTGCAGTTCTGAACTTGCAATCTGCAAAAAGCAGAATGCTCCAATAACCTGACCTTCTGCATTCACCCTCTTATTCGCAGTCAAGAGAGCTTGTACATATTTCCCATTTCGGTCAAAGAATGAAAAGGAAAATTTGTCTGTGTCTAGCCCTCCAATGGCATTGTGTAGGACAATCATGAATTTTGTCATAGCATCTGGACCCTTGAGTCGACAGCAACTGCCGAAGACCTCTCCAACCAACATTTTTCCAAGGATTTCTCCATGGCTCCACCCAGTGAGCTTTGCCATGGCAGCGTTCCATTCCGAGCAACATGTGTTATCATCTGAAGCAAATATAGGAGGGATCAAAGGGTTTGGACTATGAACGATGGCCTTGTAATCACCTTGTATTTTTACGAACTTGTCCATTACTACTTTTTGACCAGTTACGTCCTGACCAACGAAGCAAACTCCAACTATATTACTAGCGTAATCCTTGCTACAGCAAGCATTAACCACCACAAAAACAGGCTTGTTGTCGTGCTCTGGGCCAAATGTCCTCATTTTTATTTCTACATTCTTATCTTCTTCTCCTGCATTGAAAATATTAATATAGTAAAATATTCAATTTTTACCAAAACAGACTTGCTTTCAAAATAAACATTAAACATGTGATCCAAATCATCAATAATGAAACAAAAATGTATAAAATAAAAATAAAAACTGTTTAGTCCCTTCTCTTGGGCATAATAAGCCATACTGGCATTAATGTCATGTTCATTTTTTCTTTTTCAGGTAGCATTCAGAAACTTATACCTATATGGTACATCAACACTCATGTTCTGTCCATGTTCCATTGCTAATAAGCAACCACCTAATTGATCATTTAATAGTCACGCGAGAGAATAAGAAATGCATATATTAATATAACACCATACGAGCAATAACTACAATATGAGAATTGCATTGCTAATTCAAGAAAGGATAACATATGTAGATATTTACAGTAAAATTGATGTAGAACAGCCCGTATCTTTTAGAGTAAACACTTAAGCAATAGAACAGAGAAGAAATAAGAGATCGAAGAGGAGAATTAGAGATCGAAGAGACGAAGGGAAAGGGAAGGAATCAGAGAGTTTAAGGTAAGGAAATTTCTCATTAATCAAGTCTACCTTAAAAGATTACAAACAACTCTATTTATACAGGCAAAACTCTTTTTAGTCTAGGAAAAGGAAAAGTAAACTTTAAGAAATAGGAAATCAAATTAACTAATAAGAGATCCTTCAACAACAAGGAATCTTGAACTAAATTAGGAAAACTAATCCAAAGTAGAATTAGGAAAACTAATAAATTGCATTCTGCATCAAAAATTTAATCAATGAGAAGGTACCTAGGCATCACAATGAAACCGTCTTAGTGAACTTCACAACTTGAAGTAAGTCAACTTTCAATAAGACAAATATAGCGAATTTATTTATTTATTTTGGTTTGAAATGATTATATGGCCAAGGTTAGCTTTGTGGTTTTACTTGAAATTGAGAATGTGCTGGAAACAATGTCAAAAACACCCCATTAATAAACTTCTCGAATTAAGTAGAAATAAAGACATTAGGTCTAGAAAGACTACCTCTTAAAGCGCGGAAAAGAAGTCTGTCAACAATTTCTTCAGATTCTTTGTAAACAAGATCATGAACCAAGGACTTCCCGGTAGCTTCCTCGACTGAGAGACCTGTCAACTCTGCAACCTTCGCATTCCACCCATTTATACATCCATCAACATCTACAGCAAATATGGGAGCAGTTGCAGTCTCTATCAATCTAACCATTTCTCTTGCTACCGAGCTGAGCTCATTGATCCCTTGAAACTCCAGATCACCAAGCTGGGCCTGCGTAACAGCTTTTGAATTGTTTGTCTCTGCATCCTTAAATGAGTCTCTCAAAATAATCTGCAAAGAGTGTATTGCATCCATTTCTGCGTTCTCCCACGGCAAACTACGGCTTTTAACCACTTCCAAAAATGCCTTGAATGAAGAGCGTGGATGCATCTTATGTCCATCATCCTTGTCCTCTGGATGATGCTTTGCTCCACCCCATTTGATCTCTTTTGCAGTGTGGGATCGGAACCAGAACAGAAAATCCCTCTTGGTGATATAAGCAGCAGCCATCCCACAAACAGCATCGCCCAGAGAGGCAGCTCCAGGGTACCCAGCATCACCCAAACTATCTGTGCTTAAACCTGTTGAACTTCCATGGAAAGCCAACAGCCACTCCACAATGTCCTTTATCTGCGCTTCAGTCGGGGTCACACCTAGTGGGTAGTACTTCCCTTGGTAGTATAGTGCAGCCCCGTCACACTTCACAAGGTCCATAATACTAGGACTTTGAGTAACAATGCCAGCTGGGGTGTCACGAAGAAGCATATCACACAAGAGATTCTGGGTCCTCAAAACATGTTTCTCAGACAATTGTGAAGCCAATTGCAATTCCATATTCAACTGAAGCCCAAAGGCCTGCATTAGGAACTCACAAGCATACCGAAGGGGAAACGGAATGCACCGAGCAGAGGTATGGTGGCAAACAACCAGGCCCCAAAGTCTCATTGAGTTCCTCCCGCCAATAGCTTCCTCATCATTTCCATTGATGATGACTGCCAAAGCTAGCGAGGCAATGGAGCCCATATTAGCCATATACTGGGAGTGACAACCATGAGGGGCACGAAGTGTGGATCCAACCAAGCACAGAGGCTGCATCAGCCCTTCATCCTGAATTACATGGACCGGCGTGGCATGACAGTCTACTATCATTCTGACCCGGTTCTGCTTGAACAAAAACCTCGACGCCTGAGGTATATCCGTGGCAGGATAGTGCAGCCCAAGATATGGCTCTAAGTCAGGCCTCTTGCTCTCAGCCACAACCTCACCATGCTCATCCTCATGAAACTTATACACCATAACTCTATCATAACCAGTAAGCTCCCTTACACTCTCAACCGCAGTATCACACAAAATCTTAATGTCCCCACCAGGCAGTGACTGCAGCTGTGAAATTGCCCTCACTGCCAATTTCTGAGACTGAACCGCGCCCGCTATAGACAGCGCAGGGTCCTCTGTTCTAGCAGGCTCCAAATCAATCACAACCCCAACATCAATCCGATGCAGAATTGCGTAAAAGGGCTTTCCAGAAATCTTGGAGTGGATCCAAATTGGGTTCAAAAGCGTAATCTCCCGAGCCCCAAATGCTTTCTCGAGCAAAACTGCGCTGGAGGGCGTGAAGAGTGTACGGACATCAGTCCCAATTGTGAGGATATCAGGTTTTTCGAGGATCGGAACTGACTGCGGCGTTAGGTCGAGCAGGTCTCCGGCGTTTTCGCTGTACGCAATGACCCCAAAGGTGGCTTCGTCCACAGCCATCATGCACCCAAAGGGTTGAATATGGCCACCCCTTTGAATTTTGGACAGGTAAGCTGTAATCTGCTGCCCCGGGACTGAGTCTTTGGTGGTCCTCATGCTCTGTGAGTAGTCGAAGGACTTACCAGACTCGCCAGACTGCTCAAACACCGCGTGCAGCCGAGCATCGACGGTGTACTGAGCAATGGCTTTGCTTACAGACTCTGTATTGTTGTGAGCTTTGGCATGGCCTGTGCCCGACGACTGAGCACCTGAAGCCATTTGCTGACTTGGGTCTTCCTCTGTTTGACACAATTCTCACTGGTTTTTTTTTTGTGGGTTAAATCTGCAGCGAGTGAGAAAAAGAGGCTATTAAAAGCCGAAAACCCATATGGGCATAAAAATTTGAGGTCGATCAGAAAGTGGGTTGCAGTGAAGCTTGTGACTTGTTGGAGGTGGAGGCTGGTTTTCAGTTGTTTATGTGGTTTAATTGTGAGATGGGTAGAGAGCGAGAGAGGGAGGGAGGGAGGGGGCCTATGAAGCAACGCTGTTTTGGTTTGATCTTCTTTTTTGTTTTGCTGTGCTCTGAGAGAACTGAGAAATGAGATGACACTTCTCTCTCTCTCTTTTTCTCGTTTGTTTTTTTGTTTGTCTGATTTATCTCATCTCTCTTTTTCTTGGATTTTCCTTTTCATTTTCTTGGGGGGTTTTTACTTGTGGGCATGGACAGAGCTACAGTGGTGGTGAGAATATAATGGAGGCCATCCGATTGGTGGTCGTGTGCGTTTGGGGAATTGGGCCAATTACAATAATTTTGATGCTGCAGATTTTGTTTTCCTGTCCTATTGCATACATTTTACATATATTCTTTATAATATTTCTGTCATTCAAGTCGACGTATTTAAATATTCTTGCATCTGACAGTCAAGTCAGTTTCCTCCTCCAAAAGTATAATATAATAAGAAATCAGAAAGGAAGAAACCATTGTCCTTTCTAATTTTAGCTTAAGAAAGTCGTTTCTTTTTCTTTCTATTGCTTGTATTCATATTGAGGTCAAATTGATCGACAACTTAATGGTAGCCATTCCCAAAGTGGATAAATTCATACCCGCTGCAACATTTATAGATTGCGTTACAAATGCTATTTATTCATTGACCTTTCTTTTTTTTTGGTTTTTTCTTGGAGAGGACAAAACATGCCCAAGAGAGTACCCACTCTACTCTGTTCTCTCCTAAAACCCAGAAAGTGAAACAAAGAAATTTTATAGGAAAACATGACTTTGTTTAGTAAACTGATCGAGGGTTGTCCCTTTATGAACTTTGGATACAACTTACAAATGAAGATACTCAACTCCAGCATTAGCAATACAAACACTATTCTAACAACTGAACAATCATTCCAAGCGAATCTGCAGACTCAAGGACCTTGAAGACAACAATGCTCGTCGAAAGCAGGTAAGTCGGCTTTGCACCTGCTATCCGAGAGCCTTTCACTTGGTGTAAAGAACATCCTCCCATGGATGGCGGTATAGGGGCTGCTTCAATCTCTTCTGGTCAAAAGTGTGCCTGAGATGAAGGGCAGGGAGTAATCAGTCAGGTAAAAGGATATTTTACAGAAATTCTAAGGAATACATCATATATAAAGCAGAAAATGATGTCCTATCTCCTATGTTTATCTGACCCACCACTGAACCTCATTGTCATCAAGGACAATCGTTTGTTTCGTATTACTCTCAATGATAAAGCTAGGGTATCTAAACCTATATATAAACCCAACAAATAGGAATTGACTACTTGAGTTATTAATAAGTCCTATCTGTATCAGCCACAACAGGACCGTAGGACCACCTAATCTGTTTAGCGACCTTTTAAGTCCAAATACATTTTCCTTTGGCGTAAAGAAGCTACGTGCCTATGTAGAATCAATTCTTCATGTGTCTATATCCAGAATTTGAGTCTACCTAACCAAAAGAAAATTGGCCAAAGAAATATTTTTAGTACTCACCCAATCAAACCGATGGAACGTGCCAGCACAAATAGCCCATTCAGATAGCCAATATCAACAATCTCATCAATCTCTTGCTTGCTGAACATTCCACTGCCTGCAAGAAGATCCAAGAACAGGGTTCCAATAGCACCATCGACATTAAGGACCAGGTTGTTTGCCTTCGAGAGTGTGTAGGTTTCAACTTGTACGGCATATTCCATGTACTTAACAGAAGGGAAATGTGTGCGTGCGAATGCTTGTAGCAGCTCTACTCTCTTATCTCTGTTGTCCCCTCTCTTGATCCTTTTCCACAGCAAAGAAACAAGAACTTCCAACAATAAGATTTCTTATGCAACTACTAAATGCATTAAAGATTGACACCCCAAGTTTATACTATTGCATAATATTGAAAACTCTCAATACCTGTGCCCAATCCCTGGCACACGAATGCCCTTCTTTTTCATACTCTCGACAAATTCATAAGGTGTAAGATTCTGATGAAACACAGCAGAGGGATAGCTTGTTAGAGTTAAAACATTATTTTAACGTTTAAGCGTCGAGTTATTGCACACAAAATGTCCAATAAAGCTCACCCTGTCATATGCATCCTTGAAGTATCGAGCAGCATCATCAACAGCACCACCAAATCGGGGACCAATTGTTAGCAAACCTGTTTCAAAGGCTCATATATAATTATTCCATAACCAAATCATCTCTGAGAAGCCCAGTCCTTAAAGTAGAAAATTTTATAACAAAGTATAGAACATTCAGTGGTAATATATCTACCTGAGACAAGGCTGGAAACAAGGTCCTTGCCAGCCCTAGCAGTTACGATTGTGTTGTGAGCTCCAGAGACGCAAGGACCATGGTCAGCACATAACATGATGCATATCTGAAATGAATGTCATATGTATTAGTGAAAGAGGCTAGAATACACAATTTTGCTCCTAGAGCAATCACAGCTAGATTTTTAGTAAACAAAAGTTAAACAGAAGGGTGAAGAAGTATGAATAAGCAGCTCCATAGTAATCAGGAATCTACCTCAATAAACTGAGTACAATAACGGGGAAGGCTGCGCTTGAACCACAAAAGAGAGATAACATCACCCACACCGTAACCCTGCTCAACAATGGAGGACATGGGTACACCAGCATAGCATGGTTCCTCACCTGCAAAGTGGATTAAAAGAAGTCAATGAAACTGATGTCTAAATATCAAACACATGA
This sequence comes from Prunus padus, assembly GCA_024362665.1. NCBI lineage: Eukaryota > Viridiplantae > Streptophyta > Magnoliopsida > Rosales > Rosaceae > Prunus > Prunus padus. Next base: position 10,272,266 of record JANFAM010000020.1, read on the forward strand.
GTAATATATAGGAATGTCGTTGGATTTAATACATACCTCTATCATCAGAGATTGTGGATATAATATGAGTTGGAGCCCGAACTTTTCCACTCTTAATTGCAGAGTTAAGATCTTCAGGTATTTGTGGAGGCTTAAATTCCTTCACTGGTGTAATCTTCCCTTGCTCAACCTGTGGAAATCAACCAGATATGTAAGCTTAGACAGCCACGGACACTAATGGAATTAGAAAACTTTTCAAGCAATCTTTGTGGTGGTTATCCTCAAGGAATGCTGTAAATTACCAGTTTTTCAAAGGTTTCCTTGATAGCAGTTTCTAAAGCTTCATATGACGTGGGAACAACAGCTCCAGCATCCCTCAAGGCTTGATTCTTTGCTTGTGCAGACTCCAACTCACCACCACTTTTTGCGCCCTGATTTAGACAATGTGAAGGAAGATTTAGAATTTTTAACCCTTTTACTTTCTTGGGAAGAGATTAGTCAAGAGCAACTGAGATGATAACTTACAGCATGACCAAATTGTACTTCGGATTTGAAAAGCCTTGCGCAAGTTCCACTAACCCAAGCAACGACTGGTTTGGAAACTTTCCCCTGTTTCAAAGCTTCAACTAGAGAATACTCATCTCTCCCACCAAGTTCCCCAAGTACAACAATAAGTTTAACCTGCATTAGATCAAAAAATCAGATTGCAAATTTCAGGATGCTGATGCCCTCAAACAAAATGCAAAAATGGACAGGCCCTGAAGAGAAGTAAATGAAAGCAAAATTTACCTGGGGGATATTGTTAAACCGCAGAACATGGTCAGAAAGAGTAGAACCTGGGAACACATCTCCTCCAATAGCAATACCTAAAGAGTTTCAAGAACATACCCACATTTTACAACCTTGCTCAAATATTAAATCAGTTATGAAGACTAAGTTAAGCAGACCAAACGTAGATACCTTCATAAAGTCCATCAGTTACACGAGCCACAGTATTGTATAATTCATTAGACATCCCACCCTGCAATGGCAACATATTTTATTATTTTAAGAATTCTAAACAAAAATATGAGTTTCTTGACAAGGCACACTGCAATGCAGTTTGAACAAATATGTGGAAACTCATGGCACATTGCAGAACTAGAACTATTCTCAATAGTTTCTAAAACTAAGGGCATAGGACTTAATGAATAAACTTGATCAGACATTAAATACAAAAGTATAATGTAATTTGCTGGCTGTTTAATGTATATACATTCTGACATATACATTTACCAAAATTGTCCAAAAGTTTATGATATTGACTTCTGAGTGGGCATAAAGAATGGTCAACAATGGAACAAAACAGAATGCAAGAAAGAAAATGAAAAAAAAAAAAGCACTGGAATAGCTACATACAGATTTGGAGACAAAACCAACAGATCCAGGCCTGTACAGCTTGCAGTGAATTATGTTATCAATTGTTCCAGCAGTGTCACCAATCTTAAAAGCACCAGCTTGAATTCCTCCAACAGTAGCTGGGCCAATAACAACCTGAAAATTATAGGATCATTCAAGTGAGTACTGACTGTTCATTTTCATAGTTAGTGCAATTCAGAAGACATTGTATCTATTGTCCAACCTTGTTGTTTGCTCGTGCATACGCGATCAATTGCTTAGCGTCTGACTCAGGCACACCTTCAGCAATGATTGCAACAACTCTAATGGTTGGTTGCTTTAGAGCAGCCATGGAGGAAGCGGCAGCACTGCAGATATGTCAACATATATTCAGGATCGAAATTCTGCACTCCAATAAACTACTCACGAAATAAGCACTGACCTTCTAAAGGAAGCAAAGTTGATGAAGACATCGGCGGTAGGATGTGCTGCACAAGATGCTTCAATGCTGCAACAGTTATCAAAACAAAGGTCAGGCAATCTCAAACTCAGAAAAAAAATATATATATATATATCAATAACAACAGATCAACAATGAAATTTGATTCATAACTTAATTGGCATGCTTCAGTTATGTTAAGACTAACTGCACATATACATAAGGTGGATTGCAGCTAAAAAAGACAAATGAAATCTAAGAAGAGAATGAAAGAATGGTGACTTACGTTGAGTGCACTGGTATGGCGATCTCCTCTTGACCGAAAAAGAGTTTCTGAAATCCCTCAGCACCGGGGTTAATGATTCCAGCAACGGACGGCGTTTCCCTCCCTATTACAAAGCTCAGTTACTACATTTACATTTTTATTCTAAAAGAATACAAGCAAGATCACTTTCGAGACCAAAATTAGGAACTGATACACACCACAAAGGAAGTCAAAATCCAGCATGCGCTGGATTGGGAGCTGCTTGTAGTTGTAGAACAACGCTTGAGTGGTGCGCGAGAAAAGTTGTCCGGTGGCCATGGTTTCGGGTCAAGGCAACCTCCGGTTTCTGAACATACAATAAGAAACCAAAACTGTCAACTACTCACACTGATGCATCACACATGAATACAGGATTCAAACAAATTCATAGCTCTCAATAATTATGGGTTAAGGCTTAGCAGAAGCATTAAGAATTGGGTAGATCAAAACGAAATCATCCAGTTAGGTAGATCTAGAGGCACAACATTGGTCAAATTTCTGTTAGCTAAAGCACACCTAAAGCCAACCAGCTCCCAATTATAGTTACCTAACAGATCTCTACGCAATGCACCTAACAAACCCCAACCAACCCAATTGTCCAAGACAAGAGAAGCAGAAGCAGATCTTAAGCTCCCTCCTAAACTCCTATTTCCATTTATATCACCAAACAACGTAAACAAAACAAAACAGAGGATCAAATTTTTCCTCGAGGACATCAAAACCCGGGGAAATTTCAAATGCGGACAAGAAATGGGATCCCGGAAACGGAACCAAACAGCGGATCTCGTAATCCGTGGCTGTTAGTTGGAGGGTCAACCGGAAATAGTACAAGAAAGAGAGGAATTGGAGTTTACCTGTGAGGCTGTGAGAGTGGAATTTGGGATTTGGGGGAAATGTAAATGCTGGAATTTAGGGAGGATAGAGGAAGTGTTTAAATAGAGAGAGAGATATATAGAGAAGAGAAGGGAAGAGAGAGAAGGGTTGAGTTGAGGCACTGAGACGGAGAGGTTGCTACCAACGAGAGAGAGAAGGGCGGAACGAGGGCGGGGTGAGCTGGTCACGTGGCGCTGGGTAGTTAGCTAACTGACTGTGACTTTTTTTTTTTTTGGTTTTAATTTTTTATATCATACTGGTTGGTTGGCGCTGTACAAAATTTACTCCTCTGCTTCATTCAATATTGTTTGTGACGAGAGAGAGAGAGAGAGAGAGAGAGAGAGAGAGAGTGGTGGGCTGGTTGGGAGGTTGGGAGGTTGGTAGATCCAGGACCAGGACTACGGGTTGGCGCTTGACCACTAAAATGGACAATTTGATTTCACACGAGTTTCTTTTCTATAATTCCATTACTTGAATTGTAACTTGTAAGTACCCTCCAAATAAGTTTAAATTGCGAACCCGCCATTAACGAGTTTTTTTCTTTTTCCTTTTTATGCCAACAACCACCGGCCATAAATTATGACTTACCTAGAAATAATATTTCTCCAAAAAACTCTCTCTGCTTCAGTCCCAAGAAGAAACGGCAACATTTGTCTACAATTTTGGATTACCCTCCCATATGGACAAATATTTTGGAATTCAAAATATTATTAGGTGGATTGATTTGCACATTTCAAGGATTTCAATACTATAATTAAGAAGAAAAAGAAATAGATGGTCGGAAATCAGGTTTACTGTCTAGAGCTGGAAAGTTGATTTTAATCATTTCTAATATTTATGATGTGCTCAATTATATTGGACACATCTTGTTTTCCTTGTCCAAATAATGTTCTACATAAGATTTATGTATATATTAGCCAAAAATTAATGGGTTTTTTTAAAATACAAGTAATATCACGTGAGGGAAAATCAAACCTAAGACCTCGGTTGGAGAGTTCAGTGTCCTTAATCACTTGAGCTAAAAGCCCATTAAGGAAGTTTAAGTATTAAAAATTTGGAAGATATTAATATGGTTTTTGTTTGGTAAATTTATGTTGGAAAATTTTAACTCAGTCTCATAATTGGCGGTGAGTGTAGATGATGAATACGAAATATTGAAATATTTCCTATTAAATTACTAGGTTTGGTTCATGGGAAAGGAGGCATGGGGATGAGAAATCAATTGTTTTCTCATATTTGGTAAGTCCAGACATGGTAAATGTTTGTCTGGCACATGAGAAAATAGGGGGAAAATGTAACTTTCCTCCCCCTTGGGTTTCATTTTTCCTTCCCATGGGAAACTTTGGGAAAATGGGCCATGATTAAATTTAAATACACATTTTTCATGACCATTTTGTCCCCATTAATAATTTAGAATTACAAATTTTTTTATTTGATTTCATATGGATATAATTTGAAAATTAAACAAACTTTGTTTTACATTTCTACACAAACCAAACATGGAAAATGAAATAAAGTGGTATTTCCTGATTACTTTCCCATCATTACAAAACATGGAAAATGAATCTTCCATTTCTCATTCCTAGTGAAAAGTCATGGGAAATTATTTCTTATCAAATCATTTCCACGATCCAAACAAGTTTGTGTTGTGATTTATAAACTGCTCATTTGCAATCACCCAACTTTTTATTTAATGATATTTCTCTTTCTAACAGCGGAAGAAATTTCAATTTATATTTCCCTCTACAAAGTTTTAAAAAATAGATATTACTTCAAAATGGAGTGAACCAAATGCGCCCTTATTAACAAGGAAAGGAAAAGTGTAGCCATAGCTGTCAAAATGGGTTTGACAATCAGCAAGTGTGCAATTCATGTATTTTTCTTGATTGAGATTTTTGCTCTCCTTGTGCTCGATTAAAGTCCTGAAAGGAAAATTTCCATTGTGGTCCAAAACAATATAAAGCTCCCTGTTAGTGATTTTCAAATATCAACCTTAGTCAGTGTCGGTGCTTGAATGCACATTCTACTAAGCCAACTTTTCCACATGCAATGCAACGCAATGCAATGAAGTGATCATTTATATATTTAGAGTGCGGACATACCATTTAGCTAGACCTTCATTGTTTTTAACATATTCCTTTCTCGTTCTTTACGAATAAACAATCATGTTAACAAACAACCAACTAAATTGGTTTTGCATAATAATGCAATAGAAAACAAGAATTAGGTCTTATTATGGTGGCCTTTTGCTCACTTAACCCAATCCAAATTACCTAACACTCATATACAATTATGAAGCGTCTCCAACCATAAATTTATGTCGTGAGTGGGGTGGGGTGTGTCATGGGTGACTGATGATAAGTTTAGTGTTTTTATATTTTTTATTTTTATTTAAATTTAATGGTGTTAAGTTGGAGTTAATTAAATAGATGTGTCAAAAGTTAAAAATTGACATGTCATATCTTAGTCGTTAGATTATTAGAATTATTAAGATATTGCGAAATACGGGTAAATGTATAGTGACTAAAATGTAGAAGCCTCGAGATCCGTTTAACTTATGAGGCTATAAGTTTTTTTTTTCTCTAATAATATAAAAAAATTTAGCAAGGCTTTCAAGAGAAGGATAATGCAATTTTTTCTTTTATTTTGAAGTTTATTGGGATTATCTTCATTATTTGTCAATAAAGTAAAGCTTGAGAGTGAAGCATTATGCCAAGTTTGAACAAGTCTTTGCCTGCATTTAGATACTCTAAAGTCTGCACGTTGAAGGATATTTATATATTTTTTGTTGGCTTGTAAAAGTTCAAAGAAAGTGGCCAAAACTCCAGTTGGTCAAAATTAACAAAAACTAGTATCTCTCATCAACTCAGAGAAGATAAACGATACTCTGCAACCATTGCTGTGATCAGACTAGCCAACACTAGTCAACTGCCGCTTTCTTTCTTTCACTTTTTTTTGGTCGGAGCTGCCTCTTTTTTTTTCCTCAAAATGGACTTCCATATCTGTGTATATATATAGTCCTCCTTTATTGAGGGATCTCTCAAAATTATTTAAGAAACACCTCTTAGGATCGTTTCGACATCTAATTATGTCTTACAAAATCAATTAACACGGTGCTTCAAGAAATTATTAAAATTTCAATAATTCAATTGAGTGGTCAAATAATATCGGATTTAAGTGATTTTTTGTAGAGATGATCTTTAAATAAATATCTACAAAATAGAAGGTTTGGATTAGTGAAATACAATACGGAGTGGGCCCTACAAGGGTGTCACTCAAATAAGTTTATTTGTAGAATCCCTCAACTGAAGCTATATATATTCAAAATTATCAATTAGGAATTTATACCTTCATTCTTGGTTGAAATAACATATGTTTTTTTTCTCAAATTTGTTCTTTTTATTTTAATGATACATATATTAGAATATTATTTTTTTCAAGCGATATTGGGAATCAAACTTAAGACCTCGAGTGCAAACTAAATACTATTAACCACTTGAGTTTCAAACTCCTTATTTACATAATATATTTTTTTTAAAAACTATTGTGTCAACAAATACACTGCATTAACATATTATTAAGGAGAGGTTCTACAAAATAGATAACAAAAATAGACTGCCAACAAAGTTAAACAACTGGTTGAAAAATTCTTCTTTGTTTCCTTTTGAAACCAAATGTCAATCGAATATACATATATGACCTATGACACATTTGAACATTTCTCTTTGTACTTGGTTGCACATTTACCATATATACAAGTTTACAACATGCGTTTGAAATTTTATTTTCTTTGATTTGGACATGGTAAATCCTAGTCATTCCAGTCAAATTTCTCCAGCAATACCTGGCTATGTCACTGAAGAGACTAACCCAATTGACATTCATGCATATATGCCATTTTTCTTGGAATTTTAAATTTTGAACAAAATATATATATATATTTTTATAAAAGAAATCAAACAGAAACTAATACAAGAAATATCAATGACGTGGTGCACAAAAAAAAATTATATCGATCGTATAGTGGACGCCTTGACGTCAGTTTGTTTGACTTATAAACATTTGATATATTTAACAGACGTACATATAATATACGAAATTTTAGAGGCCACCCAACATTTTGGTTGTTTTTGCTTCAAATGAAGGGCATTTCGGTCTACGAAACTATACCAACGTCCAAAGAAGCATTTTTACCTAACTCTCTTTTATTTTTTCCTTCTTCATTTTAGAATCAGAAATCTGCTCTTCAAACTGAAAAAAAAAAGAAAAAGAAAAACATAAGAGACAATTAATTGAAAGCTCTGTGAGACCCCGAGCGCACATATGAAATGGCAATTGTTGTAAAAATAAAAAAATCTATTGCCTTTGAAGGGGAAAACACTCGTGTGAAACAAGAATATCAATATTTTGCTATTTTTGACTAATCACGATATATCACGCATGATAATTTTTCTACGTAACAATTTATGATTTGTCGGAAATAGCAATGCTATCTCTATTACATACAAGTTTTTCTGCTTTGAAAGGCAGCACAATCGGTTGGGAGCGGATTCTAAATGAATGGCCATGAAAATTAGCTGCGACAGTACTGTTGCAGAGAAATTGACGTCTGGCTGATGTGGTTAATTGCGAAGTGGACAATATCGCTCAAATTAATATAGTGATAAGTAGAGTGTCGTTCAACAAGGATCAAGTTAACCTATTAAATACTAGGCGATTTACTCCTAATTATAATTGAATTAAATGAATTATGAGAATTATGGTGATTAAAATTGTAATTAAGCAAGGAAATTAAAAATAAGTAAATAATATAATAGATGAAAACAAAGATGATAAAGTACTAGGGCACCGATTTCACCTAGCTAATCCCACCAAATCCTTCTAGCTTGTTAATCCTAATTACCTAACATGTTGATAATCGTTTTCCCTTACCTCACCAATACTCTCTTCCGAGTTATATTAGTTGTGTTCCTCACATGATCAACCCCACTCTATTCCTAGTTATGGATTTAGATAGCTAAGAACCCATTAAGATTTGTGGAAAACATTTAAAGATTACACAAACCATAACCTAATCTTCCGAGAATTGAAGTTATGTAATTTATGGTACTTGTTACAAGAAGCTATTTATTAGGCATCTCCTTCGGTCTCAACCCAATTCTTCCAATCATGCAATTAGTGGCCAATTAATTGAAAGCATTAAGAACGGTAACAAGCACTCAACATGTATAGATAAATAAAATTAACAATATCAAAGAATTTGAGTATTCATAGCTAGGCTACATCGTAGCCCTAGTAAAAGAAATTAGTTCATGAATGACTTATTGAGAATCATGACGGTTGATGAAGACATGAGCTGCACCGAATTCTCCAAGTTGAACGCCAGGTTGGCATAAGCTTTCTTCTTATTCTTCTTGAGGGCTTTCGGCTATGAGTATGAGTATGTAGGAATTTGATGGCTTGAAAGTGTAGAGAGGAGTGTTGGTGAATACTTTGATCAATGGCCTAAACTCCTATTTATAATACTCCTAGAAATCCTACCTATCTAAGGTAATTTTTACAATTATTATAAAAATAGGATTCCTACTAATTTAGGGTCTTCTTTATTTCTCCTTGTTGACTTGGTAAGACTTGGAATCATCTTGAACTAGGAAATTTGATAACACTCCTTGTGATGAAAGGAATAACTTGGCTTCTTTCCAATTAATCTCCAATCTTCATCTTCTTACCCTTTTAGCTTAATTTCTCCTATTCCACAAATCCTTCACAAATCTCACAAAACATATTAAAATAACCAATTGAAATAAAGGATAACAATAAATAAATAGGTAAATGGGGCATAAAAATATATATAAATATTGGCTTATCAAATACCCCAAACCTATCTTTTGCTAGTCCTCGAGCAAAACTGAAAATAAAAAAATTAAAACAAACAAACTAAACTAAACCACTTTCGCAGGCAATCTCGATGGCACTTAGCATGTCTTTAAGCCTTCTAAACCTCTAGGTGTCCCTAGTAGGAGGAGTTGTGTCTCCGAGGGTTTACTAGACACGACACCCACAAACGCTCCTTGCAAAACAAATTCGTTAAGCAATACTTCCAAAACTAATAATAACCAATGAATGCTAATCACAATTCCAAAACTAAAGTTATGCCACTACAAATAAAATGCATCACAGTGTAAAGTGTAAAGCCAATACTTCAAGCATTCTAACTTAAAGATAACCACACTCGGCGTGTGTACAAATTCGCCTTGACTCTAGGCCTCACTGGATAACTCTCAATTTTCACACAGAACCTAAAGTTTCACTCTTACCCCGCATATGTGAATGAGGTTAGGTAAAGAAATCAAAATATAAGACACATATGCATCCAAAATGAATAAAAGGCAATTTCTGAAAATAGATCTCATGGAAAGGAAATCAAATACTAAGAACCATAGATAAAGTACATACCTTCACTTCCGAGCAAGAAGTCCCCAAAGATCCGTTAGGTCTTTACCATGGTTGTAATGTAGAGCTAGGTTATGGGTTATGAAAGAAAGGATAGGAAATACTAGAACTTGAGACATACCAAGGCATTTATCGTGTTATATGACTTGGCTCTTCAAATTTACTTCATAAAGGCGTCGAGGATTTTTGATATGCTTCACTTTTTTTTTTTTTTTGGAATATATTTCTCTCTTTTTTTCTTTTCTTGAACTTTAAGCACATATTTCCTTGGTACACGCCACCTTCTTTTGTTGATGTAGAGCTCAACCTTCATCCTTGTCTTCACTTGCCATGGCATCTCCCAAGTTATAGGTACGGCTAAAAATAGGGTGAAAAGGGTAAGGAAATATTGTGGGTGATGAAAGAAAAGACTAAGTGTTTGGCTTCAAAGGGTTGATGACACACACAATGGGTAGGACATGAGGCTTATTTAATGGTTAGAACATGCATAGCCTAACATCATCTCTCAAGGTCCATCTAACTCAAAAGTGAAAGCATAAGATGATTCCTACAAAAGAGAGATTAGTTCTTAGTATTCAATTCAAAAACCTAATTGAGATCAATCTAAATAAGAAAGAAAGAAAATAGTGAATAAGAATAATCCCAAATACTCTCTCAAGAAATGGCACTTCGGCTCAAGTATCTCACAATGGTAGTCTCCACTATCTCTCCACAATCATCCAAGTATAGCTACCTTGTTCATCAAAATACTTGAAGCATGGCCATGTGAAGTGCTATAATTATGATGCATAAATCTTCATGGCAACACTTTAGTTAAGGAAATATGATCAAACATTACATATACATCACTATTAGTAAGAGAAAGTAAAAATTTTATGCAGTTCTGACAGATGTACAGTTATTTGTTCATAACTTGAAATTTACTTAACGGATTTTAACAAGCCTTATATACTTAGAGACTAGACAGGAAAACCCAGAACTTTCATTCAGATCAAAATTTGAAAATCTGCTCAGAAAAATTCGAAAAAATGGCCCGCAATATAGACCTTGTGCAGAACCCGTAGGCTGTGACCTCTGTGTATTAAAACAGCTCTATCTTTCAAACGAAATATCCAATTTGAATGTTCTTTATATTGTTGGATTCAGCACGAAAAATGGAAGAAGGCAACGGGGGCCAAATCTTCAAATTCGTTCTAGATACGTCCAGTATATTGCAAAAACAAAAAAAAACAAGTTGTATGACAGACTTGAAACGAAAACAAAAACAAAAACCAAAGTTTTCCACCCCCAAACCTAAACTAAACATGGTCCTCAATGTTTAAAGTAGATGTATGTAACGAGTAGTAAAGGAATAAGGGGACGAAAAATAAAAATAAAAAAATGAAAAGAAAGGAACGAAGGTACCTAGTTGGGTTGCCTCCCAACAAGCGCTTGGTTTATAGTCCCTAGCCCGACTTTTTGAAGATGATCACCCCGGATCATGGGGAGCATATGTCTCCTTTTGTGGATCGAAATGTGCTTCCAAGTATGACTTCAAAGTGAGGGTTGTTAGCGCAATGGTGCATGGGACCGCTTTGGTTTCCAATGAGTTCACCATTTCGAGCACGTGTGGCTCTTCTCCTACAATCTTTATCTCAGGAACCAAACTTGCCTCTAGTGGATCTTGTGGGTGGTTAACATGAATTGTCGTTGAACAACATGCTCTCACGGCCTCTAAGCGGAAACAATATTCGAATCAATGGGGTACTTGGTTGCATCAAAAACTTTGAATTCTACTTGTTGATCGCCATCTCGTAGGATCAAAGAACCTTTTTCTATATCAATTATCATTCTTCCCGTAATGAGGAATGGGCGGCCTAAAATGATCGGATTGTCTACATCCTCTTCCATATCCAAGACTAAGAAATCAGCCGGGAATATGAATTTATCCACCTTCACAAGTACATCTTCAAGAATGCCATGAGGATATGTAAGTGATCTATCCGCCATCGCAAAGAAATATTAGTTTTCTTAATTTCCCCAAACCAATTCTTTTAGCTATGGACAAAGGCATTAAATTTATACTAGAACCTAAATCACATAATGCTCTTTGAAAAGAAATAGTGCCAATGGTGCAAGGAATAGAAAAACTCCCTGGATCCTTTCGTTTAGGTGGTAGTTGCTTTTGTATTGCACTACATTCCTCCGTCAATTTTACCGTCTCTGAATCATCCAAACGTCTCTTCTTGCTTAAGATGTCCTTGAGAAACTTTCCATAGCTCGGCATTTGCTCTAGTGCTTCACCAAATGGGAGGGTAATTTGCAATTTCTTGAAAATTTCAAGAAATTTGGAGAACGGCACATCCTTCTTATTTTTCTTCAGGCGTTGTGGAAAAGGGATCGGTGGAACATAGGATTTTGAGGGAGCTTTGTGGATGCTTGTTGCTCGATTTTGGAAGAAGAATTTGTTGATGTTGTTGCTAAATTTTCAGTGGAGCTCACGGCGAGGTATGCTATTTTCTTCAGCTTTTCCATCTCTCTCAAAGCTGTTGGTGATGCTTTTCTATGTCCAAATCTACGGCGGTTTTATGGGTCTCCCATTTCAAGTGTAATTGCCTTCACATGCTCTTGATTTTTCGGATTAACCTCGGATTGGCTAGGCAAAACTCCATGGTTTCTTCCACTTAATACATTAGCTAGTTGGCCTACTTGCACCTCCAAGTTTGAATAAGCCTCGATTCTCGAATTGGGTTTTGGTTTCGATCATAAATTGGGTGGTGGACATAGTTAAGCGAGTAAGAGCATCTTCCAAATTTATTTTCTTCTCTTGAGGTGGGAAGCTAGGTGGTGGTTTTACCGTACATTCCGATTATTGCTCCATGAAAAATTGGGGTGCCTTTGCCATCCCGGATTATATGTGTTGGAGAATGGATCATTGCCCGGGGACGTCGATAGGTATTCACCATGTTGGCTTGTTCTTGCAAAATTCTGGAAAATCATCTCCCATGAGGACACGATATGGTGGCATGACCAGGAACAGCACAAATGGAGCAAATCTCTTGTGTTGGTACTTTCCCATTCATAGCAAGCAAGGCATCCAATTCTTGGTAATAAGCGTCAACTACAACGCTTTGGAAGCAAAAGCATTAGAACTACCAATTTCATAAACTCGGCACGCTTACTTCTTGTATCGAGAATCGTGTTTCGATTGCTAGTGTATCAAACAAAGTTTGACATTCGATTGCCGTCTTGTTCTTAATAGATCCACCGCATAGTTATTCACTGATCTTACTTGAAAACGGTTAGTGCCTTATAAAAAATACGCATGAGAACTAGAGTAGGCAAACCATGGTGAGGACATTGTATTAACAAATTATTGAACTGTCCCAAGCTTGAGAAATGACTCATCTCCATGTTGATTGAATTGCATGATTTTATCTCTTAGTGCATCGAGTTTTACGAGTCGAAGAATTTCTCCAAAAACTTGTTACGAATCTCCGTCCAACTAGTCAATAATCCAGGCCGCAAGGAGTTCAACCACGTTTTTGCTTTATCTTTCATCGTGTATGGAAAGACTTTCATCCTCGAGATGTTCTTCGGTGACTCCCCCTGTCAAAGCCATGTTAGAAAACCATGTTAAAAATATCTCTAATATGAGCTAAAGGATCTTCAGAACTTAATCCATGGAAAGAATGCATCATATTAAAATGGATATTTTTCAATTCATAATTCCTGGCAGCAGAGAGAACGATGCTTGAAGGTGACGCTTCGGAATTGTTGGGATATCAAGGTCTCCCATTGTTTCATTCAGGTATAATGGCCATCTCTTCTCTTCCTTGTTGATTCTTCTTTTCTGTCTTGTTTTTGCTTCCTACGAATTTCTTGAAGCTTTTGTTCAATCTCAGTTCCAATTCAACTAGTTGGCTAATTGAAAAGCGGGTACAGTCATTCACCGTATGCTTAGAAACTAAGTTGATGTACCTGCAAACAAGGACAAAGTATTGTTTAAATAAGGAGAAGATAATATAATTGAATAAGGAAACAAAACAAAGCTCAATTAGGAAAAGGATATTGAATTCAAAAACGAAGGGGAATCTGATGGCTGCGTGAAATTTCTTTGACTTTTTTTTTTTTTTTAGCTAGTTGCCGTTTCCTTTTGCTGTATTTTGCTTTTGGTTTAGAAGTGTCTGAACTAGGAAGTCTCAGTCTCTTATGCTTTTGCTTTAGTTTTTTTTTTTTTCAACACCTAAGACAAAATAATATTAATAATTAAAAATCCAGAAAAGTGAAATCAAAGTCAACTAACGAAAATAATGAAATAAAAATTAACTACTTTAATATTCGAGTACAATTAGAAAATAAATCGTACTAATATTAATAGATTATGTCAATCCTCAAGTATGGCATAAAATTTGATGTGGTTAATTGCAAGTGGACAATATCGCTCAAATTAATATAGTGATGTAGAGTGTCGTTCCAACAGGGGATCAAGTTAACCTATTAAATACTAGACTGATTTACTCCTAATTATAATTGAATTAAATGAATTATGAGAATTATGGTGATTAAAATTGTAATTAAGCAAGGAAATTAAAAAATAAGTAAATAATATAATAGATGAAAAACAAAGATGATAAAGTACTAGGGCACCGATTTCACCTAGCTAATCCCACCCAAATCCTTCTAGCTTGTTAATCCTAATTACCTAACATGTTGATAATCGTTTTCCCTTACCTCACCAATACTCTCTTCCAGTTATATTAGTTGTGTTCCTCACAGTCAACCCACTCTATTCCTAGTTATGGATTTAGATAGCTAAGAACCCATTAAGATTTGTGGAAAACATTTAAAGATTACACAAACCATAACCTAATCTTAAATTCGGCTATGTAATTTATGGTACTTGTTACAAGAAGCTATTTATTAGGCATCTCCTTTCCGGTCTCAACCCAATTCTTCCAATCATGCAATTAGTGGCCAATTAATTGAAAGCATTAAGAAGCAGTAACAAGCACTCAACATGTATAGATAAATAAAATTAACAATATCAAAAGAATTTGAGTATTCATAGCTAGGCTACATCGTAGCCTAGTAAAGAAATTAGTTCTTGAAATGACTTATTTGAGAATCATGACGGTTGATGAAGACATGAGCGGCAACTTCGAATTCTCCAAGTTGAACGCCAAGGTTGCGCAAGCTTTCTTCTTATTCTTCTTAGGGCTTTCGCTATGAGTATGAGTATGTAGGAATTTGATGGCTTGAAAGTGTAGAGAGGAGTGTTGGTGGATACTTTGATCAATGGCCTAAACTCCCTATTTATAATACTCCTAGAAATCCTACCTATCTAAGGTAATTTTTACAATTATTATAAAAATAGGATTCCTACTAATTTAGGGTCTTCTTTATTTCTCCTTGTTGACTTGGTAAGACTTGGAATCATCTTGAACTAGGAAATTTGATAACACTCCTTGTGATGAAAGGAATAACTTGGCTTCTTTCAATTAATCTCCAATCTTCATCTTCTTACCCTTTTTAGCTCAATTTCTCCTATTCCACAAATCCTTCACAAATCTCACAAAACATATTAAAATAACCAATTGAAATAAAGGATAACAATAAATAAATAGGTAAATGGGGCATAAAAATATATATAAATATTGGCTTATCAACAACCAACCATGTGACGCTGCGTTTCACAATGATTGTACAACTAAACAAGTATGAAGATGAAGATTGGTTCCATTTGACTCAAACCAAGTGTCCTTGCTTCATATTCTTCAATAATTTTTTTCTGAGTTTGAATTATTCCCAGTTGGTGTTCTTCACTCAGTTGGGTTAATTACTTTTTTGGGTCAACCTCAGTTGGCTTGAGGAAAATCATTATGCCAATTCCTCTACGCTAAGCCACAATTGCATTGCAAGATAATATAAACCAAAGTTCACACTATAATATTTATATTGCAGCCCCTCATCATTGACTAGAGCATACATATGGAGTTTTGGACTGATGTTACCTATATTGTGTAGAGCATTTGATCAAGAATAGATTTATAAAAATAATTAAAAACCCTTTAAATCCATATTGCAATGCTATTTTAATTATAAGCCACCCAATCAATGATACTAAGTTGTTTATTTCAGCATAGTTGGTGTCGACTTGGATTTGTTTTTTTCCTCTTTCCTTTTCTTTGCCTCCGTGTTCAGATATCGAGATATCATTTTTAATTAATCTAATTCATGAGTTTTTCAGGTATTGGATTATAGATTGTAATGTAAAATTACATTTTTTTTTAATTTCGTAAGTGTTAATAAATACATAAAAAGTCATGAAACATAATAACTCTAATATCCACGTGTTAGTAAACACATAGAAATTTAGAATCAGAATACTTTCAATAGCTTTTTCAATTAAGTAAGCATGCCATTAGAGACTAATTTCGAACATAATAATTAATTATTAATTTCCTACACAGTATAGAGAGTCAATTAACATATATTATTTGCAATACGGCTACAATAACATATATTATTAGCCATACATAGTTGCTGATCACTATTTTTTGTTGGTTTCTTTTAATAATAAAAAAATGTTTATGCATTTCCTAGCTAGAGCAAAGCCACCTTTCGCATTCCTAAGCGAAAATTTAAAGGTCTTAAATTACAGATTCAAATGGTATGATTGATATCCGCCATGCACCAACCATGGCATTCACCAATCTCTTCAGTGAGTAGAAGCATAACCTTTTAAGGAAAAGAAGCTTTGCAGATCACTCTATCGTTCAAAGCTAAGCCAAGCCATGGAGTCGAAGCTTTGCTTTTGCTGTGTTCTGTTTCAGGCGATAAGATGGCTGTGTGTGGATGCGGCAAAAATACTTCAAGAGAGTGTTCGTAATCCCACATCGACCACTTCAAGAAAAGAGGAGAAAGGAGCTGTGTATAAAACAGACAGCACAAGAAATAAGCAAGCATACCTTTCTCGGCCTTTTGGCTAAGATCAAGTGTAGTATCTGTTCTTATCAGTTTAATATCTGATACGTGGGCCAATGGTCCACACGATATTAAATTAATTTCTTTAGGGGGAGGGCTCACCACAATAGCTTGCTATTGGAGCTCTCAAGCGTCGCCCAAGCGTTGCACTATTGCATGGTCCTGGCACACCCCACCAAATCAAGTCTAAACTTTTTACGGCCTTATCCAAAATGGTGTTCATAATTTATGTCGTTGTCCAGCCCAAGCTCCTTTAAAAATTAAGGTTGTGTAGGGCAAATCCCAAAAATTAAGGTTGATAAACTCCAAAATTCTGGTCATTTTCTTTGAAGTTGTAATGCAAATCATTTTATTTTTGCCAAAGCTGCTATCGCCACAAGAAAAGAAGATTACTTTTCCCCAATTAGTGGCCTATCTGTCGGCGTGTTAACGCTAGGAGAATTGCAACGTCGTTTTTCGTTTTTTGGGCTAGGCCATACTACCGAGTGTAACAAAAATTTAGATGATCATTCAATTATATGACAAACACAGTTCTATATATGATCATCTTTATTTTTAAGTTTCTTTTTGTGAGACACTTGATGACTTGTTGCGGGACAATATCATAGCTTCTTTTTTCGTCCTGGAAACTTGAAAGTGGATCCATTTGGATCACCTTGATGGTCCACTAGTAATTTTACTCGGGCTTTTGCTTTTGAGCCCCCTCATTGAACCCCTCACCAAATTCTCCCTCATTATAGCATTTACGTCCTTCTCAGTTGTTAGAAATGAAGATGAGATTCATGCACTATCAAAGTGAAAGCAAAACTATGTTTTTGATACAAGCGATAATGAATTGGGAATTGAACATAAAATACCTCGGACAATATCAAAGTTTATTTTTCGTCTTGGCTACTAAAGACCGACTTTACTTTGGAAATTCGAAAGGAAATGCGAAAATGAATCCATTTGGATCACCTTGATGATCCACTAGTAATTTTACTTGGGCTTTTGAGCCCTTGTGACCATTGTATGATTTGGTCATGGGTTTGTCCTGAGCCATTTGCCTTTGGACAATTTCTTTTGTTAATTTCCCGTGTCCTCACATAATCACTCAGTTTTTTCTAATATTAATTAGGTGCCAATTTTGGTGTCCATGTTGGTTAT
The DNA here is from genome assembly GCA_024362665.1 of Prunus padus. Lineage (NCBI taxonomy): Eukaryota > Viridiplantae > Streptophyta > Magnoliopsida > Rosales > Rosaceae > Prunus > Prunus padus. Next base: position 10,289,803 of record JANFAM010000020.1, read on the forward strand.
TTACATCCTTATCGGATAGGTGTTAGAGCACCTCCAGCAGTTAGCTCTTTGCTATGGCAAGGGGGAGCTAAGGCAGCTACTATTCACGTGAATAGTAGCTGCCCTTGCAAAAGGTTGTGGTGTTTCCACCAATTGCCACGGCAACAACTATTCACATGAGATATGAGAATAGAAATTTGTGTAGAGTTTTGGTGTGGGAAGTGAAAAATATGAAGTATTTATTTTTAAAAAAATCTGAAATTTTTTGTATTTTTTGAAGATTTTTTAAATTTTTTTGTTGCTGACGTCGGGCTTGAACTCAGGCTAAACTCCCCCTCGGGCCAGCCCAATCTCGTGGCCCCCACCTCCTGCCAGGGCCAGCCCTTGCTGCTGGAAATGGGTTTTGGGCCTAAACCCCCCAGCCATTGTTGCTGGAAGTGCTCTTAGAAATGATGATGATATTCATGCACTATCAGAGTGAAGGCAAAACTATATTTTTGATATAAGCCATACTGGATTGGGAATTGAGCCTAAAAGACCTCGGACACAAGGGTAAATGTTTTTAACAAACCCCTTACAAAAGAAAACTATGTTAAAACATACACAAAACTGAAACACTTCTATTCACATTTAAGCTAGATTTGTGTTGAAAAGAAGGGTAATAATTAGAAGAGAAGAATATAGAACATACAATCAATTTACAAAACATTAAGCTACCAGATGATATATGCCTTGAATCAAGACACCTGTGCTCATGAAAATTTGTCCACTTCTGTGTTTCAAAAACCATGTTAAGACAGGAATATTATAGTTGACCATAGAAGGTATAGTCATGAGCATATTAGAATTGTTCTTTCTCTATCTATCTATCTATCTATCTATCTCTCTCTCTCTCTCTCTCTCTCAATCTATGAACTCATACACACCTGGAAAAATTGGCATAATATAATATTTCCATACACAATAAAATAGCCAACCAAGTCTCACACACACTACTCACCTAATCCCAAATATATAAAGACAATCACTCAAACCTTAGCATATTATATGTGCAGCATTGAATATAGATCAGTTTTCAAACCCTCCTGCTTCCAAAGATGAAGAGTTTAAAATCTCACACTCATACTTCTCATTCAAATTGCCGTCCTTCCAATATTCCAGTGCAGAATCTTATTCCCAATGGATGCCAACCTAGGCTGAAGGTGCAGAAATGGGGTGTAAACAGACACAAATTCTAATTTCCTGTGTGCTCTATTTGGGCTAAAGTAAAAACAACCATTATGTAAAATAAAATCAAGTTGGATTTGCTTATAATCCACAATTATCCACTTAACATTTGGTGCCAGAACAGTTTTTTTCTCCTTTTTTTTTGGTTTGGTTTTGTTTTGTGTGTAAGACTATGAGCTCATTGGCATATACAACATTGGAACATAGCCTACAAAGTTTTCAACTCTTTGTCCTGCTTTCAAAGATGGCAGAGCAAGGCATGAATGATGCTGCCAATGAGGTTGATTATCTATATTTACTACCTTAGGGCCTGTTTGATAACAATTTCAATTTTAGTTTTTAGTTGTCATTTTTAGTGCTAGAGTATAGAGGAAAAAGAGGGAGAATGGAAGTGAGAATAAGAGTGGAGATGGGATTGAAAGGGAAGATGAGAGGAGATGATGGGAGGGAATAGTAACAAAAGTGAAAACAAAAACTAAAAACTGAAATCTATTATGAAATTGTTTTCATTTTCAAGTTTTTGTTTTCACTTTGTTACTCCTTACTCTCAGCCTCTCATCATCTCTCTCAATCTCATCCTTACTCTCATTTTCCTCTATACTCTAGCATAAAAAATGAAAACTAAAAACTAAAATTGAAATGGTTATCAAATGGGCTTTTAGCAAATCAATTAATTGGTTCAGTTTCTAAAATATTTTATAATTAGTGGATGATTTATACCTATGATGATAATAAGGCTGTGGAGAGGTTTTAGATGTACTTGCATTGACGCACAAAAACAGCAAAGATTTCTTCAAGAAAGGGTGTTGACAATCCCATTGTCCCACATCGACCAGTTGAAGAAAGGAGGAGAACGGAGATGTGTATAAAACAATGAGCCCAAGACAGAGAGAAGCATACCTTTCTCGGCCTTTTGGCTAAGATCAAGTGTAGTATCTGTTCTTATCAGTTTAATATCTGATACGTGGGCCAATGGCCCACACGATATTAAATTAATTTCTTTAGGGGGAGGACCCACCACAGTAGCTTGCTACTGGGGCTCTCAGGCGTCGCCCAAGCGTTGCACTACTGCATGGGCCTGGCGCACCCCACCAAAACAAGTTCAAATTTTACCCAGCCAACCAATAAAAATGTAGAAGAAAATTTAAAACCCACCTAAAACAGAACTTACAATGTGAAAAACTGATTTGTTATGACATTGCTATGAGGGGGGAATTTGAAATGGGGAAAGACTTGACAGTTCCGACAATAGAAAGGGCCTCTCTAAGTGCCTGAAGCAGATGGTCTGGATAATCCTCCATACTAGCAATGCCATGCTGTGATTGCATATTACTTAGGATTCTTCCCACAATCTGAACAAAAAATATGAACCTTTGTCCGTGAAAATAGTAACATTGACAAAACTAGAATGTGTCTCCTAGCCACAAATTTTTGGGCAAAAACTTAAAAACAGCAGTGAAAAAATGATAACTGAACGTGTTAGGAAGGTAGAGAGTTCAATGTGAATAGAATAAGACTGACCTTTCGCGCATAGCCACCATAAGCAACACCACCGATTATAGCATGCACTGAACTAGACGTTCCAGTTAATATTTCATCCCTTGAGTTTCCTGTAAAAAAATTGGAATAAAAAAATTGCAGAAGAACAGAGAGTGCTTGACCAGATGAGAGGAGGAATTATGTTACTATGGAAGGATGTCGTTTGGAAAAGTCTGACTTTCTTCAACCCATCAACTGTGTGAGCATTGGTGCCACCCGCCAGTTGAAGAAAACCTGCCATTGTCAAGGGATCAAAAGAAAGCATAGCCTCTGTAGTCTGTACCAAGGGTGAATAGCAGATCATATGTACAAACCATGAGGCCTATCTTTTATTGCAGCCAAACGAAGAGCAAAAGCAATCGATTCTCTTGTGGCACCTCGACCAATATCTCCACTCATGGGGCGGCCATCCAACTTCAGTTTACAGGTTTTTATGCAGATAGAAAGCCAAAAAACTAAGTGAGGTTGTGATGATATATTTTGAAAATATTTTAAGCAATTATGTTGCGTTCAAATTACAGGAGGTGCACCTGCCATAGATTGAAGCAACATAGATCTGGTTCCATAACTGAGTACATATCCTTCATTGATGATACAGTTGCCTCCCCAATATCAGGTAAGCTAACCTGGAAATGGCAAAAATTATTGCAGAACTCCCAAGAAATTCTACTAGACAGACACCCAGCGAGTTTACAGCTTAATAGTCCCTGTGAATTATTAAACAGAAGAAGTAGGTGACACACTTACTGCTGCTAATCTCAAATATTTGATCGAGTCGGCCAAACCATCCCAAAGTTCTTTAAATGGAGCAATTTGCCTACAGAAATTAAGGATTAGTACAGTGGGATTGCCTCCACTTGAATTGATATAAACTCAATTAGATTAAGTGCACAGAACATCCATGAAATAGTAAAAGTTCTTCCCTCAATCAAGAAACTGTACCTTCCAGTTGTATGAATCTCTACAGCATCAACATCATTTCTTTTGAGAAGTTCAGAGGTTGTAGCAGCCTCTCTTATATATGAGGTCACTCCTATATCAAATTTACATCAACATATAAAATAATTTTGTATCCAACACATAAATGATAAAAGTTGATGTCTAAAAAGTATATATCTTTTGCATTTTACTTTTTCAGTAAAATGATTCATACTTATTTTATCATATGGGCAAACTGGAATGCAACGGCCGCAGCCATAACAGCGTTCAGTTAGAACTCCACCCTGCATATTTAGTTAAAAGTTTTAGAAAGAGATCCTTGATGAACACCATGTACAAAGATATAGAAGCCTCATAACATTAATATTGCTTTAAGAAAGGAAAAAAAAACACCTTAAATGCACCAGGTGCATTGGTATGAAAAGAGAGTTGTGTTGTTGAATTTTGAGCCTCCAATGATATTGCATCAGCAGGACAAACTCTCTCACAAGGCTTTGAACAGTCAAGGGGACAATCCTCTGGATCAAATTCTGTTTTTAAGATGGTAATCAATTCGGTAAGACTTAAAAAAATTGTGGGTAACTGAGATGAATCCAAGAAAGCATTGTGCTCATGACAGCTGAGGCAGCCAATCATTAAGACTCAAGATCACAAAGTTATATTGATACATAAAATTACAAAACATGAGCAATTCAGGCTTGGAATTCTACCCAAAAACATAAAGGTATGCAAATTTCACGTAAGATAATTAGAAATAACACAAGAATCTGTGAGCTAAAACTTATGTTCCACAGGCACTTGAGTTCATGGCAATGTCTATGATGCTAACTAAAGTAAAGAAGCAGGCGCTTACCGGCCTTGCGAAAGTGAAGATCCTCATCATCATTAACACTGATCATGACCCAAGGCCTTCGAAGGGGGAGAATCTCAATTGCTGCATCAATCCCCTCGTTTACTGCATTCACAACTGAGACATCTGCTGCACAGTCTATGCAATCAACTGCAACCGTTCATCCAGTAACATTAATTAATTTAACTTCAAAATATATGCTCACTCACTCAATCAAAAAGAGTTAAAATAAAGCTCCTCAAAAGAGTTTTTAATTAATTACCTCCTGCAAGAGTGTAAACCAGAGAAAGATTCCTTATATCAACCACATCCTAGAGAGAGACAGAGAAAATTTAAATTAGTGTGACAGGAGGTGATATTGAAATGGACGGCTGGTGGGGTTTTAAGGGCCTTGTTGCTGTAATTACCTCGAAGCTTGCACCACATATGAGCTTGACCCAGTTGCCATTTTGAAGAGATTTTACTGGTGAGCACGTTATTGATGGAACCCCAACAGTTTTTATCAGATTCCTCACGTCTTCAAGGCCTTTGTTGCTTTTAAAGTTCACTTTAGCTGAAATTTTTTAAGACAGAGAACTGTCAGAGATGGAAAGAGAAAGAAGAAGAAGAAACTTCCATGTTAAGGAGAAATTGAAGTACTGCAGGAAAAGCTCATAACACAAAAGCAGTCAGAAAGGGTAAGAGAAAGGAGAAACCTTGGTGCTGAGGAGAAATAGAAGCACTGCAGGAAAAGCTCAAAGCCATCGCAACGAACAAGGCACAGAGATTTTCAATAATGGATAAATGTACCAGAATTTGGCGGTGACATATCCCAAGAACCTGTTAGTCTGTTGGGGACAATTTGGGCTTTTATCTTTTCCCAAGAGCTGTGACAGGCCCAGTTCAATTAAACTAAAAGCACGTAGAGCCCAATGTCAAGGGATGCAGCAGTAAATTGACTGAAAAAAACAAGTACAGAGACGGCAAGAGAGAGTTGTTCAAGAAAGTGTTTTCGCATTCCCACATCGACCAGTTGAAGAAAGTAGGAGGAGAACGGAGATTGTATAAATAGGTCAGCCCAAGGCAGTGAGAAGCATACCTTTCTCGGCCTTTTGGCTAAGATCAAGTGTAGTATCTGTTCTTATCAGTTTAATATCTGATACGTGGACCAATGGTTCACATGATATTAAATTAATTTCTTTAGGGGGAGAGTTCACCACAATAGCTTGCTATTGGGGCTCTCGAGCGTCGCCCAAGTGTTGCACTACTGCATGGTCCTGGCGCACCCCACCAAAACAAGTTCAAATTGTTCACAGCCCAGGCAACTCTAAAAGAAAAACAGAAGCCAATGGAAACTAATCTTATAATCCAGTGCCTATTTAACAATTTTTCGTTCTGATTCCCAACTGCTGGTGCTAAGTCACCATCTCCACTTTCAGCTTTCGAACACCTAGCAGTGATATAAGTTACCATTGAACCATTTAATCATTATTTCCATTTATCCCAACTTGCTTGTAAGGTGCTAAGGTTGTCAAAACCATAGTACCATTTACCAGTACTTGTATTGTATTCAGATTATATGAACTTTCACGGCTCCCAAATTCGAGTCTAATTATTCATGTACCTTGAATGTGGAGGTTGACATAAAGTTGCCAATTTTTTTACCGCCTTATTCTATATGAAATTTGATGTTCTTTTTTTCTTCTAATAAGCGGAATCAAGTTTCATTAATATAAAAAGCTAAAGCTAGTTACATCAAAGAAAACTGAAAACAACAAAAGCAACACAAAAGAGATCAAGCCCACTACAGTCGTAAAACTCACTATGCCAATAACGCCAATCAAAGGCATAAAACCCACTTAAGACATTACATTTGCCAAAAACCCAAACATTTAAAAAAAAAAACATCCCATTTTAAAAACAAACCATAAAATAACAAAATTGAGGCCCAAAAACAAAGATCCCGCCCAAAATAACACAAACAAAAAAAACCCTAAACCTAAAGAACATGAAACTAATGTACCACCAACGCACATCTACAACTGCATAGGAGTAACCGTTAAATAAAACCAAAGCTTCCAACGGAGATTGGTGGTGGACAAGCCACCAAAGGTTCAAAGAGCGCTACTACAATCCAAAAAATAAGTCCAAAATGTACTTTAAATACATTGACATACTAGAAAGTGCCACATAGGAAGAATGACGGAAGAGGCATCTGTGGAGTTGAGGAGCAAAGGATGGTGGTGGAAATCTGATGCCGAGGTGCAACCGCATGCGATGAGTAGAGAACAATAATAATATATAGGGGGAAAGTGGTGGAGATCTTGGTCCACTATTAAAGAATGCAAATGAATGTGGAAATCGATGCCGAGGTGCAACCGCATGCGATGAGTAGAGAACAATAATAATATATAGGGGGAAAGTGGTGGAGATCTTGGTCCACTATTAAAGAATGCAAATGAATATGTTCTCGACTATAATAAAGGAAAATTCTGAAGCCAACGGAAACTTAAGTAATATAGTTTTCTATTACACTGTCTTTACCATGACATTATGTGTGCATTAAAAATAATTGATGTTGTTAAGTCAAATTGTTGAGGTTAAATGTGTTTATGATGAGTGGAGAAAGCTTCTGATGAGCTGCAACTAAATCACACTCAGAAAACCATTCATTGTGAAATTCAATCGAGCACTCAAAGTACAACTTATGCAGCTGCTGTATTTGTCAATTATACTGTAGCTGCGCATCTAATTCCACAAAACCCCTAGTATACGAGACTATATATGACCAATTTCCTTCATTATTTTGTGTTGGACTTTGGAGGAGAAAACATGCAACTTTTCACTGCTAAGGTTTTAATTTATGCTCCTTAATATTTTACTTATAATACATATTTTAATTATAATAAGTGTTTCTCTAGTTTAATCAATCTTGTCAAATCGCATGTGTCTTTGACACTTTTCCCATAATTTTAGCCTGTGATTATATCTGGCTTCAAGTACCACATCGGAAATGCACAAGAAGTGGAAAGCGAGACTCATGTATTAAAGAGGAACTAGAGGCGCTTTGAAACATACTTACCTGGACGGGGTCTATGGGCGATCAAGAAGGCTCATGGCCTAGGTTGGTGACCTCCATTGCACTTAGGAGGGGTGCCCGCCTATGGTCTCCTCAACGTAGGAGAGCCAACGTCATAATTTGTTGCAGTGGGGGCATGCGTTCGCGCGGCCCCTACCTCAAATTCAATATCAACTTTATGCAGATGGCTAGCAAAATAGGCTTAATTTCTCAATTTTTTTTGGAATAATTGTTTAATATATCCATTGTTTAATTCAATTCGCAATTTCCCAAGTTCAATTGTGACATAGTTTATTCTTAGCCCAAAACACATATATTCAAAGAATTGATCCTAAATCAGCAGTTTTTTCTCCTTAAAAAAATGCATGTTGAATATGTTTCATACTTACCTATTGTCGTGCTCACAAGATTTATGTGTTCTGCCTTATATACTGCCGTGCTCACAGGGTTTTTGTGTTCTGTTTTACCTACTGTCGTGCTCATAGGGTTTTTGTGTTCTTCTATGTGCCCTATTTGTTCGGGTTTGTCAGTTGTTTCACTCGTGGTTTATGACAAGACCTTCTCTACAGTTGTTCGATTGGTCAATGTCGAGTATGGCCCCAACTTGAGGAGGAGTGTTGGCGAGTCCTTACTTAGTTAGGATTTTGGTTACTTACCCATTTATCTAGTCATATTATAATTTAGATGTATTTTCTATTGTAATTTAGATATATTTGTTGGCAAGTCCTTATTTAGTTAGGATTTTGGTTTCTTATTTAGTTAGAATTTTGGTTACTTACCAATTTTTATTTAGTCCTATTGTAATAGAGATTTATTTACTATTGTAATTTAGATATATTTCCTATTTTATTTAGGATTAACACATCTTTGTACATGTATAAATACCTCCATATTGGAGAAAAATAATAATATGAGCATATACGAGCATAATTGAATATTTGTCATACTTTGTTTGACTATATTTCCTTTTTTATTTAGGGTTAACACATCTTTGTACTTATATAAATACCTCCATATTGGAGAAGAATAAATATACGAGCATAACTGAATATATGCCCTACTTTGTTTGACTCTGATTATATGAACTTTCACGGCTCCCAAATTCGAGTCCAATTATTCATGTACCTTGAATGTGGAGGTTGCCAGGAAGTTGCCAATTATTTTTCCGCCTTATTCTATATGAAATTTGATGTTTTTTTTTTCTTTCTAATTATCGGAATCAAGTTTCATTAATATAAAAAGCTAAAGCTAGTTACATCAAAGAAAATTGAAAACAACAGAAGCAACACAAAAGACATCAAGCCCACTACAGTCATAAAACTCACTATAGGCATAACGCCAATCTAAGGCATAAAACCCAGTTGGCTTAAAAACCCACTTAAGACATTACATTGGCAAAAAACCCAAACATTAAAAAAACAACAACATCCCATTTGACAAACAAACCATAAAAAAACAAAGTTGAGGCCCAAAAACAAAGATCCCGCCCAAAATAATACAAACAAGGTAAACCCTAAACCTAAGAACATGAAACTACTGTACCACCAAAGCACATCTACAATTGAGGATGAGTAACCGTTAAATAAAACCAAAGCTTCCAACGGAGAATGGTGGTTGACAAGCCACCAAAGCTTCAAAGAGCACTACTACAATCCAAAAAAAATAAGTGCAAAATGCACTTTAAATACATTCACATACTAGAAAGTGCCACCGAGGAAGAACGACGGAAGAGGCACCTATGGAGTTGAGGAGCAAAGGATAGTGGTGGAGATCTGACGCCGAGATGCAGCCGCATGCGATGGGTAGAGAACAATATAACTGTTCGTACCAAAATCAACACGGGCCAGTCCCCACAGTTAAAAAGCCAAATCTTTAGCTGGACGAAAGGCCCAAGACGTCGGAAGGCTCATTCTACATTCGTAGAAAGCCCAAAGTGAAAGTCGGTAAAAGCCCAAATGGCCCTCCAGCCGTAAATATTGACCAAAATTCTGTGGTCAGCGAGGCACTTTGAGACAGCAGCGCATTGGACATGAGTGTCCAATGCTACATGTCTCTTTTCAACTGCAAGTGCCGTGCCCCCTTTTTCGAACAGAGGGTGTTCGAAACAATACTTTAAAAGAGATCTCCCTCATGAACAAATCAAGGAAAATTGATTCGAAGTCAGTAAAACCACGATTTAATTTACACACTGAAAAACTCAGGCGTGACCCACCAAGTCAGAGGGGGTATGGCCTTCAAACAAGTGGAGGAGCGTAGTGAGTGGAGGCGTTTCACACCACCATTAATGTGATTACCACCGCATTTAATGCGGTATGGCTACTATTCCCATCAGAAGAAGTCTAACCTACTAGTGCTAAGTGTAGGAGGCCATTCCCATGATTTCCTGGTTCAGATCAGCCAGCAAGATGATATCATTACACACCAGGAAATCTTCATGTTAAAGATTTCTTTCTCATCTCTTGGTTAAATCAACGGGAGCAGGTTTTTTGCAAGTGGCAGCGGGCTGTGTTCATCTACGAACTCCCATGTACTCTCCAAAGACATCGCCAGCAATAGGGCCAGTTGGCCTATATATACTGAGTCCCAATGACAGCGCAAGGACACATAACTTCAGCCAAAAGCCAGACTCAACGTCTCAAAACCAAGACTCAATGTCTTAGATTCAACCTCTTGCAAAGTGTATTTCTGCAGACAAAGCCAAGTCTTGAATCAACTCCCTTTGCTTTCTTTGAGTTCCCAGTTGACAACTCCTTGTTGGAACTGTATTCTTTTCCCAAACACATAGCTCTGTCTAATTCCCAGTTGACAACTCATGATTGGAATAACACAGCCATTGTTTGTAACCTTTATGCTCTGCCAGCAATGCTTGGTATGATTTGATAGTTGGTTTTGACTTCCAACTCACCCATCTCAAAGCAAGCCTTCCTACTTGCGGCATGGGCTAGTTTCTGGTCGCAGGTATTGCTAGTTCGCAAGCATCGGACAACACGACACTGTCTCAGATAGACCATTGTCTTTTGTCCGATACTGCAAACTTTCTGTCCGATTGTACTATTTTCAGTTTTTTTTGTTATTGCTTTATTGTATTTGTATTAGTCTCGGTCTGTCCATGCTTGTATTTGATCATTGATGAAAATATCATGCTTGTTGGACTATTAAGAGTTGGTATTAAGTGACTAGTCCGACAAACGGACTATAACATTGCTTTTCCTACGGTTTTCTTAACCATACTTGAAACACCAAAAGTCCTCTTCATTGAGGCAGAAAAAGAACCTATCTAGAGCCAGATTCCCCTCTTTAGAGCACAGTGGATTTGGTTAGAAGAAAAGATAAATGAGCGCAGTTATATTCACAATCCCTTCCTCTTTCTACTAGAAGAGTATTACTAGTAGTGGCACGCCTTTCCTATCCGTTTCAAGGACAGTCCTCTGATCCATCTTGGATTCCATGAAGCACAAGCAAACTCGACACAAAGCCGCTAAGTTGCCAAAGTACAGCCTGCTCAGCGGCCAGGGGCATCACAAGGTGTTCAGAAGCATTTCCAGATGAACAATAACATATAGGGGGAAAGTGGAGGATGAAAGTGAGAAGTGTATGGTGAAAACCAAAGGTGGTGGGTGGGGGAGAAAGATTAGGGAGAAGTTGTAGATCTAGGGTTTCCATATTCACCCAAATTTTAGGGGAAAAAAGGTGAGGGTCGGTGAACAAAAAAAAGTTGAGAAAAGAAGAGGGAAGAAAGGAGAGAGGATAGGGTAGTGGGGGGAGGTGCACCCTCTGGTAAGGCGTTGAAGGGCTTATGGGGATATGCTAGTGTTGAGAGCTCTTTCAGTGTAGAAATTTTCCTCTTTGAAAATTTGATGTTCTTAATTGGCAAGGGCATGTCAATCGTATTTTGGTATAACATACTCAGAGAGTTGGTAAAAACTGACACACTCACCTAACAAACAAATCCTCAATTTACAAAGTTGAATTTTAAAGTACACCCTGTCCTCACATTTAGACACTTCAATTCCAGTTACTTACTGTTGAAACATTGTTTGTTTTCAATGAGTTTGCAGACGAAACCTTCAAGTACAAACACGTGAACTGATGTTGTTCTGGGAACATGATATATATGTGCCTGCCTAGAGCATTTGAAAAGAAATCAATATCATCTCAACTGTATATGATTAATATGCCTTGAAACTAACCCATTTTCTCTCTCTTCCCTCCTCATAAATTCAAACCAGAAACTTATGACTTAATTTGTTCTCAAATGTTTAAACAAATTTTTGTGCCTTTGGTATAATCTACCAGACACATGTATGTTATAGAGTCATGATAATGATCAGGAAGCTTTGTGATGGATGGTCCGAAGCCATATGAAGAAATCCATGGCTGTTCATCGTCGTCCTCTAGCTCACATTGAAATGTTGATAACTGCTTTTCCTTTTTAATAGGGTGGGGGTCTTAAATCTTCAATATTGTTCCAATAGGATTTAGCCAATGGACTAGTTTGGTTTTGGATTTGAGTTTAGAATTATTCTTTGACCTTTTCCTAATTAGCAAAATATATAATGGCTAAAAACTAAAGAACTCTAAATTTTAACACGTGAATTAATAATATTATGTGAGAGTGTGACATTTCCATCCCCTTTTTTGGTTTTTTGGTGTTTTAATAATAAACAATACTTCTTTAATGCATGTATTAAGGTAGGTCGGCACTGCTTTCATTTACCAGAAGAAAGATAAAAGGGAACACTGCTTTGCCAGTGAGCTTATGAATAATACGTGAAAAACACGTCTTACATACAGCTCTTTAATTTTTCTATTAAGTATATAAAAATTGGGTTTTTTAGTTTTTAGCCACTATATATTTTGCTAATTAGGAAAAGGCAAAAGAATAAGCCTAAACCCAAATCCAAAACAAAACTAGTCCATTGGCTAAATCCTAATTATTTTTCATTTCATTGAGTGTTGCCAAATTTTTCTTAAAATTTAATATTGATGGAGGCTTCGTTTTGGTTTAGTGTTTGCTAATTTTGGGGGTTTCTCTTCAAATAGGCTCTATATGAATTTTTGCATAATATGTTATATTAAAATGGGCTTATTTATATATATATATATATAAAAGGTAATAGTAGTAAGTACTAAAGGTTAAAGGAATAGATGTAATTGTATAGACCCATGCAATGCAAAACATCTACAACCCAGAAGATAATTTGGGATCATTCCTCGACTCGGTCAATGCCAAAGAGAATTAAGCGCCTCTCTCTTACCGTTACTCTCCAACCACATAACGACCTCCTGTCCTAACGACCCTCCACCCTGGACCGGAAAAGGACACAAAATTTCAAAGAAAAAAACAAAACAAAATTACAGAGAAATGAAGGCAAAACACAGTTGGATTTCTAATTCTTACATCACTTCCAACAATTCTCAGGTAAATTTGTAATCTTTTCTTCAATTTAAACCAAAACAAACTTTGATTTGATAGAGCCATTGCAATTGCATTCTTGTACAGGAATGTTTCCCAGTTTTCCTGTGACAACAATTGGCCTTGTCCTCCCCTGACATCTCAGTTGTTGAAATCTCTCCATAAGGGTTGCTCCATTCAGCTATGATCTCCAAAACCCACATCTTGTTTTCTCTGATTTTTCTTTCCTCTTTCTCATTAAACGCCATTCACGTTCTCTGTGAAGCCCCAGCCCCAGCCCCAGCCTCAGCCACAGCCCCAGCCTCCGAGTCCCAATTCATCTCTTGTGGCTCTTCCCCCGATGGCGAAACTGATTCGTATGGCCGCAAATGGGCCTCGGATTCAAAGTTTCTCACCTCCTCCGACAACACGAAGAGTGCAACAACGGACTACCAAGACCCAGCTCTGCCTTCCAAAGTCCCATACATGACAACAAGAATCATCAACTCTGCAACATCATACAAGTTCTCTGTTTCATCCAGTAAGCGCATTCTCTTGAGATTCCAGTTTTACCCATCTGTTTACGAGTCTTTGGAAAACACCAAAGCAGTTTTCGACGTAAAGGCGAATGGCCTCACTCTGCTCCGCCATTTCAGTCCTTTCATCACAGCCCTGGCTCTCACGCAGGCCTACATCATAAGAGAGTACTCGCTCGTCCCTGTACCATCCGGCTCTCTAACCATCACATTCACACCTTCTTCGAAACACGAAAATTTCTTTGCTTTCGTCAATTCCATCGAGATAATCCCCATGGAGGACACGTTCAAGCCCGCAGACTTGATCGGGTTCAGGGGCCAATCAATCGACGTCCAAGGCTCTTCGCTCCAGACCATGCACAGGCTCAATGTCGGCGGAGGATACATTCCACCAACAAACGACTCAGGGCTGGCCAGGACTTGGCTAGATGACTCACCCTACTTGTTAAACGCAGCTTTAGGGGCCTCATTTTTCGATGGGGTCTTTCTTGGTGTTGCAATTGAGGCTGACAATAATGTCACAGTTGAATACACTTCTGATGTGCCAGAATTTGTTGCACCTCTCAGTGTGTACAGGACAGCAAGATCCATGGGGCCCGATCCGAAAGTCAATGAGAAATACAATCTCACTTGGGTTTTCCAGGTTGATGCAAATTTTACATATCTGGTTAGGTTCCATTTCTGTGAGCTCCAAAGCACCAAGGCCAACGAGAGATCATTTGATATTTTTCTCAACAACCAAACAGCAGAGGAGACTGCAGATGTGATTCAGTGGGCAGGTTCCATAGGGACGCCGATTTATAAGGATTATGCAACTCATATTAATGATAAGGAGGGAGATGAGATACTTTGGGTGGCCTTGCATCCAAACCTGGGGCAGCATCCTCAGTATTATGATGCAATTCTTAATGGACTGGAGATCTTTAAGGTCAATGACACCCATGGGAACTTTGCAGGTCCAAATATTGTGCCCTCAAAGATGCTTCTCAACGCTGACGCTGCAGCCAGGAGTTTTATGCCAAACTTACTCTAGACCTTGAAGTTGGGGGGATTTTGTGGAAACGGATCCCCTTTTGATTCATATACTTAATTTCAACTATTTTCATTCCAATTTTCCAGGTTTTCAAAGTATACAAGTGTGATACTTTTTTTTAATGCAATTTATCGGCCACATTACACGTAAAGAATAAGCATACGATAGTCGACTATGATAGTAAAATCTCTTTCATTTGCGTCATAATTTATTTTTTTTGGTGACAAAGAACTATATATTAAAACAAGCATCATCATCCTTTGTTTCTATCTTAATAACAATATTGCAACCCTTTAAAAGACACAATTAAAAAGTTCGAGTACTTGTAATTGTGTTTTTCCTTAATTAGTTCGTGATTGTGAGGTACTTTGAGTACCAATTACATTACTTGTTAATGAGAAACAATAAAAACAGCCAAAGAAAAAAGGAAGCACAATCACTTAAAAGTGACTGCATAGGAGTATGGGCATTAGCTTCCATTCTTATGAGAAAGCCCTTTTATGATGTTTCTAAGAGCATGACCAGTGGGGGGGTGTAAAGCCAGGTGTATGCTAAATATACACATTTTGTTGCTGGAATCATATGCAATGGGGAGGTGTAAATGGTTGTAAAAATGCATCACAACCGTAGAGATGCAAAATTTGATGCACTTGTGCATCCTATTTTACATCCTTTGCAGTGGACCCACGGGAGAGAAATGGAGAGAGAAAGTTGAAAGTTTCAAATAAATTATAATTTTCTACATATATATCTTTATGTTAGTTTGTAGGTAAAATCATATGTTCTCCAAATTAAAATTTTTTAGGTCCATTTGTTTGGAAAATTAAAATAAACGTAACACACACAAAATTAATTTCAAAAAGTTAAAATAGAAAAAAATAACACAAAAATGCATTATCACAAACAAATCAAATATACATCTTTGGATTTACATCCTTTCCCATTGGAGCAAAACGTATTTACACCCCGGAGGTGTAAAGGTGATGTAAAAGTGGCTTTACACCCCCAAAATACACCCCACCATTGGTGATGCTCTAATACTCTATGCAACATTCTATGTGTGTGTGTGACAGAAAAAATGTGTATTTCAAAATTTCATAGTTTGAAAAAAATCATTCGAACTAAGCTTGTGAACCTTGATATTCGGTTTGACTCGACTCATTTACACCCCTATGTAAGAAAAAATGATTTCCAGTAATAATTTTTATACATTGTTAAAACATTATTCTTGCACTATTATGGTGGTGAACCTTATGTAATCATATTTTGTTATAATTTATATATAATTATAATGCCAAGATGAGCTATTACCTTACACAATTTTATCAAGATCTGACCTAAGTTCTATGTAATTAATGTGATATAAAGTGCCTTAACAAATCAAATAGGGATTATAAATATGAATTAGTATAAGATATAATTTTTCTTGTATAGTTATTTATTTATGAATATTATATATGTGTAGAAACTTAGACAATGGCGCCAAATCCATAGGTCTCCAAATGATCCGATTTTGAATATGATCTGAAATTTTTTTTTTTAAAAAGGATTATACATGTGTTTTCTTTTGTGTAGAGAAGGATTATACTTAGCTTCTTATAAAATTACCAAGAAGACGAACTTAGTGTGTCATGGATATGATCCTACGTGATCGTTAGTGGAGGAGTCTCAAATTATCTTACTTTTGATGTTAGATCGATCCTTTATTATAATGGCTCTTTGTGACTAGTTTGTATTGGCCATTTATAACTAGTGACTTTTTTTTGTTGAATTATGAATGCGATTCCATAATTTCTAAAATTAAAAAAAGTGTGTCATTGATATTATGCCTTGTGATTGGGATTTCAATTGACCCATGCAGTGCAAGCATACATATTACAAACAAAGCCAAAGTATAATTCGGTTCATTCATCAATCCACTCGGTGAATGTATCACCACTCAAAATCAAACCTAAAGAAACGCCAAGGCAGTCAATGCCAAACACCATTTACCGTTTCTCTCTCTAACCCAATTACTCTCTAACCAGTAACTACCTCCTATCCTAACGTTCCCTAGACCCTGGACCCAAAAAAAAACACAGAGAAAAATGAAAGCAAAAACACATCTTGATTTGTAATTCTTGCATATCATCCTGAAATTTTCAGGTAAATTTTTAATCTTTACTTTTCATGAAAACCAGAAGAACCCATTTGGATTTAATACAGTTATTGAAATTGAACATCAGGAAAGTACAGGAAAACATTTTCTCTCATTGTTCTTGTTCTCCTGTACTCTGTTTTCCCCTGTACCATACATAGATATTGATCTTGTTCTTCCTTAACCTTTCAGCTCTTGAATTCTCCATCAAAAGGGTTTCTCTTTTCAGCAATGATCTCCGAAACCCATATCTTATTTTCTCTGATCTTGTTATCTTTCTCATTAAACACCGTTCATGTTCATGGCAAAGACTCTGATTCTTACGTCATTTCTTGTGGCTCGTCAAGTGGAGGCACCGATTCCGATGGCCGCAAATGGGCCTCAGATTCCCAGTTTCTTACGTCCTCCGATGAATCGAACATGGCAACGGCCCAGTACCAAGACCCTTCTCTGCCTTCTCAAGTTCCATACATGTCTACAAGAATTTTCAACTCTGCATCGTCGTACAAGTTCTCTGTTTCACCCAAGCAACGCCTTTTGGTCAGGCTTCATTTTTATCCAACTTCCTATAACAGCCTCGATCCTTCCAACTCATATTTCGACGTGGTTGCAAATGGGTTTACTCTCCTCCACAATTTCAGTGCCTCCATTACAGCCCAAGCTCTCACACAGGCCTATATCATGAGAGAATTCTCACTCATTCCTCCCCAGTCTGGCAATCTCAACATCACATTCATACCCTCTTCACAGCATGATAAATCCTATGCTTTTGTCAATGGGATTGAGGTCATCTCAATGCCTGCTGATATGTTCAAGCCTGCAAACTTGATCGGGTTCCAGGACCAAACTGTCGAGGTCCAGAGCTCTTCCCTTCAGACCATGTTCAGGCTCAATGTTGGTGGACAGTTTATTCCTACAACCAATGATTCAGGGCTTACAAGGACATGGTACGATGATTCGCCATACTTGTTTGGTGCAGCATTTGGGGTCACATCTGAGGCTGGTAAAAATGTTAGCATTAAATATCCTCCTGAAGTGCCAGGCTATATTGCACCTCTGAATGTGTACAGCACAGCTAGATCAATGGGACCGGACCCGAAAATCAATCAGAATTACAATCTCACATGGGTTTTCTCTGTTGATGCCAATTTTACATATGTTGTTAGGTTCCATTTTTGTGAGCTTCAACTCACCAAGATTAATCAGAGGGTGTTTGATATTTTCCTCAACAACCAAACAGCACAGCAATCTGCAGATGCGATTGCTTGGGCAGGGTCCATAGGAGTGCCAGTTTATAAAGATTATGCAACTGTTGTTAATGATAGAGATGGTGATGAGGAAATATGGGTGGCATTGCATCCATCTGTGTCAGAGAAGCCTGAGTATTATGACTCAATTCTTAATGGTTTGGAGATCTTTAAGCTCAATGACACACGTGGGAACTTGGCAGGCCCAAATCCTGTGCCTTCAAAGATGCTTCAAGAAGCCGAGGCTGCTGCAGCTAGTAATTTTTCTCCTCCGCCGGAATCCAAGAGCAAGGGTGAAGTAATTGGAATAGCTGGTGGGGCTGCTGGTGGCGCGGCTGTAGTTGCAGCAGTATGCTTTGTTGTGTACATAAAGAAGAAGAGAAAGAATGGAATGGAGTCTGGGATGGGTGCTTGGTTGCCCCTTTATGGTAACTCTCACACATCAACTATTTCTGGCAAGAGCAACACTGGTAGCAGCCACCTGTCAAGTCTGGCTGCTGGTCTATGTAGGCATTTTTCATTATCTGAGATAAAACATGGTACCAAGAACTTTGATGAATCTCAAGTTATTGGGGTTGGAGGGTTTGGGAAGGTTTACAAAGGCATTATTGATGGAGGGACCCAAGTGGCTATAAAAAGATCGAATCCATCTTCGGAGCAAGGAGTTAATGAATTCCAAACTGAAATTGAGATGCTTTCAAAGCTTAGACACAAGCATTTAGTCTCTTTGATTGGTTTTTGCGAAGAAGACGGCGAGATGGTTCTTGTTTATGATTACATGGCTAATGGGACTCTAAGGGAACACCTATACAAGAGCAACCAACCTCCCTTGTCATGGAAGCAAAGGTTGAAAATTTGCATTGGAGCTGCTAGAGGATTACATTATCTTCATACTGGTGCCAGGTACACCATCATCCATAGAGATGTGAAAACCACAAACATTCTATTGGACGAGAATTGGGTAGCCAAAGTGTCCGATTTCGGGCTATCAAAAACAGGTCCTAATATTAATCAAAATCAAACCCATGTTAGTACAGTGGTGAAGGGTAGCTTTGGGTACTTGGACCCTGAATATTTCCGCAGGCAACAATTGACAGAAAAATCTGATGTGTACTCTTTTGGGGTGGTTCTGTTTGAAGTCCTGTGTGCAAGGCCAGCGCTCAATGCTACATTGCCAAAGGAACAAGTTAGTCTTGCAGATTGGGCTATACATTGTCGAAAAAAGGGAATTCTCGGCGAAATTATTGATCCACATCTTAAGGCAGGACCCCCTATAAATCCTGAGTGTCTGAAAAAGTTTTCAGAGACAGCTGAGAAGTGCTTAGCTGATCATGGACTTGAACGTCCTTCAATGGGTGACGTGCTTTGGAACCTCGAGTTCGCACTTCAACTGCATGAAAACCCTGATGGAGAAGCAGTTGTTGCTCAAGATAAAGCAAATGATGCTTATGCAATTCACAATTCCACATTGACCATCGAGGAAGAGAGCACTGCAAGTGAGGCTACTGTAGAAGACTTAAACACAAGTGCAGTTTTTTCACAAATAGTGAATCCAAGAGGAAGATGAGGCCAATCATGTAAACTATACCTCGGTCACCTCTTTTTCTATATTGTTTTGTTTTCTGGCTAGGAATTTTGTTTTAGTAGGCTGTGTATTGATATCATGCCTCATCAAAGTTTTGTTTTTCACCTTGGTAGATACAAGAACACAGAACGGAAACTTTTGCAGAAATTTTTTGGGGCAAGATCCCATCTCTCCCACCTGGTAAATACCTTTTATTTATTTATTTAAGGAATTTGTCAGTTCTTGTTTTGGTTTCTGTATTTAAGGAAAATAATGTGGCTTTCAAGTGCCATGTGCCCTGAAATATGCCAATACCAATCAGATATGGGCAAAATGACAACACAGGTCATGTAAGCATGTAAGCTTGAAAATTATAAAGTTGAAGACAAACATAAAGTAAGCACAGGGGAAGCATTTAAACACAGACACGAAATGTTCTGAACTGCATAATACTATTTACAGAATGATTACAAAAATAACAATTTGGTTCCCCTTTTGTTGTCCATCACAACTAGCATAAAGAAGGCCATTTTCAAAATCCCTTTTTCTTTGTACAAAATTCAATACCCCATTTATAGGCAAAGAATAAAAGAGCATCTCCAATCATTCATTCTGCTTTTTTTTAAGGTCAACAATCATTCTGTATTCTACTTATCTGTACTTGAGCTCTGGTTGCCAGAGAGAGAGAGAGAGAGAGAGAGAAGAATAACATAAACTATCGGTGGCTAAGTCTCAAAATGATCCCTCTAAGTAGAATGTGATAGTTGGGAGGGCTAAAATATAATTAGCAAACAAACTTTGCGGACTTGAAAGCAAGGGGGTACATGAGGGTGTTGGAGTAAGTGAAACTGATGAGCTGATGGGGCTTCAAACGAGATGAACTAAAAATAGGAAAAGAGTTTAACATACCAAAATATTTTCTTTAATCATTGTAGGCTGAAGCCCAATGCAAATGGTTTTTCTGTGTTGTCCAGTAAATTACAAGTTTTACTTGCATCTCAAGTTACCTTACTCCGAGTTATGAAATATACAAGGCGAGCCCTCAGCCTCAAATTTCATGATACGAACCACAAAACCCACGAGAGGCCCTTGTCATATATACGATTAAAATGCTATAATGTTTTCTGTACTATGTAACAGGTTCTTCTCCATTTGGCAAATCGCTATAATACTTTCGCTCTTGTTCTGTTTAGTACAAAAGGCCGTGAGGTTTCCATCTGAACCTCTAGCTTGGATGGGTCTAGATATAATTTAGCTTTAACAAAAGCATCCACATCAAAACCATTCTCATTTTCCATGTCATTTCTTTCAGAGGAAGGGCCAGCCGACTCTTCATTGATATTATTTTCATTTGCTCCTGTTATTGTTCTCAGAGAATCCTGTTGTATTTGTTGTGAATTCTGGTCCAACTGCAAGAGACTCTTTATACGGTCAAGCGCGGGGTCTATAATGTCTAAGAATCCCATAATCCATGAAGCATCATCCACAATTTCAACGCGCTGTTGCGAGAAACAAATGAGTGTTAAAAGTTGAGGGCTTGAAGCCTTCCAGGACAAATATCCCAAACAGATAGCTTTCTCACATATAAAATGCAGTGACTATGCTAATTACTAACCTGCTGGAAATAGAGGTCACGAATTTCCTCTGCACGTACAGAGTTTCCTTGATTTTCCTCTAATGATGCCCATGTCATCCATGTGACATAACTCTGAGAATTTATATTAAGGGAGGACCTAAACAATCTCCTGGCAGCTGATAGGTTACCATTTCTCTGTTCTAGAACTCCCCAAGCCTACCACAGAAACAGATGGTCATTGGCATGAAGCCTTAATAATCATACATGTGGATAATGTTTGCTATGGCATTGATCTAAGTTTTTTCCTTAAAAATATGGCTTGTTATGTGGCATCGCTAATCTTTTTTAATAAGAAACATGATAGAGAAGACCTTAAGGAAGTTGCTGTTTCAAGTATAACATTACTGAACATTTTCAAGTATAAGATACCAGACACCTAACTACGGTCATTACCTGCAGGCAACGAGCAGCAGTTTCACTAGTTGAGTTGATGGACAATGCTTTTTGGTATAATTTCCTTGCTGTCTCTATGTTTCCTTCTTTCCATTCCATCCATCCCCAAGCCTAAACACCCAAAGATTTCACATTCAGAGAATTAGTTTTCTGTTGAATTCACAATGATGAACGTATACACAAACAAGTCCTGTAATTCCCGAAGATAAATCTGTCTGGTTATTTCAGAAAGTGGCCAATGCATAAAGGATGGAAATTACTTTTCTTTTCTTGTGTAAGAAATGTACTGTTGAAGAGCACTCATACTTCACTTCAACCAATTAGCAGTATACAAGCATCAGCCACACACATAATTTATCAGGTCGTCATCTCAAACAAATAAATGGCATCAAGTTTATGATTTATGATCCAACTCGGATCTCTGTACGGATAATAGAGTCTTACCGTCCACACTGGTTGATGCCTGGGATCCAACTCAGATGCTCTCCTGAACAACTGTCGAGCAAGATTTGCAGTTGAGTTTTTATATTCCAATAAAGCAAGGGACTGAAGCAGAACTGGATCCCTTGGATTGAGCGCGTGACCTATCTTTAAAAGCTTTCTTGCCTTGTCAACATTATCTATATTAGCTTCAAACATTCCCCAAACATGCCATGCAAACCTATTTTTGGGGCTTGCCTGTATCGCTTTCTACAAATAGAGGTGGAAAACATCACAATCAACACTGTAAATTCAGAAAATAAAACAAAATAAACTAAACATATCCAATTTAGTAACTGAAGCATTCTAAGAAAAGAACTGCAGCAAAGTCCTAATCTACAAGGACATGGAAACTGATAGTCATGCATGATCACAGTAAAATAAACAATCACCTCAAAGAGTTGCCTGGCAGCACGATTGTTCTCCTGTTGCATCTCCAATTGAGCCCATGCCTGAATCATAAGAATTGGACAAATTACTACCAGGACAAAAACATTTCAACAGCCAGAAAGACATGGAAATTTAACTTGTAACAGAGAGGCCTACGTGCAGGAGAATGATGACTTACAAGCCAACTGGCACAGCTTTTGGGATTGCACTTGGTGGCCTGCCTGAACAAATATCGAGCCTGCTCATAGCGATTGGCTTTAGCTTCCAGCAATGCAAGTGTCTGGTATACGTACTCATTCCCTCCACAAAATTTTAGACCTTTAGCAAGCAAATGCCTTGCCTTTTTTATATTTCCCTGCTTTAGCTCTAGAACTCCCCACCCATGCCAGGCAGCAATGTGCCTCTTATCAGCAACCGTGGCGGCATCAAATAATTCCCTTGCTCTCCTTGTATTTCCCATCTTATTTTCCAAAACAGCCCAGCACTGTAAACAACCACCTCAATGAAATCAATCAATCAGTCCTAACAAGAACTATTCCCACATATGACTTCCCAACAAGCTACTTTCTTTGGACTTCTATAACAAACAACAGAAAGCCTGATTTGTTCATGGTTAAAAAGCATCAACCAGAACTAATGATTCACCATTTTGGGCATCAATGGAAGAAGATATTTTCATTTTCCAATACCAAATCTTAAAATAAGTGGTACTCATATTAACAAAGGCCTGCCGCACACTTTAAAATTTCAATTTTGCATACCAGTTAACCAGTTGCACAAAGTTCAATTTGAAAAACAGAGACAACCAAACCTGCCAAATGTATGGATTTTCTCCTTGAGTAGCTTGGCAGCCTTTGTCATACACAGCTCGAGCTTCCGCCGTCTTCGATTGTTTGCTTAAGGCCTTCCCCAGCGCCACGTACGCTCTTCCATCTTCAGGCCAATAATATATACACTGTTTCAAACAAAGCCACTCTCAGTGAAACAGAACACTACTAATTTTAATTTTTAAACACTCCAAAAAATTCAGACATGCATAACCGCAAACACAATTGATAATTGATATTGGAAGATTACATACCTTTTCAAGTATTTTCTCTGCTTCAGCATATCGATAGTTTCTGGTCAAGATCTTAGCTCTATACAACGCCAAGTCCAAGTTCACCGACAATGGCTTCTCTTTCACACCCGATTCAGCCTTCTGTTCCGGCTCGAATATTGGCATCTTCTTCGCCAACTTGGCAAGCCCTGCATCGAGGGCCGTCGGTGCCTCCTCGCCACCTTCGCCGTCGCCGGAGACTTCCATGGCCGGCCGGCGAACCACGAGCACTCTTTTTGACGACTCTGCCTCGGGCAGCACGGCATTGCCTTGGCTCTGGTCGTTCGAAACGGCGCCATTGGAGGAGCCAGAAGAGGGGAGCAGGGTCTGGTCGAGGACTGGTGCGGAGGAGTCCCAGGAGGAGCAGCGTGGAGGGGCTGAGAGGGAATAAGGGGAAGAGTGGAGGGGCAAAGTGGGGATTTTGAAGGCGAACTTGGAGTGGTTGTTAGGGTTTTGGGAGGTGCAGGAGAAGACAGTGAAGTTGGGGTTTGAGGGAGGAGGAGGAGGAGAGGAGAGAAGGTGCATTTCTCTGTGTGTTTAACGGATTAAACTGTATTGTATGATCCACGTTAAAACGAATGTGAGGCGGTTAGAGGAAGAACCACTGCTTGTCCAATTACCATTATAGCCTTACAGCTCTCCCATTTTTTTGCTTTTCAATGATTTACAAAAAAACTTTAGGACGTGTGCACTTTTGGACCCTACAAATTTCTCTTCTATTTGTTTTGTGAGTATAGCAATAAACAATGACAAATAAATAAACTGGGATTTTAGGGGAAAAAAAGCTCCATAATAAGTAGTCCATAGATGTTAATGTATGATATGGTAAATTTTTTTTTTCCTTTGATTAATAATATGTGCTTTTGTCTTTTGTTTTTTAAGTACAAGCGATAGTCTAAATTAGAAAGGAGTTTCTCACACATATACAACTAAAATACCATAGAATTTGAACCTAGTATCTCTAATATGTAAGTCAATGTTATTTTTTACTGGATAAAACCCTTTAGCTTTGTCCTTTCTTTTTCAATTATTAAATAGGCTCGATATTTACTAAGTTTTATATGAAAGTTTTAACTAGTAGTTTTTTTATACCAATTATTTTAGAGTAAGATGTAGTTTTATCTATTTATTTAAATTTTATCAAACACCAAAATTCTTCTTTATAAAACTACATTTTAAATTACTCTAATATACAGAATAAGACATTTTTCATACTCTCTTTATATTTTAGTGTGAAAATAATCTCATTTGGAGAGGATATTTTAGTCAATTGCAGAGACCGTACTCAAAACTAACGGTCATTCACCGAAGGACATTTTTCCTTCAATTGAGAGGATAATTGGCGTACACTTTGCCACGTTTTCACTCTTGTTTTTTTGTTTCTTTTTCTTCTGTGGTTCTAGAGAGGGCGGATTTTTATGCCATGTGGAAGCTCCTTATTGGTAGTTCATCAAGATCAGATAGTTTATCAGACCAAAAACAATCTATTCAGGTCAGGACAGTAGCTCACAACAATTTCGGAATTTTTTGGACAGAAGAAAATATGCAGTCAAATCAGTTGACCCCGTATACCATATCAATATTATAAATTTTTTTTTTTAAAGGGGATAAAAATAAAATATGCATACAGGCAACAACATGATATGAGTGAATTAAATGAGTCCGAATTCAGACAAAAATGGTACAAATTCAACCAATCTTGAGCATGATTCTTGGCCATTTGCTGCAACACAAGCACCCTTATTTCTCAAAGTTGAATCTGCATTGAAGATTGTTATCGCAATGAAGTCTTTTGCAGGTAGGAATAGGTAATAGGTCACTTGAATATCAAATCTTCCCTCCAATTTCTCTGAAAGAAGGGAAAAAGAACAAAAACTCTAACTCGATTCTGTATCTAAAATTGCTGTGTTTAAGCTTTGATTGACCTGCCTCAAACAGCATAAGTCACTCTGAGGAAGACTTCAAGCCATGAGATCAAATCTGAGACTACTATAATAAAAATCTATATAGAAAAACAAAAGAAAGACATGGCATTGCTCTTAAACAACCTATACACCGCCCCACCGCCTCTTTCGGGCTGGCCTATGTTGCTTTGTTTCAGCTGTTTCAGCTAGAAGATCAACCTCAGGCTTGGACAATTTGTCTGGCTCTTTTTTCAAGGTGATTGACTCCTTAAAGCGCTCCCCACGTTTCTCCATTTTTGCCATTGTCTCAAGAATCCTTTGGTTGTCATATCCTTCTACAACCTTATTCCCATGGGAAGCACTCCCATTATCAAACAGTCTCCTTTTTACATTGTGAGCTGGTGCTGCATATTCAGAAGCATGTTTTCTCTGTAAGGGATGTGCTGCAGTCAGTTCTTCTGTTACAATCTGGCCATCCTCCATATCCAAATCATCATTTTGACCTGTAACTGGAAACGCTTCAAGCCTGTTCTCATTGTTTTGGTTGCGTCGAACTTTTGGGATGCTAAATTGGACTGCCCTTTTCTCAGATTCACTCGAGCCCACTAAAGTTGTCCGTGCCCCATCAATCTCTGGGTCCATATTTTCATGCCTATCATTGCACTTCAAAATTCTGGCTTTGGAGCATCTTCCAGAGGACTGCAGTTTATAGTCACAAGGAAATGTCACTCATATATAATATATCAATCACTAAATGGGTAAAGTAGATGATTCAACACATGCAGCAGAAGGTGAATGAACCAACTCTGCAACTAGGGGCGATGCTAGAAGAACTTAAATTAATGGATCGATGATCGACGGGGAACATTTTCCCCTTCATTACATGCTTCACACCCTGGACCTAAGAAGGCCTTATGTTGATCTGAATGGAAACTCTAACACTCAAGAATATATAAACAAAGTAGAAATTGTTAAAGAGCTTCACAAAACACATTACCTGGAGAGGGGAAAGTGAAAATATTATATAAAAAGGAAAAGGAGAAACAGAAAACATGCAACAGGATAGAATTGAAAAGAATAAATAAGGCTTGCTGAACTCATGTCGAGTACTCATATATACAAGTACAGAGATAATAGGTTTCATCCTTTGTTCCCTTAACTTTACCTTGCCTTCCCCAACAATCAAGTCAGTCGAATCTCTGCACCTCAGGATCGTCTGCTCATGCTTACCCATCATAGAACTTCTATTCATACACTTAGCACTACTTCTTTTTCTCATCATTTTCAATCTATGCTGTTCTGGTAGCATATCATCAATATGCATAGCATCATGAGAAGACCCATATTTAACATGAAATGTTTCGTTCCTTACATATTTCCGATAAGAAACAGATCCCTTCTTAGAATACAATTTGTCACCATGATCCCTGACAGTTAACTGATCCTCTGTCCAGTGCAGCACTTCAGATCGCCAGTTAGATCTTCTCCACCTTAAATGATCATTAGGATAAATGATATCATCAATTTCATCAGTATTATGACTATCAAACCAGTTACTCTCTTTGGCTTCAGCAGAGTATATTTTGCTTGCATGTCTCCAATATCTTTCATCTGTTGCTATTGAGTTAGAAACATCATTTCTTGGTGATAGGGAGTCATTCCACCTTT
Source organism: Prunus padus (assembly GCA_024362665.1). Lineage (NCBI taxonomy): Eukaryota > Viridiplantae > Streptophyta > Magnoliopsida > Rosales > Rosaceae > Prunus > Prunus padus. The sequence continues at coordinate 10,316,877 of JANFAM010000020.1, forward strand.
CTTCATCAGCTGTGTAAGACTGATGGGACAAATATCGATTTTCTCTGTGTCTGCAATATTGATCTTTAGTTTTCCCAGAGCATGAATCATCCCAATACAAAACGGGACTGTCAACATGTCCACCCCTTCCCCTAGAGTTTTTTAATTCTCTCCTAACCTGTGGAAATTTCCTTTTTTGATCAGTGAATGAGATGCATCTCCCAAATTTTTCTCCCACAAAGTCATCTTCACATTTATAATTAAAACCACCACTGGGGTTTGGTATTTTCTTAAACTGCAGTTTTCTGCTATTCCTTCTACATGGAGCATCCCTTTCTTCAGCAGTGTGGGAGGAATACCTAGAATGCAACCCCTTGGACTCCCTGTTGGTGAGAGGACTCCTCTCCTTAGTGAATTGTGTTCTTCCAAAATGATGCCAATCTGCATCCCGCTCTTCACAAGAATACTCCCTTTCATTCCAGGTTTTTCTGACATATGGATCTAGCATGTCTTGGAACTTCTGACTACCTTTTCTATTCCAATAATTTGTATTAGCTGTCTGAACATGGTTATCAGCATATCTAATACCATAATGGCTTGATTCTTTATAATCTGAAATATCTTCTCTGTGGCTACAGCTGAAATCTTGCAGCCTTTTTTTCTGTCTGTGAGAATTCACGTAGTGATCCCTGTCATACAGGTCATCTGTTTCCGAGGTGGGGGATGTATCATGATCATCTTTTCTGTGAACATTTGGTTCAACAACACTGCCAAGCCTCCTATCCTGATGCTTGCGCTTCTTTGGAGCAGGACTTCCACGTGCAGGATAATCTTTGACATCAACTACTTTTCTCTTGATGACAATGCTTTTTGAGTTCTTACAAGATGATCTGACAGACTTGCATAGTTCAATGTGTGGATTCACTGTTGACCTTACAGGAGTACGGATATCTTCTGGATCAAAGATATCTTCTGGATCAAAATGATCACTATTATTGGATGCTTCAGAATCACTTACAAAACAGGATGAAGTGGGGCTAAGTTGATCATCATCACCAAGTGATAATTGTGCTTCCATCATGCTTTGATCAGCACAAACAGCATTCCTGCCAACACTTTCTGTTGTTTGATTTGCAATTTCAATGGTTTCCAATGAGATAGCATTCACTTGCTTATGGTCATACCCGTCCTGATCAAAGGCCTGGTTATTTCTGTGATTATCAGAATCTAATGCCATGGGACTGATCTGCTGGGAACACCTGATGATATCAAGGAAAGATATATGCATTACATGTGCCATAAGAAATTGTATAATAACTGGAATATTTAGGGCCCTACATCAAACAAGAATACAGACCTGTCTAATCTTCTCCAGTTTCCTTTGAGACTTCCTACAGATAAATCGTCTTCTTTGGCAATATTAGAAGAGGGAATAACAAATTCCCCATTTGCAGATGCCTCATGTACAGTGCCATTTGTACAGCCTTGTCCCTCACCAGAATCAGAGGTTTCCTCAGTGGGGCCCTGCACAGTAATCTACCCAATCATGTGATTAGTAATAGCATAATATAAGGTAGATGCAAAAAATCCATAAGACAATTCAAAGTGACAACACACCTGTATCACAACATCAGAATCTAAACTACGTGGATGCCTACTATCAAAAGATGGTTGGCGTTCAATAATACTATCTTCAATCTGAATTGCTCTGCCTTTCGGCTGAAACATCAAAAGCCAACAAGTTATAATTATCTCAAACTAGTTTCTGAATACAATAATCACAGAATAGTAATAAATTCTGACATACTAGTTCCAAATGTCTCACTCTGGAATCAAAAAATCTTGATGGAGGACCATGTTTCCTTGGGCCAGCATGATTCATATCTTTAGAAATAGTTTCCTGAGCAAATTTATCATACTCAGATCCAGCTTCTTTAGCCTAGTAAGCAATATACGGGTGGGACATGTAAACACCAAAAATTTGAACAACGGTTGTGGTGATATATTAAGAGTCCCAAAAGATTTAAATAAATAACCTGATTGAGTTTTGAGGAGTCTGGGACAGGGATCCCAAACTGCATGGATGTCAGCCGAAGTTGTTCCTGCAATGCATTAATTATTAGGATTGTATTTACAAATTTCTGTGTCAAAGAAAACCATTGAGAACCAGTTTGGACATAAGGCCAGACCATTTAAACCTGCCACAACATCCAAATGGGATCTAGAAGACTAGCCTGGAGAAATTTTTTTATGCGATAAATTTGTTTTAAGATGATAAGTATAGCACCATTTCATTTACCAGGGAGTTGCAGTACTGTTTCCAACTGTCCTCATTCAAACCAAAGTTGAAGTAATCTGTTAAATCAACTCCAGGATACCTCCATGGCTTCTCCTCAAATGATTCAACATTTACATCAAGTATGGTCCTGGAAGAAAGAAAATAAGGATGCTTTGTGTCAAACTTTGGACAGTACTACTCTAAAATAATTTTTTTGAGAAAAAGATAAATTCTAGAATTCTCTACAGAGCCAGAGTTCTTCTCTATTCTTTTGTTGTCTTTTTTGGGATTCGATTTCATGAAACTTGACATATCGACAGGTTAACCATTACAGAAATTGGGTTTGTGCAGATTTTATTTTGTTTGTAATTTACTAACCTATACCAAGGAAGTCTGAAACCATATCTATTTTGAGTCAGCACTGGATGGGGTGTATCACGAACACAAGCAATGTGAGAGCTTGACCCCTTACGTTGATTGCACATATTATTATTATCATGGTCTCCTCTAACCAACATGGAAGACACCAAGCCCTACAGCCTCATTGGCTTTTCCATTGCTTGGACAAGTATATCCTTGAGTCCTTACATACTGCACAAATCAGCAAGCATCTCTCAGTTAGAAAAGTAGTAGGCAACAAGACAGCAGCTAAAGGAACATAACATTTTGTATCGAAAAATATCAGTGTTGGAGTTGAAATACTTAAACACGTAGAAAATCCAAACATAGTATTCATCATCTAGCCATATTCAGTTCTGTAACCGGAAACATTCCGATTATATATTTATTTTACAGGCACTGTCATCTTTCTCCTGAATACTTAAGTTTCTATAACTAACCAGTGAACGAAAATGACTCGTTTCAAATTAGTACAGAAAATTTAAAAATTAAATTTGTCTGGCACAATTAGAATACCTTGTACTCTTTTGTAGCCACAAAACCATCCCCATCCTCATCCTCATCATTCTTCATGCTCCCTCGGCCTGCAACTGGAAACATTTGACCCTTACAGTCCTCATCATTCAAAACTATTTTCAAGTCATCCTCACTGTCACTTCCACTGTAGTCTTCATTCGCCTCCAAACCCGAAACTTTCTCACCCAACGCCTCGCAGACAGAATCGGGTTTCTTAGAATCAGAGACAAATTGCTCCTCAGAACCAGGCCTAGCGTTCTTCGCCTTGTGATCATCATCATCATCATCATTTATATCTTCTTCTGGCTCTGTATAAAGGTGAGCAAAGTTCGGAACGCCATTGATGGCTGAGTTGGCCTGCGGTTCAACACCAGCATATAGCTCCCCGAAATCATCTTCGAAATCCGCCATTGCGTATAAACCCTGGAAGTTAAGAGGGGAAATTCTCCTAGGGTTTTGCTTGCTAGTGATAGGGAACCTCCATTGTTAACGAAATGATAAGGAGCTTTGGATGGCTCCGATGTATAAAGTCTCGAGCTTTTGTTTTTGGTCTTGAAATGCTAAAAATGTGACAAAAACCCCTCAAAAACCCTGAACCCCTTTTGACAAAAAAAAATATAAAAACCCTGAACCCCTAAAACCCTAGCACACAGTCACTTATTATTTGTTTTATTTATTGCATTATTTTCCTCGCTGGACTCCCTAAATTTTGTCCCGCCAAAAATAACCAAAAAACTCAAACCACTTTCTCTGACTTCCCTCTCCCCAAACCCCCAATCCCGCCACCGCCACGTGCTCTCGTCCATCTGCCTTCAACGCTGTCATGTCCGGCGCTCGAGTGCTCTCGCCCAAGAAGCGCAAAAACCCTACACCCTACACCCAAGGAAACTCCCAATTGCTATCGAATTGCTCTCCAAATCCCAATTATTCCAATTATGCTGAGGACGGTACTAAGCCTGATGATTTGATAGCTGTGGTTCATCTGTTGGCCAATAGGATGGCGCCGGCTCAGAGGGCTTGGAGCTTGGGATTGCAGATAAATCAATTATTAAGAAGCAATACAAGGAACTTGGCGACTTGGCTTTTCAAATTCATCTCAATTCAGTACATTTTTTTTTGGGTGAAAAGTCGGGTACATGCCCAAAAGAAAACACTAAACTACGGCTCGAGGCCTACAGAGACCATGCAGGTCATCAACAACAGAGTGTTGGAACTCATTGTTGTTCCACATCGGCTAGAGGGCCAAAGAGAAAATAGTTTAAATAGAAATACCACTCTAACTAACATCGGCGCTACGATAAAAAACCCCACACCGGCGATTGTGCAGTGGTAAAGTGGGAACGATGTCGGTGTTGTTGGAGTGAGCGCCTCGGCGTCGACCGAAAATTCAACATGGTATCGGAGCCAAGTTGAGGGCCCGCTGCCACCCGATGATGGGTGGGTCCCCATTTGGCCCCGCGCGATGGGTGAGTCCTCATGGCTCCACGTAGGCCAAAGGTGCCACGTGATTGGGTGGGTCCCCATTGGCCTCGCGCGATGGGTGAGTCCCCAAGGCTCCACGTGGTTGCCGATGTGTGGATCTCCATGTGTGACCCATAAAAATGGGGTCTCACGCGCGTGAGTGTTGGAACTCATTTGTTGTCACATCTGGCCAGAGGCCAAAGAGAAAGTAGTTTAAATAGAAATACCCTCTCTAACTAACATCGGCGCTTTTGTGATAAAACCCCACACCGAGGATTGTGCGGGTGGTAAAGTGGCGATGATCGGTGTTGTTGGAGTGGCGCCCTACCCGTCGACCTGGAAAATTCAACACAGAGGACCTAATATTGTCGGGAGGCACTTGAAAGGTAGAGAGACTCAAATCAAGGCAACAGCCCAAGTTAGCAAGTCTATCAGCCATCATATTGCATTCACAATAGACACGATAAATAGAGCAGCCCCAACATTTTTTGATGTAGTCCTGACAGCCCCATAACAAGGTAGCAAGAGGGTGGAGGGCATCCACAGCTTTATTTAGAAGATGCACTGCAACGACTGAGTCAGATTCCAGCACAACATCATTGCAGCCCATATCCCAAGCAAATTTGAGACCATAGTAGATATCCCATAACTCAGCATCTAATACTTGACCATAACCAATATTAGCAGCAAACCCTTTAACCCACATCCCATAGCTTGATCTAAGAACACCACCAGCAGCAATGTGACCAGTCTCTCCATTTCGGCAACCATCAGTATTAATTTTAGTCACTCCTGCAGCGGGGTACTGCCAGGATAGAGTGGCCAGGGAACGGATGGGTGTATGAGCAAGATCAGTGTTGGCATGTTGCCAATCTGCAGCAGCCAAAAGAATTATGTGACTGGGATTGGGAGGGAAGACAAACCCAGGATAAAAAATCTTCTTGTTCCTCCATTTCTAAATGAACCAACATGTGAAAGCAAACAAAGTAGACCACACAAACCCATAACCCATTAAGGTGTAGTTGTGTAAATTTTTTCCTGCCCAAGTAATCAAGTTGTCATCCTGCGACAAGCTCAGACTTACAGGCAAGGAGGATTGGCGCCAAACAAGAGAAGCCATTAAACAATTCCTGACAATATGATCCACATTCTCCACAGGGGCACCACAAATGTCACAATTTGCATGCAGAGTCATCCTCCGCCTGACTCTTTGTTCAGTAGTTAATAACCGATCTTGATGGAGTAACCAAAGAAAATATTTAATCTTAGGAGGAGCCTTTAAAGTCCAAATAAAGCCCTGCTAACATCCATACTCGAAAAGTCCTGCAGATAGCCCTGTAAGCAGATTTGACATTAAAAGAACCATTAGAAGTATGTTTCCAAATAGGTGAGTCAGGTTTTACAATATAACCCAGCAGGGACACAAATGATGTGGGCAACCATCTCAAGGGGTAAGTCTTCCTTTAACTTCTGAAGATCCCAAGTTCCATGAGCAAGGTAGTCAGCAACAGCAACTTTCAACTGGAGTTTATCTTCATCCAATCCCTCAACACTCTGAATCGGAGGGCCATCACCAAACCAATAATCAGTCCAAAAGAGGGTGTGCAACCCATCACCCACTCTAATTTTCACTCCATTTTTCAAGATGTCAACACCATGTTCAATAGCACGCCATGTAGTAGAGGGGAAAAAAGACATAGGCCATCCATTCCTGAAGATGCTCGAGCTATTCCCTTGTAGGTATTTTTTTAGTCAAAGCATCGGACCAAAGGTTTTCAGTACATTTCATCTCATCATTGTTATGGAGTCCGAGGAGAGGAGTGTCCTTATGACTCTTTTGTGGATGATTGGGGTTTTTTATTATTTATTTATTATTATTTTTTCAAATGCTGCTGTTGATTGGAGTTGTGAGGGTTTAGTTATCAAAACATTGAATAATAGGATTTAAATTTGTAAATCACTAGTGGATATGTTTTGTTCGAATGAAATATGAATTTCTACTGTATCTAGACTGATAATCATATATTTTACCTTTTTTTTTTAACACAAATAATAATTTGAGCTGCCTACTGAGTATTACATTTGCAAGCCATCATTATTCACTCTTCAATGCTCCAGTTATCTCCCATGAGATCCCTTCAGTCTCTAGCATACGAAGAGCATCATTGGGTCCACAGCCCTGCTGCTTACAATTAACAATTGCAACCGTGAATCTCTGTTTCTCTAATGAAGTAGGATACATAGCTTGATCATCCTGGAATAGAAATCAAAAGTCAGACTAAAAAGGACATGAAATACGCAAACAAGTAGAAGCATCTTCTCGGCAAAATACAGTTGCAGATCAAAAAAATTAAGCAACACAAACGGAGATCCTCATAATTAGATTGTAATTCGGCAAATGATAACGTTTAAATTGTACATGCATTCAATTTGACCTGCTTCCATGTAGCTGGAAAAATCAATTGATTTCAAACATTACCTCAGGCAGTTCAAAGAATTCATCAGGAGATATTTGCAGCAACTCTGTAGCAGTATGACCAGTACACCATGCAGAAACTTCCCCACTCTCGTCTGCAAGAGTAATTTTCAGGTAGAAAGTATGGATAACATCAGCACCACAACTGGTGTTACAGAAGCTGCATTCCAGAACATTATTGGGCTGCTCGGTAACAAAATGGCCACATATTGCATGCGAAAATCTTTTACTGACATGAACCATCTTCATTTTCAGCCAAACCTGAACTATCTGTCCACATGATAGTATATAATTATAGAAGAACAGATGTCCCAACTTACAGGCTATAAAATGCAAGACAGATCCAGTGTAGTAGATAACTGATATAAAAGCACAACACCTATTGCAAGGAATAGAAAACATGGCTCCTTCATGCCCTCCCCCACACTTTCCACCAAAAGGAATGCAAAAGAGAGTTTAAGCACAATACACATCGTGACTGACAAACTTGCAGAGAAGGAAGACAAGGTAATTCTGTGCCATAAAGTTGCAGCACTATATTTCCTTTTGATTTCAGGATTATTGTTTTACTAGGTATGTGTGAGTGATTGGGTGCGTGTAAGCTGTCAGTGAACTGATAACTTTTAAATACAAATATAGGAGCACACAACAAACTCAGGCCTACTATTCTTCCTCAAATCTAAATAATATTTTGGAAACAGGGTTATGATAAAGTGGCAAACGTTTGCAAATCATAGGTCCAGAGAGAAGCGGAACATGATAACTTCTTTCTTTTTTTCCTTTTTCCAGTGAACGTATTAGATTTACAGCATAAAAAGCAGAAGTATAGATAAAGGAATCATGGCAGAAACAGTCAAATGATTTTATCATGATAACTAGTCACAACAAAAATCTTTTGGAAACCCATACCTGCATACAGCTAGTCTGGCTGGATAGATCAGAGAGGCTTGACAATTTATGAAGACAAGATGAGTTTAGCAACGCTGGCAAGGAACTGAGGTTGAAGAAAGAAGCTCCAGCAGTATTCTCGAACCATAATGCTTCCAGGCTGTCAAGCAAAAAATGTTTTTATGATTCCAAATCAGACTACAAACCACATAACTAGGAACAAACCAGAAAGTGTCTGAACTATAACTGAAAATGACTGGTCGAGAACATTGGAACTTGCTTTAACCACCCACATATTGACATTAGAAAATGACTAATTGAAAATGCTTGAATAAGCTCACCCCTTCCTCTTTGTCATTGAGCATGTCAGGCCTGATATGTACACTGTGTGACCAATGCTTAATCTTCTTAATGACCTAGGAAATACACATTTGGAAGCAAAAGTATATTATTAAAAATGTGAAATTTGTAGTCAGGGAATGGGTCATAAAACCAGTTGTACCAAATGAAATTATCCATACCAGCACTTCACAAAATGTAACTTCGCCCAAATTGCTCCAGTGGTATCTTCAACTCTCAAGGAGAAGATAGCTTCTGTGATACTTCTTTCTCTGGTAATATTGGTAACAACACCGTAAAGGCTGACACCAGTCATCTTGTCATGAAGGTCAGTCACGAATGACTGCAAACTTCACAGGAGTAAGAGATATTAATAAAAACTACGAACACATGGATATGTAAATGCTAACAGGAGACTTAGGTATGAATCATTCAGGCAGTTGATTTCACACAAACTTGGATGATTGCATAGCAAGTAGATAAGAACTGAATAAGTTTTTAAATGATTGCATGAAGGCATTAGTGCGTGATTGCTGAAGAATGACAATAACCTACATAATAGGACTTGGACAGATGTACATTGAATCAGTGCATAAGTTGATTCTGTGGTGCTCAAAGATTCAAAATTCAAACAATAAACCATATTCAAGAAATTAATGATAATGCATCCCTTTAGAATCACGGTACTCATAGCTTCTAACACAAATTAAATTAGAGGCATTGCTAAATAGAGTTCACACAATAAGGAAGTGTAATGGAAGGAAACTCACTTGAAAAGGATAACTACTGAAGTCAATGGACCCATGTGAATCACAGGGCAAGGATACTTGAGAAACTTGTGGAGACTGACTGGGATCTATTGTGCTCTGCAGTCTTGACCCTTGATACCGATTTGGTGTCAGTGCTACAGATACCTAATTAATACAGAAAATTAACTCCATATCTTAAATGATAACCCAATTATCCAAACGGTGATATATGACTTACTTGCTCCTCATGTTGAATCAGAGGCACCAAAAACAATTGCGTTGTACTACCAAATTCAAGGCAAACTTCATTATTTGTTTCAATACCTCTGTCTACGGAACTAGCGATATATGGTCTATCCAGTGCAAGCATACTTCCCACGCTGAAGAAATTGAATTATGAACATACAATGGAAGAAAGTATCAAAAAAATGAAGAATAGTTCTAGATTTTACCTCAAAAGATTGGCCAAGACAACCTGATCACCCCACAGCAGAAATTGTAGCTTGACACCATCATTGTCAACAAGAGTAATTTGTTTACTCTGTAAAGTACCATGTACTTCCAGTGGCCCAATAATTTCAATTCTACACATAAATAGGGAAAGCAAGGTAACCACTTCAACCTCAGAGAAAATTTAACCTCACTAGTCAGCACTATTCCAGTTATGAACTAATTTCAAGACACATCCATATGATATATCATGTTTATAGGATCTCAGTCGATTATCACATCCCCTCCTCATTAGGACATCTGAAAATAATTAATATTTATAAAATATCTCACATACTTAAAATTGGTTATTAGAAACAATTTATCTTACCTTGCGTACAACGAATAACAAACATCTTTATAAGCCGCATCAAGAGAAATTGAACAGAATGGATCTGAACAAAACTTGGTTCCTATCAGCATTAAATCACCATCTTCAGCCTATATTAATGAAAGCAAAAAAGACATGTAAGAAGAAAAGTAAAAAGACACCCCAAATCCTTTTCCTAATCTCAAGGCTGGGCAGTAGTCAAATCTGAAAATTACCTCATCTAACAATATGGTCAGATATTCTGTTGGCAACAGCCGCATATAAGCGGATCCTCCTTTAGTTGCAGGACGAAGATAGCACCCAGTGAGAAAGATCTCCCTCCCTTTCTTGAGAAGTCCATTACGAGTCAAGTCACAGTATCTGCACAGACAAAATCTCATGCTATTGGTTTCAGAAGAAACTTAAATGTAGTTGTAAATACACATCAAAGCAACACACTCCAAGAAAAACATATACCTTTGGTGGAGATAAATGTCAATAGTATTGGAGCTCCAATAATCTCCTAAGGAAAGCATAGAGATGTTGGTACCTGAGAAAAGAGAAGCAATTAATATCACGATAAAGAAAATAACAATTACGTTAAAGCTCCAAAATTTCAAAATGAAAGTCTACCTGGGAGAACAAAAGCTTCCACAATAACGGCTTCCAAAACACTATTTAAGGACAAGAAATTCTTTTCATAAATGGAGTCGATGGTCACGGTGTTCGGAAGCTTCCTTCTCTTGTACTTCTTTCTCGACTGCTTCACACATTCCGGCATTTTCTTTGGAGGCCTGTCCCTATGTTGCTCACTCCACGCCTAGCAAAAACCAACACAAATCAAATCAGGTTCCTTTCTTTTATTTTCTCACATTTTCTCAGCAACCAAACATAGACGAATTCGATTAAAAACGGTACCTGAGATATATCAGAGAGTAGAATCGCGGCAGTGACGCCGCTGGAGTAGGCGCTACAAGTCTTGAGAATCCGAGAGGCTATCCAGTTCCAGCTGGGTCCAGTACTGGTTTCCGCCCCGTTTTCATTCGGATCCAAATTTTCGTCTGGTTCAGGCGAGAGAGCGGACCTCGCGTAATCAATGAATTTGAGAAACGGATCTTCTTGATTTTTCGGCTGATCAATGTCCATGACCGAGTCGAGCGAGTTCATTTCCACCGAGTTCACAAGCCCTACCAATCTGCACTGTGTAATATTATAATACACATTTTGGGATTTTAAAGGGGAGGGAAGAGAACTCGTACAGCATTTTGGCGCGGGTTTTGAAAATTGCGCCACCGGTGGTGGACTGGGCCGAATACTTAATGATTAGTATGTGCTTGGCAATGTAGGAACAATTCTATAGTGAGGGACCTTAGGTGAGGTCCTATTTTTTAACCATTCAATTAAATTGATTAGTCGTTGGATCAAAGTAATTAGCTTGATTCAACGGTTAAGAGATAGGACCTCACCTAAAGGCCATATTTAAGGCCCTCACTATAGAATGACTCGACAATATAGTCCTTAATCTTTTGGTCAACACATCAATTTGATCCCTCGTCACATTTAGTTGAAGATCTTCGTTAAAATTGATAATGTAAGGTAATGTGATAGCACGTGGCCAACTTTAAAGGTATGTTTGTGTCACAATACAACCTATCCACCCATGACACAAAGTACAAGTCACTATTTTTGCTTAACAAGACTAACCCTAAAATGGAGAGCAGATGACTTCGTTGAGCAATCATATGAGGTTTTATGACTAAAATAAGCTATATTTTGATGAAAATTCTTGTTTAAAATTGGTCACGTAATGACACTTTATTGATCACCAAATCCAATTACATGAGAGCAATTTCAACTAAGAGTTTTAGGCCAGCACGTGGATGACATAAAATAAAAGGGAGCAAAGCAAGAAGCTGGGCAATCGTTTGGAAGTATAGGGTAACCCATTCAGACATCTAACAAGGTGAAATATCAACTCCGTTACCAAACTGTGCAAATCGAAACCTTAACCTTCGTGATTCCATGTTGGCGACAACAATCCACGACATTGTCTAAGAATAATTTTAAGAGTGGAAATGCCATAAAAAGAACAAAATGAATCATAACACAATGATTGCGACAACAAACGTGCATATCAAATTAGCTTCATTGTCGTATTTTGTCCACCCCAGATTTGGAACCTACACCTAAAATCAGTATCAAAACTCCCCCCTCCCCCACTAAATCACAAACCAAATCAAGAGAGTAGAAGAAGAGAAAATTGGACGGGGAACATCAGAAATCTAAGATGTACTGTTGTACATTGCAAAGGGTAGTCCGGCAAGAAAATACTCAAACCAGCAACTATACTATGCAAGAATACTTCACATTAGATTGTATTGAATTGCCCTTAAATCTCACGTTTCAGAATCACGCTGGTGATCCCTACAGAAGATTTAGGCTGATAATGTTCATCTGTATCGACCTCTTCAATTTCCTGAATGGAAGATCATATGCAAAGAATTATACATTAGATATTATCCAAGTCTAGGCATGACAAAATATTACTCAAGATGCAAAAATATATATACCTGCACCACATCCTCTCCCTTAATGACCCGTCCAAACACAACCAGCTTATCATTTAAATCTGGTATTGGTGCAGTTGTGATAACAAGCTCAAATCCTTTGTCATCTAGTCTATTCTTCGTAGTTCCAAGCATAAAAGCTTCATGCTTTGGTCTTCATGTTTCTCACATGTAAGAATAAAGCTATCAGTTTTGTGACAACAGATGAAATACCAACCAATTCAATTTTTTTTTAAAACTAACCTCGTAACTAGTTGACTACGAAGCTTCCCTGTTGATATCCAATCTTCAGCTGCTCCAAGTCCTTGGGAACCTCCCCCTTTAATAACATAGTGTTTGATCACATGACTGAAGGGCATCCCCTTAAAGTGCCCCTTTTGACTGCAAAACTAATGCCTTAGAAGTGTCTTGAGAGCATAACACAATATTACCAAACACACAAACCAAGCACATCTATTTGTAGATGTTACTGCTAGTCAGTATATTGGGATGCTTTCCAATTGTTAAAGTTCTGATTTTATTTGCAATTACTGTACTAATCAAGCCTACATTTAGGACCTAAATGTTGTCAAGATATAAGTCAACCAGGTTCTGCATCACCAAGCTTCTAGAATAACACAGAACCCTTTAACTTGTTGGTGAACCCTTTCACAAAGGAGCTACAACAAAATATATGACAATGTCTTATAAAAATATAAGAATATCTAAATGATTAACACATAGGATAGAGAACGTTTATTACTAGGAAATTCAAGAAGAACCCAAATTAATGGGAAACTTATTGTTGGTTTGGCTATTGGTAATTTGGTAACAGCTATGCACTAAGATCCGCCCCATCCCCTAATTTTAACTTTATTCTCTCAATCTTTAGGAAAAAGACTCAAATAGAGAGAGAGAGATATATATATATATATATATATATATATATATATATATATATATATGATTTTCGATAACTAGAGCATGTATGCATGTAAGATTTATATGCACTGTTGAATACTCACCATAAGTCAAGAAATCTATCCACAACCTCTGGAGAACCATCCTTGAAAAGTTCCACTGTGATAGGACCTTTTGACGTATTTAGAATCTATATTAAAAAAACACAGGGGAGGGGAGAAGAAAGAGAGTGAATAACTAACAATATAGAGAAGCAGATAGGAGTGTTCGGTGTTACATCAAATTAAACCACTAAACATAAACATCAGCAGAAAAATAGGAATAAAATGTCTCCAAACGAAACCAGTGCAGCAATCCTTATGCATTAAATTTTCCCATAAATGAACCTTCTGTAAAACGAAAATTCATTCTCAAAACTGGCGTGCAAATTTGCTTCCTATTACATTAAGCGACTTCTTGCACAGTCGTAATAGTTGCTCGATTATTTGTGCATTCCAAATATAACAAGATAAAATCTAAAACACAAAGCAAAACACTGCTCAATGTGCTCATTTAGAGCCATAAACTGATCGATAAACATTGACGTCATAACTAATTTAGCCACAGCACCACAACCAAAAGCACACCCTCTTAGTTCTAGCAGTCGCAGTTGCAGTTCACATGAACACAAAAAAGCAAGTTGGCAACAAAGACACTTACAGCATAACCGGGAAGATCGTACTTCTTTGCAAACCCACCAATATCCTAGACAATAAAAATTAATAAATTTAGTCAAATATGCATTTACTCATAATTACTGCAAAACAGGAAGATTAATAACTAAACAAATGAAAAGAAAGGAAAAAAAAACTCATTTCAAATGAATACCTCTAGGGTAGATAAGTCCGACCCAGATTGGTCCAGCGACCTACGAGCAAAATAGCGATAAGTGGCAACTAAGGACAAGGCGATCAAAGCGATGATTAAATTGCACATAACTATGGTAGTGATACTGATTCGAGTTGGGCCCTTCTTCTTTTTGCTCTGAATTAACAGCGCCTGAGGCTTTATCCGAGCCATGAGCTTCAACTTCAACTGTAACCACGAAATTCAAAAGAATAAATGAAATTGGATGATGCGCCTCGATCCCAAAATAATTGGAAGCGAAACCCTAGAAAAAGAAATGAAATTGGTGAGGAACTACCTTCGGGCTTTGGGCTGTGAATCTGCTGTGATTCAAGATCGACGGAGTGGTTTTGGTTTTTGGTTTCAGTGACGTTGAGAAGTTGAATCAGAGAGAGTACAGTTAGGGGTGATTTCAGTTTAACGCCAGTCTGGTCGATCTTCTTCTCGGTTGGATTGGATTTGGATTGGACCCATCTTTTAAGTTTTCGAATGTTTAATTTTAAAAATGGTGGGGGGTGGAGCCCACGTGAGATTATTCGCCGGAGAGCAGGGCTCTAGCTCTTCCCAAATTGCGTGATGGACGGTCGTGATTGGATTAGCGTGTTGATTTTTGGGAGCTTGGCGTTGGCACCGGTCTCGGGTTTTGGCTCTATCCTTTAGGGCACTTCCAGCAGTGAAACCCTCACACAAGAAGTAGCATTCTACTATTCACATAATAATACGCTCGCAAAGAATGTGTCTTTGATTACAAGAAAAGACAAATACTATTCATTTTTTTGTTTATTTTATTTTTTTACATGATTAATTTTAGTTTATGTATGAAATTAATAATAATAAAATTGATATGTATGTATTAAAAAAATTTTCTGAATTTTTGGATTTTTTCATATTTTTTAAATATTTTTTACATCATCGACGTCGGAAAATGAATCGACCTAGAAGCGGCCACGTGGCACCAGCCCTGCCAAGACAAGGCTCCCCCGCTTAGTGGCCAACCAGTGCTCGTGGACCCCACCTCTGCCAGGGCCACCTTTGTTCTGGAATCACGTTTTGGGCTTTTGCCCCCCACCGAGCCTTCTGGCATCTGAAGTGCCCTTAAACCCGTCAATTTTCCCACCTGGACGGAACATGTCATTTTTTTATTAATATTTTTCTTTCTTCCTTTTCCTTCCCTATTTTTTTCCTAACCAAAAAAAAGCGAATTAGTCAAGAAACATTACTTATAAGATAGTTATTCAAGCTCTTGATGTTAGTCTAACTAGTGGTATGAAATTTGTGATCACCAGATAGGTTAAGAGTTCGATTCCCTCCAATATAATAAAGAAGAAGAATGTTAACTCAAAATTCGCTTATTATAGGTCTTCTTTTTAATTTCAAGATTCGTTTATTCATACTTAAAATGTTGTTTAGCTCGCTTAACATCAAACCAACTTGGTGTTCACCATCATGAATTTAATCTTAAGATTATTGTTTTTTAAAAATTTAAAACAAAAGGGTAAATTCACCTCGCACTCTTGTCTTAGATTCCAAATGTTCCACCTTTTTCAAGCACCAAATGAGAGACAATTGAACACTTAATACATTTAGTTCTTAGCATTGTTAGCATCCCTTTGCATATTGCCAACAATCTCACAAATTTGGAACCCTTGCACCTAATTACCTTGGTGGGACGTTTCCTTTCTTTTGCATTGCAATATGCATTGACAATATGTGATCTCTGGTAGTGTGAATGCCTCAATTTTCAACACCTCAATATTCAAATACGCATTATTATTATTATTATTATTATTCAAATATAGAGACCACACCACTGGTCAAAAGGAGAATCAAAGTCCTCCACTTCAACCTAACACTAATTAAAGAAATAAAAGCCATGTTCATAGGCTTCATACACGACCAACAAAAACATAAACAAACTACTTAATCTACCACAAGTCAAAAAACCAACCCAAAAATCACTCTCTCTTATAACATTCACAGACAGAAGCAAGCAGCAAACTTTTTATACTGATATCAATTTATCTTTCTCATAGAAACCACTGGTGCACAGCAACTCCTAGATCCCTCACCCTTCCATACAAAGCAATGCATTCCCAATATGCCCTCTTGCTCCCATACCTCTTTCCATTTTTCTGCCACCAGCCATTATTGCACTCCAAAAACAATTCATCTACCAAGCAGATTGTCTTCTTCTTTATCATTTCCACAACCATTTCTGCTTCTGCTTTCATCACAACATAGTCCTCTTCCCTCACATTTTTCTTTAGCCAATCCGATACATCATTTTGTGGCGGTGCCACCGCTGTACTTGAAGCTTCTTCAGGCTCTACTTCGAGGTTGTAAACTTCAAATTCTTTATCCATTTTTGGATAGTTTTGCTGAAACCATTCAGTCACGCCGCTGTTGTCCTCATTTAAGTCCACATTAACAAACACTCGGCGGTCATAACCTTGAAGAGAATCACCCAACAAGTTAGGAAGGAACTTGATCTTCTTCAAGTACTCATTTGATTCAGCCAACACACGTCTCGGTGGCTCAAGCACCACATCTTCTAGACCCTTCAACACTGTCTTCTTGGCCTCGGTTTCGAATTGGCAAAGCCGCCTAGACTTCATCGCCAAATCATAAGACGGGCCGGTTTTCCTCATTGCCACAAAGGTGGAAGCATATCGACGAAGATACACGATCTTGTAATTGGGTTTCGGCCTAAAAGCATTTGAAGGGTCATTGCTTAATGGAACAGCCACAATGCCACCAATCTTCAAAATGCGATCTACAAATTTAGCATCAACCAAGTTGAATGCGAAAACAAAATCCAAAGACTCGTCCAAGAATGAGCTTTTTCGCTCCAAATCCGAATCCATAACAATGTCAAATACATTATAATCAAAAGGATGAAGATTGTAAATCATACCAACATTGACAGGGCTCACAATGAGAGCCTTGTCACTTTTTCTGCGAAGGCCTTCACCAGCTAAATCATGGAAAAGCTGACCCAATTGCTCAAAATTGAAAATTTCAGATTGAGTATCATATTTTAATTCAGAAACACTTACTCCCCTCAGAAGGGACCCAATGCAGGGCAGTGTGAGAATAACCAAACCCAGAAAAACAGACCTTGAAATAATGCGCAATACCTTGGAATCAGGAAGCTTAATCACCAAATGAGTCTCGGAATCCAATCCCATCCTTCCACCATGAAGGTGCTTCACCTTGCTCTGGTCCTTGGCTGTATATCCACCAGCCAATTCCATTTCTCTGTTTCCTTTTCAACACTTTCGTTAAAAAAAATTCGATAAAAGCTCTGTGAAAACGCGAGATCCGATCTGCAGGTCAAGAAGAAAAGCTCGAAGAGCCGATTTGGAGGGTACCCAGATGCGAGAAAAGTCTGAAGATTGCAAATTTTGCAATGTATTCAAGAAGGAATCGAAGGTAAAACAACTAAGAACATTTTGGGATTTAGCGGGCACAGAACCTAGCAGCGGTGTGATTACCACCCACGAGGGCCACGAAGGATTTTCTACACCAAAGAAGTAAAAGCTGCCTAATCCTCTCAACCTCCATTGTCTTCTTTTTAATGCACATCCACTCACTCTCTGTCTCTCTCTCCCTCTCTCTCTGTTTATGATTTTTTTTTCTCTTACCCAGATCAGTGTGAGAATGACGTTTCAGAATCCTACCCAGATACTAATTTGCAATGGATCGTCATCTGAAAGCCAACCACCATAGACCAGAGTGGTTGGATTGCGACGAGAGAGATGGAGCGAGCGATATAGAAAGATAGAGACTTTGGGGGTTGCGAAGAAAAAGAGATAAGACTTTTTGTTGAAAATGAAAAACTTATGGGGATGGAATTGCGTGACAGAATTGGAAAGGGATTTATTTATACAGAAGGAAATGGAATTATGGAAGGATGTGATCGTAGGAGAGTCCTATGCAAATTGCTATTTTTGCGACTCAAATGCCGTGACTTGGCCACATTTTGTTACTTTCTGTGTTTGGGCCACCTACCTTACCAATAAAAAACAAAGAAAGAAAGAGAGAGAAATATACCAGAATATGGTGGGAATGGGTGAGAGATATTGAGATGGTTGGAAAAAAGGAGACTAAATTTGGGAGCTAATTATAGTGTTTAGGTTGGCATTTGGGATGATGGTTGTGGTGGGTTGGTTTGTTGTTTTGTTTAGGTTCAACTTAAGTATACATCATCTTATCTTAGGAACTTGTAGTGTTTAGGTTGAATGTCATACTTATTTAGGTTCATATGTTCCAAGATCTTGTAGCATAGAAATTTAGACATCCCAAGAGAAAGAGTATGATGTTCAAAACTTAGAACGGGACTGTAGATATTTTGGTTTTTTTTTTTTTTTTTTTTCAGTATACCCTTCCATATTTTGGGTCACAGGCAAAATGTTAGTAGTTTTTAGAGCACACCACCCTCCATCCCATGTACAAAATCGTAATTTGCGTACATGCATTGGGCTTCAAGAAATCACACGAGCGTCCTTAGGGAAGTATAGTTCAGAAAGCCTTCTCTCAGTGGACCAAATAGGCTGCAACACATAGAAGCCCATGATCATTGGTAAGAACTAAAATTTGTTGGAGTAAAATTCCCATTCCCACCAGTTTCTTTGCCCTTGGAAGCAAAATAAATCTATTTATACTTTACAAATAAGAACACTTTAAGTACATGCAACTCTTGGCAGTCTCATGCATATTCTAAAATTTCCCATTTTATACAAATTAGAACGTTCTTTTCTTTTCTTTTTTATGAAGGGGCGACAAGACCTCAGAAACAAACCAGCTAACCAACACAAATCAAATGGGCAAATCAGAACATTTTGGGTACATACATCAATGTGAATTGGATAGCATATAAAGAGTTCATATCTTTTTTTAGGCTATTCTCATGAGTTGATCATGTCATCCTTCCGAGGTGCAGTGGCATGACATTTACCCGTCACACTCACATCATCATGTATTCATGTTGCAATGCAAAGAGTTTTGCGATCATACAAATGGTAAGCACCAAAGATATGATGATGCTTACTTAGATGTAAAAAAATGAAACAATAAAAATGACAGACCCGACCCGAATTCCTCTTGGAATCCGTCGAGCCACCGTGGTTTTTCCGACATCCGGCAGATGTCGGGCCCACTTACTAAAGAATTACACTTCCTACTTCTGAGTCAAAAGGAAAAGGGTCGAGACTTCTGCCGAAATTTCGGCAGAGTCTCCCCTGAAAAACTGACTTACCCAAAATCTTCAACCTGTCAAACAACACCCTTACAACCCAAGCGCCAAAGAAACAACTACGAATACGTAAATAGGCCTCCCGCCTTTAATTCCAACCCTAATGGGCGATAACAGAGCATATCTAAAGGCAATTGAATTTAAACGACAAATCAACCTCAAGAGAAAGGAACATAGAAGTCCTACCCTTCGGTCGAAGCTCGCGGGAAGGAAAGCTCGGCTTGAAAGTTCGGTTCGCGGCACTACACACTGGGCGCAAAAGCGAGAAAAGTGTGAGTGGACGAAAATAAGTTTTCGATATTTAAAACAACATACTAACCCCACCTTTTTAGTTTAAAACGATGCAAAACAATACAATTCAAAATCTTAGTACACGTAGTTGATTCCCGAACCCAATACTTTAAAATGATAAAGGAATAAAGAAAATCCAAACCTTTTTCGTTTCCTTTTTCCCCCGAGGCATAACCTCCCAACCGATCCTCATATAAAATATAAGCATAAACCACTTGAAATTCATGAGCACGAAAATCAATAAAGTTCTCGTACAAAACAACATTAAAGTTCCAAAAACAAGACGAATCCACTAACTCAAAAACAACAACCACTATAGTAACAAAGTACGCACACCTTAAGTAAACTTTACCCTTTAGCTTTCCCACACTCAAACAACCGCATGCCCGTAGGCACCGCAGCGAGGAAGTATCCTCACCCAAAGAAAAGAAGGAAGAACTGTGATAATAATAATAATAATAATAATAATAATAATAATAATAATAATAATAAATACATAGTAAGACTCTCACAACAATATTGTACCGGAAACAATCCCAACAGGATCGTTTGATCGCACCACATAGAGGAGTCCTCAACAACCATGTGGCCAGGGAACAAGCCGTCCAACTGGGACTAAGCTTATCAAAGACGTACAAGAAAATCCTTAATACTGTGACGCCCGTGACAAGTCCTACGCGCGCAGACTACCCCGCTAAGGGTCTACAAATACACCCACTCAAGGGTGCACCGGTATCCAACATATCCAAGTATCCAATTTTCCAAAGTTCCATAACCGGGAAGGTACATAGGGTAGTGCTTATAGCACTTCAAACCGACATAACCAACAACTTCTCACTTTCCACAATAACCACACCCACGTACTCCCACACATAGCCAAACATACATATATTCATTCTCGAAAATATTATATATAACTCAAGATACTTGCAATATGTCAAAGACCAAAATGTATATACATACATACACACCAAAACTCAATACCCAAAGTATATACTCACAAAAGCCACCAAAATCCAAATACCAACACACATCCCGATGCTTTGATAATATATCATAATTCCAAAACAAGACAATGATATAAATTCCCAAAGGGCCATAAACTTCAATTATCAAATACAATCCAAATAATCCGTATAATACAAATTCCAAAGTATAAATAATAATAAAGTTCCATAATTGAAAGATAGATAACAATTCTCAAAAACGTAAAATTCAACAATTCAAATACTTAGTAAAAGTATATTTAGTAGCCATGAAAGTATATATCGCAAACCCACGATGTTCATAAATTCCACGTATAAGAAATTTCCGATAAACCCATAAATAGAATAATATAATAGTTCTAAAGTAGAATCATCCCATTATATAATCCAATCCCGACATTTATCGGAATAGGATTGCCCAAATGTTTAATTAATAATATGAATATAAATTTCTTAGTAGTATACATATAATTTCCCAAAGATATAACTTATAGGTTCCCAAAGGTATAGAATATAACTTCCTAAAAATATAAAATATAACTTTCCAAAGTATAGAATATAATTTCCAAAACAATATAAAATATGGATTCACTGAAGTATAGGATATAAATTTCCAAGATATGAAATATGATTCGCAAAAGTATAGAATATAAGATATATTCCCAAGGTAGGGAATATAACCCACAATATTCATAAGTTTCAATATTAAAGTAAATAGAAAATTCCATAATTAAATCCATATAAGAATCCCAAGATTCAAATAACCAAATTATATAAGCTTCAAACCCGCAAAGCCGTAAACCCCAACTTATCAAATATAATCAAAGTATAAATACTTATTCTTAAAATATAATAACCAAATCCAAAGCATTTGTAAATCTCTCATATTTCCCATATTCTCCAAATTGTAAATTTAATGACCATATAAAACTCCAATGTCACAAAACCCAAGAAAATTCACAATTCAAACCCAAACCGAAATTATAATCCCACATGTCATCCAATACTCACATTAACCACAAATCTCAATATTTAAATATAATCCAATATATTCAATAAATGCCAAAGATCCGATATTAAATCAATATGAAAATAAAATCATCATATCCCGCATAAAACCCGGACCCAAAACATGCATAGGCTCAAAATATAACTATATTCAAGAAATTCCATTAAAATCCAAATTCAAGATTTAAAACAATATTTAAATTCCAATTATCGAGGAAAACCATTTCATACGATTTCAATTCATTCTTTAAAATAAAGTTCGTTGAAAAACAACGCCCACTCACCGCTGGCCCCACGCCGCATAACCCTAAGTGGCCCCGTCACACAGAAAGAAATTAGCGCACTAAAGCGATAGACATACGAGGATTGGACAGTAATTGAACCGAAATGAGAACCTTAAACTCAAATCCTACCAACACCCGACTTAACGTGCCCCAAACGTCCCACGAAGGATTTCAAGGTCAAATTACTTCTTCTAACCAGGTGGGACCGCCGAAGACTCACGGCCAACCGACGGTCAAACACCCCGTTTTGGTCAACCGGCCCGTTAGGCCCACTACCTCCAAAAGATTCCTGACACTCCTAGAAGTCCAAAAACGTCAACTACGTGGCAAGGCGGCCTCGGGAGACGCTCGGTCAACCCCGGTCAAACTTGGTCAAACTAACCCGACTAGGTCAAATCGGGCCCGTAGGTCCCATGACCTCCAAACTTAGATCCGAAAGTCCCTACAGGTTCAACACGGCCTAAAAACGTGTCCTCAAAGTTTGGTCTCGATCAAACGGTCGGATCGCTTCACGATCGCACGATCGGACGGTTAAGATTTAATTCAAGCTTCAAGTCATCGATCCGAGATCCGGACCGAATCACGATCCGTCAATTTCTACACAATCCTTGGGATACGGGGACAACATACTAAGAATTGGGATTGATCCGACGGTCCGAACATATCGAAATGATAACGCGCATAGCGCGAATCCGATCGATAGTCAAACGACGTCCGACTGGACCGAAAGACACCTACGCGCCGCGATAACAAGGGGATTGAATTGGAACACAATGTGGCCTCACAACACTGTTCACGCGCCGCCACACGCGCCGGACAGACGCTGTCCAAAGCGATAACCCGTCGTCGGACAAACTCCAAACCAAGAGCTGCCCTTCCACCAGCCTATACTAATCGACCTCCCGAACACTTTCTTCAACTATGGGAACGTCCAATTTGGACCACAAGTGGTCCAAAACTCAACCTCAAAACCGGCCAAACTTGAACTCACAGATCCGGTTATCTACGGTACAAATCGTTCAAAACCTACCCAAGAATCAGCTAGAGCATGAAAAATAGGTGGAAAAGCATACCTTACTCGCCTGAATTGGTGGCCGGAGGAGGGAGAATGAGGTGGCCAAAGTTTTCAGAAAAACTGCCCGAAACCGCCTGTTTCGGGGCTGATTCCGGCGACCACGGCGGCGTATTGAGGCGGCGAAGGTCTGGGGTTGGAAGAGGGAAGTGTGGTGGTTCGTTTGCCACCGGTATCGCATGAATCGGAGGTCGGAGTGGAGAGAAAACATGATCTGAAAGTGGCTACTCGCGAACCCGAAGTGAAAATCTGGGTTTATAAAAGCGAATTTCGAAATATTTACTACCGCGCTTAATCAACTTCTTTTCATCGCCATTTCTTCGCTAACTCCGATTCGGTTCACAATATACCCACGAACTCAGACGACGAGTTCTCGACGTAATTGGTGCAGCTCGTTTCGCCAAAATCTCAACCAAACATTAAATTGACATTTTTGCCCTTCATTAATTATTAAATCATTATTTAATTCAAATTTTGTTATTTAATTCATTTTAATTCCTTTTTAATTCATTTTAATTACCCAAATTAACCAACTCAATTATTTAATTTATTTTCTTGTATTTTTAGGTCAGGGCGTTACAAAAAAATGGCTAAAATATTTGAAAATTTGTTTGGTACCCTTTGGACTAAAGGTCATCATTTGACCCGCAGTTCGCGAGGGCCAAAGTGGGTAGCTCGAGGCTCGATGGGCCAAAGTTCGGCCCAGTTCGATAGTTAGGCCCGTTTGGCCCGGCCTGTTTTAAGATTGGGTAGGGCTTATGTTTAGATTTTGAAACCTCCGGTCCGACAAGGCCCATCCATGGTTCTACCCACTGAGTAGGCCTACTCATTGCCTTGTTGTTTTTTGTTTCCCCTTATATTGCCTTATTTCCATTATAAACATTTAAGTAAAGGGTTATCTACCAAAATAGTCCTCAAACTTATACCTGAGTTGCATTTTGGTCCCTCAACTAAATTATTCGTTCAAATGGTCCACCAACTCTTTATTATTCGGTGAATTGGTCCACCGTTACATTTTCTGTGAGTTTTAGTTATGTGAACTGCATGTGAGGAGAATAGGAAGGGTAAATGTGACTTTTTCATTGTGGAGTTTTCGTTGCCCTTTTTTTTCTTCTTCTTCTGCCCTCCCTATACAACCAAATGACAGCGGCGCCGGAAGACAACCAATTGGTGCGGGAGAGATGACATCGATGGTGTGGGAACCGAATTTAGTCATAATCCTAGGTCAAATAATTCATTCCATTTGGAGATTATTTGACCTAATTGGGAATTACTTGACCTAATTGGGAATTATTCAATTTAATTGGGGATTATCCAATTAAATGGAATGTTACCTAATTGGGTTGAGAATTGATTCGGCACCTACCACAATTCCCAATTAAATGAGGAGTTACCTAATTAAGTTAGGGATTGATTGAATACCTACCACAATTAGGGATTTGATT
This sequence comes from Prunus padus, assembly GCA_024362665.1. Lineage (NCBI taxonomy): Eukaryota > Viridiplantae > Streptophyta > Magnoliopsida > Rosales > Rosaceae > Prunus > Prunus padus. The sequence goes on from JANFAM010000020.1 coordinate 10,341,453, forward strand.
TAACCCTAATAAATCAAATCCCTAAATACACCAACCACACCAACCACACCAACCTCACCAACCTCGTCGAGGCCCCCTATAAATACATGGCCACACAAAGGGTTGAGGTACGTCTAAACTTCTCTCTCAAAAGACGTCAGAATTACTACTCAAACTACGTCTAAATTTCTCTATGCAACTCTAGCCACCTCCTTTCTCTCCCTCTTTTACATAAGGCTCCGGCCGCCCGGTTTACACCATAAACATATATATCTCCGTACCCTAGTTAGCTATTGTTTTTCTCATAAACTCTCGAACTAACTTAGGCATCGGAGGGCCTTTGGCCAACACCCCCCGGGTGTGGTCCTCTTATTGGTTCTATTTTGCAGGGAGAAAGAGGCGGCGAAGAAGAAAGAGGAATCCTTTCAACCGAATATTCTCGTGGGGAAATTTGCTCCCACAGATGGCGGCTTCGTTTAGACATGACTGCTCCGACTTCGATCCAAGGTGGCATCATGCATTGAGCTCCGCGACAGGTTACAATGGCAGAGCCGGCTTGTTGCACCACTAAATCGTACAAAATGGGAGCAGAGGATTGAGGGAGAAGGCACTTGGGTGTCTTGATCAATTTATGGTATTGGATTCCTCTCGTTGGAGTTGCAAAAATGGGAAAAGAAAAAAAATAGTTTCTCTTTTGTTGCTCTGTAGGATAGATGTGGGATGAGATGAAGGGGATATTTCTTGTTTTATTTATCACTTTTAAAAAAAAATGTTCTTAATTAAGAGAATGAAGAAATTGATGAGAGAAGAGAAGAAGGCAGAGCCACCCCCACCACCAGCCCCCACCCATTGCCGACCCCCTCTGCGTCCTCCCTCTATCTCTGTTTTAATTAATTAATTAATATTTTAGTATAAATTGATGATTTTAACCCTCAAATTAACGGCAATATTGATGGAGTGTAATGACAAGACCAATGCGCGGATTAATAAAGAGTTGGTGAATCATTTGAACGAATAATTTAGTTGAGAGACCAAAATGCAATTCGTGTTTAAGTTTGAGGACCATTTGAGTAAATAACCCTTTAAGTAAATGTCTTGTCTTTTTAATTTATTTTATTTTTAAATTAATCCATTTACTTATGTTTATGCATCACAAATTATTTCAATATGTGAATAAAAAAAGTTATAAGCTTTTGTGCTTATGAATCTCAAAACATATAGAAAATGGTGTTTCAAATTGGCATAAGATTAGAGATGTGTTAAAGCATCTTTAATTGATATGTCAAATTGGCATGTGTGAACATGAAATGACAAGAATTGAAGATAAAATTATTTCAACGAGTAGTCAAATTCTACATGGTGTTTCAAATTGGCATAAGTTTAGAGATGTGTTAAAGCATCTTTAACTGATATGTCAAATTGGTATGTGAACATGAAATGACAAGAATTGAAAATAAAATTATTTCAACCAAGTAGTCAAATCCTACATGAATTTGACATATAGATGGAGTTAACAATTTAACAGTGTGTAAAACTGAACAATACGAAAATGTTGCTAAACCCTTCGAACAAAAAAAAACCCTTGTAAGCTAGGTGGTGGTGAAAGTGGAGGTGGGGTTGCACTAATACATGAGAATGTTGCTGTGTAATCAATTATGGGAAGCCACCAAAACCAAGAGTGTGAACATGTGAAACTAAGTGAGGCTTGGTCATGTACACTTGTACTGAAAACAAGCTCATTCACAACTTCAAACACACATTTCTGGAACTCTTCTGGCACCGATTCACACTTTTGGTTTGTGATTGTGGTGCACAGTTAAAGGAAATCTGACCCCCTACTCATTATCATGTTGAAAGCTCAAGTAATAATTCTTGCACTTGCTGTTTTTAGTCCCAGAGGTCCTGTCAGATAGTTAATTTCTTCTTTTACTTTCAAACTGGAACCCCCAGTTACCAGGTACTGTCCCATGTTATATATATATGCATACATAATGTATGCTGTAATTGTTGAAGCAAAGGTTAAAGGACACTGAACCCACAATAATGAATGGAACGATTAGTTTCAAACAACAGGTAGCACGTGATCTGAAACTAACAAATGAGCACACAAGTGTACAGCAAAAAACACAGAATACAGAAATGATTACAAATATTCCCTGAATCGCTTTGCAATATCATTGTTCCATTTTTCTGGTGCAGCTCTTGTAGATAGTACAAGAATAGTTTTTTTTTTTGGAAAAACTACAGTAAACCCCCCAACTTATAGAGTCGGTTACAAGTTCATATCCGATTTTAGAGACATTTATGAGTACATACTCTACGTCATGAAAACTTACGAGTACATACTCTCCGTTAGCCAAATCGTCAAGAAATCCGTTATCTGCCTACGTGGCCAAAGTGGGACCTATTTTTTTGTGACGTGGACTTCCACGTGGATCACAAATTAATAAAAAACATATTAAATTTTAAAAAATCTAAAAAATCTCTCTCTCTCTCTCTCTGCCGATTTCTTCCCATCGTTACCATCTTCGCTCTCCTAAACCCCAAACCCAGCTACCACCCCCTCTCTTCCCTTCTTCCTCCCCAAAATTCTGTCTAAGAAACACAATAACCAGAACTCAAAACCCGCATACAACACCATGAACACTGCTCTGATAATACATCCACCTTTCCATATCCTAGCCAACTCCCCAAATTCAAATCCCAACCCTTCTCCACACTCTTGGCCCTCAATGTTCCTCCCCTCTAATCTCTCTCCTCCCACAACCCAAATCCGATTTACCCTCCCTCCTTTCTCTGTCTGTTTGCATATACCCATCTCTGTCTACTTGCATGTACTCATCCCCAACCCCAAATCGCATATCCCAGAACCGATTGGAGGAGGGCTATGGCGGTCACATAGTCCCCAACCCACACTCCAAGTCCCTCTGCTACATTGGCGGCGACACTCACATACTCTCAATCGACCCCACCACCGCCTCAACTATCTCTTCTCTCACATCCCACCTCGCAGCCACTCTCTCTCTCTCTCTCTCTCTCTCTCTCTCTCTCTCTCTCTCTCTCCCGCACCTCTATTTCTCAAATACCAACTTCCCCACCACGACCTCCTATCCTTAGTCTCTCTCTCCACCGACAACGACCTTCTCATCTTCCTCGACGAGCTTCGCCACCTCTCCAATTCCGCCTCTCGGATTAGATTGTTTGTGTTTTTCGCCAAGACCCATTATCAGTGTAAGGCCATTCAGCACCCAAAGATTGAGTCTTGGTTCATTGATGCGCTGGAGAGTGCTAAGATTGTGATGCAGAAGGGGATGAGGAGTAATGGGTTGGTGGGTTTTGAGGCCGAGAGTCGGAGTGAGAGTGAGAGTGGGGATGATGAGATGGGGGTGATGAGATTGTGGGGATGATGAGATGGGGGTGAGGATGAGATTGTGGTGGCGATGAGATTGTGTGAACAAGGTCGGGACGATGAGACCGTGGGGGTGACAGAATTGGATCGGGGTCGGAGACCATGAGATTGTCTGGGTTTGCATTTTTTGATTTGAATCTGGGTTCGTTTTCCTCGTTGGAGAAGGCGAGAGAGAGAGAGATTAGGGTTTTTTTTTTAATTTTTTAATTTAATATGTTTAATTTTTAAAAATAATTTAAACAAAAAAATAATTTTTATTAATTTTTGGTCCACGTGGAATCCACGTCATCAAAAAATGGGTTCCACTTTTGCCACGTAGGCAGATAACGGATTTCTTGACGATTTGGCTAACGGAGAGTATGTACTTGTAAGTTTTCGTGACGTTGAGTATGTACTCATAAATGTCTCTAAAATCGGGTATGAACTTGTAACTGACCCTATAAGTTGGGGGGTTTACTGTAGTTTTTCATTTTTTTTTCATTTTTTTTTTATGAATTATGAATGCATCAAGTTCTGGTCCAATGTGATTTATGGTACTGAGACTGCTGACAGAAGTAACCAGCCACAAAAAAAGAAAAAAGAGAGAAAAGAAAAGAAAAAACAAATTATAACATAGGTAGCTAACCTAGCCTAGCATATAAGAATGCAATAAGAGGCACTTGTGGCAGCAAGCCAAATTGAAGATTGTTCTCCACTTCAAATCTTATAACTTTGCGTCTTTTAGCAAGAAAGAAAAAAAAGACATGGTTGACAGTGCAGAGAACAAGGTTCTTATAAGGGAATTCAATGCAGACACAGATAGTGAAGTGGTGGGGAAGCTAGAGAGGAACTGTGACCTAGGGTCTAAAAGGGGGGTCTCCATTTTCACTAACATGATGGGTGACCCTTGTAGTAGGATTAGGTTCTACCCCCTTCATGTTATGCTGGTGGGTTAGGGTCACTTTTTCATATCTCATAATCATTTTTATGTCTCCTCCAATAAGCAATAACATTTGCATGATTTCTATATTATTTTGTACTGCTTTTCTATATGGAAACCCCTGTCCCCCTCTGGACTTTATTAATGTAAAATGATCATTGCATTAAAATGCCCAACAGGTAGCAGAGCTGCTCGAAAACGGGGAGCTTGTTGGAGTGGTTCGAGGATGCATGAAGCATGTAGGCACTGGTTTTGGGGCAAGCTATGAGATAGGTTGCATACTAGGCCTTCGCGTCTCTCCTACACACCGGTATTTCTCCACTTGTTTATCAGATAGAATGGAATTTGGAAGAACTCTTCTTCTCTAAGCAACAAGTTTTCATTTCTGAATTGCCAATACAATATGCTGCAATTGAGTGTAAAAGCTCTGACTCTTTCTGAACTGAGTTGCAGCATATTGGAAAAGCTAAATGATCTAAATAAGCATAAGATTAATAAGTTCTAGCAGATCTCAAGTATAAATATAAAGAATTTTTTTTATGATGGATTAACTTTTACATGTTTGTCTGGTTTAGGCGGATGGGAATTGGATTGAAACTCATGAACTCAGTGGAGGAGTGGCTGCTGAGGAAGGGAGCACAGTACACATTCCTGGCAACCGAAAAGAGCAACATCGCCTCTACAAATCTCTTCACTTTCAAATGCAATTATGTGAACCTCAGCTCACTAGTCATATTTGTTCAGCCAATTTGTTCCCCTATTGATGATCTGCTTCCCCAAGAGATAAAAATAGAGAAGCTGCACATAGACCAGGCAATTTTCTTGTACAAAAATAAGCTAAGAGGCAAAGACATGTATCCGACGGACATCGATGTGATCTTGAAGGAGAAGATGAGCCTCGGCACTTGGGTCTGCTATTTCAAAGAACAGGGTTGGATCAACTTAAACACCGAGGAAAATGGTAAGGACATCACCAGTAAAACTCAAAGCTCTTGGGTCATCTTTAGCATATGGAATACATGTGAAGCTTACAAGCTTCATATAAGAAAGTCTCATCCACTAATGTCTTTTCATGCTACCCTAAGCCATGCGAGGGAGAAAATATTGTCCTGCCTAAAATTGCCTGTCCGTGTCTCCATGCAGAGCTCCTTTGGGTTTCTCTTTCTCTACGGGATTCACGGAGAGGGAGAGAAGCTCGGGGAGCTCATGAAATCTGTGTGGAACTTCGCATCACGGTTGGGACAAAATGTGAAGGACAGCAAGTTGATTTTAACTGAGCTGGGGTTGTGTGATCCTCTCATAAAGCATGTCCCCAAGGATTCCAATATGTCATGTATCAATGATGTCTGGTATGCGAAAAGCTTGATCAGCCACGCTGATGAAAAAGATGAACTGCTGCTGAAGGGACAACTAGGTGATGTGTTTGTTGATCCCAGAGAATTCTAGGGTTCATTACTAGGCCAATGTTCCAAAAACAGCCCTGGCTAATCAACATATCAATGCTATTATCGTTGTATTTGTATATTCTTATTTTGGTTGCTTGGAATGTTGTTAATTATTCAAGAGAGCAAACATCTCTAGATTTTGGGTTTGGAATTTGGAGTTTCGAGTTAAGCATTAGAGGTTTTGGGATTTGACGTTTGGGGTTTGCGTTGTCGAGTTTCAAGGCTTGACTTCGAGGTTTACCAGATTGAGGTTCGGGTTTTGGCCACACAAAACTCTAACCACAAGACCCAAACCCCAAACTAAAACGTCTAATCCCAAACAGCAAAATACCAACCGGGAACCCCGAGACCCAATAGTTGTTCAAAAGAATATACAAAATCAGTATTTCTACAGGTCTTAGAGAGACCCAAAATACCAGCTGCGATCATTGCTTCAAACAAACTCTGTTTCTAAATTCAAAATCAGAATTTCCTTGAAAGGATTTGACAAGACATTCGAAGCAGAAGCATTCTGTAACTAAAAAAGAACCAGAAGGAAAAACAGAAGCGATTAGGTTGATGCTCAACAATAGCCATGATTCTGTGACCTATGGGAAGTCAAAATCCACAATATATTAGAACTCGGTTAACTGATGAAAATGTTCCAATCCTCATGTGCCCTACTCAGTCATCTCTTCTCTTACTGTTAGCAGGAGAGTTTTGCTCTGTAAGAATCTTTAGAACATTAACCAATGCTCGCAAACGGTCCCAAATGTTCATGCCGTAGAGTGCTTCAACAAGTGACTCCTGGAACTCAAAACCATTCTCTCCAACAGGATACTACAGTTGGTCAAGCAAGAGAATCAGTCAGATTTGTAGAATTTCAGAGACACAGAGAGAGATGAGATGACATTACAGTTTAGTTTTGAAATCTGACCTGAATAGGCTTTGGTATCTTGGTTTTAATGTACGGCCACCATCTATCCTCAACAACTGACTTTACAAGACAACAAGCTCGCAATCCTTCTACACCAGCAAATCTTCCAAATCCACTGTCTTTTACACCGCCAAATGGCAGGGACTGGAAATTCATGAGACATCTTTAGTTCATTGGATTAACAATGTCACCATGATATAAAATCTTTCATGAAAAGAAATAATAATGAGTGATGTTTCAACAAGGATACACTTGAACTAAAGAGATCTCTGATTAATATGGCGGTAAAATTCTTTTATGTTCTGAAGAATATTCATGAATGGTAAGCATTCCTTTGAGATATATGATATCAGCTTCATCTTGTATCACTGAATTGTCTAACTCAGACCTCAGAAAAGAAAAACTGTCTAATCTAATCAATGAAAGCATTTTCTTTCCCTTCATAAAAAGAAAAACAAATCAATGATCACATTAATTTTTTAGAATAAGTTCACATCCAGTCATTCTGCTATCTCTAAAGCAGGAAATTATTCATAGTTCATTATTAAAAGAAGAAACAATGTATCGTCTAGTTAAGTCAGTAAAGTCTCTTGTCTATCCAAAAAATATCAGTAAAGTCTCTTCCAAAAAATATCATCTAGTTCACCAATGTTAGAGGGGTTTTATGATATCGGAGAGGGCTACCTCCAGTTCTATAGCCCACAGGCCCAATAAGACTTTAAAGGACCCAGAGAAAGAAGAAAAAAAAAGGAGAAACAAGACACATTATCAACTGCCGACCACTTGAAAAATTATTACCTGACACATGTATGTTGATGCGAAATCGTTGATTGCAGCAACTCCACAATGTATCTGGGAAGCTATCTCTTTTGCACGACGCTGGCTGCCAGAAAAAACAGCACAGCCAAGTCCATATTTTGAGTCATTAGCAAGCTTGACAGCCTCTTCATCAGTGCTAAATTTCATTATTGGCATGATTGGTCCAAATGCCTGCAAAAATGTAGAAAGAATTTCTCCATGTAACTAATTGAAGATTAAAGGTACATGTGAAAATGCTATGTAGAACAAACTATACGACTTTCGCTACCTCCTCTTGCATCAACTTCATCGTGTGATTTACATTTTCTATTACAGTAGGTGGGAAAAACTGATCAACTGCACCTTCACCTATATGGCCAACACTTCCCCGAACAACAAATTTTGCTCCTTTGTCTAAGGCATCATTTACAAGGTTTTGAAGCCTTTCAGAGTGCTCTTGCAAACATATAGCTCCCATATCATACTTTCCAGCAAGTGGTGGACCCTAGAAAATAAGATAAATGAATCATGAATTTTAAACATTAAGTAGTTAGATTCATCTTCCTTAAAATAAAAAACATGATGAACGAGGCATACTTACAGCAGTAACAGATTTTACAATCTTGGAAACTTGGCTGACAAATGAAGAATAAATGTCCTTGTGAACATAAAATCTCTCAGCCCCAGCACAGTTCTGTCCACTTGACTGAAGAACAGCTCTCACAGCAATTTGGGCAACCTAAATTGAGTAGTTTAGTCTCCTATTAGGCCACATAGTGTTCAAGAATACAAAAAAATCTAATTCAAAATGTCATTCTCCAATTGAATGTCCAAGCATGGTAGATATCATAAAACACTAGTGAAGGTGGGAAAAATTCATACACGTTCCACATCTGCATCTTCACAAACAATAAATGCATCTTTTCCACCAAGTTCTAGTGTAACTGGTATAAGCATCTCAGCAGCATTTCTCATTATCTGCAGACATAATAATTTCAAAAATGACATTAAGTATCCAAATTTACTACTGAAATTATACTTGTGTAATAGATGAAATACAGAAAAATTCAGTTAAAAATAATTTCTAATGTATGATTTAACCAGAATTTTATAAACTCTTCCAAAGTTATCAAAATTTTACGAGAAAAGTGAGAGCTTAGATCAAATGGCCTATATATTTTTTTTTGTTTTCTTAAGTTTTTTTTCCCTATTAGGCCAGGGCTATTAATCTAGGGTTGTGCAGTCGGGCATTACGGCTTAAGTGTAGGGTTTAACTTTCAGAACATTTGGAGCAAAAGAAACAAATTAACTAATAATTTGGGAGCTATTAGAGCGAAAGAAGGATTAGAAGATTGGAAGTAAGAAGCATGTTTCAGGAATTAAACAAAAACAAGAAATCTAACCAATCAGCCAAAAGAAGACCATACCATCTTACCCACACCAGGTGATCCGACAAATATTATCTTGTCAACAGAAGAGACCAGCGCTTCTCCAGTTTCAGCGAACCTAGTGAGGAAAAAGGTTTGATTATAGGGAGACAAATAAACAAGACTAGAGAAAGAAATCCCACCGAAAAAGAATAAAAAATGAAAATTTAAATACCCAGTTATGACGTCAACTAGATTTTCAGGAGCTCCTACAGCAGCAAGGGCTGATTGGATTATTCGGAAGTAGAAACAACCAGACCAACTTGCATGTTCTGAAACCTAGAATTAGAAGCATATGGTTTTCTGTCAAATTAACAAAACAAGCTTTGCAACAAATCCTTAGAAGCCAGTTTTTTAATGATACATAGCCTCAATCCACACAACCAACAACAGCTACCAAAACTGAAAGGAATAAGTTACTACGGATATAAAACAGGTGCAATGGTGTCTAATTATGACGAAAGACACAAAGTACAGATAGTGATTAAAGAAAACAACAGTGACATTCCAACATAAACTACCTTAATCACAATGCTATTTCCAGAAAAAACTGCTGCCAGCATTGGATTAAAGATATTATGAAAAGGATAATTCCATGACACAATCGCACCAATAACGCCAAGCGGGTGGAATTCCACTTTGGATTTCTTGTGAAGCATTGACCTTCCAGAACATCTGAAATTTTTTTCATGAACAATATAATCACAATACAGTATTGGGAAAAGTAAGGAAAGGAAAACACTCTTTATCGGGAAAGAAAACAAAAAATTGGATAGGAAACGGTAAAACTTATTTAATGATAGGGCGCATATCCAGAAAAGAGTACAGTAGAAGAGCTCAAGCAATGCAAATATTAAAATGTAGATTGCCACTGAGATCTATCAAGACAACAAGATATATAAGATAAAGAAAATGCAATAAGGAACAAGCAAATACCTGTATTCAGGCTTTAGCCAACGCTCACCCTCTGAAAGGAGCCAAGTGATCTTCTCACATGTTGTCATTATTTCCCCTAGAGAGGCATCTACCATCGTCTTCCCCGTATCACGTGAAGATATTCTAACGAAAATGGTATATGTAAGTACACAAAATAATATAGAAAGAGACGATAAAGGTGGAATCCATGTAAATAGATTACTAAATTTTTTAACAAAAGATAAACCCTACATAATACTTCAGATCACAGTAAGGATGAAAAGTAGATTTCAAATTAGCATGCACAGGCTCATGCAGAGAGAGAGAGAGAGAGAGAGAGAGAGAATAGAGTACTTACTCACATATAAGCTCTTGGTGTTCAATTATATACTTCAGAAGAATCCGGAGAAACTGGCGTCTTTGCTTGAAGCTACTCTTTGCCCATATTTTCTGTGCCTTCCTTGCTTGTGCTACCCGCTCCTTGACCTGAGAATACACATTTACAAAGCGAATTTCCCAACAGTTGTGATATATCATTTGAGCTCTGTGTCAAATGCCAAACCAGGTGCTATGTAGGCACAAAATCAAGTTCATCACTTTAATGCCAAATGGAACAAAGATCCTATCCATTTAGAATTCAGCAAAGAAGAGTACAATATAACAGTTTCCTACACATTCAATTCACCAATCCCCAAATCCAAACATGCATAACATGACTAACCTCATCTGGTGTCAGTGCAGGGAAATATCCCAAGTATTTCATGGTTGCAGGTTCATAGCACTGAACCTTCGTCTCAGCTTGCGGCGTCCTTCCCCTAGGAGGTACCTGCACATTAAACACCAATGAGAGGCAGCCAAATGGATGCTTCACATGATCACATTCATACAACTCAAACAACGTAATAACCTTAAGCACCCATAAACTAGCAAGAAACAGTACAAAGTGAAAAGCAAATCTGAATCTAATTATAAGCAATTTAAGTACTTCCAAAACTATAATTAGCTAGGTTTAACTGATAAGAAAGTAAGTAACATCGACAAATGCAAAGAATTTAACTACAATCAAGAATTGAAGAGAAATGCTTACGAAAAGATACAAATTTTAATAAAAATTACAATCAAAAGACAAAAGCTTTGAGAAAAACTCACATATATGAAACTATTCTCCTGCGTCTGGTTCCCATCATCCAACACTGCCATTAATAAAACCGCGCCAATCAATCACCAATACAAAAGAAACATATAAATGGCGAGAGAGAGAGAGAGAGGTACCATCAGAAGCATCGACTTCGATAGAAGGCACATTAGGGGGAATGAGCATAAAGAGGAATTTACAAATGGCGTAAGCGAATCCGAGGACGAGCAGAGGCCACCAAAACGCCATCGTTTCGAAGCAGAACACAAATCAAAAACCTTTTTTCGGCTGAACCCCTATAGTGTTCTTGCAAATGAGAATCAGGGACAATGCTCGAGAGAAGACTGATGGGTAAAGTTGCGTTTTTTGTTTCTTTTTTCTGTTTTCAAAGAAAACAAAAATGAAAACATAATAAAAACAAAAGCAATGGAAACAGATTCTCGGACTTGGCTTTGGATCGGACTTTACTTTACTTCTTTATTGGGTATTCCACTTTCTTCGTTGAGAAATTTAATATGGACGGCCAAGATGGCATCTTGAAGACTTGATCTCCTCAGATAATGATGTAAATTTACAAGTGAAGACTGAGAGACTGAACTGAAGTGAGGGAGAGAAACTAGGGGTAGTTAGTTAGTTTAGTTTTAGTTTTAGACAACTTCTCGCGTATATCCGATCAATCACGTGACATCCCATGGCATGGCACGTGATATCTAAAATCTACATACTGGGCTTTGTTTTTATTTTTGTAAGAATCTATATACTGGAATTGAATTCTATGCATACTACATCAGTTATTTCGAACTTTGGATATCTTCTGACATCACACAGAAAAATACCACTAGAAATTTTATACGTAAAGTGAACGGAAATTCATCAAATTACAAGAACTATTTATTTATTAATCATATTCTTACAGATTGTCATGTGAAAAAGTTATCACGCGTGGCATACTATTGAGAATAGCTAAACATTGTTATCCCCGATTCATAACAGTGTTTCTCCTCAATAGGCTCATGACAATAAGCCAAAACAAAAAGCTAACAAAGTAGAGAGAGACCTCGTTGATGCGTTCATATTTAAAGCCACAGTGAATTTACTATAACTAATACTTAAATTTACTTTTAAGCAATTATAGTTAGCTTTATCTTTGGACAAAGCTATTCTTTAGTGTCCACATTTCTTTTTTCAGAAGGAATACTGCTCTGCAGACTGCAGTGCCTTGTAATTTATTGCATTCTGTTTGACAAACTGCTCAAGTTAACATTGATTCCTGTACCGTCAGACCAAAAATTTCCACCCAGATTTTGGTCCTCCACAAGCTGAGTCTTCTTTTATTAGTTGTGAAAGTTTTGGGCTTGCATATAAATAGCTCCCTGTTTTCCTGCAACCAAATGCTCATTAAGTTTTGTTGTGAAAACAAGGGAAATGCTCATGACTGGGCAAAATAGCCCCATCTAAGCAGCTCAGCTACATTTTCCTGTTGATTATTTGGATGATTCAAAGCTCCCTATGCAGCAAGGTACACTGATTCCTGAACCATTCTGTTATTATTTTCTCTGTATATTCTGTCTTAGAAATGTTTGCCATGAATGTATATCCATATGAACAAGGTACATTATATTGGAATTATTCTATCCAAGTGGTAAGAGACAAATTTAATAGGTTCTGCTGTGGCATCTGTTTGTTCTGCCTGCAGGTCAGAGAAACACTCATTATATATCAAGAAAATGGGTTTTCCTGTCTTTAGCTTTTCAAGTTAGTCTCACTCAATTTACTGTATAAAAAAATGTTGTGATTTTCCATCATTTTCAAATATTTTCCAGTTTTACTCATATCTTGTAAGCTGGGAAGGCAGGGGAAAAACAAGGGAAATTCACTATGATACCCAATATAGGGCCCAATTTTTTAAAAAAACCTACATGAAATGGACTTTAGAAACACACTCAAAGTTCATTTACGACATATCAAAGAGGCTTCGAACTTCCTAAAAATTACAAAACTGCCATCAATTTCTTAAAACAAGCCCAACCCCAACCCCAACCCCAAGACCTTATAAACCCAAAACACTCAATAGGGCATCAAAGTAATTTAATAACCAAAATTAAATTCAATAGAGTCAACTGTCATTTTTTGGGTTGTTTATAGAAATTAAATAGTGTAGGATTTATCTATATCACTAGTGCTAACTAAATATTTCGAAGAACAAATCCAAGACTTTACCACATTTACTACGTCCGTTACAGTTAAATTAAGATATCTTATGTTTGCTGCTTCTCAATCTTATCTGATAAACAATACCAGACCCTCCTTACCCATTTTTGCCTAATTGTTGTGCTATTTCAAGGTTTTATACCAACATTGTGAAACCAAAGTAAAGGAATTTGTTAAAAACCTTTTTCTCCCTGGAGAAAGAGAAAAGTTAACATGAATAGTGCACATATGAGACTCTAGTTCTGTATCATGCTTGTATTGATCTAGAGAAGAATGGCATTGCATTTTCTGTTGAGAATTCCCAATACTCAAATTGAGGGCTTTTCTTTTTGTATAGAACAAACCACAACTTCTCTTTGAAAGATGGAAAACAACAAGATATCAGAGAGACAGCCACAATTAGGAGACCATGTCTCGATTGAAATCACTCCTGAGCATGATGAACTTGTATCTTCTATCAAGGAAAAGATGGAAAACATTGCTGTATCAGTCTGTATCTTCAGAGTCCCCAAGGAACTTCGTGAGCATAACGAAAAGAAATATACTCCTGATCATGTTTCCATTGGTCCTTTGCACCGTGCAAAACAGACTACGGTGCGGCAAGATGATAAGTGGCGCTATTGTTATGCACTCCTCAATCGAAAACCAAATTTAGAAGCAACCTTGAGCATCTGCGTGAAAGCTCTTCGAGAGTTGGAGCACAAAGCACAAAGATGCTATGAGGGAGAGATTGATATCAGCAGCAGTGATGACTTTGTTCAATTGTTGCTAATTGATGGCTGCTTCATCATTGAGCTATTTCTGAAGTATGCCTACAAGAGCCTTAGGTCCCGGAGAGACCCTATATTCACCAAGCCTGGGATGCTTTTCAACCTGAGATGTGACATGGCATTACTAGAAAACCAAATTCCTTTCTTTGTTGTTCAAAGGCTATTTCAATTAGTACCACTTCCTCCAAAATGCAACGAGTCACTCAATGAGCTCGCGTCCCGGTTCTACAGAAGAATAATACCAGGAGATGATGCGTATGTTATCAAAGACAAATTCAATCAAGAAGGGTATCATTTACTTGATTTAATTCGGCATTGTATCCTCCCAACATATCCGAAATTGCATCTGAAAGAAGATGTGCCTCCTAAAGATTTGGATTGTGCCAAAAATCTTATAAGTGCAGGCATTAAATTCAAGACGGCTACAAGCCAAAGTTTCTTGGACATCAAGTTTGCTCATGGTGTTTTCAAAATCCCACCTCTTGAAGTCCATCATTGCTCAGAAACACTTCTTAGGAACCTCATTGCACTTGAGCAGCATCAGCTTGATGATACCATACAGCACGTCACATCTTATGCCTTCCTCATGGGGTGCCTCATCGCCTCCGAGAAGGATGTGAAATTACTTCGGCGGAGACAGATTCTCATCCACGATGAGAAGAAGGATAAAGAGGTTTATGAAATGTTCGAGAAGCTTTGCAAGGAGATCAAGCCGACGGATTTCTACTATGGGAGGCTTTTTCAAGAAGTGGCTGAATACAAGAGCAAAAGTTGGCATGAAAAGCGGCAGAATTTGGACACACATCTCAAAACTCCAACTTCAGTTATGGTGTTTGTTGTTGCAATTTTGCTTCTTCTTCTCACCTTTGCTGGAGCTTGCTTTTCCATACTCTCCTTTGCTCTCCACCATGTTTAGAACAAACAACCCCTAATCTATACACACTTGATGAAACCACATTTATATATTATATGATTGTTCAATACACAATTAATAATCATTTCACAATGATTGATTTTGGGTTCAATATTTCTTTAATATAGCCTGAACAATAAATAATGCATTATAACTTTAAACAACATAGCATTTAAAAATATATATAATGTAAATGTATCATATTTACTAATCTCATTACTGATCACGCCTCTAACAAATGAAATTAAAAAACACGATGTAAGTGGTTCCACATAAATTTCGCTATACACATTATAATCAAACATCAAATTTGGCAAAAAAAGAAAAAGCAGTAGGTAAAGTCTTTAGATCAAGTTGTATCTTGTCTTCATTCTCAACCTTATGAAAGGAATCAAGCCCATCCTATCTAATAAAGCGTTTTATTTTTTCAACTGTCAGAATTTTCATTTATTTTTTTGCTCGCATTTTGGGGCCAACAGACCCGACAGACAGAGTGACACACTGGGCATTACATGTACCCTTTGCATATTTTGACTCGGGCATTACTCAGTCGTGTCTTATGCTCATAATTCAAAGCATGAGCACCACATCTCCTAAACATCCACCGTCGGATGCTCATCACAAGCCTCAGGACCCCACCCAGAGAACCATCCAACGGTTCACATAAACTAACACAAGTGGCATATCACATCACTACACGCCCAACTTTCTATCATGTAGGTGGTCTTCATAGCCAATTGCATAAAGAGCTCTTCTTTCTCACCCTCTGAAATTTCGGTGTTCTTTCTTCTGACCAACTTTTCAGATCAAAAAAATCCCACAAACACAGAGAGAGATGGGAGAAAGAAGAATTGGAGTGGCGGTAGATTTCTCGGCGGGCAGCCGAGCAGCCCTGAAATGGGCAGTGGACAACGTTGCCCGGGAGGGCGATTTCCTCATCCTGGTCGTCGTTCGTCCTGAAGAGAACTATGAGCAAGGCGAGATGCAGCTCTGGGGAGCCACCGGTTCCCGTATGCCCTCTCTCTCTCTCTCTCTCTCTCTCTCTGTCTTATAAATCTATAGATCTTTTATAATTAACTCTCTCTCCTCTGTTAATTGTCAGCTCTGATCAAGATTTTCTGGTTAAAGTTTGAAACTTTTCTGTTTCTTTTGCTTATTTGGTTTAAAGTTTTAATTTTGATTTCTGGGTTTTTTTGTTATGAGTGGATGCATGATAAATTGACTCACCTTGCAGCTTTGATCCCTGTGGTTGAGTTCTCTGATGCCAACATTATGAAGAAGTATAAAGTGAATCCTGACCCTGAAACCTTGGACATAGCTAACACTGCGGCTAAGCAGAAAGAGGTTGGCTGCAACTTGGTTTTATTAATTATTCAGCTCATCATACTAATTGAGCTCTGTTTCAATGATGTTCTTGCACAATTGAATAATGAAGTGGTGTTTTGTGACCTTGTGATTTGGAGCAGATTACGGTGGTGATGAAGATCTACTGGGGCGATGCCCGTGAGAAGATCATTGAGGCTATTGACAAGATTCCCTTGAGCCTCCTTGTTATTGGAAACAGAGGCCTTGGCAAGCTCAAGAGGTACCAATCACAAACTCAAATCAATTATTTCTTGATGCATGAATTTGAGTTTGTGTTACAACAACATGTTTGTTGTTTTGGAATTTTAAGTTTGGTTGAGGGAGGCTGCCATTGTTTTCCAGTTCGTGGTTGGCTGTTTTCTTTGGTTATCAAGTTCCTATTGACTTCTTGGGGGCCATGATGGCAATAATAATCTAATGGCTACCATAGACTTTTCTTCACAGTTATACTGTTTGTACTGTTATGAAACGTGGGTTTGTGAATCTAACCACTTTGGATAATTAAAATTAAAAATCCTCATCTAATTTCTTTTGGGCTTTGATTGGATCTGGATGTGTTTGTTGTTTTGCAGAGTCATCATGGGCAGTGTCAGCAACTTTGTGGTAAATAGTGCTTCCTGTCCAGTTACTGTAGTGAAGAACAATGCGGACCAGGAAAGCTAAATCCTTTGCCCCCCAATGCCTGCTTAGTAAATAAGTGCAATGCTGCCTCTGGTTCAATTGCTTCCTTTCCTGCAACTGCAAGCCGTTTTTAGTTTGCATAAGATTTAGTTAAAATGATGTTTTCAACTGTTTGTTACTGTATCTTGAAGTTGGACAGATTTCATGTATGTATATGCTGGAGTTTGTGTATGCGTATAACGTATATATGCGAGTTCAGCTTGTGGCCCATGATGGTGATTTTGTTCTTAGAATTCAAGGGCTAATTAACTTGTATACAGGGTGTCTCCATTGCCATGCACCTGGGTTGGAACTTCAGGGGAAGAGTCCTTTGCTTTTGGAAGAGAAGGTATTTACCTATGTGTGCAAGAGGTTTGTAGCTCAAGTGGCTAAGAGCATTTACTCTGATCGTAGGTCCTACCTTCGATTCTCCCCTCTCCAATATCCCTTGTATAAAAAAAACTAAAACTTTTGGATTGACAATTCATGCTCTGACTTAAACTAAGCAATACCAAGAAAGGCCAAAGATGACCAATCCATGTTTGCTTAACCGTCAACATTAATTTCTCCCTTTATTTTAGAATGGCCACTTTCTATTTTTTTTTAAGAGCTTAAACTATAGATCATTTAGAGGATTAGCCTTTATCAGGTTTTGCAGTATGCAGAGAGAGAGAGAGAGAGGTGGGAAAAAAAAATAGAGACCATCCACCTATTATAGGAGATAGAATTGCAGTCCTCTCATTCTAAAGCTAATGGTGAAAAAAAGAAAAAGAAAAAGGGAATGAGCTAAAAGAAGTGAATCCCATTCATAGCCAAAAAATCCGCAAACCAAGCTAATGGTAGTCCTCTGCATGAATGACCAACCAAACCAACTCCCAACATAAATCTTCTTTCAAAAGTTCTCATTCCTTCATTTTCTTATCTTTTAGTTTCTCCCAACCTGCAAACAATTCAGAAACAACAATGGAGCCAAAGTACCATACTCAATCACCTCTCATCATCTTATTTTTCTTCCTCTTTTGCTTCAACTTTGCACAAGCCGTTTGCAAGCCTCGGAATTTAAACTTGAGGTACCTAACTATTCCCTCTCCATCACCAAATTCTCCTACAAACTCGCAGCCGGCTATGCCCCCTACTAAGCCACAGCCGGGTCAATTCTTCCCTTCATGGCGCCAAACAGGTCCTCCACCAAGCCGTACTGCATCAGCCCCAAACCCTTCTTCACAGCCTCCAGAAAAACCACCTCCTGCTGGCAATTCTATTTCTCCTTCACCTTCCTCCACATCCTTTCTTCGCCGCCCTTCTGATAATCCCAAAGACAGCCCGCGCAGCAACCTCTTTACACAGTCTATATATCCCAAATCAGCTTCATCATTTGTCCCACCTAACCCAGCAATCCAACAAATATGCAAAAACACTGACTACCCTGATATTTGCGTCTCATCTGTGGCCCCTTTCCTACCATTAGCACCCAAGCTGGACCCTGTAGCTGTGCTTGAGATGACAATCAAGGCAGCCACGACGCATGCCAAGTTGTCGCTAGCTGCGGCCTCAAAACTTGTGCTGATGGCTAACATTGCCCGTGGCACAGCCGCTGCGCTCAGCGATTGCAAGGACATGTACAGTGATGCCTTGGATGGCCTTCAGAGTGCAATGGATGCAATCCAGAGCCGCGACATTGGCACGATCAATAGCATGCTCAGCGGGGTGGTGACAGATGCTGTGACATGCGGGGATGGGTTTGAAGGAGAGAAATCTCCATTAGGGGATTATGATGACAAGCTTCACAAGATGGCCAGCAATTGCCTTGCCATTGCTTCCTTGATCAAGTGATCATGATATATAAATCTTCAATTGCTTCCATTTTGCTTTTGTGCTGTCTCTTTTAATTTGTAAAAGAGAAACATCAAATATATATAGCTAGCAAATTGGGAAGAGTAGATGTAGGAATATGTTAAACAAGTACCAGCATGTATCATTTTTTTTTTTTTGGTAAAAATGGGGGCTGAGCCCCAAACAAAGAAAAGTTACATAGAAATAGAACCAATAGCACGGGTTCTGGGCACCCTTAACAAGTCATCCATCAGATAGGAACCCACCCAGGTAGGCGCATGATCAAAGGTATATAAACCCAAGTCCACGTTGTAACTCCATTTGGCAAGACAGTCGGCCACCCCATTCGTCTCTCTGTAAATGTGACGCAAATCACAACAATCAAACCGATTCATGAGCTCTCTACAATTAGATATCACCCCAGCAAGAGGATGAGAGTGGAGAGCATCAGTCATTTGGATAAGGTGAACCACACTAGCAGAGTCCGTCTCAATAATGAGTTTAGAGACCCTTTTGTCAATAGCAAGTCTGATACCAAAGAACAGACCCCAACATTCAGCATCCAAGATTTGGCCTATGCCCAGGTTGACAGTGAATCCGCCAAGCCACCCACCTCCAGAGTCGCGAATCACACCTCCTGCACCAATAGTACCAGCTCCAAATCTCCGTGATCCATCCACATTTAATTTGAACCACCCATTGTCAGGGGGTTCCCAAACAAGATGTACCAAAGTTTTATCGATTTTTGGTGTAGTAGTATAAGCATTCATAAACCATTCCTTAGCAGCAGTCACAATTGTATTCAGAGGGCTAAGGGGTAACTCCTCCTCATCTTTGAATATGAACTTATTTCTCCACTTCCAAATAAACCAACAGGTAAATACAAAAACCAAGCTCCAAGATAGGTTGGTACCCCACTTGATTTTGGAGAGAAGATTACTTATAATCCAAGATTGCAACTCAGTTTGGAAGAACCTAGATTGTTGTTCAGGGGGTAAAATACTCTTCCAGATATAATGGGCTCTAGGACAATCTCTCAAAGTGTGTAGAAACGATTCGGTAACCCACCCACAAATCACACACGAGGGGTCAACATTTATCCTGCCTCTTCGCACGTTGCTCATTGACAAGAATTTTTCCTTGGTATACTAGCCAAAAGAAGATCTTCAATTTAGGAGGAATTCTCGCCTTCCATAGAATATCCCTGAGAATGGATCGGTTGAGCCATGGTTGCACACAAGTAATTCATAAAGCAGATTTAACGGTAAAAAGGCCATTATTAGAATGCTTCCAAATCATGGAATCCTGCAAGTTGCTACCAAAACCAACGGGGGCAATTGATAATCTGTTGAACAAGATCTTCACCGAGAACAGATCTAAGTTTTCGATATCCCACCAATCGTCTTTGACAAAGTGAGAGATCTTGGAGTTCATAGTATCAATAGGCAACGGGACCACTTTGAGATAATAAAGGGCCATTAGAGATCCAATGATCTTTCCGAGGAAGTTAACGAGTCTCCATTACCAATTCTCCAAATCATACCCTTACCAAGAAGAGCCGAACCATGTAAAATGGCTCTCCATGTCTTGGAGCTTCCATGTTTAACTTGCAAACAACCTTCCAAGACAGAGTGGCCTTTAGATACTTTTCTTTGAAAATTTGTGCCCACATGATCCTTATTGTGTAGTCTCCACCCACTTTTTGCAAGGAGGGCTTGGTTCATAGCAGAGTTTTCTTGAACCCTGTGCCACCAAGGTGCTTAGGTCTACAAGCCAAATTCCACCGACATAGGTGAACTCTCTTTTTGTCACTTCCACCCGAGAAGAAAGTTACGGTTGATACGATCTAAATCCTCACATATACTCATAGGAATCTTGGCCGGTTGCATAGCATAGATGGGGATGGCGGCTGATATGACTGTACCAAAGTAGCTCTACCTGCAAGGGATAGTAACTTACTTTTCCAGGTAGCCAACCTTTTTGGACCTTAGCTACCAGGCCACAATAAGTAGATCTTGTAATTCTAGAATGGATCGAGGCATCCCCAAATATTTGCCAAGGTTATCGCTAGGGGAACCACGGATGCCACGATCTCGTTGGCAAGTACTTTACAAGTATTAGGAGAGAGCGAAGATAGCGGACTTCTCAAAATTAACAGTTTGCCCGGGAATTTTTACGGAAAAGATCCGGACACTTCTTCATAACTCTAGCTTGGGAGGCGCTCAAGCTTCAGCAAATAGCACCAAGTCATCAAAGAAAGAAAAGGTGGGAGATATGAGGACCAGATTGGGAGGATTTCACTTTGGTTTCCATCTTTTTCTTGATAACACTTTCAAAGATAATATGAGAAAGCTTTTCAATACACAAAGACAAAACAGATAAGGAGACAATGGGTCGCCTGTCGATCCCCTTATTAGGCTTGAAACAACTGTAAGCTCCCGTTAAGGCACACTTGGTATCTAATGTAAGAGATGCAATCCATAATCGATGGGTCAACTTAGTTGGTAAGTTCAACTCATTAAGCACATAAAGGATAAACCGCCAATTCAGCCTATCATAAGCTTTAGACAAGTCAATCTTCCAGGCAATGAACCCTTTTTTCCCTTTAGAGACCTGGAATTTATGCATTAACTCTTGAGCAATGAGGATGTTGTCCGTAATATGTCTCCCAGGAACAAAGCTTACCTGGTTAGGGCTTATCAACTTAGGCATAAGCGGCCTTAGACGAGCCACAATAATTTTTGAGATGACTTTATACAAGGTGCAACACAAACCGATAGGTCTCAATTGAGACATAGATCGAACATTATCTACCTTTGGCGACAACGTAATCAGTGTCATTGAGCCCCTTAGGAATACAAAGAATCTGAAAAGCATGGCAAACCAACTTAACAATATCATTAGCACAAGTATTCCATTGGTTTTGGTAGAACCCAAAGAGGAACCCGTCCACACCAGGAGTTTTGAGACTACCAATATTAAATAAGCTTGTTTTGACATCACCGGATCAATAGTTCTTGATAAAACATTGAGGTCAACCTCCTCAATTCGGGAAAGAAATTAGGAATGTCCAAGGAGGTAGGCGTCACATGCGTTGGGAAAAAGATTGGAGAAGTACCTCACAAAGAAGGTCTTTGATGCCATCACCTCATCAACCCAATCACCATGCTCATTTTTCACCCTTTCAATTTTGTTTCTTCTTCTGCGAATAATGGTAGACAGTGAAAGAATTTGGTGTTCTGTCACCATCATGAATCCAACTTGGATTCTAGATTTTTGGTGCCAAAAGGTAGCTTCTCGATCTAGCGAGTATTGAAATCATCCACAAGAGAAGCCTCTAACTGAAAGTTAGGAATCTATTAGGCCCTCACTCGAGCCTTTTGAACACACCGCAATTCGAGCAAGCAACCCGCATTTTCGTTGTTTAAGGTGACCAAAAATCTGGACATTCCAGCTTGAGAGGTTCAACAAGAGTCACAGACTTCTCGAGAACGGAGCGAGTTTTGCTCCCATAAATTGCTAACAAATTCCTTAAATTGAGCATGTCTCATCCACATAGATTCAAATTTGAAGGGCCTTTTGTTGGGGGAGGCAATAAAGCGAGACTGTAGACAGATTTTAATAGGGTTGTGGTCAGATTTGGTTCTAGGCAAATGTAAAACATGTGCCTCAGTAAACAGTTTTCTGTTTGGGCTTGAGGCCTGTCCACAAGCCCATGACTGGTTCATGAACATATGACTTATTTAAAAAACTGTGCTAACTAGTGTAGTGGTTTGAAGTATTTACTATTTTAGGCAAAGTCCTGAGTTCGAATCATAACATCCGTGTAGTGTGTGTGAGTTTGCAAGGTCACGAGTTCGAATCCTAACATCCGTCAGGTGTATTGTGTGTGAATTTAATATCTTTATCGTCCCTCTCAACAGGAAAGGTCCTCAAAAAAAAAAAAACTGTGCTAACTAAATGAAGGGAAAACAAAAATGGAGGAAAATGAAGCAGATAATGGAGTTCCATTTTCATGCTTTACCAAAACTAGTCCCAAAATGGCAAACTCCACTCTCTCACACTCTGAGCATTAACTCCTGGAGTCTTCCTTTGCAGCAACCTAGGGTTTCTATTCGCTTCATCGCTTATGCTTCGTGCTACTCCCTGCCTTCTTCAATGTAAGTAAGTGCATTTCATGTCGTCTTTGTTTCCAGTTTCCACATTTCTTTTTCAATTATCTGTTCGTTTCCACGGATAATGGTTTGACAGAAAATCTGAAACACCAACTCAAGAAAAGAAGCTAAATTGTAAGGAGGCACTTTTTTTTTTTGTTCTTATTCTTAGCTTGAAAGTAGAGTAAGAGTGGACGTTGGTGCGGCCTTAATTTTCCGTTTGGTTGCTTAGAAACGAAAATGTTGTTACTAAGAACTTAAAAATCCATGACGAAACCACGGCAATGGAAATATTTAAGCTTCAGTATGTTGCTGCTTTTCGTTTTCTGTCATAAACCTCTTGTTGGTGCCATTAGATTTGTGCTGTCATATTTATTTATTTCTTACTTAGGGATTTGTTTATTTATTTATTTTTAGATTTGAGGTAGAAGCATAAGAGCACTGCAGCTATTTTCGCATAAATGGAAAGTTTCGTTGGAGCTGGGCTTTCACCTGGAGGTTGCATTGTGAGGAAGAAGAGGAGTGTTGTAGCACAAAAACCTCGCTTAGATCCCCCCATATTTTCACAGAGCTCTAATATTTTTCCACCCTTTGGAAACATTGATAAGGATCAGAATAATAAGGAGAAAAAAGTTCTTTTTGATGGACTGGTGAGGGAGAACAAGCTGAAGAAGTTGAAGCTTAAGCTTGGAGGTGTTACTCATACAATCCACACCAAGTATACAGCAGATTTTGGCTGTGGTGGTGGCTCTTCCGTCGCTAAATCTGCAAGCTCAATCGATACCTTCACACCCCAACTGAAGCCCCTTCCTCAGGTACCGCACTCTGATTCTTGTAATTATTGCAACTGTTAATATGTCTCATTCTGGACCACCTGTATAAGTGGAATTTATTTTTTCAACCTGTCTGATTTTCCAATGAATTTGATTTTTCTTCTGTGTAATCAAAACTGTAATGACAAGGAACTCTTTAAAACGTTTATAGTCCAATGACGGCTATTTTGGTTTCACAAGTTACTTTATAGAAAGAAATACCCCCATTTTTAGAAGGAATTGTATGTGACTTGTTCCATTTTTCATGTTTCCAATATATGGATGCCTTGTCATTTTACTTTTCACCTAGATGAGAGCTTGTTTAGTAATATTGTTGATGCAGGATGATGTAGGTGGAGGTCCCTTCTGTTCTGATGGGGGAAATGGCTTTGGAGTTAAACGAAAAGACCACTTGAAAGTTGATTCTAGTTCTAGAAAGGAGTATTCTTCAAAAGGAAAAATCTTTAGGGAAAGTGCTCCAATGGATAATGAACCAGTTCGTAAGAGCAAGCGGGTTCCTAAGAGATGTGTCTTAGATGCGGATGAAGATGATGATGAAGATGAGGAAATCCTGTTCCTTGGAAGACTAAGTGCTTCTAAGGTTGCTCGTTCAGAGAGAATTCAAATGAATGATGACTTTCATGGAGATGCTAATGGAGAATATAAATCATCAAGATTGGGAAAAGATAGGAGAAACAAGTCAAGATCAGAGAAAAAGTACGAGGACAAAGACTATTTGGAAGAAGAGGAAGAACTGGCATCTGATGATGAGCCTGAACCAAATGGGAAGAAGCTGAAAAAGGGATCTCTTTGTTTACCTCTAGAAGGGTGGAAAGAATCACCCCCCACTACACGTAACCGTGCCCTCCAGTCTGGAAAAGATATTTTAACTGGTTCTGGTTCAGGTTTTCATGAACTTGCAACTGATTTGCTTCCTGCCCCATCTAAAAGTGCGCATCTTCTCTCTTTGTTTATTGCATAATTCTGGTTATATTTATATGCATATGTTTACTAAACTTGTTTTCAGTTTTTCTGTTGGCTGGTTGACCTCAGGAAAGGAGAAAGTCTCTGAAGTGGAACGACAATTAAAGAAAGCTGAGGCTACACAGAGACGTAAAGTACAGTCAGAGAAGGCAGCTAGGGAAGCTGAGGTTTGGCCTTTATATCAGGTTTTATAATATTATCTCAGGTGACAAATGTAGAAACAGTCTCACTTCTAATTTTTAGGCTGAGGCAATCAGAAAGATACTTGGTCAAGATTCGAAGAAGAAGAAGAAGGAAGAAAAACTGAAGCAGCAGAGGGATGAATTGATTCAGGTATTTGAGAAATTATAGAATATTTGTCTTCTTTTTCTCATGGCTGTTTGAATTTGTTATGATGCAGTGTTGACTATAATATTATGCAGGGAAGGACTGGCAGTGCTGTCACGTTGGCACCGAACACTGTCCGATGGGTCATCGGTCCTAACGGAACGATCGTTACATTTTCTGATGATATTGGTCTGCCAGGTATATTCAGTCCAGTGCCCTGCAGGTACGGCATTTGCTTCCTTCTTACCATTCCCAGTTTTTGTTTTTAATCTTTAAATGTTGCATTTGCTTCATGTAACTGGCACGTAAATTTGATGATTTGGTGATTTGTGTTATTTAGCTATCCTCCCCCACGTGAAAAATGTGCGGGTCCAAATTGCACGAATGCATACAAGTATCGGGATTCCAAGTCGAAGCTTCCTCTGTGCAGTCTTCATTGTTACAGGGCAATACAAGAAATGATGCAGCCTCAAATTGCTTGCTGATATCATCTCCCCCTGCACATCATTTTGAACCAATTAATATGTTTGATGTAGGCAGACGGATAATGGAAACTCATCATTTTGAAGTCATGCTGGAATGGCGCTAGATCATCCCCTTCAAATTGTCTACTAACCACTAATGTTTTGTTAGGATAAGCAAATTATGCTGTAAGTGCAATTAATTAGAATGACGGATGTGTTTCAATGCTGCATTATAATTAGTGGCTTGTGCTAATTTTGGCGCGAGGTAAACATGTTTGAATCAAATAATGCTATTTTCTGACTGCATATGCACCACTAGAAATCCACGTGGACCTCTGTTGCCAAACAAAAACATGGCCACCGTGTTCACGTTTTGACTTCCTATGCCCATATAACAAAGCCTTTTGTGCTAGTTGTTTTGTTACCGGAGAGAATGAGTACGTTAATTGAAAATAAATAAGATGAAAATTTTCGATTGATCAATGGGCAGGGACGAATTATAGTAATTTGTTCCAACCCGAGACATAAACAAAGACAAGGATAATCTTTCTAAAGCAAAAAAGACTCTCGAAATCAAAAGTAACCTTAACTACAAGGTCTGGCCAAAATGAATAAATGCATCATATGCATAAAGGTTGTCACTGGTCACCAGAATTTTCATATATCAAAGATTTGTCAATTTCTGTGACATGAATATGTTTCTGGGATGACCATGCTTACAAATCCAAAACAGGTTAAGTTTACTTACAATTGTATACAATAAGACGATCATAACAGATCACAAATTCTCCAAATTGACGTAAAACTTTAAAACGATGTCTTTTGGCTACTATAAGGCAAAGGCATCTTCTGTTACCAAGGCAGTACCAATCATCTCTAAATCTAAGATCCATCCATGAAAACAGCACCATGTCCGCTAGATTTCATAAACTTCTTAAATAGAAGAACCATAATTGCAATGGTAAGTCCAACAGCAGCCCATGTGAACAAGCGATCATCAGCCGGTTTTTGTACTTTCATTTCTGGCCTTTGTAGCAGCTGACTTGATCCACCGGAAGGAGCTGCATTCAATGTCCTCGCTACTTCAGGGCCTGGGTTAGCATTCAAAGGGGCTTCCTGTACTTCTTCAACAATCCTGTCTCCTACTGCAGGGTTTGGAGACCCTTCTGCAGCAGCTTCCCCAGCAGGTGTGGCTACATCATTTTGGGAACTCACCTGAACATTGCCTTCCCTGTTTGAAGGATGCTCTTTGGAATCCTGTGAGGGGCTCAGTTGAGGAACAGGCGGTGCCTTGCTTAGCATACATTCATGAATCTGTGAAATTAACATATCTGTTAGCAAGTTTTCGTCATGAAATGTTAGTCTATGTTGATTGCAATGAAACTTTCAGTAGGTATGGTACCTCATCAATTAGCTTCTGACGTTCAGCAGTGCCATATCTTGGGGCTGCTGCACGAGATTTGATGGCCAGGGAATGCCTTTCTTCCTTCTTGTATTCTACTGAACCCAATGCACCATTTGGGTTGGTGGGCATAAATGCAATAAGTGCAACTAAAGCAGTTCGCACTGCAAACAGCAACAGTACGTTAGCAAGATGAAAATAAAATGTCACAACTCAAATTTCAGCTGTCTTTCCCATTAGCACACTGACCATATTCCCAATCCCGATTAAAATGTCAATAACTGAATAAATACACATTAAGAATAAAAATAGGAAAAGATCAAAACACGTCACATTATAGAAAACAATGGATGCAGCCAAGACAATTAGTTCAGGTTACGGCATGGACTTATAGTGATTTGGTCATTGGACTAAGCAGTCCAGTTCCAACTCCATTTCAAGCCAATCATGGTTTAGTTGTGTATCTATCTATTAAAATGTTATGAGTTCAGGTGTGCACGATTGGGCTAAGCAATATGGATGCCCCTTACTAAATGCATATTGGAAAATTGCTAAACCTATCCGGCATGCGTGAACCATATTTAGCTACCTAGCAATCAGCTTCCAAATTTAAACATCATATGAAATTGTCTGCACTATACACTACTACTAGCATACACAATCTCTCAAAAAGAATGAAACTCACCGCTCCATGATGGCTGCCAGTGCTCGGGATGATGATTCGATATGCTTAAGCAAATCTTGGTTTGGGTTTCGAAGCGACCATTTGGCTGCAAGTAAAGTAAATAAGCCAACACATCATGAGTGATACTATTTTTTATAAAAATAATGAAAACTAACCCAATCAGCAAAAGAGCCCATAAACCTCAAAAAGCAAGAACATATTACCGTCAACAACATAAATGAAGGAGGCTTGAATGGGTATTCCGCAGGCAACTGGATCCGCCCATGATAAATCCCACCCTCGAATTCGGTTTCACTAGGGCCTCTGATTGCAAATTGCCAGTCAAATATGTTCTCCTGAAAGCAAATACCAATGAGCTAACAACTACAGATATCGACAGATTGATAATTAGCATTTTGGCCAAACAACATGCCCCCAATAGCGGAAAAGCGAAAGAACTAAGTGACCAATTATGCCCAATGTCTTCTTCAAAAAACCACAAAAAATTATCTTAGAACAAATTCGAATGCTAAAAATCCCAATTCAGCTCGAACCCAATACTCAAAATTCACCTATCAAAATCTTAACTTACCCATCAAAGTGAAATTAAACAAAAGTCAAAGATCAATTACATAAAATAAAAACGAAAGGGCATGGGAAAAGTAAAAGTAACCTCGAGGGGGAGGCTCATGAAATCGTCGGAGGGATTGGATTGCATCTCCTTAACCTCCTGTAGAATCCGCTTCACCGCTGGGTTCTTGAGGTTGTACTTGTCCTCCGCCATCACCCTCCGATCCGATCCGATTCGATTTTGTTCGATCTGCGCAGATCCACCCGATCCACAACCTCCTCTTCCGGCTAACAAAACTTTGAATTTACAATTATTATACGAAGCGGAGAGAGGAAAGAGACCTGGCGGTGTTTATAGGTGTGATTGAGATAGCACTCGTTGATTTTTGTTCGTTCTTCGCCACGTCATCTGATGTGCGTTTGCTTACGTGTCATAATATTACTGGATACCGTGGAGCTAACTTTGTTTATGTTAACAAAAATGCTATGCTCGGTGAGCACCACCTCTCTAATAGAGGTGGGAACATCATTGTGTTGAATTAGAGAGATGCGCCATTATTGAGAGGTGGTCTTCAGCGCGAAAGATAAAGATTACTCGTTAAAAGCGACGATGGATTAATTAGGTAAATTAAATCCATGGCACACCACTTGGCCTAATACCATACAGGGCCTTAACTTCAAATATCTTCAAGTCCAAGTCTGCTTGTTATCAGATCCTAAAATCTTATCCTCGCTCAACTAGATCCCAAGGCTCAAAATTGGGGATCAATGCCTAGTTGAGGCGTCAATTGATGTATATGCCCTTAAAGTTAGGGTTTAAGTTATTTATTGTGAATGACAATTTGCGCAGGTTGGGAGAGACATTGGTACGTAATGCAAGTTTAAGGAGACTCAAAATCAAATTAAAAGTTCGGACGAACAAAGTGACACAAGGTCCAGGGTTACGGGGCATTGTTAAATTTTTTTCCCTTTCAATTTATTTAGGGTGATGATTTTAACACTCCAAAATCAAGAAGTTTAAGCCCAACATTATAAATTCCATTATTTTAAATTTTCTTAGCCCTTAAATTCCCCCTTCCAAACACAAAAGTAAAAGAACTTAATTATAGAATCTTACCTATAATCGACTATATCACGAGACGAACTGCTTCTCACTCATACTTGATGTTCATGTTGGTTAATGTTCCTTTTTTTTCTTTCTTTTCTTAAGCTTTGCATTCATAGAGAATTGGTGGTTGATATTGAACATTTTGAAGATACAGAGTACGTTTTCTCTTTCTCCACCTTTGACATATAAATATATACTTTGATGGTCCTTGTATATACACATACAAATTTGAAGGGCTAAACGGCTACTTTTGTTCCATGCTATATATATATAAATTCGCCTGCACCCAACTGGGGTTGCTTTGCTTGGTCTCGGTCAGCCGCTGGAGCTCATCAAGGAGTGCATGCCTGCCGGCCACGGTCTGCACCAGCTATTAGGTCTGTGCAAAAATGTGTAGAATCCGTCGCTGTTGCTCTCGAATCCGACAAGGTACTGTTACAAGTTAATGACAGGTGAAATATACACACAATAACATCCAACTTCTGTCGGCTGTCGCTCTCAGAGCCTCCTCAGCTCTTTCGATTGAAAGCACAACAAGCTTTGTACATGGCAGGCTGCTTTGTAAGCTCCCAACTAACTTATCTGTATTGCATTATCTTCTTCGCTCCTTGATTATAATAATATTTTATATTGTCTTCCTTTTGTTTCATCTCTCTTGGCTGAACTTCTTAGGAGATACATTGTTTGGGAGCTTTGTATAATAATTGTTTTGATGATCGGGGGCTGTCATTGACACCTCGTTTGGATCCTGAAAGGAATTATATTATACTTTTATTGTTGTTAATTGGGCCAAATGGCATTCATATATTTGGATTATGGGATGCAGGCCATCTTGATAGCATCAAAAACATCAATATCGTTGTTCTGTACTTGATGAGCCATGTACGACTCTGTCAAAAGGGGTAATATTATTCTATTTACAAAGTGATTTTCATATATAACCAACTTGGAATAAGAAACTCAGAAGATGTTTAATTTGTTCATGTCTATCTTGAATTATTGCTTAATATCTGAACCTGGAGCCCAAATTGTGTCTGTGTATTAGTTTCCCTTTCGAGATGACGAATTCTATGTTTTCTTTCGGGGAGTTCAATTTCGGTGGAGTTCAGGATAAACTTAGCTCCACTGATAAAGGTTCTGATATTATAATGGAAGAGGTGAACAATATTGGGAAACAAGTTCATTCTTATGAAGCTCACAATTGGGGGGACTCAGGGGGATTTGGTTCCCTTGGTCCTGATTATGGATTTTATGGCAATAATCACTACTCCTCAGAGCTCCTTTTCCCCAAGTTTCAACAACAAGAAGAGCAGCAACCATTGGTTTCAGACTATGGATTATTTGATGCCATGCAGTTTGATGCTCTCTCTCCATTTCAAGCATGCTTAGAGGAGATTCCAAAGCTTGAAGATATCCCAACTTTGGTTCCACATGTTGAACCCAAGAAAGAGAAGCGAGATTTCTCCTCCTTAGCAGGGCTTGATCTCTTGAACAACTACGGCAGCGGGTTTAAACGGTTGAATGGGGAAAGGATTTTTGAGTCTAGCAATTACACAGCATGCACAGATCAGGTGGCAGGCAGGAAGTTATCAACTGAAGAAATCATGAGGGTGGCAGGAGCAAGGTTCATTCGGACTTCTTCCCAAGCGTCTGATGTTGCTTCCATGCTTAGCCATCCTTATGAATTCTCCTTTTCTGGCCTCTCAGTTGAGGAGACTAGAGATGTGGAGCTTGTTGAGTTCCTTCTTGCTTCTGCTGAGAAAGTAGGATATCAGCAGTATGAGCGTGCAGGCAAATTGCTTAATCGATGTGATTTGTTATCTTCCAGTACCGGGAATTCAGTTGAACGAGTAGTTTACTATTTTTCTGAAGCTCTTCGAGAGAAGATTGATCGCGAAACTGGAAGAGTCACACCAAAGGGTTTGGGGAACAAGCCTTCATTTGATGTTAATAAGGCAATGAAGAGACCAAATGAGACCTCCCTTGCATGTCAAATCAAGATTCCTTTCGGCCAAGTTGCACAATTTGCTGGAATTCAAGCCATTGTGGAAAATGTGGCTGAGGCTAAGAAGGTACATGTAATTGATCTGGAAATCAGGAATGGGGTGCAATGGACAGGTCTGATGCAAGCCTTAGCATCTCGTTCTGATTGTCCAGTTGAGCTTCTCAAGATAAGTGCTATAGGAACTAGTTCCAGAAAATTAATTGAGGAAACAGGTAAGAGGTTGGAGAGTTTTGCCGAAAGCATTAACTTACCCTTTTCTTTCAAATTAGTGATGGTACCAGACATGCTAGATCTCAAAGAAGATATGTTTGAGCTAGATTCTGAAGAAACAGTTGCTGTCTATTCTGAGTTCGCAATGAGGAGCATGGTTGCACAGCCAGATCGACTGGAATCTGCAATGAGAGTAATAAAAAACATCCGTCCATGTGTAACAGTGGTCACTGAAGTTGAGGGAAATCACAACTCTCCAGTCTTTGTGACCCGTTTTATTGAGGCCCTTTTCTTCTTTGGCGCATACTTCGACTGCGTGGAAACTTGTATGGAACAAAATGATCCAAACAGAATGATTTTAGAATCACAGTACTTTGGGAATGGACTTAGAAACATTGTGGCAGCTGAAGGAGAGGAAAGGAAGATTCGAAATGTGAAGATTGACATTTGGAGGGTATTTTTTGCACGGTATGGAATGGAGGAAATAGATTTCAGCCCATCATCCTTGTATCAAGTAGACCTGGTGCTTAAGAATTTTTCTTGTGGGAGTTCTTGCACAGTCAATATGGATGGGAAATGCCTTCTTGTTGGATGGAAGGGCACACCTCTCCATTCTCTTTCTCTTTGGAAATTTCTTTGATAATAATAAGAAATGGAGTTGGCATGTGGTTTTATATCCCTTATATATTATTCTTTTCTTGGTTGAGCTTCAAACTTTAGTTTCTGTTTTATAACTATGATCAGGACCTGTATAGGTTATTATTATTATTATTATTAATTTTTAATCATCATCAATGCGTTCATCACAACCCAGTTTCTGATTGAAGCATGCTTCATGCATATCCCCACCTCACATTTCCATTATTCAACTGAAATGATTGATTGGCACATATGATGCATAATGATGAGTGATGATTATATTGTCTCACAAGTTATCATGCTGTTTTGTTTACTCTTTTGAAGTTTATGTTGTCTCACAAGTTCTCATGAGTGAATTCCTGCCTCAATGATATCAGGTCATGATCTAAAAAGGAACTACTTTGATATGTTAAGATTAAGTCCAAATTATGACACTCTGTGAATTGTCTTCCTTGTGCAAGGAGATGATCACTTTGCTTTATTTATCTACTGATGGATTCCTGTGTGAAGAAAACTAAGCCATTAAGAGAGGCAACTGTTTGTCAAAGATTTCAACTACAGACATATGTCCTCATCACACTGGAGCTGTACAAGGGCAACCACAAAACATGTCTCTCCAGCCATGGATCATAAGTTCATAACACACTTGCTCTATAAATATTTGCACAACTTAATATCTAAATTCAACTATCATGAAAGCTACCCTGCAAGAATTGTGAACATCAGTCTTGTTCTTGATGTCTTCTGTGTCAAACTAGTATTGAGTGTATTGTGCTGTGCATATTACTCAAACTAGATGGTGTCAATTTGCTCTCGATTTGTATTATTACTATTACAATTCTACTATTTCTTTTTTATTTCCCTTCCATCAACTTGATGCCATGCTGTGGTGCTTCATGAAAACATGCTTCCAGTTTGTACTTTCTTCTCTCTGTTGTGTGGTTTTCTAGCTTGTCTTATTCTTTATCTTTATTCCCTTATTCTTTTTCTGCAAATAAGCCGGCTGACATTCTAAGCAAATTTATTTAAAGATATACCAGATCCTTGTTATGGAGAAAACTATATCAGCAAAAGGAATAATTTAGCTATCCGCTTAGATTATGTCGTCCCATATTCCTTGCAAAAATAATATTGTCTGTAGCTTTTGGATGTATTAAACTGTGGCCAGGCTATTGTGGATCAACAAGAATCATTTGGTGAAAACCAGAATAATTTGTATTGTACTAATTTTTTTTAGTAAATCTGTCCAATCCAACCAAGTTACTTAACCATTTCAGTTTTCCATACAGCTGTTGACAGTTTTTTCCTTGAAATTTCATGGAAGATCAAGCCTAGAATATCCTACAAATTTTTTCAAACCATGTCAAAAGTCATAGCTTAGCTTTCGACAACCAAGAGGTCAGCTTATATATACACAGGATGAGAATTGAGAAGAACCCTTACACTTTAACACTAAGAAAAACCCCCAGCTTTATACACTTTGAACCATGAGTTGTGTACCTGGCTTGTCAACTGTTGAAGTAATGAGAGTAGCAAGAGCAAGCTTCATCCAGTTCTCTTCCTGGAGAAACGCCGATGACTGCATGCCTGCTCGTGTTTTAGGCAGTGCTCCGCTTGGCCTCTCAGACCAGGAAACCAAAGATGTTGAGCTTGCACACCTTCTTTTAGCTTTTGCTGAAAAGGTTGCAAAGCAGCAATATGGTTGTGCAAGAAAACTACAGAACATATGCCATTTCCTATCTTCCAGCTGTGGAAATTCTGTTCAAAGAGTTGTTTACTATTTTACCAAAGCTCTTCAGGAGAGGACTGATAGAGAAACTGGCAGAAACACATCTGAGGGCTCAGAAAGCGGAGATGTACTTGCAATGCATTTCCAAGAGGAAATGGCGAGTTTGACTCCTGCTTTAATGGCATGCTTCTTAGAAGTTCCCTTCTATCAAATAACTGAGTTTGCAGGGATCCAAGCAATTGTTGAAAGTGTAGCATCAGCCAAAAAGATTCACTTCATTGACCTTGCAATCGGAACTGGGGGGCACTGCATAGTGTTGATGCAAGCTCTTGCAACTCGATACGAATGCCCAATTGAGCTGCTAAAAGTTACTGCTGTTGGAGTGACATCAAGAGAAAAGATTGAGGACACTGGCAGAAGGCTGGCTCAGTTTGCTGAGGCATTGAAATTACCATTTGCCTTCAAAGTAGCCATGGTGAAACATATGAAAGATGTCAAGGAAGATACGTTTGAGTTAGAGGATGGTGAAGCAGCTGCAGTGTACTGCCCTCTACTGCTATGCAGCACAATGAGACAACCCAATTGCTCAGAATCTCTAATAAAAGTACTCAGAAACCTCAATCCCCGTCTGATGGTGATCACCGAAATCGAAGCAAATCACAACTCACCAACTTTCACAAACCGTTTCAATGAAGCACTCTTGTACTATAGTGCTTATTTTGAGTGCCTTGATGTCTGCATGGACAGGGGCAGCGCCTACAGGATGGAATTGGAGGAAACATATTTGAGCCTTGAGATAAAAAATATCGTCGCGAGCGAAGGCAAAGAGAGGATAATCCGGCGCATGAAAATCGATGCTTGGAGGACTTTGTTTGCAGAATGTGGAATGGTGGAAGCAGAGCTCAGCTTGTCATCCTTGTACCAAGCAGACCTTGTGGCTAAACAGTTTGCTTGTGGGAGTTGTTGCACATTGGATACTAATGGGAAAGGCCTTATTGTTGGATGGAAAGGAACACCAATTCTCTCTCTTTCTGTTTGGAAGTTCCATGCAGTCAATGCCAAGACTGCTAAATATCTCATGTAATAGCTAAGCACCTATAAACAAACGAAAAAAAGAAAAAGAAAGAGGAGATCAATGTTTTCTAAATTTTGTTTTCCTGACAAGATATCAAGAGTGCATCCCTTTCCCTTTGATGTTAGTGGAGAAATTATAACAAAAGACCATGACATCAGCCAAATTAGTTATAGGGAAAGTGAAAAATAGAATCGAGTCCGGATTTGTTGTCTCCAAATTTCATGTCCCATGTCCCCTATATCATAACAATATCATGAAATTATTCTTTTATTTACATTGTCAAACTGGGAATTTAGACTATTAAACATGTTAATTTTTAACCAATGCTTGTATTTTGCCAATCTACCAAAAAGAGAACAGGCCAAAAGGCATCTAGTGAAGAAAACAATGCAACTACAAAGGGGTGTTACCAAAAAGACAGTGTCTCCGCCTCCTTAAACCTGAATTCAATCTCTCTCCCCGTATATTAGAGTAATTTAGAATATTAATTTGTCAAAAGAGAGAACCAAAAATAGAAATGACAAATAAAAAAAGAATTAGAAAGAAATATACAAGTGGCAGAAAATACACATTGGACCTTTACTTGCAGGCCCATTATCAACAATGGTGGGCCATTGTCCAATGCTCCTTTAATAAGACACGCGTAGCGGTTCTTTTGCTGCCTTGCTACCACGTGTTGGGCAGACGAAGATTGCCCCTTCGGCCTGTCCTCTCCACTCCAACACAAAAGCCCCTCCTCCATCTCACTCTCTCTCACTGGAACAAACTCACTGGAACGGTCAAACAAAGAGAGCACACAAGGAAAGGAAAGGAAAGGAAAGGAAGAGAGATCGAAGCCGCAGAAAATGGATGGGAAATCGAAGCCTGGGGTGCCTTACGATGGGATGACCGACACGTGGGTGAAGAAGCACCGTCTAATCTACATAGGAGCCACCCGACACCCTTTTATCCTCAGCATTCGTGATGGCACCGTCGATCTTTCCGCCTTCAAACGATGGCTGGTAAGTAAGCCGCACGCAATAAACGTGGTTAATTTAATTACGACGTAACGGTGTCGTTTCTTTTTCCAATTTCTCCGAACGGCGTTTAGAAATTGCAATTAGTTTATTTTATTTTGTTTTTGGAATTTAATTTTAAAATGCTTGGTGTGGGTGGCTGCAGGGGCAAGACTACATATTTGTTAGGGCGTTTGTGGCTTTTGTGGCGAGTGTGCTGATAAAGGCTTATAAGAAGGGTGATGATGAGAAGAGTGGTGATATGGAAGTGATATTGAGTGGTTTGGGCGCTCTGAATGATGAGATTGCATGGTTCAAGCAAGAGGCTTCCAAATGGGGTGTTGACCTCTCGCATGTTGTCCCTGAAAAACCAACCCAAGATTACTGCAGGTTATTAACTACCATCTTCTTTTAATTACTTGTTTAACATTTAGCAACGAGTCATTACTTAGTAAAATGTAATATGTTGGTCCAATGTTGGCCCCTTGTACCTAAGTTCGAATCCCCGTCACCGTGAATTAGATTATCGTTTGTATTCAAAAACTATGCTGGGTTTAGGCCATGGTGAAAATTTATATGTACCAATTAGTCCTCCTTCCTTGGTCCATTGTATATGGCATGCACGATTTTCTCAATTTTGTTTTCTCCAATTTTATTTTTTATAAGTTTGTTAACCAAATGATGTGATGTGACATGTGACAGGGGAGCCAGGAACAAACAAATGAGACATAGTTGGGGTCAATTTTAATACTAATTGTTGTGTTTTTACAGATTTCTTGAGGAATTAATGAGGCCAGAGGTTGATTATACTGTGGCCATGGCAGCCGTTTGGGCCATTGAAGCTGTGTACCAAGAGAGCTTTGCCCATTGTCTGGAAGAGGGGTCCAAAACCCCACCAGAGCTACAAGAGGCTTGCCAGAGATGGGGCAGTGATGGGTTTGGTCACTACTGCTCTTCTCTCCGAAACATAGCTGACAGGCAGTTGGAGAAGGCGGCTTCAGGCAGCGTGCCTCTGGTGAAGGTTTCAGAAGATGTGGTGAGCAAAGCTGAAGTAACATTCCTGCGTGTGCTTGAATATGAGGTTGATTTCTGGAACATGAGCTGTGGAACAGCTGGACACTCTGCTCCAAAACCCTAAGAGTGGAAGCAGGTGATCAGCTTGCTTTGGTTTGTTTACTTTAATGTTCTGAGACTGAGAGCAGTAAATATTAAGCTACAGTTGCACAAAGTAAACAGCTCTTACCTGTGTTTGTGTAATTAAACTACGCTATAATAAGTCACTGTTTGAGATCTATGTAGCTTTTAAATCCCATTTTAAGTCAAACATAATCTAGTGCCAAAGCTTTTGTAAGGTTGGAGCAAGTCTCTTTATCGAGCAGTCCGAAAATAGACAAATCTCTCCTTGTATTTTCCTTGGTTGTAAATGTCCCCTTTGTCACAGGTAAACGAACAGAGGAAACCAAAAGGGGAAGTTCCAAGTAAGCAGGAAGCAAATGTCAAATGACAACATACATTCCTCCATGCCACCTCCTTCCTCACTGATGGTACTATATATACATAAAGTGATGCCATGAATAAAATGCCAGAAACAGCAGATTCGATTAATTATTCTATTTACTTTTAAAGCCTCTTAAAAAACAAAGAGCCAGCAAACAAAATGGAACCCTCCCATGAGTTGTACGCATGCTTTGTGCCAATATTGCATTACATCAACTGCTTTACTAGTAGTCCTCCTATATTTCCTTATGCAGGTATCAATCCTCTTGCACCAGTTACCAATCGATATTATAATACTTACCCTCATAATGCAGCAGCTTCTGTTCCTGGCCGTCCATTATATGGATTTCATGATCAACATCACTCTCCATCTCCTGCACTCTATAGTTATCTATCAAAGCTTGCTCCTACTGTCTATAACTACACAATGTCACAGCGCCCTCCTGAACATGATGCTGTGCCTAAAACGAAGCTCAAGAAGAAAACCAGGCCTTATGACACTCACAAGACATCTTATAAAGTGTGCGGCAATCGAGTTAGCCGAAACAAAGGGGATCGTAATGGAGCTTTCAACATTGGTATCAATTATTGTACTTGTCAAGACTTGAGCCCTAGTACTGTTGAGAGGAAGAAGCATGGAAAGTTAACTGGCAACAAGTATGGCACTCATCGTCGAAAGCTGGGGAGACGAAGGTCAAGGCCTTGAAGGGCATTAGTCTGTACAAGTAGGGGTTAGGCCTAGAGTCTGTATAGAAGGAATTGGTTCGTTTTAAATTAGTTTATTATGTATATGCTTAGCTTAAGTAAAACATATATGTTATTTTGGGTTTCAGTTGAAAGATCTATCAAGTAATAATTTGAACAGTTGACGTCTCGGCCTGCTTCATCTCCGATATAAACTCCCCTAACGCATTGGGGTTTGTCAAATTCTATATAACAAATGATACGAAAGTAGTCTGGCATTATTGGAGACGAATTGTGTGGAGAAACTCACTTGGGATATCCTTCCAGAGCGTGGTTTCTGGCACTTTGTTTAATTAACTTCAAGCACACCGGACAACAAGAGATCTCTAAGACTCAAACCTTTACTTAACCAAATTGAAGAGCACGGTTGAAAGCCTTCCCAAAAACCAGATGCTATAAATAAAAATAAATAAATAAAAAATTTCAGGACACTTGGGATTTCCGTAGATTGTATATATAAATTTAAGCTAAAGGACTCCCAAGTTACGTACCAAGATATGCATCCAAGGTGAGAATGCTAACTAGTTATAAAGCCATGGCTTGGAATGAACACTTGTAGGCTTTAGAACTAGGGATCAAGGTCCCCATGCAATATTGGGTGCCAAAAGTTCTGCTGTTCCTGCTCTCTATACTAAGGGAGCAAGTTGGATTGGAAAATCCGATTCCAACCGATTCCGTTCCGAAAATTTTCGATTTTGGCAAGTACAAATGAATTTCGACATTCGAAAGTTTTGAAATTTGAAAATTCCGATAAAAATTAGATTGGAATGAATCTAGAGATTCCAAAATATATTGGGGTTTCAAGCTTAGATTACACACAATTACTAATTTCATGTTGAACTGAATATAATTTGATGACCAAATAGACATAGACAAGTTCTTTTATATAGGATAACAACATCTAAGTACTGTCATATAATAGTTTACCAAGCTTACGGTATGATTTTCAATTTTGAGTTAATTTTAATCCTTCCAATTGTTGGGCATGTTTAGAATTTTGAACTAGTTTCTGAAATTGTCCAAAAAAATTCCGAGTTTTCGGAATTGGAATTGATATTGAAATTTCGAAACTTTTTGGAATGGAATTGGAATGCCCTGTTTCGATCTGATCCGTCCGAAAATCAGCCCTAATAACCACCAATGCATCAACCCGAAAGAAAAAAAAAATACCCATGCAATATATATTTCATGCTGGGCCTGAAATGAAGCCCAAGAAAAGCAAACTTCGATCATGAAATTCGACTATTTTTATTTGGTGAACTGAAATTTCATTCGTTTGAAGTAAAGAGTAGATAAGAAAAGTGACATAGAGAGGTCGAAAACGTTAGTAGTGTTCACATGTAGCAGGTAATGGAGATCCCTACCTCCCAGCCCTATTTTCTCATGTTCAGATGATGGTGGTTTATTTTATAAAAAAAGCTAGTAATACTACATTTTTATAGCAACTTGTGAACACATTTCTCTTATTTTATTAAGTCTCTTTCGAAAAAGAGAAATTACTACTTCGTTTGTGTTGACAGGGGCTAAAAAACAGGTTTTCCACACGAGAGTGAATTTTTTTTTTTGGATTATCAAAAGAAGACTAAACCCTCAGACCCAAAACAGATGGCTAAAGAAAGAAGGCCACCAAAACCACCCCACCCAACCTCCCATCCCTATCGGCGACTGTTCCCACACACACACTCTCTCTCTCTTGGCATTATTGAAGAATAATTGTGTAGAGGAGAAACACCGGGATCCTTCCAAAACCCTACCTACCACGACGTGGTTTCGTCCTCCCCAATGCTTTTTAACGCGTTTCTTCATCACTCCATAAAATATAGAAGACTTAAAAGTCCCGGAGACGACTTCACACTTGCTACGAATTTAATATCAAAAGCCTAAAACACAAATTTGGGTTGCGTTTTGACAGGACCGGACCAGTCCCTCAGGGCTCGTGTCGGCCACTCGTCAGGACACTAATAAGCGGGAACACTTTCTTAAAGCAGCCTTGACCTTGTTTTAAGGAAATAGGAAAGTTGACTTACTGCCAGAAAATTCATGATCTCACTGAAAAAGTGAGGCTTTCCCAAAATTTTAGCTGTTAAAAACAACAGAAAATTTCCCAGCAGAGCGTACATGCACAAGCGAAGCACCAGATTAATAGGGAGGCCTTCGGCCTCTACCTCAATCCTAGGTGGCGCTACGAAGCAATCTAAAGATATTTAAACTTTACAACTTTTGCAGGTAAAGGATAGCAAAGTATAAATACAAGAAAACTCCTAGGAGCCATTAGCGCGTGATGCCTCGGCGTGGTGGTCTTGACCTCGGGATCTAGTACACAGGGCGCAAAAGCAGAAAATGTGAGTGGAATGAAAAATCAAACTTTAAACACCAATTTTCAATGAACATGATAACCCCCTCCGTTTTTCGCAAATAATGACAAAGCACTATGCAAGAGAAAATCCTTATATAAATGTACATACTTATACGAACAATTACTTGAAAACAATTCCGTTAAATTTGTACCTTGAGAAATACCATAATGAAAAAGCGTAGCTTTGCTACTTCTATAAATTTTTGGAAACCACAAACTTAAACAACAGATTCTTAAAATAAAAACCATGGATTGGAATCCATCCAAAAATATCCCATTTAAGTAAAACATAAATAACAACATTGAATAACTTCCCTTTTTCACCAGAACCTTTGTCCAGTTTCAAACCTTAATTTAAAATACGTACATGCATAAGCTGTCGGTGCACATATCCAAATATAATAAATCCTGAAATAACATCCATAGACACACCCACACATATATATATATATATTTATAATAACATAAATGTAAATTCTCATAAAAAATTCCAACAAGGAAAATATAAAACCAAAGCGACTAAAAATCAAAGAAAACCAAATTTCCCAACCAAGCTGTTTCCCGGCCTTAATGCCGTGAGCACGGCCAAGTAAGGAAGGATCCTCACTTAAAAGAAAATAAGAATAGAAGCATAGTAATAGGTATATATACATATATAAATAGTAAGACTCTTAGACCAATATTCGTACCGGAAACAATCCAACATGGGATCATTTGGTGAACCACATAGAGGAGTCCTCAACAACCATGTGGCCAGGGAACAAGCCGTCCAAGCGGGACTAAGCTTATCGTACGTCACGACAAAATCGCCTTATACTAAATGCGCTGTGACAAGTCCTACAGCAGCGCTTGAACTACCCGCTAAGGGTCTGCGGTCACACCCAATCAAGGGTGCAGGGTATCCAACATATCCAAGTATCCATTTCCACAAGTATCCACTTTCCAAAGTTCCATAAGGAGGTACATAGGGTAGTGCTTATAGCACTTCAATGACATAACCAAACACTTCTCACTTTCCACAATAACCACACCCGTACCCCACACATAACCGGACATACATATATTCATTCTCGAAAATATTATATAATTCAAGATACTTGCAATATGTCAAAGACCGAAAATGTATATACACCAAAACTCACAATAGCCACCAAAACCCAAATACCAACACATATCGATAAATTGATAAAGTAGCAAACTTGCAACATAAGACACAATTATAAACTTCAAGCGGACATAAACTCCAAGTATCAAAAGTAACCCAATTAATCCGTATAATACAAGTCCCAAAGTTAAATAACAATAAAGTTCCATATTCGAAAAGTAAGTAATAATTCTCAAAACGTAAAATCCAACACTAGAAATATTTAGTTAACATAATAATATTAGTTATGGAAATATATATTGAGAACCCCTATGTTTATAAGTTCCGATAGTATAAATATAATTCCCAAAAGTATAACTTATAAGTTTCCCAAAAGTATGAATATACTTTCCTAAGGATATAGAATATAAGTTCCCAAAAGTATATAATATAATTTCCCAAGAGATATAAAATATAAATTAAGCTAAAGTATAGAATAAAGTTTCCAAGGTATAAAAATATAATTCCACAAGGTATAGAATATATAAATATATATATTCCCAAAGGTATGGAATATAACCCACGAGATTTATAAGTTTCAAACATTTAAAGTAAATAGGAGATCCCATCATTAGAATCATCTAAAAATATCAAAATTCATATAACGATTTATATAAAGTTCGAGAAGCCCGACAAAGTCATAAACCTCAATTTGTCAAATACAAAACTCAAGAAATTCCCGGGTACTTCACCATACCCAACCGGATACAAAATCTTACCGGACATTTGTCCGTCTCAAATTCAATACTCAAAGACCTTTAATTTAAAATATAGCCACCAATGTCCCACAATTAAACCGGGACCCCAAAACTTGCATAAACTTTGAATATAATTTAAATCCCAATAACCTCATAAAATATTCTATCCAAGATTCAAAATATTATTAAAACCCCTTAGTCAAAGTGACTAGTTTTATATGCATAAATTTCGATAATTCCATCAAAAAATCAAATCCAAGACTTAAACAATATTTGAATGCGAAAATCAAGATAAATCATTTATGCATCAAATTCAATCTTTAAAATATGCTCATTCAAAACAAATGTCCACTCACAACAAGTCCACGGCTGCTCGATCATAGAGTTTTCCTCCGGATCACGCGAAGCAAGAGTACCTATTTGAGGGAATAAGCGGTTTAATTAACAGCGTACCAACCAACAAACTTTAACTCAAGAAACTAGTTCTCGGGTCTCAAAAGTAGCGTGCACAACTACCGGGGAGTTTCTAGAAGTCAAACTACGCTCTTCAGCAGGTGGGACCACCTCGGAAGACTCACGGTCAAGCGGAATTGGTCAAACTTCCCGAATAGGTCAACCGGGCATCCGGGCCCGACCTCGATTTCCAATCCGAACATTCCTAAAGGTTCAACAACGTTTACTAAACACATCCGAGCGGTTTGGTCTCGATCGGCGGTGGAGCTATGTCGCACGGCCGGACGTAGCAGATTACCTAACCTAGGGTTAATGATTGGAGTATCGGGACTCCGATTCTTGATCCGTTTGTTCTAAACGATCCTAGAAGTGCGAGGGAACAACATACTTGGAAATGGGACGATCCAGCGGCCGAACATATCGAACAGGATAGCATAATAGGCGTAAATCCGTTCGACGTCAAGCGACAACCAAATTGGAATCCGAGCATACCTACATGCTCGGGGCGACATAAGAACATTTTAGGACACAATGCACCACCACAACGATTGCCCCGAAACTTCGGGAATTGGGTGTGCATAAGTAATTCGGTGACCGGAAAAACTCCAAACCAAGAGTCAATACTTCAGGTATAGGTGCAACTCAACACGTGGAGCATTTTATTCAACACTGGCAACACCTAGTTTGGCGGCAAGTGGCGGAGAATTCAACTCAAAACCGGCCTAAAATGGGTTTCTAAATCGAACAACCTAGGCTTGAAACTGATCTACAAAACACACATAAATGGATAGAGCATGAAGAGTAGATGAAGTTTCATACCTCACTCGGCGGAAATGGTTGCGGAGTCGCGGGCTTCGTCGGAAAGTTCGGTAACCATCGAACTTTCAGTCGCTCCAGTATAAAATCCTTGGGTTTCTGAGCTGAGGTAATGGGCAGGCTTTGTAGAGGAGGAAGAGAGCGAAGATTTAGCACGGAATCACCTAAAACGGACTTCGGATGAGGAGATATGGGCGATCA
The DNA here is from genome assembly GCA_024362665.1 of Prunus padus. Classification (NCBI taxonomy): domain Eukaryota; kingdom Viridiplantae; phylum Streptophyta; class Magnoliopsida; order Rosales; family Rosaceae; genus Prunus; species Prunus padus. Next base: position 10,385,195 of record JANFAM010000020.1, read on the forward strand.
AAGTAGTAGCCCGAAGAAAGGAAAAGAAAAGAAATGGGAGAAGAAGAAGAGTCGGGAAGAAGAAGAAGAAGCTGTTCACTTTGTGGCGGCCTTTGTGGCATTTTCTTGTAGCCGCTACGGGTAAAATCAGAAATTCGTTTTTTTTTTTTTTTTTATGCTTCTCGTCGTTACAACGAATTATTTGTGCCGCATATCCACGAACTCGTTTTACACAACAGGCGCAAACCAATTTCCCAAATTCTTTTTGGAAATTTAAAAGTACCCTAAAATACCCTTAATCCAGTGGTAAAGCTGCAATTTCACCAAAATTATTTATTTGACTAAATAATTGGGATTGAATAGTGAAATCGGGTCGAGGATGTTACAACCTACACACTTATAAGAATTTAGTCCTCGAAATTCCATGCAATTTGGAAAAAGAGTGAAGTGCCTTGACATAACTTCATAAATCACACTTGACTACACAACTTCCTTTCACTCTACAACTTGTCATTCGATGTCGTAACACGATTCTTACTTTTTCAACGAGAAAACCTAAACAAATTTTCAAAGACATCCCCATGACTCCGACAAGGTCAAGAAGTCAAAATAACGTCATTGGACATCAGATACTTCACTTAGTAAAAGTACAACCTTTGGGCAACGTGTCTCCGAGGAATTAACCTATCACTCCGATGTTACACAAGGTAACTATTCTCCCTGAATCGTCATTTACTTTGGACTTAACCCATCCAACTCCAACTCTATTGTTGGGTCCCAACACCAATTCGACAAGTCAGGGTCCACATGGAAACTGGCAAGTCACGATTTTTTTGTTTTTTTTTTTTTTCCTTTCTACCTTCAGCACCACCAGTGCCACATTGCTTCGATTAGGCAGGGGAGCACTTCCGCCAACAATTCAAGCTGTCAAGACTCGGTTCAAATCTTTGAGGCAGTCTTACACCTTCCAAAGCGAAGCAACGTGCACCATATGAGCACTCACTCACAAGAAACTAACATTTCGTAAGGCTTACAGAGCACACAGAACATTTTCTGAAAGTCAGCATGAAAAAAGGCGCGGGTTAACCAGTTCCACTCACTAGGCTTCGATCCCAATTTTTTCCGCGACCACCAAGTTACCTTAGGGTCATAGTTTCAATGTCAACAAACAACTCTTAACCCCTTAACTACTTTGACTCTTCAACTTTCCTTACAGTATACTTGAGCTCCAAAGGCTGCACGGCTCTCGGGCTTGAGATACCCACGACTAATTAGCTTTTCCCTGGATGCCACACAAGTGTAACATGCCAACTTAGTGAAATTCACTAACCTTCCTTTTCTCCAATTCCTCTTTTCATACCTTCAAATTTCCCGAGTTCCAACCTTCGACCAAGTTGTAAAGTTCAACCTTTCGTCAAAGAACATCGCTACTTACTCCATTCACACGTTCAATTGCCCGAGAACATGGGTATTTGATTATCCCGAAACATAAGTCTCGGGTTTCCCTTATTACACACATACTCGACCATTTTCACTTTGAGAAAATGATCAACGAGTAGTAAGCCGTACCGATCCTCGATACAACTACTTGCCTCTCAACCACCACGTGCCAAGAATCGAACCAAAATTGTTGTTGCATCAGCTTAATGCAACCATGACACTCAATGAAACCAACCTCCCACGCAAACCGTTTCTTTATGTGATTTCCTCAAGTTCTCGAGTGAATCACGATGCCCCTCACTTACTGCCACAACGTTGTCCACCCCAACTTCAACGACACTTGAGTCTTGGGAGCGTCCTCATTCCCCAACTTCATCTAGTGATAACTTCACCGCAATCAACCCCACAAGACACCATTGAGAAGTTCAACAGTTTTATCCTCTCCGGCTTAAACACGTGCACTTCACTAACTTCGTACCAGTCATATGGAACTTTGTTCCAATAAGCTGTCGATCTCAAACTAACCGAGTTCCTTTGCTAACGTTAGCGCCTTGTCATCATCTAGTTAGCGATCTCCACCTACCTTCCTTTGGTTAAGCTCACAACACCTTTTCGTTTTAACTTACTAGTCAGCCAAACCTTTTTGAAAGCTCATCATAAACTTTCCTACCCGACTACTTGGATTCACACCAGGACCAATGCGAGGCCTTTGCTACTTGTTGTTTTGAGATCCGCGATTACCTCACGGTCTCACGAGCTTGATGTGAAACTTGTTACCACAAAACCGTTACTCTTTAAAAGAGTTAGTCAACTCTCACAGATCCAACTCAACCACCCTACCAACCCGGCGGTTAAACTTTACCACAAATCAAAAGAAAACAAACTTACAAAAGCGTGCACGAAAGGTCTTGAGAGTCATCCACGTCGAAGAGGCATCACTTTAGAGCAGAAAACACCACATAACGATACTAAGGATGCACACGAGTGCGGAGTCCACAGAAAATTGAACCTAATGCTCACGATACCAAGTTAGCCAGGAATGGGACCCGAATTCCCCCTCGGAACTGCGTGTCCAACCACCTTCCCGTCGAGACACTACCCCAAGCCATGGGAACTTACTTTACTAAAACGCCCCTTGACCTTGTTTTAAGGAAATAGGAAAGTTGACTTCTGCGAAAATTGACGAGTCTCCCACACGAAAAGTGGGCTTTCCCAAAATTTTCCACTGGCCTAAAAACAACAGAAAATTTCCCAGCAGACATGCCATGCAAAGCGGGAAACACCACAGTTAATAGGGAGGCCTTCGGCCTCTACCTCAATCCTAGGTGGCGCTACGAAGCAATCTAAAGATATTTAAACTTTACAACTTTGAGTAAAGGATAGCAAAGTATAAATACAAGAAAACTCCTACGGGAGCCATTAGCCGTGATGCCTCGGCGTGGTGGTCTTGACCTCGGGATCTAGTACACAGGGCGCAAAGCGAGAAAATGTGAGTGGACGAAAAATCAAACTTTAAACACCAATTTTCAATGAACATGATAACCCCCTCCGTTTTTCGCAAATAATGACAAAGCACTATGCAGAGAAAATCCTTATATAAATGTACATACTTATACGAACAATTACTTGAAAACAATTCCGTTAAATTTGTACCTTGAAATACCATAATGAAAAGCTTAGCTTTGCTACTTCTATAAATTTTGGAAACCACAAAGCTTAAACATGAATTCTTAAAATAAAAACCATGGATTGGAATCCATCCAAAAATATCCCATTTAAGTAAAACATAAATAACAACATTGAATAACTTCCCTTTTTCACGAACTGACACAACTTTGTCCGGTTCAAACCTTAATTTAAAATGCGTACTGTGCATAAGCGTCGGTGCACATATCCAAATATAATAAATCCTGGAAATAACATCCATAGACACACCCACACATATATATATATATATTTATAATAACATAAATGTAAATTCTCATAAAATTCCAACAAGGAAAATATAAAACCAAAAAACGACTAAAAATCAAGAAAACCAAATTTCCCAACCAAGCTGTTTTCCACGCAATGCCGTAGGCACGACAAGTAAGGAAGGATCCTCACTTAAAGAAAATAAGAATAGAAGCATAGTAATAGGTATATATACATATATAAATAGTAAGACTCTTAGACCAATATTAAATACCGGAAACAATCCAACATGGGATCATTTGTTGAACCACATAGAGGAGTCCTCAAACAACCATGTGGCAGGGGAACAAGCCGTCCAAGCTGGGACTAAGCTTATCGGCACGTACAACAAAATCCTTAATGCTAAATGCGCTTTGTGACAAGTCCTGACGCGCAGACTACCGCTAAGGGTCTACAGTCACACCCAATCAAGGGTGCAGGGTATCCAACATATCCAAGTATCCATTTCCACAAGTATCCACTTTCCAAAGTTCCATAACTTTAGGGAGGTACATAGGGTAGTGCTTATAGCACTTCAGTGACATAACCAAACACTTCTCACTTTCCACAATAACCACACCCACGTACCCCACATAACCAGGACATACATATATTCATTCTCGAAAATATTATATAATTCAAGATACTTGCAATATGTCAAAGACAGAAAATGTATATACACCAAAACTCACAATAGCCACAAAACCCAAATACCAACACATATCGATAAATTGATAAAGTAGCAAACTTGCAACATAAGACACAATTATAAACTTCAAACGGACATAAACTCCAAGTATCAAAAGTAACCCAATTAATCAAGTATAATACAAGTCCCAAAAAGTTAAATAACAATAAAGTTCCATATTCGAAAAGTAAGTAATAATTCTCAAAACGTAAAATCCAACACTAGAAATATTTAGTTAACATAATAATATTAGTTATGGAAATATATATTGAGAACCCCTATGTTTATAAGTTCCGATAGTATAAATATAATTCCCAAAAGTATAACTTATAAGTTTCCCAAAAGTATGGAATATACTTTCCTAAGGATATAGAATATAAGTTCCCAAAAGTATATAATATAATTTCCCAAGAGATATAAAATATAAATTAAGCTAAAGTATAGAATAAAGTTTCAAGGTATAAAAATATAATTCCACAAAGGTATAGAATATATAAATATATATATTCCCAAAGGTATGGAATATAACCCACGAGATTTATAAGTTTCAAACATTTAAAGTAAATAGGAGATCCCATCATTAGAATCATCTAAAAATATCAAAATTCATATAACCGATTTATATAAAGTTCGAAGCCCGACAAAGTCATAAACCTCAATTTGTCAAATACAAAACTCAAGAAATTCCCGGGTACTTCACCATACCCAACCGGATACAAAATCTTACCGGACATTTGTCCCGTCTCAAATTCAATACTCAAAGACCTTTAATTTAAAATATAGCCACCAATGTCCCACAATTAAACCGGGACCCCAAAACTTGCATAAACTTTGAATATAATTTAAATCCCAATAACCTCATAAAATATTCTATCCAAGATTCAAAATATTATTAAAACCCCTTAGTCAAAGTGACTAGTTTTATATGCATAAATTTCCCGATAATTCCATCAAAAAATCAAATCCAAGACTTAAACAATATTTGAATGCCGAAAATCAAGATAAATCATTTATGCATCAAATTCCAATCTTTAAAAATATGCTCATTCAAAACAAATGTCCACTCACAACAAGTCCCGCTGCTCAATCCTTAGAGAGTTTTCCTCAGAATGCGAAGCAAGAGTACCTATTTGAGGGAATAAGCGGTTTAATTAACAGCGTACCAACCAACAAACTTTAACTCAGAGAAACTGGTTCTCGGGTCTCAAAGTAGCGTGCACAACTACCGGGGAGTTTCTGGAGTCAAACTACGCTCTTCAACAGGTGGGACCACCTCGGAAGACTCACGGTCAGCAGATTGGTCAAACTTCCCGAATAGGTCAGCCGGGCATCAGGGCCCACGACCTCCGATTTCCAATCCGAACATTCCTAAAGGTTCAACAACGTTTACTAAACACATCCGAGCAGTTGGTCTCGATCGGCGGTGGAGCTATGCGTCCTTGCAATGGGGACGGTAGCAGGTTACCTAACCTAGGGTTAATGATTCGGAGTATCAGGGACTCCGATTCTTGATCCGTTTGTTCTAGGCGATCCTGAAGTGCGGGGAACAACATACTTGGAAATGGGACCGATCAGCGGCAGAACATGTCGAACCGGATAGCATAATGGCGTAAATCAGATTCGGCCGTCAAGCGACAACCAAATTGGAATCCGAGCATACCTACATGCTCGGGGACGACATAGGGAACATTTTAGGACACAATGCACCACCACAACGATTGCCCGAAACTTCATGGGAATTGGGTGTGCATAGTAATTCGGTGACCGGAAAAACTCCAAACCAGGGTCAATACTTCAGGTATAGGTGCAACTCAACACGTGGAGCATTTTATTCAACTATGGCAACACCTAGTTTGGCCGGCAAGTGGCGGAAATTCAACTCAAAAACCGGCCTAAAATGGGTTTCTAAATCGAACAACCTAGGCTTGAAACTGATCTACAAAACACACATAAATGGATAGAGCATGAAGAGTAGATGAAGTTTCATACCTCACTCGGAAATGGTTGCGAGAGTCGCCGAGCTTCGTCGGAAAGTTGGTAACCATCGAACTTTCAGTCGCTCCAATGCTATAAAATCCTTGGGTTTCTGAGCTGAGGTAATGGGCAGGCTTTGTAGAGGAGGAAGAGACGAAGATTTAGCACCTGGAGATCACCTAAAACGGACTTCGGATGAGGAGATATGGGCGGTCAAAGTGAGCGCCGAAGAAGGAAGAAAAGAAATGGGAGAAGAAGAGAGTCGGGAAGAAGAAGAAGAAGAAGCTGTTCAGCTGTAAGCGGCCTTGTGGCATTTCTGTAGCCGCTACGGTAAAATCAGAAATTCGTTTTTTTGCTTTTTTTTTATCGCTTCTCGTCGTTACAACCGGAATTCGCTGTACGCATATCCGCGAACTCGTTTCGACAAACCGGACACAACGGCGCAAACCAATTTCCCAAATTCTTTTGGAAATTTAAAGTACCTAAAATACCCTTAATCCCAGTGGTAAGCGTAATTTCACCAAAATTATTTATTTGACTAAATAATTGGGATTGAATAGTGAAATCGGGTCGGGGATGTTACACGTTTTCCCTACGTTGTGTATAAAATATAGACCTCATCAGATAACAACTTGAGTTGCCAAGCCATTGACCCAATCAAGGTGGAAAAAAATGTCTGCAGGCCACCTTGTTCTCAAGGGAGCTCCCAGTACAACTGGTCATCCCAAGCAACCAGTTTCTGAAGAAACTTCTGATTCTAAAGTAACCGTCGACCACCAAAACAGCAGCAGCAGCTCCAAGCCCCAAGAAATAATGAGCTCCAAAGATCATGCCGCTCTCAAGCCCAAGAAAGAGAAACGTAATAAGAAAAAAAAGAAGAAGAGCAGAAGCGGCAATGTCTTCAGCATTGTTGGAAACAAAATTGAGGCCAACAAATCTGACCAGGTCGGAATTTTCGGCTTCGGCAACACGCACATCCACAAACAAGTCGACTCCAGTAGTGGACAAACCGACTCGGCCCCCAGTGAAGAAGAAGAGTGATGATCAACTGATGATCATGTAAGTCTGTACTAAGCTTTTATACAATAATACTAACCTTGCTCTGCCATTGTAATCGTAGAGGGTCTGGTAATTGTAGAAAGTCTTCTTCACCTATGCAGCACCTTAATTCTCTTGTCTCTTAGATAGGGTGAGATCTGTATTGAGTTGAATTTGCTGCAAGGGAAGGGACCCCTATTTATAGATACATCACTTTGAAACCTTGCCTATCAAGAAGTATTCGAGTGTCCTTGTTACATTTAGATTAGGTTTGTTTCAATCCATATCATATTAGGAATCCTATTAACACCTGTTTTACTTTAATAAACTCTGTACAAGTGTTTAGATAGGGAGGTTGAGTTCTATTCCCTGATCAACCAAAATACCCGAATCCTCTTAGGATTAGAAGATCATCTTTCATGGACTAAGACAATGAATTGTCTTACATTTTCCCACTTGATCGAATAATCCCAAAGTTTTTGTGTTGATCACTTAAGGCCCTTGTGGAACATAACTCGAGCTGATTCCATCAAGCAATTGTCAGTTTTAAAGAATGAGAAAGAACCATCAAGACTTCACTGAATATCTAATACTCCAGGGTCTTTATAATCAAATTTAACATTCTTTAAAACCACATAAGCTTCCATCAAGATTAAACAGAAAAACAAACATGTTCTACTGCAGAGTTAGTGAACATGTTCATTCAATGTCCCTCAATTTGACTACCAAGGTCTCATCACTTTATTACAGTGACGATACTGTCATGACTGAAACATACGCAGATATCTTTAGCTAGCTTTTCTGCTTGATTCATTCATGTATTTATAAACACATACATAGCAATTAAACATGTAAACTGTTTAATGAAAAACTTCTTTATTTTGAATCCCAAAACAAGATCAACCTCCATCGAAACCAAAACAGTTGTGAATTAAACTAAAACAAAACTACTTAATTTTAACAATGCTCTCACTGATTTAAGCATTCAAATCATTCCTCAACCCCATGCTCATAACATGCCTATGAAACACTACATTTGGAACTCCTTTTGTGAGAAGATCTGCAATCATCCTGTCTGTGCTAATATGGCTTATATTGGTATATCCTTGAGCAATCTTCTCTTTTACTATTATAAACTTGACATCCAACAGTCTCAAACCTCTTGTTCTTTTATTTCCTTTTGCAAACAAAACTGATGCACTGTTGTCATTCCATATTTGAATAGGTCTGTGAACAGATTCAACCACATTTAGGCTGAGAATGAAGTTTCTTAACCATATGGTTTGAGAGGTAGCTTCATAATAGGCTAGGAATTTTGCAAACATAGTTGAACCTGCTGTTAAGGGTTGTTTTACACTCCTCCATGACACTGCACCTTCTCTAAACATGAATACATAGCCTGATGTAGATTTCAAAGTGTCTTGACATCCTGCAAAATCAGCATCTGCATAACCTTGCAATTTCAGTGTGTCACTTCTTTTAAAGATTAACTTGTAATCTTTTGTCCTTTGCAAGTATCTCAACACTCTTTTGCCTGCAATCCAGTGACCTTATCTAGGATTTGATTGAAATCTTCCTAGCATACTAACTGCAAAAGATAAGTCAGGTCTTGTACAAACTTGTGCATACATTAGACTTCCTACTAGTGAAGCATATGGTTTATCAACCATCTCCAGCCTTTCCTGTTCAGTTTTGGGTGCTTGTTTAGTGCTCAGTTTATCCCCTTTTGAGATAGGAACGTCACTTCCTGTGCAGTTCTGCATATTAAACCTCTTGAGCACTTTTTCTATTTAGGATTTTTTAGACAGTCCAAGTACTCAATTCTTTCGATCTCTGCTTATATCTATCCCCAAAACATATGATGCCTCACCTAGATCAGTCATTTCAAAGTTCTTAGATAGAAAATTCTTGCAGCCATGTAACATAGTCTGATTTGTGCAGGCTAACAAAATGTCATCCACATAAAGGACTAGTATGATGAAATGTCTCCCACTCATTTTCATATAAATGCACTCATCTAAAGCATTCTCAACAAAACCAAAATCTTTCACTACCTTGTTGAATTTCATATACCAATGTATAGAGGCTTACTTTAGTCCATAGATCGATTCACATAAATTGCAGACCAAACATTTTCCTTCTTCTTGGACAAAACCTTCAGGTTGTACCATATATATGTCATCTTCTAAATCTCCATTTAGGAAGGTTGTTTTGACGTCCATCTGGTGCAAATGAAGGTCAAAATGTGCTACAAGAGCCATGATAACCCTTAATGAATCCTTGGTCGAGACTGGTGAGAAAGTCTCATTAAAATATGTTACTTCTTTCTCGTGTGAATCCCTTGGCAACCAACCTTGCCTTATACCTGTTTATCTGCCCTTTTGAGTTCAATTTGGTTTTATACACCACTTACATCCAATGAGTTTGCAGCCTTGAGGTAAAGTCACAAGATTCCAAACTTCATTTTTCTCCATTGATTTCAGTTCGATTTCATTGCTGCAAACCAATTCTATTTGTTTTCACTTGTCATTGCTTGTTTGAAGGTTGTAGGATCATTTGTAGTATTTATTTCATGCTCTAATCCCTGCAAATATACGAAATAGTCATCTCCCAAGGCGTAGTTTCTTTGCCTTTGTGATCTTCTCGGTTCCATGTTTGGTTTTGGTTCTTCTACGCTTGTGTTTGAGCCACATCTTGATTTTCCAATTGCAAAGTGCTTGATTGTCACTCAGTATCATTGGTTTTGCATTTTCAAACTCATTTGCATTTGTCTCCTCAGTGTGTTCTAATTGTACATTGCTTGAATTGAATTTAGGTAATCTAACAACATCTTCATCAAGATTCTGTGACATATCTTGATCCACTGTTACCTCTTCAAAATTGAAATTTCCTTCTTCATTCCCTTCTTCATAGGGAATTTTATTTATGCTTTTGGTTGGAATTCGATTCAAGATATAGTTTGCTATTTTCAAGGCTTATGCCCAAAAGAAAATTGGAAGGTTTGAACAGCTCATCATGCTTCTTATCATATCCTTCACTGTCCTGTTTCTCCTTTCTGAAATCCCATGTTGTTGAGGTGTACCTGGATTGGTATACTGAGTTATGATTCCTTCTTGTTGAAGGAATTTGGCAAAGGGTCCAAGATTTCTACTAGTCTCATCAAACTTCCCATAGTATTCCCCTCCCTTATCTAATCGAACCACTTTAATTTTGAGGTTTAATTGGTTTTCCACTTCAGCCATATAAATTTTGAATTTGTCTAATGCACTAGATTTCTCTTTAATGAGATAGATATATCCATATCTTGAAAAATCATCTGTGAAGGTTGTGAAGTAGTTAAACCCCTCATGAGTTGGATTTGGAAAAGGTCCACATATGTCAGTGTGTATGAGTTCCAGTAGGCCTTTGCTTCCTAATGCTCATTTCCTTCTTAAGTTGGTTAACTTCCCTTTGATACATGGAATGCAAATTTCATCTGTGTTATTGTGATTCAGTGGTGGTAAGACTGATTCTTTGCTTAGTTGTGTTATTCTCTCTTTTGAAACATGTCCAAGCTTCTTATGCCATAATTTGAATGAACTCTCATTGATTTTGGTTTGCACAGTGTATATTTCCAATTCAGTTTTCTTGTAGTTTAATCTAATATAAACATTCCATCACCAAGACTTGCATTGCCAACTAAAACTTTATTTTGAAAATAGAACATCCTATTCCATCAAAGTTCAAACTGAACTTCGATTTTACAAGTCTTGTAATTGAAATCAAACTCTTCTTCATAGAAGGAACATAAACTACTTCATCTAATTCCAAAACAAAACCAAAATCTAGCTTTATATTAACTGTTCCTATATAATTAACTTAGACTTCTTCTCCATTTCCCATGAACACCTTCACTTCATCCTTGCTTGGCAGCCTCTTGCTTGTGAATTCCTGCAAAGAATTAGCGACATGAATAGAAGCACCACTGTCTAACCACCATGAATCACATGAGAAATTAACCAAGTTAGATTCGAAACAAACCAGAATCAGATTGTTGTTACCTTTTCCTTTCTTCTTTTCCAACCACCTTTTATATTTCATGCAGTCCCTCTTCATATGACATGCTTTCTTGCAAAAGAAACAATTCATTCCAGCTGCAGGTTTCAAAGCCTTTTCTGCAATGCTCTCTTTCTCTTTTCCAGTTGCAGTCTTATTCTTATGTTCCTTGTTCTGTTTGGTCTGAATCATGTTGACCATCTTTGCTCCCCTTTCTCTTATGATATTGTGCTCTTGTTGAATAGAAATCGTAATGAGATCATTCAAGGTCTAGCTTTCTTTCTGAACAATGTAGGTTTCCTTGAGAGACTTAAATTCCTTAGGTAATGAATTCAGTGCAAAGTGGACCATCATATCTTTATCTACTGTCATTCCCAGTTCCTGCAGTTTGGTCCCTATGTCAATCAAGTTCATGATATGAGCTCTAACACAACCTTGTCCATCATACTTCATGTCAATTAACTGATTCAACAGGGTGCTCTTGACAGCTTTCTCGGATTCTTTTAACCTCTGTGCAATTGCCTCATAGTATTCTTTTGCATTCTCAGATTTGTGAATGCTTCCTTTCACTGAAGAAGCCATAGCCCTTTGCATGATCAACAAAGCCATCTTGTTTGCCTTTTCCCACTTGACAAATTTGGTTTTAGTTTCTGCCGTAGCATCTGCAGCTGGCACTTGAGGAGGTTAATCTTTAAGAACAAAATCGTAATCCAGAAAACCTAGGGATATTTCTAGATCTTGCTTCCACTTGCTATAATACGATCCAGTCAAGGTTTCGATGGAGTTGTGATTCACTGTAGAATTTGCAATACCAATTAAAAAACAATCCCTAAAATCCTTATTTAAACATGTCAACTTATACTTGTGGGTTTAAATTAGCATGTTCCAAAATCCTAGACAGTGAACTGCACAAACTTCCTACGCAAGTAAACTCTTATATGTGGATGTAGAGACACTTGCTAGCCTGTGCAGTTAACTATCCAAATTGTTCCATCAATGTTGTGATCAATTTGTACAATTCCCATCTGTGGATGGAGAATCATATAGAAGGCTACGAACACTTATGCAAATTTTTTATCAAACTGTCAAATTTAAAACTCTTACACAGCCTGAGCAGCTGTGGCTACTTAATCTTCATAATAGTTTTAAATTATTGATCAAAACCTTGCGAGCAGTAATAACCTTATGCTATTGCTCAATCAGAATAAGCATAACAAAAGAAAAAACTGCATACTTTAATAGCTTATGATCAAAACAGTTAGATTAAAGAACAAAAGCCTAGAGCTCTGATACCACATTTAAGTCTGTACTAAGCTTTTAAACAATAATACTAACCTTGCTCTGCCATTGTAATCGTAGAGGGTCTGGTAATTGTAGAAAGTCTTCTTCACTTATGCAACACCTTAATTCTCTTGTCTTTTAGATAGGGTGAGATCTGTATTGAGTTGAATTTGTTGCAAGGGAAGGGACCCCTATTTATAGATGCATCACTTCGAAACCTTGCTTATCAAGAAGTATTCGAGTGTCCTTGTTGCATTTAGATTAGGTTTGTTTCAATCCATATCATATTAGGAATCCTTTAACACTTGTTTTACTTTAATAAACTCTGTACAAGTGTTTAGATAGGGAGTTTGAGTTCTATTCCGTACTCAACCAAAATACCCGAATCCTCTTAGGATTAGAAGATCATCTTTCATGGACTAAGACAATGAATTGTCTTACAGATCACTCAATGAGTTTTGTAGCTAGCTAGCTAGGGCCTCTTGTTTAATTATGTAAACAATGGTTTTGAGGTTTGTGAAATGATCACCTTTCTTCTCTAACTTTTTTTGTGACACTAATGGTCCTTAATGTTACCCTCCACACATCAAAATGGTCTCTACCATTAGCTTTCGTCAAATTTTCTATTAAATTATTGACATGGCACATGTATAGAGCTCATACATCCAATGGAATAGAGCCATGTGGCTTTAAAATAAAATAAAATAAAATAAATATTTTTAAACCTTAAGAATCATTGATTAAAACATTAGGGTGTACTCAGTTAATTTTAGGGTTCATTTAGCAACACTCTTTCAAAAATAAGGGTGATTTTGAAAAATATATTTCACTTTTTTGAAAACTAAAAACGAAGTCTGTTACCTAACATATTTTCAATTTTCAAAAAAAAGTGAAAATAAAAAGTGAAAAGTGAAAATGAAATGGGTATCAAACAACCCCTAAATTTATTTATTTTTATCTTTGTGTATATGCATGTTTAGCTCAAGTAAAAAATATATATGCTATTATGAACAATCGGATTGTCTATTATCTCTTTAGAGAAGTAGCAAACTGAAAAATATTTAACTTTACAATTAAAGAGTACATTTTAGTGTAGTTTGGAAATATCGTGTTCGCAATTACATGTTTTAATAGTTGTTAAATTTGTCTTATTATGTTAGGTTAAAGTGGTAAACCACTACGCGGAAACGTACCCCTCCTTTAGATACATGGTTAGTGTAATATCCCACCCCAAAAGTTAATTTATTTTCCTATTTTCTAAAGCAAAGGACGACTTTAACCTTAGGGTTTCTTAGTGGTTTGGGTTGACTTTTGCCTCAGGGCTGGTTTTAGAAAATTTCTCGGTTCCATTGCGTAGTACTCGAGCTCACGAGTTCATAAACACGTGGTGGGCCCAAATCGGAGTTGAAACAAAGATGTTTTGATCTACGGAAGTGCAGTGGCACAACTGTAAATTTTTCAAAGTTGGAATTTAAAACCCAGCTGGCCAATCAGATTTCAGCACTTTTCTCTCTCTTCTCTCTCACGACAGATCCCTCTCTCTCTCTCACGACAGATCCCTCTCTCTCTCTCTCTCTCTCTCTCTCTCTCTCTCTCTCTCTCTCTCTTTCTCTCCCATGAACAGTGGCAGCTCCACTTCTAGTCACTTTTCTGTCGCCGTTCGGCCACAGTTGGCAACGCAACCTTCACGAAACTTGTTCCACTCTTCCTCCTCTACAAAACCCATCCAAGATCCACCTTTGAAACCTAGTAGATAGCCAGGATTTTGGATCCAAAAACTCGACCCAAAACAGCCGCGTAGCTGAAAATTGCAGCGGTTATGTCTACTGTTTTCGACCACCATCGACCACCATTTTTTTTTTCCTAAAACACTCATACTCTTCTCCTGTACCTTTCCCCTCCAAAACCCCACCCGTAACCTTGCCGGATTGCTCAAATCGAAGCCGGAAATTCCTAGGTTTTTGGCGAGAAAAACCAATCGTTCGAGGCCATTAACAACCAAATTGATCTTTGACGCAGGTATAAAACTTACTCCCCTTGTTGAGCTTGATCATTTGGTATAAGACTTGACCGGCGGTTTGGAATTTTCCGGTCGCCAGAAATTTCCTCAAGCCACCTGCCACTGCCGGCGGCGCGTGGGCCACCCAGTGGCGGCCCACTTTGCCCTATGATTCTACCCACGTCGTCCCAAGCTCGGCGGTATGTTTGGATTGGTGAGTCTTTATCGTTTGACCAACGATCGGGGTTTCGCCTATTAGTTACCGTTTGTTCGGAAACTACCATATCGATCCTTTAGGGTTTCTCATACTCTGGGTTCTCGGAAAGCTAGGATTCACTCTTAAGTCAGGTTTGGAACTATTGTTTTACTGATGGTTTTATCCTTTCAAATAGGTCACAGACACCACGTATCGCTCCAGACGCACTTAATCAGGGTTGAGCGTACTTGGACCCATAGTGAGTGGATATTTGTTTTCTAAATGATTTTCTTGCTATGATGATTTTATTAAATGATTTACTTATGGTTTTTACTTTCCAAGCATATTGTTTATGATTTATTATTCGGTTTTGGTTTGAAATGATTTTAAATGTTTATGCATGTTATTAAATGATGTTAGCTTGGAAAGTTTAGAATTGTTTGAAAACTGGATTTGAGAAAGGATTTGGGAAGTGATTTTATGACATATTCAGGAAAGGTTTTCAAACCCACCATAGGTACCCTAATTGTTGCCTTTAGAAATATTGTTACCTTTCGGAATATTGGTTGCCTTCAGATATTATGATGTTCTCGGACATATCAGTTGCCTTCGGAAATTAAAATGTCTTTGGGCAACTTGGTTGCCTTCAGATAAGTCTACGTGAGTATGACATTGCCCCACGAGTCTCGGGGACACCCGAACTGTGTGGTGCTAGGATTTGCGTCTTGGGCTGACCTCGTGTCCCTTGATTATGCTAGGATTTGCATCTAGGGATGACCTCGTGTCCCCCGATTCTGCTAGGATGTGCCACACATGTAGTTCCACATGTGTAGTAATTGGAATTGACGGCTTGTATGGGGTACACCTAGGCGAAACGTATTTTCAGTTTTGAGTTGTTTTATATTGAATTTGATGAATTTATCTCGGATTGATTACATTTTAATTTTAATGTTCATTGTTGATTTATCTCTTCATATGAGTTATGTATTTATGGAATCTCGTCTTCTTGTATGAATATATATATATATACATTGGAAGTTTGAATGGTTTTCGAATCAGTTTTTAAACGGTGGGGTTAGTATGTTCGTATTATGTTTAATAACATTTACTTTTTTGTCCACTCACATCTTTACTGTTTTGCTCCCCCAGGCAGTCGACGAGTACTGGACCACCACTTGAGGGCATCCCTTCTTCTGCTACTCTTCCAATTGTCCTCGTGTATGATTTTCTCTTGTTGTTGTAGTTTCTCTTATTGTAAACTTAACTTGACTAGATGTGCTCTGATATAGCCTTGAATTGTTGTGAGGTCTGTGGCCATTCGGATTTACTTGTTTCAGTTTGTGAACTTGTCTTGTGCATGCTGAACGTTTGAGTTTTAAATTGTGCTTCTACATGTGGTGTTGTTTGGCTCAGCCTTTTTCAAGGGTGACTCTGCTAGTTTTCTGGTAGGAGTCTAACCTTAAGGCGGTTTTGTTTTCCTTTTTTTCGTTTTAAGAAGGGTAATTTGATAATTTGGGCCCAACATGTGCCAGGTGTAGGATAGGCACAGGGTTTGTCATGGCGAGTCCTGTCAACCAGCAATACACTTAGGACATGTTTACATATCAGTAATGAGTATGGAAAGAAAAGGAATGATTTCCATTCCTGACTTTCCCCGTATTTACTTGCAATTAGGAATGAAAAAATGGGTGTGTCCCACCTCGAAATCCATAATGACATCCCCTCGAAATTAAGAATTAGATTAACTAATGAGGGGTAGTTGATTCGATTCCCATTCCTTTTTTCCCTTACTTCCTTCCAAAAATACCCATATCACTTTAAGATAATTCCAAAACACCTCAAACCCTAGAAAGATGATTTGGTTTCTCTCGAAAGAACTAGACAAATTATTTGAATGCAAATTCATCCAATACCTTGCAACTAAAATTGTAGAACAAATCTGGCGGCAATCATAAAACATGAAATCAATGTCGTGACAAATCCTCACACCCCAACCCGAGTTCCAACGCCTATGTCAAAGTCAGACCCCTTCATTCAAATATAATCAAATGCATGTGCTTTCTCACTCCAGATTAGGGCTGGCAATGGGTCGTGTTGGGTCGGGTTCGTGTCTTGTCGGAATTATACCCGTGTCAAGTTCGGGTCAACCCGCTATGACCCGTTTAATAATCGTGTCAATTTCGAGTTGACTCATTTATTCCCAAGCGGGTTTCGGGTTGACCCATTAACCAGCTAACGGCACTAAGTGATAGCAAATTTAAAAAAATAAAACATTCTAAATGTTGATAATTTAATCAAGTAATTACATTTTTATATATATAAAATAGTTAT
Organism: Prunus padus; assembly: GCA_024362665.1. NCBI lineage: Eukaryota > Viridiplantae > Streptophyta > Magnoliopsida > Rosales > Rosaceae > Prunus > Prunus padus. The sequence goes on from JANFAM010000020.1 coordinate 10,402,109, forward strand.
TTCTTTTTACCTCTCTCTATGTATAAAGATTGAGAAAGATAAATTAAAAAATTTTAAAAAATGAAGAAAATGAAGAAGAAGCAAAGAAAATAATTATTGCATTTTGAACAACGCCATCAATTGTTTTTTTAGTGGGAGAAATCAAAGAGAAAAAATTAGATTGATGATGATGATATGAGAGCATAAGAGAAAAAAAAAGTATTATTCGGCAAGGATGACCATGAACTATTTTAAATAGCCTTCTCCAACAATTTTTAACTATGTGGATGGTATTGACATGACAATGCATTGTTATGAAGATAACCTAATGTTTAACTATTATAAATAGCCTTCTCTTGCAATTCGGCAAGGATGATCATGAACTTATTTGGATTTTATTTGTGAATTCTTCACATATCAATTCATCACATACTTATTGAGGTTTTTGCTAAGCTAATAGAGTAATGAAATTATTAAATATCCTCACTAGTAACATGTCCTTGATTAATTTCGTTTGCAATGTTCACAAAAGGATATGTTGCATGTCCTTGAGGGTTTAGGGTTTAGGGTTTAGAGTTTAGATTTTATGGTTTAGGGTTTAGGATTTAGGGATTAGGGTTTAGGATTTAGGGATTAGGGTTTAGGGTTTAGGGTTTAGGGTTTAGGGTTTAGGGTTTAGGGATTAAAACATTATACTCTAAACCCTAGATACATAATTAACTCAAATTATAAGGAACAATTACTAACAAATATAATTTAGGGATAAAAATGTAATAATTAAGTGCTCATTAGTTTGTAAAGACATTATAAATATCAAATGTTGTAACATATAATCACAAAGTTATCAACACCAAGATGGATAAGGTGCAAGGAGAGGTAGAATTGGCTGGGGTTCGAAACCCCATTGGGTGTGCTGAAGCTTCAATTTCTTTAATTTTTTTCGCCGGTTGGCAGGTATTAAACGGGTTGACACGACCCATGACACGACCCGTTTAATAAACGGGTTAAACATGTATTTAATCGGGTTGGCGGGTTGACCCGAAACCCACCCGTTTATAAACGGGTCAGTGGTAAGTTGACCCGAAAATTACCTGTTTATAAATGGGTCGTGTTCGGGTCGTGTTTTTCCCTTGCGGGTTTCGAGTCGTGTAACGGGTCGAGTCCGAAATTGCCACCCCTACTCCAGATAGAGGTAGGGGGAAACAAAAGGAACAAAATTATGTGCTTTCTCATCTCACCATTGTTTCAGTGTTCTTAGAGAAAAATTGAAAATCAGAGAGAGAGATGATGAGAGGACCTCTTTGCGATCGAACGAAGGAGGGACCTTGTACGCGACCTCGAACTCGTTCGCCATGGCTGTCGTGTGGCTCTAAGCCCGAGACTCGGAGATCTGGCTCAAAATAAACAAAAGGATAGAAACGTCATTACAAATACAAGTTAAATAGGCTCTAAAGCCCTTAAGAAGGCCTATTGACCACAAGCTAACAAAAATAGATGACTAAACCAAAAACAGAACTAGCTAATTGACTATATCCTTATTATTTTGCATTATATTGAGTGTTATCAAATTTTTCTTATTATATACTAGTTTTTTCATCACTCGTTATATAGTATCTTATATTATTCAATTTTATTTTTTTACTAGTTATTTTGATGAAAAATATATATTTATAACATATACTAAATGTTGAAATATAATAACCAACATTCAGTGAGATTAGAGAACATCAAGGAATTTGTCCTAGGATTTTTAGTGTATCCCATTCGGGCTTGTCGAAATATAATTCTTTAGGTAATTTTGTTCACCATGATGTGACATGCGATTGGGGAATGAAGTTCAGAGTAGTACAAATGAAATATTATTGGGTTTAAATTTGGGAGTATTTTTTCAGCACATTTAGCAGTACTGTGAGGCTGATGCCAATTTTGTTACTAATTGGAGTAGTGTTTTCACAGATTTCTAGAGGATTTAATGAGGCCAGAGGTTGATTTTACTATGGCCATGGCAGCCTTTTGGGCCATTGAAGCTGTGTACCTAGAGAGCTTTGCCCATTGCCTGGAAGAGGGGTCCAAAACCCCACCAGAGCTACAAGAGGCTTGCCAAAGACGGGGCAATGATAGCTTTGGTCACTACTGCTCCTCTCCGAAGCATTGCTGACCGGCATTTGGAGAAGGCTGCGTCAGGCAGCGTGCCTCTGGAGGTTTCAGAAGATGTGGTAAGTAAAGCTGAAGTAACCTTCCTGCGTGTGCGTGAATATGAGGTTGATTTCTGGAACATGAGCCGTGGAACTCCTGGACACTCTGCTCCAAAACCCTAAAAGTGGAAGATGGTGATCGGCTTGCTTTGGTTTGTTAGGAAAATAATGAATGAAAATGAAATCACCGTCCACTACATCAGAACACATCTATTACGGCACACAAATCATTCACGATGCGAAACACGCAAGCAGTAAAAGCCCTCGTCGTAATAGTGTTCCTCAATCACGGCGTGCATGAACATCGTTATAAAAACTTAAGACGATGTTCCCTGTGAGCCGTAATTCAGTTGAAGCAATTACAACATGCTTTACGCGCATTACAAGAATAATTACGGCGTGTTCCGCACACCTTCTTAAATTACTAATTATGTCATAGAATGCACGCCGTAAAAGAGTAATTAATTCTCATTTAAGACGTTCAGTGCACGCTATGTTTAACTTTAAATTTTTTTAAAAATATTAATTCCCTGCTTGCTCCTGTTTCATATTTACAATATACTTATATCATCTATTACTATCCTGGATACAAAATTTCCCAAAACGAAAAGTAGTATTGCAACCAAACTTGAAAAAAAGAACCAATGATGAGCCGGACACAATGATGCAACTCATTTCCCCAAATTCTCATCCGAAAATTAAATGACCTCAAATACCAAATTAATTATTAATTCCTAATTAATTCCATTTTTATTAAATAAATTTCTTTTATTTCATTTTAATTGCCCAATTTAATTACTTCGTCTTAATTTATTTATTTTTATTTGTACTTTAGGTTAGGGACGTTACATCCAGCCATGGGCTATATCCCAAATATAACCCTAAAATAATGCAAAACCTATCTTCAGCCATGGGCTAAACAAAATTTTGGTCAAATTTGGAGGGCTACATTTGACCATTTAGCCCTCCAACCTGGCCACATTTAGCCTAGCTTTGGCCTAGGCCAAATTTTTTGTGGGCCCCATCCATGTGCTTTTCAAATTGCACATTGAAATCCATCCAACTTTTTATGGGTCCCATGCTTCTCAAAATAATAAAATATGAAGACCCTAAAATATAGCCCTGCATGGATGGAGATGGAAAATTTTAGCCCTGCACTATTCTTTAAAAAATTAATATTTTGGAGGGCTAAATTTTTAGCCTTGTATTACATTTAGCCCTATGACTGGAGATGGCCTAACGACCCAAAATAAAAGGTCTGTATGTATACTCTGACGTCCAATGTGTGTCATTGGGAGGAGAAAAACTGGCCTGGCACGAGGATGCCAGGTAAGTTTTCCACCTCATTATCCCAAGCCAATTGCCTTCTATAGCTGGATAGCACTCACACACTTAATAAAATTTTGTTCCAACTCAAACCACTTTACTTCTCTCTTCTCTTCCGCGTCTCTCTCATTTCTCCATTGCTCTCTCTTTTAGTCTCTCATCTCTCTGCAACTCAAATTTGGAGGATACATTTTTTACACACTTACAAAAATGATAGAGTAAGTGGAGAAAACTCTCATTTATTTCTCCACTTTTCTTCCATTTTTTTTTTCAAAAAAAATTTATTAAGTGTGTAAGTGGAGAAAACTCTCTTAGTATCTCATCTCTCATTTCTGTAAGTGCGAGAATTATTTTCTCATAAAAAATTTATCAAGTTTTTCTCCACTTTTTTTCCACCTCTTTATACCTGGCATCCTCTCATCTCTCATCTCTCATCTCTCATCTCTCTGCTTGGACATAACTCTCACACTTACAAAATTTGGACATAATTTTTTTTTGGCCAATTGCCACTTGCCAACAGCTTCTACCCGCCATAGCAGCCGGCCTCGCTATCCTCAACTCCTCGTTCTCCCTCAAATCACTCCTCATCCATCATCATCACCCACACATTCCTTCCTCTTTTCCTCTTCAATAGCTCATCATTCATCACCCACATTAGATATTGATTTCTCTCCCTTTTTATTTTTAATATTATTTGAGTTATTTATTGGGGAGTTTGGAAATTTTGGAAGAGGTGGACTTTGGGTATGTTGAAATTACCTGTAGGATGACTAAAAATGCTTAGAAGGGGGTGAATAGGCCAATTTAATATTATAATCAATAAATAAAAATAAACTTCGGTAGCAGGATTGATATGACTTATCAATCCTGAAACGTGCTCAACATAAAATAAAAGAACAAGCAGAGAATTATTTTATGTGGCAAAACCCCACCTTTGAGGAAAATCCACGGGACTCCTCAGTCCAATACAAATACACTATAGAACGATGATTACAAGAAGTACTCACACACTTATCCTAGACACCTTCTAGATAATGTTTACCGACTTCTTTGTAACTCAACTTCTGTCACGGGATGATCTTCGACACTCCTTATGTTGAATGCAATACTGGTCACGATTGCTTCAAGCTCGCCGGAATTCTTCCAACTCTCCTTATGTTCAATTTGATATTGGTCACGATCGATTCAAACTCGCCGGAGGAAAACCGCCACTATGGTCTTGGTGCCCTCAACCGTATGAGTCACCGAACAATGCAAATGAATGCAATATGAATGATTAAAGTGTTTGATAAATTACCAAGTAAACATGGAACATTTGATAATTTATCTCAAATATATGCACATCAGCTTTTCTTGGAAGTCTATATGCTGAACCAAAATATACGAAAGCTATCTTATGAAAAGAGAAGCACACCATCTTTTATACAAAAATGTGTTCTCTCTAGTAAGAGAGAATCACCAGGACCCACATCAAATATCCTATCATCAATCTTGGATTTTGATTGTCTTTGGGTTCTAAGAAAAGACGCCAAAGTGCAAGATGTGAGGAAAACGTAGATGACTTCCCCTACAACCAAGTTGTTATCTTAAAAGAGAGAACTCATAAAGCCAAGGTCTCCCAATTCGTGCCTCATCAGATTTGCTTTAATAAAAGTCCTATTCTATTTAGTCATCTTATTCCCTCTTTAAGATAACTTCCAATCCCATTAATTGTTTATACAAGTAAACCATATATATCAATGAAATCAATTTGTATTAAAAGAAACATGCTCTCCAAGTCAAATATGGAAAAGGATATTTTTACTTAAACCAAAATAAGGTCCAAATAGGAAAATAATCTCAATAGATAAAATCTAATCCTATTTAAAATAGGACTAATATAAAAGTACTTGAGTGAAAATAACTCCAACTAGGAAGCCTATAATGAATGCATGATTATGTCATGATTTACCTGAAATCAAGTTCCTCATATCGATCACGTCATACTTTGAAAATCCGGGATTGAATGTGTTGCGTCAAATCTTCTAGCAAACCATATTCATACACTAATTCCCAACCTATGCTAGAGTCTAGGAAATGGCAATACAATTTTCATACTAACATATGTGGAAGAACAAGGTACGGTTTGGGGAAGAACAAATTTATCTGGTGTCTCCTCCTCCATATCTGAGTTGCAAAGAGATGAGAGACTGAGAGAGACTGAAAGGGAGAGCAAGGGAGGAATGAGAGAGACTCGGTGGGAAGATAAGAGAGAGAAGAAAAGTGGTTTGAGTTGGAAAAAAAATTTATTAAGTGTGTAAGTGCTATCCAGTTGTCAGAAGGCAATTGGCTTGGGATAATGAGGTGGAAAACTTACTTGGATCCTCGTGCCAGGCAAGTTTTTCTCCATTGGGAGGAGGGAGGAGGGAGGAGGGAGGAGGTTGGTTCAGAATGGGCGCGTATCCAATGATATCATTCCTACACGTGTTAGTTTATTTTCCATAAATATTGTTCAAACCCAGCAGCAAGACACTGATCATTCTCCCCTCCTCTTCTTGTTACTTTTACTAACCCGGCAACCAAACACTAATATTAATTATATGATGCCGTTTCCTCACACAAGGGCCAAATACACCTTCACCTGATAATAAAAATTCATCACGATATTCTGTATATATACAAAGGACTGAGTGGTTATGAAGATGGGACCAATTAAGGCGAAGAAGATGGCTACAGGCTACTTGGACCCAAAGCCTACAAGAGCCTCTCACAAGCAAGGTTGTGAAGATTCTAAAGTGAAGATCCACCACGAAAACAACTGCTCGAAGCCCCCAGCAATATTAATGGGTTCCCGAAGGTGTGATACTACCAAATAGAAACTGTTCCGTTGGTCTATAGTTCTTTTATTTTATGTGCCTATATACGGAATTAATTGTAAAATCATCCTTTTTTACCATTCTCGGTGGTATCAAGATGTCGTTGTGTCGGAATATCTTATCCATCTTTCAGGGAATAGACCTAAGATGATTCCAATTCCAATAGAAAAACTTCAATCATTTCAATTTGTTTGAAAGGGGAAAGGGATAACCCTAAATCTATCCCACATTTCTATATCAACCCCCAAATTCACTATAGATTTTTCCTAGATTTCTGCTAGCGGGGATTTTGGTTCTTCTCTATGAACCTTAATTAATGTTCATGCGATAGAATTTCCCAATTGGTAGGGAAGATGTTATTCATAAAGGGGGTTATTAATTTTTACACGTTCTATGTCACATTATCAAACATTTTTTAGAAACACGTATTCCTTGCTCGTGGACATAAGGGTCTTTATTACATAATCAATAATTCAATTCATTTTCATTAGGCCTTGCTCTTACATCGTTGGTCGCTCAACACGTGTATTTTTTACCTGATTATGCGTTCATAGAACACTACTACAAAAAAGACTTTGCGCGACGAAATAAGTTTGTTGCGCAAAATACAATTTCGTTGCGCAAAACTTGCGCGACGAACTTTTGGTCGCGCAAAGCTCATGAAGAAAGGGTTTGCAAGACCAAAAATAGTATTCGTCGCGCAAATCTACTTTGCGCGACGAACCCTAACATTGCACAAATCTACTTGTCGCGACGAACCCTAACGTCGCGCAAAGTAGATTTGTGCGACGAAACATAACGTCGCTCAAATCTTTGCGCGACGAAATATTTCAAAATTGTTAATTTTTGCGTTTTAAATTATTTTAATAGTTTGTGTGATGAAATATTTTGTCGCACAAGGTTTTTTGACTTTTTAAAAAAAAAATTATTTCTCTTATATTAATTATTTCGATTTTTTACTTTTTAAATTTAATTTAATTGTATGAATTTATTTTTTTAATTACTTTAATTTAAATTGACATATTCAAAATAAAATTACATATGAAAAATAGTGATCAAATTATCCAATATATATATATATATATAATATTCAAAATGTACACATAAATAAACAAAGTACAATAATAAAATCCTAATACAAGCCTATTGTGGTGGTAGTGGCGGAGGATATGTTTCGATAGTGTCATAATCCTTAACTTTAGTCGTCAAAGTCTCGACGATTCCCTACAAAAAAACAAATATGGTCAAATAACAAAATAATAACATAAAATAATAATAAAAATAAATTTGGAGAGACTATACCTTTTGGCAAGATTGAGAGTGAGTGAGAATGAGAGGGAGAAGTGAGTGTGAGAGAATTAGAGTGAGAGATAGTGAAAAGAGAGATGAGAGAGTGAGTGAGTGAGTGAGTGAGAGTGAGAGATAGTGAAAAGAGAGATGAGAGAGTGAGTGAGAGTGAGAGATAGTGAAGAGAGAGATGAGAGATTAAGTGAGAGGAGTGAGTGTGAGAGAAATGGTCGGATTTGGGGAGAGGGAAAGAGAAAGGAGAGGTAAGAGTAGAGAAAGAAATTTAGAAAATGGTGGAGGAGTTATTTTGGTTTTAAAAACCGTAAAGACTTTGCGCGACGAAGTTATTGTTTGGTCGTGGAAAGTCTTAAAAAAAAATTCCAGCGTCCCATTTTTGGTGCCAGCCCAAATTTTTAGAGTTTTGCGCGACGAATTTTTGGTCCGTATCACTTTGCGGGACGAAATTCTTGTTTGGTGGCGCAAAATCTTAAAAAAAATTCCCGCGTCCCATTTTTCCCAAATTTTTAGAGTTTTGCGCAATATTTATAAAAATAATTGTTAGGAATAATAAAAAATAAAATAATTTTATTTTACGATTTAAAATATAAATAAGGATTCGTCGCGCAAAGAAAATAATAAATAATTTAGTTTAAGAATATAAAATATAAAAATAAGTAAATAAGGGTTAGGCGACGAAATATTGATATTCGTTGAGCAAAGTTTTCAAAAAATAATAAAAACTTATGAAAACAACTATATCTTAAAATTTATAATGTATAATTAAATAAAAATATTAATTGGTTTGCCCGACACATGTTTACATTATGACGTTTACTAAAAATGTCATTTTACGCCAAAAATCCGAAAAAATAAACATTCAAAGATCAAGTAATGGGACAAAACTTTTCGACGGTTATAAACGAAAAATCACGATTTAACGGTTATTTCAACTTCGATTTTGATGATTTTTTTACAGCTACACTCCTTGACCCTATATGAATACAATAAATGAATTTGATCTTCAATTTAAAATATTTACACTAGTGGATACCACAAAATCTTATGTTATATTTAACGAAAGTATAAATAAACTATTAATTGTTAGTGAATATATTGTTTTGATGGCATACGCATTCTATGAAACTAGTTTCAACGATCCAACTGTGAAACTTGTTGGTTTATACTTCGAGATCATATACGTCAAAAATAGGAAAAAATAAACATTCAGAGATAAAGTAATGTGACAAAACTTTTCGACGGTTATAAATGAAAAATCACGATTTAACGGTTATTTCAACTCCAATTTTGATGATTTTTTACAGCTACACTCCTTGACCCTATATGAATTGTGACGACCTTGACCCAAATTATAAGATAAAATGAGTTAATTAATTTAAGTTAATTAATTTGGATAAATTAAAATGAATTAAAATTGATTTAAAGGGATTTAAAATAATTAAAAAGGAATTAAATTGGAATTAAATATTAAAGGGGCATTCTGGTCAACGATATTTTCAGGACGGAATTTGGCGAAACGAGTTGCGCCATTGCGTCCGGAACGTCGAAACGAGTCCGGGGACGTGCGGCACGTCTCAATCCGAGCGATAGTTTGTTCGGAGGACATAAAGGTCATTTTGAAATTTGTTAAATACCCTTGGACCAATCAGATTTCAGAACCGCACCTTCTCTCTCCTCCCTCCGGTTTCTCTCTCCTCACCCACGACCGCCACACTCTCTCTCTTCTATTCTCTCAGCTCTGGCCACGGGAAGGCGTGATACCGATCGCGTTGGGACCGGCTTGACCTCGCGGTCAAGACCCGCAGCTTTTCCCGGCCGGAAAGCTCGATTTCCGGCGATGGCAACGACTGGTTTCAGTCGGGTTTTTCCGGCTTCGTTCCTGGCGCTTCGGCAGGCCACGGCGTCGCGCATGGTACCTTGACTCTGCGTACTTTGTGAGCGGGACCCTTTGAGGGTTGTGCAGCATAGGACCAACGGTGAGTGGACTTTGTTTTCAACAAGCATAATTTGATTGAATTGCATGAAATGCATGAAATGAGATTTAATAATTGTTTTAAATCTTGAATGTTAAGTCTTGGTTTGACTTTGGTTTAATTATATTTAAAAGGGTTTGCATTTGAATTTAATACATGATTTGGGTTGCCGGGTTTTATGTGGGGCCCTGATGTTATATGTTATTAATATTTATACCTTTGGGTATTATGCGGGACGTGGTGAACGCCCGGTAGTTTTTGTACATGATTTTGATTATATAAATGAGCTAGATTAAGCTTGGAACCGTTATATTATATTTTAATTATATAATTGAATATATGGACGTTAGTATAGTCCGTTGATTTCATATTCGGTTTTAGTGTTAAAACCCTATGATTTATAATACGTATACTTTGATTATATATATATATAAACTTATATATATATAGCTACTTTGAGTAAGTACTTGAATAGTGGAAAATGTTTATAAATATATATATATATATATATATATATATATATATATATATACTTTGGTTATATATATATATATATATATTGATATATCTTTACTTTGATTATATATATATATATATATATATATTATATATATATATGTATATCTACTTTAAGAAAAGGATTACCATACTTTGGTTGTATATATATATATATGCACCTTGATTATATATATATATATATATATATATATATATATACATATGTTTATCTACTTTAAGAAAAGGGTTATCAATATTTCGGTTATATATATTTATTGATATATATATATATATGTTTATACCTTAGATTTGACGTCTTAGAGACTGTAGATTTTATTATGATTTTGTATGCTTGGATTTAGCATTGAATGAGATTTAAATATGGTTTTTCACTGAAAATGATGTTTGATTTAATATTAATCTGTTATGCGGTCGTTTGACCCTTGTGATTATTTTGAATATATAAATATATGTTTTGGACGGTGATGTCTTGATTTTGAGTATATATATGGGTTATATGCTTGACGGACTTGTATGTCCTGATGTTGGTGTTTTGGGTTGGGTACATAGTTTGGATGTGTGTATATATATATATATATATATATATATATATATATATATATTGTTATCGCGTGGCGATTGATTTGAGTGTGTTAGCACCTTGTATTGTACCTCCCCTGTTACGTCGATGATACGGTTACCTGGTTTGGTATGATACGATCCGGTGCATACCTTAACGGGTGTAGTCGTAGACCCTTGATTGGGTAGTCTGCGCGCGTAGGACAGATTTATTTCGGAGTTATGGTTGGTAAGTTTTACCATATAGTCCTGTGAGTTTAGTCCCACTTTGGACGGCTCAACCACAGGCCGGTGTCTCGATGAGGCTGCAGGTGTCCAGTCAAATGATCCCCTGTTGGATTGTTTTCCCTGGTACTTGTGTGTGTATTATAGTTATACTATACCTATACGCGTGTGTTAGTACATTCGTATTCATATTTCTTTTAGTGAGGATCGTTCCTCGCTTGTCGTGCTTGTGAGCACGTGATTGTGAGTTTGGGGAAGTTGGGAAACTGTTTACCTGTTTCGGTTGCAGTATGCTTGTTTTGATTACAGCATTTATTAGGTTTTGTTTGGATTTGAATCCTGAAACTGTTTTCTAATATATATATGTTTTTATACATATATATGATTTGAATTGCAATTAATGTCTAAATGGCTGTCAAGTTTGGTTTGCTTGTTGTAAGCAAGCTATTCGGCATTTTAAGGTTTGTTTTACCTTATGTGAATATTATTCCATCTTTATTCTTTTACGTTATTAAATCCTTTTGTTTATGTTTTATAAACTTCTGTGGGATTTGTTTTGGGAGGTTATGCCTCGGGAAAGTAAAAGATTAGTTTATTCAGAAAAAGGGGTTTTAAACTGGAAATATTTTCTCGTACCTTGAAATAGTACGGTTTTCAAATCAACCAAGTATATAAATGGTTTAATATGCATGTTTGGTATGGTTTTAAACGGTGGGGTTAATACTTTGTTTTAAGTATGAAAAACCTTGTTTTTGTCCACTCACACTCTTTACATTTGCGCCCCAGGACCGTAGTCGTAAGCCGCCGTGCCGTTCGGCTCTGCGCTCCTCTTCTCGAGCTTCGTTGGAAGGGTAGGATTGTCATCCTTGAACCCTAAACCTTGTAATCTGTTATTTCTTTTCCGCTGTTGAATTTGTATTCTTAGTTTCTCTGTATCACCTCTAGGGTTGAATTAGTTTGGCCGGAGGCTTGTTATGTATATGTCGTATGCATGCTGGCGCTTGGGTTGTATATCTGTTGCTTGTTTGACAGGTTGAAGTTTTGGGCTAGTCCTTGTTTTAGGGGAGACTCTGCCCGTATTTCGGCAGAAGTCTTGGCCCCTTGTAGGTTAAATCTCGGGAAGAGGGTAACTGTTTTAGGATGTGGGCCCGACATGGGTTGATGTGGGCCCATCAACAGGGTCCGACTCGGGTTCCGGGGTGGAATTCGGGTTGGGTCCTGTCATGAATACAATGACTGAATTTGATCTTCAATTTAAAATATTTACACTAGTGGATACCACAAAATCTTATGTTATATTTAACGAAAGTATAAATAAACTCTTAATTGTTAGTGAATATATTGTTTTGATGGCATACACATTCTACGAAACTAGTTTCAACGATCCAACCGTCAAACTTGTTTGTTTATACTTCGAGATCATATACGCCAAAAATCGAAAAAAATAAACATTCAGAGATCAAGTAATGTGACAAAACTTTTCGACGGTTATAAACGAAAAATAACGATTTAACGGTTATTTCAACTTCGATTTTGATGATTTTTAATAGCTACACTCCTTGACCCTATATGAATACAATGAACTAATTCGATCGTCAATTTAAAATATTTACACTAGTGGATACCACAAAATCTTTACAAATATTTTAAAAAATAATTTTGTTATTTTTGTGAAGACTTTGCGGGACGAAGTTATTCTTTCGTCGCGCAAAGTCACTTTGTGCGATGATTTTGTGTCGTTGCGCAAAGTCAAAGATTTTTAAAATAAATTTTTTTTTTGTAAATACTTTGCGGGACGGAGTTATTCTTTCGTCGCGTAAAGTCACTTTGTGCGACGATTTTGTGTCGTAGCAAAAGTCAGAGATTTTTTAAAAATAATTTTTTTATTTTATTTTATTTTTGTAAATACTTTGCGGGACGAAGTTATTCTTTCGTCGCGCAAAGTCACTTTGTGCAACAATTTTGTGTTGTCGCGCAAAGTCAAAGATTTTTAAAAATAATTTTTTTATTTTATTTTTTTTGTAAATACTTTGCGGGACGAAGTTATTCTTTCATCTCGCAAAGTCGCTTTGTGCGATGATTTTGTGTCGTCGCGCAAAGTCAAAGATTTTTATAATTTATTTTTTTTTGTAAAGACTTTGAGGTACGAAGTTATTCTTTCGTCGCGCAAAGTCCCTTTGTGCGACGATGTTGTGTCGTCGCGCAAAAGTTTTTCGCGCAAAGTGACGATGTGTGTTTCGTTGCTCAAAATTTAGTCTCGCAAGATTTTGAGCGACGAAGTTTTGAGTTTTGTCGTTGAAAGTGACTTTGGGCGACGAATTGTGTTTCGTCACGCAAAATTTGGTCGCGCAATGGTATTTTTTTACTAGTGGCACAAGACTATATTACTTGAGTTGTGTTATATATGTTGGAGAAAATATAAGAGGGCCCTATGGAGATTGTGAGTGCTAGCTAGGCTTAATCAATATGAGTCATTCTATAATGAAGCCTTTATATATGGTCTTTAGGTGAGGTCATATTTCTTAACCGTTGGATCAAGCTAACTAATTTAATCCAATGATTAACGAATTTGATCCAAAGGTTAAAAGATACAGGGACTCACCTAAAGGCCATATATAAGGCCCTCACTATAGAATTCTTGTAATCAATATTCCAACATAGGGTCCCTACTACTACAAAAATTGAAATAGACGACGGTAATCCACCGTCATGTATCCGGTTTTTCAACTGTCGTGAAATCGACCGACACTTTTGATGCATAAAACCACGACGGTAAATCCCCGTTGTCTATTATTTGTAAAAACGACGGTTTTTTTAAAAACTGTCGTCTGTTAGATTTAAAGACGACGTTTTTACTCAAAACCGTCGTCTATTAATTGTAAAGATGAAGGTTTTTTAATAGAACCGTCGTTTATTATGTCCAAAGACGTCAGATTTGTTAAAAAACCGTCGTCTATTACTTGTAAAGACGGTTTCTTTAAATACTGTCGTCTATTAACTCTAAGACGACGGTGACTAACTATAAAACTGACGTAGTAATTTTACATTTTAGCTTTTTTTTTTCTTTTTTCCAATGGTACCAGAAATATATACTCAAATATGCTATTAACGACGCCATACATATACGTATATATACACTCAAAAATTGTTTCTTTCATAAAACTTAAAGATTCAATAGTTATTACATGGTTAACCAATCTTTATTCCTACCTCATACATACTTCCTACCACATCGATATCATTAACCTAAATAATGAAGCTACATGTGATTGCTCACAAATTCTACCAATTCGATCTGAACATCAATTTGTTCTTGGGTGTGTGAGTTAGCTCTTTCTTCTTGCACATTTTCCATGTTGTATTCCCCTTCCCTGTAGCAGTATCAGCAACAACATGTTCCTTCTTGGCTTATAAAATTAACATCAATCTTTACAAATGAAGCTTGAGACAGTGGTTTAAAGAACAGTTTATTTAAGCACCTGCCACATCAGATACAAACTTAATAATACTATTTTAGTTATCCACAATAAACATGGCCATAAGGAAAATATACATACCTGAAGGGTGCAAACAGTATCCGTAGCTGACAAGAAAACACCAAGTGCTCCATGTACAGAAGTGAAACAAAAAATATGAGCATAAAGGGGCAAAAATAAGAATGTTTTAAATACAACACAAATATGAACTCAAACCACCAAGACGTGAACACTACCAACTAGAAACTGCTGTTGGTTATAGTATACCAAAACATACTACAATTGGGAATTACCTGGAACCAGACGACAAGGTCTCCAACCTTCTAATTTTGACATTCTCTGCCAAAATTAGAAGGGATCAACTTGCAGCTTTAAATCTCTGCCAAATCAATTGGAGGCAAAACCAGAGCAAGCAATTTCACACTTTGACTGCTCCTGCTTTCTTTTTCTTTTTTCATATCTGTTCTGTATTTGTAAGAAGAAGGCTAGGAAGACTTAGAACCACAGTTGCAGCATCAAATGCCTCATATGAATCTTTTTTATGATCTAATATAAGCCTAGCTTTCCAAGCCCACCCAATTAAACACAAGGTCTTCCTTGTAGTGCTAAAAACCTTGTTAAGAGATGTACCATAAAATATGCTAATAGCCAACAAGTTAGAGCTTATATTAGTAATAACAAGAAACTGATGAACTACACTGATGAAAAAAAAAAAGCTTTCTTACATTCTTGCCGTAGTCTTCAAGAACAAATGTAAGAGAAGTGATCCTTACGAGGTAGAGATAAATCAGAGAGGCAAAGTAGGCAACTAGTTGGCAGCAATTGAAGTGAGAAAGTAACCAAAGCACATATAACACAATCCCCACATGGTGTATTATTGAAACTTCTGTTATGTCCATATCTTCTTCTTCAATCCAAAAGGCACCACTTTGCAGTTTATATTTTCTGCTGGTTATAAAGAACCAAATTTTCTTCCAATGGCTTAAGAAAAAAGTCACAGATTCAGAGTCAAAATATCAGAGAATTTAGAAAAAGGAAAATCCCAAGATTGCAACTTGGACTGAAGAAATCATCAAACGCCAAAAATGAACCAAAACCCAGAAAAGGAAAATCAACAATGACACATTCACACCATTCCAATATTTAACAAGAAAACAGAGAAGGCTAATCAAATCAAAGAAAACCCAGAAGACAAAATCAAAGAAAACAGAGAAGGCTAAACAAATTATAGGGCTTGGACCTTCAGAGAAGTGAGAGGGAGCCAAGGTCCTGAAGTGGCCTGCGCGACCGATTTCGACGAGTCTTTCTGGATCTCGACCACGAAATTGGAGAGCTAACCGGACCACGTTGCTGAGGTTGATGAGCGAGTTGAACGCCTGAGATGGAGATCTTCGTTGAAGAGCATGGAGATCGAGATCTTCACAATCCAACCAGCTTTGATTCTCAGATCTAGAGCCACTTCCTCTCCATCTTGTGGATCTGCGAACACCTCAATCTCTCAACTCCTTCATTGGAGAAAAAATTTCTTGGAACGGAGATAGGACTGCAGTCCTATCCCTCTCCAATCGCTGCGCGCCATTTGGACAACTTTGGTGAAAGAGAGTGTTTTTGTCCACATGGCGTGCAACGATTGGAGGGGGATAGGACTACAGTCCTATCTCCGTTCCAAGAAATTTTTTCTCCCTTCATTGATATCAATTTTGTGATGATTTTGTAGGGAGAGCAGGGCTCAAGATTAGGTGAGATGGAGTGTTTGTGTTTTAGAGAGCTGAGGAGGGTTTCAAGGTGGGGGTTTCAATTCAAGGAGGGATAGATAAGGTTTTCAGAGATGGGGGAAATCTGAAATTTTTTTGTCGAGCTCGAATTCACTTAAGTGGCTATTTTTTAGCGTGTTTTAAAACACGATGCTTGTTAGTGACAAGCGTCGTCTTTTAAAAGTCAAGTGGCCTTTTTTTTGTTTAGCGTGTTTTAAAAGACGACGCTTCTTAGTGATAAAGGTCGTCTTTTAAAAATCAATCCAACTCTAGTAGTGTATAAGATGATATAGCATGACGGTTTTAAAAATACTGTCTTCTTTTAAAATATAACAACAGTTTTAAGATGCACCGTCGTCTATTTCGTATCGTTATTTAACTATTTTGTAGTAGCATCGCATCTTTGATCATTGTGGTATATATGATTATTCACACTGGTAGCTAGGGATATAGGGACTGTAGATAATTGGTACAACCAACGTCAGTTAGATGACGACCCAAAATTAAAGGTATGTGTACTCTTTTTATTTTTGTCAAAAAGGGTCTGTACTATGTCGTCTAAAAGAAATATCAATCACTATTTAATAAATTAAAAATGAATGAGCAAATGACTATATGAGATAAATGCATAATCCGTAAATATAGAGGCTCGGGATTCTTTATATTGAGACATATACTTGAGAAAAACTGTATAAATAACTTTAAATCGCAAAAGTGCTTCTTGTAGAAGTATTCCCAAACAAAACCGCAATTATGACAGTAGGTAGTAGTACCATCGTCTTTTCTCTAAGAGCACTTCCACCTATTTGCCATGTCAAACGGTTAGGGGAGGCGAGGGCAATGCAATGGCTGTTACTATTCACATGAATAGTGACAGCTCTTGCAAAAGACTTGTGTGTTTCCACCCATTGCCATGTCACCACTATTCACATGAGATATGAGGAGAGGAATTTTGTATAGAGTTTTGGTATGGGAAGTGAAGAATATGACTAGGTATTTATTTTAAAAAAATTCTGAAATTTTTGATATTTTTTTCGTTGCTAACGTCAGCAAACCCAGGCAACAGCCCAGGCTATTCTTGCCTTTGGACTGGCTTGGTTTGGTGGGCCCTTGACTGCCCTTGCCTAGGCAAATAGGTGAAAGCTGCAAACCCAATTTAGATCCCTAAACTACCCTTACTTGGGCTGAGCGGTGGAAACGCTCTAAGCAGTGATGACTCAGTGCTCTTCTGCGGAGGCAGACGGTCATCACCATCAGTTGGAAAATTCGTTGCCATCGGCACTTGACTCTTGACTTTGTGCTGGCATGCCTCTCCATTATATAGTAAGGGCAAAGTTATTTTGAATTGCATGGTAATTCTTTAGCGTGTGTGACACACTAGAGAAATGAAAAATGTTAATTGGAGTTTAAAAGTCTAAAGTGCGAAAGTAGCTCCTCTGTTTTTTGTTCAGCTTTCTTCTCTTCAAGGGCAGAGCAGACCTACTCCAATTTTTCCCTGAAAACAATTACCCATATACAATCACGTGGGGCCCATTTTAGAAGTACAATCATGTGTGGTGCTGTATACTATTGGCCCTGTACAATAGTACGTACAATATTAGCACAGAGCACGAATACAACAGATGGGTGGGTTCTGTTAAATTTCAGAGAAATGGGCTAGGGGCCACTATTAGGAACACTGATATTGTCCCCAACTTAATCACCTATTTAGCAGTTATGAGGTTTTATACAAAAGGCCTCGGTAATATTAGTAGTGGAACCATTCATTATATGTTGTATTTTATTTTGTCAAGTTTTCAATGTGCGACTTTTATTCTTCAACACGCCCCTTCACGTGAGACCACCACATAGTGAGCCACACGTGGAGCCAAGTCCACATCAGAGTTAAACATTCACGGCCAACACGTGAACACCACGTATTGGGTAATGGTAAACATTTCAGCCCAACATGTGAATACCACTTGCTGGGTAAGGGGTAAGGGTAGAGGCCCAATATTTCAGGCCCAGTCAATCAACCCGTTCTCATACCATGTTAAATTTCAGAGAAATGGGCTAGGGGCCCACTACTAGCAACACCGATATTGTCCCCGACTTAACCACCTATTTAGCAGGTGTGAGGTTTTATACAAAAGATCTCGGTGATATTAGTAGTGGAACCATTCATTATATATTTTATTTTATTTTGTCAAGTTTCCGATGTGGGACTTTTATTCTTCAACACTCCTCTTCATGTGGAACCACTTTTTTTAGTGGGCCACACGTGCAACCAATTCCACATCAGTCACTTTTTATATATATAAAATTTGGTTCAATTTGGTGTTTTTTTTTGTTTAATTTGAGTTTGTTTGATTTGGGTTTAATTAGGCCGAGTCAACTTAGGTCTGATACCATATTAAATTTCAGAGAAACGGGCCAGAGGCCCATTACTAGCAACACCGATATTGTCCCCAACTTAACCACATATTTAGCAGGTGTGAGGTTTTATACAAAAGGCCCCGGTGATATTAGTAGTGCAACCATTTATTATATATTGTATTTTATTTTGTCAAATTTTCAATATGGGACTTTTATTCTTCAACAGGTTCCATTTCTTTTTTGAGAGGCTTACAAGTGTATAGAATATAACTAATGTATGTATATAAAGATATAAATGATGAAGGAGCTGCTAGCTTGCATGGAGACATTTGTCGTACATCATTTGACATTTTGGCTAGGAGACAGAGCTGAGGCTATGAATGTGAATGTGTGGTTGCTAGTTCGTCCGTCTTTTAGGACTTTTATATATGTACATGTGAACAAATTAAGTACAATTACATGCACATAGTTTTATTTACATAACACACGTGCAACTGTTGCGTAATATTTACTGCTTTCAGATCATCAAGGTGAAAGAGAGACAGTGTGATTTTTATTTTCATCCACTGTAACAACAAGATTCCACTTTGAGGGTTTTGGAGGAGTGTCCAGGAGTTCCACGGCTTATGTTCCAGAAACCACCAGAACATGTTCAAGAACAGGCAGCAAGCTTTACTCACCACATCCTCTGAAACCTTCACCAGAGGCACGCTGTCTGAACCCGCCTTCTCCAAGTGCCGGTCACCGATGTTTCTTTCGGAGAGAAGAGCAGTACTGACCAAAGCAATCCTTGCCCCATCGTCTGGCAAGCTTCTTGGAGATCTGGCGGGGTTTCTATGCAATGGGCAAAGCTCCTTTCCCTTGGTACAAAACTTCAATGGCCCAAAAGGCTGTCACTGCATATCTACACCTTTGCTCAACTCTAACCAGTATACTGCGATGAAGCAGTCAAGCTAAAGGAATTAATATTTAAGCAGAACTCTTTTTCAATTTTAATCAACAGAAAAATAGAGAGGATTTGAACTTGACAACATTAAACGACCATAACATAATATATTTGATTTTGCTCTTCAAATTACAAAAGCTATGCAATGCATAAAATTAAGGAGGCAAACCCAGCCTGCAGATATCACCTCAGTGATAACATGAATCTTATTCCATACATATAATAAAACGTGGCCTACAAGCCTCTTTGATTGCTGCATGAGCTCTAACTTTCTTACATACGACTGAGATTAAAGCATGGAAGAAGAAACTATTCTGTTAAGAGTTTATAAGACAACTAGTACTAAAGATCTGAGCCGGCTGCCTTGACATGATCTTTAGTACTAGTAGTCTTGTAATATTGGGTGTTGCCAAAGTTTTTAAACCCAACTTTCTCGGATCCATCCGCAATAATTTTGTTAGAACAAATGTTGTGATTGATGGCGCTAGGTTTAGAATTGGGGAAGTCCTCCTTTCCTTCACGGCCACCTTGGCCTTGGCTGGCATTGCCCATCAAGTTGACGTTTTGAAAGTTTAACATCCCAACACGTTCGGCTCCATTGACTGCGGTAATGCTATTGTAATAAATATTGCTGGTGATGCCGTAATCTTCTTCATTAGTTGTCTTGTTCGTGTTGCTGAAGTTGTGAAACCCTTCCGGTGCTCCATCTCCTTTAATCTCATTGCCAGAGATGTCCTCGCCGACACCTTTGGGCTTCTTCCCTTCACAGCCACGGGCATTGGTCCAGACGGTATCAGAGCTGCCATGGGGGAAAATCCCAACATCTGTGGAGCCTCTGGTTTTGTTGATTACATTTTGAGGACAATAGTTCCTGCTTCTGCCGTCTCCTTCATTATTATGATTCTCTTTCCTCCCAGCACTCATGTTTGGCTGGAGAGCTTTAGACTTCTTTTCTTGCGCGCAGTATAACTCCAAGTTCACTACTTGTATTTTAGTTCAGGGACATGATCATGACTTTACCAAGCCACATGCATGCACTTGAAATAAATTTTGAAATTACCTGGAAGGTGAATACCCTGTTATTATTATTAAAGATTGATTACCGATTGGGACGTATTGGAGGAATCCAACCCCCCAGTGGGCCACGATTAGCCTACTTGCGTAGTGGCAGGCAACCCTTCTGACGCAAATGTTGTGAAGACTGTTAGTTGTGTGGAATTTCCCACACAAAAAAAAACAAAGACTTCAGAAGTTAAAAAAAAATGAAATTGCACGTTGTTTATCAAAGAAAAGTGTTTAGAAAAGAGAAAAAAAAAAAAGGCATTCAGAAGTTTTTATTATTTAGTTGTGTGCTGGCATGCCTCTCCATTATATAGTAGGGGCAAAGTTATTTTGAATTGCATGGTAATTAAAAGGCCACGTAAGGTTGGTAATTCTTTAGCGTGTGTGACACGCTAGAGAAATGAAAAAAGTTAAATGGAGTTTAAAAGTCCAAGTGTGAAAGTAGCTCCTCCGTCTTTTTCTGTTCAGCTTTCTTTCTCTTCAATTATTGCTCAGTGCCATATATACCTTGTTCATGCGAGTGCTAGGCTTAATCAATATTCCAACCCAAAGAGCCGTAGGGCTGACCTAGCTAGCCTAGCATCTTTGATCATTCACACTCTAATGATTTTTTTTATAAACAAAACCGCAATTTTGACATTAGGTAGTAGTACCATCGTCTTTTCTCGGCATGATTTAATTCAAGTCCACATGCAGAAGATTTCTTAGCGGCCTGGTTATGATCCCCAGCAGAAGAGCAGTCAAGAGCCAGAACACCCAAACAAAAGTGGGTCAGAGGTAGACAAGATGAGTGAAGGAGACGGCAATTGGGAAATTCGTGGGAATAAAATTACAGCAAAGGAGAGCACAAACGTTGGGATTTCAGACTTCCACAACATAACAGGTCATGTTGAAGGGCGCAGGGGCCCCGAACGTGGTCACAACGTTCATGAGAATAAAATCAGTGCAGTTGGAGGCGGGAATGTTGGGATTTCAAACTTTGGCAACAACACTGGCGGAAATACTAGTAAGTTCTTCCATGCTTGAGTCTTAATATTATATTAGGTAAGGGAAAATAAGAGCTGATACAATATGGCCGAGGCTTGTTGCGAGTATTTGTCTCACATTAAAAAGTTAAAAGATTGGCATGAACTTATAAGCGGTTGGGGTATTTCCACTAATGTCAATTGGTTTTAAAGTAGAACATCAACTTCATTATAATAAAGAAGTCGGGGTATTTCCACTAATTAAGATGTTTAAGCAAATCTTAACAACAAGAAACGGAAATAGAACGCTAACAATGAAAATGAATCCATTCAACGGTTGTTATCTTGATTGGGTCAATATCCTCACCTTACCCCTTTCCTTTTCCGCGTGTGTTCTGCATTCCGATAACAACAATTTCTTCATCACTTAGTGATTATCTCGAAATCTTTTGGTGTATCTGAAAATGTGACCGTTCCTTTTTTTAAAATTTTTATTATTTTATAAAATAATAAAATAAAAAGTCGTTGTTAGACTCTCTTTTGATCTTCTTCATTTTAATACTTGTGAGAGTAAACGCATAAAAAGTCGTTGTTTTGTTTGGCATTCAAGCCAACGACATGATTTAATTTAATAATAGTCTGTTCGTCATATGCTTTAATTTAATAATTTATTAGGTACGTGATATTATACAGTGACCGAAGCTTGTAGGCCTATTTTCATGTTCTATAATGTAATAGAGTCTTTGATTGGGTCAAACTTTTTCCTTTTGTTTTTTCGTGTGTGTTACATTTCCTAACAACAATATGAAATGCACTTTATTTACTTTCTTTGAATATTCACTAGAAAGCTAATATTTGTTTTGAGTGATTATCTCGAAGGCTTTTGTTTAATCTAAAAGCGCGACCAGTCTTTTATCTTACAAAAGTACAAACTAAGAGAGGGCAAGACACAGACTCAAGCCTCTTAATTGTATGATCAGTATAGAATATGGATTTGACTAATAATTTTGATGTAGTGACGCGTTTTACGTATGTAATATTGTTATAATATGTGTGAACTGAGAGACCAAGTGGCCGTGAGAGGATTACACCAATAAATTTCTCATATATATATATAAGGGAGTAGAGGCTAGCATATGATATAATTAAAGTATGCATATATATGGCTTTGGTAAAATATATATTGTTGGTCATGAATCATGATCATGTTCTCCAACTAAAATTGTAGTAGTGAACTTGAAGGGATTCATAATAATGGCAGGGTACGGCAGCAACAGCGGATATGATTCTCAAAATGATATCACCGAGAAAAATGACGCCACAGATGTTGGTATTTCCAGCTCTCGCAGCTCAGATGATGTTGACTGGAGCGACGCCGGTGCTGGCGGTCAAGGAAAGGTGCCCAAAGGTGACGGTCACAACATTAGGGGAAATACCATTAATAGAGCCGAGGAAGGGTTTCACAACTTTAGAAATGGCACTGAAGATGACGGCGGCAGCAGCTGTATTAGTAAAAATAAAATTAGGGCACGCAATGGAGCCTCAAACGTTGGGATGTCCAACTTTCACAACCGGGATGGTGAAGGCGGCGGTGTCGTGGGTCACAACATTTGTGACAACGAAATTAGTGCAGAGACTTCCACGAACGTGGGATTCGACGACTTTGGCAACATCAAATAGAACTGTAAGGCTACTACAACTAAAGATCATCATCGTTTGGGGGAAAATATATTCAAAAGTTCGCATAAAGCAAGTGAAGCACGTAAATAATTGAAATAAAACAATAGTCTGTTCTTCCATTCCATGCTTTATTTTTGGTATGTGTATATTTCGATGTCTGAGGCTTGCAGGCCTCCTTTTATGTATATGTAATAATATTCTTGTTTTTCGATGCTTAGGCGATCCCCAGTGGAAGAGTTTTTGGGCCCTATATCCTAAAACTTGTCGTATCTAGTTCTAAATGTGTGTACTCAAATTATTTGAAAGATCCATAGGGTCTTCCCCTATTGAGGGATCACTCAAAAAATTTTATTTGAGGGACACCCTTTAGGATTCCCTACGATTTTTTTTTTCAACGATCCAAACCATCTATTTTTTAAGTTTACCTTCATAGATCATCTTTAGAAAAAAATTAGACAAATGGGTAGCCGTTTAGATATCCAATTGTGTCCTACAAAATCAATGAACATAGTGCTTCAAGAAAGTACTAAAATTTCAATAATTCAATTGAGTGGTCAAATGTTATCGTTTCAAGTGGTTTTTTGTAGATATGATATTTGAATAGTATATACAAAATAGACGGTTTGAATTAGTGAAATACAAGTGGGCCCTACAAAGATGTCCTATTTGAGAGATCCTTCAACTGAAGCTCCATTAGCGGTCCAGATGAATACTGACTCGTTTTTTAACGCCCTTAACGTATATATATATATATATATATATATATATATATATTGACACACTTTTAACGCCCTTAGATTCAAGCACTATTAACGGTCCAGATGAATACTGACTCGTTTTTTAAAATAATAAACTATTTCTTTCCTCTTCTCATTTGTGCTAGTGTAGGAGTTTGTGCTAGGTTTCAAAGTGATCCAAAAGAGTCTCACTTGTTTTCTGTCAAGAGAATCATAAAATATGTGAGTGAAACCATTGATTTTGGGTTGTGGTATACCTATGAAACTAGTGTCAATCTTGTTGGGTATAGTGATGCCGATTGGGCAGGTTGTAATGATGATAGGAAAAGTACTTTTGGGAGGTCTTTTATGTAGGCAACAACCTTGTTGCTTGGTATAGCAAAAAACAAAACTCAGTCTCTTTATCTACTAGACTGAAGCTGAGTATGTTGCAGTTGGGAGTTACTGCACTTAACTCCTCTGGATGAGACAGATGTCGGAAGACTATGGTCTTACTCAATCATCCTTCCTAATCTATTGTGATAACAAGAGTGCAATTGATATTTCCATAAATCATGTTCAACACTCAAGGACAAAGCATATAGACATAAGGCATCATTTTATTAGAGATCTTGTGGAAGACAAAATTTTAACATTGAAATTTGCTCTATCTGAGAAACAACTAGCAGATATACTCACCAAGGCCCTGGACTTTCATAAACATGTCACACTTAGACAGTTCATTGGCATTTGCTCAATTGATTGATTAGCTTGTATGTTCCTTGTTTTCACCACATTTCAAAACTGTTGACTAGTCATCTTACATTTAGTTGACTAGTCAAATATGAAAAATGTTGACGTATTCTCTTGTGTACCCTACAGCTCTTTGATTTTCCAGAGCAAGAGTGTGTGTGAATGATCAAAGATGCTAGGCGGAGGAGCTACTTTCACGCTTGGACTTTTAAACTCCACTTAACTTTTTTCATTTCTCTAGTGTGTCACACACGCTAAACAATTACCAACCTTACGTGGCCTTTTAATTACCATGCAATTCTAAATAACTTTGCCTATATAATGGGGGAGGCATGCCAGCACGATTCAAAGTCAAGAGTCAAGTGCCGATGGCGAAGAGGTTTCCGACTGGTGATGACCGTCAGCCTCCGCAGAATTTTGTGAAGGATGAAGGACGCGTCAGGTTGAATATACGTGGGAATGAAATTACCGCACCCAATTCCACCAACCCCGGGGTTTCCAACTTTAACAGCCGTCACCAAGCGTGATATAAACGTTTGTGACAATAACATTAATGCACCAAGAAGTAAAAGTCCTGGGATCAGTAACTTTGACAACTATATACTCCCCAAGAATTCGAATGACGAAGATGATGCAGAAGCAGGCCGGGTCGGGTGATCAAGGCTATAAGAGGGTCCCGTAGCTCAGCCTCAGCCTCCAACAAGAAGTCACCGGCTTGGAAATAATAAATTAATAAAATCGTAATATCAATCTGTTCTTCCATTCCATGCTTTAAAGTTTAACTTTAATGTGTATTATGTAATTCGTAAAATAAGAGCTGATACAAAGGCCCAGGGCTTGTAGGGCTCTTTTTATGTATAATTAAGAATGTAGAATTATTGTTATTATCATTACTATTATTACTCAGACTATATTAATTCCTATGACAATCCTTTTAAGCAAATCAGCCCAGAAACGGAAACAGAACATTGACAATGAAAAGATAATCCATTGAAAGTTGTCTTCTTCATTGGGTCAAGATCAAATGAACAACTGTTACTTTTCTTCTCGTTCTAATTGGGTCAAGATTCAAATTTGTCTTCTCGTTCCAAAAATTTGACGAGTTATGGGTGTTTGTTTTCTTTGTAAAGTGTTAGTATTTTACTAAAGAAAGAGAACGATTCTGGCATACGACACCTGAGTTTTTTTTTCCTTCCAAGTTTGAGTATGTGGGGGACATTGGTTATGCTATGATTATCTAGTTTTGTCATTTCTAAATTAGAGTTGAAAACCAATGTCTCAACATAGCCACATCTAAGTTAGGAAATCAATGTCCAAACATACCCAGAGACAAAGAAAAGGAGGACGAGGAGAAATTTGAAACTAGAGAATCTTCGCCGGTAAGAGAGTTGAAATGGATTTCGTCCGTAGAGGGATTTTTCAAATTAAATGTGGATGGTGTAACAGATTTGGCAACTGGTTCAAGAAGAGCTGGTGCGATTGTTAGGGATCATCATGGAAATTTGGTGGGGCAGTTGCTATTGGTGGTCTTATCTTGGTATCCATTCTTGCTATTGATTTGTATGCTCTCAAGATTGGTATTTCTTTTGCATTGGATGCGTCTTTTGTTCCCCTTTTTATTGAATCAAACTCTTTGATGGCGGTCCAAATGATTAATAATAAGGAGGAGTGCTTGGCGGCTGAAGGGGCGTTGGTGGATGAGGTTCGTCGTCTCATTGCATCCAATGATCGCTGTACTGTTCAGTATGCTTCTCGTAGTGCTAATGGTGCTGCACATCGGATAGCGCGTTTTACTTTCTGTGATAATGGTCTATCGTTCTAGATGGAGGTCTCCTCTTTGGCTAATGGATTTTGTCCCACATGATTGGCCGGTTCAAATTGTTTTTTGGCTTATGAATCAAGTTGTAATTCTGGCATGTTTGTCCTACTTTATCCCATGTGGTTTTCTTTGGAAAAGTTTGAACGAGGCAACTTCTTACATGCTGAGTTTCAGTGTTTTTCTGTTGAGTTGAATGACTTATTGCTCGAACCCTCTCTTATCAACCCAAAAAACCTCACAACCACTGCCTGCAGGCAATCCTCTCCTCTCTTACTACTCCCGTCAATTTCCGTTAACAAAACCGTTAAGTGTGTTGATGTGACATTGTCATTTTAGTAATTTTAAAATCTTTTTTTATATTTAATTTGGATTTTAAAATTTTTTAATAGTTAAAATTACTAAAATGGCCATGCCACGTTAGCACACTTAATGATTTTGTAGACGGAATTGGTAAAGTGAGAAAATTTCAGCAACTTTTAGAGATTCTGAGTTTAAGTGAGAAAATTTCAATTTCATGAGATAAAGTGAGATCGAAAATCCATTTTAAGGAGTAAAATAGTAATTAAGCCAAGCTAAATCCCTACTATTTCATTTATGTTGACTGGGGCTAAAAAAGGGAACAAAATTACATCAAAACCCAACGATATCCTCAACCACATAAGTTTTCCACACGAGAGTGAATTGTATTTTAGACTATCAAAATAAGACTAAGGGCCAGTTTGGCATTGTCTTGTGAAAATAATCGATTTCTTTGTCAGAAATCACCAGAGAAAGTTAGCCGTTTGGTAAACTTTTGTTAAAAGTGTTGTTGGTACTAATTCCCGCATAATCAGAAAATAATTCCCGCATAATCATTAAACCCATTGGAAACCGATTCCTGATAATCAAAATGAAAGCACCTCATTAACCGCTTCCTTATAGCTTTCTCTCACAACAATTTTTAATAATAAGTGATTTTTTCATAGTTTACCAAACAGTGCCCAAAATTTTTAAAAATCACTTATCACCCCAAATAAAGAATGCCAAACTCTAAGACCTCACACCAAAAAAGATAAAGAAAGACCGGCGACTAAGACCAAAACCACCCCACCCAACCTCCCATCCCATCCCATCCCTATCGGCGACTATCTCTCTCTCTCTCTCTCTCAGCATTGTTGAAGAATAATTGTGTGGAGGAGAAACACCGGATATCAACTTGAGATATAAACTTGAGTTGCCAAGACTACATTGACCTCCAAGTAAGGTGGAAAAAAATGTCTACATGAGGCCACCTTGTCCTGAAGGGCGGTACAACTGGTCATCCCAAGCAACTAGTTTCTGAGGATACTTTTTGGTCCTGTTTGGCTCACATAACGGATTTGAGGGGAAATTACTTTCCATGTCATTTTCCAAGGGATGTGAAATGAAGATTCATTTCCCATGTTTGGTAATCCTGGGAAAGTAATCAAGAAATATCACTTTATTTCATTTCACATATTTGGTTTGTGTAGGAATGTAAAACAAAGTTGGTTTAATTTTCCAATTATACCCATATGAAATCAAATAAAAAGAGAATGCATTTAATGCTATGTTATAATTCTAAATTGTTAATAGGACAATATAGTCATGAAAAATGTGTATTTAATGTTGGCTCATTTTTCCAAACTTTCCCATGAAAAGGAAAACAAAACCCAAGGGGGGAGGAGAGCTTCACCCCCCTACTTTCCCATGTCAAGGCAACGATTTCCTATGCCTAGACTTACCAAACAAGGGAAAACAATTGACTTCCCATGCCCATGCCTCATTTCCCATGAACGAAATGGGGCCTAATTCTAAAGTGACCATCGACCACCAAAATAGCAGCAGCAGCTCCAAGTCCCCAGAAATAGCGACTTCTAAAAATCATGCTGCTCTCCAGCCCATGAGATTTGAACATACTACTAGTAGTAGTAGATATCAGTAATGTAACATGTACTACTACTGCTATACTAATGCACTCTAGAAATAACAGTAAATATCCAATGATATCATGACACTCGATAATCAGAATACATGCCACTTAGCCCTAACAGTAAATATTAATTGCTTTTTCTCTTTGCCCTGATTCATCCTCTATGTATGTATAGTTGACGCGGTGGTGGATATGCAGATGTCGACACAAGAATATTCAAAGTTTGAGGCTAAATAGGCACACACACAATAGGCAAATTAATTAGCAAACACCAAGATCTTTCTTCAGCCTCCAACTCACACACACACACACAGGCGGCATGTCCAGCACCAATGGCACTCTAGAGAGCCGCCGAGTAAGCCTCCATACAATACCAAGCATGGCGCTCCAGAATGGGGTCGTATTGATAGTCCTGCTTGTATTGGATATCCCAGTACTAATTATTCTCCTCGTCCTCCTCCTCGGCTCCACCTAATTAACTATATGGTGGATACTACGATGACTATATCCATCAAACTCACAGCCTGTTCTTGGACATCCTGCTACTACTTATTATAACCCCATCCCGAGGCCTACTCGAAAAAATGGCAAAAGCAGTTGTACGTCTTACAATGTTTCTGGGAATCGAATCAGTGGAAACCAAGGGTACCATAATGGAGTTTTCAATGTTGGCAACACTAAGCATGCTCGACATGACATGATGAAAGATGATGATGAGGAATAAGAAGAATAAGTTGAATGAATGAATCGTCCAAATCATGTACGTAAGCTGCATATATATGTAATGTACTAGCAGTTCTAGAAGGGCTATGAATAACATCTGCTAGCTCGCTCTTTGCTTCCATATATAAATATGTATAAAATATTCTCAAATAAGAGATATATACAGTTATATTCTTGATGTTGGTCTCTTTTGTTTTTAGTTTTTCTAATTTTAGATCTCATTTTTATTTCTTTAGTTCTTATTTATTTATTTATTTATAAATTGAATTCAAATGGTTATAGTTTTTAATAAATATTTAATAGCTTTTAAATTCTTTTAAGGAAATGAACCATACATTGTCTAACATGTCTAAACATAGGGATTAAATTTGTCAAATTGAAAATATAAGGACCAAATTGGCCAACATAGTGAAACACAGAGACCATTTTAACATTTAAGCTTATTTTTTATGTATAGAAAAATTAGTAAAATATACAAACGGCCTAATCCTTTTTTTTTTTTTTTTTCTGGTCAACTAAGTATACTGACGTTGGCCAAAATATATTGTCAACGGATAAGCCACAGTGTACATCATTATGTTTGTTACATGGTGTTCCCATTAATTTTTTGCTACGACAAATAAGGTATGTGGCCAATTGAACACTAGATTCTACTGAAACTGTAATTGTAGCTCATACAGCAATGAACTCAGGCTTGCAGACCTCTTTTTGCTTATGTATAATTGTAACAGTGTTAGTATATGATGTAACTGGTTATTATAGTTAAAGGGCAATGAAGGAAATTGCCTCCATCTAAAAAGAATATGAACATGTAATTCTTCCCAAAGACAGAAGGAGAAATTTGGTTTAGTTCTCATCATGTGATACATCATATCATAAGAAAAACTAGGTAGAAAAGAGCAGCTAAGTTATTCTCGCAGGATATATATAGTGTATACATACAGAAAAAGACAGTGGTGGGTGGAATCTTGCCTATTGATTAGGCGAATTCAGTGGTACAACCAAGGTCAGCTAGTTATCTACAAAGAAAAGGTGTCCTTGACCAGGGCAGTATTGAGATTTTGAGGGCCTTGTGCGAAATTTAAAATGGAGCCCTCATATAATCTAATATGAAAATAATATATAAAAAATTTACAATGACTTAATGTCATAAATCAATTTTTTTTATAACTAAAATTCATCATCAATTAGCATGTAATAACAATCACAACTCAAATTCATAAATTTTTTAATATTTTCATTTTATAAAGTTAAGTATTAGTATGTTCGGTAAAAAAAATAAGAGTTCAAGAGAAAAAGAAGAAGGCATGGATTTTTGTTTTGTTTTGTTTTGAGTGAAAGAAAGTACTTTTTATTTATTTAGGACAAAGCGTTATTTTTTAAAACTATTTTAAATTTTGTTGTTATAATGAAAAAAGAATAAAATTATGAATAGATTGACATCATTGAGACTCAAACTTGGACCTTGTACCTAGGGATATATGCTAGAAACTAACTCCATCAAATACACTTATGTGTCAATGCACTGCACTTTAGAGTATATATATAGTTCTTAGAATATTAATATATATATATATATATATATAATATAAAATATAAAAATTTAGGGGCCCTTAAAAATCGGGGACCTGTGCAGTGGCGCTACTTGCACCATGCCTGGGCCGCCCATATCCTTGACTTTGATGTGATTGATAATTTTTTGTTTAAGTCCACATGTTAGGTTTAAAAATTCACCACACATGCAGTGGTGAGAATGTTAGGTTTAAAAATTCACCACCCATATTGGAAAGTTGAGAAACCTAACAAGGGCTTATAAGTTGTTGAGCTACTCCCCTAATTGCCAATTAATTTTGGGATGGAGCCTCAACTTCCTTCATACATGTGATCGATACACATGCATACATAAACTATTTTTTGTGGGTGGCCCTTATATATAAGAGACTTGCAGCTGGTTAGCGGGATGTAACCAAGCAAGGGCGGACCTATGTTAGGGCTGGAGTGGGCTCCAGTCTTATTTTTGAGAGTAGGCTTAATTTGTAAGCCAAATTTAGATAAATCAAATTTTAGCCCAAAATTTCTTTTCTCCTTCTTTTTTCTTATTCCTTTCTCTTTCTTCTTTAATCCTTTCCCCGTCTTCTTCTTTCTTTTCTCTCTCCTTTCTCTTTTCTTTTTCTTTCTTCTCTCTCTTTTCTTATTCTTCTTTCTCTCCGCCATTTTTCTTCTTTCTCTTTCTTT
The DNA here is from genome assembly GCA_024362665.1 of Prunus padus. Classification (NCBI taxonomy): domain Eukaryota; kingdom Viridiplantae; phylum Streptophyta; class Magnoliopsida; order Rosales; family Rosaceae; genus Prunus; species Prunus padus. The sequence goes on from JANFAM010000020.1 coordinate 10,433,458, forward strand.
CCTTTTGTCTTTCTCTATTTGTTTTATTAAATCTCTATTTCTCTCTTCTTCTTTTTTCATGCGTTTCTCTGTCTACACATTGATTGTGGTTTTATGTTGTGAAGATGTTATGAGCTGATGTTGAATAGGTGGTTTGATCATTTTGAGCTTGTGGGTGTTTTGGTGGAGGACCCGACTGTAGTCCGAATCACATAGGTGTCCAAAAAAAAAAAATTAGCCCACCCCTGTTAAAAATCCTGGGTCTGCCATTGTAACCAAGGTGAAGATATGTCTACAGGCTTCCTAATCCTAAAGCCTAAAATAGGTGATAACAAGAAAGCATCTGAGGATGCTAAAGTGAACATAGAGCAGGAAAACAACAGCAGCTCGAAGCCCCCAGCAACGGGTTCCAAAAGCTGTGCTACTTCTAGTACAACTACCAAGCCCAAGAATAATACTGAGAGAGGTGAGGCCAAAAGAGGCGATGCCTTCAACATTTCTGGGAATACAATTGAGGGGAGCAATTCAGGTAGGGTAGGAATTTTCGAGTTTGGCAACAAAAACGTCTATAAAGGCCACAAGAAAGATAAACAAGTAGACTCAAGTAGTGGAGAAACCGACTAAGCCTCCGGTGGTGAAAACGAAGAGTGAACAAACGAAGAGTGAACTCAGGTGATCTGTAGTCTGTAGGTCTCTTTATGTATGCACCATTTCTTATGTAATTTGATAATATTAAAGATTGAATATTATCCTTTATACAAACCCTTTAGTTTTGAGTTGGTTTCCTTTGCCACATTCCTCCGTGTAGTTCTACTATCTAACGATTATGTCACTAGTAAAAAAATACCCTTGCGCGACCAAATTTTGCGCGACAAAACCAATTCGTCGCACAAAGTCACTTTGCGATGAAACTCAAAAATTCGTCCCACAAAATCTTGCACGACTAAATTTTGCGCGAAAAACACATCGTCGCACAAATTCACTTTGCGCGACAAACTTTTGCGTGACAAAATTATTTCGTCAAGCACAAAGTCACTTTCTTGTGACGAAGATCTAAATCCGTCCATAAAAGTCTTTACAAAAATAAAAATTAATTAATTTTTAATTTTTGACTTTGCGACAAGATCTAAATTGTCCTGCAAAGTCTTTACAAAAATAAAAATTAATTAATTTTTTAATTTTTGACTTTTCTTTAATTGTTGGTTTGTCGCGCAAAACTCTAAAAATTTGGAGGGCCCAAAAATTTTGCGTGGGAAATTTTTTAAATTTTTTTAGACTTTGCGAGACAAACCAAAAATTTCGAGCAAAGTTTTATGAGACCAACAATTCGTCAGCAAAGGTTTGCGCGACCAATATTTTGTTTCGTCGCACAAAGTGATACGGTTTTAAAAACCGAAATAACTCCTCCATTTTCTCAATTTCTTTCTCTACTCTTACCTCTACTCTCCCCAAATCCTACCCTTTCTCTTACACTCATTCCTTTCACTTAATCTCTCTTCTTTCTCTCTCTTCACTATGTTTCACTCTCTCATTTCTCTTTTCACTATATCTCACTCTCACTCACTCTCTCACTATCTTCTCTAATTCTCTCACACTCACTTCTCCCTCTCATTCTCACTCACTCTCAATCTTGCCAAAATATATATTCTCTCCAAATTTTAAATTTTTTTCATTAATATGTGTTTTTGGAGTTAGTTTTGAGTTTGTGAGGGGTTTGATGTTGAATATATTGGGTGAGGATTGGAGTTTTCTTAATATATTGATGTTGGATTTGGGGTATAACAATTTTAGGGTTGTATTATTGCACTTTGTTAATTTATGTGTACATTGTGAATATTATATATATATTGGACAATTTGATCAATTTATTTTGAATATGTCAATTTAAATAAAAGTAATGTAAAAAAATAAAATCATACAATTAAATTTAATTTAAAAAGAAAAAATTAATATAATTAGAAAAATCATACAAAATATTTCGTCGCGCAAACTACTAAATTAATTTATTTTAATTAAAAAAATTTAAAACACAAAATTTAAAATTTTTTTAAGACTTTGCGCGACGAATTGTTTGTTTGTCGCGCAAAACTCTAAAAATTTGGCGGGCGCCAAATTTTTTGCGTGGAAATTTTTTTTAAGACTTTGCGCGACAAAATTTAAAATATTTCGTCGCGCAAAACTTTGTGCGACCAACAACACTTCGTCGCGCAAAGTTTTGCCCGACCAATAACACTTCGTCGCGCAAAGTTTTGCGCGACAAATAACACTTCGTCGCGCAAAGGTTTGTGCGACCAATATTACTTCGTCGCGCAAAGGTTTGCGCGACCAACATACTTTGCGTGACAAAAATTATTTTTCGTCGCGCAAACCCTTTCTCCACGAGCTTTGCGCGACGGATTTTGCGCGACCAAAATTTTGTCGCGCAAAGTTTTGCGCGACGAAATTGTACTTTGCTCGACCAATAATACTTCGTCGCGCAAAGTGTTTTTGGTAGTAGTGTGTGCAGCCATCAGTGATCCATGATGATTGATGACTATCCATGATGAAATTGTTTCTTCACCAAAGGTGTATTTCCTTGTAGTGGATGAAATGAATGTAAGCTTAATTAAGGGCCTCACACTCAATTCTAGTGGAATACATGTTAGTGTATTTGAATATGTATATGAGTTTTGTTTGGTAAGATAAGAAAGGAGAGGCATGAAATTGCAAAATCACTCTGCTATACGTGTAGCAGAGAACATTCTCATTCTCAGACTTCTTAGATCAGTACACAGCTGCTCACACACTTGGTGTGAGAATTTTACGGTTATACAGTGCCAGCTGGATGCATTACATCACAATGCAATCTCAGCCTTCTATTTAATCTAACCAATCAACCTATGCCACTTGGATTAAAACTAACATTACAAGAAACCGTAAAACAACTAACTATGAAATCAGCTAGAGAACTTATAATTCAACACTCCCCTTTAAGTCTTGAGCTGATTTCACTCCAAGCATGCCTCTGAGATAATTGAATCGATCTTTGGCCAAGGGTTTGGTGAAGATATCAGCCAGTTGCTCATTCGTGGGACAATATTCCAGATTAATAACTCCTTCTTGCAAAGCATCCTTGATGAAATGGTATCTCCTGTCAATATGTTTTGTCTTCTGGTGGAATACAGGATTCTTAGTGATTGCTATTGCTGAGATGTTATCACAATGCAGTGAAGTAGCTTCAGTTTGAAGCTCTCCAAAATCCTCTAGCACAAAACGTAGCCAAATGGCCTGTGTAGTAGCCTCTGCTGCACTGATGTACTCAGCTTCTGCAGTGGACAGTGCAACACAGTTCTGTTTCACTGAGGCCCAAGAGAACACTCCACTTCCAAAAGTAAAAGCATACCCCGATGTACTCTTGCTATCATCAACTGATCCTCCCCAATCACTGTCACAGTAGTCGACCAGAATTGATTTCCTGCCTTTCACATACTCTAAGCCGTAGTCTAGAGTTCCCTTGACATATCTCAAGACACATTTAGCTGTTCCATAATGCCTGTTTGTAGGACAGTGCATGAATCTGGCTAGCAGACTTGCAACATACATGATGTCAGGTCTTGTAGCAGTTAAGTACAGCAGACTACCAACAATGCTTCTGTAATGTTCTTCATCTGCAGCTCCACTGCCATCATCCTTAGCTAGTTTCTCAGTGGCAACAAGAGGTGTGGTTACAGACTTGCATTCAGCCAAGCCAAATTTGTTTAACAAGGTGCTAGCATACTTCTTTTGATGTAGAAATATACTAGACTCAGTTTGAATAACTCCCATGCCAAGGAAATGATGAAGTAGACCCAAGTCAGTCATCTCATACTTAACCATCATATCTTCTTTGAATTCCTTCAACAATGCTTGACTGCTCCCTGTAGACACAATATCGTCTACATAAATAGACACAATTAGGATCTCCTTATCTCCCCTTGCCTTGGTGTACAAGGTTGCTTCACTTAAGCTTTTCTCGAAGCCACATTGAGAGAAATAGCTATCTATCTCTCCATACTAGGCCCTAGGTGCTTGTTTCAAGCCATATAGAGCCTTATGCAGCTTATATACCTTGTCTTCTTGATCTTGAATCACAAAACCATTCGGTTGATCAATGTAGACTTCTTCTTGTAACACTCCATTAAGGAAGGCAGACTTAACATCAAGTTGATACAATTTCCAGTTCTTTTGAGCAGCAAGGGCAATAAGTGTTCTGATAGTATCCAATCTGGCTACAGGTGCATACGTTTCATTGTAATCCAGTCCAGGCTTCTGAGCATATCCTTTGGCTACTAACCTTGCTTTGTTCTTTTGAATTGAACCATCCAAGTTTAGCTTTGTTTTGTAAACCCATTTAACTCCAATCACTGGTTTTTCAGATGGTCTGTCCGCCAATTCCCATGTTCCATTCTTTTCTATCATCTCCAGTTCATCTTGCATAGCCTTAAGCCAAGATTCATCCTATGCAGCATCAGCATAGTTTTCTGGTTCCATGATGCACAAGTTACATTGTGCCAGCACATCATCTAGTCTCCTCCACTTTAATGGAGAATGATCATAGGCTTGAGTTCTCCTTTCTTCACTGCTGATATCCCTTGGAGTGTGATGTGAATTTGACAGATTTCCTTCCTGCAGATTCTGAGTTTGAAGTGTAGCCTCACCATTGTCATATGAATTTCCAGAATTGACATCAAAATCTACTTGTTTTTCAATTGAGTATGATGGCATGTTTGAACCATTGTTATCTGTCCAATTCCAAACACCTTCTTCATCAAATGTCACATCCCTTGACAATATCATCTTGTTAGAGCTTGGATCAAATATCCTATAACCTTTTTCACAAATTTCATATCCTACAAACACCCCTTTTGTACTCTTGGGTTCTAGTTTGTGTCTCAATTCATCCGACACATGAACATAACACAAAGAACCGAATATTTTCAGATGTGCAATTCCAGGTTTCCTTCCACTATATGCTTCAAATGGAGTGATGTTGTTAAGGGCTTTGGTAGGACACCTGTTCAGCAAGTAAACAGCTGTATGCACAGCTTCAGCCCATAGGAAATAGGGTATTCCCTTCTCATGCAACATTGATTTGGCCATTTCAATGACAGTCCTATTCTTCCTCTCTACCACTCCATTTTGCTGAGGAGTATAGGCCATTGTGAGTTGCCTTTGAATGCCTTGAGCTTCACAAAACTCCACAAATTCTGCAGACAGAAACTCTCCACCTCTGTCACTTCTGATGCATTTCACTTTGTGTCCAGTTTGTAGTTCAGTCATAGATTTGAACTTCTTGAAACAACTGAAGGCTTCTGACTTGTTTCTCAAGAAGTATACCCAAACCATCCTTGTGAAGTCATCAATAATCAACATGAAATATCTGTTCTTTGCAACAGATTCATTTCTCATAGGACCACACAGATCTACATGCACTAGTTCAAGTGCCTTGCTTGCTCTTTGAGCTTGTTCCTTTGGAAATACAACCCTCTGTTGTTTTCCCAATTGACACCCTTCACACACACCACTTTGTTCTTCCAATTTTGGTAAGCCATGCACCATGCCTTTCTCTCTTAACTGTTTCAGACCTTTAAAATGCAGGTAACCTGGCTCTGATACCATGTTAGTGTATTTGAATCTGTATATGAGTTTTGTTTGGTAAGATAAGAAAGGAGAGGAATGAAATTGCAAAATCACTCTGCTATACGTGTAGCAGAGAACGTTCTCATTCTCAGACTTCTTAGATCGGTACACAGCTGCTCACACACTTGGTGTGAGAATATTACCGTTATACAGTGCCAGCTGGATGCATTACATCACAATGCAATCTCAGCCTTCTATTTAATCTAACCAATCAACCTATGCCACTTGGATTAAAACTAACATTACAAGAAAACCGTAAAACAACTAACTATGAAATCAGCTAGAGCACTTATAATTCAACAATACAAACTCATATGCCGAAATAGAAATCATAAACAAAATTCTGCTAGCTAGTAAACTCATACAAGTGTAAAACCAATTAAACAAGAGTTAGGATATCTTTGGGATATCTTTGTTGAATACATGATGGATGAAGAACATGGGAAACAAAGGATGGTGCTCTAGAAAGCTTTTACAAATTTCTTTAATGGATAGAAATCTATAAAGCATACAGCAATTCAGTATAAACGTGAGGGACCACAAAACGCGTGGGTCAATATCCAAGAGATATAAAGAATGCCCATAGGTTGGCATCCAGACAACAAAGTTGACAACGGAGAACCCAAGAGATATAAAGAATTTGGATAATTTTCTCACAGCATCCCTTTCAATGGTATCATGATAATATAATTTAATAATAATAATAATAATATCTTTAGTTACCAAATTTTTATACCTTGAGTTTAGAATTTTGATGTGACTAATAATATTTTTTCATGTATAAATATGATATAAAAATGTGGTAAATTTAGCATTACCCTATAGTAGTAGTGCTCATATGCTAATTTGTCAATAAGCTATATGATATACAAAGAATTTGAATAATTAACACCATATTAACTAGTTAACATTAATTTGAAAATTAAAGCCGCGTTCACCGCTTAAGCATTTAACAGATTGGTTGATGGAAGGAGTCAATATATAGGTTTGATTTGAAATCAACCTTACAATTCGAGGGGTTTTAAGTAATTGACTTTTTGTTGGTCGGAATCATATCCTCTCTGTATGTATATATATTGATGATGATCACCAAACACAGAATATTTATGTTAATAGTGGTTGACAGCGTCAAAGTTCTAAGGGTAGCGTGGTAACTAAAGTAGTTCTGAGGAATATGTACAGAGTACTAAATCATGTAGATGGTTAACATATAATATATAAGAACGAAAATGAAGTAGCCGAGCCCTACGTTAGCAATAGAGCACCAAATATACTTAGGAGCAATATTAGGAAAAAGAAAAAAATTGTTGCAATCCGGTTTTGCCCCCTATACTATACCATAACTGTCAATTTTTCCTTAATACTTTTTTTTGATAAATTAAGAACTTAAACCATATAAAAATGGCTCATTAGGACTTCTGTCAATTTTTAGATGTCCATCCACATTTCCGTCACTTTAGGGGTAAATTGTAATTTTAAAGGAAAATAATAATAATAATAATAATATATAAAATTCAAAAGAAAAAAACCCCACCTCCATCAGCCACACGACCATTGACGCCCACCCTCTCACCCACCATCTCTGGCCCCTCGATGACCCACCCACCAGCCAACAACCAACAGCCACCTCCACCACAACCCCTACCCCTTCTCTCTAATGCACCTCCCCACCTCCCCTAGCTCCCACCCTTGATCCACTCCTCCCTCCCTTCCTCTTTCTGTCTCTCTGCCTTCTCGACCCTCCCAAATGTCAGCCCACCCACCAAAGATCAACCCTAACCCACCAAAAAAAAGAAGTGAATTTCCAACTCCAGGAAGATGATACTTGCAATGAATGATTCTTGCTAAAACCCAAGAAAAAAAGTATTTGCTTGAATAAATAAATTCGCATGAGACACAAAATTCAGCTAAATTCATTGTCGTTGGCTCAATGTTCTTGAACTCGCTTGAATATTTAATTTTTCTACTTTTCTTACTAATCTAAGTAGCCACCATTTACGTTTTTCTAGGTTTACTTAACAATAAAATCAACATATTCAGTTTCTCCAAAACCAGACCAAGAAACTGAATTTGGAATTTTCCTCTTACAAGTCTTGCAAGGTGAATTTTCTTGGCAACCAAACAAATTATACAATTGAAAAATGATGTAGATTTAGTAAATTAAGTAGACAGAGAGAGAGTGCCGCCTCGACTCGCCTAAAAAAAGAATCAAAACTCAATTGAGGAAAATGACTCGCTTGAGAGTGCTTTTTCCGAAGCGCTTATGCCAGTAGCACTTATGACATAAGTGCTTCTACAAAGAAGCGCTTGTCATTTGATGTCACATTTAAAAGTGATTTTAGACTACATGAAAGCGCTTTTTGATATTTTGTTGAGTGTTTGGCCACACAATAAAAGCGCAGCTCAAAATTTTGTTGAGTGTTTGCCCAAGCTCCATCACCCATCACAAGAATATCCTTAAATAAAATGTCTAATTGATCAGCATGTTTCAATCCACATGTTTGAAATTTTGCCGAAAGAGATTTCTATTCATTGAGAAGGAAGCCTTACCTTTGGAGAAAAGAGTTCACAACTATAGCTTTAAACTACAGTAGTCTTCTTCACAAATAAAGTTAGAAAATAAAGAGCAAATATCTTCAATATTGAGAGAAGCCATGAGAGAGATGGAATAGAAGCTTAAGGGTTTCCATGGGTGTTTTGGCTGTTGGGCTTTTCGTGGGTAGTGTTTTGGTTTTAATAGGAGCGAAAAAGAGAGAGAAAAAAAGAAAGAAATGGTATTTTGGCATTTAAAAACATTAAATATGGGTAGTTTCTGCATTTTAAAAGTTTCATTAAAGTGAGCTGTTGCTTCCCTGTTTTTGTCCCCAAAGCACTTTTTAAGAAGAATCACCTCTCAAGTGCTTGTTCCAAAACTCAGTCCAAGTGCTTTTGATCTCACCCAAAGCACTTTTGCAATTTTTGCCAAACACCATTTTTAAAATATAGAAGTGCTTTTGCTTCTCCAAAAGTCGCCTCAAACGAGCCCTAAATTGAAGATAAAAAAGAGTGTCTTTTGAGTTATTCAAGCATGGTAAAAAGAGATAGATTGGGTGGCGGGATGGATCGGGTGAGAGAGAGAGAGAGAGAGAGGAGGGAGGCAGGGGAGGGGAGGGGAGGGTGAGGGCGGAAAGGGGGAATTGCATCTTTTTCTTTTTAAGTTTTGTATGTTAATTGTTTTCTACCTTTTTAGAATAAAAAATTGACCATGTGCAGGTCAGGTGACAGAAATGTGGATGGACGTCCGAAAAATTGACCGCAAGTCCTAATCGACCATTTGTATATAGTTTAAGTCCTTAATTTATATATATATATAAAATAACTTAAGAGAAAAATTGACAATTATAGTATAATTCAAGGACAAAACCGCATTTTAGCTATAATATTAACATACATCCAATATGTTCGGTCATCAGCTCCAAGCCCACTTGTAAAAATTTTTATTTTTTGGGTTATTTAGAATTTCCTCTTTGGCTGCAATTATTTAATCTTCAAACCTAAGTATAAATATATCAAAATTCATTCTAACAACCAAATTTTTAATTTAAAAAATACATCTTGAGATGACAATCTAACTTCCTGAACGTAAAGGGGGCAGCGAAGGAACGAAGGGCTTCCCTGAACGTGGCGGTGGTTACAAAATTTCTGGCAATAAAATTAGAGCAGATGGAGCCAGGAATGTTGGGATTCACAACTTTGGCAACACCACATACGGCATGCCTTTTACTACTGAGGAGGATCATGGAGAAGAAGCAGAAGGCGGCTCCAGTCCACCAAAGCCACAAGGGGGGCCCACCGGCTAACTCATCATCGATCATATGGTTTAGGAAAATTAAATATGAAAAAAATATAAATAAAAGAGTAATCTCTTCTTCTATGTTTAATTTTATTATGTATACAGTATACGGTGTGCGAAAATAAGAACTCGTACGGTAATCACCCAGGCTTGTAAGCTTGTTCTTAAGTTATATGCATATGTTATTTGTGATCATGGCTTAAAGTTTATTAATTACCTCGTACCCTATATATTATATAGAAAATTAGATTAAAACCCAAAAGTATTAGGTTCATTATTTTTGTTCTTTTAAACTAGGTTTATATATATTTGGTTCATGTAGGGTGGCGTTTATATATATAATTCGTTACTTTGAATTTGTCAGAGTTCTATGTATATTAGGATGATCCCATGTCTGACAAGATTAATTTGTTATGGTTAAAGAATTAATGAGATTATTGTTCTGTTACCAGCAAGGCGCTCTCATAAAAAAGAAATAAAGAAATAAAGGGAGAGCAAGGCTATAATAACCTAATTATACGGTGATCACAATCTGAGCCTAATACAATTTTTTTTTCTTCACTCTGAATATATATAGATTGGTTAATAGAATTTAGTGTTAGGTCGACCTGTTGCAACCTTCTATATTCTTCCCATTGACATATGATGTTGTTTATGGAAGAAAGAAGGATGAATGATTTTAATAGTTTACAAGCACCGGAGGGCCAACAAATATTCTAATAGCTTAGCTTCAATTATATGAGTACAAATATTCCACTATGCCTCAAGAACTACACAACATTTTTCATAAGAGTATCTTGAATGACAAATTTATTAGCTTAGCTTGATATACATTGTTGGCTCATTTCTTGACAGCTCAACTTTTTGAGGCTTAGTGATTGTCTAGCATGATATCATACCCCTGGTTCTAGAATGGGCTACACGCGTAAGGGAGAGTGTTAGCTAGCGTAGCTTCATATACAATTTTCCAAAAACCAAGTAAACACATCACCATCTAAACAATTTTTATTATTATTAACAAATCTTGGGGGTCAAGAAAGCCAAATAACAACCTCATTCGGTGGTTAGGATAAGTATTAGGATTAGATTAATGTAATTAAATCCTACGTTTTCATCATACTAAAAAATGGGTATGAATACGATACAAAATAAGACAATACAGATGCCGACCCCCGCAAGGTCATTCAACATAAAAGAAAGCGAGAGAGACAACCGTTGAGGTATATGAAGCAAAATACAATAGGGTGCATGCACATCCATGTTCATCCATTGATTAATTCTTTGGTATGACCGTCAGATTATCTTGTGGTGCTACAAGAATAATTCTTTAGTTATTCTTGTTCTGAAATAACGGATTTTAAGGCCAGGCTAATAAAATGTATTAAAATAATTGCATAAATTATTTGTAAGAAGTATTCGATATAGGTTAAAAAATTTCTAATTAATGATTGGATTAAGGAGCGCGTACGAGGGTAAATCAACCTAACAATTATATTCTATACTTTTATGCAGCTATATAAGTGGGTAGCCAATCGGCATGATTTAATTCAAGTCCATATGCAGAAGATTTCTTAGCGGCCTGGTTATGATCAGCCTCCAACCGATGAAGAAGCATTGAAAGCCATCCAAATCCCCAGCAGAAGAGCAGTCAAGAGCCAGAACACCCAAACCCAAACAAAAGTGGGTCAGAGGTAGACAAGATGAGTGCAGGAGACGACACGTGGGAAATTCGTGGGAATGAAATTACAGCAGAGGAGAGCACAAACGTTGGGATTTCAGACTTCCACAACATAACAGGTCCTGTTGAAGGGCGCAGGGGCCCCGAACGTGGTCACAACATTCATGGGAATGAAATCAGTGCAGATGGAGGCGGGAATGTTGGGATTTCAAACTTTGGCAACTACACTGGCGGAAATACTAGTATGTTCTTCCATGCTTTAGTCTAAATATTATATTAGGTAAGGGAAAATAAGAGCTGATACAATACAATGGCCAAGGCTTGTTGCGAGTATTTGTCTCACATTAAAAAGTTAAAAGATTGGCATGAACTTATAAGCGGTTGGGGTATTTCCACTAAGGTCAATTGGTTTTAAAGTACAACATCAACTTCATTATAATTAAGAAGTTGAGCTAGCTACTCCCTCTATGATAACCCGTTTAAGCAAATCTTAACAACAAGAAACGGAAATAGAACGCTAACAATGAAAATGAATCCATTCAAAGGTTGTTATCTTGATGGGTCAATATCCTCACCTTACCCCTTTCCTTTTCCGCGTGTGTTCTGCATTCCCATAACAACAATTTCTTCATTATCTTGAAATCTTTTGGTGTATCTGAAAATGTGACCGTTCCTTTAAAAATAAAAAAAATAAAAAAATCTACATTTCTTAGTTATTTCTGTGGCAGCGTCAATTTCCAAATTGTGGACATTTTTTTTTTCTTCTATTTTTATGTTTACTTGTTGTATATGGGGACTTTTTTTATTTCTATTTTTAATTTTGCATGTATGTATGTGTATTTGAGCCCATGACATTTTCACGGTAAACAATGTGGGGACATTCGTTATGCGAAGTTATCCTCACATCACATCTTAGCTCTTGTTAGTTAGACTCTTTTTAAAATTACTATTTATAATACAAGCGATATTATCTAAATTACAAAAGGAGGAAATTTTTTTAAACATATTATCAAGGTATTATGGAGTTCAAACCTAAGAGTGATCTGCAAGTCAATGCCCTTTTTAACTGGCTAAATCCCATCGGCTGTTAGACTCTCTTTTTATCTTCTTCGTTTTAATACTTTTGAGAGTAAACGCATAAAAAGTCGTTGTTGTTTTGTTTGGCATTCAAGCCAACGACATGATTTAATTTAATAATAGTCTGTTCGTCGTATGCTTTAATTTAATAATTTATTAGGTACGTGATATTATACAGTGACCGAAGCTTGTAGGCCTATTTTCATGTTCTATAATGTAATAGTCTCTGATTGGGTCAAACTTTTTCCTTTTGTTTTTTCGTGTGTGTTACATTTCCTAACAACAATAAGAAATGCAATTTATTTACTTTCTTTGAATATTCACTGGAAAACTAATATTTGTTTTGAGTGATTATCTCGAAGGCTTTTGTTTAATCTAAAAGCGTGACCAATCTTTTATCTTACAAAAGTACATACTAAGAGAGGGTAAGACACAGACTCAAGCCTCTTAATTGTATGATGAATCTAATAACATCGTTGCTTACCAACTTTTTGCACCTGCACTATAGAATTCCGATGTGACTTAATAACTTTTTTAAAAGCAAGACACAAACTCAAAGCATTTTAAACTGTATCATGATAATGTAATTTACTACTAATGATAATATCATTGAGTATAGAATATGGATTTGACTAATAATTTTGATGTAGTTACGCATTTTACGTACATAATATTGTTATAATATGTGTGAACTGAAAGATCAAGTGGCCGTGAGAAGATTACACCAATGAATTTCTCATATATATATAAGGGGAGTAGAGGCTAGCATATGATATAATTAAAGTATGCATATATGGCTTTGGTAAAATATATATTGTTGGTCATGATCATGTTCTCCAACTAAAATTGTAGTAGTGAACTTGAAGGAATTCATAATAATGGCAGGGTACGGCAGCAACAGCGGATATGATTCTCAAAATGATATCACCGAGAAAAATGACGCCACAGATGTTGGTATTTCCAGCTCTCGCAGCTCAGATGATGTTGACTGGAGCGACGCCGGTGGTGGCGGTCAAGGAAAGGTGCCAGAAGGTGACGGTCACAACATTAGGAGAAATACCATTATAGGAGATGGAGCCGAGGAAGGGTTTCACAACTTTAGAAATGGCACTGAAGATGACGGCGGCAGCAGCGATATTAGTGAAAATGAAATTAGGGCACGCAATGGAGCCTCAAACGTTGGGATGTCCAACTTTCACAACCAGGATGGTGAAGGCGGCGGTGTCGTGGGTCACAACATTTGTGACAACGAAATTAGTGCAGAGACTTCCACGAACGTGGGATTGCACGGCTTTGGCAACATCAAATAGAACTGTAAGGCTACTACAACTAAAGATCATCATCGTTTGGGGGAAAATATATTCAAAAGTTCGCATAAAGCAACTGAAGCACGTAAATAATTGAAATAAAACAATAGTCTGTTCTTCCATGCTTTATTTTTGGTATGTGTATATTTCGATGTACGAAAAATAAGAGCAGCTATCTCTGAGGCTTGCAGGCCTCCTTGGTATGTATATGTAATAATATTCTTGTTTTCCTGTTGCTTATGCGATCCCAATGGAAGAGTTTTTGGGCTCTATATCCTAAATGTGTGTACTCATATAGAACATTAGAGCCCCAACGGGGCCTACCTTTTGAAAAGCTGAACATACAAAAGCATGAAAAACCAGCGGACCCCATGTTTGAATCAAGTTAAAAATTGTTTTTTATGTTCCAACGGTCGTTTTGTTTGTCATCTTTTTTTTTTCTTGCTATGTTTGTTGTTTCCTTCTTCCTTTTTTTCAAGTTTGCTTTTTTTTTTTTAAAATTTATTTTTTTTAATTTTTTATGGACAAGTTTATCATGTAATTATTCTAATTTTCCTTCAAATATTTCGAGTTTCTATGGTTCTAGATTTTAAGTACAAATTTTAAACTTCTTTTAACATTAGGACTTTATATTTACTTATTTTTACTTTGAAAGTTTGTTTTTTGGAATCTTGTCCAAATTTTTATTTTTTTTAGTAGAAATGTTCATTAAAAAAATAACATAACACAAACATATATTAAAACAAAATAAGTTAACAACCATAAAAATTAACATGTAAAACAAATTATGTTATAAAAATATGTAGTGCCACTCATTGTGGGAGATGTCCTTAGTGCCCCAAAGATTCCATCGGAGCTCTAAATGAGGCTTTATGAACCTCTTTTAGAGCCCCAACCATTGGGGACGACCTTGTCTGCTTGTATAGGCATTAGGGTTTATCCAGGGGATAGTATTTAAAGAATTTTATAGAATTCCACTATGCCAAATTTAGCTTTAGGCAACACTACATAGGCATCGGCAAAATGAAAATATGATGCTATTAGTGGTTTAGGCATTGTTTTTATATATAACAAAACTAAAGGGGTGACAAGGCATCACCGCCGCTACTTGATATTACATGACGTTGCCTTTCATACATGATTAGCATCGCCTATTTGTAAAACCGATGCCGAAATTATTTTGTTTTATTTTTTCTTTTAAGTGGCCTCTAAGTACTGATGCCTTTTATGAGGTCAACGATCCCCAAAAAAAATTCCCTCTTTCCCTAAAAAATTTGACGCTCTTCCCCCTTAAACACTTCCAAGTATTTTCATTTCCCCGCACAAAATTTCAGCCTCCCTCTCTCTCCTTTGGTCTCTCCATCTTTGAACTCTCTCTTCTCTCTCCTCCATATCTTATCTCTCTCCTTCACAAACCCTAGTGTTCATATCTTCATTCTCATCCATGTAATCACAAACCCTAGCTTTCATGTGTCTCTTGACCTCGCTCTCCCTCTTCTCTGTAACAGTATTTTCTATCATAAGCTAAGTTTATTATCTTCTCCTTCCTCTTTATTTCTTTTCCTTTCCCTCTCCGTTCGTTCCTCATCTTCTTCTCTATGTTTCTTGCTGCTCAACTCTCTCTGTAGCTCGACCCTCTTTCACGCTCGACTCTGTTGGCTCTCTTTCTTTTGAGCTTGCCTAAGTTTGTAATGTTGATATTTAGGGTTTTTGGTGGTGTGATTCTAAGACTTCAGAGACTTCCAACTTTCCAACGCTTGAAGAAGGGTTTGATCTCTACATCCGAAGGCCGTGCCGACGAAGTTGATGTGAGCCATCTTCAAGTACAAGAAAGGAAGAATTTGATTGAGAGATTGGTTGGAGTAGCTGAAGAGGATCATGAGAACTTTTTGTTGAGGCTCAAGAACCGCATTGATAGGTAAGAATTTAGAATTAATCTCAACTCTACATATTGCTCTTTTCTTGAATTTTTTTTTTTTAATTACATATTGATAGTAATGGGTTTGTTTTACTTGGAATGTATCTCAGAGTTGGAATTAGTCTTCCTACAATTGAAGTTAGATTTGAGCATTTAAAGTTAGACTTCACATTAAAATATATGTAATCTTTTCCTTTCTGAAGACTAAGCATTAAAATTTCCAGGGATTTTGTATTGTGCATTGAAACAGTTGCATTTTCTTGTTGCATTTAATAAGAAATGTTAATACTTAAATCGAAAATTGTAAGACAATAACTTGTCTTACATGTTTGTGGTCTTCTAATCCTATATGGTTTCGGCAATCTATACTAATCTAGGAATGAAAACTAAGTATAACTAGCAGTTCTATTTCTAAAAGGATTTGGTAAGAAATCAAGAACAAAGAGGATTCCTAATTCTATATGGATTGAAACAATTAAAGCCGATGCAATTCACGTTTAAGTCTTCCTTAATGGGCAGGAAACCTAAGCAAATGCACATATAAAAGGGTCCCTTCTCTATCAGCTAAAACCCCAACTCAATTCAGAAATTCTCACCCCATAAGAGAATGAGATGAGAGCTGTATAGAAGAAGAAGAACCCTAATTTACTAGCTGCCATGTCCGATCAAGGTGCGATTCCTTCACTTGTTATTGACTCTCGTTGTTTCATCTTCCTCCGCCCGATTTGATATCTGCAATTTAGGGTTTTCAGTATTTCGATCTTATTTGATTTATGTTTATGAATAAAGGCATGAAATAACTTACATGTGGTATCGAGCACTAGGTCTTGTTCATAAATCTAATCTTTAAATATTTGATCAAATTCATATGCGCCTTTATATTTTAACTGATCACTAGTCATGAAGCATGTAGTTTAAATATTTGCATATCTTATTTGTTCAAGGTGTGAGTAAGAGCATCAAGTTTTCTGCTCAATCATGCTTGTCAGGCTTTTGATCAAAGATTGGGAATTATAGCTGCGGCTGATTAAGCGAGCCACGGCCCGGTTTAACTGCTTGTAGTAGCGATTTATCAAAGGATTGATCAAAGATTGCACCACAACTCGTAGCCTTGTGTGTTGATTTCATCTACAGATGGAAAAGGCACAAATTGATGACGATTGTGGTGGTGCAACATGGAAACAAGACTAGATAAACTGCAGAATTTCTTAATCCACGAGATAAGAAGTTTCTTGCACAGAAGTTTGCCTAGATCTATAATTCAGTGTTTTAAACATTGTTAGTTTATAACCCACATGTGTAAACTAACAATGTTTTAAGGTTTAATTTTGGGGACAGTTTACTTATACTATTATTACATTTCAGTCAATCCCTCAAGCTATCAATCGATTGTAACTCTAATCGGATCAAACTACGAAAGATGGAAGCAAGACTTAATTTCTTTGGGATTTATGGACTATGATTTCGTCCTTAAGGAAAATCCACCACAAGCACCAGCCACGGATGCTTCTCAGAGACCAAATCCAAGTATGCTAAGTGGGAAAAAGCAAACAAAAATGACCCTATTGATCATGCAAAGAGCCATGGCACCATCCGTGAAGGGAAGCATTCCTAAGTCGAGTATGCTAAAGTATTATGAGGATATAGCACAGAGGTTTAAAGAATCGAGAAAAGGTAGTCAAAAGCACCTGGAGTCAACTAAGCGAGATAAAGTATGATGGAAAGGGATGTGTTCGAGCCCACATTATGAATATGATTGATATAGGAACCAAGCTGCAAGAACTGAAAATGAATGTGGATGAGGACATGATGGTACACTTTGCTTTGAATTCCGCCTAAAGAGTTCAAGTCCCTCAAAGACACATACATAGCTATGAAAGAGAGTCGGACACTTAATGATCTCATAACCATAAGTGTTCAACAAGAAATCAATATAATAAAGGAGAGAGGTGCCAAGACAATCAATCGATACAATCTAAAAACAGATTCAGAGTTTAAAGGAAAGGGAAATTTCACTGGAAAGGAAAAGGTAAAGGAAAAGGAAAGCGGCTCCAAGGCCTTGAAACCGGTGGGACTAAAGTGTTTCTTTTGCAAGAAAAATGGCCATATGAAGAAGGAGTGCAGGAAATACAAGAAATGGTTGGACAAACAAGCAGCTAAAGGTAAGAAAAATCAAGTTCTAGTCTGTTTTGAATCTAATTTTGTGGATATACAAGATAATACCTGGTGGTTGGACAAAGTGGTGCGAGTATTCATGTCACTAATTCTTTGCAGGGGTTAACAAGGAGGAGGCTGCCAAGTAAGGATGAAGCAAAAGTGTTCGTAGGCAATGGAGTCGAGTTAAGCGTAATTCATTGGATTAGTTAGGCTTGAATTAGATTTTGGTTTTATTTTGGAATTAGAAGATGTGGTTTATGTTCCTACTATAAGGAAGAACCTTATCTCAATCACTAGACTTGTAAAGTCAAAATTCAATTTGAATTTTGATGATTTTGGATGTTCTATTTTCAGAAATAAAGAGTTAGTTGGAAAAGCAAGATAACATTGACAATTTGTTTCGATTAAACCGCAAAACTACTGAAATGGAAATCAATATCATCCAATCTAATCCAATCAAGACAGAAGATTTTAAAACTTGGCATAAAAGACTCGGCCACATATCAAAGGATAGAATGAAAACCCTGTGCAAAGAATTAGTACTCCCACCACTAAAATTCGAATCGATGAAGTTTGTGTTGATTGTGTGAAAGGAAAATTGACTAATTTAAGAAAGAAAGGAGTTGTGGAAGTCAAAACATGCTAGAACATGATCCACACAGACATATGTGGTCCATTCCCAACTCCAACTCATGAAGGGTTTAACTATTTCATCACTTTCACAGAACGACTATTCAAGATATGGACATGTTTTTCTTGATCAAAGAAAAATCCAGCTCCTTAGACATGTTCAAAATCTATAAAGCTGAAGTAGAAAACCAATTAGACCTAAAAATCAAAGTTGTAAGGTCTGATAGAGGATGGGAGTTTTATGGGAAGTTTGATGAAAGTGGAAGAAACATGGGACCATTTGCCAAATTCTTGCAACAAGAAGGGATCATTGCACAATACACAAATCCCGGAACTCCACAACAAAATGGAATTGCGAGAAAGGAGAAATAGAACATTAAAGGACATGGTTAGAAGCATGATGTGCCGTTCAAATCTTCCTATTTTCCTATGGGAGAGGCCTTGAAAACAGCTAACTATATACTTAATCGAGTTCCAACCAAGAGTGTGAATAGAATACCTTATGAAGTTTGGAATAAAAGAAAACCAAGTCTAAGGCACTTGAAAATTTGGGGATGCAAGCGAGAAGCCAAATTGTACAACCCTATGGAAAAGAAATTAGATTCAAGAACTACAAGTGGTATATTAGGTTCAATGAAGTGGTGAAACAATATGGTTTCACAGAAAACGTTTGGATGAGTGCATTTACATGAAAAGAAGTAAGAGCAACTTCATTATTCTAGTTCTTTATGTAGATGACATATTGTTAGCTTGCACCAATATGTCAATGCTACATGACCGCAAGGCTTTCCTTGCCAAACAATTTGAAATGACTGACTTGGGAGAAGCCTCTTATGTTTTGGGCATAGAGATAAGCAAAGATAGGAGCAAGGGATTACTAGGACTCTCACAAAAGGCCTACATAGAGAAAATATCGCATGATTTAACATGCAGAATTGTGTAGGGACAGATGTGCCAATTTCGAAAGGAGATAAACTGAGAGCAAAGAGCAGGCACCTAAGATTGATCAAGAAAAACTAGAAATGGCAGATAAGCCTTATGCCTCTTTAGTGGGAAGCCTAATGTATGCACAGTATGCACAAGACCCGACATTGCATTTCCTATTAGTGTGTTGGGAAGGTTTCACCAACTCTGGACAAGCTCATTGGGTGGCAGTAAAAGAGTCTTGAGATACCGCAAAGGACAAAGGACTACAAGCTAATTTTTAGAAGAACAGAATAAATTGGAATTGGAAGGCTTTGTGATGCAGATTTTGCAGGATGCAAGGATGATCTAAAGTCAACATCGGGTTTTGTTTTTCGATTTAGCGAGAGCTGCGAGTATCTTGAGAAGTGTTAAGCAACCTCTCACAACTGCATCTACTATGTTAGCAGAGTTTCTTTCATTATGAAGCAACTTCTCAAGCTATGTGGCTAAAGAACTTTATCACTAGTCTAGATGTGGTTGAGTCAATTCACCAACCATGCAGATTTGGAATGATAACAGTCAGTCATTATTTTTGCAAAAGGAACAAGAGGACTAAAGCTTCAAGAATTCTAGATGTAAAGTTTAATTAGAAGGAGAAAATCGAGAGATGGCGCATGGCATTGGAGCATATCAGCACAAATGATATGATTATGGATCCACCGACTAAGGAGTGCCTAACCACACATTTCACAAACATGTAGCTAGTATGGGATTGTCAAACGAATGACCTGAAATAGTGGGAGGATCGGTGGGAGTGTTGAGCTAGGCAAAGATGTTAATTAGTTTGCATTTTTCAGTTTTGTTTGCTTAATTAGAGGAGTTTTCAATGGTTGATTTAAGACTTGAGGTTTATAAAGTTTTCTATTTTTTCTAAGTATGAAATAAGTTTATTGCTTGAACACATTTACGGCGAGTATGCTAGCATTAAGGTAAGCGTGCGAGGTGTTGTGTTCATGGCGCTTGAGTATATTTACTCGAATAAAGGAGACCTTGGTAGTCATTTATAGGGACAATGGAATAGTCATGACATCACTAAATTCTTCAAGGTTGTCATAATCTGTTTCTAAAAGTTTCAATCTTGATCGAAGCTCCATGTGGTGTTGAGAAATTTTAGGTGTAATTATAAAGGTTTTGATAATAGTATGTTCTTCAAGCCTCGATAATTCCCTAAAGTTTTTCACTGATTGCTTAGTAGGAATTTTGCTTAGTTAGCATTCCACAAGGCCTTAAAGAGATCGGTAGAAATTGCCTAGTGATTATCGACCAAGTGGGGACTCGTAAGACAATAACTTGTCTTACATGTTTGTGGTCTTCTAATCCTATATGGTTTTCGGCAATCTATACTAATCTAGGAATGAAAACTAAGTATAACCAGCAGTTCTATTTCTAAAAGGATTTGGTAAGAAATCAAGAACAAAGAGGATTCCTAATTCTATATGGATTGAAACAATTAAAGCCGATGCAATTCAGATTGCTTAAGTCTTCCTTAATGGGCAGGAAACCTAAGCAAATGCACATATAAAAGGGTCCCTTCTCTATCAGCTAAAACCCCAACTCAATTCAGAAATTCTCACCCCATAAGAGAACGAGATAGAGAGCTGTATAGAAGAAGAAGAACCCTAATTTACCTGCGACTGCCATGTCTGATCAAGGTGCGATTCCTTCAGCTTGTTATTGACTCTGTTGTTTCATCTTCCTCTGCCCGATTTGATATCTGCAATTTAGGGTTTTCAGTATCGATCTTATTTGATTTATGTTTATGAATAAAGGCATGAAATAACTTACAAAAATGGCTTCCCCAAGGTACTAATTTCACTTAATTAAAAACTAATACGACTTTCTGCATTAGATGACGAAGGTGAGTAGGGTAAAGCTTCCAGAATTTTCTGTCGCATTTAAAAAGAAAATGCAGAACCCAGTTTTGTCGGCTTCCAACCTGAATAGGGTAAAGCTTCCGGAATTGGAGAACAGAATAATTCTTTTTGCACATAAATGGACATACACCTTTGTAGTTGGCAAATAGATAAAATTGTGCTCTGCTTTACTTTGTTCTCTTTTATGAGTGGGGAAAGACCAATCTCACTTTTTCGGTCGAATTACCCCTCCTTCGTTTTTTGTCTCATAAGGCTTGTTTCACTTAAAATAGGTTCCTGGGAAGATCAATCTGGTATTGGAGTATTGCAGAGGTGGTGATCTTTCGATGTATATTCAACGCCATGGAAAAGTACCTGAAGCTATTGCAAAGCACTTCATGCAGCAGTTAGGTTTGCCTCGGATTTTGCTTCTGCAAGTCATTTTTCTTTGTACTTTTTGCATATTCACTGAGTTTGGGATCTAAAGCCACAGGGTTGGATGATTCAAAATTAAATGTGATCGTTCTATTAGTGCAATGATGGTTTAGCTTAGTTATATTGTTCAACAAGATCATCACCACTTAAATAGTGATGATCTCTTGCTAGTCTAAGTGAGGTTCTGAATCAGACCATATAATCAGACATGATTCCATCTGATCAACAATCTAGCTTGATACTTGGCAACATAACATACTTTAATAAGATGACAATAAAACATGCACATATGCAGGCATTCTGTAGTAAGGAACTAAAATAAGTAGCTAATCCCGGGGCATTAGTTCTAGTATTATAACACTCCTACAATTAGGATTAGAACATCCCCATTCATTTTAATTTTGGCAATAGAAGATATCTACTGGCCTTCAATTAGCTACTTATTAAGTTATTACAGCATCCTGTATGGAATATATCTAATAGTGATGGTCAGAGATGTCATAGGATATTGTTTGATATGTAGTAATCTTGTCTGTGCAGAAAGGTTTCCTAGGTATGTCATTCCATTTGTAATGTTTATCATTCTTGGAACAGAATCTGTTGCTGTCCACCAATGACAACAATTCAGTCTTGAAGATTGCAGATTTTGGATTTGCTAGGTAAATGTATCATCATCGTTTTGTCTTTTTTTTTTTTTTTTTTTTTTAATGTAAATCATTATCTCATCTATTCAAGCATGTCCATTGACGTCATTAATATCTTTAAGTAATTGGTTGCATCTGGTGTTTGTTGACCTTCTTTCCCATTCATTCTCACTCTTCTTCTCAACACACAGACTAAAACTTCCCTTTTTATTTATTTATTTTTATTTTATGGGCAGATCTCTGCAACCTCGAGGCCTTGCTGAAACTTTGTGTGGTTCGCCACTTTACGTGGTCCTCCTTAAGATACATTGATTATTTGGTAAGCCCTAATTATCTTTTTTCGAGCAATATATTTTGATTTTATATTGAAATTGAGGAAGATTCTGGAAAAAAAATTCTACGTTTTTTTGGGGATAGATTTATATGAATTGTGAATTTGATTTGGCAGAGGAACATCTCTCAACATCTTGGTATATAGGTAACTCTCTTCCGTTTTCTAGCTCTTCCTCTTCTACTCTGGTTCATTTTTTTGGGTCAATCTTCTACTCTCTTTCTAATTGTCTCGATTCTTGAGTTTGTCATCTCCTTCAAAACCCTAAAACTCTCAACTAAATCACAACCCACAAACAACACTCTGGCTTTGCTTTTTGATTTGTTGGTTTCTCTTTCTTTTTTTCAGCATAAATGTGTTTGATTATTATATAAATTTTTATTTTCTAGGTATTTATTTCTGCCTGTGTGAATAAGTTGTTTGCAGCTTCCTCTTATGTTGCCTAGAATTTCTGTTTACTTTTGGTCTTTAGGTTCTTTTTACTGAATTTATGTTGCTTGCAAAGTGAGGTGTCATTTACACATTTTGTCATGAAACAAGATAAATTTGATTATTGTTAGCATTGTAATTGTTCTCAGTGTTGTAAAAGACAATCTAATTGATTGCATGTATGTTATCCTTCTTCTTTTGTAGTTTTGAGCATCATATGGAATTAAAGAATTATTTGCCGAGTGCAGAATTGAGTATCATATGCAGCTGCATAATTTTAAGGTAGGTCTGGGCATCTACTTTTAACATTTGGTGTATTTCATATGCTCATAAAGATGGTGTACACAGATTTAGTCTAGGCATCTGCTTTTAAATTCATTCAGCAGAAGAAGTAGACGAATTTACACAAAATGTCATCTTCCTTCATGTACCTGATAGCTGACCATTGATGAAAACATGCAAGGCATGACCAGCTGAATACATTGTGTGTGCTATGGACCCTGCCCTTCAAGGAGTCGCTGCAACAGTTGCCACCACTCAGGGGAAAAGGTCAAAGTATTGATTTAGTCTTGTCCTAGAGTGGCTTTTTGTTTGAAATAAGCATTCACCCTTCATTTTACATGTATTGTTGTTGCTAGTATTTTGCTTATAGACAAGTATGAATCATATGTGGGGTTGGAAAATTTGTGATTTATGGAAGTGTTGGATATATATTTGATGTATGGATATATTTAAATTTATATATGATTTTTGATTTGCAGTGGACAACATTACATTATATTGTTCATAATAACCTCAGTTTTCCAGAAACAAATGAAGTTAAAAGATTAAAAAACAACCAAATTTCTATGATCATTGATGCTTAAAACTAGAAGTAGCATCAGCATTTATATAACAACTTATGCCTAAAACTAGAAGTAGCATCAACATTTATATACCAACCAGTGCTATTGGTGGCTTTTCAAGTCCGAAAAATTGAAAAAGCGATGACGTATAACATAATTGGCATTGGCATTATTGGTTTTTGCGATGTCGTAATCGATAATATGCATCAGTATAGGATAACTCACTGATGCTGTAATACCCCTTTAACATCCTACATTTTGAAACCACGGATGTTGTTTCAGGTTTAGGCATCAGAAGTCAACCTTTTTTTTGGCACACGGAAATCCTTTAGTATCGGAGTTTAGAAATTATGCGATGTCGTAACTATGTATAGGCAACGGATATTATCCGTTGCCTATTGTATAAGAATAGGCAATGGCTATGAATACCACGCTATTTAAGGACTTTAGGCAACTGATTTTCTCCGTTGCTAAAGGTGTTTCCTAGCATAGTGGTCTTTCACTTTGTACAGTGGATCGCCTTGGGTCCATGGCTGGTGCATACCAAGAAAACTCCTATCTCCTTCCTAGCTCCAGTTGAGAGATCTATTTGAGGAACACCCTTGTAGGGCCCACCACACATTGTATTTCAATTATTCGAACCGACTAGTTTTTAGATATTCCATCAAAGATTATCTATGCAAAAAATACTTGAATATGAAACCATTTAACCACTCAATTAGATGATTATTATAGTTTTTTTTGAAGCACCATGTTCATCTATTTTGTTTGTCCTGATTAGATGCCTTAATGATTTTCAATTTGCATGATTTTTTGCAAGGATGATATATGAATGAAGGCTTGAAAAATATATGGGTTGGATCGTTGAAAAAAAATTCATAGAGGACCCTAAAGGGTGTCTCTCAAATAAAATTATTTGAAAGATTCATAGGTCTTCTCCTTTCCCTTTGGCAATATAAATATATCAGTCCCCTTCTATTGAGGGATCACTTAAAAAAATTTATTTGAGGGACACTCTTTAGGGTCCCCTACGATTATTTTTTTCAACGATTCAAGCCATCTATTTTTTAAGTTTACATTTATAGATCATCCTTGCAAAAAATTAGACAAATTGGTGACCGTTTTGATATCCAATTGTGTCCTACAAAATCAATGAACACGGTACTTCAAGAAAGTACTAAAATTTCAATAATTCAATTGAGTGGTCAAATGTTATCGTTTCAAGTGGTTTTTTTTTGTAGAGATGATCTTTGAATGAGTATATAAAAAATAGACGGTTTAGTGAAATACAATATGGAGTGGGCCCTCCAAGGATGTCCCTCAAATAAACTTATTTGAGAAATCCCTTAACTAAAGCTCTATTAGGGCCAGTTTGGCATTCTTTGTCTTTGTGAAAATAATCGCGTCAGATTTGCTGTCGGAGAAATCAGTGAGAGAAAGCTTTGGCGTTTGGTAAACTTTTTGTTAGAAGTGTTGTTGATACTAATTCCCGCATAATCAGAAAATAATTCCTGCATAATCATTAAACCCCACCTCTTGAAACCGATTCTGCATAATCAGAAAATGAAAGCACCTCATTAGGCTTCCTTATAGCTTTCTCTCACAACAATTTTTAATAATAAGTAATTTTTTCATAGTTTACCAAACAGGTGGGCTTCTCAAAATTTTTAAAAATCACTTATTACCCCAAATAAGCAATGCCAAACTGGCACTTAGTGGTCCGATGAATACCGACTGCTTTTTTAATGCCCTTAACGTATATATATATATATATATATATATATATATATATATATATATATATATATATATATATATATTTATATATTTACACACTTTTAACACTCTTAGATTCAAGCACTATTAACGGTCCAGATGAATACTGACTTGGTTTTTAAAATAATAAAATATTTCTTTCCTCTCCTCATTTTTCGGGAAAGTAAATTACTCCCCCCAATACCTGACTACCCACACGTCTTCTCCTCCGAATCTTCTTCTCCAAATCTAAACCATAAAAATTGCGTGAGAAAGTGTTTGAATTCTATTGATCTTCATGGACCTTCAATCATCAATTTAATGAAAAAATTCAAGCAATCATCAATATATTCTATAAATTTTGTTATTATAATAGATGCAATCTGAATTATTGAATGTGCTCCAATCTAACAGCCTAAAATGTGTTATAATGTGTGTCATATATATATATATATAGCTTTAATTAATGGATTTCTCAAATAAGCTTATTTGAGGGACACTCTTGTAGGGCTCACTCTGTATTGTATTTCACTAATCCAAACCGTCTATTTTGTAGATATTCACTCAAAGATCATCTCTAAAAAAAATCACTGAAAGCCGATATCATTTGATCACTCAATTGAACTATTAAAATTCTAGTACTTTCTTGAAGTACTGTGTTAATTGATTTTGTAGGACACAATTGGATGTCGAAACGATTTCCGATTTGTCTAATTTTTGTAAAGATGATCTGTGAATGTAGACTTAAAAATAGATGGTTTGGATCGTTGAAAAAAAAATCTTAGGGGACCCTAAAGGGTGTCCCTCAAATTATTTGAGGGATTCCTCAATAGAAGGGGACTGTGTATATATATTTATTTATTTATTCTTTCATTCGGACATCCACACGTTATTATCATGCGGATGTCATTGTTAAGAGAGAGGAAAATACATGGCATTCACACGGTAATAACGTCTGGACTTTCGCATAGGAAATTTTGTGTGTGTATATATATATAGAGTGAGCTTCGGTTGAGGAATCCCTCAAATAAGCTTATATGAGGGACACCCTTGTAGAGCCCATCATACATTGTATTTCATTAATCCAAACTGTCTATTTTGTAGATATTCATTCGAAGATCATCTCTGTCAAAAATCAATTGAATCTGATATCATTTGACCACTCAATTGTGTTATTGAAATTTTAGTACTTTCTTGAAGCACCGTGTTCTTTGATTTTATAGCTTACAATTGGATGTCGAAACGGTGTTCGATTTGTCTAATTTTTTTGTAAGGATGATCTATGAATGTAGACTTAAAAAATAGATTGTTAGGATTGTTGTAAAAAATATCGTTGGGTACCCTAAAGGGCGTCCCTCAATGGAAGGGGACTGTATATATGTATATATATATATATCAATTGGGTTATTTGAGGGACACCCTTTAGGGTTCCCTATGATTTTTTTTTTCCAACTATCCAAACCATCTATTTTTTAAGTCTACATTCATAGATCATCATTGCAAAAAATTAGACAAATCAGAGTTCGTTTCGACATCCAATTGTATCCTACAAAATCAATGAACACGGTGCTTCAAGAAAGTACTAAAATTTCAATAACACAACTGAGTGGTCAAATGATGTGAGATTCATGTGATTTTTTGCAGAGATGATCTTTGAATCATTATCTAAAACATAGACGGTTTGGATTAGTGAAATACAATATGGAGTGAGCCCTACAAAGGTATCCCTCAAATAAGCTAATTTGAGGGATGCCTCAATGAAAGCTCTCTGTATATATATGGATAGTATATATATATTGCGCTTTAAAACTCGATTTTTGTAAATTCCATCATTTTGAAGTTACTTGGTACATCGAATGCCTCATCAAACACAAAAGTATATGTCTAAGCGATTTCAACTTAGATTTTGCTGATGAGATTTGTCTCAGTCTTACAGGCTTAGAGCAATGAAGAAATTCTTTTTTTTTTTTTTTTTAAAATTTTGTTTGTTTTTGTTTGGGGACTTTGGCTTTTAATTTCCAACAGAGCCTGGAAGAGTGAGGGTTGCTGTTAGGCTTCGACTGAGAAATCTTGAGGATCAGATTCTGATTACGCAAACAGTGAGTTGTAGCCAGACGTGATTTGAAGTGTGACATTTTCCCTGAAACAACCCAGGCAAAAAAAAAAAAACCCACAGGATCATCTCTGTCACCCAATACCTAAAATATAATATTTATTTATTTATTGTGCTTTTTTATTTGAAATTGGGTTTTAATATGTTTTTAAGTTAAATTACATGAACTGGAATTGTTGAAGAAGCAATTTTTCAGTTTGATTTTGGATTTTAAGAGCCCCCTTTATCCATCATCTGATATGGGTAAAATTTTGTTTTGATTTTGACAGATTGCTCACAAGTAAATAAAAACCTTTGTGCGACGAATATAATTTCGTCGCGCAAACAACAAACCGATCGCGCAAACTTCAGCGCGACAGAAATTTCGTCTTGCACTATCCGTCGCGCAAAGGTCGTTAAGAAAGACTTTGCAAGACGAAAATAAATTATTGGTCGCGCAAACTGAGCGACGATTGTCCTCCGTCACACAAAATCAAGTTTGCGCGACGATATGCCGTTCTTCGTGCTGATTTATGCGCAACGGTTCAAGTTCGTCGCCCAGAAATTTGGCGACGAGAGAATTATTCGTCGTGCAAAAATTAGAACGGCAACGTGTTATTCGTCGCTCAACAATTAGAGTGACGACGTATTATTCGTCGCGCAACAATTAGTGAGACGACGAATTTTACGTCGCCCAATAATTAGCGCGACGACTAATTATTCGTTGCTCAATAATTAGAGCGACGAATTAGGTTATTTATGCGCGACGAAAATGTTCATCGCGCAAAATATAATATATATATATATTTTTAAAATTTTTTTTTTCGGTAATAGTTTTACATTTTTTTTATGTTAAAAAATTAAATTTCGTTTTTTTGGGTAATAAAATGAAATTGCAAGTCCAAAAATGTAATGAAGAGAAATATATTTTTATAAATAATAAAAATGTATATAATACAACAGAAATGTTTTAAATGTAATTAAGAAAGTACAAAGCTAATCAAAAAGCGGTCCAAAATCTATGTTCTCTTGCAAATGTGGCTCGGAGGTCGGGGCAGAGGTCTGGTGGCCATGCTCTGGTTGGAGGGGCTCCGAGGTCGACGAGGCACCAAAAGGCGATGGGACTGGAATGCCGGACCGAGAAAAGGCCTCTAAAAGCTGTGCCATCTGGGTACCATACGAGGCCATTTGGGTACTAAACGAGGCAAGTTGGGTCTTAAGCTCGACCACCTCAGCTGTCAAAGCAATCACCTGACTACTTGACTGCGACGATGAATGAGCTCTAGGTTCCCGCCACCTGGCATTCCCCATCCCTCGACAGTAAGTCCCTGTCCTCCTCCCGAGAGTTTGATCCAACGTCTCCGTCAGGATCTGAAACCCCGCATCCTGCGGAGGATCCACAAACTCGAAAGCAGTATCAGGAGGAAGTTGGGAGGCGGACTCCGCAAGAACTAACTGACTCTTCTCAATCATCGCCGCCTGGTTAACATAACATGTTATATTTATTAAAACATTCATATAATAACTATGAAACTAGAATGCGTACAATAATAATTAAAATTAAAAAAATACTTACATGAAGTGACCTGGCCAACTCATTCCCAGGTCGAACATAAACGTCGCCAAAGATGTCTATCTCCGGGAATTAGGACCCCCTTGAATTGAACAAAAGAAGAAAAAAGTTAGTACGAAAAAAAATAATTTAATATTAATGATATTAAAAATTGAATATAAACAACTTTATTATTACCTACCGCCGCGCCTCCATCCTATATGATAATGGCCTAGATCCTGAACGGTGGAGAAGAGTCTTCTTGTTCATATTGCCTTTATTTGCTCTCTTCTTCTTCTATTATACAAAAAATAAACGTATTTGTTGAAATTGAAATTAAATATTAAAAAGTAAATAAACATTAGTAAGAAACGTCCAATAATTTTTCAACTTAATAAAAAAAAAATTACCAAAAAATCGGGATCCTAAAAATGAATGCAGAGCCACGTCCAACTATCCTCCCGCCCCTCAAGCTCCGTCGGGCAACCCTCCTGAAGAGCGACCTGCGGATCATCAAATCCCTGAAAATGGTGGTACAGGTCGCTCTTCCATTGCTTGTACCTCTCAGCAAAGAGTCTGTTGACGTACGTTAACGACTCGTCGTCGAGGTCCTCTAAATTGTAGTTCGTCTGCAATAAATGAATTAAATACTTAAATAATATAAATATATAAAGTTTGAAGGAAAAACAATGAAAAGTTAGGATACATACTGACAACTGTCCGCGTACCTCCGTCTTCGTCTTGTCAGGCATGACCTTCCAAGAATGCCATAGCATCGGGCAATGGGTCCACACGACGTGACCAATGTCATGGGTCATTGAGCTATGCTGGGCCGCCGTCTGTGCTGCCCGATGCCGCTCGTCGTATCCGATGCTGATACGAATGTTGGTCACCTGAGTGACCTTCGCCATCTTCAATTGGCGACAAGGTCCTCGGGTGTTCTTTTTGGCTGCAAAGAAATATAAAATTAACGTTAAATAACAAATACTATTAAATGCTTGGTCAAAAACAGTTGAAGTTGAAGGAAATCTTTACCTGGTTGTGACCCCGATGCATCAGTAACGGATGTCGATGTGGTGTCGGTCATGGTGACGGGGCGGTGACGACGTCTAGCGCTAACAGGCTGCGCCACTGATGACGATGACGCCGATGCATGGGAGGGCCCGGGACCAACCGCCAACGTCTCCATATGTGCTGGAGCAGTGGCAGCTCCTGGCTGAACCGAGGAAGGCGAACTCTGTGCAGTCGCCACCCCCCTACGACCTCTAATAAGCTCTGACATCTGCACAATTGAACAAAATAAGATATTCGAATAAATAATTAAACAAAGTAATACAAATAAGATTTTCTAATAAAATTTGTAACACGGTTTGACCAACCTAGAGTTAACTAATTTGGGCAAACTTATAGTGGTTTTAAAGCTTGTGCTCCCTAGTTTCTAACCCAACAAACGACACTCAAAACGGAAATAGAACGAAGGAAAAAACTAGCTCCAAAGTTGGACTCCTAACTGAATTTTCTGCAGAAACAGATTTTTTCCCAAAATTTGCACAAGCTTTTGACGTATCCAAAATCAACCAAATTCAACGAAACCAATTGTGTTTTGTTCCTTGCAAAGTCTATTTTAAAACCCAACAAATGGATTCCTCAAACACTCAACGGATTGGGAGAAAATGAGAGTCAAAGTGACGCTCACGGACTGAAATTTCCCAGAAAATTAACGTTTTTCCATATTTTTACCCAGATTTTGTGAGACATTTTTACCAACCTAGATTTAACGAAATTGGACAAACTTATAGTGGTTGTGAATGCAAATTCATCCAATACCTTGCAACTAAAATTGTAGAACAAATCTGGCGGCAATCATAAAATATGAAATCAATGTCGTGACTAATCCTCACACCCCAACCCGAGTTCCAACGCCTATGTCAGAGTCAGACCCCTCCATTCAAATATAATCAAATGCATGTGCTTTCTCACTCCAGATAGAGGTACTTGGGGGGAAACAAAAAGAACAAAATTATGTGCTTTCTCATCTCACCATTGTTTCAGCGTTCGTAGAGAAAAATTGAAAATCGAGAGAGAGATGATGACAGGACCTCTTTGCGATCGAAAGAATGAGGGACCTTGTACGCGACCTCGAATTCGTTGGCCATGGCTGTCGTGTGGCTCTAAGCCTGAGACTCAGAGCAAGTCCAGCAGTGGAGGCTGGGCTCGGGCTGGGGGGGGGTTTGGGTGAAAAAATGGTTTCCAACAGCGCAGGCAGGCCCGGGCAGGAGGTGGACCCTAGCAGACTGGGCTGGCCCGAGGGGGAGTTCAGCCTGAGTTCAAGCCCGAGTTTGCTGACATCAGCAACAAAAAAAAAAATTAATCTAAAAAAATTCATAGTTTTAAAAAAATAAATACTTAGTCATATTTTTCACTTTCCACACCAAAAATCTTATCCGAAAATATTGTCCAAATTAATTGTTTAGGTAAACAAATTTGTGAAAAAAAAAAAGAATAATGTTTACCCTTTGCCATGGCAACTGCTGGAAGCACACATTGCTTTTTGCAAGGGCAGCCACTATTCATGTGAATAGTAGCTGCCCTAGCTCCCCCTTTGCCATGGCAAGAGTTTCACTGCTGGAAGTGATCTCAGAGATCTGGCTCAAAATAAACAAAAGGATAGAAACGTCATTACAAATACAAGTTAAATAGGCTCTAAAGCCCCTTAAGAAGGCCTATTGACCTCAAGTTAACAAAAATAGATTACTAAACCAAAAAAGAATTAGCTAATTTACTATATCCTTATTATTTTGCATTATATTGAGTGTTACCAAATTTTTCTTATTATATACTAGTTTTTTCATCACTCGTTATATAGTATCTTATATATATATATTAAGAAAAATTAGGTTTTAGCTAAAAGAATCTTTAGTAATTAGTATATAATACCTATAATATTTATGTTTTGGTTTTGATTATAGGAATCAAAATTTTGTTTTGGTTTTGACCAAAAAGAAAGCCTAGATTCGTTGGGATTGTTTAAATTGTAAAGGTAAAATACAATTTTATCCTTTTGTTTATACAAGTATATGTCGTTGGGCATAAAAGGAATCCAAAGTGAAAGACCTCCTCATCTTCTTCACCACATTAACACTTCATAGTCTTCACTACAGAGCCTCCGGATCCAATCTATACCCGCCCAAGCTCGCCGATTAGGGTTTCAGATTCTTCGATTTTCCAACAAATTGATCCGATAGTAGAAGGCCAAAAGATGAAGAAAGGCAACCGTCGCTCGAAGCAAACCATTGACGCATCCAACTCCGATAATTCCGAGAAGAGAATTCACCAATTGGAGCTTGAAAACAAAGCTTACCAGGTTGCTCTTTTGTTCTTCTGATTTCATTTTTCTTTGAAGTTTGGATGCCTGTGTGGATGCTGAGAAAGTTTTGAAAATAAATAAATAAATAATTGAAACTGGAAGCGCAGGAAGCTTGAATGAGATTGAATTGATGTGAGTTTGTTTGGAGTTAATTTTGTTGATTTGAAGTATGCTTGGTTTGTGAGAAATGTAGTAAAATAGTGAAATTGGGGAATGTTCTAGGAAAGTTCACTCGGGTCTGTTTGGCTGATTACACTACAAAAAAAAAAGGTCATTACCGACCAACTTTTTCCGAGGGCCTCGAAATTCCCTCGGTAAAAGTGTTTTTTCCGACAAAAAAATGTTGTCCGTTGGAAATATGACACGAGGCTGAAATTTATTTCCGACAAAGGAACTACCCTCGGAAAAAGTCTTTAAGGTCGTCGGAAATGTAATTTATTTGGCGGGAAAACTTGGCGCCAACTTTATTAACGACAAAAAATATTTTTGTCGGAAATAAGATGATTATTTCCTATGGGTTTCTCATTCCGTCGGAATTGTTTGACTATTTCCTAGGAGCTTCTCATTCCGTCGGAATTGTTTGACTATTTTTGAGGGGCTTCTCATTCCCGTTGGATTTGTCTATGAAAAAAAGTGAGTTTTTGTTATTATTTTGTATTTTATAATTCAAAATTAGATTATTTGAGCTTTAAGGCGAAGAGAATGTCACAAGGAGTTCCTACGAATTTTCGGTGTATTTTTCTGATTTTTAATTTATTTATTATGAATTATAGAAGTTAAATCTTAAAGAATAATATGAAATAGAATAGATTGACACGCACATCCTCTTAAAGGCACTCGTCAACATTCCTCGATAGGAGGCCTATAATATGGCGGCACGTGTCACTTTCTTACTATTTATTGCTTTTATCTTAAACAATTCATAAAAAATTAAATAAAAAGCGTAAAGATGCACTGAAAATTGCTACAAAACTCTTTATAACTTAGCCTTCGATTATGAAGATCTAAAATCATGATTCCACATGTTTGAGTTAATGAGAATCATTGGATCTAATAAACAAGAGTGTTATGAGATAGAATGTTTTGATTTCTAGATGAACAAAGTGGAGTTTTTGTTATTATTTTGTATTTTTATACTTCAAAAATTAGATTTTTAGAGCTTTAAGGTGAAGAGATTGTCACAAGGAGTTTCTCAGAATTTTCGGGGTATTTTTTCTGATTTTTAAAGTTAGCTCCCACACAAGGCTTTACCGTTTGATAATCACTATAAATGTTTCACTATAGGCTTAAATGTATGAAGAAATGCAGTACAATTAAATATTAGCCTACTACCTCATAGCCACACAACACTTTTTTTATTCTCTGCCAACGGAAAGGGACAAAGATTAGACAACATAACTTACAAAAAGATTATAAAAAAGGAAAACTAAAACATTATAACATTAAAATAACACAACTTACACTTTGTTTCCCTGGTTCGCCATTGATTCCACTTCCTTGTTTGAGTTAATGAGAATCATTGGATCCAATAAACAAGAGCGTTAAGTGATAGAATGTTTTGATTTGTCTATGAACAAAGTTGAGTTTTGTTATTACTTTGTATTTTATAATTCAAAAATTAGATTTTAGAGTTTTAAGGTGAAGAGGATTTTTAGAGTTACAAGGAGTTCATAGGATTTTTAGTGTATTTTTCTTATTTTTAAATTTATTTGTTATGAAATTAAAGTTAATTAACTAAAAAAATGCACATTTGCTACGACGTTTTTCCAAGGGACGCCAAAATACCCAGGGTAATAAATTTTGCGCCCGCTTTCAAATTTTTCGTGTGCCGCCCATTTTTTCGCTCCATTTAAATTTTGCGCCTAACACTTCGCAAAAAATTAAATTAAATAAAAACACAAAACAAAACCCTAAGTTAACTCGCTCTATCTCGTGCTTTCTGACCCAAACCCTCACTTTCTCCTTCTTCATCTACAAACTCTCCAGTTCTCACCATCGCTCCATTTTTGCCGTCGTTGCTCCAATCGAAGAAGCCACTCGCTGTCGCCGTCTCCTCTCATCATCTCGTCGCCGGCGCCTCTATCTCAATTTCAGGTAAGTTCCATCTCGTCTCATCTCATCTCATCTCAGTTCGATACCCAGCCTCTGCCTCTAACTATCTTTCATCTCCATCCTCTTTCGGCTCTCAATTGGTGTCACCGATCAAATCTCATAGGCAGAGCAGTTCACTCTCTTTGGTAAGCATCTCTTCCTTAGGATTTTTGGGCTTTCAGTTTTTGAAATGAAATTGGGGTTTGAAATGAACTGGTAAGCGTCTCTTTCTTTGTTACTTCTGAATTGAAATTAGGGCTTATAACATATATTGCAGTAAGTGCATACTTATAACAATTGCTGCTTCCATCTCTCACTTTCATAAATGTCAATGCAGACACCTATAGAGTAATATGGTTTGTTTATTTATTTATTTATAATAATCATTCTCAGTATTGTTGGAGCACAACATGCAGCACTTAACCAGAGCAAGCTAAAAACTTGCAGGTTCTGTGATTACCATATGACTTTGGTTAGTTTATTTATAACATACAAGTTACAAGGTAGGCTTTGCCCAATTTGACCAAAAAGTTGTTGCAGTGCTCTGTGAACTAAAAAGACTTAAATGGATTTTGGCAAACTTTTTTTTCTTACTTATAGATTTGTTATTCTCTCTTTTGAATGAAATGCAGCTTAGTAGGAAGTAGAAGAGATATATGGCACATGGCATATTGGTCATGATCAAGCCTGCTGGACTTGTTGGATTGATGGATTTCTTCTGCTTTAGCGAGGCTAGTTATTTAACTATCACAGTTTCCCAAACTCGTGATAGAAGAAGAAATTGATGCATGTTGGGCTGAAGATGTAAATCGTGCAATTCAGCATGTTCACCGTAGTGTTGTGGCTCTTAGAGGAATTCTTTCTGACCCCCATAAATTTCTTTGTAAAAATGTAAGTCCTGCCACATGTTTTGAGTATATTATATAACTTATTCTGATATTGCTGGTTGTACATCTAGTCCAATTGTCTAGTTTGATCTCATTATTTTTCTTGAGGTGATGGCTCATCGTTATGTGGGTTAATACTTATTAGGGTCAGCTGTTGCACTTTCTCAAGATGCTCAGGGAGAAGGGAAAGAAACTATTCCTGTTGACTAACTCTCCATATTACTTTGTGGATGGAGGAATGAGGTTTATGTTGAGGTAAGCCAACTAACTGGGAATTCTACCATCAGCACTTTTAACAGCTCGTCTCACAATTGAAGTCCGTGAATGTTTTGGCTTATGTTATTTCTTCTATGGTTCTTCTCTGTGTACTGCGTTTATCATTATTTAATTAGCTGTGTTTGGCAGGAGTTTGGCCAGAGTTAGAGAGCTTCAACGATATTGGTGAGAATTTTAATTTTTATTCTTTATCAAACATAATTTTTTTCTTATATCTATAGAGACATTTGGCTTTTGGGGCCATATGTCATTATCAAATGCTGAACTTCTTATTTTTTTATTGTTCGACGTAGATGGGCAAATAACTGTGAGAAGATCTGTTTTGAGAACTTGTAATCTCTCTAGTTGTAATCTTTTTTTCAATTTGCTTTAGTTTTGAAATGTGAGAAATGAAGAACCTTCCTATTAGTCTCTTCTGATGTTACATCTTTACAGGTTTACTTGAGACCTGACATTGGAGTTCTTATGTTTATAATCTCAGTTTAATCTCAGTGGAGTTTTAGTTTTGTCTCAGCTGGAATTTGATTGTTCTCAATGTGTTTCAGTTGGAATTCCCCTGAGGGCAGGATCTTCATGCATATCATAGTTATTGATAAAATTAAAAGTTATTGGGGCATTCTGGAAGACTGCATAATCAAGCAAGTGGGAAGACATAATGCTGAAAGATGGTCTGGGGTATTTAGTAATGTAACAATATGTTCCAGTTCAGTATCAATCTAATAATTACTCAGGTTTTAGTTGCCTTGAGTTTTTATATATCTTTCTGTTCTTATTTCATTATTGTCTGTCATGTATTGTCTTCTTACTTGATTTATTTGATTTAACACATTGACTAAAAGTTTGTTTTGGTAATAGGACTAGCTCTATTCTTGTTTTGGCAAGATTAACAATGTTATTGTTAATGAGAAGCCGCAGCAGCCCATCATTAGTGATGATTCAAAGGAAGCTACGAAGCATGCATTCAAACTCTTCAATGTTCGATTGGAAGTAGATTTTGGTCCTAGTGATATAGGATAGAGCTTAGAATTGTAATGAATATTTGTAATTTATTACATTTGTCTTTTATTAATGATAATATATACTATTCTTCGAACAACAATTTCTCATTTGAAATATTATTTATAAATTTTGACAAAATATTTGTACGTTTAATGCTTATAAATGTAGCTCGAAAAATGTTTTTTCGACAAACTTCCATGTTGAAAAGCACAATTCCAACGAATTATATTTATCACAAATAGTAATCTAGGGTCGGAAATACTATTTTTCGACAAATATCATTGGTCTAAAAATAGTATGGCAAAAACAAAAGATCTCGATCAAAAATTATTTCCGCAAAGTGCAAGTATTTGCGACCACATTTATGGTTGGAAATGAATTTTGTAGTCGTTTGAAAATCTATTTTCGATAAAAATATAAGCAATATCGATTTAAATATGGGTGTCGGAAATACATTATTTCCGACGGAATGGTCGGAAGAAGTATTTGCAAATCGCGCTTTATCGACGACTTTCCGAATAACTTTTGCCGCCGGAAATACCTCCTTTTCCAACAGCAAAAGGCTTTTTACACGACAAAATACCCTCGCTAAAGGCATTCTGTTTTGTAGTGTTAGGAAATGTTGAGAAAGAGAAGACATGCAAATGATTTAATTTGATTATGTCAGCTAAAAGTAATGTGAAATTATTATTATTTTTTAATTTGATTTTGAGTTTCTTCTGATGACGATTAATAGAAGCAGGTAGAGGAGTTGAGATACAAGCTTGCAAATGTTTCATCCACTTCTAGT
This sequence comes from Prunus padus, assembly GCA_024362665.1. Taxonomy (NCBI): domain Eukaryota; kingdom Viridiplantae; phylum Streptophyta; class Magnoliopsida; order Rosales; family Rosaceae; genus Prunus; species Prunus padus. The sequence continues at coordinate 10,471,006 of JANFAM010000020.1, forward strand.
GATAATAGTGCTCAAAAGCTCAGAGAACATTACCTTCAAAAGTTGACATTCCTTGAAGATTAGGTGGATTTTTTGTTAGAAGTTGTGACGAGGTGTTTATTAATATATTGCATGTTCTATATCTATAAATCCATTTGTTCAGGTTACAGTGTTGACGAGGAAGCTAGATGCTCAATCTCAACTCTCAACTCTAAGAAGAAGAGGGGACGAGTCAACAAAACAGTTACATTTCGAGATTCGTAGATTGAAGGCTCAAAGGTGACATTTTTTAATTAATGAGGCATGCCCGTATGAAATATTGTGAACTTTCATGCTTGATAATTAACAAAATTTTGTCTTTGTTTAGGTTCAAATTGCAATGTAAGATGAAGCTAGAGTCTCATGCAATTCAGATAGCATAAGGCTTGGTTGGAAAAATAAGTTCTTCAAGTATATGATTTTCATATCTTGGTATTACATTGATGCCTCTATGTTGGTATCTCTTCCTTTCCTTCTCCAGTTCTCTGAGATATTATGTTTGGCCGTGGTTGGTTGAGGGTTCAGTGTCTTTTCAAGTATTTTTGTATGGAATTGCCCTTTCATGCTCATTCTTTTTATGAACCATCTAAGATTGCAGTATTATCAAAATTTTGTGTATCTTACGAAAAAGAAAAAAAATATTATAATTGGTCTTTTAAAAATCTTGATCCAGCAGCATTGCATTGTAGAAAAACATAAACTGCATACCTCTTACTGTTCCTCATCATCTTCTCTGGTAGTTTTTTTTGTTTTTTAGAGGTTTTGAAAAGTCCCTGTAGAATGATAATAGTTTAGAATAGATGGATGAAACAGAAATTGCAATCCAAAAAACATAAACTGCATTGCAGAAAAACATAAATTACATTGCAGAAAAACATAAACTACATTGCAGGAAAAACATAAACTGCATACCTCTTCTTGTTCCTCTTCATCTTCTCTGGTAGTTTTTTTTGTTTTTTTTAGAGGTTTTGAAAAATCCTTGTAGAATGATAATGGTTTAGAATTGATGGATGAAACAAAAATTGCAATGTAGAAAACATAAACTGCATTGCAGAAAAACATAAACTGCATTGCAAAAAAACATAAACTGCATTGCAGAAAAACATAAGCTGCATACCTCTTCTTGTTCCTCTTCATCTTCTCTGGTAGTTTTTTTCGTTTTTTTAGAGGTTTTGAAAAGTCTCTGTAGAATGATAATGGTTTTTTAAAAGGTTTTTTTAGAGTTTTTTGTTTACATCATTTGATATCTACATTGTATTGTTTGTTTCTGTTAGTAGTTTTTGTTTACATCATTGATATCTACATTATATTTTTGTTGTAGTTTCTGTTTTTGTTTGCAATTTTTGCGTGAATTTGTGTTGAAATAATTTTTTATAAAACCGTTGATTGTTTATATAAATATTGTGTAACTGAATGAATATCACAAAAACAAGTTTGATGTAGTGATTTGTGAGTGAGGCTTCCTCCTTTAAGGGTCAAGGTTCAAGTCCCTTCAATGTCACAAAATCTTTTTTTTTAGGGTGAATAAAGGGCAATGAACTTGGTCCTCGGCTGGCCGATGATAGGCGGCGGCGGTATTGGCGGCTGGTTGGGAGGGGGATTGCGGAAGTTGGACATGTGACATAATAGTGTGCTTGCTTTATAAGGAGTGGGAAGTTCCCTATATAAAAATTGTGCTACCTGAAAACCATCATGCACAACCATCATAATAGATTACCGATGTCCGAACAGATAAAGACAAAATGATTTCTTAACAACTCGCAAGGCCAAAAAAAGGAATAAAGGATGAAAAAAAGAAGGCAAAAGCATCAAAAGAACCCTATTCACAGAACTATTTGCGAGGACCTACAGCAGGCCAATGTCTATTAGAAGTCAGTAGGCATCTGATGAAAGCAGTGAACTTATACACACTAGAATTTTAAGATAAAAAGCCAAACCACATAGATAATTGTATACCATATTCACATATTTTCTCAATTTGTCCGCAGAAAATTCAGAAAGAGCAGATCTACACGACTTTGATGATAACCCATTTGCCTCAGCCAACTCAGAGACTTTATCTATAAATGTTTGAATGCTCTCAGCAGCTTCAGATGGTGCAACCAAGTAATTATGCTCATATAATGTGCACATCTGACTCATAAAGTTTAACACCTTTTTCTTATGACTGTACAACAAGCATGAAAAATTAACATGAGTTATGTATTCATTGCCCAATAAGCTTTTAAATTGTGCTTGCGTCAGATGTGCTTGGGTTTTGGGGTTCAGTTTTTAAATTGTAACAGTTGTCTTTTGATTTAAAATGAATTACTTAAAATTTGCATAATGACATATTTTGTAATTTTTAGCTTTTTGTAATGCATGATTGTAAAATTACATCCTATTTTTTATTCTTTGACCTTTTCTTAATTAAGTGAATTCAATTTGTATTTTCCTAATTAGTAAAATATATAGTGTCTATAAACTAAAGCACCCTATATATTATTCAATTTTATTTTTTTACTAGTTATTTAGGTGAAAAATATTTATTTATAACATATACTAAATGTTGAAATATAATAACCAACATTCAGTGAGATTAGAGAACATCAAGGAATTTGTCCTAGGATTTTTAGTGTATCCCATTCGGGCTTGTCGAAATATAATACTTTAGGTAATTTTGTTCACCATGATGTGACATGCGATAGGGGAATGAAGTTCAGAGTAGTACAAATGAAATATTATTGGGTTTAAATTTGGGAGTATTTTTTCAGCACATTTAGCAGTACTGTGAGGCTGATGCCAATTTTGTTACTAATTGGAGTGGTGTTTTTACAGATTTCTAGAGGATTTAATGAGGCCAGAGGTTGATTTTACTGCGGCCATGGCAGCCTTTCGGGCCATTGAAGCTGTGTACCTAGAGAGCTTTGCCCATTGCCTGGAAGAGGGGTCCAAAAACCCCACCAGAGCTACAAGAGGCTTGCCAAAGATGGGGGCGATGATAGCTTTGGTCACTACTGCTCCTCTCCGAAGCATTGCTGACCGGCATTTGGAGAAGGCTGCGTCAGGCAGCGTGCTTCTGGTTATGGTTTCAGAAGATGTGGTAAGTAAAGCTGAAGTAACCTTGCTGCGTGTGCTTGAATATGAGGTTGATTTCTGGAACATGAGCCGTGGAACTCCTGGACACTCTGCTCCAAAACCCTAAAAGTGGAAGACGGTGATCAGCTTGCTTTGGTTTGTTAGGAAAATAATGAATGAAAATGAAATCACCGTCCACTACATCAGAACACATCTATTACGGCACACAAAGCACGTCGTGAATTATCATTCACGACGCGAAACACGCAAGCAGAAAACGCCCTCGTCGTAATAGTGTTCCTCAATCACGGCGTGTATGAACGTCGTTATAAAAACTTAAGACGATGTTCCCTGTGAGCCGTAATTCAGTTGAAGCAATTACAACATGCTTTACGCGCATTAAAAGAATAATTACGGCGTGTTCTGCGCACTTTCTTAAATTACTAATTATGTCATAGGATGCACGCCGTGTTTAACTTTAAATTTTTTTAAAAAAATTTTAATTCCCTGCTGCCTGCTCCTGCTTCATATTTACAATATACTTATATCATCTATTACTACCCTGGATACAAAATTTCCCAAAACGAAAAGTAGTATTGCAACCAAACTTGAAAGAAAGAACCATTTCATTGAAAACTATACCAATCATAATCAATTCAAAATACAAACTCTATAAAGTATTAAAGAAACATATAATAGTGCTACCAAATTTACAATTAACTTGTACACAGCCTCCAACTCATTCACTCATAATAGTGCTGCCAAACCTCAAACGTAACCTATGCAAAAACCTCATGATAGCACTGGCAGTAGACATCATATAACAAGAATCAAACTCACTTGATATGCCACCTGCATTTTGTTTGAAAACTTACTCATTTTAGCAACTTAACCGTTGTAATTTGCCAAAGGAAAAACCTCATAATAGAAGGGCAAAACTAAGCCTGAATGTTATGATTGAAGTGTGCATCATTAAGGAAAGAATTTTCCAAAGGAAATAATAAAAACAAAAGGGTTATTAGGTCTATTAGTCCCTGAATTTTGATCCAATTCGCATTTTAGTCCCTCAATTTCTAAAATCGTTCCCGTAGCCTTCAACTTCAGTTTCGTTAGGACAAATGGTCATGTCGTCAACTTTGTTATCTTTTCTATTAAATGCAGGGGTAAAATGGTATTTTTATATTAAATTGATTAAAATATGAATAAAATATTAAAAAACTAAAAAATTAAAAATAAAAATAAATCTCTCTCATCTAACTCTATCCAGATTTCTTCTCCCCCACCCAGATTTCTTCTCCCCACTACCCAGCCATTCATCTAGCCCCACCCCCACCTCCTCTTTCTGACGCACCTCCCGTAACCCCCCGACATAAACAAGACACCTCTAGTATCTTCATCATCAAAGTCCCCAAGGAGCTTAATCAACCTAGTCGGACTTTGTGCTGGGTCACAGATGGTGGAGAGCAAGTATACTCCTGGCTTATATTGATGAAAACATCGACTCCTCCTGATCCATGGATAATAAGAATCTGTGGAAACCTGCACAAGCTGAATACCAAACTCCTTTACCCGAAGAGAAGGTTGCGTAATTACAGAAACAACCACTTGATCGCCACTATCTAAGCGAACCTCCCCAACTTCCAGTGGCTTAACCATATCATGTCTTCTCCTTCACCTGGAATACTGTAGAATATTAGCTCAGGTGAACCTTTAGCACAACCATTAGTGAACTCATTGGCGTACAGTTTTATATAGACAGCGAAGACCTTCAAGCCTCGAATTCTGTTATTATCAAGTAGAGGCACAGTAAAAGATATCGGGGACTTTGAACTTTTATGGCTGAACTGGCCTGGAACCTCATTCCCCGCAAAAAAATGTGCTGAATATACCTTTTTCATACAGTCCCTAATATATACATATGCAATGTAAATGACAATAATACAAGCGAACTCTTTCTTTCCTATGATCATGAGAGAGAGAGAGAGGCGGTGGAAGTGGGGATGATGAGATGGGGGTGGGGGAATTGGAATGGAGTTGGGGATGATGATTTGAATTTTTTTTTTTGTGTTGGTTTTTTATTTTATTTTATTTTATTGTTATTTTAAAGATATAATTTTTTTTTCATTTTTTTTGTTTTAATACAAAAATACCATTTTGCCCTTGCATTTAACAGAAAAAGTTAACAAAATTGACGCTAGGACCATTTGTCCTAATAAAACTGAAGTTGAAGGACCACGGGAATGATTTTGAAAATTAAGGGAGTAAAATGCGAATCGGGTCAAAATTCAAGAACTAATAGACCTAATAACCCAAAACAAAACAAAATAAGAATATTAGAAGACAGGATGTTATGATTGAAGTGTGCATTATTAAGGAAAATGGTGGAAAAAAATGTGTCTCTTGTATATCAAGAAAATCGTTTGTATACCTTTTCATCAACACAACAAAAATGGACAGAGGCATAACTTCTTGTTCTTCACATTGTTCTTTACACAAAAACAATCACTTTTCACCGGAACAATTTATATCATGAAAAGACAGATAAAGCATCAAACGTACGAGAACCAGATACATGACCGATAGATTTTACCTCTAATGTTTCCTCTACTGCCATATCATCCAAAAGAAGTATATGTCATTTGTGACTCTAGAATGAATACAACCTGACCAAGATATGTTAATTAGCCTTATTGCCATAACTCACTAGAAAGCGAAAGGCACTAAATCCCTTAACAACGATAACAACAAATAATATATGTGTAGAAAAGGTTTATCTTTCCCATCTATCAAAGATACATGCATACAATATTTATACTGATGGCTTAGAGTAACAGCCCTATACTAATGACAAAGTAAATTACATAATTAAATCTCATAACTTGGAAACTGACTACAGAGAATATTGAAGAGGTCTCATTGATGTGGTGATGACTGTGTATAGCGCCTAACATTCCCCATAAACTTGACGCCGGGAGGCGACAAGGTTGGAAACGAACGCCGGAATCGATCCGTGGGTAAGCCTTTGGTGAAAACGTCGGCCCGGTTGTTGGGTGGAGGGAATAAACTGAACTTGGTGGACTGCCACTAGCAATGCGTTCACGAACAAAGTGATGTCGGTGCCAATATGTTTGAGTACGAGAATGAAAAGACTGGATTAGCAGCCATGTAAGTAGCGGAAAGATTGTCACAATGAAGAAGAAACAGACGAGGGAGAGGAAACTGAAGTTCACGTAACAGCCTTGGATCCAAATAGTATCAAAGACATGCATAAGCCAGGAAAGCCGGTATTCGGCTCCTCCTTGGAGCGAGAGACGGAGACACGTTGTTTCTTGGCACTCCGAGGAAATGAGATTGGGCCCCAAAAGATACAATACCACAGCAGTTGATCGACGGGTGTCGGACACCCTGCCTAATCGGCATCCTCGAGTCGCAATGAGGAGAGAAGGATTAGGAACTGTGAGGGATAGACCATGACCAAGAGTGCCTTTGAGATAACGAAGGATACGTTTCCCAAACTTCAAAATGTGTATCACCGGGAGAACTCATGAATTGAGAAACATGTTGAACGGCGTAGGCTATATCGAGAGTGATGGTGAGATATTGAAGAGCAGACAATTTGGCGATATGGAGTTGGATCAGCAAGAGGAGATCCGCGGTGCGAGAGGTCAGTGAGGCCATGGGTGTAGGGGGACGGGTTTGCACTCGAGAAGATTGCTTTTCCGGAGAAGATCGAGAGTATACTTATTTTGGGTAAGGTGAACAGAGTCTTTCAAATGAGAGACTTGATGCCAAGGAAATAATTAATCAAGCCAAGATCTGTGAACCTCAAATTCAACGGCAAGAGTAGTGATAAAAGCGAGAGAGTTGAGAGGGCGTATTTCAGAAGCACGATATCATCAACGTAGAGTAAAAATCATTAAGTGTGATGCATCACGATATACAAACAAGGATGAGTCGGTAGCGACTTTGAATGAAACCAACTCGAAGTAGAAAAGGTACTAAACCTCTGAAACCAAGCCAGGGGTGCTTGCTTAAGACCATAGATGGCCTTATGGAGTTGGCGGAGACATGAGTGGGTCGTTGAGGATCAATGAAGCCAGGAGGTTGTTGCATAAAAACTGCCTCGGAGAGATAACCGTGCAGTGAAAGCATTTTTAATATCCGGTGACGAATGCCCCATAAGAGAGCAATGCTCAAAATGGTGCGTATAGTGGTTGGCTGACCATCGGGCTGAACGTGTCAAAATAATCAATCCCGGATTCGATGGAAGCCTTTAGCCACTAAACGAGCCTTATACCGTTGAGCGAACCATCGAGGCGTCGCTTGATTTTGAAGACCCATTTGCAGCCCTCTTTGTATTTTGATGAGAAGAAGAAGGGACAAGAGACCATGTGCCTTGGCGAAGAAGAGCATTGAACTCGTCGAGCATAGCACCGCGCCAATGAGGAGACTTGGGACGCTCTACGTGTAACATGTGGGTTCAATTTCTGATTCAACCGATGCCATGAGAGCTTGTGGAATTGGATAGCGAGCTGAAAAATTAGACTGAAATTTCGGATTAGGTTTTACTATGCGCAGGCGAGAGCGAGTGTGAACCGGACTCGTGCGACCAATTGGGAGGTGGCACAGTGGGAAAGAAAGAGTTGGACCGTCGTTGTCGTCGGAGAAGGTGGAGAGAGTTGGGGAGCAGGAGATGAGGCGGTGGCAGGTGTCCCGATAAAGGAGACGGAGGCGGAGCTGAGGTGCATGCAACGTGGGAGGCAGACTATGCTAAGCTGAGATGACGCTCAGACAGACACCGGTCTTGGGAGACGTGGCTAGAGATGAAAGCCCAGGCTGGGCAACGCTGGAGTTGTCGTGATCGAGAATGGATGGGGGTTGAAGACTACACAAGGGTATTCGCAAGAGGTAAAGGCCTTTGGAGGTGGGTCTGGCGGTGACCGATAGATGAGTTGGGCCTGTCATGTAAGGTGACGATGAAGGCCCAGAGAGAGAGGATTAACTTGTGGAAGCCCAACGGGAACAAAAACAAGGTCTGGAGCTTGTGATGGTGAAGTTGTGGCGGGGTAGTGCACAAGGAAAGCGATTCTTCATGAAACACAACATGGCGGGATGTGTATAGACGACCAGGGTGGGAAGATGAAGGCATCGGTAGCCACGATAGTGAGCATTATAACCTACAAAAATACAAGCTAAAGAACGAGGTAATAATTTGTTAGAAACATAATCTCCAAGATAGGGAAAGCAAGCACATCCAAAGGTACGAAGGAGAAAATAATCGGGATGTTGGCCATAGAGCTTGAAAAATGGAGAAACCCATTGAAGAGTGTGAGTGGGAAGGCGATTTATTAAATGGACAACGTACAAAGAGCTTCAACCCATAAGTTGAGGGGAACTTGAGAGGTCTCAAGGAGAGTCGACCCATGTCGACATATGACGATGTTTTCTTCGGCAAGGCCATTTTGTTGCGGGGTATGGGGACAAGAAAATCTATGTAAAATGCCCTTTGTGCACAGAAATTTTTGAACATCAAATTATCAAATTCTTTTCCACCATCACTTTGGAATTGTTTAACAGAGGATGAGAATTGAGTTTGCACATAAGCGACAAAATGAGAAAAATGTGAGAAAACTTCTGATTTACTGGCGCATTGGAAAAAGCCATGTGTAACGGTATAATCATCGAAAGATAACATAATACCGGAATCCAGACAGACATCTGATGGAGACATCCAAACATCGGAATGTATTAAATCAAATGGAGCATTGGACCAATGATCATGAGACAAAAGGAAAGGACGAGTAGATTTAGCAAGTGCACAATGAGTACATTTATTGGATTTCAAAGAAAAATGAGAGCCTAACAAAGATTGAGTAACAAGAGAGCTAAGAACACGAGAAGGATGTCCGAGACGACGATGCCATATGGAGGATGGATTGATAGTGGAGACAAGAGCTTGCTTGGACCCAAGGGATGGAAAGGTAGATGGTAAGACGGGATATAGACCATCTTTACATTGGCCCTGAAAAAGAATTTTACCAGAATGTAAGTCACAAATAGTATAGCCCCAAGGATAAAAGGTAATACGAACAAGAAGATCTCGTGTGAGTTGAGCAACAGAACAAAAGATTTTTACAAAGAGAAGGGACATGAAGAACATCGACGCGGAAAACAAAATTACTAGAAGAAAAAGAAAGGTTCTGGGACTGGGTAATAGGAAGAGATGCACCATTACCCACAACAATAACTTTCCAAGAGGCACAATAGAGGAAAGCGAGAAGGATGGGCATGAGTCATATGGTTGGTGGCTCCCGAGTCAAGGTACCAAGCGAGAATCGGGGAGGTTGAGTGACATGCGAGGCCGGTAAAGGTGCGTGACAAATCCGTAGTGTTGGGACATTGAGCAGCAATATGACCAAATTGTTGACAAGTCCAACATTGACGAGGGCCACGAGAGTATGGTGCAGGGGCCTAAGAGACCATTAGCGATGGTGGATGAAGGATGATAAGAATCTGGGCCTGGTAGGCCAGCAAAGGGAGGCCCACGAGGTTGAGAAGACCGAAAATTGGTGGAAGCGGCGAGGAAGCGAGCCACGAGGAGGACCACGGGGCCGATGAGAGGCGACGAAAGGCCGAGGAGGACGAGAAAAGTTGAGCAACATGGCTTGGCCGGGCTTCAAAGCGAGAGCGGGCGAGTGCGAAGATCCGGGAAGGAAGGAAGGAGGAAATATAGTGTAGCAGTGACAAGAGTATTGTAGTCGGGGTCCCAAACCGAAGAACATAGGTAACCAAATCAAGAGGAGAGATAGGGTCTTGGATTGACGTAAGTTGATCAAACAAGGGTTTTTGCTTGGAGTGAGATATTCCGAGATGATGTCTTGTGAGCCTTTGGTGATAGACATGAGTCGCATCTTCAAGCGTGCAGAGTTGGCAACCGAATGTTGAGAGAAATTTCGTGCCGAGAGTCCCAAATAGCCATGGATGTGTCAAGGCCAACAACCCGAGAGAAACAGATTCGAAAAAGAGTAGCCGCGAAGTTGACTAATGAGAGATTGATCTTGATACCAAGAGATGTAGGCGGGTTTGGAAGAGTGGCGGAGTGCCGCATCAGGCGCACGGAGGATCGGGAATGGTTGCGGAGGACAGGATGAGAGCCATCAACAAAACGCCACAGATTCTCCAATAAGAAAAGGTTTAACTTGACTTTCCCATAGAAGGTAATTGGTGTCATTGAGTTTGATAGAGACTAGCGTAGCAATATTGGGAGTGGAAGAAGAAGAGGAGGAGGATGAGGCCATGAGAAAGAAAAGAATTGGGAGATGGGAAAAATCTAAACGGCTAAAGTCGAAACAGGAGTAGAAGGAAGAGCAAGGATCGTACTAAAGCCTAAAGCTCGATACCATGTAGAAAAGGTTTATCTTTCCCATCTATCAAAGATACATGCATACAATATTTATAGCTGATGGCTTAGAGTAACAGCCCTATACTAATGACGAGTAAATTACATAATTAAATCTCATAACGGAAAGCTGACTGAGAGAGAATATTGAAGAGGTCTCATTGATGTGGTGATGAGTACGTGTAATCGCCTAACAATATGAAACAAAAACGTGCCACATGAAAGTTACCTGATCTATAATAAATTTTGTGGATTGAATTGTTGCATTTGATGGGTATTGTGGAACATGTCAGCGCCATCTAGAGCCTGATAAACAAAAAAATTGCTGAAGTTAAACAAGAAACTGCAAGTTCCTAATGTAAAGTACATAACTTTTTTTATTCTTATATGAATTGGAACATTTGAGCAAGATTTTTACCTCTCTCAAACTATGAATAACAAGTTGAATTTGTCTCTGAAGTATTTCCTCTGCCATTTGATGAACATTTCAGCAACAAGTTGAATATCTATATCAAACTATGAATAACAAGTTGAATTTGTCTCTGAAGTATTTGTCTTTGAACATTTCAGCAACATAAATGCTTACAACCAAAGAACACATATGAGATGTAATATCTCTGAGCTGAAATGGTTTTCAGCAGCTTCGCATATCTAATCAACTTTAGCCTCAGATAAACATTTGATTCTAGTGAAGTTCTGCCAAACAGAAATCAGAGTAAGGAATCAGATCTTAACATGCTCAGTGTAAGAAATTAGAGTTTAAAATCGTTTTACCTTCTTCGTATGCATCATCAAGCCATTGCAGGTGTAGATCCCAGCGTATAAGCTTCTTAATATCTCCGGCATTGATTCCCTAAGCAATCACTACACAAAACCCAAGCGTTACTATTATAAATTATATTCCTCAGTTTTGAAGCAAAATTCGCTCAAAACTTACGTCTACAAAATCGGGGAAAACTAGTTCGATCTCACTGAGAAATCAAACTGAATTACTTAAACAAAGAGGTACTCATATATTTCTGGAGTTTTTTTTTTTAAAAAAAAAGACCAAATCAAACAGAATTTTGAAAATACGAAAAGAAAATTGAAATCTGAACACAAAATCGAAGACGTACAGAGATCGAGCTTGAAACGATAAATATTTAAATAAATCGAGAAAAATAGTTAACGATATTGATTTTCTGAATTGAAATGAAAAAAATGTGCGAAGTGGTATAAATAAAGAATTAAAGACAATGAGGCCTCCTAACCACATGAATGCAGTAGGGAACATGATTATAAACTATAAGAAAATTCATAATCAAGCATTAGGGGTTAGGGCTTTGGAGAATCGCACCTTTGGCATGTCATTGAGAATTCAGCTTCAAAGCAATACGGCTCAAGCAATAGTCTTCTCGCGAACAAGGAACTAGAGCTCTTGATTAACTGTGAGAGAGAATCCAGAAATTGTGCGAGAAAGAGATGGAGAGAGAGAAGTGATAAGAACGTTCAGGTTTGAATGAAAAATAAAAGAGGGAAATTTTTTTTTAAAAACTTATATTTTTAGCGGATTGCAAATATATTGGAGGGTTTCGGAAAAACAAATTGAATTTACAAATTATGACGTACTCAGTTGCACGCCGTAATATATATATAAATTTTGTATTCACGGCGTATATACAATCACGCTATTAAAAGACCCAGAAATCTACCTGCACAGAAAACTCAATTTGTTTCCCAAGCGTTCAACAGGCACAAGGTATAAACCACACACCAATTAGCAAAAGTTTCAATGGGCTTCAGGCCCCCCTTTACCAACATAAGAAAGTCAGCAAAATAATCTTGACATAAATGAACATAACAAACAAATCATAAACTTGCGGCTGCACCTAGGTTAGCCTAGGTTGCCTACGTACCCTTACTGAGGGATCAAGCCAAACGTAGTTCTTTCTACCCTGAATCACAGTTAAGATAATATAGAAATGTTCAAAGTAAAACCAACGATGAAGTTATAGAATTATTCTTTATCTTGATTTAAACAAGCTATATAATTGAATATCATGCCATGAAATTATGTGCCTAACTCTTCATTTAGTTTAATATCGTAGATCCAAACACTTACATAACCAAATCTTCTACCTGAAAGCCAGACATCCAACCATCCGCATAGTGCATATGTCCTGTAATCATCCATCAAGGGGTATATGGGAATACCATCAAATCCAAAGGCAACAGGAGAAGGGGAAACTAGCTAACCATTTGTGTAGACAAGTCGGGCAAGTGGCTAGGGATCCTGGCCAACCCTGTGCAGATAATATGAGCAGGGTGGCAAAAATTTACAATTTGATATCAATTTTAAAATTTACAGTATATGAGGCACCTCCAACTGTATGCTTTACAAAAGAATAGAATAGTATGTATATATATTAACAAAACCCTAGGGGCTAGGTCTGTACTGAGGTTCTGCGTCCTTGTATGAGGATAAGGACAAAGAGGAGAGCTGTCCTGATCATATGCCAGCAGCAAATGGTGTGCGAGAGTCCTTGCTGGAATATGATTAAAAGGTGGTAGATAAATAGGTATACACAAGAATATTCAAAGTCCGAGGATTAGGGATGGCCATTTTCCCCGCGGGTAAGGGTCTTTGCGGGGATTCGACCCTAATGGGTTGGGTATGAAGGACAAAAAATGAGTATGGGGAATTTTTTGGGTATGGTGTTCGGGGAGGGGCGGGGATGGTATTTTAATCCCCAACCCGAACCCTCCCCGTTTAGAATATATATATATTAATTTTTTGATGAGGTATATGTATATTATAGTATATATAAATATGCTATTAAAGTGATTGTACCGACTAAGTTATATATTTTATATTATTATATTATATACTTATATAATTTATACAAATCTTAAGCCACACTACTTATTTATTTAGTTAACTTCCAATACATATATAAACATTCTTACATTGTCTTATAAGTATATATTATATATATTCATTATCTTGCCTTAGTATATTTTTTTTCAACAAAGTAGTTATATATTGGTTTTTTCTTCCATAATGGGGCAGGTTGGGGAACTCATTCCCCAACGAAGGCGGGGATGGGGAATCCCCGATATGAATATTGCGGGTATGAAGATGGGAATGGGGGAAAAAAGCTTAACGGGGATGGGGATGGGAATGGCATACCCACCCCCGATTCGACCCATTGCCATCCCTACTGAGGATACCACAAAGCGTAGCTTGGTAACTAAATTAAACAAAGGCACGTTTGTTACATTGGACTAAGATAGGGATTGGACTATTTAGCACTAGTCCTCCCCTAGTCCAAATAGGGCATGTTTGGTAGGGCTCACTACCTTGGACTGTGCTAAATAAGACTTGAAGCCCATGGTTTGGTAAGATGGGGGACTAAGTTAAATGGGATTGTGGAGTCCAACAATAACAAAACCTCCTCACTCGCTCTCCTTATACAGAGAGGCTAAAACGGGCTTCGCAAAATAAGCCCCTAGCTAAATTGAGCACACGACTCCGCCTCTCTCTCTCTCGTTCAACATCGACTCCACCTTGCTTCATTCAACATTGACTGCTACTCTTCTTTGAATCTTGACCCAGGCAAGTTTTTCTGGTCTCTCCCTTTGGATACCTCTCTTATTCCTTCTTCCACCTCATTGATTTTTGCAAATTACATGGATTGTCCTCAACAATTTTGACCGTGTGCTCTGAGAATCTCTCCTTCCTTTTCTCTTATTTTTCTTCTTTTCTTCTCTAATTTTTGCATAATCCAGATCTAGTTTTCTTTAATTTTCGCAAAACTAGATCTACTTTTCTCTTTCATATTCCGCATCATATTCACTACAAGAAAAATTGGTAATTGCAACATCGGAAAAATGTCTTGCAAAATGTCAATTGCGCGTTTTACAAAGTCTTTGTATATCGAGATGCTGCAAAGGTCCAGCTCATTTGCAGCGTTTATCTTCTGTCACAAAGCAACGCTGCAAAAGACTAATCCTAACATGTTTTAAGTGTTGCAAATTGATAATCACAACAGGTAAAAAACGTTGTTTTTGTTTTCATTACAACATCGAACAAACGCTGCATTTGATGTTGTAGAACATATTCCTATTCATACTACAGCTTTTTTCTTATTTTTGTATTGTTTTTTCAATTATGTGGTTATACAGCAATCCAAAAAGACATTAAAATCAAATGTAGTAATAAAAATTAGTTACAACGTGTCAACTAGGTAAACAAATGGAAAATAACTTCATTTATTTCACCACATATAGTTCAAATGGACTTTATAAAAGATACACATATTACACATGATTCTAGCATGATGTCCGAACTATAATATAGATGTTTCTCAATGAAGATTGTTTTTGCCCTATGTAGCCATGCCCATTCAATACACAAAGCAAGTGCCGATGCATGAAAAACTTCATCATATGTTAGCTCCCTTCCATCCTTAAGTAACCTTAGGCTGTCTATTACGTATAAAACCTGATTCATCTTTCCTGTCATGGTACAAGTTTGTGAGCAGAAGTTCTATAAAAAGATCTCAACGAAAGAGTAAATTATCATCTAATATCATTCACTATAACGAGAGAAGAGGGCAACATATTTCAGATGAATTTTGACACTTACCCTCCGTATAGACCAAAGCAAGCCTTTATCCTGGGAAACACTCCAGAAGTGCTCTCTCCTTCACCAGCCTCCTTGATTACCTTGTCGATGAGTGCACATGCACCAATATGTGCACCAATGATTGTCCCATTAGATAAATCATGCACAAACATAGCATGAAAAACGCCAACTTTAGCTACTAGGATTATCTCCACGACTAAACCAAATTATAGAACCACAAAAAAATTCCACAACTTAAATTTAGAACAAAAGATTCCATTACCTAAAAGATCGCCTCCATAATCAGCAATACGATTGCACACAAATGAGATTCCTTGAGAAGCATCCTTTACCATATCACCGATGGTACCACTGAGGAAAATTTCTGCACGAAGAAATCATATCAAGATAATGACTAAAATCGGGTAGCTAAGGATTAGATTATATTAATTTATTTTCATAGATAACAGAGGTTGTGTTTCGTAGAGACTCAAATCTCCATATATTCATAAAGTTCCTTCAAATATCATATCCTACCTATTTCTTGGTTGATCGCCATAAACTATACCTCTGCGAACCTGATCGAGAAGAAATAATAATAGCCAACTGCAAAGAGAGGTAGACTATTTGTGAATCCTATCTCATGGCCATGATAATGATCTAAAAACTTCAATGTCTGAAGTGGGCAAAAACTATAATGCCTAAAAGGTATGCAAGAGGTGAAGCATATATGCATGATAATTTCAAGATGCATCCAACAATAGCGATATGTTTGATAAAGATCTCAAAGAATCTGTACACTATATATTCACAAATCCATGTAACACAACGAACATAAAACATTTCTAAAAACAAGTTTTCTCTCTTTCTAATGTAAGAACTTCAGGAGTGATGAATTTTAATAGATTATGTTCTATTTAAGTAATTCCAAGTTTCAAGCGAGAGACGCCATTTCCATTTTGCTTATTTTAGGTTATGTCTCTTCTTTACAACTTTACTAATGTTCTTTCCAATAGTCATGTTCCACTTACAAAGCTCACAAGGCAATATCTTTTGTTTATTGTGCGATCCATAGACTACTTCACACATGTTCAAGCCTTATGTCAGAATTTCCTTAGCTACGTGTAAAAAAGGCTATCTAATTCTGAAAGTTAAGTCCTTGATTCCAATCCAAGTATGCAATCTTTGATATCCAGTTTTACTCAGTTTGCAAATAATCGAAATCACAAAATGGGTATTACCAAAACAGAGCAAGTGTCAAATCAAAATACACGACCAACCAAGAATTTTAAAAAAAGAACAAAAGAGGAAATTATCACTACTTACAACTAAGAATGCTAGAACCCTACACAAGAGTAAAACTCTTGAAAATGAAATATTTGAATATTTGATTTAATTGAGGTGTAGTGGGTTCCCTGTAGGTGAAATATTTGAATTTTAGTGTTTTGAATTAGTGGACAAAATCGAGACAATTAGAAAGATTTTAGAAGAGGAATAAGAAGAGAATGAAAGAGATTTACCTATATCATATCATCAACAAGACCAGCAGCTTATCGTGCTTCCCCCTGACCTACAAAACCAATTAGCCCATAATAATACTCAAGGTATTGCTTCTCCACCAAGGTTCTGTTTTTCTTGAAGAGAAAAAAAAACCAAATTTGATTATTATGCATTCCACAAAACAAGTCCCAAACTAATAATGAACCTGTTGAACGTTATGCACACCTTGGTTTAGCAATTTCTGGGCTGTTTCATTAGGATCTGTGTCGATCTCTTTGAGAGCCCAATATATCAATATCAGAGTGATTACCCACTATTTCTTTGATGGATTGAAAGGGTTTTCTCACTCCACCCCTGAGTTTATCTGAATCCCAACTTCGATTCGAGAGACAGAGGCCATCTCTCATCTATGATTGAGAGATTAAAGCCTAAGAATGAGAAAGCGGACTGAGGTCTCAACGATGGTGGAAAGCAAAGCACTCCAGAAAAAAAAATATATGTA
The DNA here is from genome assembly GCA_024362665.1 of Prunus padus. Classification (NCBI taxonomy): domain Eukaryota; kingdom Viridiplantae; phylum Streptophyta; class Magnoliopsida; order Rosales; family Rosaceae; genus Prunus; species Prunus padus. The sequence goes on from JANFAM010000020.1 coordinate 10,488,088, forward strand.
TATATATGGATAAACAACCAGCATAATCCAACAAGCAGAATTTCATTATTGACAAGAAAAATGAAAAATAACTCACCAAGGTGGGTTTTCTCTGAGGTTTCACAGAAGGAAGCGAGACTGAGGTTTCGCAAAAGGATGAGAGAGGTAATAAGAGGATGAGAGAGCTGATTTAAAATTATTTTAATGAATTTTGGGATAAAAGAGCTGTGGTGTTGTCTAATTGCGGGAGATGAAATTTGATGCTGAAAAGATGGTGCCACAAGCGGCGGGAAGGAAAAAAATTGGTGGAAAACTTTTGGGTTAACAACGTTTGACTATCGCCGTGAGAGGAAGAGCTTTTGTAACATGAGAAGTGTGTTGTAAATGGTGAAAAACCGGTGTTGCAATGTTAATGGACAAATACAACATTGTGAAACAACATTTTGCAACATTTATTTACTAAATGCTGTAAATAGTCATTATTTACAGCATTTAATAAATAAATGTTGCAAAGCAATGTTGTAAAAGGTTGCATTTCTTGTAGTGATTGCTTCTTTATATATCAAATTTGTGTATAGGCACACTTTGGAAGGGTGCGATGTGGTATTAGGCACACATTGGTTGATGAGAGAGTGGAAGGAGTGGACACAAGTGTTGAAGATGGAAATGGAATTGATAAGGGAGGTAGTGGAAGTGGGAGTGGAATGGATGGGCTGGAGCTTTTTGAAGGAGAAGATGATATCTATGTTGGTATAGGGGATAGTCCAGTTTGAAAGGAATGGAAAGGTAAGAGATTTCAGGATGGTGATGGAAGTTCCAAAATTTTATAGGGTTTTACTTTTGAAGGGTTTTAGCAAGTAGGAGCAAGGCTTTTGAGTAATTGGCTGGCTCACAGTTGAAAGTAGACTGGATTACACGGTAGACTCATCAACCAGGTGCTTTGATCTCATAGTAGAAATTAGGTAATAGTTTAGCTAAGGTAATATTAACCAACTTTATCTTATTAAATGAAAAGTTAAGCAGATGTTCTGGTATCTCTTGCAGGATTTGCTTTAGTTCTAAGTCTGCTTAATTTTGTGGATAAATAGATTAGGATGACTGATTTTAAAGCACAATGACCTGATAGTTGATGGTAGTTTCTTTCTTGTAATGGTTCACCCCACTTTGATTGAATAATGTTTGCAGTGAATGGTAAATTGGCAATCAAGGTTTTTATGTTCTGTTTTGCTTGGGACCTGTACGAGTTATTGCTTTACACACTGAATTATTCAACTTAAATCCTTAGACTTTAGTTGTTTCCATTTGGTTTATTGGGAGCTTGTTAATCTTGACTATACGAATTTTAAAATGAGTTGACAACCAAGTAGCAAGACGGAAGTTATCCCAGCTCAAAAAGTGAAGAAGCGCCTCTCACCTCTGCCACAAAAAGATGAATGGATGCAGCCATTGTTCAGCATATTGTGGTAAGAGATGCAATGTGATAAATAATGAAATGGAGTTTTAGTAAGAGTTACTATCCTTTTTCCTCGTACATTAACTATCTTGAATGTACTTACTTCGTATCCGTTCTTATTTAGCTATTGTGTAAGTTAATACATCCTCTTATTGCAGGCCTTCGCTGTCATCCTTATGAGTATATTGTTTAAGATATATTGGATATATCTTTAGGCTCTTACTGTTCCTCTCTTTTGCATATATCATCCTTAGGCCCTTAGTGGTGGTGAGATGAAAGACCTAAAGCTGATGGTCAATAGTTGAAGGCTGTAAGGGAAAGACCAGTCTGTGGTGCTTGCCACCACCAAGACGAAGAAGCAGAACAAGCCAGCCAGTTTGATCCACAAGTTTGTGATCAGGAGGTAGTTTCCTCGTGTGGCCAAGGCTGTTACCAATCAGGTACCTCCGAATTTCATTATCTTGAGCTCTAGTTTTGGCTAGTGCTATTTGAGTTGAATTATTAATATGCTTAATTTCATAATGCTTAAATGTATAGAGGTTAATTACAATGTCATTGTTATCTTATTATCTGTGTAGCCACAGTTGTTAACGTGATATTCTGCAGCCATATTACTTTTTAGCAGTGATGAGCAGCTAACAGGTAAGAAGATCCCACTTTGTGTGGGATTTTCAATGAAATGCAATTGTTACGCTTGGCTTCTGAGCACTCCTTTATACCTTATACAGGCTGTACTTTTCTTGTTTGAATTTAGATGGTTTATCTGATCATATCTGTTTTGTTGAGTGAGTGCAAATTGACATGGTATTTGAAGACCCAGATTTAGGGAGAACAAAGATAAATGAAAATGGCCTTTCAATGTTTTCTGATTTTCGTTCAACTGTGGTATCATTATAATAATAACTTATCCAGTTTAACTGTGGTTTTCTAGCACAAAGTTGCATTTAGTTTCCTACAGTTTTCATATCAGCACTAGCTAAATTGTTTTTTAATTGTAAATTGTTCCAGGTGGCGGACAATTTCTATAGACCCGATTTGAAGAAAGCAGCCCTTGCCAGGCTGAGTGTTGTTCACAGGAGTCTCAAGGTCTCCAAGTCTGGTGTCAAGAAGAGGAATAGGCAGGCTGTCAAGACCCCTGGTTGGAAGTGAGATAGTGGGGAAGATGCGTCATCTTTCTACTATGTTCATTTGGTGTTTTTAGTTTTACTTTTCCATGTTCAGAGAGACATGATTTCGCATTTTATATTTCTCTCTAGAAGAATGTGGAAACTTTTGGCTATTTATTGAGAAAGGGAAGGTCCCTGTTTGTTTTTTATCACCAAGTTTTGCTGCAGATTGATTTGGTAATGCTATGCTCTAATATGTAGTTTTCAGAAATGTCTTAATCATAGAGTTTCGGATGCAAACTCTTGTTTAACTCCTAATTCTAGTTTACCAAGTTAAATGCAAGATATAAAGAATGTTTGCCTATATTTTTGTCACAATTTCTTGGGTTATCTATTTTATCCTCAACCAACATATTTTGGTATAATAACATAGTATGACTTAGTAAAGACTCAATTAATCAAATTCTTTGTGTTTGCATACAAATAAAGACTTAATTATACATAAAATCGGTAGAATTTATAACTTTAACAACAAACAAAAAACCTTTGGTTTGGAGGAAAAGAAATGTACATGTCAATTTGGAAATTATAATAACAAAAAAATTTACATTTCATTATTTAAAAATTATTAATTTTAAATATTAAAATAATTATTTTTTAGTCTGACACAGCACCAAACATAGGTCTTCACTATTTTTATAATCCAGCTTCTTAGTCCAACGCAGCACCAAACGCATGTCAGTACTTAATCCAGCTTAGGTCAATTCGAGCTAATCCGAGACAGTCCCAAGATTTAGTCCAATTCATGACAGTCCGTCGTGCCAAACGACCCCTAAATGGCCTAACATATAAGCTAAAAAATTAAGGACCCAAAATTAAAGTAGAGAGCCTTTGCGTCAGCAATGGAGACTTAGGCCAATTTGGGATTGCTGTCATTTTTAAAAAAAAGTTGCTTCTATTGTGCTTTGAAAATAATTAGCTGTAAAGTAAAGCAGCTCCATGTTTGGTAAATAATTCTTTTAAAGTGCTATTAGTACAAAAAGCAGTGTCAAAATTGTTTGGTAAATTTTAATATAAAACTGTTCTAACTATGAATAATGACCCAAATAGGCATGATGTTGAAAGTGTTATGCGCTAATTATGTTTTGGTAGTGGAGGTTGTAAAAGAGATGGAGGTGAAGATAGTGGTGAAAGAGGTGGTGGTGGAGGTGGTGATTGTGGTAGTGGTGGTGGTGGTGGGGATGGCGGTTGTGGAGGTGGAGGTAGTGGAGATGGAAGAGGAGGAGGAGGTGGTAGTTGTGGTGGTGGTGGCGGAGGATGATGTGGTGGTGATGGTGGTGGCAGTGGAGGTGGTGAAGGTGGTAGTGGTGGTGATGAAGGTGGAGATGGTGGTTGTGGTGGAGGTGGTGGGGATGGAGGAGTAGGAGGTGGTGATTGTGGTGGTGGTGGTGGTGGTGGCGGAGGATGATGTGGTGGTGGTGGTGGGGATGGCGGTTGTGGAGGTGGAAGTGGTGTTGATGGTGGAGGTGGCGGAGGAGGATGTGGTGGTTGTGGTGGTGGTGGTGGTGTTGGAGGTGGTAGAGTTGGATGTGGAGGTGCACTACTACAAATATTCAAAAAGACAACGCTAAATCCACAACGGTTGGTTCCAAAACCGTTGTAGTTGTTTTTTCCACAACGGTTATTTAATAACCGTTATTAAAAGGGGTTTTTAAGCGTTGTGGTTTAAGGTATGTGGTTTTCTGATTTTATTTTGCGACTTTCCATAACAGTTTTCGTTGCAACCGTTGTAATTGAAGCTTTATAAAAAACACGGAGTGAACAGTCACTCAATACTTTTTCTTAAGCCCCGATAGTTCTCATTCTCTCTTTATCTCTCTTCTCTCCCTTTCACGTGTTAGATCCCTCTCTTCCTCGTCCTCATCATTTCCCTTTTCTCCCTCGTCTGATCCCTTCCTCTCCTCAAACCCTCTATAATTTCACGAGTTCAGCAGCGACATCCAGACGCCAACAACAACAAAACATTCAACAGCCATATCTCCATCTCTCCTCCTCATTTTCATTACCCAAATCTCCATATCTCTTCTTGTCTTTGAACTCAACCCTTGTAGATCCTGCGAATCTTTGGGTTTTTGTTAAATGGGCTCCTCATTTTCATTACCCAAATCCCCATCTCTCTTCTTCTTCTTTGAACTCAACACTTGTAGATCTGCGAATGATGGGTTTTTGTTAAATGGGTTTTTGTAGATCTGCGAATGATGGGTTTTGATTTCGTAGATCTGCGAATGATGGTTTTCAACACTTACCCAAGTCTCTGATTTCGTAGATCTGCGAATGATGGGTTTCTGATTTCGTAGATATGCGAATGATGGGTTTCTATAGGTAGATCTCAAGCTGATGTAGGAGTGCTGGTGAGTTATATCCGTGATGTATCAATCCTACATGTGTAAACTTTGTGTATTTAAATTTATTTCCCCTCTCTCTATATTTAGGTTATTTCTGCTCTGAATGAGAATTTGAAACTGGTATGAGAGGGGTGGACAGACTCCGTGAGCACGTTCACTTGCTAAAACTTTGGGTGTGTCCAAACCGCTTCTTGTTGTAAATAAAATGGATGAACCTACCGTGAATTGGGCAAAAGAAAGGTACTCTACCATTCCTCTCTTGTGTGTGCCCCTGCCCCTATGTGATTAGTGATATCTTATGCCGTTAATTTCACCGGATACGATGAAATTGTGTCAAAGATGATGCCATTCCTCAAAACATCAAAGTCGCAACGTGAAAAAAGGAATGCAAGGATTTTTTTGCAAACTTTTATGGTTTTTTAGGAAGTGATATCTTATTTTTGTATTTTCTTTTAGGTTGGGTCTATTCCACCGACTTGCTAATTATGCTGGATTTCTAATTTAAGTTCTAATGTTATTACAAGCGGAATAGGTTTAGGCAAATTATTTTTCTCAAGCTATAGTTACCCTATGTTTGATCTTGATTGAAAAGGGGAGGACTGGAAGGCATGGTTTCCCATGTTTGATAGGAGTGATGAGGGAGAATTGAACAATAGTGGAGGGATTGGCAACTTGCTGGGCCTACAAAAGGTCCCTCCAAATTGAAGGGATTAGAGGAGAAAATAAGCGAAACCTTACTTTTTCAATGCAAATATTTGTCATCAAGTCAGGACATAAATTGGGGTTTAGTATATCGTGATTTTATATGCTTTCGTTTCTCTACTTGTTTGTGCTTATTATGTCATTTCTACCGAAGAAGAAAAGAGAAACATTATTTGTATTCCTTTCCTTATCCTCTCCACCTCGTATACTTTTTTCTCCTTTCCCTTTTCCTTCGTACTTTCTAACCATCTCGGATGCCTGATAGCTAGCATTCTTCCTTTGGATTATTGGCAATTCCATGTGAGATCCCATATCGGCCAACGGAGAGGGGGTGATGTGCCTTATATGTACGTGCTCACCTCCAAATAGCACGAGGCCTTTTGGGAGCTCACTGGCTTCGGAGTTGTGGGAACTCCGAATTTAAGCGAGTTGTGGCTTAGAGCAATCCCAGGATGGGTGACCTACTGGGAAGTTGCTCGTGAGTTCCCATAAACAAAACCGTGAGGGCCCCGGCCCAAAGCGGACAATATCGTGCTACGGCGGAGCGATTCTGGGATGTGACATTCCATGTGATAATTGAATACACAATTATACCCTATTTATCTAAATAAGAGATGGAATTTACATGCCTTGTACTGGTGTACCCATGATCATCAATGGGTTAGGCGATGTTGAAGCCACCCATAGTCTGCAGCTAAGTGTGGCTCTATCTTTTGTTGACTGCTGAATCTTTTTCTACTTTTCCAGACAAAGTCCCCACCCCTCTCCTCTCCCTCCCTCCCTCCCTTTAATTGTTTTGAGTGTGTAGTTAACCATTTACTTGATAGTAATTGAATGTTACATCAGTGGATTTCTTCTTAGTACTATTTTGATTGCTTTTGTTTTTTTCTCCTCTATCGAAACCGATAGTAATGGTAGTTTCTGAAGACATTTCTTTGTATTATCATGGTGTATTGACTTATGATGTCATTATTTTGTGCTTTGCCTACGCATGTCCAATTCCTACCTATATATGGTCTAGTTGGTACAAACATAAAAACCAGAGTGAATAAAACAAGATGTTCGTGGTGGGATGGTCCTTGTCTGCTTGAAGCCCTTGATGCCATTGAGATTCCTCTACGGATCCCAAAGGTCCATTCAGGTACATGGTTAATTAATATTGCCTTTTATTTTTCCTCCCTTTTTTTCTTGGTTTTTCTCAAAGATAGAGGAAGTGTCCAATGACAAGTGTTTACGTTTTTCTTAGCTTATTTAAGAATCTTTAATCTATCGACTTCGTAACCCTCCTTATAACCTTTGAATACCTAAAGTAAGCATCCGTATTTGTGTATATAATGTTTTTTTGGTTTGATTCACTATCCGATTAATGTACATATGAATGTTTTACTTATTTAGGAGGTATTCACTGCTTGAAATTTACTCTCCCCTTAAAATACCATGATAAAGCTACTTTTATATCGTTTGTTTTTACTGTGCATTTAGTCTAGTTGCTTAACATTGTCAAAGTAATTGTTTGGCAAAGTGGAATTTGGATCATCGCATCGTTATAAAATATAGGAGGGGTGGAGTATGATGTGGGATCGCAGGCTCCATGGGTGCGTTAGTAAATTGACAAAGAAGAACGAAATTGCTGATTTATGGTTAATGTTTTTTCTTTGATCTTTCAAATTCCATCTGTAGGATGCCTATCATAGAAAAATTCAAGGACATGGGAACTAACTGTTATGGGCAAAGTGGAATCTGGTTCTGCGTAGAGAGGGGATTCGTTGTTTGTCATGCCAAATAAGGTTCTCTGCTCCTTTTAATATTCTATTTCTTTTTCTTTTCCTTTTATAATTTCCTTTTATAATACTGTGTATTAAAAATTACAATTGAAAACATTGGTTTGTTGGTTCCCTTTAATGACATTCATTCATTCTTAAAGACTTGTGCTTAGTAGTATTGTACTTTATTTCTTGAAATTAAAAATGCATTATTGTTGCATGTTCGTTGTTTTCCTTGAAGGTAAGGTTTGACGATAAGATTAGTTGTTTTTATATGTTTATTTAAGTGAAGAGAAGTAATAAAATGGAGATGGGAAAGAGACGATAAATGATAGAAGTGAGGATAAATATAATTATTGAAACTGCTTTTGGTTAGCTTTTATTTCTTAAAATCAGTTTTTATTATTTCTTTTCCTTCTATTTTGTAATTGAGAGAACAGAAACAAAACAAAAAAGCATTATCAAACTGCCCCTGGTTAATAATACCATTATAAACTTATAGTTAATTGAAACTCTCCGTCTCTTCTTTCCTTCCTCCATTTTAACTCCCTTTTATTCCATTTAGTTTTGACTCGCAATATATCTGTTGATATGCCAATTTTTTGTTACCTTTATATTGTCCTACATTTTTACTATATTTGTTTAATAATTTATCTTTTGCTCTAAGTTTTCTTCTTCTCATTTTAATGCAGCAAATCCAATACCAATGTACATACAGATTTTTTGCCCCATTGCATCCTTGAGTTCCGGATGTGGCCTCGCATAGTGCAGAATTCAATTCCGAAATGAGTGAGCAAGTTTTGTGACCATTATGTAGAGCGATAATGTTATGGAACAAGATAAACATAATTTTTTTAATTGTGAAAATTGTTGTAGTGTACATACATTGAATTCTAATGGTAAATTGATATTGTGGTATAAATTATTAGTGTGAATTTCCATTAATTTTCATAGTGAATAATTACTTTGGAATTTTCGTAATTTTATGTGTACCAAAACGTCGTTATCTAATGCTATTTTCAATGTTGGTTTTTCATGAAAACGTTATCTAATGTGATTTTCAACAATGATTTATAAACAATCTAATACTAGTTTTCACAACGGTTTTAGAAAACAACCGTTGTGGAATGTGATAAATTACAACGGTTTTAAGTAAAAACCGTTGTTGAAGGTGATAATTTACAACGGTTTTAGAAAACAACCGTTGTGGAAGGTGATAAATTACAACGGTTTTACTAAAAACCGTTGTTGAAAGTGATAAATTACAACAATCACTCTTATATACCTATTTTTTTAATGAGAATTAACAACGGTTTTTAAGAAAAACCGTTGTTGAAAGTGACATATTACAACGGTTTTTTACCGTTGTTATAAATAGGTACAAACGACGACACTGCTAACCTTAACGGTTTTCCAAGACTTTCTACAACGGCTAAAAACCGTTGTCTATTAACTTTTTTGTAGTAGTGGTGGTGGTGTCATTTTTAAAAATGAATGATGGTATTTTGGGAATTTAAAAAATTCATTAAATGCTTATTTCTGCTTATTTTGAAAGCAGTTTTGAAAAGCAAACAAGAGCTTGCTTTTAAAAGTTGCTGTCAAAAGGCCACTGCTTTTAAAATAATTGAGATATTTTATTTTTACCAAACACCTTAAACTGCTTAACTTTAAAGTGAAGCATGTTTTTGGCCAAAAAAAGCAACCCCAAACGGGGCCTTATTCGACCAAAAAAAAAAACGGGGCCTTAAACTAGGTAAGCATTAGGGTTGGATTTCCTTTTCCCTCAATACGTCCCAATCGGTATTCAATCTTTAATAATAATAACAGGGTAGAGAGAGAGAGAGCTGATAAAAAAGGGTGGAACATGACTAGGGGTGCCCCTGATTTTCAAAGGTGATCATCATAGTGCAAGTATAATTCTTCTTCATGCCTTTAAAGCTACGGAAATCACGGTCCAGTCAATTAAATGTTATGTTACACTATAAAAATTCTTTGACGAGTTTTTTTTTTTGTTTAATCAAATTAATGAGTTGACACCTTGAGTACAGAATTAGGATGACTAATAATAATAACTAGCGTTACTGTACTAATATGTGTGGACTGAAATATCATGACGATGTTGACAGGATTCGCTCCGAATTTTCCTTTGAAACCCGTGATGAACTCTGTTGTTCATCCGACATCTAACCAATGCTGGACTCACATATTAAAATAACCCTCTTCCCCGAACAACAAAGAGAAAATATGCCGAGACTTCTTCTTGAGCATTGCCAATCCAAAAAAAAGTAAGTCATTTTTTTTCCTTCTTAACCAAAAGCCAATTCATTTCTTCTCTTTTTCCCCCCTTTTGTGTAATATGTTTCTCCTTTTTTTTTTTTTTTTTTTTGATTTGGCTCATATAATTAGTATTTTGTAGGTTAATTGTAATGCTATTTTTTCGATGACTTATGAATAACATTGGTATTGGTTAAATTATAAGGATATTTGGTTGTTAATTTTTATTTATTTATAAAGCTTATAGCCTTTTAAAATTGCATATTCGCTAAAAAATTCTTGGATCCGCCAGTACCCTTGGAACGCCTTCTCGTCTCGATGAGTACCATCGTTGTCGTCAACAAGAAATACTTGAAAGGGGATTTTGTTTTAATTACTTATTAGTTTTTAAATATTGTTTTTTAAAATGTTATTAATTAACTTTTTTTAAAAGAATGTTGTTAATTATAATAGTTTGAAGTTAAATACTATATTAATTGAATCGAAGAGTCTATTTGACACAAAATATTAAAATAGCAAATAAAATTTTTCAAATTATCAAGTATAGGTCAACAAACTCCAATTTGAAAAATTTAGTTCCCATTACTATTGGAGATGCTTTTAACAATTTGGTTAAGTGTGGACATGTCACATGTGTTAGAAAAGTAATGAAGAGGGATCTCCTCCCGAGAATTCCTACACCAAAAACTATGTTTTTTAGCATTATCGAAGGGAAGAAACACCTGGGGCCCTTCCAACCTACCACCACGCGCTCTCATCCCTACCAGTGATTTTAGGGTGCGTTTACTAATCCATAATCAAATTGAGAGGAATTGAAATCAGGCGGAATCAGAATCAGATTCTTGTTGAAGTTGTTTACTAAAACTGTCTGGAATTGGAATAGAATTCGATAAAACTGTTTACTAATTCAGCAGAATCGGAATATAAACCAATATGATTACTAAAATGCCCTTGTCCCAAATCAAATTTTTTATATACTTTTTTTTAATAAAATTTGATATAGTATATAATAGTATGAAAAATTAAATTGCTTTTTTATTTCATATACACACTAAAATGATTTTGTTTATTTTTTTTATTTATAAATTTAAGTATTTCTATTAAGTATTTTTTTAAAAATAAATGTAAGTATTTCTATTAGTTAAACTTAAAATGATTTTGTTTTTATTTATAGGGTTAAGGATAATCTTGGAAATAATGAAAGTAAGTGAGGGCATAAAGGGAAAAAAATTAGCATTCTGATTGCTCCCTAAACCCGAAATCCAAATACCTCATCAATGTTGGGAATCCAAATCACCCAAATCTTGGAATTGAATTCCATTTTTCGTGTGGGCCCCACGCACTTTTGATTCCTCCCAATTTTAGTAAACATAGGTATAATCCGTAATCAGAATCGGATTCCTTATTTTCATTCCGATTACGGATTAGTAAACGTGCCCTTAACTCTTTGTTTTTTTGTTGGATAGGAATGCTTTTAACTCTTGTTTTCACTCCATAAAATATGCAGGTGAAAAAGCTTTAAAGACCCGTTTGACCAGTACCTAAATTTATGGAAACCTTTCAAAAGACACCCTCCGTTATTCAATCTGTTAATAGCTTCGTTAAATGCTGACGTGACAATGTAAATTCCATTTCTTATGCTGAAGTGGAGCAGAAAAATTAATAAAAAATAAATTTCCTTTAAAAAGAATATAAAATTTTAATTATAAAAAAATAAAAAACTAACCCAGAACCCCACCCACCGCTAGCCGCTCCCACCAACCCACGCCCAGCCTCAGGTCTTCATACCCATTTGAAACGGCCACGATAACTTCCACTCTAAACCCACCCACCGTACCTCCAAAAAACCCAGACTTACACCAGAGAGACAAAACTCACAAAACCTAAAGTCATGCCGTTCGTCTTCTTCGTTGATATAAATCAAACTCCCTGCAATTTAGGCAGCTCCAAAGTTTTAAAAAAATTTCAAAACCATAAAATAAAAATCACAAAATCAACAGTCTTTCAATTTAGTTCAAGTATTCAAACAATAATGGAGCCCCAATTCGCAAAATCACCAATGCCTCTCATCCTCATAATCCTCTTCCCCATCTTCATTCTCTGTTCCTTCCCTACCGTACGACCCAAGTATGAATCTACCATCATTCGACTGCCATCGATTCCCAATCAGCCGATGAATGTGGTGGTGGTGTTTGACAGGGATGAAGGAGTGGTGGGGAATGGGGATGTGTACTTTTGCCCTTTTCTTATTTTTTTTTAAAAATTGTTTAAGTTTATTTAATTTTATTCATTTATAAATGTGATTTTTTATTTTTACTTAATATATAATAAAAAAGGTGATTTTTTTATTACTTTTTTGTGTCACATGAAATTTACATTTGCCATGTCAACATTTAATGAATCTACTAACATATTGAATAACGGATGATGTCTTTTGAAAGGTTTCATTAAGTTGAGATACCGGTCAAACAGATCTTTAAAGCATGGTATGAATTTGTAATTGCCCTCATAGTTAGAGGGGTTTACTGTAGTTAATCATAATTTTTAATTAATTTTATTCTTTTTTGTTATTTCTCTTTCCTATTCTATCCTTACTCTATTCTCTGTTTCTCTCTCTTCCCCACTCTCTCTCTTTCGATAGTGAGCCAGGAGCCCCATTCTCCGTCATATTTGAATATGTGGACCTTGGCCGGCATGCCTCCTCCATCCAGCACCACCACCATGACCACCTCCGCTTATAAAGTCACCGGTTCCTCCTCAAATCGTTTGACGATTTCAAACCATCGTCCCAACCCCCATAGTTCCCGGAATTACCACCCTTGTTGTCGCCGTCGCCATGGGCCAAAGGCGGCTTCGATTTCCCGAACCCTAGGCTCTCCTTCACAACTGATGGGTTATTTGTCGATTACCCAAATCCGACGACAAAACAAGAAAATGTCGCACTTCGAATGCGACATCGTTTCACTCCACCCCTCCCACAAATACATCCACGAGATCGAAAACCTAATCAACCTAGAGTCCAATCTGGCCTTCTAATAGTCCCTAGGGTTGTGGGTTTTCTGGGTTCTAATCTCGCCAGCGTCCAATCTGGCCTACATTAACATAAAATAAAGTTAACAAATAAAAAAATTAGCATGTAAACTAAATTACATCATAAAAAATACCTATAGAGTCCTTGGTATAGAGCCCCTCTCATTATGGATAAGATATCTTTAAAGACCAAAATATTTCATCGGAGCTCTAAACGAGGTTCTACCAACAACTGGGAATGGGCTAACATATAACCCAAAAAATGAAGACTCAAAATTAAAGTAGAGAGCCTTTGCGTCAGCAATGGAGACTTGAACTACGTAAGCATAAGGGTTGCAGTGGGCTAATCGTGGTCCACTGGGGGGTTGGATTCCTCCAATACGTCCCAATCGGTATTCAATCTTTAATAATAATAACAGGGTATTCACCTTCCAGGTAATTTCAAAATTTATTTCAAGCGCATGCATGTGGCTTGGTAAAGTCGTGATCATGTCCTTGAACTAAAATACAAGTAGTGAACTTGGAGTTATATTGCGCGCAAAAAAAGAAGTCCAAAGCTCTCCAGCCAAACATGAGTACTGGGAGGAAAGGGATTCATAATAATGAAGGAGCCGGCAGCAGCAGGAACTATTATCCTCAAAATGTAATCAACAAAACCAGTGGCGCCACAGATGTTGGGATTTCCACCCTTGGCAGCTCTGATATCGTCTGGACCAATAAGGTCCCCATGATTGATGAAATTGTTTCTTCACCAAAGGTGTATTTCCTTGTCGTGGATGAAATGAATTCTCTACACGTTGACGTCTCATCTTTCTTAAAGCCAGACACATTTAGCAAATCTTACTTCAATGTTAATTCAATTTATTGATATATAATATATTATTTAAGTTATAGAAATAGACATTTAGAGCTTCAATTTTAGGTTTGAAGTATCAAATTTTAGAGGGCTTTGCTTAATAAGTGCCAGATCAAGATATCAAAATGTCATTGCAAACCATTTTAACCAACCATATGAAGCTAAGCTCATGATTGCTTTTTCCTATTATTGCATATACGAAATAGCAACCAAATAAACTAACTCAACGGAAAGCTAGTTTCTACATGTTTTGACTCATCACAAGTATATATCGTCCTCGTCATCCATGTGAGTCGAACATGATAATGTATGTTAATCCTGATCTGATTGTGATATGATTTACTTGCCAATTATATGTATTTATTCATGTATATCCTCCTTGTAATCAAGTCATTATTCCTTACCTAGAATAGGAGATACATTGTGTAATCCTCTGAGACCTCTTCCAACTAAATAAAGACAAATACCAAACTTGAATTTTAGTTAGAAGTGGAAAAGTTTGGTGTAGACTATCATAGTTGTAAGAGTGTATTCTTAATAATAGAAAATAAAGGATGATTTTAGCACTCCAAAATGGGCAAAGGAAATGACTGCTACTAGCATCGATCATTCAACTCCATTGGCTGTTGTATACATATGTGCCATTTTGATCAGCAACTCATGATCGATTGAGCAGCCATTGTTTATTGATTGCTATTTCTTTTTGGTAACAATTGCGTTGTTTTATCCCTTTCTACCAGATAACATAACACAATTGATTTTTTGTTTTTTTAGCTTTTAAAATTGTGAAATGAGATTCAAGAAAATAGGTTGGCAAACCCAAATTATTTATTTATTTATTTATTTTATATTTGTATTTGTTTTAATCGTGAAAAGAGGTTCATTGAAAGGGGGCAAGAAAAGCCAAATCAAAAGTAGAGGAAGACTAGCCTAAAACGGGAGGGACCACAAAACGCGTGGGTCAATATCCATGGGGCACATAGGTCGGCATCCAGAGAACAGAGATGACAACGGAGAACCCAATAGATATAAAGAAACAAGCCACAAAAATTAACCATAGTGTATAAATGCGCTTCATATCCTATGAATTAATTCATGTGCGAATATAAAGAAATATCTGATATTGGAAAGTTAATAAATTCATTAAGAGTTTATAAAGAGTTGGACTATTCCTCTTATTGTTAATTGGTTTTAAGTTGAAACTTCAACTTCTTTTATAGTATCAAAGTCAGCTTCTCGACCTGACAAACCCACAAATTGAATTGAACCGACTTGCGTGACCGTTTTGATCGCAATATTGATCAAAGAGTTAACAGAAGAATTTCTTAAAAGGAGTGCAAAAGTAGATAAGCAGTTAATTTAAATCCAAAAATAGGTGACCATGAATTCCTTGATCACTAAATGACCAAGAAATCATGACTCTAATGTTATATTATTAGACCTATTATGATATTTTCACCGGATTCAATCCTCTTTCTATAGACAACGACGAAGCCCACTAGTGCGCATGATTATGTACAGGAGGTTGAAAGAAGAATATATCAGACTATAGACGACGACAAAGACCCGCAGGATGTGAGAACTAAAAGATAGCTTTGAAAAAAGAAGACAATAGAATTGCTGAACTGAAACTTGTTATTCATTGACTGAACGTGCTCTTCTTATAAAGGAGCGTACAAACAACTAATTAGCAAATAAACAGGAACAACTAAAACACGTCTAACAAACTTCATCCACTAGAGGGATTCCTAAGGAGCAGGAAAGGAAACAATGACTCCTATAAAATAGGAGCTAATAACAGAAAACATAATTAAGATAAATCTCAACATCCTCCTTAAAATGAATGTCATAAGACATCAGGTTTAAAATAAAAACACAAACGCATCACAATTTCTTTGTTAAACAATATCCTTGACGAGCAAATTCCCAACATCTTCCTGAGCTTCAAGAACACCTGGCAGCTTGAGAGGTTTGGTTAGGATATCTGCTGACTTGGTCTTCACTTTTGCAAAGATCAAGTCAATGGTATCATCATTACACGAGATCACGTAAATAGAACCTCACATCTATATGCTTACTCCTCCCATGCAAAAGCTGGATTTTTGGACGACTTGATTGCAGAAATATTATCACAGAACATTGGTGTGGGATCTTGCGATGAAAATTGAGCTTTCAAGTAGCCTCCTTAACAACAACGACTTGGCATGCACAAGATGTCATGCGACAACAAACTACGCTTTAGTTGATAAAGTCGCAATTGGCTGTTTCTTTGAAGACCAAGATATCTGATTCTTGACCCCATTGTAAAAACATGTCCAGATGTGCTCCTTCTATCATCCAAGTCCCCATAATCACCTTGTCACTAAACCCAATCAAACCATCCTTCATACCTTTCTTATAAAATATTCCAAAATCGAGAGGTTCCTTTTAAATAGCGGAAGATCCTCTTTGCAGCCGTAGAAGATGCGACGTGTAGGACACTCCATATAACGATGAAAGGCCGACCGCATGCATTACGTCTGGCCTAGTGGCTGTCACATACATCAAACTTCCTACAATTTGCTTGCTTGTAGAGGGTCGCATTTACCTTCTCTCCTTGAGGATCTTTTGTTAGCTTCAAACCACATTCGATGGCGTGCCACTTAGCAGGTTGCAATCGACATCGAAACTGTCCAAAATAGTATGAACATACTTCTTTTGGGATATGAAAATCAGTAAGATTGCTCTACTTCAATGCCAAGGAAGTAGTGCATTAAACCAAGATCGAGACATTTCAAATTCTGCCATCATAGATTTCTTAAAAACATCAATCATTGTCATATCATTTCTGTGTAGATTAGATCATCTACATACAGACAGACAACAAGAATTTTTCCACCAGCACCAATTTTAGTAAACAAAGTGTGTTCATATGGACACTTTTGAAAACCTTCTTTAGCAAAATAAGCATTTATACGTGTATCAAGCTCTAGGTGCTTGTTTCAGCCCGTATAGTGCTTTTCTCAACTTGTATACCTTCCTTCCTTTCCAATGTACATATCCAGGAGGTTGTTCGACATAGACTTGTTCTTGTAAGCTCCCATGTAAGAACGCTGATTTCACATCCAATTGAAAGATGGGCCATGAGTTTTGTCTTTGCCCGGTGAAAGTACTAGTCTGTATCCATCCTTGCGACCGGAGGCGAACACTTCATTATAGTCAATGCCATACTTACAGCTTATATCCTTTAGCCACCAGTAGTGCCTTGTATTTGTCAACTCCACCCTCCTTATTCAGCTTCGTTTTATAGACCCATTTCACACCAATCGACTTACGCCCTTTAGGAAGATCGCGGCTCCCATGTGTTATTTCTCTCAATGGATCTAATTTCCTCATCCATGGCTCTTCGCCATTTGGTTTCTTTGTGAGCTTCTTGAAAAGTTACAGGATCGAGTACGTGATTGCAAAAGTAAGTCTGTCCATCATATTCGGATTGATCACCATCACTAACCTCATAATCCATCATCCATGCGGCCTTTTCTTTGTGTGCGTTGGGAGTCGAAAACTAGATGGTTGGCCTTCATTAGAGGGCTGCAATTGCTCTTCGAGTTTCTTTGCTTCTGCTTCTTCATCAAAAATAACAGAAATCTGCTTCAGCTGCTGCTTTGAGCCTTTATCTATCCAGGTCCCATATTGTTTCTTCATCAAATAATACATCACATTGATGATGATCTTCCTGGTGGTGGGATTGTACAATTTATAGGCCTTTGAGTGCTCACTAACCCCAAGAAAAATACACTTTTCTCCCTTATCATCAAGCTTCTTCCTCTTCTCATCGGGAACGTGAACATATGCTATACAACTGGAAAATTTTGAAGTAATTTACAGCTGGTTTGTGACCATTCCAAGCTTCTTCCGGCGTCATGTTTTTGACAACAAGAGTCGGACTTAATTTAAGATGTGAATGCTCCAATTGACCGCTTACGGCCAAAAGGTTTTGGAACACCCAGAATTTTCAACATCTTTGCGAACCATGTTCGGGATTGTTCGGTTCTTCCTCTCACAAATGCCATTTTGCTGTGGCATTATCGGTGCCGTTAGTTGCCTTGAATTCCATGTGTCTCACGTAAATCCTCAAATTCTTGTGAGATGAATTCTCCACCACGATCGATTCGAAGAACTTTTATATTTCTTCCAACCGTTTCAACAAGGGCTTTAAAGCTTTTAAAGGTGAAAGCTTCAGATTTTACCTGCAAGAAATACACCCAGGATTTTCTACTGTAGTCATCAATGAACGTAATGAAATACCTCTTGCCACCATTGGAAGTTGGATTGATGGGTCCACAACATATACGAGAAAATAAGCTCCAAAGGATTTTTGGCCCTCCATGCTTTTCCTTTTGGAAAAGTTTCACGATGCTCTTCCCAAGAACACATTCTTCACAAATTTGAGTTGGACAATCAATGTTTGGAAGACCTCTCACCATGTTCAGCTGTTGTAAGTCTTCAATCCCTTGAAATTTAAGTGGACATAACGATAATGCCACAACCAAGTCTGTCTCCTTCACTTTGGCGTAAAAACAAGTCTGGCCCACACTTTGAATATGCAAAGGAAACATACGATTTGGTGTCATTTTGACCTGTGCAATGAGTCCCTTCTTTGAATCTTGAATCGACACATTCCTTCTTTAATTGTGATCTCATAGCCTTTTTCCTGAAGCTGCCCCACACTTAATAAATTGCTTTTCAAAGTCTGGGACATAGAAAACACTAGAGATGGTTTGTGTAGTGTTATCCTTAGTCCAGATTGAAATATTGCCTTTCCCATAACAGAAATTGCAGAATTATCACCAAACGAGCGAGTAGATCGAAAAGATTCATCTAAGTAAGAGAATGATGACTTGTTACCGCTCATATAGTTCTTGCATCCTGTGTCAATGTACCATACATCTGATGAGTGTTCTCCACGACTTGACACACCAACAGAGTGTAGCTTCTTCTTCTTTCTCTGTAAAATTGGATTTTTCTCCCTGTTCTCTGTTTCAAGTTAGTCATTCGAGAACGGTAGTGACCATACCTACCACACCTGTAGCACTCAATGTTTGATTTGTCGTTTGCGACTCACGGTAGCTTTCTTTGTCTGTATCGATCTCTGCCTCTGTTGCTGAAATCAGAATTTCCTCTGTTGTTGTTGGAATCATGATTTCCTCCTGTTGTTGGAATCATGATTTCCTCTGCCGCCGGACTCATGAGCACCTGCCTCTACCCTTCCTCGGCTTCTACCTCGGCCACGACCGGAACCTCTCCATGATGATGATGAGTCATTGTTGTTGGAGACTTTTAAAGCTTTCTCCTCTTTTGAAGTGTCATGACTTTTGAATTTCTGCTCATGTACCAACAGTGAACTATGCAATTCATCAATTGACATTGTTTCAATATTGTTTGCTTCCTCAATTGCACAAACAACATAGTTAAACTTTGGCGACATTGAACGCAGAATTTTTTCAATGATTGTGACATCATCCATCTTGTCACCATGAAGCCGCATCTTACTTGCAATTGCCATCGTCTTGAAGTATTCATCAACGAGAATCTTGGTTTCATGTGGAGAGTTTCAAAATCTCTCCGAAGTGCTTGAAGGCGTACGCTTCACCTTGTTGGAACCTTGATACTTTTTCTTCATAGACTCCCATATCTGCTTGGAAGTGTCCTTTTGGAGAATAGTCTCCAAAATGGATCGATCAATTGCTTGGAAAAGATAGTTCTTCACTTTCGTGTCCTTCAATTTGTTCATCAAGTCTTTTCTTGCGCTTCCGTCAACAACGCTCCCTCACTTTGGTTCAGCAATTCCATTTTCAATGAGAGTCCAATACTCTTTGGATCTCAGAAAATTCTCCATTAACATGCTCCAATGGTCATAATGACCATCGAAGCAGTATGGCTGGTTGCACATAGTTCTCTTGAACCTTGTCGGATGCCATCGATTCTTAACTGCCGCAAGTCAAGAAAGCTGCTTTTTGGAGAATTTTAAGTCAGGCCCAGTGGGGGCTCTGATACCAGATTGTGAGAACTAAAAGATAGCTTTGAAAAAGAAGACAATAGAATTGCTGAACTGAAACTTGTTATTCATTGACTGAACGTGCTCTTCTTATAAAGGAGCGTACAAACAACTAATTAGCAAATAAACAGGAACAACTAAAACACGTCTAACAAACTTCATCCACTGAGGGATTCTAAGGAGCAGGAAAGGAAACAACTGACTCCTATAAAATAGGAGCTAATAACAGAAAACATAATTAAGATAAATCTCAACACAGGAGCCGCCCCTTGAGCCCGAGTGGGTCGCTCGCCAATAAAGCTGAAGACCACGTGGTTCACTTTTTTCTCTCCACAATCGCCTACATATAATAATATTATGTAGGTGTCGTGATCTTCGGTTAGGTTTTGACGTGCGTCTCTAGTGACGACGTCCTAGTATTGTTTGGTCTCCACCGTTAATGTTTATGTTTATTGCCTTTCCTTTAATTATATAGGTGTTTGTTTCCTAGTTGCAGTGTGTTTCTGCTTTCCTTTAATCGTGGTGGGATCTTCACTTTAGAATCTTCACAACCTTGCATGTGAGGGGCTCTTGTAGGCTTTGGGTCCAGGTAGCCTGTGGCCATCTTCTTCGCCTTAATTGGTCACATCTTCATAACCACTCAGTCCTTTGTATATATACAGAATATTCGTGATGAATTTTTATTATCAGGTGAAGGTGTATTTGGCCCTTGTGTGATGAAACGGCATCATATAATTAATATTAGTGTTTGGTTGCCGGGTTAGTAAAAGTAACAAGAAGAAGAGGACGGCATCATATAATTAATATTAGTGTTTGGTTGCCGGCATCATATAATTAATATTAGTGTTTGGTTGCCGGCATCATATAATTAATATTATCAGGTGAAGGTGTATTTGGCACTAATATAATTAATATTAGAGCATCTCCAACAGCCTATTCAACCACTTTGGAATGCTCAAATAGGTGAGCCACATCAGAAAAATTCCCTACTCTTCAACCTCAGTTATCAAATCTGCAACCTCATTCTCTCTCTTCAAAACTGGTAAGTTGACCTTGCCTCTTCAAAACATTTATTTTGTTTTGGGAGAATCAAAATCATATCAAAATGCTAAAAACATTTATTTTGCTTGATGGGTTTGATGTACATTTCATAAATATTATTTATTTTCTAGAATGTTATCTTTATAAAAAAAGAATGTTATTAATTATTATTATTTTAAGTCAAATATTATATTAATTGAATTGAAGAGACTAATGAGGCACAAAAGATTAAAGTAGCAAATAAGGCTCTTCAAATTGCCACGTAGGTCAACAAACTTCAATTTGAAGAATTTTTTTTGCTACCACTGTTGGAGATGCTTTTAGTGTTTGGTTGCCGGGTTTGAACAATATTTATGGAAAATAAACTAACACGTGTAGGAATGATATCATTGGATACGCGCCCATTCTGAACCAACCTCCTCCCTCCTCCCTCCTCCCAATGGCACACATTAGAGCATCACCAATGGGGAGGTGTATTTTCGGGGGTGTAAAGCCACTTTTACATCCCATTTACACCTCCGGTGGATATAAATCATGTTTTTGCTCCAATGGGAAAAATGTAAATCCAAAAATGTAAATTTGATTTTCTTATGTTAATTCTACTTTATGTTAATTTTTTATTGTGTAAAATTTTTTTGCATTAATTTTTTTGTGTTTAATTTAATTTAATTTTTTTTCCATACATATCGACCTAAAAATTTTAAAATTCCAACCAAATTTGGAAAACACCATTTTACTGGGCATGGGTCTTTAGAATGATTCCGTACCTTTTTTTATTTAAATAAAAAAGCATATATTGATATTTAGGAGTGTGACCCTCTTAAACCGTGCCAAACAACCCTCTCTCTCCTCCTTTTGCACCAATGTACCTCACATATGAAGATGTAAAAATGGATGCAAATGTAGCATTATTTTTACATTTGCTGGTGGTGCTCTACTTTTACATCTCTTTACATCCCTCCATTGCACCCATTTCCGGCAACACAAGATGTAAAAGAGCTTTACATCCCCCTTTACACCTCTCCATTGGTGATGCTCTTAGACGTCAGAGTATACATTAGCTAACTGACGTTGGCTTGGTTTTTCTTTGGTCGTCAGCTAAACTGACGTATTCTCTTGTGTACCCTACAGCTCTTTGATTTCCTGAGCATGAGTGTGAATGATCAAAGATGCTAGGCTACCTAGGCCACCCCTACAGCTCTTTGGGTTGGAATATTGATTAGCACTCGCATGAACAAGCGATATAGCACTGAGCAATAATTTAAGAGAAAGAAAGCTGACCAAAACACAGACGGAGGAGCCACTTTCACACTTGATCTTTTAAACTCCACTCCACTTTTTTCATTTCTCTAGTGTGTTACACACGCTAAAGAATTACCAACCTTACGTGGCCTTTTAATTACCATGCAATTCAAAATTACTTTGCCCCTACTATAAAATGGGGAGGCATGCCAGCACGATTCAAAGTCAAGCGAGTCAAGTGCCGATGGCGAAGAATTTTCCGACTGGTGATGACCGTCACCCTCCAACTCCAAAGCCCCAGCAGAAGATTACTGAGCCATCACTGCATGGAGAAGGCCGCACGTTGGGTGTATATGGGAATAAAATTACCTCAAAGAATTCCACCAACGTGGGGATTTACGACTTCAACAACAAAATTGGTCACACCGGCCAAGGCACGCCCCACAACGTTTTTGAGAATGAAATTACTGCAGAGGGAGGTAGCAATGTTGGGATCCATGGCTTTGGCAACTATACACCCGACAAGAATGATGAAGACGATGCAGCAGCTGGCGGGTCGAGTGATCAAGGCTATAAGAGGGCCCCCCGTAGCTCAGCCTCAGCCTCCAACAAGAAGTCACCGGCTTCGAAAAAATAAATTAAAGTTAACATTACTTAAAGCATTTGGAGAAGAACATTAATAAAATCGTAATATCGATCTGTTCTTCAATTCCATGCTTTAAAGTTTAACTTTAATGTGTATCAGGTAATTCGGAAAATAAGAGCTGATACAAAGGCCCAGGTCTTGTAGGGCTCTTTTTATGTATAACTTTAATGTCTTTTGTTCCCCTTTTTTATTGAATCAAACTCTTTGATGGCGGTCCAAATGATTAATAATAAGGAGGAGTGCTTGGCGGTTGAAGGGGCGTTGGTGGATGAGGTTCGTCGTCTCATTGCATCCAATGATCGTTCTACTGTTCAGTATGTTTCTCGTAGTGCTAATGGTGCTGCACATCGGATAGCGCGATTTACTCTCTGTGATAATGGTCTATCGTTCTAGATCGAGGTCTCCTCTTTGTCATTTTGTCCCACATGATTGGCCGGATCAAATTGTTTTTTGGCTTATTAATCAAGTTGTAATTTTGGCATGTGTCCTACCCCAAGTTTTATCCCATGTGGTTTTCTTTGGAAAAATTTGAACGAGGCAACTTCTTACATGCTGAGTTTCAGTGTTTTGCTGTTGAGTTGAATGATTTATTGCTCGAACCCTCTCTTATCAACCCAAAAAACCTCACAACCACTGCCTGCAGGCAATCCTCTCCTCTCTTACCACTTCCGTTAATTTCCGTCCACAAAATTGTTAAGTGTGCTGATGTGGCATTGTCATTTTAGTAATTTTAAAATATTTAAAATCTGTTTTTTATATTTAATTTGGATTTTAAAGTTTTTTAATAATTAAAATTATTAAAATGGCCATGCCACGTCAGCATACTTAATGATTTTGTGGACGGAATTGGTAAAGTGAGAAAATTTCAGCAACTTTTAGAGATACTGGGTTTAAGTGAGAAAATTTCAATTTCACGAGATAAAGTGAGATCAAGAATTCGTTTTAAGAAATAAAACAATAATTAAGCCAAGATAAATCCCTAATACTTCATTTATGTTGACCGGGGCTAAAAAAAGGGAACAAAATTACATCAAAACCCAACGATATCCTCAACCACATAAGTTTTCCACACGAGAGTGAATTGTATCTTAGACTATCAAAATAAGACTAAAACCTCACACCAAAAAAAAGATAAAGAAAGACGAAGACCAAAACCACCCCACCCAAACCTCCCATCCCATCCCTATCGGCGACTGCACCCACGTACTCTCTCTCTCTCTCTCTCTCTCTCTCAGCATTATTGAAGAATAATTGTGTGGAGGAGAAACACCGGATATCAACTTGAGATATAAACTTGAGTTGCCAAGACTACATTGACCCCCAAGTAAGGTGGAAAAAAATGTCTACAGGCCACCTTGTCCTGAAGGGCGGTACAACTGGTCATCCCAAGCAACCAGTTTATGAGGAGATTTTTTGGCCCCGTTTGGCTCACAGAACGGATTTGAGGGGAAATCACTTCTCATGTCATTTCCCAAGGGATGAGAAATGAAGATTCATTTCCCATGTTTGGTAATCCTGGAAAAGTAATTAAGAAATACCACTTTATTTCCTTTCACATATTTGGTTTGTGTAGGAATGTAAAACAAAGTTTGTTTAATTTTTCAATTTGTTAGGTTTTGTTTAGCTAATGTTTTTAGCTTTCCTTGACAAACATGTAATCTCATATGTATGATCAAGCTCAAAGAATTTAGGCTAGTTTATGTTAGTGCAGAGTTGACTATTGTGGCTGAGATCAACTTCATAATTGCCCAATGCAATTAAGCTCAGTGAAGGTAATATGTTTATGTATGCATTGCATCCATTATAGTGTTCTCCTACATGCATATCATTATAGTTACATTTTTATTTTTGTCTAGATGACTAGTCATATTTTATCTAGATGACTAGTCATACAGTGTTTTATTTTTGTCTAGATGACTAGTCATATTTTGTCTAGATGACTAGTCATACAGTGTTTTATTTTTGTCTAGATGACTAGTCATATAAGCCAATATTTCCAGCACGAGACTTTTAACCAAGGCACGTGATTTTGCTTATTGTAAGTCCAATCATTGGTTGCCAAGTGTCCTTTTGACCTACCAAAATGGCTGGGGCTGGTCTGGACTCATTAACTCTTTATTTTACATTTTTCAAATGGGTTTTTAGAGAGAGAGAGAGAGAGAGTTCTAGTGAGAGATGGGGCATAAATTAGGTTTTGGTTTTTGGGAGAAGAGTTCATGGGTTCTTGAATTCCTTTTGGGCTTTCATTGAAATTTCATTTCTCAAACTTTTGTTTAGTGATACAAAGTTTTCATCTCTCATCACTTTCATTTTCACCATTTTGGAAAGCTTAATTTTCTCTTTGGTTTGTTTGAGAGTGTTCATGGCATAGAAATGAGATTTCAAGATTTCGTTTTGAAAGCTACTTCTCTTTGAGAAAATCTGACCATACCTTTGCACATCAAAGTTTTCATCTTCCATCTCTTTCATTTGCACCATTTTGGAAAACTTGGTTTTCTCTTTGGTTTGTGTGAGAGTGTTCATGGCTTTTGAAATGAGGTTTTCAAATCATTTTTTAAATCTACTTATATCTTTGAAACCTACTTCACCCATTGAGAATTTTGAGAGTAAAACTTCTACTCTGCATTCTCTACTTACTTAGGTATGAGTTTTCATTATGAGATTTTGAAATATGATGGGTTTTTAAAATCTGCATATGGGTTCAGTTATGACTAGTCATCTTCTTGAGTCTGCATCTGGGTTATTATGACTAGTCATCTTTTTTAGTCTAGATCAGATTCTTGGTTGATTTCTTCAAGAGTATGGTTTCTTGAAGGACTTGACCCTTTCATCTCAGAATCTATAATTCATTCATTGGTGACAATCCGGAGCTGAGTTGCGGTGTCATGGGGTGAAGAAGCTGATGGACTAGCTGCAATTTCCATGAATGACAAGCTACTAGCTCAACTAAGTTTGGAGAAGAAGGTTGCACAGGGAGGTAGTGCTCATTTCCTAAATAGACCTAGGATTGTTTGAGCTTGTGATTACTTTTTCTGTAAGAATATTCTTGACTTAGTGGATTGCCTGGTCGGAGTGATGACCCCCAGTTTTTCCCAATGGTGGGTTTCTGTGTGAACATTTCTGGTGTGTTGTTCTTGATTTTATGACTAGCCATACTATATATATTATCTCTGAAATGTTGATGAATGTTCACACACCTTTCACTCTAGTTGTTGCTAGCACAAGGGATGCCTAGATTGATGGATCCTTCTGAGTGCCTAGGTTGTCATGTAGTTATCTTTTAGGCTTGCAGGTTCTTATATTTAATTTGTGATGAATTTGTGCTAGGCTAGTTTGTTCATAGATCTATGACTAGTAATTGACTAGTCATATTGTTACTAGGAACAATTAATCATTGTTGTCTTAAATCTGTCTATTGGGGTTTTAATTTACCCCATTCACCTAAGTACCAATTTCAATTGGTATCAGAGCACCAGCTCTTAACATAAATAGAGAGATTCTTTGGGTGCTAATTGGTATTAGGTGTGTAAACATAAAAATGGATCAAATTGCTCATTGCATTCATGATGAGCTTGCTTTGTTTGTTAAGAAATATAGAAGGATTGTCAAAGATAAAACCAAAGTCACTAGGAATTGTCAAAATCCTCCTAGTTCTTCTGCATGTGTGTCTCAAGACAATGTTATTGAGGAGATGAATTTTTTGGATTCTTATGGCTTTGTGGAGAACAAAAGTTTGAAGGGTCTTGTAAATGCTACATATGTTGTGGTGTTGGTCACATTGATTTGGAATGTGCAAATAACCACATGACAGAGTCTAAAGGGAGAGAATAGTCAATTAGTGCACAATGGAGTGATAGTGATAATGATGATTCCAACAAGTATATCACTTCATCTAATGAAAAAGCAAATCATTTTGCCTTTACTGTTTTTGTTCATAACTCTAGCCTTGCTAGAGTTCATGTAGTTAATGAGGGAGAATCTGATTCAGGGAATGAATATGAGTCTGGAGATGATAGGGAGGATGAACAGTCATACAGGGAACTATGTGAAAAGTATGATATGCTTTTCAATGAAACATATAATTTCAAAGAACATAATCACATGCTAGAACAAAAGGTCAAAGAACTTGATGAACTGAATGAAACTCTCAAAATGCCCAAAAAGAAGTTGAGTGATATCTTGTATGAGAATGAAGTTGACATGTATGAATTGTATCATAAAGTTAGCACTCTTGAAAAAGAAAATTCTGATTTGATTGAGAAGTTGAATATGCTTGAAAATGACAAATCCTTGTTTCTTCATAGACTAACTTTGTTTGAGTTTGACAAGTCATTAGTTGAGCATGAAAAAGTGGTAGTGCATGATAATTTTGTGGTTGAAAATTCTATTTTGCAACGCATGTTATTTGAGAAAGACATTGAGTTGTAAAACTTGTTTG
Organism: Prunus padus; assembly: GCA_024362665.1. Taxonomy (NCBI): domain Eukaryota; kingdom Viridiplantae; phylum Streptophyta; class Magnoliopsida; order Rosales; family Rosaceae; genus Prunus; species Prunus padus. The sequence goes on from JANFAM010000020.1 coordinate 10,515,060, forward strand.
AAATGGTAAAATCACTTGAAAACAACATGGTTAAACAATCTGAATCTTTTGATGCTTTACAATATGAAAATATAAGATTGGAACATGAGCTTGAGTTGGAAAAAGAAAAGATTCAAGGTTTAACCATTGGTGCTAGAAAGATTGATAAAATGCTCAATTTGGGAAAATTGTTTGGTGATAAAAGAGGTTTAGAATATATAGATGAGTCTTCTACACCTTCATCATTTGCGACAATCTTTGTCAAAGATGTGTCAACTCAAGAAGCTCCAAAATTGGTTCATGATTTCAACTTGAGTTTCAATTCTATGAATATTGTTTCTAAGGGAAAGTTATCTTCTCCACAATCCAAATTTGTGCCTACTTGTCACCATTGCGGTGTGAAAGGTCACATTCAACCTAGGTGTAATATTCTTAGGATTGAGTCTCGAGCTACCAAAGAAAATGGGTTCAAAAGTCATGTGTCATCTTGTAAGGGGTATGTGGCTATGAAGGCACGGGTTTGTACAAGAGGTAAACAGTCTTCACTTGCAAAATTTGGTTTCCCAAAACCAAAAAGGTTCATTCCTACATGCCATCATTGTGGCACATTAGGACACATTAGACCAAAGTGTTTTGAGCTTAGGAATTTTGAGTAAAACCCTTTTGTTAATTTCAAGAAAGTAAATGGCAACTCACTTCAAACTCAAGCGAATGATCTTCTTTATAAAGTTGTCAAAATTCCTAAGTTGATCTCTTTGCCTCATAAAGTTTCAAAAGTGAAGCAAGTTTGGGTCAAGAAGGAAGACTATGTTCTTCTTCATGTTGGTGACTAGTTTCTTCGTGTTATGTATCTAGATCATTCTCTTTGTTTATGTGTGCTTTATGGAGTCTAGATACATTGTCATGTATGTGCATTTTACTTGTTATTTTCTTTATTTTGGTATCATAGTTTCACTTTGTGCGCATCATTCATCTCTCATAGTAATTTGGATCTTATGTTCATTCAAACTTCATGATGTGTGAGATCTTGTAGATGTTTGACTAATTGACTTAAGGTATTTTCTTACATAAGAGATCTTGGTGAAAACAATGTCTTGCAATTTGTGCATATTGAGAAGCAACTAGCTATTTTCTCTCTCAACCGTTAGATACTTGAAGGTATTGATTTCCTTCAAAGATCTATTAGGTTATGCAAATGGATTAACTTGTGTTTTCAATTTTATGTGCTTATAATTTGAATTTCCATTTTGTTTGTGTTAAAAAATTGCATGTAAACATTTGTTCTCTTCTCTCGGATGCATGATTCTTATGAGTGGGAGTCTTTTCATGATGTTGTCGGTGTGAAAGAGTTGTCCCCATTCTTGTCTACAATTTTGAGCTTTTTTTGTTGAATATACTTGTCTTGCATGATATGCTTTGAACTATCTATAAAGTGTCTAAGATCACTTGTAGTTGTCCCTCTATCTTGATCTTTTGATCCATTTGAAAATCAAAATGCAAATAAGATGTTGGAGTAAAAGCCTTGGAAAATCATTGCCCACAAATATAGAAAAAGCATTTTCGAACAAGCAAGTGTGCTATACTTCATTTTATCAATCTTTCTAGTATGAAGCAAGTTAAATATTAGTATGTTCGGTAAAAAAAAATAAAAGTTCAAGAGAAAAAGAAGAAGGCATGAATTTTTTTAAAGAGAGTACTTTTTATTTATTTAGGACAAAGCGTTCTTTTTTAAAACTATTTTAAATTTTGTTGTTATAATGAAAAAAGAATAAAATGATGAATAGATTGACATCATTGAGACTCAAACTTGGACCTTGTACCTAGGGATATATGCTAGAAACTAACTCCATCAAATACACTTATGTGTCAATGCATTGCACTTTAGAGTATATATACAGTTTTTAGAATATTAATATATATAATATATAATATAAAAAATTCAGGGGCCCTTAAAAATCAAGGATCCTATGCAGTGGCGCCACTTGCACCATGCCAGGGGGCCCCTGTCCTTGACCCTGATGTGATTAATAATTTTTTGTTTATGTCCACATGTTAGGTTTAAAAATTCACCACACATGCAAGGGTGAGAATGTGAAAGTGAAAGATGTCCCACATTGGAAAGTTGAGAAACCTAACAAGGGCTTATAAGGTATTGGGCTACTCCCCTATTGCCAATTAGTTTTGGGATGGAACCTCAACTTCCTTCATACATGTGATCAATACACATGCATACATAAACTATTTTTTGTGGGTGGCCTTTATATATAAGAGACTTGCAGCTAGTTAGCGGGATGTAACCGAGCAAGGGCGAACTTACGTTAGGGCTGGAGTGGGCTCCAGTCCAGTCCTATTTTTGAGAGTAGGCTTAATTTGTAAGCCAAATTTAGATAAATCAAATTTTAGCCCAAAATTTCTTTTCTCTTTCTTCTTTAATCCTTTTCCCCGTTTTCTTCTTTCTTTTCTCTCTCCTTTCTCTTTTCTTTTTCTTTCTTCTCTCTTTTCTTGTTCTTCTTCTTTCTCTCCGCCATTTTTCTTCTTTCTCTTTCTTTCCTTTTGTCTTTCTCCATTTGTTTTATTAAATCTCTATTTCTCTCTTCTTCTTTTTTCATGCGTTTCTCTGTCTACACATTGATGGTGGTTTTATATTGTGAAGATGTTATGAGCTGATGTTGAATAGGCGGTTTGATCATTTTGAGCTTGTGGGTGTTTTGGTGGAGGGCCTGACTGTAGTCCGAATCACATAGGTGTCTAAAAAAAAATTTAGCCCACCCCTGTAAAAAAATCCTGGGTCTGCTATTGTAACCAAGGTGAAGAAGATATGTCTACAGGCTTCCAAATCCTAAAGCCTAAAATTGGTGATATAACAAGAAAGCATCTGAGGATGCTAAAGTGAACATAGAGCAGGAAAACAACAGCAGCTCGAAGCCCCCAGCAACGGGTTCCAAAACTGTGCTACTTCTAGTACAACTACCAAGCCCAAGAATAATACTGAGATAGGTGAGGCCGAAAGAGGCTATGCCTTCAACATTTCTGGGAATACAATTGAGGGGAGCAATTCAGGTAGGGTAGGAATTTTCGAGTTTGGCAACAAAAACGTCTATAAAGGCCACAAGAAAGAAAAACAAGTCGAGTCAAGTAGTGGAGAAACCGACTCGGCCTCCGGTGATGAAAACGAAGAGTCAACTCAGGTGATCTGTAGTCTGTAGGTCTCTTTATGTATGCACCATTTCTTATGTAATTTGATAATATTAAAGATTCAATATTATCCTTTATACAAACCCTTTAGTTTTGAGTTGGTTTCCTTTGCCACATTCCTTCGTGTAGTTCTACTATCTAACGATTATGTGCAGCGATCAGTGATCCATGATGATTGATGACTATCATAGACAGGCAATAAGGTCCCCATGATTGATGAAATTGTTTCTTCACCAAAGGTGTATTTTCTTGTAGTGGATGAAATGAATGTAAGCTTAATTAAGGGCTTCACACTCAATTATAGTGGAATACAAACTCATGTGCAGAAATAGAAATCATAAACAAAACAAAACTCTGCTAGTAAACTCATATAAGTGTAAAACCAATTAAACAAGAGTTGTAGCAATCCTACAAGATATGATTAGGGGTGGGTATGGTCCGGTTCTCATCTCAAACTGGAATTGGAATTGGTACTATTTAATCGATTTGGTTTGGTCTGGTTTTAGTGAATTTTTTTTTGAAACCGGCCTGTCCGATTCTCACCAGTTTTGATCCGATTTTCGGTTTTTTCAGTTTTGAACCAGATTATTAATTTTTTTATTTTAAAAAAATAAAAATTCCTACAAATTTTTTATTTTTTTGGGCTTGAAAATTAATAAATGATTCAATTTCATACAAAGAGAGATATTGAGCCTAAAAAAGAGAGATGTTTTGAAGTTGGACTTGGCAAAATATTAGTTATAAGATTAAAAACGTAGCATTGAATTTAAATAATTTTGTAAAAAAAAAAATTATAAACAACCAGTTCGGTTTGATCTGGTCCAGTTTGGTGCAGTGTGAAATCGGAACCATAATCAGTTAGAACCGATCCGGTCCGATTTGGTGCCGGTTTATTGACTTTTTTAATCAACTGGTTTTTTTCCCTTTTTTTTTTCATCAAGTCCGATTGGGTGTTCCGAATTTTCAATTCCGATGCCCACTGAACTTTGTCGGTGAGCTGTAAAGCTGATAAAGCTGTTAAAGATAACAAAACCAGTCCATGTGCAACCATTCACTTATGTGATGATTATTGGGATATCTTTGTTAAATACATGATGGATGAAGAACATGAAAACAAAGGATGGTGCTCTAGAAAGCTTTTATAGATTTCTTTAATAAATAGAAATTTGTAAAGCATACACCAATTCAATATAACAGGAAGGGACCGCAAAACGCGTGGGTCAATATCCATGGGCCCATAGGTTGGCATCCAGACAACAAAGTTGACAACGGAGAACCCAAGAGATATAAAAGAATTTGGATAATTTTCTCACAACATCCCTTTCAATTGTATCATGATAATATAATTTAATCATAATAATAATAATATCCTTAGTTACCAAATTTTTATACCTTGAGTTAAGAATTTCAATTAATGTGACTAATAACATTTTTTCATGTATAAATATGGCAAAAAAATGTGATGAGTTTAGCATTACCCTAGTAGTAGTGCTCATGTGCTAATTTGTCAGTAAGCTATATACATTAATTGTGAAGTATGCCAAAATGAATGATTAACACCACATTAACTTACTAACTAGTTAACATTAATTTGAAAATTAAAGCCGCGTTCATCGCTTAAGCATTTAACCGATTGGTTGATGGAAGGAGTCAATATATGGGTTTTATTTGAAATCAACCTTACAATTCGAGGGGTTTTAAGTAATTGACTTTTTGTTGGTCGGAATCATTTCCACTATATATATATATTGATGGTGATCACCAAACACATAATATTTATGTTAATAGTTGTTGACAGCGTCAAAGTTCTAAGGGTAGCGTGGTAACTAAAGTAGTTCTTAGGAATATGTACAGAGTACTAAGAGCATCTCCAATAGCCTATTCAACTACTTTGGGATGCTCAAATAGGTGAGCCACATCAGAAAAATTCCCTCCAACAGTCTCTTCAACCTCAGTCATCAAATCTACAACCCCATTCTCTCTCTTCAAAACTGGTAAGTTAACCTTGCCTCTTCAAAACATTTATTTTGTTTTGGGAGAATCAAAATCATATCGAAAGGCTAAAAACATTTATTTGCTTGATGGGTTTGATGTACATTTCATAAATATTATTTATTTTCTAGAATATTATCTTTTTAAAAAAAGAATTTCATTAATTATTATTGTTTAAAGTCAAATATTGTATTAATTGAATTGAAGAGACTGATGAGGCACAAAATATTAAAGTAGCAAATAAGACTTTTCAAATTGCCACGTAAGTCAACAAACTTCAATTTGAAGAGTATTTTTTTTGCTACCACTGTTGGAAATGCTCTAAATCATGCAGATGGTTAACATATAATACATAATAGCAGAGCCCCACCTTAGCAATAGAGTACCAAATATACTTAAGAGCAATATTAGGAAAAAGAAAGAAAAAAATTGTTGCTCAAATGAAGCGAAACAAGTTGGCAAACATGAAAGATGCTTTGGTGCAATGCAAGCATAATAATATTATGCTAAAATGCGGTTTTGCCCCTTAAATTATACTATAACTGTCAATTTTCTCCTTAATTTTTTTAAAATAAATTAAGAACTTAAACTATATAAAAATGGCCAATTAGGGACTTGCTGTCAATTTTTTAGATGTCCATCCGCATTTTCGTCACTTTAAGGGGTAAATTCGTAATTTTAAAGGAAAATAATAATAATAATATATAAAAAATTCAGAAGGAAAAAAAAACCCCACCTCCGTCAGCCACACGGCCATTGACGCCCACCCTCGCCACCCAGCCATCTCCTCCTCCGGTGACGACCCACCAGCCACCTCCACCACTAACCTAGCCCCACCCTCTATCCACCTTCCCCTCCCCGCCCCTTTCTGTCTCTCTGTCTCTCTCGACCCCTCGCAAATGTTGAAGTATAAATTGTTTTCAGGTTTAAATAGTTAGTTAGCCAGGTGTATGGCTCATATGCCATCACATTTGTTAGGAGACTTATAGGTCTATATTCATGCCAAGTGTACAGCTCACAGGCTGATGCAATTGTAATTCATATATTCTGTCAGTGGAATGAAATCACAGAGGACGTGTGACTGATTACAAGCAGTACACAACAGACTCTCTTATTCTCTCTCAACGTCTTTTACTGCTATTTTCTCTCTTGCATTTTATCAAATACTTTCTCTGCAGAAAACTCTTCTTCTTCTCTGTAAAACTCCAACACCAAACAGCCCACCCACCAGCATCAACCCTAACCCACCGAAAAAGAAAGAAAGTGAATTTCCAACTCCAGTAAGATGATACTTGCAATGATTCTTGCTGAAACCCAAGAAAAAAAGTATTTGTTTGAATAAATAAATTCAGCCAGTAAACACAAAATTCAGCTAAATCCATTGTCGTTGGCTCAAAGTTCTTGAACGTAGTTTGAATATTTAATTTTTCTACTTTTCTTACTAATCCACCCAGCCACCATTTACGTTTTTCTAGGGTTTACTTAACAATAAAATAAACATCTTCAGTTTCTCCAAAAACCAGGACCAGTGAAAGAGTAAAATCTGGAATTTGGAATTTTCCTCTTTACAAGTCTTGCAAGGTGAATTTTCTTGGCAACCAAACATATTATACAATTGAAAAATGATGCAGATTTAGTAAATTGAGCGAGAGAGAGAGAGTGGGCCTCTTCGACCTCGCCTAAAAAAAGAAAGAATCAAAACCCAGAATTGAGCAAAAATGAATAAATTGAAGATGAAAAAAAGTGTATTTTTGAGTTATTCAAGCATGGTAGAAAGAGAGAGAGATTGGGTGGCGGGGATGGATCAGGGTGTGAGAAAGAGAGAGAGGAAGAGCAGAGGAGGGTGGCAGGGGGAGGGTGAGGGCGGAAAAGGAGGGAATTGCAGCTTTTTCTTTTTTTCTTTCTAAGTTTTGTATGTTTTTATCATTTTCTAACTTTTTTAGAATAAAAAATTGACCATGTGTAGGTCACGTGACAGAAATGTTGATGGACGTCTGAAAAATTGACGGCGAGTCAATCGATCATTTGTATATAGTTTAAGTCCTTAATTTATATAAAATTAAAAAAATACTTAAGGAAAAAATTGACAATTATTGTATAATTCAGGGGCAAAATTGCATTTTAGCCATAATATTAATATACATCCAATATGTTAGGTCATCAGCTCCAAGCCCACTTGTAAAAATTTTATTTTTTGGGTTGTTTAGAATTTCCTCTTTGGCTACAATTTTTTCGTCGTCAAACCTAAGTATAAATATATCAAAATTCAATACAACAACCAAATGTTTAATTAAAAAAATACATGTTGAGATGACAATCTAACTTTCCTTCTTTCCATTTTTTTTGGTCCCCAAACCCATTTACTTGGCAATCAAGTTATATGAGGAGGAGGTCAACATATGAGTTAATTCAAGTGCATATGGATAGAGCAAAAGGGTTTAGTCAGGATCAGCCTCCAGCTGAAACAGTAACACTGATGTTGCGCCCAAAAGAAAATGATATTCCAAAGCACCAGCGAAAGATAACTGAGGAAGAAGAGATGAAAAGGAATAATAAAGAAAGAGATAGCGACGGCAGCAGCAGTAGGAACAATATTTGTCAGAATGAAATTACCGCTACCAATGGCGCCACAGATGTTGGGGTCTCCAACTTTGACAACTACGCCGTCCAAGGTAAAGGGGGCAGCGAAGGAACGAAGGGCTTCCCTGAACGTGGCGGTAGTTACAACATTTTTGGCAATAAAATTAGTGCAGATGGAGCCAGGAAAGTTGGGATTCACAACTTCGGCAACACCACATATGGCATGCCTTTTACTACTGAGGAGGATCATGAAGAAGAAGCACACACTACAAGAAAAAGTCACAATAGTCACCTCTTTGTCACTAACTAAGAATTTGGTGACTGTTGGTAGCATTAATCACCTTTTTTGGTGACTGTTGGTAGCTTTCACTACTACAAAAATCGAAATAGACATCGGTAAAACGACGACGGACAAAATAAATACCGTCGTTAAATTTTAAACGACGACGGTAATATAAAAACCGACGTGGATTAGAAACTAAAACACCTAAAAATTGGAAATTCATTTGGGTATTTTTAAAACACGACGCATGAAACTTTAAAAGCGTCGTCTTATGCAACATGCCATTCCGATCAGAAAAAAGATAACAAATAAACAACGACGGTATGTGTAATATACCGACGTAGTAATTATAGATGACGTTTTACATATAATACCGCCGTTTTGAACATCCAATAAACACGACGGTAATTGTATTATTAACAGACGTATAAAGTACTATTTAATACGACCATAATTTGATAATTACCGACATATAAAGCTAAATAACCACGGCTACAATACATACAGAACAACGTCTAATTTTAAAATATCCACGTCTGTCTTTTATTATTTTACGCCGTATTACACGTTATACTACGACAGTTCTTATAAATAAAAGGTGGTGGTAAATCGTTACCACGTCGTTATAATATAATATAGCGACGTGGTTTTGTAGATAAGACGACAGTTCTTCTTGTAATTTTGAACATATCCACGACGGTGTAAATTTAATTCAACGCCGTTTCACGTAATAACGCCGTTGTACATCACTTTCACGTCGTTTCTGTTAATTATACCGTCGTTGTTATTTAAAACAAGCACGACAACAAAAGTCGAAATAAACGTCAGTAAAACGACGACGGAAAACATAAATACCGTCGTTGTAGGTTTCAAATCCGAAACTTTCGAACTGAAACGGCACGCTTTATCTGCGAAATTGGGGACTGAAACGACGGCTTTTAGGTTTCCAAGTTGAAATAAAGGTCCTTTTCGGTTTCCAAGTCGTAATAAAGTCACTTTTAGTTTTCCAATTCGAAATAATTCATTTAAATTGGAGTTTTTAGTCCATCCGTTTAGTATATCTCAATTCTCACCTCTCTGAATGGTTTCTGTCATGCAAGAATGTCTTTCTTGTGAACCTAGTTGTTGTTTTACACCCAACCCATCTAAGAACTTCGGTTTGGTGTAAAACAACAACTGAGTTCCCAAGAAAGATTGTATATTTAGTTTCTTTTTTAACACAAAGTTCTATTTCTCTGAAATTATTTTTATTTAAGACGTCGGTTTTATGCTGATGGTCGTGAAAATATTTTACAACGACTTTGTTTGTAACTAACTGACGTAGTATATATTTATAACGTCCCTATTATTTAAAAACTGTCGTGTATATTTTAATTTATACGACGTTTGAATTTTACTTTCCGTCGTCTTTAAAAACGCGGTCATTTGAAAAATTTGACCGCGAATTGTAATTTTTCGAATTTGCCCTAAACCCTATATATATAACATTTTGCTATCTTTCTTCAACTCATATTCTAACCTTAAAGTTTTCTGTCTCCATCCTCCGTCGTATCAGATTGCTCCAAGTCAGAGGTACATTTCATTCCGGCCGTTGTAAGATTTACCATTAAGTGTTATCACTCAGTTTTCAGTTTCTCTAATTATTGAAGTTAATTTGTTTGAACATTTGCAGTTTCAATATGGAAATCCAAATAAGTTATGCTCCCCTCTTCTGGATTTTGTTTCTTGTTTCCTCTTGCAAAAGGTTTATAAATATATCTCTGACTAAAACTTGCTTCTTTTTTTTTTAATCCTGGTTTTGCAGTGCAAGAAGGCAACGCTAACTCATACACACAATAACAAATTGATGAAATTTGGATCAAATGGGCAGCATTTATGAGCAATCACATGTAGCATAACTTATTTGGATATGATATTTTGTATGGATATATAGTAGGAATGAAGATTGGTAAACTATGTAATTATTATTGAATCTTCAAGTTTTATGAAACAAATTATTCTTGAGTATATTTATTGTATGGTGTGGATTATTTGGAGCTGAATTTATTGTTCACAAAGCATTATGGTTGTTTTTTTAGCAAAAATCGTTGTAGAGAACCATTGGAAGCAAGAAAAAAAAGATAAAATGTAAAATTACTACGTCTTTGGATATAATAAACGACAGTTCTTTCAAAAAAACCGTCGTCTTTACATTAATAGACGACAATTCTATCACAAAACCGTCTTCTTTACATCTAATAGACGACAGTTCTTTCATAAAAATTGTCGTCTTTACATATAATAGGCATTTGTTATTTCATAATAGGCGATTCTTAAAAACCGTCGTCTTTACATATAATAGACGACATGTATTTAATAAAAACCGTCGTCTTTAAGTTAATAGACGACGGTTTTGAGTAAAAGCATCATCTTTATAATAATAGACGACGGTATTTTACCGTCGTGGTTTTATGCGTAAAAGATGTTGGTCGATTTCTCGACGGTTGAAAAACTAAATTTACGACGGTAAATTACCGTCGTCTATTGCGATTTTTGTAGTAGTGTTTAGTCACCTTTTTTGAAATTTTTGTGTGACTAAAGGCTTTAGTCACCCCAACAAAAGCAACCAAATGTCACCATCGTTAATTTGTTGGTGACTAAAGCCCTTAGTCACCTTTTTCGAAATTTTTGTGTAACTAAAGGCTTTAGTCACCCCAACAAATATAACAAAATGTCACTAAATAATAGTGACTGTTGCCACTTTTTCTTGTAGTGACAAGGCGGCTTCAGTCCACCAAAGCCACAAGGGGGCCCACTGGCTAACTCATCATCGATCATATGGTTTGGGAAAATTAAATATGAAAAAAAATATAAATAAAAGAGTAATCTCTTCTTCCATGTTTAATTTTATTATGTATATAGTATACGGTGTGAGAAAATAAGAACTCGTACGGTAATAACCCAGGCTTGTAAGCTTGTTCTTAAGTTATGCATATGTTATTTGTGATCCTGGCTTAAAGTTTATTAATTACCTCGTACCCTATATATTATATAGAAAATTAGATTAAAACCCAAAAGTATTAGGTTCATTATTTTTGTTCTTTTAAACTAGGTTTATATATATATAATTCGTGTAGGGTGGCGTTTATATATATAATTCGTTACTTTGAATTTGTCAGAGTACTATGTATATTAGGATGATCCCATGTCTGACAAGATTAATTTGTTATGGTTAAAGAATTAATGAGATTATTGTTCTGTTAGAGGTCAAGGCGCTCTCATAAAAAAAAAAAGAAATAAAGAAATAAAGGGAGAGCAAGGCTATAATAACCTAATTATACGGTGATCACAATCTGAGCCTAATACAATTTTTTTTTTTCTCTTCTTCCTTCTTCACTCTGAATATATATAGATTGGTTAATAGAATTTAGTTTAGGTCGACCTGTTGCAACCTTCTATATTCTTCCCATTGACATATGATGTTGTTTATGGAAGAAAGAAGGATGAATGATTTTAATAGTTTACAAGCACCGGAGGGCCAACAAATATTCCAATAGCTTAGCTTCAATTATATGAGACAATTTGTGATGTGGTTTCTGAAACAAAGAAGAACGAATGAGAGAGGAGATAGAGGAAGAACATGGCAATTGCGAGGAGTTACGTGAGTTTTGTTAAGCTCATGAGGCATAGTGGAAGGCCTCCAAATTTTTTGAATGATGATAAGAACTACACAACATTTTTCATAAGAGTATCTTGAATGACAAATTTATTAGCTTAGCTTGATATACATTGTTGGCTCATTTCTTGGCAGCTCAACTTTTTGAGGCTTAGTGATTGTCTAGCATGATATCATACCCCTGGTTCTAGAATGAGGCTACACGCGTAAGGGAGAGTGTTAGCTAGCGTAGCTTCATATACAATTTTCTAAAAACCAAGTATTAACAAATCTTGGGCGTCAAGAAAGCCAAATAACAACCTCATTCGGTGGGTAGGATAAGTATTAGGATTAGATTAATGTAATTAAATCCTTCATTTTCATCATACTAAAAAATGGGTACGAATACAAAATAAGACAATACAGATGCCGACCCCCGCAAGGTCATTCAACATAAAAGAAAGCGAGAGAGACAACCGTTGAGGTATATAAAGCAAAATACAATAGGGTGCATGCACCTCCATTTTCATCCATTGATTAATTCTTTGGTATGACCGTCAGAATAATTCTTTAGTTATTCTTGTTCTGAAATAACGGATTTTAAGGCCAGGCTAATAAAATGTATTCAAATAATTGCATAAATTATTTGTAAGAAGTATTCGATATAGGTTAAAAAATTTCTAATTAATGATTGGATTAAGGAGCGCGTACGAGGGTAAATCAACCTAACAATTATATTCTATACTTTTATGCAGCTATATAAGTGGGTAACCAATCGGCATGATTTAATTCAAGTCCATATGCAGAAGATTTCTTAGTGGCCTGGTTATGATCAGCCTCCAACTGATGAAGAAGCATTGAAAGCCATCCAAATCCCCAGCAGAAGAGCAGTCAAGAGCCAGAACACCCAAACCCAAACAAAAGTGGGTCAGAGGTAGACAAGATGTGTGCAGGAGACGACACGTGGGAAATTCGTGGGAATGAAATTACAGCAGAGGAGAGCACAAACGTTGGGATTTCAGACTTCCTAACAGGTCCTGTTGAAGGGCGCAGGGGCCCCGAACGTGGTCACAACATTCATGGGAATGAAATCAGTGCAGATGGAGGCGGGAATGTTGGGATTTCAAACTTTGGCAACTACACTGGCGGAAATACTAGTATGCTCTTCCATGCTTTAGTCTTAATATTATATTAGGTAAGGGAAAATAAGAGCTGATACAATACAATGGCCGAGGCTTGTTGCGAGTATTTGTTTCACATTAAAAAGTTAAAAGATTGGCATGAACTTATAAGCGGTTGGGGTATTTCCACTAATGTCAATTGGTTTTAAAGTACAACATCAACTTCATTATAATTAAGAAGTTGAGCTAGCTACTCCCTCTATGATAACCCGTTTAAGCAAATCTTAACAACAAGAAACGGAAATAGAATGCTAACAATGAAAATGAATCCATTCAAAGGTTGTTATCTTGATGGGTCAATATCCTCACCTTACCCCTTTCCTTTTCCGCGTGTGTTCTGCATTCCCATAACAACAATTTCTTCATTATCTTGAAATCTTTTGGTGTATCTGAAAATGTGACCGTTCCTTTAAAAATAAAAAAAATAAAAAAATCTACATTTCTTAGTTATTTCTGTGGCAGCGTCAATTTACAAATTGTGGACATTTTTTTTTTCTTCTATTTTTATGTTTACTTGTTGTATATGGGGACTTTTTTTATTTCTATTTTTAATTTTGCATGTATGTATGTGTATTTGAGCCCGTGACATTTTCACGGTAAACAATGTGGGGACATTCGTTATGCGAAGTTATCCTCACATCTTAGCTCTTGTGAGTTAGACTCTTTTTAAAATTACTATTTATAATACAAGCGATATTATCTAAATTACAAAAGGAGGAAATTTTTTTAAACATATTATCAAGGTATTATGGAGTTCAAACCTAAGAGTGGTCTGCAAATCAATGCCCTTTTTAACTGGCTAAATCCAGTCGGCTGTTAAACTCTCTTTTGATCTTCTTCGTTTTAATACTTTTGAGAGTAAACGCATAAAAGCCAACGACATGATTTAATTTAATAATAGTCTGTTCGTCGTGTGCTTTAATTTAATAATTTATTAGGTACGTGATATTATACAGTGACCGAAGCTTGTAGGCCTATTTTCATGTTCTATAATGTAATAGAGTCTTTGATTGGGTCAAACTTTTTCCTTTTGTTTTTTCGTGTGTGTTACATTTCCTAACAACAATAAGAAATGCAATTTATTTACTTTCTTTGAATAGTCACTGGAAAACTAATATTTGTTTTGAGTGATTATCTCGAAGGCTTTTGTTTAATCTAAAAGCGTGACCAATCTTTTATCTTACAAAAGTACAAACTAAGAGAGGGCAAGACACAGACTCAAGCCTCTTAATTGTATGATGAATCTAATAACATCGTTGCTTACCAACATTTTGTACCTGCACTACAGAATTCCGATGTGACTTAATAACTTTTTTAAAAGCAAGACACAAACTCGAAGCATTTTAAACTGTATCATGATAATGTAATTTACTACTAATGATAATATCATTGAGTATAGAATATGGATTTGACTAATAATTTTGATGTAGTGACGCGTTTTACGTACATAATATTGTTATAATATGTGTGAACTGAAAGACCAAATGGCCGTGAGAAGATTACACCAATGAATTTCTCATATATATATAAGGGGAGTAGAGGCTAGCATATGATATAATTAAAGTATGCATATATGGCTTTGGTAAAATATATATTGTTGGTCATGATCATGTTCTCCAACTAAAATTGTAGTAGTGAACTTGAAGGAATTCATAATAATGGCAGGGTACGGCAGCAACAGCGGATATGATTCTCAAAATGATATCACCGAGAAAAATGACGCCACAGATGTTGGTATTTTCAGCTCTCGCAGCTCAGATGATGTTGACTGGAGCGACGCCGGTGGTGGCGGTCAAGGAAAGGTGCCAGAAGGTGACGGTCACAACATTAGGAGAAATACCATTATAGGAGATGGAGCCGAGGAAGGGTTTCACAACTTTAGAAATGGCACTGAAGATGACGGCGGCAGCAGCGATATTAGTGAAAATGAAATTAGGGCACGCAATGGAGCCTCAAACGTTGGGATGTCCAACTTTCACAACCAGGATGGTGAAGGCAGCGGTGTCGTGGGTCACAACATTTGTGACAACGAAATTAGTGCAGAGACTTCCACGAACGTGGGATTGCACGGCTTTGGCAACATCAAATAGAACTGTAAGGCTACTACAACTAAAGATCATCATCGTTTGGGGGAAAATATATTCAAAAGTTCGCATAAAGCAACTGAAGCACGTAAATAATTGAAATAAAACAATAGTCTGTTCTTCCATGCTTTATTTTTGGTATGTGTATATTTCGATGTACGAAAAATAAGAGCAGCTATCTCTGAGGCTTGCAGGCCTCCTTTTTATGTATATGTAATAATATTCTTGTTTTCCTGTTGCTTATGCGATCCCAGTGGAATAGTTTTTGGGGTGCATTTTTGGTCACCACTTTAACTATAGGTGTACCCTCACCAGCACATTCAATGCTTGACGCATGTCCATAGGTATAACCATGGTTCCATAAATACAAAGCAAAAGTTAACTATGATTATGCATATGGACACGTGTCAAGCATTGAATGTGGTGATGAGGATACACCTATGATTAAAGTGGTGAGCAAAAATGCTCCCATAATTTTTGGGCCCTGTATCCTAAAACTTGCCGAGCTAGTTCTAAATGTGTATGCTCATATAGAACATTAAAGCCCCAACGGGGCCCACCATTTGAAAAGCTGAACATACAAAAGCATGAAAAACCAGCGGACCCCATGTTTGAATCAAGTTAAAAAATTGTTTTTTATGTTCCAACGGTCGTTTTGTTTGTCATCTTTTTTTTTTCTTGCTATGTTTGTTGTTTCCTTCTTCTTTTTTTCAAGTTTGCTTTCATTTTTTTATGGACAAGTTTATCGTGTAATTATTCTAATTTTCCTTCAAATACTTCGATTTTCTATGTTTCTAGATTTTAAGTACAAATTTTAAACTTGTTAAAATATTTACTTATTTTTACTTTGAAAGTTTGTTTTTTGGAATCTTGTCCAAATTTTGATTTTTTTAGTAGAAATGTTCATTAAAAAAAATAACATAACACAAACATATATTAAAACAAAATAAGTTAACAACCATAAAAATTAACATGTAAAACAAATTACGTTATAAAAAGATATAGAGGAGCGGATATAGAGCCACCCATTGTGGGAGATGTCCTTAGTGCCCCAAAGATTCCATCGGAGCTCTAAATGAGGTTCTATCAACCTCTTTTAGAGCCCCAACCATTGGGGACAACCTTATCTGCTTGTATAGGCATTAGGGTTTATCCAGGGGTAGTATTTAAAGAATTTTATAGAATTCCTTCATTTTGTACAGTGGATCGCCTTGGGTCCATGGCTGGTGCATACCGAGAAAACTCCTATCCCCTTCCTAGCTCCAGTTGAGAGATCCCTCAAATAACTTTTTTTTAGGAACACCCTTGTAGGGCCCACCACATATTATATTTCAATTATTCGAACCGTCTAGTTTTTAGATATTCCATCAAAGATCATTGTAAACACGTAAATCCTGTGACAAATGAGACAACACTATGCCAAATTTGGCTTTTAGCAACGGAGAAAATCTGTTGCCTAAAGTCTGAAAATTCCGTGGTATTGGTAGCTGTTGCCTATTGTTGTACAATAGGCAACGTATATTATCCGTTGCCTATACATAGTTAAGACATCGTATATTTATAAACGCCGATGCTAAAAGATTTCTGAATGCCAAAAAAAAGGTTGACTTCTGATGCCTAAACCTGAAATAGCATCAGTAATTACAAAACGTAGGATGTTAAATGGGTATTATAGCAACATTGAGATATCCTGTATTGCTGTGTATTATCGAT
Source organism: Prunus padus (assembly GCA_024362665.1). Lineage (NCBI taxonomy): Eukaryota > Viridiplantae > Streptophyta > Magnoliopsida > Rosales > Rosaceae > Prunus > Prunus padus. The sequence goes on from JANFAM010000020.1 coordinate 10,531,701, forward strand.
TACGACATCGCAGAAACCAATAATGCCGATGCAAATTATGTTATATGTCATCGCTTTTTAGATTTTGCGGACATGAAAAGCCTCCAATAGCATGGGTTGTTATATAAATGTTGACGAAACTTCTAGTTTTGGGCATCAGTTGTTATATAATTGCTGATGCTATTTTTGGTTGTAGGCATCAGTGATCATAAAAGTTTGGTTGTTTTCTTAATCTTTTAACTTCAGTAGATTCTGAAAAACTGAAGTTGTTTGAATAATAGGCATCTCTTATGCCTATTTCTGTGTAGGCATTTTGCAAGTTCCACATCACAATTTACTCGGTTATTGTTATAGAATATCAAAAAGGCATCATTTCCAAATCATGTTGTGTTGCCATTGTTGATTAAAAAAAGCATATATATAAATATAAATTTAAATATATCCATACTTGTCTATATATAAGCAAAATACTTGAATGATAGAATATGATCACATCCAAATCACAAATTTTGTAGCCACAAACCACAAATTATCCATACTTGTCTAAGCAAAATACTAGCTATAGCAAGACATACTAGCTATAGCAAGACATGCAAAATGAAGGAGGAATTACTAATGTTTAGTTCAATCAAAAAGCCATTCTAGGACATGAGCTGCCCATTCTTCTCGCACCTCATCAAATTCCTTTTGGGTGTACGTGTCCTTCCGTTTAGCTCTATAGTAACCATGTGTTTGATGTGCCCTTTGAATTTCATAGTATCATTAATGCAAACAATAGGATTTCGAACTATAGTAACCATGTGCTTTCATGGTCATTGGTGATCGTGTAATCAAGGGATTCAAGACTCTACACACACAATCACAAATATGATGGATGGATATGTAAAATTACTGTCTTGGGGGAGGGAATTGACATTGTTCTACCTTCAGTGAATGAGCTTCACCTATAAATAAAATAAAATAAAATGAACATCAAACACAAATAGAAGCATAGAACAATGTCAAAGTTTCTGTAAGGTAACAAGTTACGGTTTTGATGGTAAAAACAATGTCAAAGTTTCTGGGATACCAAGTTTCTAACTGTAATAACAATGTCAGAGAAAAAAGCTTGCAATTCCTATAAGGTTCTCAAGACATAATATTACTAAACTTTTTGTTGCTACAGAGCAACCAACAAGTTTTTTCCCCTACAACAATAGAGAGAGAATCACTCTTACAAGCATAAAAATTGTGCTCCAATGCAAGGGAACAGATACTAAACAAAGTGGAAGAGAAACATATCGTAAAGAAATCCATAAATAAGATGTGAAGAGATGCTCATAAAACTAAGATGTTGATCAAGGAAATACATATAAATTAGGTGGACTTAACGTACCGTGAAAAGAAATTGAATTTTCAAGGGTAACATTAGCTTACAGCAGCCTTAGTCTCGTCCATTAATCTTAAAACCCATGGTCTTGGTTCCACCTAGTACAAAAGAAAAACACAAAAGAATTGAGTCTATATAGACAAGAACAATCTATTCAACATAACTGATAACAAGTTTTGAAAGAAAATAAAGAAAACAACAATGCAGCAAGTATAAATGTCTCCTTACAGTTATGGATTTGATAATTTCTTTGTACCTTTCAGTTTTCCAATCCTACAAGACCATAAAAGGATCAATGTACTGCAAAAAAAGTACATGGCACTCAACCAATCTATGCCCAAAATTTCAAATTGCAAAAAATTGATGAAGAAAGGATATCTCTCAAGCACTGCAACCTCTGTGCAGTGACAATGACAGTGAGATTTTCTAAAATAAGCTGAAAACTTTCGAATTAGTTTAAAACCAAATAGTATGCCAAGATTTTAGCAACTAAAAATGGGTTAAAAATACCAGATGAACATCCATCTTTCCATACAATCTCATGTACTTAAGTACTTCAGTTCTAATTTCGGACCGCACCTATAACTAAACCAAATTATATCCTTCAAGTTCTATTAGACCAAGCACAGGTAAAACTCCATTAACTTCTAATCAAACACACATTGATATTCAACGTCTCTACATTTCCTTTCCAGCCCAAGTCCTTTACCACAACTATGCTAGCAAGAGCAAATGTTGAAAGTTTACAATAAAGTATACATATAATAGTTCCTAAAGTGAAAACAAGCAAGGAGGTACAAATTTTTGGTGCTGGAAAAGCTTCAAATGAATATATAATTAACAAAGAAAAGGGGGAGACAAAGGGAAACAAAATTGGCACTAACACAAGCACTTCAGCCTCTTTGGCATCAAAATAAAAGTCTGCTCTGCAAAACCCGTTTCCAATGCTTTAATCATTCACCATACCATATATATAACAATGAAATCATTCAAATAACCCTCAATCACAAGTCAAAAACAAATTGAACCCTTTTTTATAATTATTTTCCTGAAAGATCAAACCTTGACTAGCACAATCTATAATTATAAGTTATTTGTCAAAACCAAGATTACCCAGTTCAGTTTAGCAAACTAATCCACAAAATCACAGAGATTACCCTGTAATGCAACATTTGCCCTTGATGCAGCAGATTGAGTTGGAGAAGGAATCTTGGGTTGTGGACATCATCTTTTATTACACATCAACTCAAAGCATCAAAGTTAAAACCCTCGTTTCAATTTCACTTGAAACCCAAGATTCCTTACATTTTTCAAAACTAAATACAGTTTCAATGATGAAAAACTTCCACACAATTAAACCTCAACCATTGCCTTTATATATAGGGATTTGAAATAGAAAAAGCCCCAAATCTCTTACTGAAACCCTCATTGACCACAAAAATCTTTGTAAAGAGAAAACCAGAGAGAGACAAAAGTGTTACCCGAGTCTTCATCGATTGGGTGGTCAGATGCAATCTACCACGGCTGAAGAGCAGAATCGCGCATCCACGGCGGTAAGAAGTCACTCAGGTTGCGGTCCAGCGTAGAGGATAGGGACGAGGGTTCCATTGAGAGTTCGCGTGTGACGTCCCTGACCTTTATTTTGAATTTTAATTAAAATAAATGACGGGGCTTATTTTAATTGATTAATTTAAAGGGATTAAGTGAATTAAGTATTAATTTTGGAATTTAATAAGAAATTATTAAATTAAAGGGGTTTTACGGTTCACTTAATTTTCGGGACAGAATTTGGCGACATGGGTTGCGCCAATGCGTCCGGATCGTCGAGACGAGTCCGTTGATGGGCGGAACGTGTCAATTGGAGGTCGGGAGCTTGAGGGGCACTTTGGTCTTTTCGCAAAGCGATAATTTGATAAAAGTACCCCAGTGACCAGTCGGCTCTTTTCTCTCTCTCTCTCTCCTCCCGGTCCTCTCTCTCCTCTGCGATTTTTCTCTCCCGACACTCACTCTCTCTCTCTTCGGTTCTCCCTCCACACCGGACGGCAACAGACGGACCGGTCCCATTGGAACCGGCCGAGCTCGCGAACACACCCCTACCCTCTTCTCCGGCCATCTCATCGTGGTTCGTCGACGGATCGATCTCAAATCCCGCCAAACCTCCATTATTTCCGGCGTCAACTCCGGTGGTTTCAGCCAGCGCCCTTTGCTCGAATACGGTAGGCCACCTCTCCTTCTCTCTTTCCCCCATTTGTGCGCGACAAAGTTTGGCGGCGTAGCCGTGGGAAACAGTTGAAAATCCGGCCAAAACCCTCACGGGTTGGCCGTGATTTAGGCCGGTTTCTGGCGGTTCTTGGGTGGGTTCGAACGGTTCTAGGCTCCCCTCCACCTGCTGATCATTTTGGTGTATAGGTTACCCTAAGTTTTGTTGTTTTTCCGGTGACCGGTTTTTGCTCAAGGCACCCAACCCACGGCGGCGCGTGTGGCGGCGCGTGGGCTGGGGTGTGGCGGTGGTTCGAGGTTCCTTTAGCCTCCTCGTGTCGCTGTGAGTGCGTAGGAGTTGACGGATCTCAATTCGGAGATCGTTTGACCATCGAACGGATCTCGCCTATTGCGTGATTCTCGGGTTTGATAGGATCGAACGGTTGGATCGCGTCCATTCTTGGATATGTTGATCCCCGTATTTCTAGGAGCCTATAGGATTTGACGGATCGTGATTCGGAGTCCCGGATACTCCGGAATCACCAACCCTAGCGTTAGGTTTGTTAGGAACCGTCCGATCGTACGATCGTGAGAAATCCGACCGTCGGATCGAGACCAAACTTTGGGAACGTGTTCGTTAAACCGTAGTGAACCTATAGGAACTTTCGGATTGAAGTTTGGAGGTCATGGGACCCACGGGCCCGGTTTGACCCGCTCGGTTCGGTTTGACCAAGTTTGACCGAGGCTTTCCCGAGGTCGCCTTGCAGCGTAGTTGACTTTGTTGGAGTTCTAGGTTCGTCCAGATCCTTTTAGAAGTCGTGGACCCCGCGGGCCCGGGTTGACCAAAAAGGGGTGTTTGACCGCCGGTTGACCGTGAGTCTCCCGGGGCGGTCCCTTTGGTTAAAAGAAGTCGTAAGACCTTAGTTTTCTTCGTTAGACACTTGAGACGAGGTTAGTTGAGGGTTTGTTTTCAAGTTATCGTTCTAAGGTTCGGTTGTTAATCCTTAATCGTATTCTTGAATTTAGGTACGCAGGCACCTCCTACTTCGCAGGCAGGACCCTCCCAGGGTCAGGCTGCTTGGAACTACCAGTGAGTGGACTTTGTTTTCAAATACATATATTTGTCAATGATTAAACAACATGCATATGAGTTGATGTTTTTCAACGCTATTGACTACTTTGAATATATATATGTTGAACTTGAATTTTGGACGCTTGGGTCCGGATAATCGTATTTGGGGTTGGGTGCATGGTTGTGGGTTGAAATGTGAAAGTATATGAATATGTATAAATGCATTATTGCAGGGCAATGGTTGTGAGCGTTGTAAACACCGTGTTATGTACCTCCCCTCCTGTTACGATACTGATTCTTGAGATATGGTTCGATCCGGTGCATACCTTAACGGGGTGTAGCGTAGACTCTTAATTGAGTATTTAGTCAGCGCATGGACTAATTCGGACGTATGGGTATTGAGGATTCTGCCATGCGGGTCGGGTAGCATAATCCATTATTATGGACGGCTTAACCCTGGGTACGGGGCCACTGCGGTGTAGTCCTCGTATCCAGTTAAACTATCCCCTGTTGGATGGGTTCCCCGGTACACTTGATCTGGTGTTGAGTTATTTTGTATATATATATATATATATATATATATGTATATATGTATATGCGTGGGTTATTATATTCGTATTCGTATTGTTGTTGGTGAGGATCCTTCCTCGCTTGTCGTGCCTACGGGCCGGTGGTTATGTGAGAATGGGATTGGTTTCATGATGTGATTTTTCATGCTGTTATACTATGATATTGGGGTTTTGATTCTCATAACTGAACCGTTATATAAATGTTTTGAATTGCATGATTTCAGCATCGGTTTTGAAACGGTGAGGATACAATGTTGTTTTAACTTATGAAACCTTATTTTTGTCCACTCACACTCTTTCTGTTTTGCGCCTCACCAGGCCGTAGTCGTAGCGTCTGAGCTGTTTGTCCGAGCGCTCCTCTTCTCAGGCTCGACTTGACTGTAGGGCACTTGCCCCTATTTTGTAAACACGTTATTTCTGCTTTATTCGAATTACTCTTAGATTGCTCTGTATCGCCCATTAGGGTTGAATTTGACGGCCTGAGGCCTTTTGTTGCGTGGTTTGCATGCTGGCACTTGGATATACATTTTATGTATGTTTTAAACATGTTGAATCTTTGGGTTTTGTGCCTTTTACAGGGGAAACTCTGCCCGTTTTTCGGCATGAGTTTTGGTCCCTTTTTCTCTTTAATTCTTTAAAGAGGGTTTCTTTTAGTAAGTGGGCCCGACATTGAGTTAATGTCGGTTATCTACAGGGTTCGGCACGAGTTCCGGGGTGGAATTCGGGTCGGGTCCTGTCATCGCGAGCAGGGAGAGAAGAGTGCGAGAGAGAGAGAGACTACTGGGAGTTGGAGAGAAGAGTTCGTCAGCAGAGAGAGAGAGAGAGAGAGAGAGAGAGAGAGAAGAACTTTTCGATGTCTGAGAAAGAAAAGAAAAAAGGGAGAGTTTGAAATTAAGAGGGAGATGGAAGTTTTAGGGTGAGAGTTTGAGAGGGAGATGGAAGTTAGGGCGAGAGTTTGAGAGGGACTGAAAAAATTGAGAGGGAGATGGAAGATAGGGCGAGAGTTTGAGAGGGAGAGCGTGAAAATTTTTGGACTAGCGTTGACTACCCTTTAGGCATCTATGTGGCTTTTTTTTTAAAAAAGTCCCTCTTAAAAAAAAAAGGCAAATCACTTTAGGCATCAGTGATTATGAGAGATGATGCTAAAGGGGAATCAAAGGCATCGTCATAAAAAACCAAAAATTCATGCTGATGTCTTTGTACCTATTTAGTATCGTTATTTATAAAATAGATGCCTGATGTACTAATAGCATCGATTTTCCGTTTTACCGATGTCTATGTAGTGTTGCTGAAAGTGAAATTTGGCATAGTGCAAGAACACGTGTACAAAATAATCTTTGCATTAATGAAATTTAGGGTTACAATCTCTGTATGAAATCCTTTGATTCAATCTCCAAAGTGTTTAAGAAAATTTGTGTTTGAACAAGGGTCGTAGAGACTTGATCTTGATCAAACGGGTAGCACGAGGCTTGTTTGGTGATTTGGGTTTTGTAGGGCGGAGGAACTGGCACGTGTTTGTGGTGCTTGTAATGTACCACAATTCTAGATCTTCAATGTTGGTGTAGCTGCTTAGTACTGTATTCTCTTTCTTTTCAAGCTTTTAATGTTGGATTGAAATATTTATATCATGTAGTTATTAATAATTTGAGGGTTGGAAACCATCAAGTACTGTGCAATGTTTCATGATAATTGTTGAATGAAGATATGACTTCTATTTATTTTAGTTTGGCAGCACAAGAGTTGAATGACGCGCGGGGGAACAAAAAAATGCATTGTTACATCACTTGATAAACCTAGATTCAACCGATGTCATAACTATAATAAACATCATATTATAACATGTAGTGACATCGGGAAATATATCATTAAGTGAAGTGGTTCTTGTTAAAAAGAATTGCATATATGAAGAAAACGATGCTCATAACAGTCAGACACTACAATGTGTGAAAATAACCGAGGCTAAATACCTTAATGACATAGAAAAATATATCATAAGTGACGTGGTTCTTATGAAAAGGCATCAGTGGTATATAAAGGACTGTTGTTGTAGTTAAAGACATCGGAAGTCAACAAAATTTGAATGAAAGTCAATAATTGAAGCTTATTAAGGCATCACTTTGATTGAAGAAACCGATGTTGTTTATATAAAGGGCATCGATTTTCCCTGATGCCTTTTACACCCCTTTAGCATCACATTACGAAGCATCGGTATGTAACAGTAAAAGGCATCAATTTTCCCCCATGCCTATTAGCCTTTTTTTGTAAGTGTGAACCCTTGGATGGATGTCTCGATTGCTGAGTTGATTGCTCCTTTTTATATCAAGGGATGACTCATAGTTAACCATGTCGATGTGGGATTAAATACATGATTCTAACATATATAGCCATGATTCATATCCAACATTTAGAACCTCATGTATGTTGAGGTTCGATCCCAAGGAATAGTATTTTTTCCTCTCACATCCTTACACAAGGTCAGAAAGAATATATATATATATTCCCTTTCTGTTGAGGAATTTCTCAAATAATTTTATTTGAGGGACACTGTTTAGGGTACCATTAGATTTTTTTTTTCAGTGATCCAAACTGTCTAATTTTGAAGTCTTCATTCATAGATCATCCTTGCAAAAAATCAAACAAATTAAGAATCATTAAAGCATCTAATTGAGAACAACAAAATCAATGAACACGGTGCTTCAAGAAAATACATAAATTTTAATAAGTTAATTGAATGGTCAAATGATATCGGATTCAAGTGATTTTTTTGTAGAGATGATTTTTGAATGAATATCTACAAAATAGATGGTTTGGATTAGTGAAATATAATGTTGAGTGGCTCTACAAGGGTGTCCCTCTTCACTTTATGAACCTCTGTAAGGATGTGAGAGGATATATATATATATAGCTTGGAAAGCAAGCTAATGCCCACTTGACAATATTCCTCCTCTTTTATCTATATATAAAGGGGAGAAATGCACCATGTTTTGAAAGTGGACGAGGCAAAGCAATCTTCCAACTGATACGTACAATGACATTTACCAATATGCTGAAGGCGTTGGGTTTGCTCAACAATGGTCCAGCTCCAGAGCAATGCTACAATCCAAATAGTAGCAGAGGCACTCCTGCACCTGCTACTTCCAAAGGATATAATCATCCAGGTTATGCACCTCCTCCTCCTCTTCCTAATGTGGTTAATGGATATCCAGTTAATAATAATTACACTCCTAATCCTGCTCCTAATGCTGCTCCTGCGTACTACTACTATTATCCCACACAACCAGCCCCAACTAATCCTTCAGAATTAAGCCATGATAATGTGACGTCGTTTGTTCCTCATGGACATGACATTAGTGAGGGCTTAAAGCCACCCAATGCATATGACAATAGTTCCTCAATTGCTGGACCTGACCAACCGGTAAATTCGAAAAGTAGAATTAGTACTTATGCTAATCCCCAGCTGCCCAAGAATAATGGAAAAGGTGACAAGCACAAAAATATTGGAGAAAAGAATGGCAAGAAAAAGAATGGGAAAAAGAAGAGTTCCAGATCAAGCGGCGATTCATTCAAGGTTCATGGGAATACTATTAATGGAGGCAAAGGCGACAAGGTTGGAGTTTTCGACTTTGGTAACAAGTATAGTAGAGGCGGCAAGAAGAGAGACGACGAAGAAGAAGACTCGACTGAAGAAGAAACTGACTCCGGTACTGAAGATGAAAGAGATTAGTTCTACTACGTATATGATGGCAACAGTAAATAATGGAGTTGTCAAAATATATAGGCAACTTACATGGTGCTTAAAGATCAAATTCAACAATATTCTGTAAATTTTATCTAGTCACTCTTGCTTTCAAAGCAAAAAAAATTGTGTAACGATTATATCTAGCTATTCAATCGCAGTTATGGTGGATGTATTCAATCTTATGAAATTATATTTCATTTGAGAACAGTTATTTTCAAATAGCAAGTACTCGAAAAATATATACGTTGGGATTAAGCAATCTTTTTTTATTTATTTATTAAAGGCCAAAGACCCGAGACTTTATTCATCAATAGAATGCAGAGAACACAAATCATCTGAAGGTAAGAGTGAAGCCAGCTAGGTCCTCTCCAATCCAGTAACATGTCTCATTACAAGAGAAAGCAAATTTGGCTAATTGGTGGGCCACAAAATTACATGAACAAGTGCTCATGTCAAATTCAGTTCGGTTCACGGCCTTAATCACCTCCAAGCAATCACTTTCAATAATCAACCTTGTGAATCCTGCATCTAATGCCATATGACAACCTAGGGTTCAAAAGCCTTAGGAGAAAGACAACCAATTATAAGTTTAGCCATGGCATCTATTAATTCTTCATTGGCATTTCGGACTACTGCCTCTAGCCCCATCTTTCTATTAGCCACACAACATGCCCCATCAACAATTAATTTTAGCAAATCCCACTCAGGAGGTTTCCAACGACAAGTAACTAATTGGGACTAAGTAATCTGCAAAGTGACTGGAAGATTATTTTTTCTAGCCACTTGAAAAATGTTACGCTATTTAGCTATGTGCCAGTTGGTTTATTATTATTATTATTTTAATACTTTAGAAATCAGAAAGTAGGACTCATGTTCTTATTTTAAAAAAATTTCAACATGAAAAACTGTTAATTTACTATATTACCCTTATTGAATATCAAAAGTTTCATTTCTTGATAAGCTCATTAATATTAAACTATATCACCAACAAATGCAGTGCAGTAGTGGGTCTTGGAAAAAGTTTAAAGTTAGAATCTCCCTCCGTGTCATGACATAACATTTGAGGTGTGAAACATCCTTCAACCAAGAAAAACTGGAAGCCATAAAGCTTTACGTCTTCGTAGCAAAAGAGGAAGGGTATATATACTTTACTTTTCGTAAAAAGAAAAGGTATATAGTCAGAATAAAATTTTCTTTTTATTTGATGGTACGAATAAAGTTAATCCGTGGGGTTACCGATCGCGCATATGGCTAAGCAGTGACAGATTTATTTAAGGGCGGGTGAAGGCTATATTACTCTTATTAGGTCTTTTTTGTTACCCGAGAAATTCAATTGATACTCCTTTGAGCAAAGTGCTATGGGGACAAACTCTTTGAGAAAATTCCTTACGTATAAATTATCTAGTACCCACCATCTTCTTTTTGTTTGATGCTAAGAATAAAGTTCATTCATTGTATTATCGATCAAGTATGGCTAAGTCCTTAATAAAAAAACCCAGTACTCTTAACCCTCACGCATACGACTTCATTGGAATATTCAAAAAGCATTTGAAAGCTTTCGGGAATCGGAAGCCAATTCTTTACGTGCTAAAAAAGAATCATATTCTGTCCATACCAGGAAGCAATGGTGGATCTAGGAATTTTTCAGGAAAGGGGCAATATTTAAAAGGCTAAAAGCTAAAAGAAAAATTAGACAATCAAATCCCCTAGAATTTAAACAATACTAATGTCATTCATAATTCATGAAAAAAAAAACCATTACAATTGTTGTCGACGAGGTTTCATATCATGAAAAATAATAACATTACAATCAAGCTACAATTAATCTAACAAAAATCAACATAAATTAATATAACCATAATGCATATCAAATTACCAACTAAGCAAACAAATTATAATTGATCATACCTCAAGTCGTTCCCCGCTTAGCCCCTTCCTCCTCAAAATTTCTACTAATTATACGAATGCATAGAGCCAAATTAGAAACTAAAAAAATAAAAAACATATTATTAAACAGAAGGAATAAAAAAAACCAGAAGAAAAGAAAAAAACTAGAAGAAAAAAATCCCAGACCTTACGAAGGATTGGGTATGACTACTGCATTTCAATTAAACTTTGGAGTGAACTTACAGATTGTTGGGTATTAAAGCTTCATGTTAGAGTGAGAATCAATTTTAACTTGCAGCAGGTTCGTGTTAGGTAAGGCGTCATGCCGGTTTCCCTTTCTTCTTTTTTTTTATGTTTTTTTTTCTTGGTCCAAAACGACGTAGTTTTGGCAACGCACTTAAAAAAAAAAGTAAAGCGAGATGCGCGCAGCTCAGCAGCGCATCAAACACAAACAACTTGCGCACAGCATTATCTTCTCGACAAAGCTAACACTTATATAAGAACCCAAGTTAATTACCAAGATGTGTATGCAAACTTAAGATAAAAAATGTCGACAGGCCAGCTATTTCTAAAGCCTAACTTGGAGAACCAAAACAGCAGGTTCTCGAGGCCACCAGGTAATGCCCGCCAGCCAGCAGCTGCTTCCAAGAGCAATGGAAAATGTGGCAGCAAAACAAAGAGTGGCTCTAAGAAAAAGAAAGGCAAGCCATCAGGCGATGTTTTCAGAATTAATGGGAATACTATTAACGGAGACAAAGCCGACAAGGCTGGAGTTTTCGGGTTTGGCAACAAGTACATTGGCCGCAAGAAACAGGTAGAAGAAGAGTCCAGTTCTGGAAGCGAAAGCGATGACTCCAGTGAAGACGGAGAGTAAAGTGTATAATAGATGGTTTCTGGTTCTGGACCATAATTAAATAATGGCTTTTCCACTGCCTTAATATGCACTGAACTACTAGAATAACAGAGGTTTTATAGGCCTCTCTTTCTATTGTTATGCATATATGTGTGTAATTTAAATTAAAGAGAAATAATATATAGGCAGACCATGTTGTTCAGCACAAGTATTATTTATTTCAACAAAACATATATATTTTTGGGCTTTACATTGTACATGTTTAATAAAATATAGTAATATTTTGCGACATTAATTGTTATATAGCAAACCATAAAGTGTCATATTATTTTTCAGTCAAAATTAGGAGTAGATTAATGATTTTCAAGTATATATATTTTGTGCAATGGACTCAAACAAACAATCTGTGACTCTGTCTTTGGTGCTTAAACTTTGGCAGGTTTGAATTATGTGGGTGTACTAGGCAGGGGCAACTCTTGCTGTTAAGAGCTACAACAAGGAGAGGTTGAAGATAAAATTTGCAGGTGTTTGACTGGGAGCTATCAGAAGATGACCTTGACAAGATCAATCAAATCCCACAGCACAAAATGATGAGGAGCGAGAAGAACTGGATTCGGCTGATGGATTATTATCACGACACAAATCCGTTGAAGAATTATGGGATGGAGAGATTTAGACCTGAAAACCAACCCTTGTTATGTAATATGTTTGAGTGCATCCAAATAAAGGCGCCAGGGCCCATCTCTAATCGGATTTTTATACTTGATAGGAAGGGAGGCCCTCCACTATATATTTTTTGGTTATCAAATGGGACCTTAATTATTGAGAATTTGGTGATCCCAGAGTAATCCTTTTTGGTCACCTCAAATTCTATAATCCATAAACTAGATCTTAATAAGTAGAATTTGTCAATTTGTCGAAATAAATTGCCATAAGCTTCCTAGAAACACAAAGGGCTCACTAATCATCAAATTAATCAGAAAATGGATGTGATTGCAATCAATTGAAAATAGAAAGAAAAAGAAGAAGTGGTATTATGGTGTACCAGGGGTATTTTTGATAGTTAAATAGGGTGTACTTAGTTAATTTTACATTTTTATTTAAATATTAAGGTGTACTTAGATCATAGGGTGCACTCAGTTAATTTTAGGGTTCGTTTAACAACACAATTTATTTATAGAAACCAAACAAATCAGAAAGAGAATTGATCATTTTTACCTTATGGGTAATTAAGATAAGAGCCCTATCCTACACTACCCCATCTTTCGTATGTTCTTCCTCCATAGACTGTTCATTCATAACATATTATTATATTAACATAGCAGCTTAATTTGAAAAGGGCAAGATTCTTATCTTAAGGAAACTTCGTAATGTCATTGTTTGCTGGTCGTGAACCACCATTATCACTGGCCCATTATTAAGGACCTTCAATTTTCTTCTTTTTGAATTTATTCTGGATTTGCTCTAGCTCCACTTGTTTGAAAGTCATGGAACATATAAGAAGAATCGAATACTTCGAAGGGTAGTGAAATTATTCGAAAAAACTAATTAAACTACCCATCATCCAATCTTTCTTTTAAACACCCACATTTTAGGTAAGCAATTTAGCAACCAAACCTACGTAAGCAAATGGCGGTTCAGTTTTAGAGAGAAAATCGTATCGCAAACCAAATCGAAACATTTAACTATTGAGATCTATGGATAAAATTATAAAGTAAAAAGAAAAAGATTGTGTTCAAACTAGCTAGCTAGTGAAAGGGTGTACCACGAATATTGGGACATTTTTTTATAGATCAAAGATATATGAATGGTACATTTGATTATAGAAAAAAGTTAATTTCAGCCCCAATTCCTATATTAAAACTACTTGCTTTCAAACTTTGGATTCTACACTAGTTTCGATTGAAACAACTCTTTCTTCTTAATTTGTCACGTTTCTGGAGTTTGGGTGGGCCGAGGGGTACGACCTTTCCAGGTTGGTTGTTCCACATTAGCATTATATATATGTTGACAAAATGGACACAATTCACATTCCGAGGGCATCTACTACGTAACTTGGCAAGCAAGCTAAGACTAATTAGTGGATCATCATCTATATAATTAGTAGACTGATTGTTTGATTTAAAGCGGCCAAGGCAAAAATTAGCAACCTAGCTATTAGCTAAGTAATTTTGAGCCTCCAAACTTGCCTAGCTAATGGCATGCTGTTGTTGCTTTAATTATAAGAAAACTGAGCCTGCCGTAACCGTCGTACAAGATCCACAGCCTCTCCTACCCAGAAAAGATCCACAGCCTCCCGCAACCATAACAAACGATCCACAGCCTCCCTTATCCATAACAAAAGATCCACAGCCTCCCTTACCCATAACAAAAGATCCAAGAATGTCGGATTTTCTGAATTTGGCAACGCCTGAATTGGAACAAATGGCAAGATCTCGTTGCATGCAATTGAAGAAGGCCAATAGGTTCACTTCTGCTTAATGTATATGTACTAAATCTATCTACTAGTATTTCGTCAAAAAGAAAAAAAGTCTTTCTACTAAAATAAGAGCTGATAAAAAGTGGGAGTGGATCCGCTGTCCCCAAATTGGTGTCCCCTCCATGTCCCCCTCTAATTTGTTGACACGTGTCAACTAACATAACGGAGAGTTAACTCTGTTAACTTCTTTTATTTAACAATTTTTAAAAATAAAAAACATTAAAAACTGCCCAAATGTATGAGCGACGTCTTCCTCTTCATCTTCTCCGCGCATCTTCATCTTCTCCTCTTCTCCTCCTAATCTCTGCTTCTTCTCACTACTACAAAAACACCTTGCGTGACGAAGTATTATTGGTCGCGCAAAGTACAATTTCGTCTCGCAAAACTTTGCGCGACAAAATTTTGGTCGCGCAAAGCTCGTGGAGAAAGGGTTTGCGCGACGAAAAATAATTTTTGTCGCGCAAAACTACTTTGCGCGACAAAGTTATGTTGGTCGCGCAAACCTTTGAGCGACGAAGTAATATTGGTCGCACAAACCTTTGCGCAACGAAGTGTTATTTGTCGCGCAAAACTTTGCCCGACGAAGTGTTATTGGTCATGCAAAACTTTGCGCGACGAAGTGTTGTTGGTAGAGCAAAGTTTTGCGCGACGAAATATTTTAAATATTTTAAATTTTGTCGCGCAAAGTCTTAAAAAAATTTCCCACGCAAATATTTTGTATGATTTTTCTAATTATATTAATTTTTTCTTTTTAAATTTAATTTTATTGTATGATTTTATTTTTTTACATTACTTTAATTTAAATTGACATATTCAAAATAAATTGATCAAATTGTCCAATATATATATAATATTCACAATGTACACATAAATTAACAAAGTGCAATAATACAACCCTAAAATTGTTATACCCCAAATCCAACATCAATATATTAAGAAAACTCCAATCCTCACCCAATATATTCAACATCAAACCCCTCACAAACTCAAAACTAACTCCAAAAACACATATTAATGAAAAAAAATTTAAAATTTGGAGAGAATATATATATTTTGGCAAGATTGAGAGTGAGTGAGAATGAGAGGGAGAAGTGAGTGTGAGAGAATTAGAGAAGATAGTGAGAGAGTGAGTGAGAGTGAGATATAGTGAAAAGAGAAATGAGAGAGTGAAACATAGTGAAGAGAGAGAAAGAAGAGAGATTAAGTGAAAGGAATGAGTGTAAGAGAAAGGGTAGGATTTGGGGAGAGGAGAGGTAAGAGTAGAGAAAGAAATTGAGAAAATGGAGGAGTTATTTCGGTTTTTAAAACCGTATCACTTTGAGCGACGAAACAAAATATTGGTCGCGCAAACCTTTGCGCGACGAATTGTTGGTCTCATAAAACTTTGTGCGACGAATTTTTGGTTTGTCTCGCAAAGTCTTAAAAAAATTTAAAAAAATTTCCCACGCAAAATTTTTGGGCCCGCCAAATTTTTAGAGTTTTGCACGACAAACCAACTATTCGTCGCGCAAAGTCTAGCGCGACGAAATGTTTGTCGCCAAAAACTTTGCGTGACGAATTGTTGGTTTGTCGCGCAAAGTCTAAAAAAAATTTAAAAAAATTTCCCACGCAAAATTTTTGGGCCCGCCAAATTTTTAGAGTTTTGCGCGACAAACCAACAATTAAATCAGCGCAAAGTCTTGCGCGACGAAATGTTTGTAGCCAAAAACTTTGCGCGACGAATTGTTGGTTTGTCGCGCAAAGTCAAAAATTAAAAAAAAATTAATTTTATTTTTGTAAAGACTTTGCGGGACGAATTTAGGTCTTCGTCGCGCAAAGTGACTTTGTGCGACGAAATAATTTCGTCGCGCAAAGTCAAAAATTAAAAAAAAAATTAATTTTTATTTTTGTAAAGACTTTGCGGGACGAATTTAGATCTTCGTCGCGCAAAGTGACTTTGTGCGACGATGTGTTTTTCGTCGTGCAAAATTTAGTCGTGCAAGATTTTGTGGGACGAATTTTTGAATTTCGTCGCGCAAAGTGACTTTGTGCGACGAATTGGTTTTCGTCGCGCAAAATTTGGTCGCGCAAGGGTATTTTTTTACTAGTGTCTCCACCATCATAACAGAGTTACGCTTGCAAAACCCAGTTCTCCTCCCTCCTAATCTCTGTTAGAAAATTTCAGAGAAGAAAACCAATTGATTATACCTTTTGTTCAAGCCCTGTGGGTGGAGGTAAGCAAAGCTCTGCATCGTTCTGTTTTGTTTTATCTTTTTTCCTCCCAGGTTGTTTATTTTTACTCTTGTATTGGTTCAATTTTCTTTGTTAGGGTTTATCTTATTGATATGTAGAAGTTGAATTTTTTTGTTTAGTGTACAAGTTCTTACGAACAATCCCAGCCATAGGAATCAACCTTTTGAACAATCTCAGCCATAGGAATCAACCTTTTGATTTCATACAAATCAAACTTTTGATTTCATACGAATCAAACCCAGCCATAGTAATCAATCCCTGTCTCAATTAAATTAATTGTTATAGTAATCCATCTCAGCCATAGGAATCAACCTTTTGATTTCATAGGAATCAAACCCAGCCATATTAATCAATCCTTGTCTCGATTAAATTAATTGTTATTTTATGATTATTGTTTTATATGTAGAAATTTAAATCTTATAAATTACGTGTTGCCAATTTTCTCAAGGACATGAACGAGGAAAATAATTATAGAGACGATGATGGAACTCAAGCAAGTCCGAAGCTAATTTTTGAAACGGGTATGGACTTCAATGCTTTTGTAGACAGTGAAAGAAATGAAGAAAAGTTATCCGAAACTACACAAGGTAACGAAAACATAGAGTTAATTCATTCTAACATGCAAAAAAAATTAATTCCTGTAATAGGCATGGAGTTTGAGACAAAAGAAGAAGCCTTTAAATTTTACAATGCATATGCATATGGTGTTGGTTTTAGTATTAGACGAAGTAAATTTCATAAAGAGAAATGTGGGAAGTTGAGAGATAGACTTTTTGTTTGCTCTGCTGAAGGTAAGCGTGAAAAGAATAAGTGTGATGGCAATGTGAAATCTCATCGTGCTGAGACAAGATTTGGATGTTTAGCAAGGATGAAAATTAGTTGTCGGCTAAATGATAAGTATTGTGTTACCGAGTTTGTGCCTGAGCATACGCATGTTACATCTAGTCCTTGTAAGACCCATTTTTTAGGTCACATAGGAACATGTCTCTTGCACAAATAATTGAAGTGATATGGTGATAGTTCGGGATTGCTCCAAAAGCAACTCTAGAACTTCTAAGTAGACAAGCCGGTGGCCGTCAGAATCTTGGATTCATTCCGGTAGATTATAAAAATTATTTACGTTCAAAGCGTACAAGAGAAATGAGGGTAGGGGATACAGGGGCCTGTTAGAATATTTACAACAAATGCAATTGATTGATCCCAACTTTTTTATGCTATACAAGTGGATGAAGATGATATGATTACTAATATCTTTTGGGCTGATGTAAGGATGATGGTGGATTATGATTATTTTGGTGATGTGGTATGCTTTGATACGACCTATAGAAAAATAAAGACGGAAGACCTTTTGCAATGTTTGTTGGTGTCAACAATCATAGGCAAACCGTTGTATTCGGTCTTTGCATTATTGTATGCTGAAACAATTGACACATTTATTTGGTTATTTGATACTTTTGTCAAGGCTATGTCTGGAAAAAAACCAATAAGTATTCGACGGACCAAGATGCAGCAATGGCTAAAGCGTTGCTTTCGTGAGTCGCCGTAAACATGTCACCGTTTGTGCATTTGGCACATATACCAAAACGCAGCCAAGCATCTTAGCAATGCTTTTGAGAAGTTCAAAAATTTTACCAAAGACTTTGGTAGATGCATATATGATTATGAAGATGAAGATGATTTTATAAATGCTTGGAATAACATGCTTGAAATATATAATCTCAAGGATAATGATTGGTTGAGGCGATTGTTTAATATAAAGGAGCAATGGGGATTAGTTTATGGGCGACAAACTTTTTGTGCTGATATTACTACTACCCAACGCAGTGAAAGCATGAATAGTGCTTTAAAGAAGTATGTTAGTTACAAATATGATTTGCTACGATTTTTTCAACATTTTCAGAGGTTAGTTGAAGATCGTCGTTATCAAGAGTTGAAAGCTGAATTTAGAGCAAGTCAAAGTTCACCTGCATTGTCATTTCCAGTGGAAATATTAAAGCACGCATCAAATATATATACACTAGAAGTGTTTAAGTTGTTTCAAGATGAGTTGTGTAAAGCTCATGATTGTGTCTTGAAATTCAATGCTGAAATTGGAAGCATCAGCAAATATGAAGTTATCCCTCATAAGAAGTATTGGCACCACACGGTCACATTTGACTCAATAGATAATACGGTTTTATGTAGTTGCAAGAAGTATGAGTTTGCAGGAATCTTGTGTGCGCATGCCTTAAAAGTTCTCTCTACAAGAAATATTAAAAGTATTCCAGCTCAATACATCTTGAAGAGATGGACCAAATATATTAAGGCTAAAACTGCAAAAGCTACTTGCAATGTCTCTAGTGAAAATGACTCAAAGGTAGAAATTGTCGGGCGTTATAGAGAATTATGTCGGTTGCATACTTAGTTAGCAACACGAGCATCGTAGTCGAAAGATGCATATGAAACTGCTATATTAGGACTTAACAATACATTGGGAGATGTGGATGCGTGTTTGAAGAAGAAAGCAAGTCAAGAACCAACTCAAGTTATCTCAACAACTACTAGTGCATCTAAGCTTAATGAGTATATTTGTATTGACGATGATATCATTAAAGTTAGAGGAATCAAAACTGTAAGTGTATGGATTTTGTATTTTTCTTTTGGCTTCCCTTGACAATTTTGTAATAGGATAATCATTGTATTTTCTCAAGCTCTAGTCTAGATTAAGAATTACATCTCTATGTATGCTTAATTGGCTACATTATGTTGGACAACAATGGGTTTGACAAAAGGTAAATTTTGCATTGCATTACATTGCATTTTCTAACTTCTGAAGATTATGACTAGTCATCATTCCTTCGTATGACTAGTCAACCTCTGGCTTAGTATGAATTGCAGCTCACTGTTCCAGCTGGACCCCACCAAACTTTTTGTCCTATTCTACGAATTTTCTCAACTGCCATGTGGATTTTTCTGACCTAGGAATGTTTGGGTAAAACCCCAATGATTCCATTTTTGGTAGCCGTCACTTTTGGGAGAGATTTTTGAAAGGGTTTCTTTTCTCCTTTGCTCTTCTTCTTCCTTGAGTGAACCTCCATTTTCATCTATGGGTTTTTCTAAATTGATTGGGTAAAACCCCAATCATTCCTCTTTGGGCTGCCATCCCTTTTGAGGATTGTTTGAAAAGGTTTTTGCAAACTCTTTTGCTCATCTTCTTCCAAACACCATTTTTCATCTATGACTTTTCTAAATTGATTTTTCGAAAATTTCTTTTGAAATATGAAATCTACATCTAGCTAGAACATATACATCCTCATATATATCTAGGTTAGATTCAAGATTGGTTTCTTCAAGAGTATGGTTTCTTGAAGAGATTGGTCTTTTGTCTTTGAATCCAAATTGTTGGTTTTTGTTTGAGTTGGGCTTGCAAGCTGGTGCCATGGGATGAAAGAGCTGAGAAGGAGCTGCCATTGCCATGAATGACTGAGCTTGAAGCTTTGCTAAGTTGGAGAAGAAGATTGCACAATGGAGGTATAGCTTATTTTCCTAAATAGACCTAGGATTTCTTGAGCTTGCTTGTATATTCTTTGTAAGAATCTTCTTTGCTTAGTGGATTGCCTGGTCGGTTGATGACCCCCAGTTTTTCCCAATGGTGGGTTTCTGGGTGAACAAAATCTGGTCTGCATCTCTATAATTTTCTGGGTTTGTGTTCTTGATAGTTGACTAGTCATCGGATGTATTTCTGGGTTTATGTTCTTGTAGTTGACTAGTCATCATTATCTGCTAATTGTTGTTTACTTGTTTATATTGCTTTCACACACTTTCACCATAGTTGTTGCTAGCACAGGGGATGCCTAGATTGACGGATCCTTCTGAGTGCATAGGTTGTCACGTAGTTATCTTTTAGGGTTGCAGGTACATTTTAGCATGCTTTGTGTGTATTCTTGATTGTGATTGTTCATGACTAGCAGTTGACTAGTCATAAGTTTTTGGTCAAGGTCTAAAGTGTGTGAAGATTGTTGCATTGTGTTTAAGTGTCGTAAAATTTAACCCTCGTCACCTAAGTACCAATTTCAATTGGTATCAGAGCACCAGCTCTTAACATAAATAGAGAGATCATTTGGGTGCTAATTGGTATTAGGTGTGTAATCATAAAAATGGATCTAATTGCTCCTTGCATTCATGATGAGCTTGCTTTGTTTGTTAAGAAATATAGAAGGGTTGTCAAAGATAAAACCAAAGTCACTAGGAATTGTCAAAATCCTCCTAGTTCGTCTGCATGTGTGTCTCAAGACCATGTTCTTGAGGAGAGGAATTTTTGGATTCTTATGGCCTTAGGAATGACAATAGTTTGAAGGGTCTTCTAAAGTGTTATACATGTGGTGGCATTGGTCACTACGCTGTTGATTGTGCAAACAATCAGAAAAAATACTCCAAAGGAAATGATAAAGCCATGAAAGTAGGTTGGAGTGAGAGTGAGTGAAGCATCTCAAGAGGATTCATCTTCCTCTCGATGAAGATGAGCAACTAATTGCCTTTGTTGCCTCTGTGCATTTGTTGTCCTGATGATTCTGATTCTGAACCGGATGACCACCATATGAGTCATTAGGGAGAAAATATGATTTTTGTTCCAAGAGACTTTTTCCTTGAAAGAGAAAAGTCTCAAACTTGAGGCTAATAACCATGAACTTCAACATGAAGTTCTCACTTTAAAAGAAACCAAAAAGGAGTTAAGTGACAAATTTGAGTCCCTAGAAAAAGAAATTGTTGAGCTTATGTCAATTAGGAGAAGTCTTGAAAATCAAGTAAATGTGCTTAAGGAAAGTAATATTGGCTTCCGTAATTCAAACAAACAGCTCTTAAGTGAATTGAATGAGGCAAAAAGTAAGGTCATATCTTTGACCATTGGTGCCTCAAAATTGACAAAATGTTGAACATGGGAAAACTTCATGGGGACAAAGGTGGTCTTGGATACAATCATTCTGATTCTAAGGGGTCTTGCTGTATCACTAAGTTTGTCAAGCCTACATCTCAAATCATTGCACCTCTTGATACACATCATGTTATCAAAAAACCAAAGTTTGTTCCAACTTGTAACAGGTGTGGGTTGACTGGTCATATTCGACCTAAATGTAATAGTCTTAGGAGTGAGTCTCTTGTTACTAAAAATCATGGCTTTAAGACTCATGTCACATCTCCTAATGGGTTCAAGAATGAAAAATCTAGTGTGTGTGCAGCAGCAAATAAGTCCTCATTTCTTGAAAAATTTGGTTCACCTAAATCTAAAATGTTTATTCCTACATGCCATCATTGTGGAATATTAGGACACATAAGACCTAGGTGTTTTCAACTTAGAGAATTTGAGAAGAAATCTATTTCACATCAAATGAAAAGAAATGGCAACTCGCTTCAAAGTCAAGTGCATAATCTTCTTAGTAAAGTTGTCGAAATTTCTAGATTGGTCTATTTACCTCATAAAGTTTCAAAAGTGAAGCAAGTTTGGATCAAGAAGGAAGACCATGTTCTTCCTCATGTTGGTGACTAGGTTCTTTGTCTTATGTATCTAGACCATTCTCTTGTTTATGTGTACTTCATGGAGTCTAGATACATTGTCATGCTTATGCATCTTACTTGTTCTATTGTCTTATTGATTTCAGTTTTTAAATGTGGTCATTGCATGCATGTCTTTCAATCATCTCTCTTACAGTGCTTTGAATCTTGGGTGAGCAACAAAATTTCATGTTCTTTTGAACTTGTTCACATTTATCTTGTTGGTCTCATTCAAACCTTGTCCCTTGGTGGCAAGAAATATATTCTGTCATTGTTGATGATTTCTCTAGGTTCACTTGAGTCTCATTCATGTGTGAAAATCAGAAACATTTCAAAGGTTTACTCAAGCTTAACATTTCAAAGATTCACTTAGGCATCATTTTATTAGAGACCTTGTGGAAGACGAAATTTTAACATTGGAATTTTTCCTTGTGAGAAACAACTAGTAGATATACTCACCAAGGCCTTAGACTTTCGTAAACATGTCACTCTAAGACAGTCCATAGGCCTTTGTTCATTAGATTGATCAACATGTCAGTTCCATTGTCTTCAGCACATTTCATAAATGTTGACTGGTCATCTTCCATGTAGTTGACTAGTCAAGCTTACTTAATACTTATTTGATATGCCAATGTCACGTGAATCTCACTTCTCTCTGATGGTGTGAAACTTGAATTATTTTATGACTTGCCTGATGTGTGCATAATCCCCTTTCTTGGTTTGAGCTCTTGTTGTGACTTAATTGGTGATATTATACCTTCTTGGTGAGACAAGTGTTTATGTTTCACTTTAGACATTCATTATTATCATCTCTTATCTCATCTCACTCTCTTAGTCACTTTGTTTTAAAAAAAAAACAAAACAAAAAACAAAAAACAAAAAGGGAAGTGTGGCCAATGTAGTCACGGCTCTAGGAAGGTATAAGGTGATTTGATTGAAGAATCTAGAGCAAAGAGCCGTAAAATTGGTCCACTCAAGCACTTAAGTCTGGGATGTGCAAATAAAAATCAAGTGATTAAATCAAAACTGAATATTCAGTATGAGTGATGAAACTTAAAAGGTTGAGCCTATGCCTTGATTAAGTCTTGAAGTTACATATCTATACTTGTCTATCCAAGAATGGCACTATATCATCTCTTGTGTTTCTTTAGCTCTAACCCCCCTTATTCCAAAATATGCACCGTCTCTAAGCATGAAGTTCAATTCATATTCTATCTCTCAGCTTGTTAGTGTGTGTTTGATAACCATATGCTATTGTTTTCCATCACAACTGTGCATGAAGACTTGGACTAGACTTGATTGCTGACCATCTTTGATCACTTGATATATATGCTAGTTCTTATTTGTGTTTTAAATAACACCATCTGTCTTCCTTAGGATTGATACTAAAATGATGTCTTCTGTGCATCTTTGCTATAGTTGACTAGTCATCATATGTGTGATTGTGGTTGACTAGTCATCATGTCCTTCTTTATTCCTTTTTATTTTTGTTTTCGCGGTTATTTTTTTAGGGTTTCAATAAGTCATTTTTTTTGGTAGTCTAAGGTTGATGTTGCTGCGAAAAGCAAGTCCAATGTTGGTCGTTTGGGCTACAGACTCATGTTTTAGGACTAATTGCTTGTTCTAGTAATCTTGTTTGGATTGATTGGTTATGCGTTTTCTCTACCTTTTAGATATTTTATTCTCAGCACTTTGGACTTGACCTTGAGTTTCTCTTTCTCCTTAGCCTGATGCACTTTTGTTATTGTTGGTCTTTTAGGAGGAGAGTGAACTCTTGTTTTTGATGGGAATGGTTGCTTTGCATGACTAGTTATCTACACTAGTAATCTGAATTGAATGGTTCTCATTTTTTGTGTGTGGCTTAAATCTCAGCATTTCTTCCGAACATAACTTTTTTCTCCTTGTCTCATTTACATCCTCTGTTTGAACACTGGTATTATGTTTATGTATGGTCGTGTTTGGATGACTCCATTTTGGTCTATGACTAGTCATCTTGATGAGTTGTGTTCCCACATTTAATGATTTAGCCTAACATAATTCTTGAAATCTAACGAGTCTGCTGTGCTATATGTGTTTTGGATTGTTGGCTAATTTATTTTGTGGTTGTTAAAGTTTGGGGAATTTTCTTTGAGATGCATGTGTTTTGGCAACATTCTTGCTGGTTGTTTTTATCATTTTCATACATCAATGTTGCCTTCCTAAGCCTTATCTCGGTTGATTTGCTCTCTTTTGTTCTTGGTTGTGTCTATGAGGTTGTTGGTCTTTTGATGCCACCTCAAATTTAGACATGCGTGACTAGTCCGTTTCACTAGTCCACTCTCTTCTTCTTGGGCTTTTTTTTTGAAAAGCTATGTTGTGTTTTTTGGACAACCTAGAGACTTATGTCTTATGTTCTTTCTCACATGACCTCAATTTTGAGCAAAAATTTAGAGTTCATCTTGCTTGGTGCCTTCTTCAAATTTGACAATGATTGATGCCTTAAAGTTTGAAATCTTGGTGCTTTGCCTTGTTTTGATAATTATGTTGCTTAAACTCTGTCTTTTTGGGGGAGTTTCTTTATGTGTAATGTGTACACATTGAAATTAAATTCAGCCACTTGATTTTAATTGCTTTCGGTATGATTCCTTGCAACTTGTGCTCCAGTTCTTATTCTCTCTAGCTTGATGCACTTTTGTGTTTGTTGGCTATTTATGGAGAGTTTGATGGGTTAGTACGTCAAAGGTTAATTCCTTTATGTTATATTATACTCAGGGGGAGTATGTTTTCTAAGGGGGCGCTTTGATTTAGAGGGAGTTTCTTTTTTGTGTAATGTCCACACATTGAATTCAATTCCATTCAAATGATTCTAATTGCTTTGGCTATCATTCTTTGCACCTTGTGCTTCATTTCAAATTTTCTTTAGCCTAATGCTCTTTTGTGATTGTTGACCTTAAGGGGGGAGTAGATTTCTTATTTATAAATGAAGGGTCTTATGCATTGTAACTTGCATCCTCCGGTCTCTTGTCTCGCCTATTTTGCATCTATCGTATTTAGGGGGGGTAAGGCTTTGCCTTATTTGCACAGTTTCATACTTGGTACTCTTTTCTGTGCATTCGGTGTAGTAAAATCACAGGGTCAATACTAAGATTGCCGCTTGTTATGCTACTGCTTTGGTTGGCTAGTCAATATCTGCTCATGCTTCTTGTGGTTGACTAGTCATCCAATTCTGCTTGATCCGCTATTGCCTTGGTTGACTACTCAACTTATGCTCCCGCTATTGCCTTGGTTGATTATCTGGTTCTCTAGTCTTTTTGCTAGAGGTCTGTTTTAGGTTGTGTCCTAGATAGGGGGAGTATTTTTGGACAGTTTGGGTGGTATATTTTGTAATCACATTGTGGGGATCATTATGTTTTGGGTAGTCTGTGCACATTGATAGGGGAGTTGTTTTGTACTGTTTTGAACAAGTGATATTTGCTTTGTAATCAACTTGTGCTATGTGCTTGTAACTTTGTTCAAATCAGATTATGTGCTTTGTGTTTAATCCCAATGTGTGCTGATTCTCTTACTTTGCCATTTTGCACTTTCCTTATCAACAAGGGGGAGAAACATCTCAACCCCGTATTGCATATTGTTTATTGTTTCAAATTTCTGTGATATAATATGCTTGTTTTTGTGCCTGGGAGATTGGTTGTTCTTGCAGGTACTTACATTCATCATCTTTATGGGTTGGTTAGGGGTTGAGTGTATTTAGAGAGTGTGTTGTCAAGGAAAGCCAAAAAGGGGGAGATTGTAAGTGTATGGATTTTGTATTTTTCTTTTGGCTTCCCTTGACAATTTTGTAATAGGATAATCATTGTATTTTCTCAAGCTCTAGTCTAGATTAAGAATTACATCTCTATGTATGCTTAATTGGCTACATTATGTTGGACAACAATGGGTTTGACAAAAGGTAAATTTTGCATTGCATTACATTGCATTTTCTAACTTCTGAAGATTATGACTAGTCATCCTTCCTTCGTATGACTAGTCAACCTCTGGCTTAGTATGAATTGCAGCTCACTGTTCCAGCTGGACCCCACCAAACTTTTTGTCCTATTCTACGAATTTTCTCAACTGCCATGTGGATTTTTCTGACCTAGGAATGTTTGGGTAAAACCCCAATGATTCCATTTTTGGTAGCCGTCACTTTTGGGAGAGATTTTTGAAAGGGTTTCTTTTCTCCTTTGCTCTTCTTCTTCCTTGAGTGAACCTCCATTTTCATCTATGGGTTTTTCTAAATTGATTGGGTAAAACCCCAATCATTCCTCTTTGGGCTGCCATCCCTTTTGAGGATTGTTTGAAAAGGTTTTTGCAAACTCTTTTGCTCATCTTCTTCCAAACACCATTTTTCATCTATGACTTTTCTAAATTGATTTTTCGAAAATTTCTTTTGAAATATGAAATCTACATCTAGCTAGAACATATACATCCTCATATATATCTAGGTTAGATTCAAGATTGGTTTCTTCAAGAGTATGGTTTCTTGAAGAGATTGGTCTTTGTCTTTGAATCCAAATTGTTGGTTTTTGTTTGAGTTGGGCTTGCAAGCTGGTGCCATGGGATGAAAGAGGTGAGAAGGAGCTGCCATTGCCATGAATGACTGAGCTTGAAGCTTTGCTAAGTTGGAGAAGAAGATTTCACAAAGGAGGTATAGCTTATTTTCCTAAATAGACCTAGGATTTCTTGAGCTTGCTTGTATATTCTTTGTAAGAATCTTCTTTGCTTAGTGGATTGCACTGGTCGGTTGATGACCCCGCTTTTCCCAATGGTGGGTTTACGGGTGAACAAAATCTGGTCTGCATCTCTATAATTTTCTGGGTTTGTGTTCTTGATAGTTGACTAGTCATCGGATGTATTTCTGGTTTATGTTCTTGCAGTTGACTAGTCATCATTATCTGCTAATTGTTGTTTACTTGTTTATATTGCTTTCACACACTTTCACCATAGTTGTTGCTAGCACAGGGGATGCCTAGATTGACGGATCCTTCGAGTGCATAGGTTGTCACGTAGTTATCTTTTAGGGTTGCAGGTACATTTTAGCATGCTTTGTGTGTATTCTTGATTGTGATTGTTCATGACTAGCAGTTGACTAGTCATAAGTTTTTGGTCAAGGTCTAAAGTGTGTGAAGATTGTTGCATTGTGTTTAAGTGTCGTAAAATTTAACCCTCGTCACCTAAGTACCAATTTCAAAAACTAAGACCAAAGTTGTTGGCAATTCTAAAAGGCCAAAGAATGCTTTGGAAAAGCTCACAAAGAAGAAAAAGCCTCGAAATAAAGAAGAATGCGCTCTATTGGAACAGGTATTTTAATATTTTTTTATTATTATTTAAAAGCTATGATTGTTAATATTTGTTTTATTTTAACTCATTTTAAAAGTTATGGTTCTGATATAATGTTAGAAACCTGATTCTCACAATGAGACTATTCACATGCCAACCCAATCTCAAGCAACGATGGATATTTCACAGGTAATGTTTAAGTTACATTATCAATTTATCCTTTTTTTAGTGTCTATCTATGGCATTTCACAAGTAATGTTCAATATGTTACTGACTTAACTTATAAATATATATATTTTTCTTCATGTGTGCTTTTTGTATACTAGCAATACTACATAAGAACCCACAATACTTTGAGCAACTATCAACAAGGTCCAACTAGCATGATGAATTTATTGCAGGTAATTCCTTGTAATTGGTTACTACCTTTTGTTTCTCGTGAATGAGTGGTAACTTATTTCATTATATACACATATATGCAGGCACAATTACCACAAGAAGAAGAATTAAACTTCTTGAGCTCTGAGACTAGACTTGCTGAGCTCACGAATTGACAAGCGATGCCAAGACACATGATATAAACGTCCAAGATGTTGAATGAGAAGAATGTTGAAGAATTTTTCTTTCTTTTCAACCCAAAGTTTCATTTAAGAATATTTGGTTACGGCAATTGGAACAAGCATGTATTTACCTTTTGTATTGTTAAAGACTTCATATATATGCCAATTTTAACAGGCATTTGATGTCATATTATCTTGAGTAAGTCAATAAACTGGGAAATGCATACATCTAGCTGCAACATTTTATTAGAAAAAATATTGACTGATCCTGCTGCACCTATTATACAAACATTCCTGCAAACTCTTGATGTGTCATTTAAGTAGGATATCCACAAAGTCAATTTGGGGCGGTTATATTACCTTCCAATCCGTGGATTTGGTACAAGAAAGATTGACATTTCAACACAAAGTCAAATCATTCGATATTTTTTTTTAAAATAAAAATAAAACCTTCTCAATCCTAATAATTCTCCTTGTGAAATATAAATCTTGTAGAGGTCTTGGTGGAAAATTTGGTACACATTTTCTCCAACTCTTTGCTACGGCTGATGGACCACAGTAGAAAACCCTATCCAAGAAACCCAAGATTTTCAATTAGCGTTTAGAAATGCTAAGCATCTTTTTCCTTATGATATGGCTCACTTACACGGCTACAAAGTTATAATGTACAAATCTTTTATGCTGAGAATTTATTTGCATCTTACCAATCCGTGCTTCTCAATGCCTACGTGCCAATTTTGAGAAGATGCTGATCCAGTTTGGTCAGGCAAAATGCGTACGTACCTGAAAATTCCATTAGATATATTATCTATATTTAACAACCAAATACTCTTTGTTTTTCAGCTTTTCTTTATGTGTATATCAGCAAAGACAGAAATGCTTTCCCAGGTAAACCATTCCATTTGGTTGGAACACTCTGACCACCACAAGAGGGATAGAAAGAGAGGGTTGTATGATAGACGTTTAAGCCTGCAGATTGCTTTAACTAAGTATGCAGGCCAAAGCATTGTGATTAGGCAATGCCTGTATAGCGCTTATTAGAACCGAGCATGCATCGCCCTCTTGATACACACAAATTAAGAAATTGTGCATCTCTACAACAGACTGAAGGATGATGATCACCAAAAGTAATGAGAATGCATTGAAAAATGGTTCGCAGAAAAAAAAAATTATGATTCAAGTTAACCTTTGGCTTGTACCTGCTTTTGGTTTGAGTTTGATATTTCCTTCATGATGTCTCTAAACTAGTCAAAGGAGCTCTGTTCTCTTGTAACCCAATAAAGATAGGCTTTTAGTGGAGCCTTTCTTAAGCTGCCTTCTCTGCCCCTGAGGCATATCTTGAGGCAGTGTAGCAGAGAAATGCAGTAGGCCATTTTTCTAAAGGTTTCTGCACACAACACAGTCCTAACATCAAGTCTGACAAGAAAACTTGTAAGATTAACACATTGAGATGTGTTGCCATTTTTCTTACTCCCTTTCTTTCTTTCTTCGTCTATTTCACTTGAAGGGGACTAGTTTATCAAGGTTCCCTATACATTGTCTTTTAGGATCCTCCCACCTAAATAAGGATGAAATTGTGTATCACCTCGTGAATATCATTAAACTCCAAATAACTAAATCCCTATGTCATAACAGCAGTAGATTTGACTCCAATTAACCATTTAATTCAAAAATTCTTCAAAGATAGCCAAACACATGAAAAACCCCAAAATTTCAATCATGCCTAATCAAATTAATTTAGCAAAACTTACAAAATAGGTGACGCTAGGCTCTTGGAGGTAGAACGTCGACAGGGGGACTGCACTGCCCATGCAAGGCGAATGAAGCCGAGGGTTTCATAATTTTCTTCTCTGAAATTTCCTAACAGAGATTCGGAGGGAGGTTTACAAGCGTAACTATGTTATGATGGTGGAGAAGAAGCAGAGATTAGGAGGGAGAAGAGTGGGTATGGCTAGGTTTTGCAAGGAAGGAATTGATGCTGCAATTGGAGAAGATGAGAAGACGAAGAGCGCGGAGAAGACAAAGATGAAGACGTCGCTCATATATTTGGGCAGTTTTTAATGTTTTTTATTTTTAAAAATTGTTAAATAAAAGAAGTTAACAGAGTTAACTCTCCGTTATGTTAGTTGACACATGTCAGCAAATTAGAGAGGGGACATGAAGGGGACACCAATTTGGGGACAGCGGATCCGCTCCCATAAAAAGTATCCTAACTCAAGTTTGTCTTTGCTTGCGTCCGTTTTTCATGAATGATATTAAATATTATAATC
The DNA here is from genome assembly GCA_024362665.1 of Prunus padus. Taxonomy (NCBI): domain Eukaryota; kingdom Viridiplantae; phylum Streptophyta; class Magnoliopsida; order Rosales; family Rosaceae; genus Prunus; species Prunus padus. The sequence continues at coordinate 10,561,736 of JANFAM010000020.1, forward strand.
AATTAGATAAAATTTCTTACTAATTAAGTGATTTTCTCAAATGACTCACTAATCACACCACGGGGTCTCCATTTCGATGGAGTGATTCTAAATCTAAGGATTTAGATGTCATTCTAAGTTAAAATTGTAAAATTACACTACGACAAAATATATATGCCAAGACTGCTACAAAAATGGAAATAGACGACGTGGAAACACCGTCATCTTTAGGCTTTGAAAACCATCGTTATATCAACCGATGAATGTCAAATTACGACGGGTTTTCACCGTCATCGTTTATCTTTAAAGATGACGGTTATTAAAAAACCGTCGTCGTTTAAATTTAAAGCTGACATTTTTTTTAAAAAACGTCGTTGCTATATGTAACGATGACTTTTTTGTTAAGAACCGTCGTTGTTTAGAGGTAAAAACAACATTTTATGATAAAACTGTCGCTAATTATCAATAAAGATGACGGTTCTTACTAAAACCGTCGTAGATTGTCAATAAAGATGCCGGTTTCTACTTAAAACCTATTAAAACCCATATCAAAACTCAGTCCAGAATCCCAAATCAAAGAACCATGGCCAAGATACTGAAACAACCATAACCCAGGATGCCATACATGTTTATCACTAGGGGTGGGCAAGGTCCGGTTTGGACCGGTTCTCACCTGAAATTGGAACCGGAATCGGATTATTTAACCGGTTCGATTCGGTCCAGTTTTAGTAAATTTTTTTTAAAAATTCGGCCAATTCGGTTCTCACCGGTTTCGGTCCGGTTTTCGGTTTTGAACCGGATTCTTTATTTATTTTTATTTTTTAACTTTTAAAAAATACAAATTCCAACTAAAGTTTTATTTTTGGGTTTGAAAATTAATAAATAATCCAATTTCATACAAAGAGAGATGTTTTGAAGTTCGATTTGGAAAAATATTAGTTATAACATTAAAAATGTAGCATTGGATTTAAATAATTTTGTAAAAAAATAAATATTATACACATGTTAAATATATATATATATATAACATAAGGAACCAATAAAAAATGACCACATGTTAAATATATATAAAATAAAGAATATAAATATATATAATATTTAAAATATATAAAAATAATTTCTATTGGACCGGTTCCTTGGGGTGAAAAACTGAACCGAACCGAACCAATCAAACCGGTCCAGTTCGGTTTTGTTCCGGTTGTTGACTTTTCGGTCAACACGGTTTTTTACGGTTTTGCGGTTTCGCGATTCCGATGCCCACCCCTATTTATCACTCAACAAATTCAAACAAATTTAGGCCATTTTTTACATTCCATAACAAATTCAAACAGTTATATCTGTTACCTTAACAACAATAAGTAAATCACCTAAATTTTTACAAACTCATTCCCTATTATTGCAGATTAGTGAGTCCTAGAACTAACCCACTGCCATTCATTTTTCTTTAAAAAAAAAAAGAGAAGCATGAATGAAACCCAATAAAAATCAACAGCATGTAGAGAAAACTGTCATGAATGTGAAAACAAATTCAAAAATAAAAGTTTATTCGAATAATCAAGAAGATCAAGTGGTTTTTTATTTTCTCATATTGAAATTGTGTCCAGTCAAATGATCCCATGTTGGATTGTTTTCCCCTGGTACTTGTGTTTGGTGTTGAGGTTATACTATACCTATACGCGTGTGTTAGCACCTTTGTATTAATATTTCTTTTAGTGAGAATCTTTCCCTGCTTGTCGTGCTGGTGAGCATGTGGTTATGTGAGAGTGGGAAAGATTGGGAAATTGTACTTGATTTTACTTCAGTACTGGATATGTTATGTTCATTGGATTTCGAATCCTGAAACTGATTTCATATATATATATATATATATATTTATATACATGATTGGAACTACATATGATTTCTATGTTGTTGTCGAATTGGGATTTTAATGTTGTTTTACCTTATGGGAACTTTATTCCATCTTTATGCTTATACGTTTAACAAGTTCTTCGGTTTATGTTTTTATACATACCTATATGGGTTGGTAATTTGGGAGGTTATGCCTCGGGATAAGTAAAAGGTTGGTTTGTTCGGAAAAGGTTTTGAATTGGGTGTGTCTTCACCTATATTGAGATAACACTACTACAAAAATCGCAATAGACGACGGTAATTTACCGTCGTAAATTTACTTTTTCAACCGTCGAGGAATCGACCGACATCTTTTACGCATAAAACCACGACGGTAAAATCCCGTCGTCTATTATTTATAAAGACGACGCTTTTACTCAAAACCGTCGTCTATTAATTTAAAGACGACGGTTTTTATGAAATACATGACGTCTATTATATGTAAAGACGACGGTTTGTAAGAACTGTCGTCTATTATGAAATAACAGTCGTCTATTATATGTAAATATGTCGTCTATTATGAAATAACAGTCGTCTATTATTATGAAATATGTCGTCTATTATGAAATAACAGTCGTCTATTATATGTAAAGACGACGGTTTTTATGAAAAACTGTCGTCTATTATATATAAAGACGACAATTTTTATGAAAAAAATGTCGTCTATTATATGTAAAGAAGACGGTTTTGTGATAGAATTGTCGTCTATTAATGTAAAGACGACGGTTTTTTTGAAAGAACTGTCGTTTATTATATCCAAAGATGTGGTAATTTTACATTTTATCTTTTTTTTTTCTTGCTTCCAATGGTTCTCTACAACGATTTTAGCTAAAAAACAACCATAATGCTTTGTGAACAATAAATTCAGCTCCAAATAATCCACACCATACAATAAATATACTAAAGTATAATTTGTTTCATAAAACTTGAAGATTCAATAATAATTACATAGTTTACCAATCTTCATTCCTATATATCTATACAAAATATCATATCCATAATATTAAACTATAATTAGAAAAAGAGGGGCTACATATGAAATTCGATCCGAATTTCATCAATTTGTTCTTGTGTGTATGAGTTAGCGTTGCCTTCTTGCACTGCAAAACCAAGATTAAAAAAGAAGAAGCAAGTTTTAGTTAGAGATACATTTATAAACCTTTTGCAACTATAACAGGATTAAAAAAAAGAAACAAGAAACAAAAGCCAGAAGAGGGGAGCATAACTTATTTGGATTTCCTCTGACTTGGAGCAAATTAACTTCAAATAATTTGAGAAACTGAAAACCGGAATGAAAGATTAGAATATGAGCAGCCGGAATGAAATGTACCTCTGACTTTTAGAAATCTGATGTAGACAGAAAACTTTAAGGTCAGAATATGAGTTGAAGAAAGATAGCGAAATGTTATATATATAGGGTTTAGGGCAAATTCGAAAAATTACAATTCGCGGTCAAATTTTTCAAAAGACCTCGTTTTTAAAGACGACGGAAAGTAAAATCAAAACGTCGTATAAATTAAAATATACACGACGGTTTTTAAATAATAGGGACGTTATAAACATATACTACGTCAGTTAGTTACAAAACAAAGTCGTTGTAAAATATTTTCACAACCTTTAGCAAAAAACCGACGTCTTAAATAAAAATAACTTCGGAGGAATAGAACTTTGTGTTAAACAAGAAACTAAATATACAATCTTTCTTGAGAATTCAGTTGTTGTTGTACACCCAACCGAAGTTCTTAGATGGGTTGGGTGTAAAAACACAATCGAGTTCGCAAGAAAGACATTCTTGCATGAGAGGTGAGAATTGAGATATCTTGAACGTTTGGACTAAAAACTCCAATTTAAACGAATTATTTAGAATTGGAAAACTAAAAGTGACTTTATTAAGACTTGGAAACTGAAAAGGGCATTTATTTCGACTTGGAAACCTAAAAGCCGCCGTTTCAAGACTCCAATTTCGCAGATAAAGCGTGCCGCTTCAGTTCGAAAGTTTCAAGTTGAAACCTACAACGTCGGTATTTATGTTTTCCGTCATCGTTTTACTGACGTTTATTTCGACTTTTGTTGTCGCGCTTGTTTTAAACAACAACGACGGTATAATTAATAGAAACGACGTGAAAATGATTTACAACGGCGATATAATTAATAGAACTGTCGTATTATCTGAAAAACCACGTCGTTATATTATATTATGACGACGTGGTACCGATTTACCACCACCTTTTATTTATAAGAACTGTCGTATTCTAATGTGTAATACGGCGCAAAATAATAAAAGACAGACGTGGTTAATTAACTTTACATGTCAGTAATTATCAAATTACGGTCGTATTAAATAGCACTTGATACGCATTAATAACAATGCGTCTATTATATGTAAAGACGACGGTTTTTATGAAAAAATGTCGTCTATTATATATAAAGACGACAATTTTTATGAAAGAAATGTCGTCTATTATATGTAAAGAAGACAGTTTTGTGATAGAATTGTCGTCTATTAATGTAAAGACGACGGTTTTTTTGAAAGAACTGCTGCTTATTATATCCCAAGATGTAGTAATTTTACATTTTATCTTTTTTTCTTGCTTCCAATGGTTCTCTACAACGATTTTTTCTTGCTAAAAAAACAACCATAATGCTTTGTGAACAATAAATATACTCAAGAATAATTTGTTTCATAAAACTTGAAGATTCAATAATACTTACATACAAAATATTTACCAATCTTCATTCCTATATATCCATACAAAATATCATATCCATAATATTAAACTATAATTCGATCCGAATTTCATCAATTTGTTCTTGTGTGTATGAGTTAGCGTTGCCTTCTTGCACTGCAAAACCAAGATTAAAAAAGAAGAAGCAAGTTTTAGTTAGAGATACATTTATAAACCTTTTGCAACTATAACAGGATTTAATAAAAAGAAACAAGAAACAAAAGCCGTAAGAGGGGAGCATAATTTATTTGGATTTCCTCGACTTGGATATAAACGACGGAAAGTAAAATTAAACCGTCGTATAAATTATAATATAAACGACGGTTTTTAAATAATAGGGACGTTATAAATATATACTACGCGATTAGTTACAAAACCGACGTCTTAAATAAAAATAACTACAGAGAAATAGAAATTTGTGTTAAACAAGAAACTAAATATGCAATCTTTAGGGAACTCGGTTGTTGTTTTACACCAAACCGAAGTTCTTAGATTGGTTTGGTGTAAAAACACAACTGAGTTCCAAAGAGAGACATCTTGCATGACTGAAACCATTCGGAGATGTGAGAATTGAGACTGAACGTTTGGACCAATTTAAAGAAAATATTTAGAATTGGAAAACTAAAAGTGACTTTATTAAGACTTGGAAATCGAAAAGGGCCTTTATTTCGACTTGGAAACCTAAAAGCCGCCGTTTAGGTGTCCAATTTCGCAGATAAAGCGTGACGTTTCAGTTCGAAAGTTTCAATTTGAAACCTACAACGACGGTATTTATGTTTTCCGTCGTCGTTGTAATCGACGTTTATTTCGACTTTTGTTGTCGCGCTTGTTTTAAATAACAACGACGGTATAATTAATATAAACGACGTGAAAATGATTTACAACGGCGATATAATTTATAGAACTGTCGTATTATCTGAAAAACCACGACGTTATATTATATTATGACGACGTGATAACTATTTACCACCACCTTTTATTTATAAGTACTATGCCGTAATCTAATGTATAATACGGCGTAAAATAATAAAAAGAGAGACGTGGTTAATTAACTTTACATGTCGGTAATTATTAAATTACGGTCGTATTAAATAGTACTTGATACGTCTGTTAATAATACAATTACCGTCGTGTTCATTGGATGTTCAAAACGGCGGTATTATATGTAAAACGTCGTCTATAATTACTACGTCGGTATATTTACACATACCGTCGTTGTTTATTTGTTGTCTTTTTCTGATCGAATGGCATGTTTAATAAGACGACGCTTTTAAAGTTTTATGCGTCGTGTTTTAAAAATGCCCAAATGAATTTTCAATTTTTAGGTGTTTTAGTTTCTGATCCACGTCGGTTTTTATATTACCGTCGTCGTTTAAAATTTAACGACGGTATTTATTTTGTCTGTCGTCATTTTACCGACGTCTATTTCGATTTTTGTAGTAGTGTAATGTGGTTTTTAAATTAATCAAGTATATAAACGGTTTCATATGCATGGGTTGCATTGTTTTGAAACGGTGGGGTTAGTACGTTGTTTTGAACTACTAAATTTTGTTTTTGTCCACTCACACTCTTTCTGTTTTGCGCCCCCCAGGCCGTAGTTGTTGCGTCGTTTCTGTTCGGTCGTGCGCTTCTCTTCCCGAGCTTCGACTTGATTGTAGGACATCTTTGTCCCTTGTTGTAAACTTTGATACTCCGTTGTTTAATTTGAAACTCTTAGAATGCTCTGTATCACCCGTTAGGGTTGAATTTGTCGGCCGGAGGCCTGTGATGTATATTGTTTGCATGCTTGTAGTTGGGATAATTCTACTCTATTGTTTTCTAACATGTTGAAATTTTGGGATAGTCCTTATTTCAGGGGAGACTCTGCCCGATTTTCGGCAGAAGTCTTGGCCCCTTTCTCTTTTGTTTCGGGAAGAGGGAACTTGTTTAGTTTGTGGGCCCGACATGGGTTGATGTCGGAACTATCAGCAGGGTCCGGTGCGGGTTCCGAGGTGGAATTCGGGTCGGGTCCTGTCAACAGCAGAGGTGGCCGAGCTTAAGACCAAACTCGCCTCGTATGATACCCAAATGGCCTCGTATAGTACCCAGATGTCACAGCTTCTAAAGTCCCTCGCAAGGTCCGGCATTCCAATCCCGTCGCATGGCCACCACACCTCTGCCCCTGTTGACAATGTCCAGACCTCGGAGCCGTATTTGCAAGACAACTTAGATTTTGGACCATTATTTGATTAGTTTTTTACTTTCTTAATTACATTTTAAACATTTCTCTTGTACTATACACATTTATATTATATTTTAAAAAAAAATTCTCTTCATTACATTTTTTTTATTGCAATTTCATTTTATTACCAAAAACAAAAACCAAATAATTATTCGTTATCGTCGCGCCAACGTAAAATTATTAAATTTGAAAACATATACATTATTTTTGAGCAACGAAAGGCGTCGTCTCGCGAAAATAAAAGCGACTAAGACACTTTCGTCGCACATGTTGTCGCGCAAATGGTTGCGACATGAACATTGATCTCGTCCCTATATTTCTGTGCGACGAATGTTAACCGTCGCAGTATAACAGCGGGACGAATATGATACCGTCGCGCAAAGTTTTGAGAGACGAGTATTTTGTGCGACGAAGGTAAACGTCGCTCAGCTTCTTGCGACCAATTGAAGAATTTGGTCGCTCAAAGTCTTTCTTCAGTACTTTCGCACAACGGATTATGTGCGACGAAGCTTCTGTCGCGCTGAAGTTTGTGCGACTCGATTGTGCTTTGCGCGACCAAATTGTCTTCGTCGCGCAAATAGTAAAATGTAGCAGTGTCAATAAGAAAAAATTCACGTGTTGGCCTCAATAAGGGTTTGCCTCCTACAAGTACCTCAAGGACCCAAACTTTCCAACAATCCGGTCCAAGTGGCACAAAGTGCACATTATCTTGAGCGTTTGTGGATGAAATTTCAGCAAGTGCAACAACTTCTCCATTTCTTGTCCAATGTAGTAGTTTGCATTTTTTTCCCTTGAAGATTGGTTGAATTACCATGATGGTGAGTAGAAAAGGCCTCAATGTTAACTGATTTGGATAGAAGGTTGGCAGATTTAGCTTTATGGTTGGCCGAAGAGACTTCAAGAGCATCATTCTCAATAGCTTTATGGTTGGGAGATTTAGATTTGGGTCGAAGGTTGACAGATTTAGCTTTACAATTTTCAGAATTCGCCTAAATGTTGGGAGAACTAGCTTGGTTGGCAGAATGGGCTTCCAGGCTTCCAGAACCTTGAGCATTTGCGCTAACACAAGGGGACTGCCATGAAAACGTACAATAAATGATAAACTCGATAATAATAAGAAGAATTTAAAGTCTAATAAAATATACCTACCGAATTAGCATGCTTCCTCTTAGATCCAGCTAGTAAGGAATTGACAATATTTTTCAACTCTTCGACCTCTTTTTCCAATTTAATAACTCTATCACAAGTATATGTTTGAGCACCCACATGTGAAGGTTTTGTGCCAAACCCAAGTCCTCTTACTCTGCCTCGACGCTCAGGGCCAAGTGCTATGACAAGAGCATCATTCTTAATAGAGTATTTCTCAGCAGGTGTTACATTCTTGTTTTCTTCTTCTATTTTTTTCTGAAATGAAATAGCCAAATATTGATGGAGCAATTTGAATGCCAAATTCAATCAAGTGACTAGTGGAATGAACTACAAATGAATGGATTTGTCTATTACCACTGTATTTGCATCTTCTTCGTTTAAAAATCCACCAGATTTCCTTGTATGCCCGCGAATTCATACATCTCTTCTTGTTATACTATCAGGCGATGTACTTGCTTTTCTCTACAAAGAAACCAATTACCAAGCAATAAGATACTACAATCAGATGATGTACTTGTTAAGAAAAAATTAATTTTACCATCTCATCTTCGAGGTGAGCATAGCCTTTATGACTCATTCTCTAATGTTATAGGCACCAACTCCCTTGCTGTGGCACCAAGGAGAGAAGCAAACTTAGCTGCATTTTCCCCATATGGCTGGCCTCGAGGATTGAACTCAACTAGGAGCTTCTTTCCTTTGCTAAGATTTTGCAATCGTGCTCAACCCCTAGGTTTTCTATTTTCTTCACCAACCTTGCCTTTCCCTTTTGTCTCAGATTCAACAACCTTGCCTTTCCCTTTGGATGACACATTAATTCCTTCTGTAGTTGGATTAGAAACTCCTTCACTAATGGGTGGCATGATCGCTAAAGAGTTAGGAACTCCATCGGATATTCTTATAGCCCTCCTTTGCCTTGCTCGTAGAATAACTGCAGCAATAACAGCTGCATGTTTTTTTTTTGCTCGCTTGGAACCCTGTTTTGAGCACTTTAAAATGATTATATGAGACATGATCATCAATGAACACTTAAAATAAAAAAATAAAATAAAAACTTTAAAATTATCAGCTTACTTCAGCAGTCATGTTGTTTTTCTTTTCCATTCACAGTGCGTCCTGTATTAGCCTTGAGAAAAGAAAACCACAAAGTATAGTAACTAAGAATAATGATCCTTAAAAACAACTTAAGCAAACATAACTATGTCGATTCGAGATTGGCATTGGCAGAAAGAATCATTTTAATTAATGCAGGTGCAGTGCAGCAGGCGGGAGGAGAAGAAAGAAAATAATAACAACTGACCTGGACTGGAGAAGCAAGCAAGCAGATCAAATGTTCTTCACTTTCACTGCAACTAATAAGCGTAGGTTGATTATTGATATCAGAAAGGTCTCTGAGTCTGACTGTGTGGTCTATGTATATATGTGTAGTACACGCTATGTGGAAGCATAACAAGCTTGACCAATCATTATTAAGCACAACAAGCTTGACCAAAAGGATATTTATGTAAAACTCAGGCCAAGTCTTGTTACATCTAACGGTATGGACAATGTATAAGCATTCTCATCATTAAAGACCCTTGTTGGTGCTTTTAGTACCACATACCAATTTGAATTGCTATCAGTTCTGGAGTAAAACACATGCTTAGCTTGAGATGCTAAAATAAATGGATCTTTTCTAAATTGATGTAGGCCTTGATGGAGATTAACTAGTGTAAATCCATCTCCAACTTTGACACCATTCGTTATGCTTGCCCAATCGCAGTCAAATATAGGTACTTTGAACATGCGATAATCAAGCAAAACAATGTCTCTTATAACCCCATAATAAGTAATTTTCCCAATGGCCTGAGATGTGTCTTTTGCACTAGATTGACAAATAGTGTGCCTCCATAGATACACCACTATCTTGTGTGCTTCTGTTAACATCTCTTGTGTGAAAGCGATGTCCATTGATAACATAACCAGAATAAGACTGAATCATGAGATTTCCAGATGCCAGTGCTATTTTTAATCTTATGAATTTGATTCCTCTTCCTTCTCCAGATTTTGTTTCTAAGCAAAGTTTTCTGGGCCCATAAAGCTATACGCTGGTTTTGAAGGGCTTAATATGAAAAAAAAAAAAAAAAAAAAAACCCTATAATCTTGCTTGCACCTCCCTAACCTAGGCTGATTTCGATTGAATTCAATCAAAATCAAATTAGAAGTACATATAAATTCTAGATTCAATAAAAACAAATCAGACATGCAAATGGAAACCAAATTCAATCAAACATAATCCCAATAAAATCAAATTAGACAAGATAAGCAAATCTAGAATCCAAATCAACTCTAAAGCTATAAGAAAACTCATAATCAAGCATTGGGGGTTATGGCTTTAGAGAATCGTACATGGAATGTCACTAAGAATTCAGCTTTGAAGCAATAGGGCTCCAGCAATAGTCTTCACACGAACGAGGAACTGGAGCTCTTGATTAACGACACGCAGAGAGAGAGAGAGAGAGAGAGAGAGAGAGAGATGGAGAGAGAAGTGAAGAGAACGTTCATTTGAATGAAAAGAAATTTTAAAAAACTTATTATGTTTTTAGTAGGTTGCACATACATTGGGGGTTTTCGGGCAAAATAATAATAATTTGAATTACAAATTACGACATACCCAATCGCACGCCGTAATATATATATACAAAAATTTGCATTCACGGCGTACATACAATCACACCGTAAAAAGACACAAAAATTACTTTTTTTAAGGTGTGTTTTCATATGCCGTAAATATTAGTTATTAACGGCACGCTTTACTATCTTTTTAAGGCGTGCTTTGTCATATGCCGTAAATGTCAGTTATTAAAGACACACACAAAAAACGTGCCGTAAAAGCTTCAATTTGGTGTAGTGTACCCATTCATAAACAATACTAAATTTGATTTAATTATAAATGAAATTGATGTGTATACATGCAAAGTTTGTAATTAGTGAAAGTGATGTATGTAATTAGTCACACAAGCTCACCACGGAATTAAGTTTTGGGAGATTCACTATTATACCAAATATAGGGGTCTAAATTATAAAAAAACTTATATGAAATGGACTTTAGAAACACAGCTAAAACTCATTTACAACATAACAAAGAGGCTTCAAACTTCCTTTGAATTACAAAACTGTCATCGATTTCTTCAAACAAGCTCAACCTCAAAACCTCATAATAAAAAAAAACCTAAAACACTCAATAGGGCATCAAAGTAATTTAATAATTAAAATTAAATTAAATATGGCTAGCTGTCATTTTTTGAGTTTTTTTATGGGTTTGTTCATAGAAATTAAATGGTGCTAAAAATGGGCATATAACTAAATATCTCTTAAGTTGTTTCAATTTCTTTTATTAAATTAGTAGATAATTGATTAAATGAACCTGTCTAAAAGTTTCATTCAAGATTTTTCATATTTTTCTAACAATTTTCATGACTTTCATTCAATTTTTATCGATATTGATATTTTATCAAAATTTCCAAAGAAATTTTCACAATTACGGACTCCCAATACTTCAAGTAATTTTTGGATGTTCCTGGTACACCACGTGGCTGGTGTACCATCCACTAGGTGTAGGACATGTGGAATGTTTCCAATGCAGCCCGCCCATGTGTCATAAAAAATAATGCAATAAATTAGAAAGTAATTCCAAATGTCCTAGGTCTATTGGATGGTACACCAGCCACGTGGTGTACCTGGTACATTTAAAAATTTCTCCAATACTTCCAAAACAACCTATATTTAACACCTTGCTCCTATCCTCCCCAAAGCTCATTCTATAACGAGCGCTGATCCTCTCTCATTCTCTTAATCACAAAATGAAAATTATCTGTCGTACGTCTTGGGTACCAAACAATGGAGCAACTTGAGGGTTGAAGCAGTTTAGGATAAAGGTTGCGTAGGCTCTGGTATGGGAGTTTATGACAAACAGGTTCCTCATAATTTTTTTTCCTAAGGTTTAGGGGCTTGAACTTATACATTAATTTTAATTTATTACTTTTATAAAAACTTTTAAAGAAATGTCATTTCAATGTTTCAAATTCATAATTTATCACTACACACACCTTGATGGCGTCCAAGTTTTCGTCTAAAAAGTGACATGTGCGTTGCATATGACCGCTTTTTAGGAATATTCAGTTTTTCTCTTAATGAAACAAAAAACTCCTAAAATAAAATTAGAAAATTTAAAAAAGAAAAAAGAAAAAGGAAAATAACAAACCTCCACTCAAATCATAGACTCGCAACAAACATCTACCCTCCCATTGAAAATGAGTTGTGAATTTGGTTTGTGTTTTAGTGAAAAGAAGAGGAAGGCAGGTGAAATGAAAGAGAAGAGGGTCATGGCAAGACGGGGGCTTGGGGCGATTCGAGGACACGGGAGGTGGGCTAATAATACCACATAACTGTGTGACACTGAGAATATAAAAAACTAACTCTGCTTATCAAATTAAAAGAAAATGAAATAAGGGAGTGCTTAATCTAGTACAATAATAATATATATATAAAAAGGTTGTGGTGTTAACGGAGTCTAGTCTAGTGAAAAAGAGCCTTGATTTTTAGATCAATGGTCTCAAGTTTGAATCTTCATGACACCTTGATAGTGTGTATATAAGAAACTCTCTTCCATTATAATTTAGACTATCACTTGTATTTAAAACAAAAACAAAAAATTGAATTTGTTTTGGACGAATATTTTCTAGCAATTGATCAATATTGAAAGGGGTATATGTTTTTGGTCTCGAAAATTTAATTTCCGCAACCACCAAATTGTATAATAGTATCTGAAATAATGCAAATACGATATGAGTTTTTTTATTTTGTATTTTATATTATATGACTCTGGTCTGGATATATCAGAGATAAGATACTTTTTTTTATATCTACATAATTGAAGTACAAATTTTTTGGTGCGTGCCAATGAGGGTTGGTTGAGTTGGTAATGATCGTTCTCTTCGCTATCAAGGCCTAGGTTTGAGTCTCATTGCTGACATTTCCTCTTAACGGGTAATCTGTAAAAATTAAAAAATGGGCTAAGATCCCCCTATAAGTCCTCAAATAGGTCTTTTTATACCCTGGCACTTAGATGGGATAGCCTCCTCTCCTCCTGAACTTTTGCTCATAAAAAATAAAAATAAAAATAAAAACTTTGTCGGTGCGTCCCACACTCCCCACCATAGATGCTTTAACTTTACTTTATATAGAGGATAATGTATGTGCAAAATACTTGACTAGTTTGTTGAACTTGGGCACGTACGGACAACTTAAGATCCTAGGTTATTAAGAATTCACCATACTCTACATTAACCAAAACAGCTTGATTGAGATTAGGACTTGGAACCAGACCAGAAAGATATTCTTTTATAAAGGACTGATAAGCTAACAATATGAAGCCAAGGTGAAAATATGTCTACCGCCACCTATTTACGAAGCCTTCGATTGGTGATCGAAGAAGCAAGGTTCTTCCGAGGATTCTAAAGCGAGCATTGTAAAATAGGGAAGAAAGATATTTGCCTGGAATGATTTTCATTGAATCAGAGAATGTAACTTTATACAAGAGATTTCCTATAATTATGCTAATCTATTCTAGGAATCTAAATTACAATAGGAAAAGAAATATTTTACAGCACATAATTACATATTTGTTTCCTAATTCATCCTGAAATCATTGACCTTCTTAACACTCCCCCTCAAGTTGGAGAGTGAATGTCGAGAACTCCCAACTTGCAAATCGTGGTAGAGAAAGTTTCCTTTCCCAATGCTTTAGTGAATACATCTGCAAGCTGATTTGCCGAAGTAATAAATTTGGTTACAATCGAACCATCCTGTATTTTGTCCCAAATAAAGTGGCAATCCATTTCTATATGCCTGGTTCTCTCATGGAAAACGGGATTCGCTGCTATATGTAAGGCCGCTTTGTTATCACAATGTAGCAACGCTGGTTACGGATGCAATATTCGTAAATCTTTCAACAATGAATGTAACCAAGATAACTCACAGCCAAGGTCTAAAATATCGATGGTATCGGAAATATCGGTAGTCCAAAAACACGGAAATTTCGATGGAAATATCGGGATATTATCGATATCGATAAAAATTGAATAAAAACCATGGAAATTGTAAGAAAAGCTTGGAAATTTTTATTGAAACTTTGGAGGATGTTTATTTAGTCAATTATCTATTAGTTTATCACAAAAATTTGGAAGGAAATGCATTGCATGATGGGTTTAACTGATTTAAGTTGATTATATAGCGAACTGACAAACACTGTGAGTGTAGAAAATATGTAGTAATTAGTGAAAGAATATTAAACACACCATAATCATTTATATATAATGATTTACTACAATATTTTACATTTTATACATTGCATGGTAAGATACATGAGTGACTTAATACCACATAGAGTTCCTATGAGGTTCAAAATTTTCACTATCTTCTTCATCTCTATGTGTAGAGTAAGTGTATTGTGAAGAGTAGTTGGAAAGTTGAAACTTGAAAAGTAAACTCATTCTCATGTGCAAATCGATATTTTCGATATTATAGCAGTATCATGTCGATATTTTGCCAAAATATTGTGAAGTATGAGCGAAATTATCGACATCGATATTTCCTCGACATTTCGTCGATATTATCGATATTCATACGATATGTGTATGGATATGTTCCAAAATATTTGTGACACGAAAAAACGATAATATCCTCAATATTTCGTCGATATTATCGATATTTTGGTCCATGATTGAAACCAAGTATACTGGTCAAGGTCTAAAATATCGATGGTATTAGAAATATCGGTAGTCCAAAAACACTGAAATTTCGATGGAAATATCAAGATATTATCAATATTTTAGACCTTGCTCACAGCAGCTACCTGTCATGGCTCTATATTCGGCCTCTACTGAAGAGAGTGACACTGTTTTCTGCCTCTTTGGTCGTCAAGAAATAAGTAAAGATCCCAAAAAAAACACAATAACCCATAGTGGATCTACGAGTTATTGGACAACCAGCCCAATCCGAATCACAAAAAGCTCGCAAAGACAAATCATTTTGAGAAGAGAAAAACAAACCCTGTCCTGGAGCACCTTTCAAATAACGCAACGCACGCAAGGCAGCTTCCATATGTGGTTTGCGTGGTGCATGCATAAATCGTCTTAATACATGTAATGAATACATGATATCCGGCCAAGTAATAGTCAAATAAATTAGGCGTCCCACAAGTCACCTATATTGAGATGGATCTCTAAGCAATTCGCCTGCATCTAAGAGTTTTTTGTTTTGCTCCATGGGAAAGTTCACAGGTTTAGCCAAAATTCCACCATCCTTCAGAATTTCCAAAGTGTATTTCCACTGTGAGATAGAAATACCTCTCTTTGATCGAGAGACCTCAATGCCTAGAAAATATTTCAAATCACCCAAATCTTTAATTCGGAAACAACTATGCAGAAATTGCTTAAGAGTAGATATAGCCTTGAGATCATTACCCGCAATAAGAATATCGTCAACATATATCAACAAAGCGGTAAAGGACTTTCCATTCCGACATGTGAACAACGAGTAGTCTGCTTTGGACTAAACATATCCGGCAGCTTCAATAACTGTAGAGAATTTGGCAAACCATTGACGAGAAGCTTGCTTTAAACCATACAACGACTTGTTGAGGCGACATACCAAGTTCTCCCCATGTTGCTGAAGACCAGGAGGTGGACACATATAAATTTCTTCATGGAGATCACCATGAAGGAAAGCATTGTTTACATCTAGCTAGTGAAGGGACCAATCCTGAGCAGCTGCCAAAGCCAATAAACAACGAACAGTAATCATTTTAGCAGTGGGAGAAAAAGTGTCATGATAATCGATACCTTCCAGCTGTGTGTAACCCTTGGCCACCAAACGAGCTTTATAACGCTCTATGGTGCCATCCAAGTGACGTTTGATTTTATAAACCCAGCGACATCCAATGGGTTTCTTTCCATGAGGGAGAAAAGTGAGAGACCAAGTGTGGTTGGCTTCTAAACCTGCCAATTCAGATTGCATCGTGTCTTGCCATTGTGAATGGGAAGCGGCTTCTGTATAAGAGCTGGGCTCAACATCCTGACTAATAGTAGCAACAAAAGAATGATGATGTGGTGAGTAACGATGGTAAGAGAGAAAGTTACAAAGAGGATACCTCGTACCTTTGGTGGAACCAGGCGATGAAGGCGGCGATGGTTTGGGAGACGTCACTTGGTTGCAAACATAATTAAACCCTAGAATACTCAATTTTAAATGAAAACAATAATTAAAGATATATAGCAAATGAGAGAATGAGAATAATACTTGTTGTTGACAAAAGGATAGGAGAAGATGTTGGTACCAAGTTGCCCACCCAAGATAATAGAAGATGTAGCCAATAGAGGGAGAATTTGACCCCAAAAAAAGTAGGAGAAACTTGCTGCTGTCAGGTAGCAAAGAGAGAGAGAGAAACAAGAAGTCTAATACCCAAAAGAGAAGGAGATAGAAAATATGGGACCTCCTAGATAGGCAACATATAAGTAGGGTTTGCTTTTAATTTTTTTTAATTTTGAAATGGGCTTATAACACATATAGGTAATTTTTTTTTTTGGGAAAAATTTGGGCTGGGCAGGTACCCAGCCTGCCCTGTGCATCGGAAGCTCGAACTCTGAAGTACTACCATCATTGGTACTAAAGCCGCTTGAGTTCAACTGACGGGCATTGTAATCTTCTGTCAATATGCATATAGAGAGAGGATGAACATGCGAAGCAAAAGAAATATAGGGGAAATTCCACACGCACGCTCTAGGAAATTGTGCATGAGAAATATTCTTTTAGAGTTATTTACTCAAATGGTCCTTAAATTTATACCCGAGTTGCATTTTGGTCCCTCAACTAAATTATTTGTTCAAATGATCTTCCAACTCTTTATTAATCTGGACTTTGGTCCTACCGTTACATTTTGTCAATATTGCCGTCAACTTATCTCCCCCTTCCATGTCCCCTCCTCCTTCTACGCAACACCATCATAAGGGTGCGGAGGTCAAAAAGAGCTCCGGCGATGGTGTTCAAGAAGTGGTAGTACTATGCGGCGCCCCTTCTGTTATGAGCCGGCTCTGATGGTCTCGCATTTCATTCCGGTGTAGTAGCGAGCTTGATTCAATCCCATTTTGGGCGTGGACGTAGGGGTTAGGTCGTGGGTAAGGCTCGGGTGTGGGGCGGGGTGGGGTCTAGGTTGCGACTGAGGCTGGGGTTATTTGGGTTGTTGGGGAGAGAGAGAGAGTTTTAGATTGATTTGATTCAGTGCATTTATGAAGTTTATTCAGCTGATGACAAGAAATTTTTAAAGATTCAAAATGCAAAAGTAAGATTTCTTTTATATAAAAAAATCATTAGAGTGTGAAATGATCAAAGATGCTAGGCTAGCTAGGTCAGCCCTACCGCTCTTTGGGTTGGAATATTGATTAAGCCTAGCACTCGCATGAACAAGGTATATAGCACTGAGCAATAATTGAAGAGAAAGAAAGCTGAACCAAAAAAGACGGAGGAGCTACTTTCACACTTGGACTTTCAAGCATTTCATTAAATTGTTTTACTAAGTACATTATTTAGAGAAAAAAAAAATAGGTTCATTATCAAATTATTTTTCAGAAAACAAGTAATAGGTACATTGTTTAGAGAAAAAAAATAGATACAAAATTTAGCAAAAAATAGGTTCATTATACTAGGTAAATTATTTTACGACACTAGTAAAAAAAAACCCTTGCGCGACGAATTCAATTCCGTCGCGCAAACAACAAATCTGTCGCACGAATATAAGCGCGACAGAATTTTCGTCGCGCGTCATTCGTCGCACAAAGGTCGTCAAGAAAGACTTTGCGCGACGAAAAAAAATACTTAGTTGCGCAAAATGAGCGACGATAATCTTCCGTCGCACAAATCAAGTTTGCGCGACGAAAAGTCGTTCGTCGTGCTGTTATAGCACGACGGTTGTGTTCGTCGGCATATCTATGGCGACGAGAGAATATTTGTCGCGCAAAATTTAGCGCGACGACGTCTAATTCGTCTCGCATTAATTTGCGAGACGCTTAGCTTTCGTCGCACAATAATTAGTGAGACAAATAATTTTTCGACGCTCAATATTTATAAGCGGCGACGTATTATTAAATCGCCCAAAAACTAAGTAGCGACGACATATCATTCGTCCCCCAAATATTTGAGCGACGACGTATTATTCGTCAGCGCAATAATTAGTTAGACAACAAGCTTTTCGTCACAAGATGAATTATTGCGACGAATGAGTTTAGTTAATTATTAAATCGCGCAAAGTGAATATATTTTATGTATTTATAATTTTTTTAATTTGGGTAATAATTTCACTTTTTTTATGTTAAAAAATTAAATTTGGTTTTTTTGGGTAATTAAATTGCATTCAAAGAAATATAATGAAGAGAAATTGATTTTTATAAATAATAAAAATATTTTAAATGTAATTAAAAAAGTACAAAACTAATCAAAAATCGGTCCAAAATCTATGTTATGTTGCTCGGACGTCTCGACATTGTCGACAGGCAGATGTCCGTGGGCATGCTCGGGTTGGATGGGCTCCGAGGTCGACGAGGCACCAAAAAGCAGTGGGATTGGAATGCCGGATCGAGAAAGGGCATGCATAAGCTGTGACATCTGGGTACTATACGAGGCCATTTGGGTAGTATACGTGGCGAGTTGGGTCTTAAGCTCGGCCACCTCAGCTGTCAAAGCAGTCACCCGACTACTTGACTGCGATGATGAATGAGCTCTAGGTTCCCGCCTCCTGGCATTCCCCATCCCCCGACAGTAAGTCCCTGTCCGCCTCCCGAGAGTCTGATCCAACGTCTCCGTCAGGATCTGAAACCCTGCATCCTGTGGAGGATCCACAGACTCGAGCGGAGTATCCGGAGGAAGCTGGGAGGCGGACTACGCAAGAACTAACTGACTCTTCTCCACCATCGCCGCCTGGTTAACATAACATGTTATATTTGTCAATAAACATTCATATAAAACTATGAAACTTGAATGCGTACAATAATAATTAAAATTAAAAATACTTACATGAAGTGACCCGGCCAACTCATTCCCGTGCTCGAACATAGACGTCACTAAATACGTTGATCTCCGGGAATTTGGACCCCTCCTGAATTGAACAAAAGAATAAAAAAGTTAGTACCAAAATTTTTCATATTAATATTAATGACATTAAAATTGAATATAAATAACTTTATTAATACCTCCACGCGCCTCCATCCTATATGAGAATGGCCTAGATCCCGAATGGTGGAGAAGAGTCTTCTTGTTCCTATTGCCTTTATTTGCTCTCGTCTTCTTCTGTTATACAAAAAATAAACGTATTTGTTGAAATGGAAATTAAATATTAAAAAGTAAATCAACGTAATTCCCAAAAATTACCAAAAATGAAGGATCCTGAAAATGACCGCACAGCCACGTCCAACTATCCTCCCGCCCCTCAAGCTCCGTCGGGCAACCCTCCTGAAGAGCGACCTGCGGATCATCAAATCCTGAAAATGGTGGTACAAGTCGCTCTTCCATTGCTTGTACCTCTCAAAGAAAGAGTCTGTTGACGTCGTCAACGACTCGTCGTCGAGGTCCCCTAAATTGTAGTTCGTCTGCAAGAAATGAATTAAATACACTAAATAATATAAATATATAAAATTTTAAGGAAAAACAATGAAAAGGTAAGATACATACCGACAAGCGTCCGCGCACCAACGTCTTCGGCTCGTCAGGCATGACCTTCCAAGAATGCCATAGCATCGGGCAATGGGTCCGCACGATCGCTCCAATGTCGTGGGCCAATGAGCTATGCTTCAGCGCGTGGGTGCAGCCCGATGCCGCCGTCGTATCCGATGCCGATACGATCGTTGGTCACCCGAGTGACCTTCGTCGCCTTCAACCGACGACAAGGTCCCCGGTGTTCTTCTTGGCTGCAAAGAAATTTAAATTTAACGTTAAATAACAAATACTATTAAATGCTTGGTCAAAAACAGTTGAAGTTGAAGGAAATATTTACTTGGTTGTGACCCCGATGCATCGATAACGGATGTCGATGTGGTGTCGGTAATGGTGACGGGCGGTGGCGTCGCATGGCGCTCGTAGGCTGCGCCACCGATGACGCCGATGACGCCGGTGCATGGGAGGTCCGGGACCAACCGACAAAGTCTCCATATGTGCTGGAGCGGTGGCAGCTCCTTCTGAACCGAGGAATGCGAACTCTGTGCAGTCGTCACCGCCCTACGACGTCTAATAAGCTCGAGACATCTGCACAATTGAACAAAATAAGATATTTGAATAATTAATTAAACAAAGTAATACAAATAAGCTTTTCTAATAAACTTTGCAACACAGTTTGACCAACCTAGAGTTAACTAATTTGGGCAAACTTATAGTGGTTTTGAAGCTTGTTCTCCCTTGTTTCTAACCCAACAAACGACACTCAAAACAGAGCTATAACGAAGGACAAAACTTGCTCCAAAGTCGGACTCCTAACATGGTATATGTGCAGAAACAGTTTTTGTGCCCAAGTTTGCACAAGGTTTTGACGTATCAAAACCCAACCAAATTGAACGAAACCAATTGTGTTTTGTTCCTAGCCAAGTCTACTTGAAAACCCAACAAATGGATTCCTAAACAACTCAACGGAATTGGAGAAAATCAGAGCCAAAGTGAGGCTTACTGACTGACATTTCCCACTGTTTTTCCAGATTTTTACCCAAACTTTGTGACACATTTTGACCAACCTAGACTTAACGAATTTGGGCAAACTTATAGTGGTTTTGAAGCTTGTTCTCCCTAGTTTATAACCCAACAAACGACACTCTACATGGAGCTATAACGAAGGACAAAACTAGCTCCAAAGTCGGACTCCTAACATGGTATATGTGGAGAAACAGTTTTTGTGCCCAAGTTTGCACAAGGTTTTGACGTATCAAAACCCAACCAAATTGAACGAAACCAATTGTGTTTTGTTCCTAGCCAAGTCTACTTTAAAACCCAACAAATGGATTCCTAAACAACTCAACGGAATTGGAGAAAATCAGAGCCAAAGTGAGGCTTACTGACTGACATTTCCCACTGTTTTTTCAGATTTTCACCCAAACTTTATATATATAAACCTAACCTAACCAACAATCAGACTAATGCTCACAAATAACACAATGGAAAATCAATACAATCAGACTACTTAAACCTAACCAACAATCAGACTAATGCTCACAAATAACACAATGGAAAATCAATACAATCAGACTAATTAAACCTAACCAACAAGCAGACTAATGCTCACAAATAACTCAATAAAAATTGCTGTCAAATAAGAAATAATCTCACCTGATATTAGAGGTTCGAACCCAAACACTCCAAGTCCAATTCCCAAACACCCGAACCAGAATTTGGGAAGCAGAGTGAGAGAGAGAGAGAGTGAGAGAGAGACAGAGAGAGAGAGAGGGACAGAGAGAGAGAGAGAGAGAGAGAGAGAGAGAGAGAGAGAGAGAGAGAGAGGCTTGTGCATGACAGAGGAGTCGGGGTCGGGGTCGGGGTCGGGGTCGGGGTCGGGTCGAAGAGAGACTGAGAGGGATCGAGGAGATAGAGAGGGCTGCGGAGAAAGAAGGATCGCAGATCTGGTTTATTATCGATCTTTTGCCGACGAATAAAGAGTCATCGCGCGAACCAATTAAAAATCTTTGCGCGACGTCAAATACCAAATAGACGTCGCGCAATATATAACAAAATGCGACGGATTTATTATTACACTTTTTGCGACCAGATTGTTGTCGTCGCGAAACATTACGCATCTATGCGCGACGTCAAATATATGGTATCGTCGCGCAAGGTCTGAAATTGAAAAAAGTGCGCCTACGATTTCTCTGTTGGACCGCCAAATTTTTAAGCCTTTGCGCGACGCATCACTTATTCGTCGCGCACACTAAACCCTAAACCGTAAACCTTGTGAAGATCGAACCCTAAAATTCGAAATGTTTTTGCGACGAATAATGAAATTGTTGTCGCGTAAAAACAATGTTGCGCGACGAGATACAGTTTATTCGTCGCGCAAAGTTGGTAATGCGCCACTACTACAAAAAAGTTAATAGACAACGGTTTTTAGCCGTTGTAGAAAGTCTTGGAAAACCGTTGAGGTTAGCGATGTAAATCGTTTCTACCTATTTACGACAACGGTCAAAAACCGTTGTAATATGTCACTTTCAACAACGGTTTTTAAGAAAAACCGTTGTTGATTCTCATATATAAAACATGTATACAAGAGTGACCGTTGTAATATGACCCTTTTAACAACGGTTTTTACTTATAACCGTTGTAGTTTATCACCTACTACAACGGTTTTTACTTATAACCGTTGTAGTTTATAACCTTCTACAACGGTTTTTTCTTATAACCGTTGTAGTTTATCACATTCTACAACGGTTTTTACTTATAACCGTTGTCGTTTATCACCTTCTACAACGGTTTTTATTTAAAACCGTTGTGATTTATCACATTCTACAACGGCTTTTATCACATTCCACAACGGTTTTGTTTAGAGATATTGTAAATCTCTTGTACATATCCTATCCTTTGTCCAAAAGAAAAATAATAAAAACTTATAATTAATTGTTGGATTTTATTCGTAAAAATTAAAAGTGAACAAAGAAAATAGTTGGATAAAAGTCAGAGGTATTTTAAATAACAGGAAGAAGAAGCACTTTATTATTATGTTTAACAGAGCACAAATTGTGTTGTTCGGAATTGTAAATAACATGAAGAAGAAGCACTTTATTATTTTGTTTAACAGAGCACAAATTGTGTTGTTCCTCTGTATAAATTTACAAGGGAAAGAGAAGGACCAACTTGATACTAAATTTCAAAAGACAAATTTCTACCCTTTTCTCGAATGCGACTCTTTTCCCCAAGCGTCTGAATTATAGCTTCCAAGAGTTTGATTTCCTTATCACGCTTAGCTATTTCTTCTTGCTTTGCACGCAACTCTTCCATGTGCAGCTCCAATAACTCTGCACCATATATAGCATAATGAATAGTTTCATATCAGGATAGCGTTCAAAGAACGATGGCAATCATGTACTTGGGATCAACCAAAAAAATTAAGCATAGGCATGAGGTAGAGGGGGCAGAAGAAAGAAAATTTCACTCCCAATTAGATGAAAACAGAGGTCCCAATTATCACAAAGATGCTCTATTGGGAGAGTTTTTTTATGGTCAAAACAGAGGTCCCAATTAAAAAAAATTCAAACTTGAATCCATTTCTAATTCACTAGACGACCATTCCAATCAACTTGGAACTAGTCTTGAGGAAATTTAAGGCATCTAAACTTACATGTAAAGAAAGATATATGCAAGCGAAGATCCCTCTCCAACAAACTAAGCCGAAAGAAAGTCAGAAACTGTATCAGCAGCAAATCCCCTTATTCCTTAAATTGTGGCACTGCAGAGTTTAAGAAACTAGAAAGCCGCAGTTAGTGCAAATTACTTACAAAACCCACAAAAATAACTAATCATTATCAACATATACAATATACAGCAAATCTGACATGGAATTTACAAGAAAAGGCGTCATGCAAAGGAGCTTACCAGAAAAAGTTGAGTATCAATCCGAGACAGACAGCTTAATTATATTCAAAAAACTTGTTCAACGGTTGAAAATGGAACCTTTAAATACGATGTAAGGCCAAGAAGAACCAACAAAAGTAGTGAAGAAAAATCCAAAAAAAGACCTGACCTGACCTAACCTAACCCACCACCATGCCAGTCCATTTCAAATTAGTGAGTGCGTGTATATACAGTCACACACCAAGTTACCACTTTGAAAACATGTCAACCAAAAATGGAGTGGTGACGATCATGGCATCCAATTCAACAAAATGGCAACTTTAACATGCATGCATTTACCATTTGATTTGAGGTGTGGTTAATTTGGAATGATTCCAAAGATTCTGCACATAACCTTTCTTATTTCTTTCGTTTTCCAATTTCAAGTACGGTTCATTTGGAATCCAAGTGGTCCAATATTATTATGCAGAATCTGGGACCGCTACCACAAAGAAGCAACGAAAACGCTACTTTTGTTTTGGCTTTGCGGGGACTAGTGTTTGAGATGAGAGCTATGTTTTTGAGTGTTAGAGCCCATATAGCAAAAACTATCACAAAGATGCTCTAAAGACAAGCTACCTGTTGTAGGAAGGCACAGTTGTTAGAGCCCATATAGCAAGAATCTATAGGAACCTGAAGTGGAAAAAAATCAATGACACATTTGACGTTCGTGAACCAAATGCTGCTAGTAACAGAGAGCAGTTTAGAAAGTAGATAAGCAATAACAAAATCATAACTTTAAAGGCAAAGTTTGGATTTCTGGAAAGTAGAACAAAGTATATACTCTTTTCAAAGGAATTTAAGGTATAATAAAAATATATATACATTGCCCCATACATCCATTTTGCAAACCTAAACGATAGTGTGATGAGTTCAGTGAATATAATGTCAAACTTTGGATAATAAGAAACTGTTTCATCTTATCATAATCATCAACATCTCACTAAGGATACTCTAATGTATTGATAGAAATAACCAAAAATATAGAGGATTTGATATGTTTGAAGGGGACAGTGAAGATTCTCTCACAATATGGTTCTAATATCTAGAGAACAGGTACAAGCTTTCAATAGCCACCATCTAACAAGAATTGCATTTAATCCACTTATGTTGATCACTTGCACCTAATGTGCTTGGGGAATTGCATTTAGCCCATGTTTTGGTTATTAACAATTTCACTTGCAAGTATGTTGATCATCTGCACCTAGCTGTGTTTTCGAAGGCATTCAATAGAACTTCTTTATATTGCGGATCAATGTTTAGTACTAACTAGATTATAATGCATGTCATCCAAGAAATTAGAGGACACAACATCAAAAGTCATTTTTATTTAGCACAAAACCTATCCATGTACTAAGAAAATTGGATTCAGCATCCAAGGAATAAAAGGATGACCACTACTTTGCTACTATAAACTGTACATACAGAGCTTGTCTAAGTGACAACACATCCTCTATCAAGCGGGATTATAAATAGATAAACCATACCTTATCAATTATGAGAGCTAGCATTTCAGCTAACTTTGATTGATGCAACCTATTCACGTATTCGTGTCTTACGTCTTTACACGTAAAATTTAGAAATCCAAAGTTGCAGCCACAACCTATAACTGGAGATCAACATTCAACTTTTATGTATTCCAATGAGTGCCGACATTCGTAATAAAAATAATTCAGAATCAAGGCAGAATCCATATGAAAGTAAGATTCCACAGCATATTCATTCAGTTTTTAAGGACACACTAGGTCTGATTCCATGTTAGAATCATCCCATTTTGGATTTAGTACCAAAGCAGTAACCAATCTAAAAGTAAGATAGGGCATTGGTACACATGTAGTAATGTAAGAAGGAAAAACTCACAGCTTGGCTTTCAATTGGACCCAGGTGGGACCTAAAATGCTTTGCAAACTCAATGCCAATAGCCTTTTTCTTCCAAAACTTCAAATGTCCTGATGACAAAAGATGAAACAAGAGAGAAATAATGGAGTCATACTCATTTAAGCAAATTACGAATCAAGACAACCAAAAATAGGGTTTAGGAGTAAATCTGTATCAAAATGTCCTACGAGTAATATGCGTCAAGTTTCCGATTGTGGGTAGTATTATAAATTAGATTGCATCTAGTTACAGGAAATAAATATAAATTCAGATTGGAGCTTCACCGCATTACTATTCTTGTGGCGAGAAGGAAACTTATATGCATCGCACACTTAGGAAAGTCGAAACTACATTCCATGATGCTTTAGCATGTCACTATTGACATAATATGCTAGCTATGCAAACCCTATATGACTGAAACACACGCTTCTTCTACAATGCATGATTTCATTCCACTTTATAAATATATATATATATATTTTTTTTTAAAGACCTAATATAGATAGGAGTAGAAATAGGCTAATGCATCTTCTTTCCCTTTCTTATAGAGACATATACATACTAGTAGAACATATGCAAAACTCCTTATAGTAGCCACATGCTCACTAATGTGAATGTGGCCGTAATGATGTCACTAATATGGTTTGTATATACTGCATTAACACAACCGTAATGAATTGGAAACTATCCCAGAATATTAAAAACTTGAAAAAGAAAAGAACTTATCGATAGAATCCCAACAAGCCATTCCAAAATTAATGTATGACACATAGCTAGCCAATTCATTGTTTTAAACTATGTGACAAATGAAAAGTAGCTAATAACATGCACAATACAGAGGGCGGACTAAGAAGTGATTTTAGGACTTGCAAAAACAATATCTTAGAAGTTAGTATTATTACCATCAATACTTCCAGTTACAACAAATTCTGCCGTCGACACAAAGAACATGTGTAACCACGTCACGGTGCATATAACTTTTCTCATACCTGTTTGTCGTGCCGTAGAAAATAAACATGAGTTTACAATCACTGAAATTCCAAATTTGAGTTTTAACCAAAGCTCTTGGGTTCTTTTAAAGGAAAAGAAATACGAGATAAAACATTGGATTTCTTAATTGACATGAGCTGAGTTTCTTATGGTTTAGGGGTTTTAGGATCGTATGGAGCCAAATCAAAGCAAGTACATTTTCTAACCTATATGCTGAAACTCAAACAGAATTTTCTATCTACAATCACTTAAATTCCAAACTGAAACTACAATTTGGACCAAAAACCAATCCATAAACTCATAGAGGACAAAATCAACACATACATTTGAGCAGAGGAAGGGCGTCAAGGTAGGCATGCTCGAATCGAGAGGCCGCTTAGGCCGAGAGATAGGGGCTGGGTCCGGCCCACCAGGGCTCCTCCTCGCTCTCCGCTACGGCAGAGCTTGCGTTGCCGCTCCGAGGCTCCACCGCGTCTGTTGCTAGGTTTTTTCAGTTCTCGGTTTCCCCCTTGTTTGCTTGCTCCTAGGGTTGTTTTCTTTGTAGACGAAAAACTGCAATCACACTGAAACAAGAGAGCTTCAAAGGACCGAAGCTTTGAATTGTTCGCGTGAAAATCAGGCTTTTCGTAATTGGCTCGAATCTATGAAAAGAAGAGGGCTTTCGAATATGTGAAAATAAATAAATAAATAAAAGACAGAGAGATCTGAAATGAGATTAAAATACCCATATGAAATAGCTGCAGATTATCGAGATTATCGTAACCCCACCTTCAACTTCGTGAACCACGTAGTTCTTACGAAAGAAAGGGTGAGAAAGGGACTGACCAGAGTTCTTACCTATCAAAGCTTCCGAGAGCGCAATGTAGTAGAGGGAAAGAGAGATGGGAAAGCTAAGCACCTGCAGAGAAAACAAAGAGAGATGGTTAGCTCCCAAATGGTTAGGTTAAAACCCAAATCAAGAACCCTAAAATGATTTTCCAGACCTTTGTTGACTGAACTAGAGGAGGGAGGAGAGAGAAAAGATACGGGAGAGGGAGGAGAGAGAGGGAGGAGAGAGAGCATGGAGAGAGCGAGACATGAGAGACACGCCTCTCTATCTATGGTCGTGGCGAATTCAAGGCTAGGAGGTGGGAAGAACAAAACTGTGGAGAGAGGAATTCACGAGAGACAAGAGATAGAAAAGAGGAGAGAATGAGAACTATCGGGCCTTAAGAAAAATTAGTGACCCACTGTTCACTCCGTGTTTTTTTAAAGGCTTCAATTACAACGGTTGAAACAAAAACCGTTATGGAAAGCGATGAAATAAAATCATAAAACCAAGTACCCTAAACAACAACGGTCAAAAACCCCTTTTAACAACGGTTACATAATAACCGTTGTTGAAGAAACAACTACTAACGGTTTTGGAGCCAACCGTTGTGTATTCAGCGTTGTCTTTTTGACTATTTGTAGTAGTGCGCGACCACAAATTTTTTCGTCGCGCAACACTAAACCCTAAACCCTAAACCCTGTGATCACCGAACCCTAAAATTCTAAGTGTTTTGCGCGACGAGGTACAGTTTATTCGTCGCACAAAGTTAGTTACGCGCGACGACAAAATTATTCGTCGCGCGACTATATCATTTGTCGTCGCGCAAAAGACTTAAAATATATTTGCGCGACGACAAATCATTCGTCGCGCAAAATTTTCCTTTTATACATGGCTTTTTAAGGAAAAATCCTATAACTGGCTAAGTCAACTACCTAATTAAGCTGCAATACTTGAAATAATATACCTTGTATAATACTAGTCTTTCGATATGAACGGGACTCAAACTTCCACGTTTTAATATAACGTAGAACATCTACAGATGTTGAATATCCCATAACAAACCCCAAAATGGAAGAAACTGATTATGAAGAAGAAGAAGATGATGCTTCCATAAAACTCTTTATTAGATTCCATTGTTTATAGATTAATGTACCCATTTTTTAAAATTCAAAATTATTATGTACCAATTTTAAATATAAGGAAATCGTTGTACTTAGTTTATTTTAACAAGTAAGGTAGATGGCATGGTCTGTAATTACGTTATTTTATTTTCTAAATCATAAATCATTCTCTAAATCATGAATTCTCGTCGCTCAAACCGACGAATAATTCCTAAATGCATAAATAATATATTTACGCCGATTTAATTTAGTTTTTCGTCGCGCAAACATATTAATTTTAAATGATTATTGGAGTGGAAAAACCGATTCCGTCCGAATTTTATATACTTTTAAATACTTATTTTTATATACCCAATTTCATATACTTTTGTCATAGAGTTTTATAGACCTTTAAATACTTATTTTTATATTTTTAATTTACCAATAGCATTTATTTTTAATGCATATTGATTTAACTAGTCGGCATACCTCCACAATTTCACAAATCTAATAAAATCCCATATTAATAAAAATTTAATCAACACACCCAAACCCAAAAATTTATCAACACACCCAAAATCCGAAAATCTTAATTTGAAAATTCTTCTTTTGATTTTCTTATGGTTCATAAATCATTCTCTAACTCAAATACCTCCACCATTTTCTTTTGATTTTCTTATGTTTGAATACCTCCACCATATTTTTTTCTACAACTCATTCATCATGAAAAGAGAAATATCATTTACTATGTTTTACATTCACAACCATATATGTAACGACCCTGACCCGAAAAATCAATTAAAATAATTAAACCAATTAAATAAAATTAAACTAGAACAATTAATAATAAGTATTGAAAAAATAAATTAACAAAAGATTGGAAAATAAAATCTTAATCTAATTAATGGAGAAAAATATCACTTAATTTTCAGACGAGAATTTGTGAAGCGGGTTGCGCCCGTTGCGTTCGGCTCGTCAACGAGTCCGTTGACGGGCGGCACGCTCGTATACGAGACGTAGAACTCCAAGGGCATTTTCGTCTTTTCAACAAAAATCTGAAAAAGGGATAAAAATACCCCAAGTGGACCAATCCGTGCAATCTCTCTCCTCTCTCACGGTTTCTCTCTCTCTCACGATACCCCTCTCTGCCTCTCGTCGGATTCGACGATTCCGACCACTGGCAGTGGTGAGACCACCGGCGTTAAAGCTCTCCCCGTGCGGTCCTAACCCACCCAAGATCGGAGGTCAAGCTCGGGCGTTCGTTCGGCGAGCTCTGCAAATTCCGGCATTTCCTTCGTCTTCTCCGTGACTTTTCCGGTGACTTGAGCGACGGCTCCACTTGGGTAAGCTCCTCTCGACCTCCTCTTTCTGTTTTGGGTAGTGCGCGACAACAATTCACGGCGTAGCTGCCGTTTCAAACCACTCGAGATCCGCCAAAACCCTCGGTGGTTTGGCCGTGATCTCGACGACGTTCGGCCGGTTCTCGGCGGCTCGGCCCGGTCTGAGCTTCCCACGAGACGGCGGTTCGATCCTTAGGGGCGGTGTAGGCGGTGGTGAGGTTTGGTGGTTGGCCAGGATTACTCTAGCCACCCACCACTCTCGGCAGCGCGTGTGGCGGCGCGTGGCTGGGGTGGTGGCGGCGGTTCGGCGATCCTTTTCACTCCCCGTATTGTCGTGAACGCATACGTGTGGTCGGAATTCGATTCGGACGTCGTTTGTGATCGAACCCAATTATACCTATTGCATATTGTTCGGGTTCGATGTGTTTGAACCGTTGGATCGAGTTCGATCTCAAATATGTCGTTCCTCGTATTGCCTAGATCGTGTGGGAATTGACGGATCAAGAATTGGAGTCCCGGTTACTCCGAAACTTCAAACCCTAGGGTTAGGTTGACCGTAATCGTTTGATCGTAAGATCGTAAGCGATCCTACCGTTCGGTTGGAACCGAACTTTCAGAACGTGTTCACTAAAACGTAACGAACCTTTAGAAACTTTCAAATCCAAGATTGGAGGTCGTGGGCCCGTGGGCCCGAGGTTGACCAAACCGGGAGGGTTGACCACTCGGTTGACCTTACGTTTTTCCGAAGTGGTTTTCCTTTCTTTGAATCTTAAATTGACGCTAGGACTTCCAAACATTAAACCTATACTTAAATCTTGGGAATTGAGGGATTTACTTTAAATCCAAGTTTAATCCGATTATTTATTAATCAAGTCTCGTATTGTTCGGGTTAGGTACTCGGCTACTCATACTTCGCAGCGGGACCCGCTCGAGGTCAAGCAGCGTGGGATTACTTGTGAGTGGACATTGTTTTCAAAGATTATGCATTATTTTGGAAAGTACACTATGCTTGTTGATTTAATCATTTAATTACGTCATATGGATAAATTATGATATTATGCTTATGAATATATATATATATATATATATATCTATTT
This sequence comes from Prunus padus, assembly GCA_024362665.1. Taxonomy (NCBI): domain Eukaryota; kingdom Viridiplantae; phylum Streptophyta; class Magnoliopsida; order Rosales; family Rosaceae; genus Prunus; species Prunus padus. The sequence continues at coordinate 10,592,583 of JANFAM010000020.1, forward strand.
TGCAACCATATTGATATATTTGGGTATTTGATATATTGTGAGTATCTTGAATCATGTTGGGTTGATTTGAATACATTATATGCTTATCGGATTTTATGTGGGTACTTGGGTGTTAATGTGGGAAAGTGAGAAGTGTGATTATGTTGTTTTGAAGTGCTATATGCACTACCCTATGTACCTCCCGATTATTGAAACTTTGGATATTGGTTACTTAAAGGTTGGGATACTTGGATATGTCGGATACCCGGCACCCTTGACGGGTGTCGCCAGTAGACCCTTGATTGGGTAGTCTGCGCGCGTAGGACTGGTTACAGCGTCACAGTATTGAGGACTCTGCTGTACGTGCTTTGATGAGCTTAGTCACTTTGGACGGCTCAATTCCCTAGCCACATGGTCAATTGAGGACTCTTCCATGTGGACTAGTCAAACAATCCCCGTGTTGGATTGTTTCCCCGGTACAAACTTGGTGGTGATATTTTTGAAGCGTGTCTTTATTTTTATCTACTTATATACCTATACCTATACTTATATAAATATATACTATATATATATATATAACTATATACTACATACTTATATTATACTTATACTTATTCGTCACGGTCTGGGTGTGAGGATACTTCCTCGCCCGTCGTGCCAACGGGCACGCTTTCTGAGAGTGGTTTGGGGATGGGTTAGTAGTCCCAGGTTGTTTTTGTGGTTAAAGTTGATTGGTGGATTTTTGGTTGTTGTTAAAGTTTCAATGGTTTCACTTTTATCCCTATTATTTACATTTTGAGTAGGGCTTGTGGTTTCGATTTAAATTTTCGTTTACTTAATTGGTGGGGTTATATTATGTTGCTTTCACTATTAACTAACCTTGTTTTCGTCCACTCACAATCTTTGTTTTTCGCCCCCCTTCAGGCAGTAGTTGGTGCTACCGCACGACCGACCGTGTTGCTCCACTTTCCGAGCATCATCTCGAATTGTAGGGCTTCGTGCCCCTTATCTCGTAAACTTTGAACTCGTTGTTTGAACTTCCTATACTTGTAGTATTGCTCTGTTATCGCCCACTAGATTTAATTTTAAGGCCCGAGGCCTATGTTTAAACTTGATTGCTTCTTGTTGGTGTGTATTATTCTGTTGTACTTTCCAGGTTGAATTTGTTTTGGGTTTGTCCTGTTTACAGGGAGACTCTGCCGAATTTTCGGTAGAAAGTCTCATTTCTTTAGTTGTGGGCCCGACATTAGGTTAATGTCGGTTAAACTACAGTGATCCGACACGGGTTTCGAGGTGGATTCGGGTCAGTCCTGTCAACTTGGTATCGAGCATTAGGTTCATTCTTCCTTCGACTTTCACGCTTTCTTGCACTCTTGAAACTAATGACTCGTTGTTTCTTTCTTATAGAATCATGCCTCCTCGTCGTGTTAGCTTGAGGACACGATTTCCTGAGCAGGGTGAAGCCGCACACCCTCCACCTCCACCTCCGCCTCCACAACCATCTCCACCGCCATCTCCTCCTCCACATTCACCCTCACCTCCTCCCGTCGGTGAGCAAGCAGGGAAAATGAGCTTGATTTGCGCCATGTCTTTGGATCAGTTCACCCGCACCGTGACTACTGACTTTGCAAGGGAGGCGTATCTGAAGGCTCAGATATCAAAAGGGTTAAGGAGTTGGGAGCACGTGAGTTCTTTGGTACTGCGGATCCAGCAGAGGCTGAGAGTTGGCTCACTGACATTGAACGGGTGTTTGAAGTTCTGCAAAGTCCTGATGAAGACCGGGTGCGACTGGCAGTTTTCCTTCTGAAAGGAAATGCATACCACTCGTGGAAGACAGTTCGTAGGGGTTATGCCAATCTTGCTGCCATCACTTGGGAAGAATTCCAACGCATCTTCTTTGAGCGATTCTATCCGCATTCTTACCGCAATGCAAAGAAGTCTGAATTTCTACATCTGAAACAAGGATCTATGTCCGTGCTGGAGTATGAGCACAAGTTCAATGAGTTGTCCCGTTTTGCTCGGGCTGGTTCCCAATGAGGAAGAGAAGTGCGGACGCTTTGAGGAGGGTCTGTGGTTAGATATTCAGGCGGTGGTCACTGCGACTACCTATCCCACCATGAGGGCATTGGCTCAAGCGGCAGACAGGTGGCCAAGAAGTTCGGTTTGGGTGCTGGTAGGCGACGCAGGATGCATCTGGTTTTGGTGGACCTAGCTGTGGTCCATCAAAGAGAGGCGAGATCGATTCGATTCGGCCGAGTAGTGGTTGGTCCGGTGGCCGTGGATCTAGCTACGGTAGTGGGAGATCTGGGACTAGGCCAGCTTGGAGTCGCGATCGAGTGGCTAGTACAGCAGAGATTCTTCAAGGCAGATGGGTTTCACATGTCATAACTGTGGACAAGTGGGACATATCAAGAAGGATTGCCCACAACTTGGGCAAGGTAATGTTTCTGTCGGAGGGGCAGCGGGGTTGTTTTCATCAGGTCGGTGGGGCATTTTAAGAATGAGTGCCCTCTTCTTTCTCTTGGTGGCACGGTGAGACAGAGAGGCGGGGCCCAACGAGGCGGTAGTAAAAGTCGAGTCGAGCCGAGTGGGGCGTCATCTTCAGTGCAGGTTCTTCATCTAGTAGTGGGGTGCAATCTACCTTTCGGGCGGGAGTGGTAGACACCAGGGGTCAGCCTGGGCGTGCTACTACTCGTGCCCGTGTGTTCTCCATGACTCGGCAGAGGCTCGTGCTACACCGGATGTCATCACCGTATGATCCCTGTGTTTGGTTACTTTGCACGTGTTCTAATTGACCCGGAGCCACACACTCTTTCATTGCACATAGCCTTGTACCATATGCAAGTGTTAGACCTACACCCTTGGTCGGAAGCTTTAGTATTTCCTTACCTACGGGGATGTCCTCTTTGCGGACGTGGTGTACAGAGGTTGTTTTGTACAAGTGGGTGATGCCGTATTGGATGCCGATTTGATCCCCTTGGATATAGTTGACTTGACGTTATCTTGGGAATGGATTGGTTGGAACGGCATCGCTTCAGTAGATTGTTTCCGAAAGAAGTAGTATTTCAAGTCCTGGACAACCAGAAGTTATCTTCCTGGGAGAGCGTAAAGTTCTCTCATCCTGTTTAATCTCGGCCTTAACAGCCGGTACGCTCAACAAGGGATGTGTGGGGTACTTGGCCCATATCATCGATACTCGTAGTGCTACCGTAAGCTTGGAGGATGTTCCAATTGTTCAAGAATTCCCTGATGTGTTTCCGGATGATCTTCCTGGTTTACCTCCCCAGAGAGACGGAGTTCACTATTGAATTACTTCCGGGTACAAATCCTATCTACCAAGCACCGTACAGGATGGCACCAGCTGAGTTGCGAGAATTGAAACTGCAATTGCAAGAATTGGTTGATCTTGGATTCATCCGACCTAGTGTTTCCCCTTGGGGTGCACCGGTGTTGTTTGTCAAGAAGAAAGATGGCACCATGAGGTTGTGTATCGACTACGTGCAACTAAACAAGGTGATCGTGCGTGTCGATATCCCTTACCTCGAATTGATGACTTGTTTGATCAATTGAGGGGTGCCAGATACTTTTCCAAGATTGACTTGAGATCGGGATACCATCAATTGAGGGTTCGGGAAGAAGATATTCCTAAGACGGCGTTTAGGACTCGTTATGGGCATTACGAGTTCTTGGTGATGCCTTTCGGTTTGACTAATGCCCCAAAGCGTTTATGGATCTCATGAACAGAGTGTTCCGACCCTATCTGGATCGCTTTGTGATTGTGTTCATAGACGATATTCTAGTTTATTCACGAAGTTTGGAAGGTCATAAGAAACATCTAAGGTTGGTACTGAAGACTTTGAGAAGAAGACAGCTTTATGCCAAGTTCGATGAAGTGCCGCTTACGGTTGGATAGAGTGGATTTCCTTGGGCACGTGATTTCTGCAGATGGGATCTATGTGGACCCCGGAAGGTGGAAGCGATGGTGAATTGGGTTCAGCCTACCAGTGTGGCGAAGTGCGGAGTTTTCTTGGGTTGGCTGGATATTATCGTCGGTTTGTTGAAGGTTTCTCGGCGATCGCGGCTCCTCTTTCTCGGTTGACAAGAAAGGATATCAAGTTCGAATGGACGGAAGAGTGTGAACGGAGTTTCCAGGAGTTGAAGAAGCGGTTGACCACCGCACTGTCTTGGCTCTTCCCGACAACAGTGGTAACTTTGTGATTTACGATGATGCATCATTACAAGGTTTGGGGTGTGTTTTGATGCAACATGACCAGGGTGATCGCCTATGCTTCTAGACAACTCAAGACGCATGAACGGAATTATCCTACTCATGATTTGGAGCTTCTTCTGTGGTTTTCGCTCTCAAAATTTGGCGACACTACTTGTATGGCGAGACATGCCAAATATTCACCGATCACAAGAGCCTTAAGTACTTTTTCACCCGTAAAGAATTGAACATGCGGCAGAGGCGTTGGCTGGAGTTGATTAAGGATTATGATTGTACTATTGAGTACCACCCCGGCCGAGCTAATGTTGTGGCGGACGCATTGAGTAGAAAGACTATCGAAGCTTAGCTCACATCAAGGTGGCTTATCTTCCACTTTTGGCGGAGTTGAGAAATGACTGGGTAGAATTGGGAATAAATCAACAAGGCGGGTTACTTGCTCGTCTTCATGTGAGACCCATACTTGTGGAGCGGGTTATTGCGGCTCAATTGGAAGATCCTATTCTTTGTGTGATAAGATCAGAAGTAGAGAATAATCAACGGACGGATTATGCGGTGAGAGATGATGGAGCTTTGGTGACCGGAACCCGTTTGTGTGTACCAAAAAGTAATGAAGATTTAAAAAGAGAGATTTTGGAGGAAGCTCACTGTTCGGCGTATGCTATGCATCCGGGTAGTACAAAAATGTATCGGACGATTCGGGAGTACTATTCGTGGCCGCATATGAAGGAAGATATAGCAAAGTATGTAAGTCGATGTTTGATTTGTCAACAGGTGAAAGCTGAGCGGCAGAAACCATCTGGACTTATGCAACCCCTTCCAATTCCGGAATGGAAGTGGGAACATATCACCATGGACTTTGTGTTCAAACTTCCTCGTACTCAGAAGGGACATGACGGGATCTGGGTGATTGTTGATCGACTTACCAAATCCGCTCATTTCTTACCCATTAAAGAAACCTATTCCTTGAAGAAGCTTGCCAAACTTTTTATTGACGAAATTGTGAGGCTACATGGGGCACCCGTGTCCATTGTTTTGACAGGATGCTAGGTTCACATCTAGATTTTGGAGGTGTTTGCAAGAAGCTATGGGTACTAAGTTACGATTTAGTACGCTTTTCATCCACAAACGGACGGACAGTCAGAAAGGACAATTCAGACTTTGGAAGATATGTTGAGATCGTGTGTACTACAATTTGAAGGTGGTTGGGATTCCCATCTTACTCTGGTTGAATTTGCTTACAACAACAGCTATCACTCGAGTATTGGGATGGCACCTTATGAAGCTTTGTATGGGAGGCAGTGTCGGACCCCTATTTGTTGGAATGAGGTAGGTGACAAAAAGTTAGAAAAAGTTGACGAAATTCGATTAACAACAGAGAAAGTTAGAATGATCAGAGAAAAACTGAAAACCGCACAAGACAGACAGAAAAGTTATGCAGACAACAGGTCCAAAGATCTTGAATTTGCCGTTGGGGATTGGGTGTTCTTGAAGTTATCTCCTTGGAAGGGCGTGATGAGGTTCGGGAAACGTGGGAAGTTAAGTCCCTGTTACATCGGACCTTATGAAATCACGGAGCGTATCGGACCCGTTGCCTACCGACTTGCCCCCCCAGGATTGATTTTACCGTAGGTCAGATTTTTCGGCAGCATCTCGATATAGTTCTTGAGGTGTACCGTAGGTATGAATACCTACGTACCACCCGAAGAACGTACAGAGATAACACCGAAATCTCCACAATCGAAACCTAATCCTGTAGTCGTACATTACGTGACATAACTATGCATTCCCAAACTGTCCAAATAATGGGACAATTCAAGAATTAATTGGACCGCAGTCATGCTTTACGCATCCATGCACGAAATCCAACTAATCTCGAACGGGAAACTAAGTGTTACTAAACATTAAAAAAAAAAGTACGAAGTTAATTTCAATTAACTTCGTACATCACAACACATTGTGCTATGTCACGCACAATTTAACAATATAATATAAATATAATTTCTCGAAACAATATAAACATAACAAACTAAGTTTAACATAATGTAATTAATTATACATTTTTAAAATATAAAACGAAGAAAATACCTTCTTAATCGTTCTTCGTCAATCGCTAATCACACGTAATATTCCTATAGACAACGAAATTAATGCCGTTAGAATAAGTTGACATTCATACTTTTATAGTAACGAAAAAAAATACTTACCCGAAGGCAACAATAACAGAACTTTGGAGGCAAACTGCAATTTTTTTTGCAGTTTGCCTCTGCCAGAATTCTGGTTATATAGGCAGATCAAAGTATTTTGCGCGACGAATACTGGATTCGTCGCGCAAATCAAATTATTCGTCGAGCAAAAAATCTGTTCGTCGCACATAAAAAATATTTCGTCGCGCAAACGTTTCAATTCCTCGCGCAAACAGTTGTCGACATAGAACTTTACGCAACGAATAAATTTTTTCGTCGCTCAAACATTTGTCGTGCAAAATTATGTTCGTCGCGCAAACAGTTGTCGACATCGAACTTTATGCGATGAATAACTTTTTCCGTCGCAAACTTTGTTGTCTGACATTCAACTTTACGCGACGATTAAATTATTTTGTCGCGCAAGTTGTTGGCGCCAAAAAAATTCCCGCGTTTAAATTTATGCGACGAAAAATTTTTCGGTCCAAAAAAAGTTTCTTGTGCGACGAATACTTTTTCGTCGCTCAAATAATATGCGCGACGATTAATTGTCGTCGCTCAAATAATGGTGGCGCAAAGTTTCTTTGCGCAGCGTTTTTGGTTTGGTTGCGCAAAATTAGTCGCTCCATAATTTGGGCGACGAGATATTTTTGTTCGTCGCGCAAATACTTTTTGGGCGACGAATAATTGGTCGTCGCGCAAGGGTTTTTTTTTACTAGTGCGAGTAGTGTTCTCTTGGTCACCTAGTGACTAAGGAATCCGTGGTCACCCACCTTTGGATTTAAATCTAAAGGCTCACCTACTTTTGCACTCCTTTTAAGAAACTCTATTGGACCGTTGGATTTAAATCCAATGGTGGGTGACCACGGATCCTTGGTCACTAGGTGACCAAGAGATCACTACTAATTATTTTACTAGGTACATTGTTAGAGAAACAAATACGTACATTATTTGGAGAAAAAAAATAGGTTCATTTAAAAAATATTGTTTTTCATAAAACAAACAATAAAAAGATAATCAAATTATTTTTCATAAAACAAGTAATAGGTGCTTTATTTAGAGAAAAAAATGGGTTCATATTGTCAATATCTTTTTTGGACAGTAATTTACCTATTATTATCTACCTATTGTTAATATTATGATCCATATATTGATATGGATATTAAGAAAAGATAATAAGTAGATAATTTGATTGACAATAATAATCTACTTATTATCAATAGGTAGAAAATATTGATATATTATCTACCTATGGACAATATTTTATGAAGAGTTTATTAATATCATGAATATTATCAAGAGTTTATTCATATATCCATATTAATATTGATGATATTTTATGGATAATAAGATTTTATCTACCTATTGACAATAATCTACCTCATATTATTTATCTTTTAATAATCTAAGGTAGATTATTAATATGGAGTCGATTTACCTAAGCTTAATAAACTGAGTTGATATCAATATTGATAGTTTATTAATATTTATATTTATATTTATATCCACATCAATATCGATATAAATATTGATTTACCGATTTTTTACCAAAAAGAAAAACAAAATATGTTAAAATGATCAATATTGATAATATTGATATCAATATCAATATCAATATTAAGCTTAGTGAATTAACCTATTATCTCTTTTTAACAAAACTTAGGTAAATTCACTAAGCTTAATATTGATATCAATATCAATATTGATGAAGAGTTTATCAATATTACTAAACTCTTCATCAATATATCAATATTGATATTAATATAATGAATATATCAATATTAATAAACTCTTCATCAATATATTAATATTGATATTGATATATTGATATTGATATTAATCTTGATATATCGATATATTGATATTGATAATATTGATATTGATATTGATATCGATATTGATATTGATATTGATATCAATATCAATATTCAAGGACGGAACCATAAATTATTATAGGAATAGGCTAATATATATATTTTTTAATAAAAGATTTATAAGCCCTATATTTATTTAAATAATGTTTAAATAAACACCAAATCAAACACATATTGCATTGAAAAAAATAAATTTACTTTGCGGAGTGAAACGAATTTGACAATGCTATTGTTATTTAGATGTAAATTGTAATAGCAATCTGTAAAAAATAGTATTAAGATGACAAAGAAGACAACATGAATCAAGATAATATATTATTAAATATCTCATGATGTTTTTGATGGGTTTATTACAGTAGAGACGTCAAACGGGGTTGGGCTAATATTAAAAAAAACAATAGCCCCAAGCTTTAAGGACATGGCAGAGAATGACACAGCAAACAGGGGTGTGCTAATATTTGTGGGGTAGGACTAGCTTATAAAATTTGCACCAAGTTTACTATTTCACAAATCTTGCACTGGGCTGAAGCTCACTCCAGTCTATACACAGTTATGTCCTTGTCAATATTGATATTGATAATACAAAATTGATATTGATATTCATACTGATTACTAATACATTAATGTTGAATTTAATAGATTACTAATCGTATAATTCATAAAAGGAATACAACATAATTTTTTTATTAAATAAACCAAAACGTTAATAACCTATAGATTACTAATACGTTAATGTTGAATTTAATATTTAATTTCAAATAAGTTTCGAAATTAATTCATACCTCCATTACAACAATTTGGAGATCTTTCTAAATTCAACGTGTGTCATTAGTTACACCTCATATAACACGTTAACTTATAAATTGGGGTAGTTTTGGAATCCAAAAATATAATAAATCAGATTTTAAGTTATATTAGGTAAACTTGCTTAGTTGGATCCCAGTCGAGGGTATTATTTGAAAAAATTGGGTATTTTAAATAGAAAAATAAAATAAAGGACTATAGGTGATTTAAAATGAATTTTATGGGTCTGAGCCCAATTTACTATTGTTTTTTTTTTTTGGAAATTCCACACAACTAACAGTCTTCACCATTCATCATCATTTAATGATTGACCACACACCAACTTAACGAAAGGATGAAATTAAACGATGTTGCAAACGTACGTAAGGGTGTAAATTGATAAAATTGATACCCTGGTCATTCATATTGAGAACCACCCCAAATGTGCAGGGTGTCTTTTGTCATTAGCCCTTCATTTTTTTTAACTTCTGAATGCCTTTTTTTTTTTTCTCTTTTCTAAACACTTTTCTTTGCAAATGGAAGTCTTTTTTTTTTTTTGGAAAATCAATAGTAGAGGAAGACTAGCCTAAAACGGGAGGGACCACAAAACGCGTGGGTCAATATCCATGGGGCACATAGAAAAGTGTAAGTCAGTCAATGGGTTAATGATATAATCCTTAATTAGTTACCAATTTTTTTGTAAGTCAGTCAAGACTTTGGATAATTATCTCACAAGAGTACAAACTACATAGGTCAGTCATGTGCTAATTTGTTAGTAAGCTATATACATTAATTGTGAAATATGCCAAAACGACTGATTAACACCATATTAAAGGTTTGTAGAACCTTTAAAGATCGTGTACTAGTTTCAAATCAACCTTACAGTTCGAGGGATTTTATGTAATTAACTTTTTGTTGGTCGGAATCATCCTTTATAAATTTGGCAACACTCAATGAAATGGAAAAAAAGAAGTCCAAAGCTCTCCAGCCAAACATGAGTACTGGGAGGAAAGGGATTCATAATAATGAAGGAGCCGGCAGGAGCAGGAACAATTTTCCTCAAAATGTAATCAACAAAACCAGAGGCGACAAAGATGTTGGGATTTTCCCCTTGGCAGCCCTGATACCGTCTGGACCAATGACCGTGGCGGTGAAGGGAAGAAGCCCAAAGGTGTCGGCGAGGACATCTCTGGCAATGAGATTAAAGGAGATGGAGCACCGGCTGGGTTTCAAAATTTCAGCAACACGAACAAGACAACTAATGAAGAAGATTACGGCAGCACCAGCAATATTTCTAAGAATAGCATTACCGCAGTCAATGGAGCCGAACGTGTTGGGATGTCCAACTTTCAAAACGTCAACTTGATGGGCAATGCCAGCCAAGGCCAAGGTGGCCGTGAAGGAAAGGAGGACTTTCCCAATCCTAACCCTAGCGCCATCGATCACAACATTTGTTCTAACAAAATTATTGCGGATGGATCCGCGAAAGTTGGGTTTAACAACTTTCGCAACACCCGATATTACAAGACTACTAGTACTAAAGATCATGTCAAAGCAGCCGGCTCAGATCTTTAGTACTAGTAGTCTTATAAACTCTAACAGAATAGTCTCTTCTTCCATGCTTTGATCTCAGTCGTATGTAAGAAAGTCAGAGCTCATGCAGCAATCACCGAGGCTTGTAGGCCACGTTTTATTATATGTATGGAATAAGATTCATGTTATCACTGAGGTGATATCTGCAGGCAGGGTTTGCCTCTTTAATTTTGTGCATTGCATAGCTTTTGTAATTTGATGAGCAAAATCAAATATATTATGTTATGGTCGTTTAATGTTGTCAAGTTCAAATCCTCTCTATTTTTCTGTTGATTAAAATTGAAAAAGAGTTGCGCTTAAATATTAATTCCTTTAGCTTGACTGCTTCATCGCAGTATACTGGTTAGAGTTGAGCAAAGGTGTAGATATGCAGTGACAGCCTTTTGGGCCATTGAAGTTTTGTACCAAGGGAAGGGAGCTTTGCCCATTGCATAGAAACCCCGCCAGATCTCCAAGAGGCTTGCCAGAAGATGGGGCAAGGATTGCTTTGGTCAGTACTGCTCTTCTCTCCGAAAGAAACATCGATGACAGGCACTTGGAGAAGGCGGCTTCAGACAGCGTGCCTCTGGTGAAGGTTTCAGAGGATGTGGTGAGTAATGCTTGCTGCCTGTGCTTGAACATGCTGTGGTTGGTTTCTGGAACATAAGCCTTGGAACTCCTGGACACTCTGCTCCAAAACCCTCAAAGTGGAAGCTTGTTGTTACAGTGGATGAAAATAAAAATCACCCTGTCCCTCTTTCACCTTGATGATCTGAAAGCAGTAAATATTAGGCAACAGTTGCACGTGTGTTATGTAAATAAAACTATATGCATGTAATTGTATTTAATTTGTTCACATGTACACATATAAAAGTCCTAAAAGACGGACGAACTAGCAACCACACATTTACATTCATAGCCTAAGCTGTCTCCTAGCTAGGTATAAAAGCCAAAATGTCAAATGACGTACGACAAATGTCTCCATGCAAGCTAGTAGCTCCTTCGTCATTTATATCTCTATGTACATACATACATTAGTTATATTCCATACACTTGTATGTAAGCCTCTCAAAAAAGAAATGAAACCCACCCATCTGTTGTATTCGTTCTCTGTGCCAATATTGTACAGGGCCAATAGTATACAGCACCATGCATGATTGTACTTCTGAAGTGGGCCCCACGTGATTGTATATGGGCAATTGTTTTTGGGAAAAATTTCTCATTCAACATTGTAATTTTATGTGTAGGACCCAAAAATGAAGGACCACAAAACGCGTGGGGCACATAGGTCGGCATCCAGAGAATAGAGATGACAACGGAGGACCCAATAGATATATAGGAACAAGCCACAAAAATTAACTATGAGATATAATTTAGGGTTAACTACAGTAAACCCCCCAAGTTATAAGCCTATTTTCAAGTTCATATCCATAGTTTGAAAATTCGCGGCATACATCTTCAACGTCACAAAACTCTACAATTTCTCTCATAAGCCAAACCGTTACTTAATCATTAAGTCTGACGTGGCGTTGTGGGACCCATTTTTTAACTGACGTGGACCAAAATTAATAAAAATTATTTTAAAAAATTAAACACATTAAATGAAAAAGAAAAAAATGAAAAAACCTAATCTCTCTCTCTCTCTCTCTGGATATCGGATCTTGCGATGCCTGAGCTGTTCATGTCCTTTACCTTTGCACCAAGCGTCCATACTGGTATGAATGTGCTGAAGGAGAGAGACAAAATTCAAACACCAACCGAACCCAAATCACCACAAATACCAGAAATTTTACCTTATAAGGCCTGGGAACCTTCCTAGGAGTGTTGACCGGGCTATGGTGAACCCCTGTGACCACATCATCGAACCAAAGTATACAGCACCATGCATGATTGTACTTCTGAAGTGGGCCCCACGTGATTGTATATGGGCAATTGTTTTTGGGAAAAATTTCTCATTCAACATTGTAATTTTATGTGTAGGACCCAAAAAATGAAGGACCACAAAACGCGTGGGGCACATAGGTCGGCATCCAGAGAATAGAGATGACAACGGAGAACCCAATAGATATAAAGAAACAAGCCACAAAAATTAACTACGAGATATAATTTAATATTAATGATATTATCCTTAATTAGTTACCAAAATTAACTACGAGAATTTGGATAATTATATCACAAGAGTACAAACTACATAGGTCATGTGCTAATTTGTTAGTAAGCTATATACATTAATTGTGAAGTATGCCAAAACGACTCATTTACACCATATTAAATCAACTTTCTCTACTTTTAATTTTAGTTAATTGGAAACCGTTTTTACATAAATTGCTAAATAGTCTCTGAGGAGATCGGCCTTGCATGAGCGTATCTATACTACAATAACCTCAGATTCTCGCAAGTATTTTATATGATTTTAACCCTGTTTTTGCAGGTACTAAAAATCCTATCAAGAAATTGGCGCCGTTGCCGGGGACTATTTCGTTTAATTTTTGTTTAGACTGTTTCTGATTTTTATTTTTTTTATTTTCGTTATAAAAAAAAAAATTCGAAAAAGAAAAAAAATAATGTGTGAAGTTAGTAAGTGAAGTGTGAATAAAAGGGATGAGAGGTAAGGGTTTTCGTCGAGTCTCCTTGACTATGATGGTTCACTTTACACCGAAGGAAGTTTGTGAATTCTTTTCTAATTGACTCTAAATGGCTTAGACTCTGTAGTGGGATCGGTTGGAACTTTTGAAAAGATGTTCTAGTTTTTAACATTTTCTATGGATTGCAACTTGAATGGAAATTTTGTTTAGATAGGTTTTATTTAAAGTTTTTTATTTGTTAGTTTTTATTTTCTAGATTTGTTTTGCTTGAGGACAAGCAAAAAGCTAAGTTTGGGGGTATTTGATGAGCATATTTTATATTATATATTTAACCCTATTCTCAGTATATTTTGGTTAATATTTTGGAGGAATTTTGATACTTTGAATTGTATTTTCAATATAGGACTTTCGACTTCATCTGGAGCAAAACATAATCAAATGGATGAATTTTGGAGTAATTCCAGTTGGAGGACGTGCGTGAGTCACTTAGCTTGATCGTATCAGAATTTTAGATTTTTCCACCGAGCGATTATTTTCTGGCAGTCAATTAAAGGAGCAGTCTTGCTGTCTTTGGAAAAGTGACGTTTTGGAACTTTTCTGCGTTTTGGAGCCCAAGATGACCCTCGGATGGGTTCGTGACCTTCTGGAGATGTGTTCAGAATATTTTTATCTTCAAAACGAGCTATCTTGGGCCTGATTTGGAGCAGTTTTGAGCCCAGAACGTGGCTGGGCAGATTTTGAGCGAATTTCCTTAATCCTATTTGGATTTTACTTCCTAGTATTACTTTATTTTAATTAGTTTCCTTGTGGGAAAAGAAAGGCGGCAATTGGGCAGCTAGGTTTTAGGTAGTATTCAAGTTCCTTTTCACAACAATTTTAGGATTCTATTCTATCATCTTTTTACTTATTAAAAACGCGACATTGTGGAGAGCAATTGCTAGGGTTCTTGAAGATCTTCAACTTCAAGGTGTATTCAATCTTTTTCTATGATTTCAATTATAATTATGCGTAACTAATTTCTCTGTGCTAGGGTGAAACCTTAGCCTTAGCATGAATATGTGATTTTTATTTAATTGTTTATGGTTGATTGCATGCATACTTTGAATTGTTAATCACTGTTTTAAACTATCTACTTGTCTTGATGCCTGATCACTATTAGGATATTTAGAAAAGTAATTTGATGCAATTTTGGTCGGAAGGTTCCCTGGAATTGACGCTGGCTTCTTGTGATTAATAATTGTAAGTTCACTTAAGGCGAACACCACGCTCTTAAGGGTTGCATGGTTTTTCAAAGGGTTTTCACAAAACGTAATGAGTCTTTCGTGTTCAGATTTGATCCGAACGTCCGGACGGGTTGCATGTTAGATATACGTTCTATGTTGGAGGTTCCAAGTAGAATATACATTAGGAAAACCTAACCTTCAAAGTGGCATGTGCAAATCATAAGTAATTGGTAAAAATACATAGGATTGCTAGGTGACAGTGAATCCCTAGTGCTTTTATAAATTGATATCTAAAGCTCTTTTCAATTAATTGCGTTTTTAATTAAATTCGTTTTTAGCTTTAACAATTTCAAAATCAAATCAACTTTCTCTACTTTTAATTTTAGTTAATTGGAAACCGTTTTTACATAAATTGCTAAATAGTCCCTGAGGAGATCGACCTTGCATGAGCATCTATACTACAATAACCTTGTATTCTTGCAAGTATTTTATATGATTTTAACCCTGTTTTTGCAGGTACTAAAAATCCTATCAAGTACACAGACCCTTTTTGACAAAAATAAAACGAGTACACATACCTTTAATTTTGGGTCGTCATCTAACTGACATTGGCTGTACCAATTATCTACAGTCCCTATATTCCTAGCTACCACTGTCGTATTATATTGTGTACCCTACGGGCATGTTTGGTTGGGCTCACTACCTTGGACTGTGCTAAATAAGACTTGAAGCCTATATTTGGTAAAATGGGGGACTAAGTTAAATGGGATTGTAGAGTCCAACAGTAACAAAACCTCCTCACTCGCTCTCTTTAAACAGCGAGGTTAAAACGGGCTTCGCAAAATAAGCCCCTAGCTAAATTGAGCATGCGACGCTGCCTCTCTCTCTCGTTCAACATCGACTCCAACTCGCTTCGTTCAACATCGACATTGACTCGACATCGACTACTGCTCTTCTTCGAATCTTGACCCATGCAAGTTTTTCTGGTATCTCCCTTTGGATACCTCTCTTATTCCTTCTTCCACCTGATTGATTTTTGCAAATTACAGGCTTTTCCTACCAAACAGAGCACTGGATATGACGAGTACGAGTCTGAGCAACATACGGCCTTTGGCTTCTCCTGGCCTTCAAATATCACCGCCATAGCTACCGCGGCCAAACCGCTTTCGTGTTTGTTGCTTCTCTCGTGGGATTTCTACTGAGAAAACCTTGACGCAGATTGAAAGTTCAGGCATCATCGCATGCCTTCGTGCAATCTTTGTATTTTTGTATGAAATTTACATACTTTTAGAATAAAATTTCCATTTTTATGGGTTTTTGTTTTCTTATTTTGCCTTTAATTTATCTGAGTACCTAATACACAAGATAGTAATGCTCATTTTCTGTAGAAGTAGTTTCAAACTACCAAATAAACTCCAAAACCAGCATGATTTTCCATAAAGATTGACATAATGAAGGCTTAAGATACAGTTACATGAGACTTTCTCCTCTATGTTCCAGAGAAGTTCATTACTTGGATCATAGCATTAGCCGGTGTGTTTACTATGCCTAGTTTTTTGTATATGATTAACTGGGTCTCTGATGGGATTATTTAAAAATTATTATTTTTAAATATTAAAATAATTATTTTTTAGTCCGACAGAGCACCAAACATAGGTATTCACTATTTTTACAATCTAGCTTCGTAGTCCGATGCAGCACCAAACGTAGGTTAGGACTTAATCCAGCTTAGACCAATCCGAGCTAATCCAAGACAGTCCCAGGATTTAGTCCAGTCCATGACAGTCCGTCGTGCCAAACAACCCCTACATCTCTTTGATTTCCAGAGCATCAGTGTGAATAATCATGTATACCACAATGATCAAAGATGCGATGCTAGAGACCCCTATGTTGGAATATTGATTACAAAAATTCTATAGTGAGGACCTTATATATGGTCTTAGGGTGAGGTCATATCTCTTAATCTTTAGATCAAATTGGTTAGTCATTGAATCAAATTGGTTAACTTGATCTAACGGTTAAGAGATAGGACCTCATCTAAAGACCATATATTAGGGTCGCACTATAAAATGACTCATATTGATTAAGCCTAGCTAGCACTCACAATCTCCATAAGGCCCTCTTATATTTTCTCCAACATATATAACACAACTTAAGTAATATAGTCTTGTGCTATGAACGCATAAGCAGGTAAAGAGTACATGTGTTGAGCGACCAAGGACGTAATAACCCCCAAAGAGGCTAGAGCAAGGCCTAATGAAAATGAATTGAATTATTGATTATGTAATAAAGACCCTTAAGTCCACGAGCAAGGAATACGTGTTTCTAAAAAATGTTTGATAATGTGACATAAAACGAGTAAAAATTAATAACCCCCTTTATGAATAAACATCTTCCTTACCAATTGAGAAATTCTATCGCATGAACATTAAGGTTTATAGAGAAGAACCAATTTCCCGGTAGCAGAAATCTACTATAGTTAATTATCCCTTTCCCTTTTCCCTTTGCAAGTATACAGAATAACGTGATGAATTTTTATTATCAGGTGAAGGTGTATTTGGGCCTTGTGTGAGGAAACGGCATCATATAATTAATATTAGTGTTTGGTTGCCGGGTTAGTAAAAGTAACTGACGTTGGCTTGGTTTTTCTTTGGTCGTCAGCTAAACTGACGTATTCTCTTGTGTACCCTACAGCTCTTTGATTTCCAGAGCATGAGTGTGAATGATCAAAGATGCTAGGCTACCTAGCCACCCCTACAGCTCTTTGGGTTGGAATATAGATTATGCTATTGTTAATCATGACAAACATTCTACACTAATTAATCATTGGTTTTGTGTAAACACACAAATTATGGCTACTCCAATTCATTTCGCACTGAGCAATAATTGAAGACAAAGAAAACTCAGACGGAGGAGCTACTTTCACACTTGGACTTTTAAACTCCACTTCAATTTTTTAATTTCTCTAGTGTGTCACACACGCTAAAGAATTACCAACCTTACGTGGCCTTTTAATTACCATGCAATTCAAAATAACTTTGCCCCTACTATATAATGGAGAGGCATGCCAGCACAAAGTCAAGAGTCAAGAGTCAAGTGCCGATGGTGAAGAGGTTTCCGACTGGTGATGACCGTCAGCCTCCGCAGAATTTTGTGAAGGATGAAAGACACGTCAGGTTGAATGAACGTGGGAATGAAATTATCGCACCCAATTCCACCAACCCCCACTACAAGAAAAAGTCACAATAGTCACCCCTTTGTTATTAACTAAAAATTTGGTGACTGTTGGTAGCATTAGTAACCTTTTTTTGTGACTGTTGGTAGCTTTAGTCACCTTTTTTTGAAATTTTTGTGTGACTAAAGGCTTTAGTCACCCCAGCAAAAGTAACCAAATGTCACTATCGTTAATTTGTTGGTGACTAAAGCCCTTAGTCACCTTTTTTGGTGACTATTAGTAGTATTAGTCACATTTTTTGAAATTTTTGTGTGACTAAAGACTTTAGTCACCCCAGCAAATGTCACTAAATGTCACCAAATGTCACTAAATAATAGTGACTGTTGCTACTTTTTCTTGTAGTGCCCAGGGTTTCCAACTTTAACAACGTGATTGATCACACAGGCCAAGGCGGCAAAGGATGCACAGCCGTCACCAAGCGTGATATAAACGTTTGTGACAATAAAATTAATGCACCAGGAAGTAAGAGTCCTGGGATCAGTAACTTTGACAACTATATACTCCCCAAGAATTCGAATGACGAAGATGATGCAGAAGCAGGCCGGGTCGGGTGATCAAGGCTATAAGAGGGTCCCGTAGCTCAGCCTCAGCCTCCAACAAGAAGTCACAGGCTTGGAAATAATAAATTAATAAAATCGTAATATCAATCTGTTCTTCCATTCCAATGCTTTAAAGTTTAACTTTAATGTGTATTTTGTAATTCGTAAAATAAGAGCTGATACAAAGGCCCAGGGCTTGTAGGGCTCTTCTTATGTATAATTAAGAATGTACAATTATTGTTATTATCACTACTATTATTACTCAGACTATATTCATTCCTATGACAATCCTTTTAAGCAAATCCGCCCAGAAACGGAAACAGAACATTGACAATGAAAAGAAAATCCATTGAAAGTTGTCTTCTTCATTGGGTCAAGATCAAATGAACAACTGTTAATTTTCTTCTCGTTCTAATTGGGTCAAGATTCAAATTTGTCTTCTCGTTCCAAAAATTTGACAAGTTATGAGTGTTTGTTTTCTTTGAAAGTGTTAGTGTATTGGGTTTTACTAAAGAAAGAGAACGATTCTGGCATACAACGACACCTGAGTTTTTTTTTCCTTCCAAGTTTGAGTATATGCGGGGACAACATAGCCACATCTAAGTTAGGAAATCAAGGTCCAAACATACCCAGAGACAAAGCAAAGGAGGACGAGGAGAAATTTGAAACGACAGAATCTTCGCTGGTAAGAGAGTTGAAATGGATTTCGTCTGTAGAGGGATTTTTCAAATTAAATGTGGATGGTGTAGCAGATTTGGCAACTGGTTCAAGAAGAGCTGGTGCGATTGTTAGGGATCATCATGGAAATTTGGTGGGGCAGTTGCTATTGGTGCTCTTATCTTGGTATCCATTATTGCTATTGAGTTGTATGCTCTCAATGATTGGTATTTCCTTTGCAATGGATGCGTCCTTTGTGCCCCTTTTTATTGAATCTAACTCTTTGATGGCGGTCCAAATGATTAATAATAAGGAGAAGTGCTTGGCGGCTGAAGGGGCGTTGGTGGATGAGGTTCGTCGTCTCATTGCATCCAATGATCGTCTTACTGTTCAGTATGTTCCTCGTAGTGCTAATGGTGCTGCACATCGGACAGCGCGATTTACTCTCTGTGATAATGGTCTATCGTTCTAGATGGAGGTCTCCTCTTTGGCTAATGAATTTTGTCCCACATGATTGGCCGGATCAAATTGTTTTTGGCTTATGAATCAAGTTGTAATTCTGGCATGTTTGTCCTACCCGAAGTTTTATCCCATGTGGTTTTGTTTGGAAAAGTTTGAACGAGGCAACTTCTTACGTGCTGAGTTTCAGTGTTTTGCTGTTGAGTTGAATGACTTATTGCTCGAACCCTCTCTTATCAACCCAAACAACCTCACAACCACTGTCTGCAGGCAATCCTCTCCTCTCTTACCACTTCCGTCAATTTCAGTTAACAAAACCGTTAAGTGTGCTGATGTAACATTGTCATTTTAGTAATTTTAAAATCTTTAAAATCTTTTTTTATATTTAATTTGGATTTTAAAATTTTTTAATAGTTAAAATTACTAAAATGGTCATGCCACGTCAGCACACTTAAGGTTTTGTAGACGGAATTGGTAAAGTGAGAAAATTTCAGCAACTTTTAGAGATTCTGGGTTTAAGTGAGAAAATTTCAATTTCATGAGATAAAGTGAGATCGAAAATCCATTTTAAGGAGTAAAACAGTAATTAAGCCAAGATAAATCCCTACTATTTCATTTATGTTGACTGGGGCTAAAAAAGGGAACAAAATTACATCAAAACCCAACGATATCCTCAACCACATAAGTTTTCCACACGAGAGTGAATTGTATTTTAGACTATCAAAATAAGACTAAAACCTCACACCAAAAAAATGATAAAGAAAGACGAAGACCAAAACCACCCCACCCAACCTCCCATACGATCCCATCCCTATCGGCGACTGCACCCACCTACTCTTTATCTCTCTCTCAGCATTGTTGAAGAATAATTGTGTGGAGGAGAAACACCGGATATCAACTTGAGATATAAACTTGAGTTGCCAAGACTACATTGACCCCCAAGTAAGGTGGAAAAAAATGTCTACAGGTCACCTTGTCCTGAAGGGCAGTACAACTGGTCATCCCAAGCAACTAGTTTCTGAGGATACTTTTTGGCTCCGTTTGGCTCACAAAACGGATTTGAGGAAATTATTTTCCATGTCATTTTCCAAGGGATGAGAAATGAAGATTTATTTCCCATGTTTGATAATCCTAGGAAAGTAATCAAGAAATACCACTTTATTTCATTTCACATATTTGGTTTGTGTGTGTTGAACCAAAAAAATTCACAAAAAATCAAAATCAAAATCTCACGTGCTGCAAGTTAGAGATAAAATTTCAAATGCTTATCTCTAATTCAAATGCCCCTACTGAAGCCCATTAAAAAAAAGTGAAAATAAAAAGTAAAATAATACATAAAAGAGGTGGGATCAGATCATGCTTATCCTCACACCCCCACAACTTCATTCAGCACAACGTGCCTTGTAAGTTGTAACTGTCATTGCCTATAAAAAGACATGAACGTCCAAAAGGCAAGGGGGGAGGGAGATACAAAAAAGGACCCATAAGGCTTGAGAGGGAAGCAGTGAAGCAGCTGGCAGGCTACTGGAGTTCTCTCCCTGAGTCTCTCTCTCCACTCCTTGGTGACGCGGCAATCGACACTGACCGGCGACCTCCGCTTCCTTCTCTCTCTTCTGGAGTTCTCTCTTCCTTGGAGTGCTCTCTCCCCTGCCTAAATTATACCCAAAATTTAAGGGTATATCTGTATGCAGATTAGCAACAAGGGGCTGCAGAAACAAAAAAAGGAGGAGGCTCGATACCTCAATTCCCTGCAGAGACAGAAGCAGACAAACATATATATATTGCATCAGCAACAAAGTCTTTCTCTTGAGGACCTTCAAGATTGGGTATCAAACCCACAAATCAAATCCATGTTGGGTGGCAACCCATGAACCAAATTTTTTGGGTGGCAACCCTTGAATCATATTTGTTGGATCTTCAATATTGAGGCAAATGCCTCAGCATCTAAAACTGTTAGTTTGTTATAATAGTAATGGATTAGTTGAGATGAGTAGTGGTATAGCATGTAATTAGTTATAGTTAGATAAGGGTATTGTTGTTCAAAACAAGCCAATGGATATATATACTCTCAAATGTAATAACATTAACGAGTAATGAAAATCAGTTTATTACAATTCTCTCTCTCTGCATTTTGTCTTCTTCTCTCCAACTTCTTTCTTGCTCGAGAAGTTCTTAGTTTCTACATGGTATCAAGCCGGTATGCCTCACGGCGATTGATCCTCTTCCGCTATTCAAATTGATGAATGTTCATTGATTTCTCTACCGATTTGTATTCTCTCTCTGTAATCTGTGTCCTGTTCTTTTTGATTTCTATCAGTCATGGCGTCGCCCACGGATTCGTCTTCTCTGATAGAACCGCCATTGCCAAACCCTAATTCCTCTGGAAGTTCTGGATTGTCTTCAGCCTCAAATCTCTCTACCTTTCTAACGATTCAAAACATTAGTAGTATGGTCCCGATCAAACTGAAACGATCGAACTACCTCCCATTGCGTGCATTGTTTCTGCCAATTCTTTCGCAGATACAAGCTCATCGGCATCATTGATGGCACAGAATCATGTCCGTCGCAGCTTATGCCTGATCGTTCTTTCAACCCTAACTTCGAGTCGTGGTATGAAAAGGATCAAAACCTCCTCATTTGGTTGAATTCAACACTTTTTGAGAAAATCATTCCCTTCACTGTTGGTGTTTCATCATCGCATGATCTATGGACAAAACTTGAGCAACGATTTGGGGGAGTTTCTGATGCTCACATTCATCAATTGTGATCTCGTCTTCAAACTGTTCAAAAAGGCTCTCAATTGATCTCGGAATATCTGCAACAAATCAAGGAAATATCTGACTCTCTCGCAGCTGCTGGCGCTGCGATTCCTAATCGTGATTTAATTGCCGCAATTCTTCACGGCCTACCTGGTGAATTTGAGTCTTTCATTGACTCGATTATGCTTCGTCTCTCATCTACTTCTCTGGATGAACTTCATGGCCTGCTACTTACAAAGGAACTATCTATGACTCACATAAAGCAACTTGTGTCCTCCATTGTTCCTGAGCCTTTTCAGGCTTTCTCTGCGCAGTCTCAGGCACCTCTCCTCCCTACTCCTCAACAGCAGCCTGTGCAAAATTCATTCAGGCACAATTCCAATCGAGGTCGTCACACCAATCGCAATTCTAACACCAATAGAGGGCAACATTGCGGGAATTTTTCTGATCCCCCAGGGCAACATCGCGGGAATTTTTCTCGTCACAACTATTCAGGCAACAATCGAGGCCATTATACTCGTGGCAACTATCAAGGTTCTCGTGGCAACTTTCAGTCTTCTTCTTTTCATACAGGCTCTAAAGTTCCCTGTCAGATTTGTGGTTCCACCAGTCATGAAGCCATTGATTGTTATGATCGGATGAATCCTGAAATCTTTGGCAGAGTCCCGCCAGCAAAATTGGCTGCTTTCAGTGCTCACTACTCTTCAAAATCCAATCCTTCTTGGCTGATTGACTCTGGGGCTACCTCTCATATTACAAATGATATTGCTAATATCTCAGCTCCTTCTCTCTATACTGGTGAAGACAAAGTTTATATTGGCGATGGTAAGGGTTTGTCCATCTCTCATGTTGGTCATTCATCTTTGAATACTCCTCATGGTTCTTTTAAACTCTGCAATGCCTTACATGTTCCTCACATGACCCATAATCTGTTGTCTGCGTATCAATTTTTGAAAGACAATAACTGTGCTCTCACACTTGATCCTGATGGATCCACTGTAAATGATCGTATTTCGGGGAAGATGCTTTTGCGGGGTCCAGTTAAGGATGGATTCTATCCTCTTCAAGCATCCAACTCAACTTCTACATTTCCTTTAGCTTTCATGAGTGCCAAAGCTCCTGTCAACGTTTGGCATCAGTGATTGGGACATCCATCTTCATCCATCTTTAGAAGGATCTTGTCTAATAATAAAGTAGCATTGCAAGGAAAATCTGTTGTTGATTTTTTTTGCACCGACTGTGCTCTTGCTAAGAATCACAAACTTCCCTTTTGTATTTCTAGTCCTTCATCAGCTCACTGTTTAGAGTTGCTTCATTGTGATTTGTGGGGTCCTGCCTCCACTGTTTCACCTAGTGGTTTTCAGTATTACATGCTTCTAGTTGATGATTACAGCAAGTATAGCTGGTTCTTTCCTTTAAAAGCTAAGTCTGAAGCTTTTCATACGTTTGTTGTATTCAAGTCCTATGTTGAAAACTCTCTGGGCAATAAAATCAAGACTTTGCGTACAGATTCAGGGGGTGAGTTCACTTCCACTGTTTTTAATTCGTTTCTCCGAACTCATGGTATTCTTCACCAGTTAAGTTGTCCACATACCCCTGAACAAAATGGCTGTGCTGAGAGAAAGCACAGACATCTTGTTGAAACTGCAAGAACTCTACTTGTTGCTTCCAAGGTTCCCCATCTCTATTGGGTGGAAGCATTCTCCACAGCTTTATACTTGATTAACAGATTGCCAATTTTTGGGTTATCACAGTCTCCATGGGAACTGCTCTTTCACATGTCTCCAGACTATTCTCGACTTAAGGTTTTTGGCTGCAGCTGCTTTCCCTGGCTTAAACCTTATGTTCAATCTAAATTGGCTCCCAAAAGTGAACCTTGTGTATTTCTTGGGTATAGTTTACAACATAAGGGCTATAGATGTCTTAATCCAACCACTAGCAGGATTTATATATCTAGACATGTTCTCTTTGATGAAGGCACCTTTCCATTTCACAATAACACCAAGTTATCATCTGTTTCCAATGCTTCTACTTCTATTAGCTCACCATCAGTTGATTTGAAATTTTCTTTGCCTACTTCTGCTAATCCAGATAGGCCTGCACCTAATATGTCATCAAGTTCACCCATTGGATCTTCTAGTGTCTCTCCTATATTTGATAACCAGCATGTTCAATGTGATTTAGCTACTGGTTCATCTCCTTCTGCTCCACTTGCCAGTGTCGTCAATACTCATCCTATGGTCACACGGTCAAAAGCTGGAATATACAAGCCCAAGGCCTATTCAGCAACCAAACATCCACTTCCCATTGATTTTGAATATGTTCCTAATACATACTTGCAAGCATCCAAATATGCTCATTGGAGTGTTGGAAAAATGGCTCACCTAAGGTTACAAGAATCGGAGGGAGCGGCCGGTCGCAGGCTTGGGCGACCGGTCGTTTTCATGCGAAGAGAAGTGGTAACCGGTATAAAAGCGACCGTCGCAGGTTAAGCGACGGTCGCATGCAGGCGAGGCCGTTAAGCTATGCTACGGTATAAAAGCGACCGGTCGCAGGTTTTGGCGACGGCCGCACGCTTCGCGGCCTTTGTGCTGATTTTTCAAAGACGTTTTCAGCCCTTTCTTTGGATGCTAATTGGTCCCTACCAATTCACATGCAACCCCAACGTTGGTATAAGTCCAAGACAGCTTGGCAAACCACCAGAAAAGTCCTAAACATTGATTAGGTAGGTTAGTGGGTTGTATGATAGCCTATCTCTTTATGCTTTCCTGAAATTAGGGATCCATGTTTTGAGGTAGGCTGGTTTGTCGCATGTGGGTGGCTTCTTTTCTCTTTCTTTTATAGAGCTAAGTAGCCGGAGCTTGTGGTAAGAGTTGCATTCAGATTTGGGAAGCCAAGAGAGAGAGTGAGAGCATCTTGTATCAAGTGAGTGAGCTAAGGGGTGAGAGAGAAAACAGATAGTGAGCTTGGGTTCTAAGGGGTTTCCATTGAAACCAAATCAGAACTCCATCTTCATTATTGATATTTCTCAAGGGGATCACCAAAGAGGACGTAGGCAAATTGCTGAACCTCTATAAATACTTGTGTTCATTGTTCTTGGTTATTTTCTCGAGTGTGTGTGTGTGTGTGTGCAACAAGTTCATCCTTGAGCTTGTCCAAAGTCCATCAACAACAAGGTCTTGAAGGGAGTGAGTTGGTTCTAATTCACAACATGGAGATCTGCCATGCAAGAAGAATTCAATGCATTGCAATCTAATGGTACCTGGTCTTTAGTCCCCGCCTCTAATTTCAGAATATTGTCGGATGCACATGGGTTTGTAGAATTAAAAAGAAACCCGATGGCACTATCGACCATTATAAAGCTCGCCTTGTAGCTAAAGGGTTTCATCAACAGGCTGTATTGACTATCAAGATACATTTAGCCCTGTCGCTAAACCAGTTACCATAAGGGTCCTTCTGTCTCTTGCAGTTCACTTCAATTGGTTCTTAAATCAATTGGATATCAGCAATGCTTTTCTTCATGGTGATTTAAAGGAAGATGTGTATATGGAGCAACCTGCTGGATTTATTGACCCCTCACTGCCTACGCATGTTTGCAAATTGAGAAAGTCCCTTTATGGCCTCAAACAAGCACCAAGGGCTTGGTTTGACAAATTATTTCAGGTCCTACATACCTTTGGCTTTGTTCAATCCTCTTCAGATACATCCTTATTTGTTTTCAAAGGCCCTACCTTGGTAATCGTGTTGGTCTATGTAGATGATATACTTGTTACAGGTCCCAACACTGCTCTCTGTCAATCTTTCATTCTGAAATTAAGTGCTATCTTTCCAGTCAAAGATTTGGGGCCATTGCACTATTTTCTGGGACTGGAAGTTCAACGAACACCTGAAGGTCTCTTTCTTCATCAAAGCAAGTATCTTCTTGACCTTCTCACAAAGACAAACATGGACGGTTCTAAACCTTGCTGCACTCCTCTCAGTTCTATCAAACTTGATCACAGTGGTCCTCTTCTGTCCAATCCAACTGAGTACAGGTCCATTGTTGGTGGTCTTCAGTATTTGACTTGGACAAGACCTGATCTCTCTTTTGCAGTGAATCAACTTTGTCAATTCATGCATGCTCCAAGAGACCAACATATGCAGGCTGCTAAACGAGTTCTTCGGTATTTGAAAGGCACAGTCTCTCAAGGTATTTGGTTTACGCAGTGTCATTTGCATCTTACTGCCTACTCTGATGCCGATTGGGCAGGCTGCACATTTGATCGCAGATCCACTAGTGGTTATAGTGTTTTTCTTGGTTCAAACTTAATCAGCTGGAGTGCAAAGAAACAAGCTACTGTAGCTCGATCCTCCACAGAAGCTGAGTATCGATCCTTGGCACACGCAGCTGCTGAGCTTACCTAGATATGCAAAATATTTCATGATATTGGCTTTCCTCTCCTTTCTATTCCTACTTTGTGGTGTGACAATATCTCCGCTATCTCCCTTGCTTCAAATCCTGATTTCTTGCTAGAACTAAACGTGTTGAAATCGATTATCATTATATTCGAGAGTTAGTTCTTGCTCATCTTATAAAAGTTCAGTTTGTTTGTAGTGAAGACCAGTTGGCTGATATTTACACTAAGTCTCTGTCCAAAACCCGGTTTTGTTACTTGAAAACCAAGCTTCCCATTGGCACTCTTGCAGCGTCCCCTGTTCGCTTGAGGGGGTGTATTGAGGCAAATGCCTCAGCATCTAAAACTGTTAGTTTGTTATAACAGTAAAGGATTAGTTGAGATGAGTAGTGGTATAGCATGTAATTAGTTATAGTTAGATAAGGGTATTGTTGTACAAAACAAGCCAATGGCTATATATACTCTCAAATGTAATAACATTAATGAGTAATGAAAATCAGTTTATTACAATTCTCTCTCTCTGCATTTTGTTGTCTTCTTCTCTCTAACTTCTTTCTTGCTCGAGAAGTTCTTAGTTTCTACATTCAATCCATCATTTTGGGTGGCAACCCTTGAATCAAACAACTGGACTTTTCAATAAAGCTCTGCTGAGCAATGTGAAAACCATAGGGAATCATGCCTATTCAATAATTCTCTACTCAGTAAACCAAAAAAAAAAAGAGATGAGGTTCTGGGATGGAAAGCAGAGATAGGCTTTACCCCTGTTTGAGAAAACCAAATCAATTTCTTCTTTATAGCTGCAAGTCAAAATCTGAAGTTAGCTCTCCATCATAAATGGTAGCAAGAGGTTGATGACAGAAACAAAGACACTGGGGGTGTAATCTCACGAATGGTTTATACCTCCTCAGGCTACCTGACCAATTCGTGAAAGCCATGTTGTTCTGTTACAACCCCTCTCTCACTTGGATCATCTTCTTATCCCGTGCTGGTTGGGCATACAGACGCAATAGACAAAAAAAAAAGCAAAAAGAAAAAGAAAAATGAATGACAGCCACGTTTTTTTTTGGACGAAGAATGACAGCCACGTTTAGATGGCTTGGCTTGGTGTGTATTATAAACAAACAAAAAAGTGGATAATGCTGTGTGTATTGCAAACAAACAAAAGTTTGAAAACAAGGTTGAATTTGAAACGTGATGGGCCATTAATAGATTAATGGGTTATCTAAAAATTACCCATTAATTCTCCAAAGCCCAAAACAGGAAGTGTTATGCCCACGGGACTATGAAGATGCTAGACACGTACCATGATCTAGCGGTCTTGAACCAACGTCTCAAGACTCGACGGTTCTGAATATAATAGGTGCATTTCATTGCAAGTTTCAAGCCCAGTGGGCTTCTGCAACAAAAATAAAAAATAAAAAATCAATTGGTGAATAATTGGCACAAAGTCTCAAATTCACAGATTATGGACTAGTGGGCTCAAATAAAAAAGTCTCATTAATTCCCAAATCGTCAAATGAAGACTCAAGTGATACAAAACCACACCAAATCCCAAGTGGTACGAAACCACGCCAAAACCCCAAGTGGTACAAAACCACGTCACAGGTCCAAGTGGTACAAAACCACGCAAATTAATTTTCAAGTGCAATGAGTCATTCACTCAAACACTTTCCCAAATGCAAATGTCAATTGTAGAAAATTAGTGGGTTCATCAAAATTGCTCATTATTTTTCTTGCAATAAAAAAATGGTACAAAACCACTTAATTTTTCCCATGGGTCATCTACCCATGCAAATTTTCAATGAGATTAAATTGAAATCTCTCAAACACAAATTCCAAATTAGTGGGACACACTTACCCATTAATTTCCCAAATCTTGGAACTATATGCCGGTTTGATCCCATCAAGGGCACGTAGGCAGTCTATCATTACAATAGACGCAACTGCAACCCTTTAAATTGTCACAAAGACACAAATTCTAATTAGTGGGCCACACTTACCCATTAATTTTCCAAATTTTGGAACTACGTCGGTTTGATCCCTTCAAAACGGTACGTAGGCAGTCTAACATCCCAATAGACGCAACCACAACCAAATTCAAATTCTAAATTAATGGGCCACACTTACCCATTAATTATCAATTTTACTCATGGGTCATCCACCCTCCAAATTGTCTCAAAGACGCAAATTCTCAATTAGTGGGCCACACTTACCCATTAATTTTCAATTTTTCTCATGGGTCATCTACCCTCCAAATTGTCTCAAAGACATAATTTATGAACTACGTTGGTTTGATCCCATCAAGGGTACGTAGGCAGTCTAACATACCAATAAACGCAACCGCCACCAAATTCAAATCCACCAACACTACTACAAAAATCGAAATAGACGTCGGTAAAATGATGACGGACAAAATAAATACCGTCGTTAAATTTTAAACGACGACGGTAATATAAAAACCGACGTGGATCAGAAACTAAAATACCTAAAAATTGGAAATTCATTTGGGCATTTTTAAAACACGACGCATAAAACTTTAAAAGCGTCGTCTTATTAAACATGCCATTTCGACCAGAAAAAAGACAACAAATAAACAACGACGGTATGTGTAAATATACCGACGTAGTAATTATAGACGACGTTTTACATATAATACCGCCATTTTGAACATCCAATGAACACGACGGTAATTGTATTATTAGAGACGTATCAAGTACTATTTAATACGACCGTAATTTAATAATTACCGACATGTAAAGTTAATTAACTACGTCTCTCTTTTATTATTTTAAGCCGTATTATACATTAGATTACGACAGTACTTGTAAATAAAAAGTGGTGGTAAATAGTTACCACGTCGTCATAATATAATATAACGTCGTGGTTTTTTAGATAATACGGCTTCTATAAATTATATCGCCGTTGTAAATCAGTTTAACGTCGTTTATATTAATTATACCGTCGTTGTTATTTAAAACAAGAGCGACAACAAAAGTCGAAATAAACGTCGATACAACGACGTCGGAAAAAGAAATACCGTCGTTGTATGTTTCAAATTGAAGCTTTCGAACTGAAACGTCACGCTTTATTTGCGAAATTGGGGACCAAACGGCGGCTTTTAGGTTTCCAAGTCGAAATAAAGGCCCTTTTCGGTTTCCAAGTCTTAATAAAGTCTCTTTTAGTTTTCCAATTCTAAATATTTCCTTTAAATTGCAGATTTTTTTCCAAACGTTCAGTCTCAATTCTCACATCTCTGAATGGTTTCGATGTGCATAATGTCTCTCTTTGGAACTCGGTTGTGTTTTTACACCAAACCAATCTAAGAACTTCGGTTTGGTGTAAAACAACAACCCAGTTCCCGTAAAGATTGCATATTTAGTTTCTTGTTTAACACAAATTTCTATTTGTCAGTAATTATTTTTATTTAAGACGACGGTTTTGTAACTAATCGACGTAGTATATATTTATAACGTCCCTATTATTTAAAACCGACGTTTATATTATAATTTAAACGACGGTTTAATTTTACTTTCCGTCGTTTATATCCAAGTCGAGAGGAAATCCAAATAAGTTATGCTCCCTCTTCTATCTTTTGTGTCTTGTTTCTTTTTATTAAATCCTGTTATCTCTAACTATAACTTGCTTTTTTTTATCTTGGTTTTGCAGTGCAAGAAGGCAACGATAACTCATAAACACAAGAACAAATTGATGAAATTCGGATCGAATGAAGATTGGTTTAGTATTATGGATATGATATTTTGTATGGATATATAGGAATGAAGATTGGTAAATATTTTGTATGTAATTATTATTGAATCTTCAAGTTTTATGAAACAAATTATTCTTGAGTATATTTATTGTTCACAAAGCATTGTGGTTGTTTTTTTAGCAAGAAAAAAATCGTTGTAGAGAACCATTGGAAGAAAAAAAGATAAAATGTAAAATTACTAAATCATTGGATATAATAAACGACAGTTCTTTCAAAAAAACCGTCGTTTTTACATTAATAGACGACAATTCTATTACAAAACCGTCTTCTTTATATATAATAGACAACATTTCTTTCATAAAAATTGTCGTCTTTATATATAATAGACGACATTTTTTCATAAAAAGCGCGTCATTAAATATAATATAATACGACCGTAATTTTATAATTACCGACATGTAAAGTTAATTAACCACGTCTGTCTTTTATTATTTTACGCCGTATTAGACATTTGACTACGGCAGTTCTTATAAATAAAAGGTGGTGGTAAATCGTTACCACGTCGTTATAATATAATATAACGACGTGGTTTTGATAATCTGACAGTTATATTAATTATATCGCCGTTGTAAATCTTTTTCACTTCGTTTATATTAATTATACCGTCGTTGTAGGTTTCAATTTCGAAACTTTCGAACTGAATCGACACGCTTTATCTGCCAAATTGGGGACTAAACGGCGGCTTTTAGGTTTCCAAGTCGAAATAAAGGCCCTTTTCGGTTTCCAAGTCTTAATAATGTCACTTTTAGTTTTCCAATTCTAAATAATTCGTTTAAATTGGATTTTTATTCCTAACGTTCTGTACATCTCAATTCTCACCTCTCATGCAAGAATGTCTTTCTTGCGAACTCAGTTCTTGTTTTACACCCAACCCATCTAAGAACTTGATTTGGGTGTAAAACAAGAACTGAGTTCTCAAGTAGGATTGTATATTTAGTTTCTTGTTTAACACAAATTTCTATTTCTCCGAAGTTTTTTTATTTAAGACGTCGGTTTTGTAAATAACGGACGTAGTATATGTTTATAACGTCCGTATTATTTAAAAACCGTCGTGTATAGTTTAATTTATACGGCGTTTTGATTTTACTTTCCGTCGTCTTTAAAAACGCGGTCTTTTGAAAAATTTGATCGCGAATTGTAATTTTTCAAATTTTCCCTAAACCCTATATATATAACATTTCGCTATCTTTCTTCAACTCATATTCGACCTTAAAGTTTTCTGTTTCCATCAGTTGCTCCAAGTCCATTAGGTTTTCACTTTCTCAAATTATTTGAAGTTAATTTGCTCCAAGTCAGAGGAAATCCAAATAAGGTGTGCTCCCCTCTTCTGGTTTTCACTTTCTCAAATTTTTTTAATTCTGTTAAATGTATCTCTAACTAAAACTTGCTTCCTTTTTTTTAATCCTGTTTTGCAGTGCGAGAAGGCAACGGTGACTCATACACACAAGAACAAATTGATGAAATTTGGATCGAATTTCATATGTAGCCCCTCTTTTTGTAATTATAGTTTAATATTATGGATATGATATTTTGTATAGATATATAGGAATGAAGATTGGTAAACTATGTAATTATTATTGAATCTTCAACTTTTTATGAAACAAATTATTCTTGAAGAGAACATTATTGTTGTTTTTTAGCTAAAATCGTTATAGAGAACCATTGGAAGCAAGGAAAAAAAAGGTAAAAGGTAAAATGTAAAATTAAAACATCTTTGGATATAATAAACGACAGTTCTTTCAAAAAAACCGTCGTCTTTACATTAATAGTCGACAATTCTATCACAAAACCTTCTTCTTTACTTATAATAGACGACATTGTTTTTATAAAAACCGTCGTCTTTACATATAATAGACGACTGTTATTTCATAATAGACGACATATTTCACAATAATAGACGACTGTTATTTCATAATAGATGACATATTTCATAATAATAGACGACTGTTATTTCATAATATAGGACATATTTCATATAATAGACGACTGTTATTTCATAATAGACAACAGTTCTTAAAAGCCGTCGTCTTTACATATAATAGACGTCATTTTTTCATAAAACCCGTCGTCTTTAGATTAATAGACGACGGTTTGTAGTAAAAGCGTCGTCTATTAATCTAAAGACGACGGGATATTACCGTCGTGGTTTTATGCGTAAAAGATGTCGGTCGATTCCTCGACGGTTGAAAAAGTAAATTTACGACGGTAAATTACCGTCGTCTATTTCGATTTTTGTAGTAGTGCAAACACAAACTCTCAATTAGTGGGCCATACTTACCCATTAATTTCCAAATTTCCGAAATACGTTGGTTTGATCCCATCAAGGGTACGTAGACAGTCTAACATACCAATAGACGCAATCGCCACCAAATTCAAATCCATCATACACAAATCCTAAATTAGTGGGCCACGCTTACCCATTAATTTCCAAATTTCCGAACTACGTTTGTTTGATCCCATCAAGGGTACGTAGGCAGTCTAACATACCAATAGACGCAACCGCAATTAGATTTGAATCCCTGGTTGATTCTAAACCAAATTCGCCCAAAACACAATTCAAAAATCGAATCCCTGGTTTATTCAGCTAAATCCACCCAAACACTTTTCAATAAAGTTCATTCACCTTTGCAATGAGTCATTTACTCATTGCAATTCTTTGAACTACGAGTGGCTTGATTCTCGCAAGAGATCCGTAGGCACCCCGAGGTTCGACTTGGGAGCTGCTGCAAAAATCAAACACACACGTTCTGTTTCTTTATGATGGAATCAAAATCAAAGGGTATTCCCTTGAAGCAAGAGATTGTAATTATGAGACACCGCGTCTCGAATGAGTCGAACCTAAAATAATAAAACCCCATTATTTAGTTAGTGGTGGTGAAATTATGTTGGGAGGTTCATATTTTTCTTCAACAGTGTAGGAATGTAAAACAAAGTTTGTTTAATTTTCTAATTATACCCATATGAAATCA
The DNA here is from genome assembly GCA_024362665.1 of Prunus padus. Classification (NCBI taxonomy): domain Eukaryota; kingdom Viridiplantae; phylum Streptophyta; class Magnoliopsida; order Rosales; family Rosaceae; genus Prunus; species Prunus padus. The sequence continues at coordinate 10,625,788 of JANFAM010000020.1, forward strand.
AATAAAAAAAGAATGCATTTAATGCTATGTTGTAATTCTAAATTATTAATGGGGACAATATGGTCATGAAAAATGTGTATTTAATGTTGGCTCATTTTCCCAAACTTTCCCATGAGGAGGAAAACAAAACCCAAGGAGGGAGGAGAGCTTCACTTTCCCCTTACTTTCCCATGTCAAGGCAACGATTTCCCATGCCTGAACTTACCAAACAACGGAAAACAATTGATTTTCCCATCCCCATACCTCATTTCCCATTAACAAAATGGGGCCTAATTCTAAAGTGACCATCGACCACCAAAATAGCAGCAGCAGCTCCAAGTCCCCAGAAATAGCGAGTTCTAAAAATCATGCTGCTCTCCAGCCGAAGAGATTTGAACATACTACTACTAGTAGTAGATATCAGTAATGTAACATCTACTACTACTGCTATACTAATGCACTTTAGAAATAACAGTAAATATCCAATGATATCATGACACTCGATAATCAGAATACATGCCACTTAGCCCAAGGCATTTGGAAATTCCCAATTATTAATTGCTTTTTCTCTTTGCCCTGATTCATCCTCTATGTATGTATAGTTGACGCGGTGGTGGATATGCAGAAATCGACACAAGAATATTCAAAGTTTGAGGCTAAAACTCCATATATATTAAAGATGACTGCATTGAGTAGAAACATGCATATTTCTCGAAGTATTTTTGACCCAATAGGCAAATTAATTAGCAAACACCAAGATCTTTCTTCAGCCTCCAACTCACACACACACACACAGGCGGCATGTCCAGCACCAATGGCACTCTAGAGAGCCGCTGAGTAAGCCTACATACAATACCAAGCATGGCGCTCCAGAACGGGGTCGTATTGATAGTCCTGCTTGTATTGGATATCCCAAGTACTCATTATTCTCCTCGTTGTTAATGTATGAATTTTGAGTATTTCTTTTGGCTTCCCTTGACAATTTTTTAATAGAACAATCATTGTATTTTCTCAAGCTCTAGTCTAGATTAAGAATTACATCTCTAGGTATGCTTAATTGGCTACATTATGATGGACAACAATGGGTTTGACAAAAGGTAAATTTTGCATTGCATTTTCTAACTTCTGAAGATTATGACTAGTCATCCTTCCTTCGTATGACTAGTCAACCTCTGCCTTAGTAGGAAATCCAACTCACTGTTCCAGCTGGATCCTACCCATATGTTTTTGTCTTATTCTGCAAAATGCTGAGCTGCCATTGTACGTTTCTAACCTAGGAATTTTGGTGAAAAAGCAAACTAATTCCTCATTTGGCTGCTGCCATTTTGGGAGGCAAGTTTTGGAAAGTTTCCTTGGAAACTATCGCTTCTTCCTCAAGGGCCACCTTCATATTTTTCATCTTTGAGTTTTCCAAATTGTTTCTTTTTGAAAACTGCATTTGAAAAATGAAAATATGCATCTAGCTAATTAAAACACTCTCTCATTTATATCTAGGTTTAATTCAAGATTGATTTCTTCAAGAGTATGGTTTCTTGAAGAAATTGGTCGTTCTCCTTTGAATCCAAATTTTGGTTTCAGTCTAAATTAGAGCTTGCAAGCTGGTGCCATGGGATGAACGAGCTGAGGAGGAGCTGCCATTGCCATGAATGACTGAGCTTGAAGCTTTGCTAAGTTGGAGAAGAAGATTGCACAAAGGAGGTATAGCTCATCTTCCTAAATAGATCTAGGTTTCCTTGAGCTTGCTTGTATTTCTTTGTAAGAATCTTCTTATACTTAGTGGATTGCCTGGTCGGTTGATGACCCCCAGTTTTTCCCAATGGTGGGTTTCTGGGTGAACAATTTCTGGTTTGCATGTCTGAAATTTTCTGGGTTTATGTTCTTGACGGTTGACTAGTCATCATATGCTTTCTGGGTTTGTGTTCTTGATGTTGACTAGTCATAATTATCTGATGTTAATTGTTTACTTGATTATGATGCCTTCACACACTTTCACCATAGTTGTTGCTAGCACAGGGGATGCCTAGATTGACGGGTCCTTCTGAGTGCCTAGGTTGTCACTAGTAATTCTCTAGGTTTGCAGGTACATTGGTTTGCTTGTGTGTGTGCCCTTGGTTAAGATTGTTCTTAACTAGCTATTGACCAGTCATAAGCAATATTTGGTCAAGTCCTTGTGTGTGTGTATTGTTGTGTTTCTTACTTGAGTCTAGTGAAATTTACCCCTCGTCACCTAAGTACCATTTTCACTCGTCCTCCTCCTCCACTTAGGGACGGACCCAGGATTCTAATTTGGGGCGGGCTAAATCTTCAAGAGAGGAGGAGCAGAGTCTGTAGGAGCAATAAGGCCAGTGGCAGCTTCAGGAGTCGAAAGTTGAGTAAGCAAAATTTACATGTTAAACTTGACGGTACGAAAAATATTCATGTTAAACTCAACGATATAAGTGAATTTTATTTTATATTAAAATAAGCAAAATTTACATATTAAATACATTTTTTTTGGTGAAGAGGCGATGTCTTTTTTTCAGAGAAAAGAGAAAAACAAGCCTAAATTTAGCACATTCAAGCAACAAAAACAAAAACCAAAAAAGTAATAAAAACACACTTATAATAAAATTATATGGTATTCTTTACCAATAAACAATTATATATACTATTGTTTGTTTTTATAGCATCCATATGTGTTGGCCTGCCCAAGTCCAAGGCAAACATTTTTTTATTTATTTATTTTTCTTTAACCTATATATTATATCTATTTCGGCCCAAGCCCAAGACACGTGGGTATTTTTTAAAGATTGAGGAGGACTAAAATTTACTTTGGGCTATAAAAATAAAATCCCCCGGGTGAGGTTGTACTAAGGTCCATGCCTGCCTCCACCTAATTAACTATATGGTGGATACTACGATGACTATCCATCAAACTCACAGCCTGTTCTTGGACATCCTGCTACTACTTATAACCCCATCCCGAGGCCTACTAAAAAAAATGGCAAAAGCAGTTGTACGTCTTACAATGTTTCTGGGAATCGAATCGGTGGAAACCAAGGGTACCATAATGGAGTTTTCAATGTTGGCAACACTAAGCATGCTCGACATGACATGATGAAAGATGATGATGAGGAATAAGAAGAAGAAGTTGAATGAATGAATCGTCCAAATCATGTACGTAAGCTGCATATATATGTAATGTACTAGCAGTTCTAGAAGGGCTATGAATAACATCTGCTAGCTCGCTCTTTGCTTCCATATATAAATATGTATAAAATATTCTTAAATAAGAGATATATACAGTTATATTCTTGATGGTGGTCTCTTTTGTTTTTAGTTTTTCTAATTTTAGATCTCATTTTTATTTCTTTAGTTCTTATTTATTTATTTATTTATAAATTGAATTCAAATGGTTATAGTTTTTTAATAAATATTTAATAGCTTTTAAATTCTTTTAAGGAAATGAACCATACATTGTCTAACATGTCTAAACATAGGGATTAAATTTGTCAAATTGAAAATGTAAGGACCAAATTGGCCAACACAGTGAAACACAGAGACCATTTTAACATTTAAGCTTATTTTTTATGTATAGAAAAATTAGTAAAATATACAAACGGCCTAATCCCTTTTGTTTTTGTTTTTTTTTCTGGTCAACTAAGTATACTGACGTTGGCCAAAATATATTGCCAACGGATAAGCCACAGTGTACATCATTATGTTTGTTACATGGTGTTCCCATTAATTTTTTGCTACGACAAATAAGGTATGTGGCCAATTGAACACTAGATTCTACTGAAACTGTAATTGTAGCTCATACAGCAATGAACTCAGGCTTGCAGACCTCTTTTTGCTTATGTATAATTGTAACAGTGTTAGTATATGATGTACCTGGTATTATTATAGTTAAAGGGCAATGAAGGAAATTGCCTCCATCTAAAAAGAATATGAACATGTAATTCTTCCCAAAGACAGAAGGAGAAATTTGGTTTAGTTCTCATCATGTGATACATCATCTCAGAAGAAAAACTAGGTAGAAAAGAGCAGCTAAGTTATTCTCGCAGGATATATATACTGTATACATACAGAAAAAGACAGTGGTGGGTGGAATCTTGCCTATTGATTAGGCGAATTCAGTGGTACAACCAAGGTCAGCTAGTTATCTACAAAGAAAAGGTGTCCTTGACCAGGGCAGAATTGAGATTTTGAGGGCCTTGTGCGAAATTTAAAATGGAGCCCTCATATAATCTAATATGAAAATAATATAAAAAAAAATTTACAATGACTTAATGTCATAAATCAATTTTTATAACTAAAATTCATCATCAATTAGCATGTAATAACAATCACAACTCAAATTCATAAATTTTTAATATTTTCATTTTATAAAGTTAAGTATTAGTATGTTCGGTAAAAAAATAAGAGTTCAAGAGAAAAAGAAGAAGGCATGGATTTTTTTGTTTGTTTTGAGTGAAAGAAAGTACTTTTTATTTATTTAGGACAAAGCGTTATTTTTAAAACTATTTTAAATTTTGTTGTTATAATGAAAAAGAATAAAATTATGAATAGATTGACATCATTGAGACTCAAACTTGGACCTTGTACCTAGGGATATATGCTAGAAACTAACTTCATCAAATACACTTATGTGTCAATGCACTGCACTTTAGAGTATATATATAGTTCTTAGAATATTAATATATATATATATAATATAAAATATAAAAAATTTAGGGTCCTTAAAAATCGGGGGCCCTGTGCAGTGGCGCCACTTGCACCATGCCTGGGGCGCCCATATCCTTGACTTTGATGTGATCGATAATTTTTTGTTTAAGTCCACATGTTAGGTTTAAAAATTCACCACACATGCAGGGGTGAGAATGTGAAAGTGAAAGATGTCCCACATTGGAAAGTTGAGAAACCTAACAAGGGCTTATAAGGTGTTGAGCTACTCCCTTAATTGCCAATTAATTTTGGGATGGAGCCTCAACTTCCTTCATACATGTGATCGATACACATGCATACATAAACTATTTTTTGTGGGTGGCCCTTATATATAAGAGACTTTCAGCTGGTTAGCGGGATGTAACCAAGCAAGGGCGGACCTATGTTAGGGCTAGAGTGGGCTCCAGTCCTATTTTTGAGAGTAGGCTTAATTTGTAAGCCAAATTTAGATAAATCGAATTGTAGCCCAAAATTTCTTTTCTCTTTGTTTTTTCTTAATCCTTTCTCTTTCTTCTTTAATCCTTTCCCCCGTTTTCTTCTTTCTTTTCTCTCTCCTTTCTCTTTTCTTTTTCTTTCTTCTCTCTCTTTACTTGTTCTTCTTTCTCTCCGCCATTTTTCTTCTTTCTCTTTCTTTCCTTTTGTCTTTCTCTATTTGTTTTATTAAATCTCTATTTCTCTCTTCTTCTTTTTTCATGCGTTTCTCTGTCTACACATTGGTTGTGGTTTTATGTTGTGAAGATGTTATGAGCTGATGTTGAATAGGTGGTTTGATCATTTTGAGCTTGTGGGTGTTTTGGTGGAGGACCCGACTGTAGTCCGAATCACATAGGTGTCCAAAAAAAAATTAGCCCACCCCTGTAAAAATCCTGGGTCTGCCATTGTAACCATTCATATGTCTACAGGCTTCCTAATCCTAAAGCCTAAAATAGGTGATAACAAGAAAGCATCTGAGGATGCTAAAGTGAACATAGAGCAGGAAAACAACAGCAGCTCGAAGCCCCCAGCAACGGGTTCCAAAAGCTGTGCTACTTCTAGTACAACTACCAAGCCCAAGAATAATACTGAGAGAGGTGAGGCCAAGAGAGGCGATGCCTTCAACATTTCTGGGAATACAATTGAGGGAGCAATTCAGGTAGGGTAGGAATTTTCGAGTTTGGCAACAAAAACGTCTATAAAGGCCACAAGAAAGATAAACAAGTAGACTCAAGTAGTGGAGAAACCGACTAAGCCTCCGGTGGTGAAAATGAAGAGTGAACAAACGAAGAGTGAACTCAGGTGATCTGTAGTCTGTAGGTCTCTTTATGTATGCACCATTTCTTATGTAATTTGATAATATTAAAGATTGAATATTATCCTTTATACAAAACCTTTAGTTTTGAGTTGGTTTCCTTTGCGACATTCCTCCGTGTAGTTCTACTATCTAACGATTATGTGCAGCCATCAGTGATCCATGATGATTGATGACTATCATAGACAGGCAATAAGGTCCCCATGATTGATGAAATTGTTTCTTCACCAAAGGTGTATTTCCTTGTAGTGGATGAAATGAATGTAAGCTTAATTAAGGGCCTCACACAATTCTAGTGGAATACAAACTCATATGCCGAAATAGAAATCATAAACAAAATTCTGCTAGCTAGTAAACTCATACAAGTGTAAAACCAATTAAACAAGAGTTAGGATATCTTTGGGATATCTTTGTTGAATACATGATGGATGAAGAACATGGGAAACAAAGGATGGTGCTCTAGAAAGCTTTTACAAATTTCTTTAATGGATAGAAATCTATAAAGCATACAGCAATTCAGTATAAACGTGAGGGACCACAAAACGCGTGGGTCAATATCCAAGAGACATAAAGAATGCCCATAGGTTGGCATCCAGACAACAAAGTTGACAACGGAGAACCCAAGAGATATAAAGAATTTGGATAATTTTCTCACAGCATCCCTTTCAATGGTATCATGATAATATAATATAATAATAATAATAATAATATCTTTAGTTACCAAATTTTTATACCTTGAGTTTAGAATTTTGATGTGACTAATAATATTTTTCATGTATAAATATGATATAAAAATGTGGTAAATTTAGCATTACCCTATAGTAGTAGTGCTCATATGCTAATTTGTCAATAAGCTATATGATATACAAAGAATTTGAATAATTAACACCATATTAACTAGTTAACATTAATTTGAAAATTAAAGCCGCGTTCACCGCTTAAGCATTTAACAGATTGGTTGATGGAAGGAGTCAATATATAGGTTTGATTTGAAATCAACCTTACAATTCGAGGGGTTTTAAGTAATTGACGTTTTGTTGGTCGGAATCATATCCTCTCTCTATGTATATATATATTGATAATGATCACCAAACACAGAATATTTATGTTAATAGTGGTTGACAGCGTCAAAGTTCTAAGGGTAGCGTGGTAACTAAAGTAGTTCTGAGGAATATGTACAGAGTACTAAATCATGTAGATGGTTAACATATAATATATAAGAACGAAATGAAGTAGCCGAGCCCTACGTTAGCAATAGAGCACCAAATATACTTAGGAGCAATATTAGGAAAAAGAAAAAAAATTGTTGCAATCCGGTTTTGCCCCCTATACTATACCATAACTGTCAATTTTTCCCTTAATACTTTTTTTTGATAAATTAAGAACTTAAACCATATAAAAATGGCCCATTAGGGACTTGCCGTCAATTTTTTAGATGTCCATCCACATTTCCGTCACTTTAAGGGGTAAATTCGTAATTTTAAAGGAAAATAATAATAATAATAATATATAAAAAATTCAAAAGAAAAAAAAACCCCACCTCCATCAGCCACACGACCATTGACGCCCACCCTCCCCACCCAGCCATCTCGTCCCTCGATGACGACCCACCAGCCAACAACCAACAGCCACCTCCACCACAACCCCTACCCCTTCTCTCTAATGCACCTCCCCCACCTCCCTAGCCCCACCCTTGATCCACCTCCCCCTCCCTTCCTCTTTCTGTCTCTCTGTCTTTCTCGACCCCTCCCAAACAGCCCACCCACCAAAGATCAACCCTAACCCACCAAAAAAAAAAAAAAAAGTGAATTTCCAACTCCAGGAAGATGATACTTGCAATGAATGATTCTTGCTAAAACCCAAGAAAAAAGTATTTGCTTGAATAAATAAATTCAGACAGTAGACACAAAATTCAGCTAAATTCATTGTCGTTGGCTCAATGTTCTTGAACACAGTTTGAATATTTAATTTTTCTACTTTTCTTACTAATCTAAGTAGCCACCATTTACGTTTTTCTAGGGTTTACTTAACAATAAAGAAGAACGAATGAGAGAGGAGATAGAGGAAGAACATGGCAATTGCGAGGGGTTACGTGAGTTTTGTTAAGCTCATGAGGCATAGTGGAAGGCCTCCAAATTTTTTGAATGATGATAAGAACTACACAACATTTTTTTTAATGAGTATCTTGAATGACAAATTTATTAGCTTAGCTTGATATACATTGTTGGCTCATTTCTTGACAGCTCAACTTTTTGAGGCTTAGTGATTGTCTAGCATGATATCATACCCCTGGTTCTAGAATGAGGCTACACGCGTAAGGGAGAGTGTTAGCTAGCGTAGCTTCATATACAATTTTCCAAAAACCAAGTAAACACATCACCATCTAAACAATTTTTATTATTATTAACAAATCTTGGGGGTCAAGAAAGCCAAATAACAACCTCATTCGGTGGTTAGGATAAGTATTAGGATTAGATTAATGTAATTAAATCCTTCATTTTCATCATACTAAAAAATGGGTACGAATACGATACAAAATAAGACAATACAGATGCCGACCCCCGCAAGGTCATTCAACATAAAAGAAAGCGAGAGAGACAACCGTTGAGGTATATGAAGCAAAATACAATAGGGTGCATGCACCTCCATGTTCATCCATTGATTAATTCTTTGGTTTGACCGTCAGATTATCTTGTGGTGCTACAAGAATAATTCTTTAGTTATTCTTGTTCTGAAATAACGGATTTTAAGGCCAGGCTAATAAAATGTATTAAAATAATTGCATAAATTATTTGTAAGAAGTATTCGATATAGGTTAAAAAATTTCTAATTAATGATTGGATTAAGGAGCGCGTAAGAGGGTAAATCAACCTAACAATTATATTCTATACTTTTATGCAGCTATATAAGTGGGTAGCCAATCGGCATGATTTAATTCAAGTCCATATGCAGAAGATTTCTTAGCGGCCTGGTTATGATCAGCCTCCAACTGATGAAGAAGCATTGAAAGCCATCCAAATCCCCAGCAGAAGAGCAGTCAAGAGCCAGAACACCCAAACCCAAACAAAAGTGGGTCAGAGGTAGACAAGATGAGTGAAGGAGACGGCAATTGGGAAATTCGTGGGAATGAAATTACAGGAAAGAAGAGCACAAACGTTGGGATTTCAGACTTCCACAACATAACAGGTCATGTTGAAGGGCGCAGGGGCCCCGAACGTGGTCACAACATTCATGGGAATGAAATCAGTGCAGATGGAGGCGGGAATGTTGGGATTTCAAACTTTGGCAACAACACTGGCGGAAATACTAGTATGTTCTTCCATGCTTTAGTCTTAATATTATTTTAGGTAAGGGAAAATAAGAGCTGATACAATACAATGGCCGAGGCTTGTTGCGAGTATTTTCCTCACATTAAAAAGTTAAAAGATTGGCATGAACTTATAAGCAGTTGGGGTATTTCCACTAATGTCAATTGGTTTTAAAGTACAACATCAACTTCATTATAATTAAGAAGTTGAGCTAGCTACTCCTCTATGATAACCCGTTTAAGCAAATCTTAACAACAAGAAACGGAAATAGAACGCTAACAATGAAAATGAATCCATTCAAAGGTTGTTATCTTGATGGGTCAATATCCTCACCTTACCCCTTTCCTTTTCCGCGTGTGTTCTGCATTCCCATAACAACAATTTCTTCATTATCTTGAAATCTTTTGGTGTATCTGAAAATGTGACCGTTCCTTTAAAAATAAAAAAATAAAAAATCTACATTTCTTAGTTATTTCTGTGGCAGCGTCAATTTCCAAATTGTGGACTTTTTTTCTTCTATTTTTATGTTTACTTGTTGTATATGGGGACTTTTTTATTTCTATTTTTAATTTTGCATGTATGTATGTGTATTTGAGCCCATGACATTTTCAGGGTAAACAATGTGGGGACATTCGTTATGCGAAGTTATCCTCACATCTTAGCTCTTGTTAGTTAGACTCTTTTTAAAATTACTATTTATAATACAAGCGATATTATCTAAATTACAAAAGGAGGAAATTTTTTTAAACATATTATCAAGGTATTATGGAGTTCAAACCTAAGAGTGGTTTGCAAGTCAATGCCCTTTTTAACTGGCTAAATCCCGTCGGCTGTTAGACTCTCTTTTGATCTTCTTCGTTTTAATACTTTTGAGAGTAAACGCATAAAAAGTCGTTGTTGTTTTGTTTGTCATTCAAGCCAACGACATGAGATTTAATTTAATAACAGTCTGTTCGTCGTATGCTTTAATTTAATAATTTATTAGGTACGTGATATTATACAGTGACCGAAGCTTGTAGGCCTATTTTCATGTTCTATAATGTAATAGAGTCTTTGATTGGGTCAAACTTTTTCCTTTTGTTTTTTCGTGTGTGTTATATTTCCTAACAACAATAAGAAATGCAATTTATTTACTTTCTTTGAATATTCACTGGAAAACTAATATTTGTTTGGAGTGATTATCTCGAAGGCTTTTGTTTAATCTAAAAGCGTGACCAATCTTTTATCTTACAAAAGTACAAACTAAGAGAGGGCAAGACACAGACTCAAGCCTCTTAATTGTATGATGAATCTAATAACATCGTTGCTTACCAACATTTTGTACCTGCACTATAGAATTCCGATGTGACTTAATAACTTTTTTAAAAGCAAGACACAAACTCAATTTTAAACTGTATCATGATAATGTAATTTACTACTAATAATAATATCATTGAGTATAGAATATGGATTTGACTAATAATTTTGATGTAGTGACGCGATTTACGTACGTAATATTGTTATAATATGTGTGAACTGAAAGACCAAGTGGCCGTGAGAAGATTACACTAATGAATTTCTCATATATATATATAAGGGAGTAGAGGCTAGCATATGATATAATTAAAGTATGCATATATGGCTTTGGTAAAATATATATTGTTGGTCATGATCATGTTCTCCAACTAAAATTGTAGTAGTGAACTTGATGGGATTCATAATAATGGCAGGGTACGGCAGCAACAGCGGATATGATTCTCAAAATGAAATCACCGAGAAAAATGACGCCACAGATGTTGGTATTTCCAGCTCTCGCAGCTCAGATGATGTTGACTGGAGCGATGCCGGTGGTGGCGGTCAAGGAGAGGTGCCGAAAGGTGTCGGTCTCAACATTAGGAGAAATACCATTAATGGAGCCGAGGAAGGGTTTCACAACTTTAGAAATGGCACTGAAGATGACGGCGGCAGCAGCTGTATTAGTAAAAATAAAATTAGGGCACGCAATGGAGCCTCAAACGTTGGGATGTCCAACTTTCACAACCAGGATGGTGAAGGCGGCGGTGTCGTGGGTCACAACATTTGTGACAACGAAATTAGTGCAGAGACTTCCACGAACGTGGGATTGAGCAACTTTGGCAACAGCAAATAGAACTGTAAGGCTACTACAACTAAAGATCATCATCGTTTGGGGGAAAATATATTCAAAAGTTCGCATAAAGCAACTGAAGCACGTAAATAATTGAAATAAAACAATAGTCTGTTCTTCCATGTTTTATTTTTGGTGTGTGTATATTTCGATGTACGAAAAATAAGAGCAGCTATCTCTGAGGCTTGCAGGCCTCCTTTTTATGTATATGTAATAATATTCTTGTTTTCCTGTTGCTTATGCGATCCCAATGGAAGAGTTTTTGGGCTCTATATCCTAAAACTTGCCGAGCTAGTTCTAAATGTGTATACTCATATAGAACATTAGAGCCCCAACGGGGCTACCTTTTGAAAAGCTGAACATACAAAAGCATGAAAAACCAGCGGACCCCATGTTTGAATCAAGTTAAAAAATTGTTTTTTATGTTCCAACGGTCGTTTTGTTTGTCATCTTTTTTTTTCTTGCTATGTTTGTCGTTTCCTTCTTTTTTTTTTTTTTTTTCAAGTTTGCTTTCATTTTTTTATGGACAAGTTTATCGAGTAATTATTCTAATTTTCCTTCAAATACTTCGATTTTCTATGTTTCTAGATTTTAAGTACAAATTTTAAACTTCTTTTAACATTAGGACTTTATATTTACTTATTTTTACTTTGAAAGTTTGTTTTTGGAATCTTGTCCAAATTTTGATTTTTTTAGTAGAAATGTTCATTAAAAAAAATAACATAACACAAACATATATTAAAACAAAATAAGTTAACAACCATAAAAATTAACATGTAAAACAAATTACGTTATAAAAAGATATAGAGGAGCGGATATAGAGCCACCCATTGTGGGAGATGTCCTTAGTGCCCCAAAGTTTCCATCGGAGCTCTAAATGAGGCTCTATCAACCTCTTTTAGAGCCCCAACCATTGGGGACAATCTTGTCTGCTTGTATAGGCATTAGGGTTTATCCAGGGGGTAGTATTTAAAGAATTTTATAGAATTCCTTCATTTTGTAGAGTGGATCGCCTTGGGTCCATGGCTGGTGCATACCAAGAAAACTCCTATCCCCTTCCTAGCTCCAGTTAAGAGATCCCTCAAATAACTTTTTTTTAGGAACACCCTTGTAGGGCCCACCACATATTATATTTCAATTATTCGAACCATCTAGTTTTTAGATATTCCATCAAAGATCATTGTAAACACGTAAATCCTGTGACAAATGAGACAAGAACACGTGTACAAAATAATCTTTGTATTAATGAAATTTAGGGTTACAATCTCTTTATGAAATCCTCTTATTCAATCTCCAAAGTGTTTAAGAAAATTTGTGTTTGAACAAGGGTCATAGAGACTTGATCTTGATCAGACGGGTAGCACGAGGCTTGTTTGGTGATTTGAGTTTTGTAGGGCGGAGGAACCGGCACGTGTTTGTGGTGCTTGTAATGTACCACAATTCTAGATCTTCAATGTTGGTGTAGCTGCTTAGTACTGTATTCTCTTTCTTTTCAAGCTTTTAATGTTGGATTGAAATATTTATATCATGTAGTTATTAATAATTTGAGGGTTGGAAACCATCAAGTACTGTGCAATGTTTCATGATAATTGTTGAATGAAGATATGACTTCTATTTATTTTAGTTTGGCAGCACAAGAGTTGAATGACGCGCTGGGAACAAAAATGCATTGTTACATCACTTGATAAACCTAGATTCAACCGATGTCATAACTATAATAAACATCATATTATAACATGTAGTGACATCGGGAAATATATCATTAAGTGAAGTGGTTCTTGTTAAAAAGAATTGCATATATGAAGAAAACGATGCTCATAACAAATGACACTACAATGTGTGAAAATAACCGAGGCTAAATACCTTAATGACATAGAAAAATATATCATTAGTGACGTGGTTCTTATGAAAAGGCATCGTTGGTATATAAAGGACTGTTGTTGTAGTTAAAGACATCGGAAGTCAACAAAATTTGGATGAAAGTCAATAATTGAAGCTTATTAAGGCATCACTTTGATTGAAGAAACCGATGTTGTTTATGTAAAGGGCATCAATTTTCCCTAATGCCTTTTACACCCCTTTAGCATCACATTACGAAGCATCGGTATGTGACAGTAAAAGGCATCAATTTTCCCCCATGCCTATTAGCCTTTTTTTGGTAGTGTGAACCCTTGGATGGATGTCTCGATTGCTGAGTTGATTGCTCCTTTTTATATCAAGGGATGACTCATAGTTAACCATGTCGATGTGGGATTAAATACATGATTCTAACATATATAGCCATGGTTCATATCCAACATTTAGAACCTCATGTATGTTGAGGTTCGATCCCAAGGAATAGTGTTTTTTCCTCTCACATCCTTACACAAGGTCATAAAGAATATATATATATATATATTCCCTTTATGTTGAGGAATTTCTCAAATAATTTTATTTGAGGGACACCGCTTAGGGTACTATTAGATTTTTTTTTCAAAAATGATCCAAACTGTCTAATTTTGAAGTCTTCATTCATAGATCATCCTTGCAAAAATCAAACAAATTGAAAATCATTAAAGCATCTAATTGAGAACAACAAAATCAATGAACACGGTGCTTCAAGAAAGTACATAAATTTTAATAAGTTAATTGAATGGTCAAATGATATCGGATTCAAGTGATTTTTTTGTAGAGATGATTTTTGAATGAATATATACAAAATAGACGGTTTGGATTAGTGAAATATAATGTTGAGTGGCTCTACAAGGGTGTCCCTCTTCACTTTATGAACCTGTGTAAGGATGTGAGAGGAAATATATATATATATATATATATATATATATAGCTTGGAAAGCAAGCTAATGCCCACTTGACAATATTCCTCCTCTTTTATCTATATATAAAGGGGAGAAATGCACCATGTTTTGAAAGTGGACGAGGCAAGGAATCTTCCAACTGATACGTACAATGACATTTACCAATATGCTGAAGGCGTTGGGTTTGCTCAACAATGGTCCAGCTCCAGAGCAATGCTACAATCCAAATAGTAGCAGAGGCACTCCTGCACCTGCTACTTCCAAAGGATATAATCATCCAGGTTATGCACCTCCTCCTCCTCTTCCTAATGTGGTTAATGGATATCCAGTTAATAATAATTACACTCCTAATCCTGCTCCTAATGCTGCTCCTGCGTACTACTACTATTATCCCACACAACCAGCCCCAACTAATCCTTCAGAATTAAGCCATGATAATGTGACGTCATTTGTTCCTCATGGACATGACATTAGTGAGGGCTTAAAGCCACCCAATGCATATGACAATAGTTCCTCAATTGCTGGATCTGACCAACCGGCAAATTCGAAAAGTAGAATTAGTACTTATGCTCATCCCCAGCTGCCCAAGAATAATGGAAAAGGTGACAAGCACAAAAATATTGGAGAAAAGAATGGCAAGAAAAAGAATGGGAAAAAAAAGAGTTCCAGATCAAGCGGCGATTCATTCAAGGTTCATGGGAATACTATTAATGGAGGCAAAGGCGACAAGGTTGGAGTTTTCGACTTTGGTAACAAGTATAGTAGAGGCGGCAAGAAGAGAGACGAAGAAGAAGAAGACTCCACTGAAGAAGAAACTGACTCCGGTACTGAAGATGAAAGAGATTAGTTCTACTACGTATATGATGGCAACAGTAAATAATGGAGTTGTCAAAATATATAGGCAACTTACATGGTGCTTAAAGATCAAATTCAACAATATTCTGTAAATTTTATCTAGTCACTCTTGTTTTGAAAGCAAAAAAAATTGTGTAACGATTATATCTAGCTATTCAATCGCAGTTATGGTGGATGTATTCAATCTTATGAAATTATATTTCATTTGAGAACAGTTATTTTCAAATAGCAAGTACTCGAAAAATATATATGTTGGGATTAAGCAATCTTTATTTATTTATTTATTAAAGGCCAAAGACCAAAGACTTTATTCATCAATAGAATGCAGAGAACACAAATCATCTGAAGGTAAGAGTGAAGCCAGCTAGGCCCTCTTCAATCCAGTAACATGTCTCATTACAAGAGAAAGCAAATTTGGCTAATTGGTGAGCCACAAAATTACATGAACAAGTGCTCATGTCAAATTCAGTTCGGTTCACGGCC
This sequence comes from Prunus padus, assembly GCA_024362665.1. NCBI lineage: Eukaryota > Viridiplantae > Streptophyta > Magnoliopsida > Rosales > Rosaceae > Prunus > Prunus padus. The sequence continues at coordinate 10,641,328 of JANFAM010000020.1, forward strand.
TTAATCACCTCCAAGCAATCACTTTCAATAATCAACCTTGTGAATCCTGCATCTAATGCCATATGACAACCTAGGGTTCAAAAGCCTTAGGGGAAAGACAACCAATTACAGGTTTAGCCAAGGCATCCATTAATTCTTCATTGGCATTTCGGACTACTGCTCCTTGCATATAAATTATCGGAAGCCAATTCTTTATGTACGTGCTAAGAAAGAATCATATTCCGTCCATACCAGGAAGAAGTGGCGGATCTATGAATTTTTCAGGGAAGGGGCAATATTTAAAAGGCTAAAAGCTAAAATAAAAATTAGACAACCAAATACCTTAGAATTTAAACAATACTAATGTCATTCATAATTCATGAAAAAAAAACCATTACAATTGTTGTTGAAGAGGTTTCATATCATGAAAAATAATAACATTACAATCAAGCCACAATTAATCTAACAAAAATCAACATAAATTAATATAACCAAAATGCATATCAAATTACCAACTAAGCAAACAAATTATAATTGACCATACCTCAAGTCGTTCCCTACTTAGCCTCTTCCTCCTCAAAATTTCTACTAATTATATACGAATACATAAAGCCAAATTAGAAACTAAAAAATAAAAAACATATTATTAAACAGAAGGAATAAAAAAACTAGAAGAAAAGAAAAAAAAAAGAAGGAAAAAAAAACTAGAAGAAAAAAATCTCAGACCTTACGAAGGATTGGGTATGGCTACTGCATTTCAATTAAACTTTGGAGTGAACTTCAACTTGGACTCCGCTCTTGATTAATATTATACAGATTGTTGGGTATTAAAGCTTCATGTTGGAGTGAGATTCAATTTTAACTTGCAGCAGTTTCGTCTTGGGTAAGGCGTCATGCAGGTTTCCTTTTTTTTAATGTTTTTTCCTGGTCCAAAACGACGTCGTTTTGGCAACAGGACTTTTAAAAAAAAAGTAAAGCGAGATGCGCGCAGCTCAGCAGCGCATCAAACACAAACAACTTGCGCACAGCATTATCTTCTCGACAAAGCTAACACTTATATAAGAACCCAAGTTAATTACCAAGATGCGTATGCAAACTTAAGATAAAAAATGTCGACAGGCCAGCTATTTCTAAAGCCTAACTTGGAGAACCAAAACAGCAGGTTCTCGAGGCCACCAGGTAATGCCCTCCAGCCAGCAGCTGCTTCCAAGAGCAATGGAAAATGTGGCAGCAAAACAAAGAGTGGCTCTAAGAAAAAGAAAGGCAAGCCATCAGGCGATGTTTTCAGAATTAATGGGAATACTATTAACGGAGACAAAGCTGACAAGGCCGGAGTGTTCGGGTTTGGCAACAAGTACATTGGCCGCAAGAAACAGGTAGAAGAGGAGTCCAGTTCTGGAAGCGAAAGCGATGACTCCTAGTGAAGACGGAGAGTGAAGTGTATAATAGATGGGTTTTGGACCATAATTAAATAATGGCTTTTCCACTGCCTTAATATGCACTGAACTACTAGAATAACAGAGGTTTTATAGGCCTCTTTCTCTTGTTATGCATATATGTGTATGTGTGTAATTTAAATTAAAGAGAAATAATATATAGGCAGACCATGTTGTTCAGCACAAGTATTATTTATTTCAACAAAACATATATATTTTTGGGCTTTACATTGTACATGTTTAGTAAAATATAGGTAATATTTTGCGACATTAATTGTTATATAGCAAACCATAAAGTGTCATATTATTTTTCAGTCAAAATTAGGAGTGGATTAATGATTTTCAAGTATATATATTTTGTGCAATTGACTCAAACAAACAATCTGTGACTCTGTCTTTGGTGCTTAAACTTTGGCAGGTTTGAATTATGTGGGCGTACTAGGTAGGGGCAACTCTTGCTGTTAAGAGCTACAACAAGGAGAGGTTGAAGATAAAATTTGCAGGTGTTTGACTGGGAGCTATCAGAAGATGACCTTGACAAGATCAATCAAATCCCACAGCACAAAATGATGAGGAGAGAGAAGAACTGGATTCGGCTGATGGATTATTATCACGACACAAATCCGTTCAAGAATTATGAGATGGAGAGATTTAGACCTGAAAACCAACCCTTGTTATGTAACCTGTTTGAGTGCATCCAAATAAAGGCGCCAGGGCCCATCTCTAATAGGATTTTTATACTTGAAAGGAAGGGAGGCCCTCCACTATATATTTTTTGGTTATCAAACGGACCTTAATTATTGAAAATTTGAGGTGATTCCAGAGTAATCCTTTTTGGTCACCTCAAATTATATAATCCTTAAACTAGATCTTAATAAGTAGAATTTGTCAATTTGTCGAAATAAATTGCCATAAGCTTCCTAGAAACACAAAGCGCTCACTGATCATCAAATTAATCAGAAAATGGATGTGATTGCAATCAATTGAAAATAGAAAGAAAAAGAAGTGGGTATTTTTGATTTAAATATTAGGGTGTACTTAGATCATAGGGTGCACTCAGTTAATTTTAGAGTTCGTTTAACAACACCCTTTATTTATAGAAACCAAACAAATCAGAAAGAGAATTGATCATTTTTACCCTTTCTTAATTTTAGGGTAATTAAGATAAGATCCGTATCCTACACTACCCCATCTTTCGTATGTTCTTCCTCCATAGACTGTTCATTCATAACATATTATTATATTAACATAGCAGCTTAATTTGAAAAGGGCAAGATTCTTATCTTAAGGAAACTTCGTAATGTCTTAATTGTTTGGTGGTCGTGAACCACCATTATAACTGGCCCATTATTAAGGACCTTCAATTTTCTTCTTTTTGAATTTATTCTGGATTTGCTTTAGCTCCACTTGTTTGAAAGTCATGGAACATATAAGAAGAATCGAATACTTCGAAGGGTAGTGAAATTATTCGAAAAAACTAATTTAAACTACCCATCATCCAATCTCTCTTTTAAACACCCACATATTAGGTAAGCAATTTAGCAACCAAACCTACGTAAGCAAATGACGGTTCAAATCGAAACATTTAACTGTTGAGATCTATGGATAAAATTATAAAGTAAAGAGAAAAAGATTGTGTTCAAACTAGCTAGCTAGTGAAAGGGTGTACCACGAATATTGGGACATTTTTTTATAGATCAAAGATATATGAATGGGACATTTGATTATAGAAAAAAGTTAATTTCAGCCCCAATTCCTATATTAAAACTACTTGCTTTCAAACTTTGGATTCTACACTAGTTTCGATTGAAACAACTCTTTCTTCTTAATTTGTCACGTTTCTGGAGTTTGGGTGGGCCGAGGGGTACGACCTTTCCAGGTTGGTTGTTCCACATTAGCATTATATATATGTTGACAAAATGGACACAATTCACATTCCGAGGGCATCTACTACGTAACTTGGCAAGCAAGCTAAGACTAATTAGTAGATCATCATCTATATAATTAGTAGACTGATTGTTTGATTTAAAGCGGCCAAGGCAAAAATTAGCAACCTAGCTATTAGCTAAGTAATTTTGAGCCTCCAAACTTGCCTAGCTAATGGCATGCTGTTGTTGCTTTAATTATAAGAAAACTGAGCCTGCCGTAACCGTCGTACAAGATCCACAGCCTCTCCTACCCAGAAAAGATCCACAGCCTCCCGCAACCATAACAAACGATCCACAGCCTCCCATATCCATAACAAAAGATCCACAGCCTCCCTTACCCATAACAAAAGATCCACAGCGTCCTCCTAAATATTCTGATAGTCCCAAACCTACTGTTGTGGATCCCAGCGGCGGCATAACTTTCAACATTCATGGGAATGAGATTAGCAACAACAAAGCCGATGACGTCGGATTATCCCACTTTGGCAACAAGAAGAATGGCGGCCCCAATGCTAACAACCAGGATGGCGGCGTCCACAGTGCCAAGCAGGGTGGCGGCGACAAACTTCATTTCAACTTAGAGGGTGATGGCGACAAAGTTTGTTTCAACTTAGAGGGTAACAAAATTCACGGGAACCAGGCAAAGAATGTCGGATTTTCTGAATTTGGCATCGCCTGAATTGGAAGAAATGGCAAGATCTCGTTGCATGCAATTGAAGAAGGCCAATAGGGATCACTTCAGATTAATATATATGTACCAAATCTATCTACTAGTATTTCGTCAAAAAGAAAAAAAAAAGTCCATCTACTAAAATTTATTCCCATGTTTACAAGCGCAAGGACCAAATTTATTCCACCAAGGTCCATACCTACCCTATTCTTATACAAGGGTTCCTTGTAGTTGTAAATTATGGTATTATGAGATTAAGGATTGCTTTTACAATGTAATGGAACGAGTATGTCCATTTTAGTAATAATACGAATCCTTAATGTTGTAACCACTACTACATTTTACGATTTGTGTGACGAAGCGAATTTCGTCGCGCAACGTTACTTTTAGTTGCACTATTTTTAGCGCGACAGAAAATTCGTTGCGCATATTCCGTCGCGCAAAGAGCGTGAAGAAAGACTTTGCGCGACCAACTTTTTAGCATTTGTCGCGCACAAAGACGCGACGGTAAAACTTCGTTGCACAAAAGATTAAGGGACGACACAAAGGTTCGTCTCACAAACATTTACGCGACGAAAAAACTTTCGTCCCACAGATATTTGTGCGACGAATATTTTTCGTCGCGCAAATATCTTTCCGCGACCGAAAAAAGTTCGTCCCACATATCTTTGAGCGACGAATGGTTCTGCGCGACGAAATAAATCTGTCGCGCAATTCGCATGACCAAATTTTTGCGCGACGAAATTTGTTCGTCGCTCAAAGTAAAATATATATTATTTAAATTTTATTTACGTTTTTGGTAATAAAATGAAATTGCAATTAAAAAATATAATAAAGAGAACAAAAAATTATATAAAATAATATAAATGTATCCTACAAAAGAAATGTTTTAAAATAGAATTATGAAAGTAAAAACTAAAAACTAATCGAACAAAGTTCCAAAATCTACTTGGTCGTCAAGGAGATGCGGCTCGGAGGTCTGGACATTTTCCACGGGGCAGAGGTCCGTGGCCATGCTCGGTGGACGGGCTCGGAGGTCGACGCAGTGAATTGCGGACTGGAATGCCGGATCGCGCGAGGACTCCAGAATCACGGACATCCGACCACGAAGCTCGGCCACCTGTCTTTGTCAAAGCGATCACCTGTTGTTTGGACTGCGCGATGAACGGGTCTAGGTTCCCTCCGTGGGCATTACCAGACGATGCCATTGGCATAGGCAAACCGAAAAACCTCTCGCTTTGCCTCTCTATAGTTGTTTGGTGGAAATTTGTTACGTTCATTGAGTAAGTATTTATTGTCGTTAGTGTAAAAGTATTAATGTAAATTCATATTAACGCCATTAATTTCGTTGTTTATAGGGATATTAACATTTGGTGGATAACGATCTAGAAGGTATTTTCTTCGTTTTATATTTTGAAAATATTTAATTAATTATATTATATTATGTTTATATTGTTCTGTGAAATTATATTTATATTATGCTGTTAAACATTGTAGAACATTGTGTTGTGATGTACGGAGTTAATTGAAATTAACTTCGTACTTTTGTTTTTATTTTGAGTAACATTTAGTTTCCCGTTTGAGATTAGTTGGATTTCGTGCATGGATGCGTAAAGCATGATCATGCGGTCCAATTAATTCTTGAATTGTCCCATTATTTGGACAGTTTGGGAATGCATAGTTATGTCACGTAATGTACAGCTACAGGATTAGGTTTCGACTGTGGAGATTTCGGTGTTATCTCCATGCGTTCTTCGGGTGGTACGTAATTATTTATACCTACGGTACACCTCAAGAACTCGTATGATCTTTGTCGAAATTCATCCACGTCGAAATCTAATCTCATGTAGCCGTACATTACGTGACATGACTATGCATTCCCGAATGGGATAGGGCCCTTTCCGGAGGCATAAGGTGATATGAAGATTTTGTATGACGTTGTTGTGATTGTGGTTCCAGGAATTATGAGTAGGAGGTGGATACAGAACCCGAATAGATGCGCATACGAATACTTGGATGGAATCGAGGATTTTATTGACTTTGACGTACACACAACCCGGTGCAACTAGAATCCGATGTCCTTGTAGGAGGTGTAACAACACGTTACAGAGACAATTGAAAATGTTCGATTCCATTTAGTAAGGAATGGAATGATTGAGACATATAATACTTGGAACCATCATGGAGAACAATTTGACTCGGGTGCTTCGTCTTCAAACGCCACAAGAGCGGAAAATGTTGAACCTATTGTGGATCCTAATGACCAAGTCATGGATATTATACATGATGCTTTTCCATTTGCCTCGACCAGCAACAATCAAGAAGGGGAAGATGATCTGCCTACACCAATGGACAAGTCAGAGTTCGAACAAGTATGAAAAAGCTGTTAAAAATGCCAACCAGGAGTTATACCCGGTGCGAGAGCTTTTCGATTCGACGGCCATTGTGGAGCTAATGCACGGAAAAATAAAGTATCGTATGTCGAACTTGTGTTTCGATTACTTTTTGGGGGTTTTCAAGAGAATGCTTCCGAAAGACAATTGTTTGCCGAAAGACCACAGACAGTAGCAGAAGGTGTTGAGTGGTCTTGGATTGGGGTATGAAAAATCCACGCTTGCAAAAACAATTGCATGTTATTCTACAAAGAGTATGAAACATTGGATACATGCCCTATATGCAATGAGTCGAGGTTCAAACAGACATCGCAGAATAGAATGACTAAGATTCCACAAAAAGTCATGCGTTATACGCCCCTGAAACCAAGGTTGCGGCAATTGTATATGTCGACGCATACGCCCACGGACATGAGATGGCATAAGGAAAAGCGGGTAGACGACGATGTGATGCGGCATCCTGCAGATGGGGAGGCATGGAAAGAGTTCGATCGAACGCTCCCCGAGTTTGCTGTTGAGCCCCGAAATGTTAGATTGGGACTTGCCACCGACGGATTCAATCCGTGCGGGGTTCTAAACCAACACCACAAAGCACTTGGCCGATTTTTGTATTCCCATATAACTTGCCGCCTTGGAAATGCATGAAGAAAGAGTACATGATGATGACTGTTTTGATAACTGAGGATCCTGGGAGGTCAATTGATGTGTACTTAAGGCCGTTGGTTGATGAGCTCAAGGATTTATGGACAAACGGTGAATGATTTTCCCGCATATGCAATGGTTTCTGGGTGGAGCACAAAGGGTTATATGGCATGGCCTGTATGCAAGGAAGATGTCACTTCTGGTTGGCACGCTAGGAAAGTTTGTTACTTTTGGTCATCGAAGATGGTTGCTATGGGACCACGAGTGGCGGGAAAAGGAATGAGAGTTCGACAGGAACAAAGAGCTTCGCGCAAGACCTAGAGAATGGTCCGGTGATCAGATCTTGGAACAGCTTAACCGTTTGGATTTTGGTCCGTTCGGGAAAACGGTTACTCGGATTAGACCTTCTACACATCTGAATTGGACGCATAAGTCTATGTTCTATGAGCTCCCATATTGGTCGAAACAAAAATTGAGGCACAATCTGGACATTATGCATGTGGAGAAAAATGTTTTCGATACATTGATAGGCACGATTCTAGATATCGAGGGCAAGACAAAGGACACAATCAAAACTCGTCTTGATTTGGAAAGAATGGGCATACGAAGGGGTTTATGGATGAATAGAGACAGTGATAAAGCTAGAAGGGATCTTGCATTTTTCTCCATGAAACCGAATGACAAAAAAGAGTTTCTAAAGTTTGTATCGTCTGTAAAGTTTCCTGACGGGTATGCTTCTAATATCGCACGTTGCGTGAATGTTGACGGGGGTAAATTTACTAGACTAAAAAGCCATGACTGCCATGTGTTTATGCAACGCCTACTTCCTGTGGGTATTCGACACCTTTTGTCGGAAGATGTTGTGAAGCCCATCATGTTGTTGTCTAGATTTTTTTCCCAACTTACGACAAAGATGTTGTGAAAGACAGACATTCATCAGTTGCGCGATGACATTGTCCAAGTCCTATGCATGTTTGAGATGATATTCCCTCCAGCTTTCTTCACGAGTATGATCCACGTAATGGTTCACTTGCCACAAGAGGCGTTGCTTGCTGGTCCTGTAAACTATCGTTTGATGTATCCAATAGAAAGGTATATCATGCTCATAATTTGTTTTCCTTGCTCATTATTATCTCATGCATGCTAATTTGTAATTTTTATTTGGGCAGGCTTCTCGTGAGTGAAGAAAAGTGTACGCAATAGGCGAAGCCGAAGGATCAATTATAGAGGCTTGGGTTCAGTATGAGGCCCTTACTTTCTGTGGAATGTATTTAAAAGATGTGGAGACGGCTTTCAATCGTTCTCAGCGCAATAATGACGGAGGTGTGAGAAAGGAGAAACTCTGTTTTTGCCCAAAGTGCACGACCCTTTGGAGATCCTGGATCGGAGAGTCGTTTTCCGTAATTGACATGGAGGTAGCACATTGGTTCGTCTTGAACAATTGTGATGAGATAATCGCATACTTAGATGAGCATGAAGAGATGATGAACCGAGAACATCCATCACATTTGTATGCCAAGAAACACCGAGAATTGTTTCCACAATGGTTTTTCGAATATGTAAGTTATAAGTGTTTTGTATTTGACATATATATTGTAGTATTTAATTTTTTGAAACTAACATTTGAATTATTTTGTGTAATATTAGGTGAATAAATTGAAAGCATCGAATTCCCCACTTATAGTAAAGAGTTATATAATTTGGCATTCGGCTCGATTCGTGCTGAATTGTTCTCCTGTTGCCATGTTAACGGCGTCAAGTTTTTGGGGGCTGCATGAGATGACAAGTTGTGTACGCAAAACAGCGGTGTCCATGTCCCAGGTGGAGGCGAGATGACAAGATATATTCGAATATGTATATATACGTATATATGTATTATAATATGTTATATTTATTACATATATACACGTATACTAGTATTAGAATATTTTATATTTATTACATATACTAGTATTATAATATTTTATATTTATTACATATATACATATATAATATAAGGGTATGTTGTAATAATAATATACATATATATATACGTGCATATATGTATTTTATAATATATACATGGGTATAGTACATATACATATATATATATATATTATACATGTATACATGTATATGTGTATATACGTGTGTATATGTATATTATAATACATACATGGGTATACTATATATACACATATATGTATATATACGTATATATGTATTATAATATATCATATTTATTACATATATACACGTATACTTATATTATAATATTAATATGTATATGTGTATATGGGTATATTAAAATAATAATAATATACATGTATATATGTATATGTATATTATATATATTATAATATATATATTATACATGTGTATATACGTATATATGCGTATTATAATATATAATATATGTTACATATACACATATATTATTATTATAATATGAATATGTATATGTGTATATGGGTATATTATAAAAATAATATACATGTACATATGTATATGTATATTATATATATTATATATGTGTATAGATTTGCGCGACTACAGCAATCCCATCTAAGACTAGGATTAGATGAAGCAATATGTCATTTATATTTATTTGTTTTTATCGTGCTAACATTTTTCTTCTCTTGTTCAATTCGGGAGGGGTCCAAATTCTGAGATCGACGTCTTTGGCGACGTTTATGTTAGACCGGGAATGAGTTGGCCAAGTCCCTTCATACTGTCGTTGTTATTTAAAACAAGCACGACAACAAAAGTCGAAATAAACGTCGATTATAACGACGACGGAAATCATAAATACCGTCGTTGTAGGTTTCAAATTCAAACTTTCGAACTGAAACGTCTCGCTTTATCTGCGAATTGGAGACTGAAACGGCGGCTTTTAGGTTTCCAAGTCGAAATAAAGGCCCTTTTCGGTTTCCAAGTCTTAATAAAGTCACTTTTAGTTTTCCAATTCTAAATATTTCCTTTAAATTTTAGTTTTTATTCCAAACGTTCAGTCAATTCTCACATCTCTCGAATGGTTTCAGTCATGCAAGATGTCTCTCTTTGGAACTCAGTTGTGTTTTTGCACCAAACCAATCTAAGAACTTCGGTTTGGTGCAAAACAACAATCGAAGTTCCCCAAAGATTAAAAATTTTGTTTCTTGTTTAACACAAATTTCTATTTCTCTGTTGTTTTTGTATTTAAGACGTCGGTTTTGTAACTAACTGACGTAGTATAGGTTTATAACGCCCTATTATTTAAAAACCGTCGTGTATATTTTAATTTATACACGGTTTAATTTTACTTTCCGTCGTTTATATCCAAGTTAGAGGAAATCCAAATAAGTTTATAAATGTATCTCTAACTAAAACTTGCTTCTTTTTTAAATCTTGGTTTTGCGATTGCAAGAAGGCAACGCTAGCTCATACCCACACAAGAACAAATTGAAGAAATTCGGATCGAATTATAGTTTAATGAAACAAATTATTTTGTATGTATAGGAATGAAGATTGGTAAATATTTTGTATGGATATATAGGAATGAAGATTGGTAAATATTTTGTATGTAATTATTATTGATCTTCAAGTTTTATGAAACAAATTATTCTTGAGTATATTTATTGTTCACAAAGCATTATATATGGTTGTTTTTTTAGCAAGAAAAAAATCGTTGCAGAGAACCATTGGAAGCAAGAAAAAAAATATAAAAATGTAAAATTACTAAATCTTTGGATATATAAACGACAGTTCTTTCAAATAAACCGTCGTCTTTACATTAATAGACGACAATTCTATCACAAAACCGACTTATTTACATATAATAGACGACATTTCTTTCATAAAAATTATCGTCTTTATATATAATAGACGACACGTTTTCATAAAAACTGACGTTTTTAAATATAATAGACGACTGTTATTAACATACGTATCAAGTGCTATTTAATACGACCGTAATTTTATAATTACCGACATGTAAAGGTAATTAACCACGTCTGTTTTTTATTATTTTACACCGTATTAGATGTTAGACTACGACAGTTCTTATAAATAAAAGGTGGTGGTAAATCATTACTACGGCGTTATAATATAATATAACGACGTGGTTGTTCAGATAATACGACAGTTCTATTAATTATATCGCCGTTGTAAATCATTTTCACGTCGTTTATATTAATTATACCGTCGTTGTTGTTTAAAACAAGCGCGACAACAAAAGTCCGAATAAACGTCATTACAACGACGACGATAAACATAAATACCGTCGTTGTAAGTTTCAATTTCGAAACTTTCGAAATGAATCGGCACGCTTTATCTGCCAAATTGGGAACTGAAACGGCGGCTTTTAGGTTTCCAAGTCGAAATAAAGGCCCTTTTCGGTTTCCAAGTCTTAATAAAGTCACTTTTAGTTTTCCAATTCTAAATAATTCGTTTAAATTGCTGTTTTTATTCCAAACGTTCTGTATATCTCAATTCTCACCTCTCATGCAAGAATGTCTTTCTTGCGAACTCGATTTTGTTGTACACCCAACCCATCTAAGAACTTCGGTTGGGTGTAAAACAAGAACTGAGTTCTCAAGTAGGATTGTATATTTAGTTTCTTGTTAGCACAAATTTCTATTTCTCCGAAGTTTTTTTTATTTAAGACGTCGGTTTTGTAAATAACTGATGTAGTATATGTTTATAACGTCCGTATTATTTAAAAACCGTCGTGTATATTTTAATTTATACGTCGTTTTTATTTTACTTTCCGTCGTCTTTAAAAACGCGGTATTTTGAAAAATTTGACATGAAATGTAATTTTTTCGAATTTTCCCTAAACCCTATATATATAACATTTCGCTATCTTTCTTCAACTCATATTCGACCTTAAGTTTTCTTTCTCCATCAAGGTTGCTCCAAGTCGAGGTACATTTCATTCCTGCTCATATTCTAATCTTTCATTCCGGTTTTCAGTTTCTCAAATTATTAGAAGTTTATTTGCTCCAAGTCGAGGAAATCCAAATAAGTTCTGCTCCCCACTTCGGCTTTTGTTTATTGTTTCTTTTTTTAATCCTGTTAAATGTATCTCTAACTAAAACTTGTTTCCTTTTTTTAATCCTGTTTTGCAGTGCAAGAAGGCAACGGTAACTCATACACACAAGAACAAACACTATGCCAAATTTGACTTTTAGCAACGGAGAAAATCCGTTGCCTAAAGTCTGTAAATTCCGTGGTATTGGTAGCTGTTGCCTATTGTTGTACAATAGGCAACGGATATTATCTGTTGCCTATACATAGTTAAGACATCGCATATTTATAAACTCCGATGCTAAAAGATTTCCGAATGCCAAAAAAAAGGTTGACTTCTGATGCCTAAACCTGAAATTGCATCAGTAATTACAAAATGTAGGATGCTAAATGTGTATTGCAGCAACATTGAGTTATCCTGTCTTGATGCGTATTATCGATTACGACATCGCAGCAACCAATAATTCCGATGCAAATTATGTTATATGTCATCGCTTTTAGATTTTTCGGACGTGAAAAGCCTCCAATAGCATTGGTTGTTATATAATGTTGACGATATTTCTACTTTTAGGCATCGGTTGTTATATAAATGCTTATGCTACTTTCGGTTTTAGGCATCGGTGACTATAATCTTTTAACTTCAGATTGATTCTCGAAAACTGAAGTATTATGAACAATATAATGTAATGTTGTCCATTGCACATCAAAAACTGAAATAAATTTAAATATATCCATAAATCAAATATATATCCAACACTACAATAAATCACAAATTTTCCAACCCCACATATATGATCCATACTTGTCTATAAGCAAAATACTATAGCAACAAAAATACATGTAAAATGAAGGGAGAATGCTTCTTCCTAAGTTGTTGCCCATGACTTTTCCACTTGTAGTTGATATATGCTTCCTCCAACATCTTGGACCTTTGATGGTACTAATGGAGATTTGTCTCCTATGAAAGATTATCATAGGATTTATTACAAGCTAGAACATAGGGGCACAAAACAAGGAATTCAATTTGAACAAAAAATTTCTGTTCTTGAATACAGTTCAAGAACTTTAATGAGTGATATTTTTATAGATACCAATTCATGATTTTAGAAAACGAGAGGTTTGACTAATTGTTACCTTCACAACATGCATCTGTGCAATCAGAATTCTTATATTCCCCTCTTCAATTACTTTTTTTTCCCGCTGTGCAATTTCTAAAGCTTTATTAAGCATCACAAAAACAGCTGGACCTTCATGATTTTTGTGCATAACCAATGCCAGACCCTGAGGAAAGAAGAGATCTGTAAGGTTTAGTTTTCTCAAGCAAAGATGCACAAGGTGTCAATAGAGATATAACAATGCATTATTTACAGCCTACAAGTGACAGTGATTGATTATATCATCCATGTAATGCAGTTGAAGTTGGATCCATCCGGCTAGATACCATATTAGATATAAAGCAGCACATGAATTGTCAACTGAACCTAACATTTTGAGCATTTGTTTATTTCCTTGCACACAATTTGATTACCTACCTACATACATCTGTTCTAAATAACAGTGCTGCCATTAGAAAATCGAGAGACTTGAGAACTCTATGAAAACCACACCTAAAAAATCAATGCATATAAAATGCATGGCATACTCAATTCTCACTAAGTACAATGCTTTACTTTGAACCAAAACCCTGAATCTGTGATGTGACAGAATGAGAATATAAACTTAACAAGAAACAGGCAGAGAAGAAAGTGTGTCAAACGCAATCATAAGTATTACCCAACTCAAAGATTTCTGCTTTCTGGTTCTAATCTGCCATTTAGATACCACTTCATTTCAGCCAAAGGCATAAAAAATAACTACTTTAATAACTTGAACAAAAGCCTATACAAGAATTGTTCATCCAACAATTGGAAATAAGCCTATACAAAGTAAGAAAGAGCATAGGGAATATCATATTACAGATTCTGTGCAAATTTTGGGATCTAAGAAGATTGTTCTAGCTTGATAAACAAATATAGAACAAGCAATCCATACATACCCGCTCAAGATAAATCAAAAGCATGATCTACACAACCCTTAGTTGACAGAGTAGTCATACCATGCAGAGGAGGTGCAGATTGAAGAATGAAAGTAAAATTAGAACTGAAAAATAAAGGTTGAAAGCAGAATTACCATGCAGAGAAGGTCTAGACAAACTGATAGTTTCTTGAAGAAGGTAGGTGTTATGATTGTAGTAGATCTCAGCAACATAATAGGTACCTCGTAAACTTAGCTAAACATTCAGTATTCATGATAGAAATATACAGACATTAAATGACTAAAAGTTCCAACAATATTTGACATACTCATCCAGCTTTAGAGTCAGAAATGCGCTTATTCATATAACATGAACTTAGTTATAACTTATCAGAAAAAAAAACAACCAAAAAAAAATTCAACAGTTTCAGTTTTATTTATTTATTATTTACCTTTTTTTTAATACGAGCGATATTGGGGAGGGAATCGAACCCAAGACCTCAGGGTGCAGGGTAAATTGCTCTTAACCATTTTTATTTTTTTTTTGGGTTAGCCAAACAGCTCAAACAGGAAATTCAGTTAAGTGAGAAAATCACAAAATTAAATTAAACTAAAAATTAAAAAGTGCACAAGATGGATGGGAAGAATGGAACATACATCATAGATGGGTTGGTCTTGTGGAGGCTCAAATGCATAGAACAAGCCAGAACAACCTTTGAGAGCATCAAGTATGCTCTGGTAGTCGGATGGGTCTAACTTGAATACTTTCAGATTCTTTTTGTCACAAGAAAGCTCATCCAACCGCGATTCACCTGATTAATCAAACACCCCAAACACAATTAAGAATCAGAAACAAAAAATGATAATAATAATTCATAAATAAATAAATAAACCCAATGTAATTACAAAGAAATTAAAGAAAATAGATTTTGATTAAAACCCACCATAGCTCTGAAGGGCAGCATAGACTGTGTAACCCCTTTGCAGCAGGCGCTCTGTGAGGGTGGTGCCTACGTGGCCTGATGCATCCATTACACAGACTGTGTTGGAGGTCTGGTTCAAAGAGTCCGATGCTGGCGCCATTTTTGAGAGAGAGAGAGAGAGAGAGACAGACAGACAGACAGACAGACAGAAGCCTTTTCAGGGACTTCAATGACTTCTAGATCCTATCAAAAAGTACAGAGAACTTAATGCCTAACCGCTAGAAACTCAAAACTCAAATAGTGCATAGAGTGGAATAGAGCATGGTGCTTCCAATATGAACGCTTTCCACATGAAAACATATTAGAAATGATAAAAACAAAACCAAAGATTCAAAAGTAACAAAACCACACCATTCACAAGTTTAATACAAAAATGAACAACCACCGCCATAAATTTCAGATTTCAAAAGAACTTATACCTCAAAGATTTTGCATTTACTCAAAACCAAGAAACAAAACTGCTTGCCTCAAACAAAAACAAAAATTAAGACACAAACAAAACTGTAGAGCAAAAGCTTCGTATATGTTTGAGCAGTTTACAACGTTTTTGGGTTAAAAACAACTAAAATGACCTAACCTAATCACAAGCCCACTGATGAACATCTCCCAATTGCTGATTGAAACCCTAATTCGAAATCGAAGCCCTAACCCAAAAATCGAAACCCTAATTCGAAATTCCCAAACCTCAACTCAAAATCAAACGGAAAATTACCTCTATTGTGTCTCTTGAAGGTGGATGTGGCCAGAGAGCGAGAGAAAATCCATTTCTCTCACTCAACTCACTCACTGAGACTGAGTGAGAGAGAGAGAGAGAGAGAGAAAAAGCGAGAAACAGAGAAAGAAAGGAAATGAGAGGGAGAGGGAGAGGGGAGAGAGAGAGAGAGAGAGAGATCGATTGAGGTGGGAGTTGTGGACGGCGGCGATTTGGGGAAGTAGGCCTGGTTCTTGTCGTAAGGGGAAGTAGGCCTGGTTCTTGTCATCAGAGAGAAGAGAGAGGGATGAGAGTATCGCAAGAGAGAAGAGAGAGGGATAAGAGGGCGAGTTAAAATGTTTTGTTAAAAAAATCACTGTAGCGGTGTTGACATTGTTTTGGCGTCGGTATAATTGTTCGGCTTAAAAAAAAATTTCGTCAAAAACATTTTACGCTTCAGCAAATTATATCATCGATGCTAAAGTATAATAACGGCATCGGTAGAAAACATCTAAAATTTGTACTGATGCCTTAATACACTTTTATAGTCTTATTAATTATAAAATCGATGCCTAACATATTAACAGCATCGGTTTTGAGATTTGCCGATGCCTATGTGGTGTGGTGTAAAGTGAAATTTGGCATAGTGAAATTTGACAGGACCGGACCCGAATTCCCCCTCGGAACTCGTGTCCAACCACCTTCCCGTCGAGACACTACCCGACGCAGAACTTACTTTACTAAAACGTCCCTTAGCCCTGGTTTAAGGAAATGGGTGAGTCGACTGCCGAAAATCCGCAGTCTCCTCTGAAAAATGGACTTTCCCAAAACTTTCCACCTGTTAAAAACAACAGAAAATTTCCCAGCAGGCAGCATGCACAAAGCGAAGCACAGTTAATAGGGAGGCCTCCGGCCTCTACCTCAATCCTAGGTGAGCACTACGGAGCAATCTAAAGAAATTTAAACTTTACAACCTGAGTAAAGTATAGCAGGCCAAGATACAAGAAAACTCCTACAGGAGCCATTAGCCGTGATGCCTCGACGTGGTGGTCTCGACCTCGGGATCTAGTACCTGGGGGGCGCAAAACAGAAAATGTGAGTGGACGAAAAATCAAACTTTAAACACCATTTTTCAATGAACAATATAACCCCCTCCGTTTCCGCAAATAATGATAAAGCACTTATGCAATAAAAATCCTTGTATACACGTATATATTTATACGAACCGAAACTTGAAAACAATTCTATTAAATTTGTACCTTGAAATACCATAAAGAAAACTGTAGCTTTGCTACTTCCGTAAATTCTTGAAACCACAACTTGAACACTGAATTCTTAAAATAAAAACCATGGAATTTAATCCATCCAAAAATATCTCATTTAAGTAAAACATAATTAAATCCTTTGAATAACTTCCCTTTTTCCTGGAACCCAACCTGTCCAGTTTCAAACCTTAACTTAGAATATGTACCTGTGCATCACTGTCCCGGTGCACATATCCAAATAAAACCAACCTGGAATTAAAATCCATAGACACACCCACACTAATTCGTACACACACACATATATAAAACATAAATATAAAACCATAGAAATCCCAAAGAAATGTACTTAAATAACCAAAACGACTTAAAACCAAGAAAACCCAAATTTACAACCAACTGTTTCCCGACGCAATGCCCGTAGGCACAGCAAGTAAGGAAGGATCCTCACTTAAAAGAAAATAAGAATGGAATTATAGTAATACGTATATATATATTATATATAAATAGTAAGACTCTTAGACCAATACTTGTACCGGGGAAACAATCCAACAAGGGGATTGTTGACTGACCACGTGGAGAAAAATTCCTTTACAACCACATAGCCAGGGAACAAGCCGTCCCAACTGGGGACTAACTCCCAGACATGCACAAAAGAAAATACCTCAATAATGTGCAGCTGAATAAAGTCCTACGCGCGCAGACTGCCCGGCATGGGCCTACAGTAACACCCCGTCAAGGGTGAACCGGGTTCCTTTATATCCTGTATCCATTTCAGTAACCAGTATCCGGGGAGGTACATAAAGTGGTGCTAATAGCACTCCATCTAGTATACATAATCCCTGACATACCCTAAATACCAGGGTATTCAGCCCGTACCCAAACCCGAACATAATAATATCCGGACGTTACCCCGTCCATAATTGACACCCAAAATATTCACAATAAGAATATAGATACTAATGTCTCAACATACATATATCCGGAACCCAAAATATTCATAAACTTCCAATATCAAATATAATATGTAAAACCCATATAATACCAAGTCCAAAATTGAAACCAATATATAATTGCATAATCGAAAGGTAAATAGAATTTCTTAAAAACGAGAAATCCAAGACCCAAAAGATTTAATCAACGTATAAATATAAAATATAAAATATAAACTATAAATTCCCAAAATCATAAAATTCACATTTTCTTAACAAATTTCAGATATTAAAGTAAATAGAAAATTTCTTGATTTAAAACAATATAAAAATTTCAAGATTAACTTAACCAAAGTAAATAATTTCGAAAACCAACATAATAATAAATCCTCAATTTAACAAATATAGAACTCAAGAAATTCCCGGGTATTTCACCATACCCAAACCGTATACAAAGATTACCGGACGTTGGTCCCGTCCCAAATTTAATACTCAAATATCTTTAGTTAAATGTATAATCTTCAATGTCCCACAAATAAACCGGGACTCCAAAACATGCATACGTTTCAAATATAATTTAAATTCTAATAACCTCACAAAATATTCTATCCAAGGTTCAAAATATCATTAAAACCCCTTAGTCAAAGTGACTAGTTTTATATGCATAATTTTCCTGATAATTCCATCAAAATCAAATCCAAGATTTAAGCAATATTTAAAATCCCAATCATCAAAATAAATCATTTCATATGCATTGCAATTCATTCTTTAAAAATATGCTCGTTCAAAACAAATGTCCACTCACAACAAGTCCACGCTGCTCAATCCTTAGAGAGCTTTTCTTAGGAGTACACGAAGCAAGAGTACCTAGTTGAGAGAATAAACGGTTTAATTAATACGCTGCACCCAACAACAAACTTTAACTCAAGAAACTAGTTCTCTGGTCTCAAAGTAAGCGTACCACGACTACCGGGAGTTTCTAGAGTCAAACTACACTCTTCAACGGTGGGACCACCTCGGAAGACTCACGGTCAATCGGCGGTCAAACACCCCGTTTTGGTCAACCCGGGCCCGTTGGGCCCACTACTTCCAAAGGTTAGGACATTCCTAGAAGTCCAACAAAGTCAACTACACGGCAAGGCGACCTCGGGAGACCCTCGGTCAACCCTGGTCAAACTTGGTCAAACCGACCTGACTAGGTCAAATCGGACCCGTGGGTCCCATGACCTCCAAACTTAGATCCGAAAGTTCCTACAGTTCACTACGACTTAGAGAATACGTCCTGAAAGTTTGGTCTCGATCAGCGGTCGGAATCGCGACAATCGCACGACGGACGGTAGAATCGGTTACCTAACCCTAGGGTTAATGATTCGAGTATCCGGGACTCCGATTCTTGATCCGTTTGTTCCTACCACGATCCTAGAGGTACGGGGAACAACATACTTGGAAATGGGACCGATCCAACGGCCCGAACATATCGAACCCGGATAACGCATAATAGGCGTAAATCAGATTCGGCAAATCAAACGATAACCAAATTGGAATCCGAGCACACCTACATGCTCAGGGCGACATGGGAAACATTTTGGGACACAATGCACCACCACAACAGTGCCCCAAACTCGCCGGAATTGGGTGTGCATAGTAATTCCGGTGACCGGAAAAACTTCAAACCAAGGGTTAAGACTTCTGGTATAGGTTCAACTCAACAAGTGGAGCAACTTATTCAACTACGGCAACACCTAGTTTGGCGGCAAGTGGCCGGAAATTCAACTCAAAAACCGGACAAATATGGGTTTCTAAATCGAACAACCTAGGCTTGAAACCAATCTACAATACATACATAAATGGATAGAGTATGAAGAGTAGATGAAGTTTCATACCTCACTCGACCCAAACGGTTGCCGGAGTCGCGGAAAACTCGTCGGAAAGTTTGATAACCATCGAACTTTCAGTCGCTCCAGTTTAAAATCCTTGGGTTTCTGAGCTGGGGGAATGGGCAGGCTGTGTAGAGGAGGAAGAGACGAAGATTTAGCAACTGGAATCACCTGAAACGGAGTTCGGTGGAGAGAGATATCGCCTGCCAAAGATTGGCCCGAAGAGAGGAAGAAAAATGGGAGAGAAAGAGAGAGGTCGTGGAGGAAGAAGAACCGATTTCACTGTAGCGGAACTGTAGCATTTTACTGTAGCCGCTACAGTAAAATCTGAAATTCGTTTTTTTTTTTTTTTTTTTTTTTTTCTTCTAATCGCTTCTCGATCGTTACAACCCGGAATTTGGTGTACCGCATATCCACGAACTCGTTTCGACGAGCCGGACATAACGGCACAACTCAATTTCCCAAATTCTTTTCGGAAATTTAAAGTGCCTAAAATACCCTTAATCCCAGTGGCAAAATTGTAATTTCGCCAAAATTATTTATTTGACTAAAAAATTGGGATTGAATAGTGAAATTGGGTCAGGGATGTTACAACCTACCCCCCTTAAAAGAATTTCGTCCTCGAAATTCCACAACCAACTCGGAAGAAGAGTGAGCTGCACTTCAGCCCCCTTAACTTCGTAAATAACACTTCGACTACACAACTTCCTTTCACTCAACAACTTATCCTTCGATGCCAACAAACAAAGTTCTTACTTCCTTCAAAAGAAAACCTCAACAAATTCTCCAAAGACATCACCATGACTCCGACAAGGTCAAGAAGTCAAACAATGTCAGGGAACATCCGATACTTCACCGTAAAAAGTACATTGGGCAACGTGTCTCCAGGAATTAACCTATCACTCCAATGTTACACTAGGTAACCATTCTCCCTTGAATCGTCTTTTACTTTAGACTTAACCCATCCAACACCAAATTCTTTTGTTGGGTCTCAAACACTCGTTCGACAAGTCCGGGTCCCACATGGAAACTGACAAGTCACGAACATTTTCCTTTTTACCTTCCTACACCACCCGGTACTACATTGCTTCGATTAAACAGGCACTTCCGCCAACAATTCAACCCTCAAGACTCGGTTGAGATACTTCGAACCGTCTTACACCTTCCAAGCTAAACGCGTGCACCACAACGACTGCACTCACTCGCACGGAAACTTACTCCAACAACTAAGGTTTCGTAAGGCTTACCCCGAGCACTGAACATCTCTTGAAAGTCAACCACCGAAACACTTGCAGGTTAACCCGCAGTTCAACTCACTAGGCTTCGATCTACCTATTCCACAACCACCAAGTTACCTTAGGGTCACTGTTTCACCTGTCAACAAACAACCTTTAACCCCTTAACTACTTTGACTCTTCAACTTTCTTTACCAGCCTTAGCCGACTCCAAGGCTGCCTGGGCTCTCGGGCTTGAGATACCCGCGACTAATTAGTTTTTTTTTTTTTTTTTTTTTTTTTTTTTTTCCCGGATGCCACACAAGTGTAACATCCCTAGCTTAGTGAAATTTACTAACCTTCCTTTTCTCCAATTCTCTTTTTTCACACCTTCAACCAATTGTGAAAGTTCAACACCTTGGCGAGAGAACACCGCCACTTACTCCATTCACACGTTCACTTGCCCGAACTTGGGTCTTCGATTATCCCGAAACTTAAGTTTCAAGATTTCCCCTATTACACACATACCCGACCAATTTCACTTTGAGAAAATGGTCGACACCGAGATAGTAGCCATACCAGTCCTCGAGATACAACTACTCGCCTCGCAACCACCAAAGTGCCAAGAACCGAACCAAAATTGTTGTTGCATCGACTTAATGCAACCATGACACCCAACCGAAACCAACCCCTACGTAAACCGTTTCTTTATCGTAATTTCCTCAAGTTCTCGAGTGGATCACGATACCAACCACACTTACTACCACAACGTTGTCCCTAACTTCAACGACAACAGTCTTGGGAACGTCCTCATTCCCCAACTTCATTTAGTGATAACTTCACCACCAGTCAACTCCTCAAGACACCATTGAGAAGTTCAACAGTCTTACCTTCTACAGTCTTAAACACGTGCACTTCACTAACTCGTACTCAGTTATATGGAACTTTGTTCCAATAAACTGTCGATCTCAAACTCAACAGTTCCTTTGCTAACAGTGACGCACTCGTCATCATCTAGTTAGCAATCTCCACTACCTTCCTTTGGTTAAACTCACAACACCTTTCCGTTTTAACTTACTAGTCAACCGAACCTTTTTCTGAAAGTTCATCGCAAACTTTCCTACCGAATTAACTTCGAGTTCACTCTACCAAACCCAGCAGACCTTTGCTAACGCCGTTTTGAGATCACAAAAGTTACCTCAGGATCTCAACAGAACGATAAACAGAACTTGTCATCGCAAAACCACAACTCTTTAACGGAGTTAGTCAACTCTCACAGTCAACTCAACAACCCTACCAACCGGTAGTCAAACTTTACCGCAAAGAAAAGAAACACACTTACAAAACGTACCTGAAACGTCTTACGAGGTCATCCACGTCGAAGAGGCATCACTTTAGAACAGAACACACCACACTTAAAGATACTAAGGATGCACACGAGGTGCGGAGTCCACAGAAAATTGAACCTAATGCTCTGATACCAAGTTGACAGGACCGGACCCGAATTCCCCTCGGAACTCGTGTCCAACCACCTTCCCGTCGAGACACTACCCCGACGCAGGAACTTACTTTACTAAAACGTCCCTTAGCCCTGGTTTAAGGAAATGGGTGAGTCGACTTCTGCCGAAAATCCGGCAGAGTCTCCTCTGAAAAATGGACTTTCCCAAAACTTTCCACCTGTTAAAAACAACAGAAAATTTCCCAACAGGCAGCATGCACAAAGCAGAAGCACAGTTAATAGGAGGCCTCCGGCCTCTACCTCAATCCTAGGTGAGCACTACGGAGCAATCTAAAGAAATTTAAACTTTACAACCTGAGTAAAGTATAGCAGGGCCAAGATACAAGAAAACTCCTACAGGAGCCATTAGCCGTGATGCCTCGACGTGGTGGTCTCGACCTCGGGATCTAGTACCTGTGGGGCGCAAAACAGAAAATGTGAGTGGACGAAAAATCAAACTTTAAACACCATTTTTCAATGAACAATATAACCCCCTCCGTTTCCGCAAATAATGATAAAGCACTTATGCAATAAAAATCCTTGTATACACGTATATATTTATACGAACCGAAACTTGAAAACAATTCTATTAAATTTGTACCTTGAAATACCATAAAGAAAGCGTAGCTTTGCTACTTAGTAAATTCTTGAAACCACAACTTGAACACTTTGAATTCTTAAAATAAAAACCATGGAATTTAATCCATCCAAAAATATCTCATTTAAGTAAAACATAATTAAATCCTTTGAATAACTTCCTTTTTCCTGGAACCCAACCTGTCCGATTTCAAACCTTAACTTAGAATATGTACTGTGCATCACCGTCTCCTGCACATATCCAAATAAAACCAACCTGGAATTAAAATCCATAGACACACCCACACTAATTCGTACACACACACATATATAAAACATAAATATAAAACCATAGAAATCCCAAAGAAATGTACTTAAATAACCAAAACGACTTAAAACCAAGAAAACCCAAATTTACAACCAACTGTTTCCCGACGCAATGCCCGTAGGCACAGCAAGTAAGGAAGGATCCTCACTTAAAAGAAAATAAGAATGGAATTATAGTAATACGTATATATATATTATATATAAATAGTAAGACTCTTAGACCAATACTTGTACCGGGGAAACAATCCAACAAGGGGATTGTTGACTGACCACGTGGAGAAAAATTCCTTTACAACCACATAGCCAGGAACAAGCCGTCCCAATCGGGACTAACTCCCGCAGACATGCACAAAAGAAAATACCTCAATAATGTGCAGCTGAATAAAGTCCTACGCGCGCAGATCACTGGCATGGGCCTACGGTAACACCCCGTCAAGGGTGAACCGGGTTCCTTTATATCCTGTATCCATTTCAAGAACCGATTATCCGGGAGGTACATAAAGTGGTGCTAATAGCACTCCATCTAGTATACATAATCCCTGACATACCCTAAATACCAGGGTATTCAGCCCGTACTCCAAACCCGAACATAATAATATCCGGACGTTACCCGTCCATAATTGACACCCAAAATATTCACAATAAGAATATAGATACTAATGTCTCAACATACATATATCCGGAACCCAAAATATTCATAAACTTCCAATATCAAATATAATATGTAAAACCCATATAATACCAAGTCCAAAATTGAAACCAATATATAATTGCATAATCGAAAGGTAAATAGAATTTCTTAAAAAGCAGAAATCCAAGACCCAAAAGATTTAATCAACGTATAAATATAAAATATAAAATATAAACTATAAATTCCCAAAATCATAAAATTCACATTTTCTTAACAAATTTCAGATATTAAAGTAAATAGAAAATTTCTTGATTTAAAACAATATAAAAATTTCAAGATTAACTTAACCAAAGTAAATAATTTGAAAACCAACATAATAATAAATCCTCAATTTAACAAATATAGAACTCAAGAAATTCCCGGGTATTTCACCATACCCAAACCGTATACAAAGATTACCGGACGTTGGTCCCGTCCCAAATTTAATACTCAAATATCTTTAGTTAAATGTATAATCTTCAATGTCCCACAAATAAACCGGGACTCCAAAACATGCATACGTTTCAAATATAATTTAAATTCTAATAACCTCACAAAATATTCTATCCAAGGTTCAAAATATCATTAAAACCCCTTAGTCAAAGTGACTAGTTTTATATGCATAATTTTCCTGATAATTCCATCAAAATCAAATCCAAGATTTAAGCAATATTTAAAATCCCAATCATCAAAATAAATCATTTCATATGCATTGCAATTCATTCTTTAAAAATATGCTCGTTCAAAACAAATGTCCACTCACAACAAGTCCACGCTGCTCAATCCTTAGAGAGCTTTTCTTAGGAGTACACGAAGCAAGAGTACCTAGTTGAGAGAATAAACGGTTTAATTAATACGCTGCACCCAACAACAAACTTTAACTCAAGAAACTAGTTCTCTGGTCTCAAAGTAAGCGTACCACGACTACCGGGAGTTTCTAGAGTCAAACTACACTCTTCAACAGGTGGGACCACCTCGGAAGACTCACGGTCAATCGGCGGTCAAACACCCCGTTTTGGTCAACCCGGGCCCGTTGGGCCCACTACTTCCAAAAGGTTCCGGACATTCCTAGAAGTCCAACAAAGTCAACTACACGGCAAGGCGACCTCAGGAGACCCTCAGTCAACCCTGGTCAAACTTGGTCAAACCGACCTGACTAGGTCAAATCGGACCCGTGGGTCCCATGACCTCCAAACTTAGATCCGAAAGTTCCTACAGGTTCACTACGACTTAGAGAATACGTCCTGAAAGTTTGGTCTCGATCAAAGCGGTCGGAATCGCGACAATCGCACGACCGACGATGAATCGGTTACCTAACCCTAGGGTTAATGATTCGGAGTATCCGGGACTCCGATTCTTGATCCGTTTGTTCCTACACGATCCTAGAGGTACGGGGAACAACATACTTGGAAATGGGACCGATCCAACGGCCCGAACATATCGAACCCGGATAACGCATAATAGGCGTAAATCCGTTCGACCGTCAAACGATAACCAAATTGGAATCCGAGCACACCTACATGCTCAGGACGACATGGGAAACATTTTGGGACACAATGCACCACCACAACAGTGCCCCGAAACTCGCCGGAATTGGGTGTGCATAGTAATTCCGGTGACCGGAAAAACTTCAAACCAAGGGTTAAGACTTCTGGTATAGGTTCAACTCAACAAGTGGAGCAACTTATTCAACTACGGCAACACCTAGTTTGGCCGGCAAGTGGCCGGAAATTCAACTCAAAAACCGGCCAAATATGGGTTTCTAAATCGAACAACCTAGGCTTGAAACCAATCTACAATACATACATAAATGGATAGAGTATGAAGAGTAGATGAAGTTTCATACCTCACTCGACCCAAACGGTTGCCGGAGTCGCCGGAAAACTCGTCGGAAAGTTTGATAACCATCGAACTTTCAGTCGCTCCAGTTTAAAATCCTTGGGTTTCTGAGCTGGGGGAATGGGCAGGCTGTGTAGAGGAGGAAGAGACGAAGATTTAGCAACTGGAATCACCTGAAACGGAGTTCGGTGGAGAGAGATATCGCCTGCCAAAGATTGGCCCGAAGAGAGGAAGAAAAATGGGAGAGAAAGAGAGAGAGGTCGGGGGAGGAAGAAGAACCGATTTCACTGTAGCGGAACTGTAGCATTTTACTGTAGCCGCTACAGTAAAATCTGAAATTCGTTTTTTTTTTTTTCTTCTAATCGCTTCTCGATCGTTACAACCCGAATTTGGTGTACCGCATATCCACGAACTCGTTTCGACGAGCCGACGCAACGCGGCACAACTCAATTTCCCAAATTCTTTTCGGAAATTTAAAGTGCCTAAAATACCCTTAATCCCAGTGGCAAAATTGTAATTTCGCCAAAATTATTTATTTGACTAAAAAATTGGGATTGAATAGTGAAATTGGGTCAGGGATGTTACAAATTGATGAAATTCGGATCGTTGTAGAGATATATAGTTTAATATTATGGATATGATATTTTGTATAGATATATAGGAATGAAGATTGATATTTTGTAATTATTATTGAATATTCAAGTTTTATGAAACAAATTATTCTTCTAGATTCATAGGAAGATGGATTAGTTGGAGCTGAATTTATTGTTCACAAAGCATTATGGTTGTTTTTTAGCTAAAATCGTTGTAGAGAACAATTGGAAGCAAGGAAAAAAATGTAAAATGTAAAAATAAAACATCTTTGGATATAATAAACCTCAGTTCTTTCAAAAACCATCGTCTTTACATCAATAGACGACTATTCTATCACAAAACCGTCTTCTTTACATATAATAGACGACATTTTTTTCATAACAACCGTCGTATTTACAT
Source organism: Prunus padus (assembly GCA_024362665.1). Taxonomy (NCBI): domain Eukaryota; kingdom Viridiplantae; phylum Streptophyta; class Magnoliopsida; order Rosales; family Rosaceae; genus Prunus; species Prunus padus. Next base: position 10,668,237 of record JANFAM010000020.1, read on the forward strand.
ATAATAGACGACTGTTATTTCATAATAGACGACATATTTCACAATAATAGACGATCGTTATTTCATAATAGACGACATATTTCACAATAATAGACGATCGTTATTTCATAACAACCGTCGTATTTACATATAATAGACGCATCGTTATTTCATAATAGACGGCAGTTCTTACAAACTCGTCGTCTTTACTTATAATACACGTCATTTTTTTATAAAAACACGTCGTCTTTAAATTAATAGACGTCGGTTTTTAGTAAAAGCGTCGTTTTTATATATAATATAGACGACGGTATTTTACCGTCGTGGTTTTATGCGTAAAAGATGTCGGTCGATTCCTCGACGGTTGAGAAAGTAAATTCTGACGGTAAATTACCGTCGTCTATTGCGATTTTTGTAGTAGTGGTTATTATATGATGAATTTAATTAATATATTATGTTATGTTAAACAGCGACGATGGTGGAGAAGAGCCAATCGGTTCTTCAAGAGTCCGCCTCGGCTTCCTCCCGGACTCCACTCGAGTTCGTGGATCCTCCACAGATGCGGGATTTCACATCCTGACGGACACCTTGGATCGACTCTCGGGAGGAGGCCAGGGACATATTGTCGAGGATGGGGCCCGCCGGCGGGAACCTAGGGCCCCTTCGTCATCGCGATCAAACAATCGTGTGAACGCTTTGACAAAGCAGAGGTGGCCGATCTTAAGACTCGACTTGCCTCGTATGATGCGAAGATGTCACAGATTCTAAATGCCCTCGCACATTCCGGCATTAGTCTCTCGAATTTTGGTCCCCGTCAACCTCCGAGCCCCTCCGGACCAAGCATGGCCACACATCCACCCCTACGACCTCCTTTACGACCTGCCCTCGTTGACAATGTCGAGACCTTTCAACCGCCTTTGCAGGATGACAACATAGATTATGACGCATTGTTTTCGTAGTTTTTTTCTTTTTAATTACATTTTCAAAATTTCTTTTGTAATATACATTTATATTAATTTATAAATATATTTTTTAATTACAATTTCATTTTATTATCCAAAAAATTTTGAATTTATTTTGTTAAAAAACGTAAATAAAATTTAATAAAAATATATTAATTTTTGCGCGACGAAATACTTCACTTTTCCGTTGCCTTAAAAATACCATCCGCTTTTCCGTTGCGTTAAAAATTTAGAAAATATTTTAATGTTAAGAAGACTGTTATATAATAATTTAGTTTTGTAAGCTTATTTTGGTCTCAATTTAATTCGTTTTTGAACCTAGTAATCAAGTTTTGAGCCTCAAACATTTGAGGTTGGTTACTAGTTATTAACTGACAAAATTTACCCCTGTAATATTTCATGTGTCATCACAGCCAGCCCACATACAATTTAACCCCTCATTATAGCATTTCCAATTTTCGTATGGCGCAAAAAGCAGAATGGGCTGTCCAATGGCATACTAATCAGCTACTTGTTGCTAAAAAATTATCAAGTTTCTTCCAGAAAATGTGGGGTGTGGATTTTTTTTTTTTTGGAGTACAACCGATTGGGGAAGGGCGATTTACATAAACATTTATTAGATGTCTGGGGGTTTCGAACATCTGACCACATGGGTGGAGGTAGAAGAGCTTAACTGAGGTAGTCCACCCCCCACAGTTTCTTGGGTGGACTTTAAATTTTGACAAGAAAATTCCGTCAAACGAATAAAATAGTCAGTGTTAACATTTTTCTTTTTTCAACATAAAAGATAAATGAGACATTTAATTGTGGTGTCGATAGGAGTTGGGACGGTGCATAAGGAGACCTGGGCTGCACAGCCACCACCATCCCTTGTTCGTGTGCTGGTTTCGGATGGACTTCCCAGTCCACCAAATTTGTAATCTCTCATGTAGTCGAGGAAGTTTTGCACTATGCTGCCTTTTGGCTAGTGTCTCCTTCTTGGCTCTTTTATGTACGGGCGTTGGCTGCCCTTTTGGTCCGTTTGTTGGGCTTTAATGAAGTATTTTCAGACCCAAAAAAATAATAATTGCGGTGTCGGTACCTTTTCTTTCTTTTTTCAACAATTGTTGTCCATCATATATTTGAACTCATGACATTTTTAACCAAGTAAAAATTAAATATTACAAGAGTAAATACTCATGAACGGCTAATTGTGTAGCACCTAGGAAGTGGTAGAAGGGCATATTATACTTCTTCCTTTAAAAGTCTGAAACTTATTTATGTCTATTTAGAACATACTTAATGGTATTTTTTATCGGATTGAATTCTATACGATTATCTTTGTGATTATCATATTTTCATAAAAACCGATCATCCAATCCAAATTGGATTGGATTGGATTCTAAAATTTCAAATCCAATAAAAAATTGGATTGATAAAACTTCATTGGTTTTGAACCGATGTACACCCCTATTGTTGGATTGATAAAAATATTACAAATGGATGATGGATCTCTCCCTTTTGAAAAAGCAAGCATCAACTTCATTGTCATTAGTGATGAATTTGTTCTGGATTAGTTTTGTTGGACTCATCATATCAGACGGATTCGAACCTAGCTAAGCAATTAATTAATATTATATTGCTCGTATATGTATGGCCAAGAGTCAAAGAAGTTAAAAAGATCCTCCAACCAAGGCAATGTTCAAAATCCTCCCAACCGCAAAGGTATTAGAGTTAAAGGGAAAATAACTTTCAGCGGAAAACACCGGCAACATGAAGGGATTTTTCAACTTCGGTAACCCCAAGTGAAGGAGGGACCAAATTAATTGCAATCTCTCTTTGCATGCATGCATGCAATTGAAATATCTACACTAAAATAAGAGTTGATGCAGTATCTGAGGCTCCTTCCTTGGTAATATTAGGAAGCTGATTTTCCCACTCTTTTTTTGTCTATTTACACTCCATTTGTTGGAAATTGTATGCTCCTATTTTATTTTTGTTCACTTACACTCCCTTGTATGTTATATTAAAAAGTATTAAAAAAATAAAATGAAGTGTAATAAGTGGAAAAATCAGCACCCTAATAATTATTCTAATAAAGTAATGTCCAAGCTTATTACTTAATCTGCCACTCATGTATCCGGTTGCCAGCCGGCCTACTTCTGCAAGGTCTTTACGGGTTGGAGCCTAATCCCCTAATATTAAACTATATCACCAACAACTGCAGTGCAGTAGTGGGTCTTGGAAAAGGTTTAAAGTTAGAATCTCCCTCCGTGTCATGACATAACATTTGAGGTGTGAAACATCCTTCAACCAAGAAAAACTGGAAGCCATAAAGCTTTACGTCTTCGTAGCAAAAGAGAAAGGGTATATATACTTTACTTTTCGTAAAAAGAAAAGGTATAGTCAGAATAAAATTTTCTTTTATTTGATGGTACGAATAAAGTTGATTCCTGGGATTACTGGGTTAAATGTGCTTATCCTTGAGTTAAGTTGATTACTGGGTTAAGTAGATTCCTGGGATTATTGCTGGGATTACTGGGTTAAATGTGCTTATCCTTGAGTTAAGTTGATTACTGGGTTAAGTAGATTCCTGGGATTATTGCTGGGATTACTGGGTTAAAATTTTCTTTTTCTTTTATGACAGCAACCCAGGAAGCACATTTTATGGGGACAAACTGTTTGATAAAATTCCTTACGTATAAATATCTAGTACCCACCTTCTTTGTTCCTTGATACCAGGGCTGATCCTGAGATTTTGAGGGCCCTGTTCATCCTGCTAATAAAGAATCATATTCTGTCCATACCAGGAAGGAATATCAATCAGTCACATCGCATTATCTTCTCGACAAACCTAACAGTTATATAAGAACCCAAGTTAATTACCAAGATGTAGATGCAAACTTAAGATAAAAAATGTCGACAGGCCAGCTATTTCTAAAGCCTAACTTGGAGAACCAAAACAGCAGGTTCTCGAGGCCACCAGGTAATGCCCTCCAGCCAGCAGCTGCTTCCAAGGGCAATGGAAAATGTGGCAGCAAAACGAAGAGTGGCTCTAAGAAAAAGAAAGGCAAGCCATCATCAGCCGACGTTTTCAAAATTAATGGGAATACTATTAACGGAGGCAAAGCCGACAAGGCCGGAGTTTTCGGGTTTGGCAACAAGTACATTGGCCGCAAGAAACAGGTAGAAGAGGAGTCCAGTTCTGGAAGCGAAAGCGATGACTCCAGTGAAGACGGAGAGTGAAGTGTATAATAGATGGTTTTTGGACCATAATTAAATAATGGCTTTTCCACTGCCTTAATATGCACTGAACTACTAGAATAACAAAGGTTTTGTAGGCCTCTTTCTCTTGTTATGCATATATGTGTGTAATTTAAATTAAAGAGAAATAATATATAGGCAAACCTTGCTACATATATGATCCACATGCAATTCCACTTTAATTCACTATGCCAAAAATTGAAAACAACGTCGGTGGAAATCCGATGTGATTCTAGGTGCATGGTTTATACCTCTGTGGAACAAGAAACCCACACCCACTTTAATGTTTACATACATTCTGGATATTGAGTTCCAAATGGACTATTCATACTCAAAAACTTGCATTTTTCATAAAACCTTAGGATACATCTTACTTTTAACAAATCTGTCATAGTTCAAAAACCTACCACATCTATACAACAAATACTATTACTCCTGATGACTATAGGCTAACTATCCATACACAAAATTCACAAAATAGTGACTAGGTAGCTAGTACATGAGATGACTCACAAATTTTGCCCATTCATTTCTCACTTCATCCAGTTGTTGGGTGTATGTGCTATTTCCCTTCTCCCACTGCAAAAGATTATAGATAATAGACCAATATATTATTTCATCAACTTTGAAGTAACATCAACTACAATTAAAACTTCAATTCATGTTATACCTTTTTACCAAATCTAAGTTTATATGCTGAACAATTTCTTTCATGAAGCGCATCACATAATAGCCACACTCCACACTCGTTGGTTGCTTCGGAGTACCTTGAATTTATCACAAGAATCAAACAGCAAATACATAAAAAAATTCTTGTTATTTTGTTATTAAGCAGCAAATACAGAAAAATTCAGCACAAATGCACCTGCAAATACAGAAACCCATAGGAAAACTCTGTAGCATGCATAACCGCATTTGGCGTTTGTCGGAAAGTTTATTTAAAATTAAAATCTTTCTTGCAGCACCTGCTTCTTTTTGTTTTCATTTTGTTTGGGGATATCGGAAAACTTTATAATACACAAGACCTCTCAGACATCCTTAAATCAGTCAAAGACTAGAATCCAAAACCGAAAAGAAGATGCAACCTACCACTTCCATGTTCTGTTCGAGAATTCCATGTCACAATATTGCAGCAGTCTTGCTGTAAGAACCTATAGCTAGCATTCCACTATGGGTTGGACAAAAAGCCATTGCAGACATTATACCTGTCCACAATAAAAATGTTGAGGATTGGGCACTTGCATAACATCTTTTAATTTATCATCGGAACTTCTATATAAAGCTAAACTGATAACACGTACCAGTTTGGCCTTCGTTGTTTCCTTGAACAGTTGAATACTGTTCAAAATCCCTACTAGGACGATGTAAATCAAACACCCTAACAAATTTGTTGTATCCAGCAAAAATGCTACTACTCCATAACAGCAACTCCTCCGACAGTCCTTATTTTCTCAATTATGTCATTTGCTTCCTCTTTGGTAACCCATTGTTTAAGGACACATGGTACCTTTTCAACGAGATCTTTAGCCTCCAATCCCAGACTGGTAAAGGTCCTCACTTCCTTGATTACCTTGATCTTTGCAGCTTTATCAAACTTCTCCACATCAAACGTTGTTTTTTTCCACCTTCTTTTCCTCAGCCTTTGACGCACCAGCTGGCCATCCCTGTGAACCCAAGTCCAAGCCTTCTATTGATATAGGCTGCAACTTGGGAAGCCTTAGCCTCTCACCAAGAGTAGGACTGTTAGTATGAAAATTGTGTTGTCATTTCCTAGACTCTAGCATAGGTTGGGAATTAGGGTGAGAGTATCTTTTAGTGGAAGTTTTGGCGCAACACATTCAATCCCGGATTTTCGAAGAAAGACTTGATCGATATGAGGAACTTGATTTCAGGTAAATCATGACATAATCATGCATTCATTATAGGATTCCTAGTTGGACTCTAATTTGATTTAAATTAAAATACTATGAGCATGTTTTAATTAATATCCTATTTGGTTTCATTGTTTTCATCTTGATATACATTGTTTCCTTGTATAAACAATTGATTGGAGTGCACGGTTTTCAATCACTACATAATGGATCAAAGTTACTTAGAGTCTATATTGCACGGTGTCCTTGTTGCATTTCTCTTTGAAAAAGGAGAACAGGTGGTGTTGGTGTGCATTCACAATAGGAGTCCATATTGGACTATATTTGAGAAATGATAATTGTTAAGTTTGTGTTTGGCGTCATCTTTAGGGTCCATATTGGATCAATACTAATATTCATGATTGAATAATATTTGTGGGCATCTATGTGGCGTCTTGATTAGGAGTCCTTATTGGACTAGATTTGAAAGTGATAATTGAATAGAATTGGTAGACTTTTGGGTTTCTCTCTTACTGAGAGAAAACCCGTCTTGAATAAAACGTTGGTTTTCTTTCTTTTCAATGGACGGCTTTTGATATTTGTTTTGAGCATATAGAATTTCCAAGAAAAGCTGCTGTGCATATTTGAGATAAATCATCAAGTGTTCCATGTTTACTTGGTGATTTATCAAACACTTTAATCATTCATACTGCATTCATTTGCATTGTTCGGTGACTCATACGATTGAGGGCATCAAGACCGTGGTGGCGGTTTTACTCCGGCGAGCTTGAAGCAATCGTGACCAGTATTGCGTTCAACATAAGGAGTGTCGAAGATCATCCCGTAACAGAAGTTGAGTTACGAAGAAGTTGGTAAACATTATCTAGAAGGTGTCTAGGATAAGTGTGTGAGTACTTCTTGTAATCATCGTTCTATAGTGGATTTGAGTTGGACTGAGGAGTCCCGTGGATTTTCCCCAGAGGTGGGGTTTTACCACGTAAAATAATTCTCTACGTGTTCCATTTATTTTATATTCAGCATGTTTCAGGATTGATAAGCCATATCAATCCTGCTACCAAAGTTTATTTTTTTTGTTTATTGATTATAATCTTTAATTGGCCTAATCACCCTCCTCTAGGCATTGTTAGTCATCCTACATGTATTTTCAAGGACCAAGTTGGCAGCGTTCTTCAGGGGCCAGTGCTGCAATTCACTCATCAAGCTGAATGATTTTATATGAGGGTGGAGGTCTAGGGTAAAATATAGACAAATAAATAATTCCATGATGCAATTACATTCCTAACCTAATTTCCACAAAAATTTAGTAAAAGATGAAATAAATAAAGAAAGAGAAGATGAAGACAGAAGAAGAGAGAAGATGCATATTGGAGAGAGTATGAGAGAGAGATGGATACCTGGAGAACCTGTGGAGAAGATAGCAGAGAAGAATCCTAAGGAGAAGAAGATGAAAATAGTGTCTGATTTTTCACGTGAACGTGTGTGTTCTTTTTCCCTAATAGTATAATTAAGCATGTATTATCTAAACGGGGGTGTGTGGGTTTTATTAGTTAGTCACGTAAAGAGAGTATTAAAAGCCCAACCCTTTTAAAATAGTCAGGTAATTAAATAATACAAGTTGACACCAAACAACTGACATGAACTATTTATTCCTATCTAAAATCTAATACGATGTATCAAACGAGCCATGCAAGCTCTACATAAACATACCCTAATATTATGAATATTCGTAATAATCATAAATATAATGTAGATCTTCTCAAGATCAAGCAAACCCGAAAATCCCAACGATACGCCTTCCTTTTTTTCCATATTTGAAGCCCAATTTTCTGATTTTGAATTTTTTTCCCTTTTCCAAAGCTCCTTCGTAGGGACAAACCCATGATTTATCTTACATCAGATGGTAAGGACTAGAAGATCAACATATCCCCTAGTTTATAGAGTACTGGTTGCGGTTATGCTTACTCTTCTTGTTTCTACTGCGCAAGTGCAAAGCGATCATTTGTGCCACCATGCATATCATTCTGAGTGCGTGGACAAGTGGCTCAGCGTTCAGTCAAGCTGCCCGCTTTGTAGATTGCCCCTCCGAGTCATCAACTCTCTCTTCTAGATATATTTATATATACATCTATCTCTCTTCATTGAATTTATAATTAACTCTCCTTAGGTTTTGTACGTATATGATGATTTGAATAACCACATTACTACAATAGCTATAAGTTTTATGCAAAATTTCGTCAATCCTAAATTTTGTGTGCACTGCATCTACTAATCATCTTACTATTCTTTTTTCTGTACCGCATATATATATTGAAAAAGGATTGAAATGAGCAAAAAATTATACGGGGATGGTTTATAGTTTTGAAAGTTGAGTTATTCTGGTGATGATTATTGGGTTCTCGTTCGCGTTTGGTGTTTAGGAATTTAGTGAATTATTCAATCCAATTTAGTGTAAAGCAAGCGCACCGTACGGGATCAAAAACACGTAGCACCACTTGAAATGAAACTAGTAGGTATCGTATATAGTTTTTATTTTTACTCTTTAAAGGTAGTAATTTATATTGTTGCTTATATAACTTTACATGTATGAATCCTCTTTCACTTGTCCAAATAAGTAAATCTGGCTCTGTATGTGCTTACTGAAAAACTCCGGAATTGACTGTTTCTGGAAGCTGTTTGTTTCCGAAATTTTCAATTTCATAAAAAGTAGGAAGGAAGAGTACCTAATTGATTTCGTTGGTACTAGTTGTTTTATTTAAGAAAACCCATCAAACATGCCACCAATACTTTTTCTCAAACTTAGCGAGATCCCTTTTATATGTCCAATATTAATCTTTCGTATATTTTTCCTCCATAGGCTGTTCATTCATAACATACTAACATATAGCAGCTTAATTTGAAAAAGGATAATATATATAATTACATTGGAGGAAAGAAATTTCACTGGAGTTCGATCTTGGGTGTCATGGGGGGAGGGGGGATCCACCACCACTATGGTGGGAACTCATTGGCAAAAGGACAAGATTCTTAAGGAAACTTCGTAATGTCTTAATTGTTTGCTGGTCGTGAACCACCATTATAACTGGCCCATTATTAAGGACCTTCAATTTTCTTCTTTTTGAATTTATTCTGGATTTGCTCGAGCTCCACTTGTTTGGAAGTCATGGAACATATATAAGAAGAATCGAATACTTCAAAGGTAGTCAAATTATTCGAAAAAACTACTAATTAAACTACCCATCATCCATTCTCTCTTTTAAGCACCCACATATTAGGTAAGCAATTGAGCACCAAACCTACGTAAGCAAATGACGGTTCTCTCTAGAAAGAAAATCGTATCGCAATCCAAATCGAAACATTTAACTGTTGAGATATATGGATAAAATTATAAAGTAAAAAGAAAAAGATTGTGTTCAAACTAGATAGCTAGTGAAAGGGTGTACCACGAATATTGGGACATTTTTTTTTTAGATCAAAGATATATGAATGGGACATTTGATTATAGATATTAGGTATTCCCCTTTTCAATCATATGAAAAAAGTTAATTTCAGCCCGAATTCCCATATTAAAACTTGCCTTCAAACTTTGGATTCTACACTAGTTTCGATTGAAACAACTCTTTCTTCTTAATTTGTGCTACACATATATAAAGACTCTAGTTAGAGGTGCACTATATTTATTCCTATTATCACTTACTTATTAAGAAATCATTTTTATCTGCTAGCAATTGGGTTCTCTCTCCCTCCCAAATCACGTTTCTGGAGTTTGGGTGGACAGAGGGGTACGACCTTTCCAGGTTGGTTGTTCCACATTAGCATTATATGTTGACAAAATGGACACAATTCACATTCCGAGGGCATATAGTACGTAACTCGGCAAGCAAGCTAAGACTACGAGTAGATCATGATCTATATAAGGGTAGCATGTTGATGATGTTTGATTTAAAGCGGCCAAGGCAAAAATTAGCAACCTAGCAATTAGCTAAGTAAGTAGTTTTGAGCCTCCAAACTTTTTCCTAGCTAATGGCATGTTCTTCTTTTAAGGCGGTAATTTCATGTTGTTGCTGTTGTTTCAAGTGTGAGGAAACTCATCAGCCTGTGAAAGATCCACAGCCTCCTCCTAAAAATTATGATAGTCCCAAACCTACTGTTGTGGATCCAGAGCCGCCTCCTAAAAATTCTGATAGTCCCAAACCTACTGTTGTGGATCCCAGGGCCGGCATGACTTTCAACATTCATGGGAATGAGATTAGCAACAACAGAGCCGATGACGTCGGAGTATCCCATTTTGGCAACAAGAAGAATGGCGGCCCCAATACTAACAACCAGGATGGCGGCTCCCACGGTGCCAAGCAGGGTGGTGGCGACAAACTTCATTTCAACTTAGAGGGTGACAGCGATAAAGTTTGTTTCAACTTAGAGGGTAATAAAATTCACGGGAACCAGGCCAAGAATGTCGGATTTTCTGAATTTGGCAACGCCTGAATTGGAAGAAATGGCAAGATCTCGTTGCATGCAATTGAAGAAGGCCAATAGGATCACTTTTGCTTAATATATATGTACTAAGTGTATCTACTAAAATAAGAGCTGATAAAAAGTATCCTAACTCAAGTTGTCTCCGCTTGCGTCTCTTTTTCATGAATGATAGATTTAGATGTCATTATAAGGAAAAATTGTAAAATTACACTACGACAAAATATGTATGTCAAGATTTGAATAAAAGGGAATTGAAAAAAACAAATGAATTCCAAATGACTCCTTACAATATTCATTTTAAATCCATTGCCAATGTATTAATTACATTAAATACATTCAATCTAATGCTTTCAATTTTATTTTTTAGCAAATTTAAACTAGTTGTCAAATTCAAATCTTTTTTTCTTTTGAAAAATACCTCTTAGAACATCCATAATAGACTCCCTAAATCACCTTGTAGACATCAAAATTTTATCAATTAAAATTCAAAATTTAACTAGTCAAAGCTAACTGGAAAAATTGTGGGTGCCACATAAAATACACGTGGCATATGACTCACCAATATAAGGACGGACACTGGAGATGACACATGTCAGCATCTAAGAGCTTCATCAATCAAATCAAATCATACGCCAAAAAGGAATAAATTATCCTTAATTGGTCATCTTCCTAAATCATGAGTTAATTGCATTAAATGAAGGATTTTGACTTAATTAAGAGCTAAATTAAATCAATAGCTCAAATGTAAGACCTGTGTCTTGAGCTTGGAAAGCAGAGAACGGTGAGCAATCCCACATCGCTCGGGGAGGGAAAGGTGATGTGCCTTATATGTGTGGGCACGTCTCTAACTAACACGAGGCCTTTTGGGAGCTCACCAGCCGGATTCTTAGGAACTCGAAGTTAAGCGAGTTGTGGCTTAGAGCAATCCCAGGATGGGTGACCTCTTTGGGAAGATATTGCTCGTGAGTTCCCGATGACAAAACCGTGAGGGCGGAGGCCCAAAGCGGACAATATCGTGTTAGGGGAGTCGGGTCGTGACATAATGGTATCGAGCGACTCCGACCAATGTGCCGCCGAGGGCTGGGCCCCAAGGGTGGATTGTAAGACCCGTGTCTTGGGCTTGGAAAGTAGAGAACGGTGAGCAATCTCACATCACTCGAGGAGGAAGGGTGATGTGCCTTATATGTGTGGGCACGTCTCTAACTAACACGAGGCCTTTTGGGAGCTCACTGGCCGGATTCTTAGGAACTCCGAAGTTAAGCGAGTTGTGGCTTAGAGCAATCCCAGGGATGGGTGACCTCTTGGGAAGATATTGCTCGTGAGTTCCCGATGACAAAACCGTGAGGGCGGAGGCCCAAAGCGGACAATATCGTGTTAGGAGTCGGGTCGTGACATCAAATTAAATCAAATCAAAAATCAATCCCACAAATCAAGGGATTCAAATTGGGGATTCCAAACCAAGACCCAATTCTTGGCCTATAAATACTAGACTCTCATACAAGATAAGGGACTTGGGAGAAAAGGAGACACGAAGCACTCAGAAGAACCAGAAAACTCTCTGCATTTTTCACACCATTTTGGAAGAGCCATCAAACACCACAAATACGTGCCGGTTCCTCCACCCTAGAAAAGCCAAATCACCAAACAAGCCATGTGCTACCCGTTTGATTAAGATCAAGTCTCTACGACCCTTGTGTCAAACACAAATTTTCCCTAAACACTTTGGAGAATCACCAAGCATAATAAACACGTGCCGATTCCTCCACCCCCAAAGCCGAAGACTTTCCACCAAGTGACACTACTCGTGGTCCTAACGTGTCCGAGATCAAGCCGTGACAGCCCTCGACGAAGTCTCAAATTCCGATTCAAGATCAAGTGTTTCGCACCCTTGAATCGTACACACCATTGGAGATCGAATCGGAGGAAATTCTTTTATTTTTGTAAAATACCAACAAAGATTGTAACCTAAACACTTGATAAATCAATACAAATATTATTTTGTACACGTGTTCTTATCTCATTCGTCGCAGGATTTTCGTGTTTACACACCTCCTTAGACAAATTTTAGGGAGGAACTGGAAAAATACAACTCCAACCATGCTCCCTATCCACCTCCTAAAATAGGGAGACCTCTAGGAGCTCTTAAATCTCAGGAGAGAGAAATGACTCCTAGTGGCTCCCTATAATTTAATTTTTTTATTATGTATATATATATTTTTTATAGAGATGGATCAATCATATTAGATAAAAAAATAACTAGAGTATTTATGACTCTCTAAACTAAGGAGTATGATTGAAATTTAAATTTTATACAAAGCTCCTAAAATAACTTTTGTGTATTTTTAGCAAAATTTTAACTAAAACATAAGGACCATAATTGTAGATGCTCTTAATAACTAAAAAGGTCAAACCAATTTCCGGTCATGAGTCAAAGTAGTTCTAAACTTTGTGAAAATGAGTCACTACACAGATCACAATCCACAAATCCAAAGGAGTCACTCTTTGGGTTTGGTACAGGGGCACAAACCGGTGCACAATATGGGTAGGCTAAAGTTAGTATATGATCGTAACCCCGCCAAAAATATCAAATATACATGTAGACTTTTATTGTGTGAAGTGAATATTGCTAGCCCCACCAAAAAAAATAAAAAAAATAGAAAAATAAACAAGAAGAAAGAAGAACTTGTATCGAGTAAATATGGTCGGCTGGTAAGGTTCCAAGTGCCAGACCAAGCAGTTGGTTTGGTTGTTGCTATAGAATCCAGTTTTCTTAGAGTGATGATAACTTTTAGTTGTGCAGCAAGGATAAGAAAATTCTGTGGAAACTAGTAAAGCAAACATTTATTTGTGTAGATATATCATATATATTTGGGAAGTCGTAAAGGGTTTTATAATTTTGTGGATTATTCTCTCTCTCTCTTTTTTTTCCTAATCAAGTTAGAAACTGGGAAAGAGAAAGCTCACACACACGGGTACCGCAGAGGTTTGAACCGAGGTTCACTTGGGAGTACACCAAAGGCCCCTATTAGGAGTTCCGCTCCAGTTCCTTTTAGTAGAACCTGTTAAAATTTTGGATTCTAGAGTTTCAGTTGAACAATTGATCTTTCTTCATTGTGCTCCATGTAGAGGGTACTCTAATTACACTTTGATGGTGTTAAGATTAAGGGGAAAACAAAGGAAAAAAATTTCGGATTCTCCAATTAACTTTGGCAACGAGTGAATAGGAAGAAGAGTGAACGGATATGGCAATATTCTGGTTGCATGATTTTGTATTGGCAAGCAGTTGAAGGCCATAACTATTCTTTTGCTTAATAATCCCTTTTCATCAACCTTGCTGGTGTTGAGGATTTGCACAAGTTTTTTTTTCTTTTGGTTGCAATTTCCGGATCACAATGTATAGATCCTTTCTCAGGTTTCTTACTCCCGCACCGCAGCAAACATGGTCAAGTTAATTAGGGTCGGGAGATTCACTATTATACCCAATATAGAAGCACAAATTATAAAAACACCCTATATGAAATGGACTTTAAAAACACACCCAAAGCCCATTTAGAACATAACAAAGAGGCTTTTAACTTCTTATAAATTACAAAACTGTCATTGATTTCTTAAAATAAGCTCAACCTTAAATATATACATATATATAATCAAAGTATAAGTAATTATACTTCATAAGGTTTAAACGCCAAAACTGAATACGTAATCAAATGGACTCACTAATGTCCAAATATTCAATTATATAATTAAAATATAATATAACAACCCTTTTAAATATAATATCCAAAGGATCCATAAATTCTCATTTATGTATAATAATTCATTAAATTTATATTTTATAAAGTATAACGACTTCAAGCTTAAAATAGCTCAATTATATAACTCAATTTCAATACGAAAATCACCGGGCGTTCACCACGTCCCGTTCAATACCCAAAGGTATAAATAATAATAAAATATAACATCAGGGCCCCACATATAAACCGGCAACCCAAAACATGCATACACCTCAATGCAAATCCTTTCAAATGTATTTCAACTCAAAGTCAAGGCAAGACTTAAACTATTAATAAATTCAAGATTTAAAACCATTAAATCTCATTTCATGCATTTCATGCAAATCATTCAAATCATGCTCATTTGAAAACAAAGTCCACTCACCGTTGGTCCTATGCTGCACAACCCTCAAAGGGTCCCGCTTACAGAGTACGCAAAGTCAAGGTACCTAAAGCGTTAAATACGAGAATTTGATTAATACCGTGAATTGTACGAGAACCGTAAACTCAAACCCTAATAAAACCCGACTTAACGTGCACGTACGTCCTACGAAGGATTTCAAGGTCAAACTACCTCTTTTAACCAGTGGGACCGCCCCGGAAGACTCACGATCAACCGGTGGTCAAACACCCCGTTTCGGTCAACCCGGGCCGGCGGAGCCCACGACCTCCAAATGAATCCGGACATTCCTAGAAGTCCAACAAAGTCAACTACGTGGCAAGGCGACCTCGGGAGACGCTTGGTCAACCCTGGTCAAACTTGGTCAAACTGACCCGAATAGGTCAAACCGGACCCATGGGTCCCATGACCTCCAAACTTAGATCCGAAAGTTCCTACAGGTTCAACACAACCTAAACAATGTGTCCTCAAAGTTTGGTCTCGATCGGACGGTCGGATTGCTCACGATCAGACGGTTAAGATTTAATTCAAGCTTCAAGTCATTGATCCAGAGTATCCGGGACTCCGAATCACGATCCGTCAAATCCTACACGATCCTAGAATTATCTAGATCAACATATCCAAAAATGGACGCGATCCAACCGTTCAATCCTATCGAAACAGAGAATCGTGCAATAGGCGAGATTCGTTTGATGGCCAAACGATCTCCGAATTGAGATCCGTCAACTCCCACGTGCTCGCAGCGATATGAGGATCGCAATGGACCCAAGAACCGCCACCACGCATCGCCACACGCGCCACCGTGGGTGGTGGGTGTGGTGAGCAATTCCCGGCCAACTCAAATTCTTCAAATCTCGCAACAACCCACCCACCACTAGGTTCACCACCTCCCAAGGAGTCCAAAACCGGCCAGAACAGTCGCAGAACCGGCCGGGACCACCTCCAGATCACGGCCAAACCGCCTAGGGTTTTGGCCGGATCACAGGTTGTTCGATCGGCTACGCCGCTGGGTTTTGTCGCGCTCCATCCAAAACAGAGAAAGGAGGAAGAGAGCTACCTGTTGCGACCGGTCCCGCCTTCTGGAACCACAGGAGAAGTCGCTGGAGAATATGCAGTTTTGGCCGGAAGTTGCAGACGCTCGCGTCTGCAAACGCCGGCGGTTCAAGCTCCGATCTTGGGCGGGATCGAACCAAATGAAGGAGAGGAGTCGATCGGTGGTGGTCTCGAGCCACTGTTCTTAGGAATGGTGAAGCCGAAGAGAGAGAAAGGGAGGGTCGCGAGAGAGAGGAGGGAGAAACCGGAGAGAAGAGAGAGAAAGGTTTTTCTCTCATCTGATTGGTCCACGTGGCATATATCATATTTTTCTCAAATTTTGAAATGACGCTTACGTCCTTTGAAACTTCCGTAACTTGTATCGAGACGTTCCGCCCGTCAACGGACTCGTTTCGACGAGCGAGACACAATGGCGCAACTCGTTTCTCCAAATTCCGTCCTGAAAATATAGTTGACCAAAATGCCCCTTTAATTATTAAATTCCAAATAATTCATTTTTAATTACTTTAATTCCTTTTAAATTCATTTAAATTATCCAAATTAATTAACTAAATTAATTACTACATTTTATTTATAAATTGGGTCAGGAGTCGTCACACTGTGTTTTGAAAATAATCAGCCATAAAATATAGCAGTTCCATGTTTGGTAAATAGTAACTATATACTTTGTTTTGATTTTTTTTTTCCTAGTAAACTCGGGCATCACGCATCCCTCTCTCTTCTCTCTCCTCCCTCTTTTATTTTATTTTGTTAATTTTAAATTGGGAATCTAGGATTTTTAATTTTAATTTCAATTTTTTTAAGATCTTAAAAATAATTTGGGGTTTAATACTAAACAGGTTTTTAAATCTTAAAATCAGTATTTAAAAACTCAAATAATAATTTTTGAATTTATTTTTTTGAGTAGGATACCAAACAGGCCCTAAGCATTTTTTTTGAATTTTATCTCATTAATCAATTAAAGTTTAAGGTATGATTTGTCTTAGAGTTTTGGCTCACTAAAAATTTGTTACTAGTTTGGCAACCAAAAACACACACAATTATGAGTTGTTAACAAAGAGATCGAGCAAAGCTTCATGATGTACAGTAAATGGATGAAGTGGTTGTTACGACGTCCTATTTGCATTTTTACTATAATTTAATACCACATGAGATGACAAGTGTTGTATACAATCAACATCCAATAAAATTAATAGGAATCTGGTCACACTACAAGAAAAGATAGCAATAGTCACATTTTTATGCTAACAAAATAGTTTTGGTGACAATTGAAGAGTTGGTCAATGACTTTGGTTACTACTCACAATTATTTGTGACTAATTATGTTACACTTTAAAGAATTGGTGAGTATTAATTTAAATATAATAAATGTAAAATCAGCTGACACATAAACAGTAAATTATTGAATATAGAGCTTTGCTATTCACGGTTGCCTTAAGTGACTGAGATATCAAACTCTCCCTTTAGTGCTCTACATGTGGCTTTGGAATTTCAATTTAACTTCGAAATACTCCAACTTTCTATTTTCCTGTTTTAGCCTCCTCTTTCTTCTCTCTCTCTCTCTCTCTCTGTCTCTCTCTCATAAAAAATTAGCAGGGCTCTTCATCTTCTCCCTCTCTCACCCAATGGCCTCCATTGCTCTCTCCACTCGAGCTTTGTGACATCGCAGATTTGGCTTTGTTTCCGTCGAACCCACCTTCTACTTCCTCAGTCATTGTAAAACTCAGATCATCCATATCAAACCCAAAAGAAATTATTTAAAAATGGAAACCAACAACCATTCTTTTCTCCTCTTTTTTTCCTTAATTTTTTTATTTATCTTTGGAAGTTGAACAACCTCACAACAAAAGCAAAGGCACAAAGCTGGGCTTCATCTACATTTTTTTTTCTCTGTCTTGTTTTTTTTTGGGTAAAGTTTCTGTCTTGTTCTTCACATCAACAAAGAGAGATAATAGATCTTTGATTTCTCTTTTCTTTTCCTTCCATTTCTCTCTTCCCTCTTTTATTTTCTTGAGCACTCTCTTTAAATTCTCTTCTCGAAACTTCGCTCTTTTTCTGCTTCAAGTCTATCTCTACCCCTTTTGTCTATTTTCTTTTCTTTTCTCATTCTCGCCTTTTCCTTGGTACTGTGTCTGGATTTCTTGGTCTAGTTTTAAATTTAATCGTTGTTTTTTTTTTGGGTTACGTTGTATTGGGAGATGGGGTAAGTATTGGGTTTCTGTAAATCTAACCCCCATTGTCTGATTTGGGCTAGATCTATGTTTTGTGTCTTACAAATCTTTAATTGAGGGATTCTTGAGAATCTCAGTTGGTGGTTGTGTTACCTTTTATGAGTAACCTTTATTCTATCTATCAATATATCTTGGCTGGACGAACTTATGAATTTCCTTCTCTGCTAGATGAACTTCTGGGCTCAGGTAACTCGCATAAACACTAATTAATCATTGGTATTCTGTATACCAATTTGCTATTTTTGCATCCTTGAGCATTTGGATTTTATAATTAATTTGGTAAATTTTGATGATTTTGAAAATAGTGGTTCTAATGGGATTTATTTATTTATTTGTTGCTTATTCTTGCTTTGATTAACCAGCACATAGTTTGACAGAGGAAGGGAGGCAGGGAACTCATTTGGGATGATAAGGAAGTTTGTGGGCTCTATCTGGTTCGTTTTTGCCATTTTGATCTCGAATTTTTTACCCATATATGTAATGTGCACAAGTTTTCTTCGTATGGGTATGAAAGTAGTTTTGTTACTGCAGATTTGGTGATAGTTCATCACTCTCGTTAAGTAGTGGACCCTTCTCGTTTCGGTGGTGATCTGATGAGGTGATTTTCCGTGTTCTAGGCTCTGATTTGGCACTGGTATAGCGTGTGTGGATGCGGCGATATTGCTTGGATGCGGCCATCATGAGTTAAACAGACCAAATTGGGCATTGAGGGTTAAACAGACCAAATTGGGCATTGAGGTGGTGGAGATTCAAAGGGTCAATTCGTATATGTTTATTGAATATGTGTAAATTGTAATGAAGATGAAATCAAAGTCAATATGTTTATTGAAATGTTTACTGTAGAGGAAGAAATTGCAATGAAAGTCAATATTTTTTGAATTGTTTTTTGAATTCTAATGAAATTGCAATCCAGTTCAAACATCAATATTTGATATTTCTTTATGGCTGCATATTTTATTAATTAATCATTGGAAAATGAAAAGTAAGAAACATACCAATAGAAATTGTAATTATTTTTAATAAATTTAATACCCAAATATAAATTTAATACTTAATAAAAATATATGAAAAGTAAGAAATATAACAACCACTCAAATACTTAATAAAATATATGTATAAACTGATGTTGATTGGCTTTATGATGGGTCCCACTGTACTTGAGATGGTAATGAAAGTCAATGAAATGCTTGTCACGATAGAATTATATTGGTGAGAAAAGGCTTTAGTTACGGGTTCATATGTAACAAAGCCCAAAATTGTAACTGTTTCGTGACTGATGCTTTTACTCACCTAAAAAAGTGACTAAAGATGCCTAACAGTCACCAATAAAATGGTGACTGTTGCTTTCTTTTTTTGTAGTGTCAAACACATGCAAAAGCTGAAATACTCTATCCTCTCAAATGGGAACCTGTGAATTCCATTGGCTGTGAATTTATCAACCTTTGGTCCAAAGGCTTTGGAAAGAAAGGTTCTTATCTCTAGGTAAAATTCCGTAAAGCACTACTTATTTGTTGGTAGTGAAACAAGGTTCTTATCCCATTTGAACTGTGATATAGAGACTTTTTTTTCCGTTTACAATATTTTATGGTAAGTTTAATAATGAGAGATAACTAAATTTCCAAGTTGTTAATTCCTCCATGTAATCTTAACAGGGATTTGAGCTTTAACCATTTAACGGGACGAATCCCACAATCCATGAGTGGTTTAAATTTAACTCACGTGTAAGTGAATGATATTCGTGTGTTTTTGCTACACAAAAGACAACAGAACTCTTGTTGATGTTAAACGCTATTATCAACTTTATCTCCTCAGGTCCTTGGCAAAGAATAAACTTAATGGAACAATCCCTGCTTGGGTTGGTGCAGTCAACACTAGACTGTAAGCTTCTATATTCAGAATCTTATAAACTATGTACAGCTATTTATATCTTCATGTCTTGGCTGTCAAGTAAGTCCGAAAGCTTAGTATCTTGATTATTGATATTTATTTCTTAAACAATCATGATTTTCTAGGAGCGTATTTGTTCCCACATTCCATTAGCTATGAAATTTGACCTAATGTCTTTTCAGGGATTTGTTGTACAATAACTTTTCAGAAGTTAGATTCGTAGTGCATAGGCGAGATCATCTGTAAGAATTGGCATTAATTTCTTTTTCTATTGTTACCAATCTAGTTGCATGTGGAATTATGATGAGATCCTTTTCCATACATTTTAGGAATTTGTTTGCCTGCTGCAGCAGTTCAAGTTCAACCGATCCAGATAAACTATTTGTGTATATGTTAATATTTTTATATGTTCTAGTATAAGTAAGGCCAAGAGCCATTTCTTACAAATTAGCTGGTTTATTCAGAGATCCAAGAAAACGTATGCATACACATTGTCCTGGACGAAAATCCAAATGTGAGTTTGGTTGGTTCTTCAGCATTGTCCTGGCTTCTTCTGGGCCTTACATTAATGAAAAATTCTTTGCTGACTAATGCTCTCTGAAGTCCATTGTGTTATGTTGTTAGACTATCGATTAAGACCACAGTCACCACACAATCACACATAACTTTACCTAAAGGATTCCTGATTGAAAATAGGCAATAGAATACTTGAACAATAATTTAACAATAATTTTGACACGTTTATCATTTCGTTTGGTGAGGAAGAAGTTTGTAATAGTTGTATTATTCTTCCAAGGGATGAATTCTGTAAATCGTTGGTCACATAAGCATGATAAGAGAGTATGAGTATAATCTGAACTTTAACAATGTATACAGGAAAGCTGGTAGTCACAGTGTAAGAATTCATAAAAAGACCATTGTAAAACATGGTTGATGAGTATGTCATTTTAGGTCAATTTTATTGCTCTTTCATTTTATTAACATCTCATTTTGAGTACCTATTTTGCATTTTATTTTATCTAATCTATCCTTTTCTGACTACCGGTTGCAGATCCTTCCTCCTTGTTTATAAATTGTGGTGGTGAGGGAGTAACTGTCGGTGACAATTATTATGAAGCAAGATAGTTCAACTTCACTCTACTATATTAGTCCATCCAAAACCTGGGCTTATAGCCTTTCTAGAGACTTCTTAAGCACAGAGTCCAATTCTAGTAATTTCATTCAGAACCAGTCATGTGGAATTCATGTTTATGAGGCAAAGTTATATTTAAATGCTCGGCTTGCCTAAATGATAAAAGCTCAAGATCTCATCAGATACTCAGGATAAGGTTCAATTTGAGTCCTTGTTACAGGCATGTAGATAGCTTTATCACTTTTGCCCATTATTCATATTGTTGAGTTTTTCCTCTTGTTCATATTGTTTATGTCATGTCCTTTATAGAAAATACCTTTTGTTTACAATACATTTGATGCTATATAATGATGTACTGAATATTTTTGGTGTTATTTGGTTGAGCAGGATAATAATAAGGTGGATTGTGATTTTGATTTGCCACATCATGGTCTTTATCCCTTGCATCTAATGGCACTTTGTGAAGTCAATTCATATTCTGTTTCTTGTGTTTATATATTGTGCACTTGTTCACTTAAATCACTACTGGCAAAGTCTTTATGAGCTTAAGTAGTTTACTGGTTAGTTACTCTTTGGCTGTATATAATAATGTAGTTTATTTGGTTCATCGGCATGATGACATGATATCTTGTGATGAAAAATTCATTTCTGATTAATAATAATTGTCACCACAAAGGGAAATCAGGTCTGGTAGTGGAAAGGGGAAAGGAATTCCACATTAATATATTTTTGCTTAATAAAATTGATGCGTTAAATATACATATTATATTTTTTTTTTAAATGAAAAAAAATTCAACGACGTCTAATGTATGTCATGAAATTGGTTTCCATGACGTGTATGAAACGTCATTGTTTAGAAAAACTTTCCATGACGACTAGTTCGCGTCATTGAAAAAGGTTTCCATGACGCGTATCCAGTGTCATTGTTTAGGGAAACTTTCCATGACGCTTAGTCTGCGTCATTGAAAGAGTTTTCCATGACGCGTATCCAGTGTCATTGTTTAGGAAAACTTTCGATGACGTCCAGTCTGCGTCATTGAAAGAGGTTTCCATGACGCATATCCAGTGTCATTGTTTAGGGAAACTTTCCATGACGTCCAGTCTGCGTCATTGAAAGAGGTTTCCATGACGCGTATCGCGTGTCATAGTTAAGAAAAACTTTCCATGACCCCCCCATTCTATGACGCGCGTCGCGACATCTGATCTGCGTCATTAAAGGTCATCCATGACGCAGATCACGCGTCATAGAATGATTTTTGTGTTGTAGTAGTCACAAACTAGCTCTCAACCAAGGCTGTTAGAAAGCGCTCCCTTCCCTCCTCCATTGATTGAAAAAAGAAAAAAGAAAAAAAGACTTACGAAACAAGCCATGAATACTTATAAGAACAATATTCTTATGGTAATGTCTTATTTATATTTGTTGGTTGTTCCGTTATTGTAATGACTCTTTGTGGCTAGTTTGTATGGTCTCATTGTGACTAATGACTTTTTTGGCTGAATTATGAATGCAATTCTATAGAATTTCTCAACCAAAAAAAAAACATCAACTGATGCACTATTTAGGATTGAGAATCTACGCGCACATGGATGATGGATCTCTCTTTTGAAAACAACTAAAAAGCAACTCCATTTATCCTTAGTGAATTTATTCTTGATTAGTTTTGTTGAATTAATTCATCATCTTAGAAGTATTCCAACTTAATTACGGGCTCATTTGGGAGTAACACTTCTAAATGGGTGAAAGCGCTTCTGTCTTTTAAAAATGGTGTTTGGTAAAAATTGCAAAAGCATTTTGGGTGAGATCCAAAAGCACTTGGAGTGGTTTTGAAAGAAGCACTTGAGAGGTAGTGCTTCTTCTCAAAAGCGCTGCATGGCAAAAACACGGGAAGCACTTGGCTCTCTTTAATGAAACTTTTAAATGCCGAAAATACCCATATTTAATTTTTTAAAATGCCAAAATACCCTTTCTTTATTTTTTTTAACTGAGAATATCTGATAAACACCCCAATTAAAATACTCTTGTTCATTAATTTGACACCCCTATCATGGACCAATGTTAGAAATTTCAACTTTAGGTCATCATATCTATAATCTGCCAAAATGAACAAGGAAAATTACGAGTGCCGGGGCAGCAAAACAGAGAGAACATAATAATTGATTGAAACCAACCAACCTCTGCTGAAGACCCAGTTGGCTCCATGAGTATGATTCGGGGCAATCCATTACCATCGTGTACTATATTCAACGGCGTCGTTCTGAGCCTAAACCTCTCTCTGACAGAAACCCAAAATAAAAGGATACATCAAGATTAGTCTTTGGCAACCAGAACAGAGAACAATGTAAAGACAAAATCTTTCCAAGAAAAACAATGAAGAACCAGAATGAACAAGCGTAACAAGAGATGGGTTAGCTTACGTTGATTGCTATTTTATATGGAATGTTATCGGCTTCTGAGTTTGAAGCAGAAGAAGAAGTAAGCCCAACTGTGTGTTGGGTTTGTAGAAAATCTTTGCTGCAATGTCACATGGCCATAGATACGACATAATAAAATGAATGAAAATGAATGATTTTATATCTGAGGGAAAGAGAAAGAGAGAGAAAGACAATGAGGAGAAGGATATCCAAACAAAGAAAACCAAACACAACAAAATATCAAAAGTGCTTTTATGTAGTGTAAAAGCATTTTTAAATGTGGCATCCAAACGACAAATTGCTTCTTTGTAGAAGCGCATATGTCATAAGCGGTATTGGCATAAGCGCTTCGGAAAGAAGCACTCCCAAACAAGCCCTACGTAACACAGCTTACGTATGCAACTGAGCATCACACAGCTGAGCAATTACTTGGTCGTATGTAGCAGAGAAATTAAAAAGATATTTACCCAAAAAAAGAGCTAAAAAAGCCATTAGGGCCGTACTGTAGTATATTATTCCAAGAAGATAAATGTAAATTATATATATGTGAAGAATCTTATGATCAATAATATAGAATTTGTATTATGATCAGGGTATCGGCCGCCATAAAATATCCTCTGCGCGCATGCCAACATCTATAAAAGGAGACTATGAGGCAATAAGTCGATCATCCAAGCAAACACACAGATTCCCACTAAAAACTCATCAGCAAGACAATGACGAGTCACCAAGTGAAAAATCAGGTGAGAGACAGTTGAGGGAGGCTTCGACACCCTCCACAGGGTTGCCGATGTCGTGACTTTTCCTTTGGCCCCTCTGGACGGTGCCATTCATGGCACAGCCCGAGGGGTCCGCAACTGGCTCACAGATACCCATCTTGAAAATAGATCCAAGTCCAAGCAAAAATGTCTTCCTAATGGAGGTGGCGGACATGGGGACGGCTACGGACATGGGGGCGGCTACGGAAACGGGGAGGCTATGGCTGGGGAAATGGGGTGGCTATGGCGGTGGTGGAAACGGCTGCTATGGCGGTGGCTGAAACGGTGGCTATGGCGGTGGCAGAAACAGAGGTGGATATGGTGGAAATCCCAACCGCAGAACTTTCAAATTTAAAGGGAATGAGGTTAGCAACAACGAGGGCCCAGCTTATGGATTTAACAACTTTGGCAACAGGCGTGGTGGCGGCCCCTACAGTGGTGGTTTTGATTTTGGCTTTGAGAACAATAGACTGAATGGGAACAAGGGCCACGCTGAGGGATTTAACGACTTTGGCAACGAGTACTGAATAGGAACAAGCTCTAAGTATGCATGTAATGGAATAAGGGCTGATCAAATATCTGAGGCTTGTAGCTGTGCCTCTTTTTTATGCGTAAAATGTTAACTTATATAATAAATTAAGAGTGCTGCTATGTCCGCCTCTTTGTCTTATTTCTCCACCCATCTTATCTTTAAAATTTTAAAGACAAATTTATCTATTTGTAAAATTACTTCTAAGGACTTGGGAGAACACCATTAAATTTATCTACTATCAACGGTTCAGATTATCGAATTAAAAAGAATAATTAATGTTTTTTTTTTCTCTCTTTTTTTTTGTCTGAAAACTGTTTGACTTTTTTCTGGAAAATAAATTGCTCTCCCCCAAAATCATACTTTCTCTCTCAACTCTCTCGTCATCTCCTCCGAAAGAGAAGGACTTTCTAACTAGGGTTGTCAACGGATCGAAGATGGAGCGGATCAGCCTATATCCGATCCGATTCGATAGAAAAAAATTTGGAACCCGATCCGATCCGATAATCCGACGGATCCTTCACAACTAGATCCATATCCGATCCGATGGATTATCGGATACCGGATCCGATAATCCGATCCGAATTCCTTTATCTCATACATTTTCAACTCCACCAAAATACTTTCATCTTCCTCTTTGCATTTTTGTGTGTTGCGAACTGAAATTAGATCCTGAAAGAAAAAAAAATTAAAATAATAGCATAGCATAACTACTTGGCATTTGTTCTCATTTTAAACCAAGATAACCAGTAGATAAAAGTTAAAACCATACCAAAATAACTAAAAAAATCATTAGAAATCTTGAGGAGTGATCTTCAAACCAATTAGAACCAAGATCAAAACTCATCCAAAACCCCAAATCAAAGAAGCATGACCTAGATATTGAAACAAATTAACAATCATAACAAGGGACACCATACCAGTTTCGCATAGAAATCTAGAGAGCTCAAGTTACGATGGATTTTCTTCTTGAGCTCGCGATGGTGGGTCTTCCTCCTCAACTTGGAAGAAGAAGGAGATAGGAAGAAGATGAGTCCGATGAGTCATGGAAGAAAAGAGGGTAGAAGAGAGAAAAGAAGTGGGTTTGTGGCTGCGCAAAAATGAAAGTGTGTTGGTGTATTGTTAGGTTAGGTTTAAGAAAGAGAGAGGGAAAGTAAGAAATAAAATAAACAAAAGAATTAGATAGGGAGACATAAGGGAGAGGGAGTGGTGTGGTGTTGTGTCAGCCACCGAGAGAGAAGAAAAATAAGAAAATGTTTGAGTATATTTATATTGATATAAATGTAATATATATATATAAATGTATAATGTTATATTATATATATATATATATGTAAAATCGGATCGGATCATTATCGGATCGGATTAGGCTAGATCCAGATCCGTCCCGTTAACTTATCGGGTTAACGGATTCGGTACATAATCGGATTATCGGATCCTACCACTAGATCCATCTCCTATTAATTGTATCGGATTCGGATCGGATTCGGATCAAGATCCGACCCATTGATAGCCCTATTTCTAACCCACCAGATCATGCCTAAACTAAAATCACCCTGAGATTACATCATATAGGTATAGTACAAAATGTGGTATTCCTAAGGGATTCGGATCCTCTGCTTGGATTTTCTCTACCATGATCTGCTTGACTTCTTTCCTCCACACGCCACCTTATTAAATTTAATCCAAGGGATTTAAAGTTGACACATCATCCTTAAAACAAAAACCTAATTTCTTCATAATTAAAAAAGAAAAAACAAAACCATAATTGACCTAACGTGAAATTAACCTTCTGCAACTGCTTGGTCTTTTGCCTTTTTCCTTTCTATGCAACGTCTGCCTCAAAATTCTCACCCTTGCCCCCTCAATCCAAAATTCAATCTTTCTTGTCGAAAACTAATTAGTTGGTGACTGTAATGTTGTTTTAAGTAATACTGAATCACTGATGAGTAGTATCTCCTTTTGTCTTTTATTCTTTTGATCTAGTGTAACTTGAATTTTATTTTTATTTTCTGAGTATTTATGGCTTTGCACTGAATTCAAGAAATTTTCAGAGAATAAAAGAAATGGAATATCATAATAGGTTAAATAGAGAGCAAAACAATCTGTTATTTCCAGAAGAAAAAACATAGCTACAGTCAAGCATTTGTCTTCTTTGCATTGATTTTAGGTTTTAGGCTTTGCAATTGATACTATAGTTGCAAGATTGGACATACGGAAGATTGGAAAGAACTAATTTTCACAGGAGAAGAGGAGAGATTGTTGATTGGGAAGAGACCGAACGGCTGCAACAATACAAGTTAGGTTAATTCTTTTTCAGAGTGTGAAATTTTTAGCCTTTAGATCAAATTTAAATGTGGCGGCGTGTGGAGAAGATAAGACAAGCAGATAATAGCAGAGAAAATTCAAAAGAAGGATCCAGATCCATTTCTAAGCAACATTTGAAAAAGATAATTAGGAATCCGGTCAAACACACCCAAAAGCTGAAATGCTCTATCCTCTCGCAAATTGGAATCAATGCAACGAGCTGTGAATTTCGTTGGCTGTGAATTCGTCAACTTTTGGAAAGAACAAGGTTCTTATCTTTAGGAAAATTCCTTACACAGCACTAAATATTGTTGGTAGTGAAACATTAACTGATCATCATCTTATTTCATGATGAGGACCTATATATAGCAACTTTTTCTTTATTCGGTTAAAATTATATATACTATTTTTAATGAGGAAAACTACATGGACAACACTTGGGTGTACCTCCTTGTTAACCTCTATGTGATTAACGAATCATTCATCTTTATATCACCATTTAAAGATTATCTCTGCGGTCATTGAGGTATAATTCTGTTGGTTGAGCTCTTCCACCTCCACTCATGTGAGCAGAGGTTCGAAAGCCCAGACACCCAATGAATATTTCTGTAAAGCCCCTCTCTTAATTGCTTGTACTAAAAAAAAAAAAAAGCTCATCTCTACAGAAAAAAATTCAATCAAGTTGCACATGGATGAGGGATCTCTCTCTTTTGAAAAAGCAAAAATCAACTTGATTATCCTTACTGAATTTTTTCTGGCTTAGTTTTGTTGAATTCATCATCTTAGAATTATTCCAACTTACGTATCACAGCTTACGTATGCATGCAATTGTAAATGTGAATTATTCAAAATTTCCGCAATAAGAAAGGGCATGCCCTGTAGTAGCAAGAAGATAAATGTAAATTATTTATGTGTGAGGAATCTTATGATCAATATGGTAAGATGATCAGGATATCGGCCTTCATAAAATATTCTCTGCATGCGCATGCCAACTACTATAAAGGGAGACCATGAGGCAATAAGTTGATCATCAAAGCAAACAAGACAGAGATCCCAACTAAATACTAATCAGCAAAACAATGACGAGTCATCAAGTGAAAAATCAGGCGAGAGACAGTTTTGAACAAGGCTTCGACAGCCTGCACAGGGTTGCCGATGTCGTCACTTTCCCTTTGGCCCCTCTGGACGGTGCCATCCATGGCACGGCCCGAGGGGTCCTCAACTGGCTCACAGATACCCATCCTGAAGATAGATCCAACTCCAAGCAAAAGTGTCTTCCCAACGGTGGCGGCTACGGCGGAGGAAACGGCAGAAATGGGGGCGGATATCCTCTGGGTATTAATCCCAACCGCAAACTTGTCACTGTCAAAGGGAATCAAATTAGCGACAACAACGCCGACGCTCAGGCATTTAACAACTTCGCCAACAAGTATAACAGGGGCTACAGCGGTCAAAACTACCACGACAACGGGCAGGGATTTAACAACTCTGGCAACCGGAATAACGGGGGCTACAATGGTCAGAACCATGAAGATGATGACGATGAAGACGACGCTATTTTCGGATTTGAGGATAATAAAATCAGTGGGAACAAGGGTAAGGTGAAAGGCTTTAACGACTTTGGCAACCAATACTACTGAGCAGGAAGTGGACCAATGTCAATCTCACCTTGCACATGCAGTTGAATATGTATTGTACTAAAATATGTACACTAAAATAAGAGCTTATGCAATATCTGAGGCTCCTTGGCCTCGTCACCGTGTGTCCTTAATATTATTCAAATATATTAATGGGAGCCTAATACTAAATATCTAAATTCTTTGCGTATAACTTTTAGATTATCAACGTTAAACTATAATTCCGTTTGGGTGATGTTCTCTAATTATTTCAGACTTTTATTTATTTATTTATACAAATGGTATTGGAAAAAGAGAATTCGAATGAGTGCAAAGTACGTAGGAAGATGATCAACATCAGCTCGCTCTTGTTTTTGTTATTCCAATGGATGATCACCTTAACCCTCAATCAGAAGATATTAAATAGTAATTAAAACATAGTAGTGAGGCTCAGTAAGCAATCATAGCCAATGTCTTTTGCTGTTAATTCTTAATTATTATTTTTCATATGTGTAATTTCTAATCAATATTTAGGATTAAACTATGCTGCTCAAAGATTGGTTGTAAAAGTGGATCAGCTTGTTACTGTAAATTGACTTGATAAAACTCGAGCTGGACTATTTTTTAGCTCGTTTGAGCTTGTCTTGTAAAAGAAAGAAAAAAACTGTTAGGGTTTAAGTTAGCTTGAATTGGCTTTCCTTGCTAAATGTATACTTTCATGTAATTCCTCTTAGTTTAACTTTGAAAATTAGAATCTGGGTATTTGCAACAAAGTTAAAGTACATTGAAGAGTTTATGAGGCTACAAAACCAAAGTAATTTGTACACTCATTTATATAATGGATATCATCAAGGAAATCAACATCTTC
The DNA here is from genome assembly GCA_024362665.1 of Prunus padus. Classification (NCBI taxonomy): domain Eukaryota; kingdom Viridiplantae; phylum Streptophyta; class Magnoliopsida; order Rosales; family Rosaceae; genus Prunus; species Prunus padus. The sequence goes on from JANFAM010000020.1 coordinate 10,697,731, forward strand.
ATCAGGACACTTTGTCTAGATTGAAATTGGTACTTAGGTGACGAGGGGTAAATTTAAAATGATATTCTAACTGACAGAGAAATATTCACACACTTTGACTTAACTAATTAAGAGAATTATGACTAGTCAACTACTAGTCATGAACCTAGCAACAAATGCACACATACACAGAGAATAACAATATGAACTTGCAAGCCTAGAAGATTACTAGTGACAACCTAGGCACTCAGAAGGACCCATCAATCTAGGCATCCCTCTGCTAGCAATAACTAAGGTGGAAGTGTGTGAATACATCATAATCACATAAACAGCAAATACCAGATGATGACTAGTCAACAGCAAGAACACAAACCCAGAAATGCATGAACATCATAAGATGACTAGTCAACCTCAAGAACAAAAACCCAGAAAAACATGAACATCATAAGATGACTAGTCAACCTCAAGAATACAAACCCAGAAAAACATGAACAGCAAAACTAGAAAATTGTTCACCCAGAAACCCACGATTGGGAAAAACTGGGGGTCATCATCCGACCAAGCAATCCACTAAGCAAAGAAGATTCTTATATAGAATACACAAGGAAGCTCAAGAAAACCTAGATCTATTTAGGAAACAAGCTATACCTTCTCCATGCAATCTTCTTTTCCAAACTTAGCAAAGCTTGCAGCTTAGTTGTTCATGGCAATGGCAGCTCCTTCTTCAGCTATTTCATTGCATGGCACCAGCTAGCAAGCTCAACTCCAACCAAGAACAAGAAATTTGGATTCCAAATGAAAAGATCAAGAAACCATTCTCTTGAAGAGATCAATCTAAAATCTGACCTAGATCTAGATGAGTATGTGTATGATTTAGCTAGATGCATATTTTGTTTTTCCAAAGCAGTTTTCAAAAACAATTTGAAGAACTCATATATAGAAAATGGACGTTCACTCAAGGAGAAGGAAATGCAGAGGAATGAAGAACTCTCAAAACTTTCAAAAATGCATGAGTGCTTAAGATTTCAAACCAATGAAACAAAAAATCTAGAAATAATTTTTCATTGAAAAACCCAGATCTCAAGAACCCATGAACCCCTCTCTTTGAAAATGGGAGAGACAAAAAATGCCTCTCAAGAAATCAAAACCCATACTAGTCTTCCATTTTAGCTCTCTCTCTCTCTCTCTTTCTCTCTAAAAAACCATATCAGACATTGTAAAATGAGAGAGATATAAGTCCATACCAGCCCCAGCCTTTTTGGTAGGTCAAAAGGACACTTGGCAACCAATGATTGGACTTACAATAAGCAAAATCACGTGTACTTGGTTAAAAATCCTGTGTTGGAAATATTGGCATATATGACTAGTCATCTAGACAAAATATCACTAGTCTTCTAGACAAAATATGACTAGTCATCTAGACAAAATATTGACCTCATAAGCTCTTCAATGTACTTCAACTTTCTAGCAAATACCCAAGTCCTAATTTCTAAAGATGAGCTAAGAGGAATTACATACATGACAACTAATGATATGCATGTAGGAGAACATTGTAATGGATGCAATGCATACATAAACATATTACCTTCACTGAGCTTTGATTGCATTGGGCAATGATAAAGTTGATCTCAACCACAGTAGTCAACTTTGCACTAACATGAACTAGCCTAAATTCTTTGAGCTTGATCATACATATGAGATTATATGTTTGCATTAGCTAAAAAAAACCTAACATAAATGACTAGTCATATAAGCCAAATATTTTCAGTGTGGGATTTTTAATCAGGTCTCGTGATTTTGTTCTATTCTTTTACTCTTGGTTCTAAGCGTTGGAGGTCAAAAGATACCTTATTATCATTTGACCAATGGTTTATTGCCATGCGTAATGGCTCATTCCTTCCTCTTAAAACCATTTGGACATCAATATTTTAGGGTAACTTTTCATTCTGGTGTTGTGGCTCATTTTGGGAAAAGTTCATATTTTCAATGGAAAACTGATTTTTACATTAGAAAAATTGTTTTAATTTCGAAAATTCTTGCATTGCATGATGATATAAATCAAATCTCTCATCTATCCTTGACCATCTTACTCTTAGTTATACATTTTATCTCCATTAATTTCATCAAGCTCAAGTATATAGCTTGATGAGATGTGAGCTTAGCATCCAACTGAAAAATCTGCATTCCTATGGGTTTCGTGGTTGAAGATGAAGAGCTTCAAGAGCAAGCTGCCATCAACAAGAAGTCCGAAGAACATGAAGTAATCAATGGTTTGGAAAGTTGCTCAAGAGGTATAGCTGCCACTTAGTTAGGATTAAGTGATTCGAGCTAAGAAGATACTTCTCTATTGAGATTTCCTTTTGATTAATGAAGCTCTTGCCTAGACGGTCCCCGATTTTTTCCAAGTGGTGGTTTCCGAGTCACCAAAATCTGATGTTTATTATGAACGTGATTTTGTGTGGTTGTTTGTTCATTGATTGCATGCCAACTGTATCACAAATTGCTTAAAAGGATTTACAGATTCTGTGTTTCTCGTTTGCAGAAAGTTATACAGTCCTCTTCAAGCTATATGGAGGATTTCTTAAATAATTATATTTGAGGGACACCTTTTGGGACCCACTACAAATTTCTTTTTAATGATCTGAACTGTCCATTATTCAAGTCTACATTCATAGACCATCCTTGCAAAAAAAAATTAGCCTAATTGGAAAACGTTTTAACATCTAGTTGTGCTCAACAAAATGGACGAAGAAAGCACTAAAATTTCAATCCTTTAATTGAGTGATCAAATGGTATCAGATTATAGTGATTTTTTGCAGAGATGATCTTTGAATGAATTTCTATAAAATAGATGGTTTAGATTAGTGATATACAATGCAAAGTAGGCCTACAAGGGTGTCCCTCAAATAAGTATTTGAGGATCCCTCAACTAAAGCTCTCTCTCTCTCTCTCTCTCTCTCTCTCTCTCTCTCTCTCTCTCTCTCTCTCTCTCTCTCTCTCTATATATATATATATATATATATATATATATATATATATATATATATATATATATATATGTCCCCTCCTACTATATATTGATGGATCTCTCAAATAATGTTACTTGAAGGACACCTTCTAGGCTCTTCTATGAATTATTATTATTTTTAACGATCCAAACCATATATTTTTCTCGTCTCCATTCATAGATCCACCTTATAGAAAATTAGACAAATTGAACATCATTAAGGTACTTAATTGTAACCAACAAAATAGACGAACACGATATTTCAAGAAAGCACTAAAATGATAATCATTAATTGGGTGGTCAAAAAGTTTCAAATTCAAGTGATTTTTTGCATAGATAATTATGATATATTTGAATGAATACCTAAAAGATAGACGGTTTGGGTTATTGAAATACAATGTGAATGGGCCTTACAAGGATACCACTGAAATAAGCATGATGCAAGGCATATGAATCTAATGTGAATAAGTGTCGGCCCTGACTTTTGGGTGGCCCTAGGCAATAAATTAAATGAGGCCCCTTTCTTAGTATACAATAAACCTTAATACAAAAGGAAATTGAAAAATTTCTCATTCATTCTTTTGGTTTAAATATAATAATTTCATTTTAACAAAGCAAAAGTACATGAATCATAAAAAAATAAAAGGCTTATTTATGCATATGCCCCCTGTGCTTTCAAACGAGTCTCAGATTACCACATGTGCTTTGAAGTGTCTCAATATACCAACCATGCTTTCATTAAGTGTCTCACGTTAGCGATTCCGTCAGCTTTCTGTTAAATACAAGGGAAAAATAGTATTTTCTGCATTTTTTTAAACTCTGTTTCTCCCTCTCTTCTCTCTCCTCTCTCTCTCTCTCTCTTCTCTCTCCCTCTCCTCTCCTTCTCCTTTCCCCTTCTCTCTCTCTTATTAGCCCAATGCCCTTCCAAAATTATGGCCTTTTATTTCATTGGATGGGGTTGGTTTCATTTGAAAAAACCAACCCGATTTTGTTCTAGTGGGTGGGTGGGTGGTGGCTGGTCGGGGTTGGGTCGCAGAGGGGTCGCAGGGGGAAAGAGAGGGAGAGGGAAAGGAGAGAGAGAGAGAGAGAGAGAGAGAGAAACATAGTTTTTTTCATATTTAAAAAAAACCAAAAATACTATTTTGCCCTTGTATTTAATAGAAATTTGACGGAAATGCTAACGTGAGACACTTAATGAAAGCATAGGTTGTATTGTGACGACCATGACCCAAAATTAAAAGAAAATAAATAAAATAAGTAAGTTAATTAAATAAGGAATTAAAATGAATTAAATATGAATTATTGGAATTAAATTGGAATTTAATAATTAAAGGGGCATTTTGGTCAACATTATTTTCGGGAAGCAATTTGGCGAAACAAGTTGCCCCATTGCGTCCGGCTCGTCGAAACGAGTCCGTTGACAGGCGGAACATTTCGATACGATCTTCGGATTGTTCGGAGGACGTAAGCGTCATTTCCAAATTTGAGAAAAATCTGATAAAGCCACGTGGGCCAATCAGATTTCGGTTTTCTCTCTCTCTCTCTCTCTCTCTCCTCGCTTCTCTCTCCTCCTTGTGACTCAGCCCCTTCTTCTCTCTTCGATCTCCTCCGTCCGGTCACGGCTGAGGCTGAGACCGGTCGGGATCGAAAGCTGTCGTCCTCCTCTTCATTTCCCACCATGGATCGGAGGCTATCTCGTCGGCAATCGTCTATGGCGAGCTCTGCAACTTCCGGCAATTTCGCCATCGACGCCGGTGACTTCTCCGGTGGTTTCAGACGTCGGCTCCACCCGAATCAGGTAGCCCTCTTCCTCCTCTCTCTGTTTTGGTAGGTGCGCGACAACCTTGGGGTGGCCATGCCGCCGATCGGAACAACACAGATCCGGCCAAAACCCTAGGTGGTTTGGCCGTGATCTGGCGGTGATACTGGCCGGTTCTCACCGGTTCTGAGCTCTTGGGGGTGGGCTAATTCGATTGGAATAAGGTTTGGTTCGAGAATGGTTGGTTGTTGGTTCACCGGAATTGCTCACCACACCCACCACCCACGGTGGCGCGTGTGGCGGCGCGTGGTGGTGGTATGGTGGCAGTTCTCGGTTCCTACGCGATCCTTGTGTCGCTACGAACGCGTGCGTGTGCGCGGATTCTGATTCGGACGTCGTTTGACGATCGAACCAACGTACGCCTATTACGCGTTTCGTGGGTTCGATGTGTTCGGACCGTTGGATCGAATCCGAATTCACGTATGTTGATCCCCGTATTTCTAGGAGTCTATAGGATTTGACGGATCGTGATTCAGAGTCCTGGATACTCCGGATGGATGACTTGAAGTTAGAATTAAACCGTAATCGTCCGATCGTGCGATCGTGAGCAATCCGACCGTTCGATAGAGACCAAACTTTCAGGACACGTTGTTTAGGTCATGTTGAACCTGTAAGAACTTTCGGATCTAAGTTTGGAGGTCATGGCACCCACAGGCCCGGTTTGACCTATTCGGGTCGGTTTGACCAAGTTTCACCAGGGTTGACCGAGAGTCTCCCGAGGTCTGTTTGCAATGTAGTTGACTTTGTTGGACTTCTAGGAATGTCCTGATCCTTTTGGGAGGTCGTGGGCTCCGCGGGCCCGGGTTGACCGAAATGGGGTGTTTGACCGCCGGTTGACCGTGAGTCTTCCGGGGCGGTCCCTCTAGTTATAAGAGGTAGTTTGACCTTGGAATCCTTCGTAGAATGTACGTGCATGTTAAGTTGGGTTTTGTTAGGATTTAAGTTTACGGTTCTCGTATGGTTCACGGTACTAATCCAATCCTCGTCTCTATCGCTTTAGGTACGTTGACTCTGCTACGCAGTAAGCGGGACCCTTTGAGGGTTGTGCAGCATAAGACCAACGGTGAGTGGACCTCGTTTTCAAATGAGCATGATTGAATGTATTGCATGTAATGCATGATATGAGATTCAATAATAGTTTTAAATCTTGAATTTGATAAGTATTTTAAGTCTTGGTTTGACTTTGGTTAATTATATTTAAAGGGGTTTTGCATTGAGGTTTATGCATGATTTGGGTTGCCGGGTTTTATGTGGGGCCCTGTTGTTATATTTTATTAGTATTTATACCTTTGGGGTATTGAACGGGACGTAGTGAACGCCGGTGGTTTTCGTATTGGATTTTAATTATATAAATGAGCTATATTAAGCTTGGAACTGTTATATTATATTTTAATTATATAATTGAATATTTGGACGTTAGTATAGTCCGTTTGATTTCATACTCGGTTTTGGTGTTAAAACCTTATGATTAATAATACGTATACTTTGATTATATATATATATATATATATATATATATATATATATATATATGGCTAATTGAGTAAATACTTTGGATTATTGGGAAAGGGTTATATATATATATATATATATATGGTTATATATATATATGTATATCTACTTTAAGAAAAGGAATTACCTATACTTTGGTTATATATATATATATATGTACTTTGATTATATATATATACACATGTTTATCTACTTTAAGAAAAGGGAAAGGGGTTATCTATATTTGGGTTATATATATATATATATATATATACAGAAATTCTCTTATGCGGATATCCTGGACGTTATTATCGTATGCGGACGCAGTGTATTTTGTACTACCCCGCCTTGCTTTCCTGCCTATTTACACATACATTCGTGCATTGCTCCGCACGTTAATGCATTCGGATAAGAGAATGACTGTATATATATATATATATATATATATATATATATATATATATATATATATATGTTTATACCTTAGATTTGACGTCTTAGGGACTTGAGATTTTAATATGATTTTTGTATGCTTGGCTTGAGCATTGAATGAGATTTAATATTAATCATTATGCGGTCGTTTGACCCTAGTGATTATTTTAAATATAGAAATATATGTTTTGGACAGTGATGTCCTGATTTTGAGTATATATATGGGTTATATGTTTGACGGACTTGTTTATGTCCTGATGTTGGTGTTTTGGGTTGGGTATATAGTGATTGGTTGTGTATATATATCTGTTATCGCGTGTCGATTGATTTGAGTGCTGTTAGCACCTTGTATTGTACCTCCCCTTATTCTCGATATCGATGATCGTGACAGGACCCGACCCGAATTTCACCCACGAAACCCGTGCCGATTCTCGCTGACAACCGACATCATCGCGATGCCGAGCCCACATACTAAAAAGAATCCCTCTTCCCGAAACAAAATACAAAGGGGTCAAGATTTCTACCGAAAACGGCAGTAGTCTCCCTTAGAATAACAACAAACCCAAAATGTTCAACTCCGAATATATACAACAGAAAATGTATACACCAACAATATCATGCTAAAACTAAAACATCCCAGGCCTACGGCCATCAAATTCTAACCCTAAAGAGCAATACAGAGCATATCTAGAGTACTCAAAAGTAAAGTGACAGAATAACTGCGTTTGTAGACAAGGACAAGTGTCCTACATCAGGTCGAAAGCTCGAGAAGAGAGTCACCACGGTCGAGACCGATCGGACGCTACGACTACGGCCTGGGGGCACAAAACGAAGAGTGTGAGTGGACAAAAACAAGGTTTTAGTAGTTCAAAACAAAGTACTAACCCCACTGCTTCAAAACAATGCAAACCATGCATATGAAATAATTTATAAACGTATTCATTCAAATCCCAATAGTTGCAATATAATAACACCAATATTATATCATAGTAATCTTGTTTCCCATTCTTTCCCACTCGGATAACCACATGCTCGCAAGCACAACAAGTAAGGAAAGATCCTCACTAAAAGAAATACGAATAGGTAGATAATAAGACCTACATATCAGAACATAGACCTCAACACCGAAACACGTGTACGGGAAACAATCCAACAGTGGGATCATTTGATCGACAGGACAAAGATTCATGATGCGACCTGTGCCTAGGATTTAACTCGACACCCAATCAACATCATAATGGCCTGCATACCCGGTGGTTAAGCCGCCCCAATGGGACTAAGCTCACAGCTCCGCAAGGTAAGGACCATCTATACCACTACGCCCCAAAACAAGTCATACGCGCGAGACTACCCAATCAAGGGTCTACACTACACTGTTAAGGTATGCAATGATCGAACCATATCCAATGCACGTCCAATAACAGGGAGGTACATAACAAGGTGCTAATCGCACTCAAAACAATCGCTACACGATAATCAATATATATAGTTTAATCACATGTACCCGAACCCCAACATAACACACACCAGGACACATATACGCCCCACAATCCAATAACAACATAAATACTCAAGACAAGGACATCACCGTCCCAAATATACATTTCTATAGCTAAAAATAGTACCAAGCGCCAAATGACGGCATATCAACTCATAAACAATTAAAATGTCATAACCATTGAAAAACCATGTTCAAACCGTAATCAAAACCCAAGTCAAGAAACGTCAAAGTCAAACCCCAAGTAAAACATATACTCCCAAAACATAGTATAGATACTATCCCTTTAAAATATAAGGTCCAATCTCCAGAAAACGTATTATTCAAAATATACACACACACATATATATATATATATATATATATATATATATATATATATATAACACAACTATCCATCAAAATACCAAAACTCAAGCCAAGCATTTGAAATTCCACGTATCACTCGACATCCCTTAAATTCATAGTTAAAACAATATAAATAGTGACTCAATAAAATATAACCAATATTCCAACCCCATATACATATATATCCCAAAACTCCATATCAAAGTAGATATACCTAATTATATTCAAAGTAGGTATATATATATATATATACTCAAGTAGATATATGTATATACTCAAGGTAGGTATATTTATATATATATATATATATTCACAATAGATATATATACAAATATTCAAAGTAGATATATACGTATATATATATATAAATATACATATGATCAATTCCCATCTATCCAACCTATATTCTCGTCATTCCCATTAATCCAACATATTCCTTCCAAGTTATATATATACATATATATATATAATCGAAATATAAGTAATTATATTTCATAAGGTTTAAACATCAAAACCGAATACGTAATCAACCGGACTATACTAACGTCCAAATCTTACCGCCCAAATACTAATTTCAAAGTATAGATATAAGTTTCTCAAAAGTAAATAAGGTATAACCCACAACATTCGTAGCGATAAAATATTAAAGTCCGAAACCCAACAAAACCATAAACTCAAATATTAAATATAAAACCCAAGGAAAATCCATCAAATTCTACACTGCACTCCAAATCCGCACGTAAATACTAACGGACGCTTGACTCGTCCCAAAATCAATACTTAAATATATTTATATATATACTCAAAGTATAGCCAATAGGGCCCCACAAACAAACTGGCAACCCAAATCAAGTATAAAACTCAAATACCAATTATAATCCAATAAACCCATCAATGGTGAAATCAAGATTTAAAACAATATTTAAATCTCACTTATATGCATTTCATGCAATTCATTCAAATCATGCTCGCTTGAAAATAACGCCCACTCACCTTTGGTCCCACGCTGCCCAACCTCAAGTGGGTCCCGCTGAGAACCTAGTTCAAGAATACGAGGATTAATTAATAATCCGAACTGAAGCGATAACCTTACAAGTCAACCCTAACTAAACCCGACTCAAGTGTACAATTAGGTCGTACGAAGAATTCTAAGGTCAAACTACCTCTTTTAACCAGTGAGACCGCCCCGGAAGACTCACGGTCAACCGACGGTCAAACACCCCGTTTCGGTCAAACCGAGCCCGCGGAGCCTACGACCTCCAAAAGGATCCGAACATTCCTAGAAGTCCAACAAAGTCAACTACGTGACAAGGTGACCTCGGGAAAGCCTCGGTCAACCCCGGTCAAACTTGGTCAAACTATACCCGAAAAGGTCAAACTAGGCCCGTGGGTCCCATGACCTCCAAACTTAGATCCGAAAGTTCCTATAGGTTCACTACGGCTTATAGAACACGTCCTGAAAGTTTGGTCTCGATCGAACGGTCAGATCGCACACGATCGCACGATCGGATGATTACGGTTTAATTCTAACTTCAAGTCATCGATCCGGAGTATCCGGGACTCCGAATCATGATCCGCCAAATCCTAAAGACTCCTAGAATTACGAGGAACAACATACGTGAATTCGGATTCGATCCAACGGTCCGAACACATCAAACCCTCGAAACGCGCAATAGGCGTACGTTGGTTCGATCGCCAAACGACGTCCGAATCGTAATCCGAGCATACGTACGCGCCACAACGACACGACGATCGCATTGGAACGAAATGCCCTAATTGCTACATGGCCACGCGCCGCCACACGCCCCGAGAGGGTGGGTGTCTAGAGTGATTTCGGCCACCGAAAATGGTGAAATGGGGTACAACCTATATACCGTTCGAATCAGCAGGTGGAGGGAGCCTAAACCGCCGAACTCCACCCAAGAACCGGCCAAATTCGGTATAAATCAAGGCCAAACCCGTGAGGGTTTTGGCCAGATCTGTGATTCAAACGGCAGCTACGCCACCCACTTTGTCACGCACTAGCAGTGAAAGGAAGAGGGAGAGAGAGCTTAATTCTTCCGGTGGTGGCGTTGGAGGAGATGACCGAACAATTGCCACCGACGATGGAGGTTTCTCCGACTTCCTTCGACACATGCAAAAACACAAGGTTTTAGGCTAGGAGAAGGTGGGCTAGGTAGTTTGGGAGTGAGAGGAAGCGAACGGGACCGGCCGCTGCTCGGGCGTCATGGGAATCGGCCGCAGTCCGCACCTCCTCCGGTTCGCTTCCCGGGAGAAAGAGAACGCGCGGGAGGAGAGAGAAAGGAAGAGAGAGAGAGAAACCTGAAACTGATTGACCCTAGGGTTTTATCAAATTTCAAAATGACCATTTTGTCCTCCTTTCGATCCGTAGTCAGATCGCAACGTGCCACCCGTCACTGCACTGCTTTCGAGCGTGCGGACGCAATGGCGCAACTCGTTCGCCAAATTCCGTCCGAAAAATATCGCTGACCAAAAAGCCCCTTTAATTATTAAATTCCTAATAAATTCCAATTTTATTATTTTATTCATTTTAAATTCCTTTTAATTAACCAAATTAATTAACTAAATTAATTAATTCATTTTCTTTAAATTTTTAGGTCAGGGATGTCACATGATCGCATGGCGTTTGATATGAAATAATTACCTGAATTTGGTATGGTTCGATCCGGTGCATACCTTAACAGGATGTAGGCTGTAGACCCTTGATTGGGTAGTCTGCGCGGGTAAGACAGATTTCGGAGTTATGGTTGGTAAGTTTTTACCATATAGTCCTGTGAGTTTAGTCCCACTTTGGACTAGGGGTGGGCTCGGTTTGGGTTGGTTCGCTTTTGGGCTCAAACCGGAACCGAACCATAGGCCATCGGTTTGGCTATTTTGGAAACCGAACCAAACCGTAATTGATGAAAACCGACCACTTGGTTAATCGGACTTGGTGGGTTGGTTTGGTTCGGTTTGGATTTTTTGGCTTTTGAGAGAGAGAGAGAGAGAGAAAGAGAAAGAGAAGAAATAAAAGCGATGGAGAAAGGGAGAGATGGAGAGGAGAAGAAGAAAAAGAGGGAGAGATGGAGAAGAAGAAGGAAAAAAAGATGTATTATATATATATATATATATATATATATATATATATATATATATATATATATAAACTTCTTTAAATTATGTATTATATATATATATGGAGAGGAGAAGAAGAAGAAAAGAGGAGAGATGGAGAATGAGAAGAAGAAGAAGGAAAAAAAAAGATGTATTATATATATAAACTTCTTTAAACGATATATTATATATATATATGTGTATTTCTTATAATAATATTATATATAATATTTTTTAATATCATCGGTTTGGTTTGGTTAAACCGTGGTTTTGGATATTGCAAACCGTACACCGAACCATATGTTTCGGTTTGGTTTGGGTTCAAACCGATGACCAAAAAAAAAATGAAAAAAAACCAAACCAACCCAAACCATCAATTTGGTTTGGGCGGTTTGACCGGTTATCGGTCTCAATGCCCACCCCTACGCGTGTGGATTGTTTTCCCCTGGTACTTGTGTTTGTGTTATGGTTATACTATACCTATACGCGTGTGTTAGTACATTCGTATTCATATTTCTTTTAGTGAGGATCGTTCCTCGCTTGTCGTGCTTGTGAGCACGTGATTGTGGGAGTGGGGAAGTTTGGGGAACTGTTTACCTGTTTTGATTGCAGTACTTGTTAGATTTTAGTACTTGATAGGTTTTACTTATTGGATTGTAAATCTTGTTTTGATCTATATTTATATATATGTTTTGAACTACAATTGAGTTCTGTAGTGATGTCAAGTTTGGTTTGCTTGCTATAAGCGAGTTATTCGGCATTTTAAGGTTTGTTTTACCTTATGTGAATTTTATTCCATCTTTATACTTTTACGGTATTAAGTCCTTTTGTTTATATTTTATAAATCTTCATGGGTTGATTTGAGAGATTATGCATCGGGAAAAGTAAAAGGTTAGTTGTTCAAAAAAGGGGTTTTAAACTGGGTTACTTTCACGTACTTTGAGATAGTACGGTTTTCAAATCAATCAAGTATATAAACGGTTTCATATGCATGTTTGGCATGGTTTTAAACGGTGGGATTAGTACTTTGATTTAAGTATGTAAAACCTTGTTTTTGTCCACTCACACTCTTTCTATTTTGCGCCCCAGATCGTAGTCGCCGTTACCGTTCGGCTGTGCGCTTCTCTTCTCGAGCTTCGTTGGAAGGGTAGGATTGTCATCCTTGAACCCTAAACTTGTAATCTGTTATTCTTTTCCGCTGTTGAATTCTTGTACTCTTAGTTTGCTCTGTATCACCTCTAGGGTTGAATTAGTTTGGCCGAAGGCCTGTGATGTATATATTGTATGCATGCTGGCGCTTGGGTTGTTTATCTGTTGCTTGTTTGACAGGTTGAAGTTTTGGGCTAGTCCTTGTTTTAGGGGAGACTCTGCCCGTTTTTCGTGAATTCTTGGCCCCTTGTAGGTTAAATCTCGAGAAGAGGGTAATTGTTTAGATTGTGGGCCCAACATGGGTTGATGTCGGGCATCTCACAAGATTCGGCGCGAGTTCGGGGTGGAATTCGGGTCGGGTCCGGTCAGGTATATTGAGACACTTCAAAGTACAGGTGGTAATATGAGATTAGTTTGAAAGCACAAGGGGCATATGCATAAATAAGCCAAAATGAAAATCATATTTAGGTCCATACATAGTCAGATTGCTTCTGACATTCAACAAAACAACCTATTCTTTGACAATAAGTACTCAGGTAGCTTTTTTTTTTTTTTGGGGTCGAAAGGTGTTCATTAAACAAATAAAGAGAATCAACAAACCATCTAACAAAAGATAGAGGCTAAGCCCAACAACAATTTGTGGAAGGAAAAGCAAGAATAAAACTCAACAAAGACCAACATATAGGGTTTAAGGTGGGGGAAAATAGTTTGCTAGATAGGAAAAAATATAAAGAAAAGTTCATAAATCTGATTACCTTTTCAAATTTTCATGCTCATCTCCTCTTGGCCACCACCATCAATCTTAAAGACAAATATCAAAAAGGAAAAACTGTGAACTTTTCAGTGAGAGATCAATTCTTTTAGGTTTCAATATGAGAAAATAGGGATGAGAGAAACTTAAAATAATAGATTGAAGAGAGATTGGGATAACAGGGAATAATATGGTGGATTAAATTGAGAGCACTTTCCATGGAGAAACTAGGAGTACGAGAACCAAAGTCTTCTCGAAAGAGGAAAGCATGGGGAAGAGGAAGCGTGTTTCTTCTGGGAAGAGGAATCATGTTTTTCTCATTTAATTTCAGCGTGTTTTTTTTTTTTTTTTTTTTTTTTAAGGTTAGACACTTGATATATATATATATATATATATATATAATATTAAAAATTGTGAGGCCCCCTTAATTGGAGTCCCATGGCCATCGCCCTTCCAACTCACCCCCAAGGCCGACCCTGCCATAGTGAAAAGATTGAAGGTCCTTCAACTGATCGTATAATGTTCCTTGTATAATATTTCTGATCTAATTCAATTAGGACTCAAATTAATGGTGACAAAATCAATTCATATCGATCCCTTAGCAATTTCCCTTTATCGCCAAGCAATCCGTATTAGCTCTTCTTAACGAATTTGCACCTGGCACATGGGGTGCCACCATAATGGAAAAGTAGGTCAACCTCTCCTCCTTCTCCCCTCTCCCCCATCCAAGTGCACCCGTGGTTGATTCACGTAGGCGACAATCTTGATGCAACTCAATATATTATATAATATTCCCCCTCCCTAGCGAATTACCAAAAAATAATAATAATAATAATAAAAACAATTTGTACTTGACTTGCACGTTTCTTCATTCCAAAATAACTAAAATCAACTTCATTATCCATATTAAATTTAGGGTTTTCAGCGGTTTTGCCCCTACACTATTCGCATATTGTCAATTTAGTCCCTTGACAATCTTTTCTATAAATTACGGACTCGAATTTGTTTAAAAACGCCAATTGAGGACCTACCGTCATATTCTTAAGACTCCCATCCACTTTGCCGTCAATTTTTGCATGTGAAAGGCACGTGACCCATTTTGAAGGATAAATTCGTCATTTCACGACCCAACTCTTACTCTTACATTGGGTTAGGAGAGATCATGTTGTACATTTCAAATTGGGAAGTTATCTGTGATTCGAACTGGGTTGGGGAGAGTAAAGGGTGCTGGCAAATTTGGGAGGCATCGAGAGCGAATCTTTCCGAGATTGAGGTGAGACTGATCGACGAAATGGGTTTTGTGCTAAGAGATGGTGAAGAGCTGTTGTAAGTGTCCACTTTCTCTAACTTTCTCTCACTTGTTCCCTCACTTTCTTTGACTTTGTCTCACTTTCTCTCACCGGAGCTAGGTTGACGAATATTGTACTATTAATCCACGAAAAACATATCTTCAGTGGTCCCTAAACTGTCGATTTTGGTATGACTTAGATTCCTTCACTATACTTGTCTTCTGTGGTCTCCTATGCAATCTTTTAGCGCAATTGTTTATGTAGACTAACTCCAGTCATCGTCCTTCATTTTCAGCAACCCTGAGATCTTGAGGTCTTGATACACCTTCACATATCTTGGACCAAACAGGACATAGTGGCCTGATGATGTGAGTTGTGTCATCGAAAGTAGATTCTTCTTCATGCCTAGAACATGGTAGATGTCTTGAAGCACCACCTGGTTAGGATTGTATTGGGGTACGACTATTGTCTCATCAATGTGGGTTATTGGTAACCTTGAGTTGTTAGCTGTCACCACCACACAATTGCACTTGTACTCAGTCAGGTTTTTTAACTTCTCTTTATCACCTGTCATGTGGTTTGAACTGCCTGACTCGACGATCCAATCATTCTTTTAGTCAATCAATTCAGGTGTTGTCCTCATCTTCTTTTATAGCGAGAGATGCTTCCCCGTCCTAATCGTCTTTACTTTTCTCCTTTGAGTTAGAAGTAGCAGTATTAGACTCGGTGAGTCTTTTGTTGGACCAACAATCTTTTTCCATGTGGCCCTTCTTTCCGCAGTTGTAGCATTTACCTTCGAATATTTTATTATTCTTGAATTGACAATAGTTGCCATGAAACTTTGAAACTCCCACTAGCCGAGAACTTCCTTCTCCTTGATGACCTTTCGCCTTGTCACCTTCTCTTTTAGATCCACTACTGACACATTGCTTGAAGTTGCCTTTACTTCTGTTGGTGTAGAGCGCTTCCTCCTCACCTTTTGACAAGACCCCTCCCATTTTCTTAGCCATAGCTTCTTGATCGGCAAGAAAATTTTCAAACTCAACAAGTGATGGTTGAGTCGGCCGTCCTTGTATAGCGGCAACGAAGCCTCGGTATTCGGGTCTCAGACCATGAATAATTATTCTTTTTATCCTAGATTCCACAATAGCAGCAGTAAGATCTAATTCATAAATTGCACAACATATGGACTTTACCTTGTGGAAGTACTGAGCAATCTTCATGTCACGTTGTGCCACTGATAACAACTCGTTCTCAAGAAGCTACAATCTTGTGTCATTCTTCCTTAAAAAGAGTGTTGTAAAGGTGTATCATGCTTCTTTTGCTGTTTTGACTTTTCTTATGTACTCCAACATTTCTTCTTCAATTGTTGTCTTTAGGGCAAACATGATTTTACCTGCATTGATCTTCAATTGTTGTCTTTAGGGCAAACATGGTCACTCTTTTTCTTGACTTCTCACTTCTACTTCTTTCTTATTTTTACTACAATAATATAGGATATGTAACTTTGCTAGACTATACTAACCGACATGCAACTTTAGAATTGTGTAGATATTTTCTCATCAACATTGGGCTGGGCATGGTTTTTTATCTTCCTTGGGCTGTTCAATTATTGGGTTGGTGTTGATACTTTAACATCCTCCTCCACTGATGGAAAGAAAGAAAACAAAAACAACTTACGAAACAAGCCCCTGATTTCTTTGTTAAACATGAACCGACCCATTATTGATTAGGATTGAGAATCTATGCGCACTAATAAGTTGAGTGAGGAATATTGCACATGGATGATGGATGTCTCTCTCTTCTTTTGAAAAAAGCAAAAATATCCTTCATTATCCTTAGTAAAATTTGTTCTGGATTAGTTGTGTTGAATTATTCCAGCTTACATTTGCAATTGAGCATCAAACCTCGCTAGCTAAAAAGATAAAAGAAAGGCCACTACGAGAGTAGTGTAGTATAATATTCCAAGAAGATATATGTGAAGAATCTTATGATCAATAATATAGAATATTCTGTATTATGATCAGGGTGGCTTTCATAAATTATCCTCTGCATTTGCGCGTGCCAACAACTATTAAAGGAGTGCATGATACAATAAGTTGATCATCAAAGCAAACGCAGATCAAACCTAAAAACTAGTCAGTGAGACAATGACGACTCAAGATGAAACCAACTCAAGGCAAGGGTATGCTGGAAATGCCCCCAACCGCAAAGTTATTAAAATTAAAGGGGTTGATATCAGCGACAACAGCGGCAACACGATGGGATTTAGCAACTTTGCCAACACTCGTAATGGGGGCGACTCGGGCAGCTGTGAAATTGAAGCTGAGAATATTAACATGAAGGGAAACAAAGGCAACCTCAAAGGATTTACCGACTTCGCCAACTCCGGTGATGTGGGCAAAACGGGCAGGCAAGTACTCATGACATCAGGGAGAAGAAGAAGGGTGCTAAATTAAAGAATGTACGCCAGGGAAGTAATGGCAATCTCTCGTCGCATGCATGCATGCAATTGAAGAAAGCCATAATCATATGTGTGTACTAAAATATCTACACTAAAATAAGAACTGATGCGCAAAGAACCCACTAATGTAGTGGTTTGGAGCATGCTCCACTTAGATAAGGTCCTAAGTTCGAGTCCTAGCATCAGCCTAGTGTGTGTGAGTTTAGTATATTATCGCCTCTCAATAAGAAAAGTACTATAAAAAAAAAAAACTGATGCAGGCTCCTTTGGCTTGGCCTCCTTTTTATGTGTTATTAATACTATTCTAATAAATTAATGGGAGCTTGACATTAATGAAGAGTCTATGGCTCTACAACAGCAACAGATTTAAGTAATTTATTCTGGAAATATCTCTCTTTCGAAAAAGCTAAAACAACCCCATTATCCTTAAGTGAATTTATTCTCGATTAGTTTTGTTCAATTCATCATCTTAATTAGAATGATTCCAACTTACGTAACACAGCTTAGACCATCTCCAATAATGTTAGCGTTAAACTTAAATTTTAACTCTCTAAAATACAACTATTCATATATTATCCAGATTTAAACACTTTTTTCCTCCAACCCTACGGACTCAAAGAGTCTAGCACTTTATGAAATTGTTTAATAATGGTTAACCTCTTTTTTTCTTTTTGTTGTTAATTTTTCTTGACAATGATTTTTGTTTTCATGATTTGATTTTCTAAATATTTTAACCTAAAAAATTCAAAATGTAAAGCATAATATAATTTCACTTAAAACGAAAAACAATGAACAAAGTGAGAAATGAAAAATATTTGTTTTAGCAGTTGGATAAAAAAAATTCCTGTTGAAATTGCCTATTTCTAATAACAACCGTTGATCTATTACTTGTTGGGTTTTAATGAAAAAACTTGGCTCCTTAAGATTGAGGAGGAGCTCCTCCTTACAACAAATGTGGTTTTGACACGTGTCAAATTATTTTCATTTTTTTTTGGGTTGAAACTTTGTCAATATTTATGGAATTTTACAAGTATCAAACCCCATTGATTTTAAGGAGCAGCTCCTCCTCAATTTTAATGAGCCAAGTCATGCTAAAAAAAAATCAAAACAAAGGCAACTTGAATCTGAACCGGTATTGCAATGGTCATTTCCTAGGTCGCAACACGGGTCCCTTCTTTGAGTTCAATTTTCATGTTACCCTTTTCCCTGTGCCTAACTATTACCCTTCTAATTTATTGACACATGTCCCTACAATTAACTTCTAACATAACACTATTAAATTTTTTAATAAAAATAAAACAAAAACAAAGCTAATTTTTAAATTAACAACAAAAACCAACAGCCTACAGCCCCATCAACATACACAACCTCAGCCAACTCCCCTACCCATCCAACTTGGTCAGCCACCCCATCCCGTGGACAACAACCCCTCTCCTCCTTGGCGCCGGAAACACCTCATTATCTCAATATCCCTTTCTCTCTTTTTCTTTCCTACTTTACCATTTTCTTCCCCAAACTCAAAACCCCAACAACATAGTCAATCTCATATGTTGAAGCCTCAAACAAGAATGACATTAAAGGGCTTCAAAATTGTAGGATGTTTTGTGCAATGAACCATATTGTGTTGTGGCCTCAACAGCCCCTTCATCTTCATTGCATCTCAAGTCAAGAAAACAAGGAACACACATATTCTCAGTATTCTTCACCCTCTTATTCAACCAAGCCTATGTAATTATGAGAGAGATCTTGAGATCCATATTTGGATCTACTAGATTATCAAATGTATGAGTTTGATGTTGCTTGATAAAGAGAGAGGACAGAGAAGATGAGGGTTGTTGCTGGCGACGGCTAGGAGAGAGGGGTTGCTGCCGGCGAGGTAGGGTGGCTAACCAGGTTGGATGGGTGGGTTGGCTGTCCAAGTTGGGTGGTGGGCCAGTGGGTGGGTAGGGTTGTGGTGGTGGCTGTTGTTTTTTTTTTTTCTCTTTTTAATACTTACCTTCGTTTTTGTTTTATTTTTATTAAAAGAGTTAACATTGTTATGTTAAAAGTTAAGTGTAGGAACATGTGTCAATAAATTAGAAGGGTAACAGGAAAATTGGACTCCCCTTCTTTAAAGCAAAAGTTTCTGACAAAGTCTGGCCTACATCATTCTTTCCTTCACGTGGGTTGAAAGGACCTAACCCAAATTCCACTTTGGAATCCACGTCGAACCCTGTGCTTGTCCAACACCTGTCAGGTGCCGGGCACAAATGACCAAAATGCCCTTTGCCCTAATACAAAATGAAACCACTAAGGGTTGGACTTCTGCCGAAAAAACAGCAAAGTCTCCCCTGAAAAACTCTCTTTTCCAAAAATTTACACCTGCACAAAACGCAATTTATATTCCCCAAATGTTCAACACGCACAAGTTAAGTTCACACACCTCTAAACAGTAAATCTAACTGGCCTCAAGCCTTACAAACAACTAGGGCAATATCAGAGCCAATCTAACTAATTTAATTTACAAGAAGTAATTCAGTTACAGTAGGAGATCCTACAAATGAAACTGGAAAAGTAGGGGAAGGCGGAACGCCCTGAAGTGGTAGTTTGGTACTCGTCTACAGCCTGGGGGCGCAAAACAATAAAACCGTGAGTGGACAAAAACAAATGTTATTGGAACTAATATGAACATACTAACCCCGCTGTTTAAAAAACCATTTGGAAACCATTCAATCTTTCGATTTCGATGTATATTCTACAGAAAACAAGCATTCATATTTATATCTATAATAACTCATGCATTCAGTTTAAACTTCAAATTCATTGTAAAACATCTGAAAACAATAAATATTTTCCACCTAGGTATACCCAATGAATATTTGTCAATTCCAAATCATCCGTCAATTCCATGTAATTTTTCTGTCAATTCCAAGCACCACATACGTTATAGATCCTCGCAGTACTCGGAGGACACAAAGTCAACCTGAGACGCATTTCTCGCATTACTCATGGGACACTTGGTCATCCTGAGACGCATTCCTTGCTCCACACGGTCCGGGTATCCCTAGGACTCGTGGGGCAATTGTCATACGTTCGCAGACTCAACCGAAGGCAACAAACTGTCTAGAGACATTTTAATATCTGAAAGCAACCAATACATTCCGAAAGAACCTATTTTTCTAAATGCAACAACTAGGGTAGCTATGGTGGTTTTGAAATCATTTCCTGAGCATATCAATAAAACCATTGTTCCCAAAACTTTCCTCAAATCAAGTGCTCAAATCATTCTCAACTTCCCGAGCTAATCTCATTAGACAACATGCATAAACATTTCAAAACATCTCATAGCAAAACCGGATGCTCAGAAAGTAAAAGCTATAAACAATATTCGTAGAACATTTCATAACACAATCATAGCAATGAAAAATCATTAAAATCATAATTAAATCATTCATGAAACTTTCATAAAAACCATTTATAAAACAAACGTCCATTCACAGTGCGTCCGAGCTTGCTTAATCTTGATTGGGTGCGTCCGGAGCTGTACGTGGCATCTGAGAACCTATTTGAGATAAAACACAATCTAATTAATAAAAATGCCCCGCCTTAAACATTCATTCAAAAATCCAAATTCCCATAATTAAAGTGTGTCAACGACCTCTAGAAAGTTCATAGGCCCATCATATTACTTTCCGAAGAGTGAAATGGTCTCCGAAGTCCCGTGGTTAAAAATACGGTCAAATTCCTCATATTGGTCAACCGGGCCCGCGGGGCCCACGACCTCCAATTAGCAAACCGAAAGTTTCTATAGGTTCCTCGTAGTCCACTAAACATGTCCCAAAAGTTTGGCCTTGATCGAGCGGTCGGATTACTCGCGATCGCACGATCGGACGGCGACTTAATACTTAACCCTTAAATCATTGATTCAGAGTATCTGGGACTCCGATTCTCGATCCACAAGTTCCTATAGGTTCAACATAATATCAATAACATGTCCCAAGAGTTTTGTTACAATCCGACGGTCCGAACGTATCGAACCTGGAAAACGCCTAATATGTAACTTTTGGTTTAATACTCAAACAGTGGAATTTAACTAATCCGAGCATACCGTTGTGCTCGAGAAGACATGGGAATCATTCTAGGTCCAAAACAAGTCGTCAGCATTCAGTTGACTCGCCATTGCCGATTGGGTGGCTTGAGAGACTTTCCGGTCATCGGAAAATCTCCAAATCACCTGTCAATACCTATGCCAATTTGTTGAGCACGATTAAGGGAACGTTTTTAGTTCGAGGCCCTTGCCAAAAAGGGGCCGGAAAGAGGAAGAACATTGCCAAACCTGTCGGCCAAAATTGGGTGTCTAGGACAACCTTTCAATCTTCAAAATCAACCCAAACTACCTACATAAAAGGATAGAGCATGGAGAAAGGATGGAAATCCATACCTCACATGCCGGAATTGGTGTCTGGAGTCACCGAAAACAGCCTCGAAAGCGCCGGCGTCGTTGAGGGTTCGGGTTCTTGGTTTCAGTCCAATTTTCCGGCTAAATCTCTAGTTTTTTAGTTTTATTGAGGGTTGGGGCATGTAAAGGAGGAAGAGGGGAAGGTTTGTGGGTTGTGGCGCCGCCTGAAATGCCCTGATGACGATGAATTTCGCTGGTGAAATTATACAGTCACTGTTCATAGTGACTGTAAAATGGAGGAGTCGTGTGAAGGAGTCGGGAAGGGGGGAGAGAAATGAGGGGGAATAAAATCTGACTTCTTCTCTTCTTCTTTTTTTCTTTTTTTTACTCTTTCTTTTAATTTTAATTTTATTTCTATTTTCTTTTTCTTACGATTAATATTTTCACTTCCATAAATCGTATCTTCTTCGTTTAATTTCCAATTTGGGCCCACTATGTATCTATGAACTTGTAAGTTCAAGCACTGCGCAAAGAAACCAAGAAATTTTCCAAAATCAAGCTCGTACTAAATGTCAACCCTAAACCACTAAGAAACTCTAAGGGTAAAATTGTCTTTTCCTTTAATATTTTAATAAATTAATTAAAATTTAGGAGCGGGATATTACAATCTACCCACTTCATAAGAATTTCGTCCTCAAAATTTTGTACCTGTCACTATAGAAAACGACCTCTTTACCCTGTACTAGCTACATGAATATCTATGGTGGGTAAAGCAATACCAAGCTCCCCACGCATGGCCAAAGGGGTCTAACATTAACATAACGGCCAAAACTATGTGCAATGACTGAGTGTGGTTCCGAAGTCTACCAAAACACGTGCAAAAAAAACCCAAAATCTAGTAACTTACCCACAACATCATCTGGTGCCGCCTACGCCTCCCGCTAAGTCATAGTATAGACCCTGCCTGTAGCCCGTGAATGTCTGCCATGTCCCCCCTGCTGAGTAACCAGTCTATCAATCGTACTAGCCTAAGTCACACCACTAGTTAAGGCTCCAACATTTTGAGATGTGTCTTGTCCTCCACTCTGCGCATCACTCAACTGAACTGATCCTAAAGCCATTACGCCACCCTGAAGTAATATCGGGCATTCCCTCCAAAAATGCCCATGTTGCCCACAACGATAAAACCATATGTACCATGCTAACAAGGTCCCGCATGATACATGTTGCACAATGTACATTGTGGGCGATTTCTTCCACTGTATAGTCTGTAGCTGTCTCTCCAAACCTCTAGCCATACCCTCACCAGAACGAGGCCTAGAACTAAAACTCTGGATATATTCACCACTAGAACTGAATCCTGCCCTAAAATTACCATTACCAGAAGATCCGGAGCTGAAGCTACCTCTCTTGGATGGTCCCTGACAAGGGCCACCGAGTCAAACTAACGTCGACGACCATCACTATATCCTCATACCATCATCTGGCTACTCTCAATCAAAGAAGCAGATATCACTAGATCACCATAATTTACCAAGCGTTGACCCACCACAATGTCGTGTTTAGATGACCTCAAACCCCTGGTGAACAACTAGCATTTCTTCCTCTCATCTGCTGCCAAAGGAGCGCAATACTTGGACAACTCAATGAACTTCTTCTCATACTCTAGTATAGTCATGCTACCTTGCTCAAGCTATAGGAATTCCTCCATCTTCATATTTTGGTATGCTAGAGGGTAAAACTGTTCATCAAAAGCAGTATGGAATGCTTGCCAAGTGATGGCTGAAGGATCCTGGTATTGTCTTCTTACTAATTCCCACCAGCACCTTGCATTCTTAGAAAGGAAGAATGTAGCCAAAACTACCCTACGTTCCTGTGGAACATCCATTACATCCATGATCCTTTCCATCTTCTCAATCCACTATGCAAAGAAAGCGAAATTTTCCAAAACCAACCTCGGCCTAAATGTCAACCATAAACCACTAAGAAACCCTAAGGGTAAAATTGTCTTTCCTTTAATATTTTAATAAATTAATTAAAATTTAGGAACAGTATATTACATGGGTTGCATCAGGTGTGGGTTTGGGCTCTACCACATTTCTGCGTGGACTGCTCTCTGCTCAAGGGCGGACGCATAGAGGGACAAAAAGGGTCGAACGACTCCATGACAACGTAAGTTGGTTGTGAAGGTGCTCAGGTGACCCCAAGGTGCACACCACCAGGTGTTCGACAAAAATCTTGAAGAAGTCAATTGGTCGTTGGAAGATTAATCTGAGCCAGACCTCCGACAGCACTAATGAAGTTATGAGAGTGATAGAGAGAGAGAGCCGTGAAAAAGAATAGCACTGGAGAGAGAGCCATGAACTTTGGAGCGATACAGGGAGAGTAGTTGGGGAGATATTGGGGTTCAAAGTAGTGGTTGGAAATACATTTGGTCTTTCAAATAAGGAATGGGTATTTGAAAGTAATTATAATGTTAAACTAATAAAAAAATTAAATTACATTAACTTTTTTTTAAAAATAACTGGTTTCAAGTTGAATATACTTAATGTTGTGTTTTTTTTAAATTACAAATGTTGTGTGTTTTTTTAGTACAAATGTTGTGTGTGTTTAAAATCTCATATGCTTTTTCTGTCTACATTCATATATTTATACATTTTCTGTTTTCTATATTATACATACTATATAAATATAAGGATACAGAAACTAATTATAGTATTGGATTAAAAGAATACAAGAATTGCAATCCCAAATATCGTACTGACTATGCCTACCTTTTGAATTTCGTACTATAGAAACTAGCATACCCCGAACTCATTCCGGTTCCACATATCAGGTAACTATGTGAAGGACCTTGCATTGCGAGCTACAAGGGTTTCCTTTTTGTTTTTTAAGTGCCTGGCCAAAACAACTTCGCAAATCAATACGGATGTAAGACTATTACTCAGTGTTAGTCCAACCAATTTACATCAATCTCATTTCTATTTTTTTTCATTTTAAAATAATTTCATAACTTTTACACTATGATCTCATGATGTAACAATCCTGAATCCGGCATTGTCTCTGCTCCTAAGGAAAGGCTATAATGAGGATTGTGAGGTGAGGGGGTCAATCCCACTATCCAACAAGAGTGATAAAATATTGGAGTAACTTTTTAAATGAATGAATGGTGGGATTGAACCCCTCGTTCAACCCCCTCACCAAAATCCCCCTCATTATAGAATCTCCTTATTCCTATGTTTCGCCTAGAAAAGCAGTGCCAAATTACCCATTCCTATACATGGTTGGAGAAGGTTTTAGGACAAATATTCCGAAATTTGGGTTTGGTCCCCTTACGTAGGCAATTGAGCAGCTGCTACTGATGGGACTTTATTTATATATTGTGTCAATTAGGGCTTTCAACCATCAAGGAAAGACCTAATCCCAACACAAGTAGGAATAGTAATCCAAGCCCAATACTAAGAACCCACCACATCATTTCTCCCATTAATATATCATGGACCAATGGGTAGCACATAACATATGCCCATATACTGATGATGGAGTTGGAAAGCTTTTCCCATTGGGGCTAACCATGAACATATTAATTGTACACCAAAAAAGATAGGGTTAATTACTCAAATGGTCCTCAAACTTATACCAGATTTATATTTTGGTTCCTCAATTAAATTATTCATTCAAATGGTCCATCAACTCTATATTATTCAGTCAATTGGTCCTACCGTTACATTCTGTCAATGTTGCCGTCAAATGTAAGGGTAAAACCGTCCATAACTGTCCTATGTTTCCCAAATAGGTGATAAAGTGGTGATACATAGGTGATACAGTGGTGATAAAAGGGTGATAGAAATTGTTGTTTGTGTTTAGCTTTGGGTAATTAACCCAAAAAAAAACTATTTCCCAATTCCCAGCCCCCAACCCCTAGCCCGATAACCCCATTGCCCCAGCACCCCATCTCTTCCGCACAGCCCAACCTATCTTCCCTCCTCCTTCATTTCCCTCCTCCTCCTCTAAAACATCATCATCGGGAGTGGAGGTCGAGAATTTCGCCTCCTGCGATTGTGTTCAAGAAGTAGTCATGTAAGGATCGGGGGTGGGTTACAGCTGAGGCTGGGATGGTCGTTGGGAAAAGAAAATACAGAGGGAGAGGGAGAGTCGATCTCTTCCTTGAAGATTGGGAGGAGTCGATGTCGGTCGATGGTGTGAAAACACTTCCTGATATCGAATTCCAAAAACCAGTGAAGTTCCCACTCTTCTTTCGAGGGTGGTTTGCAACTGATGGATGGTCGTTGGGGAGAAGAAAATACGTAGGGGAGGAGATAGAGAGAGAGAGAGAGAGAGAGAGAGAGAGAGAGAGAGAGAGAGAGAGAGAGAGAGAGAGAGAGAGAGAAAGAGAGATGCAGGTGGTTCGTTGGTTTTTTTTTGGGTTACTTTTTGTTTTTTTATTCTTTTATAGTTTTTAATTAATTGTAAAAATAAAGAAAATTTTGTATTAATTAATTTTTAATCATATATTTTTATTTTTTTAGTTGTCAAAGGTCTTATTTACTCCCCACAAATGTAGCATGTGCGGCTCACAAGACTAAATTTAGCAGAAAATGTAATAATGGGACCAAAGCACCGACATTAATAAAGAGTTGGTGGACCATTTGAACGAATAATTTAGTTTATGGACCAAAATGTAAATCGGGTATAAGTTTGAGGACCATTTGAGTAAATAACCAAAAGATAATTAAGTCAAAATTCTTAAAACAAGTTAATGAAAGGTCTTTTAAATAATAGTTTCAAAGTAATTATGTCCAAAAACAAAAACTCGAACATTTTGTTGGTTTTGGCTATGTACTGTTCTTAAGTATCATGCTTTGTCTTTATGTTTGAAGTTATGTATTGAAGTACTTTTTAAATGTTAAAGATCTATCTTTTTAATTCTTAATTATTATATTTCATACTTATAATTTGTAATCTCTATTTATGATTACCTCAAAGATTGGTTGTAAAAATGGACCATCTTATACAAGAAATTGACTTGATAAGCTTTACTATTTTTAGGTCGCTTGGGCTTGCACTACTACAAAATCGCAATAGACGACGGTAATTTACCGTTGTAAATTTAGTTTTTCAACCGGCCGAGAAATCGACCGACATCTTTTACGCATAAAACCACGCACGGTAAAATCTCGTCATCTATTATTTATAAAGACGATGCTTTTACACAAAATCGTCTATTAACTTAAAGACGACGTTTTTGCGAAATAATTGTCATCTATTATATTTAAAGACGACGCGGTTTTAAGAATCGTCTATTATATGTAAAGACAACAATTTTTATGAAAGAACTGCCGCTTCATTAGATGTAAAGAAGACGGTTTTGTGATAGAATTGTCGTCATTAATGTAAAGACGACGGTTTTTTTGAAAGAACGCTGTTTATTATATCCAAAGACGTAGTAATTTTACATTTTATCTTTTTTTCTTGCTTCCAATGGTTCTCTACAACGATTTTTGCTAAAAAAACAACCATAATGCTTTGTGAACAATAAATTCAGCTCCAAATAATCCACACCATACAATAAATATACTCAAGAATAATTTGTTTCCATAAAACTTGAAGATTCAATAATAATTACATAGTTTACCAATCTTCATTCCTACTATATATCCATACAAAATATCATATCCATAGCATTAAACTATAATTAGAAAAAGAGGGGCTACATGTGATTGCTCATAAATGCGCCCATTCGATCCGAATTTCATCAATTTGTTCTGTGTGTATGAGTTAGCGTTGCCTTCTTGCCTTTGTAAAACCAGGATTAAAATAAAAGAAGCAAGTTTTAGTCAGGAGATATATTTATAAACCTTTTGCAAGAGGAAATAAGAAACAAAAGCTAGAAGAGGGAGCATAACTTATTTGGATTTCCATATTGAAACTGCAAATGTTCAAACAAATTAACTTCAATAATTAGAGAAACTGAAAACCGAGTGATAACACTAAGAAAGGCCGGAATGAAATGTACCTCTTAAATAAACCGAGTGATACACGACGGTTTTTAAATAATAGGGATGTTATAAATATATACTACGCCAGTTAGTTACAAACAAAGTCGTTGTAAAATATTTTCACGAATTTCAAGCATAAAACCAACCTCTTAAATAAAAATAACTACAGAGAAATAGAACTTTGTGTTAAAAAGAAACTAAATATACAATCTTTCTTGGGAACGCAGGTTGTTGTTTTACACCCAACCGAAGTTCTTAGATGGGTTGGGTGTAAAAACACAATCGAAGTTCGCAAGAAAGACATTCTTGCATGACAAACCATTCGTAGAGGTGAGAATTGAGATATAACTGAACGTTTGGACTAAAAACTCCAATTTAAATGAATTATTTCGAATTGGAAAACTAAAAGTGACTTTATTACGACTTGGAAACCGAAACGGCCTTTATTTCGACTTGGAAACCTAAAAGCCGCCGTTTAGTCCTCAATTTCGCAAATAAAGCGTGCCGTTTCAGTTCAAAGTTTGAAGTTGAAACCTACAACGACGGTATTTATATTTTCCGTCGTCGCTTTTCATCGACGCTTATTTAGACTTTGTTGTCGTGCTTGTTTTAAACAACAACGACGGTATAATTAATAGAAACGACGTGAAAGTGATGTACAATGGCGCTATTACGTGAAACGGCGTTGAATTAAATTTAGACCGTCGTGGATATGTTCAAAATTACACAAGAACTGTCGTATTATCTGCAAAACCATGTCGCTATATTATATTATAACGACGTGGTAACGATTTACCACCACCTTTTATTTATAAGAACTGTCGTAGTCTAATGTGTAATATGGCGTAAATAATAAAAGACAGGACACCGGATATTTTAAAATTAGACGGCGTTCAGTATGTATTGTAGTCGTGGTTATTTAGCTTTACATGTCGGTAATTATCAAATTACGGTCAGACAATAGTACTTGATACGTCTGTTAATAATACAATTACCGCCGTGTTTATTGGATGTTCAAAAATGACGGTATTATATGTAAAACGTCGTCTATAATTACTACGCCAGTATATTTACACATACCGTCAAGTTGTTTATTTGTTATTATCTTTTTCTGATCGGAATGACATGTTTCATAAGACGACACTTTTAAAGTTTCATGCGTCGTGTTTTAAAAATACCCAAATGAATTTCCAATTTTTAGGTGTTTTAGTTTCGATCCACGTCGGTTTTATATTACCGTCGTCGCTTAAAATTTAACGGGCGGTATTTATTTTTGTCGTCGTTTTACCGACGTCTATTTCGATTTTTGTAGTAGTGTTGGTTTGTAAAAGAAACAAACGAAACCAAGCTTGAACTTGATAAATTTCGAATCCTATATACCATGTATATATGCATGATGCAAGACTTATTGTGATAATGCAATCATGTATGTTGAAAATGGAATTATTTTAAAAAGTTGGGAGTGTGATGTTACTCGAATTAATAGAGCGAATACTTTATACTTAGGCACTCATTTTCAATCACTCTAGCATCCTTGAGAGAACACTTGCCCTGTCAATTTCAGGTTGTAGTGAAGGCAGGCACAGAGTATCTCTCTTTTGAAAAATCTAAAAGCAACCCTATTATCCTTAGTTAATTTATTCTGGATTAGCTTTGGTTCTAATTCATTATATTAATTATAACTAGGGTAATTATCAGCTTACTACTACGAAGTTGTCCGTGTTTTAGAGTTCGATACAACAAGTTTTTTTCGTCTACCGCATCCATAACATTAAATTCCGTATCAATTTCATACATCCGTTAGTTTGGCCGTCATGTTCTCCATAAATAATGACGTGGCAATCTATGGTGCCACGTGACGCCGACCCAAATTCCTCTCGGAATCGTGTTTCAGCCCCTGTGGTTTTCCACATTCGGATATTGGGCCCACTTACTAAAGAATTTCACTTCCTACTCTGAGTCAAAAGGGAAAAGGGCGAGACTGGCCGAGAAATTTCAGCAGTCTCCCTAAAAACTCACTTACCCAAATCTCCAACCCCGCTAAACAAACAATGTTTACAACTCAAGCGCTAGCAAACAACCACAAATACGAAATAGGCCTCCGGCCTTTAATTTCCAACCCTAATGGGCGATAACAAAGCATAACTAAAGGCAATTGAATTTAAACGACAATTCAACCTCAAGAGAAAGGGACATAGAAGTCCTACCCTTCGGTCGAAGCTCGCGAGAAGGAAAACTCAGCTTGCAAGTTCGGTTCGCGGCACTACAGCCTGGGGGCACAAAACAGAAATGTGTGAGTAGACGAAAATAAGTTTCCAATACTTAAAACAACATACTAACCCCACTTTTGATTATAAAAAACGATGCAAAACAATACAGTTCAAAACCTTTGTACGTAGTTGATTTCCAAACCAATATTTTAATAAAATAAAAGAATAAACTTTCAAACCTTTTTCGTTTCCTTTCCCCGAGGCATAACCTCCCAAAAACTGTTCGCAATAATTATAAACAAAACCACTTGAAAATCGTAAGTATGAAAATCAAAGAAATTCCCAATGTCAAACGCATTAAACTTCCAATAACCAAGATAAAACCAAGCAACCCAAAGTCACCACAAGCTAATATAATATTGACACTTTAATAGACTTTAACCCTTTCTTTCCCACACTAACCAAACGCATGCCCTAGGCACTCCGCAGCAAGGAAGTATCCTCACCAAGAAAATAAGAAAGAACTGTAATAATAATAATAATAATAATAAATACATATAGTAAGACTCTCACACCAATATTTGTACCGGAAACAATCCCAACAGGGATCGCTTGACTGCACCACATAGAGGGTCCTCAACAACCATGTGGCCGGGAACGAGCCGTCCAACGGGGGACTAAGCTTATCAACACGTACAGCAGAATCTCAATACTAGTACACTTTGTGACCAGTCTCACGCTCAAACTACCCAGTCAAGGGTCTGCATTACACCGTCAAAGGGTGCCTGGTACCCTGAGATATCCGAGAATCCACTACAGGCATTCCAATGCTCTCCTGCCTGGTTTAGACAGAATCTACTTACAACGCCAATCGCATGCGTTATGTCCGTCTCGTGCAAATCATTGCATACATCGACTACTAACAGCTGAGGAATATGGCACCATAGCCATGTTTGACAGGACCCGACCAATTCCCTTCAAACTGCGTGCCGAACCCTGTGGTTTTTCCATCCGATCCGATGCCGGCCCACTTACTAAAGAAATACACTTCTTCCTCCGAGTCAAAGGGAAAAGGGCCGAGATCGAAATTTCGGCAGTCTCCCTGAAAACCTGACTTACCCAAAAATTTCAACCTAAATAACACACAAAAAACAAACCCAAGCTCCAGCAAACAACTACGAATACTTAATAGGCCTCAGGCCTTCAATTCCAACCCTAATGGGAGATAACAGAGCATATCTAGGAGCAATTGAATTTAAACAATAATTCAACCTTAAGAGAAGTGGACATAGAAGTCCTACCCTTCGGTCGAAGTCATCGCCGAAGGAAAGCTCGGTTGAAAGTTCGGTTCGCGGCACTACACTGGGCGCAAAACAGAAAAGTGTGAGTGGACGAACATAAGTTTTCAATACTTAAAAACAACATACTAACCCCACCTTTTAAATTTATAAAACGATGCAAAAACATATATATCAAAGCCTTGTATACGTAGTTGATTTCCAAACCAATATTTTAATAAAATAAAAGAATAATTAACTTTCAAACCTTTTTCGCTTTCTTTTCCCAGGCATAACCTCCCAAAACTGCATTCCGCAATATAAATATAAATGAAACCACTTGAAAATCGTAAGTATGAAAATCAAAGAGAAATTCCCAATATCAAAACGTGTAATAAACTTCCAATAACCAAGATAAAACCAAGCAACCCAAAACGGACAACAAAGTGACAAGCACGCACACCTTAAGTAGACTTTACCCCTTTGCTTCCCACACTCAACCAACCGCATGCCCAGTAGAGACCTTTGCAGAGGAAGTATCCTCACCGAAAAAAGAAGAAAGAACTATAATAATAATAATAATAATAATAATAATAATAATAATTACATATAGTAAGACTCTCACACCAATATTTGTACGGGGATTGTTTGACTGAACCACATAGAGGAATCCTCAACAACCATGTGGCCAGGGAACGAGCCGCCCAATCGACTAAGCTTATCAAAGACGTGCTGTGAATCCTCAATACTGTGACGCTGTGACCAGTCCCCACGCGTGCGGACTACCCACTCAAGGGTCTACAATGACACCCGTCAAGGGTGCCCCGGGTATCCGACATATCCAAGTATCCACTTTCCAAAGTTCCAAACCGGGAGGTACATAGGGTAGTGCTTATAGCACTTCAAACCGACATAACCAAACACTTCTCACTTTCCACAATATCCACACTCACGTACCCCACACATAACCAACATACAAATATCCATTCTCTAAAATATTATATAACTCAAGATACTTGCAATATGTCAAAGACCGAATATATATATATACACCAAAACTCAATACCCAACATATATACTCAAAGTAATCACAAAACCCAAATACCAACATAAATTCGATAATATGATCAAATATCATAATTCCATAACAAAACGATAATATAACCCCAATATGTATAACTAAAATATATGGGACCAATTCTTAAACATATTATTTTAACCCATCGCATAAACCAAGATATGTGACCTAGATGTAAATACGACTCTTCAAAGTATAGCCCAAATATTCCATTCAAATGATAGATAAAAGCTTCCCAAGAAATACAATATATATATATAAATATAGATTCCCAAAGGTTTAGAACATAAATTCCTAAGATATAAAGTATAACTTCCCAAAGGTGTAGCACATGACTCACGACATTCATAACTTTCAAATATTAAAGATTGTCGTTAAGTACATAAATAGAATAATATAATAATTCTAAAGTCAAATCATCCAATTATATTGGGATAGGCTTGTCCAAATGTTCAATTAATAATTTAAATATAAGTTTCTTAGTAATATACGTATAATTTCCCAAAAGTATAATTTATAGGTTCCCGAGAGTATAGGATGTAAATTCATAAAAATATAACATATAACTTCTCAAAATATAGAATATAATTTCCCAAAATAATATATAATATAGATTTTCCAAATGTATAACTTATAGGTCCTCAAAAGATAGAATCTAAATTCTTGAGGATATAAAATATAAACTTTACAAAGTAGAGAATATATAATATATATACTTTCCCAAAGGTATAGAACATAACCCAAGATATTCTTAACTTCAAATATTAAGGTAAATAGCAAATTTTCCTAATTAACTCCATATAGTAATCCCAAGATTCAAATAACCCAATTATATAATCTTCAAAACCCGGCAAAGCCATAACCCTCAACTTATCAAACATAATCAAAGTATAAATAAGTATTAGTAACCAAACCCAAAACATTTGTAAATCCCTCATATTTCCCATAATCTCCAAATTTGTAATTTAATGACCATATAAAACTCCAATGTCACAAAACCCAAGAAAATTCACAATTCAATCCCAAACTGAAATTATAATCCCACATGTTAACCAATACTCACATTAACCACAAATCTCAATATTTAAATATAATCCAATATATTCAATAATTGCCAAAGATCCCGGTATTAAATCAATATTTAAAATATAACCACATAAATCCCAGGACCCAAAACATGCCCAAACCCAAACATAAATTGTATTTAAGAATTCCATAAAAATCCCAATCCAAGATTTAAAACAATATTTAAAACCAAATAACCGAGAGAAACCATTACATATGCACTTCAATTCATTCTTTAAAATATCATTGAAAAACAATGTCCACTCACCGCTTGGTCCTCGCATAACCCTAAAGGGCCTACCGTCACACGTAGTGAGTCAACGTGCACCTAAAGCGATGAGCACGAGGATTGGATTAAGTAATTGAATCAAACGGAACCTTAAACTCAAATCCTACCAAAACCTCGACTTAACGTGCACGTCGCGCACTAAAGATTCTAAGGTCAAACTACTTCTTTAACTGCTGGGACCGCCCCGAAGACTCACGGTCAACCGGCGGTCAAACACCCCATTCTAGTCGGCCAACCACGCCTACGAGCCCACGACCTCCAAATTGATCCGAACATTCCTAGAAGTCCAAAACGTCAACTACGTGGCAAGGCGACTCCTGAGATGCTTGGTCAACCCGGTCAAACTTGGTCAAACTAACCCGACTAGGTCAAACCGGGCCCGTAGGTCCCATGACCTCCAAACTTAGATCCGAAAGTCCCTACAGGTTCAACACGGCCTAAACAACGTGTCCCTCAAAGTTTGGTCTCGATCGGACGGTCGGATTACTCACGATCGCGACGATCGACGGTTAAGATTTAATTCAAGCTTCAAGTCATTGATCCGGAGTATCCGGGACTCTAATCACGTCAGTGATTCGAACATATCGAACCCGGGATAACGCGCGATTGCGCGAATCCGATCGATAGTCAAACGACGTCAATGGAACCGAAAGCACACGGCGCATGCATACAAGACGACTTAACACAATGCGGCCTCACAACATCTGCTCACACGCCGCCACACGCGCGGACAGATTGGGTGTCCAAATCGATTCCGGTGACCGAAAATCTCCAAACCCAAGGCCACCCTTCCGCCTACAACTAGTTCCTCGACCTCCCGAACACTTTCTTCAACTACGAGAACGCTCCAATTTGGACCGTAATGGCCCAAAATTCAACCTCAAAACCGGCCAAACTTGGACTCACAGATCGGGTTACCTACGCTACGAATCGTTCAAAACCTACCCAAGAATCAGCTAGAGCATGAAAAATAGGTGGAAAAGCATACCTTACTCGACTGAATTGGTGGCCAGAGGAGGGAGAACGGAGGGGACAAAGTTTCAGAAAAAACTGCCCGAAACCGCCTGTTTCGGGGCTGATTTCGGCGACCACGGCGGCGGATTGAGGCGGAGAAGGTCTGGGGTTGGAAGAGGGAAGTGTGGTGGTTCGTTTGCCACCGGTATTGCCTGAATCGGAGGTCGGAGTGGAGAGAAAACGCGATCTGAAGGTGGCAACTCGTGAACCCGAAGTGAAATTTCTGGGTTTATAAAACTGAACTTCGAAATATTTACGGTTGTGCCACTGAACTTCTTTTCATCGCCATTTCTTCGTTACAACTCCGATTCGAGCCCACAATATACCCACGAACTCGTATCGACGAGCCCGACGTACTGGTGCAGCTCTCTTCTCCAAAATCTCAACCGAAAATTAAATTAACCTTTTTGCCCTTCATTAATTATTTAATATTTTAATATTCTTTACATTTCCAACAATTATTAATAAACTCAAATTTCTTTATTTAATTCATTAAATTTCTTTATTTTTGGGTCGGGATGTTACAATGTTTTCTTTTTCTTTCTCACATATAGGACTCTGCTTTGAACTAAGCTTGAAGTGACTAGGAAATGGAGTACAAACTGGTTTTGCTTTATCCATGTTAAACCGCTTTAGTACCTTCTCGATATAACTTTCTTGTGATAACCTCAACTTTCGTTTTTTTCTATCACGGGATATATTCATACCCAGGATTCGTTTTGCGGGTCCTAAGTCTTTCATAGCAAAAGACTTGCTCAACTCTTTCTTCAGCTTGCTAATCTTATCACTGTTTTGTCCTACGATCAACATGTCATCGACATAGAGAAGAAGTATGATGAATTCACCATCATCAAATCTTTTCACAAATACACAATGTTCTGAAGTAGTCCTTCGATATCTGTGTTCAATCATGAAGGAATCAAACTTCTTGTACCATTGTCGAGGTGCCTGCTTGAGTCCATATAAGCTCTTCTTTAGCCGACATACCAAATCTTCTTTTCCTTTGACTTTGAATCCTTCTGGCTGCTCCATGTAGATTTCTTCTTCAAGATCTCCGTGAAGAAAAACTGTCTTCACATCTAGCTGTTCGATCTCGAGATTGAGGCTTGCAGCCAAACTGAGTACAACCCGTATAAATGACATCTTCACTACGGGTGAGAAAATCTCTTCAAAGTCAATTCCTTTCTTCTGACTGAAACCTTTCACAACTAGCCTTGCCTTAAACCTAGGCTTAGAGTTGTTTTCTTCCGTCTTCAATCGATACACCCATTTGTTCTTGAGTGCTCTTCTACCTTTTGGTAGGTTCACCAGATCATATGTGTGG
The DNA here is from genome assembly GCA_024362665.1 of Prunus padus. NCBI lineage: Eukaryota > Viridiplantae > Streptophyta > Magnoliopsida > Rosales > Rosaceae > Prunus > Prunus padus. The sequence goes on from JANFAM010000020.1 coordinate 10,733,706, forward strand.
TTCTCATGCAGAGATTGCATCTCTTCATGCATGGCTTTCAACCACTCATCTTGTTGATCATGAGTCAATGCTTCTTCATAGCATTCTGGTTCTCCCCCGTCTGTTAGGAGAACGTAATCATCTGGAGAATACCTACTCGGAGGTCCCCGTACCCTGGTCGATCTTCTTGGTTGGAACTCGGCCGCTGGCTCTTCATGGGCTTGTGCTTCTAGTCCCTCATCGCCTACATCATCTACCATACCATCGGTTGTATGACCATCACTCATGTCATCATCAATTGGTTCATTAATAATATGATCATTAGCTGGATCATCGGTATCATTGGATTCATCTACTTTGTCATTGTGCTCCAATGGAGGAGGAACTGGATCCAAGTTAGGCTGGATATTCTCTAGGATTATCGGGTTTATCACTTCTTCGAATGTCTTCAATGTTCTGATCTTCAAAGAAGACAACATCTCTACTTCTAATAATCTTTCTAGCTACGAGGATCCCATAACTCGTAATCGAATTCTTCATTCCCATATCCCACGAAGATACATTCTTTCGACTTCGCGTCGAGCTTGGATCTCTCGTCTTTAGGAATATGTACAAAAGCTCTACAACCAAAAACTTTCAGATGATTGTAGGAAACGTCTTTTCCCGACCAGAACTTGTTCGGGACATCACCATTCAAAGGTGCTGAAGGAGAAAGGTTGATTAGATCAACCGCAGTCATCAGGGCTTCACCCCAAAAGCTTTTGGGCAGCTTGGCATGAGATAACATTGTTCTTATTCTTTCAACAATTGTTCTATTCATTCTCTCGGCTATGCCATTATGCTAAGGAGTCTTCGGAACAGATCGTTCATGCCTGATTCCATTACTTCTACAGTAGTTTCTAAACGCCCCCATATATTCTCCTCCGTTATCGATACGAATACATTTCAAGCTTCTACCAGTCTCTCGTTCAACGCTGGCATGAAACCGCTTGAAAACTTCATACACTTGATCTTTTGTTCTAAGTGCGTAAGCCCATACCTTCCTGGAATGATCGTCAATGAAGGTAACAAAATATCTTGCACCACCAAGAGTACTAGTGGTCATAGGACCACAAACATCAGAGTACACAACATCCAATACATTGGGTTTTCTTGGTACAGGTCCATGTTGAAATAAAGCTCTATGCTGCTTTCCAGCCAAGCAATGCGTGCATGATTTCAGAAGCATGCCCTTCTTCATCCCAGTCAGTGCCTCTCTTTTGGCTAGAATTTGCAACCCTTTCTCGCTCATGTGACCGAGCCGTTTATGCCAAAGCTCGATCGAGTCTTCTGCGAGAGCATTTACATACCCATTACTAACTTTTGCATGTGTCATGTAAAGGGTGTTCTCCTTCTTCCCTCGTGCTAGGACAAGAGAGTTCTTGCTAAGTTTCCATTTCCTTCAGCAAAGACATTGGTATATCCTTCATCATCAAGTACTCCGGTGGAGATTAGATTGAGGCGCATGTCTGGAACATGTCTCACATCCTTGAGAACCAAGTTGCAGCTTGTGTTGGTTTCAAGGGAAATATCTCCTCTTCCCACGATCTTGGATAATTTGTCATTTCTCATCCTCACATTACCAAAATATCCATTGGTGTAGGATGTAAAGAAGTCCCTTAGTGAGGTGACATGAAATGATGCACCAGAATCCACTATCCAGCATGTATCTTGAGATGAAAAATTAACGAAGCCATCACCGCATAGAATAATTACCTCATTTCCACCTGAGGTAGTTGCGGTCGTGTGCCTGGCATCGTTCTTCTCGTTACCTCTATCTTGCTCTCGTTTAAACAACCTGCACTCTCTCTTCATGTGGCCTATCCCACCACAATGGTAACATTCTAGGTCTTTTCTTGTCTTAGACCTCCCTCTCGAGCCATCTCTTGACCTGCCCTTTGACTTGTCTTGCCTGTGGAATTTTCTATTACTAGTTCTTCCACGATACTCTGAGACGAGGGCTTCTAACTCGGCTACTACACCTTGTTCTTTCCTCCTTGCTTCTTCATTGAACATGCCATCTTTAACTATGTCCAATGTAAGAATGCCTTGAGGAGCTGAATTGCTTAAAGATACTACTAATGTATCCGGCTATCGTGCAAAGAGCCGAGTAACACTAGTGCTTGTAACTCATCATCGAGCACCATCTACATATTCATCAACGGGTTGATCAAACCTTGGAAGTCACTGAGATGCTCGGTAACACTTCGACCATCTCTGTACTTAAGGTTTACCAACCGTCGGATAACTGATGCTTTATTTTGAGCTGTCTTTCGCTCGTACATGGACGACAATTTTGTCCATAATTTGTATGCATCTGTCTCTTGTGCCACATGGTGGAACACACTTTGATCCACCCATTGTTGAATTTGTCCGACAGCTTTTCTATTCATAATGCTCCATGCATCGTTTGACTTCCCTTCTGGTTTTTGTCCCAGCAATTGAAAGGGCTCATACAAATCCTTGCAGTAAAAGATGTCCTCCATTCTTGGCTTCCAAATGGAGTAATTGGATGCAGTCAATTTTAACATTGTTGCTGATGATGATGATGACAACTCCTCCATCTTAAATTACACAAGAATATAATTATTGAGCCGAAGCTCTGATACCACTTGTTGGGAAAGATGGCGAAAAATAAAAGAACCAATAAATAAATATGGCACTCCCAGGATCTGACTTTTCCCAGCCTTGTGTAAAAATGGGCAAAAATAACACTCAATATTTTCACTAAGAAAAATAATGGGAATACAATAATAATCTCACCAAACACCGGTGGCTAAACTCTCTCTTGGTTTTTCTCTCAAGAAGATTTTCTTTCTCACACAAGTAAGGCTTTCTTATCTCTCAAAACTCTCTAAGTTTTGGTTTTCTAAGGGATGATCTGAACTGAAAGAAGGCTACGGCTTTTATAGCCAACATTCCTAACTAATTGGTGGCCATGCATGAATGAGAGTTTTTCTCATTTTCTCTTCCATTCGTTTTCTTCAAATTCTCCCGTCCTTTCTTTTATTTCCTTTACTATTTATTTTTGCTTCTTTTTCTCTCCTCCACTAATGAGGGAATCCCATCATCTCCATCCAACTACTCACCTTCAAGATATCTCCTATTCTCTCCAAACACTCCCTCCTTCCTCATCCGAATCCTCACCCCAATCCCACCTTCTTCCTCCCCCTTAGACAAAAATCCTAAAGCCATAATGATTACCTTAAGCCTAGACTAGGTGACTCACCTTCTTTAGATGGACAACTCACCTCAAATGTGGTTTATTCTCCAGCTCCTCATGCCCCTCCATATCGATATCGCAGTCAATATTATACTGCTCCATACCCATATTGATTCCTATATTGATTGTAATTTTTTTCCTTTTCTATTTCTAATTTCTTATTGTAAATATAATTTGGAATTATAGCTTTCCTTGGCCTTTAAGGCTTGATTGTATTATAAATATGACATCATACAAGGAGAAGAATATATAGAAAATTCCTACAATTACTCTCCCATATTTTAGCATGGTATGAGAGCAGCGATCTTGGAATTTCTATTAAATCCTAGCCAAACCCTAGTCGTCGCCGCCGTGAGCGATGAAGGCCCGATCACCCCCCATGGAGGCAACACCGTTGACTCCTCTACCACCCAGACCCAATTACTTAATCAGACCCAAACTCAAACCTAGATCTTAAAAGAATGGACCTGAAGAATGACTTAGTTATTGAATTAGACCCAAACCCAAACCAAGACTCATATTCAAACCTTGATTTTGACCCAAACCCACACTTAGATCTATACCTAGATTTTGACTCAAACTATAACCTATGAATCTTCCATTGCGTAGATTACGACTTCCCAACCAAATACCCAAACAAATAGAGCAAGTTGCACACACTGTGGCAATCCGAAACACACTCGTGAAACTTGTTTCAAATTGAATGTCTATCCAAAATGGTAGGATGAACTCAAAGCCCGAAAATGACATGAAGCTGCAAGTAATGGTTCTGGTCTTGCCACCCTTGTAACTATCGAACCCCAGTTATCTGTTATTCCTTGGGTAGAAACTTTTAGTGCTCCGACACTTGATGGATGACTCTACACTCAATAACTCTGGTATATGCATTCCATACTTCGGATAATAGTGATTCCACTGGCTTGATAATTGATTCGGGTAAAACTGATCATATGATATTTGATGCCAATGATTTTCAACGTACCACCCAACCCATACAAACTAGTATTGCTAATGCCAATGGAATTACTTATCCTATGAAAATGGTTGGTACTGTTGCTCTATCACCTTCTTTCTCATTATTTAATACTTTACTTGTTCCATCTCTATCAAATAAGTTGATGTCGATTGGTCAGGTTACTAAACAATTGAATTGTTGTACACTAATCTACCCGAGTTTTTGTTTTCTTTAGGATATTATAACCAAGGAGATCATTGGCCGTGGTACTACGAGATGGGGACTATATTATATGGATGACTTTAGTACTTGCAGGGCTAACAATGTGAAGCATCCATCTGATGGCAAACAAACGCAGATCTGGCTATGGCATCTTCGTTTGAGACATCCATCTTTTAGTTATATGAAACATATGTTATCGGATTTACTCTCAGATTTTAAGGACTCGGACTTCAAATGTGACACTTGCATCTTGGCCAAGAGTTGTGCCTTATCCTTTGAGTTCGAGTAAAAGTAATGCTCCGTTTACTTTAATTCATTCTGATGTCTGGGGACCCTCACCTATGACCGCTTCTTCAGTCATTCGATGGTTTTTGACTTTTGTAGATGAATGTATTCGTATGACTTGACTTTATTTGATGAAAAATAAACACGACACGTTTAGCATCTTCCAAGCATTCGATAAGATGATTCAGACCCAATTCTCAGCTAGACTATAGATTATTTGCTCTCACAATGGTGGAGAATATGTGAATCTTGACTTTCAAAGTTACTTCCAGACCCATGGAATTCTGCATGAGAAGATATGTCCTCATACACATCAACATAACAGTGTGGCCGAACGCAACAACATACATATTCTAGAGACAGTACGAGCTCTTCTTCTTGGATCCCATGTGCCTTGAAGCCATTGGCATTATGCAGTTGTCACCACCGTATACTTGTTGAACCGCATGCCTTCCAGTGTCTTAGACTTCCAGACCTCACCACAAATGCTCTCCTAGCACAGACTCTTGCCCTCCATTTTGATACTCCCTTCTTGAATCTTTGGTTGTGTGACGTTTGTTCATCTCCATAAAATCAGCGTACCAAACTTGATCCTTGTTCATTATGATGTGTTTTTCTCGAATATGCCACACATCAGAAGGGACACCGATGTTATCACCCTCCTACCATGTATGTCACCTTCTTAGAGTCTGAGACATTTTTTCAGGACCTAGTATCCACTTCTTCGTTTCAAGGGAACATGGAGTGAAGCGCCGAATTGGTGCCATTTTTTTTACCTTCATCAACATGTCAGTAGCATAGCTAGCAATTAAGGAGGTTGTGATGAAATTTTATTCATGATAGTGAGCTTCTTTGTTTAACAAAGAAACAAAGAAAAGACCTTGGCAGTCACCTTGAGGAACATAGAATAGACATGTAATTTACTATACATTTTCAGTTTGTCATGCTCATTATGTTGTTTCAATCTTGATCGAAGCTTTATGTGATTTTGAAGTGTGGTAAGTGTAAATATAAAGACCTTGAAGTATTGGATATTCAATCAGTCTTGATAGTTTCTTATCATACTTCATCATTGACACTGGCTTGGAGGGAGTTTTGGTTTAGTTAAGTTCCACAGGGCCTTAAAGTGATGAATACAGGTTCTCATTGTGATTAGTCGACCAAGTAGGAGATTGTAAGACAACTACTTTTCTTGCACGTCAAGTAAGGTCTCTTAATTACTTTAGGGATCTCGAGACTTGTATAAATCAGGAAATTAACTAAAACCTATTAGATATCCTTGTAGCCGTGTATTACAAGTTAAGCAAGGGTTGTGATACTTCTCTATTTCATATGGATTGAAATTAACTTAACCTAACCTAATGCAATAAGGACTACTTGAGTGTTTCTTGATGGGCTAGACACTAGGGTTGATTACATATAAATAGAGGTCACTTCCCTCTCGGTTAACACACACACTCATGCAAAAATCTCAGCCCATCTAGAGAAAGAGTTGAGAGAGCCGCAAGAGGAGAAGAAGATTCTTTATAGCCTCATGTCGGATCAAAGTTAGCATTAGGGTTACAAAAGCATGATAGTTCTTACAAGACCCTGTTGTCTACAGTAACTTTTTTTATTTATATATTCTGTTACAATCGTATATAGTAACTTTAATGGGGAATACTATATGAACAAACCTAGGGGTCCACCTCTTTGTTCACCCCATTGTGATTAATGAATCTTTACTATACACATGTTGTCACACCCCAAAATTAGGACAAGTGACAGTGGCACGTACCTTAAGAATCCCGAAAATATAACATCAAAATCCCTGGAGTTATAATCCCAAGATTCCCAAATTACGTTAAGCCCTTTATTTAATTAAAATAGGTTGGATCAGAGTCTTTAAAAGAAAAATATTAAAGAAACTTTATTAAAGAGAAACCAACCCTAGAGGTTGTGAACAATGCTAGAAACCTCAAAAAAAAAATTACAAACCAGAAATTAAAATACACTCCAACTCATCCTTTATTTATAGACAGAGAAGGGACATGAACAACAAGCACACTCGGCTCCAAGGAACGGAAATCACGACCTGTCGAAGATGGACAAGGAACATGAACAAGTTGTTGACATGTCCGGAAACAACAATAAGGTGACGCCCAATTACCTTGGGTTGATTTTTAAAATTACGACGAATACCTTATTAGGACCGTCGTGTTTTTAGGAGGCGCTAGACAAAAATTCACTTTAAGTTCGAGAGCACGGAGTTTTTTAGAAAACTCTCGCTCTCTCAAACAATGTACTATCTCAAATTCTCTCACAACCTTTCAGAACCCTTCTCTCTCAACTCTCTCTCACATCTATGAAGCACATCTCCCTCACGCCGTCCACCAAACTCGCCGAGATCGTCATCTCTGTGAGGCAATTCAGGTCATTGAGCTCTCCAAGATCGCCATCTCCATTGCGCAGTTCAGTCCACCAAACTCGCCGCATTCGCCATCTCCCTCGCACTGCCCATGGCAGCTACCCCTCTTCCCGACCATCTTTAAGCCCCAAATTGGATTACCATCTTCCATTTTACGAGCTTTAGATTAGATCTTCTTACTTGTAGACCAAAAAGGTACAAAGCTAATTTTCTAGGGTTAGCTTAGGGTTCTTCTGATTTGACTTCAATTTTTATTTTTTATTTTTTATTTTTTATGATGGTTGTTTGTCTGAGATCTTGGGTTACGATTTGTTTGTTCTTTTACATGGGTGTTTATTGATATATGTTTTTGTGGTTGGATCTGACTTGATTTAAGCTGTATATAGTTTAGTGGTTGCATTTTTACCCTTTTTGCTTTTCTTTTGTTCAGAAATTCTAGTTCATATGTTCCTTTGTACCTTTTAGCGTTTTGTTGTTGAGTTGCAGGGCCTGGAAAGTGGCCCTGATTTTAAGATTATGCAATTAAATGAGTTTCTTGTTTGGCTTGAAATCCTAACCATGATTTTGGGAGGCTAAACATGTGTCAAAGCTGTGATATGTTCTCTCTCTGCTTTAAGTGGCTTTAGTGAGTTGTGTGATGAATCAGAATGCACTCAGGAATAAATAATCTCAAGTCTAATTAACTTATTTGATAGTTTAAACTCTTACGCACCTATTTGATGAATTTGAGGTTACCATTCCAATGCAAACTTCTGAAAAATGCTCTAACTGTTCGAGTGGTTACACTTTTTGTAAGCTTGTTGTTTTGTCATCTGCTTAATTTTGGGTGTTAGACTATGATTTCTGTATCCTTTTGTTCCCCCTCTCCTCTCTGTCTTTCTCATAGAGGTGTGTTGGATGGAATAAAGTATGTATCATAGGAGGTGCGCTGGTGTATGCATAATCTCATTGTCTTTTGTTTTTCAAAAGAAGTGATATGGTACTTCATCGCAGAATACAACCACAAAAGAGAATGAAACACTTTTAGCAATTGGAACTGCTTATGTGCAAGGGGAGGATGTTGCTGCGAGATGACTGCTTCTTTTATTTTAGATGGAAAAAGTGCTGGCAATACTCAGACCTTGGTATTTTTCTGGATCATTTGAATCTTCACCTCCTTAACTTTCTAAGCAATATGTGATCATTTTCGATGACTAAATTTGTTCTTACATGTCAAGATCCTCCGTGGTGACTAAATTTGGCTTATGAACCTGAACTTGATTCAGGTTCATTGAGTTCTCAGCCCTTAGGTTAGGCATTTATAATATCCAATGCCTTGTTCACACACTTTCACTAGTAAAAAAAAACCCTTGCGCGACGAACAATTGTTAAATCGGCCAAAAGTATTTGCTTGTGACGAACAAAAATTTCTCGTCGCCCAAATAATGGAGCGACTAATTTTGCGCAACCAAACCAAAAGCCTGCGCAAAGAAACTTTGCGCGACCATTCTCTGAGCGGACGACAATTAATCGTCGCGCATATTATTCTTGGCGACGAAAAAGTATTAGTCGCACAACAAACTTTATTTGGACGAAAAATTCTTCGTCGCATAAATATAAGCAGAATTTTTGGCGCCAACAACTTGCACGACGAAACAATTTAATCGTCGCGTAAAGTTGAATGTCGGAACAACAAATTTTTTGCGGACGGAAAAGTTATTCGTCGCATAAAGTTCGATGTCGACAACTGTTCTTGTGACGAACATAATTTTGCGCGGCGAATGTTTTGCGTGGCGAAAAAGTATTCGTCAGCGTAAAGTTCTATGTCGACAACTGTTTGCGCTGAGTGAAATATTTTTATGTGCGGCGAACAGATTTCTTGTGACGAATAATTTGATTTCGCGTGAATGTTTGCGCGGCGAATCTTGTATTGCGTCGCGCCAAAATACTGATCTGCCTATATAACCAGAATTACGCGAGTTTGCCTCCAAAGTTGTGTTATTGTTGCCTTCGGGTAAGTATTTTTTCGTTTACTATAAAAGTATTAATGTCAACTTATTCTAACGGCATTAATTTCGTTGTCTATAGGAATATTACGTGTGATTAGCGATTGTGAAGAGCGATTAAGAAGGTATTTTCTTCGTTTATATTTTAAAAATGTATAATTAATTACATTATGTTAAACTTAGTTTGTTATGTTTATATTTTTAGAAATTATATTTATATTATATTGTTAAATTGTGCGTGACGTAGCACAATGTGTGTTGTGATGTACGAAGTTGGTGAAATTAACTTCGTACTTTTTATTTTTATGTTTAGTAACACTTAGTTTCCCGTTCGAGATTAGTTGGATTTGGTGCATGGATCGTAAAGCATATTTGCGGTCCAATTAATTCTTGAATTGTCCCATTATTTGGACAGTTTGGGAATGTATAGTTATGTCACGTAATGTACGACTACAGGATTAGGTTTCGATTGTGGAGATTTCGGTGTTATCTCTGTACGTTCTTCGGGTGGAGTACGTGGGTATTCATGCCTACGGTACACCTCAAGCTATCGAGATGCTGCGAGGGTCACCCACGTCGAAATCTAATCTCATGTAGCGTACATTACGTGTTTGCCTATGCATTCCCGAGATGAGATAAGGGCCCTGACCGGAGGCATAAGGTGACATTAAGACTTCGTATGAAGTTGTTGTGATTGTTGTGGTGTGATTGTGGTTCCGAGATTATGAGCGAAGGTGGATACGAGCCGAATAGATGCAGGCGAATACTTGGATGGAATCGAGGATTTTATTGACTTTGCGTACACACAATCCACGGTGCAACTAGAATCCGGTGTCCTTGTAGGAGGTGTAACAACACTTTGTGGGAGACAATTGAAAATGTTGCATTTCATTTAGTAAGAAATGGAATGATTGAGACATATAGCATTTGGAACCTTCACGGTGAACCATCTCGAGACAATCTTTGAGTCTTCAAATGCCACAAGAGTGGAAAATGTTGAGCCCATTGTCGATCCTAATGAACAAGTCATGGATATTATAAATGATGCTTTTCCATTTGCATCGACAAGCACCCAATCGGGAAGGGGAAGATGGCGTGCCTACTCCAATGGGCCGATCTGAGTTCGGAGAATATGAAAAACTGTTAAAAAATGCCAGCCAAGAGTTATACACCGGAGTGCGAGAGCTTTTCCATTCTCACGGCCATTGTGGAGCTCATGCGAGGAAAAATAAAGTATCGTATGTCGAACAAGTGTTTCGATTACTTTTTGGGAGTTTTCAAAAGAATGCTTCCGAAGGACAATTGTTTGCGAAAGACCATAGACACGCACAAAAGGTGTTGAATGGTCTTGGATTGGAGTTATGAAAAAATTCACGCTTGCAAAAACAATTGTATTTTATTTTACAAAGAGTATGAAACATTGGATACTTGCCCTATATGCAATGAGTCGAGGTTCAAAATGACATCTCGAGAATCGAGCGAATAGGATCCCACAAAAAGTCATCGTTATCTGCCCTGAACCCCAGGTTGCGGCGATTGTATATGTCAGCGCATACATCAGAGACATGAGATGGCATAAGGAAAAGCGGGTAAACTGACGATGTGATGCGGCATCTGCTGAGATGGGAGGCATGGAAAGAGTTCGATCGAGCGTTCCCCGAGTTTCTTCTTGATTCCCGAAATGTTAGATTGGGACTTGCCAGCACGGATTCAATCCGTTCGGGGTTCTAAACCAACACCACAGCACTTGGCGATTTTTGTATTTCCATATAATTTGCCGCCTTGGAAATGCATGAAGAAAGAATACATGATGATGAGTTTGTTTGATAAGCGAGGATCTGGCAGGTCAATTGATGTTTACTTAAGGCCGTTGGTTGATGAGCTAAAGTAGTTATGGACATACGTGTGCACATCGATAAATCCTTTGGGAAGATGTTCACTTTGCGGGCAGCGATTATGTGGAATTTGTGAATGATTTTCCTGCATATGCAATGGTTTAAGGTGGAGCACTAAGGGTTATATGGCATGTCTGTATGCAAGGAAGATGTAACATCTGGTTGGCAGCTGGAAAAGTTTGTTACCTAGGTCATCGGAGATGGTTGCCATGGGACCACGAGTGGCGGGAAAAGGATAAAGAGTTCGAGGAAAGGCTGCGAGCATCGCCTCGGACTTAGAGAATGAATGCAGGTGATCAGATTTTTGGAGCAATTTGAACCGTTTGGATTTTGCTCCGTTCGGGAAAACAGTGAGTCGGACTAGACCTTCTACACATATGAACTGGACGCACAAATCTATGTTTTTTGAGCTCCCATATTGGTCGAAATTAAAATTGAGGCACAATCTCGCGTTATGCATGTTGAGAAAAATGTCTTTGACACATTGGTGGGCACGATTCTAGATATTGAGGCAAGACAAAGGATACGATCAAAGCTCGTCTTGATTTGGAAAGAATGGGCATACGAAGGGGTTTATGGATGAATAGGGACAATGATAAAGCTAGAAGGGATCTTGCATTTTTCCTTGAAGCGAATGACGAGAAAAAGAGTTTCTAAAGTTTGTATCGTCATTAAACTTCCCCGATGGGTATGCTTCTAATATAGCTCGTTGCGTGAATGTTGTGAGGTAAATTTGTTGGACTAAAGAGCCATGACTGCCATGTGTTTATTCAACGCCTCCTTCCTGTGGGTATTCGACACCTATTGGGAAGATGTAGTGAAGCCAATCATGTTGTTGTCCAGATTTTTTTCCCAAGCGGCAAAAACGTTGAGAAAAGATCGACATTTATCGGGTTGCGTCATGACATTGTCCAAGTCCTATGCAAGTTTGAGATGATATTCCCTCTGCTTTCTTCACAAGTATGATCCACGTGATGGTTCACTTGCCCGAAGAGGCTATGCTTGCTGGATCAACTAATCTTCATAATTTGTTTATACATAATTATTCCACGCTTGCTAATTTGTTTCGTATTGTGTTATTTTTAGGCTTCTCGGGGAGCTAAAAAAGTGTACGAAACGGTAGCTCGAAGGATCAATTATAGAGGTCTGGGTTCAATATGAGTCGGTTACTTTCTGTGGAATGTATTTAAAAGATGTGGAGACGGCTTTCAATCGTCCTCGAGCGCAATAATGACGGAGGTGTGAGAAAGGAGAAACTTTCTGTTTTTGCCCAAAGCGCACGACCCTTTGGAGATCACGGGCCGAGAAGAGTCGTTTTCCGGAAAAGACATGGAGGTAGCGCATTGGTTTGCACTGAACAATTGCGATGAGATCATGACATACTTAGATGAGCATGAAGAGATGATGAAGCGCGAACATCCATCACATTGTTTGCCAAGAAACACCGTGAATTGTTTCCACAATGGTTTCTCAAAATATGTAAGTTATAAGTGATTTGTATTTGACATATATATTGTACTAATTTAATTTTCCCAAATTAACATGTGAATCTTTTGTATATTATTAGGTTAATCAATTGAAAGCATCGAATTCCTCCACTTACGGTGAAGAGTTATATAACTTTGCATTGACGATTAGCGGCTGAATTGTTCTCGGGTTGCCATGTTAACGGCGTCAAGTTTTTGGGGGCTGCACGAGATGAGAGGTTGTGTCGCAAAACAGCGGTGTCCATGTCCCAGCGGAAGGCGAAAGTACTTACATTGATTTCTATGGCAAACTAACAAGCTGTCGTGCAATTGCTTTACAAAGACCGATACCAAGTGATTATGTTTAAGTGTCGATTGTTTGATACAAACCCAAATAGGCAGGAAGTGTTAAAATCGACCATGGCTTACTATCGTGAACATTAACCGAACTTGGTATGATGGCGGACCTTACATTTTTGGCAAACATGGCAAAAGCCAGGTCGTGTATCTTAATGACCCCAAAGCCAGGGAGAGGTTGGAAAGTTGTTCGGAAGATGGATCGGGAAGGCGTGTATGCTATGCGAACAAGACCCAGCGTAATGACGATGTGGACAACGTCGGACCAACGTTTAGAATCTTCAATGGAAAATGATGCGGAAACACTTGAGACACAAATGTTATACAAGAACCGTTTCAGATACAAGGAGTGTCTTCAATCGAAATACCGATTGAGTCAATTACAATTGACCTCATTGATCTTCCGCGATACGATGTTGCGGTGGGCCCCGAGCGACAACGAGTGATGGATCGGAGGAGGATTGGGAAGGTGAAAGTGATGATAAGCGACAATAACGAAGGTTATTATAGTTAGAATCTTTGATTAAAGGATTCAATTTTTTGTATAATAATTATCTTATGTATATGGTTGTGAATGTAAAACATAGTAAATGATATTTCTCTTTTCATGATGAATGAGTTGTAGAAAAAATATGGTGGAGGTATTCAAACATAAGGAAATCAAAAGAAAATGGTGGAGGTATTTGAGTTAGAGAATGATTTATGAACCATAAGAAAATCAAAAAAGAAGAATTTTCAAATTAAGATTTTCGGATTTTGGGTGTGTTGATAAATTTTTGGGTTTGGGTGTGTTGATTAAATTTTTATTAATATGGGATTTTATTAGATTTGTGAAATTGTGGAGGTATGCCGACTAGTTAAATCAATATGCATTAAAAAATAAATGCTATTGGTAAATTAAAAATATTAAAATAAGTATTTAAAGGTCTATAAAACTCTATGACAAAAGTATATGAAATTGGGTATATAAAAATAAGTATTTAAAAGTATATAAAATTCGGACGGGAATCGGTTTTCCACTCCAATAATCATTTAAAATTAATATGTTTTGTGACGAAAAACTAAATTGTCGCGTATATATATTATTTGCTGACGAGGAATTATTCGTCGGTTTTTAAGCGGCAGTAGAATTCATGATTTAGAAATGATTTATGATTTAGAAAATAAAATAACGTATTTGACCATGCCATCTACCTTACTTGTTAAAATAAACTAAGTACAACGATTTCCTTATATTTAAAATTGGTACATAATAATTTTGAATTTTAAAGAATGGGTACATTAATCTATAAACAATGGATCTAATAAAGAGTTTTATGGAAGCATCATCTTCTTCTTCATAATCAGTTTCTTCCATTTCGGGGTTTGTTATGGGATATTCAACATCGTAGATGTTCTACGTTATATTAAAAACGTGGAAGTTTGAGTCCCCTTCATATCGAAAGACTAGTATTATACAAGGTATATTATTTCAAGTATTGCAGCTTAATTAGGTAGTTGACTTAGCCAGTTATAGGATTTTTCCTTAAAAGCCATGTATAAAAGGAAAATTTTGTGACGACTTACTTATTTGTTGTCGGCGCCAAATATATTTTAAGTCTTTTGCGGCGACAAATGATATATGATACGTCACGTAAAAACTAATGTTCTTGTGACGAATAATTTTGTCGTCGCGCAATACTAACTTTGTCGCGACGAATCAACTGTACCTCGTCGCGCAAAACACGTAAATTTTAGGGCTCGGTGGTCACGGGGTTTAGGGTTTAGTGTTGCTGACGAAAAAATTTGTGGTCGCGCATTACTAACTTCTTGTGACGAGATACGTTTATTAGAAATGCGCGCATTAACGTTGGTTTCTGTATTTGTTTCTTTATTCGTCGCGCCAAAACATTTAAATTTTAGGGTTCGAGTCTTCACAAGGTTTACGGTTTAGGGCGTGGGTTTAGTGTGTGCGCGGCGAATAAATTATTCGTCTCGCAGGAAAATAAAAATTTGGCGGTCAACAGAGAAATCGTAGGCGCACTTTTTTCAATTTCAGACGCTAACGCGGTCGTAAATTTGACGTCGGCGCATAGATGCGTAATGTTTCGTATAGCGCGACGACAACTATCTTGTCGCGCAAAAGTGTAATAATAAATCCGCCGCATTTTGTTATATATTGCGCGGACGTCTATTTGGCATTTGTGTCGTCGCGCAAAGATTTTTAATGGGTTGTAGCGACAGCTCTTTGTTCGTCGCGCATAAGCGACTGAAAATAAACCAGATCTGCGATCCTTCTTTCTCCGCAGCCCTCTCTATCTCCTCGATCCCTCTCTCCCTCTCGGTCTCTCTTGACCCCGACCCCGACCAGGCTCTCTGTCACGCACAAGCCTCTCTCTCTCTCTCTCTCTCTCTTTCTCTCTCTCTGTCCCTCTCTCTCTCTCTGTGTCTCTCTCTCGCTCTCTCTCTCTCACTCTTGCTTCCCAAATTCTGGTTCGGGTGTTTGGGAATTGGACTTGGTGTGTTTGGGTTCGAACCTCTAATATCGGGGTGAGATTATTTCTTATTTGACAGCAATTTTTATTGAGTTATTTGTGAGCATTAGTACGCTTGTTGGTTAGGTTTAATTAGTCTGATTGTAATGATTTTCCATTGTGTTATTTGTGAGCATTAGTCTGATTGTTGGTTAGGTTTAAGTAGTCTGATTGTATTGATTTTCCATTGTGTTATTTGTGAGCATTAGTCTGATTGTTGGTTAGGTTAGGTTTATATATATAAAGTTTGGGTGAAAATCTGAAAAAACAGTGGGAATTGTCAGTCAGTAAGCCTCACTTTGGCTCTGATTTTCTCCAAGTCCGTTGAGTTGTTTAGGAATCCATTTGTTGGGTTTTAAAAGTAGACTTGGCTAGGAACAAAACACAATTGGTTTCGTTCAATTTGGTTGGGTTTTGATCGTCAAAACCTTGTACAAACTTGGGCACAAAAACTGTTTCTGCACATATACCATGTTAGGGAGTCTGACTTTGGAGCTAGTTTTGTCCTTCGTTATAGCTCCATGTTGAGTGTCGTTTGTTGGGTTATAAACTAGGGAGAAGAAGCTTCAAAACCACTATAAGTTTGCCCAAATTCGTTAAGTCTAGGTTGGTCAAAATGTGTCACAAAGTTTGGGTAAAAATCTGGAAAACCAGTGGGAAATGTCAGTCAGTAAGCCTCACTTTGGCTCTGATTTTCTCCAATTCCGTTGAGTTGTTTAGGAATCCATTTGTTGGGTTTTAAAGTAGACTTGGCTAGGAACAAAACACAATTGGTTTCGTTCAATTTGGTTGGGTTTTGATACGTCAAAACCTTGTGCAAACAGGCACAAAAACTGTTTCTGCACATATACCATGTTAGGAGTCCGACTTTGGAGCAAGTTTGTCCTTCTTTATAGCTCTGTTTTGAGTGTCGTTTGTTGGGTTAGAAACTAGGAGAACAAGCTTCAAAACCACTATAAGTTTGCCCAAATTAGTTAACTCTAGGTTGGTCAAACTGTGTTGCAAAGTTTGGGTAAATATCTGGAAAAACAGTGAAATGTCAGTCAGTAAGCCTCACTTTGGCTCTGATTTTCTCCAATTCCGTTGAGTTGTTTAGGAATCCATTTGTTGGGTTTTAAAGTAGACTTGGCTAGGAACAAAACACAATTGGTTTCGTTCAATTTGGTTGGGTTTGATACGTCAAAACCTTGTGCAAACTTGGGCACAAAAACTGTTTCTGCACATATACCATGTTAGGAGTCCGACTTTGGAGCAAGTTTTGTCCTTCGTTATAGCTCTGTTTTGAGTGTCGTTTGTTGGGTTAGAAACTAGGGAGAACAAGCTTCAAAACCACTATAAGTTTGCCCAAATTAGTTAACTCTAGGTTGGTCAAACTGTGTTGCAAAGTTTATTAGAAAAGCTTATTTGTATTACTTTGTTTAATTAATTATTCGAATATCTTATTTTGTTCAATTGTGCGGATGTACGAGCTTATTAGGAGCGTCGTAGAGGAGTGGACGACTGCACGAGTTCGCATTCCTCGGTTCGGGGAAGGAGCTGCCACTTTGCTCCGGCACATATGGAGACTTTGTCGGTTGGTCCCGGACCCTCCATGCACCGGCGTCATCAGCGTCATCAGTGGCGCGAGCCTACGAGCGCCGAGCGGCTGACGTCGCGCCGTCACCATTACCGACACCACATCGACATCCGTTCGCGATGCGCCGGGGTCACAACCAGGTAAAGATTTCCTTCAACTTCAAGCTGTTTTGACCAAGCATTTAATAGTATTTGTTATTTAACGTTAAATTTAAATTTCTTTGCAGCCAAGAAGAACACACAGGGACCTTGTATCGGTGATTGAAGGCAGCGAAGGTCACTCGGGTGACCAACTGATAAATATCGATCGGATCGACCCGAGCGATCGGGCTGCACCCAACGACGGCCGCATAGCTCATTGGCCCACGACATTGGAGCGATCGTGCGGACCCATTGCCCGATGCTATGGCATTCTTGGAAGTCATGCACTGGCGGAGGCGAAGGCGTTGGTGCGCGGACGGGTTAATCGGTATGTATCTTACTGCCCTTTTCATTGTTTTTCCTTAAAATTTTATATATTTATATTATTTAATGTATTTAATTCATTTCTTGCGACGAGCTACAATTTAGGGGACCTCGACGATGAGTCGTTGGCGTGCGTCAACGGACTCTTTCTTTGGAGTACAAGCAATGGAAGAAGCGACTTGTACCACCATTTTCAGGGATTTGATGATCCGCGGGTCGCTCTTGAGGAGGGTTGCCTGCCCGGAGCTTGAGGCGGGAGGATAGTTGGGCCGTGGCTGTGCGGTCATTTTCGGGATCCTTCATATTTGGTAAATTTTGGGGAATTACGTTGATTTACTTTAATATTTAATTTCAATTTCAACAAATACGTTTATTTTTGTATAACGAAGAAGAAGACGAGAGCAAATAAAGGCAATAGGAACAGAAGACTCTTCTCCACCATTCGGGATCTAGGCCATTCTCATATAGGATGGAGGCGCGGCGGGAGGTATTAATAAAGTTATTTATATTCAATTTTAATGACATTAATATTAATATGAAAAAATTTGGTACTAACTTTTTAATTCTTTTGTTCAATTCAGGAGGGTCAAATTCCGAGGAGATCGACGTATTTGGTGACGTCTATGTTCGACACAGGAATGAGTTGGCCGGGTCACTTCATGTAAGTATTTTTAATTTTAATTATTATTGTACGCATTCAAGTTTCATAGTTTTATATGAATGTTTATTGACAAATATAACATGTTATGTTAACCAGGCGCGATGGTGGAGAAGAGTCGAGTTAGTTCTTGCGCGATCAGCCTCCCGACTTCCTCCAGGATACTCCGCTCGAGTCGTGGATCCTCCACGAGGATGCAGGGTTTCAGATCCACGACGGAGACGTTGGATCGAGACTCGGGAGGCGGACGAGGGACTTGCGTCGGGGGATGGGAATGCCGGGAGGCGGGAACCTAGAGCTCATTCATCATAGATCAAGTAGTCGGGTGTTGCTGGCAGTTGAGTGGCGAGCTTAAGACCCAACTTGCCCACGTATACTACCCAAATGGCCTCGTATAGTACCCGGATGTCACGACTTATGCATGCCCTTTCTCAGTCGGCATTCCAATCCCACCGCTTTTTGGTGCCTCGTCGACCTCGGAGCCCATCCAACCCGAGCATGCCCACGACATACGCTCCTGTCGAGACGTCAGAGCAACATAACATAGATTTTGGACCGATTTTTGATTATTTTTGTACCTTTTTAATTACATTTAAAATATTTTTATTATTTATAAAAATCAATTTCTCTTCATTATATTTCTTTGATTGCAATTTAATTACCCAAAAAAAACCAAATTTACTTTTTTAACATAAAAAAAAGTGAAATTATTACCCAAATTAAAAAAAAATTATAAATACATAAAATATATTCACTTTGCGCGACGAATAATTAACTAAACTAATTCGTGCACTTGCAATAATTCATCTTGTGACGAAAAGTTTGTTGTCTAACTAATTGTAAGCGCTGACGAATAATACGTCGTCGCTCAAATATTTGGGGGACGAATGAATGATATGCGTCGCTAGTTTTCTTGCGACGAATAATACGTTGTCGCTATAAATATTGGCGTCGAAAAATTTGTTGTCTCACTAATTATTGTGCGGCCAAAGCTAAGCGTCGCAAATTGTGCTGAGCGAATCAGACTATCGTCGCTAAATTTTGCAAGCGAATATTCTCTCGTCGCCAAAGATATGCCCGTGAACAACCGTCGCTATAACGGCACGACAAAGCGACTTTTCGTCGCGCAAACTTGATTTGTCGCGGCCGGAATATTATCGTCGCTCATTTTGGCGACCAAGTATTTTTTTCGTGCAAAGTCTTTCTTGGCGAATGGCCTTGACGAAAATTCTGTCGCGCTTATATTAAGCGATTGATTTGTTGTTTTGCTGACGGAATTGAATTCGTCGCGCAAGGGTTTTTTACTAGTGTTTCCACTCTAATTGTTGCTAGTACTGAGGATGCCTAGATTATGAATCATTGTAAGTGCATAGGTTGTCACTAGCACTCTTCTAGGCTTGCAGGTGTTTATATTTTATCTATGGTAAATCCGTGGATTGTTTATATATTCATAGGTCTATGACTAGTTGTTGACTAGTCATATTGTCTCCAGTATTATTTGATCATTGTTTTCATAGATCTGCTTCATTAGGGTTTTAATTTACCCTCTTCACCTAAGTACCAATTTCAAAACCAAATTGGAATCGTAGCTTGACTCAACGCAAGGCTTCTTCTAGTATCAATCCAATGACTCCAAACCAAGTCGCTAAAATTCAAATTGGGAGCATCATAATACGTGCAAGGATTCTTCAAACTGTGAGGGATGGAAACTTTGGAAATTTGTTTCATCAATGGCTTCATGTTGCTTACAGGGCTACAAACAAAGAAGAATATGGTTGTGCCATTTACTCATATAGTTGGTAAGCAGCAGAGTAGAGGGGCAAATCCAGCGCCTCCAAGGCCTTTTTCGAAGAGAAAAGGTGCAGCTGCACCTTCTTGCACCTGAATGGTCCGCAATAGCTTGTTTAGAAGAGATTTGCTTGGAATGAAAGATCTTTTAAATAATAGTATCAAAGCATTATGTCCAAAAGTAAAAACTCAAAGCATTATGTGGATTTCCGCTCTGTATTCTTCTTAAAGTATCATGCTTTGTGTCTTTCTGTTTGAAGCTATATGTTGAAAAATTATTTTTTAAATGCTAAATATTAATGTCGTTTGCTGTTAATTTATTATGTTTCAATTTCTAATCACTATTTATGATTAACTCAAACAAAACCAAGCTCGACTACTTATGATTAAATTATTGTAAATTGACTTGATACAACTCAAGCTCGACTAGTTTTAGCTCCAAAGCTTGGCTTGTAAAAGAAACAAAAACAGAACTAAACTCAAGGTCTATGTATGTATGTATGTGTATATATATATATATATATATATATATATATATATATATATATATATATATATATATATATGCAAGGCATTGCTTGTTAAAGAGGTTGAGAAAATTTAAGACTGTCGTTGTCTGGATTAATAGCGAATATTTTATACTTTGAATAAAGTTAGTGGAATATTATTCTCTCTTAATTATATAGGCATTCATTTTCAATCAATATAGCATCCTCCAATCTTATAGCCAGTTTCAGGCACAGAGAGTAGCTTGGCAAGCAAGCTAAGGGTACTTCAAAAGATTCCTCCTCATCATCTATATAAGGGATGTGACATATGCATATGCTGATTCTCATTATCTTTGAAGGACCCAACTTACTAATTAAACTTCTCACCTCAGCTCTGATATATATATTTATACTACTATATATGTCAAATTTTGAATTAGCTAAAAACACTAGAAAGCTATTTTAGGAGCTCCTTATAAAATTTCAACTCCAATCGTGCTCTCTAATTTAGGGAATCATAAATAATTTATTTCTTTTTTTTTAGTTTAACATTTAATTATAGAGAACTACTAAGAGTCATTTCTCTCTCCTCAGATTTAGGAGCTCCTAAAGGTCTCCCTATTTTAGGAGTTGGACATGGAGCATGGTTGGAGGTGGGTTTTCTTACTTCCTCCCTAAATTTTATTTAAGGAGGTGGTTTAAGAGAATCCACAATCACGCTCTCTATTTTTTAGTTAAATTTTAGCTAAAAACATATAAAAATTATTTTAGGAGCTCTTTATAACATTTAAACTGCAATCATGCTCTCTAGTTTAGGGAGTCATAAATGCTATAACTATTTTTTAATTGGTCTATCTCTATTAAAAAAATAATTATCATTAATTAAAGGTTTGAAATACCCATTAAATAAAGCAACATTAAAAGTCACTATGACTCCTCTCTCTCTCCTCAGATTTAGGAAATCCTAGATGTCTCCTTATTTTATGAGGTGGATGGGGAGCGTTGGAGTTGTATTTTTCCAATTCCTCTCTAAAATTTGTCTAAGGAGGTGGTTTAAGGAGTCTATTGTGGATGCTCTTAGACAGTGGCGGATCCACCATGGGGCCAGACGACCCCATGGCAGCCCTAGAAATGGCTTGGAGGTCCTTGGTTTCTATTGGCACTCATGGAAGACGACCCCATGGAGAAGAAGATGCAAGCTGCAAGGGAGAAGAAATAGGTAGGAAGAAGAGAGAGATAAAAGGAGGAAGAAGAGGAAGACTAAGAGGGAGAAGAAGAGACAGAGGGAAGAAGAAGAAGACAAAGGGAGAATAAAGAAGCGCTGACACAAATTATAAAAAAAAAGGAAGATATTTGTTAGGGTTTTTTAAAATATTTTTTTAATCCTGTTGGGTAGACCTATAAATACTAAAAGTATACATCAATAGCATAAAAATATCAATTACCATACTGGTCTTTTAGTTGAAAATGAGGTTAAGGTCAAGGGTTCAACACCCATTTTGCTCCTTTTTTTGTAATATTCAAGGTATTTTATTATTTGAGTTATTTTTGGGTGAGTTTATTTATTATTTGGGTTGGTGTTATTATTTTGATGAAATTTATGGTTTACATAATACATATATGGGTTTGATATATTGAATGATGATATATTGAATGATGTTTTTGTTAATAATTGGAATAAGTTTGGTGTTTTTTTTTTTTTTGCATTATTTTCATCATATTCAAGGTATTTTATTATTTGAGTTATTTTTGGGTGAGTTTATTTATTATTGGGTTGGTGTTATTATTTTGATGAAATTTATGGTTTACATAATACATATATGGGCTTGATATATTGAATGATGTTTTTGTTAATTGGAATAAGTTGGGTTTTTTTTTTTTTTTTTTGCATTGTTTTCATCTTAAAAAGAAAATCGGAACTTTAACACAATGACCCCATGGGGTAACAATCCTGGATCCGCCATTATTCTTAAGGAGTCCATTGTGGATGAACTCAAGCTATGAGTCAAGAGTTTATGGCTCTACAAACAGCCACAGACACTTTGAAAAGAAACAACTCCATTAAGCTTAGTGAATTTATTCTGGATAAGTTTTGTTGAATTCATCATCTTACAATTATTCGAACTTACGTAACACAGTTGACGTATGCAATTCAGCATCAAACCTAGCTAATTGCTCATATATATATATATTGGCGGAGCTAGGAATTTAAGTAAGAGGGGGCACCTTTAAAAATTCAAACATTTCTTTTTTATGAATTTTATCAATTTTCTCTATTTTTTTCCTTTACTTTTTGTATGAATAACCTATCACTCTTTTATAATAACAAAATACATGCAATTCAAAAGAAATTTAAACATGAGAATGAAAGAAAAACAAAGAAAATAGAGGTCATTTAAAAATTTGTTAGGAATTTTATAATATTTGTACAATATACTAACATAAAATTGTATGTACAACAATTTTTGAGAGGGGTGCACTGGCTCCGACAGTGTATATATATAGCCAAGTCAAAGAAGGTAACATATTTACCAAAAAGGAAATAATTTTTTTTTAAAGATCCTCTAACAAGAAAGGCCTCTACCCCCGTACTGTAGTATATTATTCCAAAGAAGATAGCTATTTATGAAGAATATTATTATCAATATAGAATCTGTATTATATCGTTTGCAAATTGCATATGATATGCGCATGCCAACATCTATAAATGGAGAACATGAGGCAATAAGTCGATCATCCAAGCAAACACACAAATTCCAACTTAAAACTAATCAGCAAGACAATGACGAGTAAACAAGTGAAAAATCAGGTGAGAGACACTGTTGAGGGAGGCTTTGACGCCCTCCACAGGGTTGCCGATGTAGTGACTTTTCCTTTGGCCCCTCTGGACGGTGCCATCCATGGCACAGCCCGAGGGGTCCTCAACTGGCTCACAGATAACCATCCTGAAGATAAATCCAAATCCAAGCAAAAATGTCTTCCCAAACCACAACAACAACAATGCAACAACGGCGGTGGCTACGGAGGCGGCTACGGAGGCGGCTAAGGAAACGGGGGTGGCTACGGAAACGGTGGCGGCTACGGAAACGGCCGCGGCTACGGAAACGGTGGCGGCTATGGAAACGGGGGCGGCTATGGCGGAGGAAACGGTGGCTATGGGGGTGGTGGATATGGTGGAAATCCTGCTTCTGGAAATCCCAACCGCAGAAATTTCAATTTTAAAGGGAATGAGGTTAG
This sequence comes from Prunus padus, assembly GCA_024362665.1. Lineage (NCBI taxonomy): Eukaryota > Viridiplantae > Streptophyta > Magnoliopsida > Rosales > Rosaceae > Prunus > Prunus padus. The sequence continues at coordinate 10,757,243 of JANFAM010000020.1, forward strand.
CAACAACGAGGGCCCAGCTTTTGGATTTAACAACTTTGGCAACAGGCGTGGCGGCGGCCCCTACAGTGGCGATTCTGAATTCGGCTTTGAGAACAATAAACTGAACGGGAACAAGAACCGCGCTGAGGGATTTAACGACTTTGGCAACGAGTACTGAATAGGAACAAGCTCTAAGCATGCATGCATGCATGTAATGGAACAAGAAATCAGATAATTGTCTAAAATAAGACCTGATCCAATATCTGAGGCTTGTGGCTAGGCCTCTTTTTTTATGTGTAATGCTAATATAAAAAAATAAATTAGACAAAAGTTCTGAAAGGTTAAATTAATAGTTTCCTTTGGTATTTTGTTATAACCTGATAGCATCATAATCTAAAGAAAGACGAAAAGAAAAGAAGAAAGCTCAATCACTTCAACAGCTTTTTACAAAACACACTCTCGAAATAGTATAATTACCATATTTCTGGATCCAAACATATTGATGTATCCACTATATATGAGTAGTATGTGAATGCATCATTTGAGGATTACATATGATATAACAAAATGGAAGCCAACGTATGATAGGACATCCTTGCCCATTGAAGTTTATATCTTGCTTCTGTACTATTCATAAATGATCACGGTTCTGTCTTTATATATGCTTGAAGCTATATGTTCAAAAAGTACTTTTCAAATGTTAAATATCATTGTCTTTTGTTGCTAAATCTTAATTATTGTTTTTCATATTTGTATGAAAGAGAGTTTTTAGATATTCCTACAAATATCGTCTCAGCAAAAAATCACTTGAATCCAAAACTATTGGACCACTAAATTAGATGGTTATTATTTTAGTTTTTTTTTAAGAATCATGTTCGTCGATTTTATTGATCCCAACTAGATGTCTTAATGATTTTTAATTTGCCTGATTTTTGCAAATATGATCTATGAATGAAGACTTGAGAAAGAGACGGTTTGGATCGTTGAAAAAATCCATAAGGGACTCTAAAGGCTGTTGTTAGGTTTTGTTTAACTAATGTTCTTAGCTTTCCACAATCACATTACATTCATTTAAATATTAGGAGGAATGACTAATCAACCTGGATGACTAGTCATCTATTCTCATGCGAATTTGTTTTTACTGCCAACTGTAGCTCATCTGTCCTAATGTTTTTTTGTCTTATTATCAAGCCAATGTTTGGCTGCCAACTGGAGGAATTTAGGGTAGACTTCTTTTTGGTAGAAACGGAGGCTACAACATTGTAGCCATTGCTTTCCTTAGCAAGAGAGATAGGTTTTTATTTAGAGCTTGATTTTTTTTGGCTCTGCATCTTTCTCTCTTTTAGTAAGGTCTACATTTTGTGTGAGAGAGAGAGAGAGAGAGAGAGAGAGAGAGGTCTTCTTCTTCTATGCATTTGTAGATGGGTGAGGTTTGAGTTTTCAAATGAGGTTTTCAAATAGCTTTGGAAATATGCTTTTATTTTCAAAATCTACTTCACCCATTGAGAATGTTTTAGAGTAAAACTTTTACTCTGCATTCTCTAAGGTTTTCCATTGTGAGATTTTGAAAATGATTTTTAAAATATGTTGTTCTTTTAAAATCTGCATCTAGGTTCATGTTGACTAGTCATTTTCTTAAGTCCAGATCAGATTCTTCGTTGATTTCGTTAAGAGTATGGTTTCTTGAAGGAATTAACCCTTCCATCCCAAAATCTATATTTCATTATGTATGTTTGATCTAGAGCTGAGTCGTCGGTGCCATGGAGTGAAAAGGCTAATGGACTAGTTGCCACTTACATGAAGGAGTAGCTTCTAGCCAACTAAGTTGGAGATGAAATTTGCACATGGAGGTGGTGCTCATTTCCTAAATAGACCTTGGACTGCATGGGCTTGTGATTACTTTTTCTATAAAAACCTTCTTTACTTAGTGGATTGCCTAGTCGGATGATGACCCCCAATTTTTCCCAATGGTGGGTTTCTGGGTGAACATTTCTGGTGTTGATTCCGGATAATATGACCAGTCATACTTGTTCAATATATGTGTATGATTATGATGAATGTTCATACACTCTCCACTCTAGTTGTTGTTAGCACTAGGGATGCCTAGATTGACAGATCCTTCCGAGTGCCTAAGGTGTCACTTAGCTTTCTTCTAGGATTGCAGGTGTTGATAATTGATATATTGTGAATCTAGGTTCTGGATTGCTTGTTCATAGGTCTATGACTAGTAGTTGACTAGTCATATTGTTACTAGGAACTTTTAATCATTGTTGTCTTAAATCTATCCATTGGGGTTTTAATTTACCTCCTCACCTAAGTACCAATTTCAGGTGTATCTCAAATAAAATTATTAGAAGGATCCTTCAATAGAAAGGGAATTTATATATATGATGCAAGGCATTCATCATGATGATGCAATCATGTATGTGGAAGATACAACCATGTATGTGGAAGATACAATCATGTATGTTGTAGAATCCAATGTAATAATGCAATGTTTGTTGGTTAAAAAAAATAGTCAAGAAAAGTTGAGGTGTGACGTTGTTCGAAATATAAGGGCGAATACTTTATACTTTGAATAAAGTTAGTGGAATTTTATTCTATAGTATAGACATTCATTTTCAATCAATATAGCATCCTTGAGAGAAAACGTGCATCGCCAATTTTCAGGTTCTTCTAAAGGCAGCATACATAGTAGCTTGGCAAGCAAGCTAAGGTTACTTCAAGAGCTTCCTCCTCTTTCATCATCAATATAAAAGGGATGTGACATGCTTGCTTTATATATTCTCATCATGTTTTAAGATAAAGCAAGCGGAGAAGGCAAATTATCAACCTCTGTACTTCGTTTTGAGCCTCCGATTAACCTCCAAACTGGGAATACATAATGACAACTTGTTTCTGCCTTCCCAAAACTAATCCAGAAGAGACTTCCGTAACCAAAAGAAATGATCGAGAGCCTGCTTCTAGCACTAATTCTAATAATCCCAAAGGAAAAGGACCCAAAGCTTTCAACTTTCGGGGGAACGAAATCAGCGACAACAAAGGCGAAACCGTCGGAGTATTTAACTTCGGCAACAAGAAGACCGCGGGCTCCAACGGTACTGACAAGCAGGATGGCGGCTCCAATCTTGTTTTCAACTTTGAAGATATTAAAATTCAGAGGAACCAGGCCAAGAAAACTGTCGGATTTTGTGACTTCGGCAACGAGTATTGATCATTCAATATCCCACGCTTTCAGGCCTCTTTTTCTTTTTTCTTTTTTCTTTTTTTTATGTATAATACTATTTTATTTCTTATATGCATAGTAGTTTAACATAAATTGTTCCTGTCATGAGTAAATTAAAAAGTAAAAAATTTAAAAAAATTCTTAATTTTATGTGAGGCGTGAATAGTAACAGCATTTACCTCCTTTTGCCTACTACCATGACAAATGGATGGAAGTGCTCTAATAGGCGGGCCATTATTCTTTGATGTAGTGAATTTAATGTTGAAAAAAAAAAGAGGAAAGCTCATTCACTTCAACAGCTTTTTACCAAACACATTCTCAAAATAGTATAATTACCTTTTTTTGAGGACTACATATATGACAACAGAATGCAAGCCAACGTATGATAGGACTATATATGAGTTTATAATTTCTAATCACTATTTATCATTAAACTATGCTTAGCTCGAAGATTGGTTATAAAAATGGACCAGCTTATGACTGTAAATTGACTTGACACAGCTCGAGCTCGACTGATTTTTAGCTTCAACTCGTAAAAGAAACAAACAAAACAAGCTTAGCTCGATAACTATATTAAACATAGTCAAGCTTGATTACCATATGATACTCCGCACGAATCCTTTGCATATATATAAAAGAGAGCTTTAGGATCTCAATTAAACTTATTTGAGAGACACCCTTGGCGGAATCAGAATTTCATATGTGGGGGGGCCTCTCACAAAATATAAATAATAAAAAAATTGATCTCATAATACATACCAAACTAACAAAAAGGACCAAAACATCATGTATATCACATATATCAAAAATCATATTACCTATTCATTACAATCATAGTTGTACTCGACGAGTTTTCATATTTTGAAATCATTTCATAATAAGCTCGTCATATTTTGAAATCGTCGCATATAATAGCCTTATCACAAAGAAATCATTTAAAGCTTTTTTCCTTTCATAATCAGCACATAAATTGAAAGACCCATTAAACTCAATCGAAAAGAAGAAGAAAAAATTAAAATTTCACCCAAAAAAAAAACATAAGGGGAGTTATGTTAGAATTCATAGTTTTCAATGTTTTTGGATGTTTGGGAGGAAGGGAGAAAGCACAGAAATCAAATGAAATAAGAGAGAACGTTGCTGCAAGTAAAAGCTGAATATCTATCTATCTATTACTGTTCATATGTATATTTGTATATATGAGAGAAGTGAGCTGGCTTCTCTAACGATTTACGAAATTAAATCCTAGCCTTTGATCCTATCACCCTATGAGATGATTACACTTGTCACAATCGACAGATTATATCCTAGGCTAGATAAGAGACCACTTGGACTATGATCCAATGGCTCATGTTGCAAACAGAATTTAAACATATAAAAATGAAATAAAATGCAAAGCAGAGCAACTCGGCGCCAAGGATTTCAGCTCAAGGGTTATACATCAACACTCCCTTCTAACCCTTTGGCTGATCTCACACCAAGTAGATCTCTCGAGATACACAAAAGCGATCCTTGGACAAAGCCTTGGTTAGAATGTCTCCAATCTGATCTTGTTTTGCGGTAGATTAGTTCAATCTCCTTTGCATGAATAGCTTCTCGAATGAAATGAAACTTCCGGCTAATATGTCTGGTTTTCTGGTGGAAAACTAGATTCTTTGCCATTGCTATGGCAGAGGTGTTATCACACAAAATTGGTGTACCTTCCACTTGCTCCTCTCCAAAATCTTCAAGTACGAACCTTAGCCATTTAGCTTGTGATGTTGCTTGGCGGCACTCACATATTCCGCCTCTGCGAGTGACAGCTACGTGTTTTGTTTAATTGATGCCCATGAGAACATACCAGATCCTAGTGTGAATGCATATCCTGAAGTACTTCTTCTATCATCTTCACTTCTGCCCGATAAGAATGTCACAATACCCTATCAAGGTAGTCTGTCTTCCCTTTTATAAATTCAATTCCAAAATCTAGTGTGCCCCTGAATGTATCTCAATACCCTTTGGCTGTTCCCATGTGTTTCCTAGTAGGATTATGCATGAACCTAGCAAGCAAACTAGAGGCAAACATTATGTCTGGTCTTGTAGTCAGATATAGCAGGCTGCCTACAACCGCCTATATTCACTCTCATTTGCCGCCTCACTACCATCTTCCTTGCACAACCTTTCATTTGCAACTAATGGAGTTACCACTGAACTTGCAATCCTTCAAGCCAAACTTCTCAATCACCTTCAATGCATATTTCTTCTGATGAAGAAAGATATGTTTATCATTTGTACTACTCCCATGCCAAAGAAAATGGTAGAGTAGTCCAAGATCGGATCATTTCATAATGTTGCATCATGTTATTTTTGAACTCTTCAAGTAACTCGGGCAACTTCGATTATAAACAATGTCATCCACATAAAAGCGAAACAATAAGAATACTTGAATCTTCACTAGTTTTGACATAGAGTGTTGCTTCACTAGGGCTTTTCTTGAATCTGCCTTGTTGAAGTAGAAGTCTATCTCATCATACCAGGCCCTTTGGGCTTGCTTTAGTCCATACAAGGCCTTGTTCAACTTATACCTCGATCTCTTCATTTTTCTTCACAAAAACCACTGTGGTTGCTCCACATAAATCTCTTCCTTTAAAACTCCATTCAATAAAGCGGTTTGACATCCGGTTGATATAGATTCCATTCCTTATGTGCAGCAAGAGCTATCAAGGTTCTAATAGTATCCAATCTTGCTACGGAGCAAACGTCTCATTATAGTCTATTCCGTGCTTAAGAGTAGCCTTTTGCCACAAGTCCTGCCTTGTTTTTCTGCACGATCCATCCGATTTAGCTTCGTTTTGTAGACCCACTGACACCAATAATTGGTTTGCCAAATGGTTTGTCCACTAGTTTCCAAGTATTATTTTTTTCAATCATATCCAAATACCTTCATTGCATTTCTCCATGACTCATCAAGATCGGCCTCTTCAAAACTTTTAGGTTCCACAATACACATGTTGCACTGAGCCATGATTTCATTAAGACTTCTCCATTTCTTTGGTGTGTGATCAACAGTTTGAGAACTTTCACTTATTCCTTCATATTGCAGAGGTAGTACCTTCATCTATTTGAGTTTGCGTATCAAGCTTTGACTTGGTTCATCTTGTAACGTGATTTCTTCATCCATTTGCAGTGGTGTATCCAAGTTTTGACTTGGATCCGCGACTCACGATTCTCGATGAGGCACGAGGAAGCTGTCATCTCTCCTTCACTTGCATTTTCCCACTTCCATGAGCCATTCTCATCAAATTGCACATCTCCGGGCGAATAACCTTTCTAGTGTTCGGATCAAATAGCCTGTATCCTTTTCACGAGTCCATAGCCCACAAAGATACACTTATGACTATTTTCTTCAAGTTTATGCCTTAATACTGAAGGAATGAGCATGACAAGGAGATCCAAAGATCTTTAAGTGTGCAATTACCTGCTTTACTGCTAGTATAAGCTTCAAATGGTGTTACCTTCTTGAGAGATTTGGTGGGACATCTATTTAGTAAATAGATTGCAGATTCACAGCTTCCGCCCAAAATTCATAAGGAATACCCTTCTCATGCAACATGGATTTTGCCATTTCCACCACAGTCTGTTCTTTTCTCGACTACTCCGTTTTCGAGGAGAGTATGCTACAGATCACTGCCTTTGAATTCGAATTCATCACAAAACTTGTTAAATTCACTTGACAAAACTCTCCACCCTGTCACTCCTCAACCCTTTTATCTTGTAACCACTTTTGCAGCTCAGTCATAGCCTTGAATTTTCTAAAACATTCCAATGCACTTGACTTGTTACGATGAAATACACCCATGACATTCTTGTGCAATCATTTGTAAATAGCAAGAAATACTTGTTTCAGAAATAGATTCTGTCTTCATTGGTCCACGATATCTGTGAACCAATTCCAAAGGACTTGTAGCTCTCCAAGTGGACTCCAAAGGAAAGAATCTCTGTGTTGCTTTCCTAGCATGCAACCTTCACATACTACAGTTCCGCTCCAAGTGAGGAGTAAGCCATGAACCATGTCTTGATTCTCAAGCAATTTTATGCTTCTTTCGTTTAAGTGCCCCAATCTCTTATGCCATGTCTGCAAGCAAAGGTGTAACACTTGCTTTTAAAACCAAATCACTTGCAGGCATCATTTTAAGTGGAAAACATCTCTGTTGTTTGTCATTTGCACTCTCACAATCAGATTTTTCGGTGTTGATCATCATAGACATTCACCATATTCCTCCGAACACAAGATGGTATCCATGCTCCATCATTTGCCCAACACTAAGCAAATTTTCTTCAAGTCCAGGCACAAGCATTACTTCTTGAATGTGCTTCTTACCCAACTTGGTTTTTATCACCGAGTTCCTTTTCACTATACCTGGAACTACTTCTCCGGTTCCATCTTCACTTTAGAGGTCAAGTTCCTTTGAATATTCACTAAAAGCCCTCATCTCCTGTCATGTGGTTACTACAATCCACTGTCAATGTACCAAGAATGATTCACTTTCACGTCATTTGCATTACACACATAGAACAAGGTGCGGTTTCCTCCACTTGATTTGCATAGTTCACCTTATGTGCATTTTTATTCCCATTGCAGTCTCGGATCATATGTCCAAATTTCCCACATCCATGGCATTTAGGCTTCCCCTCAAACCAACATTTGCCATAATGTAGCTTATATCACAAAGTGTTTACAAGTCTTGTTTCCATCATTAGACTTCCAATTTTTCTCAAAATTTTGATCTCCGTAAAAACTCCCACTCTTAGACTTCTTTTTCCTCAATATTGAGACTAGTAAAAGCCCTTCTGTAGAGTTCTCGGCATGGCGATCCAATCTGAGCTCAAAGCTCTTCAAAGAGGCAACCACCTCTTGAACTTCCAGAGTTTCAAGATCCTTAGAGTGCTCAATCACGAGAACAAATGGAATCATATGATTTCGGTAGACTAAACAACAATTTCTGCACAACTCTCTCTCTAGATAATGCCTCGCCATAACTCTTCATTTGATTCAACATATCAAACAATCTAACAAGATAGGACAGATAAAGATTCACTATCCTTCATGCGAGTATATTCAAAGTCTCTACACAACCCTTGCAATTTGACATTTCTTACTTGTTTATCACCTCTCAGACTCTAGCTTGGAATATCCAGCACCCTTTGAGGTCTCCTCATTCACAATTCTAGGGAATAGTTGATCCGAGACAGCACTCTGGATCAACCCAAGTGCACGAGCGTCCTTCATCGAGTCTAGGCCATCGTGGACTTCTCGGTATCGTAACCTCCTCATTCTCCTTCTTGGATCTGAATCATTGAACCCATTCTCAACCGAGATCCCACAATCCATGAGATTTCGGAATGGTTTTCATCCCGATGTCCAAAACTCATAGTTTTCTCCATTGAAAAGCTGGTGTGCGCTTCAGTGTTCCCGATCCTCACGCCATATTAGACATTGGGGTTCAAGAAATTTCAAGTTGCAATCGTCGAAGGAGCTCGGACCAGCTCAAATCGATTCCGACTCCTTGTTCACGATTCACGCCCAGCTCAAGCAATCGAACCTGCTCGAGGCCATGTTAGAATTCATAGTTTTCAATGTTTTTGGATGTTTGGGAGGAAGGGAGAAAGCACAGAAATCAAATGAAATAGAGAGAACGTTGCTCCGTAAGAAAGCTGAATATCTATCTATCTATTAACACTTTGTTCATATGTATATTCGTATATATGAGAGAAGTGAGCTGCTTCTCTAACTGATTTACACAGAAATTAAATCCTAGCCTTTGATCCTATCACCCTATGAGATGATTACACTTGTCACAATCGACAGATTATATCCTAGGCTAGATAAGAGACCACTTGGACTATGATCCAATGGCTCATGTTGCAAACAGAATTTAAACATATAAAAATGAAATAAAATGCAAACAGAGCAACTACGGCGCCAAGGATTTCAGCTCAAGGGTTATACATCAACAAGTTAATCATCGAAACAGTCAGCTTGTGTTTTGGGAATTGTTTTACAACAGCGAGGGGAGCTTAGAATGAAAACGTGAGGTTTCGACTTGGTAGGCAAATACCGGTTTGGGCCTATAATAACATCACAAAACATGATAATATGCATAGCAGCATAGTACTATTTTTAAAATAAAATAAAATTGAGGAGGGGCAAGGGACCACCCTGGTCCTATGTTGTCTTCGCCCCTGCTTATAGGGTTCACTATGTATTGTATTTCAATGATCCAAACAATCTAGTTTTTAGATATTACCCCAAAGATCATTTTTGCAAAAAATCACTTGAATCCAAAATTATTTGACCACTCAATTAAATGGTTGTTATTTTAGTCTTTTTGGAAGCATCATGCATGTGGAAGATACAACCATGTATAATGTGGAAGATACAATCATGTATGTTGTGGAATCCAATGTAATAATGCAATGTTGGTTGGTTCAAAAAAATAGTTGATAAAAGTTATGGTGTGACGCTGTTCGAAATAATAGGGCGAATACTTTATATTTTGAATAAAGTTAGTGGAATTTTATTCTATAGTATAGGCTTTCATTTTCAATCAATATAGCATCCTCTAGAGAAAACTTGCATCGCCAGTTTTCAGGTTCTTCTGAAGGCAGCATAGATAGTAGCTTGGCAAGCAAGCTAAGGGTTACTTCAAGAGATTCCTTCCTTTCATCATCAATATAAAAGGGATGTGACATGCATACTTATTTATTATTCTCATCACGTTTTAAGATAAAGCTAGCGGACAAGGCAAATTATCAACCTTTGTACTTCATTTTGAGCCTCCGATTAACCTCCAAACGATTGAGACATAATGACAACTTGTTTCTGCTTTCCAAAACTAATCCAGACGAGACTTCCGTAACCAAAAGAAATTATCGAGAGCCCGCTCCTAACATTAATTCTAATAGTACCAAAGGAAAGGGACACAGAGCTTTCAACTTTCGCGGAAATGATGTATGCGACAACAAAGGCGACACCGTCGGAGTATTCAACTTCGGCAACAAGAAGACCGAGGGCTGCAGCGGTACTGACAAACAAGATGGCGGCTCCAATATTAATTCTACTTTCAACTAGGATAACAAAATTCAGAGGAACCAAGCCAAGAAAAGTGTTGGATTTTGTGACTTCGGCTACTAGTATTGATCATTCAATATCTGGCGCTCGCAGACCTCTTTTTCTTTTTCTTTTTTGATAACGTATCATGCTATTTCAGTCCTTCCAATATCCAACAATATTAATAAATATGGGTTTTTGACTTAAATGGTATTTGAATTTACACCCGCGTTTCAATTAGGTTCTCAATAAGACAGAAGTCCTCAATTCCCACATATTTTATGTGATGCCTATATGAACTCCACATATTTCTTTTATTCCTTAATTTATTGCAACTAAAAATTGGACGATCATGTTTATAGAGACACCAAGAATATTTCGGTAGAGCATTAACCGAGTCTATTATTCTATTCACACGTATATGTTTTAAAGTATTTTGAGAATTTTGTTTTCTAAGAGAAACCATGCTTTTGGATAACGTTTGTTAGGTACCATTTGGGCCCTTAAATATTTCACTTTTGTATCTTTTCTTGTTAGAGATAAAGGGAAAGTATATGGAGGAGAATCAATAATGGTTGAGGAAAAGTGGTGAGAAGGAGGAGGAGAAATGAAGGAAAATGTATGAAACAAAAGTACAAAAAGAAAACTTGTACAATATATGTTGGGATTTGAAGGTGTTATTTGGATTTTGGGAGATCGGAGCAAGACGAAATGCAATAAAACAGTGTTTTGAACAGAATGGGTCAGCCCGATGTAGGTGCCCAATAATGGTACTGTAGCAATTGTTATTGCTTGATAATTCTAAAGATGAATGCACTAGCTCATATTGAGCTCAGCAGTGTATGCTTGTATATATAGCAAAAACAGTTACATCCAGATCATTACAAAATTGATCTACCAATGTGTGTATGACACTTGACAATTTCCTACTGGCCTTTGAGCCACACAAAATTCTCCTCACATAAAAGGAATATAAGCTGTTACTTAGACATTCCAGCTGTAAACAGTAAAACTGTTAAAGTAAATCAGTAAAACCAATTTACACATCAACACTCCCTTCTAAATGGTTTGCTGATTTCATCCCAAGTAACTCTCTTAGTATGCAGAACCTTTCCTTTGGCAATGCCTTTGTGAAAATGTCTGCAACTTGATCTTGACCTTTGCAATAAATTAGATCCACCACTCCTTCTTGGATTGCATCTCTAATAAAATGGAACTTTCTTCCTATCTGCTTTGATTTCTAATGGAACACAGGATTCTTCGACATAGCTATAGCAGATGTGTTGTCACACATGATTGGTGTAGCTTCTAGTTGTTCTTCTCCAAATCTCCCAGCACAAATTGTAAGACCCGTGTCTTGAGCTTGGAAAGCAGAGAATGGTGAGCAATCCCACATCGCTCGGGGAGGGAAAGGTGATGTGCCTTATATGTGTGGGCACATCTCTAACTAACACGAGGCCTTTTGGGAGCTCACTGGCTTCGGTTCGGATTCCTTGGAACTCCGAAGTTAAGCGAGTTTGCGTTAGAGCAATCCCAGGATGGGTACCCACTGGGAAGATATTGCTCGTGAGTTTCGAGAAACAAAACCGTGAGGGCATAGGCCCAAAGTGGACAATATCGTGTTAGGAGAGTCGGGTCGTGACATAATGGTATCGAGCACGACCCCGAGGAAATGTGTCGGCGAGGACGCCTGGGCCCCAAGGGGGTGGATTGTAAGACTCATGTCTTGAGCTTGGAAAGCAGAACGGTGAGCAATCCCACATCGCTCGGGAGGAAAGGTGATGTGTCTTATATGTGTGGGCACGTCTCTAACTAACACGAGGCCTTTTGGGAGCTCACCGGCCAGTTCTTAGGAACTCCGAAGTTAAGCGAGTGGGTCTGGAGCAATCCCGGGATGGGTGACCTCTTGGGAGATATTGCTAGTGAGTTCCCGGTGACAAAACCGTGAGGGCGGAGGCCCAAAGCGGACAATATCGTGTTAGGGGAGTCGGGTCGTGACACAAATCTTAGCCAAATTGCTTGAGTTGTTGCTTCGCAAAGATTGACATATTCAACCTCTGCAGCTTGATAAAGCAACACTATTCTGCTTCATTGATGCCCAAGAAAATGCACCACTGCCAAAGGAAAAAGCATAGCCCGATGTGCTTTTCATGTCATCTTCTGAACCACTCCAATCACTATCACAGAATCCAATCAACATAGCTGGCTTTCCAGACTCATATTCAATGCCAAAATCCAAAGTTCCTTGCACATATCTCAGCACTCTTCTTGCATCTCCAAAATGCTTCTTTGAGGGCCCATGCATAAATCAAGCAAGCAAACTAGCTGAATACATAATGTCAGACCTAGTTGCTGTCAGATACAGTAAGCTCCCCACAATTTTCCTGTAGGCCTCCTCATTTGCAAGTTCACTTTCATCTTCTCTTTTGAGTTTCTCTGTTGGAACTAGTGGTGTGCTCACTGGTTTGCAGTCCTTCAAACCAAATCTATCAAGCAGAGTCTTGGTATACTTCTATTGATGAATGAAAATTCTCCCTTCTTTCTGGATTACTCTCATGCCTAGGAAATGATACAACAAGCCAAGATGGGTCATCTCATACTTGTTCATCATATCCTCCTTGAAATCTATCATCATTTCACTGCTGCTTCCAGTTTACATAATGTCATCCACATATATTGACACAGTGACTGTACCAATACCTTCTTTAGTCTTCACATACAGAGTAGGTTCGCTTATACTCCTCTGACATCCACATTTGAATAGATGAGTATCAATTTCACCATACCAGGCCCTTGGTGCCTGCTTCAAACCATAGAGAGCTTTCTTTAACTTATAGACCTTGTCTTCTGCTCCTTTAACTTCAAAACCTTTAGGTTGCTCGATGTAAACTTCCTCATTCAACACTCCATTTAGAAATGCTGATTTCACATCCAATTGAAAAAGTTTCCAATTCCTTTGAACAGCCAGAGCAATTAGAGTTCTAATCATATCTAGCCTTGCCACTGGAGCAAAAGTTTCGTTGAAATCTGCTCCTGGCTTGTGTGTATCCCTTAGCTACAAGCCGTGCCTTGTGCTTTTGGATAGAACCATCAAGATTCAGCTTTGTCTTGAAGATCCATCTCACACCCACAACTGGTTTGTTACCAGGTCTGTTAACCATCTCCCATGTAGAATTCTTCTCGATCATTGTGATCCCTTCTTACATTGCTTGATTCCAAGCCTCATCTTGAGTTGCTTCAGCAAAGTTTTCAGGTTCCACAAAGCTTACTTTGCACTATGCAAAGATGTCATTTAGACTCTTCCACTTCACATGTGTATGATCATAGAGTTCAGATGCATTTGCTTCACCCCGATTTTGGTTTAGTGAAGATCGGGCACATGGTGATGAAGATCGGGCACTTAGTAAAACATCATTTGGTGTAGATCGGGCTGATGGAGAAGATAGATTTTGATTAGAAGATTCAAACTCCACTTCGCCTTCAATTATCCCTACTTTCTCACCACTATCCCAAGGAATTGACATGTGCACTTCCTCACTTACTTCCCAATTCCAGAGAGACTTTTCATCGAATATCACACTCCTTGACACTATTACTTTATGAGTTCTCAAGTTAAACACCATATACCCTTTCTCACAGGTTCCATACCCAACAAAAACTCCCTTCTCACTAGTTTCTTCCAACTTATGAATCAGCTGTGATGGAATATGAGTATAGCAGAGAGAACCGAATACTCCCATATGCTTTACTCTAGGTTTTCTTCCATTGTAAGCTTCAAATGGGGTCTTGTTCTTAAGAGCACTTATAGGACACTTGTTGAGAATGTAGACTGCAGTGTTAACTGCTTCTCCCCAGAACTTGGTAGGCATTCTCTTTTCATGAAGCATAGTTCTAGCCATCTCCACAATGGTTCTATTCTTCCTCTCTGCAACTCCATTTTGTTGAGGAGAGTAGGCCACTGTTAATTGCCTTTCAAGCCCCAAGTCTTCACAGAACTTACTGAATTCTGTTGAAATGTATTCACCACCTATGTCTGATCTCAGCTTCTTGATCTGAAATCCACTTTGCAACTCCACCATGGTTTTAAATCTTTTGAACACTGAGAAAACACCAAGCACAAGTCACGACCCGACTCCCTAGCACAATATTGTCCGCTTTGGGCCTCCGCCCTCACGGTTTTGTTTCTGGGAACTCACGAGCAATATCTTCCCAGTGGGTCACCCATCCTAGGATTGCTCCAGCGCAAACTCACTTAACTTCGGAGTTCCCAGGAATCCGAAGCCAGTGAGCTCCTAAAAGACCTCGTGCTAGATAGAGACGTGCCCACACATATAAGGCACATCACCCATCCCTCCCCAAGCGATGTGGGATTGCTCACCATTCTTGCTTCCCAAGACACGGGTCTTACACACATCCTTGTATGATCATCAATTACGGTGAGGAAATATCTGTTTCCTCCACCTGTAGTGACCAGCATCGGGCCAAACACATCTGAGTGTACTAACTCCAATGATTGTGAAGCTCGCCACACTTTAGTTTTGTCAAATGCTTCTCTGTGAGCCTTGCCCGTAGCACAGCCCTCACACACATCTCCAAAACATTCCAACCTAGGAAGTCCAACCACCATTTCTTTATCTTATAGCATCTTCAGACTAACATAGTTCAAATGACCAAATCTTCTGTGCCAATTCCATGAGTGATCCTCAGCTGCTGCTCTATTTGCCATCACCGGGTTCAATAACTCAAGCTTCATAGGGAAGCATCTATTCCCTTTCATTGGAACAGTTGCCACCAGCTCTTTCATTTCCCTATTAGCATATATATTGACCACAGAATCACCAAATACTAGCCAATAGCCGTGTTCAATCATTTGACCAACACTTAGAAGATTTTCATCTAAGCCCGGTACAATCATTACTTCTTGTATGTATCTGGGACCATCCTTCAACTCAATCACAAGGGTCCCTTTTCCAGAAGCTTGAACCAATTCCCATGTTCCCATCTTCACTTTGCACTTCAGACTCCTATCAATGTTAGAGAGCAGTGACTCGTGAGATGTCATATGATTACTTCACCCACTATCAATATACCAAGCACCAAGATCAATTGGCATTGACAGCGAGTGACAGGCATAGAACATGTTGGTTGTCCCTGATGCTTGATTCTCTGCAAAATGAGCAATTGGTCTAGTCTTGTTCTGTATATTGCTAGAGCAATTCCTAGAAATGTGACCAAATTTGCTACATCGGTGACACTTGACTTTATTTTTGAACCAGCATTCACCGTAATGTAACTTGTTACAGTGCTTGCAAGTCCCTTTGTTCTGATCATTATTGTTAGACTGATCACTCTTCCAGTTTTCATTCTTCCAACCCGAATTGGGTTTATCTTCCCATTTATTTCCTTTATTCTTCCAATTCTTCTAGGATTGACCATTCCCTGTAGAGGATGCAAAGCTGGCTCCCTTCACACTCATACTAGCACACGCCTTCTCAACAATATTCTCATAATGTCTCTCAAGCCTTTGCTCGAACACCTTCAGGGTGGCCACAACCTCTTGCACTTCTATTGTATCCAGATCCTTGGTCTGTTCAATGACCTTGCATACAGGGTCATAAGTCTTTGTGAGACTTATCAACAACTTCTGCACAATTCTATTCTTAGGTAACTCTCCTTCTGAGTTTTTAATTTGAGCACCCATGCTCTTCATTTCATTTATCAATTCAAATAGTCTAGTCAAATAAGCAAGTAGAGATTCATCTTCACGCATATGAGTATATTCAAAATATCGTCTCAAACCTTGCAATTTGACTGACCTTACACGCTCATCTCTTCTGTATTCTTGTTGCAGCAGATCCCAAGCTTCTTTCGCAGTCACTTCATTGGAGATTCTGGGAAAGAGCTCATCTGAGACAGCGCCTTGGATGAGATCCAGTGCCTTTGCATCTTGCTTCAGGAGCCCAAACAGTGCAGATTTGTCCGACGTCTCCGTCTCCTTCGTTTTGCCTTTTGGATCTGCAATTGGTACACCTTCTTCAACCAATTCCCAGATTTCTTACTATCTGAGGATCGTCTTCATACGAATCCTCCAGAGCTTGTAGTTTTCTCCATTGAAAATCGGAGTTCGTGACTCCCTTCCAATCGAACAAGCCATGTGAGACTAAATCGATTTAGATATGAAGATTTTGCGTTGAAATCTTTGAATACTCGCAGCGGAAAACAACGCCCATATTCAAGAAAGAACTTGGCTCAATGATACCATGTTGGGATTTGAAGGTGTTATTTGGATTTTGGGAGATCAGGCAAGACAAAATGCAATAAAACAGTGTTTTGAACAGAATGGGTCAGCCCGATGATGGTACTGTAGCAATTATTATTGCTTGATAAGTCTGAAGATGAATGCACTAGCTCATATTGAGCTCAACAGTATATGCTTGTATATATAGCAAAAACGGTTACATCCAGATCATTACAAAATTGTTCTACCAATGTGTGTATGACACTTGGCAATTTCCTACTGGCCTTTGAGCTACACAAAATTCTCCTAACATAAAAGGAATCTAAGCTGTTATTTAGACATTCCAACTGTAAACAGTAAAACTGTAAAAGTAAATCAATAAAACCAATTTACACATCAACAATATATGTATATTTTTCCTACATCCTTCCCACCACCCCTTCCAAATTTCAAGTCTCTACATAGACTCCACGCATTTATCGGCATTCCCCGCTATTGTTCTCTTTACCCTTTGTATTTCCCTTGAAAAAAACCATATAGTTACAATCAATTTGAGCCTTCTTGTTTTGGGCTTAAGACCTCATTTTACCCAAAAAAATTAAATAAAATAAAATCATCAAAAGAGAAGATATATATGTACTCACAAGATGACACGTACACGATAGTCATTATTAGCTTGGGAGTTAAGCTAAGGCTTCATATTTATGCCTTCCACTTTCCATATATATGAACTACAATCTGACGAGTATATCATTCCTTAAACCGGACTGTAGGCAAAGCAATCTAGTTTCAAGCCTCCAATCTGCCACAACCAAACAAACACAATTATCAAACTTACTCATCCCACTATGTACGAGCACTGTAGTCCAGAGTCAATGTTGTACAATAACAACTGTGTTAGTAGAACTAATCCTGGACTACCTTATCCTTATCCAGGTTATCCCCCTGCACCAGCTCCACATCAACATGTCTTTTATTCTCCAGTTCCTCATGCCCCTCCATATTCATATCACGGTCAATATTATACTGCTCCAGTTCCTGGACATGGCTATCACTATCCAGCCCAGCTTGCTCCTGCTGCATATGATCCTCCTCCTAAAGCCGTGCCCAAGAAAAGCAAAGCTGTCAAACAAACAACCTATAAAGTTTGCGGTAATCCAGTTTCGCAAAACAAAGGGGATAACCACAGGATTTTCAACATTCGCATCAGGTGCGGTCGTCGGGATTTAAGTGATGCAGAGGATGAAGAAGAAAAAGAAGAGGAAGTTGAATTCTAGTATTTTCGTCGTGACTTGAAAGATGAAAAAGAAGAATGATGAATCAGAATTATAGCAATGCGTTCCATAAAAGTATCTGTTGTTCCCTGTGTTTTTCATACGTTTTTATTTTTGGGGTCAAAATGTATTTTTCATATGCTAGATAAATGTTTTATGTGAACATGTATAAGTAGATTCATTATGTCATCTGATAATTAAAAAATTTAGAAATTATTGTTTCTTGATTATACCTATGCATGAGTTGAGCTAGCATTGAAGGTTGATATCTAAAATTTGACAAATATCCAGAAGGCTTAGGGATAAGTACATAATAATATATAGAAGAGAACAAAAACGGTTATACATATATGAATTGGACCAAAACAAGTGGATTAAACAATGCCACTTTTGTGTTAAGGATCCAACATTACATTGCCCGTGCAATAAACTCAAATAATTAGCGGATGAACTCCAAGATGCTTACGAAGCCCAGATCGGCTCCGTTTGGTTCTAGGAAAAGAATTGATGGAAAATCAATCCCCACAAAAAAATTGATGCAATAATATACTAAACTCACACACACTACACGAATGCTAAGACTCGAACTCAAGATCTTACATGGGGTAGTAATTACTCGAAACTACTACATTAATGGGTCATTTACTAAATATTTATGGGTCATGACCATGAAAAGAAAACATAGTTTTGAGTTGTGGCGAAAGGGCTACAATTGTAACTTTAGCATTAATTAGTGTAAAATGCATTTTTACATGCACAAATTCTGATCTACCATGTCTATGCACTTGCACTGGCCGGCAGGATAATGATGATGAACCCACTAGCTAGTACCTAGCACATGATTCTGTACACATGCATGATAGAAATAAATGTTAGGAATATTCAAATTCTGAGTGTATAGCTTTGGAATTAAGCAAGTCCTCTATATTCCTACTTTCTCATCAACCCATGCATGTGTATATAAAAGACTTATAAGAACGCTAATTTCACAATAGCAAACCAAGTTTTGAGCCTGCAACTGACAAAATGTCGGACTTTGCTGCTGTTAATGGATATTCAGGTTATAATTATGGTCCTCCTCCAGTGCCTAATTATAATCCTGGATACTATAATAATAGCTATCCATTATTAGTACAGTCTGCTCCACCTGCTCATGCTCCATATCAACTGCCTGGATACCCTAATAATAACTATTATGCTCCTCAACCTCAACCTTGTTGGAGAAAGATGGATATGAGAGAATATGGAAGAGAGTTCTAAACAGAAAACTGAAGCTTAATTGATTTCAAATTGATTACAACTTGATTACGACATTAGGCCATCTATTGGCTATTTATAATAACATTCAGACCTTTTCATAACAGACATAACTCTTGGATTAGTTTCAAGAGTTACAGACACAACCTTAGACTTCTAAAGAGATACAACTCTTCCTAAACATACCTCTTCTAAAGAGACACAACTCTACTTAACTGATACAACTTTACATTGTGAAAAGGCATTACGTTTAACACTCCCTCTTAATGCATTTGTCCTGCAACATTTAGCTTTTCTCTGAAATAGTAGAACTTCTCTCTTGGAAGTGCTTTTGTAAAAACATCTGCAATCTGCTCATCAGTACCACAGAATTTCAATTCAATCTCTTCGTCTTCAACTAATTTTCTAATAAAATGATGACGAAGTTCTATGTGCTTTGACCTGCTATGAAAGACTGGGTTCTTTGTCATGGCAATTGTGGACATGTTATCACAGTACAATTTTGTTGGAATGTTTTGTTCTTGACGAAGATCTGCTAATATTCTTCTAATCCAAACTGCTTCACATGCTGCACTTGTGGCTGAAATATATTCTGCTTCTGCTGTTGATAATGCCACTGTACTTTGCTTCTTCGACGACCATGATATAGCTTTACTTCCCAAGAAAAACACATGCCCAGACGTGCTTCTTCTATCATCAATTGCACCAGCCCAATCACTGTCTGTGAACCCAACTAAAATGTTTTCTTTCTCTTGTGTATATTTGATGCCATATCCTTTGGTTCCTTGCACATATCTTAGTATTCTTTTAACAGCAGCAAAATGATGATTACTTGGATCATTCATGAATCGAGATACAACACTGACTGCATGAACTATATCTGGCCTTGTATTAGATAAATAAATAAGTGAGCCAACAACACTTCTATACATAGAAGCATCGGCTCTTGGTGCTCCATCATTACTTGAAAGCTTTAAATTAATTGCCATTGGAGTATCCATTGGTTTGCTCTTCAACATTTTGAATTTTTTCAACAGATTTTCAGCATACTTCTCTTGAGAAATAAATATCCCCTCATTTGATTGTTGAACCTGTATACCAAGAAAATATCTCATAGTGCCCAAATCTGTCATCTCATATTCCTTCATCATGTTCTTCTTGAAAACTTCTGCTAACCTTGGATTTGTGCTTGTATAGATCAAATCATCAACATAGAGGCATAATATCAGAAAATCATGTGTACCTTCTTTCTTGACATAAAGTGATGGCTCACTTGGACTTCTTACAAATCCACTTTGACGGAAATATTGATCAATTTTGCTATTCCAGGCTCTTGGCGCTTGCTTTAAGCCATATAAGGCTTTATGGAGGCGATAAACTTTATCTTCCCTCCCTTTCTCAACATAACCTTGAGGTTGCTCCACATATACCTCTTCTTCAAGTGCTCCATTTAAAAATGCAGATTTGACATCCAATTGATAAACCTTTGTCTTCAGTTGTGCAGCCAAAGCCAAAACAGTTCTTATAGTCTCCATTCGTACAACCGGAGCAAACGTTTCATTGAAATCTACTCCAGGTTGTTGAGAGTAGCCTTTGGCAACCAGCCGAGCCTTATGCTTTTGGATTGAGCCATCTTCATTGTATTTGGTCTTGTAGATCCATTTAAGTCCAATGATGTCCTTTGATTTAGGCCGATCAACAAGTTCCCACGTAGAATTTTTCTTGATAACTCTAATTTCTTCTTCCATTGCGTCTTGCCAAATTTTTTCTTTCACTGCTTCTTCAAATTTTTGAGGCTCCAAAGCACTCAAAGCAAGATCACATGACTCATATATGTTCTGCCAATGAACGCATTCTTGCGTTTAGTCTAGGAGTTGAATCGTGAACTAGGATCAGATGTTCTTGCACTTGGAATTGGACTTTGGGGCAGCAGAGTTTCTTCTAAAGTTGATGTTTCTGGTTTCTCGAAAAATCTCGGTATTTCACCTTGTTTGTTTTCCCATCTCCATACCTTGAATTCATCAAAAATAACATCTCTAGAAATTACCAACTTATTAGTTCTTGGATCAAACAATCTGTATGCCTTGGACTTGTCACTATAGCCCACAAAAATATATTTTTCACCTTTTTCATCAAACTTTTCTCTCTTTTGAGAAGGAATATGTGCATAGGCTATGCAACCAAAGATCTTAAAGAAATCAACCTTTGGCTTAAACCCATGCCATGCTTCGAAAGGAATCATATCCTTGACAGACTTGGTAGGTGACCTGTTGAGAATAAACACTGAGGTATGAATTGCTTCAGCCCAAAACACATTTGGTAGACCTTTTGCTTTTAACATGCTTCTTGCCATTTCCACAATGGTTCGATTTCTTCGTTCCACAACACCGTTTTGCTGTGGAGTATAGCTTGTCGTCAACTCTCTTTTTATTCCATTGCTTTTGCAAAATTCTGAAAATTCATTTGATGTGAACTCTCCACCACGATCAGTTCTTAACACCTTCAAATTGTGACCACTCTGATTTTCTCCAAAAGCTTTGAATTGCTTGAAAACAGAAAATGCTTCTGACTTTTGTTCTAAGAAATATACCCACATCATCCTGGAGAAATCATCTACGAATAGAATGAAGTACCTTTTGTTATTGAAGGACGGTGTACGAGTTGGTCCGCAAATATCTGCATGTACCAATTCAAGAGGGCTTTTGCTCTCCAAGATGATTGTGAGAATGGTAACCGATGGAATTTTCCAAAAATACAACCCTCACATATTTCCTTTTCGTGAGTGAATAAACGGAAGTCCAACCACCATATTTTTCTGGTGTAACAGCTGCAAGCTTCTTTGATTCAAATGCCCATATCTTTGATGCCATAACAACGATCCATCAACTTTTTCTGCTTCCAAAGCATAGTTTTCTTTTGATGTCATGAACAGCGGAAAAACTTTGTTTGTTGTCATTTTTATCTTTGCCACCAGAGTGTTATTCTTTTTATCAGAAATAACACAACAATCATCTTCAAATTTCACCAAGAATCCTCTTTGCAAAAGTTGTCCCACACTTAGTAAATTTTGAGCCAAATTCGGAACATACAACACATCATAGATAAGTTTTGGAGTACCTCCTTTTGTTTGCACAGAAATGATACCTTTGCCTTCCACGTTGTGTAGTTTTCCATCACCAAGCTTGACTTGTGAGTTCACTTTTTCTTCTAACTTGACAAAGCATTGCTTATTTCCTGTCATATGATTACTGCATCCGCTGTCCACGTACCAAACATCTTGTGAATCTTTATGAGAACTGAAACATGTATAAAATAATTGCTCTTGAGAGTCATTGTTCTCCGTAAAATTTGCCTCATTGTTTTTCTGATATCTGCAGTCTCTTTGTGAATGGCTTGGTATCCTGCACCGGTACATTTGTATCTGCAATCTGGACTTTTATGCCCATATTTGTTGCAAACATAGCATTGAAGGGATGATCTTCCATTTTGATTATTTGAATTGCTGCCTCCTTGTTGATTTTTGGAACCGCTACTTCCTTGTTGATGATTGGGACTGCTGCTTCATTGTTGATTATTGAAATCATGCCTCCTTTGTTGGAGTTTCTACGCCCAAAATTTTTGTTTCTCCCATTTTGAGATTTCTGGAATTGTCCTCCTTTTTGTTTGTCTTCTTTCTCTTTCGAATTCACCTTGGACTGGAAAGCTTGCTCCACCGATTGTTCTGTGGATCTATTGATTCTTTTTCATGTGCTTCCAATGAACCAATTAATTCATGGAGCGAAAGTGCAGCGAGATCTTTTGACTCCTCTATTGCGCAACAACATGATCGAACTTCTGCGGTAGACTGCGTAGAGTTTTCTCTACAATTTTCTTGTCTGGAATTGTATCCCCATAACTCCTAATTTGGTTAACAATTCCAGAGACTTTTGTGAAGAAAACTTGAATGGATTCATTCTCCTTCATTTGTAAATTATCAAACTCTCGCCACAAGGATTGGAGTTTGATGGAGATCACTTCTGTGAACCTTGGAACTCAATTTTGAGTATTTCCCAAGCATTCTTTGATGTAGTTGCAGAAAGTAATCTTGGAAAGAGATTTTTGCTTACTCCTGTTGAATTAGGAATAAAGCCTTGGCATCTCTTTTCCTATTTTCTTTAAGTACTTGCAGCGATTCCGATGTCGCTTTTCCTGTTGATGTTTTTTCCGGTTCCTCATAACCATCCTCTACAAGATCCCAAAGATCTTGAGAGATGAACAAGGTCTTCATTTGTAGGCTCCAATATTCATAATTCTCTCCATCAAAAATAGGCATTAAATTTTGAATATTTCCAATGGTTGATGAATTTGAACTTGATGCCATGATTAACACAAATGAGGGATCGATTTGCTCTGGTACCAAATTTGTTGGAGAAAGATGGATATGAGAGAATATGGAAGAGAGTTCTAAACAGAAAACTGAAGCTTAATTGATTTCAAATTGATTACAACTTGATTACGACATTAGGCCATCTATTGGCTATTTATAATAACATTCAGACCTTTTCATAACAGACATGGAAGAGAGTTCTTAAATTAAATTTATATAATATTAGGATCAATTCCATAAGCCTCCTTATAAGGTTTAGCCGAACCTAAAATCTAGCCCACTCCATTTTGAAATCCTGAGTCCGTCCCTGGGTGGAGATATTCAAGATCTATTAAGTATTGTTCCAAAACTTTCATCCTCAATGTGGAATATTAGAGCATCCATAATGGAGATGTGTAAAGGAGGATGTAAAACACAATTACTGTGACGACCCTGACCCAATTTATAAGATAAAATGAATTAATTAATTTAGTTAATTAATTTGGATAATTAAAATGAATTAAAAAGGAATTAAAATGAATTAAATAATAATTTTGGAATTTAGTAATTAAAGGGGCATTTTGGTCAACTATATTTTCGGGACGGAATTTGGCGAAACGAGTTGCGCCATTGCGTCCGGCACGTCGAAACGAGTTCGGGGACGTGCGGCACGTCTCAATCCGAGCGATAGATTTTTCGGAGGACATAAAGGTCATTTCAGAATTTGTTAAATACCCCTCAGCCAATCAGAAATCGTTTCTCTCTCCTCCCTCTGCGTTTCTCTCTCCTCACCCGCATTCTCTCTCTCTCCTATTCTTCTCTCTCTTCGTTCTCTCTCCACACAGCACGGCTGGCCGTGAAACCACTTGTAAACAAAAGGTCTCGTCTCCCTCGTCAAAACGCACCTGGTTTCATGGCCTGAAACGCCAGCTTGAATCGACGGTAACCTCTGCAAGTTCCAGCCGAAACTCCCCTCGACGCCGGCAACTGTACCGGCCGTTTCAGACGGCGGCACCTGACAGGACCCGACCCGAATTCCACCCCGGAACCCGTGCCGAACCCTGTAGACAACCGACATTAACTCAATGTCGGGCCCACTTACTAAAAGAAACCCTCTTCAGCGAAACAAAGAGAAAATGGGACCAAGACTCATGCCAAAAATCGGGCAGAGTCTCCCCTGAAATAAGCATAAATCCAAAAAGATTCAACCTGATAAAAACATACAGAAAGTGTATATCCAAGTACCAACATGCTTACAACGAAACAAAGGCCTCAGGCCGTCAAATTCAACCCTATTGGGCGATACAGAGCAAATCTAAGAGTAATTCGAATAAAGCAGAATAACGTGTTTACATAATAGGGGCAAGTGCCCTACAGTCAAGTCGAGCCTGAGAAGAAGAGCGCTCGGACGAACAGCTCAGATGCTACGACTACGGCCTGGTGAGGCGCAAAACAGAAAGAGTGTGAGTGGACAAAAATAAGGTTTCACAAGTCAAAACAACATTGTAACCTCACCGTTTCAAAACCGATGCTGAAATCGTGCAATTCAAAACATTTATATAAAGGTTCAGTTAAGAGAATCAAAACCCCAATATCATAGTAATATGGCCTGAAAATCACATCATGAAACAAATCCCTTTCTCACATAGTCACCGGCCCGTAGGCACGACTAGTGAGGAAAGATCCTCACCAACATCAATAAGAATACGAATTTAATAAACTCACGCATATACATATATATATATATATATATATATATATACATAACAACTCAACACCAATCAAGTGTACCGGGGAAACCATCCAACAGGGAATAGTTTAACTGGATACGAGGACGACATCGCAATGGCCCCGTACCCAGGGTTAAGCCGTCCATTAATGGACTAAGCTACCCGACCCGTATGGCAGAATCCTCAATACCCATACATCCGAACTAGTCCATGCGCGCTGACTAAAATACTCAATTAAGAGTCTACAGCTACACCCCGTTAAGGTATGCACCGGATCGAACCATAACTCAATAACCGTATCCGAACAGTAGGGGAGGTAGATAATACGGTGTTTACAACACTCACAACCATTGCCATGCAATAATCCATTTATACATAATCATATACTTTCACACTTCAATCCATAACCATGCACCCAACCCCAAATACAATTACTCGGACAACGTCCAAAATTCAATAGTCAACATATGTATTCAAAGTAGTCAATAGCGTTGAAATCATCAAACTCATATGCATGTTGTTTAATCATAAACAATTATGTGTATTTGAAAACAAAGTCCACTCACAGATAGTCCCAAGCAGCCTGACCCCAGGAGGGTCCTGCCTGCGAAGTATGAGGTGCCTGCGTACCTAAATTCAAGAATACGATTAAGGATTAACAACCGAACCTTAGAACGATAACTTGAAAACACACCCTTAACTAATCTCGTCTCAAGTGTACAAAAGCGTCTTACGAAGAAATCTAAGGTCTAACAACGTCTTTTAACCAGTGGGACCGTCCCGGACGACTCACGGTCAACCGGCGGTCAAACACCCCTTTTCGGTCAACCCGGGCCCGCGGAGCCCACGACCTCCAAAAGGATCCGGACAACTCTAGAACTCCAACAAAGTCAACTACGCTGCAAGGCGACCTCGGAAAGCCTCGGTCAAACCTGGTCAAACTTGGTCAAACCGACCCGAGTGGGTCAAACCGGGCCCGTGGGTCCCATGACCTCCAAAATTAGATCCGAAAGTTCCTAAAGGTTCACTACGGTTTAACGAACACGTCCCAAAAGTTTGATCTCGATCCGACAGTCGGATTGCTCACGATCGTATGATCGGACGATTTCTAAAAAAAACCTAACGCTAGGGTTGGTGATTCCGGAGTATCCGGGACTCCGAATCACGATCCGTCAAAACCTATAGACTCCTAGAAATACGGGGATCAACATATCCAAAAATGGACGCGATCCGACTGTTCAATCCTATCGAACCCGAGAATCGTGCAATAGGCGAGATTCGTTCGATGATCAAACGATCTCCGAATTGAGATCCGTCAACTCCCACGCACTCGCAGCGATACGAGGATGGTAAAGGAACCTCGAACCGCCGCCACACCTCAGCCCACGCGCCGCCGTGGGTTGGGTGTCTTGAGCAAAGACCGGCCAATCTCAAAACATCACCATTTCCGACACCGCCTATACCAAAACACTCCCCTCCACCTCACAAGTCCAGAACCGGCCTCACCCGCTCCAGAACTGGCCGTGAACTGGCCGGAAATCAAGGTTGAAAACCTGCCATTTCTGGGTTTTGGATCGAGCTACCTAGACGGCAAATCAATGTCAAAGCACCCCCAAAACATCTTCAGCTAAACTAGAGGGAGGTTTTACATACCTTACGCGACGGAGCAGCCGTCGGAAAGCGCCGGAACGAAGATGCAGATATCGCCGGAAGTTGCAGAGGTTCGGGTCCGTCAACGCCGGAGGTCAGCCTCCGATCTTGGGTGGGAAATGACGAGGACGACGAGAGCTTTCGTTTGCCGGTGGTCTCAGCCTCAGCCGTGACCGGAAACCTCCAAACCGAAGAGAGAGAGAGTGAGGGTCGGTGAGAGAGAACCAGAGAGGAGAGAGAGTGACGCGTGGGAGGAGAGAGAGTGTGATTGTGAAATCTGATTGGTCCTACGTGGACTATATCAGATTATCGCTAAAATTAAAATGACGGTTATGTCCTTAAATTGATCCGATGCTCGTATCGAAACGTTCCGCCCATCAACGGACTCGTTTCGACGAGCCGGACGCAATGGCCCAACTTGATTCGCCAAATTCCGTCCCGAAAATTAAGTGAACCGTAAAACCTCTTTAATTATAAGAAATTCTTTTTAAATTCCAAAATTAACAATTAAATCCCTTTAATCCCTTTAAATTAATCAATTAAAATAACCCACGTCATTTATTTTAATTAAAATTCAAAATAAAGGTCAGGGACGTCACAGCACCACCCCCATCAGGTGCGTCTCCCTTCCCTCTTTCCATTTCTGGGTGATCGCGACATCAATCGTGCGGCATAGCTGCCGATCTGAGCTGCTGAAATTCGGCCAAAACCCTAGGCGGTTTGGCTGTGATTTCCTCCGATCACCACCGGTTCTTGGGCAGTTCACCATGGTTCCAAGCTTCCCAGGTCGTGAGGATTCGATTGGTATGGGTTATGGTGGCTGTAGCGAAGAAATCCCGTTGACCGGAATCGCTCGACACACCCAACCCTCACGGTGGCGCGTGTGGCAGCGCGTGGGGTGGGGGTGGTGGCGGTTCTCAGGTCTGTTACGACCCGCGTGTCGTTGTGAACGCGTGTGTGTGCGCGGATTCTGATTCAAACGTCGTTTGACGATCGAACCAACGTACGCCTATTGCGCGTTTCGTTGGTTCGATGTGTTCAGACCGTTGGATCGAATCCGAACTCACGTATGTGGTTCCTCGTATTTCTAGGATCGTGTAGGATTTGACGGATCGTGATTCGGAGTCCCGGATACTCCGGATCGATGACTTGAAGTTTGAATTAAACCGTAATCGTCCGATCGTGCGATCGTGAGCAATCCAACCGTCCGATCGTGACCAAACTTTGTGGACACGTTGTTTAGGTCATGTTGAACCTATAGGAACTCTCGGATCTAAGTTTGGAGGTCATGGGATCCACGGGTCCAGTTTGACCTATTCGGGTCGGTTTGACCAAGTTTGACCAGGGTTGACCGAGTGTCTCCCGAGGTCTGTTTGCCATGTAGTTGACTTTGTTGGACTTCTAGGAATGTCCTGATCCTTTTGGGAGGTCGTGGGCTCCGCGGGCCCGGGTTGATCGAAACGGGGTGTTTGACCGCCGGTTGACCGTGAGTCTTCCGGGGCGGTCCCACTGGTTAAAAGAGGTAGTTTGACCTTAGAATCTTTCGTACGACGTACGTGCACGTTAAGTGGAGTTTTGTTAGGGTTTAAGTTTACGGTTCTCGTACGGTTCGCGATACTAATCCAATCCTCGTATCTATCGCTTTAGGTACGTTGACTCTATTACGCAGTAAGTGGGACCCTTTGAGGGTTGTGCAGCATAGGACCAACGATGAGTGGACTTTGTTTTCAAATAAGCATGATTTGAATGAATTGCATGAAATGCATGAAAGGAGATTTAATGGTTTTAAATCTTGAATTTATTAATAGTTTAAGTCTTGCTTTGACTTTGGTTGAAATACATTTAAAAGGAATTGCATTTGAGATTTATGCATGTTTTGGGTTGCCGGGTTATATGTAGGGCCCTGATGTTATGTTTTATTATTATTTATACCTTTGGGTATTGAACGGGACGTGGTGAACGCTCGGTGGTTTTCGTATCGGATTTTGATTATATAAGTGAACTATATTAAGTAGGAACTATTATATTATATTTTAAGTATATAATTGAATATTTGGACGTTAGTATAGTCCGTTTGATTTCATACTCGGTTTTGGTGTTAAAACCTTATGATTAATAATACGTATACTTTGATTATATATATATGTATTTATATATATATATATATGGCTAATTGAGTAAATATTTTGGATTAATGGGAAAGTGTTATATATATATATATATATATATATATATATATATATATGTATATGTACTTTAAGAAAAGGAATTAACTATACTTTGGTTATTTATATATATATATATATATATATATATATGTTTATAACTTAGATTTGACGTCTTAGGGACTTGCGATTTTAATATGATTTTTGTATGCTTGGCTTGAGCATTGAATGAGATTTAAATATGGTTTTTCAATGAATAGGATGTTTGATTTGATATTAATCTGTTATGCGGTCGTTTGACCCTTGTGATTATTTTGAATATAGAAATATATGTTTTGGACAGTGATGTCCTGATTTTGAGTATATATATGGGTTATATACTTGACGGACTTGTTTATGTCCTGATGTTAGTGTTTTGGGTTGGGTACATAGTGAATGGTTGTGTATATATATATACTGTTATCGCGTAGCGATTGATGTGAGTGTTGTTTGTTGTTAGCACCTTGTATTGTACCTTCCCCTGCTCGAGCATCGATGATCGCATGGCGATTGATTTGATACGATTATCTGATTTGGTATGGTTCGATCCGGTGCATACCTTAACGGGGTGTAGCTGTAGACCCTTGATTGGGTAGTCTGCGCGCGTAGGACAGATTTCGGAGTTATGGTTGGTAAGTTTTTACCATATAGTCCTGTGAGTTTAGTCCCCCTTTGGACGACTCAACCCCGGGCACGGTGTCTCGATGAGACTGCATCGATGTCCAGTCAAATGATCCCCTGTTGGATTGTTTTCCCTGGTACTTGTGTTTGTGTTGGTTATACTATACCTATACGCGCGTGTGTTAGTACATTCGTATTCATATTTCTTTTAGTGAGGATCGTTCCTCGCTTGTCGTGCTTGTGAGCACGTGGTTGTGAGAGTGGGAAGTTTGGGAAGCTGTTTACTGTTTGATTGCGATGATTTGATTAAATTTCAGTACTTGATAGGTTTTACTTATTGGATTGTAAATCCTGATTTGATTTATATTTATATATACGATTTGAACCGCAATTGATTTCTGTACTATTGTCGAGTTGGTTTTCTTGGCATGAGGGTGATCTTTGATATTTTAAAGATTGTTTTGGTTTATGGAGTTTTATGATACTTTCGTACTCACGTTTATCTATTTCTCCTAATTCTGTTTTACAAATATATGGGTTCGTGATTTGGGAGGGTATGCCTCGGGAAAGGTAAAAGGTTAGTCGTTCGAAAAAGGGATTTTAAACTGGGTTGCTTTCACGTACTTTGAGATGGTACGGTTTTCAAATCAATAAAGTATTTAAAGGGTTTCATATGCATGTTTAGCATGGTTTTCAAAGGTGGGGTTAGTACTTTGTTTTAAGTGTGTCAAACCTTGTTTTTGGTCCACTCACACTCTTTCTGTTTTGCGCCCCCCAGACCGTAGTCGTCGCTTCGTTACTGATCGGTTGTGCGCTTCTCTTCTCGAGCTTCGTTGGAAGGGTAGGATTGTCATCCTTGAACCCTAAACTTGTTTTCTGTTATTTCTTTTCCGCTGACTCTTAGATATGCTCTGTATCACCCTTTGGGGTTAAGTTTGTTGGCCGGAGGCCTGTTATGTATTTGTATATGCATGCTTGCGCTTGAGTTGTTTTATCTGTTGTGTGTCTGCAGGTTGAACTTTTGGGATAGTCCCTGTTTTAAGGGAGACTCTGCCTGTTTTTCGACAGAGTCTTGTCCCTTTTCACTTTTGTTTCGGGAAGAGGGTAACTGTTTTAGGATGTAGGCCCAACATGGGTTGGTGTTGGGCATATCGCAAGATTCGGCGTGAGTTCCGGGGTGGAATTCGGGTCGGGTCCTGTCAATTACACCGACAACCACCGGAAAATGCTGCAGTGTATGCTTGGTAAATATGCATTTTACGCCCAAGATGGGAAAAAATATATGGGCTTTTACATCACTCCAACTGGGGTCCACACACATGTAAAGGAAGAAGAAGAAGACCAAGCAAAGTAATTTTTGGGTGTTCCCGGTGCACCACGTGGCTGGTGTCATCTACCAGACGTAGTACATGTGGAATATTTCCAACGTGACGTCACATGTCATAAAAAACAATGCGATAAGTTGGAGAGTAATTTCGCGTGTCCCACGTCTATTGGATGGTGATTACAACACACAGGTGTCTTCGGAACATTTAAAAATTTCTTGACCAAGTGGGTGCAGAAAAAATAGCTGAGAGAGTAAAGGCGGGCCCCATGGGTGTTGCTTGCTGATGCAAGCGCACTACCTATCTTCCTCCAACGTACGAATGTGATATTCTTTTGTTTGAAATTCAACGGCTGTTATTTATTGATTGTTACAAGAAGCTAAAAAGGGCCTAAAAATGCGAACAAAAAGACCTAAAAGTTCCGGAAAAATATTATATATACCCATTTGTAATTTTAAAAATTTTAGAGGTCTATTTATTTGGAAAAATAAAATAAACCTAATACGCACACAATTAATTTATAATATTAATATAAAAAATATTTAACACAAAAATAAATTAAAACAAAAAATTAAATATACATTTTTAAATTTAATTACATTTACATTCTAAAAAGTGTAAAGGGAATATAAAAGTAACTTTACACCCGAAAATATACCCTACCATCATGGATGCTCTTAGAAACATAACTCACATGCATTTCGATTGGGAATATATAATATAGCTTGGCAATAAAGCTGACAATTTGATATATTCCTCCACTGTAACCATCTCCATGCATGATGATGTGTTTAAAGTGGACCGGGCATGAGCCCTTCGGCTTCCAACAAACACAATGACATTTAGCCATATGTTGAAGGCGTTGTGCTTGCGCAACAACAACAACGACACTCCAGGGCCATCTTCCAAATACAATCCCAACCCTCCAGCTCCTACTGCTCCTACAAGAGCAGCCCCATGTACTAATCCTGCAGCACATGATCATGATCAACCAGATGAGAGTGATGAGGGCTTAAAGCCACCACATGATAGTTCCTCCTCAAGTGCTGGGCTTCAAGATCAACCAGCTACAAGCCCCTCGGAGCCCAAGGGTGACAGAAAAAAGAAAGGGAAAAAAAAGGGGACTGGTGGGAGATCAGACTGTGATACTTTCGACGTTCGTGGGAATACCATTAACGGATGCAAAGGCGGTAAGATCGGAATTTTCGACTTCGGCAACACCTATACATGAATCAATCAAGGCTGAAAGAAAAGCTGTTGATTATATGAAGACGAAGATTAATTAATTTGTAGAATTAATCATGAGAGATTAATTAGTTAATTTGGATTTGGTCTCTCTGTAATTTTGATAATCTTGAAAGTTGGGTTGGGTCTTTGTGGATATTGATGATCTTGTAGGGGCTGCTAGTATTGATATGAATTTTCTTTCGGTATTGCTGACCACATGTTTTACATAGATAGAAGAAATAGAACTCACTTACACATGCGATAAAAAATAAATAAAGAGTTTGCTGCTCACTTCTCTTATTTTAATTTTTAAGAACACCACTTGGGGATCGAAAGAAACCAACGGTAATTACATGTCAGTTTTAAGGGTATTTGTAGTATTATACCTAGCCGAAGTACCGAAATTGAGGTTATACTTTGGCTCTTTAGTTGGGAAGAACACCCCAAAGTGTCTCTCTGTCTCTTCACCTAGTTTGTTATTCTCATCAAACATGGCAAACAAGTAAGTCTCTATGGATCTTTTAGGTCTCTTTGGGGTACCCTCTTTCACATGCCGAATCAAATTCGAGTAATAATTCCTCGCATTATCAGTTGATGCCCCAAACGCACCTGCCGAAGGCCACCCACTTTCCGACACAACAACCTCCAAAGAGCCTCCTCCAGCTCTCTCAACAGCCGAGTACAAAGCGTCAAGCATTGCATCAAACAGGTTTTGGTACCCTTTATCACCATCCCATGCGATAACTGATGGTGAAGTGAACAAAGCATATGGAAGAGAAATATCTCTAGGATTTCCAATATAACTAAAATATGTATAGATGTTAGCAAGTAGTGGTGATTTGGCATAAACCAAGAACCCTATAATTGGGTCCAAATAAGTTCTCACATCGCCGCGAAAAGCGCCTTGTGACGGAGGGTAGGAGTGGCCTATCAATCCCGTCTCTATGGCAGTTGAGACCTTGATTTGGTCTTGAAGGCCAGCTGATCTGATTGCATTGTATATGTTCTTCATTGCGGGGAGGACAAACTGAGCCAGCCTAGTAGTGTCTCCATAAACCGGGCTCACTTCGTTTCCAACCGCAATGTATTTGAATCTCACGCTTTGCCGGAAGTTCAAGACATTTGTTTGTACCCATGTTTGCGCTTCGGAAGGGTTGGTTGCGAGGCGTTCAAGGTCTTGGTTTGGGACACCAAGCATGAGCTCGATGTTGGAGCCTCGAAGAGCTTGTAGAGCGGATTGGTTTGGATCGTAAATTCTCATTTGTTTGATGTTGTTTGATTTGTAAAGAGATATAACTTCTGCGTGGGATGGTAGATTGTTGCCCAGCATTCCATAACATACACCTACGGATTGTACACCTGCATATATAAATATAAGCCCGGAAAATTTGTTATGTGCGTATACGTACGTACATCAATACATTACTTGTGTACACATATTATACATAATTAGTATTTTTCTCAAATATGCCAAAGGAAATATATTGCAAATTGAATGAGGTATACGCTCAGACCTGTTATACCAAGGTTTGCCACCAGGAGCCCCAAAAAAGCATTATAGTAGTGGTGAAGGGAATGGACGTATTGCTTGTTTTAGAGGTGGCCATGGCCATTGAGAAACGAACAGCAGCAAGGCAATAATATTCAGCTTTCGGCTTACAGCTAGCTAATTTGTGTTATGTTATCCCCATTTGGGTTTTATTTATAGATATCATGATGAAGGCAGCTTTCTCTAGCTAGCTAGCTAGCCTGAATATAAAATGCATCCGCATGCTTATCCTCCTCTGAATTTACTTTTCAAAATGGCCCATGGCGTCGTTTCCTTTTATTAGTTTGTGGTACACACTGACATCGTCTGCTGATAAGTCTCGGAAAGTAGAAGGTTTTTCTAAGGATTTTTTAGGTTAACCACATGACATATTTATTGACATTGTCTCCTAAGTCTTGGAAAGTAGAAGGTTTTTCTAAGGTTAGATTAACCACATGACATATTTATTGACAATGCATATGTTGGCTGCGTAGAGGAAAATAATATTAAAATACTCAATGTTAGTTAAAATTAGAGCATTGTTGGAGTAGCATAATTCAATGTTTGCTATATATAATTGGCCTATTCAAAATCCCTCACAAACGAGCCATGTTTGTTTAGTGTTGAATATTGGTGATTGGCAACATGTGCACATGCACCTATAATCCAGAGAACATTACGTGACAAAACATCTAATTATCTTTTTAGTTAATAGCTTTGTGCCTATATTAATCAATGCCATTGACTTTATCACTTTAATTAGCGCCACCATCAGGCGGCTAAACTGTAGTCTGTAGACTGTAGTTTTCCTACACTCGACTAATTGAACACGTGAAAGTTACAAAAACCTCTCAACTTCAAGCCTTCAAGAAAAAGGCAACTGAACCTCTTTCTCAGTACTATATTGAAAGACGTATAAGTGGAAGATGGCCTAAAATACCTAACAAAGTTAATTAAAGTCAAAGAGAGGTTCCTTGACCCAATTGACTCGTCTTTATCTCTTAAAGTAATTAGTGATCAAATTGATAGAAAGTCTATAGGATAAGTAGATAACACGACAAATGACAAAGAATGTCACTTTGATTAAGGGGTGTTTAGAGTAGATTATGAACTCAAATTTCCATCTTTGATGTGCTTGAGTTAAGGTTTTTGGGGCTCAAATAAAGATTAATAAAGAGTGATTTTACCGACACAACTCAAACTTTTAATTTATGTCATATGCTAAAGTTTACAAATGGCTTATAACTCAAGTAGTTGAGAGCAATACTCATGCACTCGAAGTTTCGATTTCTCATTTCCTGAATATTTTTCTATAAAAATAAAAAGTAATAATATATATATATATATATTTTTTTTTTTAAAAGGGATGTATAGCAGGGCTTGGTCTCTTAGTAGTGGGCTTAGTTATTTATGTTCTCTTGACTTGAAGGCAAAGTTTGAGCCTTGAGGCTCAGATGTGCTTGATCCATTCCCATTTGGGCCCCAAAGAACAGCTTGAAAGGTCTCGCCACAGCATATAGCCCAACTTAAATAATTCGGAAATAATTTTCTCCCAAATTTTTATTGCATTAAATCCTTCGGGTATTAAAGAAGAATACTTAATGAAAACACAATAAAACACAGCACCACATATTCTTTTTAGGACTTCTTTTAATTGTTGTGGATAACAAATCCACCACATACACCAATACATTCATGACTTTTGAAACAAAGTTTTGCAATACTAAATCAAGCAACGTGGACAAACCAATACACCAACCTTAAAGATAAAGGGACTGACAGCTATTCGAACTGGGCATGACCAAATTTCTCTAGCGGATTCATTCCCTTATATGGGGATCTTTCGTTTTTAGCCAGTGAAAGTGAAAATATTTAGGAAAAGGTAATCTTTGAACTGCATATTTTTCATACCACATTTATACCACATCTCTAATAGAGGTGGGGCCCATCAATACGGGTGGATCCCACATCTCTATTAGAGATGTGGTATAAATGTGGTATGAAAAATATGGTAAGCCTAGCATTTCCCTTTAGGAAAAGGCCAAAGCACAAGGCAAAATCTAATCCACAATTTGCCTTGTGCTTTGGCCTTTTCCTAAATATTTTCACTTTTATTATCTAAACCTAATAATTCTTATATGGGGTGTTATACAAGTTACAACAACTTAGAGAAATGATTTCATGTGCTCAGAGTTCAGAGAAATGACAAGTACTCATAATTGTATTTTCGCCTGAGTAGGAATTTTTTTCCACAAATTGTCCATCAAATTTATATAAGTTTGTAGATAGCACAAGCATGCACCTTTAGACACTTTTGAAAGATACAAGAAGAAACACACATGCGATTCTCATCCAACCAATTTCATTGTAGGAGATGATCTGATTACTTTCTAGTTATTAATTGTTGTAGGTTTTGATAACTCATTGATCCATATATGTTAATGTTTTGACAAAGTGGTATGACTAGACTTGGACATTTAGGGTCAGTTTGGCATTCTTGCATCGCGAAAATTATCATTAGATTTCTTTGTGAAAGAAATCAACTGAAATTAAGCATTTAGCGTTTGGTAAAGCTGTTTTTTAAAAGTGTTATTGGTACAATAATCAATTTCTAAGTGTTTGGTAATTTTTTTGTGAAAGTCTTGTGAGTTGTGTATAATGACTAAAAATGGCATTATGTTGAAATGACTTTTCTGTTAAAGTGTTTGATAAAAGGAAAACACATTCACTTTCACTTTCACTTATATGTATATATATATATATATATATATATATATATATATATATATATATATATATTATATTAAATAGGCTTATTTACACCAATGCCCCCCGAAACTAATCTCACATTCACCCCCTCCATAAAAGAAAAACTTAAAGTGGCCCATTTACTCCACTTGACCGTGGTTTGGTGACCCACTTTGCCCATTGCCATCAACTTTATCCAAAAGTCTATTAACTATGATGACATGGCGAAATAAGTGGTGAATTCATGATATGATGGGAGAGATTCTAATGGGTATTGGGGACCTACAAGTAGTAACTTCACTAAGGAATATATTAGACATGGATATATCTTTTTCGAAAGATGTATCAACTTCATTATCCATATATATATTGAATTTTAATTTAATATGTGAAAATTATGATGAATATAGAATCTGTCTTGTTGGAAAACTATGTCAACTTCATTATCCTTATCGAATTCAATTGATATGAATTTGCGTTCAACCGATTTGAAATTAAACATGCAATATCATAAGAATGAATTTTTTTCAAGCTACCAACCAAATTCCATTGCTCTTCTCACTGTTAGAACAGCTTCCTTCCCTCCTCCATTGATTGAAAAAAGAAAAGAAAAAAACTTACCAAACAAGCCCTGAATTCCTTGCAAGAATGATCTATAAATATAGACTTAAAAAATAGATGATTTGGATCGTTGAAAAAAAATTCGTGGAGGATTCTAAAGGGTGTCCTCAAATTCTACTGTTTAACTTTTTAGATTATGTTGAATGAAAGACACCATGAAGCCTATGCGTTGGCGCAGTGGTCAGCGCTAATCAACCATGTGTGTCTGAGGCAGGCGCTGAGCTGACCATTCCTACGCCCCACCTCTTTTTATTTTATAATATACTATATATATAAATATAATATTATGTATATAAATAATATCCTAATGTATATTATGATACTTTCAATTTTCCAATAATCTCAATTTCATGTCCACTTCTTTTCTTAAATTTACTATACCTATTACTATTATTATTATTATTTTTTTTAACACAAATCATTAAAATCTAAGTCATTTTCACCTATTTCTCTCTTTTTCAGTGGACACAACAGACTTCTTTGCTCTTACAACCATGTTTGTGACTTTATGTTTGTGATTTTTGTTTCAAATATTATCTAGTTTTTACTGAGTTAAATCACTTAATTAAGGTTTGTTAAACTTTCTCTTATTTTTTTTATTGTTTTCTCTATGCTTATGGTTTGATTGGGTTTGTGAAATTTTGATTTATTCTCTTCCAAATTATGTGTGGATTACCAAAGAAAAAAAGTTGTAAATATTTTATATATATGATATTTTGGTCCTCCCTGGTTACTTTGGCAAGTATCGTGAGTTCAAAATTTATATATATATATATATATGTGTGTGTTTTGTGAGAGGCCCCCACACACATGAAATTCTGGCTCCGCCACTGTCTGAGGGCATAAGTTCAATGCCCTAGCACTTCCACTCATTTGTCATGGTAAAAGGTAAGAGGAGACAAGAATAGTTACTATTCACATGAATATAATTGGTTCTTATGTGCTTCATATATTGATTGCACTATGTGAACTTTTTTGTTATACGAAATAATTTTGTTTTAAAAATATTGCTATTTTTTGCTCATGGTTTTTGTTTTAACTTTTAATAGAATTTGTATATTTTTGCTTTATATCTTTTGGCCTCCCAAACTTCAAATTCTAGCTCAGCCCTTAGATGTTGTGACTTTCCCTTTGGCCCCTCTGGACGGTGCCATCCATGGCACAGGCCGAGGGGTCCTCAACTGGCTCACAGATAACCATCCTGAAGATGAATCCAACTCCAAGCAAAAATGCCCTCCCAAACCACAACAATGCAACAAAGGTGGTGGCTATGGAAACGGAGGTGGCTTGATACTGTAAATGGACCAGCTTATGACTGTAAATTGACTTGATACAACTCCAGCTCGACTATTTTCAGTTCATTTGAGCTTGCCTTGTAAAAGAATAAACAGAGCCGAGCTTGATACTCGGCTGAAACCATGTATGTTGAAAATGCAATCATGTATGTTGTAAAATCCAATGTGAGTTGGTACGGAGCAAAAACACCTTTTGTCTGAGTGTGTAGCTACAACACGCCAAACAACAGCAGCTTTAAGAAAAGTTGAAAAGAAACGCATAAGCATATACAAGCACCAATTTACTTTTTATCTCATCAGAAATAAGAATCACAACAAAACACATTCTTTTTATTGTTGTGGATAACAAATCCACCAACTTTTGAAACAAAGTTTTGCAATACTAAATCAAGCAACGTGCACAAACCAATACACCAACTTTAAAGGTAAAGGGACTGACAGCTACTCGAACCTGGCATGACCAAATTTCTCCGTCGGATTCATTTCCTTATATATGTCATACAACAACTTGGAAAATGATTCCATGTGCTCAGAGTTCAAAGAAATGCAGACCGATAAGCTCCTGTCATTAGTTGCACTTGGTAATATGGTACAATACCCATCAACTGTAACTTCACCAAGCCCCATGAAAATGGGTCGACCCCAACCAAAATCAGCATCATGAATCGGCAAATGAACCCAACTGTTTATCCAAAGGTTGGGGCTCCAAATAAACGGATTAGGTTTGGGAACACGAGAATTATGAAGCT
Source organism: Prunus padus (assembly GCA_024362665.1). NCBI lineage: Eukaryota > Viridiplantae > Streptophyta > Magnoliopsida > Rosales > Rosaceae > Prunus > Prunus padus. The sequence continues at coordinate 10,796,347 of JANFAM010000020.1, forward strand.
CAAGATAGTCAAGGAATGATCTAAAATAATCATCATCCATCCGCACTAGAGTATCGTGAACACAACTTGTAGCATACCACGTTGGTTTCGATTGGATATCCCCTGCAGCAGCAATTTGTACGGCTTTGGAAGTAGCATTGCCAAAGAAATGAGGTGGGAGTGGGGGTTTCAATCTGGGCCGTCCATCAATGCTCATAGCTAGCGTGATATCTTGATCATCAGGAAGTTTACGTGCCTTGCAAACACATCTCCAAATATGACCTGCCAAAATCTCAAATGTGGTATACTTGATTATATTATTAATATTCCCGCCGTCTTCCTCGAACTTGGCTTTCAAAATTTTGAGCTGCTCCTGCGTCAATCTAAAAATGGATGTTGTTGTAGTAGTGGTTGTACTTTGCAGATGATCTGGAGCTAATTTCATTTGTGGAAAAGGTTGTAATTCAATGTGGGGAAATGCAGGCTGAGGTGGGTCTCGGGCACGAAGTAATGTCCTGTCCATGAAGGGTGGTTTAATATTTGAGAGATCACCACGAGCGATATCAGACCATGTATTTACAAAATGGAGACCAGAAGATCCATCTACAATGCGGTGTTCCATGCCAACACCAAGTGACGTTCCACCGCATTTGAAGTATGTGACCTACATTTACATACATATATGATATATATATATATATATGAGTCAGGATCAGAACATACATTTTTAACACAAAATATGACAGACATTTTTAACCACTTGATTAACATTCATTCAATGGCTGAGATTAAAACTCCATTTTCAAATCTCATTATTTCTCATCTCCCTCTCCTCTCTCCTCACATTCGATTTGCTTCACAACATCTGCTGCAAATCTTCAAGCAAAAGCTACAACAAAATTTTGAGTTATCAGCTATTTCAGATAAAACTTAATAGACAGGGTGTTTGATTCACCAAAATCCTACTCTTTAAATGAAGAAAACCTTACTTGAAAACTGATCTTTCATTCTGGCCCCAACTCGTTCAACCTTTCTAAATTTGAGCTGGAAATCATTTTAGTAAGCACCCATCACAAGAAACTCAAACTTCATATGCACATGAAGTAAAAAAGAATAGCTAAGTGCTCTGCTTTTAGGTTTAAGATAATTTAATAACCATTTAGATAATAAAACATTTAAAAGTTAAAAAATTGTGGTTTTATGTGTATTTTGATTCTATAAATATCTCAACGTATTTCAAGAATTTCCCCAATTTCAGTTCGTTGAGTTCAAATTTGCATGGCTTGTAACTTAGAACTATTTAATTAACTATTTGGCTTGTGCATCCCACCCATCAAATTGTTTCCAAAACTAAATCTAAACCGTCCACAAAGAGCTTGTCATGCATATCCATTCATAACCAGGGACGGACTCACGATTTAAAAATGATGTGAGATAAATTTTCCTTAAGTACAAACTTATTCAAAACTCAACAGTACGAATAAATTTTATTAATGACAAATAAAAACATCGGGGACATAATGAGTCTTACCCCTCAAAATGCTAGTACATGTAGATAAAAACATACTTAAATAGTTAAATATCTAATCAAAATTCAGAAAATGTCATAAATTGTAAATAAGAAACTAGGCCTTTATCACATCTTCAATCAACATGTCACCGAGAGAGAGAGAGAGAGAGAGAGAGAGAGAGAGAGAGAGAGAGAGAGAGAGAGAGAGAGAGAGAGAGAGAGAGAGAGAGAGAGAGAGAGAGAGAGAGAGAGAGAGAGAGAGAGAGAGAGAGAGTAGAACTGTAGGTGGTAAACAAGATTAGATTAGCTACTTCATTTCATAGTGATTGACAATTTGCCACATAGTCTAAAAGGTAGGCTTCCACCCCAAAACCAATTGGCAATGGGGGGAGTAGCTAAACTCCTTATGTGCCCTCAAGCAGTTTCTCAACTTTCCAATGTGAGACTCTTTACCTTCACATTCTCACAACTATAGGTGTAACATCACACATCGACCAACGAAGAGAGGGTGATGTGCCTTATACGTACATGCTCACCTCCATCTAAAGACGGCGCTTTTGGGAGCTCACCTGGCTGATTCCATGAACTCCGGGTTAAGCAGTTAGCCAGGCAATCCTGGGATGCCACCTTGGGAAGTTGCTCATGAGTTCACAGAAACAAAACCGTGAGGGTAAGGCCCAAAGTGGACAATATCGTGTTACGGCGAAGCCAATCCGGGATGTGACAGTAGGTGGTAATTAAACAAGATTAGATTAGCTACTTCAGTTCATAGTGATTGCCAATTTTCCACATATAGTCTAAAATGGAGGCTTGACTTGGACTTCCATTGTGTTGATAATTCCAGCACAGAGTGGAGAAGAGAGAGTAGAGAACTGTAGGTGGTAAAAAAGATAAGATTATCTACTTAGTCTAAAAGGGAGGCTTGACTTGGACTTCCATTGTGTTGATAATTCCAGCATAGAGTAGAGAAGAGAGAGTAGAGAACTATAGGTGGTAAAGAAGATTAGATTAGCTACTTCAGTTCATAGTGATTGCCAATTTGCCACATAGTCTAAAAGGGAGGCTTGACTTGGACTTTCATTGTGTTGATAATTCTAGCACAGAGCCGAGAAGAGGCCTCTTCATTTTTATTTTAATGATGAGAGAGAGAAGAAAAGTTAGTCTAGTGGGTTTAGTTAATAAGATTTTATTTGGGTTGCCTAGGCTATGGTATTAATTTAGTCCAAAAAACAAAAGTTCCGGAGCTATAACCTAGGTTAGCTTGTTCATGGGACCTTCCATGTTCATAACGATTATAAAATGTAAAAAATGAGACCTTGGATAATTATGATTAAATACCTGTAACACCAAAATGGGATATAAGGATATCTCAGAATAATCAACAGCGGGGATAAGCTTCTTGAAATCTGGAGTGGGCGCAAAATTGTCAAAATCATCAAGGGCAGAGCTGCTCTCCGCTACAACAAAGAGCACTCCCTCAGCATTGCAATCAATCTCCAGACGCTCGCTCTGGTCGTTGAGCTTCAAGCGACCGGCCAAGGGATAGAAGGGCACAAGGGCCTTGCTGAGCGCCTGCTTGAGCACTCCCACGTCAAAGAAGTTGTGCTCACCGCTTGGTCTGTAAAAGTAAACACTTGACACGTGAAAGGGAGGAAACACTAGGTCTAAGTTGGAGAGCCACAATGGGTTTCGAGGCGTCGACTCCTCTGCTGGCTTCACCATTGTTGACTCCCTTATGCTCACTGTCACCTTCTCTGCCATCTTCTATTCTTCTTCTGTATTTCTTTGGTTTTTAACTTACAACACAAACCCGACTTTAACAAGAGGAAATCGAAATATAAGAAGAGAGTAAACCAAATCTTAGAAAAATTCTTAGAGACACCAAAAGATACACATACTCTAAAGTTGATATAACACCCGCAATTTATAATGGTGCTTGACGTTGCTATTGGGAATTTGGTTGATCCACAGGTACCTGTGGATTGTATTAGTTGGGAATTTGGTTGACATAGAATGTTAGGTCGAAAGGGATATGCCAATTATTGCAAATAATGATGAAAGACTGTGAAATTATCTGTAGGATGACTAAAAATGCCTAGAGGGGGGGTGTGAGTATGCCAATTTAAGATTATGATCAATAAACAAAAAATAAACTTTGGTAGCAGGATTGATGACTTATCAATCCTGAAACGTGCTGAACATAAAATAAAAGAACATGCAAAGAATTATTTTACGTGGTAAAACCCCACCTCTGGGGAAAATCCACGGGACTCCTCAATCCAACACAAATCCACTATAGAATGATGATTACAAGAAATACTCACACACTTATCCTAGACACCTTCTAGATGATGTTTACCGACTTCTTCATAACTCAACTTCTATCACGGGACTCCTTATGTTGAATGCAATATTGGTCACGATTACTTCAAGCTTGCCGGAGTTCTTCCAACTCTCCTTATGTTGAATCCTATACTGGTCACGATCGATTCAAGCTCGCTGGAGAAAAACCGCCACCACGGTCTTGATGCCCTCAACCGTATGAGTTACCGAACATGCATATGAATGCAATATGAATGATGAAAGTATTTGATAAATCACCAAGTAAACATGGAACACTTGATGACTTATCTAAAAAATATGCACAGCAGCTTTCTCTAGAAAATTATGTATCCTCAAAAACACATATGTCGAAAGTTGTTCTCCAAAAATGATGCACACAATGATTTATTTAAAACCCATTCTCAACTTTTCACCAAAAGTGCACGCAGCCACCTCTCAAAATCTTCCATCAATTAATTTGATACTTAGAATCCTATATGACTTTCTCAGCCTCTAACTTGCACTCCAATCAATTATCACTTCACAAATATAGTCCAATATGGACTCTAAGTAAACAACCCAAAACGACAGACCACCAATGTTATTCCATTATGAATATTAGTTTTGATTCACTTTTGATTTTCAAACTGATGAAACCTAATCCTATTAAAAGATCATATTAAAATATCACGTTTTTATTAAAAGATCATATGTTAATATAAGTCATGCCTTTTTATTTATTGAGATAAAACCTAACGAGGAATCCAACTAGGAAAGAAATTACAAGAGATAAAACCTAATCCTATTAAAAATAGGACTGACATAAAAGTGCCCAACAAGGAATCCAATTTTGTTCTTTATCTTTCATATTCTATCCTTACCCTATATAATAGGTCCCATATATATATAGCATCCTCACTATAGAATTTCGCGGTAACTTGTATATTGTAGTCGACTGTCAACTAGGCTTTGTCTTTTTCTCTTTTTTTGGTGAGATAGGGGCCAAAAACGCCAGAACTAAAAGAACTAAACAACCACTACTCTAGGCCTGACCAGGCTGCAAACATTAGCAACAAGGCTATCACAAACAGAAGGAGGGACCAGCTTCGACCTATGAAAGCCAAGCTTTGTCTTTTAAAAGTGGGCTTAGTTATTTATTTTCCCTCGACTTGAAAGGCAAAGTTTGACCCTTTAAGGCTAAGATGGGCTTGTATTCATTTCCATTTTGAGCCTAAAGAATATGATTCCTCCCTTATAACCCATTTCACTCATGTTCGGCAAAGGTCTCACCTTAACATTCAGCCCAACTTAAATAATTTCTGGGAACTTCATGTAGGATTTCTTGAATAATTCGGGAATAATTTCTCCCAAATTTTGTATTGCATTATATCCTTCGGGAATTATGGAAGAATACCTAATGAAAATATTATATCATGAAGTGGATTTTATTTCATAAATATTTGTGAATTCCCACCAAAAAAAAATCTAATATTTATGAATTTGTCTTCATCCTTCAGTAAATTTTGTTAATACAAAGCCACCCAAAACCAACAAACATATATATATATATATATATATATAATATATTTAAATTAGATATTTTTAGGGCAATTTCTGTTCAATTGTTCAACAAAAATAATCCATCCTGGCCAAAAAGAAAAGAAAAAATATTCCATAAAAATAAAGAAAAAGAAGCATCCAGAGGACAACCCAGAAAACTAGACGTTGTAATAGAGAAGGCAATAGGGCAGATAATCCTACGTGCATGACTTGCATTATAAACTTTTGAATTACGAATTTTTCTGTGTCATGCAGTAACAAAGTACGATAAATTTTAAAAAACCGTACGAGAGTAAGTTTCGTAACGAGAAAAAGTGAAAAAAAAGTACACATGGCAGGGACAATGGAAACCTAGGGCGACAATACGACGTCGTCACATGTTGCACCGTATCACGCATGCGAAATATTTTATAATTTTTTATTTGACCAAAGCATCTACGGAAGTAGAGTGGGGCATAAAGGTTAAAAACGCCTCGTTGAACCCCTTGTATCTGCTCTCGGCTTCCCTTCGCTCTGAGAAAGGAAGAGAGACTGAGAAAAAAGCCCAACCAAAAACCCACAGAGCTAAGAGCTTCCTCCAAGAATCTAAAAAAATCCCCTCCTCTCGCACGTGCTGCACACACACTCTCAAATTCCCATCTTTTCTTTTTAATAGAAAAAATTGAATTGATATTTGTTCTTGGTTTTAAATTTCTGATATTTGCAAACTCTCCCACCTTTGGATCCCCACTACTTTACATCAAATCCTCCCGGGCAGTGCCACACTACTCTCCTGAAACATGTCGTCTTGAAGGTACTCAGAGAAAGTTTCTTTTTTTGAATTTATTTTGTGTAATTTGGTATTTTTGTTGCTCGGGTTCTGTTATTGGGTATGTTTTGGATTTTGTGCATTTTTTTGCTCTGTTTGTGTATGTGTGTGTATTGAATTGTAGTGCAGTGCAAAAGAATTGAACTTTTAGGGTTTTTATTGGTTGCCACAGAGGAATGCATTATGGATTCTGGAATGTAAGGGTTTCATGAGTGTAGTATGGAGTTTTGTGTTTTCTGGGATTGCCCATCTGATTAAATCAATTACATGACTCATTCAGCAGGTCAGTTCCCCCCAGGGTAATTTGAATTGGTTATTTCGATGAGATTTAATTTTGGAGTATTGAATAGGTATTCCAATAACTTCAATGCTATCTAATTTAGGTATTGCATATATGGTCTCGTGTGAATGGTAAAATGGTTAGATGCAGTGGGACTTGTTTTGCATTTTACCTTCTAGTTTAGTTTAGGGTTTTGGAGTTTGAGACTTAAGAAGTGTTTGCTTAGCTAGATGTTGTTTGTTGGTGCGCTAAATCTTAGTAAGACGAATGCCGAATCCATGTGTACCACTTTGTATCTTAGCCATCTTCACTTACCTTGGTTTAAAAATAAAAAAAATAAAAAAATTGCTGCTTGTTGTTAAATACATTGTGTTTGACAGTGATGATTGCATAGTAAATGGCTGATCCTTCACTTGTAGGTTTTACAGGAGCTATGGCTCTTCAAAAATTTCCTTCTCGTGATGCACCTTCTGTTACTATGAAAACTTTGAGCTTTCTCAGTAAGGTGCATGATAACAATCAATCAGAGAATCTAGAGACAAGTCCTGCTAAGGAACCTGATGTGGATATTGACCTCAGAGAAGTGTATTTTCTAATTATGCATTTTCTGTCATCTGGACCATGTCATAGAACTTGTGTACAGTTTTGGAACGAACTTCTTGAACATCAACTTTTACCTAGAAGATATCATGCTTGGTATTCAAGAAATGGCCTACACAGTGGGGATGAAAATGATGATGGGAAATCATTTCCATTAAATTACAACATGTTGGTCCACAGGTATGTAGTATGCTTTTTTTATAAATCTCTCTTTACAATATATATAGACAGTTTTTAGGCAATCCCTATATGTTTCCCTGCAACTTATGATGCTAAATATTAGGTGGCATTAATTGATTACTTCTGGTAATAAGTGATAATCTATTATTGCATTGCTCTGTTGCTAACTTGCTAGGGAGTTCTGGTGTTAGGATCTGCATGGTGCTTGTTTTTAGTACGCCTTGTAATAGTGCAGTCTGGAAGGTTATTCCTCATTGTAGTATATGGTGTTTACGAAGTCAGAGGAATACTTGGACCTTTGACTTTGCCACATTGTTTAAAATTTGATAAAATTAAGTATATCGATATATAATATATATGTATATATATATATTTGTATATACATAGAACTTTTTTTTTTGCAAATATAAGATCAATCAAGTTTCTTCATCATATTTTTGTTAAATATCAAAGTAGTACTCAATGATCCTTTGATATAAACTAATCTATTATTGAGTCATAACTAAAACTCTTGTCTTCCATCTACTGATGAAAACATTGTTTCATTTATTAAGTAAACTACACATCTGACGTGTTTATTTATTATTCTTATATTTAAAATATAAAGGAGAGAACTAGTTTAAAGTACACATCTGACTATCTTAAATAGAGACCTACTTCTAGCACCCTCTTAGTGGATATAGTAAATAAACATTTTGAAATACTCCTTTCATTTCATATTATTATTCACTATTTATCTATTTTTTTTATATCATGTTGTTTTAACAAAAACAATGAGAAAATAGACACATTATAAGTCATATAACAATTTTGTTTCCACCGGAGAAACAATTCACCAACAACGCAAACAACATGAGTTTTTTTAGCGCTGCTCATGACTTTTGGGGATCATGTGAAACTATGCAGAAAATAAGGTCCTCTTTTCACTTCATCTCTATTCAAATGGATGCGAGTTTGGCATCTTGGTCCTCTACCGAGGACGTGTTGGTTTCTATAGATTCTAGATCTTAATTCTTTTGGCGGTCCTCTTTCTATAACCCCAATGTATAGGGCACCCTTTTTCTTTCCCCTTATAAAACCTAATTGCACCTTCTTGTTCTGATACATAACTCTATTTCAGCATTCATCATGCCAGTCCTCATAGTCTGTAAAGAAAATAAGCATGATTGTATTATATTTTTTGTTTTTCTATATCATTTTATTGATTCCCTTTCACTGTCGTTTAGGTATCCTCACATTGAAAATGATCACTTGGTAAAGCTTTTGAAGCAATTGATTTCAAGTACAGCCCCACCATCAAGGGGTCTGTGTGGTGGAAATGCTCCAAATGCGGCTGATGTACCTACTCTCTTGGGGCAGCGTTCATTTTCACTTCTGAAATGTAGGTGACAATTATTTGAGCTTTGAGCTTTTAATTCATATTCTTTGTGGTACCTTTTGTTGGATGATTTGTCTAGTAAGTGACCAATGTTTTTCTTTTTTCAAATTTTGTTTGCAATATGTATCTTATAATTTATTTCAAGTTTCAATACTGTTATCATGTTCAATCATCCATGCATGGGGGTTTGAATGTGTTTTCCCTCTCCTTTTGGAAGTTCTATCTGCAACATTTGCATGTATTTTACTGTTATCACTTATCATCATCATTTTTCATTTGAACTCCTGCAAAAGGTACATTTTCCCATTGTATTTAAAAAGGAACACCTTCTCCCTTTCAGATGAAAGGGATCAAGTAAACAAAGAAATGAAACGCCCTCCTGCTCACATGCGTTGGCCTCACGCGAAAGCTCATCAAGTTCATGGGCTAAGCTTGAGAGAAATTGGGGGAGGATTCACCAGACATCACCATGCACCATCTATCCGTGCTGCATCTTATGCCATTGCAAAGCCGTTGACCATGTTTCAGAAGATGAAGAATACTACAAGGCTAAGGGGACATCGAAACGCTGTCTATTGTGGTATGTTTTCTCATAAATCGGAGTTCAGAACTATTATCTAGGTAGATTTGGAAGTTTAGTTTACATGTTTTTTTGGAGTTCCTTTCTTAAGGGCACAATTTTTTTGTACCTCCAACATTGGAGAGATTTCTGTCTTGTTTAAATTCTTAATATTCCAATCTTGAACTATTAATGTTTCTGTCAATTTCTGTCCACTCATTTGGAGAGAAAATGAGATTTGTGTTTTGTTTACTTTTAATATTCCAAAAATATCTTCAACTAATGATTGTCGCTTAATTTCTGTCTAGACAGCCAATCAAAAATGAGAAAGATTAAAAAAATACTTCTATAATCTATTCTCCTCCTCATATCCCTTCTCTTTGCTGGTCATGTTCTCTTGGTGATTCATTTCATTTTGGGAGTGTGCTATATAGGTTATTTGAGAAACTGTGGCTCTATTCATCTGGTACTGTAATATTTTGGGAATGCTTAAAGATACTAAGATAGTGGCAATATTCATGTCAAAGTTTTGGCTGACATCAGTAACCTCTGTTCTTATGTACATAGATTTTGGCTTGCTGCATTACTCAGCTCTATATGATTTGATTGTTAATTACCAGCATAGGATGGGATAATTCATTCTCAGTGTTTTTAGAATAGAAGGATATAGTCTTGATTATGGATTTTCAATCTAAGTACACATCTTTAAATTGTGTGAATCCCATTCTTGTTTGACTTTGAACTTCAGTTCTATCTTCATATAGTTTCTTCTTTTTCCTTGTTCAGTTAATATTGTGAACTTTTGTCTGCTGTTTCTCTCTATCAAATTTGTAGTGCACACCTTTAAAATGTGGTATAGTTCTCATGGTGGTTTATTTGGACATGAATGATGCAGCAACATTTGATCGCTCAGGGAGATATGTTATTACTGGTTCAGATGATCGCCTAGTGAAGATCTGGTTAATGGAAACTGCATTTTGCTTGGCCAGCTGCCGTGGACATGAAGTAAGTTGTTATTGGCCCCTCAAAGATTACTTATCCGTTTTCCCCTTTAATCTTACTCATTTTGTGCTTTAAGGGAGACATCACGGATCTGGCTGTGAGTTCCAACAATGTTTTAGTGGCATCCTCCTCAAATGACACTATAATTCGAGTGGTAAGGTTCATCTGTGTCTAAATATATAAGTTTTGTTCGTCTATTTTGCATTTTACGTTCTTTTTTTAACCTTTGCTGGACACTCAGTGTTAACTTACTATAAATTTTCATGTTTACTAGTGGCGCTTGCCAGACGGGCTGCCAATATCAGTGTTGCGAGGACATACTGGAGCTGTTACTGCCATTACATTTAATCCCAGGCCAGGCTCTATGTACCAGCTTCTATCGTAAGGCCAATTCCTCTATCAATTTAAATAAATTTTCATGTGGAGTTTCTAATTAGCTGTAAGTAATTTACTCTTCTGTCTGACCTTGCTGATCCTTATGTTGATACTGGTTTTTCTTTGGGAGTGTATCTAAACTAGTGAATGCATGGGGAATTCTTTTTCTTTTTCTTTTTTTTTGTATGTCTCCCTTTCTTCCCTTTTCTCAGTTTATCACCTCACCTACATGTTTGTGTTGTTTTCTTTGGAAATGTTTTTTGGAGTGTAGAATTTCGAAGTCTCTTATGATCAATTTTTGTTCTCCTTCATTTATTATTTATTCAATGTATTGTCTGGAAATTTGGGATGCCAGACTTTAGGGGGTTGTGCATTAGTTTGAGTTATTATCTGTACAAAGAAATCAATGATTTCTAAGGATGCATTTGAGTTCTGATTGAAATTTTTGTGCTACTAAAACTATTCAATTTTTTGAATGTGGGAGATCTTTAGGGATGCAAAGGAAGGAAATAGAAATTCCAGACTGGTTCATAGGGTGCGAAGTGTCAGCAAAAGTGGAATGTTAGTAAATTGGACATCAGAGATTGTAACATTGCTAAGGATGGGTTATTGAGATGGGGATCGTGGATTTCATTGTTCTTTGAGAATTACTATGCTTTTGGTTGAGGAAAAAGGCGACAGTTTTGTAAAATTGCTTTTTAATTGGCAATTTTTGTTTTGTTTTGATTGACGAGGAATTGGAGAAATTCTTAGAATAAATGCAGGGTGGAGGTGGATATGTTGAGGGGTAATATCACAAGAAGGTTTCTTTGTGACATCAGTTTCTACTGTATATTAGGAAATACCTTCTTTTTTTTGTGGTTCATGTAGGTTGGCTGGCTTCTGTACTAAAAGGTTCTTTTCCATTAGCTGTGTAGCGATGATAGTTGTTAAATTTATGCTTGCATTTTAGCTGGACTGCTTATTCAATGTCATCGTAGTTTTTTGTTAATGAATGTGAATATTTTATTCTGCTTGCAATGTGTTTTTTGTGGACAACTATTATCTTATAAATTGTTAAGTCTTTTTCCATGTAATAACCTTGTGCTGTTCCCTTGTCATTTGCAGTTCATCTGATGATGGAACCTGTAGGATATGGGATGCCAGGAATTCTCAAGTGAGTCCAAGGATATACATTCCAAGACCTTCAGATGCTATAGTTGGTCAGTTGTTTCTCTAGTGCAGCTAAAATCAACCAACTTATTTACTGGTGAAAGAGTACTTAGTGTGGTTGTATAATTGCTTGGCTGCAGGGAGAAACAGTGGTCCATCCTCCAGCACTGTCTCACAGAGCCATCAAATCTTCTGTTGTGCATTTAATGCTAATGGAACATTCTTTGTCACCGGTAGCTCAGACACTCTTGCAAGGGTATACTAAACCTCTATGCTCCTTGTTATTATTTCGGCAACTTTCTGTTTAGTCGCTATCCTCACTTTTGCATTCAGTAAAATGCAAATATTGCGCCTCTATGAGTAATGAATAAACTCATGAATTGTATCTGAAAATTTTCAGTGTGGTTCAGATATGAATCAGAAATAAAGCTATCATCTATATATTTCTACTAATAATAGCTAGCTGGTTGTAGGTGTGGACTGCTTCTAAGCCAGGCTCAGATGAGTCAGACCAACCAAATCATGAGATTGATGTGTTATCTGGCCATGAGAATGATGTCAATTACGTACAATTTAGGTTAGATTGTACTGATAGTTTGCCAATGATATATATACATATATCAATCTTTGCATGCTGATTTATGTTGTTTCATACATTGCAGTGGTTGTGCTGTAGTATCTAGATTCATGGCAGCTGACACCTCAAAGGAAGAGAACATTCCAAAGTTTAAAAATTCGTGGTTTGTTTTCTCTTCTTTTTGATTGTGATGTTAAATACGCCTTGATGCGTTCGAATGTTTTTCCCTATCCTGGTGCCCTTTTAGCTATCTATTCTATATTTTGCCTTGGGGAAATAATATCACTACCAGTAATGCACACAATAAATTTAATTTTCCAGGTTCAATCATGACAATATAGTTACTTGTTCTCGCGATGGGAGTGCAATTATCTGGATTCCTAGATCACGAAGATCACATGTAAGTTTTTGGAAAGATAACTTGTAACTTCCTGTTCTTCTAGCCTGCCCTTTTTCTCAGAAAACTTTTCAAATGAAACAATTGTATCCACCTTCTTTCTCTTGAATTTTTCTGCTTTAAATAGAAAAATCATATAGCTAATTTCATGTTCCAGGGAAAAGCTGGTCGTTGGACGCGGGCATATCATCTGAAAGTTCCCCCTCCACCAATGCCTCCTCAGCCTCCACGAGGAGGCCCTCGCCAGAGAATTCTTCCAACTCCTCGTGGTGTTAATATGATTACCTGGAGTCTTGACAATCGCTTTGTCCTTGCTGCTATTATGGGTAATTACTTTGTTGTTTCTTACTTATTGTCTATTTATTAGTATATTACTGATATGCATTATGTAGTATTTTTCTAATGCCTTTACAAACTAGGATTAAGTTGAAGGCCTTAAATTCTGTAGTTTAAGAAATAGATATTCTTCTTGTGGTGCAGATTGCCGAATATGTGTATGGAATGCATCTGATGGTAGCTTGGTGCATTCACTGACAGGTCACAGTGAATCTGTATGTGGCTCATTCTCTTTGTTCTCGATTGCCCTTTTTTTCTCTCTCTCTTTTCCAGTATTTTGTTATTTGACCTTGCAAAGAGAAGCATGGTGAATAGACTGAGTTCAGTAGTGTGTGTTTCCACAAGTGGAACAAATATATATCTGGTACCATATCAGTTTTTTTTTTTTTAACATGACACAGAATTGTTGTGGATACTGTCTTCGGTGTTGGTTATTCTTTGATCTTAGTGCACACTATAATAATTAAGCCTGTTTATTTATTGTTGCCTTACCTACAATGTCTTGGTGCTGCACAACAACTGTGGCCTTTTTACATAGGATCCTGCTTTAGTATTCTAGTCTTCTAGCTGCTGTTCATGAATTGGTTACTTATGCTAATATTGCCTACCTATCCCTCCATTACTCACATGTTCATCAATTGGTTACTTCTGCCACTCCTCGTTTGAAGATATCTTTAGCTGGTTTGTTGTTTGGGTACTTTACCTATCGAACAAGTAAAACTTAAATATCTGATATTATTAACTTGTGTTCTTGGTAGACATATGTTCTGGATGTTCATCCTTTCAACCCCAGGATAGCAATGAGTGCTGGCTATGACGGAAAAACAATTGTCTGGGATGTGAGTTTCCAGTTTCCTTATTATACTTGCAAATTTTTTTTTATGTTCTATGGTTTTGAATGCTTTGTTGACTTTCAATTTCAGATATGGGAAGGCATGCCTATCCGGATATTTGAAACGTCACAGTTCAGATTGGTAGACGGAAAGTTTTCACCGTAAGTGAAGAATAAGAAATCTTGATTTTGGAAATTTTATACCCAACTTATTGTATTGACATTAAACTGTTATCTATTTTCTATCTAATTAATTGAATGGAATCCTGTTTCATTGGTACTCAAATTGGCTATATGATATCTTGCTCTTGCTCTTTAGAATATTATTGAAACTGCTTCCAGGTTTATATAGTATTTTCTGCCTTAGCTTTCCATAGTCCTATGTAGCTTTCAACCTTGCGATGCATTACAGATCCTATCAGTTGACATTCCCCTCCAACAATTTCTCTCTTTTCTTTCGAGCTTGTATTTCTTACAATATGCTTTTGCCTTCCTAACTGTTTTCCTGTAGTTACAAAGGGTTCTTTCTCTGTAATATAGGGATGGGACGTCAATTATTCTCTCTGATGACGTTGGCCAACTATACATATTGGACAGTGGCCAGGGGGAGTCGCACAATGATGCAAAATATGACCAGGTATGGTTGCCCGCCACCTTTTTTTAAACTTAATACTGAATATTTGGTTGGGGATTTCTTTTACAATTTTTTTCCCAAGTGGTACTTATTTCTGGTGCGCTTCTTTGGCAGTTTTTTCTTGGTGATTATCGCCCGATCATTCATGATAGCTTTGGAAATGTTCTTGACCAGGTTAGTTGGCCATTTTCACTATTGTTCTTTATTGGTTTTCCTTTTTTGGTTAGTTCAAGGAGATGAATAAACTACATAAGCAATAATTCAATGGTAGGGATTGTTAAATAAATTGTGCTGCACTTTACATCACTAGTACCATAATAAACTCAGGTGAACCTGTCGTGTCTGTTCTTTTTCCTGTCTTATTGATCCATAAATAAAGACCCCTCATTTAGCCGCACAGTTCCATGCATGACAAAGGCTCTTTGGATTCTTTATTTTTCTCTCTTAGTTATGCATACACTCTGTGTGTGGTCTCAGTGGTGGTTTTGATGAATTGGTAACTGTTGAAGATTGGCTCACCATAGAAGGAAGGATGGAATCCTTATTAGATTTGGACTAGGTTTTCTCATTGTTTAGGAATCCTTGTCAGATTTGGATTGGATCTTCTAATTGTTTTGGGATCCTTTAGGTTTCCTATTCCTTGTATGATTGTACTAAAGCCCTATACTTATAAATAGGCACTTTAGGACTAGGTTTTTTAAGAAGCACAAGACAAGCACAAATAGAGAGGAAAATTCAAGAGTGAATTTTCAAGGGAGAAGCACAAGACAGAATTCAAGGGTGAATTCTTGAGTATTTCCAAGGGTGAGAGAAAAGAGATCTAGGGTTCTTGTGAGAGCTAAGGGGGTTCTTGATTGTAACCAAAGTTGTTCTTACATACTAGTGAATTTCTCGGGTGGATCACCAAGAGGACGTAGGCAGGAGGCCGAACCTCTATAAATCTTTGTGTTCTTGTGGGTGTGTTTACTTTGTGGTTTGGTGTGTGTTTTATTCTCAAGGGGTTTGTGTGTGTGCCGTCGCATAGTCCATTAACGACAAGGTCTTGGAGTGTTTTCGCTCAACAGTAACTGCATGCAGACTGGCTGAGAGAAATTAGTTTAACTGTTCGGGATAGTAGGACCAGCTTTCAAATTTCTTCTTAGAGAGTTGATAGTTTAAGTGAGCCAAAACCCAGTGCCTGCCATTCTATAATAGTACAGATGTATATGCATGATTGACCTACCATAACTTGATTCCAAAAATATATTTGCAATGCTTGTTAGTTTGAAATTATCTGCAACATTTGATTCAGGAAACTCAGCTTTCAGCATACCGGCGGAATATGCAGGATCTACTTTGCGATTCAGGTTTCTCTCTACTCCTTTTCCTGTATGAAATTTATCTCTTCTGGAATGTTTATTTTCTCAAGCACTGGTTTATGGTGAAAACCTAGGCATGATACCATATGAAGAACCCTACCAGAGTGCATACCAGAAAAGGCGGTTAGGAGCTTTGGGTTCCGAGTGGCGTTCTTCCTCTCTAAGACTTGCTGTTGGGCCTGACTTCAGTGTGGATCCGGATTTCCAAATGCTGCCTATTGCCGACTTGGATATGTTGACTGAGCCTATGCCAGAGTTTGTAGATGCCATGGATTGGGAACCACAAAATGAAATGCAAAGTGATGATACTGATTCAGAGTACAATATTACTGAAGATTATTCTACTGGAGGGGAGCAAGGAAGTTTAAGTTCAAATCCCTCTATTGATCCAGAGTGCAGTGAAGAAGACAGCGAGGCTGAGGATGCTCAAATGGATGGACTTCGTAGATCTAAAAGGAAAAAACAAAAGGCTGATGTAAGTTCTCTGTCAATAACAAATTATAGTTTAGTTTTGGTTAGGACCTGCTTGAATATGCTTTAATGTTCTCCCTTTCTGTTTCCTCAGGTTGAAGTCATGAGTTCTTCTGGAAGGTGTGTCAAAAGAAAGAATTTGGATGAGTGTGCTGGCAATCCATTCAGAAGTAATAGAACGAGGAAATCTAGACATGGCCGAAAAGCTTCAAGAAAGAAATCTTCCACTTCAAAGTCATTGAGACCTCAAAGAGCTGCTGCACTCAACGCCCTTACTCTATTTTCTAAGATTACTGGAAGATCTGCAGATGGAGAAGATGAAGATGGATCACAAGATGATATGTCAGGAAGTGAATCCACCCTGCAAGATTCAAACATTGAGAGTGATGGATCTGATAAACAAAATCAGCAAACCAAACATTCAAAAGGAAAAGAGGTTTCACTGGATGAGTCTGAGGACATGGTCAAACCTAATGAACGTCCTGAATTTCCAATAAATGCTGGGAACAGGAGGAGATTGGTGCTTAAATTGCCAAGACGGGACTCAAATAAGCTTGTGTCTAGAGAAAGCACAGTACATAATTGTGGTAATCAGGATGATTTGGTTGACCAATCATGTAGAGTACCTCAAGAAGCAACTGAAGCAAACAACAATATAAGCTCTCAGGATCCAGGGTCCTCATCTGGTGATGAAAAATGCAACATATTTGAAACAGCAGTGGGTGGGCAATTATACAAAGTAGAAAATCATGTAGATTTGACTGAGAATTACAAAAATGGGAGAATTAGTTGGGGAGGGTCCAGAGTGCGAACATCTAAGCGTCTGAGGTCGGGAGAATCCATGACATTGGATGCACTTGCCAGAGCCAGTGCAACCGTCGTTGGTCACAACGAAAAAGAGTACACAAAACCTGAAAATGATTTTGGAACCATGTCACCTCAATCAGAAAGCCAAATGTATGGAAATACAATGGCTGTAGAGAATGAGGAAACCATTGGGGCTAGTACCTCTGAGGGCCTTAACAGTGAAACCAATGCCAAAGAGCAATCAGGTTTTAGTGAATGCAAGGATCATGATCAATCGCCTAAATCCGTTCACACTGCTCCTTGGGATGCAAGCACTTCTTCTTGCCTTGATAAGGACAGGACTGTTTTCTCTTCTGAACAAAATGAGAAGCTCACAACTGTCTCAACAAAATTGAGGTTGAGGAGGATTTCAAGGGATCCTAGTCCTTGCAGACAGGAAATGAGCTCTGTGGTAGAGAACTTGGAAAATGGTAGATGTAACACATTACATGAAAGCCTTTCAAGCATGGAACAGGATCCAGTTGTGCTGGAGGATGATGGAACCCCTAAATTTATTCCAGATGATAGATACAATGGCTCACGAGAATCAGACAATCAATCTGATAAGAATGTCATTTCTGGTATACATGAATCAGTCGATTCCCATTTACATAAAAACAAAATGTTCAGTGCTGTTTATAGAAGGGTGAAACCACATAGGGGTAGAATTAATTTAGAAGGTGATAGTGGCGTCAAGGAAGAAGGCTGTTTATATACTTCAAATACAAGCAACCACAATCTCATTGCTGGAGTGGACTTTCATGATGACTCAGTTGATGGAGGTTGCAGGACACGGTCCATGGGGTTGAAGGCATCTGAACGTGATCCAAGTAGTGTAGATCATGATGATAAGATGGGCCAAGGACATGAGCCGGGTTATACATTTAGAAGTAACCAGAAAAGTTCCATGGACAAGTTTCAACTTCGGAATGAAGAACAGGGATCAAGTTCAAGGACAACAGTTGGATTGAGGTCTACTAGAAACAGAAGAAGCAGTTACCGTGACATGAATTTAATGGATAGAAGGAAGTCGCATCAGTCAGCAAGGAAAGTATCATGGTTAATGTTGTCAACACATGAGGAGAGCTCACGATATATTCCCCAGTTAGGGGATGAAGTTGTTTATTTAAGACAGGTTTCTTTATAAATTGCTGCTGGTCTTTTTCCCTTTTTATTTTTCCTTTTCAGGGGGCGGGTAGGTTGGTTTTGACATGAGATTGTACCTCGGTGCAAACCTATGGCTTACACTAAGCGACCTACACAAGTCGCATAAACAGCATCTCTGGAAACAGGGATATAGCTGTGTATGCTTTACCGTCCCAGGGCCCTACATTGGCCAGAGCTTGTACTGGACTGCCCTTTTTTGTTTTGGTTTTGGTTGTCATGTGAATGTCAATTATATCGCATAGCTTGGTAACCTCCTTTTTTTCGTTTTCCTTTCTTACCAGGGGCATCAGGAGTATTTCGAACTTGGTGGATTGAGAGAAAACCCACCTTGGACATTTATAAAGGGGAGAATAAGAGCTGTAGAATTTTGCAAAGTTGAAGACCTGGAGTATTCTTCACTTGCAGGGTCTGGGGATAGCTGCTGCAAATTGACACTTCAATTTGTAGATCCTTCTTCTGATGTGTATGGTAAATATTTCAAAATGACTCTGCCTGAAGTTACTGGTTTCCCAGACTTCATTGTCGAAAGAACTCGCTATGTCTCTTCTATAGAGAGAAATTGGGCATGTAGGGATCATTGCAAAGTCTGGTGGAAAAATGAGGGTGAGGATGATGGAAAGTGGTGGGAGGGGAGAATAAAGCTGAAACAGTCTAAATCTACCAACTTCCCCGACAGTCCATGGGAGATGTATACTGTTCAGTACAAGTGTGATCCTAGTGATGCACAGCTACATAGTCCTTGGGAGCTTTTTGACTCCAATACTCAATGGGAGCAGCCTCGCATTGATGATAAGAGCAAAATGAAGCTGCTTTCTGACTTTGCCAAACTAGAGCGATCTGCTGGTAGTCGCCAGGTATTAAGGAGAAAAAAACACCTTTTACTTTTTATAGTTAGAAAATTAATTTTGTTAAATGCTGCATTTGGCTAACTTTATGAAGACTTACAAGGATTTTTCTCAATTTCGTTGTGTACAATTCAGGATTCTTTTGGGGTTGATAAACTGAAGCAACTTCAACAGAAGCCAAAGTTTACAAACTGGTATATCTTTGTTATATTATAGCATTCCCGTTATGTTGTGTTCGACTTCAATGTCATGCATGCTAACACTTGTGTCTGTTGTACCGGCCATGATGGAATTTCTCTCTCAAGTGCTATCTGAGATTTTGAAATGTGGTTTTGTGTTTTGGAATTTTCTCAGGTGTGCGGTTCCAATATCTCTTGACGTGATCCAGTCTAGGTTAGAGAACAACTACTATCGAAATTTGGAAGCACTAAAGCATGACTTTAAGGTCATGTTGTTAAATGCTGAAACCTATCTTGAAAGCAATGCGGTCAAGCGCACATCAGATAAAGAGCTTTTAGCGAAATTGAAATGCATATCAGACTGGTTCACACAGACAATATCATCATTGTAGCACCTATAGTTTCGTAAAGAAATTGATTCATTAATGAGTTGAAGCAGACCATCTGGGTTTTTGCCCCTTGATGTTCTTTTTCTTCTTTTTTAACTTTTTGTAGATATTTTACTTACCTTAAGAGCCTTTTCCATTGTACCATGGGTTCAATTTTGGAAATGCGTTAACCTTTTGGATATTCTTTTTAGAAGGCAAAAAAGATCGCAGAGGCAATTACCTGGTGGTCTTGTAATTTTCCACCAGAGAATTCATTCTTGTACATACTCGGTTTTTATCATTAATTATAACAAAGGAAAAAAGGAGAGATTTCAGTCTTAATAGTCTCACATGCATCGGTGTTATTTTTCTTTTCAATGCATAACTTGTATCTTCCTTATTCTTGGGTGCATAAGGTCTAAAATATCGATAATATCCCGATATTTCCATTGAAATTTCTGTGTTTTTAGACTACTGATATTTCCGATACAATCGATATTTTAGACCTTGATCAGTATACTTGGTTTCAACCATGGACCACAATATCGATAATATCAACGAAATATCTAGGATATTATCATTTTTTCGGGTCACAGATATTTTGGAACATATCCATACACATATCGTACGAATATCGATAATATCGACGAAATGTCGAGAAAATATCGATGTCGATAATTTCGCTCAAACTTCAGCAATATTTTGGCAAAATATCGACATGATGTCGCTATAATATCGAAAACATCGAAAATATCGATTTGCACATGAGAATGAGTTTACTTTTCAAGTTTCAACTTTCCAATTACTCTTCACAATACACTTACTCTACACATAGAGATGAAGAAGATATTGAAAATTTTGAACCTCATAGGAACTCTATGTGGTACTAAGTCACTCATGTATCTTACTATGCAATGTATAAAGTATAAAATATCGTAGTAAATTATTATATATAAATGATTATGGTGTGTTTAATCTTCTTTCACTAATTACTTTACTACATATTTTCTACACTCACAGTGTTTGTCAATTCGCTATATAATCAACTTAAATCAATTAAACCCATCATGCAATGCATTTCCTTCCATTTTTTTGTGATAAACTAATAGATAATTGACTAAATAAACATCTTCCAAAGTTTCAATAAAAAATTCCAAGTTTTTCTTACAATTTCCATAGTTTTTATTCAATTTTTATCGATATCGATAATATCCCGATATTTTCATCGAAATTTCCGTGTTTTTGAACTACCGATATTTCCGATACCATCAATATTTTAGACCTTTTTGCCTTATAGCTTCCTACCTAACCCCCCGCCCACGATACAAATAGAGATTCGAATTGAGCATTGGGGCAGGCGGTGCTTCAAAGAAAACCACTCTATCACTGACTAAATGTCCAATTATGAAGAAAGTAATTGTTTAATCCACTCCCAATCAAAAAGATAAAAAGGGCAACTGTTATATTGAACGAGCAAATGCAAGTGCATGCACGACTGCCTGTGTTTTTAATACTAAACATTTTACAATTAACTCAACAAGGCTTTAGAACCTCCATGTCAGAGTCTCCTTCCTAAAGTTACATTTTTGGGGAACAATACATCTTTTTGATAGGATGAAATCCGAGCACACAAAAGGAGCGCGTAAATATTAGTCTCTCCACCTATGGCCACAGCTGGGGTTGCAGCAAACAAAGAACAATGTCATACCCTCCTCTCCTCTAGCAGTTGCCTGCACATGCATAATAAACTTATAGCATTAGAAGCACCGTAAACCAGACAAAGTTGTTCAGAGATTACTAGGAGTTTTTGGTTCGGCCGTTCAAGGAGTGCAATTAAATAGAGTAAACAAACAGCTACGGAGTGCAGTGACTTCAATCTGATTTTTCAAAATGGTATCTCTGTATAATACAGATGTATAGACTCCATATGCCCAAAATAAAATAAAGAAGACAAAAGAAAAGAATCTAGCTGCCCTATGCCACGGTGGTGGATTTTTGACTGAAAAATGGACACAGATGTTGCAGTACACGTGGCCCACCAATGTCCCTAGGATAACACAAAACTAGAGCTCAATACTAGTGGAAAGCAATGAATACATGAAAATCGATATCTGATACGAAAGGCAAGCGATGATTGAAGTCTAAAAGGTCATAATAACTTTTAATTACTAGATTAGAAAGCAATGAATACATGAAAATCTTTTCACTGATGCATTAGTAAAGCAGCTAAGCTATGATAGTATCCCGACGTATTTTTTTTCCTCTCTTTTTTTGGTTCCCTGATGGTAAGTATTCAATAAGATAGATAATAGATTCCAAGTTGTCATGAAAATCCAACCATTAAATGATAGAGACTTAATTATTAACAGTTGGCATTTCATCAAACTAGCAAAGGGTAAAAATATGTTATGTGACATTAAAATTTTAAAGTCAAATTGTTAGGCAACTCTCTCTCGCTCATTCTCTCTCTCTCTATATATGTGTGCGTGCATGTGCACGTGCCTGTGTAATCGAAAAAGTTAAATGAAAAGGCAAAACTAGCAATAAAATTCAATGCAACATATAGAGGATTGGTTATTAACCTGAAAGAAGACAGCTTCTCCATGCTTGCACTCTGAACAGCGCACCGCTTTGGTTCGAGGGAGAGTTGGATCTGCAGCTACATCTTGCAATATTTGAGTGCGTTCCCCAACAGCATGGTGTATCTCATTTCTGTAGACACAGTTGTTGTCAGCAACCTCCTGCAAACAAAACAAAACATCTAATAAGTAAACAATTATATAAAACGAAGGAGGAACCACGAAGAGACCTTTAACCAGAAGTGATAAAACCCTACAGTACAGCAAAGTGATTAGAGCACAGAGCAACCCGAAGACCCAAGCTAGACTCTAGAAAGTAACTTCATAAGAGAACATACAGAGAAGGCCTGAATAATCAGATACTTCTGCCGGGTACAAATTTTTAGCGTGACACATAAATAAAGAAGTAAAAGCTAATGGGCACTCTCCAATAAAAAGGTTGTTATCAGAATAAGACACAGTTCTAAAAAGATATAGAATTTTTAATGCACTACACCCCAAAAAATTAAATTAAATTAAATCCCCTCATTGAGAAAATCTTCAGATGTTAATCCTAATTACATAAATGAGATTATGATGCATTTGGGCAAGTGTAGTAGTAAGTACTGAGCAGAAGAACAAAGTTTACTGAGATCCCACATTACATAGAGGCATGTAGGTTTCGCATTGAAATTGCAGACCTTTGAAAACAGAGTTTAAAAAAATTAAAATTAAAATCCAAGGAGACATAGAAAGAACGAGCTACCTGGTGATCGCAGTTGCGGCACGCATAGAGGAGGATCTTCTGGTCCTTGTCCTCTTTTGGGTACAAGATATTGTTGCTACAAAAACAGAAATCGAAACCCAATCAGAGACCAAAAATAAAATTCTCAAACAAGTTTTAAAAATCAGGGTTTGTTGTGCATGTGTATGTGAATGAGGAAGAAATGCTGAGTTTACTGACCATTCGCGGCAAAATTTCATGGTACTCATTTTGAAAAAGGTCGAGGTTTTGGGGTTTGGAGAGGTCTCTGTGTTTTGGGTTCTTTGCTTTTGGCGAAGGGCGGGTTCTCAGCTCTCCTTCCTTGTAGCTCCTCCCAGATGTTTCTTCTGGCGGCACCACACTGCTTTACTGAGTTCTTCCAAAGAAATTTTAAGGGTATTTTCGGTAAACTGGAAACTTTGAGGCCTAAAGGCCCAAAGTATTTGTAGGAGTTATGTTGGAGGCCCAAAGCTTTAGAAGCAATGTTTTCCAGCTTTCCTCCTCTGATAACTTTGCTCCAAGTTAATAGTCTCTTTCTCTATTTTCAGTGGGGTTACATTCTTTATTACTTTTTTTTATACAAATGATATTCTATTTAATATAATCTAAAATATGGGAAGGGGTATTCAAACTCAAGTGTAGAGTAGGGAGCACATCTGCTCTAACCAACTTGGCTAAACCATGTTTGCTACATTCTTTATTACTTTGGTTGCATAAATTGATCTCCTAATAAGCTAATTTCTTTTTTCTTTTATAACAAAATATCAAATTTGGCTTTGATGTCTTCATGAACTGTAAGCCCTTCAAAGCTTTAGCCCACAAGCATGATGATTGATGACATAACACAATTCAATGGAGTTCAATAAACTGTTAATCTCTTCCCCTTTAAGCCCGGCAAATACCTGGAGTTGTAACAATTTAGGCAGAGGCCTAGACCTATCCTTGGATCAATGCAAAATCACAGCTTCATTTGTATATAACCAACTTAAAAGTTATCAATAAATAAAAACAATGGAAATTTACCAAATAAAAACTTGATCTATAAAAACAGTACCCCAAGTACAGTGCAAGTTCAACTAAAGCAAGGGTCTCAAAGTAAGACATCACAAGAAACACCTACAAATATTATTTTGCTTCAGATTGGCAACATGGATAATCCTTCATCTAGGAAGCCCCAAAATCACAACTGAACTAATTTGAAACGTAACATATCTTGAACCATACACAAGCGCTCTCCTTTATGCTCCATCACCTCAATTAACGCTTTCTGCTGTGTCTCCTGCTCTTCCTCCGGCTCCTCCTATCATCAGAATCAGATTCGGAAGCTGACTCTGTCTCAGAAGATTCAGATGATGAGCTGTTCCTTCTCCGCCGCCTTCCCATCTTTTGCTTCTTTTTCTTCCTTCTGTGCCTCCTTTCCTCCTCTGAATCAGAAGATGAACTGTAATCTGAACTACTCTCCTCTGAAGAATAATCAGATCCTGTAATTGATGATGCCCCACTATCAGTGTCAAAAACTGAAGCCTCACTATCACTGCCAGAATCAGAAGCTGCTCGATGCTTCCTCTTGCTTTTCTTTGACTGCTTTTCACCCTTCTCTTCCTTAATATCTGGAATATCCAAATCGTAGGATACTGAGACCTTCATCTTCAGTTTAGGATTCTTGAGTTGTTGGGTCCTAGACGGTCGCGAGATGTAAACACGTTCATTCTTGCATTCGTATGTCCAATGCCCGGGCTGGAAACACTTCTGGCATTGTGAAGTTGCACCACTAATGGTAGTTACATTCAACTTCAGGTCTTTTCGTTCACCCAATCTTACTGCCTTTTCAGTACTCATCAAATACATCTGTCTCTTGGCTTCCCTTTTCTCCTGCCATCTGCTGGGTCCTTCTTCCTTCTGCCCATAAGCATTAACGTTGTGTGCAGCAGAAGCAGCTGCCCTTTCAGCCTGAGCTCGACTAAGACCTTTTGCAGCACTCAAGGCTGCAGCCTTGATCCTTTCAGCAGCAGCCTGAGCTTTCTCTTCTTTTTTACCCGACATGTTCTAAATCACAATGTTCAAATATGAATACAGACAATTGCCAACTCCACAAAGGCCAACTGCCTGAAGTTCCAAGAAAATATCAATACCACGATTCCCAGATGCTCTAACACCCTGCATGTAAACATTAATTAGGTTATTCACATTCATCGAAAATCAGTGTGCGGGTCAACCATGTCAAAAAATCTCAGAATTAAACAAATAGTTTTTAAGTGAATATCAAGAACGAAAAGGGAGAAGGGCCAAAAGATAAACATTTAAATAAACTATTAAAACCAACAACAATGACCAACATTGCATAGCAGAAAGAAGTTTCAAACAGCCAAATCGATCAACAATGACCAACATTGGCTAAAATCTACTATAATATAGAACTAAAACTTATTAGACGATAATTTATCTGTGATAAACAGATGTTATACAAGATCTCCCTCTAAAAAGTTAGGCAATTTCTATAAGAATCATTATACTATACATTATCTTGGAAAGAAGAAAAAAAAAGTATAGGAGCATCAAAACTTTTCTTCGTTCCATCTTTTCAACTTGATCATTCCAATGCATTACGCATTTCTTCAACAATAATATCAACCTCAGCTTTTTTTAAGTCAGGGAAACTGCAACCTAAATGATTTTCCCTAAGGCCGACACGTTCAAGCAACATCAACATTACACTAATTTTCTTCAGAAAAAACCCAAGATTTTCCACATTCACATACAATCGAGAACCCGAACTATTAAAAGGAAAAGATAAGGGCTTCTTCCCCACCGATCTAGTAGAAACTGTTGCAGAGAGAGAGATTAGGGCAATTCAAGGAAGCATCTTTACAACAATAAATTTCGTACAAAAACCCTAACCAACATATAACAATTATATAAAGAAAAAAAAAACCCAAAAGTTTAAAAAAAAGTTACCTTCTTGCGGTTGGATTTCGCTGCGGGAGCTTGAATAAGGGATAACGCTGTTGATTTCGGTTTGGGGAAAATGGGTTTGGTTGCCTTTCTTTTAGTATTAGGATTTAGGCGGCTCAACAGAGAAAAGCAGTCGTTTTTTTAATTTATATTGACACGCAAAAATTAATTTTGGCACGGCATGAATCAATATTTGATTGGTTTCGTTCATCTTCGACAAAAAAAGAATATGAACGGTATTTATAAACTCTCAAATAACTCAAGCACTCATTTAAATAAAAATTTCAAACACAAGAACAAATACATAAATTAATAGTTTATATTCAAGATAAACTAGAACGTTTGAAAATTGGATTTTTTTTGTTCTTTTTAATCTTTAAAATCTGAGTTTTATTACGTTTATTTTATAAGAAAATATTCAAAATGCCATAATTTCCCGTATTATGAAAATTGTAAAATGACGCGTATTTTAGTGGAAATTAAACTCGGAAATTTGATACTCCAATTTCCACACGTCATTTAATAAATTCCACGCTTAAGTTGCCAAACAATGGAATTTTCAATTTCTTCTCTTAAATTCCCGATTTTTAGCTAAATTTGAATTATTTTTCCTCATCCAAACGGAGGGTTAAAGTTTTGGAGGTGGTTGTCTCTTAATTAAATAAAGATAAATTAGTACATTCTATTTAAACTAATTTTAAAAAAGAACATGTTCTACGGTCAAAACAAAAATTTCACTATCGAATATTTTTCTGTGATATATAAAGATATTGGCACAAGCTTTAGCACAAATGAAGTGGCTAGTTATAACAAAAACAAGAGATGGGTAACACTTTATCTCTTTTTGGTTGTTATGAGTTTGCACTTTTAGTTGGGATGTTTATGCCATAGTTTTTTCGATCATACGTGCTCGTTAGTGGAGGAGCCCCAAATTGTCTTAATTTTGATGTTAGATCACTATATTATTGTAATGGCTCTTTGTAACTAGTGGTTTTTTTGACTGAATTATGAATGCAATTCCAAAATTTGACACCGAAGAAAAAAGTACATATACTAATAAATATGCATGTCTTATGATATGAGTCAATTGTTTACACTACCTTACGTTCACTTTGAAAAATTTCAATATGGTAGCTAAATTGGGTCATACTTGATTGTAATGAATTTGTATAAAGACTATATTTTAATGTGCGGAGGTTATAGGTCTTTGGCACCATCATTTACATTTCAGAGTTTAGGTTTGAGATGTGGATTTTGATGTTTTGGAGTTCAAGATTTGAGTTTTTGTATTTTGAGTTTAAAAGAGAATATAATTACATAACTACATTCCAATCCAAAACTACCTTTACTAAAACGCAAATTGAAAGTATAATATTCATGAAAAAGTGAAATTAACTTATAAGAAGGTTGAATTCCAATAGAGACATTCTTTGAGATTTCAAGTGTGGATTCAACATTTTGAAGTTTGGATTTTAGGATTTCACAACCACCCCAAGATCCCCAAAATGTCAAATCCACACCCAATACTCCAAAATGTCAAAACCCCACTCAAAAGCCAGAATTCCAAGCCTCACACCCAAATCTCCCAAATGCCAATACTAGTCTAAAATGTTCTAAGTTTTTCAACGTGGGAAGTGGGATATTTTCAGATCATAGAATGCATGCAGCTGGTTTTTTTTTTTCTTATAAAAGTCCTTAAAATTGGTTACGTTCCTAAAAAGTCCTTAAAACTGTTGAGGGTATTTGTTCTGCTTGGAAAGACCAAAATCATTGTTCTCTGGGTTTACCTTGTGTAAGAAAGTTCTCATCTATGTAATTTTCTGTGATCCAAGTGATTCTATCATTGTGAAATGATCTTAACATCTCATCTCAAGGTTGTATTAGAATTAAGACTTAAAATCTTGTAGGATTAACCAAAAAAAAAGAACTTCAATAACCCAACATTTAAACCATCTGGATATCAAACCAGTGAAGTTTAAGCAAAAACCATACAAGGAAAAAGGTCTAGTAGACCCTGAAAATTCTTGATGGTGATGATTAACCGATCCAAAAGCAAAAATCCTAACCAGAAGTTTTCTTAAACAAGAGATGGAGCAAATCACAGCTCCACATTATCAAAGAAAAGCTCTCTGTGGGACTATGTCCCAATCAGCAGCCTAAAATATTCCAGAGAGAAGATTTGCAGCAGTGGATATGGCAGCTCCGGTTATAGCACCTTGCACAATCTGCTCGTGGGACGACCCCTCCGATGTGAGTGCCAGAGCCACCCCCGTAATCGCTCCGGCAACTGCACTGTTTTTCTGCAGCAAATTACCAAGAAATAATCGCTTTAAGCACGCACCATAAAAGTAGCAATTCTTAGCATGCCTAATGCTGAAGCGTTCATCATAGAGACCAAAAAAATTATATAACCATTACCCAATCATGCGCCCCACGAGCCTCTGCCAGTCCATATGTGAGACCTGAATACACCCCTGCAGCCAGCCCTGCTATGAAAACAAGTTGTTAGCTCCCTTCCTTCGAGTTTCTACCGTCCTACACCCGATTATAAGCAGGAGAAACTGAAACCTAGAGCTTTATTTCAACGGGGAAACGAATTACAATCAATCATTAGCATTGGCTACTGTGTAAAGCTTATGCAATTTAATGCTTGTAATTCATATATAAAATCTACTTACCCCATTGCAAAGATTCCTTTCCGGTATTCTTCACCTGAAAAACAGCATGACAACTAATCAGCAACTACTAACTACATCATCAGTCATGACCAGAGGCCAGAGCAGTGAATTTTGCAGAGCATGGTGATTTGTTAATAAAACGAAAGACACCGGAGCTCCTTATCGTTTATTAAACTGATTGGTGTTGGATGTAGGTGAATAAATTTGAGTTCCAAATGATCAAGTAGAGAGAATAAAAGGCGAAATTTAGGTGGGCATATATGAGGCACGGCTTAGCTGAATCAATGGTTGCCCTGTTGTAGAGGGCAAAAGTCCTAAATACAATGAAAATACATGGTTGAATTGAATGTTAACGTTAAACTCACCATAGCCTCGAGAGATTTTGTATTGTTTTCACCTGCAAAGGGCACATAAAACAATCACTTGAGACAATCGTGCAATGCATAGCAATAACTGAGCCCCCACCAACTAATTTGGAAGGACAAATTAGAATGAATGGTTGGATAAGAAAAGGAGAGAGGAGATGACCAGATTCAATAAAACAATGGAGAAATTAACATAACATATACCTCTGAGGTCAGGGAAGCGATGCTTTTTGTTGCCTGAGATTTCCGGCGGGATACCGCCACCGCTTGAATCAAGCCCTGCACCTTATAAGAATAATGGTGAACATCCCAAGCCAAAACCAAAAGAGACAAGATACATCAATTACACTCGCACACGAGGATTAGCAAATCTTAAACATTTGTTTTGTCCCTCCCTCGAGAGAGAGGCTTCAACTCATACAAAAGAGAGAACAGAAATAATACCAAGAAAAGAAACTCAAAGTAGAAGGAAATAAATGAGGATATATAGGGAAATGAAGAAGCAACATATGTATAAGAAGTTGGAAGAGGACAAATTAAGGCACCTTCAGTGGCTGTGAAATAAGCCTCACGTGACACAGCCTGAATAGCTCCGATCTGTCGATTGCAGCAACAGAACCAGCCTTATTAACACAATGCTCAAGTCACATATTCTACGTACGTACATCCACATGAAGACACACACATATATATATATATACACACACACACACACACATATACATACAACAGAGGGAGAGAGAGAAGAGGACCCCAGCAGCTTTGAGAAAGCTCTCAGCGATGCGGTTGAGGAGAGGGTGGCCGAAGTCGAAGAAGCCACCTTTCTCGAAGCTACGCAGCTCATGAAGCAAGGAAGGCCTTGTTTCCAAATTACTGCTGCTCGTGTTCATCATTCACTTCAGTACTTGTTTATTTCTTTGATGATTTGTTTTCTCTCTCTACACCCCTTCCTCCCAGATAATATATATATATATATAGGTATGTATCAAAAGAAAGAATTAAGGATATGAGATTATCTCTGTACTATGGAACTGATGATGCAGTGAAGATAGATTTTTGGTCCAAGAGTGAAGATAGATAGTACATGGTACTTGTGAACAAGAGAACAGAAAGCAAGTCAGAGTGGACGCGTCTACCTGCCACGTACCCACGTACCCACGTACGTGTCTTTCTTCTGCGAACTTGGAGGCGTCTCCTTTGCAACTGCTTCGCCACCTGTCCCCCTTCCCCTGCAACCAGTTTCTCACTTCCGCTTAACCCTCCCCCAATGGAGAAAATACATGATTAGTTTGTTGAAAAACTCAGTTAATTAAACAGCTGCATTAGATTAAGACGCACATCTAGTAGGTTCTAACTGAGACTCGTTCGTTAATTTTGGGATGGGTGCTGATTTTTCCACTCTCATTTTATTCACTTGCACTCATTTACAATTTCCAAATTTCCAACTCTCTCCGGCTACACTCCTTTATAATTTCCAATAAATAGTGTAAGTGAACAAAAAATGAGTGGAAAAATATGCTCCCTTATAGAATACTTACTAAAACATTTTACCATATGCACCCAAAAAGTATGTGAATTTCACGTTAAAATTCGTAATTAAATACTTTCAAAATTAGAAATGGAACCAAGTAGAGTAGTTAATCCAATTCCAATTCCTTAATTCCCTTACTTAACTTCCTCTATTCTATGCCTAAATTGTTTCGAAACATTTCCTTGCGGAATGGAGCTGCCTACAAATTACAATTACTGCACGCTTACCGTTTTATGGGGTTGCAGGCTAATAAGTCAGACTGAAAACCTTCCAAAAGCTTTCTTGGATAATTATAAAGTCAATAACTAATTTACAGTGAGCTACAAATTGAAAATTTCCACTCATACTACTACATTTGACGAAAATTGGCCTATAAACCCACTCCCTACACACACCCTCTCTCTCTCTCTCTCTCTCTCTCTCTCTCTCTCTCTCTCTCTCTCTCTCTCTCTCTCTCTATTACAACCACACTCACCCACCACTAAAACTTTTTTAACATCCGAGGGATACCCACCACCATACAGGGCACGTATTGGTGCCCTATCTATCACAAGCCAAAAACGAGCCAAAATGAAGAAACACAAACTTGTGAACAGAAGGGGGAACCTCAAAAACAAAAAGCAAAAAAGATAAAATTGGATATAGAAAATCAAATGCTGATTGAATGTTTTACAAAAGCAAATACTTCAAAGCCCCAAAAAGGCCAAGTGAAGAAGAGAAGACAGGCCCCACATTGTGAGAGTATTGACTTTTTTTTCCGCGTCGCAATGGCACACTATACAGTATTCGCTCCTACCATCGATGGAAGCCAGCCATAGACCAAAATTCATCCTCTTCTGCAGGTTCACTTCCTCTCTTTCAAAGTATGTTGTTCATCTGTTGCCTAGGACCTCTTTCTGGCACCAAGCACACATTCACAAGTTGCATCAAGAACACAAAGTAGTAACTGCACTGGCTATGGTTCTAAAAAACAACTCAGGATCCATTTACAGCCATTTCTGGTGAGGATTTCGGTGGTATCAATGGGCAGTCCTCTCCACCCAACTGTCTATTCTCCGAAGTGCCATGCAAGCGATCGGAGCAGCCTCTAGAAGTGGCAGGCTCCTTCTCTCTATTATCCTCATCCTCTGAATTGTTGCTATCAGCACAGCTCCTAGAAACAGCATGCTCATTTTCTTGATTTTTCCCTTCACCTGAGTTGCTGACCCCATCAGCTGTGTGAGTTGTATGCATGTTGCTTGCAGTTTTCTTATTCGGTAGCACTGCCTGGCTTAGAGTTGTACACAAAGCAGCAAACACACTTTCTTTTGGCTTGGAGTTTTTAACTAACCGTTGCCTCTTTGCAAGCTCGGGCTCCCTATCCTTAGAAGCCAATTTCCGCTTCAACTTAAGGGACTCCATTGTTCCTTCATCTTCATCGGAGGTTTCGGGATGTTTCCTGGGTGGTGGCTTGTAGTCTTCGTCATCCTCATCATCATCATAATCTACCAGCCCGACAGACCTTGGACTACAAAATTCAAGATGAAAGTATGGGTTATATGGCAAAAATATTCTGAAAATGCACTCTCTGATAATCTAAGTACGAACAGTACAATACCTGGATGGTGGATGGTTTGCAGCAACACCATTGGATAATACAGGCTGAGGTTGTGCCTGTACTTTTTGGGTGTTTGGCATGGATGCAGATGCTGTATCTTCTTCATCACTGATTACCAAGTTCCATATTCAGTGGCTATGGGTAGCAAAACTTAGCAGCAAAGAGCACTGTCAATCTCAATAGACGTTCAGCACAAAAACATACCTGTCCTCATTAAAATAATCTTCTTCTTCTTTCTCCAAAGCACGCTCATCAGTTCGTTTTCTAGGGTCTGACACATTGGTGCTTCCTTTTGGTCCAAAACTTTCTAGGCACTGCAAAAGCACTTGTCAACTTGTCAATACAAAAGCTCTAAATCTAGGAGTGGAAGAACTATAGGAGGAGCATAGTACCTGCTCATATTTTACTTTTAGTGCTTGAACGGATGCAAAAAACTCAAATTTGACCAACTGATCCCAGAATGAATCAACCAAGTATATGACCAATGCTTTCAGATTTTCCTGCAAAAACAAAAGCATGGATTAGACGATAACTTCAAGACATGCTTTATCTCCAAGTAATAAGGTCTAAAAGAGAGTGGAACCTTCCGAATGAACTCAAAAAGTTCTAAAACAGCAGAGTTGAGCAGGTTATATCGATTTCCATTACCAACAAATGCACCTACAATCGGCTTGAGAAGGTTGTTCTTAACAATATGATTTATCAGATGCTCATCCTGCAGATTTATACATTATTCCAATAGTTACATGAATAACCTAGCCCACCAAAAAATAATGTATCATGGAGGAGAGAGAGAGAGAGAGAGAGAGAGAGAGAGAGAGAGAGAGAGAGAGAGAGAGAGAGAGAGAGAGAGAGAGAGAGAGAGAGAGAGAGAGAGAGATGTACAACAGGAACAAAGATAATCCTTAATATTCTTATATGGTACAATTAGTTGACAACTTGTTACACGGCATTTTTTTTGGCAACGCTTTTTTTTGGGTCTATAAACTTGGCCACAGCATTGTCAATTGCATAAGATCCTCTCAAACAGCTAAACTGCCCTTTGTAGCCAACATGACTCAGAAGCAAGAACCATTTTGTTTTACAACTATCATCATATGGAAAAAAAAAAAAAAATCAATGCAACTGCTATGCTCAAATCAAAACAATCCATACCATGGATTCACCTATAGTCTTGTATGGAAATTCACTCATCTTAACTTTCCCTGAAGACCTTTTGGGTCTATTTCAAATCCTAACTGAACTAAAGGACAAATGAAACTTCTTTTAAAATCAACACAAACTCACATGACGGGATAGAATAGTGCGAACAAATCGAACTGCAGCAACAACTAGATACTTTTCCCTTCTTTGTGTTACCAACAAAACTTTATCTATGACGTTATTAAGAAGAAAGTTACACCTGCAAATGACAAAACCCAAACATTCCAATGTCACAGGTCAGCAGAAGAAATCCATTTATGAAAATTGAAGAAGAATCCAAGATGTTACTTTATTCTGTATGGATGGTGAAGAACGCAAAAGCAGAGCAATTCACATATGTTTGACAGTATTTCAGGCTTTGCGACATTTTGATCAATTGATTGAGCATTGCCTTCCAAAGGACATGACGCTGTTATAACATCAATTAACTGACCCAGATGTTTCTCATAGAAAATCTCGATAATTGCATCTCTCTGTAGGAAAAGCAAACGAGATAAAAATACTCAATAACCAACTCATCTAGATACAAGCATAAAAACAAGGCTAGAAAAAGAAATTATTCCTTACATGCAAGTTTTACTGACATGATTTTCCAACAATTCAGCGGAAATATAATAAACTACAATTCAACATTCAAAATGTTACACCTGCATAAATAAATTCATACGTATTGCAGACTCCAAATGCAGCTTCACTATATAAGAAGCTTCTACAATTGTGAATTTGTGCTAATAAAAAATTAACAATACTCTACATAAAAGAGCAATCCAAAGATTTACAAGATGGAACAGAGCAAAATTGGGTCATGAAAAGTAACAGCCAACAGAGATTTGAATATAGTGAATATGAAAAATGCACAACTAGAACTTCACCAAAATGAAAATGGACGCAAAATCATTGTATATAAAACAAAACAATGACCTCGCCCGAGTGAGCTGAAAACACAACAATAAAAAGTATAGATCATATCAACGAAATCTACAATTAACCAGACACCTAAAGGTATAGTGAATGAATTAGATAGTAGTAAAGGTAATCTCCTATTCGATGGTTCAATAACCAAATTCATAAAGCCTCTCATTATGTTTCTAATATTATACATTTAATATGTAAGTGAAGATGACTACAAGTTCTAGTGAATATAGCAACAAGAAAGTTTAGTTATTCAGGAAATAGATGCTCCTAAAACAAAAAAAAGGCAATTATTCATATCCCCCAAATAGTGTTAACATGTTCACTAAAAAATTCTGCTGCAAATGTTACATGCACACATATGACCACATGCACAAAGATACATGAACACTTACATGCATATATACAAATACACTATGCCCCTCTAACCTAGGTGGACCTGCTGGTGAAGTTACTGGTACGGCATTAGTTGATTGTGATGGAGAAGTTGGAATTTAAGAATGAAAAAGAGTGTATAAGAAGGGACTTGAGAGGAGACAAAAGATGAAATCCACTGTAAGCATTAATCTGTATTGTACTGACTAATTTTTGTCAGATAGTATTAATCTGTTCCATAAAGTACTGACTGTTTATCCATAATATTATAAGGCTTTTGGTGCTGTTCCAGATAAATAGTCTGACTAAACTATACTGTGTTTGGTGCTGTTTCGGATAACATCGAATCAGACTATTTTTTACAAAAAATTCTTTGATAATTTAAATGGAAATTGAAATTCAAATGACACAATTTTTTTGATAAGATTCATATGAAAAGATTTGTTTTTCAATTGTTTTTGCCAAGATTTTTTTTCATATAACCAGAAAACAAACCAACAAAGCACCAAAAGTAGAAAAAAAAAAATTACAGCAAGAAAAACATAGCCACATGTATTGTTCTAATCGCTGACTTGGGATGATAATTTGATTATTGAGTTGGATACCTGGAGAAGATGAAATATATAAAGAAAAAAACGCAAGAAAAACTCAGCACCATGTATTGAGTTGGATACACAGCCACATGATAATTTGATTTTTTGACTATTGAGTTGGATACACAGCCGCGTGTATTGTTCCAATACATCAAGAAAAAAAGTCAAAAAGGAAAAACTCATAACCTAATTTCCACAAATTTAATAAAAGATGAAATATATAAAGAAAGAGAAGATGAAGACAGAAGAAGAGAGAAGAAGCATATTGGAGAGAGAGAGAGAGAGAGAGAGAGAGAGAGAGACGATTGAGAAGATAGTAGAGAAGAACCCTAGGGAGAAGAAGATTAAAATAGCGTCGTCGGATTTTTCACGTGAACGTGTGTGTTCTTTTTCCCTAGCCGTATAATTAAGCGTGTATTATCTAAACCGGAGTGTGTGGGTTGTATTAGTTAGTCGGGTAAGGAGAGTATTAAAAGCCCAGCCCGTTTAAAATAGTCAGGTAATTAAATAATACAAGTTGACACCAAACACCTGACATGGACTATTTACTCATATCCATAGTCTAATACGGTGTACCAACGAGCCCTTACATGCATATATACAAATACACTATGCCCCTCTAACCTAGGTGGACCTGCTGGTGAAGTTACTGGTACAGCATTAGTTGATTGTGATGGAGAAGTTGGAATTTAAGAATGAAAAAGTGTGTATAAGAAAGGACATGAGAGGAGACAAAAGATGAAATCCACTGTAAGCTCTAATATATAGGGAGACAATAGGTGAGTTCTCCTCGAGAGTGACAGTAATATAGTGCATCTTGACGATTTTCCGGGCACAATTCATGGCTAAGAAAAAGTAGTACACAAAAGATAGAAGAATAGCTATAACTACAAATTTCTTGACATACTTAATCATTCAAAAATATATTTATTGAACAAAAATTTACTAGAGCAGATACCTGAGCTCCTGACAATGTGTATGAATCTAGTAGACTACGAAGAATTTCAAGAAACTGACAGTGCATGTCTTCCCCAAAATCTGTAATCATTCCTTTAACCTGTAAATAGACAATTAAATATCAATATTCATAGAGGTAACACAAACGCTTGCATTGGCATTTATAAATTTCAAATGTGGATCTCAAAAAAGATTCTATGACTGCTCCCATGCAGTTTATCAAACTCGGATGCAAGCACATCTCAAATTATACAAATTAAGGGGAAAAAAATAGAATCCTTTTCGATATGCTTGCTATGATCATTAAACATGCATATGGAAACATTCCATCAGAAGCTAAGTATCAAAGCTAAACCATTACTTTTCATCTTTTCATTTCAAAAAAAATAAAACTAATCCTTTACCTAATACCAGTTTTAACTTTGCAGTGCATACAATCCTCAAAACAATGCTTCACAAATATAACCTGTGTTCTTGCTTAATTAGGTCCATAAAACAGGGTTTAGGCCCATTGAAATTTGAATAATTCACTAGGTTTAACACAGTTCAACTATAAGATTTCTTTCGAGCTCAACTAACACAGGTTATTGTCTGGTGCACGTGTCATTTCATATACAAACACTAAATTAAAAAAGTGCATACCAAGAGTCCTAGAAGTGGTATTCCTTCCTGACGAACAACATATGAACGAAGAAGGTTTGGATCCTGATTCATGAAAAGATTGAGGATATCTGTCCTGCATCCATTTAATCACCAATTGTCAGGACTATGACACAACGAAAGAAACAGATAAGCAGAATGACAAGCACCAGACCACAGAGAACAGATACTTTAAGTTCATGATTACCCAGTTAGTACAAGCTTTTTATCTTGACTCTGCAAAGCATCGGTTACAATGTCAAAGATTCCTTCATTCATGAGATCCCTACAGGAATTTAGGTTTTTACTCTTAGAAACACAGACATTATATAAGATAAAAGAATATTGGCCGACCCCCATATAGATAAGCAGCCAAAATATGAAAAAGGCAACAGAGAGCTGCAAAACATAATGGAGGTTCAAGAAATATAAATTCAGGAATTGTTTACCTAAACAGGCGGAGCTGCTGGACCATTGGCAGGCTTTTGCTTAAACTACAAAACTCATGCAAGAAATATACCTACAATACGAAGGGGAAAAAATGATAACCACGATCAACATTGAGGTACATCAAGAAAATTATCCACACTGCACTAACAAATTCTAGGGTCACTATCATTGCAATGGCTATAGTCTCTTTCACAACATCAAAATCCTAATGATTATATCAAAATTCAGTAAAGTTTATGGTAACAACATTAAAAAAGCAACCATGTTACTAGCTAGATAGTGTTTAAATTTGCGACATTAATAAATACTAAACCTTTATTTTCATTTCTAATTAAATTGTCGGAGGGCGAAGAAAATCAAATGAAACCGAAAGATAAATTACACAATCTAAAAGACCAATTACATATTCATGAGCTATCCCTTCGGGAAATGCACTGCATCATGCCTCAGATAAACAATGGAAGAGTGCTTATGGAAATCAAAATTACCAAGTTCCTTTTAGATTCTGCAGAAGTGGATGGTGACCTTAACCTAGCAAACAATTCCTGAATAAAGGTACTGTCGTCCTTTAGCAAAGAAACAACCTACAACAGATTAGGAACATTAGGATTATTGTAACACACAGCCTTCCACATGTTTAAAGAATGAGTTGTAAAATCTTACAATAGCATTGTTTGCATGAATTATGGAATTGAGATTTCCAACCGTGGCTTCATCCAGTACTCTAGCCAAAACAACATCCTAAAGAAGTAGTCAAAAGTAAGACTTAGTACCAAAGAAGTAGGTAAAATGAAAAGGTTAAACGGAACAAAAGACGAACCTTTAAATATCCAACTTTATATGTCTGGTGTATCTTTGACAGAACCATATGATCTTTAATCGGAATGGCCTGCGCATAGTAAATTTATAAATACAGATACACGAAATAGAAGAAACAACTCCCATATGCATTAAGATGCTCTCCAACATTTCTAGTCCTTACCCCCAAATACCAACCACACAACCTAAAGAAGATTATTACCTCCTTAAAAACAACATGCTCTTTTAGAAAGTTACGATGGTGTTGGACATGAGGTACTTCAGGGTCATCTGCAATCCAAAATTCAAGTATTTCAACATATCAAAATAATACTGAATCATAAAGAACTAAGAGCCGAAGTACCAGGCGACAACTAAATTGAATTCCAATACAGAAGGTTATCATGCAAGAACACAAACCAATAACAGAACTCACACTCAAGGGAACCAATGACATCCATGATTAAATCATCACCAAATATTTTCTCAAAGATCTGAGGACTATTCAGCAGAACTGCAGGTAGAAAAACACAAATCAGTCAGTAATAAAAGGAAAAACAAACATTTATGTGGCATATTTTGAGGGTAAAATACCATAAAGGAATACTTACTGATCCCCCTTACTATTTTGTATATCATGTGAAGACCATCAACATTTTCCAAGTCTTCACAGATTCTAAATAGGCCCATGAGCTTTCGGAAAAACTCTTGCTGCGTTGAGATTAAAAGACTCATTAGAAAAAACCAACAAGCTGTAAATGAAGGTTGCAATACGACAAATTTTATGATTAAATATAACTAAATTCGACCTACTACAACAATTGATTTTTTATTGAAATGAAATAACCTTGCTAACTAATCCACTATCCATTTCTTCGGAGATCCACAAAGTTATACAAAGCTTACATCAGTCAATATCAGTTCTGTCAATCGCATCTGATCAGCAATGCCACTCTCAGCTAAAGTCTGCATCACATATGCACATGCATTGTCATCACTTCGCATGTAACTTGCATAAATATAAGACATTCCACAAGGGAAAAACGAAAGATAAGAAAAGCTTGAACATAAAGTGAAAAATGTGGAAAGCAAGAAAGATAAAATCAATAATATGAGATGCAAAAGAACTGTCCCACCTTCAGGATTAAAGGAAGTGTCGATAGCTCAACCACAGGTAGCTCCCTTAACTCACTGTTTGCACAGTGAAATGTCTCATCTACAGATATCACAGAAGATGAACAATTCATGCTCCGAATTTGAAACAAATGAATTTAAAAAGTGCGCACACACACAATGTGACCAAAAATCAACGACAAAGAAATCTGAAGGAATTTAGAAAAGAATGAGTGTAATGTCCCTCCACATTTGTTCCCCGTTTCTTCAAGATATTTCTACCTTTCTATGCTACACATGGTCATCATTTGAATTTCAACAGAACTTTATTGCTATTCATATTACTTGAAACAATTCCGCTCCTTCGCACAACAGAAAAATCTATGATTGTTAGAACACTATTCATTCTCAGCACATAAAAGTTGAAATATTAATCAACCAATGTGTGTTGACTTAACCCAGAATGGCTAGAACTTGTCTGACTTCAATTGCTTAAGGCGATGCCCAAATTCATTCTTCGGGCATTTTACAGGGATAAGCCTGCTGTATGGTACCTTAATAGTTTCATCATGCATTCTTGTATTAAATATCTTGTTTTCTGGAGCAACTTGTTAGTCTTATAATATAGAGATTACAGAAAACTCTGTAGGGTTCCACTTCCACAAACAAGGAAAAATAATTGTTTAATCAATTACTCGTGACAGAGAATTCTTTCATCAAGAAAAAATATGCTCATGCACTTTAGTTAAAAAATTAATGAAAAACACGATATTTAGTAATAGTATTCACTAAAAATAAGATTAAAAATACAAATATCCGACCTCTGTAGATATTGATCACTTCTCTCTGACAAGCTTCAATATCTACAGAGGTCAGTTATTTCAAAAGCAGAAAAAGGAAAGGGAATACATTTTGAATCATTTTGCAAACACTTACTGTTAAGAGAATTAAAATGTAAATTCCTTTGGACACTGCATATGTGGTCCCTGAATAGAGCACAGAAAATAATTAGTAGAATCAGAAGATCAAGGACCATGTTAAAAGGAAGAAGAAGGGAAAATTTTTGGTAGTTACCATATGTAAGAGCAGCCAGTACACTCCTGAAAGCTGAGAGCTAATTCCGTAGAATATTCCGGATCCCTCCATGAGATAATTGTATCTTAACAAGAAATAATCCAAACTCCACAATTCAGTATCAATTCTAGCCACTTGAGGACACCATATAATAGCAAATTAACATTATATTATCTATCTATTAAAAAATAAAAAACCTTCTTGCTTTCTGTAGATATCATCCGAACTGATACGATGCAGAAGTAATGTCTCATTATCTTCTTCATCAATAACAAATAAACCCGGCTCTTCTGATCTCTGTGTCACAACAGTTGCATTCAATCATAATGCATATCAAGAAATCATTTCTAAGGAAACTTTACTCCAAACAACTCATTTCTCACAAATTTACTATGTCCCTATCAGATTAGCATAGCTTTAAACCAATGAGATTAACAAACCTCCATATAGTCAACCGTAACATGACCTGTTCCCTGATCATCCCATTTTCCATCTTCATTCAGACGGTAGACCTTAACACGCTGAGATACATAAAAGAAAAATTAGACCAAAAACTTCTACCACATTCTATATACCAATATTACTACTGCAAATTTAAACTATAAGATGCTACCCATAGCAGATACAAGTCGGACATCAACATGGCACTAGCACTCCATAGATAATTTATATATCATGTGACATGTCAACATCTTTTCTCCACCCAACACTTCACTGAAAAGGCTGAACCTGCCTTGGAGGTTGTGATGTTTTTCAAAAAGGACAGCAATGATAATGAGGATAATGAGGATTGTTAGCCCAGTGAAGTTCTTTATTGTTCTGGGAGGGTCTTTTCTAGTATTTTGATTTAACTAGATGTAATGGTTTGATTAAGTTATAACTGCTGCTTTGCATACTTAAATGAAATCATTTACCATAGAAGTTTAGATAAATTAGTTGCATCTAGCCATGTAACGTCATAATCTTTTTTAGATTCTCCAACCCACCGTGTTCATATCGTGTTGGTTCTTCGAAGCACATAAACAAGTAAAAGTGTAAATTCACAATCAATTGAGTCACTATAATACCATAAAGAGATAATTACCAAAGACAACCGTTTTATATGCATATGCAAAATTCTAAGAACTCACAAATACATACAAAATATAAAAAATGAGGATAAAAATAGAAATAAATATATTTAAAATATGTGATGGAAAAGTTTCCTTAAGAAAAATTTAAATTAATGGCATTGCTTTCCATTTTCTTAACATGATAAATAGGGTTAAGGCAATAAATTTCAGTAATGTCACAAAATGTGTCGCTTGTTCAACGCAGTTCCTTAAGATTATTAAATTTAACATCATTCAGCTCAGAAATCAAGTTGTTATTATGGGAAAATATAACGGTCCAAAAGCTAGTAATCTAGTACAATGAAATTGGTATTGTAGCGATCACCAACTTAAAAGAAAATAATAGATGCCATCGAAAGGTTGTAAAGTCAATCTACGTCATCTGATGAGGAAATTTTCTAAGGAAGACCAATACTACAGCACAAACAAAACGACAACGACGACAGCAATCCTCCAAATTCTTCAGTTTCCAAGTTAGAGAAAACAGAAATATCCAA
Source organism: Prunus padus (assembly GCA_024362665.1). Taxonomy (NCBI): domain Eukaryota; kingdom Viridiplantae; phylum Streptophyta; class Magnoliopsida; order Rosales; family Rosaceae; genus Prunus; species Prunus padus. Next base: position 10,838,229 of record JANFAM010000020.1, read on the forward strand.
AAAACCACAACCAAATTAAGCTGGGGCCACATTTCAAGGTCCAGAACCTAACTAAATTAGGCGTGAGAAAAGGTATAAATATTTGCATGGAGCTCAAACAAGCTGTGCATAACGAAAGAATTCAAATATACCGCTCAGCCTAAAGCAGTGCCTTTGTCAATACTTCAATACTACAACTTCCCTCAACAGATCAAAAGATACTTTTAGAAAGTTCCTTACCAGCACATGGAAACGGCAATTATAGTCACCTTTCCAGTGAAGAACAGTATCCTTTCTATTAATAGAACAGAAAACAAGTAAAGTGAAGAACCTAACACTGTGTATCTATTGACTCTCTTGTTAAACGGTGCCACACTTCACTGCAACACCTCTTAGAGCTCAACCAGCTGATATGATATGAACACTACTTTTAAAACTTAAGACGCCTCGGAGAACACAAGCAAGATTTAGTTTTGCATCGAAACCCTAACAGAATAGAATTTGAAATGTTATCATTCCCCAAACACATATAGCCAGCTCCGCCCAAATGGAATTAAATTAGCTAACAAAATTAAACAGAAAGCAAAACCAAATATCCAATTGAGAGTGAACAAAATCAACCTCGAGCTTCAAAATTCGAAAATAACAAAAAAGACTGTATACACTGTGATTCTAGGTCAAAGTATTGAGCTTCCTAATTTTGTAGAAAAGCACACTCACCTGCATCGAATTGGTATTGGCCTGTGATTTATCCGGCGCACCCATCGGAGCTCCCTACTCTGCGATTCAAATTCGTAGCTAAAATTGGGTAATTGGGTAAGAGTCTGAATCGAACAGGAGAATTTGACAAAACTTTCAATTAGGGTTTTAAGGAAGGGGCAAAAGAGAGAAGATGAGGGCAGAGGCAGGTGATTAGGGTTCCCGGAGATCAGTAGAAAACCCTAACCGCCATTAACGTAGTAGTGTGAACCTACGAATTTTCTCGCGCTTTCTCTCTCTCTGGCACTCTCTCTCCGCTTTTTATTCTTTTCTGTGCAAGTGTCTGAGCCCCGACCTTCCCCTTCGATAATTAGAAGAAAAGTCGAAAACTATTGCGCATGTTAGAAATTGTCGTGTTATGCCCCTTGATTTCATGTGAAATTACGGTGAAGCCAATGACTATAGAGTCCACGCACTGTCCACGCGCTTTCTTTTCGCGATCAAATCACGAGAGAGTTAGTATATCATTTGTGTTGCTCTGCCCTGAAAAGCAGGTCCCTCACCTGCCTGTAGCTGAACGACGCACACGTTCGCTTCTGATTGGCTGCTCAAGAGTATAACACGTCTAGCTTCTAGTAACTAGCTGTGACGGAACGGAACTTCGCAACTCCTTCCGGTCGCCAAAGAACAACCGCGCAGGTTGCACCAAACTATGTGCAACCAAGATGTATGATTAGTCTGGCACCTTTTGCTAGTTCATTTGTGTTTGTGAGGACTTCGAAAACTAAAATATAGTTGAGATGTGACGTGGCTTATGGTGAGTGGATGGATGAGATCCTACGGTTAGAATTGGAAAATGAGTGAACCTAGAGTTTGCCTTTTTTCAGAAAATGGTCTTTATAATCATGCACTTCCACCCAAAAAAACACATAATATTATTTTATAATAAAAATAAAAATGTTTCTCAAGCATTTTCTGGTATTTTCATCAAAGGAATAAGGATCCACATAACATTTTTGTTCTTATATGCTACCAAATCTATGGGACAACATGCATTAAATTTTAGTGGGTTGCAGTGCCTGTTTGGCATTGCTTATTCAGAGCAAAAATTAAATTATTGAAAAATTTTCTTCCACCTACATGGTTTGGTAAATGAAAAAAGCATATGATTTTGAATTACACGCAATGGATAATTTGCTATGTTGAATTTTGATGGTTCAACATCATTCATGAAACTTAATGTCAATTGCAGGTTTGAGTATGAAAGATGGTTTGAATGGTGTTGGTTAGTGATTGTGGCTGAGGTGAAGAAGCTGCTCTCTCTAGACTCAAGCTTGTGTTAGAGGAAGGTGCTAGTTGGCAATTAACAATGAATTTTTGTGACTTTATTGTAACTTATTCTTAGAATCAATCAAATTATATGCTTTACATATAAGAAAATTCGATGAAGATAAAATATTGATGGTTCAATTAAAATGAAGATAAAGTTACTACTATTTTTTTTATTATATATTTTTTTTATGATGATTCATTTTGCAGACATTAGAGCTCAATCCGTTCAAACTGTTTAATCAAATCAATTTGAGCAAATTGATTAATTTTATGCTAATATAGTGTAAACTTGGACTAATATGAATTAAATTGCAATTAGTTTGGTTTAATAAAACTTTTTATGTGCTTTTAGTAAAAACATTTCAAATAAAAACATTTCCTGCATAACTAATCCAAACGGACCAAAGCAAGTGAGTCATCGGCACATAATAGACCAGAAAAAAAGACATATAGGACATTTATGTGAAAAATCAAGGTTATGCTCTTACAAATAACTACAATTGAAAGTATTCCTTAAATCAAATCATACTATATAAATTATGAGAAGTTGCATCATTTTGTTCTTTTGAGAAATAAAATTCATTGGCACATTAGCTCAAAAGGAGTAATTTTGATAAGGAATTTATATTTTTCTCACATTTTTACCCGTACTCGTCACACCAGTTACCGTTTGATGTTGCTAATTAATTTTGACTGCGAAATGCAGGCCCAGTGCGCATTTTAGCAAGCAGAGGAGAGGACAAGTAACAAAAGATAGCAGAGCCCAGAAAGACAGTGAGTTGTTCATCAGCCGCACTTCGATATATCCGCCTGCTCCTACTACCTCTTAAGTCCTCAACGGACAATTCAAGGCTGCCTTCTCATCTCTCTTGCTTCATCCCCCATAATTATAACAACAAACTTCCATCTCTCTCTCTTCAGATCTCTCTCTCCTTTTTCTCACATTCCCAAAATGCAGGCCTCGCTCTCTCTCCCTACCCTCTCTCCCACCATTCCCAGATCAAACTACGTCTTTCAATCAAAGCCTATCAATCTCCGCTTCTGCGGCCTCAGAAGAGAGGCCTTCGGCTTCTCGTCTCTCACCCACTCCTATTCGCACCGAGTCCGAGTCTCTGCTCCTTTGCACTCTGCAACCGTATCGGTCTCGGCCTCGTCATCCGCTAATGGAAGCCCTCCCAAGTCGTTCGACTACGACTTGCTCATCATCGGCGCCGGCGTCGGTGGCCACGGTGCTGCTCTCCACGCCGTCGAGAAGGTACGGAAACTGCGCACTCACACTCCTTTATAATTTACTGAGAAATTGCGGCTCTGAGCTTTGGATTTAGCTCAATTGTCACTTTATTGGTTGCTCTTCTAGCTTAAATTCTGTTCTAGTAGCTTCGATCGTCTTTGCTTTTTGCTTAAATAGACTGTACTAGCTAGCTATAAATGGCTGATTTCTTTCTGTCTTCTGCTGCGGTAAGTTGTTTACTCGATCAAAGGTACTGAAAATGTGCATGGCGTAAGTGTATCTGTGTATATTTGATACCATGGCAAGAAATGCATTAGCTACAAGCTTATAATCCATTTTAGTTTGATACTTCAAAATTAATACATAGACTTAGAGTGTCTATGTGCATGTGTGTTGGTATGTGAGTAAATACTGAATTTATATAACAAACTTAGCAACTATCGTGGTTGCCTTCACACAGTAACAGACAATACTGGAGTTAGAATATAAATTAAAAAATAACGCAATATAAGACGTGGTGGGATGTTTTTGTTAAAAATATATATTATACATATTCTCCTGTGTGGGGTTCTTGGTAAAAGAATGTCCCTTATATTGGTATTTATTGAATTTTATTTTCTTAATACAACAATTGCAGGGTCTGAAAACTGCGATCGTAGAAGGAGATGTGGTGGGTGGAACATGTGTTAACAGAGGATGTGTTCCATCTAAAGCTCTTTTGGCAGTGAGTGGTCGGATGCGTGAGCTTCAGAATGAACATCACCTTAAGGCTTTAGGTTTGCAGGTAAAACATGATTCAGTGATATCAATTGTATGTACATTTATATGTATGTGCAGATACAAGAATTTATTGGTTAGTTGTGAAAATTTATGTATCTTACAGTACTGCTTTATTGTGACTTATGATAGGTTTCAGCAGCTGGGTATGACAGACAGGGAGTAGCTGATCATGCGAATAATCTTGCAACGAAAATTCGTAATAGTTTGACCAATTCAATGAATTCTCTTGGAGTGGATATACTGACAGGTGTTGGTACAATTCTGGTAAGTCATGCATTCTTTCAAATTGATTTGGTGTCAACACAAACAAATGTTTGCGTGCCCAGTTAAGAAATAAAGCTTGCTTTGTTACAATGCTGAGCTTGTTAGGGCATCGCTATGCTTAAGTTTGGGATCTGTCATACAGTGCAAGTACCGGCAAGTTTTCCTAACTTTGGTACTCTTAATATGAAACTATTCAGGGCCCTCAAAAGGTGCAAATTGGATCATCTGACAAAGTAGTAACTGCAAAAAATATAATCATCGCCACTGGTTCTGTTCCTTTTGTTCCTAAGGGTGTTGAAGTTGATGGTAAAATTTATATGTTTCCTATTTGTTGTTATTGAATAGTTGATGAAAGCATTTTGGTCTTAGTACCATGCTTAAGGGATACCTAGTGACTGACTATATGATGGATCTGCAGGGAAGACTGTAATTACAAGTGACCATGCCCTCAAATTGGAGTTTGTTCCAGAGTGGATTGCTATTGTTGGAAGTGGTTACATTGGTCTTGAGTTCAGTGATGTGTATACTGCACTTGGGAGTGAGGTAGTTCCTTTCTTTTTATTTATTTTATTTTTGTTTTTATAAATTACCTTTCATCTGGTGAATTTTTACAATTATTTTATGTTAAACTAATGAGCCTAGTCTTCCATTTGAGGAAAACGAGTTTCTATTAATTGTAGTTTGCAGGCCTTTAGCATTAAACTATGGAGACCTTGTATGGATTAATCAGTAACTTCTCCTTGTGTCTACCAATGCAATAAGACACCTTTTAATTTATTTTTGGATGATCTAGGAGTTCTTATCTCATGAGGCAGTCTAGATTAATCTTAAGTCTTGTGCAGGTTACTTTTATTGAAGCTTTAGATCAGCTTATGCCTGGTTTTGATCCAGAGATCGGGAAGTTAGCCCAGAGGGTTCTAATAAATCCACGAAAGATTGATTATCAAACTGGAGTGTTTGCATCCAAGGTCAGCTGATGTTTATTCTCTGAATTTTATACCAAGTGTTTTCCGGGTTTCTGTTTCCGTTTTTCATTCTTTGGTTTTTAATAGATCACACCAGCAAAGGATGGAAAACCAGTCACCATTGAACTAATTGATGCCAAGACCAAGGAACCAAAAGATACTCTTGAGGTAATTAATTGGATCTGTTTAAACTTATGTAATGTATACAAAGGATATATTTTCCTGCCATTAATGGATTTGGTCATATGAATTTGATAGCAACAGCCACACACTTAGCTAGTTGAATAATACCTTTGTCAAGGAACATGTTCTCATCTGTGGAGCTTTATTTAGCTATTTATAAATTAACCTGCTGTAATTTTGTTTCTGAACTCAGGCATATGCATGTTTTAGACTTACCAATTGATTCCTGAGTAGCTTGACTGGTTGCCTTTTAATTACTGTAGGCATTGTTATTCCAATTCATATGCATATAGGTTATTCAGAGGCATTTATCTGGACCTTTGTACTTCCTCTTCTAACAGGTAGATGCAGCATTAATTGCAACTGGACGGGCCCCATTCACACAAGGTCTTGGATTGGAGAATGTATGACCTCTCACTTTATATCCATCTAATTTTAGAGTGTATATATATAATTATTCAGCAAACGAACAGCAATAGTTTCTGACATTGCTTTTCTGCAGATTGATGTAGTAACACAACGTGGTTTTATTCCTGTTGATGAGCGCATGCGAGTAATAGATGCAAATGGCAACTTGGTACGTTGCAAATTTCCTTATGAGCATGAACCCTAGCATTAACATTATAAATTGTTTCTGATGTGAATTTTGAACATCAGGTTCCTCACCTATTTTGCATTGGTGATGCTAATGGCAAGATGATGCTTGCTCATGCAGCCAGTGCCCAAGGAATTTCAGGTTAGTGTAACCAACCTGTTTTTATTTGAACCTCTCTCTCTCTCTCTCACATGCACAAATAAGTGATTATCTTCAAAACCTTTTTCAGTGGTTGAACAAGTCACGGGAAGAGACCATGTACTCAATCATTTAAGCATCCCCGCAGCATGTTTCACTCATCCCGAAATCAGTATGGTCGGATTGACAGAGGTGAGTAATTTGCTAATTGACATATTCATTGTTCATCATCTATGTATTACAAGGTTATGTTTTTATTTATCAGTGTTTAACATATTCGACCTTGAATTAGAGTAGGTGTCATCATATTGGCAGTTTAACTAATCAATTACAATGTTCAGCCTCAAGCAAGGGAGAAAGCTGAAAAGGAGGGATTTGAAGTAAGTATTGCCAAGACAAGTTTCAAGGCCAACACAAAGGCCCTAGCAGAAAATGAAGGAGAGGGACTTGCTAAGGTGAAAAATATGTACTGAGTACTTGTGTCGTCAATGAATTCTCCTTTATGGTTGCTATGTACTGTGGATATTGACGATCCTGTTTCTGCTTTGTTTTAATGCAGTTGATATACAGACCAGATAACGGAGAGATACTTGGAGTCCATATATTTGGGTTACATGCTGCAGACCTCATACACGAAGCATCAAATGCAATAGCATTGGGGACACGTATTCAAGTAAATAAAGCCCATACACTGCAAATTATGATGCGCCCCTTATAATCTACCACTCCCAACTTTCAGTTTACTTATATTCTACTGTCTATTCAACCTTGCAGGATATCAAATTCGCAGTCCATGCACATCCAACTTTGTCTGAAGTGCTAGATGAACTTTTCAAGTCAGCAAAGGTGAGCTGCTGACATTAACTTCTTACGTCATGCTGTGTGGCTGCACTTGTTCTTCTTCCTGATATGTGTTTACCCACATATCTTTTTTAATTGTTGGGGCAGGTTAAAGAGCATGTTTCTAGCCTAGTAAGTGAACCAGTTGCAGTCTAAGCTTCTCAATACTCGAGTATAAATTTTGAAGATATTTGCTTGTAATAGGGAGTTTCAGGAAGTTTTGTATCACAAGACAAAAGAGATCATCAACACGGGGAGAAAAGAAGCAACTTAAGGGAATCAAGGACGACTTGGCCCAAAATATTTTTCGCCTTTGTATCTTGGCTTTTTAGTTTTTTTAATGGCTTCAAGAAATACTTGCATTCGTAATTGTTTTCATATGGAAGCATTGTTTTCTGTAGCCTTTATAAATAATAGAAAGTTTGCTTTTTTTTAAATATCACATATTGTAATTGTCAATAGTACCATTTTCTTTTAATATTCAAATTTAATATATTTAAAATTAAAATTAAAATTTGATTTTTATTTATTTTGTCAATTATTTAAAATTAAAATTAAAATTAACAATCGTTTTCTAATTTGGGGAAGAAATGTGATATTTTAAGTGAATCTGATTTAAATTGAATGATACAACTTACTAAATTCTTCTAAATTCCCAAAATTCTAACATCCCTAAATTACAACAAAAATAGTAGAAGGAAAACGAGAAGATGAACAAAAAAATTTCGTTTTATGTTGGGGTTAGGCTGGATGAATCTTGGTCTAGACTAGTACCTAAGTTTCATTTTTTCCCCTAAAATTTGGCTGAGTGATAGTGAGGCTGGATTGGTTCAGCTATTGTTTTACTTAAACAGGGCCGGGTCTGTGACGTGCCCTCCTCCAGCGCATTTTGGTTACCTCCAACATCTGAAGATGAAACAGAACCCACAGAATTGTACTCTCTCCCTCACTCCCCCGGTTGGGAAAAGTTCTCGTCTGAATTTTGAACTCCGAGTATGAAACACGGTTATATATAATACTAATAGCACCATGATGACAGGATTACTCTTTCCATCACAAAAGAAATCGGTTTTGAAAAAATCATCTCATGGGCATGATGACTCATTGGAATGAGATTGACATACAATCTGAGCACCTGCTGCCTCATTGAAATGAGATTACCATGAAACCATTCTATGGTTTGATTGACAAAAAATATCACCAGGATAAAAGACATTATTTTTTATACAAAATAACGGATGATACCAACCAAGGTATTAAATATCGGAAGTTTCGGAAATATCGGTGGTTCAAAAACACTAAATATCGATGGAAATATCGGAAAATATCGATATCGATAAAAATTGGATAAAAATCACGGAAATTCTAAGAAAAACTTGGAAATTTTTATTGAAACTTTAGAGAATGTTTATTTAGTCAATTATCTATTAGTTTATCACAAAAAATTGGAAGGAAATTCATTGCATAATGGATTTATCTTATTTAAGTTGATTATATAGCGAGGTGACAAACATCATGATCAGTAGAAAATATGTTGTAATTAATGAAAGAAAATTAAACATACCATAATCATTTATATATAATGATTTACTACAATATTTTACACTTTATACATTGCATTGTAAGATACATTAGTGACTTAGTACCACATAGAGTTCTTATGGGTTCAAATTTTTCACTATCTTCATCATCTCTATTTGTAGAGTAAGTGTATATTGTGAAGAGTAGTCATTAAATGATACATCCCCAAAATGATAATTAGTTGGGTGAGTGTTGAATGGTAGGGTGTGTAAACGTGGGAAGTAATTCAATTTTTATTTTCAAACACAGCTTCGAATTGTTATATAAATATGACTTTTGATAGACTAATATCACAAAGCCACCAAAAGCGTGGTGGTAAAGGCACTGAGAAATGAAGGCCCAAACAGGGCAGGTTCGAACCCCTGCTGTTGCTGCGCCTACGCGGCTGAAACAGTTGGGGTCACAGCTTTTATCAAGAAACAAACACCCTTGAAACAAAACAAAAAAGTAGAATCAGTCAAAATTATATTTGATAATCAGATGGGTAGTATTGTAAAACAACAAAAGCTTAAAAAAGAAAGGAAAAAAAAAAGAAAATTAAAAAGTTGATAACCTCAAGATGTAAAGGAGGAGTTTGCATTCGGTTTGAATAACTGCAGGCCACACCACACCACAACCCCTGGGTAGTATTGTAAAACAACAAAAGCTTAAAAAAGAAAGGAAAAAAAGAAAATTAAAAAGTTGATAACCTCAAGACGTAAAGGAGGACTTTGCATTCAGTTTGAATAACTGCAGGCCACACCACACCACAACCCCTGGGTAGTATTGTAAAACAACAAAAGCTTAAAAAAGAAAGGAAAAAAAAAGAAAATTAAAAAGTTGATAATCTCAAGACGTAAAGGAGGATTTTGCATTCGGTTTGAATAACTGCAGGCCACACCACGCCACAACCCTCTGCTGTGCTCTCTCCGCTCCAATTCGTGCAGTGACTTTGATCGAACACTTGGATCGCATCCTCTCATCGATCGATTCGCCTTAGGGTAAGTCATGCGATGAGTCTCAGAATTCAAATCTAGATATATATATATATATATATGTATAATTGTGTGTGTATGGTTTTGATGTGGTGTGTTTGGATTTGAATTGGTTGCAGGTCAGAGAGATCGGAGAGGCTGTATGGCCAGTAGAGTAGACCACCAGTACGACTATCTGTTCAAGATCATGTTGATCGGTGACTCTGGTGTGGGCAGAGTGTTGGGCGAGAATGTCGACACCGAAAATTTCGTCGAAATTTCGACGATATTTTCGAAATAATCACGAAACCAATATGGAAGCCATCGATAATATCGGAGCTTGAATTTTACCGAAATATCGCCGATATTTCGGCGATATTTTCGATTTTTCAATCTATGATACCAACTACATTCCTCACAAATTTGATCAAACTCTTCAGTTGCATTCATTTCAGTCCATTCCATTCTAACCACCAAAACTACCTTAAGCCATCCATGAAGATTCTAGACCGAAAATCAACCCCTTGTAAAAACAAACAATTCATCATATACTATATAGAATTGCAAAAATTGAACTCAACGAAACCCCATGAACAACAATCTTCACAAAAACCCAGATGTATGATCCTAGTGTTGAAAATTGGTTCAAATGTAGTTGCCCATGTGATAAATGTTGGCACACGATTGTTGAGGTTGGTAGCACACCATGGTTGAAGTTTGGTAGCCAACAATTGTAGTTGCCCATGTGATAAATGTTGGCACACCATTGTTGAGGTTGGTAGCACACCATGGTTGAAGTTTGGTAGCCAACAATTGTAGTTGCCCAAGTGAGTAAATAGTAGCACACCATTGACTAGTTTGGTAGCCACCATTTGAATAGTTTGTGGTTGCATTCACACTCTTGATCTTTGGCTATAAATTGGGAGCAAATGGTTCCATTTGTAGAATCACCACCAAGTGTAGGAAAAGAGGAAAAATAGCAAGAAAGGCACTTTGCCAAAGAGAGGAAGAATACTCTCAAGTTGTTCTTTGCTTTGTATCTTTGGTTTTCTTTTCAATTGTTGTGAGAGTGTGACTTGGGTGTATTTGGGTCTTTGGGAAATTGAGTGATAAACACTATTTGTATGTTCTCATTGATTATAGTGGAATACTCCGTCGTCTCCAAACCTGGATGTAGGCATTGCCGAACCAAGATAAATCTTGGTGTTCTTGTTGGTGTTGTTTTTGGTCCATTTATCTCCTGCTAGTTGTTGTTAGATTTTCACTCACCGCACTTGGTTGATGCTTCCGCACAACACCTAGCATCCTTAACAATCATTTCTGCTTACCTAAAACATCAGAGAAGCTGGCATGAGCACAGACAGCCTAAACAATATCATCAACCGTATAACTATATAAGCAAACTAACTTCTAATAAATTAACTTCTTGTGCTGATAATATAGGAAAACTCATCCATTCCAATCAAAGAAAATATTAAGAAACCATAAAGAGCAATAGAATTATGTCAAATATTTAGAGTAGTTTACCCCTTCACCCGAGGTATTGTGTTCGAGTTCTTCATCCTCCAATATCACTTGTATAAAAAATATTTTAAAAAACCACTAAAAGTCTTTTTACATTCTCCTCTTTAACACATGTTCACAAATACAACAACTGATTTTGATAAACCAGATAAGGCCATATTAGGTATTTTATTGTAGTTACATCGAGTTTTTCCTTGATTTTTTCATATATTTTGTTCGGCAAATTTATCGAGGTGATATTTCTAATCACTCAAACATTGAATTTGGTCAAATTCTTGTTGTACATATTAAAATTTCGACAACATCTCAGAGAATGTACTTAAATTTTCCAATTTTTGGCGTATATATAAGGTCAGCAATCAACAACGGTCTAAAAATTTCAACCTTTTGACATCAGCTGAAGGTTGTTCTGTGACATATATGACATCCATGTTTTGTGCATCTATCAGATCAGTAACGGTCTACAAATAAGGATACTCACTTCTGATTAATTATTACGTTATCAAGAATTGAGTGATGCATTTGTAAAGGTCAAGACTCAACTAATAGCATGTTCACACCAACTCGTAGCACTGTTCTAGTTAGTAGTTGGGTAAGATTTCGTGTTAATGCTATGTTTTAGCTGACGTTAGTTACTTTGCATGTAAATGTTTGAGTTGAAATTTAGTAATCTATAGTAGGAAAGAGCAAAGTAGATGGTGATTGCTGGGTAAAATTTGGTTTTTTTTTTTACTTCCTTTACTTTTTAAGAATATTTTATTATATTTTTTCTTTATGTGAAGGTGGGTTCGAGTTTGCCACATCATCCACTAGAATGAGTGGGTAAATAGCCCACATGTACAAAATTATGTAAACACTTCTGCAACATCATCAATTTGGAGTAATGTGGAACATTAGGGCCCGTTCGATAACATTTTCTGAGAATGTTTTTGAGAAAACGTTTTCCACGAGAATGAAAACAACTTTTTCTGTTTTCTATACGAGAATGAAAACACGCCACCGAACGTGTTTTTGACTCATTTTGTAATGTTTTATGAGAAAACGTTTTCCACGAGAATGAAAACAACTTTTTCTGTTTTCTACAAGTATACATGAAGTTGTTTTCATTTTACGAAAACGCTTTCCACGAATGAAAACATGCTACCGAACGTGTTTTTGACTCATTTTTGTTTTCTGAAAATGAAAACAACCTTCGAAAACGTTACCGAACGCACCCTTAAACTTTGGTCAAGTAGATAAAGTGAGTCATTTTAACTTTCAAAAACAATATAAGATTTGACCATAGTTTCAGAGACACTAGTATAAATAAGCCTATTTAAAACTATGTTTGATGGGATTAATTTTTCAAAACTTCAAAACGTATTATTAAAACAATTACAAAGTTACAAAAAGAGTTAACTACTGTTTTGCCCCTTTCAATTATGTCATAACTAGCCTCCCTGCACGCGCTTCCGCGAGTGTGAGAGGCTTTTTTTAATCACGCGCGCTACGCGCGACTTATAAAGTTTCGTTTTTATTATTTTGCAATTGAATTTTTCGAGATGTTCATCTTAAAAGTTTTCCTTATTTTTATCGCATGCACTTTTCTAGAGACCCGTCTCAACAGTTTCTTTAATTTCTTTTATCAAGCATAAGCTGTTGAGACGTGTCTCTAGAAAAGTGCAGGCGATAAAAATAAGGAAAACTTTTAAGATGACCACCTCGAAAAATTCAATTGCAAAATAATAAAAATGAAACTTTATAAGTAGCGCGTAGCGCGCGTGATTAAAAAAAGCCTCTCGCATGCGCGAAAGCGCGTGCAGAGAGGCTAGTATTCCGCGTGTGCAAGAAAGCTAGTATTCCAATTACTCAATGAATGCCGGACATGTGAACATTTAATTTTTTTAAAAATCACCTACATGTTAAAAAAAATATCAGTTTAGTAGTAAAAATGATAACACATACGTTGTGCGCAAATTTAGGGCAGTAAGGATTTGAAAACTGTGGAAAATGTCAAAAACTGAGAGGGTCATGATGCAAATACGTTTCCCAAAGCATGATAAGGCAAAATGTGAAGGAAATGAAAGACAGACATTGAAGACCACTTAAGCACTACACTGCTCTGCGACACATCATCTATGAATTTCTTGACAATATTCAATCGGTGGAAGCTAACAAACAAAAAAGTTAAGCAACACAATTTGATAAAACAGACGACACAGTGTTCAGATAATGTAGGCACTACGCACTATGCCTTGGTTTATCACTAAAAATAAACAAAGATAAGAGTTAGTATACACAACATGTGATTTTCTTGATCTCGCTTTACTATTTCCAAAATGTTCTCCTGTAATTTAACTTCTTCCTCGTGAAATTAACATGTGATTTTCTTGATCTCTCTTTACTATTTCCAAAATGTTCTCTTGTAAATTAACTTGTTCCTCGTGAAATTAACTCCACATCATGCAGGTGCTTGTTGACAACCTTGAGTTGAGTGTATGCTCTCTCTCATCATTTCCTCCACCGATTCTTGTTCCTCCATGCCTCCTCACAACATCTATCTCATCAAAGAAAACCAAGCATGGCTTTTGGCTTTTGGCCTTGTTAAATAAATCCATCGCTCTTTTTGCTCCTACTCTTACCTTGATAGCAATGTCTTTCCAGTCCAAGGGGACCCTACTAAAAGAGCTCCCCTTTGAGAATTCCTGCTCCAACTGCAGAAAACGTAGTCTGTTAAAATAACATAAAAAATTGCAGAAAATTTATATGGGGTTTTAAAAAAATTCCACCCTCTTGGAAATCTTGCTTTGCATCCTCAGCCTCTGCCCCATCGTCAAATCTTACATTGCTGTTAACATCAAAACAATTGGATTAGGCCAAAAGGATAATTTATTGAAAACCAAAAGCAATAAAAACTCATAAGGTAGAAAAGAAAATCCAAAGCAATGAAAACCCAAACAAAAATCCAGAGAAAATAAACAAATGAAAGTAGTATAAATCTCTTTTATCCGCAGAAAAAGAAGAACATCAAAACTAATGGAAAATTCAAAATCAATATTGACAGAAGAACAAATGAAAAACCACATTACAAAAACAATTTACAACTTAAACTTGTGTGTTTAGAAATGTTAGAGATCACAATACTAATATAGAATAAAATGATCCTCGGATCTCAAGATCTTCTGTCAAATCCACTATGTCCTTTCCTAAACTCCTCCACAATTAATAGAACAATGATAAGCCAAATGATACATATATACACGGTGGTCTCACTCAAACATATATACTTAGTGGCAAGGGAAAGGAAAACAACACTGCATTTGATGAATTCAAAACCAAACTAAAAGTAAAATAGACTGATAATTGTGTCTTTTTCAGTTTGTTATAAAGGAATTCTTAGTACCAATAAGATGAAAGAAACAGAGGAAGGACAAATTTCAAACAGGTCATCCAATACTAATTATGAACCACTGCAAATATTACTGGGAGGGAACCAAAGTAATGAGCATTTAGTAAAAGAAGTTGAAGCATTTTGTTACCCATGAATCAATTCCGTGACTTGGGAAAGCAATTCTTCATCCCTCAATTTATGTATCCTGCTCGATATGGTATCAGCAGCTCTGATACAAACATTAATTTTTGTTAGCAACTTTCGTACAGAAGCCTGGGTGGCATCAATCTTAGCAGACTCAGCTCCATGATAATCTAGACTTTTGAATCTCTTGCACTTCTTTTCATAGTCAACACGTAGCTTTTCTTTGTCCTGAAATTAGTACAACATCAATAGATAAACAAAGGCCAATAGAAGCAAGCACCAAGGCACTTGAAGAATTAACAATTTGAATGGATGCCAATAGAAAAAAATTTGAGAGTCAGAATGCCCAAATTATATAAAGGAAATGTCAAGACAAACAAATATAGACTCGGTAAGAATTCAAATAAATTGCAAATATAAAGGAATTCAAAGATTTCTAACAACATTGTAAAATTCAAAGTTCAGGTTCTCAATGGGTGAAAATGCATTCTAGTTGTTAAATCAGAAAATATCAACCAGTCCGTTGCCATCTGCTACAATGAAACTACTTGATGACTATCTGTGACTATCAAGGATTTAAGTATCATCATAATAGAAAAAATAAGTTGCACGCCATCCATGATTTTTTTACACTTTTTACCTTAACTTCCTTGCACAGAAAAACTAAAGCCATTGACAGGAAAATAAAGAAAACTTCAAATTCCAAAAAATACAAATGAAATTGCCCAAATCATCATTCAAACATGGAGAATACCCGTAAACGGTGATTAAACCACTGAAAAACTAACAACAATGAGAAAAGGGGAAATTCAGACCCTCAATTTTGTTCTAACCTCTCAATTAGATAGCAAAAAAATGTAATCTTTTTCTTTACCCGCACCCACAAATCTCATATTTTCCATTGACAATAAAATCCACAAACTGCAAAAAACAAACAACCCCCCAACACAGATCCTGAAATGATCTTATCTTCAGTCCAAACATATGATTTTCTCACAAAAGGCAAACCCAAATCACAAAAAAAGAACAAAGGAAGCCAAATCCAACAGATTGTTTCCAAAACCAAATGAAAATCTGAAACAGGAACAATCAGAAAGGAAAAGTTTTGCTCACCTGGGTCCGACATGCGCTTTGTTTTTGTTTCATATTATCTCTCTTTGTTCTTCGGCAACCCATTTCGTAGCCTTCTTTCTTCTTCGCTCTTCTTCGCTTTGTTTTTGGCCCGTGATTTCCTTCTGTTTCTGTGTGCTCGGTTTCTCAGTGTACTCGTTGGTTGACGTTAATGGGGTTGCTCGGTTTCTAAGTAACCAAACACAGAGATTCGCACTCTTGACATCAAACCCATTCATTGATGCTCTGCTAAAAAAAAACAGAAATAATCAAAACCCACAAAATTAGAAAACAGAATTAAGTGAGGAATCCGTGCGGTCCTCCTCATTGAGATGCCGTCGTTGTGGCTATTCTCCTCCATCTTTCTCCATTTTCCTCTTGGGCCTGAGTTCACACAACATCAAAAAACAAAAAATAAAATCTGGAGAAAAGCGGAGAAGAAGAGACAACACTGGAAAACTGAAAACAACTGAAACCAACTGCTGTTTCATCGAGAGGATAGTGGAGCGTGAGAAAGTGGGGTGAAACTGAAGGTAACTGCTTGGGCGGGTTTTTATGTGTTGTTTTATTTATTTATTTTTATTTATTTTTTTTACAATACTACCCATGTTAATTTTTAAATAAATTTTTCTTAGACTTAAGATTTTTTTGTTTCAAGGGTGTTTGTGTCCAGTTTTTTTTGGTAAAAGCTGTGACCCCAACTGTTTTGGCCTCCCTTTATAATAGTAGAGATTATCAATTTATTCTCTGTATTATTTTTTCGTAAATTAAGGACTTAAATGATGGGAAAATTGTCATTTGTGACTCGCTGGCAATTTTTTGGATGTCCGTCCATTTTCATGCCACTTCAACTGTACATGGTCACAAGAAACAATAAAAAATTGAAATTGAAATGAGAAAATAATTAATAAACTAAAACAAAAAATAAGAAAAATAAAAGACTCATCTCCTCCAACCACCTTCCTCCCCAACCCCGATCACCCTCATCCAACATCACCCCAATATAACCCAGGTAAATGGCCACCCATCCCCCTCCACTGAACCCCAACCCCAACCCTTGATCTCCCATAGCGTGATCTAAGAGGGCTGACCCGAGTAGGATCCATTTGGAGCTTTCAGTTGTTTTAAAAAATTGAGGAGATGGACTGTTTTGTCAATGAGGGGGATGGATCAGAGAGAGAGAGAGAGAGAGAGAGAGGGTCGTGGCTGAGATAGAGAGAGGTCGTGGGTGGATGCCGTGGTGGTGGGTCTTGGCGAGGTGGAAGGTGGGTGCAGTGGGCTGTGGTGGAGGTGGGGGTGGGTGATTTTTCCGATGGGTATTGCATCAAATAAAAGTACCCAATTGCTTCTTTAAAAATTCCCATTAAAGGCAGACGCCAACACCATATGATTTAATGCAAAAACATTTGGCTTGAGACTTTTATCAAACAAAAACTTTGCAGACGCGATCTCCCCACAACTAGCGTATGTCCCAATAAGCTTTGAACTCAAACATAACTTTCAGGCATTTCTGCAAGCACAATTTCATGACTTGATAATGTATCCATAAACCTATAATTTTTTCATGGCCTCGTGGGGTTTTTCATTATGTATATTTTATTCTTTTTAATATATATTTATACTATTATTTAGTATTTTAATAAGGTATATTTTGTCTTCTTTAAAATTACGCATTTGCCTTTAATATTGAGGGAAAAATTAATGGACATTCAAAAGATTGAGGCGAGTCCAAAGTGGCCATTTTTACATAATTGAAGTTCTTAATTTATCGAAAAATAATATATGGGGTAAATTGATAATTATGACATAATTCAAGAAGCAAATATTTACCCTCCCTAAAATATAGTTACAAATTACAAATTATTCTACACTTGGAACATTCCAAACATGAAATCAGAATTATTCTCAATTCTCAATTCCCTAAATACCTAAACCCTAGATTATACATCAATTTATTTTTAAAAACCCTAAATATGTAACCCCTACCTCAGGGTTTAGAAATAATCTTATAAACTAGATCACAACAAACAAAAAATAGTAGAATAAGAAATAATGCAAAAAACCCCCAAATATGTAAACCCAAATTTCTCTCTAACGACATTTGTTTCTCCAAAACCTCTGTCTCTTCCTTCTTTCTTTCTGCCCTTAGATCCCATTTTTTGAAAACTTAAAACTATTTCAAATTTCAGTCGGCAGTTTACCCATGAACACATGGCATGCATAGATCAAGTTTAGAGTACCCATTACCTGTCAAAGATTATGAGAGAGAATAACAAAATTTCCAAGAGGCCCATTAATTAGAGATCTATGAAGAAATTGAAGAACTTTGCCTGACAAATCCATTACCCAAAATCTTTGTTGGTCTATCACAGCATCATTTCAAGCAAATTCTTTACTCAACAAAGACCCATCAAAGATCATGGGTTGATCATGGTTGATTTCTAAAATAAAATAAAAATTATGGGTTGAAAGACACCTTCTCTTTGAGAAAGAATATAAAAAAATCCATAAATTTTGGCAATTTTCAATGAGAGTTTGCTTCAAATAAAGACTTCTTGCATCATAAACTCCATTGTTTAGCATCGGAACTTTACCCAGATTTCTAATTTGCATTTTCTTCTTATTATTATTATTCTCTTTTTTGGTAGGCACCTTCAAACTTTTGTTTTTGGTCAAAGTCGACGCCTTCAAACTTGAGTTCAGTCTAGGAAGAATAACAAAGAAACGGAGGATTGGAGAATGCAAACGTCGTCACAGAGAAATTCAAGCTCAATGGAACGTAGTACCATGTGTCAATTGCCATGTGGTACAACTGTATAATTTCTCCCCAACCTCAGGGCTCACGGTGCGAATAACTAAAATTAATTATTTCCCTAAAACTCCTGATCCATTATGGATAATTACCAGTTTGGTTACCTCCAACATCTCAATATGAAACAGAATCCAGCATCCACCCACTCGACGGAGATTTGAAACTATAATAAAGCGAAAAACTCTGTTGTTCTGCTGTTAAACAACAGATTTTAATATCTTCCGAATCTCATCTCATCATCCACACATAACGAATTGGTGTGATATATTCATATCATAACATATGAACAGTAAGAACTAACATTCTTATTGAAACTAGAACTCATAGGGAAGAAAATAGATTTATGGATGGAATCAAATATGCAGTATTTACAGACAAAAGTATTCGGGTCAGAGCATGAAACGTTATATATAATAACACCATGAAGAAAGGAATAGTCTTTTAATCACAAAAGAGATATAGACCAAAAAAGACGGTTTAAAAAAAAAAATCATCTCAGGAGCATGATGACTCGCTAGAATGAGATTGGCATGCAATCTGAGCTCCTGCTGCCTCATTGAAATGAGATTGGCATGAAATAACAACTTGATGAAAAGGGATTATACAAACTACATTCCTCAGATATTTGATCAAACTCTTTGGTTGCATTCATTTCAATTCTAACACCAATTCCAACAACCAAAACTACCATAAGCCATCCATGATGATTCTAACACGAAAATCAACCCCATAAACAAAAAAATCAAACAATTCAACATATCTAAACTGTAACTCAAATATCCTTTTATATTCCCTAGTAAATCTGCAGAAAAACATATCTACAACAGACCGAAGAATTAAATCGGACTAAGGAACCTAGCAAGGCTTCAAATTAAAGAGGTGAACCCAAATTTTAATCTGTAAAACCCATCAATGCATACTAGACAATATCCCGAAAATTAATCTCATAAAAACCCCATGAACAACAATCTTCACAAAAACCCAGACGTGTGATCCTAACATCCTTCATAAACATTTACCTAAAACGCTAGTGAAACATCAGAGAAGCCAGCATGAGCATAGACACCGTAAAACATATATCAACCACATAACTATATAAGCAACCGCAGGAAATTCAAATTCCCATCTCATTCTAATAAATGAACTTCTTGTGCTGAAATTAGGAAAACTCATCCATTCCAATCAAAGAAAGAAACCATAAAGAGCAATAGAATTAAGTCAAAAACTTATATCCATAACAAAAGTAGCATTTCAGGACTGCTGCTCGTACATGTAAATTGAAATGAAACCCACTAAAGTAACATCAAACTACTATGTTACTAATGACAAATTAAGCATAAAATGACATCAAAACCAAAATAACCCTAATCAGGGAAAACCCCAAACAGAGCCATGATTTGAGGTCAGCTCCCACTCTATTCTTCCTCGGTGGCTGATTCGTTCTTGGTGTTGTTGTGCTTCCTGGCGTACCTTTGGTTCCTCAGGAACTTGGGGTCCATCTAAACCCAAAATCCAATTGTTAGGGCAACAAAAAAAAACCCCAAATACAAAGCAAAATCAAAATTAATTAAGGGATGGAAGTTGAAATCAGTACCCCTTTGGTTGAAGTGTGGCGATGCCTCTGAGGCTTCTTGATGCCGTTCCTGTGAGCCTTGCGGGACTGGTTGTGAGCGGTGTGGTTCTTCGACTTGGCCATCTCTGCAATCACAAACCCAAAAACCCAAATACAAACACAAGTAATTAGTAGCAGAAATGAGCTGAGAATCGAGATAGAGGATGGAAGCAAGAGCCTTTTCTAGTTGAGAGAAAGAGAGACGGCACGAACCAGAAAGAGAACGAGAGATCTAACAGCGACGTCGCTTGGGTGTTAGGGTTCTCTTTGAAGCAGCAAAATGAGAAGTTGGCCTTTATATGTGAGCTCCTGGAAAAACCCTAGCTTCCGGCTTTTGTATTTTTATAATGACGAAAGTGCCCATCCATTGCCGATTGAAATAAAAATTCGGTTTGTGATTGGTTGGGCTGGCTCGTTTAAGAGCCCAGTCGTGATAGGATTGGGCTTTGTTGGTATCATCGAAAACCCAATTCCTCTTACCTTCTTTTTTTGAGGTACTATTTTTCTTTCCTTTCTGACTTGCAGATTTTACACAAGGGTCTTGCTAAAATAAAATATATAAAAAATAGTAGAAGTTGTGGAGAGAAATTAAAGAATTATGAATAAAATCAAATTGAGAAAAAAAAAAAAAGGATTGTTAACAATTATTAGAAAAATCAAGTTGTGTTGTGTTTGATTAAAGGGTTATATAATATATAACGTTATGGGGTCTATTCACTCAAGCCCAATAGTATATTTTTTTCCGGGTTGTAAATGAATGGACATTGCGTTCAATGGAATTTGAAAAAGAAAAGATTTGGTATTTCAGTCGACTAATGAAAGGTAGATGCATTTTCTATTTTTCTTTTTTGAATACAAAGCGATAATATAAATTACAAGAAAGTAACAGACATGAGTTTAGATTAGATTAAAGTAGTGGATGTGGTCTCCATTATGCACTCGAGTTCGAATTTCATCTTTATAGTTTAAATTATATTAAAGTAGAATTTCTTGCACACACTAACAAAGTATCTTCATTTCCTTTCTATATTGCAAAAAAGGGATGTATTTCATCTTATTTTGTAAAGAGGAAAAGTAAATTAATGGTCCAAAGTCAAAACGACAGAGAGGCAAATGCAATTACAAAACAACAAAGCAAGCCAATCAGATTTAGGTAAGCATATAAAAATTATTTTCCAAATTACATAATATTAACCTTACATATTTAATCAGAGTTAGGTGAGTATTTATATCAACCTCAATAGGGTGAAAATTAATCTCACATAATTCACCAAAATCACCGCCATCACTTGCTTGCGGAGCCCAGAAATCCACCGGCTCCAGTTGTAAACTGGCACACAAACGACAACACTTTACACCCATTTAAATAAATTTTCTTTATTTCGTCATTATTTCATTAGTCTGATTCGATCTCTGTAGTCTCTGCGCTTCATTTGTTGTGGGTATTTGGTATTTCTCTCGCTAACCCACCGATCTGGTCCTTGAGAAGAAGCCATGTTCCTGGTCGACTGGTTCTATGGCGTCCTTGCCTCTCTGGGCCTATGGCAGAAGGAGGCCAAGATTCTATTTTTGGGCCTCGACAACGCCGGCAAGACCACCCTCCTCCACATGTTGAAGGATGAGGTTTCTCTCTTTCTCTTTTATCATTATCATGGCTTATTTTTGTTGGCTTTTTCTTGATTTTGATAAATATGTATGTATGTGGTGATGGGTTGTTGCAGAGACTAGTGCAGCATCAGCCGACCCAGCACCCAACTTCGGAGGAATTGAGCATTGGGAAGATTAAATTCAAGGCTTTTGATTTGGGTGGCCACCAGATCGCTCGCAGAGTCTGGAAGGATTACTATGCTAAGGTGTTTAGACTCTCACCCAGTATTAGATTTGTAATACTAAGTTGTTCTAAGATTTGATTGATTATAGTTTTCAGCTGAAACATGATCTGCACATTGCTTGCTATGAATTTCGTGCTTGCACTATGAGGATGGCTGCTACTAATACGTGAATCATAATCTCTTGTTTTACTTGGGTGGTAAATTATGTTTATGGGTTAAAAATCTCATACAATGGTACAGTTTATCAGATTTGGGAAGGATTCCTACGCAGTACAGATTGTTTCTAACTTCCATTTATTTATATATTTCGATGTCTTTCTTTGTTTTCAAATTTTTTTGGATGATTGTAGCTTTTGTTGCTTGTCTACATCATGTTTTAATCCAACTATTGGGTTGATCTCAGTAGATGGGAAAGCTGAAAGTAGGCATGATTTGTTTGCTATTGCTGGTTCGCATGTTTTGCCTTCATAATCCCAGCGAAAATTTCCCTTTGGTTATCTGATTCATGGGAGGCAAACATTTACAATGGAGATTTTGCTGAGAGCACCTTTTTTTTCCGTCTTTCCGGAGGTGTTTTACTTGTGTCTTTCCATACATGGTGTCCTATAAAAGCTATCATGATTCATGAATGTGGTTTGGGCTAGAGTTGATGACCTATTCTTTCATTAAGAAAACCTGGGTCTCAAAGTTTTATTCTGTGGATTAACTTGACGCTAATTATTTCGTAGTTTGAGAAAACAACATAAGAGTATGGTTCAACACCCTAAACCATGCTTTTCTGTCTTTCTTTTCCTGTTTATTCCTGACATATGGGAAAATGTTTTAAGTCAATTTTATATGTTTGAGACCTTTAATTCGCAAAAAGTGTAACTTATTCTTGCCATTCTGTCCTAGCTTTTCAAAAATCACAGCATCAACTTACATGTATTCATGCACATGCTTCCTAGTTCGTTTTCCCTTTCTAATAAATAACTTTGTAGACCTACTCCATTTTTCCTAGTGGAGAAGTCAGAAGAGTGAAAAAGAGAAGACAACCGTAAGAGATTTATGAAAAGTGGAAAGTGGATTTATGACTTATGAGCTATTCCAGACATTTGAAGATTTAGTTGAGGTTGCTTCCCTTCACAGGGGTGCCAATTTGTGTGGTGATTGTATTTTGAATTAGACTTGAGGACCTCTCAAAGCAAATGCTTAGTTTTTACCTTCTTGCATTCAGTTTGGTTTCCCTTACACATACCAAGTACAGTCTATATATCACCTCTGCCCTCTCACGGTTTTCATGATTGCATATCAAATTCTTAGTTTTTTCCTGCACCAAGCTCTACTTTATCAAATATATAAAGTGCTATAATTCCTTTATTGCTCGAGTTTGTGATTCCTTCATTCCTGTTAGTGAATTTGAGTTATCCAGTACTTATTTGGATTGTGCCAAAGTAAATAAATGCTGCAAGTTTTTAATTCAACTTTTTGTTTTCTCTGTTGTGAACAGGTGGATGCAGTGGTTTACTTGGTTGATGCATACGACAAGGATCGTTTTGCAGAATCAAAGAAGGAGCTGGATGCACTCCTTTCAGATGAGAGCCTGGCAACTGTTCCATTTCTTGTGCTGGGCAACAAGATTGACATCCCCTATGCTGCTTCAGAAGATGAGCTGCGATATCATCTAGGACTGACTAACTTCACTACTGGTAAGGGAAAAGTGAATCTTACGGACACCACTGTCCGCCCCCTAGAGGTTTTCATGTGCAGTATCGTCCGCAAGATGGGGTACGGGGATGGCTTCAAGTGGGTCTCCCAATATATCAAATAGAGAGTAGAGTAGGGGGATCCTTTTTGGCGTAGTATTTGTGTGGTACTTTTTTCCTGCGAATTTGTAGTATCTGACCACAATTATAATGGAAGAGGATTTTCTTATTTGATTTTTATCAGATTGAAGGATTAAACACTCTCATCATAATATATCATTTTGTTGTAAGTTCGATTTTAAATATGTGCTTCTTGAACCAGATTCAGTGTGATTCTTTTCTGATAAACTATTTACTAGTTTTAAGCATTGTTTTTGGTTGAGTAGTTTCATATTCCTTTTTTCTTTTGAAATTCTTAATTGTTTGAACCATGTTTCCCTTTTAGTGATGTGTTGTACCCTACACGTTTGTAGCACTGATAATTTCTCTGGTTGTGCTGGTTTTGGCATTTTCTTTCTAATGAGCAAAACACCAGCAACCCCCCACCCTCTTCCTAGCAGCCTCCACCCCGACCCCCTCCCCGCACATCCGCAGCCGTCAACCACCCACTTCTCCAGCACACACAACACCATCGACGTCTCTTTGTCTAAGTCTCTCTGGAACTGACTGAAAATAATACCCTGAAACTTTTTTTTCCTGACAAATCTGTAAGATTTAACACGAAGAGCTGTTGGGTTTGGAGAACACGAGGAGTGTGTGTGTGTTGTATGGGTTTTCTTGTTCGGGTTGGGATTTTTGGCTGGAATTTATTGAAGTTGATGTGAGATTGAATGTGGGTTTTCAGCTTGGCTAAGGAGGGGTAGGGGTGGTTCCTTGTCGGTGTTGGGTTGGGACCTTCCCTCATTGAAATTGATGACGATGGGGTCATGACATATTCTTCGCTAGTGGTGGTGGGAATGGTGGATTTCGGTACAGAGCTGTGGAGATGGGGTGAATATGACATGACACGAAACAAAAGTGGAGTTGAGAGACTACCGCAGTTATCTTGCAAATTCAATGCCAAATTGTGAATTGGATACAAGGACCGACACCTAAAAGCACAGAATGTTACAATAACAATGAGCTCAAATCTCGTAAAAGAAAAGGTTAATTAAAAAGAAACTCTTAAGGCAGTAGGCTACAGGTCTGTCGGTTGAGCTTTTTCACTTTTATTTATGTAAGTAGAGGTTCGAAATTTCAAAGATTAAAATATCAATGGTCCAAAAACACGGAAATTTTGATGGAAATATCGGGATATTATCGATATCGATAAAAATTGAATTAAAACTATGGAAATTGTAAGAAAAACATGAAAATTTGTATTGAAACTTTAGATGATGTTTATTTAGTCAATTATCTATTAGTTTATCAAAAAAAAATGGAAGGAAATACATTGCATTGTGGGTTTAACTGATTTAAGTTGATTAATGAAAGCAAATTAAACACACCATATAAATATTTATATATAATGATTTACTACAATATTTTACACTTTATACATTGCATGGTAAAATACATGAGTGTCTTAATACCACATAGAGTTCAAAATGTTCACTATCTTCATCATCTCTATGTGTAGAGTAAGTGTATTGTGAAGAGTAGTCATCAAATGATAAATCCCCAAAATAGTTTTGTATGTAATTGTTAACATGTCATCCATATGAATCCGAGATTGGTTGACGTTGTCCATAAGCAAAATCATTTGAAGATTGGGTCTCAAATTCTTTCCATGAGACGCTTGATTGCATCCCAAAAGGAATGAGATATGAAGAGTAGGGAAAGACTTGGTTTTGATTATAACCATAGTTACTACTTCCCACTCCAATAGAGTCCGAATCGCCCTTTGCGTGTGTGTTGTGTATTTTTTTCCCTTTCATGCACAAATCACGATATTTTCTATATTTTCGATATTCTATCGATATTACATCGAAATTTTTACCAAATATTGCTGATGTGTGACGGAAATTATCGGGAAATTTCGTCGATATTTTCGATATTTATACGATATGTGTATGGATACGTTCCGAAATATCCGTAATCTGAAAAAACGGAAATATCCTCGATATTTCGTCAATATTATCGATATTTCCGACTATGCGAAATCCCCAAATGCTCAACGAATATTTGTGTAAATCCTAAAAACCAAAAACCTTAAAATTTTGTCATTATAAAAAAGTGATTGACAAACACAACTCTAAAATTTTAGGGAAATAAAAAAGTGATGATCTTGCACTGGCGTTATACCGGATAAGCACCCTCAGCGTGCCCTGAGATGACTCCACGCATGCATTTTTGTCAAGGCTCCTTCCCTCCACTGTACCAGTTTCCAACTCGATGTCTTTCACACAAAACACAACGCAATGACGCGTAACACCCAATCACATCGCTCCACGTAGGATCCGCACTCCCCAACCGGCATTTTACGGTCACCATACGTATCCACCGGCTCCACGTCATCACCCTTCTCTCACCAAAGCTCTCCGCTTACCTACCAAAGCAGTCAACACTGTCCAGCTTTCGCACTCTGACTGTCCATAAAAATATATAATTTCCCGGAAAATCTTTGAAAATACCAACCAAAACAGAAAATTAGGATATTCCGTCACTTTTCCTTCACCTTCTTCTTTCAGAATCTGGATTAAATTTTGTTTTCAGTGGAATTTGAAAATCTCTGTGCTTTGAATTTCTCTTCAGATAATAAAGAGAATCAAAATATGTTTCTGGTGGATTGGTTCTATGGGGTTCTGGCGTCGCTAGGGCTATGGCAGAAAGAGGCGAAGATCTTGTTCTTAGGGCTTGATAATGCCGGAAAGACCACCTTGCTTCACATGCTCAAAGATGAGGTGCCGAGTCTCTCTCGTTCTCTGTCTTTATTTGAATTTCTTATTTGGGACGATTGCTGTTTCGTTTTGGGTTGAACAAGTTAGGGTTTTTTTGGTTGCAGAGATTAGTTCAACACCAACCGACCCAGTATCCGACCTCGGAGGAACTGAGTATAGGGAAGATTAAGTTCAAGGCCTTTGATTTGGGTGGCCATCAGATCGCTCGCAGAGTCTGGAAGGACTATTACACCAAGGTTTAAATTTTACCCAAAATACTAATTCAAGTTCTTTGATTTTTGATATAGTAATTTAGAGTTTGATTTGATTCGTTCTTCGAAATTGTGGTTGCATGTTATAGATGTTGGATAAAAAATGAAAAGTTTTGCATATACATGCGTGTGTATGGTATGTTTGTGTGTATATATGCAATGGAATGGAACCCTGTTGGAATAAAGAAATAATGGAACCTTGGTAGTGACTAAATGAATTTTTAAGCCATCCCTTGTTTTTGTAGTCACGTCCATGGGTGTGAATCACATGCAGTGAATTTCATGTTATTTTATTCCTAGTCCTTGAACTTGAAGTTATAGGTGCAGGGTTGCAGTCAAGAGTTTGGTGATTGTGATTATTATAATGCCAATTGATGGTTTTTGTCAAATTAATTTTGGGTTCTAATGGGTAATTTTCGCAGAATGGGGCTTAGCCCATGATTTGTCTTTATGTGATAAGCATATATATTCATAGATGGTGTGCGACCTTTTTGATTGTTTAGGTGGATGCTGTAGTCTACCTGGTTGATGCTTATGACAAGGAGAGATTTGCAGAGTCAAAGAAGGAGCTTGATGCTCTTCTCTCCGACGAGTCACTTGCAACTGTCCCATTTCTTATCTTGGGAAACAAGATTGACATACCTTATGCTGCCTCAGAGGATGAGTTGCGTCACCATATGGGCCTGACAAACTTCACCACAGGTAAAGGGAAGGTGAATCTGGCCGATTCCAATGTTCGCCCCCTTGAGGTGTTCATGTGCAGCATTGTCCGTAAGATGGGGTACGGCGAAGGCTTCAAGTGGCTCTCTCAATACATCAAGTAGGCGGAACAATGGGGAAGCAGCTGTGCCACAGGAGATGGTAGTTTTGCTGCCGCTTTTGGAATCTCCATTAGATTTGATGTTGTCTATTTCTAAGCATAGATGCTTATGTAAAGTGGATTCCTTAGATGCATAGCAGTTTTTTGCTCTTCAATTTTAGCTTCGAAACCCAGTGTGCTTTTTCTTACTATTTCTTCTATAATGTTTTTTTTATGTTCAGGATAGATTAGTTGTGTTGGTTTTCTTACCATGTATTGGTAATTAGATTGCAGAACCAATAAATATTTACAGAATGCCTACTCTGCCTTCATGCTTCCTTTTTTCCTACCTTGCCAAGTAGTATTGGTGACCATAGTATTAAAAATCGAAAATATCGCCAAAATATAAAATTGGGGCAGCGATATTTTCGTTAACCTCCATTTGGATTTCGTGATTTTTTCGAAAAAATGGGCGAAATTTTCGGCGAAATATCGGATCCGATATTATCTCCCAAATTAGATAGACGAATCGCAGTAGTTAACATCTTTGGCTTGGGTAAGAGGTAGAACGAGACATAGAGATACAATGAGCTTGAACTGAGCCATATCTTCACGGATTGCTTTCCTCGATTCAAATATAAACAATATTATCCGAAAAACACCTGTGAGAAATTTAGGGTTTATAAAAACCAGAAGACAGAGAGATAGAAAGAGAAAGTGAGAAAGACAGGTTTTTTTGTTCTGTGAGAGAAAGGAAGGAAGATAGATGAAAAGAAGTCTGAAGATGAGCGACAACTTATCGGTTAGAGACAGAGGAACAGTAGGTGGAACAAAGTAAAGACTTTTCTTATTTATGGGTTTCTCCGCTAGCACCGACTTATTTAAAAACTTCCATAATTTACTTTACTAATTTACTATTGACGTAAGTAAATAATAAAATAAAACAAATTTACCTTTATATAATGAGGCCCGGCCCTGGGATGTTGTGGTTGTTGTGCCAGTCCCACTTTAGCATATGGCCTTCAAAATCGTAGGAGTGGCCTAATATATAATAGTTTCATTTAAAGTTTATTTAAAATTGGGGCAGCGATATTTTTGTTAACTTCCATTTGGATTTCGTGATTTTTTCAAAAAAATCGGTGAAATTTTTGGCGCAATATCGGATCCGATATTATCTCCCAAATATTATCATTGAATTGAAAGGCGCAGGCTGGGGTTCGAACCTGGGCCTTGTTTGCTCCTTTCTTCCTTCCCAGCGCCTTTACCACCACGCTGCTTGTGGGTTTGTGTGATATAATTCTATCAATACTCATATTTATATAACAATTCCCAAGCTGTGTCTGAAAATAAAAATTGAACCACTCCCCATGTTTCAACCTACACACCACACCCTACCATTCAACACTCACCTCGGATAATTTTAATACGTTTAATGTTATTTATTATTTTATTATAGAATTGGATTATTATTCATTATTATGTTTTATTATTCCATATTATTTTCGTAATTACTTAAATTCCTACAATTATTTTCTCATTCATTATTCTAAATTACTTACATTCCTACTTAAATTCCTAGTAAGTTATTCTCATTCATTATTGTTATGTAATTTGCATGTTTATTATCATCTATTTCAAATGTTTGGTGGTATTATATTTTAAATTATGGCATGTGGTTTTTAATTTTTCTATTCTTTATTTGGTCATGTACATATGTGTTTATTATCTCTTAATTCATTATTAAAGACTTTATATGCTTCCATCACATTTTGTTACATTTGTTTAATTATTGTTTTATTGTTGGTCCATGGAAATTAAGTAATGTTGTATAATTATTTTGGGGATTTATCATTTAATGACTACTCTTCACAATACACTTACTCTACAAATAGAGATGATGAAGATAGTGAAAAATTTGAACCTCACAGGGACTCTATGTGGTACTAAGTCACTAATGTATCTTACAATGCAATGTATAAAGTGTAAAATATTGTAGTAAATCATTATATATAAATGATTATGGTGTGTTTAATCTTCTTTCATTAATTACAACATATTTTCTACAGTCACAGTGTTTGTCGGCTCGCTATATAATCAACTTAAATAAATGAAATCAATCATGCAATGAATTTCTTTCCAATTTTTTGTGATAAACTAATAGATAATTGACTAAATAAACATTCTCTAAAGTTTCAATAAAAATTTCCAAGTTTTTCTTAGAATTTCCGTGGTTTTTATCCAATTTTTATCGATATCGATATTTTCCCGATATTTCCATCGATATTTCCGTGTTTTTGAACCACCGATATTTCCGAAACTTCCAATATTTAATACCTTGTTGGTGACCACTCTCACAAGTGACAAGCTACCATTCACTAAGTGGGGTCTCCCACTTTCCACTGTTCCTTTATCTATGACCTGCAAGTGATGAAATGTGGACCTAACCAAGGCTACAACTTCAACAACCAAAAGGAAGTGCCAAGGTTCTTCATTGATTAGAACATTGACCAAATAGTATGGTGGGGATGCAGATTACACACACAAATATGAACAAGGTGTGGTACTTAAACAAGAACACTAAAAACCAAGAAGCACATTACGACTGACCCATTAGATACGGTCACTGAAACTAGAACCCTCCTCCCAACAATCCTAAAACGGTCTGAAAGGGTAAAAATCGCAAAACTATTTGTTCTAGGCATTTACAAGTTGTACGGGCTACACAACTACAGAGAGCTCCACCCCGAGTTTTTTCATTTGCCTGTCTAGACCTCAAGGAATTTCTTCAACTATCCATGTTAGAGTCAGGAACCAGAAGCTCTTCGAATTCCAGCTGCAGAAGATGAAGATTTGATTGGTTAATGTATCGGCAGAATTGTACTGTAACATTGAAAGAAGAATTCTAACCAGATCACTCACCCTTGCTTCAATGTGGGCCAACTTCATCCGACTATATTCTTCTTGTGCTTTCTTTGAGCGGAACATGGCCTGAACGCGTACAACAGATCTCTCAATGCGTTCTTCAGCTTGTTTCCGGCTGGCCCGGTAGAAGTCTTCTTCTGTATCACTTTCCTGCTTCTGATCTACGTCGACTTCAACCGGGGCCACATTAAGTCCACGAAGCCCTCTTCTTTTAAAACGCCACCGCAAAACAGCTTTCTCAAGCACTCCAACTGACCAAAGAACTTTACGGTACTGCCTCCGCAATTGGAATCCCCGAAAAGCAGCCTGCATAAAATGAAAATGCAATCAACCAATTTTTCCTGGACTCTCAAGAGTTAATCAATCACTGTTACTGCATGTATTAATCACCAAATTTTAAAAAATATATAATTCATTAACAGTCACAATGATATCATGCACCAAGAATTCACAACCAAACAAAAATCATACACCAAGAATTAGAATGGAGCGCCTTTGGGGTGGGGGAATCCAGTAGTACGCTCTAGTCATGGCTAATAAACCAAGTTACCTAATACAAATGAAAGTTGCAATTTGACCAATCAAATGTAAAACTGATTGACCCTATGTGAATTGACTCAAAATGTCCTATTTAAATTTGATTTTCAGAAAGGATTTGGTTTACGTCACTGTGTGGTTCATACTAGCTGTATTCACTTGTCAACTATGCCAGAAAGAAGGGAAGAGGCTTTACTTGAATTTTGATAGCTTGACGGCGCAAACTAAGGAATTCTTGGCGCATCTTCCAGGTACGAAACCTATATTGAATGCGGGCAGCAGCTTTGATCTTTTTTCGTGTATCATAGTTGCGAAAGGCATGTTGAATTTTCAATGCTGCAATTATACCACGTGCTTCAGCCTCTGGAGTGGAATACTGAACCGCTTTAGCCTTTAATTTTAGTGAGTTCTCCCTGAAGGCAGCCTGTATTCGTGCTGCAGCATCAGCAGCTGTCCGATAAGCTGTCAAAGTATCCTTCAGATGTATCTCGTCCTCACTGAGGTTCTCAGAGTTCCCTGCATAGTTTGAGCCAGTTTGAAGGGAACCACTAGCATTTCCAGCTATGCTCATATCCTTGAATTGTTCTACCAAAGCCTTCTCTGACAGATAAGCTGCTAAGCCATCATACCCCTTCATGGCTGCAAGATCAGCAGCAGTGTATCCACCAGGGTTTTCTGAACTGGGGTCTGTGACCAAGTTTGGCTTTGCCCCCGCAGATAAAAGAACTGCAACCATTTTCTCCCTACACATGGAGACTTTTAGCATTAAGAAAATCTCAGAAGCTATAATTCCAATCTCATCACAAAATGCATTTAAACAATTTTACTCCACGTAAATCAATTTCAGATGCATGTAAAACAAACATGCACAAAATCAATACGAGCAAGAAGATTAAAATTGTTGACATAAAGCTCAAGCTATCCTGCATGAGCAGAGGATATAGAGTTGGAAAAGTTCTACCATATAAGTATTAAAAGTTAAACAGAACACAGCAAACCTAAGTAGTGATGTAGAAGATATTTTTGAGAAATATACAATTTAAAATAATAAGCGAATGATAAAACCATACCTTCCACAATAATTAGAATGAAAGGTTATAAATAAAAAATAGGCTTAATATCACAAAACATCCCTAAGGTTTACGAAACTATCAGATTGCATCCTTAATGTTTTTTTGTGTCATTCGTGGTCCTCAGGTTAGTATGTGTGATCACAAATGGTCCTTGCCGTTAGGTTCCATCAAAAACTCTGTTAGTTTGCTAACGTGACATATATATATATATATCACAAAACATCCCTAAGGTTCACGCACCTATCACAAATGGTCCCTGCGAAATTTTTTAATTTAAAATTCATAACATTTTGGTTTTCTTTTTAAATTATTTAAATATATATATTGTATTTTAAATACACGTGACACTATATTTTTGAAGATGTGGGCTCCACATATATGCCACATCAACAAACTAATGAAGTTTTTTAAAAATAATTTAAAATTTAAAAATGAAAAAACCATTTATGAAGTTTTATGAATTTTAAATTATTTTTTAAACACTCCATTAGTTTGTTGATGTGGCATATATGTGGAGCCCACATCTCCAATAATATAGTGTCATAATTTAAAAATCATAAAATTTAAAAAAGAAAACCAAAATTTTATGAATTTTAAATAATAAAAATAAAAAAATTCGCACGAACCATTTGTGATAGGTGCGTGAACCTCAGGGATGTTTTGTGATATATATATGCCACATCAGCAAACTGACGGAGTTTTTAACGGAACCTAACGGCAGAGACTATTTGTGATCACACATACTAACCTTGAGGACCACTAATGACTCAAAAAAACATTAAGGATGCAATCTGATAGTTTCGTAAACCTTAGGGACGTTTTGTGATATTAAGCCTAAAAAATATTAAAAAGAAATAATGTCATACCTTCCACAATATGCTGCCCAATGAAGGGCTGTCCATCCACGTCTATCACGAAAGTCTAATGACAAGCCTGACCATGAAAACAAGCGAACAGCCCATGTATATTCTAGAATAGCACATAAATGGATTACTCCTTGGCCATAAGCATCATATTCTTTGGTTGTAGAGCTGTCAACAACTTTCTCCAACAGCCAATCCTTTAATCTGTTCTTCAAAATAAGTTCAAACAGACCATCCTTTGCCAGTGGTAAGGGAGTTTTGTTGTCTTCAACTGCCTTCATCAAATATGCCCAGCTATTAGATATGTGCGAGGTTCTGTGGGAAAACTTCTTGGCTTCTTTCAGGGTATTCGGTGATACTTTTTTAGATATAATGTTAAGGCTCTTAGATGAAGAGAAAAGTAAATAAGCAAGTCGCATCTGTGCTTGGAACTCTTCCCATTTGTTCTCTTCCGAAGAAATAATTGGATCACTCAAAACAGGAGCACGATATTCGAAGTTTAGTACTAGGCTGATGGGTTTATGGCCATCAATACTCATAAAAAGGTTTACTACTCTGGGTAAATGCGGTGGTACAAAACAGCGATACACCCCAGCCTGAACAATTTCTGCACGAACACATACATCGCCACAAATACAGAGTAGATCGGACTTTGCAAGATGTAAATACTCTTGGTGAAAGAAGCCAGTGATTAGAATCTGCAAAAGGATTAGCTAGATGATGAAATTTATGTTCAGCAGTACAACCTGAATATTCAGGTTAATTAAAACTTATAAAAGAAGGGTCATTCAAAATCAGGACAGATCAACATTTGTCATGCCAAGCTAGAGGCCTGAGAAACAATTATGAGGGCCACTTTTTTCAACCTTATAATCATTCTTTTCCAAAAATGAAAAACAACAGAAGTTCATCTTCCACCAATAGTCAAGATCCAGTTTCATGTATTTGCCTATTGACTTTATAATATTTCATTTTTTTCTTTACAGAAGGACTAGAACCTAGGATATAAACTTTACCCTGCCCACCCGATCCCAATGTCACCCGAGCCAAGGCCCAAGGGCTTTATTTGTTCTTATTGATGCACTAAACAAAACATGTAGCCCATTTGGATTTAGTTCTAAAGGCACCATACTTCTGAAAATTCCTGTACTAATGAACATGTACATTGATCAGATTCCAAATAATTCAATTTTCCTGCCACATAAGAATCATTTACTTTGTTAAAATTTGCTTTGACATTTTAATATTTCAATATGTCACCGTGATGTTAGGTATATCACATGATTTGATATGGTTGAAATTAGCACAATTAAAGGATGAATGTCCCTTCTTAAATACTTAAATATGAGTTGTTAAAGATTTCCTATTGGAATTTCAAGAACAAGATTTCAACTTTATTCATGAAGAACAAAAGGTGGCCATCAACAGTCAATGAATTACATAAACAATAATATGGGGAGTAAAGCAAAGAGGAAAACCTTTGTTTTTTCATTTGAAAAGGCCCATGTAGGTGACAGATCAGTTATATTAAACATTTGCTGAGGAACAGAAGATTGAAGATGATCAGCTGAAGGAGAAGCAAATGAATTTTGAGCAGCTAAAGATGAGGATTCAAGTGCTGGGTCTTCCACTGAGCCTGGAGGGTCTGTCATGACCTGGTTTATCCACCTTTCAAAACTGTCCTGACTATGTAATCCATCATTAACCAAAACGTCCAAGGAATCACAGGTGGTCTTGGCCATAGAATCCCTTATCTGGACATTTGAATTCACATCATACCCCACTGTCGGAACATGACTGTCTGGAAGATTGAATTGAAAGTTATCACTCCTCGAAGTTGGATTGGTTAAATTACCAAAAGCAGAAATTTCAGCTGATATAACGCTGGCTCCCTGCAAAGACAAACCATTTATGCAAATGAGTTGCAGCAGAACAATATGCAACGACACACAACACATGAAAATATAAGAACTAATAAAGTGCCAAATGTGTATAAGAAATAATAAATTGCCAATGTGGAAGGACTAAAATAGATAGAGAGCATAAATTTAGAATTATGAATGATTCCACTTACACCACTTATGAAGCCATTTCCTACGACTTGATTCTGCTGGTCATAGCATGAGACTATGTCTGGCACCCCAAAACCCCACCACAGAGAGAGAATAATGGTTAATACTTTCATCATTTTGGGTTCTGCTCTGGCAATAACTGTAATCTGGTCACTTACCTCCTTTAGAATCATTTGTAATCAGAAGTTCCTCCCATTCAAGTGTATTGATATCATGGAGCCTCTTTTCATGATTCTTAACAGTCAAACCATCACCAGGCTCTGTTGATCATAAAAGAACCAAGGGTAAGAACCTTGTATATCCGTTTTCAATAAAAATAGCAAAAGGAAGTAGCAACTTAACTAAACAAGGTAAAAAAAATTAGTAAAACATCAAGAAGAATGAAAAAACAACTCTTATCATGATAAGTAATTTATCTTCTAACATCAATAAGCTCCAAATTCTGTTGTGGTTTGCCGAAATGACAGAGACTATTCCCAAAACAAATATATATCATGATAATTGAGGTATCCCTCAAATAACCCTTTAGGGTCCCCTACAATTGTTTTTTCAATGATCCAAACCGTCTATTTTTCAAATCTTCATCCATAGACCATCCTTGCAAAAAAATCTTGCAAATTGAAAATCATTAAGGCATCTCATTGGGACCAAAATAGAAGAACATGATGCTTCAAGAAAAGACTATAATAACAACCATCTAATTGGGTGGTCAAATGGTTTCAGATTGAAATGATTTTTTGCAGAGATGATCTTTGATGGAATATCTAAAAACTAGACAGTTCGGATTATTGAAATACAATGCATGGTGGGGCCTACAAGGGTGTCTCTCAAATAACTCATTTGAGGGATCCCTCAACTGAAGCTCTCACTATATATAATATAATATATATAAGTCATCTTGCAGAAAGTTCATATGCAGTCACCTGGAAGTTCATTTTCACCAGCACAATATGCCTTGTTAGCCTCAGAATCAAGTTCTTCTGATAAAAGCCAAGGAGCAGATGGGTCAGAGACAGAACTAGAATTATTTGAATTCACAGGTGTGACTGGAGAACCCTGCAACTGCATGGTAAGCAAACAACAGCACAATACAAGGTTAGAAGATGTAGTTGGTTATTGAAAAAATGGCACAAAGAATTGTTTCCAGATATTGCCAAGTTCTACCACTTATGCGTGAAGGTATTGCCAAGCTCTTTGTTTTATCATAAAAATAAGAAATCGACGAGTGCCTCATGCAATTTGACAGAAGCCACAGAGTGTACAGTGCATAAAATTAGGATTAAATGTTTGCATCACACCTAATTGCTTTTCGAACAAGTTTAAACTGAAAATTGCTGAAAAATAAGAAAACAATATGCATTTCAATATTCTAAGACTGCAAACTCAATAATTCATGCCATGAAAAGGAGCATCAACATTCTGATTGTGCTTAATCTCGAAGCACATTTAATTAAAAGAGCTATAGAAAAACCACCTCTTGTGTTTCACGGTAATGAACAAGGACTATATGTTCTAGACTCCTGCAACAGGAATACAACAAAAGTTTCAGTAAGACTACTCTTATGCAACAAAAGTTTCAGGAGTAGTATTTTAGGAGATACAGGTATAAAACAATAGGGTCATCAATGGATCCAGATAAACTGTAATTATTACATACTTATCAAGCAGCCAATAACACCTCCGGACAAAGGTTGGGCTATCTTCGCCATGTGCATAGTATACATGAATCCTTTCTTCATTACCAACCTGCACCATTAAAAAAAATGACAAAATTTGATGAACTGAGTCAACTGAAAATAATCATTCCATAACAAAATAAGCTATAACAATCATGGTGAAGGGGTGTACAAAGAATATGTTGAAACAGACAGCATCATTTGGTACATATAGGACAAAGACACCTTTTCCTTACACCCTGCCACTTTGTTACTTTTGTCTCTCAATCAAAACAATGACCATTTTAGCAGCAGATTAACCAAAAAAAAAAAACAGTACTTACAATAAAGAAAAAAAAATCCATAGACATGAGGCCATTTGTAGGAGGTTGGAGTATGGTGCAAAAAAAGGAGACCTTTTCAATTGTCCATGCTCTATTCTGGAATTAATGGGTGGAACGCAACAGAAGAATTTTTCAAGAGTATGATGGGGTGTCTTCTGAAGATCTCTGGGATAGAGTAAAATTTTGGGCGTCTCTTTGGGCATTGGTCACTGGGCAGTTTAAGGATTACCATTATTCTATTATCCTGAGAGATATGAGGGCTGTCTTAAGATAAGTCTTCTTAGATGTGTTTTTTTTTCTCTAACCTGTTTCCGGGTGGAGTTGCTTCAGATGTTTATTTCTTGCTTCTCGTTTTCTGCTTTTAATTAAGCAGTGTTTCCTCTTGTTGTTTAGTCGAGGACAGCTTGTCCTCTTGATTATCAATACAATCGTTTCTATTCCAAAAAAAATAATCAATCCCAATCCCAACTTTGTGGGCTAGTTAAAACAATACCGATATTCAAATTCTTCAATTCTTCGAGTCCTTTCTTCTATTAATAACTTGGGGAATCCCATACATTATGCGGGGCCATCTCTTTTATTTAGTTAGGACATAATATTTCTCCATGAAGAATAATTTCCAGTCTAGTATAATCACAGAAAACATTTGATGTTATCATGACAATTACAAAACTTAGAAGATAAGGCTGGAAGTGTTGGAAAAACACCATAAATTCACTGAGAAAAAATAAGTCACGGAAATATAGTTGATGCCACAAATAACACCTTAGAGGGGGGAAAAGAAAATGAAAAGGGAACACTCACTTTCAAGTGTTCGTGAGCTTCTTTAACTGTCTTCCCGTCCTTTTTCTTCTTCCAGTTATGACCATCTTTCCGGAAGTTTCTGAGCATCTTACGGTCAAACAATTCAATAGTGCCACCTGTGACATTTAGAAAAATTACCAAAATGGACAACACAACAGTTTCAGTATTTACATATCTCCTGTCAAAGTTAACACTGGCAGAAGCTGTATGCTGTGTGCAAAACTGCCTTAGGCAGTGGAAGTATTATTTCATGATAATGATTGTGTCTTGACTAAATAACAGTTTTATATATGTCTGACCACATATGCAAATTGTTTTCATCTCATCATACACACATAAAGAGTGAATTTTTAATACACATAAATGGTGAATTCTCAATTCATCAAGCTTCACGACAACAGCATTTAATACTCACACTTACAAGAAAATTTATACCATAAGTTATCTGTAGAAACATTTTCAAGAGAATACGAGAAAGCTACTGCAAATAAAGTTGAAAGTTTCATCATGAGTTCACAACAGGAATAGTTAGTGAAATCAGATGGGGATGAAGTTGCGGTGGGGGAACAATAATTCAACACATGATATAATTTTCTTACAACTAACTGTAACAGATATTTACTTTTGGGCAAGTTCAGTGGCTTGACTTTGATGGTGAAATACTTGTAATTGTAGAGTATTGCATGAATTTCATTTGGGCGGAGCCATCTTGATTTGGCTTCCTCCATAATAGTCCCAACATCCAAATCTGTGCATGAAACAAGAACCCCCAATAAGAAAAATAACCAGTGAAATTTTACAATCTGATCAACAATCCACAGTCATAATTAGAACAGCAAAAGAACCAATACAGCACGTAGTGACTAGAAAAATTTAACACATGAAAACAAAGTCCGACCCAACCATCTGAACGGTACCGACATGACACTCTATCTATGTCATTTTATCTGTCCTCGTCTTATCCTTTGTTCCCAAGCAATGTCACTCTTAAGCCTTTAAACTATCACAACTTTGCAATGGTAAAATCTAGTTTCACATGATTATTTGGCATCACAAGGCTGGCGACTTGGGAACAAATCATCCTGAGCTTTCATTCTACAAGCTCACCCAGCAACTTTGCAATTGTTACTACCACTTATCAATAAAGACAAGAAAGGAGGTTCTGTCCTTTTTGGCATTTTACATGTGTCGTTTCTTGCTCTCTTTTAATTAGCACATGAAACTACTTTTTATACCTCTTACTCATGCCAAATTCGCTTCAGGTTTCACTCACTAAAAGCACTTCCTAAATGAAAATCCAAGCTGGATGCTCTTGCTTGCTTCCATTGAACGCGTAAAGTTAGTTTCGAAAAAAATGATCATCCAAAGCCAAAATTCACTTTCTTCAACAAGCAAAACAAAAAACTTTCCATTATAGGCCAAACTATACATACACAAAACCAAAAAACAATTTATCTTTTAACATAAAAAGAGGGACTTCGTCCGTACCTTGCATTGTATGGAATCCATGAATCTCTGAACCCCCGAGCTGCTTTTCCATGGTCAATCAAACCTCCAAGCAACCCCCAGAATGAAGAATTCTCTCTCACTCAAAAGCTTAAACCCATGAAAACCTAAACCCAACAGAAAATTAAGCAATAATTTCTTAAAATCAAAACAAAAACGATCAAAAGCCAAACAATAACAAACTGAAATTACCTCAACAAAATCCAAGTGAAAGAGAAACGTCGGGAGCTCTAAACAGTCTTCTTCTAGCCCAGAAGTCTTCTATGATTGTCAGTTTTTTAATAACATTAAAGGCACCAGACGAAAGCAGCTGACTAATAAACAATTCTAAAAGGCAGGTCTTTTCGGCTTTTTGCTGATTTAGAAAATGAAACTGGTAAATAAAAGAGAAATGTACAGGACAGGTCAGCTGCTCATCAATGCGGGTGGGTTTTCTTCTGCTGGGGGTCGCAGGATAACAATTCTGCCAAGGTGGATATTGGCCGTCCCTTGATTTTTATGCGGCAGATCTTTAGCCACTGACTTAGACAATTGTTCCATGCATGGGTTTTTTTTTCCTGAACTAGATCTATTTTTCGTTTATTAAAGTAGTTTAGACTGTGACATTCCAAAGGAAAAAGTATCTCACCGAGGTATTTGAATTGTGCTATGACAGTCCCCCAAATATGTAACTGATTTCTAACCATTAATTCATATGAAATTCGACAGGCTAAATTCATGATTTTTTACATAGGGTGCTGCTAAGCGTTAGTCGTCGTTTGTGGGCCCTGGCTTGCTCTTATTTTATTTTATATATATATGGATGCTGGTAAAATCTGATCGGAACACCACCATGTAAACGCAACGTACCAACCTTTGGTGCTAAATTGTTGGTGGCGCCGTACTTTTTTTTTTTTCTTAAATTTTTTTTTTCTGGGACCAAATTAACTAGACTGAAACACATCATTGTCTTTTCAAACCAAAGCACGCGATCACACCATAAGAGCAACTCCACCGGTTGCAGCCCAGGCATGGGGGGCGGGACCCACGGGCCCGAGCCCAAAATAGAGCTTCCAGCGGCAGGGGGCAGCCCAGGCAAAGAGCGTGACCCACGCACTGGGCAAGCCCGCGAAGTTGCCTGAGGCCAACCGGCAGTTCGACGTCCGCGATGACGTCGGCAACAAAATTTTTTTAAAATAATCGAAAAAATCTGAAAAAAAATCTGAAAAATTCATAAATATTTTTTAATACATACCTAGCAATTTTATTATTATTAATTTTATACATACAACTAAAATTAATCCCATGTAAAAAATAAAATAAAAATAAAAGTAAATAGTAGTAGTCGCTGTTTCAGCGTGGTGGAAGTCAAGACATTACTATTTGCGAGCGTATTCACGTAAATATTAGCCCCCTAGCTCCCCACCCCTCCCCTTGCCATGGCAACCCCTAACGGGTGGAGTTGCTCTAATCATAATAATTGTTAGAACTGTGTTCTCAACTGCTGACCGAATTCTCCTTCATCATCTTAGTCTCCACACTTGCCCACCGACAGTGCATTTCTTTAGAAGGGTACGTACTAGGTTTAGATCAAATACGTGTCACACTCACAAGGCAATGGCTGGATTGATATTGATTTGGGCGTTTGTTCCATTCCATGCATGGTTTTCCGAGTGGAGGTGGGTTCGAACCTCCATAACTCCAATGCGTTGAGCAAATGTGTCACGGTCTGGATTCAGCCAAACCCAAACCTAAGATCACATTGTAGTCTTGCATAAGAAATAGATGACAACGAACTATTAGTTATTTAAGTGAATTAGAGTTCACAAGTTTGGATTTCGCTGAATTCGGACTATGACAAATAAGGACGGAACAATGAATTTTTCAACGGATGGGCTAGTTAAAGTTATTAACTTTATATAGGGATTTTTGTAGAAATGTTACTTGAACTTATACACCAATTTCAATTTGTCACATTAAAGACAAATTTAAGAGAAATGTCACATTAATTTTTCAAAATGCATGATTTGTCATATGACTTTAACGCCATCCAATTTCCATCAATTTTTAAGGGTATTTTTAGTCTTTCCAATATGTAAACTCTCTGTGAAGCTCCTTTTTCGAACAAAAAAAATCAGAGAAGACAAGAGCAATACATTTATGCCTGAACAACACTAAGACATTAGGATTTCAAATTTTTTTTGTTGAGGGATCCCTGAGAATAAGCATTATCATAAAACAAATACATATTAAATGTAACCGAAAAACACATATTATTGAAATGAAAATATATTCAACATAATTGAAAGTAAATTCATGAATAATTGTACTTTTTTGGGCTTTAATAAGTTAATATATATTGGGCAATATTTCAAACAAGTTAAATATATAGGTTTGATGTTTTTTCCCCTCAAAAACCACATTGGCCCTTAGTGTGGTTCCGCTCCGCTGGCGGTGACAAAATGTGTTACGCCTAGTTGGCTAGAGCATTGTGTGCATTGCCCTTAAGTTTGATTCCTATTGTTATAGATTCTCATTGAAGTTTAATGTGTATTTTTTAAATTCACTTTGCTTTTGGCATATTTGCTAATTGTTATGCATATATTGTCTTTGAAATGTGCTACAACGACTAGTTCATGAGTAATCAAGACACAACCATATATGTCTTAATTCAACGTACCGACGTGTGGTGCTAAATTGCCGGTGACGCCAT
The DNA here is from genome assembly GCA_024362665.1 of Prunus padus. Lineage (NCBI taxonomy): Eukaryota > Viridiplantae > Streptophyta > Magnoliopsida > Rosales > Rosaceae > Prunus > Prunus padus. The sequence continues at coordinate 10,880,255 of JANFAM010000020.1, forward strand.
ACCTTGTGTATTTTTTTTTACTACAGTATAGCCTAGTCTGAAGACAACTTTTTTTCTCATTGTCCTTTGAAACCAAAGCACACGATCACCACATAATCATACGAAAAGTTAGAACAGTGGGCTCAACTAATTGATGTCTCCTTCATAGTCCCCACACTTGCCCCACCGGTGTTGCATTCATTAGACAAGCTTCGTACTAGGTTTAGGTTAGGTAGCCCTCATTCTCAAATATGCGTCACAAGGCAATGGCTGCAGGTACATGTATATTTAATGAAAAAGGCTCACAATTGATGCAACATTTTGACATGAAAAAAACGAAAATTCCTCGAAAATCAATTGTATGAATTAACATGACGTTTAGCTTTTGTAAATAATTATAAAAGATATATCAAATTCGAATCCGCACTCCTTCGATAATAATAAGAAGAAAAAACGTACTCAAATAAAGCACGTACTAACGTGGATCCATTCTTTTGTCAACACGCGTGCTGAATTTGGATCCACTGGTTATGAGCTTTATTCATCTTTCTCCATCGTCCTTGTCACCTGTTGCTCAACAGTTGTGGTGTAATTTTGTATAGAAGATGTTGATGTATCATGTGATCATGAATCATGAACCAACTATTTTGAAGAAAAGGACAATGCCACCCATGATCAACGCGTTGAAAGATTTCCAGATTCAAGCATCACAAGAGCAAAATTGTGAAAGTTGCAAACAAAAGTAGGATGAGTTTTTTTTTTTGGTCAACAAAAGTAGGATGATAAAGCACGCCATTTATAGCATTTTTTTGGTCCAAAAATTAGGTTGTTTTCATTTGTCCGATTACTAAAGAAAATCTCGTGAAGATTAATCAAGTAGCAAGATGGACTGATGGCTCTCAATTATTATGTATTTTCATTACACCCAACACAACCATGGAATTATTTTATTTTACATAGACATTTCTAACCGATACCTTTACATATCATTCTTTAAGCAATATGCTAACCACTAGCATTATATTATGCTTTAAGAAATGCTAGCCCCCCTAGCAAATCCCCTTACTCCATATGCATGGTACTTAAGTGGATGGAATGAGAAAAAAACTTTGACAACTGAATTACCAAAAGACTAAGAACTAGTTCGTTACGAATTTATATGTATTAATAATAGTTAGCATATATGGGCAGTGTATATGCCTCTTTTCATCCGAGTTCGATCCTTATTTCCATACTTTAGAATAGTTTTGAATATCTGATTATAAAGTAATTAAAAAAAATAGTTAGGATTTTTAGGTCTAATGGTCCCTAAATTTTGACAAGATTCGCATTTTGGTCTCCCAATTTTCAAAATCGTTCCTATGATCCTTCAACTTCACTTTCGTTAGGACAAATGGTCATGTTGTCAATTTTGCTGTTAAATATAGGAGCAAAATGATATTTTTGGTATTATTTTTAATTTTCACCATCTGAATATTCATTTCACCCAAATTTTTTAAAATAAAACTAAAAAACCGTATTCCTATCCTCGCCATCACAGAGAGGGTGGGTATGGTTTGGATGGGGGTGTGGGTTGTGGAGTGCCATCAGTTGTTACCAGGGTGGTGGGTTAATTGGCTCGGTGTCGAGTGGAGGTTGTCCATGGCTTTGTTGGAATATTCAGATGGCGGAAATTAAAAATAATATCATTTTGCCTCTGCATTTAACAGAAAAAGTTAACAAAACTAACGGTAGGATTATTTGTCATGACGAAACTAAAGTTGAATGAACATAGGAACGATTTTGGAAATTAAGAAATCAAAATACAAATCGGATCAAAATTCAGGGACATTCAACCTAAAAACCCTAATAGTTAGATTGATTTGAACTTTAAAGAACCTAGAGACCTTATTTGGATCCTTCGACGAAAAAACAAAAGACCTTTTTTGGATCCCTTTAGGCCACAAATAAACAAGGTGGACCCATATCAAACAGTGAATTCCATTCCTAAGGTCCAAGCTGAACCAGGCCCAAAAGAATGTCCAAGTTTGATGACAACCCAACAAAGTTTTGAAATTCATACCCAGAATATAGCAAAGCCCATATGGTCTCGAGCCAGTATGTGAATATGGGCCGGGTAGGCAAAAGCTGAAACTGTGGTCAAGTTTTTGCTTCCCTTGCACTCAAAGAAGGAATAAAATAGAAGCAAAGAAGGTGGTGGGTGGTATACACATTGAGTTTTAAATAAGTTGCACCTTCAATTTCTCTGACAGTCCCCTCCTAACCTCATTTGTTGCACCTTCATTTTCTTTCCCTTTCACTCCCTTAAAGCATTGATCTCTAATTTTCTAAACCATCCATATAAAAATTCATTCCAACACAAACACAAAGCATTCCCCATTGTTCTGTAAATCAAAGCAAAAATGGAGGCAAAATGGTTGGTGTTTTTCTCAATGGCAGCTACAATGCTGGCCCTTCATGTTGTGGATGGTCAAGAAGAGTCGTCTGTGAAGCCATTGGTGAAGATAGTGAAGGGCAAGAAGCTGTGTGACAAAGGGTGGGAGTGTAAGGGATGGTCTGCATTTTGCTGTAACCAGACCATTTCTGATTATTTTCAAGCTTACCAATTTGAGACCCTCTTCTCTAAGCGTAACGCACCCGTGGCGCATGCAGTGGGCTTCTGGGACTACCATTCCTTCATTACTGCAGCCGCTGAGTACCAGCCTCATGGCTTTGGTACTACAGGAGGCAAGCTCCAAGGAATGAAGGAAGTTGCTGCTTTTCTTGGCCATGTTGGCAGCAAAACTTCATGTAAGTCTAAAGTTTTTTCTATCTTGGGTTTTGTGGGTTGATTTGGTTGGACTTCTTTTAGGACCTATTTTTCTCCGTATATATGACAGTGATTGGCTGGTCGCGAGTACCAATTGATAGATATGTTGTCGATATTTGATCGATATTGTCAAATATTGAACTAAAAATATCAACAACATTTGGTATTCGGTACCAAACAATCTTTTCCAGCTCTGAATTAGTACTTGTTTTTAAATGGATTTTGATTAGCTCCTCAGGACTCCAAGGAAAAAGAACGTACAAATCTAGGAATGTTGTGCATTTTATTGTTTCTGTTTGATCTTATGGATTCCATGATTTCATCCACATTGCTTTTCAAGCTAGGTTTAAAAATGATTGTTTGCAGTCTTGTACATGAAGAAACAATGGAGGATGGTTTTTGTTTGAATTTTCAGGTGGGTATGGGGTAGCCACAGGAGGACCATTGGCTTGGGGTCTATGCTACAACAAGGAAGAGAGCCCTAGCCAGTTCTACTGTGATGACTATTACAAATACACTTATCCCTGCTCTCCTGGAGCTTCATACCATGGCCGTGGTGCCTTGCCACTCTACTGGTACAAAACAACACATTTTAATTCCATTTCCAATTCTATTTTTCTTTTTCTTATGCAAAATTTCATTTTGGGTTTCTTTTATTTATTTATTTAAACAAGCGATAGTCTAAATTAATCTAATCTACAGTGTGGGGGACTTGAACTTGAGTGCGCAGAGGGATGGACTCAATGCCCTCCCAACTGACCTAACCCCACGTCTGCTTATTTTGGGTGTCTTTGATTTGCAGGAACTATAACTATGGAGAAACAGGGGATGCCCTGAAAGTGGACTTGTTGAACCATCCAGAATACATAGAACAAAATGCAACCCTAGCCTTCCAGGCTGCAATCTGGAGATGGATGAACCCAATGAAGAAGCACCTTCCTTCAGCCCATGATGTCTTTGTTGGGAAATGGAAGCCATCTAAGAACGACACTTTGGCCAAGAGAACTCCTGGGTTTGGCACCACCATCAATCTGCTTTATGGGGACCAAGTTTGTGGTCAAGGTGACGTTGATTCAATGGACAACATTGTCTCCCATTACTTGTATTATCTTGATCTTACTGGAGTTGGCAGAGAAGAGGCAGGCCCTCATGAAGTGCTCAGCTGTGCTGAGCAGAAAGCTTTTGATCCTTCATCATCATCATCATCTTCTTCTTCTTCTTCTTCATCTTCATCTTCTTGAACTTGGTTTGGTGGCAATAGGGCCTGTCAAATTGTCAATTTGTTGAGCTAATTAGTCTACCCTTAAAAAAATATACATGTATTAATAAGGAAGGAAAGTAATTTGTTTTGAGAATATATGCATTGAAGAGGAAGGAAGGAAGGGGAAGCAAAATGAAGACAGATTATATTCAACTTCTTTTATCTTTTGTGTGAAGTTGCAGCAAAAGCCTGCATATTGTGTGTAAATTTTGTGATTTCTAGGTTTACAAGTTCTAAATATTGTATGCAATTTGATTTGTATGAACCATGTTACTATTGTATAATGTATATATATACCAAACACTTCAATCCCATTTTTGTAACAGCCTCTTCTTCATTTTTTTTTAGATAAAAAAGAAAGATTGCATTTATAATTCCAGCACAAAGGCCATCAGCCACAAAAGCCTATTCTTAACACCATAATTCTCATCATGCATACTTGGGTTTTTGCAATTATTGTATAAGATTGTTCTGCACCCTGTTGTAAAATAGGTGGTATAATGCTGGAATATTGAGCTACACGTAAAGTAAATGAGACACAATATTTAACGAGGTTCAGCAAGTGGTACCTACATGCCTGGAGAGCAGCAGTAGTAACCTTTCCACTATGTAAAATAATAGGGCTACAACTTTAGTGTTTACAATATCTGTGGCTCACTGATTTTTCTCTCTTGGACAATTTCTCTATGCTCTCTTTTCTCTCCTCTCACTCTCCTTTCTTTCTTCCTTCCTCTCTGCCTGGGCTCTCTTCTTCGTTGGCTTTCTATATGTCTTTGCAAGTAGTGCGGATGTCTATTTATAGGCAAAGTAATTGATACCCGTGAGTGTGCAGGGAGGTATCATGATGCTTCTTTCCAACATGTGGGCTTGCTCTCCACTAACTTTACAACACTCCCCGTTGGAGACCACTAGTAACATGTTGGTTGCTTAATTAAGTCTTGCTAGGAGAAAACCCAATGAGGTAGGAAACTGGTTGAAAGAAGAACAATACAGAAATCAGTGTAGCATACTTCTGGATGCTCCCCCTGAAATCCTCTTGACTAACTTTCTAGAGGGAAATTTTTTCTCACTGAGTGAAAGGTGTAGTCATCAGATATTCCTTAGCTGAGTAAGTAAATATATTTCCAATGAGGCATACCTATGCAAATCATAGAAATTTCCAGAATCTGCGTATTCAACAAAACATGAGCTATTTGTAAGCTTACTGCAATAAAATAAGCCCGTATATGGTATTATGCGGAGATAGCATCAAATATGATTCACATCACTACAAATTAATGGTGATGGAGCTGAGCTTTATCTGAAAAATACAATGTCTGATCCAATATACTTTCGGAAAAACATTTAAGTGACCAACGGATAATTTACATAAAAATGTTTCAATACTTTCTTAGTATAAGCAAGAATCTCGCTGGCATAATGCTCGATCTTCATGTTGAGACAAATATTTCTTGAACTCTTCAGGAGTTCTAACCAAGTATTAACTGTTCAGGAGTTTTGACTAAATATTAACTATTCAGGAGTTTTAACCAAATATTAACTCTTCAGGAGTTTTAATCAAATATTAACTCTTCAGGAGTTTTAACCATATATTAACTCTTCAGGAGTTTTAACCAAATATTAACTCTTCAAGAGTTTTAATCAAATATTAACACTTCAGGAGTTTTAACGTGTTGCAACATACCATAATAAATGTACTCACTGAGGCACTTTAATAATATTAGTATTGAGTACAAAATTTGTGCTTCAGGCACTTGCTTCATGCAATTTAAATCTTTCATAGATTTTATTTAAGGGTTACACTTCATGACACATTATAAAGCTTTAACCCAACTATTTATCCTTGTAACATCCTGAACAAAAATAAGACAATTAAACTTAAAATAAGAAAACAAATTAAAATAAGTGAAATTGAATAAATAAAATAATGAATTAATAATTATTTGGAATTTAAAAATAATATTTAATAAATAAAATTAAGATAAAGGAAACTAAATAAAAATATTAGAAATTAGTTTTTTTTAAAATAAAAAAAACCCGGTTATTAATTCCAGTTGGGGGCGCATGACCCCCCACTCTTTGCCAGCTCTGTTCCCCGATCACTTCCCCCATTCCAGTTCGAACCAGTGATGGCCAGACGTTGTCCGGCCAGACCCACCGCCACGCCAGATTTTCGGTCGAAAAATCCGGCCAATCCAAGGTTTCCAAGCTTCGATCCAGGTGTGATTCCATCTCCTTTTTGGCTGTTCTACCTATTTTCAAAGTTAGTTTTGTTTGATTTGGAGTTTTGGAGAGGATTCTAGAAACTTAGGGTTTGAGTTCGATTTTTTTTTTTCTAATTTCCAGTCACTTTCTGGCCACTTTGGCTGGCCACCCAGAACAAAAAAGTCCCCCTAGCTTCCCTAAGTTGTTTGGTAAAGGTATTGTAGGTTGTCTTGAGAATTTTCCGTCCCACTTGTGGTAGCCCAATTCTATCCCTAAATTATCCCTACGTCGTCCCGAACGCGACGGTACGCTCGAATTTGAAATTGGATATCGTATGACAGTCGAACGGATTTTCGCCTAACAGGTGATATCCGGGTTCGATGTGTTCTGACCGTTGGATCGATTCCAATTTCAAATATGTCGTTCCCTGAACCTCTAGGATCGTGTGGGAATTCACGGATCAAGAATCACAGCCCCAGATGCTTCAAATCATCGACTTAAAGTTTGGATTAACAAAAACCGTCCGATCGTGAGAAATCCAACTGCTCGATTGAGACCAAACTTTCGGGACGTGATTAGTTAACTTTGTTGGACTTTTAGGAACGTTCTTATTGAAATTTGAGGTCGTGGACCTCGCGGGCCCGGTTGACCAAAACGGGAAGTTTGACCGTCGGTTGACCATGAGTATTCCGAGGCGGTCCCACTTGTTGAAAGACGTAGTTTGACCCTAAAGACACTTCGTTTGATGTGCACACACTTCGAGTCCCGGGAAAAAGTTAGGGTTCATTTTAAAGTTTCGTTCAAAGTGCGATTTCTAATCCAATTCTCGTATTCCTTGAAATAGGTGATTCGGCTCAGCATACACAGCAGGCGGGACTACTTGTGAGTGGACCTTGTTTTAAACATGCATTGTTTTAAAGAGTAAATTGCATAGCACATTTAGTGATTTATATTATTATGGAGATTTTAATGATGTTTTATATCAATTATGCTATAATTGGATTTTATGATTTACATTCGATGTTCGAGACATCCTGCTTAGATTTGGATTTAATTTGTGTTTTGAGACTTAAGATTTATTATATTATTTCTCATATATGTCATTGTGATTGGATCGAAAAGTATAAATATGTCTGTTATGAGGTTATGTAAGTGTTTTATTATTGATTTTTGAGACTTTGTGGATTTACGGAATTTATGTTTGGGTATTTAAGGCTCGTGTTTAAGTTGGGTTGACTTTTTGTTTTCGGGGATTTTGAGGTCGGGACTATATTATTTACCATATTACTTATATATTTATTTTACTTATTTATGTTGGGGTTGTGAGTTATGGACATTAAGTGTCCAATTATAAAAGTATTTGAGTGGTTTGGTTTGTGAAAGTGGGTCAGTGGGACCCGGCTTGAGTGATTTGGGTTTTTGAGTTGTGATTGTGAGGTGTCTGAGTTACACCAATCTGTACCATCCCCTATGATTGTGTCCACATGTGGAGTTGGAAATTTCCGGCGTGTGGAACACATTTGGTTATTGTTACTCTGCTACACGTGACGTTGGAATTTCCGGCGTGTAGCAGAGGTCCGGGCACCCTTGGATTGGTGCGTACACACGTGGCGTTGGATAGTACCGACGTGTGTACGAGAGCAGTAGTCCCCCGGTTGGATGGCTCAACCCTAGGCCAGGGATGATGTGATGTCGTCCCGTCTCTAGCCAAACAATCCCCCAGATGGATTGTTTCCCATATACAAATGCTTGGTGTCAGTGTCGTATATTTTATATATATATATATATATATATATATATATACACATATATTATTAGTATTACAATCCTTTCTTGTTTTTCTTTTCGGTGAGGATACTTCCTCACTCGCGATGCCGTTGGGCATGCGGTTTGTGAGTTGAGTGGTTTGGGATTGGGAAGAGATGAGTTCATTTGTAAAAGGTTTAGTTTTGATTTGGATATTTCTTCGTTTCGGATGTTTGAGTCAATCTTGAGTTTTATTTATTTATATTGAGATCGTATTGATTTTAAAATTTGATTATATATATATATATAGTTTGATATTAAATCTCGATTATGCTTATAAAAAGTAAATTGCATGTTTTTCTCATTATTTTGAAACGGTGGGGTTATAGTTTTGTTTTTAAGTTTGTAAAAACTTTATTTTTGTCCACTCACGCTCTTTCTGTTTTGCGCCCCCCAGACAGTAGGGAACTGAGCCGAACAAGCAAGCTGAGCTTCATCTTCCAAGCTTCGAAAGTTTAAGTAGGATTTCTTTCCGTAACTTTCTTTTAAATTGTTTTCGGTTCTGTAAACTTAAACTTTGATTTTAGTATACTCTGAGATTGCCCAGTAGGATTGAATTCATGGCCGGAGGCCAAAAACTGAACTGTGTGCTGCTGTTTGTTGCTTTATGTCTTTGTTCTGCAGGTTTAAATTTGGGAAAAATTCATTTATCAGGGGAGACTTTGCTGAATTTTCGGCAGAAGTCTCGGCCCATTTTTCTTGTTTTTCGTAAAAGAACAAGTTCTATTTAGTAAATGGGCCGGCATTTTGATAAATGTCGTAATAACCACAAGGTCGGTCTCTGGTTCCGAGGAGTTCGGGGCCGGTTCTATCAATCCTCCTTGTACATCTTTAGGGAATCGCTTATGGCGATATGCTTCCGTGCATTTAATAACCCTTAAAGATAGCATGTTGTTCTCCGTAAATATGCAATAAGAAGGCACAATTGCATATGTAAACATGGAGAACCTCAACATTCCTTATTTCTACCAAAAACATTGTGTAACAGCCCGGACCTAAAAATTAATGAAATAATTAAAATAAACTAAGTTAATTAAAAAGAGTAATTAAAAATGAAATAAAAGAAATTAATTTAAAGAAATGGGAATTAAATTGGAATTTAATAATTAAGGGGGTATTTTGGTCAACTTTAATTTCGAACAAGAATTTGGTGAAAAGAGTTGCGCCATTGCGTTCATCTCGTCGAAACGAGTCCGTTGACGGGCGGCACGCATCGATACGAGTTTTAGAACTCAAAGGGCGTTTTGGTCATTTCTAAAATTGAATAAAATATTATAAAAGACACGCTGGACCAATCAGAAACGATTTCTCTCTCTCTCTCTCTCTCTCTCTCTCTCTCTCCTCGGTTTCTCTCTCCTTACCCCGACCCTCACACTCTCTCTCTCTTCGGTTCCAGTGACACAGGCCACGACTGAGGCCGGCACCGGTCACGATCGAAAGCTCTCCATCTCCTGGTCATAACCCACCCAAGATACCGGCCTGAAACCCCGCCGTTTGCTGGCGGTGAGCTCTTCAAGTTCTGATGAAAACCATCATTCTTTCCGGCATCGATCCGGTGTAGGTAAACTATAACCTTCTGATCATGCGATCGTATGCGATCCGATCGTGTGATCGTGAGCGATCCGACCGTTCGATCGAGACCAAAATTTCAAGACATGTTTTATATGCCGTAATGAACCTGTAGGAACTTTCGAATCTAAGTTTGGAGGTTGTGGGCCCCACGGGCCCGGGTTGACCTATTCCGAAAAGTTTGACCAATGGCTTACCATGCGTCTCCCGAGGTCGTTTCGTCTTCTAACGAACATTGTTGACCTTAGAATCCTTCGTACCAGCGTACACACACTTTGAGTCGGGATTAGTTAGGGTTAGACTTTAAGGTTGTCGTTCAAGTTTGGTTTATTAATCTTAATCCTCGTATTCTTGAAATAGGTACTCAGGCACTTCGTGATCCTCAAGCGGGACCCTCTCATGGTCAAGCTGCTTAGGACTATCTGTGAATAGACTTTGTTTTTAAACAAGCGTGATTTTAAAGAATTGCGTGCAATGCATATAAATCGAATTTGATAATTGCTTTGAATCTTGGATTTGACTTTGGATGAAATCTTTGGAATTTAGCTTATAATTACGTTTATGAACTTTCGGGTTTCGGTTTACGTGTTGGAGCCTTTATGGCTATATTTTATGATTATTTATATCATTGAGTATTGAATGGGACGTGGTGAATGTCACGACCCAACTCTCATAGCACGATATTGTCCGCTTTGGGCCATACCCTCACGGTTTTGTTTTTGGGAACCCACGAGCAACTTCCCAGTAGGTCACCTATCCTGGGATTGCTCTAAACCCAACTCGCTTAACTTCGGAGTTCCAAGGAATCCGAAGCCAGTGAGCTCCCAAAAGGCCTCGTGCTAGGAAGATACGTGCCCACACATATAAGGCACTTCACCTTTCCCTCCCCGAGCGATGTGGGATTGCTCACCGTTCTTGCTTTCCTAAGCTCACGGGTCTTACAATTCACCCCCCTTGGGACCCAGCGTCTTCGCTGGCACACTTCCGGTCGGGGTCCAGCTCTGATACCATTATGTCACGACCCAACTCTCCTAGCACGATATTGTCCGCTTTAGGCCCTGCCCTCACAGTTTTGTTTCTGGGAACTCAAGAGCAACTTCCCAGTGGGTCACCCATCCTGGGATTGCTCTAGCCTCAACTCGCTTAACTTTGGAGTTCCAGGAATCCAAAACCAGGTGAGCTCCCAAAGGCCTCGTCTTGGGAAGATACGTCTTTACACATATAAGGCACTTTACCTTTCCCTCCCCGAGCGATGTGGGATTGCTCACTGTTCTTGCTTTCCTAAGCTCACGGGTCTTATAGTGGGAGAGATGCCTTTAGAGCCCAAAAGATTCTATCAGAGCTTTAAATAAGGCTCTATCAACCTCTTTTAGAGCCCCCAACCATTGAGAATGGCCTAATCTGTTGAATATTTTCAAAAGGGTGAATTACAATTTTGGTCACTAGGGTTGGGGTATAAATCAAATTTAGTCACCGTGATTTTTTTTTTCCCGATTTCATCACTGTGGTCGACGTCGTTAACAAATCTGATCCCACCGTTCGATTCCGTCAGTTTGGCAGGGGCTTTATTGTCTTTTCCTCCTCGTCACTGTTCATCTTCTCCAAAAATTCTGCAAATTTTTCCACACTAAAATCAAGAATATATGAGTCATTTTGACCAACCAAAAGTTAACGAAATTGGGCACACTTGAAGTGGTTTTGAAGCTTATTCTCTCTAGTTTCTAACCCAACAAATCTCACTCAAAACGGAGCTAAAATGAAAGAGAAAACAACCTCCAAAGTTGGGCTCGTGGGTGATTTTTCTGCAGAAAACATATTTTTTTCCAAACTTTGCACATGTGTTTGACCCACCAATATTCAACCAAATTCGGTGAAACCAATTTTAATTCGTTCCTTGCCAAGTATAGTTTAAAACCCAACAAATGGATTCCATAAATACTGAAAAGATTGGGAGAAAAAGAGAGCCAAAGTGAGGTTCGTGGACTGAAAATTTCCAGAAAATGCAAATTTCCAGATTTGGTTCTAAGTCGTTTTCAACCATTCTATCACTCGCATGTTGTTCCTAAGGCTTCTAAAACTCTTCTAAAGTTCATACCTATCATTGGAACTCATTAAAAACTCAAAATGGAGCCAAAATTTCAGGTTGGGTGGATAGAGCAATTTTTCAAGTGTGGGTTTTTATGATTTTGTCTCCATTTTGAGTTTTTGATGAGTTCCAATGATAGGAATGAACTTTAAAACAATTTTAAAAGGCTTAGGAACAACCTAGGAATGGTTGAAAATGACTTAGAACCAAATCTGGAAATTTGCAGTCCGTGAACCTCACTTTAGCTCTCTTTTTCTCCCAATCCTTTGAGTATTTATGGAATCCATTTGTTGGGTTTTAAACTATACTTGGCAAGGAACGAAAAAAATTGGTTTCATCGAATTTGGTTGAATATTGGTGGGTCAAACACATGTGCAAAGTTTTGAAAAAAATCTGTTTTCTGCAGAAAAATAACCCTCGAGCCCAACTTTGGAGGTTGTTTTCTCTTTCATTTTAGCTCCGTTTTGAGTGAGATTTGTTGGGTTATAAACTAGAGAGAATAAGCTTCAAAACCAATTCAAGTGTGCCCAATTTCGTTAACTTTTGTTTGGTCAAAATGGCTCACAAATTCTTGGTTTTAGTGTGGAAAAACAAGGGAAATTTGCAGAATTTTTGGAGAAGATGAATAGTGATGAGGAGGAAAAGACAATAAAGCCCCTGCCAAACTGACGAAATCGAACGATGGGATTAGATTTGTTAACGACGTTGACCACAGTGACGAAATCGGGGAAAAAAAAAATCACGGTGACTAAATTTGATTTGTACCCCAACTCCAGTGACCAAAATTGTAATTCACCCTTTTCAAAAAGCAATTAGATGAATATGTTTATATTTTGCAATACAATTTTTTTTTTTCATAAAGACACGCTTCTTAGGAGTTGTCTTTCAATTTCTTTATCTTATATAGCACGTGTGGATAATCTCTATTCAAGTATTCATGGACTTGGAAGGCGATCCTTCCCTAATAGTTCCTTTATGGAATATCATAGCCTTAAATAAATTTGATGGCATGGTTCAAACAAAGCATCCTAAACATCTTATTAGTAGAATAAGGGTTGCAGTAAGTCATAAAATGCCTTGGAGAATTGAAAATAAATAAAGATGTTGAAATTTTCATATAGGTTAATATTTTCGAACTTAACAAACCGAAACAATAAGAAAGAAAGCAAAAACAATTCTCGTAGTAGCAACAAGCAAGAAAAATAAAAGCAGTCTAAACTTGAATACATGGTTATAAGAGTGTTGCAATAAGAAATAAAGGATGATGCTACAAATACCACTTTATCCCAAAATCCGTGGCTGTAATGTTTGTGCATAGCACAAACTTTAATATTTTCTCTTTTGGTAAATAAATACCAAATTCAATATGTCCTTGAATATTTTCTCTAAAGGAAAAGTAAGTTTTTAAGAAAAAAAAAAAAAAAAACAGCCCAAAATATGTGGGAACGAAAGCAACTGACACGTGTCGTGTTTTTAGAAAGGCTTGGAATTAGATGAGCAATGAGGAAAGTCGTGTAAAATATGTATATATATAGCTCCCGGTTCCACTCCCAACCTCTTGTCAGCTTCTTTCTCATAACTCTGAACTTCTGAGAGAGAGAGAGAGAGAGAGAGAGAAATTAGAGGAGGTGGAGAGAAATTAGAGGAGGTGCAGTAGAGATGGTGGTGGAGCGAGACATAGACGATCTGCCGAAGAACGACGCGAACTACACGGCATTAACGCCGCTGTGGTTTCTGGAGAGAGCAGCTGTGGTGCATCCCACCAGAAAATCGGTGGTCCACGGATCTCTTCACTACACGTGGCAGCAGACTTACCAGCGTTGCCGCCGTTTGGCCTCCGCTCTTTCCAAGCGCTCCATCGGCCTCGGCACCACGGTACTTCATTAGCTTACCTTAATTTTCCGTCATCGACGACGTTAGCTGAATTTGTTTTATTATTTTTTTAAAAAAAAAATTTATATTTTAGTTTTGTTAATGTTGAAGATGGATATGTATGTATCACCAGAGAAGAAAATAAAGGGAAACTAAAGGCAAGCTCTTTTGCATGTTTAATTGAAATTTATGGAAATGAAATTACATTCAAATGCTAGATTTCTTTGTAGGTTGCTTTGGATTTATCCCTTTCTGCTTCATGTTTGTAAAGGACTTTGCTTTTAGTTTAGTTTTCTACTGGTTTATGCTTCTTCTCATTGAATACCCAATGTGAAAGAGAAGAAACTTATAGAGACTTTTGAAAATATTTTGCATTATGGATTTCAAGTAATTTAATTGAAACAAAAACGAGCCTTCCAAATGCAATTGGCTTTCCTTAGAAAGTAAGGGAAAAAAAAGAGCTCCCGCATAGATACATACAGTTGGGAAAGAAAGAAAAACTAGTTACAATTATGTCACCTCGATCTAGGTCCCGAATTCGGCTAATATTGTCTGTCTTCAACTTCAATTAGACACTTTGAAAGATGCAATAACTCACCAGTGTTCCTGTAGAAAAACACCTATTTCTACTCTATATGCATGCAAAGAACCATGCTATGAAACAATTACAGCATGACACTGGTCATTTGCAATGAATTGCTTCAGTGACATCTCCTTTTTCCTCTAAAATGCAGATGGGTATTATTTTCACCAAAAAATGTTCTTTTTAATTTGGTCATTCCTGTTTTACGCTCAATTTTGTTGAGATAATGGCCTTTTTTATTTATTGTCTTACTACCGTTTTTCTTTTCACTTCCTTTGCTGATAACTATTGGCTCTGCACCATGCTTGTTTTGGGGTATTTTTGAAGTTCTTTTCTAGTTGTCTATATGCTATCAACAGATAGTTTATGCTTGAGTATTCATAATGTCATTCTTTTAATGTACATATTTCCTTTCTACTGGCATGGGAAAATGTTTTTTGCTAGTTTTTTTTTTTGGCTACTGGTTTTTTGTTTTCATTGTACTGCAATACCTGGATCCTTGTTCTTAAGAATTCATAATAATCTCTGAAACCATAATGCGCACCTCTTTAAAATCTCAAATCAATTTTAAGATACCTGTGTGGGGTCATGCTTCTTTTGTTGTGCTGGAGCTCGTTGACTGACATATTACTTCTCTGATATTGACAACAGGTGTCAATAATTGCACCAAATATCCCAGCCATCTATGAAGCTCATTTTGGAGTTCCGATGGCAGGAGCTGTGTTAAATACTGTCAATGTCCGTCTAAATGCACCAACGATTGCTTTCCTTCTTGGTCATTCATCGTCTGTAGTTGTCATGGTGGATCAAGAATATTTTCCCTTGGCAGAGGAAGCTTTGAAAATTTGGGAAGAGCAAAGCAAAGGCCATTACAAGCCTCCACTCTTAATTGTTATAGGTGACGAAAATTGTGATCCCGGGGCACTAAAAAGTGCTTTGGGAAGAGGCGCCGTTGAATATGAGAAATTCTTGGAAAGTGGTGACCCTGAGTATGCTTGGAAACCACCAGAGGATGAGTGGCAGAGCATTGCTCTGGGTTATACTTCTGGCACAACAGCCAGTCCTAAGGGGGTGGTTTTGCATCACCGTGGGGCTTATCTGATGGCTTTGAGTGGTCCTCTTGTATGGGGGATGACTGAAGGAGCTGTATATCTCTGGACTCTACCCATGTTCCATTGCAATGGTTGGTGTTTCCCTTGGTCACTTGCAGCTCTTTGTGGGACAAACATATGCCTTCGACAGGTAAATAATATTTTGTAATTTTAAATGATTGATGTTTAATTCAGCATATGAATTAATCTTTCTGATCTTGTGTGATTTTGTCATAGCGTTGTAGCTTATATTTGATGTAGATAGAATGGTGCAATTTGATCAGTCTTTTTAGTCAACCTATTACCCCAAGTGTGATAGTAAACCCTGATTCCCTGATTGAATATTCAGAAACCAATATAAAAATGCTCCTTGGAGCTTGTAGTGGACTTTCTGCGCTGTGGCAACATGCTGCACTTGCAGTAGTGCCAAATTTTTACATGTGCCATCGATCTATAATGTTTAGGCAGCGTTTCATGTTTGGTTGTAAACCTTTTAAGCTTTGGGACTGAGCTTCAAATTTTATTTTTCAAGTTCTTCTGTTTCTCTGTTTACGTGGATGCTGGGCACATTTGGAGGTTAATCCATTTAGTATACAGAGCAGATGTTTGCCATTTTTTCCATTTAGTTTTATATGGTAGCTTGCTTTAGATGTTCATGTCCACACTCTCCTTTTGGCATTTTCATAGGTTACAGCAAAGGCAGTTTATTCAGCTATAGCCGAGTATGGTGTGACTCACTTTTGTGCTGCACCTGTGGTACTCAACACCATAGTCAATGCTCCACCAGATGAGACTATCCTGCCGCTCCCTCATGTTGTACACGTAATGACAGCTGGTGCTGCCCCTCCACCCTCTGTTCTCCTTGCAATGTCCCAAAAGGGTTTCCGAGTCACTCATACTTATGGTCTGTCTGAAACTTATGGTCCCTCCACAGTATGTGCTTGGAAGCCTGAGTGGGACTCACTTCCCCCTGTAACCCAAGCACGACTTAATGCACGTCAAGGTGTTCGGTACATTGGTTTGGAGGGCTTAGATGTTTTCAACCCTCAGACTATGCAACCTGTTCCCGCAGATGGAGCTACCATGGGAGAGATAATGATGCGGGGAAACCTTGTAATGAAGGGGTATTTAAAGAACCCAAAGGTGAATGAGGAAGTTTTTGCCAATGGATGGTATCATACTGGGGATCTTGCTGTGAAGCATCCAGATGGGTACATAGAAATTAAAGACAGATCAAAGGACATTATCATCTCTGGAGGTGAGAACATCAGTAGTGTTGAGGTAGAGAATACTCTATATCAACACCCGGCGATATTTGAGGTATCAGTGGTTGCAAGGCCGCATGAGAAGTGGGGAGAAACTCCTTGTGCTTTTGTGACATTGAAGCCAGGTGTCGATAAGTCTGAAGAAAAGCGTCTGGCAGAAGATATAATTAACTTCTGCCGGTCCAAGCTACCTGCTTATTGGGTTCCCAGATCAGTGGTATTTGGACCATTGCCAAAGACGGCTACCGGGAAGATACAGAAGCACTTGCTGAGGGCCAAGGCCAAAGAGCTGGGACCTCTCAAGATGAGTAAGTTATAAAACTGTATGATGTTGGTCATTGTAACGCTAATAAAAGATTGCACTATAATTGGTGCCGAGCTAGGATTATTAGACTCTTCTGTCCTTACTGGCATTAATGATGTGACTGAAACTTGTCTTATACAGACTATAAACTAGGAAATTAGATTGAGATTCTCTCCAAGTTTGATTTGTGGTTGTCATATTCAGTTATTAGTCGGCTACATTTGACAAACTCCCAGGTTAATCCCCTTTTTTTTCAAATGTCTAATTCATTGAAAATAAACTGTTGTGATTGTTTAAATCATGCAATTTTAATATTTGTTAATTGGGCCACTATTGCCGTTGTTGGATGAGGACATTGTTAAAGAAAAGCATTACCACAAAGCATTTTGCAGACGTGTGGACAGTGGAACTTAATTACTAAATGATATAATGTAAAGTCTGGCAAAACAATTCCTTTTAAGGGCCGTAATTAGGTTTCATATGAGCATATTAAGATAACTGCTGAGTCGCTATTAAAAAGACACTCCAAATTAAAAATAGACAGACAACCATCTTCAAGAAACACATCATAGGGTATAACAGTTAACCGTCATTGATTACAGAATCCAGACTCTATTATTAGAGTTACAGAATCCAGACTCCATTATTAGATGACTCTATTATTAGAGTTGCAGAATCCAGACTCCATTATTAAATGTCTCAAGTTCAAACCTTCCGTCTCTCGATTCGGTCATTGATTTTAACATGATCCAAACTCCATGCATTATTAGGAGATGTCTCAAGTTCAAATGTTCCGTCTCTTGATTCGGTCTTATACCCAAGGGCGGAAGGAAAGCTTTGAAGAAAAAAAATTACCTACATCTATATGGCCCACCAAGTTTGTTGCCTTTTGCTTTGATCCAATCCTCCAATCAAATTGACCAAATCGTGCAATTACTTAGCAGCCTTGGTTTTGTTTTTTTCCCCTGAAGCATGCGGCCTTTTGCTTTTTTTATTTCTTTTGTTGGCAAAGTCAATAATCGTTTTAGGGGAAGCTTGTACTCAATAAAAACTCTCACAACTCTGTCAACCCATAATTACAGATGGCAGTAGGTAATTACAACTCACATGTGGGAAGAGACTTTCAAAAACAGAACAGTAACCTAATTATATTCTTCTTGAGATTACAACTAATATACATGTGAAACTTAATTATTTATATTTTTTCACTTTGTATTTGTCTTATTTGGTTGATGCCAAAAAACAAGAAACTTGAATAGGTACACTTTTAATTATATTGTTGAATACATTAATTTTGATAATGTGTTATTTTTATTACATATAATATATATATATATATATATGTATTTGTCTTATAAAGTTTATTGAAAATTAGCCAATGAAAAAAAAAAGATAATTAGAGTTTAAGCTAAAATTTAGCTAGCCCACCCATCGAAAAATTTCTAATTCCGCCCTTGCTTATACAGTTAGCATTTTTCTAAAATTATCGATGGAATGCTTGGAGTGAAGTCCAAGAATTCCCCTGATACACTCACTCAAAATAATGTGGGCAAGAGCCAGAGGCTTTCATTACAACTTACCAGAGAAACAAGAGCAAACCAACCAACTTTGGGCCATTACGGCTTGGATCTTGCGGTGCGCAAGTTTACAGTTAACATACATTTATGAAGATTATAAATAAATAAAAATATTTGACAAAGACAACAGAGATTCTCCAAACCCGTAGGCAACTAAAATTAAGAGGATAAGCAGGAGGAGGAGGAGAAGGAAGAAGAGAGCATCTCATTCTGAGCTTCATATGGAGAGCTAGTTGGCAAAGCTATCTCTTTGCGTTTGCACTGATTGATGGGATTTTTTTAAGGATAAGAATGTAATGGGCAATCAGTATCCACACCCATGCTACTGTTTTAGCATAAAGCTCAGCTTTGTCATCCATGATCCATATCCACGAAGGATGGTCTCATCCATGCATGAACATGAACTATTTCTTTCAACTTATTTATTTATTTTTTATTCATTGAAGCGTCTATTTTCCTTCTCATCTAGATACTAGAAGTAGTCAAAATCCAGAGATAGATAGGGAGGAGAAGTTGGGTTGGGTGGGTCCATGTGTTTAGATTCATGATCAAGTTAGGTTTTCTTAGGCACTCTATTTTTTTTGGCCACATCTCTAACCGATTATATTTTCTTTCTCAACTTCTCATTTATGGTCACATTATTTGTCTCCTCCAATGGCCAATCCTTGGCCAACCAACCAATCATGCAATGCAAGTCACATTCAAATCCAGCGATTAGATAAGGAAAAACAAAGAGTGTTAATTAAGCTAGCAACAATTAAAGATGAAGAAAAAGAAGGAAAAAGAAAAAGCCTCAGGCCCAGTTGGTTGGTTGAGAACAAAGCTGTTAGAAATAACCAAATTCATCAAACAAATGAAGAAGAAAAAATACATTGACTTGCATTTCATAGATCTCATGTTCGAACTCCCATGACATTTTAGTTGTGTATGTATGTGTGTGAGAAATCCCTCCCCTGTAGTTTAGATTATCGCCTCGCGTGTACTTAACAAAAAAGATGTTAGTGTAAAAAAGGGTTTTTGATGAATTCAAAGGCATTTGCATATATAGCAAGCCATCAAGCCAATTGGCTCAAAACTTCGTCATTTCACGTGGCCTAAGAGGCTTCAAGCTCTAAAAGAAATACATACAAAGATGAAATGT
Organism: Prunus padus; assembly: GCA_024362665.1. Lineage (NCBI taxonomy): Eukaryota > Viridiplantae > Streptophyta > Magnoliopsida > Rosales > Rosaceae > Prunus > Prunus padus. The sequence goes on from JANFAM010000020.1 coordinate 10,899,803, forward strand.
AAAACCATATATATAAAAGCTCTAACCAAATTAAAGCATGGTGTGACATCAAATCAAATCCACCACCATAATGTTTTCTGTTGAAATGTTGAGGTCCCACAGAATATACATGCATCGATCGAGTTTTATCTCTGAAAAAAATTGTAATGTTCGTTTTCGTTACATATTCTCTACTGCCAGTATTGAAAAGCTTGTTTTGTTCCTTTGTTATTTGGACATTCTTTTTTCCCCTTGGTGGGGTAGGGTTTGATGCACAACGTTTTTTTCTTCTTTTTTAACTAAATCATTGGGTTTATTAATTGCTGTTACGCATGCATGATGCATATGTGCAACTACTTTAATATCCTGAAACAAAAAAATATATGTGGAATTAGCTGGTTATATTCGATGGATTATTGTATGAATTAATGTATTTATAGTATTCTCATTATCTTGGGGACCACTTGAGGAAACTCACATTCGGGTATTATAAGGATTTGAATCCAGGACCACATGAGGAATATATCAGTGTGAATAAGAAGAAATTAATTAAGAAAAGAAAGCAATTGAAAAAACTGAAGGATAAGGTTGTAACATAAAGACTGGCAATAGCGTATGAAGCTCACTCTCTTATGTATATGCCTATCTGGAAGCTATAGTTGGACAGAAACGTTTAACATGGAAGCAAATTTCCATTTCCTTCTCCTTCATCTCATACTTGGGTCCTCCTCATTAATAAATAATTCTCATTATATACAGCACGCCACAGAATAATCTTCAGCTTATCTGTCAGCTTTCACATCCTAATATTATATACATATACATATACATATACATATATATATGTATATATATCAGATACATTTTGAAAAGCCTATCCGAAAAAAAATTGCAAGTATTTGATACATTGTCGATATTTTTAGTCTAAATACTTTGTCGACGAGATGTTTACGAGCTTGTATATAAAAAGCATATACATTGTAAAATTTTGCTCTTGGTGGAGTAAGTAACTATATACTTCACATGATCAAAATAAAGATACAAGAGGACAAATGTTTTTGTTTAATCGCTGGTAGAAACTTGAAGCTACAGTCACGAGATTGACTTTCTAATGTCTCTCGTGTAGTCTGCGTACAGGTAAAAAGTCACGAGCATGAAAAACTTCTGCCTCCTCCTCCCTTTTTGTGAAATAATTATAAACCAAAGTCAGTTTCCAACCCAATGGTGGGAGGACGACGCAGAATAAACACTGCATTATTAACACAGAAAAGCTTCCACGCAAACAAAATATATGTCCTTTTTATTCATTTTATCCCCAAATATATTTGAAATTTTCCCATGTTTGTTTCTGCAAAAATTATATATATATACTGAGTCAAGTATACTGAGCCAAGATTTTAGTCACCATGTGTCCTTTCATTTGGCAATAAAATCTGGGAGAGTTATCTGATATTCTGTTGAAAAAATTGCATAACCATTCTGTCTCTCTCTCTCTCTCCACAATCCCTGTAAATTTTTGTTTTCTTTTTATCAAACTATATATGCTTCGATTTTATTTAAAATGTGACAGAGAATGTACCAAAAGAGAATTAGAATCTCCAGTCCGTGATCCCAATATTTCTTAATTTTTATGACCTAATCTGATGTATGTCCTTTATTGCCCATTTTGCTATATGGTTGGTCATGGCTCATATACTTTTTTAACTATAGCTATAGCCCCTTAGCCTAAGTGACCATCCATTGCCAACTGCGTGTTGCACTGACACACTCTTCCACCACTCTCTCTCTCTCTCTCTCTCATACACACTCTTTTTCTTTCTTTTTTCTGTTTTGGTTAGCTTCAAAGTTATAATCGCATCATCTACGTGGAAACTCAATCATGAAAAACCTCTCCGCTCATTTTTCTCACATCATAGCCATCCTTCTAACGCAACCTTCTTAATTCTCTCTGTATAAATACCTACGCCAAGCTTTCGCCTAAACACACAAAACCCAATAGAGCAAAACAAAAGAAAAAGAACAAAAACTCCCCACATTATTCCATTTTAATATGGCATACAATATTACTAAGCTTCTCTCACTTGTTTCTCTTCTTCTGTGTCTTTCTTTTTGCACCATTGGAGTTGTCCATGCTCGTCCACCCTTTGCTTGTGACCCTCGCAACCCAATAACCAGAGGCCTGAAGTTCTGCAGGGTGACGGTGCCAATCCATGTTAGGGTTCAGGACTTGATCCGACGGTTGACATTGCAGGAGAAGATCAGGCTGCTGGTGAACAATGCTATTGCTGTGCCCAGGCTTGGCATTCAGGGCTACGAGTGGTGGTCTGAGGCACTTCATGGTGTATCCAATGTGGGCCCTGGAACCAAGTTTGGTGGGGCCTTCCCTGGGGCCACCAGCTTCCCTCAAGTCATCACCACCGCTGCTTCATTCAACGAGTCTCTCTGGCAGGAAATCGGACGGGTGAGGATTATTCTTGCTCCTTTATCTTTTCTGATCAGTATAAAATTTAGAATTACAAAAAGAAGAGGAGGTAATAAAGTCTTTAAATAAAAATATATATATTTACCATCATTTTTGGGTTCTATAGCCCATAACTCTTTTTATCCCAATCACGTGATCAAAATTGTCACATATTTTACACAATAATATTAAATTAATGGGGTGTTGACGAGTATTGGATTAGTCATACGTAAATTGGATTAGTCAAGATAGAGGTACAATTTGCATGGATACTTGTGTGATAGTGGTTTCATTGGAAGTTCCGTGAGCTACCTAAATTCAACATCTCTTCATGATTTGGATAGCGGGGGCAATGATAATGACCTTTGACTAGCCAGCGAAGCTAGGTTTAAGTCCTTAAAACCCATGATGCCATGAACAAACAAAATACACGACATTTTCAGTAGGTTCATTATTGTGGTTGTTGCTCTTGTTTATTAAGTTCTTTTCAAGACATTATTGAAAATGGTCCACCTACCCTCTTGGCCTGTACATATAGAAAGGGTACCAATCAAAATTAAACGTACATATAGATGCTTCGGATTAAATAATGATAAGATTCTTAATTATAAGTATCGTGATTAAGAGTACGTTGATCCGTTGTAAAAGTATCTTTTTTTATTTTATAAAATATCATATTGCTTGCAAAGAAAAATCATGATCATGAACCAAGCGACCCAAAACGATCTTGACATCCTCATGAGCCCAACATGGCAAGTTGCAATCCCTAATTTGGTGCCAAAATTTACTTTCGGTTCTCTGGGTCCCATGTGAGCTTCTCAAATTTTTATTTTGGATTTATATACAACAATTATTACATGAACTAAAACTGGACCATTTTCGATTTATGGCAACTACAGGAAAATAGTGTCCCAGTCTCGATCACTGGGAAAAGGAAACAGAGAGAAGGGAAATTAATTTATGATAATTGGATTAATATTTTTTTATTTTAAAATATTTGGTTTTCTGAGCAGGTGGTGTCTGATGAGGCAAGGGCAATGTACAATGGAGGGATGGCTGGCTTGACATATTGGAGCCCAAATGTGAACATATTTCGTGACCCAAGATGGGGCAGAGGCCAAGAGACTCCTGGTGAAGACCCTGTCTTGGCTGCTAAGTATGCTGCTAGGTATGTCAAGGGGCTCCAAGGCGATGGAGCTGGCAATAGGCTTAAGGTTGCTGCATGCTGCAAACATTACACTGCCTATGATCTCGACAACTGGAACGGTGTCGATCGCTTACATTTCAATGCCAGGGTAACATAATCTTTATCTCCCTAGTCCGTGTTGTCGTATATTATATATAGTATGTTATGTTGTCAAATTGTGTCAATGTTTCGGAATGATGATTTTGTGTGTGACATGTGCAGGTTAGCAAGCAGGATTTGGTGGACACATATGATGTGCCTTTCAAAGCCTGTGTGGTGGAAGGTAATGTTGCTAGTGTTATGTGCTCCTACAACCAGGTGAATGGGAAGCCTACTTGTGCTGACCCTGATCTCCTCAAGGGCACAATCCGTGGCCAATGGAGACTTAATGGGTGAGTCTTTTTTATTCATACAGCTAGGAATATTGGCCAAACACTTTTCTCTTTGTTTTTTTTTTAGCCTCTTTCTAATTAACTTTTTGGGTCCAATAGGTATATTGTCTCGGACTGTGATTCAGTTGGTGTTCTATATGACCTGCAACATTACACCAGGACACCAGAAGAAGCAGCTGCTGAAACAATTAAAGCAGGTTATTAACATTTTAAGGGAAACTTATTGTATCCGATTCTCCGGTTTATTTATCTGGCTATGACTATGAGTCGCACTTTTATGTGGTGCGTCTCGCATTCTATACTTTTTTTTATATAGAAATAATCTTAAGTCCGAATTTTGTAAATTGCAGGTTTGGACTTGGACTGTGGGCCGTTCCTGGCAATCCATACCGAGGCGGCCCGTAAGAAGTGGCCTTGTAAGTGAGGTTGAAATTAACTGGGCCTTAGCAAACACGATGACGGTCCAGATGAGGTTGGGTATGTTCGACGGTGAACCATCGGCTCACCAATACGGAAACCTAGGCCCAAGAGACGTGTGCACCCCAGCCCACCAACAGCTAGCCCTTGAAGCTGCTAGGCAAGGCATTGTTCTGCTTGAGAACCGTGGGCGTTCACTTCCTCTGTCAACCAGACGCCATAGGACTGTAGCAGTAATTGGGCCCAATTCTGATGTTACTGTCACAATGATTGGAAATTATGCTGGTAAGTCCAGTAATTATTTAAATTTTAAACTAGTCACTCCAGCTCAATTTTCTTGACAATGATTTAAATTTTTAAACCCATGGATATTTTTGTAATTGTATGCAGGTGTTGCATGTGGCTACACTACACCCCTACAAGGAATTGGGAGGTACACAAGGACCATACACCAAGCTGGGTGCACAGATGTTCATTGCAATGGAAACCAACTATTTGGTGCTGCTGAGGTCGCAGCAAGACATGCTGATGCAACTGTCTTGGTAATGGGCCTTGACCAATCCATTGAAGCCGAATTCATAGACCGAACTGGTCTCCTTTTGCCCGGACACCAGCAAGAGCTAGTGTTCAGAGTTGCCAGGGCCTCTAGAGGCCCAACCATCTTGGTCTTGATGTCTGGTGGCCCAATTGATGTCACGTTCGCAAAGAACGATCCACGCATTAGCGCTATTATTTGGGTTGGGTACCCTGGCCAAGCCGGAGGAACTGCCATAGCCGATGTTATATTCGGTACCACAAACCCAGGTAATAACGACAGTACAACAAATTCTCGTTCATATATTTTTATCTTTTTCAACAAAGTGAAAACTAATGTCGTCTCGACTAATAATTATATGTTTTGTACAGGAGGAAAGCTTCCCATGACATGGTACCCCCAAAACTATGTAACCCATTTGCCAATGACAGATATGGCCATGAGGGCAGACCCAGCAAGAGGCTACCCTGGCAGGACCTACAGGTTCTACAGAGGCGCAGTTGTCTTCCCATTTGGTCTGGGCTTAAGCTACACAACTTTCGCGCACAATCTGGCACATGGGCCCACATCGGTCTCTGTGCCCCTCACCAGCCTAAAAGCCACCACAAACTCAACCATGCTGAGCAAAGCTGTGAGAGTGAGCCACGCGGACTGCAATGCACTCTCCCCCCTGGACGTACACGTGGATGTTAAAAACACTGGGTCCATGGATGGGACCCACACTCTTCTAGTGTTCACAAGCCCACCAGATGGAAAATGGGCCGCCAGCAAGCAGCTGGTGGGCTTTCACAAGATCCATATAGCAGCCGGGTCAGAGAAACGGGTCAGGATTTCTGTTCATTTGTGCAAGCACCTCAGCGTTGTGGACCGGTTTGGGATCCGAAGAATTCCATTGGGTGAACACAAGCTTCAAATCGGTGACCTCAGCCATCACGTCTCCCTTCAAGCCAATTTGGGAGAAATTAAGGTTTAGGGGCTATAAAAATATATATAATTGATAGTGACACCCTATATTATATGGCTAGCATTTTAGTCCCTAGTCTTTCTTTTTTCAAAATTACAGAATAGGAAATAGAAAAGCAAATTTCCACTGTACAAATAAAGGAAAGACGGTCCAAGAAAGAAATATTTATTTATGAGCCGTAAGGTTTTAATAAAAATAGTCATTTTGAATAATATGTTAATTGTTGCCAAATGCAAGTTTAATTATAAATTTGAACGGGACTAAGTCTATTTTTGCACATGAAGTCATGAGTTCGAATTTCCCGTCCCTCAATATTGTTTAAAATTAGAAAGCAAAGTGTTTTTTTTATATACCAACAACAATGCAGGGTAGTTGCGGTTACAATCAAAATTAGGTAAACATGATCTTTTTTTCTTTCTTAAGAAATTAAAGGCATTGGGTTGACTGGTTTAGCTTCAATTTCAAACCGCAATTCTGATGGGTAATATACGGCCTTATCGGCATCTTCTGGAAATAAAGATTCCTACTCATTCTTTCTTTCTTGTGTGTGAACATTGTGCTTATTTCTTCAAGCGTAAGGATTAAAGCAATTTGAGCTTAGACTTTAATTATTTACCATTTACATATGCCCAAATAACCAAATAACGTAATTTTAGACATAAGTGCAAATTCAATAAAGATCCGATCGAATTACTGCAGTATTAATTAAATTAAAGATACAACTTATGATATTTAAAATATTGAAATTTCTTGAAGAAGCTGGTGCTTATTTTTTGGGGGCTGTGGACTTTTGACAATGAATAATAATTTGCATTAAAACAAAAACTCATAAAATATAAGAGTGGTTGTCGGTAGTAAAGTTTGTGTATTGTGTTAGAAATTTAGAAAGGAGAAGGACCAACCGATGGTGATATCCCAACAAGCCCAATAGTTATCCATATCTATAATTTTTATTTTTGTTATTTTCTAAATTTTATGATGATTTTTTAGTATACAGAATTTCCAGTCTCCTAATCTATCCTACCCCATTTGAATTTGTCCACCTTCCATGAACTTCACCCCCATCCACGCTATCTTGTATGACCTTCTTGGAGAGATATAGTTTCTAATTTTTATCTACTTAACATATATTTTAAGGTTTTATTAGCATTTAAGATGTCTCAAATTCGTATCCCCCTCCTCGTCGATAAACTTTATTGGTTTGAAAAATACATCTCTAAATCAAAATTAAATACTAAGATACAACTTACAGGCATAAATACAAATACATTCTTATCTTACCCTCTCACTCACTCAACCCTCTCTCTCTCTCTCTCTCTCTCTCTCTCTCTCTCTCTCTCTCTCTCTCTCTCTCTCTCTCTCTCTCTCTCTCTCTCCTCTGGTTCCTTTTCGCATCGCAACTTGTCCTCATTTCTGTTGCATCTCTCACTTTGCTCTTCCACAAGGTAATGTCAAGATCTCTTTCTATCCTTCTTCTCTTTTCTCTTTCTGGGCTTTATATAAGGCCATTCACAAACCATATATATTATTAGCTCACTCTAAGCTCCTCCTGCCCCATTTTTGGTTTCTGCTATCTTTCTGCATTGTTCTTGTTAGCCCTCCCTCCTCTGTTTCTGTTTCTAATTTTCATGTCTTAATTGTCATTATGATGTCAAATTTTGTGTACCCTTTAGTTTGTTTGGCTAGTTCTTAATTTTGGTCCCATGATTTTGATTGGTGTGATTGATGATCTTGCAGGAGAGCCAAAGATGGCGGATTGCAACAGAGGAGAAGACTATTTCTCTGCCCAAGACCATGAGGTGCTCTGTTCTTAACACTCCCTTAATTATTGTTTTTAATTTATTGTTTTGTTAAAATATGGAGTTTTGACAAATTAAGCTCTAAAATAAAATAAAACAAATAAATTCAGAGAGGATATATATATATATATATATATATATATATATATATATGTTGTTAACAACCATAGACTACTTCCAATTTCCATGGTGTCGGTTCAAACTTCAAATGTATAATTAAGAAGAGCTTTGATGGCCATATCCGGCTGTCCTTGCTGCATGAGTCAATGGCGATACATACACTTGGCAGGCAGTTGCAAACTTTATTTTTAATTAAATTCAGTTGGTGGCAGATATTTTCTTAATTATGTTTTTACTACATTTCCTTTTCTTTTCTTTAATGCCCCCAAAAAAATTATCTTTCTTAGTCAAGGAAAAAATAATTACACTACCACAAATAATTAGTTCAGTTTCCTCTATTTTCTCGTTATGAAATAGGAGAATGAGTAATGTTGAAACTCACGTGTCCGGCTTTTTAACTTTTTATGCTAAATTTGAATTTGAAGCCTCTTTTTAATATTGAGAAGATAAATCATTAGACTGAAGATAGAGATTATTAGTCATAGTATTTGAAAAAGAAAAACATTGATGTTGAGTAGAGGTGTCAAACAGGACAGGTCGGCCCAGTCCATTTAAATGGAACACAGCAGGGTACAAACATGAGTATTAGTGGGCCGTGCACGAATATTGTCGAGGCTATTAGAAATTCACCTACCATTTTATTTTTTGGTTAATCCCATTAAGCATAAAATTAGATGCTCTTCTGTTGTGCCAAAAGCAAATACGAGGGTTGTAAGTGTGATCCCAAAATATCTGTGATTTCTAATCAAACCCTTTTGGGACCAAATATGCAATTTAGATTTGGGTGTGTGGATGCATAGGATAGAAAAAATAAAAGGGGACCCACATTTAGGATATTAGTAAAGGATTGTATTGACAAGCAACGGCTAGTGTTGGGACACGACAGGAGAATATGTCTTTCCGCCAACATACGTCCGTACTTTTTTCGAAATGTCGGCAGCAGCTACGGTAGCTACAAGTATGAACATGACCGTAGACTATCACAGCTCTAGCTGCTGCTCCTGCGGACTTTTGATTGTTGACCAGCCACAGCCAAAGAGTTGGGTTGTTTCGATCGTTGATTGATTCAGGCCTGCCCTTAAGGACCGTTGATTTGCTAAACGCCAAACACGGCCCATCAAACCATATTTATAATTTATGGGCCATGACTCTCTTTTTTTTTTTGGTTCAAAGGCCATGAAACTTGATCCATAGGGTTTTCTATGAAACATATATTCTAAAACGATGTTCGAGTTCACAAGGGGTTTGTAGCTCAATTGATAATTTATTTATTTATTTTATGATTAAGAGTATTTACTCATACATCCGAGAAAAAAATGTCCGATGACCCACAATGACAACACTGAAATATTTTATTCGGATGATTGATCATTTAACCTCTAAACTGTTCTTCTGTAATATACCAATTGTTTCTAGACAAATGCTCACTAATCTTTATTGACTATAGCAGTTTTCTTTTTCGTTTCAATTGCAGGCGTCAACAGTTGTCCAGAAATATGGAGGACTTGCGCCAAAGAAGAAGCCTTTAATTTCGAAGGTAAATTAATTAGCATTTCAAAGTTCAGTCACTTCATGTGTTATTGCATTAAAATGTAAAGAACAAAACTCTCAATTTCTTGTGTGTTTGCATATTTGTGTAGGATCATGAACGTGCCTTCTTTGATTCAGCAGATTGGGCACTATGCAAGGTATTAATCCCCACAAAAATGAAAATAACTTTTCTTTTACCCTATTTTTTTAAAAAAAAATTCATCGATGTGGAACAGCAAGGTGCAGGGGTGAATCCAAAATCAACAGCAGCCGTGGAGACCTTACGGCCAAAACTGCAGGTACAAAAAATTTTAAGTACTAGACTATGAGCTAGTTGGTTTATAACTGCGCATCGGATCAATAGGTCGATACATTTTGAGTTTTTTCAAAAAAATTGAACAATAAAGAAAGTACTTTTGATTTGCAGAGAACGCCACACCAGCAGCTCCCTCCAAGGAGACCTGCTTGTACATCTGATCATGATATATAGCCCCAGTAAGTTCCCAAACGCAGTCTTCATTAATATGTTATACTGGTTATAGTATTAATTAATCTCCTTTTAATGGTTATTAATTCTTTTTTTCTTTTGGTTTTATGATGTTGCAGGGAGCATACAGATTCTTTGAGGGCTCAATGTAGTTTGTTGTGTTCAGAGGATTCATGTTCGTGACAAAGTTATAATATAAGCACTAGAATTGGCTGATCAGTGTAATAATTTTCAATTAGCTTTTAATAAGAATAGTGTTTCTCTCAAACATTTCCTCTGCTCTAGTTTTGTGCATCCATAACCAAAGTAAATATGAACTCATGCAGATGTTGGTGGTGGGAAACCATGAATGCTTGAAAGGCATTTTGTACAAACTTTTTGTTTAAGACAATATTTTCCCCATAACTAGTTTAATCAATGTGCAAAAGATGCAGATGTATCTCTAAAATACAATGAAACCTGGTTTAATTAATTTTTGTTTTTGTTTTATCAATCGGAAATAGGGTTTTGAGTTTAGAACATCATACAACATTGAGAAGAGAAATACCACCAGACCAATAACTAGTCGGTCCAGTTTGATGAATTGCTATTTGGTTGTTGGATCAACAAACAATAATATTCTACAGTTACAAGAAATTTATATCTTCACGCTAAAAGAAAAGAGAAAAGAAAGTAGTAGAATGAAAAGTGAATCAATTTTCCACATTTTGCCTTAAGGTTTGGTTAATCCTTATGTGCTTAACGCACTAATACCATTACACTAGCAGTAACTCATTGCTAATTTTCCATATGTCTCAATACCAATATAATGCCTTTGTTTATGGAATTGCTTAGGGCGTGAATTAAACATCAAACTAATTAATCTCTCATGGAACGCAATCTTTACTTGTAGGGCAAGGTACAGAGCCAAGGAACATTTTTAGGTTTGATTTCTAACACCCTCAGCTAGTGAAAGTTGGTGACTTGTACGCCAACCGCTCTCTCCCTTCCAGTCCTCTTCATTCCTCCAAATTTTTTCCCCATGATAGACACCAAACCCATCAATCGGTTTTCCTTTTCCATTTAAACTCACCAACTTTTTCTTTCGTCACATTTTCCATACATTTATGCCAATGCTCAATCAGTCAAAAGTGTAAATGAGAATGAAAGATGGTATAAATATATATATATATATATATTAATTTAGTCAAGAAAAAGTACCATGGTAGGCACCAGGTTGGTCATATATTAAAATGGGCGTTTAGCAGCTGCCATTATATTGCTCTGGACATTTCGATTTTGCTCCAACGGTAGCGAATTTCTCATCCAAGAGAGTTTTCTGCAGTTTGCAAGCTTCTGTCATGGCATTAACAATAAGCCAACTCTCAGTTTTAGCTGCAGCTTTCATCTACCTCTCTGCTTTCTGTTGCAAAATAGGTAAATATGTTAATGTAACAGAGAAACATATACTAATTTCCTGCCTCTTTTCTTAAATTAAAGATCTTAAATTATTATTTTTGCATGAAATCTGACAGGGATGGCAGATGATTTTACACCTGAAGGAGGTGATGTGCCAGATCAAATAGGCTCTGCAGAGGAGGATCCAGCTCAAATTGTTGCCAAAGCCTTGCTGTGTTTCAATGATAAAAATGTAAGTCAGAAGAACATATTTATAATAATAAATTGGTCATTAAAAATGCTAGAAAATTCTCCATTTGTTCTCGGTTATCTCCATATTTGGGAAAATTGTTTCAGATCTACAGCAGCTGTGTAGAGTCTTACAGATTGAATGAGAGTGGAGATCTCAAAGTGCCAGCAGAACAAACTGACGAGTACTGCAACGGTCCATGTCTGCAAGAAACACAACTTGTGCTCGACTGTGTTGAAAACATTTTGAACAACTTCCTGTTCTACAACAAGGCCACGGTGCAAGATGTTAGAGATACGATTGGGGCCGGATGTGGCTACGGCGAAGAAAGAGGTAGCCTTTTTGCTGCAAGAGACTATATATTATTGTTCGGGTTTAATGTCAGATGTTACATATTTAAAATCTGCCATTGATTTGCATGGTGCAGGAAAATTCGATGTGGCTGAGCACATCAAAGCAGGAGGAAGCAAGGCATACAAGGCTGCAAATTACCAGATTCTAATTGGGGTTGTGGTGATGATCATGGGGAATGGATTGCTCTTCTAGGATGTATAAATTATGATGCTATAATTTCCCCCATAACACCATATATAACATAGTGGTGTTGTCATTGTCAATGTTACCCTAATACCATATGCATTATAATAACAGATATATATACTGATTAATGTGCACTTTTGCCTTTTTCTCCCATTTGTTGAAACTAAACAACATTTTCATACACTATATAGATGCAGACGTAAAGTGTTCTCAAAATGAATAGACGATTACACTTTGATTTGTTAATGTATATAAAAAAATAAAAATAAAAGAACAAAAAAACAACTCCGCTAAACATTGTGTTAATAGCAGAGTTGTATAGTCCAATGTACTAAAGTTATAGCGTTCGTAAAAGCGGTTTAAGAACTTATTTGAGACTGTTTTTTAAAAGGTTGAAAATGCTTTATGACGAGTGACATTTGAGATTTGATATGTTTGTTTGAAAGTGGTTTTGAATAGATCAGAATCACTTCTGGAGACGTGCTTCTCAAGAATCACTTTCAAGTGCTTTTTCAGAAGTGATGAGTGCTTCTCAATAAGGACCTTGAATACTTGAACCCACAACTTGAATATGGAGCCAAGACACCCCAATCACTACCCTGGTGATAAATTATCCTTAAATTTATAGTTCGAACAAGTTAATCTATAGAATCAAATGTAGTTACCAAATTTGATATTTGGCTATTTTATTCCAAATTTCATGTTTATCGTTCTTGATTAAGCTCCAATTAAATGATATTTTTCTTTCAAATTCCAACCAAAAAAAAAAGAAAAAGAAAAGTACAAATTACCCGTACAAACATTGATTTAAAAAAGAAAAATACTGGTTGGTCACGGCAATTCCTTAGTCAGTGGTGCAATTACCGAAACCTTCATGTACCTCAGTAAGTAACCTCACCATGTCGACATAGACAAACAGAAAGCTTCTCCATCCAAAACGACCGAGTTTTGACTTGACGCACACGCTCAGAACATTGATCCTCCCTTTCCCTCCCTGAAACTCTGTGCGCGATACCGTGAGAGTTGCTGGCATTCCTCACCGGAGAAGATGAAGATCAACATCAATTCAATGGCTCGGAAAGTTGAGATCGATAATCGCTACCCTCTCCGATTTTACTTTCGAATCGCCGATAATCTCCTCAAACAGGTTCCATTTTTTCTCTTGATTATATGTCGCTTTGTTTGTAATAGATTTTAGAGTAATTAAAGTTTAGATTTGATCGTGAAACGCTAATTTACCTTCGGAGAACTTCATTAGGGTGTCAAATGATGCACTTTTATTGAAATCAGCTATTTAAGGGTTTTTTTAATAAAAAAATTCTAAGACTCCCCATTTACCCTGAATTTTGAGCATGAATTTCACATTGAAGCTGAGTTCTGTATGCAATTTGGAAAGAAATAGGTTTTGTGATTTCAATTGGGATAGTGAGAAAAAAGAAGAAGTAATTTTCTGTTCATTCCTAACTAATTAGGTTATATGGTAATGGTATGTATTAGGGTAGTCATTGTACGAGTATTCTGCAGCTAATGTTGTGTTTAAATTTTTTGGTTTTCTTTCTTACCTAAATATACTTCTCAAATGCTCAGGCTAGTATATACCGGGAGGAGAAAAATATTGTAGATTTGTATGTCATACTTCTCCGATTTTCAAGGTACGTAGAAAAGGTCATTAGATGATTTTCCATGTTATAGAATTGATAGCGTGCAAAATTATTTAGTTGTGGAACCTTATTGTTAACATTTTACAGTTTGGTGTCTGAAACTATACCGTGTCATCGAGACTACCAGACATTTCCTCCTAAGGAGAGAAGTATGTATAGGAAGGTAAACTATGCTAATCCTTTTAAGAAGTTACTATTTCTTGCATGTTTAATATACAAGAACCTATTCTGACTTGGCTTTCGTATCATCATTGCAGAAACTGTTAAATGTACTAGATGAGCTTGAATCTTTAAAGCCAGAAGCCCAATGCCTAGTCAACAAACTTAATGAGGCCCAAGCAGTTTCTCAACTACCTCAACTTGAATGCCTAGAAGGCACTTCATATGGTTTGGGAACACCTTCTTTAGAATGGCCTCCTGTGAACAATAATTCATTGAGCATAAACGTTAGGCAGGTACTGAATGCTCCATTGATACTATGGGATTGGTTCTGTTGGTCCTCATTCTGGTCATTGATTCGTTTGGGTTGTAAAGCACTTAAGATGATTTGTCATAATCTTGTTGTGTCTCCATGTAATAATTCTAGTTTATTTGAAGTTTGTTGGAAGACTATCAAAATACTGAATTAATTTGTTCTTTTCATGTTCAGCCTTCTAGCTTGACATCCCAGTCTTCATGGAAGTATAATAATGATTATTCACGGGTATCAACAAATACTACACAAATTGACAAGCAGTTCCAGAAGCTGTGAGTAAATTTCTTCTGGCCGTATAAACTATACTGATACCCATAATTTGTAGATTTGAGATATGGGAATAATGATAACAATTCCTTGAATTTTCAGATCTCTTAATATACCTCTTCCGAATAAAGAGACTTTGTCTAGACACTCATTTTTGGGTCCAAATGGTCTTCAGGGCCAGTGGCTAGGACCCAGTGCAAAGGTTAAGGTAAATTTTCAAGTGTGTGATTTCAAAAAATTTATTATTTCTGACCTTGTAAAACTCCATTAACCTATCTACTATGCAGGTTCAATATCCAAGCAGTACCGACCTAATCCCTGCTGAAAATTCAGGGTGAGTTCTTCCTGCAATACTTCACATGTCTTGTCTAAACCTTTTAACTGTGTTTTTTTCCACATATCTATTTCCATGTTTTGCTTCTTTCTCAGTATAAATTTAAAGATCATAGGTTGCTTGACATTCTTCAGTTGAAAACATCTGCTTGATCTTCTTTGAAGATTTTCCTTAATAATTTTGGCTGTTTCTAACATACTCAATTTCGTGTCATCCATGGTAATAGCCTGAATCAGGCTGTACAAAATGATATTGTGGCTGTAAAAGATGGTGATCAAGGAAGAATTAAATCTACAATGGAGTCGGTGCTCTCCTTGGATGATGGTGTATGGCCACACCCTGCTCAGGAATTAGGTCCTTCATTGATTAATGAAATAAGGGAAGATACTTTCAAATTGGTCATCAATCAGCCTTCTCCTCCTCCTGTACTTGCTCGAGTGCAGCCAGAATATACTCCAATTCCTCCATCAAAAGTGGCAGATCCAAGACCAGGACCTGCCAAACCTTCTGTGGATGGGATGCCAAGTTCTAATTCATATCAACATTTACATGTAGTAAGCTTCCTATGCTGAGCCTTCTTGTATAAAGTAACACTTGATCTTTCTCTTGTTGATTTACAATGTTAAGGAATTCTTTTTGTCGCTTCTAATGATAAATGCCCCTTTTTATTTTGAATGTGATGCCAGTGTCATTTAATTTACCTTGCAGCCAGTAAAATTGATGGACGATTTCTTGAGATTGGCTAGGGCGAATACAGAAAAAAATTTAGAGACGTGCGGTATTCTTGCTGGTTCATTGGTGAGAAAATAACAGTCTCTTTTATGAGGAAATTATAAGTTGATGCCTTTGGTTCTTATCCTTTGAGTTTCTTGTGGCTGCAGAAAAATAAGGTTTTCCATATCACCACGCTAATAGTCCCAAAGCAAGAATCAACCTCTGATTCGGTAGGATAAATCACATGATAACTTATGAATTGCCTTTCCATATGCTGTTTTAAGGTTGATTATGGCTTATATCCCAATTTTTCTTTTGATGATGACATATGTTTAAATTGTCATTTTTTTACATGTAAACCCAAAAAGTTCCCGATACTCCCTATTTACTAATATGTTATTATTTGGAATCCAAGAAGCATTTTTATCTAAGCTCAGTGTCTTGAGTATTTTGACTGTCATCTCTCAATTTTACATGTGCATTGTTTTAGAGTGCCTTTGTCTATTTTCAATTGACAATATTGATCTCTGTTTTATGCTCAGTGTCAAACATTGAATGAGGAAGAAGTATTTGAGGTTCAAGACAGATTATCTCTTTTTCTCTTGGGTGGATTCATGTAAGTGTCTCAATAGCCTTAGTGGGCATTAATTGTTTGTTATTCTTGTTCTTGTACATGTAATCATTATTTTCATGTCATATCTGTGTGATGTGCCAGACACACCCATCGCAGACCTGTTTCATGTCATCAGTTGATCTGCATACTCATTACTCATATCAGGTAAAGCGCAATGCCACTTTTTTTCCGTCCAATTTTAGGCTTACATATCCTTTGCTTATTTGTTCTATTTCTCCAAGGTTCTATTGCACTCTATATAATAGGGTTGCTATGTTTTTTTTTGTTCGTTTTTTTTCAGATTATGTTACCAGAAGCAATAGCAATCGTTATGGCTCCAACAGATACATCCAGGTAGGGTTTTTATTATTTTTTCTTATTCTTTTACTTTTGATGAAAATCAATTGATAATGTATTATTTGAGATATAAATTAATCAGCATGCTAACTTGTCTCCCATGTAATTGCAGTCCACACGGCATATTTCATCTATCGGACCCAGGTGGTGTATCTGTAATTCGAAATTGTGACCAGCGTGGGTTTCATCCCCATGAAGAGCCTTTGGATGGAACCCCAATTTACGAGCATTGTTCTCATGTCTTTATAAACTCCAACTTAAGGATCGATGTTGTTGATCTGCGGTAAGAATTTTGGATTTTGCCCCCTTAAGTGGCGGCCAGTTGAGATAAACTTTGGTAAATATGTAAAACACAGCAGTAATTATCTCTTCATCCAACACCGATATTGTAAATTCAAGCGGTCTCTAGCTGATGGAAATATAGCATACTCATTTTAGTGACCAGCTGGCCATCCGTGGGTCATGATTATTTATTACAGTGGGACGTGATCAGTAAATATATTATCCTTGAACCCAAGTTAGACCAGTTGTTCAAGGCAATGAGTCTGCTCCTTGCACTCAAGTTCGAATCCCACTTCTCATAAATTAGATTTATTTAAACCTCGCTTGTATTATTTTAAAATAAACAGAAGAGTACCGTTAGCATTAATGGAGGAGGATTGATACAGAGCCTCGGTGGTAGAACGTATCTCATCTTTATCATTCAATGAGAATTTAGATTCTAACTCCTTCAATTTGGGTTCCAACTTTCCAGTTCTTTTTCTTTTCTGAGAGAAGTTGGGTTTTCTTTTATCCAATTCACAAATTGTCTTGTTTATAACGCATATACAGAGGGTTCTTGACTTGTTATCCTCACCACCATCCTACAATTCTGGACAGTCTAAAAATATAGCATGAAGGACAATTACTTATTACTATACTATGATAGGGTTGCTGGTGGACCTTCTCCCTCCTCTCCCTCATTGAAGAAGAAATTTGATAACTTTAATGGCTTTGCCTTGTTGAATATTGATCAACGGTGCATGTGACCCAATTTAATTTTTGCTACGAATGACACTGACATTCTGAGGTGATGGTCCCTAAAATCTATGAATGTGTTGAGATTCAACCTTGCCATTTGCCAAAGTACTAAAATCCTATTTATTAGGTTAGCTGTCACAGTTAAATCTCTACCCTAAATCTGTGAAAAAGTTCATTAAAAAAAAATTACACACGGCCAAAAGCCTCTATCTATCTCTATACATTTCCAGAGCACAGGGCAAAAAAATAATGAGTCTTTTCATGCATGGGGTCAGAAAATATAAATAAGACCAAACCAAGCCTTGAAAACTTTATGGCGGTCTTAAAAAGCTTCTATATTTATGCAATTGAGGGCCATGAACGTACATGCATGCTGCGTTTTGTGTTTTCATGGGGGAGAAATTAATATAAAGAAGAAGAAGAAGAAATAAAACCTACAAGTATCTAGCAAGCTTAGCATATGTATATATATATATATATAGGGATCCATTGTTTGGCCAAACCTATGCAATAAATAATAATGTATTGGACCTCTGAAATTGTCAAAAAGTATTGTAGACGGCATTTTTTTAGCTTCCAAGGCTCTGCTAGCTAAAAAGTTAGAAGAGAAAATGGAGGGCATGTGTGTGTGCTTCATATCGGCTACAAGGCTAAGAACAATTGAATGAATTGTGGGATTTTTTTAATCCCACCCTCCTTTAGGTGCAACGTCTTTATCATTGTGCATATACCAAATTTATAGCTTTTTTATTTTTTTTTCACATCTCAAATCAAAGTCTTAAGTTTTGATGAGCCTATTTAAATCCTTTATGTACTCAGAACTGCAGGAAGCACCTAAAATGTTGTACCACTTAGCATTGCGGGAAACGACTGAAATGTTGTACGTACCATTCAGCACTGCACTGCCGGAAACGGGTTAAGCCCTACATAAGCTTTTCTCCTTAAGCAGAGTTTGATCACTAATTAACCAGTACTTGCGGCCCGACAAATCAACCTAGTGAGGACACGAAGGACACTTAGCCACCGCACGCACGTCTACATCAACTCCTCCTATGCTATGCAAATATTAATATTATTAGTACTACACGAGAGAAGCGTCACGCGCACAACTATAACTGCTGTATATGTGCCTTGCCTCTCTTTCAATTCTCATAGAGAGATGGGAAGAGCACCATGCTGTGAGAAACTTGGGCTCAAAAGAGGAAGATGGACAGCTGAAGAAGACGAAATCTTGACCAACTACATTCAACTTCATGGAGAAGGCTCTTGGAGATCTTTACCCAAGAAAGCAGGTCTAAATATTCATATATATATATATATATATAGTAGCTGGCTAGCCTTGAAAGATTTTTACAATAAAGGATCCTTTATATATATTCCCAATGTGTCTTCATTTGGTTGTAAATATACACAAATCAATGTGTTTGTGTGTGATTTGAAGGATTGCTGAGGTGTGGGAAGAGTTGCAGACTGAGGTGGATAAATTATCTGAGGGTTGACTTGAAGAGAGGGAACATCACTGCTGAGGAGGAAGAAACCATTGTTAAGTTACACACTGCTTTGGGAAATAGGTATATACACTATACCCTCATTTTTTAATTAAATAAATATCTTTTTATATAGTTCTCTTTGGCCAACTTTTCTTTCTGTATAATATATCTATGCTCATAAAATATGAATGTAACCATCCTCAATTCCTTCTTAGTTTGTGAGTTCTAATTTTATTAAGATCCCTCTTTGAACAAGAGAGATCCGGCAGCCTGATACTTTATAGAACCATTTTTCAACTTGATTATGCTAAGCTAGATTCAAGCTCTCTAGAGAATCTAATATTTGTGTTAATTGGAAAATCTGATATAGAACAACGCTTAAGTCAATGCCCATCGATCTACAATTCTGTTAACATTGTTAATTACTTGATTATGGCTGCATTGTGATATTGCCAATGTCAAAAAGGATTTATATTTGAGGGATGTTAATCAAGTTCTTAATTTCTTTTTGGGATCCCTCCTCTAGAGAACTGCTAATTTTAGTAAGGATGGTTAGGAACACAACTAGCTGAGAGGAGCTCAAAGAAGCATTATGTTTTTTTTTGGGGCAGTCCGGCAATATAACATGTTTGTGTTGTTATACTATGAACTGGAGACCATATTGCTACATTTATAGGAAATCACAGGCACTGGTACTTCTAGCCATTGGATATTATTGAATAAAATGCTGAGTTAAATTTTTAATGCTCACTTCCTCCTTTTTAACTATTCAAGAAAAGAAACCAATGATCAAGTAGTTGTTACATATTGAGATATAATTCAATTGGATCATTATATTACTAAAATTTGAGCAAACTGTTGCAGGTGGTCATTCATAGCCGCTCATTTACCAGGAAGAACAGACAACGAGATAAAGAACTACTGGAACTCTCATTTGAGTAGAAAAATTTACACCTTTACCAATCTGGGAAAAGATTATCTGCCCACCATTACGAATGTTGGGAAGAAGATAGCTGCTTCATTCAAGGACCGTAGAGCTGCTGCTCGAGCAAACAGATCATCTATCATGAACAAGAACAAGAACGTATTGGCACCATCTCCCCAAAGATCACAAGCAAAGCCTCAGCAGAGTGGTACCAATATTGCTGATCATGTAGTGCTTCAACTTGAGCCATCAGCCAGGGAAAACCAGAAGAGAGATGAGGCAATAAGAATGTTAGGTTTGAAAGGTTCTTGTTTGGACAGTACAGAAAGGATTAATTCGGACCATTGTGGTGATAAGAAAGAGGGTGCAGAACTATGCCTTTGGAATAAAGTAAACATTACTAGTTCAACTGTTTTAAGTGGAGATAATAATGAAGAAAAGGAGGTCTTGGGTCTATGTGAATGTGTAGAAAGTGAAATTATGGGGCTTGAAAGTGGGGTTGTGGATCCAAGTGGGAATGTTGGATTTAAGGAGCAGAGGGAAGATGGGATCATCATGGAGGGTAATATTACAGATGAAGTGACCAAGAGTGAGGGTAGGGAGAGTGCAAGTCTCTGGAGCTCAAATGCAGAAAGTGGCAGTGGAGAGTTGTACTCTTTCTCATCATCAATGAATTCAGCCTTTGATGATGAATGGCTCAGTTGGGGTTGGGCAGGTGGCTTTGAGTGCCACAATGAATTGGAATTATGGGATGAAGGGGAGAGGATAGCTTGGTTATGGGAAAGTGGAAGTACTGGTGAAGGACACTAATGTTGCTGATACAAAAAAGTGGACAGCAAAATTTTATGTCTGAATCTTGATTCTTCCACAAACTATCTTTATACAAAATTGTTCTGGTAGTTGATTTTGTGCACAAGAAAAGAAAGATTGTACGAGAATCATTATTCATATGTTCAAGGTGAGTTGGGAGTTAGAAGTTACTTTCAAAAACTGTCAAAAACAAAAATGCTGGAATCATTTGCAATAATAAGATTATGTCTTGTTTACTATTTGGATAATTGAGTTTTCCAGTTCTTCATAAACTTCTGTGGGTGGTTTCAGAGTGTCCCCATAGTTCACACACTGTCAATTATATAATATATAGGGATGCATACAATAATAATGCTTTTGTCCTCATCTCTTTGATGGAATAATTTAGCTGGTGCCACTTTCCACTTTGTCGTCGTATACTTGGAGAGACCAACCCCCACTTTGAGAGAAATTTCAGATCAATTTTATGCTTTTTGTCCATCTCACCAACTTTGCCATTATGAGAAGAAGAAGAATGCTCTTTGTTAAATATGATTGTTCCATACTAACTATCCATATTGCTTTACTTGTCTATTCTTGTGACCAACTTGTTATAACAGCCCATCCACATCACTTTTAATTTGCTCCAAAGCACACAGCTCCTTGTTATTATTACAAGTCACTATCTTTTGCTCAACTTCATATATGATTGAAGGAAAAAATAAACATCCGGAGATCTTCCTGCAACTCCAAAAACTCTTTTTGCAATTTGATTTTCGAGATATGATCAAACTTACAATCACATCTCCCGATCTTAAGTTTGAAGTTCAAACACACCAAGAGGGTATGCCAACTTAATTGTTTTCACACATAACATACATGGAAGCTCAACTTGATGAAAAACAACATGGCAATTGCTTAGTTTGAATCACAAAGCTTGATGAATCAAATGCAGTAAATAAAGCAATAACTTGAACACTAACAAGTATCCAAATACTACAAGATCATCAGCACGAGAATTTTAGGCGGAGCTGATATATAAACATGTTTCGGGCATTACAATTCCAGGATATCAGCAACCACTTCATCTACCAAAGAATTAAATATTTGACCCTCAACCTCTACTCCTAGCTCAAATGCATCGGTTTCAAAGTCCAGCCATCTGCCATAGGGGTTGCTCATGTCCTTGTCCACAAGCTCATCCACCATGCAATCCCACAAGCCTCTCCAACATGAGAATTCCTTGTACACTTCTTCTGCTAAAGTCCCCTTTCTTCTCACCATTGCTACTCCTTTCACCCATGATCTGTATCCGCCACCCACATAACGCCTGCATCTCAAGTCCAAGCATTCACTTGTACAATCAAATAATTCCTTTCGCCTTAGCCTGGACTCACCGCCGTCGCTTTCCAACTGACCTCTTCGACTCTCCAACAGGTTGAAGAGATGAGGATTTATGATCTCTCGGGCTCGGCCCAACGCGAAGTCTTTAAACATCAATTCCACATTACATAGTGTCTCCTTTATATATTCCAATTCCCACTCATTTGATCTCAAAGGTTCTGGCATGTAAACTGTAGCTGCATGGTTTATTGCCACAGTTCCTGTAGATGTTGAAGAAGCAGAATCTAACAACTCGGTGTCAGCTTCTACTGAATGGAACTTCTTTGAAGAACTGAAAACATGAACTTCCTGAGCTTGAACGGATGAACACAATCTGCTTGCTGAAGAAACCGAAAAAATGTGTTCAGGCATTCTGAAATAAGATACATTTTCAAAGAGTGGGAACACAATAACAAAAAACACATGCATCTTATATACCTTCTGTACTGTCACTATCAGTGCTAATTGAAGAGTCGTAACTTTCATTTGAAAAAGAAGGTTCCAGAACAGAGACTGGACTAGGATGTCGGCCACTGAGCAAGAGTCCAGCTTCACCATGACTGCTGCTATATTCGTCCGTCTTATTAACTCCCTGAAAATGTTAAAGTTGTGTCAGCTACAGTCAGGTGCAGTAGTGCCAAGTTATGCCACCAGTAATTTTTTAACTTAAGGGAAAAGGGATCAAAAGAAGTGGAAAAAGAAAAAAGAATAAAAGAAGCCCGGGGAGGGCGGCACGGCGGGGTGGGCGCAGAAGCTGACCAGCATTGTAAAAAAAATTAGCCAGTAATAGTGAAAGCAATTGATACCTGAAATTTCTGTTTCAATCTGAACGCAGGAGAGTCAGCGAATGAAAAGTCAGCTTCATATCGGCCACCCAATTTCTCTGTAACCAATTGTTGGTCTCTCTGGTCATTTAACCTTTGCATGGAACTAACTGCATTAAATTTGGGTTTTAAATCAAAAGTAGAAGCAGTTGAAGCTGAGCCTTCTTTCATGGAGTCATGACAAGAAGATTTAGTCCCATAAGATAACTCCCTTAACTTTTGTTCCAAAAGCATACTCAAAGCATCACTCCCTATTACATTATAACCCAGTGAAGATAGCTTCATACTGTCTTTGTCAAGCAACAATCTTTTACCCCCGTGATCCATGCAAAGACTAGTATTCTTCTGTGCAACCTGAGCTGAGATTTCAGTCCCAGGCAGTGAACGTGTAAGTGGGGCTGTGAACGTAAACGAAACAACATCCATGCCTTTCTTTCTGCTATCTTCAGCCCAACTGTAGTTCCTGTCAGTAATTGGATTAGATTGAACTGGCTTCTGATTTTTTTCACTCAACATATCATCAACAGCCCGATCTTTGTTAAATTGAAAGTTCCCATCTATTGATCGTTTCTTCCTAGGATAATTCCTTGCATTGGAATAGGACACTTCTTTATCACTATCCATTGCCTCTGAGCCCAACTTCCTCGATCCAATTTTGGAATTTCCACTACTTTGAATTGAGCTTTTGTGACGTCCAGAAGAAGAATCCCCAGACAGCACTTTTCTACCTTGCGAGTTGGAAACCAGATGCTTTGAAGGTAATTTCTCTTTATCAACTAGGCAATTTTGTTTCTGGTTGTTCTGCCTAAGAGCACCAGAAGCATTATGTGTAGAAGGTTTCTTATGCGAATTCTTTTGAACATTTGGTTGGCTCCTGAAGGACTGGTTTGAGCTTACCTCACTCTGTTCTTTCTGACCCACCAAGCTTCTATTTCTACTTAAATTCTGACCTCTTTTCTGAACATTGACCTTTGCTTGGATTGCAAGAGAAATGGACTTTCCTCTAGTTTCTTCCGTATCAGAAGAAGCCCTGAATGACAAATCGACAGATCCATTCCAGCTCTTATTCAAAGACTGGCCCCTAAGATACTTAGCAGCATTTGACTCAACAGGCTTTCGTGACACCTCAGAAGGCCTCGTTATCTTATAAGCAGCTTCAACTTTATCTTTTAAATCTCTACCTTTCAAGGTTTCTGAAGCAGACCCAACCAGTGGCACTTTTCGGGAAGCCTCCACCTTTTCTTTGAGAACCTGAACCTTCAAGGGTACTGAAGAGCACCCTACTAGAGGCATTTTGGCCTTGGCAGTAGCTTGAGGTCCTGGCTCCATAATTTTGGCAGCAGCTTCCATTATGCGAGCAGCATTCTTAGTGGGAACAAAGCCAGGATTCTTTATAGGCGACAAAAGTTTATGGTGTGTGATTGGGATAGACTTAGCTGATCTAGGAGGCAATGTTTCAGTTTGGAACCTCTCAATTGGCCTGAGCTTCTGGGGCTTTGTCTCCAAAGGATTCCGGGTAAGCCCTTCCATATTTTTTAGCAGATTTCCAGAATACCTTAACTGATCGTCATGATAACAGTCAATGTTTCTCCTGTGGTAAGGAGCATCTTGGAGAGATTGAGTGTCAAAAAATGGGGTAGAGTAGGGCTCAGAAGAATTGGATGTGGGTAAGGAGTCTAATCCCATAAGCCTGGCTACTACACTAGGGGCTTTTGTTCCAAATCCTTCTTCATCTGTAACCGATGAAGCACAACTATAATCACTGCTACCTTTGACACTTGGCGCTACCCCAGTTTCATCCTCATCTACCTATAAATATAACAAGAATTGTAAATAGTATTAGATTCAAACACCATATCAAAATGGTCCAAAGAAATAAGCAGTGCAAGAACACTGAAAAACTGAATTCCCACCAGATGCTGTCGCGTCATTGGCAAGTTCCCATAGCTTTTCTTTCCCTGTTTTGAACTTTCTATAAAAAAAGAAATCAAAATTCAAAACAACCAATCATGAAATAGGAGAATGATACAAGACCATAAGAGATAAACATAATATGCCTTATGCAGATACAATACTCTACCTGGTAAATCTGACTTGCTAGAGAATAATTTTTTTCGAGATTTTGCAGTCCAGTCAAACAGCTGAAAGAAACCGCCCACATGACCTGCTCCACTTTTCGAACCTTCTTTCTCAACCCCCATTTTTCTGATGCAAAAATTAGGAATACTTCAACAATTAAGTAAAAGAAGCATGGAGAACAACAATTTGCGATCCACTACCGAACTCCCTCTGCAACTTATCAAAACAAAATAATTTTATAAATATATAACCAGTGGAACATATCCATAAACAAATTATTTGCATCTAGTACCAAAACAAAATGTTGTGCATCTCTCTATATGTCCTTGAGGGAAGATTATTCCTATGGTAATGGATACCAGTTAACTATTGTTCTAGCTTTCAAGATCAAGGCAGTGTGAACCTCACCAAGCACATCAATTATAAAGCAGAAACTATAGTTAATATCTCTTCACTTGTGATCATACTTGGTATCTTCTAGCATAGCGTAGTCTATGACATTCAAGAAGCTGAATCAAGGCAAGAAAAGCACTCCACATGATTAGCTACATTTTCTCAGTTTACTCATACTACTATAATAAAGGCTGCAATCTCTGACCTGTCTGCTTCACTTAAGACATGCAACTTGCATTTACCCTCAATCATATACACTTCAAGCATCTAATTTTCTAAATCAAATAGGACCAACAAATTTCACAACCCAATTTAGATTATCAAACACCCAAAATCCACTGGTGCCTAATTTAAGCATGAAGTGAAGCGTTGTCTCATTATTTGGCTGTTGAGAAAACAAAAGTGAAAACAAATGAAAAGAAGCTTTTGCATCTCTATGCACCCAACTAAGGGGAAAAAAAAGAACTTTATGCACATAAAATAAAAATAAAAAGTCAACATTCAGTGCAGTAGGCTTCCATGTTCCAACAACCAAATCATGAAAGTAAATTACATAAATGTAGTATTGTACAGAAACCAATCCACCCATTCCCCACAAATCCTCAGCAACCAATCACTTCCCCAAGACAAGATGCAAAAAAAAACATCAAAACAAATCTAAACCCAAATCACAAACCAAGAAACCAAAAACAAAGATTCCAACTTTAGACTGAAATTCAAAGTAAAAACTTACAATAAAACAATGGGCAGGATCAGCTAAGCAAAGCCTCTCTGTCTCTCTGTGTTCCTGGAGATGGTGGTGGGGAACAAACAAAGTGAAGCCAGCAATGAAAGATTCAGCAGAGCTGGGAAGGAACACAATTAAATGGGAAATCTTTTAATTTCTCTGAGGTCAGAGTCTTCATTCAGAAACTCACACTCAGTCTCAACAGCATTAGAGAGAGAGGCCCCCTGTATAGTTCAAAGCAATAAATGGGGGATAGAATGGGACTTTGTGTTTTTTAAAATAATGATTAATAATAAAATCTGTTTTCAAAAAAATAAAAAACAAAGACAAAGTTATAAGTTTGTAACGTCTCTTTGGAGAGGGTCTTCATTTCAAATTCCAAATGGGCGTGTTGGATGGTAAGGGAACACGATAAAGTTACGGAGCAGTGCATGTGGGGAATGTGTGCTCAGTGACGTGGCCAGGGCAACTGGGGGGTACGTGTCAGGTGAAGGAGGAGAGAGTATGTGATTCTTTTTGCACCTTAGAGTGACGTTAGTAGTTTTTCAAAAGTCAAATAGTAGAAGACGAATGAAACATCCAGTGCATATTGGGTTGGGCCATAGCTTCGTTTTTTCCGTTGGGCCTTGGGTCTCGCGTTATGAGATTCAAGGGTGAAAAATAATCTATTTTTCAACATTTTATTACCATATGAGCTAATTACAAAAATTTAAGTGTGAATGTTGTTTTGTCTGGCCGTTTAGTTGCGTTGAGCTCAACTTTCATGAGTCATTTTATTCCAATTCTATGTGTGTTTTGCTTTTATTATCCAATCCTCCATTATATAAGGGAGAATTTGCACTTGGAGAAGTGTAGAATGACTATTTAGAAAAGCCAACATTTTTATTTTGTTTTGACTGATTCCCTTTTATCATTAGTAGGCCTGGATATGGGTCAGTTCGGAATAGTTGAGGATTCTTTTGTTAATCATATCGAAATTTTCAGTAGGCCAATTTATCTTCCATTAACCAATATTATGAACTTTAATTGTTCGGATCAGTTAACCTAATATTCGATCCAGGTTAGTTTGGTAGGCCAATAGTATCGTTAAAAAAAAACATATTAATTATGTAATAAAAATACAATTTATAATCATTTCACGGAACAAATATTCCAAATTACCCATAGAAAAGATAAAAGATCAATAGTTTAATTCATCCATGTACGAAATCAAAGAACTTAATTTTAAAGTTACAAACGAACATTAAAAATACATAATAAAATAGCAAATAATGTTACAAAACAACATGAAATTATTTTAAAAGAGCCAAAAACTGCAGCAGAGAGACCTAATAATCTTCAATCCAAATATGATTCGTGTACTGCAACCAAAGAAAAACAAAGTCAAGATGGTGGTGGTGCGACTGATTTGACCTGGCAAAAAGATGAGATAGATCAAATGCTTCGGGGTTAGAGATGGGGTGCTTAAGGTTTGAGGGTGTAGCTAAATGAAAAACTAAAAGAGGCATAGTTAATTTAGGGTTAATGTGGGGTTATTTGTTTTATTAGTCCCTGAACTTTAATCCGATTTGCATTTGAATCCCTAAATTTTCAAAATCGTTCCCGTAGTCCTTCAACTTTAGTTTCGTTAGGACAAATGGTCTTGCCGTCAATTTTGTTAACTTTTCTGTTAAATGCATGGGTAAAATGGTAATTTTGTATTATTTTTAATTTCTAATTTCTGAATATTCCTTTCACCCAAAAATTAAAATTAAAAATCTTATTCATATCCTCAGTCAAACTAAAAATTAAAAATTACTTCTTATTCCTAAAAACTAAAAACTAAAAAAAAATCCATAATTAAAAAGTGAAAAAAATATTTTATTCATATTTTAATCAATTTAAAAATTATAAAAATTATAAAAATACCATTTTACCCCTACATTTAACAGAGAGTTAACAAAATTATCGATAGGACCATTTGTCCTAATGAAACTAAAGTTGAAGGACCACTGAACGATTTTGGAAATTGAGGGACTCAAATGCAAATTGGGTCAAAATTCAGGGACTAATAAAACGAATAACCCGGTTAATGTGTGATATGTTCTAGTGTTTCACAACCTAGAATAACCTTCATATCCAACCACTAATAAGTTGACATGTATAAAAATAATAAATTAATTATAAATATCGATTCGGTATGAATTTTCGTCGAATTAGGGATATTATTACCTAGTCTTGTAACTAAATATTTCGGTGCATATATGATCTGAATAATTAATAATAAGAAATAATAATTTAACCAAATTAAATTGTCGGGTTGGTATGCAGATTTTTCGGATGAGATGTCCACCCCTAATCAATAGGTCTTCTAGGTCTTGATGATAACTCATGTTGTTCAAGGTTTATGAGCTTGAGAATATATATAGAATTGCATTCTCATGTTTATAAGTATACTTGTGGAAATGTAATATCTAACTCGTAATCGTAAGTATGGACTTCCCATGTAAATGAAATTTCATACTCTTAGCTCTTCATTACTAAATTTTAATAAATAAAAGAAAACAATAATATTATTAGAAAACTCAACAACTTTTATTCTACAACCCAAAACGTTTTTGATTCCATGACGTAGGCTTGTAGATTTATTTGGCTAGCCAATAAAAGAAAGGGTGGTTTTGTTTTTAGCCAACCAAAATTTTCATAATTTGGAAAAGTAAGCAGGTTGTTTTGTTTCAATCCAAAACAACTAAATTCATCGCTTTTTCCTAAGAAAAAATTCTCCTTTGGCCTTTTCCTAAATAATTTTACTTTCTTTAACTAAAACCTAATAAATACTAAAAGAAAAGGGTAAAAGCTAAGTTTATGTCATCTAATAAGTCGAGAGAAAGCTCTCCAACCAACACATTCACAAGAGTTAGAACGTAAACATTCTTCTTTGCTTATTTTTGGGTAACCGATTTCTTTATGGCTTGCAGAGGTTGTAAATAGCAGGAGGACCCATCTTCTCAATTAAGAGTTGAACCTTCTTCTTTTTTTTCTTTTTCTTTTTTAAATTTTTTATGAAAGAGCTGAACATATTAGGTGCTCTTTTGTTTCTTATTATTGGTAGAATATTGGTGAACCCCTTATTTTTCCTGTTTGGTAAATATATATATATATTTATATGGGGTGAAATTTCATCAGTTTTGCATGCATGATCGCGTCAATTAAAAGAACACAAAGAATTATAAAGATTCATTTTTTCTCCCTGTTAACAATGAAGGAATGAACTTTTAACTGAGAATGACAATCACAATCGAAATAAATTAGAAAAACTGACTTTCCACAATTTTATATATAGATGCTCTCTTTAATAAATTATACGGAAATGTTATCTTGTTAAACAAAACAATATGCTATACTCTCACAAACCTTAAGCTGATCTAGATTATTTAAATGAATGTACTGTTGTTGTTTGACATTTTGATATGAGATCAAACATTCCCAGCTATAAATTCATTTTTATTAGTAGTTAACATCATGGTACTATGATCAATCATCTTTTTGCTCTTTGTAAATCCCATATATCATAAGAAGTCATTCATGAGCCTATCTATTTCTAGCTTAAACATTTCAGATTCGACAAATTATCAAAGAAGAAGAAGAAGAATTGGCCATAATACTACCTTGATTGACATTTATCACATTGATCCCAGAAAGCCTTTTCAATGATTCTCATGTTAATAATCCATAACAAAAATTGAACAAATAGAGTTGGCTGGAAAATATGAATGACGGATCACACTAAATTGAAAGAATTAATTAAACAACCTTAATTGAAGGCTAATTAACACCCCAAATGCATGCAAATCTAGCTAACTAGAATTTGCATGCACATCTTTTGACAGATCTGAGATAGATTCCTTTACATTCTCTCAATCTACGCATATACAAGCGTAGAATACTTGTTCTTGAACCAACGCACCCCATTCTTTAAAGCAGATTTAAATTTGGCCTCAACCACATAAGACTTGTATTTGGCCACTCGACGTTGTCTCTTAAGCTCTGATTGGCTGAAACTGTAAATTGACGAAGATTTACGTGATGAATTTTTCTTACTCTCCCACGCATAACCCTCATCGTCAAAGCTTCGGTCACCACCGGGCCCGTAGGGTGACACATAAGTTGACCGCATCTCGTCCATCTCTCTCATCTTTCTCGCCGGCCGATCAAGGTTGACGAGCAAAGAGAGAGAGAGAGTGAGAGAGAAAGAGAGATGGGAGAGCAAGGGATTTTATAGAGAGACTTGCGGTGCCCTCATTTGTCAAATGAGGTTTGATTAAATAGGAAGAGTTGAAAAATAATGATTGTCTTAATTTGTGAGGATGTGACGAGGATCTGTGTTCCATTATCTATGTGCAAGCAAAACCGCTCAAAATAATTAAAACGGGGTTTCTTTGTCAAATTAATGAGCATCTTGAAATAGTATTGGTGAATATATATATATATAATTGTTAAATTTAATAATCGTTGAAATGTTTATAGAGGCAATACGAAAATTAGGTCCATAACAAGTTTTGTTTTTCCTTTTCCGGAACTGATACTTGGGTTACATTGAAATTAACATGGTCCTCTAATATTTAAGTACTGGTGTGACTTTGTCAAATTATTGTTTAGATTCTATTCTATATATATTTGGGGCTCGAAATGAAAGCGAATTTTTATGGAGGGCCAAAAACTGTACGTACAATAATCTATTGTTTTCTAATGGGAGCTGCACCATGAAGTGTTGGGTGGCCTTTACTCTTTAGGGTACCTTCCAGTTCGGTACACGTGGATCTCCCAATAATTTAGGGTTGACTTGGTCTTAGAAAACTATTGATTGGTCAAAGTAGTCCACGTGCTACGTAGTTTGCCATAAGAAAATAATAGCATTATTGTTGATTAATTAGTCATGGATTGGTTTTTTAGGCCCTTTGGTATCCTACGTGCTTGGATTCAATTTTATAAATTTAAAAACAAATTTTAAGTTCAAAGTCACAAAAATATATTTGGTATGCCTATTTTTAAAAACTAAAAAACATCCCAATTATTAAAAACCAAAAAGATGAGATTTTATAGTTTTTTTTCTCTCTCCTCCCTCTTCCGTATCTTTCTCTCTCCTCCCTCTCTCGTCTATCTCTCCTCCCTCTCCAGTCTCTTTCTCTCTCCTTCCTCTCTCGTCTCTCGTCTCTCGTCTCTCTCCTCCCTTTCCTGTCTCTTTCTTTCTCCTTCCTCTCTCGTCTCTATCTCTCTCTCACATCTCTCCCTCTCCTCCCTCTCTCGTCTGTATCTCTCATCCCTCTCCCATCTCTCTCTCTCCTCCCTCTCTTCTTTTCTTTTATTAATTTCAATTTGGGAATCTAGGGTTTCTAATTTTCTGGTTTTAATTTCAATTTTTTTAGATCTTAAAAATAGTTTGGAGTTCAATACCAAACAAATTTTTAGATATTAAAATCACTATTTGAAAACTGATGTTTAAAAAAAAAAATCATAGTTTTTGAATTTACTTTTTTGAGTATGATACTAAAAAGGGCCTTATTTTCTTTAAATGTCTCCTTCTATTTGAATTTAGAAAATTCAAGATGTCTTTTTCTTAAAAAGAAAAAGAAAAATCTAAGAACGAGAGCTCAGTTTGCCCTAGCTCTACTCTGTTGCCGCTCACTTTCCGGATAATTGACATTATATTGTATGCTCGTTTCTTTCTTTCTTTTTTTGAAAACAAAACAACATACAACAATATCAAAGAGAAGGTAGTCCTAATTAGGAGAGCATGGATGGTCCTTATACAACACATAGCTAGCTACTTATGATCTTTCAGTGTTCGAGTTAATTTCAACCTCTCTTCTCTTTGCAAATTTTTATGTGGTTGAGTAAATTACCTATACATGAAGAGGATAAAACCCATCCTTGTAAAGCAATCTATTTCACATACATCGTTTGTTACATTGTAAAGCAACCTTGTCCATTAATTAACTCGAAGATTCAAATTTTATTTTCTGGTACTTTAAATGGGATTCAACCCATGAAAGATGCAAGTTAATTTCAATAGAAAATTTGGGATAAGTCCAAAATCGTAAACAGAAATTTGGTGCAATCCATGTATTTGTTGATGTTGATTTAAGTCTTTTGTCATGTAGGATTACATTCTTTTTTGTTTATCTTTTGATGTTCACATATTATTTTTTTCATTTTTAATTATACTTTGGTTCCAATTATGCCCCTTCAAAATCAGATAACGGGTCCTATTTTTATGGAACATACCCAAAACTGTAAACATGCCCTCTTTTCTAGGTATACCTACCTCAAAACTTGTAATCGGAATTACTGGAAACTTCATACATTAACAATAGGTAAAGTACCTATACATACAGCAGGTAATTAAATCCATAAACCACCTCTAATTTAGGTAATTAAATCCATAAGTTACCTTAGTCGAGGTAATTAAACTCAAAAGCCGCCTCCAATACAGGTATAGAAAAACGAAAAAAGACCCAATTCGGCAATGGAACAAGTACTATAAGAAAAGAACTCAATTCTCAGACCTCCAATACAAGTATAGAAAAACGAAAAAACACTCACACCTCCACAAGAGGTAGACTCACACATAAGTAAAACTCCATTAAAAAATCTTTGGAAACCCAAGAAAAAAACTATTACCTGCAAAGTAGGTAACTCTACATATATATACAAAGATTAACTCATCAGATAAGGACAAACTACTATACCACCTTGTTTTTCTACCCGCAACGAACGCTGAAATTTGGCAAAAGCTAAAGTTATGATCCAAAGGGGCATAGATCCTGATGTATTTACTTAGAACACTTTGATGGATGGCTTCTGTTTAGCGGGTAGGCTTAATAAAGCAAGAGAGCTGTTTCTTTCTATCCCAAGTAGAGGGTGTGAACCTGATGCTATTAGCTATAATGTGTTATACATATAATATAAGGAAAACAAAAATGTTGAATTTATTAAGTGTGAAATTTTTAAAGATTTGTTTCACGCTAATATGATTGTAGGAGACGCCTTAATTTTAGGGAGGCGTTTTTAAAGACTTTCATATCTGATAGTGACATATGTTGTAAATTCATTAAAATTTGCAGACATACTAATTGCTTACTTGACGAGACACATAATTACTGGATTATAATTGAAAAGAGAGAGTATGTTAACTGCATCCATTACATCTTCATGAAAATTGACTTATATTTAAGAAGCCCTAATTTCAACACACACACAATGGAAAGAAAGCTTACCAAAGCTTTGTCATCTTTTATATATGTTTTCAATAAACCTGGACTGGGAATATAAGAACTAAGTCAAGGGTGTTGGAGTGTGCATGACTCAAAGTCTCAAACGCAGATCGACGACGTCGTTTTCTTCATCCACTTTCGGAACAGCCTCTTGTTTTGTGATCTGTTTCAAGTACAAGCCATGAGGATCTTTGGGTGCTACCACTGCACCACCAGCAATATTTTCACCAGCACAACCATCAACGGTTGTGGACCTACTAGAGGAAACGAACATTGGATCATTGATGATGGGGACACCTGTTGCTGACCGTTGATATTGATGATGATGATGATGATGGGGAGGAGGAGGAGGAGGAGGAGGGTGGTGATGTTGCTGGACATGTTCTAACATGGCCATCCTTTCAAGCTGCCTTTCTCTTTTGTGTGCGTTTTGATGTCCACCCAATGCTTGAGAGTTTTCGAACTTCCGGCCACAGTAGTGGCACTCAAACTTCACCATGGGCACTATGTCACGGTGGTCCGTCACCGAAAACCCGAAGAGCTTCATAGATAGTAATTTTCAGCTGAATATTCAGATGATGAAGAAGATGATTCCTTCGCTCAAATGTTATATATAAACATTGTTACCTCTTGGGAGGACTTGGGGGCAAATCAAAGCATTATCCAAACCTACAGAAATACTGCACTAATGCACGATACAAATATGGGCCTTGCTAGCTACCTTCATGCTATAACGCCTTCACACGCGATCTCGGTTCCTTTCCCCACCCACCCATATAACATAGCGTTGAACAACACATGTAAGTGGACTAGTGCTTTTCTACTATATATTATTTGTCTATATATATGTATACACAGAGGATAAGAAAAAGAATGCTCATGTAATTTAAAATGACACTATCTATTCTTTTAGAGTCGTGTGGTCTTATAATGCAAACATTGCAAAAAGAATCCCCATTTCCTCCAACAACGAAAAATATCAGTCAAAGTTGCAAAAATTATCATTATAAAGCTCGTTGGTTAATCATTTCAGTTTTCAATAATTATTTTGTAAAAAAATTTATTTAAAAGTTGTTTGGTAACTATTTTTAATTTTCTTTGGAACTTGGAAATGAAAATTTTCTTAGTGTCAAATTTTGAATTTCATAGACTGAACGTGTATGTTTCAAAGAGTCCATTGCATTTTTTCTTCGAATTTATGATGATTTTTTTAGCGAATTTTAGATCTTGAGGTCCCAAGGCTCAGATTGGGTCTGTGGCCGAACGTAAGAGTCGGGAGATCCCAAATGTCGAGTTTTGAGACTAAAGTGCAATGTATATGTGGTGATGTAAGATAGGTGAACGACAAAAAGGAAGGTAATAAAAAATGAAACGAAAACTGAAAACACTATAAAATTATTTTAAAACATAATGGTCATTTTGAAAACATAAAACAAATTCTATTACGTTCAACTGTAGACTCAGTTTAAGCCTTGGGGCCTCCATATCTAAATTTTACAACAATAAAAAAAAAAAAAAAAATCATCCTAACTCCAAAGAATTCAACGAAATATACTACAAACTTTGTAACATGCACTTTCATTCTATGATCTCAAATTCATAATTTGTCCTGAAAAAACCCACTTCCGAGTTCCACATAAAACTGAAATAAGTTACCAAACAACTTATAAACATATTTCAGTTTTTTTGAAAACTAAAATTATTGTTACCAAACAAGTCTTCTATTTTCAATTTCTTAAAATGAAAAATGAAAACTAGAAACTGAAATGGTTATCAAGTGGGCCCTTATTAAACAAGTTTTCAATTTTTTCATTTTTCAAAAGAAGTGCAAACAAAAACTGAAAAATGAAAACGAAATGGTTGCCCTTATATAATATACTCAAGTGTTTTTTTTTTCTTTTAGTCATAGAAAGATTATTACTTTTTTTACTTTTAAGTAGGGGTGGGTGCGGTCCAGTTCGGTCCGGTTCTTACCCCAAATTGAAATCGACACTATTCATTCAATCTGGTTCAAGCGAATTTTTTTAGAAAACCGGTCGGTTCAGTTCTGACTGATTCCGATTTTGAATCGAATTTTTATTCTTATTTTTTAAAAATACAACTTATAATAAATAAGTTTTTTTTTGGGTTTGAAAATTAACAAATGATCCAATTCATACAATGGGAAATGTTTTGAAGTTGAAATTGGAAAAGTATTAATTATAAAATTAAAAATATAGCATTGGATTTAAAAATTTTGTAATAAAAAAAAAACCGGTCATGTCCGGTGTGGTGTGAAATCGGAATTGGAACTAGGTAGGTCTAGTTTCGGTCCAATTTGTTGACTTTTTGGTCAACCAATTTTATTTTTTTTCTGATTTTTTGTTCAGGTCCGGTTTGGTGTTCGGTTTTTCGATCCGGATGCCCACCCCTGCTTTTAAGAGTTTCCCTTATATAAGACTTCAAACAATTGGAAGATTTTTAATATATGTTTAAAAAAAATAGGTTGCAATAATAATCTTTCTTTTAGGATATTGATGTGGTTTGCTTTTTGTTTAGGATATTTTTGGGTTTTACGTATTCTCTTCATATCAATTCAACTTGTTATTGGGTTTGGACACTGAAGCAGTTGCATCCATATCCAGCACCTTAGTTGCTTTGTACTTGTTTTTGTTTATATTATCAATAAAATATTATCGCTCTTTTATAAAATAAATAAAAAAAGCATTGCCGACATATATAATATATAAATCTGAGCATAACGATTTCTCATTAATGACATGGACAATGAATTCAACTAATTAGCCTTAGGCTAAACCTTGACCTAAGCCTAATCCTAAAAAGTCTTCAAATACTTCATAAA
This sequence comes from Prunus padus, assembly GCA_024362665.1. Lineage (NCBI taxonomy): Eukaryota > Viridiplantae > Streptophyta > Magnoliopsida > Rosales > Rosaceae > Prunus > Prunus padus. The sequence goes on from JANFAM010000020.1 coordinate 10,935,986, forward strand.
AGTTACATTAATGTGAGTTTTTGCATATAATACGATCTTCAATGAATCGTTACATTAATTATATATGTGAATCATATGATTAATTCCAAGACGGATTAGTTATATTATTCCCCCTTGCTCTCTCTCAGTGTTGCCTGAGTTTGACTCCTTATTTTTCACAAGAAATGTACCAATAGTACTACTATGCAAACATTATGGATTGAAGTCGGAATGCACAATATACACACGAATAATAGGACTGTCAAATTTATTCACCAAATGATATCGTCTTTTCCTTTATTTGAAATAAACTAGAGCTAAAGTTGGGGAGTAAGTGCAAATTAGAAGAAATGAAACACAAGTTAAACACAGTAGAGAAGGATTCTCGTCTCTTCCACAAAGCATATCCATCGACATGGATGGATGGATGGATGGATGGATGGATGGATGCATATGCTTGGTGTGCATGCTACATTTCGATCGATCAAATCAAGTAGCAAGGGGCTAGAGCTATATAGCTCTATGTGCATGTAGTACAAAATTATTCCTGCCTTGTTTATTGGGCAGCCCTCGATAAAATCGTTGAAAGCAATTGCCTAAAAGACGACAAAACACCAAAAAGGGTAAAATATACGATTGCTGCAGCTGCTGCCTATGCGGTAGGGGCCGGAGGGTTGAAGCCATATATTCGTCCCGAACTTTCCCCCCTCTTAAAATTAAATCAAATCACACCTTATCTGATTCTGCTCTTACATATGATCATAGTACACCAATTGCTGTACATGGCCTAACTTTCTATAAATTTCCCAACAAATTATGCATATAGATACGAGGTAATTTACTTCTAGTTTTCGTATGTATGCAATTTGCAACAAGCTAGGTTTTTTTTCGACAGGCTTCTGTCGGCAAACCACGTGGCATGAAGGGCATGTAATGAAAGCCCTAGCTAGCCAAGATGAACATGCATGCATCATTACAAATATTTGGCATGTAACATCCGAGAAGAAGATTCCACATAATATAGAGTTCAAGGTTTCAAAGGGTGGTCCACCAAATTCATCATCTCCTCCACAATTGCTTATTTTGTTTGTTTATGGTAAATTATTGGCCAAGATCAAACCAAATCATATATACATCATATACGTGCCAGTGCCACTGACTTTGTTTTCTTCTCGTAGCGGCAGCTTTAGCTTATGCGCTTCCTGTTGATTCCGACTATATTTTCTGTACTAAATTTGGTTCTCGGGGACTTCTTTTAAAGCTTCTAGTTTTGTGGAAAAAATGGTTGCTGTACTTTCTGATCGCATATCCATGGAGCTGATCTTGTCGTCTTTAGTCAAGTTTTCACTGCAAAAAGCCTTTATCATATAAAAAGCCTTTATCATATAAAAAAGCATAGTACAAACGCCTACAAAATATTTTTTTTATCTTGCTTGTATGTGATATATATACAAAGAAATGTAATGTTTAATTTTATACATAACTAACTAGCCCCATAACACATGCTCACACGTATGTTAATTAGATTTTTTTTTTCCTACTTTGTTTTTTTTTCTTCAAAATTTGAGTTTTAAAACTTATTTTTTTATTTATATCCGAAATGCTTTACAATTCTGAAGATGGTTGCCTCCTAGTTTTATGGGCAACTTCTTTCTTTTCTATTCTTTTTTATTTAATTCAATTTAAACATATAAAGCAAAAGGCAGAAAATGATGACACATTCAAAATATCATAAAATGTCATTGGTTAATACAAACATTAAGAATTGAAATTATTAATTAAATGAGGATAATATGGTAAATTCACACTTTTTCCTATTAAAAGAATTTAAAATTTTAAAACAAAAATAAGATAATAGATCTTATTTTTATGGATCACAACTACCCATTATCTTATTTACAAAAAGAAAATTTTTTAGCTCTCAAAAAGAAGTCTTCTCATTCCTCAGCTTGGCAAGCAATTTTAGATGCAAGAAATGTTCTTAATATGGGAATTAGGTGGACAGTGGGAAACGGAATGTCCATTCCTTTTTGGATTGCCCATAGGGTTTTTCCTTTCCCCCTCGTTGATCTGATTCCTATGACCCAAAGAAGCTCTCTTAATCTTAATTTAGATGTTTCTGATTTTTTAACTGATCAACAGTGGAATACAAGTAAGCTCCAAGAAGTAATTGATGAGAATATCATAGACAAAATTATTTCTATTCCTCTTCCTTTATCCCCTATGGAAGATCAATTAATTTGGGGCCCTAACCCTAATGGAATTTTCTCCAATAAAAGTGCTTATAATGTGCAGATGCAGGAAGCCTCTCATCACCCTCAAGCAGCTCTTTTAAAGACTTATCCCGTTAAGAACAGACTTATCCTCAAGGTTGAAAATGAGGAAAACGGAGTTGGATATATGAGGCATCCTCCCACGTAGCATCTTCAACTGGGAAACCTGCCCATTGAATAAGTCTGCGAACCACTGAGAGGTTTTTATGTTTAAAGAGTCCACGATTCAGAATTTTCTAAGGTACCCAATGAGGAGAACTATCAGTTGACACAGTTGGAAAGGATGAAGATGGAGTAATCTTGTCACCTATCTTCTTCTTGAGCAAAGAGACATGAAAGACATTGTGAATTCGAGAGCCCTGGGGTAATGAAAGTTTATAAGCCACTGATCCTGTAACGACCCTGACCCAAAATTAAAGGAAATTAAAATTAATTAATTAAATTAAACAAATAAAGAATTAAAAAGGAATTTAAAATGAATTAAAAGGATTAAAATAATGAAATTGGAATTAATTAAAAGGGGCATTTTGGTCAACTTAATTTTTAGACGACAATTTGGCGAAACGAGTTGCGCCATTGCGTCCGGCACGTCGAAACGAGTCCGGGGACGTGCGGCACGATCAATTTGGTTAACGAACGTTAAAGTGGAATATTTTAATAATTTAAAATTGGATAAAAACAAAAGAAAATTTCTGATTGGTCAAACCCTTCTCTCTCTCTCTCTCTCTCTCTCTCTCTCTCTCTCTCTCTTTTTCTCTCTCTCTCTCTCTCTCTCTCCCGCGTGCACAGCCCCCCCGAACTGTTACTGCCGGTCACCTTTTTGGACGGCGGCGCCACCACCGGCCACCACCTTGGTCGGGACCACACCCAAAAGAACGGCCTCCTCGTCCCGGTCCTACCCCACCGTAGCCCAGCCGTCCCAGCTGTCGTATCTCGCCGGAATTTCATGAAAATCAGGCCGGTTCTAGCTCAAACTTCGCCGGCTTCGTACGGTGGTTTCCGGCCACCAATTCTTGCGATCCAGGTGAGCTTTTTCATCCTCTTGATCCCCTCTTGCTGTCTGCACAATGGGTTTCGATCAAATCTCAAGTTTTGAAACAAATTTCGAACCCTAGTTTGGCCGGATCTTTGGGTTGATTTTTCGACCAGTTGCCGACTGGTTCTTGGCCGGTTCAGACCGGTTTTGGAACCTCCTCTAGGTGCTGATCAGTTTGGTGTAAGGCTTGTCCCTTGAATCGACGAAAACCCGAACGCCGGAATCGCTCAAGACACCCACCACGCACTGCCGGCGCGTGTGGCGGCTGTGTGGTGGAGGTTCTCCATCCCAATGCAATCCTTGAGTCGTTATGAACGCGTACGTATGTTTGGATTTCGATTCGGACGTCGTTTGGACCTCGAACCATTGTACGCCTATTATGCGTTGCGTGGGTTCGACGTGTTCGGACCGTTGGATCGAAACCGAATTCACGTATGTTGTTCCCCGTATTTCTAAGAACGTGTAGGATTTGACGGATCGTGATTCGGAGCCCCGGATGCTTCGGATCAATGACTTCAAGTTTGAGTTAAACCGTAATCGTCCGATCGTGCGATTGTGAGCAATCCGACCGTTCGATCGTGACCAAACTTTCAGGACATGTTCTCTAAGCTATAGTGAGCCTGTAGGAACTTTCAGATTTAAGTTTGGAGGTCATGGTACCCACGGGCCCGGTTTGACCTATTCAGGCAAGTTTGACCAAGTTTGACCAGGGTTGACCGAGCGTCTCCAGAGGTCGTCTCGTCTCCTAACGAACGTCGTTGACCTTAGAATTCCTCATACGACGTGTTGGTACACTTTTTTCGGGTTTGGTTAGGGTTGACTTTTAAGGTTATCGCTTCGGTCCGGTCGTTAATCTTAATCCTCGTGTTCTTGAATTAGGTTCTCAAGCGCTTCGTGATCCTCGTGTGGAATCCTTTTCGGGTTGGGCAGCGTGGGACCAACGGTGAGTGGACTTTGTTTTCAAACGAGCATGATTTTAAAGCATTGAATGTGATGCATATAAATGCTATTTAATTATGGTTTTAAATCTTGATTTGGCCTTTGTTGGATTTATTATGTTTGATTTGGTATTTGAGTTTTATATTTGATTTGGGTTGCCGGTTTGTTTGTGAGGCCCTGTTTGCTATATTTTATTATTATGCTTATCTTTAAGTATTGATTTTGGGACGAGTCAAGCGTTCGGTAGTATTTATGTATGGATTTGAGTACGGTGGAATTTATTGGATTTTCAGTATGAATTATATTTAATATTTGAGTTTATGGTTTCGTTGGGTTTCGGACCTTATTATTTTATTATTACGTATGTCGTGAGTATACTTTAAGCCTTTGGAATTTATACTTTATATTTTTTGGGAAACTTATATATATCTACTTTGACTATATAAATATACCTACTTTGAATTGAGTATTTGGGCGGTAAGTTTTGGACGCTAGTATAGTCCGGTTGTTTACGTATTTGGTTGTGGTATTTAAACCTTATTAATTATGTTCATGCTAATACTTTGATTATATATATATATATATATATATGTATATATACATATAGATCAACTTGGAAGGATCATGTCGGATTATTGAGGCTATCGAGAATACATGTCGGATAAATGAGGCTATCGGAAATATATGTCGGATTATCGGGAATTGATCATATGTATATATATATATATCTACTTTGTTTATATATTACATATATACATCCACTTTGATTATATATTACATATATATATCTACTTGGAAAATAAGTATGTATATCCACTTTGAATATATATATAAATATATATCTACTTTGAATGTATATGTATATCTACTTTGATATGGAGTTTTCAAGCATATATGTATGGGTTTGGACTTTCGGTTATATTTTAATGAATCGCTACTTATATTGTTTTAAAGTATGAATTTCAGGGATGTCAGTTATACGTGGGAATTTCGAATGCTTAAGTTTGAGTATTGTATTTTAAAGGATAATTATGTTTTATATATATATTTGTATATGTATATATATGTGTATATTTTGAGTAATACGTTTTGGGGTTTGACTTTATATTTTTAAAGGGTAGTACCTACTATGTTTGGAAGCATATGTTTTACTTGGGGTTTTGACTTGACGTTCTCTTGACTTGGGTTGTGATTTATGGTTTGATTGTGCATTTTCCGTGATTTGACATTTTAATGGTTTTTGGATTATGGTATCGTCGTTTGACGCTTGTGTCTATTTTGACTATGGAGTTGTATGTTTGGGATGGTGACGTCCTTATTTGAGTATTTGGTGTTATTGGATTTGTTACGTATATATGTTATGGTGTGTGATATTTTGGGGTTGGGTACATGTGATTAAATATGTATGTATTTATGGATTATCGTGTGGTGTTGTTTGGAGTGTAGTTGGCACTGTGTTATGTACCTCCCCCCTGTTCTTGATATGGTTACTATGATTTGGAGTATGGTTCGATCCGGTGCATACCTTAACGGGGTGTAGCCGTAGACCCTTGATTGGGTAGTCTGCGCGTATGACTTAGTTCGGACGCATGGATATTAAGGACTCTGCCATGCGGGCCGGGGAGCTTAGTCCCAGTTGGACGGCTCGACCCTGGGCACGAGGCCATTGCGATGCCGTCCGATGTCCAGTTATCCTGGGCATGAGACCATCGTGAATGTTGTCCCGGTGTCCAGTTAAACAATCCCATGTTGGATTGTTTCCCCCTGGTACTTGTATTTGGTGTCGAGGTTATATTATATCTATACGCGTGTGTTAGTACCTTCATATTCTTATTTTCTTTCGGTGAGGATACTTCCTCGCTTGCAGTGCCTACGGGCATGCAGTTATTTGAGTGTGGGAAAGAAAGGGTTAAAGTCTTTTAAAGTGTTTCTATATTACTGTGGTGGTTTTGGATTTCTTGGATTTATCTTGGTCTTTGGACATTTTACGTTGTTTTGTTTTAAGGAAACTTTATTATATTCTCATGCTTATGATTTCAAGTTGTTTCGGTTTTTAATTATATTTATATCTACGCGGATCAGTTTTGGGAGGTTATGCCTCAGGAAAAGAAAAAGGTTTGGTTTGGTTTTATGCTTTGATTATTTTGAGATTTTGGTTTTTGAATCAATTTTATATACAACGGATTTTAATTGCATGGTTTGCATGGTTTTGAAACGGTGGGGTTAGTACGTTGTTTTGAACTACTAAACTTTGTTTTGTCCACTCACACTTTTCTGTTTTGCGCCCCCCAGACCCTAGTCGTGCTACAGTACCGTCCAGCCGAGCGCTTCTCTTCTTGAGCGTCGACTTAATTGTAGGACCTCGTGTCCCTTATCTTAACTTTGAATTTCTGCTGTTAAACTTGCATACTCTTAGTTGCTCTGTTATTGCCCATTAGGGTTGAACTTGTTGGCCGGAGGCCTGTTATGTATTTATTGCATGCTGGCAGTTGGTTGTACATATTCTACTGTTGTTGAACAGGTTGAACTTTTGGGTTTGTGGGTTTTTTCTGGGGAGACTCTGCCCGTTTTCCGGCAGAAGTCTTGACCCCTTTGTCTGTTTGTCTCGGGAAGAGGGATTCTTTTAGTATGTGGGCTCGACATGGGATGATGTTGGTTGTCAGCAGGATTCAGCACGGGTTCCGGGGTGGAATCTGGGTCGGGTCCTGTCAGATCCAATCCGAGCAACAACCTTATAAGGACCATAGAAACGGGGGGGAAAGTTTTGGACAATGAGTGCTTCTCATCGAAGCTTGGTCATATGGTTGTAAGCGTAAAAATACATAGTCACCCACTGCAAAATAGCGTTCAGTGTGTTTATGATTGGCAAAGAATGACATACGCTCTTGTACAACTTGCATATTGTGATGCAATTGCCGTAATAAGGTATCTCGCTCTCAGAGCTAAATCGACAGCAACAACTGCAGTAGAACCAGGGGAATAAAAATCAACTCAAGGAGGAGGTTGGCCGTACACTGCTTGGAAGGGAGTCATCTTAATGGTGGAATGGTAAGTGGTGTTATACCACCATTCCGCCCATGGTAGCCACTGGATCCATGAAGTAGGTTTATCACCAATATAGCCACGAAGATAGTGCTTCAAGGTTCTATTAAGAACTTCAGTTTGCCAGTCGGATTGTGGGTGATAGGCTGAGTTGTGGCAAAGCTTGGTGCCTTGTATAGTGAAGAAGGTTGTCCAAAACTGGTTTGTGAAAGTAGGATCACAGTCACTGACAATTGAACGTGGCATTCCATGTAAACAGAAGACGTCACGCATGAAAACCTCTACCACTTGAGAAGCCGTGTAAGGGTTTGTGATTGGAACAAAATGGCCATACTTAGAAAGGTGATCCACAACTACTAGTATGGCATTTTTTCCCTTGTTTGCTAGCAGGCCTTCAATGAAATCCATAGAGATATCTTACCACTCGGAATTAGGGATTGTCAGTGGTTGAAGAAGGCCTGGAGGGTGCATGGCTTCATAGTTTTGGCGTTGGCACATATCACAGGCTGCGACAAAGGCTTGTACATCTTTCTTTAATCCCGGCAAGTGAAAACTACGTAAGATCCTTTTATAAGACTTGAGTGAAATTCTTCCAAGATTTAGGCTCGCCATTTGGAAGATCATGGAAAAAAAGACACGACCCTTGTAATATAAGCAATTGTCATTCCATAAATAATGAGGCTTAGTATTAGTGTTGGCTTGAAGGGCCTGAATATGCTGTTGAGTTTCTTGATCCAATGCATAGTCGTGTATAATCGAGGGAAGACAATCAAAGACTGGGGTAGACAGTCCCATAAGTGCCAGCAATTCTATTTTGCAGGATAATGCATCAGGACTAACATTTTTGGTTCCAACCCTATATTGGATGTCATAGTTATAGCCAAGAAGCTTCAACAACCACTTTTCTTGAGTTGGGGTCGTTATACGCTGCTCCAAAAAATGCTTAATCGTGTTGTGATCGGTGAGTATGGTAAATTGTTGGCCTAATAGATAAGGGCGCCAATGTTGCACGTCAAGGACAACTGCCAACATCTCTTTGTTATAGACTAAAAAGATGTGATGTTTGTCTGACAAGGCTTTACTTAGATAAGCAATTGGATGCTGCTCTTGAGACAAAATAGCTCCGATTCCCTTATTCAAAGCATCACATTTCACCACAAATTTTTTTGAAAAATCGGGTAATAAACGGAGGTGGTTGTCAAGGCTATTTTGAGTTCTTGGAACGCCAGCTCTGCTGTTGGGTACCATTGAAAGCTATCCTTGCGAAGCATATCAGTTAATGGCTTGGAAATGTGTCCAAAATTCCTCACAAATTTTTGGTAGTAACCAACAAGACCTAGAAATCCGTAAATCAATAAGAGCTTGGAAGGTTGATGGAGTGTTGGATAGTCCAAAGGGCATGACCAAGAATTCATAGTGCCCTTCATAAGTCCTGAATGCAGTTTTAGGCACATCATCTGGCCACATTCTGATTTCGTGGTAACATGACCGTAAATCAAGCTTGGAAAACCATGCGGCTCCATGCAATTCATCGATAATGGGAATCGAAAATTTATCTTTCATAGTGACCAGGTTTAAGGCACGATAGTCTACACAAAACCTCCAAGTGCCCTCATTCTTCAAGACTAATAACACTGGGGATGAGAAAGGACTAGAGCTGCGCCGTATGGTGCCTGCTTGTAACATCGTTGCCACCTGTGATTCGGTCTCAGTTTTCTGACTATGAGGGTAGCGATAGGGCCTCACATTCACTGGCCCGGCTCCCGAAATAACGGTGATGCGATGATCAACGGACCTGTGTGGTGGTAAGCCTATGCAATCTTCAAAAAGGTCTGCAAATTGGTCATGTAGGTTACTCAAAGATCCCATAAGACTTTCATCTTTCTCAAACAGGGCCAAAGTGGGTGAGGGTTGTGAAAAAGAAAATTGGTTGCACGTTTTGTTTCTTGATAAACGATAATTTCACCCACTGACAGTAAATTCCATTACCCTATTTTCAAAATTCCACCCAATCCATCCAAGGGTTTCCAACCACTCCACTCCAAGAACCAGATCACACCTAGAAATAGATAATAACCGATAATAATTCTTAAATTTGAAGCCTTGGCGATTCACTTCCACATCATAAACTATGCCCAGTGTACTGTATGACTGACCTGTGGCCACAACTATGCGCTCTGTCGTTGTATAATTGATGGTTTTTTGCAATTGTTGAGCTACCTTTGGATTGAGGAAATTGTAGTATGGTCTTAAGTCAATGAACACTAATATGGGAATCCATTCAATTGTGCCTTGTAACTCCATGACACATCCCCTTGTCCTCTTCCTAGTTGAGATGGCATGTAAATTGATGGGGAAATCATCAGTACGTGGCAGTTCGTCCTCCTTGGTGACATCAGTTATCTCAGTAGTTGGTTCTGCGTCTCCTTCCACCTCATACTCTAACTCAATCATCAGTATTTGGGGTTGTTTGCAATGATGGCCAGGCACATAAGGCTCGTCACAATTGAAACAAAGCTTATTTTGTCGTCGATCTTGTAATTCTACTTGGTTGCGGCGATAAATGGGGTGGCTAGTTTGAAGTGAGTCAATAGGGGTTTTTAACGATGGTCCAGGTGGTGTTGATTGGGTTCTGAACCGGGTATGTTGAATTTGGGGAGTGAATCTAGGATTGGTGGCTCGTGGGCTTGTATGTGTCTTCTGTCTCATCTGTTTGTTCTCAAATGTTTGGGCCAATTCCATGGCCCGTGCCAGAGTTTGGGGTGCAAGAGCCACAACATCATCTTGGATATCCTCCTTGAGTCCACCCACGAAGACGCCCAACAATTATTTGTTTGTCCAACCCACCGCCCTACACGATAGCTTAATGAACAGGGCCACGAATTCCGGCATCGTCCCTGTTTGACGGATGTGAGACAGTCCCACATTGACGTTTAGGGTCTCCCCCTGTCCAAACCTTTGCTGCAACATCTTTGAAAATACGATCCACGAGTCACGAGGGTAGCGTGACTCAAACCATTTCATCCACAATGTTGCGTCTCCGCCTAAAAGCGTCATAACGACCAACACCTTTCAATGTTCTTCCACCTCATGATATTCCAAAAATCTTTCCACCATAGCCAACCATCCGTACGAATCATCTCCACAGAAACGTGGAAGATCCAATTTCATGGGTTTCATTGAACTAGACTAAGAGAAAGGAGTAAGCATGGGATGTGGGCTGGGCGTGTGATGCGGCAGTTGTGCCACGGGAATAAAGCTTGGAAACGCCGATGTGGGAATATTAGTGTGAATCTGAGGGTTGGTGGTTCGGAGTGATGGTTGACCAAAACTTGGGGCTATAATAGCTGAAAAGCTCGGCAAGATCTGGGTTGTTGGTGCCCCTGTGTTGATAGTAAACTGTGGTTGCGGCATCGAAGCCACCAGTGGCGACTTTTGAGCCTCGTAGCTCACGGTGGGTCTTGATGGCGAAATCGACCAAGCTGGTGCATATGATGGTGATGATCCTAACGGTGGCTGTGGGGAAATTGTGAATGATGGTCGCTCCAATCGGGGGTGTGGTGAGTTCTGAGGTCAAAGCGCACGAAATTCTTCCATCACCATCCTTTGAAAGCTTGCGTTCTGGGCTTGGGTCTCACTAATTGTAGCAAGCATTTTCAACATCTCCAAAATGTTGGTCTGTACTTCGTCTTGACGCCCGGATATGGCTGTCACCGTATTCTGAAATTCTTGGAGCTATGCCTCCAACTGGTCATACTGGACGTCCATTTCGGCCTCCGTCACGGATGCCAGCTCCGCCGCCACATTTGTATGGCTCTTTCTTCCCATGGAAAGAAACCTGGCTCAGGTACCAAATAATAGGACCCTTAGCTAGAAAAAGTAAAGAAGGAATTTCAGAAATTAAAAGGACATTTTCATTCATAAGAAAGCCTCTGTACTCGACTACTGAGTACTTATACAATTCCACTAGCCTAGACACATGGCTAGCCAGCTGGAAGGAGGATAACAACCTTCCTAACTTTACAGAAAAGTAATCTAAGCTATTACAAGGAAATGGGATAGTATTCTGTGATCTTGAGGGGTTAAGGTCCTATCAGAAACCCTCATCTCCATACAGTTTAAACTATCGTTGTACTAAAAACCCAAAAAAAAAAAAAGTGTTCTCCTGCATAGATTTGGATGTATTGAAGCCCTGAAGATAAACTAGATCCCTAAGAGAACCCGACCCACTTGTATGTTACTTGGACAATCTTCTAGGGTTGTTTCTCTTTAAACTGCCAGGCCTTCAATCAGGCCCATTGTTTACAACCAGGAGACTTCTAGGGTTTGCTCTAACGTACGCCGCGACCAATAGCGCGCTCACTTCAACTCGCTCTTCTCGTCCACCCGTGACCCGTTGATTCCATGCGCCTCCTGCGCACGAAAGCAAACTTAACCCGCGCAAATGACGGGCCCAAGTCAAGCCCATTCTAGCCGGTCTCAATCCAACGGCTAAGAACGAACGTGTGCGCTCGATAACCTCGTGCATCCACACAGCGCACAATAGCTCATCTCTGCCTAATTGGTTATCGTTCTCCCTTGGATGCGCTCTATTCTCCCCTCGCTTGCCTCCACGCCACTTTCTTTCTTTTCACTGACGCTCGTTAATATTCAGTTAGTTATTGACCGTTAGATACACATTTCAGGTATATAAATTTATGAGTATTGATTTTTCAATTAAAATAAGTTATAATTTCGTGTAGGAATGCATCTCATGTTCATCCATGTGATTTTGTTTCTCTGTTGGTGGCTTGATTTTTAATGGGTAAGCTATGATTTTTCTTTCTTCTGTTTGATTCAGGTGGGTTGGAGATATGATTTGGATGTTGAAGAGGTTGAAGATGAGCAGGTTGTATTTGTGGGATGAATTTATTTTAAAGAAACCCATTTGAGATTCTTGAGAGTTTGAAGAAATCCAAATGAGTTGGAGATCATAGCTCCAAGTAAGTTTGATTTGTTTTGTTGACCAAATTTATTCTAAATGAATGTTTTAATGGATCAAGGTCATGCTGCTTTGGCTATTAGGTGTTACATTATTGGATTGGCACCTTCATTTGGTTAGGGTTTAAGGTTGTATATGTTTATGCGATCTTATTTAAGTTTTACCCCTTTGCTTCTGGTATGTTTTTTGAAATCTATACTACCTTATTGAGCTTTCCACTGCTGCATTTTTCTTGGCTGCCTAATCACCTTGAAGACTGATATTATTGAACAATTTGGCCAAACAACAAATAAATGAAGAAAGAAAAGTTGAAGGAGTTATAGCAGACCAGTGACGTGTGTGTGTGCGTGTGTGTGTTTCTGGTCATGATTAAGGTGGTTTAAGGAAGCCATCGAAGTATCATCCTATTTCCACAATGCTTTTTAATATCTGTTTGTCTCCACCAGCATTGCCATCTGCCTATTATATCACCTACATCCTTGAGAGTAGAAGAATTTTAGGTAGCATGTCTTTGGTTTTTTCTCGCAATATTCTTAGATTACACCTATTCCTTCTGTTAAGAAATTGAAGTTTTTTGTGTAGGTTTATAACTGTAGTTTCATTCATCTATTGCTAAAGGATGTCAGAAGGAACAAGTCTTGGGATGGAGGATTTATCCCAAGATGATATTGGCACTATAGAGGAAACAGCTGAAGACACGATCTTGTCAAGACAGACTTCTGTGAATCTTGTTCCCTTTGCTGGACAAAGATTTGTTTCTCAAGAAGCTGCATACGAATTCTACTGCAGTTTTGCGAAACAATGTGGCTTTTCAATTAGGCGTCATCGTACTCGAGGCAAGGATGGTGTTGGTCGGGGAGTGACAAGAAGAGATTTCACTTGTCATCGTGGTGGATATCCACAGATGAAGCCATCTGAAGATGGAAAGATGCAAAGAAATCGCAAATCATCACGCTGTGGTTGTCAAGCATACATGCGGATTGTTAAGCGGGCGGACTTTGATGTCCCTGAATGGCGTGTTACAGGCTTTAGCAACATCCATAACCACGAACTATTGAAATCCAATGAAGTCCGTCTCCTTCCTGCTTACTGTTCCATATCTACTGATGACAAGAGTCGGATTTGCATGTTTGCAAAAGCTGGGATGTCAGTGCGGCAAATGTTAAGATTGATGGAACTGGAGAAAGGTGTTAAACTAGGTTGCTTACCATTTACAGAGATAGATGTGAGAAACCTACTACAGTCTTTTAGAAATGTTGATAGAGATAATGATGCAATTGATCTTATAGCAATGTGCAAAAAGATGAAAGATGAAAACACTAATTTCAAGTATGAATTTAAAATAGACGGTCATAACAGGCTGGAGCATATTGCATGGTCTTATGCTTCATCTGTTCAGTTGTATGATGCATTTGGAGACACAACGGTTTTTGACACAACCCATCGTTTGGATGCCTATGATATGCTGTTAGGAATTTGGCTTGGAGTGGATAATCATGGAATGACTTGTTTCTTTGGCTGTGTGCTTCTGCGGGATGAGAATATTCAGTCCTTTTCCTGGGCATTGAAGGTAAGCCGCTTATTAGCATATTCCTGATGGAACTGAGCACCATATTTTTTGGGCACATTTGAGCCTCGATAATCTTAGGTTTGCATCTTAATTTAGCATCGAGGCACAACATAAAAACTTATGCTTGGCATCTGCTTCTCAATCTAAATTTTACTTTAGATCAGGGAGCCAAATAATACGTAGAGGTTTATAAAACAAATAATAAAAATGTTTTAAAAAATAAATAGAAAACAGAGAGATTCTTTCAGGATTTACTATAAAGTTTTTATTCCCATTAATTTGGTGATATGGGGACCATGATGAGGTTTAATTTTATAACGGAGCTTTCTATTCTGTGGCCTTGACCGAGGGTTTGGTTGGGTGGTTTGGTCTTAGTTAAAGGTTTACTAAGCAGAATTTCTCTCTCATATCTTTAAAGTTTGTGGTTATTTTTATTCTCTTCTTACTGAGTTTGGTTTTTTTATAGTCTCTATTTGTTCCTAATACCTATGATGTTTAAACAGACATTTTTGGGGTTCATGAAAGGAAAGGCTCCGCAGACAATGTTAACTGACCATAACATGTGGCTGAAAGAGGCTATTGCTGTTGACTTGCCCCAATCAAAGCATGCCTTTTGTATATGGCACATCGTCGCAAAGTTCTCAGATTGGTTTTCTGTACTTCTTGGATCTCGATATGGTGATTGGAAAGCTGAGTTTCACCGGCTGTTTAATCTGGACTTCGTGGACGACTTTGAAGAAAGATGGAGGGAAATGATGAATGAATTTGGACTGCATACAAATAAGCATGTAATCAGCTTATATGCGCTGCGGAATTTTTGGGCTTTAGCATATTTGAGGCATTACTTTTTTGCAGAAATGATGAGTACAAGTCAGGCAGAATCAATTAATGCTTTTATCCAACGTTTTTTGAGTGCACAGTCTCAACTAGATCGTTTTGCAGAGCAAGTGCGTAACCTTCTTTTTTTATGTTATTTTTCCTTTTTTGGCCTTTGGTTCGCTTCTAAACTACTTAACCTTGTCTTTGTTTCTTGTTCAGCCTTTGGTTCTTATGTTAAATAAACATGCCTACCCGGTTAAACTTCCTTTTGCAGGTAGCTGATATCGTTGATTATAATGATCGGGTTGGGGCAAAGCAAAAGATGCAAAGGAAAATGCAGAGAGTGTGCCTTAAAACGGGTTCGCCAATTGAATCACATGCTGCTTCTGTTCTTACTCCTTATGCCTTCGGAAAACTTCAAGAGGAACTTGTATTGGCTCCACAGTATGCATCTCTTCTGGTAGATGAAGGTTGTTTCCAGGTCAGACACCATACTGAGGAAGATGGAGGGTGCAAAGTGGTTTGGATTCCTTGTCAAGGCCACATTAGCTGTAGCTGCTATCAGTTCGAGTTCTCTGGCATCCTTTGTAGGCATGTTCTTCGTGTCCTGTCAACTAATAATTGCTTTCATATTCCAGACCAGTATCTACCCACCCGTTGGTGCGGTGTCAGTTCATCTTCCACTAACACCTTTGAGACTGCTACTACTATGAGAGACAATTCTGAGAAGATTCACTTATTGGAGTCCTTGGCTTCAACACTTATTACGGAGTCAGTTGAAACAGAGGATCGCCTTGATGCTGCTTGCGAGCAAATTGCAATGGCATTATCACGCGTTAAAGACCTTCCTAGGACAACACATAATGCGATCGACATTGCGTATAATTGTCCATCTGAATCACTGATTCTACAAGATGTGGAAGAGGCTGATGGAATTATTCGCTTTACAGTAGGAAATTCTCATGAATCTGTTACTTTAGGAAAGCTTAAAGAAAGAAGGCCAAGAGATATAGTTGAAATTAGTAGAAAGCGACGGCATTGTTCAGGGCCTTGCTGTCTGAGTGGCGAATAGTGGGAGGTGAGATTTCGAATGGAACCACTAGTGCACTTGTAAAGGTTTGGAAATAGTAGTAGATGTAGCAAGGAATAGCAGTACATTGTTTTTTCAACGTTTTTGTTTTGTCAATATTTCAATGTATTCCGACGTGCACTTTTGTGCCTTCCACATTCAGTTATACTGAAATGAAAAAGACAAAGTTCCCTCATAGAGCAAAGATCTGACCTAGATTCAAATAAAAGAAATAAATAAATGTATCTCCAGGGAAAAACTAATTCTGAGGTTAGGGTGTGTTTCGGACCCGGGAAATAGCTAAAAATTCTCGAATTAGGGCGTGACAAATGTCCTCATCAAATTCTTACACATGGAATATGTTTCTATTTTAAATATTTTTTCTTCTGTCTTCCATGTAAGAAAAGAAATGAAAGATGCACCAAGGCAGTCCCCTGTCCTTGTTATTGCCCACTAATGTAGCATAAGAGTGAAGAGCATGGAAAAGCTTGCAGCGTCATAAAGAGAGCAATTAAAGTGAGCTTCCTTTGTTTTGTGGTGGTGTAAACAAGAAAAAAATAAGCTTTATTTTTTTTAACTAAGGCCAACTTGGCCAATAACAGAAAAGAAAAGGCATGTGTGATTTTGATTCTTCACCACCAGTAGTATTTTATATGATAAAACCAGATCATCAAATATAATGCAAACCAATATCCAATATTCTTCCCTGGTCTATAATTCATCTCTAGTGATTTGTTCTTTACTGGTAGCACTTTTGGCCTTTTCATAGGGCCCACCCCACAAATGAGCTTTGATGCCTCTTTTTTTTTTTTTGAGTATAAGCGATTGAGGAGGGTGTTTACACAAATATTTATTGGGAACCTTTGCCCACATGAATGCAGGTGGAAGAGCTCAACCATACCCCACTAACCTTTGATGCCTTTCTTTGTCAACATTTGAATGCTAAAAGCAAAAGAATTTCAAAGCTTATGAGGAATAATTAGTGACCGTCCATCTAATCGTGTTAGGTCTATCTGGAAGCAATTAAGGACATAATTATGGGATTAGCTAGCCGGTGTTTAATCTGTGGGGAAGATCCAAAAGCAGCTTTGCATATGTTGTTTCCTTTGGTGAAAAACCATGCACTGTAAAGGTTTCTTTGGGGTCTAAAATCTAAAGAAATGAAACAAAATTATTACATGGCTAAGAACAAGATGATCCAAACAAAAGCTCATTTTCGTTTTCTTTTCTGAAAAAGAAGATATGCAGTTAATGCATGCAACATATATATAGCGCGTACTGACTTAGCAACTTTTGATCATTCTGTGCTCTTCAAGCTTTTGGTTACTAAATGATGTGGCTGATTATGCACTGTTAGATGTTAGATATGAATGCCGTAAGATTAATTGTGGAACAATTGAAAATGCTTTGCCACATCAGTAGTTGAAGTATGAACAAATGAGCAGAATGCCCTCCTAGTGAAGTCTTTTAAGAATCTTGAGCCTTTTAAGCAACCTTTGCTCCAAGCAATTCTGCAATCCCCTCCTCCCTCTCTTTTTTCAAGTCCCTATTTCTCTTCTTCTTGACCTGCATGAATAATTCTAGACGTTTTCGACTCCAAAATGGCAAAGAGAATGGCAGTCACACACGCAGACCTTGCACCAAGTCGTCCAGGCACGGGCTTTGGTAGCAAAACAGGTGCTTTTCTCACGGTCTTGACCATTCTCTGTGGCCTGTTCTGCTTCATTCTATGCCTAATTGCTGAAGTCACCCGCTCTAAGGTACTAGGAAACATGTTTTTGTCACAACAATTTCTTTACGAAACATTAATGTTACAAAAACAAAAGGAAATTAATCTAAGTTTTGTGGTTTGATGATTTCATAGGTCACATGGCAGATCAGCAGTAATGAAGGAGGAAAATCCCAATGTGTATACAGCGGCAGCGGGAAATCCCCGCTGTTATGTGCAGCCAGTGCATTTTTGGGACTGGCAATCATCATGGTGGTGGAACATGCATACATGTTGATTGCAATTAGCAACTCCCCTCCATCAGTCTTGGTTATTTGGGAGCCTGATCATTCTGGTCCTGCCAAGAGTTTGAAATGGCAAGCTGCCTTCTTCTTTGTTGCAACTTGGTATGCCAATCAATTTTAGTCAGTCCTTCATATTTTGATTTCAAGCAAATTGTAGCCATAGTCTCTCAACTATTACCATTACCCGGTTCTCACTTTAGTCCCGGAGTTTTTGAATTCTATAGAACTTCAAGTGAGAATCGGGTAATAGTTCAGGGACCGTAACTACAATTTACTCAATTGATTTTGGATCATGTCATTGAAGTTCATCAAGACATTAATTCAAACTCACAAACACTCATTTGGGTTGTGTTGATTAGGGTTTCCTTTGCTGTTGGGGAGATCTTGTTGTTGATTGGGCTAAGTGTGGAGTCAGGGCACTTGAGAAAATGGTCAAGACCAAGACCCAGCTGCCTTGTTCTCAGAGAAGGTGTGTTCTCTGCAGCTGGAGTGTTTGCCTTGACCACTGTGTTGCTTGCTGCTGGGTTATACTTGACGGCATGGCAGGCACAAAGAATCTCCCTGCACCAAGAAACCGTCCGGCAAGAAATCGTTGAGGCCTCCATACTCTATGCATCTCCACCAACCTCACCTCAGATCTCAACAATTCCTAGAGAAAACCCCATTTTCAGAGAAACTCACAACATTGATCACCAGCCTCCAGCTGCTCTTAGCAAACATTTGAATTTATAGAGCAAAAAGATTGTTAGTGCTTCTATCTAAGCTCAATGCACAAGTGCCATCTTTTGCATGTGAATTATATACACAAATGTGAACATATAAATCATAATATAGTTTTGCCAGCCATTTGTCATTTAAAAGCCATCCTCTTTCGGCAGCTTAATAATCAGTCCACCTTCATCTAAGATTTCCTAACTCAAGCAAATGTGGGTTACGTCAGTTGGTCAAACCCGTGTTTCCACCCCTTACACTTAAGTTCGATCCTCCTATTTCGTAAATAAATAAAAAAGTATCAATACACTACACTGATTACATTACATTAATTAATGGCCAGTGTTGTCAATGAGACTGATTTAAACCCAATTAATATTAATCATGTTTGATTGTGATCGGATCAAATTTGGTTTTTTTGGATAAATTTGATGACTCTCTGGCCAAGCATGAGGTCACATGATCCAACAATAATAATGCCCCTACTACAAAAACAAATAGTACCGTTTGATATCACAAATTTCAAATATACTCCAAAAATAATCTATATATATAAAGCAAAAGGCAGAGAATGGTGAAACATTCAAAAACTCCGAATATGCCCTTTGTCATAGAAAAATTAAAAGCACACAATTTTAATTAAAAGAGGGTGAAATAGTAAAAAAAAACAATTATGCAGAACTTTAAAAAAATTAAAAAGAAAAAAAAAACGTGCATACCCTCATTCCAGAGCAGTTGCTCTTCTTATCAGTTTCTTCGGCCTGATCGTGTTCTAGGAGCAGTTCCAGTAGCAGTTCCTTTTAGTTTGCCCCCTACTTCCTTCACACCCAATTATCAGAGGCATTTCTTCTTACAGTGTGAAAAACAGAAAGAGGAGCAGAAAAATAGAGTACCATGGCTGGCAACAACCACAACGCTCCTTGCCAGCTTCACCAATTTCCCAGGTTTTCCTCGCTTAATTTGATGCCTTCTTTTTCTCCCTCTTTTACTGTTGTTTTGGTTTCCTCAGAAAAATTTAACGATTTCTCATTTAATTGGGTTCCTTCCCAGCATCTCCAGGAACACAGCATCTCCAAGAATTAAACACCTATGATTTCAACTGAAAGTTTTAGCTAGCCAACTTCGTTGGTTTCTATGAAGGTGGTAAGCCTAACAGATCTTTCTTATTTGTATTGTTTTCTTTCTTTGATTGGGTTTTGTGATCTTTCACGTTCAAAGAAGGTTTTGGAGGAAAAGGTGTTTGTTGATGATTGTCCATATTTCTCTATAGTGTATGTTGAACGGTTCTCATGGCTTTTGCCTTCATATCAGACCCATGTCCAAATGAAACGATAAATTACAGTGGGTAAGAGATTTTTGAGAAACTTACTCCTTTTGCTGCATGCTCACCATTTATCGGATTGATTTTTATTTGCTATATGAAATGGTAGGTATGAAATTTAAGATATGAATGAAAGTTTGGTTATTCAACTTATATTTGGATTATCGATTATTCAAGAACAGTTGCTGCAACTCCAAGAACTTTACTTGCAGGGTAGGTGTTTGATAAAATGTATTTGGTTTTGTTCTACGAATTCTCAAATGACATGGTGGCGTTTTTTTTTTCTTCACTCTTTTGCAGAGAATACTTTGAAGAGAAAACAGAGAGATGTTGCAACAAGTCTCATATTTGTTTCATTGGTCGTTCATTTTATGAAATGGTGGGTTTTGTTATTCTTTCATCACGAATTTTGTGTATTTGATATTATGTTATTTCTTTACTGAGTGCATTGTTTGGTTCTCTTCTCAGGTTATAGAAAGAAACAATCTGTTTATGTTGTTTTTCTTTTTTTGTCAATCTGTTTATGTTTGCTGCAATGATTGCATTTTTGTAAGAATGAAAAATAGTTTCATCCAAATACATTACTGCATTTGAGGAAATGCCCAGACGTTTTGTTTATTGTTGGCTCTTCATATATAATTGAGATTTAAACTTTCCATAACTTATAGATTGTCTTAAACTGATGACAATGACTACTATTGCTATATTTCTACTATTATTATAAACATATATAGATATATATGTATATGTTGTGGATATTGCAACCCCTGCTCACTTGGTTATGTGGAGCAATTGGTAGGTGACAACATCTCTTTTGGCCATGACTGTGATATGAAACCCAAGCCAGGTAGGTGAACGGGGTGAAAGGGTTCTAAGACGAGGAGGACATCACATATACAGATTATGCTATGATTTTTTTCCTTATATTTTTTTTTTCTCATGGGATTCCTTTGGTATAGGAATTAAAAGCAAAATGAGGATGATAGAGATGGAGGGAGTTCAAGGGGAGGAAAACCGCTGAGGGACTTACTGGCTGTGGCTGTGTTTCTTCTCTTTTTAGAGGTTTGTTTCTTTTTATGCTGATATTTGTTTCTTTGATAATTAAATTGGTGACAAAGAAGACAGCAGCTGGAGGCTTTGATGTACAAGCCTACGTATGCAATTAGACCTTGATGTATTGAGATTGGTTTTAAATAAGGACGTATGCAATTAGTTATTGCATATGTTTCAAATTTCGTTCAAATGGCTATTTTCTTTTACTTTCGTTCCTTAATGTGAATTGTTAACATTGTAGGTTTTCAAGGGGGATTCAACTTCCCAAAGTGCAAGAGGCTTGCAGAGGAATTGGTGAGCTCCTTTCAACAAAACCCGATTACAATAAAATAATTGTTTATTCTATGTTTTCAACTTAAGTGATATATATGTTTGGATGCTTAGTCTGGCTTTAAATTATTTTTTTTGTTCATGGTTTTATTCCTTCTGAATACAGAATCATATGTTTGGGTTTGGGATACAAAATCGTGATGTCTAACTAATTCACCAATCCTCTCATGTACTTCTCTTTCTCATGATTTTGTGCATTTTGTGACATGTGACATTTAATAGGCTCAATAAAAAAAGCTTTTAATTATACATTTATTTCTCTGCCTTCTCGTCAGTTTTTAGTTCTGTTGTTTGGTTTTTTATGACGCTTTGGTTTGATGCCTTCTTTTTATCCCTCTTTTTGGTTTTCTTTTATTTCTCAGTGGATCCATTTGCTACAGGAATTAAAATAGAGCTGGAGGGAGGAAAAGGGAGGAACAATTTTTTCATTATACTTCAAGTTTTCTTTTGCTACTGGCTTCATGAATTATCTAACCCACTATAATTGTTGTGCAGGAGTTATTGTTCTCTCACATCGTTGTAAAGATCGGCTGCACGTGTGGGTCTTCAACTTCTTGAGGTTTATTAGCCTTGAAATTTAGTTATATTCATAAACAATTATGTGTTTTATTAAATGTTGTTTGGTTCCTAACAACAATGAGATCAAAGAATTTGTTTGACTACAACAGTTGAAATGATCATTTGTTCTTCTTTGTTAAGAAACAAAAGGAAGAAAATGAAACAAAATTAATAAAAGAAAAAAAAAGGAGAAATTTTTTTAACACGGTAAATTTGGTATATTTCCAATCCAGAGGTACAACACATAGGCTTCAAATAAGTTTCGACGTCAGAGCAATTGCGAATGCCATGACATGGGATCAGACTCACATAGGAAGAATTCAGGATAAATTTAACTTAATGATTATCAAGTATTCACATGAGTTTATTGATAAATAAAAAGCACACAAGGCTTGGTTTAATAGATACTAGCCTTCTTGCACACGCGGAAGAGTGTGCGGGAGGCCTTTTTCGATCATACGCGACTTACAATTTTTCTAATTTTTCTATTTTTGCAATTGTATTTTTTTAGATGACCGTCTCAAGTGTTTTTTTTATCGCCCTTATTTTTCTAGATGTGTCTCAACAGTTTAAATGCAATGAAAGAAAAAAAGAAACTGTTGAGATGCACATCTAGAAAAATAAGGGCGATAAAAAAAACACTTGAGATGGTCATCTAAAAAAATACAATTGCAAAAATAGAAAAATTAGAAAAATTGTAAAAGAGTGAAGAGAAAAATAGAATAATTGAGTAATTGGAATACTAGCCTCCCTGCACGCGCTTCCGCGCATGCGAGAGGCTTTTTTCAATCACGCGCGACTTATAAAGTTTCGTTTTTATTATTTTGCATTTAAATTTTTCGAGATGGTCATCTTAAAAGTTTTCCTTATTTTTATCGCCCGTACTTTTCTATAAGTCCGTCTCAACAGCTTATGCTCGATAAAAGAAATTAAAGAAACTGTTTTGCTTATTTGTGTATGGTATATGGGGTGTCTTGGTATATGGGATGGGGTTTCACTGAAACGTGATGCGGTTATTGGGAAACTGTTGAGTTTGTGAGTTGAATATGGTGAACACCACCCTATGTACCTCCCCTGGATTTGGTTATGGACTTTGGATATGGATGATGGATATTGATTTGGTTATCGAGCATAAGCTGTTGAGACGGACTTCTAGAAAAGTACGGGCTATAAAAATAAGGAAAACTTTTAAGATGACCATCTCGAAAAATTTAAATGCAAAATAATAAAAACGAAACTTTATAAGTCACACGTGATTGAAAAAACCCTCTCGCACGCGCGAAAGCGCGTGCAGGGAGGCTAGTAATAATAAAGCGTGAAATTATTATATTTCCTTATCTTTAACATTTATAATTCAAATTTTTAATAATTTCCATATCCAATCTAACCCACACTCTCAATTATAGATATTTCACTCGACCCAGTGAGGAATATGCTGTCCTTTTTTATAGTAAAAAAAAACAAAATCTCATGATAATTTTCTTTTCTTTTTTAGATAAAAGGCCAAAAGATAATTACAAGTAAAAAGAACCTTTCATTTTTTTGGACAAAAAAAAGTCTTTCTTGCTAAAAAAAAAGAGCCTAATAATAAACAGTAACCCACGGTTATTATAATTCCCAATTTCGACCAAAAAAAAAACTCCCAAAAAAAAAGGAAAATCAAAATCAAAACCCCCAATTGTGTGCAGCATATACAAACCCTCTCTCTCTCTCTCTTTCGAATACTCAGAAAAGTCCATTTCTTAGGGTTTTTAACTGCTCTCCTTCTCCGTCTACGACCGGTTGGTCCCAATCAGAGCACGATCAGTTTTTTGGGTTGTTCCCAGTGAGACGCAGTCAAGTTCCCAGTGAGACGCAGTCAAAGCATACGACATGTCGCTGAGGCCGAGCGCGAGGACCGAGGTCCGCCGGAACCGGTACAAAGTGGCGGTGGACGCAGAGGAAGGTCGTCGTAGGAGAGAGGACAACATGGTCGAGATCCGAAAAAGCAAGCGCGAAGAGAGTTTGCTGAAGAAGCGTCGCGAAGGCCTCCAATCCCAGCAATTCGCACCCGCTCTTCAGCCCTCAAATGTCGAGAAGAAGGTAACGATCTTTATCTGGCTATGGTTTTTTTTTAATTTAATGGCCGATCTCTTTGTTTGTGGCTTTGAGTGGATCCGATTTTTGACATTTAGGGTTTTGAACAATAGGGTTAGGGTATTGTTTTTACTTATTCACATTTATGTGGGTTTGGATTTGATTGCAGTTGGAGAGTCTGCCCGCGATGGTTTCTGGGGTTTGGTCTGACAACAATAATTTGCAGCTGGAGGCCACTACACAGTTTCGAAAGCTGCTTTCTATTGGTACTTAACACAAATAGGCTGTCTTTGAGTGCTTCTTCTTGTCTCTTTTTAATTTTCAGTTTCTGTTGTAGAAGGGTGTTGCTAATTATAATCAAAACTTTAAATTTGTAGAACGAAGCCCTCCAATTGAGGAAGTCATTCAATCTGGGGTGGTTCCTCGCTTTGTTGAGTTCCTCATGAGGGAGGATTTCCCACAACTTCAGGTTCGAATTCAATTCTGTGTTGCATTGGTGTTTTGCTTGCGTATGTTTTTTGTTAAATTGTTTTGTTGATTTGTTTAATTTTGTCTAGTTTGAGGCTGCTTGGGCTCTTACAAACATAGCGTCAGGAACCTCAGAGAACACCAAGGTGGTGATCGAACATGGGGCAGTCCCAATATTCGTAAAGCTTCTTGCTTCTCCAAGTGATGATGTTAGGGAGCAGGTATATGTTAAATACTTTTTGACCCTGTTTTTTGTTAATGTATAGATTATATTGTTTTGACAGAATTACCACATAGATTGCACTAAACACTTTATGATATGCTGAGTTTGAAATCGTAGGCTGTGTGGGCATTGGGAAATGTTGCTGGTGATTCCCCTAGATGCCGTGATCTTGTCCTCAGCAACGGAGCTTTGATGCCATTGCTGGCTCAGTTGAATGAGCATGCAAAGCTTTCGATGCTAAGAAATGCAACATGGACACTGTCTAACTTTTGCAGGGGCAAGCCACAGCCTCCATTTGACCAGGTTTACTTCTTGTACTGACCACTGTTCATATTTTAAGGAAAGTTCTTTGATTATTGCTCTGGTATGTTATTAACTTTAGAGTCTCATTATTAGGTGAGGCCAGCACTTCCAGCGCTTGAGCGTTTAGTTCATTCCAATGATGAAGAAGTCTTGACAGATGCCTGCTGGGCACTGTCGTATCTCTCCGATGGTACGAATGACAAAATTCAAGCCGTGATTGAGGCAGGCGTCTGCACCCGACTTGTGCAGCTCCTCTTGTGAGTGTTGCATTTTATTTATCTGTCTAATTGCTTCTGTTTTATTCACCCATGATATTGATGTTTAAAACTTCTTTTTGTTGCTTCAGACATCCATCTCCTTCGGTTCTCATTCCTGCACTTCGCACTGTTGGTAATATTGTGACAGGAGATGATCTTCAGACTCAGGTATATCTGCATCTTGATTTGTTGCGTTTTTGTTTACTTGTTTTAGGCATCAACAAATATAATTAGAAAGAAATCCCTTTGTGGCATGAGCATCATGTGATCTCATATGTGCTTTCAGTTTGTGACTGATTTTTTGTATGATCATGATGAGTAATCATTTTTTCAGTGTATTATCAACAATGGTGCACTCCCATGCCTTCTGAGTCTCTTGACTCATAATCATAAAAAGAGCATCAAGAAAGAAGCATGCTGGACAATCTCAAATATTACAGCTGGAAACAGGGAACAGATACAGGTAATCATGATGAATTAGGCGATTGTATTAATTAGGCCATGGGTTTTTTCTCACGCTATTTATGGTATGCTGTCAGAATATTCTTGTTTATAAAGGTTTTGTGCATGTTCCAATGGATCTCTCTTTGGAATATTGGGGTTTCTGAGTTATATGGCATTCTGTCATTTGTTCAGGGTTTCATGTTTGGTGGGTTCAAAGTATCAACTGTCCTAAGTTCATATCATGACATTGTCGCATCTGACATCGAGACTGATTGTTGGGGGAAAATCCCGTTATTAGTATTTAACTAAATATGAGTTCTTATTTTATTCACTTCACTTTAAGTAAATGACTAGCACCTTTTAACATGACGCATGTATGCAGAGGTTGGTGTTTTTATTAGCATGTCCTGTAGAAGATCCAATGTTCAATTACTAATTTGAAAATAATGCAGTCTGTAATTGACGCTAGTTTGATTGGCCCTCTGGTCAATTTGCTCCAAAATGCTGAGTTTGACATAAAGAAAGAAGCTGCATGGGCAATCTCAAATGCTACTTCTGGCGGCACTCCTGAGCAAATCAAGTTTGTGATCTTTTAATATCTTCTTCTGGCTGTCTTAGTTCTCTACTTATTGAGGTTATCTTATCAAGTTCACCTTTTCTTTATGGGTGTCAGGTACCTTGTTGGTGAAGGCTGTATAAAACCATTGTGCGATCTTCTTGTATGCCCTGATCCAAGAATTGTCACCGTCTGTTTAGAAGGTTTGGAGAACATTCTGAAAGTTGGGGAAGCTGAAAAGAATGCTGGTAACACTGGAGAAGTTAACTTGTATGCGCAATTGATTGATGATGCTGAGGGCCTGGAAAAGATTGAAAATCTACAGAGTCATGACAACACTGAGATCTATGAAAAGGCAGTTAAAATTCTTGAGACATATTGGGTGGAGGAAGATGATGAGACATTACCATCAGGAGATGGTTCCCAGCCAGGCTTCCACTTTGGAGGGAACGAACTTCAAGTTCCATCAGGTGGATTCAACTTTAGCTGAAGGTGAGGTTCATGTGGTTTGGCACATAAAGATTAATGGTAACCCTATATGCAGCAAACTTAGGAAGTATTGTCTCCCTATTAGTTACTTTTTTTGGTTTTCTGAAATTGCAGGAGCATTTACTTGAATGCAGCAGAAGTTCCTGGTGATTTTGTTGGGTCAAGTCGGGGTCAAGTCGGGGTCAATTTGGGGTCAAGTTGAAGTGGGTCGGGGCATCCCGTGTGTCTGGTTTCAGTCTGGTCTGGTGTCCATTGTGATCAGAGGTGCCAAGGTGGGTCGGGGCATCCCGTGTGTCTGGTTTCAGTCTGGTCTGGTGTCCATTGTGATCAGAGGTGCCAAGGTGGGTCAATGTATTCTAATATCACCAAATAAGAAGAGATGGGTGGGTTCAATTGTGGCACATGAAGTTTGGTCGGCAGGGATCATTGTCACTGCCTCGTACCATGAAATACTATGGAAGTGTCCTAGAGGCTCTTTGTTGCATCGAAGGCCCTTAAATGAATGTGCTGGTGAGGGTTTCTTGAATGCAGCATTGAGTTCGAAATATTTTTTTTATTTCTATAATTTGGAGTCATAGTTTGTACGGGTATTTTTCTAAGGAGTCGGGATTTGTTTTTCCTTGTGGAGTGAATATGGATTTGATGAACGTTCATTTTCTGGTGTATTGCAAGGAAAAGAATAGTGTTTTGGTAATTACCTTGTGATTATTGTATTATATTTTTTTTAGTACGAATTTCTTTTATCCGTTGATTGTTGTTAAAAGTTTAAGCTGAAGTTAAAATCTTGGATTTATTGTGAACAATAGCAGAAATGGGTCAAGTATGATTCATTAAATTTGGGTGCTGTTAAATGAATCCCTAAATTTAACTGAGTACACCTAATGATATAAGTACATCTTAATAATTAAATCAAAATGTAAAATTAACTAAGTACACTCTATTTAACTACCAAAAATACCCTTGATACACTCTAATACACTCTATCACACAACACTCTAATACTAAGTACATCATATTTTACATGAATTGGTATTTAGATTTACTTTTAATTCTTTTGTATTATTAATGCCTAATTTCCAAAAGCTTTTGCTAGAATTTAATTATTACAGTTTCTCATCTTTTTCATTCTTGCATAATAGAAGAACATGGTTTATCCAACAAATAAAATAAAATAAAATAAAAACTGGGCGTGTTGGATTGGACAAGTAAATTAAATTTAATGTGGCAATATTTTGATCATGACTGTGTGGAAGAAAGGATCAGCAGTTGACTTCCGTAACAGTGAAGCCAACAAAAATTTCAACCAAAATCCATCCCCATATGATATCCCCAAGAAAAAAAAATTATCACATTCGCATAGTAATGAAAAACCCAGTTGAAATTGTTGATAGAGTCGTCATTTTCTGTCCTATCAATGCAATTGGGTATGAGTTTTCACTTTGCAATAATAGTCTGCCATATTAACATGCCTCCTACAATTTGAGCCCCATTCTTTTGGATTCATAACGATGTTTTTTAAAAAGCAAAAAGAATTGAAGAAAGTCAAATGTGGCTATAATTTTCCTGCTTAGGAAAACTGTAGGTCTGATATGAAGTTGTAGTTTCTTCCACCAGAGTGAATAATAATTTGTGTTAGTATTTGTTAGAGCTTTCCCAGTTCAGTGGTATAATCAAAATGAAATAATATTCAATATATCAAATATGTTTGAAATCAAACTCTAAAATTCTAATTTGATTAGGGTTTAATATGTTGCGTAGGGTGTACTTATTAAAATTACTTTTGTTTTTAATATTCAATATATCCTTTTTTGTCATTTTATATTAGGGTAAATTAGTAATTCATTAAATAATTTTATAATAGGGTGTATTCAGTTAATTTTAGGGTTCGTTTAACAGCACCCTTAAATTTCAGTTTAATTCAACAAGGATGATTCATTAGTGGCATTTATATTGTGGCCATCCCTTAAAAACACTATTAATTATCAAAAATCATTTAGACAATAAAGCTATTTTTTTAATAGTGAAATTAGCTAAAATAGCTCTTTTTCACAACTTCTATTATAAGTAGCCCCTTTATTAACGAGACACTATAGGGACAACAAAGAAGGAATTATACGGACAACAAAGAGACTATATAGGACAGGGGTTATTAACAGAATAAAAGTTGTGGAAAATGGCTATTTTAGCACAAACCCCAATTTTTTAGCTCTCGCTTCTAACCTTTCGAAAGTGTGTTTTTTTGGGCATTCTTCTTGGGAGAGTGCCTCTTGATTGACTATAATTTAATTATTATTTTCAAAATAGTTGCAACATATTTTTATCAATGGATCACAATTTTCGAGCTTACCAACATGGGTTGAGCACATGTGGTTGTGGTTTGAATAGGGCCCAAGCTCATCAACAAACAATTGAACGAAATCATGATTTGGCCCGAGCTTCTATAATGAGGGGTATATTTTGAGGGTTGAATTCATTCGTTCAACATAATTAATCGGACGACTATTAAGGACTCTCTCTAACAGTTCAATTTCTGAGTTTTTATTTTTTGAGTAGTATTCACACAAATAATAACTCAAATGGAAAACTACGGAACTATTTGATTATGATCACCATCATTTAGTGTCCCCAGGCTTTAGCTCTCTCTCTCTCTCTCTCTCTCTGAACGGCCTCCAGAAAAAAGTTGATAACTTGATTAGTGATGAGATTGGGCCATTCAATCAATGTTGTTTTAGTCCTTTGGACTGGACTGGACTGGACTGGACTGGATCCTCCAGAAGTCTCTCGAGTAGCCTGGGGTTTCCTACTTGAGAATAAGGTTATAATCTTATATAAGGCTTTGACTGTATGACATTTACCAAAATGAACATGTAAAGTGAAAGAAGGTTAATTAGATGACCTGACCTGGTCTGGTCCTGGAAAAAACATAAAAATAGTGTATACACTTGTTTGTAAATTTGTAGATATCAAGAAAGATAGATCATAAAACTCAAAGGGCACCTCGATTTACACACAAAAAACAATTTCAGACAGACCAGGAAAACGATGTTTGACATTTTTTTGACCAGCAAAACGATATTCGCAGCGATTTTATTTCTTCCTTTTTATCTTATTTTGATTATGTTTTTGTACTCATGTGAATAGGATGTGCCCCTTTTCAGTGCATGCCCAGAGAGCCAGACCCCAACCTTTTTTGACAAATTGCAATTTGCATGAGAGAGAGAGAGAGCGCGCAGGCTCAGTTCTCAATAATCAAAACTTGTGTGAATTCTCCCAAAGGTAAAACAAAAATCCATGATATGAACATCATTGAAATCTGAAAATAGACCTAGCATCAGCAGCAGCAGCCATGCTAATTCTCTGATATATCCAATAATTATTTTAAATATTTATGCTCTTTTTTTGGAGTACCTTCTTATTGATGTTAATATCCGACTCTCATAGCAAGATATTATCCGCTTTTAGCCCCCATTTTTACGGTTTTGTTTATGGGAACTCACGAGCAACTTCCTAGTGGGTCACCCATCCGGGAATTGCTATAACCCAAACTCGCTTAATTTCGAAGTTCCTACGGAATCCGAAGCCAATGAGCTCTCAAAAGGCCTCTTGCTAAATAGAGACGTGCCCACACATATAAAGCACATCACCCTTCCCTCCCTGAGCGACGTTGGATTGCTCACCGTTCTTGCTTTCCAAGACACGGGTCTTACAATTGAGATAGTCGATAATATACTAAACTTACACACACTACACTGATACTAGGATTTGATGGACAAGCACGGTCAAAATAAAAACAGTGATAAAAGGGTGAAAGTTGAAAAGTTGAAAATCGAAAACGAAAGAATCTGTGGTCTGTGTGGTCCATGGTTTGATTGGCTGGCCTCAGCCTGGATGGAACACAAAGAAAGGCGCCCCATGAGCTCTCATTTTCCTTGACTATCATATCTCATATGTTTTTGTCCCTTGTTTGTTTCCTTCCAACCTACACAGACATGCAGACCTAAGCGGCTGAGGTTTAAAAGGCCTATAAACCCTATAACCCTATCTCTCTCTCTCTCTCTCTCGCATTTTTTGTAGCCCTTTGTTTGTAGCTTAATGCTGTGGACGTGGAACTTTTGGGTGATTTGATTATATATTTGTTTGTTAATGAGATGAGATTAGGATTAGTAAGAGGATGATGGATAAGCTAATCCTTGAGATTGTGGGAGCTACTTGGGTAATTGAGTGCCACTAGCCGCCTTTTGTGTACTTATGATCCGTATGCTTCTTCTAGATTTATCCATCCAACCCCAAAAACAAAACAAAAACATCTCTTTTCTTTTCTTCTCATTATCTGCCATGTTGGATTTGTTGCATATTGGTGTACTGTAAATTCCTCTTTCAAGTTTTGTGATTTAAAGTATGTAACAATTTCATCATTTTTCTGTTTTCAAACTGACAAAAATAATTCTTCAAGTTATGAATTCTTAGTCTTACACCAGTGGTTTATTCTTTTGCTCAACTGGACGTCATATTGATGACACGTATATTAATGGATGTCATAGAGAAAAATGAAAAATGGCATCTGTGGCATTAACATGGCGTCCATGTAAGCAAAAAGTTGCCTCATCAAGTGGAGAATAAGTGCCCTATAGAAAAGCAACAGTTAATTTTATAATTTGATAGACTAAGAGCATCACCAATGACTGAGTGTATATGGGGGTGTATATCACATTTACACCTCTTTTGATCGGAAATAGCTGCAATAGTTAGGTGTATATAGGTGTAAAAATAGAATGAGCGGAGGAGATGCAAAAAAAATGGAGGTTTACATCTTTTTTTACATCTTGTAAGTGGGCCCCGCATAAGAGAAAGTAGGAGAGATGAGAGAGAATAGCTGAAAATTTTCAAGTTGTACGCGCTACAACATGCAAATAGAGCCCAACTCTCCCAACAATTAATGGTGACTGGCCCCATTTCAATTGGTTGAGTTGTGCAGCGTTGGGAGCTTTAATTATAAATAAAAAATAAAAAAATCAATGCAAGACTTTTTCAATTGGTTAAGATACCACCAACAGTTTAGATTAATGTATTTTACGATCCAACGGTCATTGTTGGATAAAATCATATATTCTCCGAATTTAAATACTTTTAGGTCTATTTGTTTGAAAAAATAAAATAAACCTAATATACACAAAATTAATTTTATAAAATTAACGCACAAAAAAACATAACACAAAAACAAATTAAGACAAGAAAATCAAATATACATCTTTGGATTTACATCTTCCTCATTGGAGCAAAAATCACATTTACACCCACCGGATGTGTAAAGGGGATGTAAAGGGGATGTAAAAGTGGCTTTACACCCCCGAAAATATACCTCCCCACTGGTGATGCTCTAAGAGACCAATGATGTAACTCAATTTCCTCCCTAAAATCTAGAGTTCATACCGAGAACACAAGACTTTTCCCCTTTAAATATATTTGCTTACCAAGGAAATCAATAATTTGACTCTTTTTTTGTTTCTTTTGCGAAAGTTAGGAAGGGAGAGGGAGTTTTTCTCACACACACTATCGAGGTTTTATGAAAGTTCGAATCTGAAATCACTATTATGCACTATGAAAGTAAATTCCTTTTTTAATTGGGCTAGACTCCGTTAGAAGAATCCTTTTTTTGTTGAGAAAAAGCGATAATAGTTTATTAGATCAACTTAAAAAGTACAAAGAGAGCAATCCCAATAGTAGTACGACAAATATGGATAAAACTTCCCATTAGCGCAAATTCTACCATCCGCGGCGGATGGATGCGCCACCAATATTGGCCATTGGATGAGTTGTTATTGGATATGGGTTAATCTAGACCATTGATAGTAAATGACTGGTTAAAAAGGTTGCTCCAGGTAAAAAGAAATAAAAAGAAATAAAAACAAATAAATCTGAAAAAGAGAGAAGGTTGAGAGACTGCGACTTCTCTCTCTTCTTCTTCTAGGCACAACTCTATCTCTTCTTCTTCTTGGCACGATCAGTCTTCCATTGTTGCTCTCTCTTCTTGATTGAGCTAAATTTCACGAACAACGGCAAGTGGTGGATAGCAATTTGTCTATCTTGAAGTCCTGTGAGTAAAAAATTCCAATTTATTTTGAGGGTTAATGGGCTTTTGTTTTGTTAAGAAGAAACCCATTGTGATTTGAGTTTTTTCCAAACAAGAAACCCAATTTGATTAATCTCAATATGTTTCATTTCTTTGATGCTAGACAATGTTGTTGTTGAAAATTTTGTCTCATTCCAAAAGCATTAGGTAGAATTTCTTAATTGCAATGATATTCGAGCTTTGACATTGAGTTCATCTTCAATTCATCTTAAATCCCGAGAATTGTTGTATTATCTTGAAGTTTGGTATAAATGTTTTGGTGTGAAATTACCAAATCGTAAGGGGGTGTTTGCAATTTGAGTACGTACTTGGCATGCAATTAGCAAGCTTTTGCATTTTTAGAATGCAATTACCAACTGATAAGTCTGTTATTACAATTCTTGTAATGAAAATGCCATGATATTTGTAGCCTTGCATTTTGGTAATAGGGTAGGGAACACTTACACACTTTAACTTTGCTTTGTTATTAGTTATTATCATTAATTATGAATTTCAAAAGCTAGTTAATTGCTTATTGTGGTGTTAATCGTGAGTAGCATTTGCTTTGCTGAGAATGAACCAATTTTAAAATGGCATAACATGCTCGATAAGGCATGAGTTATAGTATCATAAGTGTTTCTTCATAGGATTGCCCATGTATTTGATCAATTACTCTTCTCGTTTTGTGAGCGGACAGATAATGGGTTTGAGAAATCAAGAGAGGAGGATGACAACTCCATGGAGAATGAGAATGAGGTGGAGGATGAGGAAAACGACGACGTGGTGGAGGAGGAGGAGGAGGAGGAGGAGGAAGAGGAAGAGGAAGAAGAAGAGGATGAGGAGGAGGAGGAAGAGGTCGTGGAGGAGGAGGAGGTCGTGGAGGAGGGGGAGGGGGAAGGGGAGGGGGAGGATGAGGATGAGGATAACGATGCGGAGGAGGAGGACAACGAGGAGGAAAATGAGTCGGAAAACGAGGAGGCAAACGAGGACGTGGAGAAGGAGGTAGTGGTGAAGGACATGAAAACCAAGTCATCACCCCCAAAAGCGAAAGGACAAGATGTTGTGAAAGCAATACGCAAAGGAGTGGAGGTGCATGGCAAGGATAAAGCGGTCCTCGTACATATGTGGGCAAAGCCCCACCACCAAAGCGCAAATCCTCTTTGCCGCAACCACAGTCAGAACCTATTTCTAAGAGGCTACGAAATAAAACTTAAATTCTAGTATGGTAGTTTGATTACGTGGTAGCCGTTGATACAATTGGGAACAACTTGACGGGATGACATATTTTGTGGTAGGCGTTAATTGTTACCTTTTGTAATTGGTTTGATTCTAGAGCCATATTTTATAGTTTCATGCAGATAATGTAAGCTTAGATATGGATGTGATACAATGGATGACCCTATTTTATGTTTAATTTCGTTGTTGGTATGCTTTTTTCTCACATCATTTGTATGAAATGAACAGCACCTTAAGTTACATGCAGGGCAAATTATATATGGCATATATGTCTATGGGAAGTGAACATAATGGAGTTGGGAAGTGAACATACTGCAATTGAAAGCGAATAATGCGATTGACCAACGAATAGTTGGAATTTGATCCTTCAAACCCTTCTTCTTACGGATATGTGTAACAAGTCGTGACGCTGAGATCCGACTTCCAATGGACCAAACATCATCTCCCAATGATCAAACACACATTGGGGAAAGCTTGGCCTTAAGTCGAAGCCCTTAGCGCACCAAAAAATCCAAATAATTCAATGACGGGGAGGTATGCATTTCACATATTGTACACTTGCTCATCACATATTGTACACATCCTTCAACCAAATCTCAAGATGGAGTTCACCAGGACCACAACTAATGTGCTCTCCATATTCCTCACTGAACAGAACAACCATAGGATTATACTTGGCTAGACGTTTCGGACCTTGAACAAGTTTGGGAAGCTCATAAGCCACCTTGCATTGAACAGAACACGCATGCAATTGAAACACACAACTTCATAGCACGAATCGGGTGAGCATCCAATTCCTTCACGATATTTGTCAATGTAGCATTCTTGGTGATAAAGCTGGACTTTCCGAGCAAAGACATGACCAGTCGAACAATTGTTAATGTTGAAAGCGGGAATGAAGTTAGATACATAGACCATTAGAGGCCCTTCGGGAGCATAGTTCACGATAGAAGTTGCATATTGATCATCAAGGGGACCCTCATACAAGTTCTCAACACGGTATCTCTGGCCGATTGAAACAAGGGGAATGTGAAAGATCATCATTTCTAATAGAGGCGATCTTGGTGGTAGCCAGTCGCATGACACGCTTCATCAACGCCTTCCCCATCGACAAGCGTTCTCAACATGGGCCACAACTTGTCCTTCGATCATTCATGCGGTGTTGATAATCTCGTAATTTGGGGTTAAAAAATAAATGAAAAACCTTACCTAAAGGTAGCGACACAAGTGTTCTTCTTTGGTCCATTTATTTGTAGGCTGGGGCAAAGTAGTTATCACCCCGAGCCTTTCCATCATTTGTGAAGAATTATAATGGGATTGGGAAAATTGGCTCATCTAACATGAAAAGGAAAGAAAAATTCATAACCAGTTTGTTGCAAATTGCAAGCAGCGTATACAATTGACAAACTAATAGTTCAAAATTGCAAACGAATAATGAAATTGACAAACAATCATTTGGAAAAATGTAACGTACGCGCTTACTCTGTTTACGAGAGGCATGTTCGTTGAATTTGTAAAACCCATCGTTAAGATTGTACTCTTGTAATTTACAAAGAAAAGCGACATGTTTTACAATGTGAATGTAAGTAGGGGCGTTGGGAAAGTAAATTCGTTCGTTGGAAAGAAAAAATTGATAAGCAGTTTGTAGGAAATTGCAAGCAGCGTATACAATTGACAAATTAATAGTTACAAATTGCAAACGAATAATAAAATTGACAAATTAATATTTACAAAGATAACGACATGTTTTACAATATAAATGTAAGTAGGGGCGTTGGGAACGTAAATTCGTTCGTTGTAGTTGTAAACATGGATGTTTACGAGAGTAAGATCTGAATTTACAAAGTTTACAAAAGCTATGTTCCTTAACATTGTAAAACCGATCGTTAATGTTGTAATCTCATAATTTACAAAGAGAACGACATGTTTTACAATACCAACGTAAGTAGGGACGCGTTGGGAAAGTAAATTGGTTCGTTGTAGTTGTAAGCAAAGATGTTTACAAGAGTAAGGTCCGAATTTACAAAGTTTACAATAGCTATGTTCCTTAACATTGTAAAACCGATCGTTAATGTTGTAATCTCATAATTTACAAAGATAACGACATGTTTTACAATACTAACGTAAGTAGGGACGTTGGCAAAGTAAATTGGTTCGTTGTAGTTGTAAACAAAGATGTTTACAAGAGTAAGGTCCGAATTTACAAAGTTTACAATAGCTATGTTCCTTAACATTGTAAAACCGATCGTTAATGTTGTAATCTCATAATTTACAAAGATAACGACATGTTTTACAATACTAACGTAAGTAGGGACGTTGGCAAAGTAAATTGGTTCGTTGTAGTTGTAAACAAAGATGTTTACAAGAGTAAGGTCCGAATTTACAAAGTTTACAATAGCTATGTTCCTTAACATTGTAAAACCGATCGTTAATGTTGTAATCTCATAATTTACAAAGATAACGACATGTTTTACAATACTAACGTAAGTAGGGACGTTGGGAAAGTAAATTGATTCGTTGTAGTTGTAAACAAAGATGTTTACAAGAGTAAGGTCTGAATTTACAAAGTTTACAATAGCTATGTTCCTTAACATTGTAAAACCGATCGTTAATGTTGTAATCTCATAATTTACAAAGATAACGACATGTTTTACAATACTAACGTAAGTAGGGACGTTGGCAAAGTAAATTGGTTCGTTGTAGTTGTAAACAAAGATGTTTACAAGAGTAAGGTCCGAATTTACAAAGTTTACAATAGCTATGTTCCTTAACATTGTAAAACCGATCGTTAATGTTGTAATCTCATAATTTACAAAGATAACGACATGTTTTACAATACTAACGTAAGTAGGGACGTTGGGAAAGTAAATTGGTTCATTGTAGTTGTAAACAAAGATGTTTACAAGAGTAAGGTCCGAATTTACAAAGTTTACAATAGCTATGTTCCTTAACATTGTAAAACCGATCGTTAATATTGTAATCTCATAATTTACAAAGATAACGACATGTTTTACAATACTAACGTAAGTAGGGACGTTGGGAAAGTAAATTGGTTCGTTGTAGTTGTAAACAAAGATGTTTACAAGAGTAAGGTCCGAATTTACAAAGTTTACAATAGCTATGTTCCTTAACATTGTAAAACCGATCGTTAATGTTGTAATCTCATAATTTACAAAGATAACGAGATGTTTTACAATATCAACGTAAGTAGGGACGTTGGGAAAGTAAATTGGTTCGTTGTAGTTGTAAACAAAGATGTTTACAAGAGTAAGGTCCGATTTACAAAGTTTACAATAGCTATGTTCCTTAACATTGTAAAACCGATCGTTAATGTTGTAATCTCATAATTTACAAAGATAACGAGATGTTTTACAATATCAACGTAAGTAGGGGCGTTGGGAAAGTAAATTGGTTCGTTGTAGTTGTAAACAAAGATGTTTACAAGAGTAAGGTCTGAATTTACAAAGTTTACAATAGCTATGTTCCTTAACATTGTAAAACCGATCGTTAATGTTGTAATCTCATAATTTACAAAGATAACGACATGTTTTACAATATCAACGTAAGTAGGGACGTTGGGAAAGTAAATTCGTTCGTAATGTACAAAGATAAAATAGTGTTTTACTATATCAATGTAAGTAGGGATGTTGGGAAAGTAATTTACAAAGATAACGACATGTTTCTAAATTGCATTCTTTTTTGCAATTTCTCACATACCGTTTGACAATTGTATTCATGGTTTACAATTTCAAATACAACTGTTTGTCGATTGTGCTTTCCTTATGCATCATTTATGTGAACCAATTTCACAACATTATGGACATAGGCATTACTGTAAATTTGTGAACGATATCCTTACTTTTGTAAATTACAATACTTTGGTTTTTACAAAATGCGATGCGGGCATTTTGATGTTAATATTTAAATACAAAGTAAGAAAATATTTTCTTTAGGTTTTGTGTGATTTGAAGTAAAATTCATTGTTTTTACTTTTAGGTACTTCAATCATGGAAACAGACAAATATCGAACATGGGGCAGGAATTGCACACTGTCGTTTACCAATTACCAAACGGGCATGGGGATTTCGCACATTTGAATTACAAATACATTGGTACTGTTTGTCAATTTTCAACATGGCACGGCCTAATCTTATAATTGCCAAACATGAGGCATTAATTGCACTTTGTAATGCAATTGGAATCCAGAAACAATATATTAAAGTCCCCCGAATTGGCAATTACTGTCACCCAATATGGTAAATTTGCTGAACACCAAAACATTGGAATGACCACCATAACTTGCAATGATGCTGGGGAAGATGGCCATGCTGGAAAAGAAAATGATGCTGGGGAAGATGGGAATGAAATTGATGATGAAGATGGTGAGTTTGGTCATAATACAGATAACGGGTTTGAGAATTCGATTGAGGAGGATGAGAACTCGACGGAGAATGACAATGAGGTGGGGGAGGATGAGGAGGACGAGGACGAGGAGGACGAAAACAATGAGGTCGTGGTGGACGAGGAGGAGGAAAACGACAAGGTCGTGGGGGAAGAGGAGGAGGAGAGGTAGTTGTAAACATGGATGTTTACAAGAGTAAGGTCTGATTTTACTAAGTTTACGAGAGGTATGTTCCATAATATTGTAAAACCCATCGTTGAGATTGTAATCTCGTAATTTACAAAGATAACGACATATTTTACTATATGAACGTAAGTAGGGATGTTGGGAAAGTAATTTACAAAGATAACGACATGTTTTGAATTGCATTCTTTTTTTGCAATTTCCAACATACCGTTTGACAATTGTATTCATCGTTTGCAATTTCAAATATCTTGTTTGTCGATTGTTGCTTTCCTTATGCATCATTT
This sequence comes from Prunus padus, assembly GCA_024362665.1. Taxonomy (NCBI): domain Eukaryota; kingdom Viridiplantae; phylum Streptophyta; class Magnoliopsida; order Rosales; family Rosaceae; genus Prunus; species Prunus padus. The sequence continues at coordinate 10,974,713 of JANFAM010000020.1, forward strand.
ATGTGAACCATTTTCACAACATTTTGGACATAGGCATTCTGCAAATTTGTGAACACTATCCTTACTTTTGTAAATTACAATACTTTGATTTTTACAAAATGCGATGCGGGCATTTTGATGTTAATATTTAAATACAAAGTAAGAAAATATTGTCTTTAGGTTTTGTGTGATTTGAACTAAAATTTATTGTTTTTACTTTTAGGTACTTCAATCAAGGAAAGGGACAAATATCAAACAGAGACAGAATTGCACACTCGTCGTTTACCAATTACCAAACGGGCATGGGGATTTTCGCACATTTGAATTACAAATACATAGTAATCGTTTGTCAATTTTCAATATGGCACATTTTTTGAAATTTTGAATTTATTTATTATGATTTTTATAAGTTAAATCATAAATAAATAAATAAAAGTTTTTGTTTGAATTTTTTTTTGAAGTGTCAAAATTATATTTTTGGAGCATAGAATGTTACAAGGAGAGTTTGTAGGAATTTTTGTGTATTTTTGAATTTTGAATTTATTTATTATGATTTACATCACAAGGAGTTTGTAGCATGAAAGCGTAGAGAATGTCACATCACAAGGAGTTTGTAGGAATTGTATGTGTATTTTTGAATTTATTTATTATAATTTTTAGAAGTTCAATCATAAAAAAATAATAAGTTTTGGGTTTTTTTTTTTTGAAGTGTCAAAATTATATTTTTGGAGTATAGAGATTGCAGAATGTCGCATGAAAGCGTAGAGAATGTCACATCACAAGGAGTTTGTAGGAATTGTATGTGTATTTTTTGAATTTATTTATTATGATTTTTAGAAGTTCAATCATAAACAAAAAAAAATAAGTTTTGGGTTTTTTTCGAAGTGTCAAAATTATATTTTTGGAGTATAGAGATTGCAGAATGTCACAAGGAGTTCGTAGGACTTTACATTCTCAAAATTTAAAAGCCTTGCAAAAGAAAAAGAAAACAAATCAATGGTTTTTATGTGAAGAATATAATTGCAAGACTTAAATGCAAATGGCCCTACCTGTTTGTCAATTGCATTGACAAATCACATACTACATATACATTCTCAAAATTAAAAAGGCCACCAATAACATAAAGAAAATGGATTTTTGTACAAATGTCACCTAAATTTATAGGTCAGTTTTAATTTGTCACCTTAAATAACAAACTAAATGCCAAGTACAAGAAGGAAAAAAAAATTTGAACTAAATCAAGATCTGAAGCTTAAATAACAACATTATAAATAGGAAAAAAAAAAGTTGAACTACAATTCACTACACTCTCATCTTCAATTCAGCCCATGCCTTACGTCACCAAGCTCATCCAAAATTCCTATATTTTGCTACAGCACAACCACGTCATGTTGGCAATTGACAAACAGGGACTATGTAATTGCCATTCTAATTTGCGCAAGCCAATAGTTCAAATGGTAATTGCCAAACTAATCACATCATTTGAAATTTGTTGACCATGCCCTGCAAGAAACATAATGCTAATAATCAATCAACAAATTTATCACGAGTACAAGAAACTAGCAGCTCAATTAGAGATTTGCAATGAGATTCTAGTCAGAACATGAAAAACCAAGTACAATTTGATCGGGAAGTGGCGGATTTCTCATACGAGACTTCCTTATTTTGCTTTAGCACATACACATCTCGAAGGCAAAACAAGAAAATAAAAACAAAAATACATGCAGGAAAAACAGACTTCAATTAAAAACAGAAACTTCAGTTTTGTTTTACAATTACAATTTAGGCAGGAACACTTTGCCTTTGGAAAATCACTAAAAATCCATTTGGATTCCCAATGGTGTGAAAATTTCCAGATCACACGTATACATATACAACTTAACCATATCAAAATTTCATTGAATTCCGAGTTAAGAAAGCAAGTGCAAGACTAAATCCAAATCAGACTAGGCTGCAGAGTTTTCTGTTTTCTGCAGAATAATTCCAACTTCGAAAATTTGCCAAAAATCCAATTTAACTCCAAATTGAATGAAATCAGTTTTGAAATACTCATCTAAATGTCTATTTTTCACGCATCAAAAACCCAGTTTAAAACATAAATACGAAGTAGGTCATTTTGTCCAGAACAGAACACATACTCAGATTTCTGCATAAATGCAGATTTCATCAACATTCATCTCATTCTTTGACATTCACTTCTAATCAGCTTTAAACACCAAAACAGTCCCAAATTCAAGATAAAATGACTATTATCCTCATCAAACTCAGAATTATCTAACACACCCAACTACCAAGGCCACAAACTTGAAAGTAGAAACTTACCCAACTTCCACTTCTTCACCGACTCACCAAAATTCGACCGAGAAAAGAAAATAAAGCAGATTGGGTATTACAAGAAAAAACAGACCTGGAACTTAGTCTGGAGCATGGGCTTGGGGTGGAAGATTATGACGGAGGCGATCCTATTGCGGTCTTGAGCAGCGAGAACTTGGCATTGGGGTTCATAAGGCTGTACAGAAAAAGATCAAAATTGGGATAGAGAGAAAGTGAGAGGAGTGCATGCGTGGAGTCTGAAAACGAAGAGGAAAATTGATTTAGATGAGAAAGAGAGAGTGAGGGTTTGGGGTCAGAGAGAACGAGATAGAAAGATGAAGGAAATGAAGAGGGGGCTTAGGTTTTGATGGGTTGGATTTAACCCTCGGCGATAGCGTAAATTTCGATATTTTCTTCTTGCATAGGCCATATTAGTCAATACCAATTTTACAAAAGGTTTGGATTTATCAAGAGATAAAGTGAGATTTCTCAATACTATTCGTCTAAAACTTCAAACCCAGTGCTTCAAACCTTAAGGAAATAGCAGGACAATCAATGGTGATTCACGTAACATGTCAACTCATATGCAATTTCCAAATCATAGAAACAAATTGCATGAACCCTATATCATTGTATTTTAGTCAATTATATAGAATAAACTCAAAAATGAACATGTCAACTCATATTCCAATCATCAAACACGTTTTTATTGAATCATATATGAAATTGCATTCTACTTGATCATATCCAACATGCCAACACATATGCCATTTGACAAACAGAAGGCCATGAATTGCATAACCCCTATGCAATTGTAGTTTCGTGCTCAATAAATCATCTTCTATGCATGCAACGAAATTCTTATGCATACTATTACATTGCTTCTTCTCTGTATAAAGGAACTTTCATTCAATTTTGACAATTTAGAATAAGGTTTCACACCCAAACAAATTCAATTCAAATTTGGTACAAAATTTAGGTGAGATTAAGGTGCCATAAACATAAATTACCTTAAAATTTCATGAGATTAGTTAGGGCTTAGCAAGAGACAGATGAGATTAAGGTTTACCCATAAACATAATTAACTTAAAAAGAGGTGAGATTAGTTAGGTCTTAGTAAGAGATAGGTGAGATTGCTCAAGACTAACATTAGAAAGCTTCAAATCCAAAGTGATACCCAATGCTTTAAACCTTAGGAAATAACTCACAAGCAATGGAGAAGATACGAATGGAGGAGATGGCCTTCTTCAACAATAGAGTTTTTTCTATTTGAAGTTCAGGACCAGCTTAGAGCGTTGGGTGCTAAAATACTATAGAGAAAACCTATTTACTTCACCTGTTATAGCAGGTTTTCTTTTAATTTTTCCAAACCAATTAGCATGTGCGCTGCACATGCTTCATAAACAACAAAGGGCGCATGGATGCGCTGGCGCACCTAGACGTTGTCCACATACCATAAGTCATTGAGGCATTTCTTCAAACATTTGGTGCTCACTATACTTAAAACAGACAATGTGGATGCTATGGGTGAACTAATAGCTCAAAGGTCTTCAAGTACACATTCTCAGAGGACCAATTTTATAAAAAAAAAAATCCCAAGGTTAAGAGTTTACACCTCAATTTCTTTAAAAATAAAAAGTGACAGATGGGTCTTTATGTAGCTCCATCAAGAAAGAAGGAAGGATCTATGTTGCTGCATATTTGAAAGCAAGTGAGTTGGTAATCAGTCAAAACTACCGAGAAAGTGATTAAAAGGAACTCCAATTGCAATAAAAATACCAAATCTGAGTTGAGGGCCTAAAATCAAAAAGATAAATTTATCATATCTAACTACTTTAGAATTGAAGAAAAACAAGCAATCAATAAAAGAAATAAACAGAGAAAGCACCTAGCTAAGCTATATATAATACATATTACATATCCTTTTTAAAAGGATCTAAATCGCACGCTACATACAACTAAAATGCACCGCAAACTGCAGATTCAACTCCCTCATTATAGCATTTTATATCCAAAACTTGTAGCAATTTCCAAACTCCAATTGCAATAAAAATACCAAAGACACAGAGCAACCCCTAAGAATGAAGAGTTGACAATCATGGTAAATGGTAAAACTAATTTGACAGAGAATCTATCAACCCAATGGTTCCAACATGCGGAAGAGCAATGATTGAATTATAATACAACCATTAAATATAAACGGAAATAGGGAAGGGAAACACAACCATCGAATATAAACGAAACAATACAAGCAAGCGAGAAACAATAACAAAATGCGAGAGGACCCGAGTGCTTCACTTTCACATTCACACTCGAGACAATTCAATCTAGCTTATAAGCAAGAGAGTTAACCAATAATATCAAATAAAAGTTTTTAATAAGCTCATGAAAAAGAACCTTTACATCGTATAGGCTTCCCTCGACTCTTGTTTCCACTTGACAACTTCTTAGGATTCATAGCTTAGTAAAACAGAAAAACTCTCACTCTTCTATATCTCTCCCTTTCTTCACATTTTTTCAAAAATTTGCCTATATATCAAATGATTTGCCATAAGCAGAATATAGGAACCTAGAGATGCTTTTCTCTTTTCCAACCATTCCAAAATGAACAATCACCACCCACCATGACTATCTAATTAAGTATATATGGCCCAAAGTATATTATTCTCATCAAGTTCGATGAAGTAAGCAAGAGATGACTTATCAAAACTTCTATGAAAAGAATCAAATAAAAAAACTTGGGAATCTTGGATATATAGAATGTAACGATGAAAAGCGAAGCATTTTAAAAAAGGTGGGCTGCTTAGAAAGAATGCATTTGTTCAAAGCCCCTCCCTCTTCTCCTATACATTCTCTCTAAACAAACACCAAACACCATGGGTAGCAGAGATCTTTCTTCACTATGGTAACTCAACAAAGATTTGCCATCTACAAAGTTTACTCAAAGCACTGGGAAGATCAATAGCAGCAAGAAAAACTGAAAATTTTCAAGGAATGCCAAATTTCTCTACAAATACGAATACTTAATGGGATTGAACTGGACATTGGTACACTTAATTACATTGATAACAACAAAATTATGCAAACAATGTTGGACAAAAAAATCAGCCTAGATCCTATTATCACAGTCAAATAGAAAATGAAACAAAACATTCAAAATTTTTTTTTGAAACAAATTGGAGTTACAAGACCAATCACAAACGACAAACCAAGTTTCAAATTGATTGAATCTAATTGTACCTTCATTTTATATAAATGCTACCTTTCTACGTATTCACCCCAAAGATTCTTGAACGTACAATTACGCAACATGCCAAGTGTTTTTATACAAATTCGGATGTCACCTAACAAACCGAGAAATTGAAGAAACCATAAAACCGAGAAAGAAAAAAACTAACTAAAAGCCAAACCCAAAAATGAAAATTACTTCATAACGAGACATGAAATGTTCATCCAACAATTAATAATACGCCTAAACAAAGCTCTATACGAGACAAAGCTCATGAAGCCACTACGCATATATATATAGGAAAAATAAGAGCAAACAGAGGTGTGAGAGATTGGAGGTCGAAATTTAAGTCCACAAACCGTTAATAACTTGTGAGGGCAGTTATAGCACGGGAAAAAAACTTTGAAGACCAATACATTCCAATCAATGACCTCCAAACTTATCAATATTCAAAGATTAACAAATCTCATAAATTAGACCCACCAAATATCCGAAAATCAAAAACTATCAATCCATCAGTCTCAACCACCTTGTGACCTTAATTTAACAGAAAAAATCATCTACCTCAACCCCCAATTCTATTCAAGCCCTTATTCGACAAGCCTAATTTAATAGAAACAAACCCTAAATTCAAAGGAAGAGTATGCTTACCTTAAGCGATATGAGAGAGGAATCGAGGAAATGATATGACGCGCTGTCTCGTCGACGTCATCACAAGGAGGAGTGCTGTGGAAGGAATCAAAATCGAGACAGAGACGGAGAAAAGAGGAGGCGGAGCGGCTGCATTCAGTGAGATGTAAGGAGATAGACGAATGAGAATAAGGAGCCTGACTTACGAGAGGAGAGGAGATGTGGTCGTTGGCGGTCTCGTTGTCACGAGAAGGAGGAAAGGAGTGGTGTGGAAGGAATCGAACTCGGAGGAAAGAAAAATGAGAGGAAGCAAATTTGTGAAAATGTTGTTTGATCGTGAGATTGTTGTAAATAAGAGAAACAACCCTCACTTCACCTAACCTTCACCTGCTGTAGCAGGTTTTGTTTCATTTTACGTACAAAATAATGACCATGTGACTTGCACATGGTTTATAAAGACAAAGGGCGGATCGATCCGCCTGGTGCACCGTAGCCGTTGCCTCCCATTAGACCTAAACTATCTGAAGAGTTGAAAAGATCTTGAGAGAATAAATTGCAAAGATAATTTGTCAAAAACCCCTATCCTAGTTGTCTCAGATGACGTCAATTACAGCAAGGACAAAACTAACGGCCCAATCTAATTAAGTGAGGTAAACAATTGAAATTGAAATGTTTGGTTTTTTCTTTTGACATTCCATCAAAAGACTATGAATTGAATATTCAATTCACTTAACTCAAGTGTATAAATGGAAGCTACGGTAATGGGATCCCACCGAAATAAATTGGAATCTGAGGTGGTGGTGTGTGTGGATCACAGAATCAAAGCAATTAACCCTTGAAAAAAATTTAGAAATTTCATGTGGATTTTTGCCGCCAATGCAAAACATGTTGAGCCCCAAAAAGTCCAAAAGGGGTTTCAGGGTTTGACCTATCAAACGGTGAACGGTGCAGAAGCAAAGCATCAAATCTCTGACCCATCCTATGGTGACTCATAGTGTTAAGCTTGCGCCCACATCATCCATTCATTCATTCATTCCTGTCTTTCTCTTTCTTCTCTTGCTTTCCCATGAATTATTATTATTATTATTATATATGTTCTAAAAATTTACAGAACAAACCAATGACTTGAATTTTGTCACTCAGATATGGCGCTCTTTTCGTTCATTTCACCAAACCTTTTGGCGGGTTGGTTCCGTTGGATCACAATGACAAGATGTGTTTTTCAAGCTACAGGGGGCATTTTGGTCATTTCAAAACACCCGGGCTAGGGTTTCGCGTCTCTTTTATATAAGGAGGCAATTTTTAGATCTGCTGCCGCTGGTGCTTGTGTGTCGGTTCGAATCTTCTTCATTTTTGCTTCACTGCGCAGTACTCCTCTCTCTCTCTCTCTCTCTCTCACACACACTCAGAGAGACACTCTCTCTTCTTCTCTATCGTTTTCTCTCACCGCATGTCGGTTTAGTTTCGTGTCTAGGCTCATCATACCAATCACCACAGAGCTCCATTGCTTTCGTTAACCACAGCATCTCTGTTTTTTCTCTGTTTTGCTCTCTTTTTTCTCTGGGTCTTATTGGGTTCTGGTTAGTAAAGCTATCGCTCTCTTTGATCTTATCCTCTGATTTGTGCCACTATCCTCCAATCTTTGGCACAAGCCTCTGATCGACCTGTTTTTCTCTGATCGCTCTGTTTTTGAACAACTAGGGTTTTCTGAGTCACCGCAGACTCCTACTTGAGCTGAAACAAATTGGTATAATTGGTGAAGACCCGGTTTGGTGTTTCATTCGTTCTCATCTGGGTTTGTCTTAGGTCTTCAAGATAGCAGATAGAAAATGGATCCAAGCGATAAAGTGAGTAATTTGATCCAGAGCTTTCATTCGATCTCTTTTCTAAGTTTGATCCAAATAGCTGCTGATCGGATCGGTTTTTGTTCTTGTGTTGCAGGGATCAGAGTCCGAGGAGATGAATATCAAAACCCCAGATGTGGGTTCATCCGAAGAAGGCCATAAGAAGACCTGTGCTGACTGCGGAACCTCCAAAACTCCTCTATGGAGGGGAGGCCCAGCAGGCCCTAAGGTCATTTTAGCTCCCAAAAACCCTAATTTATTATTCAAAATTTCTCATTCGGGTTTGATCTGATTTCTGATTTGTGTCTTCTTATGTTTCACAGTCGCTATGCAATGCGTGCGGGATCAGAAGCAGGAAGAAGAGAAGGGCCATTCTGGGCTTGAACAAAGAAAACCCCAATGATAAAAAGGGCAAGAGAAACAAGCAGCTAGGCGATGGTTTGAAGCAGAGGCTATTGGCTCTGGGAAGAGAGGTTTTGATGCAGAGATCGACGGTGGAGAGGCAGAGTAGGAAGCTTGGGGAAGAAGAACAAGCGGCTGTGCTACTGATGGCTCTTTCATATGGCTCGGTCTATGCTTAGTCTCTCCATCATTAGAATAATTAGTATAAATAATAAGATTAAGATATAGTTTTTAGGAGAATGGCAATTCTAACCTCTATTTTTCAGTGTATCTTCCGCCCTCCCTCCCCCTATCATCTGTCTCTTTCGTTAGCGAAATTTACTTTGTTCTTTATTTTTGGTAGCTGCCCCTTTTGAAGCCCCATGTACTAAGTACTAATTTTGGGCTTTTGGAGAGTGATTGAGCAAGTGTAAGATTTTGGAGATCTTGTTCTATTTTTGCTGACATAAAATTCCTACTACTAGTATTCATTTTGGGTCTTGTGTTTCTTCTCTCGTTTTGTGTCCAATAATTTTTTCTGTTTATGGCCCATCATCAAATACCAACCCTCCACGCAGAAAAGGAGAAAAAGAAAGTTCCCTGTACTGGCTTGGAATGTTTTCATTCAATTTTCCTTTTTGTTCTGTTTGGCACCTGAGAAAATCGGATAAAGGGTATGAAACTTTAAAGATCCAAACATAATTCAAGAGGGTATCCGTCTTCCATCTGATCTCATTGAGATGAAATCTTTCTGGAGCAAATCATGTGCGGAGGTCAAAGATATTTTCGTTTTTTTTTAGAGAGGGAAAATCAAATAAACATAGGGGTGGCAACTCTCTTAAGTCTAGAGGGAAATTCAAAAGGAGTGGAATATTTTAGCGGGTGTTTTGACTTTTTAGAAAGATAAAAGGGGAAGAGAGAAATTTTGTGTTCAAATCTAATTAATCTTGTCAACGAGTGTAAAAAGAGTAAATTTTGTGTTCAAATCCTAATTAATCTGTTTTCACACAGAAAAAGTGGAACTGCAGGCCATGCATTCATTTTCAGATTTGATCATCATTATAATTATAATTGTTGGTGAACAAGGCCCTAGCCATAATTTAGTTTGATAGGTAGGAGGACAGGAAATCAAAGGCTTCCCTTTTCCCATCTATCCAAAAGGCAACGCACATCATGTTCTTTTCAACTGTCTGGGAGTTTCCAGCTCTTCCGGTCTAAACATCATGATTTCTAAATAGCTTGTTGTGAGCGGTGTTCTGGTACATTTTGAGCGCCACCTTACAAGCCTAGCTACCTCTAAGCTCTAGCAATGGCTGGCGCTGTGCATCTGAGGAATTCACTCATATTAGTGCTATCCCCGTTATATACAAGTTATGAAATGCGAGTCAAAGCAACTGTTCCCTCATATTGTAGAATTTGTTAGTGGAGACCATGAATATATGCAGAATGCTTAAAGATGGTTTCAATTATTTTTGGTGCAAATGCATAAAGATTTTGCATGTGTATGCTTGTTTTATCTTTGAAAAGATTTCTCCCACCAAGTTTACCAGCTTTCTATGTTTCCTTGTTTTGTGACTTGTGTCATTGATATAGAAGATTCAACCTATCAAAGAATTGGTATAATATGTTTAAAGTTGGAACCCCATTTTGTATTTCCACTTTTTTCTGAACATAAATTATTTTACGACTACTTTGCTACATGGTGCATGGTTGTTGAATGCTCAAACTTCAATTTAATTATTGTTTTGTGCCAGCTTGATGTTAGAATGTCATATCTAACCTAAAATTAATTAGCAATAAGTGGACAAGTTCAAGATTACTACTAATGCAAGGTTTTCATTTTCTATAGGGCTGGTTACAATTCGATATCTGAGTCTTGTCTTAGATTTACTAACATGACATCTGAATCAATATCGTAAGCACTGTAGAATGAACTAGTGAGAAGGAAATGACGACGGCATGGAGAGAGAGGAGGAGGAGAAGAAGATGAGCATTCAAATTCTCATATCTAGATTTGAATATGATGGTGCTGTGATCTAATATGGAAAAGGGGTGTATTGTAAATAATAAGGGAAGCAAACTCGACTTGAAACATAGCATGTTCATGTCAAGACATATTTCGCAGAGTAAAATTTGTATACTATGTATGATGTCTTTATCTTAAAAGCAACCTTATCCCTTTGGACGCCTCCCTTAAAATGAAAATGCACTCTCAATCCGTACTGAAAATTATGACCTAAACCACGCATGCAATTTGAAGTGCTTTGTGATTGTCATATAATTTTCTAATCAAAGTTTTGAGGTTTCGACTCCTCAGTGGAACTGAATTTACTGAACACTCAAAACCACCAGACCTCAACGAATTTAGAAAGTATGCACTTGCAAATTCTATAATGAGGGCCGCATCTAAGGCTCATATATGAGGTTCTATCTTTTAACAGTTGGATCAAATTAACCAATTTGATTTAACGACTAATCAATTTGATCAAACGGTAGATAGAACCTCTAAGGCCCTCACTATAGAATTCCACTTTTAAGTTCAGCTATATGGGTTGGTCCAGGACAAGTCCATGATAAACCAAAGCCTTAGATATAGCCCAAGCTCAATTTTTTGGGTCGATGTGTGTGATGGAGAGACAGAGATAGATGTTGGCCGACTCCTGATGATCAAGAGCCCAAACAGCAGCCCCAAGAGATTAATTAACTTGTGTTAGATTGGGTCTTGGGTGGGACCCATGAATCTGCAATCATAACCCTACCCTACCCTACCCCCTTCTTTTTCGTTTAACCTACTTTTGGAAGAATTATTTTAAGCTTTGATCTCATTCAATTTTTTATTTATGCGGTTGATCTCATTCATTGATACGTTTGAATTTTTTATTTTAAACAAGCGGTAATTTAAACTTCTTTGAATTAATATAATTTATTAGAGGGAATATTCGAACTTGCCACAAAGAGAATGTATTAATGCCTTAACTCACGACGTATGCATACGCTAATTAGAGTAAAGATTCAACACAAGTTTAAACTTCTCAGACTAATTAACTGTTTAAGATCTAAATCATCATTTTATTACTATAAATTATCCACCTTATCAGTTAACTTTAAACATAGATTCATTCGTGATTGATGACCTTTGTCGTTTGATTATTTTTTTGTTTTTGGGGTCAAAAGCCATTTGATTGTTTAATGGGGGACTCGAATATCGATGCAGAGAGAGTGTAGCAATCTCTATCTTGCAGTGTGTGAGTGCTTGTGCTTAGGATGCCATGCCAACTTGGGTGGACCCCGCCTCAACCCATTACAATAATACGTGCCCTCCAGCTAATTGTTCCCGCACCCTCTTCAATCTACACTACAACTAGACACACACACACCCCCTTTGCTTTTTATTATTACTTCGTTTTTTAACTACAAAATGAGCCAGCAACCAAACTTTGCTGACTGGGTGTATTATATCAATCTCTTCTTTTCCTTTTTCAATCAAATTATAATTATATTAATAATTTTTCACAAACGAGACTCAAAGACTTTGCAGTTTAAATAATTAAGAGCAGTTATTTTTATATCCGAGCATTTATATTCGAGGATCCTTAATTAAACCAAGCATCGTCATAAAAAAAGAAGAAGGAAACATAATATAAAGGATTGAAAAATCGACAGTTTCGGCGAAATTATCATTTTTTGAGGGGCGAAATTATCATTTTTTTAGGGGTCGATATTTTTGCACATATCTATTGTCAATTTTCCTCGATTTTTTTTGGCAATATTTTCGTTCAAGTGGCAGCTACGGATGAGACAATATTTAGTGATACTAGCATGGTTATGTTAAGAGTTGAGACCAAAACTCTCCTCATCCTAATTTTTTTTCCTGGTTATCATTTTCATTTATAAAATATGAAATTATAACCCCCTAAAGCGAAGGGAAAGTTTCAGCCCGCATGGTCGGTGGATCTAACGATTTACCATTGAATTTTGATCTCTGAAACGAAAGCCCTTCCTATTGATGCTTTCAAATTCCTGTTTTTGTTATAAAGAAGAAGGCAAAGCATGATGCAACCTTTTGCACATGGAACTAAGAAAAGGGACGACTATCTATGGATGGTGCACCACTTTCATAAAAAGGAAAGCACTGTGGAAATTGATCTATCTAGTATCTCGCCCAAAGTGGAGTGTTTTTTTGCCTTTTCTATTCCTTTCTGTAGAGAAATAGGTGCCTCCTCCTCCTCCTCCTCATCATATTTTGATTGATTCAGTACACAGACACATACTGTTTGGCAGTGGCATAGTTGTTGTTAGCTCAAGAATACTAAATTGACAAACTTGTGTCAGAAAATCAGCATCTTCCAGATCTTTTCCATACTATTCAGGGATTTAAAATTGGCCTGCAACACTTTTTTATTTTTATGCAAATTATAATCTACTTTAAACTAATCTATATTACAGAAATGAAAATTCGAATTCAGTTGCAAAATAGAAACAAGGAAAATGCATCATTTAGTTTGGAATTTGGGAAATTTGGAAGTTGTAAAAGGTCATCATCCCAATTTTGACCCATAAATGCATCATTTCATGCAAAGCTAAAGCCCTCAGCAAAAGATGGCATGATGGCATCTTTAATCATAAAAAGAATATATTATATATTAGCTAAGCTAGCGGGTACGGTGCTTGCATAATAAACAGCCAGATCGACAAGGGCGTTATACTTCGGAAGCTGCTCAACAATCAAATATTGATTTATCGGTCTCTAAAGAGCGCATGTTTGTGCCCTAATTTTAAAATAAATAAATAAATGTCGACATGGTATGGTCCAAGTTAGTACTTCTTATTCTGAATTTGAATTCGAATACATGAGAATTCTTTCTAACGTAATTTAAATTATATTAAAGTAGAATATTGCTTGTATAAAAAAATAAATAAAATAAAAGTGAAAAAGAAGAAAAGTGGTTGACATCCGGTCCTCTCTCCTGGGATCCAACTATGAGCAAAAAAATGGTAAAATTTTACTTTTATTTCCATAATTATAATTTATATTAACCAAATAACAATACGTACAAATTGCCCATCAAAATTACAACAGATCAACCTAGCAAGGCAACTAAATGCAAAGAGAAAAATTACAGACACAGAGAGAGAAAGAGTGGGAGAGAATTACTTCCCATCTGTATTCTTTCAAGCTTTAATTTCCGGAGCCAGTGCGCCACAGAAACCTCTGTTGCCTTTGCTCCCCATCAACCTCTGTTCCACAAGGGCATTCTCGGAAATGTAAAAACAGGAAAACCCAGCCAGCCACAGCTCCCAAAGTCTCAAGCTTTCTTCTTCATCTTCACTTGTTTGTAAAAAGATCAAGAATTCAATCAAGACCCTCTCTCTCTCACTCTGCACATTCCCTAGATCTGCCAACCTGCCACATTATTAATCCCACCTTGCTTTCTTTTTCCTTTTCCGTCAAAACAAACAACTTAGAACAGAAAACAGAGCAACACTGACAACACTGTAAACTAATGGGTAGCTGCTAGTCATCGGCTGAACTGAGCTGGATGACGCAGAGTGAGGAGGAGGGTTGTAATAGTAAAACGGAAAGTACGGCACAATTGGGTTCGGTGGCGGCGGCACAGGGTAGTTATTGTTATTGGGCGGCGGATAAAACGCTCCGCTTCCGCCGCCGCCGCCACCACCTTGAGGCGGGGGGTAGTAGTAGTAAGTGGGCTGAGCCGGAGGCGTAGGATAGGTGGTGCCTGAGCTCGGCGGAGACGGCGGAGGCGGACAGTTGGAGGATGACGAAGGCGGAGAAGGCGGCGGAGATGAAGGTGGAGGAGGTGGCGGAGATGGAACTTGGCCACATGGGTTTTCGCATAGGGAGCACATTGTGCATTCGATCTGGTCCTTGGAGGTCACCTTTGGCTTTGGTGATGGTGAAGACATCGTTGTGGTTGAGATCATCATCACTAGAAGCATGATGAGACTCAATTGGGTTTTATGAAAAGTTTTCATCTTTAGAAGCTGGTAGCTAAGAGAGATCAAGAAAAAGGAGAGAGAATTTGTGGGGTTTTTTGGTATGAGTTTTTTGGGTGGTGGGGTGGTGTAAATTTTGGGGATGGTTTTGAGAAATGGAGGAGCGGGGGAGAGAGTGGGGGAGGTGAAGGCTTTAAGAGGGGGAGAGAAGGGGTGTGAGTGGTAATGTCTTGTCTTTGAAGCTACACCACATCTTTATTTTTGAACAATGGCTTAAATAAATAGATATAAAAGGGGTGAAATGAGTATTGTTTTTTTTTTTGGGTCGACGTGTTGGAGGAAGCTTAAAGTTGTAAAAAGATAGACACCGACCGACGCGTTTTACTTTCACAGAAAGTGGTCAGATTACTCGGAACACTAAGGGCAAAAATCCACACTTTGAAGTTAGCTATGTATTATTTTTGGGGGGGTATCCTAGTTCCCCTAAAACTTCGGCTTGACTTAAGCGTAGGACAAGTGACGTGTATAGCATTATTTCAGTTGAATTGTATGTAATAAAACTTGTGCTAGCTGACATGTGAGGAAATGTAGTGTTTATATGCAATGTTCAGCTGAGTTTAGAAGCTTGGTGTTGTTTTCAAGCACAGGAAAAGATGTACTGTACACATGTGAGTTATGTAAAGTTTAAGACTATGAGATGTGTACTCATTTGAAATTATGGAAATTATGAATTGGAGACGAGAACAGTTGGGGAGATGAATTAGTACATAGAATGGACGGACTCTTTAGTCGATCTAGTTTCTGGTTTTTGATGTTTTAAACAACGAGATTCGCGTACTTTTTGATTTCATATATGTTGAAGTTAGGAATCATAATATAATCGTATACGCATGTTTTTCATATATGTTGAAGTTAGGAATCGTAATATAATCGTATACGCATGTAAGAGCATCTACAACAGTGATAGCAAAAAAAACTTTTCAAATTGAAGTTTATTGACCTACGTGGCAATTTGAAGAGCCTTATTTGGTACTTTAATATTTTGTGCCTCATCAGTCTCTTCAATTCAATTAATACAATATTTGACTTTAAATAATAATAATTAATAACATTTGAAATAATTAATAACATTCTTTTAAAAAAAAGATAATATTTTAGAAAATAAATAATATTTAATAAATTTACATCAAACCCATCAAGAAAAATAAATGTTTTTAGCCTTTTGATATGATTTTGATTCTCCCAAAACAAAATAATTGTTTTGAAGAGGCAAGGTCAACTTACCAGTTTTGAAGAGAGAGAATGGGGTTGCAGATTTGATGACTAAGGTTGAAGAGACTGTTGGAGAGAATTTTTCTGATGTGGCTCACCTATTTGAGCATCCCAAAGTGGTTGAAGAGGCTGTTGGAGATGCTCTAAGTAAACATGTTAACAATGTAAGAGGAATCATTATTAGTCATAATCAATGTCTAAAATATCCATAATATCCCGATATTTCTATAGAAATTTTCATTTTTTTGGACTACTGATATTTCCGATACCATCAATATTTTAGACCTTGACCAGTATACTTAGTTTCAATCATGGACCAAAATATCGATAATATTGACAAAATATCGTTTTTTCGGGTCATAGATATTTTGGAACATATCCATACACATATCGTATGAATATCGATAATATCGACGAAATGTCGAGGAAATATCGATATCGATAATTTCGCTTAGACTTCAGCAATATTTTGGCAAAATATCGACATTATATCGCTATAATATCGAAAATATTGATTTGCACATGAGAATGAGTTTACTTTTCAAGTTTCAACTTTCTAACTACTCTTCATAATACACTTACTCTACACATAGAGATGAAGAAGATAGTGAAAATTTTGAACCTCATAGGAACTCTATGTGGTACTAAGTCACTCATGTATCTTACCATGCAATGTATAAAGTGTAAAATATTGTAGTAAATCATTATATATAAATTATTATGGTGTGTTTAATCTTCTTTTACTGATTACTACATATTTTCTACACTCACAGTGTTTGTCAGTTCACTATATAATCAACTTAAATAAGTTAAACTCATCATGCAATGCATTTCCTTCCAATTTTTTGTGATAAACTAATAGATAATTGACTAAATAAACATCCTCCAAAGTTTCAATAAAAATTTCTATGGTTTTTATTCAATTTTTATCGAAATCAATAATATCCCGATATTTCCATCGAAATTTCCGTATTTTGGACTACCGATATTTCCGATACCATCGATATTTTAGACCAATGCAGTCAAGATATATAGCTAGTATAGATTTTTCCCATTTTAAGAATTGTGGAAACTAAAGTAATGGTGTTGTAGTGAAATGACTTGGGAATCCTTTTGGTATTAGTACTTGGTTAATAATCAGCTGCCTAATAAGTGTTTGGCAGTGAGATTGGTGTTTAAAAAACGTGAAAGAAAACGGTGAAAGTTTGAGGAAAATTTGCAGAGTCATGGTTGTTGGGCTTGACTCTTGTACACAGGCGTTCATACGTGGAAGGGACAAAATGCTTGACGAAGCCGTAAAGAAGACGCAATCTCCACGTGGTGCATGGTCTCTTCTTCCTCTTAATTCAGTCAAACTAATACTGAACTTAACTGGATCAAAAATCTACTTGGCCTCTTCTGGTTTTTGGTATTTGCATAATAAATAAAAAAGAAGAGAGAAAAACAAATATTTGAACAGCAAATAAAGTGAGCAAATAATGATGAGAAATGAGTTGTTAAAGAACTCAGAGATATCGGCCAGCTGGCATGGCAGCAAATCAAAGATTCTGTTTCCTTATTTGGTTAGAAAATTGATACATTTTTATTAGGGCATCAATCCGGCATGTCGAGCTATATTAGTTATTGAAATTTGAAATTTTATGGCATGTTGAGTTTTAGGATGGTTTCGTACTCTAAAAAATAATTTACGTATGAAGGAAGTTGTGAATTTGTTACTTGTAATTTGGCTAACAATGTTGAAAAAATGCAAAAAGAAAGAAAATTGGGCTTATGCCTAAACCGGCCGAACCAAACCGAACTAAACCGTCTTAAATTGGTTTGGTTTCCTTTATGATTTTTGTCCAAACTAAACCATTATAATGTAATCAATTCGACTGTAATTTTGAGATAAAATCGATTCAATCTGAACCGCGTCCACCCCTAATTTCTATTTTCCGACATACTATGCTATCTATGTATCTTATATTTAAATAGATTTCTATTTTCAACCATCAATCTTTACCACCTGTATCTATTGAAATGAAAATATAAGAAAGTGGCTGCAGAAACAAGCAAATTATGGTGAGCTAGCTCAACGCAAGTTTGAGAGCTCCAAAAATTGGGTGGATCGGTTGAGCCATTTAAGACCACCTCCCCATGGATTTTTAGATAATGCCAGGGTCACATGGCTAGGAGCAATGGGAGAGTGCAGTGATGCATTTTTCACGCCGCTAACTATCAATGGCACACAAAAAAAGAACACATCAACCCTAACATATTCTTCTGCATTATATACATATATAATAATATGTGCCAACCGGCCAACAACCAACTCTCCCCTTAGACAAGTTTAATAAAAATGGAAGTAATTTTTTAGTGCAACAATGACATCAATTCGTCGCGTTACTAATTCACTCATATTATAATATGTTGATTTTGAGTTGTAACAGTCAGTTTAAGTATGATTTTGCAAAATTACTGCTAAATCATTGTCAATGAATTATAGGTTGTATGTTTTTAACTAACTCATAAAATGAATTTGTATCGTGTAAAATGTGTTTGGATTTATTATTATCAGCACAATCACAATCCACATGGGATTTTCCAGGCTGTTTAAGTGGCGACAATGCAATTGATAATTGCATTCTCCTTTACCAATTTACTCTGTTTAGACCAAGAAGTATCTATAAGAATCATTCAAAATGTCCGTCCGTTTGCCTCTTTGAATTTATTCCAACAGATGTTTAAATAAATTTTTTTTTTGTGTTTAATAATTGACATGCAGTGGAATATTAGTTAAGATTTTCTTTTACAGAGGTTTCAAAGAATCCACCGATTCAGTACTTTGCTAATGAAAAGGTGAAATGATGATGATGATGCGCATAATTTAACTTCAAATTAGAAGAGGGAAATAATGGTCACCAAAAGCTGAAAGAATCTAAGACTTTTCTGATCATCTTTTGCTTCTTCTTTTTTTCTAACTAGGTGTCCAAAAGGCTAGCTTCTATATTGTTCATCTGTCAAATTATGAATCATGATTCATGATACTGAGAGAAACTCTCATATAACAGGAATAACACTTTTGCTAAACTTGAATTATTCATCATCATGCATATGTAACCTTTACCTCTTTAAACAAATATATTATTGCACGTTGAGTCGATATTATGAAATTAGAGAGAATATACAGCATGAAAACTTAATTATTCTGATCCAAAAAGAAAGATTATGATAAGATGTGACTGGTTAGAGTCCGAATCATCCACTTTTGCAACAAAACGACAGTAAGCAAATTTGGCCCATCGTCGACCTTGTCATTAATTGGCTAATTAGTAGCTAAGGTATCATTCCTGCCAAACAAAAATTATTAATTGGGACCCCGATAATGCAATATACGATATACCATCCGGACAAGATTGTTGTGTGGTAGGCATATTGTCACTTGGCTTTATATTCTCGTTCCCTTATGATTTCTGTGAGCAGAATTTCAATGCGCTTTATTCTCAACTCGCATCATATGCCATGTGCATATATATATTTCTTATCCTTTTCTACCGAGGGTTTTGTTAGTATTGGTCGTGTATGATTCACGAAACGTACATGTGAGTAATTGACGACTGTTATGAATAATTGACATTCGTAGTTTGGAGTCACTTATTCACGTGCATGTGAATGATCGTCCCTTAAATGTATTATTCTTTAGAGAGATTGCACGGTTGCTGTTGGCAATAATAAATCTTTGCAAAACAGAAAGCAAAACTGAGGGTCGCTTGTTAGAGCATCTCCAACAGCCTTTTCAACCACTTTGGGATGCTCAAATAGGTGAGCCACATCAGAAAAATATCATCCAACAACCTCTTCAACCTCAGTCATTAAATCTGTAACCCTATTCTCTCTCTTCAAAACTGGTAAGTTGACATTGCCTCTTCAAAACATTTATTTTGTTTTGGGAGAATCAAAATCATATCAAAAGGCTAAAAACATTTATTTTGTTTGATGGGTTTGATATACATTTCATAAATATTATTTATTTTCCAGAATGTTATCTTTTAAAAAAAATGTTATTAATTATTTCAAATGTTATTAATTATTATTGTTTTAAGTCAAATATTGTATTAATTGAATTGAAGAGACCGATGAGACAAAATATTAAAGTAGCAAATAAGGCTCTTCAAATTGACACGTAAGTCAACAAATTTCAATTTGAAGAGTTTTTTTTGCTATTACTGTTGGAGATGCTCTTATAATGTCATAATCAAGGTTGTCCTTGTCGAAGGAGAGAGGTCTATTTTCAGTTATTGAATGGCACTAAGGTTGATTTGTTTGATCTCTTAAATCTTTGAAGTACCAAATAACTCTCTCTCTCTCTCTCTCTCTCTCTCTCTCTCTACGTGTCATCTGGTTTAAGGCGTGGAGCGTCTGTCATACTATTTATTGCTAATAAGAAGTCGCATCCGATGTAATATCTCACTCTCTCTCTCTCTCAGTGTCTACCAATTTCTGTTCATTTTCGAAAACCCTATCACGCATGATTTTATATATAAAACACATCAAAACATGACCTTGTTTTGTTCTCCACCATAAATAATTAGTAAGACATTAGAAAGATCCTGCACATTAGACTGGAGAAGGAGCTAATCTGAATGCACATTAGGAGGATCCTAACTTAAGCACACCAAATACCAACCCCAAACTCTCAATAATGGAATAGATAATCTCTCTTTTTCATAAATTACAACCTGCATGCTAATAGGCTGTGATGGTGTAGAGGCCTTCCCAAATTGGGCCCATGAGCTTTGCTACAAGCCTACAATGGTGCTCTCAGCATGTTCAAACTAGGCCAGCTTTAAATGATAAGTCCATGATTGAGCATATTACTAATGGGCCCAAAATGTAAGAGAGAGAGAGAGAGAGAGAGAGAGAGAGAGAGAGAGAGAGAGAGAGAGACGTTTTGGTATCTGGCTGTAAACATTAAACAACACGACGTGCCCGCAACATAAGGCCTAACTTCATGTGCGTTTCTTTCCTTGGTCTTTTGCTAGACATGGGGGCTTGACTTGATTGGTGTCTCATTGAAACCAAATTTGTCCAAAGGTGTTATCTGGACCCGCAACACACAAAATATTTGTATTGACACACTTCAAATTTGAACCATTGATCATGCTAATTTTTTCACGAGCGTATAATCTGGATGTAGAGTAAATTATAAAATTTGACGAGAGAACGTTACCGTCCAAACAAATCTCCTCCACCATCTGAATTCCGACCTGTTTAACGACATAAGTATGTATGTGTCTGAAATATAAATTTGATAAGACAAGTTAGAGTCTTAAAGAAATCGCCTCTCCGACCCATGTCCAAACATGAATTCAAAATCAAATATGAAGAGAGGGAGGGGAAGGGTTCCGTTGAGACAAAGACAAAAGGCCTTTTTCACATTCCAAACTCAAACCGCACTACCACTATGTCTTAAAAACGCATTTCTTGCCAATTGCTTTCAAGGATTACCAAATCCACGAACCTTCTTTGAATCACTCAAAGACGGCAACAATATCAAACAAAATAAAACAAAATAAATCATTAAAAAAAACACACACACACATTTCTTCACAAAATACAGCTTCCATTAAGCTGTTTATACTCTCAACGCGTTTCGAAAAAAACACACACACACAGCCCACGCAATAAACAGTCGCACGTATATAAACTCTCTCTCTTTCCTCCAAATTCAAAATCCGAACTTTTGAAAACCCACCAACCCAAACGCCATGGACTTCAGCTCCATGAGCTGCCCTCTGATCTTCACCCTCAGCCTTCTGCTTATTTTCACGGCCTTGCCCTCTTCATTCTCTCAGCCAACCGCGGATGCTCCAGCACCAGCCTCCGATTCGTGCAACGGCGTGTTCTTATCGTACGCCTACACCACCGGAGCCAAGCTCCCGCCCGAGCTCAAATCTAACCCCAAGCGCCAGCCCTACCGGTTCGAGTCCGTGCTCACTGTGCTCAATAACGGGCTCGAGGATCTGAAATCTTGGAGGGTCTTCGTGGGGTTTAAGAACGATGAGTACTTGGTCTCTGCCTCCAATGCCGTTTTGGCAGACGGGACTAGCTTGCCTGGGAGTGTGGGAAACGGCACCGTTTTGGCTGGGTTTCCGATGACCGATCTGAAAACTGCGATTAAGACTGCGGGAGACTTGACCCAGATGGAGGTTCAGGTCAAATTGGTCGGGACCCAATTCGGTGTGGCCCCACCCAAGGTTCCTCTGCCCTCGAATATCTCTTTGGCCAATGATGGGTTTGTTTGCCTCAACGCCGTGCAAGGTCAGTTCTTGGCATTCATTTTGGTCGTCTCTGTTTTGGGTATTTGTGGATTTGTGTTTTTCTGGTGTACATTTTTGGATGTTGGTATTTGATGAAATTTAATTTGGAGTATACAGATTTCATTTTTATCCGTTACCCTTTTTTTATGTTTAGCTGCTAGCAGTTCTTTTGATAGCTTATATATTTTTTCAATCATTTGTTTTGAATGTTCATTATATAACACTGTATTAAATTGAATTTGATGAAAGAATACCTGGTGTATGTTTTTATTTTGGTGTGGAGATGAGGGGAAATTACGGTTATATCTGTCCTCAAATATTTGGAATTTGTTTAGAGATTATTTGAACATTTTCTTCCAATTTGCGTCGGACCGTATCAGTCTCATTGGTATATTGACTTGCTTTAAGTCACTAGGAAAATTTGTTACTCCTAGATTCATAACTACAATGATGAATGTCTAGAACCACAAATCAAGATGTCTTCCCCATTAGTTTTTCGTTTTGGAAGACAATGGCCTTCTATATCTGCAAGGAAAATTTGTTAGTCTTGGTCTACAGAAAAAATTTTGGGTCTAGTTTTTGTTTAGCTTTTTTTATAATCAGATCATTGCTTTCTATGTTTCCTTCATATTATCAGACCAATCTGTTAATAACAACCAGATGTCACCATGATAACATACATTTGACACTAAGTTGGGTTTTCACTTTTCATTTTTACTATCCATGTTAATGAGCATAATCTTACGCTTCTCTGATAATGTTCTTTCCAGGGACGAATGAAATGCATGTCTGTTGCTCTGTAGACAGAGAGTTTAAAACGAACATCACTGTAGATGAAGAGTTCCTCCCCCGCCAAAATGGAGATCTTACAATTATGTATGATGTGACCAATACTCAAGACTCAAATTACTGGGCACAAGTTACAATTGCCAACCATAACCCCCTAGGCCGTCTTGATAATTGGAAATTGAGCTGGGACTGGATGGCAGATGAATTTATATTTGCAATGAAAGGGGCTTATCCATCTATTGTAGATTCTTCTGACTGTATATTCGGCAGACAAGGTACATACTACAAGGATATGGATTTCTCCACCGTATTGAATTGTGAAAAACGGCCAACCATAATTGACCTGCCTCCAACAAAGGCGAATGACACTCTACTTGGTCTGGTCCCTAATTGTTGCCGAAATGGTACTATCTTGCCACGATCAATGGATCCAAGCAAATCAATGTCATCATTCCAGATTCAAGTCTTTAAAATGCCTCCAGATCTTAACCGGTCCCAGTTGACATCGCCACAAAACTGGGCAATCAACGGCACGCTCAACCCTGATTATAAATGTGGCCCTCCTGTGCGGGTGAGTCCTAGTCAATTTCCTGATCGAAGTGGCTTGCCAGTGAATTCATCTGCGGTAGCCAGCTGGCAGGTTGTGTGCAATATTACACAGCTCAAGGGAGCAAGCCCTAGATGCTGTGTTTCGTTTTCTGCTTTCTACAATGATTCGGTCATCCCATGCAACACTTGTGCATGTGGCTGCCCAAGTAATACAGCTCGAACTTGTAGTACAACTGCACCAGCCATGCTTCTTCCGCCGGAGACACTTCTTGTTCCCTTTGAGAACCGAACTGTCAAGGCAAAAGCTTGGGCTGAACTTAAACATCTACCAGTTCCAAACCCGACACCCTGTAGTGATAACTGTGGGGTCAGCATTAACTGGCATTTATATACAGACTACTCACGTGGATGGAGTGCAAGGGTCACACTCTTCAATTGGGATGAAACTTCTTTTGTTGATTGGTTTGCTGCCGTGCAAATGGATAAAGCAGGCCCTGGTTTCGAAAAGATGTACTCTTTCAACGGAAGTACCTTGGAATTGAATGGGGTCAACAATACCGTATTCATGCAGGGTCTTGAAGGATTGAACTACCTTGTGGCAGAAACAGATGCAGCTAACCCGCAGAAGGATCCTAGGGTGCCTGGGAAGCAGCAATCAGTCATCTCATTTACAAAGAAGAAGACTCCTGGAATTAATGTGTTTGGTGGAGATGGGTTTCCGACGAAAGTATACTTTAATGGGGAGGAATGCTCACTTCCTTCAATATATCCAAGTAGTGGTAACAGAAAGAGTACACCGATAATGTTTTCAGTCCTCCTAATGGTTGTAGTGTTCATGGTGATGTAGCAATAGCTGAGGGATGAGGCACTGCCAGATCTTGTAGCTGCTGCTGATTTTTTTTATTCTTTCAGTGGTTTGATTGATATATGCTCAACCAGGAGGTTTTGCAAAATCTTAACTGACTAGAAGACGTGCGTGCCATGACTGGTACTTATGAGGTTGTTAGGGGAAATTTGGTTGTCGCTGGTAATCTCTTGCACTTCATCTGCACATGCTGAAAGGAGGATAAACACAGCAAGTGACAGCAAATCATATGTTGCTATTGTTCTCATATTTTGTATAAACAATTACTGAACTAGGTGCTTGCTTTGATTCTTTTGTTATATGTATACATGTGGGAACGATTATCCAATATATCTTTTTGGAGTCACTGGAATTTAGGACAATTACTTTGTGCGCCTATACAAATTTTCTGCTCTGAGTGTTGTTTGTGTTCTCTTTGCTTGTTTTGAAAATCATTGCTTGCTTGTGGATACAGGAAAGCCAATAGGAAAAAACTTCGCAGGCAGAACAGGTCTCTGCTGTCTGTGCGTGTAAATAATTATATACTTTTAACTTGTTTAATGCAAATACCTAATCAACTTTTAGACTTGTTCAACTCAAATTATTCTATTCTTCAGGCTGTTCCTTTTTTTCTTCTTTTGTTTCTTTTTCTGGCTGTTGGAATGATTCTAAAGCTCATGCTCAGCTAATGTGGACCACATCTTATCCGACCAATTCTTTTTTTTTTTTTGGAAAGGTTATCCGACCAGTTCATGTTGGTTGCATTATTCCCATTTGCCAGTTACTCTCCCCGCAGCCATATCTTTTGTCACTAGTGTGTCTAAAAATAGTGAGACATCTCTAGTAGATTTACTGATTTGTTCTGCAACAGTGTAAACATTTCCTTTTTTATAAGGGTAAAAATGTAATTCAGATTCCAAGACTTCATAGTGAAATTGCTTGTCATAAATTAGGCGAAGTTCCATGTAATTGTTGGAACAAATCTCATGTACAGAATTTGGGAGAGACATTATTAAGAATAGAGGTCACATAAGAAGTTTGGTTAACACCAAAGCTAAAGCATGAATGAGAATCCCTAGAAATTTAAGTACAGGAAAACAAACCAGAAAAGAATACCCCCGACTTATGTCTTGAGTAACCAAATGGAATTTATGTACATCAAAGTCTGATTCCTTGAACGAGAGAGAAATGGCAGAGGCAAAAGAAAATAACTAACAGGGCAAACTTGTGTTATTAGAGTTAGAAAGGCTCCTACAATGCCAGCAGGCGTATCAAAACCTACTCTAGAATACTCAAGATGCGCCGAAAACCGAGGACAGTTTCACCAGCACCCCAGAAATTGTTGCTTCTTTCTAGCCACTCAAAATTTTGCATGTATGCCTTTGCATTTCATGCAGCAGTATCTTGCATCACAAATATCTTTTTGACCTGTTTGATCCGCCTCAATTACCCATCATCCTGACATTTAATCTGCTGGTTTCTTGAAGTAGAAACAAACTTGAATATCCACCATTTGATTGCGAAAGAAATGACTCCTATTGCAGCAATTATATACACCAGAGCTGCAAGCATACATAATATTGAAGGGAGCACATTCTACACAGGAATATTATCCAAGGAATACCCGTCAAAGTCAAACTCATTTTCGGTGGCTCCAATTCCCTCTTGCTGCTGGAGAACAGAAGAACTTTCATATGAGTAAATAATAACCTTAACAGTTCGAAATTCATATCCAAAAATCTAAACACAGAAGGTAAAAAAAATAGAGGCAGAAAAATTGACCTGTTTGAGAAGTGCACTCATTAGATCCTCCTGACCAAATTGTTCGTGAAGGTAGCTAGTTTGAGAACTTGCATCAGGAACCCTTTCAGCTTTAACCCTAACTGTATTGTCAACAATAAGACTGTTAAGGTGTTGACCATTATTTTGGACATTCACATGATGAGTGCCTTCTCCAATTGAGAACATAGCCTTTCCAACAGTAGATGGATTCCTGCTCTGTGCGCTCCTTTGGCCAGGAGAAAATCCTTGATGAACTAAAACTGAGGAGTCAAGGCTACCATGCATGGTGTTTGTATGTTGAGAGGCATCAAAGGTCAAGCCTACATCCCAGTCATTAGATTTGTGCTGATGTAACTCATTAAAAATATCATAACTTGGCACAATTCCAGAAGATCTTTTTATTTCACAGTTCACGTCTTCTGGAAATGCTCCTTTAGACGTGAGGCTGGACATTCCTGGTGTACTTCCAAGAGTAAAATTGTTTCCTGGCAGTTCTGCACTGTTGTTCAGGGGAAAGTTCAACATTGAGGAGTTCTGCTGGACTGGATTATATCCTGCCCCTCTGCCATTATCAGCAATCCCATTTCTTCCTAAAACTCCACTAGGAATTCCATTTGATAGGATAGGCTGCCCCATTGATGATGAAAGCCTAGGAACATGAGTTCCAGAAGTTTCATTCAGGATCTGCCCTCTTGACTGTGGTTGAGACATCTGCATAAGTAGAGAGCTGTTCTGGACTCCATGGGCATTGACTTGCATATTCACACCCCCAAGAGATTGTGCAGACTGGTGCAAGTTGGCAAGCTGCTTGGCCTCCATATTTGTTGGAATTCCATGAAGTAAGTTCATTGGCTTGCTACTGCTCAGATGTTGTTGCCCCTCTGCAAACCTCAACTTTGGACTTTCAAAGCTGAATAAGTTCCTTTGATCAACAAGGGGCATAGGCATGCCAGATTTTGCTGTTGACCTACCAAGTCCCGCTGCTTGGAGTGTGGCAAGACTTTGAGCAGGAAGTTGACCTGTGACGGCTAGCGTCTGAAGATCAAGCCCATTGAGTGACGACATAGCTCCAAAAGATGCTTCTTGGGGACTCAGGAAAGAGTTATTCAAATTACTCGGGTGCTGTGACACTCCACTCAACCTTCTAAGGTACAACCTATATTTCTGTTCCACAACTTCGCACAGTGAGTTTTTCTCAAACAGGGAATATATTTTTCTCAAAATGCATACCAAAAGAGGGGAAAAACAACCAAAGAGCCTTTCTTGAGTTCATATCATAACAGACTTCCTCTTCATAATTATTTTTTAATTATACAAAATTATACATACCTGAAGATGGCTAGCAACATTTTCTCTAGTGAGCCCAGGAACATTCATCAACTCCAGAATTTTCTTAGGAACAGCCTCTGTATCAAATTATCAAGTTTGATTAACATACGGAATACATTTGCAATAGGAAATAGACATATAATGTTGCATGGTTTAATTTTATCTAACAGGCAAAGAGAATAATTCAATGCTAACTCGCACTAAAATGCTAAACACAACATAGACTTTGATTTATGGAACAATTTGGACGTAAAAGGTGTATTAATTATGAGTCGTTTTTCAATGAATAAACTAGACCTATAGACATGATAACGATATTTGATATGGCCAGCATGCCCATTTCTGTCAGTGTGAAGAATGTTTATACAGGTTCAAACTGATTCAGCTCCTAGTTGAAAAACTAGGCGCAAAACTCAAAGGACCAAGTACACTTATTTGCTCCCAGCATCCATATTCAGTCCAGTAGGAAACATGAAATTGAAAAAGATTGGGAAGAAAACATACTATCGATGCCTAGTTGATTAACAGCACCCACAAACTGTTGATGGAGTTCAACTGACCAAACAACGCGTGGCTTCTTTAATGTGGATGAATCATCCCTCTCGTCGGCCTCTTCTTCCTCATCCTTCCTCCTCTTTGAGTTCTTCCAAGTCCCTTCATTTGCTGAGGACGAGTAATCTGCATCTTCAGATGGTTTTGGCTGCCGATCTCCTTCTTCCACACTTCCAGATTGCTCCACTTCCTTCCACTCATTCTTTTTCTTACGAACTACATGCTGCCATATGTTCTTCAGGGCCTCTATACGAACCGGTTTGATTAGGTAGTCACAAGCACCATGAGTCACCCCCTTCATAACAACACTTTTTCCATCATCAGCAGACATCACTGTGGAATCACATACAGCTCCAAATTAATATATATACTATCTGGGTTAACAGCAGTTAAAATCCACACGAATTATTCAAACGGATTACTCACTGATAACAGGCAGGTCCATCTCAAGTCCAATGCACTCCAGGAGTTTGAATCCATCCATGTCTGGCATGTGGACATCACTAATAACTATATCAAATCCATTTTTGTTCTCTCGAAGCAGCTTAAGTGCGATCTCCGCTCGATTACATTTCGTAACTAGAAAATCCCAAACAAACCAAATCAATTTCTCAAAAAATTGATTACAAAAATGATAAAACAAAATAAATAAACAGAGCTATGAATCTATAAAAGCGCACATAAAAACTCAAGCTTATCCTTGGAACAATAAGATTAACTCTTTTTAAAAAATAACAAAAGAAAAAAGATGAAAAATTAATGCTGTAGAAACCATGAAGAACAAGTCACAAACTTTTAGACAACCCATGATTTGAATCTAAACAGAATTATAACTGAAAGTGTACAAAATGTCAAACTATAGACAAATCTTAACATTTGTTCCCTTTTCTACAGCAGGCTCCCAATCCCCTAAATATCAGCTTGAGAAACACAAGAAACCATAACCCGAGTGGTAAACACTTGCACTAAATCAACCCAAAAGGAAAACAAGGTCATACGTTGAAACAGGAAATTGAAATCACCCAAAGGATTGAAGAAACCCCATGAAGCAAAACCCAAAAGTGAGAGAGAATTACAATTCAAGCAACTCTAATAAAAGGGTACCTTCATAGAGACATGTTCTAAGCATCTTCTGCAAGATCATAAGGCAAGTGGGATCATCGTCAACCACCAGGACTCTTAAACCCGCAGGAAACTGGTCAGAGACCACATCAGCCGATTTCCAAGCGCCACTTGAACTAGCCGTTGACATCGATCCCATACCGTTACTCAGATTCATGGCTTAAAAAACCCAAATCTCGGAGCCGAAAGAACAGGGGAGATATAGCTAAAAGAACAACCAGATACCCGAATTACATGCTCAAGCTTCGGTTTTGATTCACACCCAATTCAAAATTCAAAGAACCAGTTGAAGCTAAAGCAACGAAAAGGAAAGAGATTTTGATTTTTCTGGTGATAAAATTTTTATTGTGTATAATTATATATTTATTCTTCAGATTGAAGTTGAAAGAGCTGGACTTCTCTCTCTCTCTCTCTCTCTCTCTCTCTCTCTGCTTCAAGCTCAAATTGTCTGTGTTTTGGTTTTATTTTATGATTTATTAATTTTTAATAATTTGGAATATTTTATTCAATGGTGGGTCACTCCTGGAAGAGTGGATCCAGCTCACATATAAAATTAACTTTGATTAGCTAACATGATCCTCCTTCCCAAATTTACTCATAATTACTGTTTACTTTGTTACTTTGTATTTGGTTTTTACACTTTTACTATTTAAAATTTCTTCAAAATCAAAACCTTCCTTTTTATCTGTTTCCTCTTTGTTAGACTCTTTATCTGTTTCCTCTTACTGCAACACAAATTGAGTGGTTATACTTTTACCTCTCCAATAATTCTGCATCAAACTCTTTTTAAATTTTCAAAATTAAACATGATAACTGAAAATTACACAAAATTAATTGTTTTTGAATTTACTAATTTACCTAAAGCTTCCCATGTGAGCTACCTCCTAGTGAAAGAAAAATAATAATGGCCTCCAATTTTGATACACATTCAGTGTATTTTTTTATATAGTAAATTGCATAATACCCACACAATGAATGTATTTTTTTTGGGAGAGAAAGTAGTAAATTTTCATTAAGATTGTCAAAGATTACATACTCAAGCCAACAAACGTGGCCTCATTACACGATGAATGTTTTAATTGACCCGAACAAGAAAAAAAAAACCACATAATGAATGTGTTGGGATTTATTTTGTGTCTCAATTTTGTTGAAAAAGACTGAATTGGGTCACTATTAGTCTTCTATCACTAGAAAAAGGAAACAAAAAGGGCAAAAAAAAAAAAAGAAAAAAAAAACCCAGAAACACAACAACCTTAAATCTATATATGAGTACAAAAACAGAAGCACTTTTTTTAAAAAATGAAAATAGTTGAGGATAATGTTTGGTTTATTTTTTGGATCAATGTTGTTTACCAAAGCAAACCTCCACTTCCATATATTGTGGGGGTGCTTTTAGTTTTCCACTTTCAAGTCCTCAAATGGTGGTCATCCACAGTTCAGCCACTTGACATTTTTATATTACAAAAGAGGTCAATTAAAAACACAAAACGGAACGGAAAAGGGTTTTGTGGAAGGAAGGGAAGGAACGAACCCCGTTGAATGAGTATTCTTTTAAAGCTCATCTGGGTTTTTACCTGCGTTCTGCTGGGTGTGCTGTGTCTGACCACTTTCACTTTTCATGCCAGTTACTTTTACCACCCTGCCTGCTCTACCCACTTCCCCCGTTCGACACGTGTCATTTGGCGCCACTAAATAGGATAAGGCTTCCTTGGCCTATATTGTTTGCTCTCTCATCTCCTAGTCACGACTCATCCATCCCCCCTGCACTTCACTGCACTGCATTCATGCTTGCTTTTTTAGTTTTGGTGCTGTCTGTGTGTGTTGTGTCAAAAATTAAAAAATTATATCTAGCTTTGCATATTGAATATGGGTTATGTTCTCTTATGATTCGATACAATTAACCTATAATTTTGGTCTATAAGTTACTTCTTGTTGTTTTTACGACATTATTATGATAGCATAACATGTTAGACGTCTATATACATGCAAAAACTATATGTACATAATATATGAAACGAACCTCGTGCCAGTCTTTCTATCTCAAATAGCAGTTTTATTCCCTAATTCATGAACTAATTAGCCAGCTCACCCAAGAGATTTTTCTTCAAAGAAAACATAATATAAATAAAAAATTAGGGTTGCTTTTCCCAGTCCTAATGCAAGAAAAGCTGTGACAAGCCTTGCTAAAGGGGCCATAGCATACTGAAACCGTATATTCTCTAGTGGCCTTTTCTCTATTACGATGGAATGGAACACACCCCAACTCCCCCCAACTACAAGTCTTTGCTTGTTTTTAAATTTCACCCTCAGAAAATATATTTAATAAAAAAACTGTGTTCATTGGTGAGCAAAAAGAAAAGAGAAGAAACCCCACTCTCGCTCTCAACAAGTCTCAAACCCCAAGAAAAAAACCAGCCAATGAAAGCTGTGGAAACTGCGAGTGGTTGCTTTTAGGCTAAAGCTCTGGCAAGCTTGGGCTTTTCCCACAGATTTAAATCCTCAAAGTTAATGATTTAATAATAATTGTTTATTGTTTCTGGTTCTGGCTTTTCATGGGTTTAGTTTTAGAGAGATGCTTTTAAGGCAAAATATGGAATATTATGTGTAACCCCCCAAACCTTTAGATTATTTCACGCTTGCCTATTAAACTATGCCATGCAATGGCTTTTTTCTGGGTGGAGAAAGATTTTCATGAAACAGTACTTTTTTTATTATTCCTTATCAATAATGTTATTATACACGAGATAGCAAAATAGTGTTATCTTCCTCGTAACTAAGTTTTTCTCCTCTGGTGGGTTTCAGGTGATTGGAGTTGCTGTTGCTGCTCTGCCACATGGCATCTCATGGAACTTGGAGAAAAAGTCCAAAGCTGCTTTTACTAACTTTCCCTATCTCCTTTGCCAAATTGCCCACTTAAATCATTAGTGCCATATCCCAAGTCCCAAGCAACACACCAAACACAACATGAATGATAATGGCCTCACTCTTTTTACCCTTAGCATGCGCCTTGTGAGATTTTTTTTTAATTGTGATCTTGACAAAATTTTCTAACTTGATTGCTTTGCCTTTTGGATGTGAAAAACGAATGGGAAAGTGGAAATTTTTTTGTTTTTGTTTTTGTTTTTGGGAGAGTTTTCTCTTTTGCTTTGTAAGTTTTGGGGTGTCATTGTTTTATATTCCTTTGAGTGGTTAACAATCATTGTCATTTTCTTTGACTAAAAAGGCTTGTGTCCTTGCTTACCCATTCCCTCTCACATGTTCTCTTGTTGCTACATTAACATCACTTGCTTGTTGTAATCACTATCAAAAAAATCACCTGTGAGCATGCCTTTCCCAACATCATTGAAACCAATTTGGTTGTGTTTACCACTTTTAAGTTGGCAAATCAAATAATTTTGGGGGTTGTTCTTTTTCACGTGTTAATGCTAAAAGAAGTGTCGTTCAATTAATTATCAACTCCTAAACAATACATATTATCTTTTAACTAGATTCTTCTGCTAATCAATGCTATCAATTTTATTGTAATTTTTCAACACATGAGAGTTAGTTGTCTTCCTATGTTGAACATGCAAGAATTTCTCTAGCCTACCGTTTGATGTTGGCAAAAGATTTATAAATATCTCTTGAGGGTTTACTTTGTTTTTGTTTTAGTGTTGAAATTGCAAGATTTTGATCCCAAGTTTACAGCAAAGATCCAGCTAGCTACGCTATGCTAGCAACACCAATGATGAACGAGCAACGAGTCAAAAGACCCACCCAGAAGACTAGACAAGTACTGAGATGACTCGACGCGGGGCCCACTGGCCCCACTCTGCGCTGGTCCACGTCAGCAGCGACGAAGGCAAACGCAGACGAGACGTGCTGGACGACGTTCGTTTCGACTCCGGAAATCGGACGGACGCGTGGTGGTGTCCGTAGTGCAACTGGCGGGACCCGCCCGGGGACTGTACAAAAAGGAAAGGCCAAGGCGTTTACGGGAGAACTGGGCCAACGCGGGAAGGGAAGGCATTGGGCTGGGCCCCACCGCACACCTCATCAGGATGAAAAGAGTATGGGGCCCACTTATAACGTACGTGCGCCTCTCATACACGTCCCTATTATCGGCTGTCACTAGCTAGGACGCAAAATAGAGAAACTAGAGTTTAGGGTTTTGTTTGTTTTTTTGGTGATGGAAAAGAAGGTTGGATGCATTTGATTTGAGTGGGTTGAAAAATTGGAGGACTTTTTTGTTTTGTGTATTTGAGAGGGAGATGCTATAGTCTATGTTGAGCATATATTTCTCAAACTTTATCTACGGTTGTTTCATAACTCTTTAGACATGTAACCAATTTATAGAAGATAATCATGGTCATCACATAGACATGTAAAACAATATATATATATATATACCTTATTATGTTTGATTTGAACACAGACGTTATGCGAACACAAATTTTAGATGCATTAGTAATTGCTCTTAACATTTAAACTACAAACCCTTTGTGCTATCTTGCTATCTTAATAAATCTAATCGGTTGGAGCATTTGCAACAGACTCACTAGTGTAGTGGTTTGGAGTATGAGTAGGAGTTCTAGCATCTGTGTAGTGTGTGTGAGTTTAGTATGTTATCTCTCCTCTCAATAGAAAATATCCTAAATATATATATATATAGTCGAAAATCACAATAATTGCATATTAGGGTGAGAGCATGAATCTCCCAAAAGTTGTATATATAGTAACGAGTGCTGTTATTTTCACCCATTGTCCTATTTTCCCACCCACCATGTAAATTTGAAAAAAACAATCCTATCTTTCCACTCACCATTATTCATGAAATACCTTTTAATCCATTTTGAGGAAAACACAAACAAACTAACACAACCTACCAATTAACTTTTGCCAATGTCCCACAAAGTCAAGCCACTCACCTAAGCTTCAAAAAAATTTCACAGAATTTCAAAACAAAGCTCAAATACAACTTTCCAACTCCTTGAATCTCAAATACAACTTCACTAAACGAAACATATGTACTTTTGCTAAATACCCATAAAGTCAAACCTTTCCAAAGCTTCAAGGGATACCCAAAAAATCCAAAACCAAGCTCAAAACAACCCCAGTTTTGTTCCAATTAGCTTCAGAAACCAACAAAAGTTCCAAGCTCAGATTCCTATAATACTAAAACTACAAATATTAAATCTGCCTGTAGCTTTAACCCCAAAACAAAACAAAAAAAACAATTCAAGTAAATATACCAAAAATCTTACTAAAATTGAACCACAAGCATCCCACGAAAAAAAAACCCTAGTTTTAGAAACTCCAAAACCCACCTACAAATTTTAGTTTTTTTTCCTTTTCTTTTGGTCAAATAGGAAAACCCACCTACAAAATTTTTCGAACGGTTCACAATTTAAAGAGTAAACGCAAAGAAACATAGAAACGTAAGATGAAAGGAATTACGCTTTGACTTGAGGAAGTGATACGGCAGAGAAGAGTCAACTTATAATTTTTTTTTTCTCTTGAGCTTCTATCCGCAGAGAAACAAGACAAGCAAGAAGAAAGGTGTAAATTTGTCCTTAGAAGTTATTTTACAAATTGATAAATTTGTCTATAAAAATTTGAAGATAAAATGAGTTAAAAAATAAAATAAATAGGTGAAAATAACAGCACTCATAATAATACACATGTAGGGTTTTAGGTAAATCCCAAGCCTTAAAAGGATGTACCAATTGGGCTCACACATAATTAGTCCATACTATATATAAGATACAAATGTTAAGGCGCACCAATACTAGAACGATTATAATATAACGGGATAACCGTCAATTCTCAACCCAATGAATATTCCAATCAACCTCGATATTACCGGAAAAATACTCCCAAGCCTAACTAATAATAAACAATTTGCAATACTGAATTCCCAAAATTGAATTAGGGTGGTGATAGGTGGGTTGCTGTCCCATCTAGTTTGAAGGCATTTTTGGTAACATTAGGAATTGCAATTATACAAGAAAGGATAGACCAACACGTTGCAGTACTGGAGGCTCTGCTTCCCGACACCCAACTTCTTGTTCAATGGTTCAGAGATGGATCCAAAAAAATATTGTGAATCAGAAGAATGGAGGCTACCTGTCAAGCAAGCAAGCAATCAACGGCCAAAGGGGAAAAAAGAAAGTCTTATGATACCAAATATTGGACGTGCATGTGGATCCACAAAACTCAATCCTCTCTCTCTCTCTCGAAAAACTCTCTTGCACGGGAATATAACTGTAGTCTTATTTCTCCTCTAATCAAAGCTCGCCATGTGAACAGCTTTATTGAAAAAGAGAGAAAGACAGCACAGTCCTAGTTTTTCTCCTCTCTCTCTCTCTCTCAGGCTTAGCACGGATAAGTTCCAAGTAGTAGCTCCCCACCACCTTTGCCAGCCTCGCAAGCAAGTAGTAGGTCCATCCATTCATCCAATCCAATCCCGAGTTGACTATTTATAAGGTTTGATTCGCTAGAAGATACAGCCACACCCAGCGCCAAGAATGAAAATCAGATTACAAAGTTAAAAACTTTGCCACTTCCATCCCATTTACAGTGATGTGATCTCAACCATTGATTATGTTAACTATTATATAAGATATGTTTATTTATTAAAAACGGGAAAGTAGTCATGAATTATGGAACTTAAAAAAAAAGAATTAAAGAATAACTAGAATCAGATCAATTATCTGATTCCTAGTTTCGAGAGTATTTGATTACATATTTTAACATGTAAATCATATATTTTTTTAAATTCCTTATGAGCTAGTAAACGCATTAGAAATCAAAAATTGGAATAATTTTAATACTCATTTTTATAAATAAACATATATAGTAAGAGAACATTCATCATATATAAACTCAACGTAGGGAGAAAAGGGAAAATAAAATGAAAGAGGAAGCATATAATTTTCTCCAAGCTGGCAACTTGGGTTGGGGGTGTTATTTTTTTAGGTATGAATGATGGGAATAACGTACGCTGCTCTCTCATGTGGCAGGTCCATTATATATCGGGGATTGCTATGCAGGAAATTAATTTCTCACATGACAATGTCTAAAACAGCAGAAAAAAATAACAAAAAGGTACTTGGCCACTCTGCAAGTTATAGGAATTAATTAATGCTTGGGGTACAAACTCCTGTTTAAATGGGGTGTTGTCACCAGCAGGCCATTTCTATAATTAAGATCGTTTTTGCCAAGTCGGGTATTTTGTTTAGTTCAACAACTGGGATGAAACTTCATATGCTTTCTCATATTTTTGGTGCAATTGCGGGTTACGATACGGAATTTGCAGTTCAAGTGATTAAGAACAATTATTCATACATCTGATGTCCTGTGTTTGAATCCCTCCTTTCCTCGATATCTATTGTATGAATTTATTTGAGTATAGAAAAATGCATTAATTATGCATGCATATAATTGAAAGTCATCATAATCCATCCTAAATGGTAAGGGTGGCCCCAATAGCGAACAACAAGAATACACCATCGTGTCGTGCACATGGAGTGGTTTATTTTTAATTTCCTTGGATGAATATGCACATGTAATGTAACTGTAACATAAGCACCACCTGCGAGATCTTCAGTCCCACTTTCCACGAGAGACCATCACAAATTCACAAAAATCAGAATATGAGTAGGGGGACGTTGGGCTCATCTGAGTCATTTGGTGATCATAGGAGATATATGCAGCTACTTGAGCTCTGCCCTAACCCATAATCAGTGGCGGATTCAGGAATTTCGTCTTCGGAGGTCAACGTATAAAAGCTAACAAATTTTTTTAGACAAATCTAGAATACACCATATTATTATTAATCAATCTACAAAGATTTAAGTCTATATTATTATTAACCAATCTTACAAAGATTCAACGTCTAAAATAAGCAACTTTAAACTTATCACCATACTAAGAAAATTTATAAATGTTGCACCCTAATAATTGCTTAACGAAAAATGTGAAAAATTTAATACAAAAACCAGACTAGCTAAGTATAATAACAAAAAAAACTAACACACACAAATTAAACTAATTAACCAAAACATTCTTTATTACTTAATTAAAGCATACAAAAACAAAAGAGATACAACAATCATTATTAATTAATTTAAAAACATACAAAAAAGAAAGATAGATAAGAGAGAAGAGAGAAGGAAAAGAAAGGAAAAGAGAGAAGAAAGAAAAAAAAACAAGAAAGAGGGAGGGGATACTGCACAGATTAATTAATTAAATTTTAAAAAAAAGGGTGAGAATGCTCAAAGGGGGTTCGAACCTTTTTCCTCTAAGTTGCACGCAAGCCATTGAACCAATGAAGGGATTCCGAGCCTCTACATTTAGAGTCTCTACATTTCTCTGCATTTCGCTTTATCTGGACCATTATAATAATCCAATGGTTTAAAACATGACATATCATCAATAGCATAAAATTTGCTTTTATTTTTTTATTTGTTTATTCTAAACAAACGTTAGTGTACTGTTATCTCTATATATATCTCTCTCTCTCTCTCTCTCTCTCTCCTCCCTCTCTTATCTCTTTCTCTCTCTCCTCCCCTCTCTCCCAATTTATATCCCGGCAATCCTTACTTCTCAACATTAGTTGAAATCCTAAAAATTCAGATTTGTATCTGAAATTCATGGATTCTTTTTTCCACTTGGAATTTGATTCAACAATTTCACAATTGAACTCGTGCGCGAGCCAAGAACCCAATGAGTGAGCCAAGATCTCGGAGAAATACGAAGGAGAGCTCAAAGGGCTCAGGCTGGAGTCCTAAGTTAGGTCGCATGTCATCAACTCAAACCTGGAGGAATGATGAAGAAGAGAGAAGCTTCAGCATGTCTCTATGTTGCATCCGTTGAAGTTGTATAAAACATAGGAAATTCAATTTAGGGTGTGGGTCTTTTTGATGCCTTAGCAGACATGGTTTTCTAAAATTTCATTGATAATTTTTCACTTGGAATCTGATTTAGATATACCCAACTTTATTTGGGTTTTGAACTAGTGTTCAGGGGAAGTGGGAATTGGGAGATACTAACAAGAAAGAATCGAGGAGAGGGAGGAGACAAGAGAGAAGAGGAGAGATAACGTCAACACTAAAGTCAGTTAAGAACAATAAAAAATAAAATAAAACTAAACTTTATGCTATAAATGACAAGTCATGTTTTAAACCATTGGATTATTATAATGGTCTAGATAAAGCAAAATGCAGGAAATGCGTGAACTCTAAATGCGGAGTACGGATCCAAACTTTTTGTTGGTTTAATTTCATATAACTAACATATATATATATATATATATATATATAATAGCTATGTAGTTCCAATTATTGAAAGATATTTAAAACACTTCACCCATGCCAAATTTCTACAAAAGCAAGTCAAAGTCTGACAAAATAAAACACTTATTCCCACTCCCACTCTCTCTCTGAGACAAAATATAAAACTCTTCTTCCCACTCCCTCTCTCTTTCTATTTTTTCCTTCATCTTCATCCTCCTCCCTCTTTTTCTTTTTCCTTCTTATTTTTCTTCCTCTCTCCCTCTGTCTCTTTGCCCAACCATTCAGTCATTGCAGGGGTTACATTTCTTCTCCCCAAACCATAATGTTTGGTTTGCAGGGGTCAATTGACCCCCTTAGACCCAATGTGGATCCGCCAATGCCCATAATCATCCATAAACTTGATTTGGTCTATAGTCACTTGTAAATACCCACTCAACCTCATGCTACCCAAATGACCGAATAGGTCACAATGACCCAAATCAACACACAATGATTCTAGACATGTCATGCATTTTGAGGATCACTAGTGGGTTGTAGTTTGAAGGTACGAGAAGAAGTGTTTCGACTACTTTTATTTATATGGCTTGGGTCAACCCAAATCCGCGGCAATTAACCACATTAAACATTTGTAAAGGACTTAGAGCTCAAGTGGTTAAGAACATTTATCCATATCCGTGGTTATAGCCTCCCCGCAACTGAAGAAGCCCGTTTCTCATGGACCTACAAATAAGCTAAAGATGGGCAAAGGCCCACAAGAGGGAAAATGGCAAAGGGCCAACTTCAAATTTCAAACCCAACCAAGAACATGTTAGATGCCATGGCCCATGCCAGAGATTCAAGCAGGAACCCAAGGAGGCCCTAAACGCCAAAGACCATGAGAAAATAGTGAAGCACCAAACTGAAAACGGTAAGGCTAGCGCGCACAACTCGGTGAGTGGTAGTGTTAGAGGCCTTCCGCAATTGCTGCTCATTCCACACACTCTCCTCCTTATAAAAACTGTTTGAAAAAACTAACCTCTCCCACCCCTCCACTCCCTCCACACCCACTTCCTATAAGATCAAGTGCCCGTTTTCAGATTCAAGCAAATCTACGTATCTGCAAATGGTAGTTTCATTTTCAACCCATCAGGTATTTAGCTTCTTTTCGCTCTGCATTCTTTATTTCTGGACCTTTTTTTCCTTTTTGTTATAGGTACCATGACCAAGTTAATGGCATACAACTCCTTTTCAGTTTCTGGGGAAAAATGAGGACATGCTCCATGTGCTATTCGAACTTGCAAATACCAAAGTTGGGACTTCAGTCACCTTCTCTTGGGTTAACGTCTTTAGGCAGAAGAGCAACAATAACCACCATAAGTCAACCACTTTTAAAATGCTTCAGAAGCATACAATACTCTGATGCTCCAGCAAAGATTTTGGACAACGAGTTTTTAAAGCATCTTGTGAAAGTATTTTGTCTGGATCTTGAAACCACTGGACTTTCCAGAAAGAAAGGACGGATCGTTGAAATTGCAGTCCAGGATCTTCTTGGGGGCAAGAACAGTTGTTTCCAAACCCTGGTAAACCCCGAACAACATGTTCCAAATTCTCATATCCATGGTATAACAACCGACATGGTGACACATTCAGGTGTCCCAAGGTATGCTGTTCTTTTAAGGCCTTTTAATTTCCTATCATTATTATTCTAGTCAGGCATTGCAGGTAGTTATTATGTATAGTTTTTGTTTTTCTTTCTGAGAACATGTAATATGACTAAACCTTCTAAGGTGCTGGATAACATGAGTACTGGTAGTTACATGTAAATTTAGTAGATGAAATACTAAGCTAATGTAGGCATTAGGCAATTCCTGGTTACAACAAGTTCTTGTTTAGGATGGCGGAGTTGATTCCAATCCTTGTCGAATACATCAAAAGCCGCCAAGTATCCGGAGGGAATGTTATACTTGCAGCTCACAATGCACGCTGTTTCGATGTACCATTTTTGCTCAAGGAATTCAGCTGCTGCTCATTTGATGTTCCTCCTGACTGGTTGTTTCTTGACACCCTCACTCTGGCTCGAGAGTTGAGGAAATTATATGGTAAGAGCTATAAATGTAGAAAAGAAGAGAAAAGAAAAGAAAGAACACAGTTTCTTTTACAAGATTAATGATTTCTGGTACTATTGACAGGATCAAAGGCTCTTCCAAAGATCTCACTTCAGGGTCTTCGTGAGTTCTATAGGATCCCTCTAGAGGGTTCAAATCACAGGGCCATGTCAGATGTAAATGTGCTATCATCTATACTTCCCAACATGACTTTTGACCTGAAGCTTGGTGTCGATGACCTTTTGCAGAGGACTTTCAAGGCCTTGGCCTGCAACATTACGCGAATGAGAACATGAAGAAGAGCTGAAGCTGCAAGCAAGCCGTCGTTTTCTGCTCTTGTTTTCCTCTGTAACATTGTAATTATGTAGGCAATTGTTTGTTTGTGTATCATTTCTGGTAATTTTTGTCCATCTCCAGCATTATCACATTTGCCTTGAGATATGAAACAACATATTTCGTTTCCATATGATCATGATTTTGTTTGACATTTATTTGTAGATACTGTTGGAGTGTAAACCCCAGAAATAGTTAGTTCAATGAAAGTGTGGACATATTTTATTTATGAGATTGCAGCAATGAATGTGGTTTATTTGTTCATGCGATTGAATCATACACGTGAGGGATTTGTAATTATAAATCACAAGTGTTTATTATAATCACAAGTGTTTATTATTTTAAAGGGTATACTAGTGATTTGCCCCCTGAACTTATACCTAACTTTCAATTAACCCCATAACTTTTTTTTATTATAGAAAATTAAGGATATGAACTTTTTTTTTCTCCAATTTCCCCCCTACCGTCTAAATTCTCAACATTTCATCCAATTTTCAATTAAATAATTTTTAAAAATTATTTTTTTGGAAAAAAATTGAAGAAAAGGACACTAAAGAAAAAAATCGTGAGAACCTAGCCCCCCCTCGATTTCTTTCTCCCCCCAGTTCTCCCATGACCACCCCTTACCCCTTACCCCCCACAAACCCAGAAACCCCAGCCAGCAACCACAAACCCAGAAACCCCTTATGATTTTTCACCCCTCCCCTACAAACCCAGAAACCCCCTTCGATTTCTTATCCCCCCGAGCCCGCCCCAACCCCAAACTCCAGTCCCTATCCACCAACCCCAGCCTCGCCGACCACTAAGTCGCCATCCTCTAAGCCACTGCTAAATGACGACCCCATCCCCACGTGAGCCTGCAGAGAGAGAGAATTTCAATTATGTTATTTATTTTATTTTTAATTTTTAGTGTACAAAATGACCATTTTGCCCTCATTTTTAACGGCAAATTGGATGAAATATTGTGGATTTAGATGAAGGGGGGAAATTGGCGAAAAAAAGAAGTTCATATCCTTAATTTTCTAAAAAAACAGATAGGGGTTAATTGAAAGTTAGGTACAAATTCAGGGGGCAAATCACTAGTATACCCTTATTTTAAACTAAACAAAGTCAGTAATAAGACAAGAAATGTTATTGTCTGAGAATCTTATAGTACAATTAATGTTTATAATTTAGAGTAGCAAATTCTAAATGGATGTTTCGACCAAAAAATAAATAAATCTAAATGGATGTAGTTATGAGGGCATGATTTAGGTTCAAAGTACAACTAGCACATCATTTAAAACATCCTATATACAATAGGACTCATAATTATATAAGACACAACCTCTTTAAATGTGAAACAATATTGACATGACATTAGTACGGAATATACACTTCAAGAAAAAACCTTTTTCTCGACGCAAGATTTTGCGACCAACCTAAATTTGGTTGCCAAACAAGGTTATGGGCGACAAACCCAAATTCGTCATATTTATCAAAATATCTTGTGCACTACAATAATATGGCTACAGTATCCGGACCTTTTCTTTTTCTCTCATTTTCTTCTTCAACGGTGATTGTTCGACTTCCTGGCCACTAATCGACGTTGTCGTACACCAGTTGGCCGCATCACCTTCACGAAAAATGTTCCTCTCTTCCTCCTCTACATAGCCTAGTGATTAATCGACGTGAAACATCAAGGATTTCTCCGATTTAATGAAGAATAGCTTCGGTGACTTTTGTGTTTTTTTTCCGGCGACTCCGACCACAATTTCCATCGATCTAGGTATGGTTCTTCATCATTTTTCTGTGATCTATCTGTTTATGTACTTAGTTTGAGTCGATTTTGGTGTTTGGAGTCACTCGCCAAGGTGAATCACACTTTTTCAATTGTTGTACGTGTGAGTCGAAATTAAAACAAAGTCTCAAGAAAGACAGTGGGAGTAGGACCATGACAAGTAAAGTCAAAGGAGAAGTCAAAGAGAAGAAGGTAAAAGAACTCTAAAGGAACATACTTTCATTACAAAAGGATGGACAATGGAAGGGAAATTTCTAACAGTTAGAACTTCTACTTGGATATTAAGATCCATACAATAGTTTGTAAATGTTGCAAAGTGACTGGTAAAAAGTAGAAGACTCCTTAAGGAAGAGTAGTGCTTCATGTTTAGAACACAACGATGATCTCTACAAAGAGTAGTTGGAAACTACTTCCTTAAACGTTCTATATTAGAGGTAAAGGAATTAAAATCGTTTTTATATTCCTAAAGGAACTTAATTTCATCTTTAAGATGGAAATGTTGTTTTGGTTGACAAAACTACATTGTTCTTTATTCATAAGTAATTGGATTGCTACAATCCGATTAATGACCTCCCTTCATTTAAGAAATGAATAATAGAATGACTGTTTAGAAAATGATGCCTTAAAGACCCAAAAGGTCTAAGAGAGGGTTTACCTTACTAGAAGGGTAACACCTCAAGAGGATTCTCTTGTTTTATAGCATTCACCGATGATCACTCTCGGTTGGACTTTGTGTATATGATAAAACACAAGTCTGAATCCTTTGAAATATTTTTAAGTATTCAAGAATGTATAAAAGAGAAGAGAAGCATATTGTGAAATAGTATTAAAACCCTGGATTAGATCAAGGAAAGCAATACTAAGTGATAAACGTTCCCTAGTAGTACTAAAGGAACATGACATCATATCATAATAGAATTCTCTTAGTGAGAAATCGAACCTTAATGGTTTTGGTTCTTTCCATAATGATTAATTGATATCCTATTAGGATAAGTACGGTTAATGGCAACATACTTGCCAAACCTAGCACCTTCCAAAGAACTTCATATGATGTAGTTGTAATGAAAACTGTACCTTAATTAATAATGTTAAGATTTGAGATTGTCAAAGATATCAAAGGGTTGATATGTATAAGCTTAGAGCTAAACTTATTGAGTATAGATTTGTGGAATGTCTAAAGGAAACTTTAGGACATTACTTCTATCAACCGACAAACAATAGTTGTTTCTCGAATCATACGCTATATTCCTTGCAATAGGACTAGCTTAAGATATGAAAGCACAAATCAACCCTCAAGTGACAACTTAGTTTCGAGAAAAGCTCCACGTAGTTCGAATTGGATCCGAGAACCATCTTAGAAGAATGGGGAGATCGTTCTAAACTACCATGAGAAAATGTATGACATTTACTTATATTAAATGGCATTAGACCACAAAATCCGAATTGAATTCTATGCATGCCTAGTAATTATGGACTCTAGTTGACCCGTCACAAGGTATTGTACCTATTGACTACAAATGGTCCACGAGAGGAAGATGGGCTTGAAGGGCAAGATAGAATACTATGAAGCTAAGGTAGCATAATGAGGATTACAATAATGTGAAAGGATTGAATATGAACAAACCTTCTCACTTGTAACTATTCGGATATTGCTTGCAATAGCTAGATACTTGAATTGTGAATTTTGAACAAAAGGAAACACAAAATGGCTTTTATGAAATAGCCCAAGGTTCAAATCACAAAGTATATAAGTTATAGTCGTCCATCAATGAACTCAAGCGAGCTAGTGGAAGCTAGAAACATTCATTTTGATAAGAAAGTCAAAGCGTTTGAATCTTTTCAAAAATATAAATGAATTTCTTGTATTACAAGAAGATTAGTGGGAGTTGAGTCGTATTCCTAAAATTGAGTGTAGATGACATACCAATCTAGGAAACGACATTGTATTGCCTCTTCATAAAGTAATATCTAAAACATTTTTTAGGAATTACTTGGGATAAAAGAATTATGAAGTTGATTTATCATATTAAAGCTAATTAGATTATTTCAAACCATGTTCTACGAAGTTTCAAGACATAAACTTCTGAAAGAAAGGTCACCTTCATATAGGATATGGAAGTCAACTTTCAAAAGGTGTATACCGTTAAATCCCAAAAGAGCACAAGAGATGAATAGATATTTCATATTGTGCAAGTAGCTATGATATCATTTATGATAGGAGTATCATAGTAGATATCAATTAAGCCCAGGATCAAAACCATGGCAACTGTCAAATGCATCCTTCAGAATTTAAGAAAAATTAAGGATATGTTCCAATATAAGGGAAAGAAAATCAAAGTAGAAAATGGAAGCGTGAAA
The DNA here is from genome assembly GCA_024362665.1 of Prunus padus. Taxonomy (NCBI): domain Eukaryota; kingdom Viridiplantae; phylum Streptophyta; class Magnoliopsida; order Rosales; family Rosaceae; genus Prunus; species Prunus padus. Next base: position 11,019,412 of record JANFAM010000020.1, read on the forward strand.
TAACTCAGATTTGGAATATGAAGTTAACACCAGAAAATCCTTTTGGATATGGTTGGTTGACAATGATATAAGTAAAGTACTATATCAAGCTCAACAGCAAAAGCAGACAATATCGTCGCTTTAGAAGACATCACGAAGGTGCTTGGACAAGAATAGTTCATATGAACTGTTGAATGGTTCTAACCATAAGGTTGGTAGTGTACCTACACTCCAACAATAATAGGGCAATAGCTCAAGCCAAGGAACCAAGGTCTCATAAGGAGTCCAAAACACACTGAGAGACTTAACCACATGATTAAGGAATCATGAGTAGGGATAAAGTCAGAAATTTCAAGTAGCTTCTGCGGATAGCATGTCAGATCCACTGTCTGAGCCTACAATGCCTTGTATAAGATACACATCAAATTGGCTTTAGTGCAAGTGAGAGATTGTTAGTAGTATGCCCTTAAAGCCAACTAATTACATGATAATTAATGTTAAGGACATCTTTTGTAATGACTTATTAAGTTATTCATGGGCAAAACCAGTTGTTTTCAACCATGATATTTGGTCAAATATCATAACAGTAAAACAACTATAGTCCTAGGAATATAAAAGTGGACATGAGAACTATGTAATGAGATTACATACATAGAGACTGATCATGACCCCTAATCCTGAATATGTTCATGGTCATAGGAATATCAATTGGGTGTTGATATTCCGCAAATACCGGTACACACAATATCATCTCTATATGTAGAGAATGGAGAGGTCTCAAGTCATTGAGTGTGGAGACACCTAGATATATGTGTAGGTGCTTGTAGAAGAACAAGTACACTGAACGCGATCCAACACATAAGTTCCAGCATGGAAGTCTTTACTCACATGTCAAGCTAGAACTCATAAATTGTAATGGTGCAAACTAATCCTTCGACCTAAGACATCATAGATGTCTTGTCGCTATGTTGTTAGTCTTTTAGGGCACTATACAGTCATGCTAAATTAGGCATAACTTAAAGGTGCTCATAAGGACTCTCAATAGAGTCATGAAGGCAAATGAATATACAACAAGGAATCTTTACTCTCAGTAAAGGAGAGAGAATACTCCAAAATATGATTTGTCAAATCTATGCGCAGAGTAGTAGATAAGATTTGAAAGAAGAGGTCTTCAAATCTTACCAGGATAATCATATAAAAGGAATGATTTACATTATGATATTGACAATCGGATTCCATAATCTAATAATGTGAATAAGGAGTATTGTTATAAGAGAAGGATTTAATAGCACAATCATTCCAATTTGAATAGGATCTTTCACAACGTCTCATTTAGCTCGGATAACCGTAACTTGTTGCTAGGCAACAACCATGGTTTGTGGATGTCCTAAAAGGTTTCAATTAACCTTTATTAATAGGAAGAATTAAATTCTGGAATTAAATTCGTATATCATCTATGAGGAGTTGAGTCAACCCACTACCTTGCTAAATGGAACCTACGGATCTGCACACTCAAAGAATGTGATTAGAGGTACAAATGAAGAGAAATAAAACAAGGAGACACAAGTTAATGGGCAATGATCGAATGTCTAAGTCAACGGTCAAAAGTCAACATGTTGACCGGAGCAATTGACCAAAGTGAAATAGTTCGATCGGGTCAATTAAAGTTGGACTTTAATTATGATTTAAGAGTTAAATTATAATTCATAATTAAAAGTTAATTATGGAATTAACTTTGACATATAGATAAATATTGGATTGGGAATTTTAAATATGATTTAAAAGGAAAGGGACAAAATGGCCCAAAGGGCAATTTGAACAAAGGGATAAGTGGCATAAGATGACATGACCTATGGACCCAAAAATGGAGCCCAAAACCCACCAAAATTTCAGCACTATTAGGTAGCTCTCTCCATTGCCTTTGTGTCATCCTATAAAAGCTTAAGTTTGGAGAAAACCTAGCTAGGGTTTTTGGTTTTCCTACTTTGGTTGATGAGTGAGTGCATCATCTTTGCCTCTCATATTTCATAAACCAAAAATTGGTCCAATCAAGAGGTAGACTAGCATTCATACCTCTTGGTTGCCTTCTCTTCATCTCTAAGATACATTTGGTGTGGTGAGGTAGAGGATTCCAATCTTGGAGCGTTGAGGTGAAGGAGTCAATATTCTAAGAAAAGAAAAGGCCTTTCCAACAAAGGTGTTCATTTTTGAGAAATCAAGAAAGGGTCATCAATGGTAAAACTCTATTCCTTTTTCCCTTTTGTTTTGGGTTAAAATGAAAAAGGTTTAGCTCAATTAGCATAAACAAAATGAATCCGCCATTTAGAATGATTTTGTGTTATAGGTTGTAGCTAAAATTCATTTCCTAAGCATTAGATGCATGTTTCCTTTCAAGTGGTATCAAGAGCCAAGGTCTAGTCTTTTTGAGCGTTTTATTTTGGTTATTGGTTTTAATATGGGCTTGTTTTCAAACTTATGTGATATATGTGTTAGATTTTATTTTTCATGTCACTTATTCATGGGATATGTGATATAGGATGAATGAGTAGGAGTATGAAAAGAAAAATCAAGAGAGAACACACTAAGGGGGTCGCGGCATCTAGAGGGATTTTGTGCTTGTGTGTGTCTATGTGTGAAATGTTTACATGGTTGTGTTGGTCTTGAAATTCTAAGCATGAATATTATTTTTGCATGAATTTTGGATTTTTGTGTGATCTATGAAGAGTCATAAAGTTTTGAAAAGTTCTTGGTGTTCATGATATGTTCATAGGAGTTCTTGTCAAGCATGCTTTTGGATCTTATTTGATACTTGAAATTTGTATGTTGAATGTTAGTCAAAAATATTTTATGACATCCTATGACATTTTCATATAGTATATAGTTTTTGTCCCTTAAAGTTTTAAAAAGAAATTAATGAAAATGAAGATGCTTTTTAGGTACAAAAGTTGGTACCACCTTGTGGTCCCAAAATCCTATCATCTTTTCACACACACCACAACCAACACGGACACTCAACCTCCATGGCCGGCCCCACCCTAGGAGAATCCCACCAAGGGACTTCTCATGCAATTTCGAAATTTTAAGGGTTGTTTTTGCAATTTCCAAAAATTACAGTTTTGCCCAAAACTTTAATTAATTGCGATTTTGCGCCATTTCACTAAGGGCTCGTTTGGTACGTCGGACTGTACTGACTACTTTCTGTCAGATAGTATTAATATGTTCCGGAGAGTACTGACTATTTATCCATAATATTATAAGGCGTTTGGTGTTGTTTCGGATAAATAGCTTGACTAAATTATATTGTGTTTGGTGCTGTTCCGGATAACATCGCATTTTATTATTTTTTAAATTTTAAATTGATAAAAATATGAATAAAATATTAAAACCCAAAAAATTAAGAATTTAAAAAACTTTCTCTCTCTCTCTCTCTCTCTCTCTCTCTCTCTCTCTCTCTCTCTCTCTCTCTCTCTCTCCATCATCCTCTGTAAAATTCCAACCATCCACCACCCAAAACCCACAATCCAGAAGCCCCAGAACCCAAGTGAATTTACACGTGAATTTAGAAACAGTAAAAAAAATTAACACGATTGTGATGAAGTATAAGAACAGAGCAAGCAATCCAATAATAAGACACTAGTAATTAGTGTTTGGTTTATTTAGTTCTACCAAAATCTTGAAAATCAGCTTGCACTCGAGTATATAATCTGAACAATTCTCTAAATCATTTACTTCTATGCTGAACCCACTTGCTGCCTAATTCTACGAGCATAATCTTCCAAACTTTTGACAAAGCCAGCGCCTTTCAGAGGGTTGTCGGCATGCTCCATGTAGCAAGCCACGCAAGCATACTTCTCCGTTAAGCAGGGTATAGGCTTCTGGAATGGAAGCTTGAGATATTGAGATATTGGGGTTTCTGGTTACTTTATTCGGATAGCTGGGGCTGGAAGTAGATTGGATTGGTGGAGTTTAGTGTGGATTTGTGGTGGCGGGTATGGCTAGAGACGAAGGGGGCAAGTGGGGTGGGACTGTTTTCAAAGTTGTGAGGGGTGTGCGATCAGATTTGGAAATGGAGGAGGATAAATCAGAGTGGCGATATGCAGAGGAAATGGTGGCCGCGGGTTGGGGGTGGCAGTTGGCAATGGGGAAGGGTTGGGTTGTGGTGGGAGTGGGAGGAGTGGTGCTAGGGATTGTTGGGTTCTGGTTCTGAGGGCTGTTTTTTTTATTCGTAAATAATTTTATTTTATTATTCAAATTTAACATAAGTTTATGTATATTTATTAATTTTAAACTAGATGTATAATTAAGCGTGTATTATCTAAACCGGGATGTGTGAGTTGTATTAGTTAGTCAGGTAAGGAGAGTATTAAAGGCCCAACCCGTATAAAATAATCAGGTAATTAAATAATACAAGTTGACACCAAACACCTGACATGGACTATTTACTCCTATCCAGAGTATAATATGGTGTACCAAACGAGCCATAAATGACAAAGTGTTTTCGTCTTTTTGTGAAAAATGTTTATTTGTTTGAAATAAATATTTAATGGAAATTAAGCCCATATTATCCAATAACAAGTTTTAAAATTAGATTATAAGTTAATTATCTAATGAGATTAAATAATTAAAGAGATGATTGTGGACTTATGAACGCAAATGCATGACACTATGTGATTGGCTGATTATTCATTTGATGAATGTAATAGGTTTAATTTATTGGTTTGTAAATTAAATAGGGGCTTGCATGCCTCTCCTCTATCTTAATCTCAAATGTAATTCCCTTAAAGTCCATTGGGCTTTAAGTTATCTATTCTCAAATAGTTATAGGGAAGTAGGAAGATTAAGAGAATGAATAATCAAGTCACATTACTTGTATTATTCATAGGTCCAACGCCCAAAAAACAACCATGAATGTTTTAAGTAGTTAAGACACGTAATAAAATCAACCTCCTTTTAAAGGCCTTAGATCCGACATCTTGGCTAGATGTTAGATCGGAATTAAGTCCATAATTATCCATAATCCTGTAAATAACTATTTATCTAAACTTAAGGAAATGCAAAGGCTTTCCGTTAGTAGTAGTGCATATTCCTAATTTCAAATAAAAGAGTTTTATGAAATTGATTTGATATTCAAAACAAATAGTGGGAGTATCGTACAACTACTATAATTCAGGTTCCTCCTGAAGCCGAAATCCCAACTGTGAGGGGTCACCTGAATGTCCACAAAACTAGAGATGCATAAAAAGTGCTTCGACGAGAGAGCAAACAATATGGGAAAAATCTCCTTTAAAACCCCTTCCTTCACCCAATTGTCCTCCCAAAACCTCACCCTATCCCCATTTCCTACCTCAAACCTACAACATTATAAAAGCGAATGATAACCCGAAGATAGGATTATAAGAGGAAACCGAAGCCGCGGGATTAGCGTCCCAACCATTTGAAGGGATCCCATATTTACTTCTGATCACCGAATGCCACAGGGAATTAGGTTCCATAGGGAAATGCCATAACCATTTAGCACGCAAAGCTTCATTTTTTTCCTTAAGGGAACCCACTCCAAGCCCTCATTCATTCTTAAATTTGGACACCAAATCCCATCTAACCAAATGATCCTTCTTCCCTTCATCCACACCTTCCCATAAAAAGGACTTCATAAGCTTCTCCACTTTATTGACCATACTACTAGGCATTTTAAAAAGAGACATATAGTATGATGGAATACTACTCAATACAGCTTGAATTAAAGTTAACCTTCCTCCTCTAGAGAGAAAAGCTCTCTTCCACTTTTGAAGTCTCCTTTGAATCTTCTCCACCACAGGCTCCCAAAATACGCTTGCTCTAGGATTGCTTCCGAGAGGAAGGCCTAAATACTTCATAGGCCACTCATCCACCACACAACCCCAATCGCCAGCTAGCTCATTCAGATATGTAGAAGAAAAATTAATTCCCATAAGAGAACATTTAGATTTATTAATTTTCATACTAGAAACACAACAGAAAAAATCCAGCACCTGAAGAAGATTAGACCAATACTTCTACGCCTCCCTGAAAAGGAATATAATGTCATCATCAAATTGGAGATGAGAGACCTTCACACTATCTCTCCCCGTCATCAAGCCAATAATCAAATTATTCTCTTGAGCCTTCTCCATAAGCCTACTTAGAACGTCAATAACCAAAGCGAACAAGAAAAGGGATAACGGATCACATTGTCTGACCCCTCTAGTAGCCGTAAATTTTCCCATGGGCCTCCCATTAATCATGATAGAGAAATTGACAAATTGTAGACAACCCCTGATCCAACTTATCCAACGGCCTCCAAAACCCTTTTTTTCCAAAACATCATCCACAAATTGCCATTCAACGTGATCGTAAGCATGTTCAAAATCAATCTTAAAGACCAGTCCCGACTTATTTGACTTCTTGGTCTCCTCAACAACCTCATTAGCGACTAAAACAATATCCACAATCTGCATATTTATGACAAAAGCTCCCTATGAAGGGGAAATAGTCTCGCCCAAAACCTCCCTCAGCCTCGAGGCCAACACTTTGGACACCACCTTGTATAAGCTAGTCATTAGACTAATAGGCCTATAATCCCTAAGCTTAATAGAATTTTTCTTTTTAGGGATAAGACAAATTAAAGTTTCATTTGTAACTGCATTGAGAATCCCAGTTTCATAGAAATTTTCCATCACCTTCATAAGATCACGTTTCACAATATCCCAGCAAGATTGGAAGAAGAACAAGGTGAACCCATCAGCCCTAGGCGACTTGTCTGTAGAACAATCAAAAACAGCCTTACGAATCTCCGCTTCTTCAAACGGTCTCTCGATCCAAGCAGCCATCACTGAGCTAATAGGGCACCAATTTAAACCCTCCACACCCCACCCCACTTCCTCACTACAGTATAGCCTTCTGAAAAATTGATAGCCTCTAATTGAATGCCCTCCTCGTTCTCGATAATACCACCACCCTTCACTTCTAGTTGGTTAATGAAGTTTCTTTTCCTATACCCCGTTGCCATCATATGAAAATATTTGGTATTACCGTCACCATCTTTAGCCCACTTAAATTTACCTCTCTGTCTCCACTTCACTTCCTCCTTGTAAATTATATCACCCACCAAAAACTATAAATCTTCCCTTTCCTTTCTCAAAGAGCTATCTAAACCTTCCTGTCCCTCACGGAGATCAATGACAGCCAGTCTCGCTTCAGCCTCTCTTTTAGTAGTCTCCGCATCTCCAAGCACCTCATTGCTCCAGCGTTTTATCTTTGTTTTCAATAATTTTAACCTGCTTATAAATTTGTAACATTCCCAGCCAAGTAGCTGGTATTCCTGCCACCACATTTTGAGGGATTTCTTGAAGTCTGAATGATCCAGCCATAGATTCTCAAACCGAAAATGACTAGGCCCCCATTGCATCTTATTAGTATCCAAATCAATAGGACAATGATCATAAAAAAATCCGGGGCTCTGACTCTAAGATTAGACCACGTGAAAGAAGCATTGAGCAAGCAAGGGTCATGCAAATTAGTTTCTTGAATGAATCCATTAAAGTCCTGCATACTCCTTGTCTCCCTTCCCTCATTGGATTTCTCCGAAATAAATCTCAGTACATTAAAATCACCACCAAGACACCATCTGTCTCCGCAAAGACCATAAAGATAAGCAAGCTCCTCCCAAAAGCTTGTCATGTCCCCTTGGTTGCACGACCCATATATACTAGAAAGCCACCAGCACTCCCCTGAGTTTTCTTCAATTTGGATTAAGACTGAATACATACCCACAATTGAGTTTACAAGAGAAACTGATTGAGCAATTTTCGATCCACCACCGTCTTTTTAGATTCAAGTAAAATTACAATATCAGGCTTACCATGCTTTAACTGAATTTTCAATAGCAACCTCTTTGACTTGCTACCTAAACCCCTCACATTCCAACTTATTATCTTCATTAAAGAGAGGTAGACTCCCTACGACCTTTCCTTGCCTTACTGTTGCACCTAGAAACCACTGAACCAGAGTCACAATTCAGTTTACTTGTTTTCCCACAGTTCCCTTGGAAGAGGTTTCTCTTTAGAGGAACCTTAGAAATATTCAATTTGGACATCAGACTCCCATATTTAAGCTTCCCAACCCGTTGGGGCAACTCTGGGACAGTTGAGTCGTTTTCTGCTATATTTTAACTTTGGATCCTTAATGGGCCTCACTACCTTGCTACCATCTACGCCGCACTGAACATGATTTTCCACCTTAGAATCATCGATAGGGATGGATGGGTCAGCGAAGAAATCAACCATAATTCTAGGATCAACTTCATAAACATCAATCTTCGCCCTCTCATCTTTAGATGACACATTGACACCTTCAACCAATTCCGACGATGACAACACCTCCTCATCTAGGTTTACAGAGTCAGGGCAAAAGGAGGAATCACTATCTCCCTCTTCCACTCCTTCCACGATTGAAGGCCCAGTCTTCATATCACCTCCAGCCTCCACTGGTGTGATTTGAAGTTGAGATCCACCCTTGCTTCGACGTCGTTTGCTTCGATCCAAACCTTGAATAGAAGCTCGAAACAGAGTCAAAATTCGATATGGAGTCAGATGCAGTGGGGTGACGATAAAATTCCTTTAAAAAAAAAATCACAATCAGATTCTTTTAACCCATTGTTAACAATCCGTTGGGCCGGTCCACAGGTAAAGATAGAATGCCCTTGTTTTTTTTTTGGGTCACAAATAGGGTCATTTAACCCATTGATGCACGACCCCCTTTTCTCCCCCATAAAACTAGCACATTCAATATTTGGGTTAGGCCTCACAGAATAGCCCACTTGCACACCCAAGTTGTAGGAAACAAAACTGGGCCCACTAGCTTCTCTCGGGTGAAAGTTGGGTCTCTGAAATTTTAAAATTGTACCAGGCCCATTTGTACTATTGCATAAAGGCAAAACCATCGGCAAAGACTCTTTAGAAGAGATAATTGGTCCACAATCAGATGCATACCCCTTTTGAAATTGATTAGGCCCAATAGGGAAATAGTCCACAATAGATTTTCTTAATGGCACCAGATTGTTTTCAACCCCATGTGGAACACAACCTGTCTCCCTTAACTTTTTGTCAGAGGGAATAAAACTCTTTGCCATTGTTTGCGTTTTATTCATGGATCCAACATCTTCATTTCACAGGTGACCACGCCCCAAATTCTTGCCTCCAACTTTTTTGTTAATAAAAAGCATATCATTGCCATTATTCCCGTTGGCCTTGGCCCTTGTGTGAGTGCGCTACAAAGTATCGCAATTATAGCTCCCTTATGATTGGTGGTCAATAGTGAAGAATCGTACCGACACGATGTTTTCATTTTTGTTTTTATTGTTTTTTTCCCTCGCACCAGAGTCCACTCATTACAGTTCGTCGTGGAGAGACTTCCACCATCGAGATGGGGCGGCCTGATTGCAAGCGAGCTAGGAGCGATAGTAACTGCTACCGTAGACTTGCCATCTGAAACTCTAACAGACTGAGGAAGGAGCCCGTAGTGGTTTGCTCGAACTCTAATCTTTGCCTCGTGCAGGTAAACAAAATTCTCTGTATTTTTGTGAATTTGAATTAGCCCTCCACATGCCTCCCCTACTTGATTAAAGAATTCTGGAGACCACCAATGCAATGGCATCCCCATTACTGTAATCCAGCCCCCTTAGCTCACCACCTTGGCAAGGTTATTTTGCCAGGATCCTTCCCACGTATAAAAAACCAAATCAGGTTCTCCTTGAATAACAAAATTCCCCACTCTAACCAACTTTCTCGACTCCTCTATACTTTCGCACTCAAAGAACTCCTTGTGATTGAGGAACGAAACAAGTGCCTCCTCCTTTTCGAGCCACATTTTGAGGTGGTGCATTGACTGTGCCAAGGTAGGAACCGATGCACTCATTCAACCTTATCCACCCTTCTAAATTGGCCCCTTGAGGTAGAATCACAGATCTCACATTTCCTTGTATGCATTTCGATAACCGCAAGAAGCTACCGCTGCGATTGTGTTGCAGTTCAACCCAAAAGAGGTAGTATCTCCCCCAAAATTGTCTAAAGAACTGCCGTTTACCTCATTTCGAAACTTCCAGAAGTTGGGGGTGAAGCCAAGCCACACATTCCAGGTCGAGGGAGATATGAAAGTAACTCGCTTTTCTCCTTTATGTTATGAGGATAGCAGTTGCCTTAGACAGCTCGTCGAACCTAACTTCCAATTCCTTGGATTCAATCCAAAACTTACCACGTGATTTGTTTTTGGGATCAGGCATAATCATTACTTCGGTAGAGAAAAGAAACGGAGTAAATCTTTTCAAAAAATTGTGAAAATAGAAAACTTAGAAGGAAGTCCTTATTAACCTTGCAGTTATACAGTGAAGTATACTGGCTCTAATCAGGAGGATGCGAACACCCTGATGTAGTAACATCGGAATTCCTTCATGGATTCATTTCGTTTGAGAGAGAGAGAGAGAGAGAGAGAGAGAGAGAGAGAGAGAGAGAGAGAGAGAGAGAGAGAGAGAGAGAGAGAGATCTCCTTAGTCAATAACGATAATGCTGATATAACCATTATTTCGTACATTTTTATTATATTTCTCTTAGATTTTTACTATGTGCTTGAGTGAGTTTAGTCCATTTTTACTTAGTTTTGTGTTTTACTAGGTTTGAAGAGTAAAGATGGAAAAGCACGCAAAAGGAGCATTTTTGGGATTAAAAGATGTTTCGCAAGAATGTCCTGTGCAGATCATTCAACTTGACAGAATATACTGTACTTCCTCAGAATGAACCAGATGTTGAGTCTTATATCGTTGGAAAGATACGGATGTTAGCTTTCTGTAGAATTTGACGATTCGTGATTCGGATGAGTATGGAGAGAGTTGTGGCCGTTTTAGTACAGACAGTTCGGGCAGAATGTGTTCTGCGAGTTTTGCAAAAATAATCCTTTTAAGTTTAATCCTTGGAGTCCAATTTATGTCAATTGCAATTGGAAAGTATTTACAAGGATGTGGGGTAATTTTCTGAAGTCTGATCCTATATTTAGTAGGATTTTGGATGCCAACTCATCAAAGTCAATTGGAGCCAAACTAGGAAAGAAGAGTTACCAAGTCACAAAAGTATTTGTCCCTTATTTAAAGAAGATCAGAAAATAGAGTTCCTTTATGCTGGAGTTGGAAGGAGAGTCAAAGAGCCGCTGCCATCGTCAAGTTCTCGAGCATCGTCACAATCCATAAGTTTTATTTTATGTTTTCTTTGAACATAATTAACTAAATTATTCTCTAGGGCGAGGATGACGCCCGACCATGGATAGTTATGATTTCTAATGTTATTTAATGGATTCTAAGTTTCTTTCAGATGAATGCTTAATCACTATTTTAATTGTTGCTATTTGTTTAAGTTCTTTGATTGATCACCTTAGGGCTTTGCATCTAGTAAATTGGAAGATGAATTTGAGGCAGAACCAGCAATATAATTCAATTAGCTTCTTGTGATTAGGTGTGGTAAATTACATTATTGCTTGACGAAGAATAATGGTTTGCTTGGTTCCCTTGTTTTCTAAAACGTAATGAATCCAGCTTGTTAAATTTATGCCTTAACCAGGATAGATTGCAGGATTGGGTATACGATCTTTGTCTAAACTAGAAAAGAATCTTACACTTAAGGAAAACTATGGTCTGAGTGCCTGAAAATGACTTAGATACGGGAATTATCATCTAAAGAATCGAAAGAATCTGTTGAATGCATTGAAATCTAACTTGGATTGTTTGTGGTTGATTCTGAAACCCTAGACCTTCATCATTGTTCTTCAACCTTAAAATTCAACCTTTTTATTCTAATTGCTTTTATTAATTTCTTATTTGTTTCATAAACTTTCACAACAACAATCTCTACAAATTCACTTGCGTATCAATTAGATTTAATTTAGGTATTCGAATATTAGATTAATTTGGAATCCTCGTGGGAATGATATATTTGGACTTGTCAAACGCTATACTACATCATTCTTGTGCACTTGCAAGGGCAAACCAAATGCGAAGGTCTTGAGCAGATGCTATTGAAAAATAAACTTCAGTTGCTTAGCTCCTCAATCTCCATTTGACACTCTTACTCTTATGACTCTCACTTGCACTTAGAAGTCTCCCTTTGATTTCTTGTATGTACGCCATTATTAATCATTATTAACAGAGCAAAAATCAGAGTAGGATTTGTATATACTTGAGAAGAAAACTGGTGCTCCAACTCTCTCTTCTTCTTTTCTTTCTTCTATCTCAGTGCCTCATTATTATGAAGAAAACTAGTTCTCCTATCTCATGTGGAGCCTGCAAATACTTGAAAAGAAAATGTGCGAGTGGCTGCATTTTTGAACCACATTTCAGCAATGAACATGCTGCTACCCATTTCGGCCCCGTGCACATGGTTTTTGGCGCATCTAGGTTATCCAAGGTTTTATCTCATCTTCCCTTTAGCGATCATATCGTGCTGAGCTGCAATGATGATAGCTTATGAAGCTCAAGCCAAGCTTGAAGATCAAAATTTTTGCTCTCCAACAGCAGGTTAATATCGATTTATATTCAAATTGTATATATGTAAACCTAATTAGGTGTTCAGATTGAACATATATGATTTTGCTTTGAATTGCAGGTGATCAATTTAGAAGCACCGTTAGCTTCCCTCAAGGATCAAGTAACTCAAAGCTTTTTGTATGGCTTTGCTGTAGAGACTTCATCAAACACCTTGTCACAACTCAATTCAAGCCATATCAATTTTTTTGGAGCTACATAAGACTATGTCAACTTAGATGACACTTCTTCCATGTCCACTTTTGGCAAATAATTACTTTTTTCGGAAACACCTGTCATATTTCATCATTATGTAAATTTTTTTTATAGAAATTTAATTAATACATATTTTTAATAAAAAGACAATATAATAAAAATAAAAATAACAACAAAGAGAGCCCACATCGCTTTTATGAGCCGAGCTTTTAATCGATGGACCAAAATTTTATGGGCCGCCAGAAGGTATTTCTGCTGGACTGGATTATATCCTGCCCCTCTGCCATTATCAGTAATCCCATTTCTTCCTAAAACTTCACTAGGAATTCCATTTGATAGGATAGGCTGCCCCATTGATGATGAAAGCCTAGGAACATGAACTCCAGAAGTTTCATTCAGGATCTGCCCTCTTGACTGTTGTTGAGACATCTGCATAAGTAGAGAGCTGATCTGGACTGCACGGGCATTGACTTGCATATTCACACCCCCAAGAGATTGTGCAGACTGGTGCAAGTTGGCAAGCTGCTTGGCCTCCATATTTGTTGGAATTCCATGAAGTAAGTTCATTGGCTTGCTACTGCTCAGATGTTGTTGCCCCTCTGCAAACCTCAACTTTGGATTTTCAAAGCTGAATAAGTTCCTTTGATCAACAAGGGGCATAGGCATGCCAGATTTTGCTATTGACCTACCAAGTCCGGTTGCTTGGAGTGTGGCAAGACTTTGAGCAGGAAGTTGACCTGTGACGGCTAGCGTCTGAAGATCAAGCCCATTGAGTGACGACATAGCTCCAAAAGATGCTTCTTGGGGACTCAGGAAAGAGTTATTCAAATTACTCGGGTGCTGTGACACTCCACTCAACCTTCCAAGGTACAACCTATATTTCTGTTCCACAACATCGCACAAGGGAGTTTTTCTCAAACAGGGAATATATTTTTCTCAAAATGCATACCAAAAGAGGGGAAAAAAACCAAAGAGCCTTTCTTGAGTTCATATCATAACAGACTTCCTCTTCATAATTATTTTTTATATTATACAAAATTATACATACCTGAAGATGGCTAGCAACATTTTCTCTAGTGAGCCCAGGAACATTCATCAACTTCAGAATTTTCTTAGGAACAGCCTCTGTATCAAATTATCAAGTTTGATTAACGTAAGGAATACATTTGCAATAGGAAACAGACACATAATGTTGCATGGTTCAATTTTATCTAAAAGGCAACGGGAATAATTCGATGCTAACTCGCACTAGAATGCTAAACACAACATAGACTTTGATTTATGGAACAATTTGGACGTAAAAGGTGTATTAATTATGAGTCGTTTGTCAATGAATAAACCAGACCTATAGACATGATAATGATATTTGATATGCCAGCATGCCCATTTCTGTCAGTGTGAAGAATGTTTATATAAGTTCAAACTGATTCAGCTCCTAGTTGAAAAACTAGGTGCAAAACTCAAAGGACCAAGAACACTTATTTGCTCCCAGCATCCATATTCAGTCCAGTAGGAAACATGAAATTGAAAAAGATTGGGAAGAAAACATACTATTGATGCTATCGATGCCTAGTTGATTAACAGCACCCACAAACTGTTGATGGAGTTCAACTGACCAAACAACCCGTGGCTTCTTTAATGTGGATGAATCATCCCTGTCGTCGCCCTCTTCTTCCTCATCCTTCCTCCTCTTTGAGTTCTTCCAAGTCCCTTCATTTGCTGAGGACCAGTAATCTGCATCTTCAGATGGTTTTGGCTGCCGATCTCCTTCTTCCACACTTCCAGATTGCTCCACTTCCTTCCACTCATTCCTTTTCTTACGAACTACATGCTGCCATATGTTCTTCAGTGCCTCTATACGAACCGGTTTGATTAGGTAGTCACAAGCACCATGAGTCACCCCCTTCATAACAACACTTTTTCCATCATCAGCAGACATCACTGTGGAATCACATATCAGCTCCAAATTAATAAATATACTATCTGGGTTAACAGCAGTTAAAATCCACACGAATTACTCAAACGGGTTACTCACTGATAACAGGCAGGTCCATCAAAAGTCCAATGTGCTCCAGGAGTTTAAATCCATCCATGTCTGGCATGTGGACCTCACTAATAACTATATCAAATCCATTTTTGTTCTCTCGAAGCAGCTTAAGTGCGATCTCCGCTCGATTACATTTCGTAACTAGAAAATCCCAAACAAACCAAATCAATCTCTCAAAAAATTGATTACAGAAATGATAAAACAACTTAAATAAACAGAGCTGTGAATCTATAAAAGCGCAAATCAAAACTCGAGCTTATCCTTGGAACAATAAGATTAACTCTTTAAAAAAATAACAAAGAAAAAAGATGAAAAATTAATGCTGTAGAAACCATGAAGAACAAGTCACAAACTTTAAGACAGCCCATGATTTGAATCTAAACATAATTATAACTGAAAGTGTACAAAATGTTGAACTATAGACAAATCTTAACATTTGTTCCCTTTTCTACAGCAGGTTCCCAATCCCCTAAATATCAGCTTGAGAAACACAAGAAACGATAACCCAAGTGGTAAACACTTGCACTAAATCAACCCAAAAGGAAAACAAGGTCATACGTTGAAACAGGAAATTGAAATCACCCAAAGGATTGAAGAAAACCCATGAAGCAAAACCCGAAAGCGAGAGAGAATTACAATTCAAGCAACTCTAATAAAAGGGTACCTTCATAGAGACATGTTCTAAGCATCTTCTCCAAGATCATAAGGCAAGTGGGATCATCGTCAACCACCAGGACCCTTAAACCCGCAGGAAACTGGTCAGATACCACATCAGCCGATTTCCAAGCGCCACTTGAACTAGCCGTTGACATCGATCCCATACCGTTACTCAGATTCATGGCTTAAAAAACCCAAATCTCGGAGGCTAAAAGAACAACTAGATACCCGAAAGAACAAGGGAGATATAGCCAAAAACTACAAACACAGCAAACTTAAATCTATGGGAAATGCTAGGTTTACCACATTTTTCATACCACATTTATACCACATCTCTAATAGAGATGGGCTCCATTGTATTGGTTCGGTGGGCCTATTGTATTGGTGACCTTAAATCTATGAAATCTTTAGATTCTGGCATTTTTCATCTGGCATTTATACCACATCTCTAATAGAGATGAAACAGATTTGTTCGGTGGAAACATTGTATTGGTGAGGCGCCCACCTCTATTAGAGAAGTGATATAAATATAGTATGAAAAATATGGTAAACGTAGCATTACCCTAAATCTATATATGAGTATAAGAACAGAAGCACTTTTTTTTATATGAAAAAAGTTGAGGATAATGTTTGGTTTATTTTTTGGATCAATGTTGTTTACCAAAGCAAACCACCACGGTGCTTTCGGTTTTCCACTTTCAAGTCCTCAATAGTGGTCATCCACAGTTCAGCCACTTGACATTTTTATATTAGAAATCGAGATGAGTTTGAAGAAGGTTGGGCCAAGATGATTGAGAAATATAAGTTGCAAAATGATTGGTTGAATAGTCTATATATTGAGAGACATTATTGGGTCTCAGTATTTGTGAAAAATAGTTTTTGGTTAGGAATGTGTACAACACAATATAATGAGAGTATGAATACATTTTTTGATGGTCATGTAAATTCTAAAACTACTTTAAAACAATTTGTGGATCAATATGACAATGCATTGAGGATAAAGGTGGTAAACAAGACCAAGGCAGATTGTAATTGTTTATCGTCACATATTTCTTGTGTAACCCATTTTGACATGGAAACGCAAGTTGAAGAGGTGTACATGATTACAAATATTTCTTGAAACACTTGTTTGCTTTTATTCACCTATATTTTACGATTTTCATGTTTCATTTTTCTATTCTTATATTTAGGGTGCCTGATATCCATATTTGGATAGAGGTTATGGGAAGCACAACATGCCAAGATTAAGTTCGAGGGAAAAGGATGACCAAGAGCTCAACTGCAAAATGGAAGCAAAACTGAGAAAGATATTTTTTGTTTTACCTTGTTGCCGAAATTTACAAATTTAGTTCTAATACATATGGTGTAATAGACATATGAAAATCAACTTTGAAGAGATTTATCATATATTGATTTTGAAATTTTTGCTATCATCTTTTAGGTATTAAGCTAACGAGTTTGGACGGCTGTTCTGTACATATTCCCACTCATGAATTTCAAGGAGGCAAATGGTTCATCATGAATTTAATAAGTGTGCAAATGGTATTAAGCTATGTATTTGTCTGTAACACCCTGCTCGTGAATTTCATAAAGAAAAATGGTTCATCATGAACAATACAAAATGCAAATGAGAGAATTTATACAGCAACCATTGAAAACTAACAAAATACATTAACTTAATTATGCTTTAACGATTAGATATCTAACTATAAATGAGATACAAATGAAATCCAGTACATGAATTAGATACAATCTATTATCAGCACGCTGGAAGGAACTCATGAAGAGTCATCACTGGAAGGAACTCATGTGGCTTTTCTTTTTTTGGTAGCAAGTACTTGTAAGGTGCATGAAAAAGCTATTCTCATCTGACCATCGAATCCTTAATTAAAAACACAAAAAAAAAAAATTCAATCAGATGTAGATGCAAACACATTAAATAAACCCATCAGAAAATTAAACAAAATCATACTTATCCAGAAAATTTTTAAAAAGTAAAACTCATTCGCCCACTGTGGACGGTCCACACATTCTAAATTCCAGTCCTGATTTTCTTTAGATAAATTGCTTTGTGCGATTTGGCTTGTAAGAATAAGGAGTTTGATCAAGAAAGGAGAGGGTTGAAGAATATGATATACAAATATGGGTGTACTAAACCAAACACCAAGAGGAAGGAGTAGAGCGGCAGTGGAGCGGCGGGGGAAGGGTTGTAGAGGTCTGACAAAGCGCCGATGATTAGAAACAAATCTTGATTTGAAGTAGAGCATGTTTAACCAGTAAAAAAAACTTAATTTGAATACTGGTTGGAAACAAATAAATAAATGATTCAACAATCGCGTATGAGAAGAAAGCATTCATCCAAAAAAAAAGTAAGCTAAACAGAAAAAGAATGTTAACCGTGGAGGAAGGAGTAGAGCGGCGGAACGACATTAGAAGTCTGGTGGAGCGGTGGCAGAAGTCCAGCAAAGCGCCGGCGATGGGGGAGGAGAGGAATGAGGGAGAGAGGGAATTGGGGGAGACAGAGAGACGTACGTGAAAAGTGGTCTCTAATTCAGTAGGGTTTAGTTTTTACTAGCAAACGTGCCCGCACGATGCTGAGGGTTTTAAACCCTCTGAAATGTGTACAAAGTTGTGAAAATATGTAGCAAGTTTAAGTTACAAAATAAAGACTAATAACATGTTTTAACATTTTGGACGAAAATTTAACTACTTTGAGCATAATATTTGGGGACAATAAGTGAACAAAAAGTTTTGAACGAAAATAGGAAAAAGAAAAAAAAATTTCAACCTTGTCTAGCCTGTAAAGAACCTCCTTCTACTCACAGCCTCTTCTTGATTTTCTTGTACACACTGTTAACATTTTGCAAAAACTGAAAAGCCACAAAAGGAAAATAAATGAAAATCAACACAACCTCAACTAAAAACACAAATGAACTAATTATTTCTAATTGAACACATTGTAGTCCATAAAACGCAAGAAAAATGTCAAATTATGACCAGTTAAATCATGTATATTTTTCCTATGACAGAATAGTAGGAAACAAAACAATCACTTTACTATGGAAGCATTTTGTGGAAGGCACACAGAGTTCTAACAATATCAAATAGTACAACAAAACATCATAGAGAGTGAACTTTTGCTGGTTCTAGAGATACATCAAGTGGAGCAAGTCCAGCGAGTGAAATTTTGCTGGTTCTAGAGATACTTCATAGAATGAAAAAAAAGGCAATGAGACATTAGAACAACAAAACATAAATATACTTATGAATAGTTGCAATAATTTATTTTACTACTTTGGGCATAATATTCAGGGAGAATAAGTGAACAAAAAGGGTCTAACAAAAACAGGAAAAATAAAATAAAATAAAAACCATTTTTAACCTTGTCTAGCCTGCAATATACTCACAGCCTCCTCTTGGCTTGCTCATACACTACTACCATCTTGCAAAAACTGAAAATCCAGAAAATGAAAATCATCACAATCTCAGCTAAAAACACCAAATGAACACATTGTACTTCATCATTAAACCCAAGAAAAAGGCTACATAATGTGTAACCACTATTTCTTAATCTGGGATCCCCATATACATAATGGTAATAAGTAAAGTATTGCATATAATTCTCAACATCTTAAAACTATCAAAGATAAATAAGTTTCTCTTTATTAGAACTTTATTTGGAAAGTCTTTGACCTATGCCCTTCCTTTTAAAATCAGTACGTAGAATATACATACAATCCTGAAAAAGCGAGCCTTTGGAGATCTATTAGGATCCATTTCATACAGATTTCTTTTTAATCTAACTTGTGGATGAGTTCATCATCATTATTACAATAACAGTGCATCATGAACATGCATTTCTAATACTAATGAACAAATTCAAAAACCAAAAAACAACAGAAAATCAGATATTACACCAAATTGCCAAAACACTCAAAGGATTCAACAACATGCTCAGATATTTAAATCCATTTCCACAAAAAGAAAAGAAATAAACAAATTCAAAAACAAACAAAAAACAGAAAATCAGATATTGTACGCAATTGCCAAAACACTCAAAGAAAACTCAATCAAATCTGAATCAAACATTCAGCCCTCATTTATTAACAAAGATTCCAAAAAATAAAATTTGTTTTCTATTTTTTCTAACCAAATAAGTTGAAAATAAAATATCAAAAGCAACATTGCTCTCTAGGCATTTGAATTATCGAATTTTACCAGCATTACTCTCTATATACCAACCTTGTTATTAAAATGTATATGAAAGGGCTGAACTTCTATCGTTCGATCCTAAAAAGACATCAATCTTCGCAGTAGATTTCAACATCTGTCATTATAAATTAAAAGCAGTTGTTGTAAAGAGTTTTTATGACAAAATCTTCTCCATAGGACAAAAAACGAAATGCCTTTCCCAACCATCACATTCAAATCCAATGATGTGTCTGTTTCGCGGAAGCAGATTTCAGGAATTTTTAAAATCATTCTTTGGAATATGGATTTTAGAAATTAATAGCATCCAGTGTTCTCATTCCAGTATTTGAAATGCTAACAATAGAAATGTTTTTTTTTTTTTTTTATCAATGACACCAAAAGAATTTTTGTTTTTAAAGTATAAATCCAATGGCAAGGTCGCCAAGTTAAAACCAAACAACAAGTTTATGAAACCCACCTCTAAATGATGGGTTTGGAAACCACCTATTTTCTGAGTTTTTATACGAAACCAAATACATTGTAATTTTATGACCAAATTAAAAACCCAGAAATTTGCACTTGCCAAAAATGCATTCTTAGGGAATTCTAAACCCATATCTTAGCTATATTCCAAGAAACAAACACATCCCAAAAGTGAAAGTTTTAAGTGGAAATCGAAAATATGTCAGTGCAAAAATGGAGCTCTGATCAAAATCTTTCAATTTCCCAAGACACTTCAAAAACCAAACAAACAAAACATTTCCTAGGATACTTCAGTCAACTTCACTTACAACCCCTTTGCATATTATGTTTAACCACAGAAAATCAAATATTCTACCCAATTGCCAAAACACTCAAAGCATTCAACAACATGCTCAGATGTTTGAATCCATTTCCACAAAAACAAATTTGTTCTAAATGGATGAAATTGATCATGGTTGGTGATGAGTTTTCATAACACAAATTAGGTATATCTGTGATGCAAGAGCACTCAAAAAGCTTACTAAACCACATAAAATATTTCTCAAAAAATTGCTCTGCCCTAAAATTAACATCCTCTTTACATATTATGTTTAACCACAGAAAATCAGATATTATACCCAATCGGCAAAACACCCAAAAGATTCAACAACATACTCAGATATTAGAGGATTAAGGGTTACAAAGCTCATTTTTTATTATCAAACAACATAATTGATAAACCCAAAAAACATGATTATTCACTCATAGATTGGCAGAAACCCAAATAATAAAAAAGAAAAAAGACAATGAATGAAATCTAAATTCAATGGAGGTTAAGATAAAAGAACTAACCACCTAGTGATGCTTATTCCTGATTTTCGAAAGGCAGAAGGAGGAGGCGCCCAGTTGCTTACACGATGAAAGCCAAAGATGATGGGTTGAAAAGAACGATCAAAGATGAAGATTGATTTTCAAATGGGAAAAGAAGAAGGCAAGGAAGTTGTTGGACAATGGAAACCGAAACTGATGGTCTGGAAAGAGCGATGAAAACTGAAGATCACAGTTTGCTAGTTGACAAAAGAAATGATCCCCCTTACAATGTCCTCATTTATGATTTTTGTACCTCGATTACAAGTTTAAGGCTCCCCTACTCCATAACCTTGTAATACCCTAATTTACAATAGAAATGATCCCCCTTACAATGTTTAGGTAAGGTTGGACCTTGGAGAAGTAAATGTGGTCCTTGTTCTTGTAAACACAAGGGTTTACAATATTAAGAACCCATTTTACAATGTTTTGGACCTCAACGTTCCATAAACTTGTAATGTGTATCCATAAGCTTGTAATATCATAAATTACAATAGAAATGATCTCCATTATAAGCTTAAGGTAAGGGTGTTTCTTGGAGGTGTAAACATGGTCCTTATTATTGTAAATGTAACGGCTTACAACATTAAGGACTTGTATTACAATAGTTTGGATGTAAGTATTCCATAAACTTATAAAGCGGATCCTTAATCTCGTAGATTACAATATTTAGGTTCTCATTTATATTTTTTGCACCTTGATTACAAGTTTAAAGTTCTTCGTACTCCATAACATCGTAATACCCTAATTTACAATAGAAAGGATCCTCCTTACACCAATAATGACTTTTACAATGTTTTGGATACGAGTTATTACTTTATTTACTTATATTAGATTCATTGTAAACGTTATTACTTTATTTACTTTATTTACTTATATTGGATTCATTGTAAAAAAAACAATAGAAGTTGATATTCAAAGAACTTGGTGTGAAAATAGTTCAACCAAATTAATAAATTAAAACAATAACTATGGTTCATAAAAGTCGTTGGATCAAAGAAATAAAAGTGCTAGTTTAGAAACAAAGATGAGTTTTAGTTTTTAATTTTTTTAAGGGTCAAAATTATATTTTTGTAGCATGAGAGCATAGAGATTCTACTAAGTTTTTTTGCACATGGATTACAACGTTTTGAACATACAATTAATTATGAAGGATTTATAATTAGTGAGAGATTCTACGTTTCATAATTGTGCCAAGATAATGATAATTGCAAGACTGAAATGTAAATGGGACTACTTTGATTGTCAATTGTACTACTGGAATGCAAATTACACTACCTGTTTGTCAATTGCGTTGACAAATCACATATTGTAATTTACATTTTCAATTAATTGTTCACAGATAATGGCAATTGCTCGATTTGAATGCAAATGGTACTACTTTGTTTGTCAATTGCACGACTGGAATGCAAATGGCACTACCTGTTTGTTCACATATTATATTTACTTTGTCAAAATTGAAAAGGCTGCCAATAACATGACAAAGCCAACATAAACTTCATTCATGTAATTGAAAGTATTGTTCAATACATTCACTTTACATAATCAATAATTATAAATCTAAAATCTCAAGTCATTATGTAAAAAAAAAAATACAATCTCCAGATACAATGAAAATATTACAAATTCAAGTAGCCAAATAAATAGACTCCAAAATAGTATATTAGTATTGTACTTGGCCTAATTCTTTACCCCAACATGAGAAACAATCACAAACCGTCAATAAAATGAATGGGAAACATAAAGCAATATGCTAATATGAAAACAATTACAAAGTCATCATTGTAAACAAAAAAAGAACAAACCTACAACATAATTAACTTGAATAATAGAAAGCAATAATATGCCAATTTGGGGTAGAGATTTGTTCTTTTCATTTTTTTCATTTTTTACTTTTGGATTGTATACAATATGTAATCGACATTCCACTTTGCAAATGTGGACCGACATATTGACAATTGCCAAACAACCTCTGCCATTTTATTATTCTCATTTTCCATGTATCTCCATTTTATTATTCTCATTTTTCATGTATCTCCATTTTACGGAGCCTTCATTACAAGAGATGAAATATTTTGAAAATGCTTGTCAGATGCAGATCATAAAGTATATGTATTGGTTTAATTATTGGTAATGATTTAGTAGGTACACATATAATGGCAACTGAGCAACTGGAATGCAAATGGGACTGCTTTGTTTGTCAATTGTACGATTGGAATGCAAATGGCACTACCTGTTTGTAAATTGCATTGAAAACATTACAAATTCAAGTACCAAATAAATAGACTCCAAAATAGTATATTAGTCTTGTACTTGGCCTAATTCTTTACCCCAACCTGAAAAACAATCACAAAACCATCAATAAAATGAATGGGAAACATAAAGCAATATGCTAATATGAAAACAATTACAAAGCCATCATTGTAAACAAAAAAAGAACAAATCTACAACATAATTAACTTCAATAAAATAAAGCAATATGCCAATTTGGGATAGAGATTTTTTTTTTCTTACTTTTTGGATTTTATAACGATCATCAATCTTATAGGCTTTGAAAATCAAACAAAATATCAAACAAAAAAGTGCAAAGAAAGCAGCCACAACCATTACAATTCAATTAAGAAATCAAAGAGGGATTACCATATACAATTCAATTTAGAAAAAGGAAAATTGCCCTTTGTTCATGCAACATACAAAAATACTATAAACAAAAACAGAAAAGACACCAACTCAATATTTCAATGCAAAAAACAGCAACATGCCAAAACTTGCTCTAGAATTTCATTCGTCAGTCTTATATCTCAAAGTGATCCGATCCGATCCGACTTAGTATGAAGTATAATTTAGTTTTTATATGCTTTATATTAATATTTTATATGTGTAAATGAGTAATTTTAGTTTTATATGCACTAAGAATACACTTAAAATTAATTTTTATGATAAAATATCAAAATTTGATATAAAAATTAGATAAATACAATAAAAGAATGAGACTACTAATCAAATTTTGATTTTTTGTACATCTCAAAATAAATCCGATCCGATGCAAAATGAATATGGATTGATAGGTGCAATCTGATAGTCCGAATACGACCCGAATCCGATAATCCGATTATAAATGGATTGAGGTATATCCAATTCGAATTCGACCCGTTTACAAATCTACTTCTGTATTATGGGTTTGTCTCTGAATTGTATAAGTTGAGGATTAACGAAGTGGGGTAATAATTTACGCCTTACAACCCAAAATGATATGGTGTCACTAACTCAAAATTATCCTCGCAAGTAATTAGTGTAAGACTTAAAAAGATTGCAGTGAATTGTGAAACAATGGTTCTAACACTAAACCAATTTAATTATCTTCAATTTATTAATTGTACTTTCTAAACATATCAAGCAACAAATATGCATTGTATGATTATAATCCTTAAATAAATAAATAATGACATTAATTCAAAATATTATCATATTAAATTGTATAATGCAACTTCTTAGATGAATTGATTTTGACAATTTTTTTTTATATATAGAAAATTGTACATTAGGATTCATAGGCTCGTAATGGTTCTTACTTTCTTTACTAATATTGGATTCCTCTCCAACACTTTTTTGTAGATGGCCTTACGGTAATTATACTCCTACATTAGGGTAAGTAAACACGATTAATTATTTGTAACTATATTTCTCAAACTCATCATCCATAGAAGTCCCCATGTCCTCAATATTTGTCCATGTTATTTTGTCTCAACTTAAGGGTTTATATCTTTTGGAAACTGTAGAATTTTTCATAATTACTTAAAATTGAGACATGACTTAACTAAAAAAATATTTTAAGTAGGAAAAAGCTTAATGAAAAAAAGAGTTAAATATGTGAAAATCTAATCCTTTGTAACTTTATTTAGAAATACTCTTATGACGTAATATTTTATATATTGTTATAGATTTTATTTATTTAATTCTTAATCAATTCAAATGTTTGTTTTGGTCAATAAACTTGACCAAATGTATAGGTCAATTGTTTTTTATTTTTTTAATTCAATATTTGTCAATACAAAGCATGGATGTTTAGGAGGAAAATGTATCAAATTGGTTGTAACGTGTTAGCATATGGACCACGTTTACATAGAAATAATGGGAAATCATAGAAATTTAATGAATCAATGTAATAATATTACAACATCATGTATCGGACTCAACCGTAACCTTGTCAGATAGGTGCAAAATATTGTAAATGCTAACTCTACTAACCCCAATTGCTTTTCTTGAGCATTTTTCCATCCACTGAATATATACAAGAGTGTTTAAATCTTCTTTCGTAGCTGCTTGCTAATTGGTTCAGGTTCTACAAGTGTCAATAATATAACTTTCCATAAGTATAAGCATGCCAAAATTTGTGGTAAGTCCAAAATATTCTGCAAACTTGAAGCACAATTGGATTGACAAAACAACCAATTGCCAGACATGAGGTAGATAATTGCATATCTGAAATCTAATTGCAAAACTAAACATACTACCAACAATCAATCAAACAAATCCTACTGCCAATAATCAATGAAAAAATCGTACAATCCTCGAGAATTTACTTAACTAGGATGGTCCACCCGCATTTACTCAAAATACAAGGATTTAATTAACAAGCAACTGGATTAATGAAAGATCCAATTGACAAACAGGAACTAGCTAATTGCATCAGCATACAAGGCTCAGTGGAATTTTAATGAGAAATCCCGGGTTTTCATGAGGAAATGTAATGACTCCTGCAAATACAATTCCAACAAAATCTCGGGAAACATTTAAAGAAAATACAATTGCCAAACAAAAACTAGGTAATTTCCAACAGGAACTAGGTAATTCCCAACAAGAATATTATGTTAACATGCTTCAAATCCAAGTCATTATTTTCATCATTTTAGAAATGGACTTTTATTATAGGAAACAAAAAATATACAATAGAAGTGGCCAAGAAGACATACTTCTGAAATCTAAATGTCACAAATACGTTGGAAAATGAGTTTTTAAGGTCAAATGATAATGAAATGAAGACTACATGAATCTGTCTCCACAATGGTGTGTGCTATGCAGAAAAAGTGAGGAGAGTGTGGATCATCTCTTCTTACATTGTCATTTCTCGTTAAGTCTGTGGTGGAGAGTGTTGAGGGAGGTTAAAACTGTGTGGGTTATCCCTAAGGGTTGCTATGATCTTATGAGTTCCTATTTTGTCATCTGGGGCAAAGGAAAGAGGGCTTTAACCTTGTGGGGATGTTTGGTACACTCAGTTGTTTGGAACATTTGGATGGAGCGAAATAGGAGGATTTTTGAGGTATATCAGGGAGTGAGCGTGGGGAACTATGGGAGAGAATTAAGTACTGGGCAGCATTATGGGCTTCTGTCACAAAGGAATTCAAAGATTACTCGTATGCCACAATATTAAGGGATTTGGAGGCAGCGGCGATGTGAATATTTTGTAAATGGTGTTGTTTCAACCAGCTTCTCTGGTTATGCAGTCCCGTTGGAATTAGTTAGATGATGCTGTTTGTGTTTTCTGTGTGGTCTGTAGCTGGCTGGTGATAGGCTGGATGGTGGATGACTTATCCACTGTTGTACTAATTTTCCACTTTTTAATAAATTTCGTTTCTATTCAAAAAAAAAAAAAATGAAGACTACTATGTAAATTCCGTGTCATTCTTCTCGATTATATAATTATAACATGTCATATGTAGCTCAAATTTCACACCATATACAAACAATTTCATTCTTTGTTACTACAAAATACTATTGGCAGCAGAACCTCATTTAACAAAACATAACTTCACAAAGCAAGCATAACCTACTTAAGAAAACAGAACCTAATTATCAATCCATCATATTCATATAAGCATAACCAAATTATCAATCCAAAAATCACAAAATCTGTAAAATACTTAATCACATAATCCATATGTATCAATCCATCACAATCTCAACCACCTTGACAGCCCTAATAAATATTTATAGCTCGTCACTGCCACTGGTCCTTTTTTGCGTACCACCAATGTTTTCTTCCCATCATCATTCTTAGCCATCTCAAAGTGTTTTCCAAATAATTTCTATTTTTGCCAGTGTTTTCCCAAATTTTTTTTTATTATCACAGCAGTTTTGACTAAAATTTACGTGTTAAAAACACTAATTACTTATACATGTCAAGATGTATATTGCTAAGGCTAAACAACTCATTAAAATAACATGTCAAGAAACTTTAAATGGTCATGAAAACATAAACTTTACTAGTTAGAGAAAGGCTTTAGAAGGGATTGAAAGCACAATCTTTTAATCAAGTATTTGATTCACTATGCATTTCCATTAGAGCAAAACAGAGAAAGATAAGAGAAATATTAAATAAAGGATAAGAGGGTTGCATTACCTAGCAAACAATCAACCGTATTTCAGCTACAAAATTAGTGCATGTATATAAGAAAGATGATTAGAAGAAAGCATACACATACATTAAATATCATATTTGATTATATGTACAGTTTGGCATAGACTTACCATTTTTGTCAGCTAAGTTCTTAAACTCCAATCTAATATGAATCCAAGAAAATTCAACTTATTAATTACATGAAGTCTGCAAACCCCACAAACCTATCTAAAGTATCAAACTCAACTGTCAAAAAAACCTACTCCAACTTTAAAACTGAAGAACTAGATCTATAAAGGGAGAGTTTGATATGACAAACATTCTCCATAATCTCACAATCCAAAATTCAGAGATTACAAAACCAACTAAAACAATCTCTAACCATTCCCCAAAATGAAAAGGACACAAACAAACCAAAAATTTTTTTCTTTTTCTTTTTTCATATTTCCTGCTACCTCCAACAATTTTTTTTGGGGGTAATTTAAAACTTAGTTGACGCCTCAACAAAGACACCAAAAGCCAGCAAAACAAAAGAGAACGACAAATAGAAAAAAGAAACGAGAAATAAATAAAAAGTTAAAATCAAGTTTACACATTTAGGCTACTCCAGATACATCCTTTAACTTTTCCACTAATCTACTGCCCGGAAAGATGAATTCTTCCCCCGTGTTAGTCCTTGAGTTTTGCAAAAATCAGCAAGCATAGATGGAACTAGTAAGTAGAAATCAAATTCATCCAAGGGCTTTCTTCAATCTCTTAATTGTATATTAATTGTCTCCTCGTGCTCAAATCCCATCACTTCTCCCAAAATCTACGATCCAATCAAAACCAAAGAATAGAAAGCAGCTATAAGCATTCTGTGTATTAAGGTTTGTGTTTGGCACATTGGATAATGATATGATATTTGGTGAGCACTAACAACCGGATAAAAGCGATCCCAGTGGATTTTGTAGCCCACTATAGCAAGACAACACCCCCCCTCTCCACCAAAAGACTACAAAATAAAGGGATAATGCCATATAGGATTTCACCAGCTTCCTCATGGACCAACTAAACGTGAGAAGTCTTACAAAAAAGTTGATATCCTTTCTAAAGGATGTTATATCCTACCCTATCCTCCTACCAATGAACTGGTAGACACTACGAGAAAAACTTAACGAGATATTTCTTCAATTTCAGCACCTTCCTAAGAAAATTCAACTCTCCTTGGCCATGACATGATGATGCCCGTTGGCATATCAGTATTCCTAATGTAGAGGCTTGCACATTGAGCTTATATAATATTTGTTCACATAGCAATCCATAGACACAACACATCCACACAAACACACCGCCTTCCATTTCCATATCACTCTTATTATCAGTAACAAAACTTGATTTTGCATCAAATACTGTACCTCGCCACAAAATTCCAAAACCAATAAATCAAAAGGGGTTCAATCACTAATCATAATTTACCATTGTTTTCAAATTCATCGCATTTACATTCACAAACCAAAACAAATCAAAGCAAAAAAAAAATTACAAAACAAATCAATTAGAGACAATTAGAGCATAAACAAAACCCTCCAAATCCCAACAATTAGATTACAAAATCCAGGGCATAGATATAACCCTCAACATATACAATTACATAAACCCAAGGATTTCCAACCAGAAGAAGAGTTATATTAAACAAAATTAACTACTTATCTTTGGTGGAGACGCCGTAATTCTCCTGCATCTTGGCGATCTCATCCTCTTTCTTCCTCTAATCCAGCTTCTTGCCCATCTTGGCTCTATAGGTGCTTACCGATTGCAAGATTCACCGAAATGGTGGTGTTTGCCAATGGGATTGAGAAAATAATTTGTGGTTGTTTGAGTATGGGGTACTATGGGTCAGCGAAGGAGAGAGCGAGAGAGGGTAAAGAGGAGGTGAATCTCACCATCATCGTCGTCGCCAACGGTTGCATGTTGCTGGATGCTAGAAGAAGATGAAGGAAGTGAAAGAGGGGGCTCAGGTTTTTACGGGTTGAGGATTTTCTCTCAAACTGCTGAGCAGGTTTTCAAGTTGTCTCATTCGATGGTGTAGATCTGTCCTTGTTATTTTGTCTAAATATAACGGTCAATATCTATTGGCGCATGGATGTGCCGGGCGGACCGTATAATTTGCCTTGGATTTCGGGCTCATCATTTGGCCCGCGGGCTCATGGGCCGATGGGGGCTCGCCCGGCCCATCGAGAAAAAGCCCGGCCCGTTATGGGCTTTGGGATGGCCCGGCCCACAATGGGCTGGGCTGGGCTTGGGCTTTGTTGTCTGAAGCCCAGCCGGTCCATAGGCCCGGCCTGCCCACAAAAGCCAGGCCCGTTAGGCCCGCATACATATATAATTATTTATAAATAAGGGTTAGGATTTGTGGTTTGAGGTGAATTTTGTCTCTGGAAAAAAAAAACAAAAGCTTGTGCATCAAAGTTAAGTAGCTTTGGAAGATGAAAACATACCCCCTATTGATAATTAGCATTTGGTTACATTCAAGCGTTAGAATTTATTACTTGTTTGAAAACGTAGTGTTTGTTTCCACTGAATTCTACTCATTTTTGTATCCATTTTTGACATTTCGTCCGCGAAGTGTTCTTCATTTTTCCGTGCTGAATCCAACCATATAAAGAACACAAAATTTGGATAAACGGTTGAAAAGTTATAGGTAAAAAACTGAACAGATGTCGAAACTGAAAAATTCTGCCTAAAACATGATAAACTGGTGATACAGTGGCGATACAGTGGCGATACAATGGTGATAAAAGGGTGATAAAAATGGCTGTTTGTGTTTATTTTGGGTTTTTTGTTTTGTTTCATTTCTTTTACTTCTCTTTACTCATTCCTAGTTTATAATTGAATGTTTAGCGCATTAATTTGTGTTAATTATTAATACAACAATTATATATATCAAGAATAAGACGAACATCATATCATATCACCAAATATAATCAAGCTTTTTTTCAATCACCAAGTATTTTCATATTTATTCATACCATCCGTTTTTAAAAATATTTAATTATATTTCTTTCTCTTCTTCTTCTTCTTTGAATGAAGTAGCCATTTCGACCCTACCTATCAAGCAATGCCACGCTTCAGCCTGCCACAGAAATGGCTGACTTGAATTTTCTAAAAAAACCCAACTCGGCCCTACTGTTATTTTCTCTCCTTAAAGCTCGCCCAGTGCCATTCAATTCTGGGCTGGGCCGGCCCATTGACGAGCCCTTTGGATTTACATAACATAACATAGTCCAATCCAATCCAAACCAATTTTCACTAATTTCTACAAAGAGTGCGGGGCCCATACAGTTATAATCAAAACGTGCGCGAGAAGGCGAGACCATAAAAACCGCGTAAAGCCACGAATATTTTAAAAAAAAAAACAGAAAAAAACTCTGAAATCACGACCTCCACACGTGTGAATGATATTCACACACACGCTGTCTGTCCAATGAAATCCTTCCACCTGTATAAAAAACGCATGGCTCTGGTAGTTAGGGGCATTTCCGAAATTAATAGGACATCCGCGGGCTATTTCCGCCACGCAGGGACTATAAATAGAAGCTAACCCCTACCGGAAGTCCGAAAGAGAGTCTTCTGTGTTCTCTCTCTCTCACGCTATTTCTTGCTCGCTTCCTCACACTCACACCGCGCGCTCACACACACACACACACACTCTCGCTTTATCTCTCGTCGTCTTCAATCTTTCTAGGGTTTATAAATTCTGACCCAAATTCAATTTGAGCTCCCAATTCGCCATCGCCTTGATTGAATTGTGTATGTGTATCAAGATGGAGTCTGATAATTCGTGGAGCAGTCTCTTCTCGAGCTCTTCGTCGAGGCGGTACCAATCTCGATCCGGTCACTTTTCCCAAACAACCCCAGGTTTGCGTTATTTTTCTTGTTTTTGGTGTTTTGTGAATTTGTTTGGTGCTGATGGTTGTGGTCGTTGCAGATCTGTTTGCGCACGATGAAACTGATGGAGACGATGAGTTAAAGGCCGAGTTTTTGTGCCCTTTTTGCGCCGAGGATTTTGATGTTGTTGGGCTTTGTTGCCACATCGATGAGGAACATCCGGTGGAGGCTAAGAACGGGGTATGTAATTCAATTTTTTGAATTTAGTTAATTTTGAACTTTTGCACTTTTAATTGATTAGTTCCAGCTCGCTTTGCTTTTAGAAATTTGGAAAAGTACGAGCTCTCAAGGTTTTTCTTTTGTTTTTCCCCCTAGAAATGTTAGTGTTTTTCCCCTTAGAAATGTTAGTGTTTGCGTTTTGATGGTCGTTCAGTTCTCATTTTAGCTTAGAAAGGAACATTTTATTTGCATAATTTACGAAGAAACTCATGATTCCTTACAGATTGAGCGAACTTTAGGGGAGGAAATCTATCATTGTGATAGCATTCAAAGGGATGCCAGTGGTTTACTTGGTTTTTTGTCGTTTGGCAGTGGTTTTGAATGGGTTTGGTTGAGTTGGACTTTCCTTTGAGTAGGTTTGAGTTGCAACTTAGAGGTACTTTCATTTAGGTGGGTTTGTTATGACTGGTGATGGGGTGCATGGGGTAGATAATGGTGAGACATGAGGGTTAATCATCTTAGTATTTGATTTTTGTTTGAAGTCTTTTAGAAAGGCAATGTTGGAATTTTCCTTGTTAGTGTTGTGCGTGGTATGCTCAACACTAGACTCTTATATGGGCTTGAGTGTGACCTATGGGTTTGAGCCAGTCTGTAGGAGCTCAGTTAGTCAGGTCAACCTTGTAGTTATCTTTCTTTAATTGTTTTCTTAAATTGAATAAAAAGGTAGGAATGGTTCACTTGGGTTGTTTATTTACATGCCCATTGTTACTATTTATAATTTTCCTTTCTCTTGGATTGTTTATGAACTAGCCCATAGTTATTGTTTTTAATGTTGTGTTTTTTTTTTCCAGGTCTGTCCAGTTTGTGCCAAAAGGGTGGGAGCAAACCTTGTGAGCCATATTACCACGCAACATGGGAGTCTGTTAAAGATATCCTTGGGTGAATTTCAGTTTAGTTTTGAATTTTTCCATTCTTGTTTTGGTTATCGTTTACATACATATTGTATCTATATCTGGAGGTTGAATTCATTATCAAATGAACACTTTTGAAAGAAATAAGTGCGATTTAGAAA
Source organism: Prunus padus (assembly GCA_024362665.1). Lineage (NCBI taxonomy): Eukaryota > Viridiplantae > Streptophyta > Magnoliopsida > Rosales > Rosaceae > Prunus > Prunus padus. Next base: position 11,051,966 of record JANFAM010000020.1, read on the forward strand.
AGCCCAGTTTTGTTGTTTTTAATTTTAATGGCAGAACATATGGGTATGACAGTCAGAAATGGTTGTTTCGTTAAAAATATCGCCTTTATCTTAGATTCACTCTTGCATATTTTCATGTATCTGGCCAGCACACTGACTAGTTATCATAGTGTTGTTGAGTATCACCTTCACCTTGTTCCCTTTGTTACACTCTTCATTTGCACCAGTCACTCCTATTCTAGAATGGCCATTTATTGCATCGAAACTTGGATAACTTTCACTTCCATTTTTATTTATGTTTTGGTTGTATTTCCTTTTTAAGTCTGGATTATGAAGTGATGTGTTCCTTGACTATAGATTACGTTCAGCGCAAGAGGAAATTTCGCAGGGGATCTAATTCTACATTTTCTATATTAAGGAAAGAGCTGCGAGAAGGAAGTTTACAAGCCCTTCTCGGAGGTTCTTCTTTCCTTGTTTCTTCAAACACAGAAGCTGATCCTTTGCTGTCTTCCTTTATATATAACCCACCCACAGTTGATGAGGATGTGAGCGCACAACCCGTTCCTTTAGTCGAATCTTCTTTTGTAAAGGAAAGCACAAAGGAAGAATTCTCAGAAAGGTATGAGCATTAGCATGACTTTGAGTCTATTTATTTGTTTTTGTTGTATGTGGTGAATTTACTATGATTTCTATAGAGTTTTAACGCTGGCTGGTCTATGATGACAGAATTGTGCAACAACCACCGCTATCGCATAAGGACCAAGAAGAGAAGGCGCGGAAGTGTGAGTTTGTTCAAGGATTGCTGATGTCCACCATCCTTGATGACTTATGAGTTAGAAGGGGGTGTAGTGGGGAGAGATATGGAATTGATAAGTTAGGACCAGAGCGCAGAGCCCAAGTAATACGAGGGAAGAAAGTCGTGCTATTTATGTAACAACCGGTAATAGTCAGATCTGAACAAGCATGTATTCGTATTGTACTCGGAGCTTTATGTGTATAATGGAATTATGAAATAAATTTATCCACTTTGCCTTTTTCTTTCTACATGTTCTTGATAATTTGCCAAAGGTTATCTTGGAATTAATGCGCACTGGTCATAAGTCGGTGACTTAAAAATTCAAATAGGATGTGGGGGAAACTTTTCATGTCACTAGATTCTGTAAAAGGAGAATTTTTCGTTCTACAAAGAAATGCAGAAATTGGAAGCTCCTAGACTAGATTTGACAATGCAGCCTAGGTTGGGTCAATGAACTTCCGTAAATGAAAATGATTGTAGGAAAGGGGCAGATGGCAAAATTGGAGGAGTTGGAGAAACTCATCTAGGATTTCAATGGAGTTTTGATGCCGGCTAAAAATGGCCCATACTACGAGATTAGATTCATGCATAAAAGACTCACATTTCTAATTGTCCTTCAAAGCAGAAGGGCATAGCACTATTTTCCTATCTCTGATCTATCACGGACGGTCATATGGAAAAGTTATTAAGCGTGGCATGTCGAGATTGGTCGGGAATTGCAAAATAATACTATCCCTATTTCACACAAGTGTTTCTCTCTCCCAAAACTCTGCTAACAAAACCTAACCCTTTCTTCCTTCCAAATAATTAAGTCTTTACCCTAGGGCAAGTTCGTACGCCATCCCTCAATTATACAAAGTTTGAGATTGCCCTAATCAATCTAGTTCTTTAATTTTCAAGCTTTGAATTTTGGATTTTACGGGTTGGTATATATAGAAAAGTCATTCCAAAACCTATATATACTAAAGGAAAGTCAGGAATCGAAATAATTCCAATATTATTCAATATAAGTAAACATGCCATTAAAGGATCAAAATAATTCCAATATTCATTCCAGGTAAGTAAACATGAAGGGGATGGGTCAAGCCACAAATATTAAACAAACAAAAAAGGGTACTGTTAAACGAACCCTAAAATTAACTTATTCTGGCCCTACTACTAATCTATTTATTGAATTACTAATTTACCCTAATATAAAATGACAAAAAAGGATACATTGAATATTGAAACAAAAATAATTTTAATAAGTACACCCTACTCAACATATTGAACCCTAATCAAATTAGAATTCAAGATCTTCTCCAAGCAAATGCCTAAATATGCGAGGCTAAGAATTCATCGCATGTCTGAAAGAATGATGAAAAAAGCAATAGATTTGAATTATGATATTACATATACCTCTGTGAACATTGCAGAGACTCGTATTTGACCTTTAATTTTGAGTCCTCTTGGTATAAGTTCTGCATAAGACAATAAAAAGATGAAGAAAATATAGAAATGAGACCAAGAAAGAAGGCCCTCTCATTCCAATGTGATAACAACACAAGGTAATTATGAAATAGCACCTGTGTTTCATTCTCAACAACATTGCCTTGTAAGGAGTAGTAACATTGACGGTACCGCTCAAGAATTTGTTCACGCTAATCAAAGAATGAACTGAGTTATAACTGAGTGAGTTGCATATATATATATATATATATATCAGTAATCTTGAAAAGCATTGGTAAAAACATGACTGGATATGCTAACTTTCTTGGCTTTTTTCTTGAATAATTTATTTGACATTGAGAACAAGCATGAGACTGGATATACTTGAGATACAGAAATCAATCTATATGTATTATCTATATGAGCAGAATAGGAAGAGCCCTTGATTACTCCAGCAAAAACTTAATTTGATTAAATCTTAATTGAAGAAGGAAACATGAAGACGAGCTTATAAAGATACTCTTATTATTATTCTTAAAAAAACAGGATCCACAATCCTTTTTGCATGGTGTCTTAGTTAATTTTACGTGGGTGTATCGGTATTTTTGGTAGTTAAATAGGGTGTCTTAGTTAATTTTACATTTTGATTTAATTATTAGGGTGTCTTATATCATAGGGTATCTTTCGATTAATTTTAGGGTTCGTTTAACAACACCCACAAAAAAACCTCTAAAATCATGACCTCCACACGTGTGAATGACATTCACACACACGCTATCTGTCTAATAAAATTCGCATGGCTCAGGTAGTTAGGGGCATCTACGAAATTAACAGAAAATCCGCGGGCTATTTCCGCCACGCGGGGAGTATAAGAGCAAGTAAACCGTACCGGAAGTTCGGTAGAGAGTCTTCTGTGTTCTCTCTCAAGCTATTTCTTGGTCGCTTCCTCTCACTCGCACCACACCCACACACACTCGCTTTATCTCTCGTCGTCTTCAATCTTTCTAGGGTTTTATAAATTCGGACCCAAATTCGATTTGAGCTCCCAATTCGCCATCGCCTTGATTGAATTGTGTATGTGTATCAAGATGGCGTCTGATAATTCGTGGAGCAGTCTCTTCTCGAGCTCTTCGTCGAGGCGGTACCAATCTCGATCCGGTCACTTTTCCCAAACAACCCCAGGTTTGCGTCATTTTTCTTGTTTTTGGTGTTTTGTGAATGTGTTTGGTGCTGATGGTTGTGATTGTTGCAGATCTGTTTGCGCACGAGGAAACTAATGGAGACGATGAGTTAAAGGCCGAGTTTTTGTGCCCTTTTTGCGCCGAGGATTTTGATGTTGTTGGGCTTTGTTGCCACATCGATGAGGAACATCCGGTGGAGGCTAAGAACGGGGTATGTAATTCAATTTTTTGAATTTAGTTAATTTTGAACTTTTGCACTTTTAATCGATTAGTTCCAGCTCGTTTTGCTTTCAGAAATTTGGAAAAGTACGAGCTCTCAAGGTTTTATTTTGTTTTTCCCCCAGAAATGTTAGTGTTTTTCTCCTTAGTGTTTGCGTTTTGATGATCGTTCAGTTCTCATTTTAGCTTAGAAAGGAACATTTTATTTGCATAATTTACGAAGAAATTTATGATTCCTTACAGATTGAGCGAGCTTTAGGGGAGGAAATCTATCATTGTGATAGCATTCAAAGGGATGCTAGTGGTTTACTTGGTTTTTTGTCTTTTGGCTGTGGTTTTGAATGGGTTTGGTTGAGTTGGACTTTCCTTTGAGTAGGTTTGAGTTGCAACTTAGAGGTACTTTCATTGAGGTGGGTTTGTTATGACTGATGATGGGGTGCATGGGGTAGATAATGGTGAGACAAGAGGGTTAATCATCTTAGTATTTGATTTTGTTTGAAGCCTTTTAGAAAGGCTTGGAATTTTCCTTGTTTGTGTTGTGCGTGATATGCTCAACACTAGACTGGTATATAGGCTTGAGTGTGACCTATGGGTTTGAGCCAGTCTGTAGGAGTTCGGTTAGTCAGGTCAACCTTGTAGTTATCTTTCTTCGTTAATGTACAGATAGTTAATCTTGCATGTGTAATTGTTTTCTTAAATTGAATAAAAAGGTAGGAATGGTTCACTGGGGTTGTTTATGAACGTGCCCATTGTTACTATTTATACTTTTCCTTTCTCTTGGATTGTTTATGAACTAGCCCATTGTTGTTGTTTTGAAAGTTCTGTTTATTTTCCAGGTCTGTCCAGTTTGTGCCAAAAGGGTGGGAGCAAACTTTGTGAGCCATATTACCACACAACATGGGAGTTTGTTAAAGATATCCTTTGGTGAATTTCAGTTTAGTTTTGAATTTTTCCATTCCTGTTTTGGTTTCATTTACATACTTGCTTATTGTATCTATATCTAGGGGGTTGAATTTGTTATAAAATGAACACTTTTGAAAGAAATAAGTGTGATTTAGAAAAGCTCTCTTTTGCTGTATTTGATTTTAATGGCAGAACATATGGGCAGTCAGAAATGGTTGTTTCGTTAAAAATACGGCCTTTATCTTAGATTCACTCTTGCATATTTTCATGTATCTGGCCAGCACACTGACTAGTTATCATAGTGTTGTTGAGTATCACCTTCACCTTGTTCCCTTTGTTAGACTCTTCATTTGCACCAGTCACTCCTATTCTAGAATGGCCATTTATTGCATCGAAACTTGGATCACTTTCACTTCCATTTTTATTTATGTTTTGGTCATATTTCCTTTTTAAGTCTGTTGTATGAAGTGATGTGTTCCTTGACTATAGATTACGTTCAGCGCAAGAGGAAATTTCGCAGGGGATCCAATTCAACATTTTCTTTATTAAGGAAAGAGCTGCGAGAAGGAAGTTTACAAGCCCTTCTCGGAGGTTCTTCTTTCCTTGTTTCTTCAAACACAGAAGCTGATCCTTTGCTGTCTTCCTTTATATATAACCCTCCCACAGTTGATGAGGATGTGAGCGCACAACCCCATCCTTTAGTCGAAGCTTCTTTTGTAAAGGAAAGCACAAAGGAAGAGTTCTCGGAAAGGTATAAGCATTAGCATGACTTTGCATCTATTTATTTGTTTTTGTTGTATGTGGTGAATTTACTATGATTTCTATAGAGTTTTAACGCTGGCTGGTCTATGATGACAGAATTGTGCAACAAACACCGCTATCGCATAAGGACCAAGAAGAAAAGGCGCGGAAGTGTGACTTTGTTCGAGGATTGCTAATGTCCACCATCCTTGATGACTTATGAGCTAGAAGGGGGTGTTGTGGGGAGAGATATGGAATTGATAAGTTAGGACCAGAGCGCAGAGCCCTAGTAATACGAGGGAAGTCTTGCTATTTATGTAACGACCGGTAATAGTTAGATCAGAACAAGTATGTATTCGTATTGTACTCGGAGCTTTATGTGTATAATGGAAATATGAAATAATTTATCCACTTTGCCTTTTGCTTTCTACATGTTCTTGATAACTTGCCAAAGGTTATCTAGGAATCAATGCGCACTGATCATAAGGTTGGTAACTTAAAAATTCAAATAGAATGGGGGGATAACTTTTCATGTCACTGGATTCTGTAAAAGAAGAGAATTTTTCGTTCTACAAAGAAATGCAGAAATTGGAAGGTGCTAGACTGGATTTGACAATGCAGCCTAGGTTGGTTCAATGAATTTACGTAAATGAAAATGACTGTAGAAAACGGGCAGATGGCAAAATTGGGGGGGTGGAAGAAACTCATCTAGGATTTCAATGGAGTTTTGATGCCGGCTAAAACTTGGCCCACACTACGAGATTAAATTCATGCATAAAAGGCTCACATAATTTTTCTTATATACAAAATAAGGAAAGTCAGGAATCAAAATAATTCCAATATTCATTTAAGATAAGTAAACATGCCACTGAAGGATCAAAATAATTCCAATATTCATTCGAGGTAAGTAGACATGCCACCTAAGGGAATGGGACTTACTCGCTTGTACTTCAAGTTCAAGGCAGACAGCCAAAGTCCATCTGGCATGATGTGCCATTTGGAGAATGAATATGAATGCAAGGACTCCCCACATTATTCATCCGATGATATTCACTTATTAGTTCGCCACGCGATCACATCATACATAACACAACATGCTCGTGTTGAACTGAACTGTCAATTCTTACACATGCTAAGATTAAACATACTAAACAATAGGCACCTATACATATATATACAAACATCAGTAATTTTTTTTTTCTTTTTCATTATCATCATCATCATCTAGATAGTAAAAAAAAAAAAGAGTCAACAGCTACAAACATGTTCCTGAGAGATCTCATCACCCTAAACTTCGAAATAGCAAATAGACTAAGAAGAGCTGTCATCATAATGCCTGATGCAATACATGACGCCCATTCTGAAGCACTCCCTAAATTAAAAGGCCTTTATTAATGATAGTTTCATCACTGTTCTTCTTTTGGCCTATCAAGCAAAGCCCTCACAAAGCACAATCACACGCTTTCATAATCCTGCTTTGATGTAATATAAGATTTCAATGGGCCAAATCTACGTAATATAACGACAGGAGTGAGTGCCAACAGTGTTATCCAACCAACAACATGAAAAACTGGCCAGTGAATAGGGTTTATCCTCATCAGTTGCAAGCTGACTAGAGATAACTGCACGCTGACTAGAGATAACTCTCATCCTCACCTCCTGGGTGTGTTGTGTGACACAAAGAAATTGAAATCCGGATGATTAACTTGCAGTAGCCTGAGCCAGTTGTCAGCTGCTCTCAATAGAGAATTAGCCTTTTGACATTCGTGAACTCCGTTAAGATTCCAAAAGGAAACCTTGAACTTGTAGGAAGCAAGCCCAAAGATTGGCAATGAGAGTTTTAAGGTTGCATTTTGTACCTCTCTAGCTTGTGCACCACTAAACCGAAGCCTATCAGTGCTTGTACCTGCCCCAGGCCCCCAGACAATATCATTAACCATAATGAGACTTGCAAAACACATAAGTAGAGAGGGAGAGAGAGTGATGGTACCCTTTATGGGAGTCGACAGGGAATGAAAGGTTAAGAAGCAGGCATCCAGGCTCTGTAATGTTGGACCTGTAGGTATCCTATATATTGGATACCTTTATCAAGAATTTACACAGAATTTTTTTTAGATTTATGATCACATTTGTATCAATCCTCTGTTGTATAATCACTGGACTGGACAAGGGTATAAAATGCATACCATGCTACAGAAACCCAACTAGAAGGTGATAAATCACAGCTCCTGTATGTTCTCAGCTCTGGAAATTGAGATGCAAGAACTGAAATCTGTTGGATGCAAGTGGTGAATGTATGTTACAATCAAATTCAAACGGAAAAAAATAAATTAAAATTCAATGTGGTAAGTGTTCTGAGAAGATCAATGACTTGCCTTATCAGCCAAAGGTTCACGACCAAATGGTTGATCATGCTCCATATATTGAAATACAAGCTGACCAGGAGGGTTGCAAACCTCACCACTTTCGTCACTTGAGGAACCATTTAAGGGTTTATTCCTTGGTAAGGCTCTATTCCAACCATGGCCATTTACATCTGCAACATTCTGCCAACTTAAAGCACTATAAGGAGCACCATTTAATCCTCTTTCTGTTCCATAATCACTGCTACCATCGCTACTTGTCTCCCTAGATGACTCTGCATCACTCTCATCACCAGGCCTCCTGTAACAAGATGCACACAAGAAAAGTTACTAACCAACAGATTGATCGCCTCTGAATAAACATTGAGTTTGTGTTCTTCTGTACAAAATTTATTCACAGCTAAGCAATATGTAATTCGTTGGCTCCAGTACTAGCATATTTCACTAAAGCCAAGAATAATACAGTTCAAACTAGCTATTAGCATGCAACTCTGGGCAACATTTTGCTAAGTCAAGGTGAGATTATGCCAAAAACTGTAAGACATTCACTTTACCACAAAGTAACACCATACCCAAGCACCACATCATGCATCATATCAAAGATCTTGTCATCCACTGCCTATAAGATGCCTCACTGGATGAACGGACCAACCCCATTACACTGCAATAATTCGTCTTCACAACCTAATTTCAAAATATATCTTTCCCACTGCCTATTATCACCTCCATTTTCCCCACAGAGCTTGATAAAAACACATTAACTATCCTCACATACTGCAAGATTCAGCTACATTTAAAACAAATTGTAACCCAACCAACAAAGTGGTATCCACAATCGCCTTGACCATTCCATTCAAAGAATTGGTGGATTTCGTAAAACAGTTTTTAAGCTACAAGTGAAGGGGCTGTAAATGAAGACATTAAAATTTCAGAACACTGTAACATACAAATACAATCAGGATTTCAGGACATTGTAATAGACAGATATAATCAGGGCAAGTAGGCAACTAAATCTCGGAGAGTGACTCAACAAAGAGATCATATACAACAACCTCAATAGAAGTGCAAGGAATCCAACAATGATAATAAAAAGAATTAATCACACCAAAATGCAAAGCAGGCTCCATCTGCTTCCGTCAGCAAATTCAAATTTCCTCGAGATTTTCCCCACAAAATGACATTTATGTCAACCCAAAACTAGACACAATAAAGGATGAACAGTAACATTAAAGCATGAACATTGCACAGAGTTTAGCAACTACAAACATAAACTATAATCCAGAGTGCTTAAGTAGAAAAATCAGACAGACTGAATTGATTGAAAGTGTTGAGTTTATGATATTGCTGACCTTATTCTTGTGGAGGGCTTTGATGGGTCTACATAGAGCTGAATAGCAGACAAATAAGGAACATAGTACTGGATAACAGAGTCACTCCCATTTAACAAAAGCGGGACACCTGCACCGTATGCACTCCACTCCTTGAAAGACTCCCATAAATCTCCAAGAACAAAGTAGGGATGTAACTCTGGCTCATGAGTCCTCCATCTCCTCACGCTTGTCTATTCATCACCAAAATGGGACCTCATGAGAAACGCATGTACAATTACAGTAACAACACACCAAACCCACAACAGTAAATTGCCATATAAAATTGAAAACCCAATACGTATGATTCTTCAAGTAGAAAACTTTAACTAAAGTTTGACAGATAAGTTGTATTGAGCTCAATTTGGAGTGTTTAGAAGTGATAAAGATAACCAATTTAAAAATTCTCAGCAATGCCACAAAAATATACACAATTCCTCGCCTAAATTTCCATAATCTGGGTTGTTTGAGTCCAATTAACCATTATTTTCTAGCAAACTCAAACAAAGCCTCACAGTCCATAACACAAGTAATGATTTTTCTTCTATATTTCATGATGATTTTGCAATACCTTGGGGATATACTGAGCCTGAACCACGGGCGTGGCGTACTCCAAGAACCGATCCAAATTCGTGGCATCGGTGAGCACTGCCCGACCCGACCCGGAACTGTGCGACGTCGCACAGTCGTCGGACTCCACAGACTGCCTTTGATGCTTCTCCTGCTCTAGCTTTTGTCGCTGCTGCTGCTGTCGTTGTCGTATCGCTGGCGGGTTGTAGAACCGGTTCTCACCCCGAGTCCGACCGATCGAGACGCCGCCGTAGCCTGACATTGCCCAAAAATAAAACCAGTATACGGTGTCGTATCGAGGCGAAACTGTTTCGAGAGTATGGTTTTGAGCAGACGAGAGCTGAAAGGGGTTTTTGAGGGAAAGCGAAGAGTCCAGAAGAACTTGTGGTCTTGTGGATTTGTTCCAGAAGAGCTTTCTATATATGCTGGATGCGCAATTACGATAATGTCCTTCCCTGTTCGAGATTGACGGACTTGTCCAGCTCCGAAGTGGAAACTGGAATGTATAGTCTCTACGCCCCCTGATTCTGCGAATCTACTTTCAGATGCGTTCTTCAGGGCAAGTGGGTGGGCCTGAACCAGCCCAATTTAGCTGGGTCTAGTGGGCCTTGATCCGACCCGTTAAAAGATTTGATTGCCTCTCATTTCCTAGTAAATACATAGAGGAGAGGCAAAGGACAATTCTATCGAGTTTGATGGTCGTTGTATGTACTGTACTGGTGACAAAGCTTGAATCAGTCGTCTATGAACTTGGGCTTTTAGAACTCATGGGGGTATTTATGAGACTTGCCAAGTGGTTTACAATAATAAAGAAATCAGATTGCTGAAACATTTTTTTTTACCAAACAAGCGATAGCATTTTATTAGATCAATTCAAAAAGTACATAGGGAGCAATCTCGATTAGCAATACGACGGAAATGGGTAAAGTTTCCCAGTGACCAAAGTCAGCTCTAGAGCGGAAACGATTTGAAGAGAATAAATCACAAAGAACTTGTCTAAAAACCCCTATCTACCGTCTAATTTGTCCTAGATCAAGTCAATTACATCAATAACAAAAACTGGCCGCCGACATAACTCTAGGAAAACTAGACCAACCAGCAAATTCAACAAAATTTTTGGGAATTACAAGAGAAAACCAAACAACTCATAGAGTTTCTGGACTTTAATAACAAAACTACACCAAATCTAAGAAAACAAACAACACTAACTAAAGGAGCAGCAACACTTTGCTCTTCAAATGATGCACAACCAAAGCCATCCAGATCCATAACAGAGACAACCAGATCTGCCAAGAGGAGAGAAGAGAAGAGCATCATGATCTGCCAAGGCTCGTGAAAATACCGAAAATCTGATGGAGAATAAACCCTAGATATGAAGCATCTTGTTCTATGTCCTCCATTCTCTGCCATACGCTTTCCTGTGAAAATCGACGGGATCAAAGCGAGCCACAACCAAGTCTGCAAAAAAGAAAAAAGAAAAAAGAAAAAGAAAAAACAAAAGAGTAAGAGGAAAACAAGGGCAAGGGGAGAGGGAGGAACATAAGAAGAAAAGGGAGGGGGATGGGAAGCCACCGACACCAAAGGGAGCGGCGGCTCCTAGGGTTTCTTTACTTTTTGTTCTAACTCTCCTCTAAGAAAATTACGCTTTCTTAAGAAACAACATTACTTGAAATTGCATGATACAGTTAGTTGCTTGTATTCTGGGTCAGACGAGATTCATTTGTTATATCATTCATTATGATCCTTTAGTATTTGACATATAACTTATCATGTGGTGATTAGGTCAACTCATGTAGTTATAAATATGATGCTTTAAATTGATCAGCTTTTGTGACAGATGAGATCCATTTGTTCTATCAGTTACTATGATCCCTTGGTAGTCGACATGCCTTTCGTATGGTGATCATGTCAACTCATGTAGTTAGAAATATTATGCTTTAAATTGATCATGGCAAATGAGATCCACAGTTATTATGATCCCTTGGTAGTTGACATATGCCTTGTCGTGTAGCGATCGAGTCAAATTTTAGTCGTGTAGTCTCCAAATTTTAGTCTTGTCGTGTAGTCTTCAAATTTTAGTCAAATTTTAGCTAACATAGCTAGAAAGCCATGATAGCAAACTACTTAAAAAGTGTTTTCTCCATCTATGTTCTCTATTTTGATTGATCTATAATATTTTATTATTTCTCTCTCCTCTTCTATAAATTAAAAGTTCATTAAAAATCAAAAAGTAAGAGGCGAGAGAGGGTTGCGAGCCTAGGAAAAGAGAAGAGGAAGAAATGGAGGACCCTCAATTTCTCTATCCTCCTCTTTAAATGTAGAGAGCCACCAAACTCAAATAAGAGCATCTCCAGCAGACTCTCTATCCTCTCATCTCTAGTTACTTTGGCTAAAAAAAAGGAAAATCCTCCTTCCAGCAGACTCCCTACTTGGCTTCTATTTTGGAGAACCAACTTTTGACTCTCTACATCTAGCAAGGAGGAGAGAGAAAAAGGGGGAGAGAGAAAAAGGGGGAGAGAGATAGAGACATTTGAGAGGTTGGTGGGGTTGGGTTTCTACTTTTCTTTTTAACATATTTGATTTGTAAGAGAAAGAGGGAGAAAGAGAAAGAGAAAATAATAATAATAAAATATTTCAGATTAGCCAAAATAGAGAACACTGCTGGAGAAAACACCTTTTAAGTGGTTTGCTATAATAGCTTTCTAGCTATTTTAGCTAATTTGGGTAAAATTTGGAGACACTCCTGGAGATGCTCTAAGGAGTTTTCTAAAATAGAGAGCCATATAGCAAGTCTCCTGGAGGTGCGTTTTGCCCTCATTCTAGTTAAAATGCCTAAAAGATAAGAGTATGACAACTCTGCTGGAGATACTCTTAGAGCTTCTCCAAGAGAGTTGCTATCCTCTCATCCCTAGCTATTTTGGCTAAAAAAAAAGGAAAATCCAAACTGCAGCATACTCCCTACTTGACTCTCTATTTTGGAGAACCAACTTTTGGCTCGCTGCATCTAGCAAGGACGAGAGAGAAAGTGAGCCTCGCCAAACGGAATCCGTGCAAGAGAGAGATGGAGAAAGAGAAAGAGAGAAACAGGGGGAGATAGATAAAGACATTTGGGAGGTTGGTGGGGTTGGTTTTAAACTTTTCCTTTTAATATATTTCATTTTCACTTGCAAGATAGAGAAGGAGAAAGAGAAAGAGAACAAGATAATAAAATATTTGAGATTAGCCAAAATAGAGAACATTGTTGGAGAAAACACATTTTAAGTAATTTGCTATAATAACTTTCTAACTATTTTTAGCTAGAATTTGACTAAAATTTGGAGACTCTCTTGGAGATGCTCTTATATCATTTATTACGAAATTTGCTAATTGAAATAGACCTTCTTGTATAGTTGTTTGATCAACTCATGTAGTTAGAAAATATAATACTTTAGGGTTAATTACTGTAGACGTCCCTGAACTTTGGGCCGAGTTGCAATTGGGTCCGTGAACTTTTTTTTGAGGCAATTACATCCTTTAATTTTTTAAGCAGTTCTAATTGGGTCATGCCGTAACAGAATCCGTCAAGTTTGACCGTGTGAATGGCACGTGCTCTTGTTGTGAGGGGTATATTAGAATTTTCGTCAATCTGTTCTTGTTCCACTACTGCCATCGTCATTTCAAAATTTGCAGCAACCATCTCAACACTTCGAGGAGGAGGTGGAGCAACAATCACAACACTCCACCTCAGATTCCAGCTGCCATCTGTTATCTCCAACCCACTAGACCCGACGCATCCTTGCAAAGGTCCTCGACATCATCAAGGCTGACTTTGATCACATGCTCACCAACGTCACCTCCATGTGCAACCTCGCCAACCACATCAGCGCCAAGGTCCTCAAGCTTGACATCACCCAGTCGCGTGTCAAGTCCACTCTCCTCAGCCTGGACGTCATCGTCAAGCGCATCAATTGCATCGACGACGTCAAGCAAGCCCTCGACGCCCAGGCGTACAAGTCTGCAACTCATGACCCACCCCAACCCACCCTTATTCCAATTGCCCATCACCTCCCCCATTTCTCTCTTTCTCCTCCATTCCTGAACCAAATCCACAACCTTCAACATGATACAAATAAATCCCATATGCAACTCTGGGCGAACTCAACGACGATGTGGTTTCCATTTGGGTCGTTGGATTTGGGGAAAAAGTTTGTAGAATTTGGGAAGAAAAAAAAAATTTGTTGAAATTGTGGAATTTTGGGAGGAAAATAAGAGGGTGTGTGTTGAGATTTTTTGGGGATGGGGTGGTGTGCGCAACGAGGGAGAAGGCATAAGGCAGGGGTGATTTGGGTTCGTTGGGGGTGGTGGGAATGGTGGTTTGGGTTTGCTTCGCCATGATGGTGGTTGGGGTGGGTTTGCCTGGCTGTGCGATTTGGTTGTTTGGGTTTGTATCTGGAGAGGGGGCTACGCCTGGGTTCATCCAAAGAGAGAGAGAGACGGTGAGGAGATGGTGGTGTGCATGGAGGAGATGGGATGCTAGGGTTTGGGGAAGAAGGTGCGAGCGCGCAGAGAGAGAAAGATGAACTTGGGAAGAAGGGGCTTTATTTTTTATTTTATTTTTGAGGCAATTGACGCTTTTACCCCTCATTTTGACGGACAAATTGACAGAGTTGGATGGCATGACCAAATTGGAACTTTTTAAAAAGTTAAAGGATGTAATTGCCTCAAAAAAAAGTTCACGGACCCAATTGCAACTCGGCCCATAGTTCAAGGACGTCTACAGTAATTAATACTTTATTTTTGGTCAAGTAGAATATATACTTGAAATTGATTATTTGGTATGATATCCATTTATTATATAAATTATCACAATCTTTTGGTAATTGGCATATGCAAATATCATTAAAAAAAACCTTGCAAATATCATAAAATCCATCATTTTCATTTTATTTATTGCAAATGAAAGGAAAATACAACATTCACTCTTCAATCAAAAGCTCCAAGCACAAGCCAAACACTATTTTCGAAGGAAAAAGAAAAAAGAGAATGATAACCACACCATTATTTGAAGCCAAAGAGGACAAAAGATTGAATACAACCAAGTAATAAAGCTATGAAAATTTAGTTGTAGGCATCATGGTGTTCCAAGAGGTAGTTCTCAATGAGCTTGAAGAGGTGGGAGGCCTTCTCTTTGCCAGCCTTAACATGCTCTTCCTTGATCTCAAAATCACCCTTTGTGTGGTAGTGGCTGGTGCTCTTGACGACAGAACCACTGCCAGATGCCACCAACTTAGTCTCATATGAGATCTTCTCAATTGTCTCAGAGATTGCATCTCCTTCAATCACACTGTACTTGTACACGAAGTTCTCTTTGTCAATCCCATCAATTCTGTGCTTCACATAGCTGTAAGTGCTACCTGCACAAATATATACATATATACTACCAGATGAATCTTTCTGTTATGAGATAAGATGACCCCAAAACAATATTTCTGTAACATTATTATAACAAACCAGAAGAAAAAAAAAAAAATCTAAACTTACCTTCACCAAAGTTAATTTTCTTGATGGTTCCAACGCCTCCATCTCCTTCAAGGATCTCAGTGCTCTTAACTGCCTGTGGTGCAATTTTTGGGACGAGGTTGTCAGCATCAAGAACAAAGGCATTGAACAACCTAGCAGGGGGGATGACAGAGTTGATCTCGGTTTCATATGTGAACACACCCATGATTCTGTAAAAAGTGTTTGGAAAGTGAGAAAAAAAAAGTAATTGATGAAGAGGGAAGACTAAGAAAGATGATGCAAATGGGAGATTTTGGGTTGTGAAGAAGTGAGGAGGAGGTATGGTATTTATAGGAACCAAGTGATCAAAGGGTTTATGCAAGTTTGTAATTGTTTAATTGGTTGTATTCATTGTAACGTGGGAGCCATTACTTTTGTACAAAGGAAAATTTTGTAATTTAGTCAAGGGAAGGACCATCTGCAAATTGAATTTAAAATTCCAATTAATCCACGAGGTGGACTAACCTCAATTATTTCTTGCCAAATGTTTGAATACAAGTTAAAAATTTCCATGTGCATTCAATGAGTGCTTTGGCTGAGCATATTCTGTAACAATATAGTAGCAAATTGACAGTGTCTGTGACTCCATGGATATGATGGTTCAAAGAAACAACTTAGTTCTTTGTTGGCTATTGAAATTTGAAACCACTCTTGGGCTGCACCGACTAAGACTAGATAATGATATATACGAAAGTATGAATGAATCATATTATTTAAGCAAGTTGGCAATAATTTAGTTTATCTGACCATACAATGTAATGTGGATGTCTCTTGCTGGTTTATTAAGCGGGTCCTTTAATAAATTCTTTAAGGGGTCTATTTGGATTGATGACTCCAGGTGGTGGCTTTTGGGTCACTATGTTTTCTGTGTTGATGTTTGATGAATGCCGGGTTTCTGAGTGAATAATTTCTGGTGAGGAGGATTTTTCATTTACACACAATTAAGGTGTTATGGGGATTCGAAACATGAGACTACTAGTTTACAAGTTAGGTTAATACCCTTTTCTACTGGGCTAGATCTCGTTGGCATAAATTCTTTTTTTTTGGGGGTTGGTCTACTGTTTTGTATATTTACAACCGACATGGTCTTTGGCTGTGTTACATAAAAAAGTTAATAAACGTGGACTGTGTATCAATGGATAAGAGCATAAGACTTGTTTCTAAATTAAATATTTTGAGCCATTTCAATTTGAAGATGTGAAAACCCCCAAAAAGAAAACTACGCGCAATCAATTGTTGACCCATTGATATTGGAGCCCATTTTGAAATGCAAGTCAAGTCGTCCAAATTTGAAGTTTGAAGTTCTGGAAGTGCATACTAGTTGTGAGGTACGTACGTGGGGACAACCATATTTGGAAATCTGGAATTTACTTCTTTGAAAAGTTTCTGCTTCCAACTTTTGATCAATTGGGTATCAGGCACCGCCCTATTTGAAAAAATGGTTCGATTGCTTAATAAAAATTATTATTACACGTAGATGATTATTGATGCATGTGAAATTTAGCATGAACTCATATTCCTTAACAACTAACAGTTTATTTACGTTCATGTAAACGACTCTCCTGAGCGTGCTACTGTAACTACTGTATTACATGCTGTGCAGGTTGATGAACATATTAACATAAGAAATCAGGGCAGAACTTTACCAAGGACGGATCATAGAGATCCGACGTTATTCCTGCAAAATGTGGTAATTAGTTTTTTTTTGCAGAAATAAAAAGACAATTTGTTCAAATGAAATTAGCACATAATTTGTTTAAAATTACTTCAAGTATATATATACTTCATCAGGTGGTAAAACCTATCCTTTTTACTGTTAACACGACAAACCAAATCATGCACCAAAAAGAAAAAAAATCAGATCTCACAGAACAATAATTTATAGAGAGCTTGCTCATATATTGCGGCCACTTTTGAATAAACTTTTAGAGCGCCTTCCTTGACTGAAATAATTATTCAAGAAACTCAAAATCATGATGGAAACATGCACTGAACTTTGCCAAAGCTCTTTTTGTTCTAGCCAAACCTTCAGCCTCATTCTCTATAAATATACCACCTCTGCTACTCACATTTCTTCATCTCAAACTTAAGCTTTCTAAGATCAATTTAATCACCTCTGCAGAATCCGTTCTTTCTTTGATCACATTTTCTAAGCTCTTAAATCATCATCATAATCATGGTTGTGTTCACTTATGAAACTGAGTTCACCTCTGTCATCCCACCACCAAGATTGTTCAAGGCCTTTGTTCTTGATGCCGACAACCTCATCCCGAAGATTGCCCCACAAGCAATCAAAAGCTCAGAAATTGTTCAAGGAGATGGAGGGGTAGGAACCATCAAGAAGATTACCCTTGGTGAAGGTAGCCAATACAGCTATGTGAAGCATCAGATTGACAACATTGACAAAGAAAACTTTGTCTACAGCTACAGTTTGATTGAAGGAGATGCTATCTCTGAAACCATTGAGAAAGTCTGTTATGAGATTAAGTTGGTGGCATCTGCTGATGGTGGTTCCGTCATAAAGAACACCAGCAACTACCACACAAAGGGAGATGTTGAGATCAAGGAAGAGCATGTTAAGGCTGGCAAAGAGAGAGCCTCTGGTTTGTTCAAGCTTATTGAGAACCACCTTGTGGCCAACCCAGATGCCTACAACTAAAATGTTCTTACATGTGATAATGTAGCATGTTAAAGAGAGTCATTGGTTCCTACTTCCAGAGTCATCATCATTCAATGATGTTGTTATCCTTTTTCTTTTCTTTGCTTCTTGTGTCTGGCCTTTTGCTATATCAAAGTGTGAATGCTCTATTTTTTTCATTCTCTAATAAATAAAATGAATATCATTTTATATTTTTCTTGTATTTGCAAGTTTTGTCTATAACATTATTGCAAAATGAGTTACCAAAGCAAGCATGCCCTATTTTAACTCAAATATACTCTGTTTTCTTGTATGCCATATGGGAATTCATACCCTGGGAGATCAAATTAATCAAGTAGGATTGCTTTAAAAATAAATGAGAATGAATGCTGCAGAGTTTTTCTTTTGAGCAATAGCATGCCTGCATTAGGCAGAAGATTAAGGCCAAATTTGTAGTCTGCTATCCGGTGTCTTTTATATCCATTCGGAGATGAAAAATGGTTAGACTTTAAAGTCTTTGAGTCCGTGTTGGATTGAATCACATTTCCTACTGTGTTGAGCTGAACTGAGATGAATACTTTTACTGGGAGAGCAATTTGAGCTAAAATGTTTACGTTGGATCATCAAAGTCTATGAGGAAAACTTGTACCGGGCTGTTCATGCTGCTTTGTTCTGTTCAGCTACTTAGCACTGTGGTAGGAACATTGTTACACAATTTGTTATCGGACTGAAGTAATGACATAGCATAGGATTACTGTTGAATCAATTGGCCTAAACTGGACACGTTCTGATGTGTTGAGAATATTTTCATTCCCAACGGACATGTTACATAATCAAAGTCTAAGCTGATAAGTGACTCTTGCCTCACACATACCAAATCCATAAGGTCACTTTCAAAGATACAAGTGAATTTCGGTTCTGCACTTTGAACTATATTTGAGGTATTGCTTTCTAATGTCAACCGAATTAGTCACCGTTAATTTGTTTAAACGTTGAATGAATCATAATAAATGTTGGAATTAACAAACTTAGTGTACTAAATGCAGCAGGCAGTTTGATTTGTATTTGATTAGACGAATAGCAAAGTTGGTAAAATGTTCTCTGAACTGGTTGTCTTTATTATTTAAATGTTAATGTATATAATTTTCTTTTTCAAATTGTTGTTTAACTCATAATATATAGATGTGGAATTCATTCTGCACATATATTTTCACAGAAAATCAAATTAATTGTGTCCAAATTTTCTTTATTGAAAAATTGAAATCAAATACAAGTACATTACTCTTTAAAACCACACCGTTGACTAAACAGAAAAAGGGACGACAGATGAAGATTGTTGTCCAAACATGCAACAACACAGACATGTTTAGTTGTTGTAGGCATCGGGGTTGGCCACAAGATAGGTCTCAATAACCTTGAACAAAGCATGGGCCCTTTCTTTGCCAGCCTTAACTTGCTCTTCCTTGATCTCGACATCTCCCTTGGTGTGGTAGTTGCTGGTGTTTTTTATGATGGAACCTCCATCTGCAGATGCCACCAACTTAATCTCATAAGAGATTTTCTCAATTTTGTCTGAAAGAGCATCTCCTTCAATCAAACTATAGCTGTACACAAAGTTATCTTTGTCAAGCGCATCAACCTGGTGCTTCACATAGCTGTATTCACTTCCTGTAATTTCAAAATTTGAGGATGGTTAATGTCAATTTTTATAGAAATTATGACACTAATTAATGCTTTCAAGATACATATTAACTTGAAAACCAAGTTCATTAGTAGAGAGACAGACAATATTGGTGGAAAGTAAACAAACCTTCCCCAAAGCTAGTCTTCTTGATGGTTCCAACACCTCCATCTCCTTCAACAATTTCAGCACTTTTAATTGCTTGTGGAGCAATCTTTGGGACGAGGTTGTCAGCATCTAGAACAAGGCCTTTGAACAACCTAGCAGGAGGAACGACTGAGGTGAACTCGGTTTCGTATGTGAAGACACCCATGATAGATGATGATGATTTAAGAGCTTAGAAAATGATCAGAAGTAAGAATGAAATATGGAAAGAAGCAAAGAGAATTGATATTCAAGGTATTACTTGATGTTGGAAGCTATGAGCACTGCAGGTGGTATTTATAGGTTAAGGGTGAAGAGTCTGATGTGTAAAGTGACCCCAATGGATATAAAGTTCAGTGGTTGTTTCCCATGTGAATATTTTAGTCAAAGAAAGCCACCTCTACAAGTTGATTTTAAAAATTCCAAGTTATTACAACTAGCTGGAATTTTTTAATAGAATGTTCTGGTGTGCTGAGTCTGCTGACTGCTGACTCAATAATATTCTTATTCAAACAACTGAAAAATCTAACGTCCTTTTCACATTCTTTTCTTGTGGCCAACGCTGATGCCTACCACTAAAACAATCTATGAGATACTGCATGTTCAAGCAACAGTCTAGTGTCCTGCTTTATCTGTCATTGGCTAAGGCTTGGCTTTCGTATATTTTTTTTCTGTCAAGCCAGAGCAGTCTTTGGCTTACATTTGGGGTTATGATAAATTGTAGTATTGTATTTGATCAATCTCAATTAATAAAGCAAAAATCATTTAATTATAATACCGAAGGAAAGGGTAGAGAATTAACAAACTAAGGTCTCAACTTTCTTATATATTATTATTTTAAACTACTATAATTTACGAGAAGAGGGATCATCTCTGGTGAAAAGGGCAGAACCAACCGGCTTAACCACGTCTACATTGCGGTCTTTACTTTACAATTTTGACATTGACTTACCAAAAAGAAATATAAAGTTTGTAGACTTGACTTCAACTTGATTAGAGCAGCAAGGTTGGTAAAAGAAATTACTTGAAAAGAGAAGCCATGGAAAGTCTAAATTAGATGACATGATACGTCTAGGAAAGGGATAGGGAGCCAATCACAATACACTATTGTATAATCTCTGCAGTTGGATCCTTAAGTGAGGTAAAATATGTAATTAATGATGATACACAAGGCAGAGTTGAAGCAGATATCTATGTGATTAGTCAATAAAACGAGATAAAGGATGTAACTAATCCCTCTTAAGTCGTTTTAGTTATGAGTTGCTTGCAATGCTTCTTTGAATTTGATCATCAAAACAGTCCATGTGCATTCAGAATAGACTCTGCTTGTTAGACAGACAAGTTAATTTTAGAACATCCTGTTAGAAATCAAGATATTATTAAGTTAGCACACCCTCATCCTGTTGGAATAGTTGAATTTTTCAAATCAACATCTACTGGAGGCTTTATTTCCTTGACTCAAATATTGCTGTATTTCATTGAAAATCATATTTTCCTTTTCACATGGACAAGAACCATTGGAAAATTATAAACTTGTCTAAATTCCTTTATTAATGAAAGCCATTCCTTTCCCCATTAACCTATAAATACCACCTCTGGTGCTCATACTTCCTCACACCAATATCAATCATTTTCTTAGCTTCCTCCACATTCATTCTTTCTTTGATCGCATTTTCTAAGCTCTCAAATCATCATCTTCATCATGGGTGTCTTCACATACGCAGACGAGTCCACCTCAGTCATCCCCCCACCAAGATTGTTCAAAGCCCTTGTTCTCGAAGCTGACACCCTCATCCCCAAGATTGCTCCCCAATCAGTGAAAAGTGCTGAAATTGTTGAAGGAGATGGAGGTGTTGGAACCATCAAGAAGATTAGCTTTGGTGAAGGTTGGTTTCTGCCATTGCCTCTTCTAAGTTTAACTTGTTTGCTTAATTAATAATATAAATCTTGAAAGCAGTAATCGCTTAATTTCTAATTATAATCCTCATTTTACAGGAAGTCATTACAGCTATGTGAAGCACCGGATCGACGGGCTTGACAAAGATAACTTTGTGTACAGCTACACTTTGGTTGAAGGAGATGCTCTTTCAGACAAGGTTGAGAAAATCAGTTATGAGATTAAGTTGGTGGCATCTGCTGATGGAGGTTCCATCATAAAGA
The DNA here is from genome assembly GCA_024362665.1 of Prunus padus. NCBI lineage: Eukaryota > Viridiplantae > Streptophyta > Magnoliopsida > Rosales > Rosaceae > Prunus > Prunus padus. The sequence continues at coordinate 11,073,674 of JANFAM010000020.1, forward strand.
GCACCAGCAACTACCACACCACAGGTGATGTTGAGATCAAGGAAGAGGATGTTAAGGCTGGCAAAGAGAAGGCAACTGGTCTGTTCAAGCTTATTGAGAACTACCTTGTGGCCAACCCAGATGCCTACAATTAAATGTAGCATGTTGAAGAGAGTCTTTGTTTCCAGAGTCATCATTCAGTGATGTTTGTTTTCCTTTTTCTTTTCTTTCCTTCTTGTGTGTGGCCAAGGGCTTGCACTTGGAGGCCTTTGTTATATCAAAGTGTGACTGTTGTATTTTTTTTCATTCTCTAATAAATAAAAGGAATATCATCATTTTAGTATTTGCAAGTTTTTTCTCTAACTTTATTACCCAAATGAGTTACCAAAGCAAGCATGCCCTATTTTGATTCAAATATACTCTGTTTTTCTTGTATGCCATTTGCGAATTCATACGCCGGGAGACCAAATTAATCAAGTAAGATTGCTTTTAAAAATCAATGAGAATGAATGCTGTAGAACTTTTCTTTTGAGCAATAGCATGCCTGCATTAGACAGACGATTAAGGCCAAATTTATAGTCTGCTATCCGGTGTAATTTTTATCCATTCGGAGATGAAAAGTGGTTAGAATTTAAAGTCCTTGAGGTGGTAAGGAGTCTGTGTTGAATTGAATCACACTTCCTACTGTGTTGAGCTACGAACTGAGCTAAATATTTTTGATGGGAGAGCAATTTGAGCTAAACAGTTTATGTTGGATCATCAAAGTTTGAGAAAAACTTGCTAACTGGAAATAGACATGTTCTGATGTGTTGAGTTTTGGTGGATTTAGCTTTATGCACTGACACTCTAAATGTGAAGGGGGAAATATAATATAACGAACTAAAGAAAGAACAAAATTTTGGAGATGTGAAGCCCGAAGGCTACATAGAGCTCCTACACAAACTTAATTGAGACCAACTTCAATAAGATTGATACCTCAAATACTCTACTACAACATACACTTGATACTCTTGGTACACACTTAGCACAGAGTGGATACAACGCCTATTTATAAGCCATAATATTAACTCAACATTAAACCTAATCATAATCATTATACCCACTAAACCTCACATTAACTCCAACTCATAAACTAGGTAATAATAGCTAAACGCTTTAGATTCTAACTTTTTATTTCCTAAACTTATGACCTTTGAAATTATCCCAACATTGAGAATATTTTCATTCTCAATGGGACTTGTGAGATAATCTTACCTGATAAATGATTCGCGCCACACCCATACCAAATCCTCAAAGTCCATTTTCAAAGATAAAAGTGAATTTCGGTTCTGCAGTTAGAACTACCTTTCAAGTATTGCTTTCTAATGATGTCAACCGAATTAGTCATCAGTAATTCGGGAGTAACATTCTACACAGCATGACGTTAATTTGTTCAAAAGTTGAAAGAATCAATATAAATGTACTGAATGCAGCAGAAAATTTGATTTGTATCTGATTAGAACAATAACAAAGTTGGTAAAATGTCCTCACAAGTTACAGAAGAAGATCTGAACTTCTTTATTACTTATTGCCAATTGCTTTGTGGTTAAATTGTTGTTTAACTTAGAATATACTAATGTGGAATTCATTCTGCACATACAGTTGCACAGACAATCAAATAAATGCTTTCCAAGTTTTCTTTATTGATCAATTGAATCAAAAACAAGTACATTACTCGTTAAAACCATAATTTTAAGTAAACAGAAAAAGGACGACAAAATGACAGATTGTTGTCCAAACATGCAGTATCACAGAAATGTTTAGTTATAGGCATCAGGGTTGCCCAAAAGGTACTTCTCAACGACCTTGAACAAACCAGAGGCTCTTTCTTTGCCAGCCTTAACATCCTCCTCCTTGATCTCAACATCACCTATTGAGTGGTAGTTGCTGGTGTTCTTTATGATGGAACCTCCATCAGCAGATGCCACCAACTTAATCTCATAACAGATTTTCTGAATCTTGTCTGTAATAGAATCTCCTTCAATCAAACTGTAGCTGTACACAAAGTTATCTTTGTCAAGCCGGTCAATCCGGTACTTCACATAGCTGTATTCACTTCCTGTAAAATGAAGATTAATTAGAAATTAAGAGATGACTGCTTTCAGGATTTATGTTAATTAAGCAAACAAGTTAGAAATTAAGAGATTGCTGCTTTCAAGATACATATTAACTAGAAAACCAAGTTAAGTTAGTAGAGAGAGAGAGAGAGAGAGAGAGAGAGAGAGAGAGAGAGAATGGTGCAAAGTAAACAAACCTTCACCAAATCTAATCTTCTTGATTGTTCCAACACCTCCATCTCCTTCAACAATTTCAGCACTTTTAACTGCTTGTGAAGCAATCTTTGGTACCAGGTTGTCAGCATCAAGAACAAGAGCTTTGAACAATCTAGGTGGGGGGATGACAGAGGTGAACTCAATTTCATATGTGAACACACCCATGATGATGATTTAGAGTAAAGAAGTTGATGAAAGAAAGAAATAACCAAATGTTTGGGAAGCACAGTGGACTGATATTGGGAGATCTAGTGTTTGATGTTGGAAAGAATGAGCACTGGAGGTTGTATTTATAGGTAAGGAGAAAGGGCATGCTGTGTAAAGTGGTCCCCAAAGATAAAGGAATTTGGACAAGTTTTTTATTTTTCAATGGTTGAAAAAGAAAACTATAGTTTTCCTACATGGTTCTTTTCTGTGTTCTGGATAAAGCCATTTAGATATGCAATATTGTTGACCCAATGCAGCCAAAGTTGAAATATGCAAGTCAAGTCATCCTATTTGAAGTTCTGGAAGTATATACTAGCTGTGACGAACGGACAACAATATTAGTAAATTTCAAATTTGGAAGTATATACTAGCTGTGACGTAGCAACTCATGTTATCTGCCATCTCATTTGTTAAATTGGAAAAATGCCCCCTAAAACATGTACTTAACTTTCAATTTACTCCATATCTTTTTTTTAAAAACAAAGTCAAGGATATGAATTTTTTAAAAAATCAATAAAAAACAATTATTTAAAAAAAATTGAAGAAAAAGATAACCAAAAATCTTGGGACCCACTGACCCAAACCCAGCGCCCCCTTCCGCTACCCACCTAGAACCCAGCACATAACCCACCCCCACCCCCTCCGAGAAACCAGAACCCACCCAGCGCCCCCTCCCTAGATTTCTTCTCCCCAATTCCCACCACCCGCAACCCACCATGCACAGAGAGAGAGAAAATATTTCAATTTTTAAAAGTTTTTAATTTTATTTTCAGTATTTATTAATGTTTAACATACAAAATGACCAATTTGCCCTTATATTTAATGGAAAATTGGATGAAATGTTGAGGATTTATATGGCATAGGGTCATTGCAAAATTTTTTTTTCATATACTTAATTTTCTTAAAAAAAGGATGGGAGTTAAATTAAAAGTTAGGTACAAATTCAGGGGGTATTTCATCAGTTTAGCCTATTTATATTAATATACATCTGATGCTGATGCATCTAGAGATCAATGAAGAGCATGTTAGAGCGGTTCCAGCGAGGGGCCTTTTGCCCAGGCAGGAGGGGGCCTAGGCCTAGTTCATGGTTCCAGCGAGCAAGGCTGGCTCGGGCAGGTTGTGGTCTCCACAAGCTTGGGCTGGCCTGAAGACAAGAATAGCCTGGGTTGTTGCACGGGTTTGCTGACATCAGCAACGAAAAAAATTAAAAAGATAGAAAAAAATACCAAAATTTTCAGAATTTTTTTTAAAATAAATACCTAGTCATATTCTTTACTTTCCATACCAAAACTCTATACAAATTCTTCTCCTCATATCTCATGTGAATAGTGGTTGCCATGGCAATGGGTGAAAACACACAAGCCTTTTGCAAGGGCTACTACTATCCACGTGAATAGTAACAGCCCTTGCCTCCCCTAGCCCTTTGTCATGACAAATGGGTGGAAGTGCTCTTAAGGCAGGCAAAGAAAGAGCCTCAGGTCTGTTTAAGATAATTGAGAACCATCTCTTGGCTAACCCTGATGCCTACAACTAATGCTTTTCATGTCAATGTACGTAGCATCTTGAAGAGAGAGAGAGTCTTGCATTTCCAGTCATCGTAAAATGATGATGTTTTCTTTTTTCTTTTCTTTCCTTGTGTCTGGTCAAATCAGTACTTGGAGGTCTTTATTTGATCAAAGAGTGAATTTATGTTGTATTTGTCACAGTTCTCAAATAAATGAAATCTTGAATATATTCTTAGTATTTGCAACTTTTGTGTCTATCCACTTGAATATACACTCTGCTTTTCTTCTATGCCATATGGCAATTCATAAATTGGAGCTTAAATCTTTCAGAGGGTTTGACCGAAAATAAAAAAAAAAAAATCTCCATAGGGTATATTGATTGACAATCTCATCCCCTAATCCCATTACAATCAGGAACTAGTGGATGCCCAAATAAAGTAGACAACTTATTGTCTTTAATAAAAGGTCCTCAGAAGTTGGAGAAATGAGGGAGACATGACATTGATAGGTTTAAGAAGATAAATCAGATGTTTTTTGTTTTATTTATTGTGGAACAAATCAAATACAAAGACATTACTATTTAATCAGAACTTCAAATGCAAACCAAAGAATGCTCTGGCTTGGTTGAATAAACAGAGGAATAAAGACACTTACATTAATGACTTGTGTTCAGGGGAAAAGGGAAACAATCACAAACCATATTTGGAAAAAGAAAAACTATCAAAGACTGCTGTAGTATGAGAAAACGAAAGAATTGAAAACCACACTGTTTAACAAACAGAGAAAGGAGAGGCCACAAGATTATTTCCCTTAGCATGTAGTATATCATTGATGGTTTTAGTTGTAGGCATCAGGGTTGGCCACAAGATAGGTCTCAATAACCTTGAACAAAGCATGGGCCCTTTCCTTGCCAGCCTTAACATGCTCTTCCTTGATCTCAACATCACCCTTGGTGTGGTAGTTGCTGGTGTTCTTTATGATGGAACCGCCATCTGCAGATGCCACCAACTTAATCTCATAAGAGATTTTCTCAATTTTGTCTGAAAGAGCATCTCCTTCAATCAAACTATAGCTGTACACAAAGTTATCTTTGTCAAGCGCGTCAACCTGGTGCTTCACGTAGCTGTATTCACTTCCTGTAATTTCAAAATTTGAGAAATTAAGACACTACTGCTTTCACGATAGGTATTAACTAGAAAACCAAGTTAATTAGTAGAGAGACAGTATTGGTGGAAAGTAAACAAACCTTCCCCAAAGCTAGTCTTCTTGATGGTTCCAACTCCTCCATCTCCTTCAACAATTTCAGCACTTTTAATTGCTTGTGGAGCAATCTTTGGGACGAGGTTGTCAGCATCTAGAACAAGGGCTTTGAACAACCTAGGTGGAGCAATGACAGAGGTGAACTCGGTTTCGTATGTGAAGACACCCATGATGATGATGATTTAAGAGCTTAGAAAATGATCAAAGAAAGAATGAATGTGGAGGAAGCTAAAAGAGAATGATTGATATTGGTGTGAGGAAATGTGAGCACCAGAGGGAGTATTTATAGGTTAAGGGTGAAGTGTGTTGTGTAAAGTAAACCCCATGGATATAAGCTTGTTTGGACAAGTTTTCAGTGGTTGTTTCCCATGTGAATAATTTAGTCAAAGAAAGCCACCTCTACAAGTTGATTGGTGTGCTAATTAATTTTCTAATAGAATGTTCTAAAACGCATGTGTACGTATACAGTCCATTCTGATTGGCTAGTAATATAGCATATTGGACGTATACTTGCCCTTTTTGATGATCAGAATATTACAACACAACTGGTGTGCTGCTGAGTCTGCTGACTGCTGACTCAATAATATCCTTATTCATTCAATTGAAAAATCTAAAGTCCTTTTCACTTTCATTTTCAAAGTCTAAAGTCTTGGATATACAGCTGAGATTTCACACAGCCTGAACTTCAGCCTCAATCTATAAATAGCACCTCCAGTTCTCACATTTTCCAGCATCAAATATCATCCCTGCCAATCATCTAATCCTTTCACACTTTCATTCTTTCTTTGATCATTTTCTAAGCTCTAAAATCATCATCATGGGTGTCTTCACATACACAGACGAGTCCACCTCAGTCATCCCCCCACCAAGATTGTTCAAAGCCCTTGTTCTTGAAGCTGACACCCTCATCCCCAAGATTGCACCCCAATCAGTGAAAAGTGCTGAAATTGTTGAAGGAGATGGAGGTGTTGGAACCATCAAGAAGATTAGCTTTGGTGAAGGTTGGTTTCTGCCATTGCCTCTTCTAAGTCTAACTTGTTTGCTTAATTAATAACATAAATCTTGAAAGCATTAATCTCTTAATTTCTAATTATAATCCTCATTTTACAGGAAGTCATTACAGCTATGTGAAGCACCGGATCGATGGGCTTGACAGAGATAACTTTGTGTACAGCTACAGTTTGGTTGAAGGAGATGCTCTTTCAGACAAGGTTGAGAAAATCACTTATGAGATTAAGTTGGTGGCATCTGCTGATGGAGGTTCCATCATAAAGAGCAGCAGCAACTACCACACCACAGGTGATGTTGAGATCAAGGAAGAGGATGTTAAGGCTGGCAAAGAGAAGGCAACTGGACTGTTCAAGCTTATTGAGAACTACCTTGTGGCCAACCCAGATGCCTACAACTAAAACCTTAAATGAAATATACTGCATGTGCTTTCTCTGTCATTGGTGTGGCTTCATTTTTCCTTTTCTTTTTATTGTCTATCAAGCCAGAGCTGCGTTGGCTTGCACCTAAGGCTATGATAAATTGTAATGTTTGTATTTGATTTTATTCTCAATAAATAAAGCAAAAATCAGTTGCTGGTCTTTACAAATTTGGTCTGCAGTATCTTTTTTCTTCAATTTCGCGAATTTCAATCTTTTTTGTACTAATGAAAATTTACTAGTGCAAAGTAAAGATTCGATAAAATTAAAATGATAAGGATGACACTTATAAATCGAGAAATGGCCCTTTGGTTTGGTCAAGGTTTTTGAGAAGTACCATTTGGGGCAACCCTACACGTAAAACTCTCTGTTACAGTGCTGCTTGCAAAGAGCGACAAAACTCGTGTCCTGTTTTTCTATCTTCATTCATTGGTGCGGCTTTCATTTTTGTTCCTTTTTTTTATATCAAGCCAAAGCTATCTTTTTGTTAAGCTATGATGAGTGTGTATTTATTTGAATTCAATATTTATAATTAAAGGAACATCATTTGGTAATTCTTTGATTCCGCTAATTAAAGTGACTCAGTCTATTTGCATGTCTAAAATCTAAAAATAAAAAACTAATTAAAATAATAATAAAATTAAAAGACATTGCAAAAAATCATATCTTCAACATGATCAGTCCTCAGTCTATTTGCATGTCTAAAATGTTGGTCAATCCCTCCTCAGTCTGACCATAACCAATCAATCTCAAATTTCAAATCAACGTCCCGATTTCTTTCTATATAACCATTACCAAGTATCAACTAAAGCCAGCCATTTCCAATTTTCCATTGTTCTTGCTACACTATCTGTTGCCGCGAATGCCCAGCAAGTTGCTAGTGAGAATTGATAAACATAATTATTTAGCTAGTTGTTGGGCATCGCGGCTGCGGACAACATAGCAGATATCCACAATATGAAGATTCACGATACTGTTTACAGTAAGAATTTGGTTCCCGTGCGTCCAATTCGCAGATGCTCAGCCTCATTTTAAAGCATTTCACTATAAAAAAATTTGGGGTTTCTCGCATGTTGACTGCACCAGCGTCATGTTGTCAAGAAAATTTATTCACTTAAAATCTTAGCCCTCCTCAGTCATTGTTAGTTTTGAGTTTTTCATTATGATTAGAGGAAACTTCCATTCAAATTAGAGGTGTTAAACGGGACGGGCCGGCCCAGCACGGCACGAGCCCAACTCACTTAAATGAGGCACGGCACGGCACGAGCACGAATATTAAATGGACCGGGCTGGCACGGCACGAAAGCTTGGACCGGGTCGGAATCAAAAAATAAGGTCTAATGGACCGAACCGGCTCGTGGCCCAACATGGGCCGGGCTTGGCCCGAGCCCGCTTCAAGCACGGCACGAGCCCGAGCCCGACCCCAAGCATGGCCCGAGGTAGAGGTGTCAAACGCGCCGGGTCGGGCCGGCCCGACCCATTTAAATTCGTGCTTTTAAGGTATTCGTGCCGTGCCGGGCTAGCCCATTTAATTTATCGGGCCATGCCGTGCTGACCCATTTAGTAAAATTATTGATCCCAGCCCGGCCCAAAGCCCAAATCCATATTAAAATGGGCAGGGCTCGGGCCGTGCCGTGCTCATGCTCGGGCCCAAGCCCATTTAATTTGAATTCTTTTTCACTTGATAAGAATACTGTTGGGTTTACTAATCTCACTGCACCACGAGGAAAATAAGAATACTGTTGGGTTTATAGGAAGATATGGGTTTGACATTTTAGGAGAAGTGAGATGTGCAGAGAAACAGAAGTCATGGAAACTAGACTTGGTCCTTGTAACTAGTAATACATGGAAACTAGACTTGGTCCTTGGTCCTTGAAACTATATTTTATCTAATTCCAAAGAGATTACTAAACGATGCATAAAGGATTTCTGTGCCTCACTCTCCTACTCTTATTTTATCCAACAAACCCTTCGCAGTACCTTTGCCATCACCAGCATCCTTGAATGGGAAAAGTTCAGTGATTAAAATTGTAAAGGTAATGGAACCTGGAATAGAATCTAGATAAGGCACTCATAGAAATAGACATTATGACCAAAAACAAGAAGCAACCTGTTGAACTTTCTTGAGTTCAACACCAAAGTCAACATAGAAATCCGAGCATTGATTCTTAATCCAATTTCCAGCATAACAAAGAATGAATGGCATTCCTTTGAAACTCTTCTCTTCATTTCTATTTCTAAAGATTGAACCTGTAAAGTTACTGGGAATATATCAAGACAATTTTCTACAGAAATATATTTACTAGTCTAGTGCAGTACTGTATTCCTCATAAGTACAGTATTCATTGGCATACTTCATAAGTACTATATTCCTCGGGCTAGAGGTGTCAAACGGGACGGGCCGGTCCAGCACGGCACGAGCCAAGCCCACTTAAATGAGGCACGGCACGGCACGAGCACGAATATTACATGGGCCAGGCCGGCACGACACGAAAGCTTGGACCGGGCCGGGATCAAAAAATAAGGTCCAATGGAACGGGTCGGCCTGTGGCCCGACATGGGCCGGGCTTGGCCCAAGCCAGTTTCAAGCACAGCACGAGCCCGAGCCCAAGCATGGCCCGAGGAATACAGTACTTATGAAGTATGCCAATGAATACTGTACTTATGAGGAATACAGTACTGTACTAGACTAGTAAATATATTTCTATAGAAAATTGTCTTGATATATTGCCAGTAACTTTACAAGTTCAATCTTTAGAAATAGAAATGAAGAGAAGAGATTCAAAGGAATGCCATTCATTCTTTGTTATGCTGGAAATTGGATTAAGAATCAATGCTCGGATTTCTTTGTTGACTTTGGTGTTGAACTCAAGAAAGTTCAACAGGTTGCTCCTTGTTTTTGGTCATAATGTCTATTTCTATGAGTGCCTTATCTAGATTCTACTTCAGGTTCCATTACCTTTACAATTTTAATCACTGAACTTTTCCCATTCAAGGATGCTGGTGATGGCAAAGGTACTGCGAAGGGTTTGTTGGATAAAATAAGAGTAGGAGAGTGAGGCACAGAAATCCTTTATGCATCGTTTAGTAATATCTTTGGAATTAGATAAAATATAGTTTCAAAGACCAAGGACCAAGTCTAGTTTCCATGTATTACTAGTTACAAGGTCCAAGTCTAGTTTCCATGACTTCTGTTTCTCTGCACATCTCACTTCTCCTAAAATGTCAAACCCATATCTTCCTATAAACCCAACAGTATTCTTATTTTCCTCGTGGTGCAGTGAGATTAGTAAACCCAACAGTATTCTTATCAAGTGAAAAAGAATTCAAATTAAATGGGCTTGGGCCCGAGCACGAGCACGGCACGGCCCGTTTTAAAATGGACTTGGGCTTTGGGCCGGGCTGGGATAAATGATTTTACTAAATGGACTAGCACAGCACGGCTCGATAAATTAAATGGATTAACCCGGCACGGCACGAATACCTTAAAAGCACGAATTTAAATGGGCCGAGCTGGCCCGACCCGGCCCATTTGACACCTCTAATTCAAACAGCCAAAACAGTTGACTCTGACTGATTTAAAAAAAACAGTATACTATTAGTTAGTAACAATTACTCGAAAAGGGAAAACATAAGTATTGAATTTTATATTTTATTTATTTATTGGGACTGAAATTAAGTACAACATTTACTCTTCAGTCATAACTCCAAAAAGAATTGAAAGCCTCATTGCTGAAGAAACAGAGAAAACAGGACACAAGACTGTTGCCCCTATAGATGGTTTTAGTTGTAGGCATCAGGGTTGGCCACAAGATAGGTCTCAATAATCTTGAACAACGCATGGGCCTTCTCTTTGCCGGCCTTAACATGCTCTTCCTTGATCTCAACATCACCTTTGGTGAGGTAGTTGCTGGTGTTCTTTATGATGGAACCTCCATCTGCAGATGCCACCAACTTAATCTCGTAAGAGATTTTCTCAATTTTGTCTGAAAGAGCATCTCCTTCAATCAAACTGTAGCTGTACACAAAGTTATCTTTGTCAAGCGCGTCAACCTTGTGCTTCACATAGCTGTATTCACTTCCTGTAATTTCAAAATTTGAGGATGGTTAATGTCAATTTTTATAGAAATTAAGAAACTAATTAATGCTTTCAAGATACATATTAACTTGAAAACCAAGTTAATTAGTAGAGAGACAGACAATATTGGTGGAAAGTAAACAGACCTTCCCCAAAGCTAGTCTTCTTGATGGTTCCAACACCTCCATCTCCTTCAACAATTTCAGCACTTTTAATTGCTTGTGGAGCAATCTTTGGGACGAGGTTGTCAGCATCTAGAACAAGGGCTTTGAACAACCTAGGTGGAGCAATGACAGAGGTGAACTCGGTTTCGTATGTGAAGACACCCATGATAGATTATGATGACTTAAGAGATTAGAAAATGATCAAAGAAAGATGAATGTGGAGGAGCTAAAAGTGAATTGATATTCAAGGTATTACTTGATGTTGGAAGCTATGAGCACTGGGGTTGGTATTTATAGGTTAAGGGTGAAGAGTCTGATATGTAAAGTGACCCCAGTGGTTATAAACTTGTTTGTTTGGACAAGTTTTCAGTGGTTGTTTCCCATGTGAATATTTTAGTCAAAGAAAGCCACCTCTACAAGTTGATTTTAAAAATTCCAACTTATTACAATCAGCTGGTGTGCTAATGATTTAACATGGAATTTTTTAATAGAATGTTCTAAAACACGTCTACGTGCACAGTCGATCATATTGGCCTTTTTTGATGATCAGAATATTATAACACCACTGCTGTGCTGAGTCCTTTTCACATTCATTTGCTTGTTTAAACTCTTTGATCTACTGGAGACACTTCACACAGCCTGGCCTTCAGCCTCAATCTATAAATACCACCTCCAGTGCTCATAGCTTCCAAGATCAAATAATATCAAGTCTCTTTGCTTCTTCCATATTCCATTCTTTCTTTGATCATTTTCTACGCTCTCAAATCATCATCATCATCATGGGTGTCTTCACATACGAAACCGAGTTCACCTCTGTCATTGCTCCACCTAGGTTGTTCAGAGCCCTTGTTCTAGATGCTGACAACCTTGTCCCAAAGATTGCTCCACAAGCAATTAAAAGTGCTGAAATTGTTGAAGGAGATGGAGGTGTTGGAACCATCAAGAAGACTAGCTTTGGTGAAGGTTTGTTTACTTTCTCCACCATTCTCTGTCTCTCCACTAACTTGGTTTTCTAGTTAATATGTGTCTTGAAAGCAGTATTGTCTTATTTTTTCAAATTTTGAAATTACAGGAAGTGAATACAGCTACGTGAAGCACCAGGTTGATGCGCTTGACAAAGAAAACTTTGTGTATAGCTACAGTTTGATTGAAGGCGATGCTCTTTCAGACAAAATCGAGAAAATCTCTTATGAGATTAAGTTGGTGGCATCTGCAGATGGAGGTTCCATCATACAGAACACCAGCAACTACCACACCAAAGGAGATGTTGAGATCAAGGAAGAGCATGTTAAGGCTGGCAAAGAAAGGGCCCATGCTTTGTTCAAGGTTATTGAGACCTATCTTGTGGCCAACCCTGATGCCTACAACTAAATCTATCTGTGAGGCACTGCATTTTAGGGGCAACAATCTTCTTTTGTCCTGCTTTCTATGTCATTGGCGTCGTTTTCAATTTTTTTTTCTTTTTGTTTTGTTTCAAGCCAGAGAAGTCTCTGCATGGTGTATTTTTTCATTCTCAATAAATAAATCGAGAAGCATTTCATAGCCTTTGCAAATTCAGTGTTTAATGTTTTCACTTTTGAGTTTTATTGGCTGATTCCTTGAATTCTACATCAGTCTTCCAAATTTCTCAAGAAAGGGTGGCCTTAGAAAATAACTGGAAACAAGTAAGGAATGGAGAGGTTTGGATTTTATGAGGATTAGTCGTATTGATGACAAAGAAGCAAGTAAGTAAGGTCTGGATTAACAAACCTGAAGTGGTTCTGGATCGTCATTAAAAGATTAACAGAGTTGGTAAAATTTCTTCTGAAGTGGGAAAAATGATCTTAAATTGGAGGACATGACATGACTGGTTTAAGAAGGTTTTGTTTACAAACCTCATATCCATGTTTAATCAATCAAAATTGACAATGAAACCATTAGAAATCATTTACACCAGGAAGGACCACAAGCAATTTAAGCCTGACAGCATGATATCAGTAAAGAAACAAAGACACCAAAGGCAAACACAAAAACTAACGTAAGCAATAGTAGCCAGAATGCCATTCATAGCCAACCCAAAAATAAAGTGTCTCATTGGGCATTAAAAACCTTGCATTTAAGTATATGAAACACTGGAGATCCTATTTTCTTGTGATTGTTGATCCAGGCCTTTGAATTTTGAAGATTGCTCTAGGTGGAATTCATTGAAGCAGGGGAAAAGAAGAACACTACACAAAGCCATTTTTGTGAAGGCTATCAAATGATTTTTGTTTGTTTCATTTATTGAAATTGAAATAAAATGCAACATTTCTCTTTAATCATAACTCCAAAGTGTAAGCCAAAGACTGCTTTGGCATGAAAAAAAAGGAAAAAAGAAAAGAAAAAAGAAAAGCCACAATGTTGAATAATTAACAGAGAAAGAAGGACACAACATTATTGCTTATAGATAAGTTCATAATTGATTGTTAGTTTTTTTTATATTTTGGGTTGTCTCAAGATTGTCTCCTACGTGAATCAAACCCTGGTGCACTTAGGGGGGTGAGGGGGAGAGTTTGACTCACTTTTCCACCGTGGTGCCACCCCATGTGCCATAATTGATTGTTAGTTGTTGGCTATAAATTTCATATGCATCAACGGTTGACAATCATCTATTTTGCGTAATTGTTAACTTTTACTAAACAATAGCAAATCTTCTGAAGTTAATTAGTACACTTTTTTTTTTGCTTTCAGGAAAGTTAATTAGTACACTAACTAGCTGGAATCAAATGGGACGGTGCCCAATGTTGATAAAAAGTTGGAGGCAGGAACTTTCTAAAGAAGTAAATTCCAAATTTCACAATATGATTGTCCCTACTGCACAAATAGTATGCACTTCCAGAACTTCAAATTAGGATGACTTGACTTGCATTTCAACATGGGCTGCCCATCATTTTCATTTGCATTTCAAGAGTCCCACATGTGGAAACACCAAGAGACATCCACATTACATTGTATGGTCAGATATCATCTAGTCTTAATCGCTGCAGCCCAAGTGGGTTTCGAATTTCAATTTCTTATTGAAAAGCATTCTCATTTCTTTGAAAACTTCCTCTCTTGGGTTCTCATACACATGAAATCACAGACTCGTCAATTTGTTACAATGTGAGAGAATATGCTCAGCCAAAGCACTCATTGAATGCACATGGAAATTTTTAACTTGTATTCAAACATTTGGCAAGAAATAATTGAGGTTAGTCCACCTCGTGGATTAATTGGAATTTTAAATTCAATTTGCAGATGGTCCTTCCCTTGACGAAATTACAAAATTCCTTTGTACAAAAGTAATGGCTCCCACGTCACAATGAATACAACCAATTAAACAATTACAAACTTGCATAAACCTTTTGATCACTTGGTTCCTATAAATACCATACCTCCTCCTCACTTCTTCACAACCCAAAATCTCCCATTTACATCGTCTTTCTTAGCCTTCCCTCTTCATCAATTATTTTTTTCTCACTTCCCAAACACTTTTTACATAATCATGGGTGTGTTCACATACGAAACCGAGATCAACTCTGTCATCCCCCCTGCTAGGTTGTTCAATGCCTTTGTTCTTGATGCTGACAACCTCGTCCCAAAAATTGCACCACAGGCAGTTAAGAGCACTGAGATCCTTGAAGGAGATGGAGGCGTTGGAACCATCAAGAAAATTAACTTTGGTGAAGGTAAGTTTAGAATTTTTTTTTTCTTCTTCTGGGGCTTGTTATAAAAATGTTACAGAAATATTTTTTTTGGGCTCATCCTATCTCGTAACAGAAAGATTCATCTGGTATATATGTATATATTTGTGCAGGTAGCACTTACAGCTATGTGAAGCACAGAATTGATGGGATTGACAAAGAGAACTTCGTGTACAAGTACAGTGTGATTGAAGGAGATGCAATCTCTGAGACAATTGAGAAGATCTCATATGAGACTCAGTTGGTGGCATCTGGCAGTGGTTCTGTCGTCAAGAGCACCAGCCACTACCACACCAAGGGAGATTTTGAGATCAAGGAAGAGCATGTCAAGGCTGGCAAAGAGAAGGCCTCCCACCTCTTCAAGCTCATTGAGAACTACCTCTTGGAACACCATGATGCCTACAACTAAATATTCATAGCTTTATTACTTGGTGATATTCAGTCTTATGTCCTCTTTGGCATCAAATAATGGTGGTTTTTTTCTTCTTCATTTCTTTCCAAAACCGTGTTTGGCTTGTTCTTGGAGCTTTTGATTGAAGAGTGATTATTAATACTATATTTTCTTTCAATTCCAATGAATAAAATGAAAATCATGGATATGATGATATTTGCAAGCTCTTTTCTTGTAACATTGTAATGCATAATGTCAACACATCATATTTCCTAACATATCATATTTGAAGCGGCATGTGTCAATTACCAACGATCATAATAATTGAATTAACAATCGGATCTCATATGCGACATAATACGATCATTAATGGGATGAAAGAATATCATTTCGTTTTTCCTGTTGTAAACTATTTGAGAATTCATACTATAAATATCGATGTCCAGTGCAAGGGACTTTGTAGCTCAAGTGGTTAAGAGCATTCCGCGTGAGATCCTAGATTCAATTTCCCCTCCCCCAATATAGCTTGTATAAAAAATTAAAAAATAAATACCGATAACCCATGATGTTGATATCAAAGCTTAGATAATGATCAAACATAGAATGAAATGTGGAGGAAGATAAGAGAATTGATAGATTAAAGGGTGAAAGGTATGTTATGTAAACTGCAACACAAATTTATAGTTGTTCTTTGGATGTCGCCCATGTGAAAGGGAAGCAGTCTGTGTCAATGGATATGGAGCTCGAAGTCGAAGTGATCGAACCTGCAAAACATAATTGGCAAAGGAAAGGTAAAACTTTTCACTATCTAGCAAAAGTAGAAGAGACGAAAAAAGTAATCTTCTTTAGAGTATGAGGCACAGCCTACCTCAACACATCATGGTAGGTAGAGAGCTATTGCATATGGCTTCTGAATATATATGTATCGCGCCATTGCGTCCGGCTCGTCGAAACGAGTTCGTAGACGCACGGCACGCTTGATCGCGACGTGTGTAGAACTCGGAAACCTCTAAAAACTGACAGGGGCAATTTGGTAATTTCAAAAAATGTGTTTAAAAACCACCCAATCAGCTCGCGAGTAGGAGCAGAAATGCGCCCCACCTTTCCCGACGAATCCCCCACAGCCTTTCCCGACGAAAACCCGACCCTCCCCCTCTGTTTTGTCGCAGAAATTTTCGACGGCCACCACGGTCGTTTCCGACCACGCCCAGCCGCCATCCACCACTCAAATTCTTCGTCTATCTCCCCTCTACACTTCTATGTAGGTCTCCAGCCTCGAATCCTTGGGATTTTCTCGGAATCTCGATCGAAAACCACGACAAAAAACCCATAAAAATCCCGACTGAACTAGTCGCTTTTCCGGCCAAGTCTGGCCGTCACCGGCCAAGATACCTCGCCCAAAACACTCTCCAATGTCCCCTTGGTATAACCCTGTTGACTCGCAAGTGCACGAGGCGTTGGATAGTATAGCTTGTGTAAGTACGAGGTCGATCCCACGAGGATTGATGATAGATTGATTCAATTTGATTCCCTGCACAAAATAGAAAACCAAAAGAGAATAAATAAAACAAGAAAGAAAAAAAAGAAATTAACTCAAGCAAATTAGTTACCAAGTTCAATTTAGATTCACAGATTGATTCTAGCTAAAGTATGATTAAGCCATAGTGTTTGGTCCTAACCTTGTATTCCTAATTCCCTAATTAGATCCTTCTTGTCGAACCTAAATTAAGCATTAGAAATCCATTAAGCAAAGAAGAATGTTTTAAACAACCAAGCATGTATCTAATCCATGTTGACGAATGTCCATACATACTCTTCCTATTCATAGTTCAATTTGAATTAATGCATGGTGTCTACTCTTAATTCAAATCAAGATAGCTAACATACAAGTTTTAATGGTGATCACTCATTCAAACAAGCATATTAACTTATAAGCATAATGAATAAGAACAAGAACTATAATTGAAACTTGGAAGCTAATTAAACTTGAAAACTAAAGAAAAGAAATTACATTACAATGGAAAATAAATTACAACTAAAAAGCAAAATGGTTTTGTTACAACAATTGAGAACTAAAAAGAAAACTAAGACAATTTGAGGGAGAGAAGGGAGAGGAGCTCTAGAGAGATGTTTGAGAGCTCCCCCCCTTGGGGTGTGTTTGAAGGTTATCTCCTTTCATCATTTGGCTAGTTCCCACTTGATGCTTTTGCTTTCTTTATTTCTTACACAACCTACTTCAATTATGACAAATAAACATGCTTCTTCCCCACTATCAACAATAGCACATGCATAGCTAATCATAACCAAGAACTATCAACAATAGCACATGCATAGCTAATCATGACCAAGCAATTTGCAGTCAGCTTGTGGGCTCAATTTGGGCTTGTTCCTCCATTCTGAAAAATCTGGAAAAATATGGATCTTGAAGTTCTTTGAATTATCTTTCCAAGCATATGCAGCCCAGCTCAAGCAAAAATCGGAAAGACCTTCAAATGTGATTTTTGGCCCAGTAACGCAGATGCTGCCGATTTTGACCTTAAGCTTCCAAAACTTGTATAACTTTCTCTAGAAGACTCGGAATCATGAACCGTAAAATTCTTCAGAAACTAGACTTCCGTATCTTTCCAATGATGTATGGTTCATTATCTGGTTCTTCCTGAGCAAGTACAGTCCAATCCGTGAAGTTGACTGATCTGCATACACCGTTTTGAGCTAACTTGTCTCCAAAATGCATTTAGTGAGTCATAAGCTTATTACACTGAAACAAACACAAAATAGATTAAAAGCACAAGTTTAACTCAAAAACATAACCAAATCATAAGTTAGAAGGGTACAAAATGATATGTAATTATGCACCGATCAAACCCCTGAAGGATTTGGCTCGATTCCATCTCAAGATCGCAGATTCGAAACCTAGCAATTTTCTAGGTTTCCGGCGACAAATCCGGCATTTTGACATGTTTCCCGGCCAAATTGGCTGTCCACCAAGAAGGGTAAGTTACTCCTCTCATCTAGCTTGACCTGTGGTAGGAAGGGTGCAGGAAGATTTTGAGTCGGGTCGTCACCGGAAATCGCTTTGGATACCCAACGCGCTGCCAGCGCGTGTGGCGGCGCGTGGGCCCACTTGCGACGACCCAAAACTGTTTCTAAATTATCTCTACGTCGTCCCGAGCGCGACGGTACGCTTGGATTTGGAATTGGAGACCGTATGACCGTTGATCGGATATTACGCCTAATAGGCGATATCGGGGTTCAACGTGTTCGGACCGTTGGATCGATTCCAATTTCAAATATGTTGTTCCTTGAACCTCTAGAATTGTGTAGAAACTCGCAGATCGAGTTTTGGAGCCCCAGATGCTCCGAATCATCGACTCCAAGGTTGGGTGTCCCGGAAACCGTTCGATCGTACGATCGTGAGAAATCCGACCGTTCGATCGAGACCAAACCTTCGGGACGTGATTAGTTGACTTTGTTGGACATTTAGGAATGTTTGGATCCATTTGGTGGTCGTGGGCCCCGGGGGCCCGGGTTGACCAAGTTTGACTAAGTTTGACCCGAAAGTTGACTGTGCGTCTCCCTCCCGAGGTCGCATCGTGATTCCTTGAGTGTCGTTGACCTTAGAATCGTTCGTCTAAGTGTGCACGCACACTTGAGCTCGAGAAAAGTTAGAGTTTTGAATTTAAGTTATCGTTCGGTTCACTGTAATTAATCGAATCCTCGTTTCTTCGATTAGGTACTCTGTCTCCTCGTGATTTGCAAGTGGAACCCTTTCAGGGTTATGCAGCATATATTTAAAGAGTATAGCCACGCGGCTATACCTTTAAAATATTCGAATATATTTAAAAGAGTATAGCCGCACGGCTATACTTTTAAAATATCCGAATTTATTTAAAGAGTATAGCCGTGCTGCTATACTTTTAAAATATTCGACTATATTAAAGGGTATAGCCGCGCGGCTATACTTTTAAAATGTTCGAATTTATTTAAAGAGTATAATGTATAGCCGCACGGCTATATTTTTAAAATAAATTCGAATATATTTAAAGGGTATAGCCGCGCGGCTATACTCTTTAAATATTGGAAATGACGATTTCAGGCCTACGATTGAGGCCAACTCGAAGCCGCGCTGCGATGCCCTAAACCGTCGATTCGCACCCTGTTCTTGATCTCGCGATCGACGGCGCCGATGTGCTCGCTGTGGAGCTGTTGTTTATTGGTCTGTTTCTCACCTTGTATGACTTTTTTTGGGTTTCGAATTCGATTGTATGTGCTTTGAAAGCAAATAGAAATTCATAAGCATGCAGCAAAACAAGGATTGCTCAGTTTTAAAAATACAAGTGTAGCTATTCTTGATTTTGTGCAGAAATCAAGAGATCAACGATTGGGTTAGTCTTAATTTGTGCAGAAATGGTGTGTGAGGAAGGGAGAAATTGATTAAAAAGGTCTGTTGGCTTGGGTCTGGTTCTTGGTTTGCTGGAGTGCGGCTGTGTTGGGTACAAGGAAGGGGCTGGGCTTTTATGTATATATATATTTTTAATTTTTAATTTGTTATTTTCTCTTTTTAAAAGGAAATTACGAATTCACCCCTAACATTGGACTGACAGCCAAAAAATTGATGGCGAGTCACCAATTGACTATTTTTATAAAATTTAAGTCCTTAATTTACTCCAAAAAAAACCTTAGGGAGTAAATTGACAATTATAGGATAGTTCAGGGAGCAAAACTGCACTTAGCCAAAAATAAATTGTAAAATTCTAGTATGCTCTTTGTACATTGTCAATTCTGATTGCCGTCTGTAATGCAAGGGCAATGGGCAAGGGGCTAGATGCTGTTTTAGCCCCTCATAAAGGTACTATTCACAAAATCTAGCTTCTCAAATTTTTTTGTGGTTCTAGTGGTGGTGAGGGACTAGGGGCTAAAATTCAAAACTTGTTATTTTAGTTTATTATTATTTTATTTGTAATAGAAGTCAAAACATAAAAAGGTGATGAACAAATGGTTAGGTTTTTTTATAGAGTTGTGAGGAAAAATCTCATCTCATTTTATACTAGTAACTTTGACAACAACAAGATTTTCTTAAAAATTCAATTACATAAATAGATAACATTCAAAGCCTAAGAAAAAGAACACAACAATTTATTTTTGGAAATGTATAAAACAATTAGCGAGGAGGGGTGAACCAATCATGATGATCATGGGGAAAATACCCACCATCGTGATCCTCATGTGAGCCACCACCAACACCACTCCCTTGCCGGTCCATTATAGCTCATTGTCTTTTCTTCCAATACTCTTTTTTATTTAGAGTCATTTTACTAGTATCTTTCTCCATAATTCTGTCATCTCTTTTTATCCTTTTTTCTTCTTCTTTCCGCAATGCCAATTGTTGTTGAAACTCCATCATCTTCGCATAATCCACATCTCTTTTCTCCCTTAGCTCCACCTCTTTTAAGTTTTGTATAGCAATGGTCACAAAGTCGATTATTTTGAGGGTCATGCATCTTCCCCTTTCTCTGAGCTTCTTTTGACTTCTTCCTTCCCGGGGGCTTTGGGGAGGGACCTACGGCTTCCTCTTGCATTTGCTCATCTTCGTCTTGATTCAAATCAATCGGAGATTCAAGTGGTGACAATTGAACGGGTGAAGGTTGACTTACACCGTGCTCACGTCGCGGTGGATCTTCGAACTTCTTGGAATGCTTGCATATCTCCCAACAATGGTGAAACATAAAATTGAATTTTGTATCTTGTGTGTAATACACTTCTGCTTGTATTCTCTATACATATGTTGAGCAAATAAATTAATCATTTAAAGTAAAAAATATATTCTTATGAATAGGAAAATATAATGCATGAAATTAATAAACACAATGCTTATACTATAAATTCTCACCTCATCCATGAGATTGGAACCACTACGATAATTATCTGATGCTTTCAGGAAACAAGCGTGCCACTTTGTGAGCATGGGTATCAATTTTTCCCACCTATTTGATAATGCTTGTATTGTTCGAACATCTTCAAGAGGGCCCTCCCAATTTTCTTGATAGTGGCTTCGAACACGATCCCAAAATGTGTCGCTTGCTTCATCAACTCCTTCAATTTCATCTGCTGTAATGGTTGTCCAAGCCTTGCACAACAAATCTTCTTCAACAATTGACCATTTTTTTCCCGGTGCCATACTTTGGAACAACCGTTTTTTAGATGAGAAGGTGATGAACAAATGTTTAGGTTTTTATAGAGTTGTGAGGAAAAAAAGGCTAAAGAGCCGTTAGAAGTACATAAAAATAAAAGATAAGAAAAGATATCCAAGTGTTGAATTTTGAAGTATAGAGATGAGTTTATGTGAGAAGAAGATGAAGATGAAAGCCTATTTATTGAGATTTGAATATAGGAATGTCAAATGGATAAACAAGTAAAAATGTTTGGAGTATTAAAAAAAACAAAAAAAAAAAATTGAACTGGCCGTTGGAAAATGAAAAAACAAAAAAGCCCAGCAACTAGCCATTAGGCCATTGCCATTGAGGGCGCCACGTGGCAACTTCTCAATGGCCATTGCATTGGAAAAGTCAACTTTTGTTGCACCCTTTTTTTTAAAATAAAAAAACTGATCGTGGGGCCCACTTTTGCCAAGGCCAGCGGTTGGGCAAAACTAGCCCCTTAGGCCATCTCCAATCATAGGAACAGATGCAGTCCAAGGCTATAAATTTAGCCTCTAAAATATTAATTTTTTAAAGAATAATGCTGGGCTAAATTTTTTCATCTCCATCCATGTAGAGCTATATTTTAGGGCCCTTTATATTTTATTATTTTGAGAAAAACTATGGTACAACACTCAAACATTCTACAACTATGTATTGTTTAATTTAATTAAATTACTATTTAGAGACAATATTCCATATATGACACATGTATGTTGATAAGCATTTAACAAGATTTCTCATAAGATTTTGTGTCCACATGGCACGTCTTATCCTGAAGGAATCTTAATAAGTTTTCGGATATAATTTTCGAGTGACACGTGTCGGTTCGGGACATTTTTCAAATAGTGTGAATAACAAAATATGTAAAGTGGATGAAATGAGTGTGGAAAATATTTGACAAGAAGAAAGAGTATGGAAAGTTGTGAATAAGTAGAGAATGTGGAATGAAATGAGTGGGAAAATTTTTGAAGAATTTTTTATGTATTTATTGACATATTTTACATATATTTTTTTTAAAATAATAATAATAAAGCCAATAGAGGCAATTTTGAATATAAATAAAAACGGCTGGCTGACGTCAAAGTGCCTTTAGTATTAGTCTTTGGATATGCAGTTGCACGAGATGTTCCGTAATCACGCCTATGCGTGATATTTTCTTTTCTTGGAAAGCACATATGTTGGGCCCACAAAAAAAATTTGGCCTGGGTTATAAGGCCATCTCCAGCCATGGGCTAAAAAAAATTTTGGCCAAATTTGGCCCTTTAGCCCTCCAACTAGGCCAAATGTAGCCCATCTTTCGCCTAGGCCAAATTTTTTTGTGGGCCCAGTGCATGTGCTTTCCAAGAGGAGAAAGTATCAAGCGTGGGCAAGGGCACGAAACATCTCGTGCAATTGCAGATCCAACAGCCAATATTAAAAGCGTGTTGACATCATCGATGACGTCAGCTAGTCATTAGGTTTTTATTTTTATTTTTAATAACCTTCTTAAATGTTTTTAAATTCGTTTTGTTTAATATATATATAATTGGTTTCTGATCGTTGGAGGTCAAAACCATTTATTGAAAAGTTATTTTTTATTTATTTATTTAAAACCTTTTTAAATGTTTTAAATTCATTTAGTTTAAAAAAATATATAAATTAAAAAATATTGTCTCTAAATCGTAGTTTAATTAAATTAAACAATATATAGTTGTGGAATATATGAGTGTTGTACCATAGTTTTTTTTAAAAAAATAGTAAAATATGAATGGCCCTAAAATATAGTCATGCATGACTGAAGATGGAAAAATTTAGCCCTACACTATTCTTTAAAAAATTAATATGTTGGAGGGCTAAATTTTTAGCCCTGGACTACATTTAGCCCTATGACTGGAGATGGCCTAAGTGGTCTGGTTGGAGGGCTAAAAGACTAAATGTGGCCAAATTTTTTTTTGTCCATTGCTGGAGATGGGTTTTGCATTATTTTAGGGCTATATTTGGCATATGTCCCATGATTGAAGATAGCCTTATCTTGCCTTGGGCCAAACACATGCATTAGAAAGTGGTGCTAGTTGTGGTACGGTTACCGCAAGTTTTGGGGCAAACCGAAAAACCGCAAACCGCCCGACTTTTTGCAATTTTGCCTATTTTGGAACCGCAAACCGCTCGTATTGTTGCGGTCAACTGTATCTCGGTGAAACTGCAAACTCGATCGGTGACCGCGAAATAACGGTTTAAACCGATTGGTCTTCACGCTGCCCAGATCCATGGGATTCTTGATCTGGTGAGATTCGTCTTCACGGTGCCCAGATCCCTTTGGCGAGATTCGTCTTCACGGTGCCCAGATCCATTTGGCGAGATTCGTCTTCATGGTGCCTAGATCCATGGGATTCTTGATTATGTCGTAGTAATCGTGAAGCCCCATAGTCACAACGTCGACTGGCTTGTTGAAGATCCATGCGTGCTTGTGCTTCATCAGCTGGGACAAAATCAAGCCACAATTCTTCATCAAATTCCCATTCTCCAAATAAGACCGCTAGGAATTGGAATTTGATTCCTTTCAGTGAGCAATCGGCAAAGGTCATTTCGACCCAGCAATCTTCTTGTTGCCGATGGGCTTCTTGTGGGGCGGCTTATGGTTGAAGTCGCCGGCTTCGATTCAATTCTTGAGAATGTGAATCTAGTCTAGCTCCATGAGAAGGAGGAAAAAGGAAGAGAGAATGAGAGAAAGGAGGAAAAAGAAAGGAAAGAGAGATGGGAAAAAGGAACAAAAGAGAAAGAAATGAGGGAGAGGAAGGAGGAAAAAAAAAAGGGAGAGGAAACGGGCGGAGAGAGAAAGAAGGAGAAAGAAAAAAAGAAAGATAGAGAGAGATAAGAAGGAGGACGAAAGAAAAAGACGGAGAGATAAGGAGGAGGAGAAATAAAAATATATTTTAATTATTAATTAAAAATAGATTGCAGTTTGCGGTAACTCCAAGTTTGGAGTTTTTCAAACCGCAACCGCAATTTGCGGTCGGTTCCTCAAACCGCAATTTGCGGTTGGTTTTTCCGCATGTTCAGTTCAAATGCAGTAATACCTCGGTCGGTTTTTGCGGTTTCACGGTTTTTCGGTCTAAAATGCCACCCCTATTAGAAAGTGTCTCTTTTCATTTGAGGCTAGATCAGTCCCATTAGACATGCTCTAAGAACTTCATGAGCTGTTAAGCCTCTCAACTGGTGCTCATGGTCACAATTTTTCTTTGGGGTGCTTATACTCTTTCTAGCTGAAGTTTTTTTCTTTCCTGTTTTGTTTATCTAATTTTGGGTTTCAAGACCTCGTTTACAACTGGCAGTCAACACTGGATTCAGTGGTATGATCAAATAAACCGTACAATATTAACAAAATGATTAATAGTTCAAAGATTCATACTGATCATAATTCAAGCCAACATTTGCAAGTTACATAATTGAGTACCAAATCGACTTTCAACTTTCAATATTTCATATCAAATACAACAATTCAATCTTTTAATGTGATTCCACCTGGAACATATTGACTTTATTAAAAAAAAACAATTTAAAACAAACAAACTGTAACATATATCATGAACAAGTGGACAACATACACTTGATGTACCAAGTCCAAGGCAAATCCACACCTTTAACTGACAATGAAACTGGTAGAACCCAAATTACAAATATAAACAAGTTTGGTTTTAGTTGTAGGCATCAGAGTTGGCCGTTAGGTAGTCTTCAACAAGCTTGAAGAGACCGGAAGCCTTCGCTTTGCCAGCCTTAACTTGCTCTTCCTTGATCACAACATCTCCCTTGGCATGGTAGTGGCTGGTGGTCTTGATGATGGATCCTCCGTTGGGGGATGCCACCAACTTGGTCTCATAAGCGATCTTCTCGATTACGTCAGACAAGGCATCTCCTTCAATCAAAGTGTAGCTGTACGAAAAGTTGTCCTTGTCGATCCCATCGACCCTGTGCTTCACAAACCCGAATTGGCTGCCTGCAAATGGATTAAAACATAAATTAGTAAAATTCTTTGAGTTCATCAAAGTGTCAAAAAAATGTGAACATATACAGAGAATAAGGGGTCAACTAGCTAACCTTCACCAAAGGTAATTTTCTTGATGGTTCCAACGCCTCCATCGCCTTCAACGATTTCAGCACCCTTGACTGCAGATGGAGCAATCTTGGGGATGAGGTTATCAGCGTCGAGGATGAAAGCCTTGAACAACCTTGCTGGTGGGATGACAGAGGTGAACTCTGTTTCATATGTGAAAACACCCATTATGACGAGTTTTTTACTTGGAAAACTGATCAAAGGAAGAGTTTAAAGGAATAAGAGAATTGTTGAACTACAAGGAGGTTGTGAGTTGAAGAAAATGAGGATGCTGAAGGTGACATTTATCGATCACAACTAAGAGCATGAGCTGAGTTGAAGGTTCCCATCTGGTGTGTGAATAGCTGTCCTTGTACATTGTTAACCAGTTTATGCAAGTTGCTAATAAAATTATATTGGATATGTCCAAAACGGTCAAGGAAAGCTCCCAGAGACGAATTAATTTACAACCCAATTGGTTCTAGGCTGTACTATATGGGGTCGGGTTCTAGATGGTCTTCCAATTATAATTTGAATTTTCAATAAACAAATGGTCGGTCATGAATTTATTTTTTGGTCAACATTGGCGTATTTTCTTTTTTTATTGATACTGGTTTTTCAATTTTCTGAGGTTTGGATATGAGCTGCAGTAAATTTCTGCCTAGATTCACTGCAAAAATCTACTTCACAACCAGACTAAGGAACATTTACTGATGTTGCAAATGTCTGACATATTGAATATATGCCAGACTAAATGCATGTTTAGAGCACTTTCACCCATTGTGCCATGACAAAGGGCAATGGCAAGTAAGGGCAGACACTATTCATATGAATAGTGACTGCCATAGCAATTTTTTTTTTTTTATGCATTCCCTCCCACCCATTGTCATGGCAACCCATGGGTAACCACTATTTACATGAGATATGAGGACAAGAAATTGTATGGATTTTGGTGTAGGAAGTGAAGAACATGGCTAGATATTTATAGAAAAAATGTTCTGAATTTTTTCCCCTTTCTTTTCAATTTTTTTAGTATTTAAATTGGTCACTGACGTTAGCATGACGTCAGGTTGCCCAGGCAGCAACCCAAGCAAGTCTTGCCTTTCGGCTTGCCCAGTTTCATGGGCCCACTTTTTGCCATGACGTAATGGATGGAAGTTGTTTTTGGAGCCTAGGCCCCTTTTTGCCATGGCAAAAGGTAATGGGTGGAAGTGCCCTTAGCAGTTGATCAGCCTTGTACTTTGGCTGCATGAGTGAGTGGATAAGTATATGAAAACCACTGTAACGACATATGTTTAAGCCTATCAGATCAGTGTTCATCTTAATTCTAAGAATCAATCAACTTAATGCCAAATTTTCATCTTCATTCATCCCACAAACTAAGACTTTATCAGTCTATAAGATGTACAAATTGACCTTATTAGTTAAATAATTTTGTTATGTATAATATATCTGCCATCAAGTACTCCAAGTACTTGTATAATTAAGTTTAGCAACTCTGGTTGGCTGGACTGATTAGGTTTTTAAAATTAGCTATTTGAGGCGGCTTCTTAGACTTGAACAGTAAGTCACTAAAATTGAAAATTCTAGCCTCCTTTTCCAAAAGAGACATTCATTGAAAACTTTAATCTACAGGGGAAATTTCTAACACCATGACCATATGCTTCCATCTATAAATAGCACCTCCAGTGCTCACATTTTCCAGCATCAAATATCATCCCTGCCAATCATCTAATCCTTTCACACTTCCATCTTCTTTGATCATTTTCTAAGCTCTAAAATCATCACCATGGGTGTCTTCACATACGCAGACGAGTCCACCTCAGTCATCCCCCCACCAAGATTGTTCAAAGCCCTTGTTCTTGAAGCTGACACCCTTATCCCCAAGATTGCTCCCCAATCAGTGAAAAGTGCTGAAATTGTTGAAGGAGATGGAGGTGTTGGAACCATCAAGAAGATTAGCTTTGGTGAAGGTTTGTTTCTTCCACTGCCTCTTCTAAGTCTAACTTGTTTGCTTGATTAACTTAAATCTGGAAAGCAGTAATCTCTTAAATTCTAATCAAATCTTCATTTTACAGGAAGTCATTACAGCTATGTGAAGCACCGGATTGACGGTCTTGACAAAGATAACTTTGTGTACAACTACAGTTTGGTTGAAGGAGATGCTCTTTCAGACAAGGTTGAGAAAATCACTTATGAGATTAAGTTGGTGGCATCTGCTGATGGAGGTTCCATCATAAAGAGCACCAGCAACTACCACACCACAGGTGATGTTGAGATCAAGGAAGAGGATGTTAAGGCTGGGAAAGAGAAGGCAACTGGTCTGTTCAAGCTTATTGAGAACTACCTTGTGGCCAACCCAGATGCCTACAACTAAAACCTTAAATGAATATATATACTGCATGATGTGCTTTCTCTGTCATTATATTGGTGTGGCTTTCATTTTTCCTTTTCTTTTTCTTGTGTATCAACCCAGAGCTGCTTTGGCTTGCACCTAAGGCTATGATAAATTGTAATGTGTGTATTTGATTTGATTCTCAATAAATAAAGCAAAAATCAGTTGCTGGTCTTTACCAATTTGGTCTGCAGTTAGACAAGGATATACAATAAAAGCAGAAGAGCATATCTGCTTGAATATTTATTTTGTTCTTTGTTAAATACCTTTGGGGAACAATATAAAAGAACACAGAAAATACATTATAGCACTCAAAATAAGAGAAATTTCTTTTCTGTTTAATTAAATGTTGGCCACAAATTGGCTTGCAAAGTCAGAAAATTTGATTGATAACAAATGGGCAGCATAGTGAGTTTCAAAGAATAACAAACCTCGTGGTCTCAGGATAATTATGAAGTGTGTGGACTTGACTTACCAAAAGAAATATGAAGTGTGTGGACTTGACTTCAATTTGATTAGAACAGCAAATTTGGTAGAAGAGATGACTTGAGAAGAGAAGCGATTGAAAGTCTAAATTGGATGGCATGATTTGTGAAAGTGATAGGGAGCCAAAGCACAATACAATAATGTATAATTCCTGCATTGTGGGGTCTTTGATGAGGTAGAAGATTTATGATTAATGGACATTTGAAGCAGAAGATGGTGCAGATGGCTGATGTTGAAGCAGGGCATCCTCTGTGTGATTAGAGAGGACTCAAGTCTACAAGACGTATATACCAGGCTAAATTACACGTATCATATTTGCTGATCACATCTCTTATAAATGAAAACATAATTATACATGCCAATGAGGTCTGATATGGCATAAATTATAAAGTAGCAAATAAACCTTTTCAAATTACCACATAGGTCAACAAACTTTAATTTGAAGAATTTAGTTTGCTACTACTATTGGAGAAGAGCATCTCCAACATCCTCTTCAAAGGCTTTGGGACACTAAAATAGGTGAGCCACATAAAAAAAATCATTCTCCAATAGTCTTATCAAACCCACTCACCAAATCTGGGACTCTTCCTTCACTCTTCAACGCATTTATTAAGCTTTGAAACAACAAAAGCTGTCTTGGAATGTTAAAAGCCTACATGAGGCTGAGTGATCTGTTGCATGCCTGAAGCATGACAAATTTATATATTGCAAAACTTAACTCCCATAAAAGTTGTTAGATGCCTGAAGCATGATAGATCTATATGTTCAAAAGACTTAACTCTGCAAAAGTGGAGGTTAATTGAAAAATGCAAGCCCTAATCAAAATAACGCTCTAAAGGAGGTTGTGATCCCCATTCTATAAATAGTTCATCTTATAAGAGATGATTGTCCATAGGTGACAATGAAAGCTCCAAAAGAGATATTGGAATACCATAAAGAAATGAAAGCAATGAGATGCTTATAAAATATGCATGCGCATGCACATAAGAATGGTGGGATCATGAATTGATGATTTATTGGTTTATTGTACGTACTCAAATTATCAAGGGCTATACATAATGATATTGCACCGCTTGTTATAGTTGTGGAAAAATGAAAACAAATATTGGCCAACTGGAAGAGGCGATCCAGTAAAGTTGAAAATTTCCGGAAAAAGTGGAATGATTGAACCTATAGTTCAAACACCAAAATATATGAAAATGTATATGTTACAATTTGGTGTTTGTTTGTAAAATGAAATAAAATACTTGATATGGCACAATGTTTCCCTATAAAGACATGGGATTATGATAGTAAACATATGCAGATATTATGCATAATTCATGAAAATCCCTGAAGGATTTAAAATGCCTAAAGCAAATTATTTAAAATATGATGGCTTGTAATGATTCTTATGTGGATTAAAGTATTTTAGAAGGATATGGTATAATCGTCCTAATGAATATCTCTTATAAAAGGGATATATAAATAATCCAAAATCTGGAAATGGGTTTACCATCATTACAGTATATATATATATATATATATATATATATATATGAAGAATTTTTGTTGGAACTCTTGAAGAGTTTAGAAAAATCTCCCCTTATTTAATAAAGGAATTTGAGATGAAAAATCTATAAAGATTATGAAGTGTTTGAAACATATCGCCAAAAGCGATTTCTTGAAAAATACAAAGAGACAAATCCTAAAAGATATAATGTGTCATGCAATATATAAATTGCATAAAGAAATCTTGAATAAGTGAAAGAGCTTGAAACTCAGTATAAGTACTCAATCATCTTAAAATGAATAAATTGTCTCAGTTAGTATCTTGATTGAATTCAAATTCAAAGACGTTGAAATGTATTCAAATGATTAAAGTTATGAAAAATGTTTAAAGACTTCTGAAGAGCCTATAAAGAATAACATATGCAATTGTTCTCAAAACATACAAGAATATGTATGAATGACTGATTATACCATATAAAGTTTCAATGCTCTTATCATTATAAATATGAGCTTATTGTTTTTTTTATATTGGAGAGTATATGAAATTATTCAAGCCATTGTATACAGTAAAAGGCTTATGAAAATAGCCTAGATATTTTTGTAGTACTCTAACTTCAACATGGATTAGATGAATGACGACACACATAGATCCGCTAATGATGTTACAACAACAGGTTTTATACGAGCATTACCAAAGATCACTCCGTGCAGGATGGATGTGTGATCAATATCATTTATGTTTGATCATTAAAGAAGTATAAAGACATCAAGGGGAGTAATTCTTCAGGGGGAGCAGCCAATAATATTGCAAGATTGATTCACGGAAGCAGTGCCAACTACGACAATCAAAAATATGGTCAACAATATGGCTTAAAGATATTTTGTCATCATCAGGGGGAGCGTGCCATCAATAAGATCTTTACACAGTGTACTCTTTTTCCTTCGTCCAGGTTTTTGTCCCACTGGGCTTTTCTTGGCAAGGTTTTAACGAGGCAATGTCGCACGCGTGTCAGTGTTATATGCACATAATTTTATGTTACACATGGTTATGTACTCTTTTTCCCTTCGACCAGTTTTTGTCCCACTGGGTTTTATTGGCAAGGTTTTTAACGAGACATACTCCATGCATGGTGAACATCCAAGGGGGAGTGTTGTAACCTCAAAGGTTATGGATGCCCACCATAAGTCCATTGTAATTCCTCCATTATACCCATCATTATACCTATCATTATGAGGTCGTAACCTAAGCACTAAATACCATATTTATCATTGGTTATTATGTTTTGTTACCCACTACTTAAGGGTGGTAAATGGTGATGTATTTCCTATGCCTATAAATAGTAGGCACTAAAGATGAATAAGATACTTGAGCATTGAGCTATTGAGAACTACTTTTACCTTTCATATACTTTCTCTATTTACTTTTACAACATTTGGTATTATAAAATCGAATTAAATATTAGTGTTTGATTAAACAGAAAAAGAAAAGTCAAATATTGAATTAATTAAATTGAAGAGGCTAATAAGGGTACAAAATAGGGGTGAGCGTGGTTCGGTCCGGTCCGGTTTAGAGCTCACACTGGAATCAAAATAGGTACTATTCATCCGATCTAGTTCGGTTTAAGTGAAATTTTTTTAAAAACCAGCTGGTCTGGTTTTGACCGGTTCCAATTTTAAACATGTTTATTATTATTTTTTATTTTTTAAAATTACAAATTATAATAAATAAGTTATTTTTTAGGTTTGAAAATCAACAAATGATCCAATTCATACAATGGGAAATACTTTGAAGTTGAACTTGGAAAAAATATTAATTATAAAATAAAAATATAGCATTAGATTTAAAAAAATCTATTAAAAAAAAACACACACACACACACACACACAACCGGTCTAGTCCGGTGTTGTGCGGTGTGAAACTGGAACCGAACAACATTGATATTGTCTCCAACTTAACCACCTACAAAGCCCAGTTGGTGTGGGGTTTTATCACAAAAGGCATCGGTGATATTAGTAGTGGAACTATTCATTATATATTGTATTTTATTTAGTCAAGTTTCTGATGTGGGACTTATATTCGTCAACACGCCCCCTCACATGGGACCACCATATAGTGGGCCACATGTGGAGCCAAGTCAAAATCGCAGTCAAACATTCAAGTCCAACACATGAACACAATATATTGGGGTAAGGGGTAGGAGTAAACATTCAAGCCCAACATGTGAACACCACATATTTGGTAAGGGTAAAGGCCCAATTTAGGCCCAGTCAATCAACCCACTCTGATATCATGTTAAATTTTAGAGAGACGGGCCAACGGCCCACTACGAGCAACACTAATATTGTCCCCAACTTAACCACCCACAAAACCTAGTATGTGTGGGGTTTTATCACAAAAGGCCTTGGTGATATTAGTAGTGGAACCATTCATTATATATTGTATTTTATTTAGTTAAGTTTCCGATGTGGGACTTATATTCGTCAACATAACAAACCTCGTGGTCTCAGGATAATTATGAAGTGTGTGGACTTGACTTACCAAAAGAAATATGAAGTGTGTGGACTTAACTTCAATTTGATTAGAACCGCAAATTTGGCAGAGGAGATGACTTAAGAAGAGAAGCGATTGAAAGTCTAAATTAGATTACTTGATTTGTGAAAGTGATAGGGAGCCAAAGCACAATACAATAATGTATAATTCCTGCATTGTGGGGTCTTTGATGAGGTAGAAGATTTATGATTAATGGACATTTGAAGCAGAAGATGGTGCAGATGGCTGATGTTGAAGCAGGACATCCTCTGTGTGAATAGAGAGGACTCAAGTCTACAAGACGTATACACTGGGCTAAATTACACGTATCATATTTGCTGATCACATCTCTTATAGAATGAAAACATAATTATACATGCCAATGAGGTCTAGCCCATTGAAAAAAGACCTTAATTTGCACACTAGTAGTCTCAAGTTCGAATCCTCATGACGTCTTGGTAGTGTGTGTATGAGAAATCCCCCTTCCTCCTCCCCCTTCCCAACTTTGGCAAAATCAAACATAATTAAACATATGGGTTTTATAATTTCTATATTTGTAAAAGATATAATACTTTTGTATGGTTTGCCACACTATTGTGCCAAGCTTAAGCCCACAATGAAACCTCAAATATAAGCTCGTTTCGTATTGCCCAAAATAGAAGCCCAAAGTGGAGAGCCCACTTATTCTCTATAAAATAGTAGAGAGACTGTATAATGAGTGGTCATTTGATACTTTTTGTAAGAGCATCTCCAATAATCTCTTCAACAACTTCAGAATGCTAAAATAGGTGAGCCACATCATCAAAACCCTCTCCAACAACCTTATCAAACTCAATCATCAAAGTTGCAACATCTTTCCTCTATTGGCTCTTCAAAACATTTAATTTTACTTTGGAAAAACAAAACCTACCTTGAAAATATTAAAACATGCATTTTTTTTTTCCTTTCATATAATAAGTACATAGACATTTTTCACATGTTTTCATATTTTTCATTCTTTTCCATAATATTGCATTAATTGAATTTGAAGAATCTGATATGGCATAAATTATAAAGTAGCAAATAAACCTTTTCAAATTGCCACATAGGTCAACAAACTTTAATTTGAAGAGTTTAATTTGCTACTACTATTGGAGAAGAGCATCTCCAACAGCCTCTTCAAAGGCTTTGGGACACTAAAATAGGTAAGCCACATCAAAAAAACGTTCTCCAACAATCTTGTCAAAGCCACTCACCAAATCTGAGACTCTTCCTTCACTCTTCAACGCATTTATTAAGCTTTGAAACAACAAAAGCTGTCTTGGAATGTTAAAAGCCTACATGAGGCTGAGTTAACAATAATAAATTATTATTTAAATATTAATTTGGTATTATTAAATCCAATTAAATATTAGTGTTTGATTAAACAGAAAAAGAAAAGTCAAACATTGAATTAATAAAATTGAAGCGGTTGATAAGGGTACAAAATAGTAAAGTAGCAAATTTTACATTTCAAATTGCCATGTAGGTTAACAAATCACAATTTAAATAATTTAGTTTGAAGAGACTATTGAAGATGCTTAGTTTATCCACATTAACATAATCATTAATGTGATTAGTTAATACATTACGAATAGGGTTTTATTCTTGTAACAAAGTGAGGCAAATTAAGTTTTTATTTATTTATGATGATAATCTATATCAAACGGCACCGAAAACAGTACTGATCCTGCTATTTTTGTTTTGTCTTTTTTCCCCACTCTGTTAATTATCCAAATTATGAGTCCCGCCAACTTTGAAGGTTGTCTTTTATGTCAAAAATAATGCTGAGCATCTATTTCCTTTCTCCTTCTCTTTTTGTCCGGACACTGAGCAATCAGAACTCTGACTTTATTCCTTGCAATGTATTTTGGAACATAATTGGTGTTGGTTTTCAATAGTGAATTGCAAGGAGTTATAGCCTGAAGTAATTAAGAATATTTACTCTTGTATTTAAGGTCCTACGTTCGATTCTCTTAACCTAATATTGCTTGTATTAAAAAAAAAAATTGCAATACTCTGATCACAGGAACATTCCACATGTGCATTCTATATAATACTTGGCATTCGGAGTCGACTATGCATGTAGATAGACATGTTAATTTTGGAACATCCTATTGGTCAATTAGAATATTATTAAGTTAAGCACACCAGCTGGAATAAGTTGAATTTTCCAAACAAACTTTTAGTGGTGGCTTAATTTCTTTGACTAAAATATTGAAGCATTGAATTAGGAATTATATTTTCCTTTTCACATGTACCACCACCGCTAAAAAAAAATAAACAATTGTCTATATATGGGTGCTACTTTACACATATACCCTTCCCCCGACTTACAAATACCACCTCTGGTGCTCACACTTCCTCACACCAATATCAAACATTCTCTTAGCTTCCTCCCTATCTCAATCTTTCTTTGATCATTTTCTAAGCTCTAAAATCATCATCATGGGTGTCTTCACATACTCAGACGAGTCCACCTCAGTCATCCCCCCACCAAGATTGTTCAAAGCCCTTGTTCTTGAAGCTGACACCCTCATCCCCAAGATTGCTCCCCAATCAGTTAAAAGTGCTGAAATTGTTGAAGGAGATGGAGGTGTTGGAACCATCAAGAAGATTAGCTTTGGTGAAGGTTTGTTTCTTCCATAGCCTCTTCTAAGTCTAACTTGTTTGCTCAATTAATAACATAAATCTTGAAAGCATTAATCTCTTAGTTTCCAATTATAATCCTCATTTTACAGGAAGTCATTACAGCTATGTGAAGCACCGGATCGACGGGCTTGACAAAGATAACTTTGTGTACAACTACAGTTTGGTTGAAGGAGATGCTCTTTCAGACAAGGTTGAGAAAATCACTTATGAGATTAAGTTGGTGGCATCTGCTGATGGAGGTTCCGTCATAAAGAGCAGCAGCAACTACCACACCACAGGTGATGTTGAGATCAAGGAAGAGGATGTTAAGGCTGGGAAAGAGAAGGCAACTGGTCTGTTCAAGCTTATTGAGAACTACCTTGTGGCCAACCCAGATGCCTGCAACTAAAACCTTAAATGAATATATACTCCGTGTGCTTTCTCTGTCGTTGGTGTGGCTTTCATTTTCCTTTTCTTTTTCTTGTCTATCAAGCCAGAGCTGCTTTGGCTTGCACCTGAGGCTATGATAATTTGTAATGTTTGTATTTGATTTGATTCTAAATAAATGAAGCAAAAATCAATTACTAGTCTTTACAATACAATAATGTATAATCCCAGCAATTGGATCTTTGATGAGGTAGAAGATTTATGATTGATGGGCTGATTTTGAAGTAGGGCAGCCTCTGTGTGATTAGAGAGACCTCAAGTATACAGGTAAACGTAACATTACGCATCATATTTACTGAACACATCTCTCATGAAGTAACATCATTGGATGGAGCTTAAACCCACAACGGATGCCCAAATAGAAACTCGTTTCGCGCATTTCACTAGGATAGGAGCCTGAGGAAACAGAACGAGTTTCCACAAAACACAAAATATCAGGACTATGGGAAGTTTTTAGACTTTTAACGAATTTAAAAAAGCAACCTTTGCAATTCAACAAGTAGAAAGATGGTACCCAGCAGGGCTTTGAAACTGATCAGGATCATTATTATTAAAAAGTTCTATGATATGGTGTGAATGATTGTCAATATTTCCCGATGACCCATGAGGGATTATCAAATTGACTGGAATTCCAGCAGTTTTCATGGCAAATACCATTACTGTACCAGCAGTATTAAGATTGGACATAGGTGGATAATCAACAAAAATCATAAAAAGAGCATTCAAGTAGTGTTCAACAGTGATTGGAGGTGGAACTTAACACCAAACAACGCAGATATAGAGACAGATATAATATATGAACCTATTTATATAAGATAGATAAACGAAAAGCAAATGAGTTCTACGCCTAACAAAAGAAAGTGAAAAGATAAAATTAGTTCCGTTACCCTTAAGAAATAGTGAGCAGATTAGAAAAAAGAAAAAAGTAGATTAAAACCAAACAACACACAGAGAATCAACATCACCGTGATTAGTTTGACAGTAAAAAACCTATCAAGTATCAAAATATACCAAAGTGGTACATAACCAGATAAGAAGAACAAAGTACAAGGATTTATATTTATGGTAATAACAAGGTGGTCCAACATTGAGAATATATTTATATATAAAAAAAAAATGAGATAGGAAAATAAAGACAGAGGAACATACCTGATTTTACCATTGCAAGTAGACACAAAGGAAATTATAAATCGATCAACAGACCAAATCCCAGAAATAAAAGGTGTCAGAAGTCAGAACAAAGGAAAGCAGCCAGAAATTCCACCCAAAAGAAAGATTAATCAGTGAGAAGAGCATGCTAGAAACCATCTCTTGAATACAGACCCTTTGCTCTAAATCATGAAGAGAAAGACCAACACAAAAGCAAGTATGCCTCAGATAAAACAGATTACATAAAAGACTAGTAAGCCAAAAAACCACAACCATCCATTAATAACCGAAAACCAGAGCCAATTTAGGACTTGATGAACCAAAAACCAAGATCCATTCCCAAATAAAGTTTGGACTAGATCTGGAAAAGTACAATCGTTTCCCCATCTACCAATGCATAAAAGCCAGACAAACGAACTATTAATTGTATATCTAAGTAGGGTAGGTAACAGAGAAGGGCAAGAAGAACTAACAAAATACCAACAATTGATAATTACAAGGTGGAATAATTTGAGAGAAAACCTAGTGCAATAATTTGAGAGAAAACCTAGTGCTTGAACTGAAATTAAATTGTTATATTTCAAATTCAAAAATATTATAAAAGAAAAACTCATGAATAGGTGCATAAAAAAAACCTTCCTACTTCTTAGCCACTGAGCTAAACTTGAGTTCATCGATACAAAGTCCAGTTGGAAATACTTTATAATCCCTTGAAATAAATAAAAAGTAAGTAAATAGATAAAAACTGGAAAGAAAAACAAAATCAATGCCAAGTTTTTTTGCAAAAATACTAAAGGGTTAGGTTGCAAGACTAAAGAAAGCATTCCAACTTTACAATAGACAGAGGTTACAGAATACATCTACGGAGCACAGAAGATGTAAAGACATACGGAGCACGGAAGATGTAAAGACATGTAGCACATAAGTCTTTCATGATTCAATTTCAAAGGATAAGCTTTGCATGTAAATTCTATTATATATTACAGGTGATTTAGGCAGAGGAAGTGCAAAACCTAAAGAATGATCTAAAATGGTCTACTTCTCAGAAGATTTACAAACACATACGCTTATATAGATATCCAAAATTACAAATAAAAAGGAGCTTTAACATCAAATTAATTATATATTATGACTCATAAAAACACCCACTTTTGCTTGCTTGGGTTGAGTATTCCATATAACTTTTGGTTCATTTCGGAGAAACATTGGAAATGTTTACTGCAAAGCATTTGATACAGAGTAAATAAAGTCCAAGAAGCCAGTTCCCTTGAGAAGACCTTTACCAGTCAAGAGTTCAAAATCTAACAACAATAGGAACCCAATCACAGCTGCCTTCCCATTTATGATTTCGTTCCTCGCCGTGAAACCAAATGCCACATCTAGACCCTCATCAACCACCATTTTCACCTGAATTAACAATTTAGCACGTCACCACGAATCGAACAAATCATCGTCAGCAAATCACAGTATGACACATGCACCAAGCCAAGCCAAGTCCATTATTTCAATGTTTAGTTTCTTAAAGAACAAGAAAAGAAAAAGAAAAATACCTCATCCACATTGACATCAGTAGCTGTAAAACCCGGTTGAGCCTTGCCACTGAAGACAATTTCTGCAGCTGCATCAGATTGGAGTGAAGCAGTACCGAGGCTGATGTAAATGTTTTGATCATCAGTTTTGACAGGGTAGACGTAAAGCGTCCTCAAAGCGGGTGTGAGGACTCGGAGCACTGGGTTTTTGGGATACCACTCCTGAATGGATCCGTTGCGCAGATCAAACGTGCTATCAGTTGATGGGCAAACTATACACCCATCCTGCAATGCAACCAGTATCAATAAGTTAACAAACAATTAAGATTAGGAACAAATTAATTGATCATTAACAAATTAATTAACTGAATTAAAAGTAATTAATTAATTGGCTTGCCTGGGTGAGCTTGGCGTTGAGAAGGCCTTCGCTATAAGCCCCTTCAGCAGGGGAACGATTCTCAATAGCAAAGACCTGATCTTTATACCACAGCAAGAGTATGGCTTCCCCATCTTGAATTATGACGCGCCGCTCCCCCCTTGGCAGAGCGGCCAGCGGCACTACTGGCACCCAGTTCTCCCCGCCGCCGCCGCCAGACGCCGACGACGACCCGTCTGCCACCGACACCTCCATCGCTTGGCACCTCGTCGTCATTCTCCGACGAGGCACAGAGTGGTAATTTCGTGCATTAACACCGTGGTAAGAATTGTGCGGCAGTATCTGTTTCTGGGGGGTTAGTAGAGGGCGGGATGCAGCAGGTGTTGGATGAGTAGTAAGATGGTAATTTGGGGGCAATGCGGGGGCGAAGGGCGAAGTGGAGGCCATAGAAGAGTGTTTGGGTGGAGGATGGAGAAAAGAGAGAGAGGGGAAGAGAGAAAGTGAAGGGTCCGTGTATTGGATAAGGAGTAAGGACACACAGTCGCTCAAAAGTCACTGTGATCAAAGTTGGCCACGTTGTCATTTTACAGAGCGTTACACGTGTGACATTAATAGAGGACTTAGGGAGAGTTATTAAGATATGCCAATATTGTCAAATGATTTTCTTTTAGTTATAAAGATTGAATTCAAATAAATACACTCATCATAGTTTAACACAAAGACAGCTTTCGCTTGATTTAAAAAAACGAAACAAAACAATTTGGCCTGCTCGGTAATATTTTAAGGGGTTATTTTCATTTTTAGAAAATAAAAATGAGGCAAAAGCACGTTCAGTGGCCCAAAAACAGAAAATATTGATGTGTACTTGTAGAAAACAAAAAAAAAGTTGTTTTCATTCTCATGGGAAATGTTTTCATAAAAATAATTCACATATTATTATTTTAAATTGTACTACCAGACACGTTTTCATTATTTTTTGTTTTTTGAAAATGTTTTCTAATTAATCTATCAGACGCATTTTCATTCCCTGAAAATGCAAATTCGTTTTCTTGTCTTCATTCTCTGAAAATATTCTAAGAAAACATTATTCGAAAACGTTACCGAACGGGCACTATCAAGAAACTCAAATGATTTTCCTTCCCCACCCTTCCCTCCCCCTCTCCCCTCTCCCCTCCTCTCCTTCTCCGCCCTAACCCTTCCCCTCCCCTCCACTCCCCCTCCTCTTTCTCCCCTCCTCTCCTCCCCGTTCCTCCCTTCTCTCTTGGAGTTGTTTACATCACTCTTTGTGAGTTGGGTGTTTGTTTGTAGTCTAGTGACTCTAGTCTATACTTCTAGTTTCTACTTGTGAGAGTTTAAAAGTTGTAGTTGTATTGATAGTTTTAGGCACTACAGTTCATGTCTGGCATGTTCAAACTTGCCGCTTTTATGCCGAAATTTCTTTGGCCTTATAAGGCTATTAGTGGAGATACACTTTGTACACTTATTGTTGCTAGTGTGTTTCTATGTATCTAGATTAACCCTGCGCTAGGCACTATGCCTGCTAACTAGGGCTATAGCCAAACCCAAATTTTGAAATTTTTTAATGCCTAAATAACCCAATGGATTTCAGACCCTTAAAAGAAAAAAAAGGTAGCCCATGTACTCCAACTAGCCTTTTGTTTATTATTTTATTGAATTTTGGTGTCCATAATTTGCAAGGTTATTTACTCAAATGGTCTTCAAATTTATACCCTAGTTGCATTTTGGTCCCTCAACTAAATTATTTGTTCAAATGGTCCACCAACTCTTTATTAATCAGCGCATTGATTCTACTGTTACATTTTCTTTTAAATTTAGTCATATGAGTAGCACATGTTACATTTGTGGGCGTAAATAAGACTTTTGACAACTAAAAAAATACAAAATACAAAATAAAAATTAATACAAAATTTTCTTTATTTTTAAAATTAATAAAAAACTATAAAAGAATTTAAAAAAAACAACAAAAAGTAACCTACATAAAAAAATAAATAAACCAGCCCACCCAACCCCTATATTTGACGG
Organism: Prunus padus; assembly: GCA_024362665.1. Classification (NCBI taxonomy): domain Eukaryota; kingdom Viridiplantae; phylum Streptophyta; class Magnoliopsida; order Rosales; family Rosaceae; genus Prunus; species Prunus padus. The sequence goes on from JANFAM010000020.1 coordinate 11,114,062, forward strand.
CAATATGGACAGAATATAATGATAGGACCAAAGCCCCCATTAATAAAGAGTTAGTGGACCATTTGAATGAATAATTTAGTTGAGGGACCAAAATACAACTTGTGTATAAGTTTGAGAACCATTTGAGTAAATAACCCTAATTTGCATTATCCATATATCCTTTATAAGGAGGCACAAGTGGGCTCTATTCTTTCATCTGGGTCATTTTGATCTAGGCTCTTTGTAGCCTCTAGTAGATTATATTGGGTCTTGGGGATTAGGGTTTTCATTTAGAGCTTCGACCCTTCATTCAGATTCCAAGAGTATCAATGTTTGTCAAGGGGGTCTAGTTTAGTGGATAAGGACCTTGACTTGCAAACTAGAGGTCTCAAGTTTGAACCCCCATGACATCTTGGTTGTGTGTGTACGTGTGAAAAACCCCCTCCTCTTTAGTTTAGACTGTCCCTTGTACTCTGAAAAAAAGAGTTTCTGTGTTTGAGAGCTTTCATTTGGGTACTCATATCCTCCCATGATTGCCTATATCCCATTTTCTTTCATTGATGAATAGCGATGTGTGTGTGTGTCGGTTGTTGTCTGTGGGTTGGAATCTATTAAAATGGTTGTAACTTGCAAGCAATCTGACAGTTAGCCCTAATCAAAATATCATAAATAAAAAGTAGATTTTGTCGAATTTGCAATAAAAAATTTCCAATTGGAAAAATTGGCCTAAAAGTTAGCCCTAGTCATTTTTTATTCATGGATATGTGTCGGTGCGGTTACTATGTTTCCATCTTTGTATTAACCTTTTGTGGGTATTTTTATTGGCTTCTTGTGACTTATGGTCTTTGTGTCTAATTTATGAATCTAATTATCGTTTTTCTCTATTGTTGCTCTTTGCAAGCAGTGACAGATAGTTTTACTTGTAGGCATCAGGGTTGCCTCAAATGGTAACCTTGAGCAAACCAAAGGACCATTTCTCAAGTTATGCGTGTCATTCTTATCATTCCAATTTTATCGAATCTTTACTTTGTACTAGGTAAAGAAAAGATTGAAATTCACGAAATTGGAGAAAATAATACTGCAGACTAAATTTAGGTCTAGAAAGACTAACATGAAATGATAAATATAAAATTTATGTTTTATTTATTGATATTGAAATCGAATACAACATTACTCTTTAATCATGACTCCAAAGTGCAAGCCAAAGACCTAATTCGGTATGATACAAAATAAAAAACTGAAAGCCACACCGCTCAATAAACAGAGAAAGCAGGGCACATGTTGTTGCCCCTATAGCGTGCAGTATATATAATATATTTTAGTTGTAGGCATCAAGGTTTGCCACAAGATAGGTCTCAATAATCTTGAACAAAGCATGGGCCTTCTCTTTGCCGGCCTTAACATGCTCGTCCTTGATCTCAACATCACCTTTGGTGTGGTGGCTGCTGGTGTTCTTTATGATGGAACCTCCATCTGCACTGCAGATGCCACCAACTTAATCTCGTAAGAGATTTTCTCTATTTTGTCTAAAAGACAGACAATATAGGTGGAAAGTAAACAAACCTTCCCCAAAGTTAGTCTTCTTGATGGTTCCAACTCCTCCATCTCCTTCAACAGTTTCAGCACTTATAACCGCTTGTGGATGGGACTATGCAGAAGGGACCTTGCACTCAAAGATTGCCACACCTATTTCAACGACTCTGTTTCCATTCTCTTGCAATGCAGAATTGCACTAATCAGAAGGGAAGCAGTCATACGGGCACAGCGCTGTACGATTCCATACTCGAACATCTCAATTTTCGATGTTGTTGATGATGAGCCCTGCTAAGTTTGTGCCGAGCCGAAATGGGCTGAAGAGAGTTAACAGAGTTAAAATAATGTTAAGTGGTGTGCCATGTGTCACAAAACTAACGAGGAAACAAGGGGCACAAGGGATTTGGTAACAGGAAAATTGGACTCAGGAAATAAAACCTCCAGTAGAAGTTGATTTGAAAAATTCAACTTATTCCAACTGGTGTGCTAACTTAATAATATAATAATTGGCCAAGAAAACTTAATAATATCTTCATTTCTAACAGGATGTTCTAAATGCCAAGCGATAATCTTGAATGCACATGGAATTGTTGTGAATTAGAACCAACTCACTCCCTTCAAGACCTTGTTGTTGATGGACTTTGGACAAGCACAAGGATGAACTTGTCACACACACACACTTCAGAAATTTAACCAAGAACAAATGACACAAGAGTTTATAGAGGTTCAGCAATTTGCCTACGTCCTCTTTGGTGATCCCCTTGAGAAATATCAATATTGAAGAAGGAGTTACAGATTTGGTTTCAATGGAAACCCCTTAGAACCCAAACTCTCAAACTGTTTTCTCTCTCACCCCTTAGCTCACTCACTTGATACAAGATGCTCTCTCACTCTCTCTTGGCTTCCCAAATCTGAATACAACACTTACACAAGCTCCAGCTCCTTTGCATCTACTTAAAGATAGAGAAAAGAAGCCACTCACATGCACCAAACCAGCCTACCTCAAAACATGGATCCCTAATTTCAGGAAAACATAATGATGTAGGCTCAAAGCAACCCACTAGTCTACCTAATCAATGTTTAGGACTTTTCTAGTGGTTTACCAACTGTCCTGGACTTATCCCAACTTTGGGGTTGCATGTGAATTGGTGGGGACCAAATTGCATTTGAAGAAAGAGCGAAAAGCGTCTTTGAATAAATCAGCACAAAGATAAGGCATGCGGCCGGTCGCCAGAAATTGCGACCGGTCGCTTTTGTACCGTGGCTTCGCTTCGACATCGCTGAAAGCGACGGTCGCTCGTAACTTGCGACCGGTCATTTTTATACCGTAGCTGCCACTTGAAACACACTGCATGCGGCCGGTCGCCCAAAACCTGCGACCGGTCGCTCCATCCGTTCTTGTAACCTTAGGTGAGCCATTTTTCCAACAATCTCCACCATGGCGAGCCTAAGCTCCTTGAGAAGATTATTGCCTTCCAGGACATCTTTAACTTCTTGAGAATCGTCCTGATAACTCCCAAGAACTCCACCTCAATCTCTAACATGGAACAAGATTGAGCAAGCTCAAGCAATGCTTGAACTTTGCAGTTGTGGATCGGCTTTGTGAGACAATCAAGCATTCTCGATGTATGAACCTTCATTACCGTGATGTCTCCATCATTCACCCAATCCCTTATCCGGTGGTATCGGACATCAATGTGTTTGGACCTTCCATGATACACTTGATTCTTGACCAAGCAAATTGCACTTTGACTGTCACTTTGAATCACCACCATGTCTTGGGCTATTCCAATTCCTTTGCCAATCTCTTCAGCCATACTGCTTCCTTGAAGCTTCCGTGAGCGCCATATACTCCGCTTGCTGGTAGACAAGGCACTAACCGATTGTAACACTGCTCTCCAACTAATCGGTCCTCCACCACAAGTGAAAACATATCCTGTGGTGGATCTCCTCTTGTCTAAATCCCCTGCATAATCGTAGTCTACATACCACGACACACATGCCTTTCCTTGTTGTCTTGCAAACAATATCCCAAGCCTCTTAGTCCCTTTCAAGTACACGAGAATCCACTTCAGCTGTCCAATGAAGTTTGCCGGATTCGCCATGTATCTTGACACCACACTTACGGCTTGAGCTAAGTCGGGGCGTGTGCAAACCATTGCATACATGAGACACCCTACCAAGCTTGCATATGGAACTTTGCTCATTTCTTCCTTCTCTTCATCCGTAGAAGGACATTCCTTTGCACTTAACTTAAAGTGCTCCGCCAAAGGAGTAGACACGGGTTTGCAATCCATCATATTGAATTTTTCAAGTACTTTGGTAATGTACTTACTTTGTGACAGCCATAGCTTGCCTGCAACTCTGTCTCTCCTTATTTCCATCCCTAGGATCTTTTGTGCAGAACCAAGATCCTTCATGTCAAACTCCTTTCCAAGCAATGTCTTCAATTCCTGGATTTTTGACATGTCTTTACATGCAATTAGCATGTCATCAACATAAAGAAGCAAAAGGATGAGATTACCATCCTTGAATACATGAGTGTATACACAGCAATCAGATTCACATCTTCTATATCCAATCTTCATCATGAAAGAGTCGAAGCGCTTGTTCCACTGCCTTGGAGATTGCTTCAACCCATAGAGAGACTTTTTCAGCTTGCAAACCAGATTTTCCTTGTTTGCTTCAATGAACCCTTGAGGTTGGCTCATGTAGATGTCTTCCTCCAAGTCACCATGGAGGAAAGCAGTCTTTACATCCATTTGCTCCACCTCCATGTTCTCTTGTGCTACTATGGAGAGTAGTAGCCTTATAGAAGTGTGTTTCACTACCGGAGAGAAGATTTCATCATAATCAACTCCCTCCTTTTGCAAGTATCCTTTGGCCACCAATCGAGCTTTGAATATGGTGGCTCCCTTCTCATGCATTTCTTTTTTCTTCCTAAACACCCATTTGCTGCCAATAAGCTTGCGATTTTTGGGTTTAGGAACTAACTCCCAAACTGAGTTTTGGTGTAGAGATTCCATCTCTTGCATCATAGCTTCCATCCAACTTTCCCGTTCCTCATTCTCAACAGCCTCTTGGAACGTGGTTGATTCTTCTTCACTAGCATTCAAAGCATAGTGAACTGCATCCTTGTCCCATCCAAACCTTTGAGGTGGTTTGATGGTTCTCTTGGGCCTGGACCGAGCTATAGATGATGGCTCCACCTGCTCTTGAGCCTCTTCTTCTTCTTCTTCTTGAGTTTGTTGTTGTTGTTGCCCTGCATCTTCCTCCTCAATGTCAGACTCCACCTCCTCCTGAACGTCTTCAGTTGGCTGTTTTTGTGAAGTTTTCTTGAACATCTTCTTGAGTGGAACTTCAATGGTTGTTTCTTTCCCAACAACATCCTCTTTTGCCTCTGAACTTTTGACTTTGTTCATAGGCATGGTCTTCTCATCAAACACAACATCCCTGCTGAGTATCTTCTTTAGGTTCACATGATCCCATAGCTTGTAGCCCTTCACACCGCTCTCAAATCCGATGAAAATGCATTCAAGAGACTTTGGCTTCAACTTGGATCTTTCATCACTTGGAATAAGTGCATATGCACTGCATCCAAACACCTTAAGATTAGTATAATCAATTGACTTATTAGACCATACCTCCTCTGCACATTTGAACTCCAGATTTTTGGAAGGAGATCGGTTAACCAAATAGGCTGCATGGTTAACGGACTCCGCCCAAAATGATTCGGGCAATCCTGCATGAATCCTCATGCATCTCTCACGCTCCATGAGAGTTCTATTCATCCTCTCCGCAGCTCCATTTTGTTGGGGCGTCTTCTTCACGGTGAAGTGCCTCTTGATGCCTTCATTCCTGCAAAACTCAAGAAACTTGTTGTCTTTATATTCACCACCATTGTCACTCCTTAGGATCTTGATCTTTCTTCCTTAGGTTCTCCACTTCCGCCTTCCACTCCTTGAATTTGGTGAAGACCTCATATTTCTCCTTCATGAAGTAGACCCAAACCTTCCTGGAAAAATCATCCAAGAAAGTCACGAAGTAACGAGCTCCACCCTTTGATTTAACCGGTGATGGCCCCCATACATCCGTGTGAATATAATCTAGCACCCCTGTGCTTCCTTCCTCTTTGTTTCGCTGCTTGAAAGCCACCTTAGATTGCTTTCCCATTGTACAATATTTGCAGAACTCAAGCTTGCAACTTTGAACACCTTTCAACAACTTTCTGTTGTGTAGTTCCTGCATGCCCCTCTCACTCATGTGCCCTAGCCTCAAATGCCAAAGCTGAGTTTCATCCTCCGAGTCCTTGCTTGTGGATACAGCTGCTCCACCTGTTATTGTTGTACCACACAATCTATATAGACAATTAGGTAGAATCTCTCCTTTCATAACTACAAGTGAACCTTTTGAGATTATGAGTTTCCCTCCATTTGCTTTAAATGAATAACCATTCTTATCAAGAGTTCCAAGGGAAATGAGATTCTTACGCAACTTTGGAATGTGCCTTACCATTCCAAGCGTCCTAACAGCCCCATCATGCATCTTCACCTTGATTGTACCCATGCCTTTGACTCTACAAACCGAGCCATCCCTCATCATAACTTCACCACCTTCTTCCTTTTCATATGTGTCAAACCACTCCTTGTTTGAGCACATATGGTATGAGCATCCGGAATCCAAAATCCAATCGGAAGAGGAACACCTTGAAGAATTAGCAAATGCATTAGTTTTAACATTGCTATTAACACATAAAAGCTCACCATCACTTTCTGTGACTTCTTCCACTGTGTTGGCTGCATTCTTCCCTTTGTTCTTCTTCTCCTTCCATATGGGGCAATTTCTTTTCCAATGCTCCTTTGACCCACATTCGAAACAACCTTCTTTTGCTTTGGATTTGGACCTTCCTCTGTTGCCTTTCTTGCCCTCTTGCTTCTTTGAACGACCTCTCTCTCCGGTCTTTGCAACTAGACCTTCACCTTGAGAGTTTTCTCCCGAGCGTTGAGCCATCCTATGGTGTGTCATGATGTCTTGCACCACAGGCTCAAAATCCAGAGTGACCTTCCCGAACATAAGAGTGGTTCGAAAGTGTTTATAGGACGGAGGTAAGGATGTGAGCAACATAAGAGCCTTATCCTCCGAACTATAGTTAACTTCCATTCTCTGCAAGTCAGCAACACATCTATTGAAACTACTTAAATGTTCCATTAGATTACCTCCCTCCTCCATCTTGAGATTTAGGAGTTCTTCCTTGAGGAAGAGCTTGTTGGATAGTGACTTCCCTGCAAACATCTCTTCGAGCTTCTCCCATGTTTGCTTTGCCGTATCCTTCATCACGTTGATGAGAACCTCATCGGAGAGGTAGTTTTCGATAGCTCCTCTAGCTAACTCATCAAGTACACTCCACTCCTCATCTGTCATGCTTGTTGGCTTCCTTTCCTTTCCAACCAACACAACGTGGAGGTGTTGTTGTGTGAGGGCTGATTTCATCCTTCGTTGCCAAAGAGTGAAGTTCTCCTTCCCTGTGAAAGGCTTTAGCTCCACCTTCATGCTTGTTGCTTGTGGTTGCTTCAGCCTTGTGAACTGCTACCACTCTCAACTTCCTTGTCACTTGCCATCTTCAACACACTAGCACTCCAAAGAAAGAACTAGCACAGCTGCCAACACAGCTCTGATACCACTTGTTGTGAATTAGAACCAACTCACTCCCTTCAAGACCTTGTTGTTGATGGACTTTGGACAAGCACAAGGATGAACTTGTCACACACACACACTTCAGAAATTTAACCAAGAACAAATGACACAAGAGTTTATAGAGGTTCAGCAATTTGCCTACGTCTTCTTTGGTGATCCCCTTGAGAAATATCAATATTGAAGAAGGAGTTACAGATTTGGTTTCAATGGAAACCCCCTTAGAACCCAAACTCTCAAACTGTTTTTCTCTCTCACCCCTTAGCTCACTCACTTGATACAAGATGCTCTCTCACTCTCTCTTGGCTTCCCAAATCTGAATACAACACTTACACAAGCTCCAGCTCCTTTGCATCTACTTAAAGATAGAGAAAAGAAGCCACTCACATGCACCAAACCAGCCTACCTCAAAACATGGATCCCTAATTTCAGGAAAACATAATGATGTAGGCTCAAAGCAACCCACTAGTCTACCTAATCAATGTTTAGGACTTTTCTAGTGGTTTACCAACTGTCCTGGACTTATCCCAACTTTGGGGTTGCATGTGAATTGGTGGGGACCAAATTGCATTTGAAGAAAGAGCAGAAAACGTGCTGAATAAATCAGCACAGCATAAGGCATGCGACCGGTCGCCAGGAAATTGCGACCGGTCGCTTTTGTACCGTGGCTTCTGCTTCGACACTGCCTGAAAGCGACCGGTCGCTCAGAACTTGCGACCGGTCATTTTTATACCGTAGCTGCCACTTCGAAACCTGCCTGCATGCGACCGGTCGCCCAAAACCTGCGACCGGTCGCTCCATCCGTTTCTTGTAACCTTAGGTGAGCCATTTTTCCAACATGAATGTCCAAAATCTAATGGAAGTTCCAAAATACATGTGCAAGGAATATATTCAGAGTTCTAATTTCCAAAATACATCTAATGTATCATTCACAGTTTCGGATAAAAATAGAAGGAAAAGGGCAAAAGATGTTCGGGACTATTTTGGGCATAAAAGACAAGCTTGAAAGTTGGTGGGACTGTTTGCATCATTAGATGCTTCAAAGTTACAAATCTTATTTTGGATAATTAACACAGTGGGATAGAAAGGACAAAACAATATTTTTGTTACATATTATAAACATATACATATACAGGCTGCCATGCTTCAACTCTGCCTTCTGTTCTGTATCTTCTGCTTCAAAGTGTCCATTAATTATAATTTTTTACCTCACTTAAGGATCCAACTGTAACATGTCATCCAATTTAAACTTTCCATGGCTTCTCTTTTCAAGTAATTTATTTTACCAAACTTGCTGCTCTAGTCAAGTTGAAGTCAAAGTTTACACACTTTATATTTCTTTTTAGTAAGTCATGTCTATTTCAAAACTGTTAAGTTCAGATCATAGTCCAGACATGGGTTAGACCGGTTGATCGAGGGGATGTGTCTGTTCCTTTGCATTCGAGTTCGTTTCCTCTTTTCACAAATTAGACTAGTTTAGAATACGGTTGTCAAAACAACAAAATTGAGAAGATTGAAATTCACGGAATTGAAGAAAAAAGATACTGCAGACCAAATTTGCAAAGACTACCATGAAATGATTTATATAAAATTTATGTTTTATTTATTGAAATTGAAATCGAATACAACATACTCTTTAATCATGACTCCAAAGTGCAAGTCAAAGACCTACTTTGGTATGATAAAAAATAAAGAGAAAATGAAAGGCCACACACACTGCTCAATAAACAGAGAAAGCAGGACACAAGTTGTTGCCCCTATTGCAGTATATTTCATTTAAGGTTTTAGTTGTAGGCATCTGGGTTGGCCACAAGGTAGTTCTCAATAAGCTTGAACAGACCAGTTGCCTTCTCTTTCCCAGCCTTAACATCCTCTTCCTTGATCTCAACATCACCTGTGGTGTGGTAGTTGCTGGTGCTCTTTATGATGGAACCTCCATCAGCAGATGCCACCAACTTAATCTCATAAGTGATTTTCTCAACCTTGTCTGAAAGAGCATCTCCTTCAACCAAACTGTAGCTGTACACAAAGTTATCTTTATCAAGCCCGTCGATCCGGTGCTTCACATAGCTGTAATGACTTCCTGTAAAATGAGGATTATAATTAGAAATTAAGAGATTAATGCTTTCAAGATTTATGATATTAATTAAGCAAACAAATTGGAAGAGGCAATGGCAGAAACCAACCTTCACCAAAGCTAATCTTCTTGATGGTTCCAACACCTCCATCTCCTTCAACAATTTCAGCACTTTTCACTGATTGGGGAGCAATCTTGGGGATGAGGGTGTCAGCTTCAAGAACAAGGGCTTTGAACAATCTTGGTGGGGGGATGACTGAGGTGGACTCGTCTGCATATGAGAAGACACCCATGATGAAGATGATGATTTGAGAGCTTAGAAAATATGATCAAAGAAAGAATGAATGTGGAGGAAGCTAAGAGAATGATTGATATTGGTGTGAGGAAGTGTGAGCACCAGAGGTGGTATTTATAGGTTAATGGGGAAAGGAATGGCTTTCATTAATAAAGGAATTTAGACAAGTTTATAATTTTCCAATGGCTCTTGTCCATGTGAAAAGGAAAATATGATTTTCAATGAAATACAGCAATATTTGAGTCAAGGAAATAAAGCCTCCAGTAGATGTTGATTTGAAAAATTCAACTATTCCAACAGGATGAGGGTGTGCTAACTTAATAATATCTTGATTTCTAACAGGATGTTCTAAAATTAACTTGTCTGTCTAACAAGCAGAGTCTATTCTGAATGCATATGGACTGTTTTCATGATCAAATTCAAAGAAGGATTAGTTACATCCTTATATCTCTTTTTGTTGACTAATCACATAGATATCTGCTTCAACTCTGCCTTGTGTATCATCATTAATTACATATTTTACCTCACTTAGAGCATCTACAATCATGCTCCCTATTTTTTAGTTAAAATTTAGCTAAAAACACAAAAAAGTTATTTTAGGAGCTCTCTATAAAATTTGAACTTCAATCATACTTTCTAGTTTAGGGAGTCATAAATACTATAGTTATTTTTAAATTCAATATGATTGGTCTATCTTTATAAAAAAATATATATATAAAAAGCAGTTAGCATTAATTAAAATTTTAAATTATGTATAAAACAAAGCAACATTAAATTATAGAGAGCCACTAGGAGTCCCTTCTCTCTCCTCAGATTTAGGAGCTCCTATAGAGGTCTCCCTATTTTAGGAGATGGATAGAGAGCATGGTTGGAGATGTATTTTTCCAATTCCTCCCTAAAATTTGCCTAAGGAAGTGATTTAAGGAGTCCATTGTAAATGCTCTTAAGGATCCAATTGCAGAGATTATACAATAGTGTATTGTGATTGGCTCCCTTTCCCTTTCCTAGACGTATCGTGTCATCTAATTTAGACTTTCCATGGCTTCTCTTTTCAAGTAATTTCTTTTACCAACCTTGCTGCTCTAATCAAGTTGAAGTCAAGTCTACAAACTTTATATTTCTTTTTGGTAAGTCAATGTCAAAATTGTAAAGTAAAAGACCCCGATGTAGACGTGGTTAAGCCGTTTGGTTCTGCCCTTTTCATCCGGGATGATCCCTCTTCTCATAAATTAATTTTTCTTTATCAATCTCCTTTGGCTTACATGGAGTACTTTTGTGTTATTGATTTTTCTTCTTTGGCTCAAGACTTGGAAGCTTGCTACCATTTAAGAGTGGCTGCCCAGCCTGCATTGGTCAACATCAGCCATCAATCACCTTCTAGTTTGTTTTCCAACAATATTTTACATGATGTCTTTTCCCATCCAAGTGAAATCCGAGGGAAGAATATATTGTTCGGTATCATCAACAGAAAACTTGATTAAAAGGCAGAAAATCCATAGAAAGACCCCAATAAGCTGGGCTTTGTACTTTGTTTATCTTCAGAAAAACAAAATTGCAATGGCCCAATTTAGAAAATAAGTTGATTCGAGCAAAGAGGGAAAATTGGTAAGATCAAATAAATGTTTTATTTTAGGTTGCTCCCAAATAAGTTGATTCAGGTCTTTGGTGTGCTCCCAAGTGATTTTGGGTTTAAATCCTCATGGTACTCGTGCCTCTCAAGACCCTCTAAGTAGAACTCGAAAGCTTTTAAAATAATTAAAATTATAAAAGTCAAAAATTGGCTAAAAATCTTTAACATGTCAATTTTTTTCAATTGGGAAAACTTGCTGGAGAAAAAATTATTTTACTTGTCACAATGGTGGTCTACCGTATTGTATTGTGCTTAATTGGGTACATAGCGACGACTTTGACAAACTTATCATGTCCTTCAATGTAGATATTCAGTCATTTTCTCGAGTCTTTTGCCCATTTTCTAAAACCTATCAAATTAATTGACTTTTTCAAGCCATTTGTGGACAAGTACATTTAGCAATTAACAAAATCTCAAATTCGTTTATATTGAGTGCTATAATGAATTTTCTGGATTTTTTTTTTAAATGTCCCTAGAATCATTCAACAACAAAACAAAAACAAAAAAAACTCCCACCAAATATTTCCTGGATTTTGGAGAAAAAGACATTGCACACTGACTGTATATTCCAAGATTATCAGCATCAAGGACAAAAGCCTTGAACAATGTAGGTGGTGGGATGACTGAGTCGAACTCTGTTTCGCAAGTGAACACACCCATGATAGATGATTTAAGAGCTTAGAAAAATGACTAAAGAAATAATGGAAATTTGGAAGATTGGCTAATTGGTATGTGTGTGATCAAAAGGAAATATGAGGCAGGGAGAGTTAGGGTCTGCAAAGTGACCCATTTAGATCAAATAATTTAGGCAAGTTGTAAGTTTTTGAATGGATGTCTCCATAGGAAGTTATAATCTTTTTTATAAGTACCTTTCCTATTGAGAGGGGCGATAGTGTACTAGACTCATACACACTACACGGATTGTAAGACCCGTGTCTTGGGCTTGGAAAGCAGAGAACGGTGAGCAATCCCACATCGCTCGGGGAGGGAAAGGTGATGTGCCTTATATGTGTGGGCACGTCTCTAACTAACACGAGGCCTTTTGAGAGCTCACTGACTTCGGAGTTGTGGGAACTCCGAAGTTAAGCGAGTTGTGGCTTAGAGCAATCCCAGGATGGGTGACTCACTGGGAAGTTGCTCGTGAGCTCCCAGAAACAAAACCGTGAGGGCAGAGAGGGGGGCCCAAAGCGGATAATATCGTGCTATGGCGGAGTTGAGCCCGGGAAGTGGTCGAGCCTGGGCCGGGATGTGACAATTTGGTATCAGAGCCACTCTGCCGTGTGGTGCGAGTGTGCCGACGAGGACGTCGGGCTCCTAAGGGGGGTGGATTGTGAGATCCCACATCGGCCAACGGAGAGGGGGTGATGTGCCTTATATGTACATGCCTACCTCCAAATAGCACGAGGCCTTTTGGGAGCTCACTGGCTTCGGAGTACGGCGGAGCGATTCTGGGATGTGACACGGATGCTAGGACTCGAACTCAGGACCTTTCTTGGATGAAGCAATTGCTCCAAACCACTACACTAATGGGTCATTTGCGAAGTTATAATTTTTAATTCAATGAATTAATATTGTTTTTATTCTAAGAAGCATCATTACTAGTTGATGTGATCAAAAATCCAATTTATAATTATCGGTGTTGCTAAGCTCAATGACACTGCTACTCAATATATGAAAATATACAGTCATGATCTCTTGGACCCCTAGGGCTCAAGGAATCCGTACCCTTGGATTTAAATCCAACGACCCACCTACTTTTGCACTCCTTTTAAGAAACTCTATTGAGTCGTTGGATTTAAATCCAATGGGGGGTGATCACGGATTCCTTGGACCCTGGAGGTCCAAGAGATCATGACTGTGAAAATATATTACATTGAATGTACTTGGACAGTTTGATGACCAAATTAGCATATAATTGCATTCTATATATGTTGAACATGGACTGTTTTTATGGTACGATTACCTCGATGGATGAATGAGGACGAACTTTGGTCCCAAGGTGATTGCATCACCATCAACAGGCTTTGATGTAATATGTTGTTACCATTACTTGATTTTTAAATTAAAATGATGGAACGAATTATGATCTGGAAAATTAATTTTCAACTCACCCATGCCTCACTACAAAGTGATCCACCATTTTCTGCTTGATAAGCTTACATTAACATTTCTCTTGTTGCGCATGTGGATTAAGTTATACTTATATGGTCAAAGGCATTACGTCTGCTCATTTGCACTCGAGTTCAATCTTCTTTACACTCGAATTCAATCTCCTTCTCATATATTAGAGTAATTTAGAATTATTGAATTATAAAAAAAATAATTACATTGCTCTTATTGGTTACCCTTTTCCCCTGCCCTGCCAACAAGGTCTTGTGAGTGAGACTTTTTCCAACCTCAATAAATGTTCGTTAAATTTGGTGTGAGTTAGATTTTTTCATGTTACTATCTGCGAAAAAAAAAAAACACTGCAGTTGATCAAGAAAATAAGCAATGATTTTGAAACATAGAAAAATCAAAGGTATCAATAGCCAATGGTGACCGCCAGTTGCCATTGCTGATTAATCAAAGCCAACCAACAAGTCTCTTTAAACCCCAAAGTCAGAGAAGGGGAGAACCAAAAACATATAAGTAAATAAATAAATAAAACTTTGGCTACATAGATATCCTATAATTACCAAAATTTAATTGTTTTTTATATATTTTTTTAAAAATAAAAGGTGAGAATAGCACAGGCTATGTATGAACAGTTCATGAAGTTCTCCAGAGTTCTGTTTTTTTCTATTTTCATGTCATGTAGTTCTCTTAAAAAATCTATCGTTCTCATAAAAACAATGTAACTTTACAGTTTATGTATTGCAAGAACCTCCATTTCAGGCTGAATTTTTACTATGTGTTCTGGATTTTTTTTTTCCCCTGATTTCAATTGAATCCCTACTGTTTCGCAGAAAAAAAAAAACAAAAAACAACGTAAGTTTCCATTAACTTTGATGACCGACAGTTCGAGTAAACTGAGACATTGAAAATTCAAAGTTGGAAGACCATCTACAAACTCGGCTCCCCTCATTCACTCTTGATTTTTTGTGTACTTCCAGAGTCTATCAGACCATCCAAATTTGTTTTCTTTTTTTCTTTCTGGGGATTATTATCCGATACAATTAATTGTAGCACCAACTTGCATAAAAATGGTTGATGATCTAGAGGGGCACTTCACACAGCTGTGGCCTTATAATCAACCCTGTGATCTCTACAAATACAGCCTAAACCTTTCTCTTCTCTTCATCCCAACAACTCTTTACTCTTCAAACAACTCTCTTTGTCCTTTAAACTCCTTTGATCATTTTCCAACTCAAAAACTCATATCATGGGTGTCTTCACATACGAAACAGAGTTCACCTCTGTCATCCCACCAGCTAAGTTGTTCAAGGCTTTCATCCTCGACGCCGACAACCTCATCCCCAAGGTTGCTCCAACAGCAGTGAAAGGTACCGAGATCCTTGAAGGAGATGGAGGAGTTGGAACCATCAAGAAGGTCACCTTTGGTGAAGGTAATTAGCTAGTTCTTTTTATTTATATTTTTTTAATACAAGAGAGATATTGAAAAATGGGGGATTCAAAGACACTCAAATGTAGGAGTAACTATTCTTAACCACTTGATTTACAAGTCGAGAAATTAGATAGTTCTATATGCTCATGTTTTTTTCTTAAGATCGTAAAAAATTCTTGTAATGTGACAAGCATGGTTAACTAATTTGTTTATTTATGTTATAATAATTTGCAGGAAGCCAATATGGGTTTGTGAAGCACAGGATCGATGGGATTGACAAAGACAACTTTTCATACAATTACACTTTGATTGAAGGAGATGCCTTGTCTGACGTAATCGAGAAGATCGTGTATGATATCAAGTTGGTGGCATCCCCCAACGGAGGATCCGTCATCAAGACCACCAGCCACTACCATGCCAAGGGAGATGTTGAGATCAAGGAAGAGCAAGTTAAGGCTGGCAAAGAGAAGGCTGCCGGTCTCTTCAAGCTTGTTGAAGGCTACCTCTTGGCCAACCCCGATGCCTACAACTAAATCCAGACTTTTGTTTGTATTTATGTTTTTCCAGCTCTGTTGTCAGCTGAAGGGGTGGATTTGATGTTGTTGTTTCTGCCTAAAGAGTGAGGGAAAAAAAGAGGGGAATAAAAACTGCCCTGGCCTTGGTGTGTTAAATATTTGTTGTCCCATAATATTCCAGGTGGATTGGTATTGTATTATTATCATCCCATAAATTAATATTATCATCTTATGAGTCGAACTAAAATAATGAGACAAGGAAGCTCATGGCCTATAACACTTACAAATGGCGAGGGCTTTGTTGTGTTGGAAATTGCATAAATTTGGGAATATCCATGCCATGACGAATATGCGAAATTAGGACAAACCACGATCTTTATTATGACGGTGAGGTGGGACATGTGAAAAATACACAACTTTTTCTTCAATTTACAATAATCGTCACACCCACACATGTACGTCAAGAAAACAAAAGTTTGATGAAAACAAATTTTTTTTTTAAAGACCTTTCTTATTGAGAGGAGTGATAATATATTAAACTCACATATACTATACAAATGATAGGACTCGAACTCAAGACATTTCATAAAGGAAGCATTTGTTCCAAACCACTACACTAGTTGATCATTTGCTAATATTTCAATATTAACTATCCATCTTTTACACTCATCAAAAACTTTTAGCTAATTTTCTTTTACGTTTAAAAATATAAGCACTCGATCACTTGTATTCAAAAAATATATATTTATAATCACTCGAGTAATGATCGAACTTTCTTAAATAGTGTCTAAACTCTCAAGTAATTTTTTTAGAATATATAAAAAAGGGACTGAAAAATCTTCAAAATGCTTAAAACTTTGTTAGTTTTCAAAATTTCCCAAACCCTTATGAGAGATGCCAAGCCTGCAATAATTGTTCAGATGAGCTATATCAATAAAACTATTTAGTCAACTTTAATTAGTTGATAGGGAGCAACAACAAAAAAATGAATAATAAAAAGGAACTTCAATATAAGTTGTACAAATAATGGACTTGGTGTATACTTTTCCAAACTCCATTGAATTCATGGATAATAGGTGGTAGCAATAGTTTAACAATATTTTTTTTTTGGTAAGGAATAAAAGATATTCGATATACCTATTCTTCAGTGAATGATACATTGTATATGCCCTGGCTACTGAGGAACTATTTTTTATTTTTTGGAATATTCTTTATTAAGAGGGGCGATAATATATTAAATACACATACACTATACAGATATTAAGACTCGAACCCAAAACATTTTCTGGAAGAACAATTGCTCTCAACTACTACACTATAATGAGTCCTTTGTGCTAGGGAGCTTATTATATATAGGGGTGGTTGTGGTTCGGTAACCGCGAATTTTTGCCCAAACCGCAAACCGACCGACTATTTGCGGTATGGTGATTTTTGAAACCGCAAACCGACCGCTTTTGCGGTTTACCAATGCACGCGTAAACCGCAAAAGCGGTCGGTTACCGTGAATTAGCGGTTTAAAACCGCAAGTTCTTTTTGTGTCATAAAAATCCAATCTTCCACATTTGAGGCCTAATTTTGATGCTTCTTTTGAAGCCTTTTGAGTTCAAGCATACTTTAACCCAAAAATATAAATTACAACCTAAAGAAATAAATTCATAATCTCAACTTCTCAAGCATATATAAATTCACAACCTCCTCAACTTCTCAAGCATTGACAACCTAAAGAAAATTAAAGTTACAATTCCAAGCATTCCAATTAAAGTTAAACTTCTCAAGCATTCACAACCTCAACTTCTCAAGCATTCCAATTTCAAATCCTTTAAAGTTACAAACCAAAAGGAAAATGCAATGCAAAATGAATTAAAGTTACAACCCAAAGGAAAAATCCAATTCAAAGTTAATTAAAGTTACAAAACTAAAAGGAAAATGCAATGCACCAATGTTACAAACTCAAGTGTTGGTGGTGGTGAGTGAATTTGAAGAACCCCGTTGTGGATTTTTGAAATATATTTGCGGTTTGCGGTAACCGCAAGTTTTGAAAATCAAATACCGTAACCGCAACCGCAAATGCGGTTCGGTTCTTCATACACCGCAAATGCGGTTCGGTTTACCGCGATTGCGGTTCCATTGCGGTAAATTGTCGGTTTGTTTTTGCGGTTTTTCAGTTTTGCGCTCTAAAATGCCACCCGTAATTATATATGTAAGACTAGTACTTTTTTTGGGAGGGGATTTTATTAGTAACGAAAGAAATAAAATAAAATTGTCAGCTAGACTGTTATCATGTTCTAGGCATTTGAATGGTACTATGACGCCTTCCAACAGCTTTCGGCAAAATTATTGTGTGCATATTTTTATTTTATTGATTTTTGTAAGGTAAAGTAATTTGGTCACATGCAAGAGACATAATGTGATACCATTATTATTACATACTACAAAGTAAGTTGTATATGTGAGATTTGGTACCTAATGCAACTACTCCATCAATTCAACCAAATAGTTAATGTAGCAATCATTCAGTACACTAGGGGAAGGGGGATTCGAATCCACTTTAATCAATTTGGTGCTTAATTTATTTCCATGTAAATAGACAGAGTTTACTGCATCATAGAAAAGATATTCCTTTTTTTTTAGGGTTAAGTACAATAAACCCCCCAAATTATAGGGTCATTTTCAAATTCATACCCACCTTCAGAGACATTTACGAGTACATACTCAACGTCACGAAAACTCTACAATTTGCTCGCTCCGTTAGCCAAACCGTTAGTTATTAATTTGTTAAATGCTGACGTGTCAAAAATAGGACCCATTTTTTTATGACGTGGACTTCCACATGGACAAAAAACTAATAAAAAATCATTTTACTGTTTAAATTATTTTTAAAAATTAAATATATTAAATGAAAAAGAAAAAAATTATAAAAAAAAACCTAATCTCTCTCTCTCTCTCTCTCTCTCTCTCTCTCTCTCTCTCTCTCTCTCTCACCTCCTCCAACGAACCCAGATCTGGGTTTCAAATTATAATCAGCCTCAACAACTACCTCTGCAACAACAACATCATTATGCTCAACAACTACCTCCAATGAACCCAGATCTAGGTTCAAATAAACCTCTCTGGACATGAAAGCTCGATCTGGGTCTTCCACAATGGGGGAGAGGGTCCCATCATAGTCAAGAAACAACACAATCTGCTTGCCCGTAGAATAATTTGTTATCTCCTCGAACATGCTCATAGCTGAAGGATGATGAAGCTATATATATTTCCAAGACCATCAAAACATAAACAAATTAATCAAAATTAAAATTGTCAATTTCTTCCCCCAAATTTCTTCTCTTTCTCTTTCTCTCTCTCTCTCTCTCTCTCTCTCTCTTTCTCTCTTTCTCTCTCTCTCTCTCTCACTCTCACTCACATGCTCTCTTTTTTACTGTAAAAGCATTAATGTTGCTTGATTAGCTGCTTCTTTTTCTTGGAGTATTGGATCCGGGTCATGTAGTGGATGATAACATGCTCTTGTTTCAAACAGAGGGCATTGGATCCGATCATCATATGTCTGATCTGATCAAAACCCAGATAGCCAATCACCCTCGGTTCCCTGATTTAGTTGCTGCATACCTCGAATGCCAAAAGATTGAGAGAATTGTTGGAAAGATTGAGACTTTGAAGGTGCTGGATCATGCCAAGATTGGATGGGATCGAACCCAGAAGTTGAGAGTTGGGCAAAGCCAAGCCTATGACTCTTGGGTACATATCAGACGACACGCCTCTGCAAACGACACCTCTCCATGAACATGGCGTGTCGTCGTACGAATTCTGGGGGAAGAAATCGGGAGAGAGAGAGAGAGAGAGAGAGAGAGAGAGAGAAGATATTGGGTGGGAGAAGAAATTGGGTAGGGGAAGAAATCTAGGTTGGGAGAAGAAATTGAGAGAGAGAGATACTTTTTAAAATTTAATATGTTTAATTTTTTAAAATAATTTAAATAGTAAATTAATTTTTTATTAATTTTTGGTCCAAGTGGAAGTCCACGTCATCAAAAAATGGGTCCTACTTTTGACACGTCAGCATTTAACAGATTAACTAACGGTTTGAATAACGGAGGGGGCAAATTGTAGGGTTTTTATGACATTAAGTATGTACTCGTAAATGTCTCTAAAGGTGGGTATGAACTTGAAAATGACCATATAGTTTCAGGGGTTTATTGTACTTAACCCTTTTTTTTATTGCATTCATAATTCAGCCAAAAAAACCACCAGCCACAAAGGACCAATACAAACTAGTCACAAAAAGGTCATTACAATAACGGAGGTCTAACATCAAAATTAAGACAATCTGGTGCGCCTCTACTAACGATCACGCAAGATCGAAGAAACTCTGGCATAGACATCCCAACTAAGATTGCAAACTTAGAATAATCAAAATGAGATAAAGCTTGAAAAAAACCAAGCTATAACAATACAAATAAACTCTTACAAAGGAGAGATGAAAATCTCCCACAAAAGAGTAGTGAAAAGCTCTTATAAAAGGAGAGGTGCAAACTACCCAAAGACTCTTTGCAACTTATTCCAAACATAAAGAAACCGCAAAAAGAATGATAGTAGAGATTCGACGTCGAAATGCAAATAGAGATCCGACACTAGAACGCAACCGCCTCTAATGATCGGATAAAAATCATAGAAAAGATATTCTGAAAGCAAAAGGATGAGAGGTATTAAATATATTGATAGCCAATTCTGACTGCTAGCTGCCATTCTTGAAATAAAAACTCTCAAGTCTTCAATACTCAACCCCACCCATTTCCCCCATCCCCTCCCAAATTAAAGAAGAGAAAGAAAATCAGAAAAGAACAGAAAAAAAGCCGCTACAGAAACAATAAATACCAAGGTGATCATTAACCAATCCAAGCCAAATTATTGTTCTTGGCCAATTTTGTCACAATTTCTGACATGTGTATTTCGTTTTTCTTCATTTGGTTGCCTTTTGCCTTCAACTATATCCAATGACTTGAAAAAGCTCTCCAAAAAAGCATCATCTGTATCTACAATTCCTACTTTTTACCATCAAAATTAAAATGACATCTGTCGACTGTCCAATTATCTGACAAGCAGACTTGAAACTATGATCATCAAGGGGAAAATTGAAGTTGTACCAACACATCTAGAAAGCCTTTATTTTATTTTTTGTTATACTTTATTTGACTCAGACACAGATATTTATTATATACTGGAAGTTGGGATATATAAATATATATCCAATAAATAAGTGGCACAATTTGTATTAAAAAAATTTGAAGTTCCTTGTTAATTCAGAGACTTCCAATAAGCAAATGACAATTTGCCCCAAACTCTTCGATCTAGAGGGAACAGCTCACAAGGCCCAACCTTCACTCTAAATCTATAAATACCACCTCTCTGTTCTCATCTCCAACACACTCAACCTTCTCCAAAACCATCATCTTTGTAGTTGGTTCATTTTGCTCATTCTCAACCTTTTGATCATCACCATGGGTGTCTTCACATATGAGAGCGAGTTCGCCTCTGAGATCCCACCTCCAAGATTGTTCAAGGCCTTTGTCCTCGATGGTGACAACCTTGTCCCTAAGATTGCTCCACAGGCAATTAAGCACTCTGAAATCCTTGAAGGAGATGGCGGCCCCGGAACCATCAAGAAGATCACTTTCGGCGAAGGTAATTAATTAGCTTACAGTATATATGTTGGTAGACTGTTAATATGAAACCAAGGTCGTCGAATTCTTACTTGAACAGATATGTGTGACTCAGATTGACAGTGTGATAACATAAGATGTTTTATTATTGTTCTTCAGGCAGCCAGTACGGCTACGTGAAGCACAAGATTGACTCCATTGACAAAGAAAACCATTCATACAGCTACACCTTGATCGAAGGAGATGCTTTGGGAGACACCCTTGAGAAGATCTCGTACGAGACCAAGTTGGTGGCATCCCCCAGCGGAGGATCCATCATCAAGAGCACCAGCCACTACCACACCAAGGGAGATGTTGTGATCAAGGAAGAGCATGTCAAGGCTGGCAAAGAGAAGGCCTCAAATCTCTTCAAGCTCATTGAGACCTACCTTAAGGGCCACCCCGATGCCTACAACTAAATTGATCAGATGTCTCTGTGATGCTTGGGTCTTGCCTTTACTATATGATCAGTCGAAGAAGATTTGTGTGGCTTTTCTTGTTGCTTTCTAGTCAGTCCAAAGTAGCCATAGGGTTGTTGGGCACTTGGGCTTGAAAATAAGTGTTTATGGGTTGTGATCTACTGGTTGCTTTTGATGTTTTTGTTTGGATCAAGTTGCAGACTGAGCACAGTGTATTTATCTTCTACATATAAATAATGAAACTTCCTTATAATGAAACTTCCTTGTAATGAAATGTTTTACTTGCAAACAACTAGTGCAGTGAGTAAATTTCCTAAAAACTATGTTCTATATATAATAATACTAGATTGTACCATATAAAATTTGCAGCACAATCAATAATTGCACATGATCAACTTGAGAATTAATTACTTCCCTACCCCAAGAGGCTAGAAGAAGAATTTTCATGGCTCCCAATATTACTAAAATGCAAGATTATTCGTAAGAAGTTTGTAGTTTAAGTGGTTAAAATCAGTTATTTATATACCCGATGTCGAAACAAAACAAAATTACAAGATTATTCAACGGGTTTGCAAAGTTGAAAGTTTTCTTGAGTCCCATTTGGGCAACAACTACGCTAAAAACAAACCATTCATCACATCACATCCCTTCACAATTTGATAAGATAGTGATCGTTGAGATCAAGAACTTGGCAAACTTTGGGTGCAGATAGACAAACATTAGGGTTGGTACACGCGTAATACTTTTTACTTTAATTAGGACAGATTTTTATATGATAACCTAAAGTAATTAAAGACCACTACTACTGAGTAATATATTATATAATGAGTAGTGATCTCTTGGTCATTTAATGATTAAGGATCCGTGGTCATTTACTGTTGGATTTAAATTCAACGGTCCAATATAATTTCTTAAAAGGAGTGCAAAAGTAGGTGGACATTTGAATTTAAATTCAAAGTTGGTGACCACGGATTCCTTGATCATTAGGTGATTAAGAGAACACTACTCATTATATAGTATAGTTGCAAGGATTTGGAGCCAACTTGTTTTTTATTTTTCTTGAACTAGACAAACATGAACCGACTGGGTTTAATTAAAAAAAATTCAAACAGATAAGGAGCTGGGTCCTACTAGCTTTATGAGTTATGACGTGCTGCATCCGTCTAGAAATGTGACCAGATGCAAATTCTATAGATCAAATTAGACAGAGAAGAATTAATTCACAGAGAGAGCTACCTTAAGACGACTTTCTTGGCCCCAAGATCAGGTGACTTGAGCCCGTGATTTAGTCCATGTCAAGTGAAAACTAAGGTTTCTCTTTAAAAAAAATATTTTTGTGAACGGAAGTTATATAAATTAAGTAGACAGAGAAATTTGAATTTGAGACTTCTTCTGAAATTGAAAGAAAAAGAGACATTATCATTATGAATGTAGAAATTAATCCAGTATAATTGACCAAATCATACAAAAAAAGTATTTGGTTATTAGAAAATGAGATTCCCTAATCACTCATTATACAAAAAAGCTATTTAATTAGAACAATTAAGTATGGAAACTTCTCTAAAATTACTGGATTGCTTCCAAATAACGTATTTGAAAAGTCGTTGGTTATTAGATTTTAGTTTATTTTATTTTTTTGGTGTCGGGCCTACATCTTGGGAATTCAAAGACTAAGTCATGAGAGCTAAATGTTATAACATGCTGTACATGACCAAGACTTAAATCCTTCTTAGCTACCTACGTCGTAGGTTTGAGCTGGAGAAGAAAAGAAGGAAATTGAAAAAGAAAATGAAAATACAACTGTCTGTAAATATATTGATCGCTATATTGACTGTGACTCAACCTTAATTGCATCTTCAACCATTTGAACAACTATATATTGAGTATTTTATATTTCGTCCAAAAAAAAAAACCTATTGAGTATTTTACACCATTAATTTAAATTCGTCCGTATAGCTAATAATGTAATATTTTTACTCACCACTTTAATTTAAGGTGTATTATTACAATTTTTCTTAACACTTGACACATGTTCATGAGTATAACCATACAACATGTATCAAGTATTAAGAAGAATGGTAAAAATACATATTGGGTTAAAGTGGTGAGCAAAAATGCGCTCTGAAAATAATTCAAATCTTAGCGGGATTGAGAAGCAAGTGAAAACAAATGCAAGTAAATTTGGAGCAATTTGACTAGTTGAATTTGATTAAATTTGTACAAATCCTGGGTGTTACTAGCTATAAAATAATTAAGATAAGATTAAAGGTTGTTTTGAACTTGTGACTAATAAATACACATATAATATTTCACACAAATTAGACTATCAATTTCATTACAATTTAGAACTCAATATTCGATATCAATATAGAAATTCAACTGAACTAATAAAGCAAACAACCGTACAAAATGTCCCTAAAGACGAAGTTTCGTTTTCGGCCAAAAGAAACGATAGCATTTAGTGAAAAACCAAAACATTTTCTAAAAAGACAGTAAAACCCCCTATTTTTAGCACCAAAGACATGTAAGACCTAGGCATGTGAAAATTTTTGTCTTTCTTCCGCAGCATCCCTTGTTCAAAAACATCTGAAGTTTTGTACATATATTTGCGTGCCTTTGTCTTAGTTTGCATGTGAAATTGTTGGTTTGTGGTGTGTGCATGTGAAGTCAGTTCTTTGTAGTTTTCCACCATGTAAAATCGTGTTATATCAGTTTTTTGTGAAGTGTGAAAGTTCAGAGAGAGATAGAGAGAAGAAGAGGCATCTCTTCTCATCCTTAGTCAAGAGAGGTCGGTGAAAATGGTGTATATAGTTAGGAACTTATGAAGAGAGAATTACAATACCAGAAAAAATCTCAGTACTTTCTTCTTCAAGCAATAAAACTTCCTTTGTTCATACACTTTCTCTTATTTTTCCATACATTCTATTAATACCATCAACATCTGTGAATATCCAATGATAACAATTTTCAGCAAAAGCAATTAAGTAAGTCTTTTCCCATTTATTTTTGGTTTTCTTAGCAGACTTCTTGTCCAAAACAGGGAAACATTTTTATAATTATGTTATTATCTTGCTAAACTGACGATCATAATTGAACAATTGTTGCTCAGCTATCATTGCTCCTCTATATTTTTTAATATCATCTTTGGTAGAAGCTTCTGTGTTGCCAGTTTCTGCTGGGCTAGGCAAATCATTATGAGAGATAATTATACTATGTTTTGCTTTATCTGGATAAATATTATCGGTAAACCATTCTGGAGGTAAACTATTGAAATCTAATTTTACGCTCTTCCAAATGGAAATATAAAAACTTATAGCATCTTTTAATTTTGAAGAAAATGAATCTAAATGGTGATTATTTTCAATATAAAGCTGACCTAAATAACCATATTGTGCTAAAAATCCTAGAGTGATTGTGAAAGTTTTTTTGTTTATGCTCTAAATGCAGTTCTCTATATTCTACCATATTAATACTAGCTAAGTAAATAACTTATAATATTTATCCAGATAAAGCAAAACATAATATAATTATCTCTCATAATGATTTGCCTAACCCATCAGAAACTGTCAACACATAAGCTTCTACCAAAGATGATATTAAAAAATATAGAGGAGCAATGATAGATGAGCAACAATTGTTCAATGATGATTATTTGAACCTCCTTCACCAATTAAACTCTATCAAGATTTATTATGATACTACATCCAGGAGACCAGATGACATATATGAATTCAGGATAAACACAATAGGAGCAGAAGTTTTTGATGAAATCTACAACCAGATAGCAGAACGTATTGAAGCAGAATATAACAACAACTCCTACTGGGATAGCTTAGGAGAAGAAGAACTACACAACATAGAGAATATGATGGAAGCATAAAGCCATAGCTCCATGTGAAGACCTCATGATAGGGAAAGCATCATCAACTACATTTCACGTGAAGAGATCATCCCAACAGAAGAAGAATAATCTCTAAACTATTTTGCTCCATTCGGCATTATCTAAAAAGAAGAAACATTTTGGTTCCATACGGCTAGCAAGAAGCAAAAGAGAAAATTCAAAAATAAATAAGAGCATTACTGTCCAAGTACAAAATAATTTTGGCTCCTTTTAAATTACTTCTCTTGCTTTTGGCCTTTTTCAAAATGTCCGTAAAGAAATTTAAAAGAACAAAAAAAAAAGACTTTATATCCATGATGATCCGTTTTGTTTGTTATGTATGTGCACGTCGTGGAGTCTTCGGCAGAAAGGCTTCGAAACAGCAGATATTAAGGAGGTCGCTGTCTCTTGCAAACATCAACACAAGTCAGTGTTTATGCTTTCAGACCAAAAAAAAAAGAAAAAAGTCAGTGTTTATGCTTTTAAGTACATACCTGGTCTTTTCTTTTATTTTTCATTTCTATATAAATGAAAACTACTTTATCTTAGGCACGTAACAAATTAGTTTTTTTTTTCCTGTTAAGAATTCATTTGCCGTCACTACAGTATTCAAAGAAAAATGTGCAAATAAGTCAGAATTTGGATTGTTTGAGGTTCAATTGGACCTAATTTAAGTGGGCCTAAAAATTAACTCTTATCTACATTGGCCGGATAAAAAGCAAACCCGATTTTTTTTTTTTAGTACAAGCGATCTTGTTTTTTTAAAGCAAAATTTATGGAGCAAAAACACATCATACTCCTCCCGTGTCCTTCATGCAATCTACTTGTTTTGTTAGGTGACAATTGGAGTTCAATAGGGTATCCAAGTCCAAGGCCATCAAGATCCACAGCTCAATCTCTTTTGTCTTTCCTTTTGCTTATAGGCAAATGAACCTCGAAAAGGTCGCCCCTTGAAATTATTTTAGAATATATTGCACAAATCAAAAGTCTTTGAACAAACCGAAGAAATTTCAGGAACAAGAATTGATGTCCCAACTTCAACCTATATATACTTCCCATGGACCACCCTCACTGACCAAAGCTTCTTAATACTCTCTACACAAATTAGCCCATTTTTCCAAGATATAATTTCTTACTATATATCTTCAATTCTCTGAATTACTATGGGTGTCATCACGTGTACAGATGAGTACACTTCCCCAATCCCTCCAGCCAGGTTGTTCAAGGCCTTGGTCCTTGATGCTCACAACCTTGTCCCAAACCTCATGCCTCAGGCTGTTAAGAGCATTGACGCCCTCCAAGGTGATGGAAGGGCAGGAAGCATCAAGCAAATCAACTTCGCCGAAGGCACGTCTAGCTAGTTACCACAACTATTTTTCAGAGAAATGTTCTATTACCAGATTGTCAATCTAGCGTCACTACATACTAATAGTTGTTTGAACGTGTAGTGCCAGATTGAAAATTTGGCTGGCAACGTAATATTACCTTGGATTATATAATTTACAAAGTTTTTATAAGATTTATTTTCTTCATGCAGGTGGCCAACTAAAATCTGTGAAAAACCGTGTTGATCAGGTGGATGAAGAGAACTTTGTATATGGCTACACTTTGATTGAAGGAGATGCATTAGTAATGGAGAAACTTGAATACGTTACTTATGAGGTTAAGTTTGAGGCTGCAGAAGATGGTGGTAGTAAGAACAAGATGGTGAGCAAGTACCACACCAAGGGTGACTTTGTGCTGCAGGAGGAAGATATGAAAGCTGGCAGGGAAAAGGCATTGGGGATGTACAAAGTCGTAGAAGCCTACCTCCTCCAAAACCCTGATGCCTATGCTTAAAGCCTTAAACTTTATTTACAAAGAGAAGAGACCCAAAAGAAAATTTCTCTTGGGCTTTGCTTTCACTGGCTTATAGGGCTTCATAATAAGGAATTCTTTGATTGATAATGCTTGTGACTCTGGTTGATCTGGAGTCCTTGCAATATATAGAAGAAACTATCTTTAAACTCTGCAATTTTTCTATCTTTTTGGGCCTATCAGCTGAATTCTATACCCATTCCTGAGTCCAATACTGGTTGGCCGAAATGGGTCTTGTTTTGCTGCAAAACCCAAAACTATTTTGAGAACTATTAGCAGATATATATCTTGTTTAATTTTTTTTATTTTTAGCCGTGTGGGCCATGTTGATAGTAATGTGATGTGTACCAATTATGTTTCTTTCTGCACTGAAAAAACTTAGAAAGTATCGAGTGGAAGTCCTGAGTAAGGAATAAAATATCCATAATATCCTCGATATTTCTACGAAATTTTCGTATTTTTGGACTACCGATATTTCCGATACCATCGATATTTTAGATATTTATGAACCAAAATATCGATAATATTGACGACATTGACCGAAATATCGATAATATCCCGATATTTCCATCGAAATTTCCGTATTTTTGAACTACCGATATTTTCGATATCATCGATATTTTATTCCTTGGTCATGAGGAAGCAAACGATGCCGCACAACAAATTCAATAAATATATATTAATTCCAACCACCAATCTAGAAATCTAGAAAACAAAGGGATGCACTAGCGTGACGGCTAGGTTTATGGTTTTGCCTGTTAAGAGTTTTGTGGTCCAGCTGAACCTGTTGGCAGAAGGTACCTTTGGAAATAATTGATAATATAGAATATTCAAAAACAAATGCACATCAAGTTTTATATACAATGCATTTCTTTGGATGGATTTTAAAATGTTTGGATTGAATACACCCAAAATTTTATAAATTTCTATATAATCGTAATTAAATACATCTGAACTTTTAAATTTCTTTAAAATCTTTTACCCTTCATTTGGATGAGGGAAAATAACTAGTAATTTAACTAAAAGTCGGGAATTTAATAGGAGAAATTGACAATTCCCTTATTTGGCAACTTAAGCACTGAATTTATTAAATGACACGAGGAAAAATTGTGGAAATTGGGGAATCAAATTCTCGAGTTTAATTTCCACCACAATAGGTGTCATTTTACAATTTTTATAGTGTCATTTACAAAATTTGACATACATAAATCCAAACACTGAAATCTTCAATTGTCAAAAATTGAAATGATAGAAATCTAAATTCCGTCATTATCTTATGTAATTTTCAATTCCTTCATCCAAACGAAGGGTTAAAATCTCAATTGAATAACCCATCAAGCGTAACATGTCAGGTAGTCTTCCTGTTGAATAAAAAATTCAAATGTACCTTCCAGAGCATGGAAATTCCATGTCACTGCCAGTCATCCAGTTGAAAAGTCCACCTTAGGCGACATTTGGTCCATTTTGTACATTATAATTTTGATTGTATTAAGACTTAAAATATTCATATCAATTACCAAGCAAGGCAGGCACCACCTAATACTTCTTCACTGTAAAAACAAAAGTTGTTGCGTCTTCATATTCCCATCTCAAAACATTATCCATTCATCTTCTTCTTCACAACAAACCCTTTCTCTCTGATCAAGCAAAAAAGCCAAGATGGGGTTCACCAAAGTGAGCCAGAAATTTGTGACTCAGGTAACTCCAGAGAGGATGTTCAAGGCCTTGATCCTTGATTGCCACAACATCTGCCCCAAGCTCATGTTTTCATCAATCAAAAGTATTGATTTCATTGAAGGTGAAGGGGAGGTAGGAACCATCAAACAGATCAACTTCACTGAAGGTTAGCAACACAAAGTCAACCCTCTTTTTCTTTCTCAATGTTTTTTTTTTAATGAAATATAATTCTAATAATATCTGTTAAGTTTGGTTTTGTTGGGGATGGATGTGTAGCTAGCCCTATGAGATATGTGAAGCATAGGATTGATGCTCTGGACAAAGAGGCACTCAGTTGCACCTACACTTTCATAGAAACCGATGCAGAAAATAGTTTGCTGGAAAAGCTTGAATACATAACTTATGAAGTCAAGTTTGAGGGATATGGTAGAGGAGGATGCATATGTAATTTGACAAGCACATACAAAGCCAAAGATGATATACATATCAAAGAAGAGGACATTGAGCTTGGAAAAGACAGAGCTATTGGGATGTATGAAGTTTTGGAAGCCTACCTCATGGCACACCCTCGTGCCTACACTTAAAATTTTCAAAAAAACTTCAAGTTTGTGTATACATTTTTAGGATTTTATTGTTCATGTTTTTTTTCCTTTTCCAGAAGTGCTTTTCTTGTTGTGCTTCCCTTTATATTCTTGTTCTTGCACAAGATTGTGATTCAGATGAATATATAATTTTGGTCATAATCTACTTAATGGGGCGTTTTATCTCTGTGGTGTGTAAAAGTAGTTCGCTCCAAGCCAAGAACACATTTGCAACCCCCTTTGATTCCAGGGGTTTCCACCCCTGGAATCACTCATTCGGCTAATAAACCGAGCCTCTCTCCCCCCGTTATGTTGTGGAGAGTTCTCCCTCCCAACTCTGTGTTGGGTTTTGTTTATCCCTTGCTTGTGCAAGGTTTTGTTCTCACCCCTAGTGTTTTCTAGGGTTGTTTACCAGTCTTTGGGAATGGTTTTTTTGTAAATCTTTGTTGATCTGTCGGTTTGGCCTCTGTTGCTTGTTTTTGAGTTGTTTTTGGGGCTTTTAGGGCAGATCTATTTCAGATCTTTATGCTATGGAGGTGGAGGTTATGGTTTGGGTTGGATCTAGAATTTTGGTGCTTTGGGATCAAGTTGGGGTTTGGAGATGCTGAGACTTCCTTTGATTGTCCAGGTGGTGTTGAGTGGTTTATGGATCCTCTCATATGTAACTCCAAGTGAGATGAGTTTTAATTTGTATAATTTTTACTCACTGTCTTGCAATATTTGTGGTTGATGGTTTTTTTAGTTCTTTGTATTGCAAGAACCTCCTTTGGGATGTGTTCTTCATGGATGTATGCTGGGCTCTTGCTCTGTTTATCAATGAATATCCTTGGTTCTCAAAACAAAAAACAAAAAAAGTAGTTCGTCCAATTTTTTTTTTCTTTATCAGATAGTTCTTCCAATTTCATTTACACACCAAAAAAAATATCTAAGCAGTATCCATCCTAAGAAAAGTCAAGGGATTGGAGAGCAGAAACCATGATAAACAGATTGAAACTCTAGTCCAGTCTCGAATTCTTAATTCGACTCTGTCAACAGTTTGTATTTTGTAAATTATTTAGTCTGAGTTACCTTGTCAAATAAGGAATTAGTTGCAGAAACATTAAAAATATGCAGATGAAATTGAAAAGTTTCACTTGAATAATAGAGAGAATGAAGAAAAAAAATTCAGAACTTGGGTCAGAGGTGTTGGATTGGATATTATTTTTAAACTGTATTTTTATAATTTCTCTATGATTTAAATCATGGATCATCTCTTGTTGCTACGTAGAGGTAGGATTTCATTAAATCAAGTTAAATATAAAATTTATTGTGGGTAATCTATTTTGTATTAATCTTGGTAATGGATGTGGTTCCAGATAAAACCTAAACAATTGGTCAGCAATCAACATGCATGAGTCTCGTGAAAGTGTTAACCAATTGTCTAGACAGATAGGAATTGTCACAATCTAACCCCTTGAGGCAACATGTAGCCCTTATGATATTTGGAGGTTAAGCCTTGATGCACAAATGGCTATAGGCAATTTGCAGCCTTGCCCTTCACTGCAGGCTGCATCTGGTAATTTGCAACCACAACTTGTTGCTGACTCACAAATGAATTAGAATTGGATCAACTCGGCCCACTACTCATGAACTTTGTTCTAAGGGGATACGCTCAAATGACCCCTTCTCAAAATTAGAATGTATATAACCCTATTCCGGTCTGGTCCGGTATGGAATGAACTTATAATCCTGGAATCGACTCGATCATGTTAAATTCATAATCAACAGAAAACTTGGACCTCATAAGGAACCAAGATGCTACAGTTATTGGCAGAATTTGGTTTAAATGTGCCAGCCCTTGAAATCCTGCCCCAATCTTGTAACAGCCGCCCATGTGTCTGATATCATAAACATGTATTTTCTTTAGTAGAATCTTTGACCTTTGAATCTGAAGTCTAACTCAGTGGCCAAAATACTTTGAAACCTTGACAAACATTCTATGACTAATCATGCATTCTTTGCAAAATGGATTTCACCATCCTATACTCAAACTTAAGCTATATATATACTGCCAATGGTTTCCACCACTCTCTATACTCTGTTTTTTATCTCTTCTCATTACAACTAATCTACATACATGGGTGTGACAAGTATTACACAGGAGTTCCTGTGCCCAATTGCCCCAGCGCGCATGTTCAAGGCTTTGATCATAGACTCTAAAAATTTGATACCAAGGCTGTTGCCCCAGTTCATAGCAAGTGTTGATGTAACTCAAGGAGATGGGGGAGCTGGAAGCATTGAACAAGTCAACTTCACAGAAAGTTTGTAATCTGACATAAAACAAGAACAACAGATAAACTTTTGTTTTAGAAGTTCTGCAGTTTTGTCTATATTTCTTGTCTGAGTTAATGTTTTTTTTGGTTTACAATGTAGCTAGCCATTTCAGATACGTGAAGCACCGAATCGATGAACTTGACCAAGATAATTTTGTGTGCAAGTACACCATGATTGAAGGGGATGCATTAGGTGACAAGCTTGACTCGATTGCTTATGAGGTCAAGTTTGAGGCAGCCAGTGATGGGAGTGTCAAAGGAAATATCACAGCAGATTTACAGCTAATATCTACACATTTAATGCCAGCAAATTTACAGCTTTGACTGATATGGCAGTTATGATTATACAGATTTATTCCTTCCTTAATTAGGATGTATTAGCTGTACGGTGTATTTAGATAGATGTATATATGGTAGGGGCTGAAGATCAGCTTGTATTTCTTCCCTAAATAGCTTGTAATCTACCTATATAATGGGCGATTGTAAATGAAGAAAGGCAGACCTTTTCAGAAAGACTCTAAACTGTCATGGTATCAGAGCTGTAGCTCTAATTTTCCATTTGTCTCGTGCTCTCAAGTTTCTTAGTCTCGGTTATTCTTGTTCAAGTTCTCTTGACCTCATGTCTTCCGATAAGTCTGATGTTTCTTTGATTCGTTTCAATGGCAAGAACTACTCTGCTTGGGCGTTTCATTTTAGGATTTTCGTCAAAGGTAAGGAGCTGTGGGGACATGTTGATAGCAGTAACCCAGCTCCTGACAAAGACAAAGACAAAGACCGACACGCCAAGTGGGAAGTCAAGGACGCACAAGTTATGGCATGGATTTTAGGATCTGTCGAACCCAACATCATCTTGAACCTTCGATCTTCTCAGACTGCAGCTCAGATGTGGACTTACCTGAAGAAGGTCTACAGTCAACAAAACACTGCTCGTCGTTTTCAGCTTGAACATGAATTGGCCACTCTTCAACAGGATAGTCTTTCTATCTCTAATTTTTACTCTAGATTCACCAATCTTTGGGCTGAATACACTGATATAGTTTATGCTGACTTACCATCCGAAGGTCTTAGTTCTGTTCAATCTGTCCATGAAACTACTCAGTGGGATCAATTTCTAATGAAACTAAGGCCTGAATTTGAAGGCACCAGATCCAATCTTATGAACCGAGAATTTGTCCCCTCCTTGGATACATGCCTAAATGATCTTCTTCGTGAGGAGCAGCGCCTTCTCACTCAAACCACCATGGAACAACGACGATCTACATCTGTTCCTGTAGCCTATGCAAAGACAAGGCAGGCCATGAAGTAGGGATATGAGCACTGCTCGATTGCTTCTGTTGCAAGGGATTTGGTCATTATGCTGCAAGCTGTCCTCGAAAATTCTGCAACTATTGCAAAAAGGATGGCCATATCATCAAGGAATGCCCAACTCGACCCCCAAGAAATCGGAGACAGCATATATCTTGTCTCGGTTGGCTCTTCTAGTGTTGGTAGTTTGGTGAATACAACACAAAGTGCTCCTGCTCCTGTTTCTGTCCAACCCATGACCCCGACATGGTTCAACAAATGATCATTTCTGCATTTTCAGCTTTAGGACTCTCGGGTAAACCCTTCTCTACATCATCTCCTTGGTACTTTGATTCCGAGGCTTCCCATCATATGACAAACAATGCTGCTTCTCTTACCAATGTAAACAAATATTTTGGAAATCTCAAAATTCATCTTGATGGCAATCATTTACCTATCACGGCCCTTTGGTGATGTCTCCTCCTCTCTCATCGATGTCTTCGTATCTCCCGGTCTTACCACCAATCTTGTGTCTGCCGGTCAGTTGGTTGATAATGATTGTAAAGTAGAGTTTTCTAAATCTGGTTGTGTTGTGCAGATCAACGATCGGGCGGATGATCGCGAGGGGGCCTAAAGTGGGACGTCTTTTTCCTCTTCAATTTCCTTTGTCTTCTTTTTCTTTGCCTTTTGTCACTTGTAATTCTGCTCATGTTGATTACCGAGCGTGGCATAAACATCTCAGACATCCAAACTCTAATGTACTTCATGCTTTATTGAAATCTGGTTTTCTTGGGAATAATGAAACACCATCTCTTGGTGTTGTTCGGTTTGATTGCAATTCTTGCAGACTCGGCAAAAGTAAAACTCTACCCTTTCCTATTCACACACCGCATGTTGTCAAACCTTTCGATCTGATACATAGTGATGTGTGGGGTATGGCACCAGTCACTTCGCATGCTAATTACAAATACTTTGTCACTTTTGTTGACGACTATAGTCGTTTCACATGGATTTATTTCCTTCATTCCAAAGACGAAGTATTTTCTGTTTTTAAGATTTTTCATGCATATATTCGAGACACAATTTTCGCCCATATCAAAATCCTTCGTTCGACAATGGGGGTGAGTATATGTCTCATTTGTTTCAGGACTTCCTACGTAATCATGGCATCATCTCTCAACGGTCTTGCCCTTTGACACCTCAACAAAATGGGGTGGCTGAAAGGAAGAACCGTCACCTTCTTGATGTGGTTCGCACTCTTCCGCTAGAATCTTCCACGCCCTCTCAATTTTGGTGTGAAGCTCTTTCCACTACGGTCCATCTCATTAACAGATTGCCTTCTCCCACATTGAACCATGACTCACCTTTCACCAGGTTATTTGGTCACCCTCCAACTTATTCTAACCTTCGTACCTTTGGTTGTGTCTCATTATGTTCATCTTCCCGCACATGAACGCACAAAACTCACGGCTCGATCAATTAAATGTGCTTTTCTAGGATATTCAAGATGCAGAAAGGTTTTCTTTGCTATGATCCAAATCATGGTCGCATTCAAGTTTCTAGAAATGTGATTTTTCGAAAATCAATTTTCCTTTTCTACCCATCGAGGATCCTGTTTATCCTTCATTTTCTGTTTTGCCTATGTTTTCTAACTCTCCTGCAGATCCAGTCCCTTCTAAGCCTCTCCTAGTGTACCAACGACGCTCCACCGCCACTTCCCACGAACCTTCAAGACCTCCCGAGCCCCCTCAAGCTTCTTCCCCATTGTTGTTCTGTTTCAGCACCTGCACCTCCCTCTCTACGACAAGGTACTCGGGTTCGTAGACCCCAGGATAGGTTTGGTTTCTCTTCTCCTTCATCCTTCACAGCCACTTTGTCGTCTATTTCTCTTCCTTCGTCTTATAAACAGGCAATGGAGCATGAGTGTTGGCGAAAAGCAATTGAAATCGAACTTCTCGCACTTGAAGAAAACCAAACTTGGGATGTTGTTCCATGTCCCTCCTCCGTGAAACCCCTTGGCGATAAGTTCGTGTTTTCTATCAAGCTTCGTTACGATGGGTCCATAGATCGTTACAAAGCTCGGTTAGTGGCACTTGGCAACAAACAAGAATATGGTATCGACTATGATGAGACCTTCGCACCGGTCGCCAAAATGACCACCGTCCGCACTATACTCGCCCTTGCTGCATCCCAATCCTGGCCCTTACGTCAAATGGATGTTAAGAACGCATTTCTCCACGGTGATCTCAAGGAAGACGTTTACTTGAAACTTCCCTCCGGCATGCCCACTTCCTCACCTAATGATGTTCGCAAACTGAAACGTTCTTTGTATGGTTTGAAGCAGGCACCAAGGGTATGGTTTGAGAAGTTTCGATCCACTTTGCTTAGTTTTTCTTTCACTCAAAGTCAGTATGACTCCTCTCTTTTTCTACAAAGGACATCCACAGGTATCGCTATCCTCCTTATTCATGTGGACGATATCGTCATCACGGCTCGACTTGGAGGCAATCTCTGCGGTTCGGACTTTGTTGAATTCTACATTTCACATGAAAGACCTTGGCCAGCTCACCTATTTCTTGGGTTTAGAGGTGCATCATCAGCCGCACGGTCTCTTCTTGCATCGTGCATAAGTATAGTCGGATCTGGTTCAGCTAGCCGGTCTCACCAACGCTACTTCGGTTGACACCCCCATGGAACTTAATGTGAAATATCGACGTGACGAAGGGGAGCTTCTTGAAGATCCTACTACCTATCGGAAGTTGGTTAGTAGTCTTATCTATCTAACCATTACCCGCTTGACATCTCTTATGCAGTTCATACCGTCGGCAAATTCATGCAAGCACCGAGGCATCTCCATCTATTTGCAGTCCGCCGCATAATTCGCTACATCCTTGGGACACCTACTTGTGGCTTATTCTTCCCTTCGATTCTTCACTTCAGCTGCAAGCCTATAGTGACGCTGACCGGGCTGGTTGCCCGGACACCAGGAAATCTACTACCGGCTGGTGTATGTTTCTTGGTGATGCCCTTATCTCTTGGAAATGCAAGAAGCAGGACCATGTCTCCAAATCATCTACGAGGCCGAGTACCGAGCCATGTCTGCAGCCTGCTCCGAGATCATTTGGCTGCGTGGTCTCCTCACGCAGCTCGATTTCTCTCCGTACATCCTACTCCACTCCATGCCGACAACACTAGTGCCATCCAAATTGCCGCCAACCCAGTCTATCACGAACGCACCAAGCACATCGAGGTTGACTGTCACTCAATCAGGGAAGCCTATGATCATCAAGTCATCACCCTTCCACATATCTCCACCACTTTGCAGATTGCCGATATCTTCACAAAATCCATGCCACGTCAGCGCCATCATTTTCTCGTTAGCAAATTGATGCTTGTCGATTTACCAGCATCAATTTGAGGGGGGATGTCAAAGGAAATATCACAGCAGATTTACAGCTAATATCTACACATTTAATGCCAGCAGATTTACAGCTTTGACTGATATGGCAGTTATGATTATACAGATTTATTCCTTCCTTAATTAGGATGTATTAGCTGTACGGTGTATTTAGATAGATGTATATATGGTAGGGGCTGAAGATCAGCTTGTATTTCTTCCCTAAATAGCTTGTAATCTACCTATATAATGGGCGATTGTAAATGAAGAAAGGCAGACCTTTTCAGAAAGACTCTAAACTGTCAAGGAGCTCAATCTGCAAAATGACAAGTAAATACAACACCATTGGGGAGTTTGAGGTCAAAGAAGAGGAAATCATATCAAGAAAGAACAGTGCTATGGGGATATACAAAGTTGTGGAAGCCTACCTCTTGGAGAACCCACATATTTATTCTTGAGTGCTATGGGGATATATAGTTACAACTATTTCATTCTATATATACATAAACAATATATACTGCTGCAAATTCATTGTTTAGGAACCTTGTGAACCCTTCATCAAGGGTTGCCATTATAATTAATAAAACAAGAATATTGTAATTTGTAAGACAAAGTTCCAAATATTAGTGGACTTCTTGAGTTTTGTGACCATATTTTTGAAGTATACAATCCATCTATGAACACTAATCACAGATGGAAATTCATCAGCCAACAATACCATACCACCAGACAAGAATATCATTAGCAGAAGCAAAGCATACCCACCAGCCTGTATATTCCTTACGTTCGACATCGCAAAAAAGAAAAAACAAAACAAAAAACTAGTCAATTTTCTTCGCTCTTTATTTAGGGAAATGGACTTTGTTTTCAGCATGCAACCTTAACAATTTGGTCAATGACTCAATGCAAAGCTAGTCAATGTTCTTCACTATCTTCTTTAGCGAGAGCCAGCTTGTATATTCCCTCTGATCCCCAATACTTTTCATGCTTCAGTCTTTTTGTTCAATCAGAAAGAACGCATCCACCAGACGCAGTATAATGCAGCCTTTTAACTGTTTTGTTTTTATCCCAAGAGAGTCCTTTGGCTATTTGGCCGGCTCTGTTTTTTTGACCCTTTGGATAGAAAGAGCCATTCTTTTTAACTTTCATTTGGGTGCTGCTGGGAATGAAAGGATTAGCAGCACTTAGCAGCATTGTCCCGAAAATGGAAATATTCTTTCCCGAGTGACAATAAGAAATCATGGAGCTTTTTTCTGCCTACCCAAAAAAACGATTCATCATCAAGTTAACCTTTTGAACTTAGAAGATGTGGCCTCAAATGCCAAAACCAAATATCTCCACAAAGTAAGAACTAGGACCACCAAGAAACGTTCAAAACAACACAAAGGCAGTTTCTTCTTGTTGTTTATTTTGTATTTCACAGCTGAGAAGCCTAACTCTGCACAAGCTGGTCCAAGAACAAACAGCAATCAACTTTACGTGCCAATGCCAAGCTCTAAAGTCCATCTCCACAACCTCATAACAGAACAGACGAACTGAGCACAATTTGCCGACAACTAACATTTTGGTCAATATACAGTCCTAAAGGAAGCAACCCATTAATCTTATCAATCATAAGAAATAATGCATTAGTTATATGACACTTGGTAGGTGCTGGATGGTTGGAGCTGGCTACAATATTAATTAATTATATATCAGTTCCTTTTTTACTAAGAGCATCTGCAATGGTTAGGATCAATGCAATTTTATTGCATGAAATTGAACTAAAACAGTAAAATCTCACTTACAATGATGTGATTTAATTCATTGCAATTGCAATAGAGGGTGCTATGTGATGAACCATCTATTGAATTGCAATAGGCTAATCATGGGATCCACATGCCAATAAACTGTACCATTGCAAGATGACAAAATTGAAGTATTGAACAACCATTGCGGATGCTCTAAAGAATGACTAAAATTGAAACTCAAAAGCATCAAGCAATTTAGTAAGATAACTTAAAAACTTAGTTATGTATTTGGCCTCTTTTTACAATGACCAAAGTCAAACAACTTTGAAAGCTGATAGGTCCTGGTGTCATAGGACCTAAAGATTCGATCAATTCCAAGAATGGGGCCCTGATTTTTAGCTGGAAAATAAGATGGTTAAGCTCCATTCAGACCAGGCTGACACTTAATTTAATAAAATCAAGCTCAACACTTTGCTAAAGCAAAACAGCAATTAAGCAGTATTAAGAAGAGAAAGAATCTGCACCTCAAAAGCTCTGTCAACCTTTACGACTAAAATGAAAGGAGGTTTATGCTTTCCAACCCAAAATTATTTTTTGTCATTTTCAAAATACGTAAGATTTGATCTTTGCCTTGTGCCAAAAGGATTCCATAATAGTGGAACTCTTTCAAGCCTGAAAAGCTAGCCATGCACTGGTGGAAATGTAAACAAATGTAATCTGGTAACTTCAATTTCTTTTCTATGGTCGGTTTTGGATATCCTAATAAGCTCACAGACGTTCCTCAATTATACACAGCCATCCAGCATAAAGCAAAATTCCCTTTGGCTCTCAACATTCCAATGTCCATACAAAAAAACTGACCCTTTTCTTGAACCCACGCCCCTCCTCTCTCTCTCTCTCCAGC
This sequence comes from Prunus padus, assembly GCA_024362665.1. Lineage (NCBI taxonomy): Eukaryota > Viridiplantae > Streptophyta > Magnoliopsida > Rosales > Rosaceae > Prunus > Prunus padus. The sequence continues at coordinate 11,153,066 of JANFAM010000020.1, forward strand.
CTTTAAGATTTGACACTGCTTTTTGGAGGCTAATCAATCTGCAATATTTTCAATCTTTCTCTTGTGGAAAGGAGATTCCTTGCATGCCCCACATCTTTTGCCTTTCAATTATTCCTTGCCTGTGTACAAATAAAATGCCACCAATTGATTCTTCATTCATACTCTCCTCCACCCCCTCTTCTTCATCACATACTAATCACATTTCCTGGTTTCTTCTCTCTTCTCTCCATTGCCTCTCATGGCTTCAGGATTAGAGGTATGACTAGCATGCTTCCACATGACATGTATTGATGCAATCCAACACTGATTTTTCTAACCAGAATTTTTGTGTCGAATGCAGAAACCCCGAGTGACGGAGATACATGTCCGGATGGACTGTAATGGATGCGTACAGAAGATCAAGAAAGCACTACATGGCATCAATGGTAAGAATTCATGACATACTTTTGGTATGTTTTCCTTTACACTAAAAACCCATCATTCATTACCTCCTAAACTGAATGAACTCTCATTTTCCACAGGTATATATGACCTCTACATTGACTTCCCACAGCAAAAGCTAACAATAATTGGGTGGGCAGACCCTGAGAAGATAGTCAAAGCCATTAAGAAGACAAGGAAGATTGCCACCATATGTTCCCATACAGAGCAACAAACAGAGCCTGCTCCTCCACCAACAGAACAAGAAGCACCAGAAGGTGGTGCACCAGCTCCAGCTGATCCTCCACCAGCAGAGCAAGCACCACCACCAGCCAAAGCAGCACCACCAGCTGAAGCGGCCCCACCAGCAGAGCCACCAAAAGAGTCACCACCACCAGAAATTCCAACACCAGAGCCAGCACCTGTGGCTGCAGAAGCCAACCCAGGCCACCAAATGCACCACCCTCCAAGAGATGTTGGAGAAGTTCATACCATATACCATCATCCACCTGATTATGGATACAGATACGGCTACTCTCAAGGCTACACTGGGTACTGGAACAGATACCATAACAGCCAAGGGCATCCACAGGAGCCTACCCCTACCCCCATCCCAATGGGCCCCACCCCAACACCGACGCCACCAGTCTATGTAACACACAGCTACAACACTTACAGGCCATCACCTTATGTCACTGAATATGAGTATATCCAGCCACCCCCTCAACCCACACATCTCAGTAGGATGAATTACTACAATGAGGAACATCACATTAATGTCAGCAATAGCAACGGGAATATCACATCAATTTTTAGCGACGAAAATCCGAATGCATGTGCCATAATGTAGAGAAAGACAGAGAGAGAGAGAGAGAGAGGTTTTGGTGCTAAAGGGTGCTCATCTTTTTCCTCAAAGGAATCAATCTCGGCAAGAAAGTTAATGGAGAATATATTTAGCGGGGAAAATATAATTTCTAATAATCATGTGATGATGTTATGGGAAGAATGAGATTCCAAGCTTGTAAGTGAAGAAAGAATTGATCCTAAGTTCCACTACGAGAGAGCAAGCTAATGCGTGCCGCCTGAAATTCTATAAAGCTGTATTTTTTAAGACCATACTTCTTCTCAGCCATTCATTTGTCCATAAACATTTACTTGTTTTCATTATTATCTCCTCTTTGGACTTCTGCACTTGAAAAGTGGAAAGACCTTTCCCCAGCCTGAGTTTCCCGGGTCGTGTATCCACAGAAGCAATAAGTGAAAACTTCTATTTCCAGTTTCTTCTCTTGTCAACGAATCTACTACACCACTAACATTTTTCTAAAATCAAACTTCTCCCCTAAAGAGGAGGTCCCTGGTTTAATATTCATCCGACTAAAACTTGCATCACATTCATTACGTATAGAAATATACTTCAGAAATTTCACTCTTTCTTATAACTCAGTTTATGTATGGATAATTAATTTGTGATATTTTGGACTCATTAAATGCACTCAAACACGACTTTGAATTGCACACACGATATATGATCATGAGCAAGATAAAGAGTCTGCGGAAACAAAATTTATACAAAATCGCTTGTGCTTTTTGCAAGTTGCAGCAAAATTTACACTGATACACTTGTGCTTGTGCTATTACAGAGTAAATGTAGGAAGAAAAAGAAAATTATAATTGATATCTTGGGGAAATCTGAATTTCTTCATCATGATAGAGGGGTAAACCGGAGGGAAACAAAACTGTTGGCGTTAAGCTTGGGAATGAGACACCGAGCACAAAGGTTCAACAGACTGCGCCACATCGAGCCTCTTTATCCTAATTCAACTACAAGGTGTACAAAAAAATGCGAGTTATGAACAAAAAAATGTAAATTTTAATTATTTTTTTAACCAAAAGCCATGAATTGTGTTCCATGTCATTATATATTCAATGTCAACAAACATTTTTCTAATCCTTTAAAAAACTAAACAAGGACCAGCTGGAACAACGTAATGAATCACTTCCTCATTCACAGCCTCGGGCCACTCTTCCAACACTAAAAAGAATACATCTACTCCTTATGTAGCAGAAACCACAGGATGAGACTTCATTAGCCTAATGGTGCTGGTAATTACACTTAAGCCATCTAGTCTAATAATCAATCAAACCGGAGAGAAATAGTGTAGGTCCACTAAGTTATCTCCATACAATATTTTCTACTAAAAATGCAAAGCATCGTAACAAGTAATATGGAAGACAAAAGATTGCCATTATGGCAAAGTTTGATTACCTCCCATCAGGAAATCCAACTACTGATCATCATCACTGCTTATTTCAGAATCATCATCTTCCTCACCATAGTGGATTTCATTTACATCTTCATCCTCATCTTCGCTTTCATCCATTTGGTTCTCGTGTGATAAGACTTGAGTTTTGGTGTGGGTTGCCTTGTCAATCTATTTCAAAATCACAAAAATAATTATCAAAGATCAAAATATCAACAAAATTGGACAAAAAAAGTACTGAATTCATGTTAAAATGTGAGATTGTCAACCTGTGCCATCACAAGTTGCAAACGACCCGATAATTGTAATAAAGACTGAATAGCTGCCCCTCTGGATTTGGTAACCTGCACGAAGAACAACATCAATTGAGCGCTCCATGCAATATATTATTACTTAAGACTGAGTCTGGTTTCTTCAAGAGGTACTGAGTGTTCTGGGTGATGCACCCCACTTTAAGACCAATAATAAAGTTACACCTAGGTCTAGGTGGCATTTACGTGGAAAGTCATATTTATCCGAGGAGTAAAGGTAAAAATTTAAGACATTGAAGGTAGTGTAACCAAAGAGTCATCTAGGTGTTGGCCTTGCTCGTCAAGGGTTAACTGGTTATGGTGTACCATATGCATGTGCTACTAAACCAGGCACCTGGCAGCATTGTGGGGATTAAGAAAAACAGAAGGCTATTGCTTCACAGAAAATATTCACCAGAAGATTTCCGTCAAATACGAACCTTACATAACGTTTTTGATATTGTTCTGCAGTATTACTGGATTACCAATTATATGAAATGAAAGAGGGAGGCTAAACATTTCTTTAACAAGCCACATGTCATTTCAAGTTCGCATACTACTATAATGATAAAAATTAAATGATGGAGCACATAGTAAATAGTAATAAACTAATATTAACTTGTCACAAAATTTTACCTTGAGCAAGGAGCTAAGCATCTGGGTTTCGGGTTCTTGAGACATGATATGATGACTGTGATTTACCAATATGCTGTATATCCATGGAAGAACATAATTCCCACTGCTAGACCTGTTAATGATAATCAAAGATTAAAACTCAAGTCATATTTTGTAAATACTGTAATGATTTAAAATGGATAAAAATCACATAAAGATGAAGCAAACTATCACTTTAGCATAAAACATAAATATACTGTTTTTAAAAACCAAATCACATGTCGAATTCAGGTCCTTATTAGCAAACCAGATCTTATGGAATTCATAGTTCTTTCCATCCTCATAAACACACATGGAGGAAACATACATACATGCATACACGCATTGATGCATGCACACTTTAACTTATATAGCATTTAAGATGCAAATTGTCTGTATAAGACCAACATAAACATTCATAGTTCCTATGCACAAATACACATGCGAAAATACACGTACACCCTCAAAAGGAAATATATAAATCTACATGCATGTAATAAGAACAAGAAGACCAAACCTTGTTTGCCACATGGCCACCAAGACTCCCAATAACTTGCATGCGTCACTAGGTTCTAATGACAAAACAGCTGCCCTCATCTGATAGATGATAAGTATTTGATCAGAACATAATTAAAGGAGGGAGAAATCATGAAGTGCAGATAATAATATAAAAAGTACAACATCAAACCACTGTACAGATGCAAATATATAAGTATAACTAATAAACAAACCTTCTTCTGTGGCATATTAGTCTGAAGATCAATACTCTTGAATGTTGCAGAGTTAAGTGTAGAGTTAATTGTAAGGTCATCTGCTTTGCTAATTATCCCTAATGATCTCAGTCGGTCCTCCATGCAAATTGCTGCAGTGTCAGCTTCAAATTCTACCATGCCATCTGCACATACCAGCAGAACATATGAACCAGGCAAATTAGATAAACATTTCATGATCAGATGTCAAATAACATATAGTAAGACATGTTGATTACCCTAAAAGTATTGGATGGTAGAAATTAATATGCCGCCATCACTTCACAAGCCTTACTAGTTATATAAGATTACTTATATTACATAAAGGAAAATTTCAAATGCATTCCTGAGTGAATATAGTGCCCACCTTTGCTCTTCATAAGGCCAGCATGACTCCCGCTGTCATCCAAATCAGCCATTACTTCATCTTTGCCAAAACTTAAGTTTTCATGTCTTTTCTTTTTCTCATGTGAATCAAAAATCTTTGGAATTGGAAGCAAGGCATCTTCTGCATTTGCACGATCTAATGCAATAACTGTTGGATCATTACACAATAAGTCAGCTAACCGTTAACAATCAAGAATCAGGAAGAAGAAAAAGTAAGTAGCATTAAACTAGGACCAGAAAATGTAACAACTTTTCAGGCGAGGATTATCAGCATAATAAATAAACAAATAAACAATAACGTTAATGAAAAAAAAAGTTCCAGAAGTGCATCATCTGAGCAAAGAAAAAAAATTTATGATTTTGATATCTTCCAGCAGAGGGGGGAAACTTGTTGTGAGAATGTCTTACCTCTATTTTGTACATTTTGTCCTTTCTTAGATTTGACAAGAGACTGACTCATTGGTAGAAGAACCCCATCATGGGAGCTACTCAACTTTATGTCTGTGCCAGAATGCACCAAAATTTTCTGGAATAATGGCTTCACTGGTAATCCATAAGCAACAAATATCTGCCCAGAAGCAGCTTTTACAATTCCTTGCAAAACCGCAGCAAATATTGTAGTTACTGCACCCTTCTGAGTTTTGGTCAAAATGTCTTCAGATGATACTGAAATTCTTGTAGGCTTGGCATTCCGCAATTCTTCAATATTCTTTCCAAACCAAAAATAACAAACACCGACTTCTGAAATCGCTAATACATATAGACCTATATCACCAACTTCACCACTGTCTATGCACCTGCTATCTACAAAGACAGCAGGGTGCTCCATTGCAAGAACAGCACTTGCTGACTGCTTTTTGCCACCACCTATATTCCATACTGCAATATACCTTTCACCAACTGCAGATGAGAGGATGTACTTCCCATCTTCGCTGAAGATCATACAGCGAACAGCTCCCTAACGAATGGTGAGTAAATATTATTAAATTAAGAAAGAATGGTTAAAGAAAATGCTAAATATAAAAGCAAAGTTTAACCCAGCTGATAGCTGGAACTTTTGGGAGGTAAACAAAAAAATTTATCCAGGTGTCAAAGTAGGCAATCCTAAGTCAAATCCCTGCAAATGCAATCTCTAATGATGTTGAATTTCACATATTGAACTCTCTTGTGGTGGAAAGAGACCCACATGTGAGGAGGGAGTGTTAAAAGTTAAATTTCAAAATAACTAATAAAATTTGCCCCACAAGTCAAATCCTAACAGCTTAAACATTTAGGAACAGTGGTAAACCAACAAAAGTTATTAGAAGATAAGCCGACTTTAACATATACTCATGTTTAGGCGCCCAAAGAAGAAAAGGGTAAAAGAAAAAGGAATAAAAAATAAAACTCACCGGATGGCCAGAAAACTTCTGTATCTTCTTGTGATCAGACAAATTGAAAATCTTCATTTGTGCAGCCGCAGTTGCTAATATCTTCCCATCTGGTGCAGAGAAAAGACCATCCACAAGTTACTATCAGAAAGACAGTGAATGCTACAATATAACAAAGAATACAGTTATATTTGGACTCACAGAAAGCTGATCCATGACAAATATTGCAAAATAAACTTCACTTTTTTTAGCATTAACTATTATTTTTAACCATAATCTGCTTCCACATACAACAGCTATAATATGATAGGGATTGCATGTGCCAGAATTTAAAGAGATCTGATTGAACCTATTCACCAAGACCCTCCATACCTATCTATACATATTGAACGGCCAACCCTACACTTCTTCCACAGGAGCCACAACTACAATTGTGAAACAACTAATTTCACCAACAACATTCCTTTTTCTTCCTGGGACTTATGAAAAATCTATTGGCCAGCATTAGTTACCATTCATCACCACAAATTATCATTTTTCAACTTATTTATCAAAACACATAAATGCATAGCTCATAAATCCAGATTGTATAATCCTTGAGTAATTTAACCAAGTAGTTTCAAGCACAAACATTAAGCAGAATAATGTTATACTCTAAGCAAGAGTACAAAAGATGTAATGTAATGGACATATGCATATGGAACATACCGAACGAAACAGACATAGAAGAGATTGCCTTTGTGGAAGCTTTGAACTTCCCCAACAGGTTTCCTGTCAAAGCATCAATTTCACAAATCATCCCATCAGCACCGGCGGTGTAAATACACAAAGCATTTCTTGGAAATGATATGGAGCTAACGCCACTGCAATGACAGAAAGTGCAACAGATAGATTGCTTGGGTCAGCCCAAAAAGTCAAAAACATACATTTGCATAAGCATTATATTCATTCCAAGCCAACCATCAGGTGACTTGGTGTATTCACCAATTGCACATGATTAAAACTTGAAATAGGATGAAAACAAAGAAAGTTTAAGCAGGTGAGCTAACCCAGCATGGCAGTCGTTCAGTCTCCATTTCAATTGACCAGCAGACACATCAAGTGCCAAAACATCACCACCGCCAGTTCCCAAAACCAACAATGAAGAACCAAGCTTCCTTTTCTTCTGCCAAAATGAACATTGCACAGAAAAAATAAATAAATAAATAAAGGGCAACTCTTACTTGTTAAACTAAAAACAAACCAAAATTACAACCTTTCTTTCGGAAGAGAACCACTTCATGCAAGTGTAATCAACTGAGAGGTGCCCTCTTTCTCGTTTTGCATATATGCTTGTATCTTCTGATGATACAATGTCTGTGAACTCTGTCTGGACTTGTCCCTTTACAGTGTCCCAAATCTAATGCATACCCAGAAATGAAAAATTATTGTTTTACTAGGAAATATAGAAATCAAGCAACCAAATTTTATATAATTACAAGTACCTTAATTCGACCATCACCAGAGCTGATGGCGAACAAGTCCAAAGACGGACTAAAAGCCGTCAAGAGGTCTCTGATATTTGACGAGCTCATGCTGAAAGTTAGGTTTTGCTAGGAGAGAATAAGACTGAGCTGGTACAAATGCAGTGCTTAAACCCTAAACCCTAAACCCTAGAACACGGAGAGGAGAAGATGGGCAGCTGAAGAGTGAACGCGGCAACGGCTCTGCTTTGCGTTTAGGGCGTTCGTTATTTTTCTGCTCTTGGTTGTTTATGTGGGCTCTATTCAAATGATGGGCTTTATTTGTCATTTTAGTCAATTTGGGCCCAATACTGTCAACTCTTTTTTCTTTTCTTTTTTTGAGAATATGTTAGCATGATTTAAGTCACTGTTTATCGCTTATTTGAGGTGATAAGTGATTTTTAAAAATTTTGGGAAGGCCAGCCCATTTGGTAAACTATGAGAAAATCACTTATTGTTAAAAATTACGTGAGAGAAAAGCTATAAGGAAAGTAGCTAATGAGGTCTTTCATTTTCCGATTATTCGAATCGGTTTAAAGAGTTTAATGATTATGGGGGAATTATTTTCTGATTATGTGGGAATTAGTACCAACAACACTTTTAACAAAAAGTTTACCAAACGCTAAATCGCTTTCTCTCACTGATTTATCTTATAGCAAATCTGACAATGATTATTTTCACAAAGACAAAGAATGCCAAACTGGCCCTTATTCTTTAAAATATTCATCATGGAAGGGGGAATTATTACATAAGATGTGAGGGACTGACCTTAGCAAATTAACATGTTATTTATATGATAAGTTATCTAAAGAATTTTGAATAAATGGGATGATGGTTTTCTTTTTTTATGAATGGGGAAGGAGTTTCGAATATTGGACATCTTCCAACATTAGAAGGAAAAATATCATTAAATGAAAAGCTAACTAGTAGAAGATAATGATTTTTTTTAACTTTTAAGCCCCATTACGTTTACGACAAGCAAAAGAACGGCCTCATTGAGTTTGGCATCCCCTAACTAGTAAATTTCTATAGTGAGGGAGTGGCCCTTAGACGAGACCTATTTCTTAACTGCTGGATCAAATTGGTTAGTTTGATCTAACGGTTAAGAGATAGGGCCTCATCTAAAGGCCTTACTAAGACCCTCACTATAGAATGATTCCCCCCTAATTACAAGAATTCTATAATGAGCGCCTTATATATGGCTCTTAGATAAGGCTCTATCTCTTAATCGTTGATCCAGACTATCTCTTAGAGCACTTCCACCCCCAAGGGCAAGGGCAAGGCAAGGCAAGGACTGCCACCATTCAATTGAATAGTGGCAACCTTGCCTTTCTTGGTTTTACCCCAAAGGGCAAGGGTAAGGGCAATTACTATTCATTTTAATTATTTTTCCCTATTTTTTATACTTAAACAATTAATTTGGATAAGATTTTCTGTTGCCACGTGTCATTATTTATTATAAAATTCTCATATCAATTTTCGGATATAATTTTCTGTATGAGATTTTTACATGGGATTAATTTTATTTATATCTATGAGATTACTAATAATAATTTGCTAGGTATGTATAAAAAAATGTTTCTGAATTTTTTATATTTTTTTCTTTTTTAAAAAAAAAAAATTTCGTTACTGATGTCAACAAACCCAAACAAAAGCTCAGGCAGATCTTGTCCTTGGGCCTGCCCAGGCTAGTGGGTCTAGCCCTTGCCTGAGCTTGACTTTGTGAGCTGGAAAATTTTTCGAGCAAACCCTTATGGTGAAAGTGCTCTTAAATGTCATATGTAAGGCCCTCGCTATAAGAATGACTCCCTTAACTAATTTAAACTCCCCGAGAGAAGGCCTTGGACCAAATCATTTTTTTTGTTTGTGAAAACGGGGCCAAAAGGACCAACCAAATCATATTTTGCTAAGACATGTTTTACTCTTTTTAAACTGGTTTTGTTGGTAAGTTAGTCCTGACTTTTGTCACTTGAGGCAGACAATCATAAGTGAACTTATTTTCTAAGATTGGAAAAGTGTATTGACAACTTTTGTAGCTAGTTCATGAGCTTCAACTCAAGCATCGTAGAATGAGTGGAGCGAGAGAAGAGATTTTTTTTCCTTCTTTGGATAGTCTAAATTATAGAGGGAATTCAAATTTGAGTGTAAGGAGGCGTGCTCACTGCCCTGACCAACTAGCATAACCCAAGTGTGCGCGAAAGGAGAGATCTTAAGTTCAAACCTTCAAATTTAGTAAAAATGGTTTCATCATAAAATAAAGAAAGATTTTACTCTTTTTTTTTGTCAGAATTTTACTTTCATGTATCTACTTTCACACATTATTTTATCATCTGTTTTTTTAATTTTTTCTTGGAGAAGTGTCAACCGTTATACAAACGTTTACCCTCATTTTTGGGCTTTTCTTTTTTCTTGTAATACAGACACCGTGTGACCTAGAGTATGGCAAAACATTTTGAGGGAAGATAAAACTTAGGGAGCCTCTATTTAGGTCCAAAATGTTGGGGGAAGATAAAAGTTAACTTAGGGAGCCGCTGTCTTCACTTCAGCGACAAGACCCTTTATTTATCCCAACCCCACGGTGGTTCCACTTTTCTTGTCATGGCTCACCAGACATGTCACTCAACAGCAAACAACAGAATTGGGAAATAAATAAATAAATAAAAGTATTAAAATTTAAAAAGCAATGCTAACAATAACCCAAGTCCTTACATATCACTACCAAAAATTTGCTTACACATGAATGAAGAAATGAAGCTGTACAAATAATCTGCAGAATGGAGGAACATGCAAGACTGCAAATCTAAAGGATGAAGAAAACAAATAATCTGAACATGTGTCTTATTGGAAAGAATGTGGTCTAACTTTTAAATGGCAACGGTAGAAAATTTTTGTGGTTCTTTCCCTCATTGTTGTTGACTCTGGCTGAAAAGTATAACTGGAGTATGGAGGAAGAATGGTATCATAAGACTGCGGTTTTTCCATTCGTGGTAAGTAGCGAAAAGCAGGAAGAGGAATAAGAGCTATTAAACTCAGAACAGGGTTGAGGGAAGACAGAATCTGAAGAGCCAGAAACATTTGAACATACCCAAGTGGGAGAACCAGAATTGGCTGACAAGGAGATATTGGATAGACAAAAGGAAGTGAAGGGGGATTCTTGGATCCCTGTGAAGATTCCAGCAATAGTGATGTTTGTGCCAATCACATCTTGCAAGGTGATGTGATCCAAATCTGGGAGAGCATTAGGATCAAACTTGTCATCGGGATGGGAACCAAACTGACCAGAGGCACCAAATGCCATGTGGATGTTTTCCATTTCAACATCTGATATGATGATCTCTCTGATGTAGCCCCCTCTACCTTTTGTTGTTCTGAACTGAATGCCACTAAATGAGTTGTATAGGTGGACCTGCTCCACAAGTACATTTGAAATGCCACCAGACATCTCACTACCAAAGGCAAGAGAAGAACCAGAAGACGATTGTAGGTAGACACGCCTGATTTGTACGTTTGTGGTGGGTCTTCCATAGGCAATGCCATACTCGTCCCAACCACTCTTAAGCGCAATGGCATCATACCCCATGCTAATGCTGCAATCTTCTATGCACACATTATCAGAAGAATCTGAAAGTACACAGACATTAGTATAGCATATTCTGAAATGTATTCTTCTTGTGTAATTATTTCAAACACCAATGGAATAACTCAGGATGCACATAGAAATAAATTTGTAATTAACAGGATTAATCAAGGAAATGATACTTCAAGAGGTTCAAAGTTTAGGCAACATTTCTGATTCCATTAAGTGTTACTGTAACAGAACACATTTATATATACTACGTACTGTGACAAGCAAACTTAATTGGAATGTGAAAACCCTAAACAATACTTCAACAAAAATTCAAAGCAGGGAGTCGAGAGCTGTCACAAACCTGGGACTATACCAACGGTATAAGGCGACTCTGGAGGAGCAGAGACTGAGATGTTATGAACATGTACATTGCTGCGTTGCATTCATTTATAGATATTACATAAATATCTCCTTTAATCAAAAAGTGGTTTAAAATTAAAGAACATGGACAATCATCAAGGGCCTTAGCTAACAAACCTGCAATAGACTGGATGGATGTTATAAGCAGGAGCATTCACGAATGTGAGGTTTGAAACCACCACATTTTTAGACGAAACAAATTCCACAAGATGAGGGCGGCTGTAGTTCAAAGTTTGAGAGCTAAACCAATCCCACCAAACTGTTCCCTGGCCATTGATGGTTCCATTATCACCTAGTGCAGTTAAAATTGCAGGAACATCCAATAGAGAGAAAATGAGGCTACTGTCAGAGAACATGTTAAAAGCAGCAAAGGGTATTCAAAGATTCTGCATACCTGTTATGACCACATCATGTAACATATATCCATTTATCAAGCTACAATATCTTCCTCCCGGAAGTTCAATCCCTCGACCATATGAGGGTAGGGGCTCAACAATTTCCCAATGAGATGGATCCTAAACAAGCAACCGTAGAAACATTTTAATGAAAGAAAAAAAAACAAAAAGATAACATCTCCAACTGATTTTGTAGCATAAAAAGTACTTAATCGCCTCGCTATGCGAGTAAAGCAGTACCTGAGATCCGAGAATGACAGCGTCTTTTTCCAAAAAGAGTGTAAGATGACTGGTGAGGTTGAAACTTCCAGTAAGCCACCTTCCCGGTGGCACATAAAGCTGCGCACCGCCCTTATCGGCAAAAGACTTGAGATAGAAGATGGCATTCTGGAAGGCAAGAGTGTTCAATGTTCTCCCATCTCCAACAGCACCAAACTCCAAGATGGACACACTATGTGGTCTTGGTTCTAATGTCAGATTGTAATCACACGGTTTCTCATCCTCTTCTCCATCAAGGTCGATAGCATTACTCAAAGTCAGCAGCAAGAACAATACCACCTGAAAATGGTGAAGAATTAACAAGCAATCCACTAATTCCCAGAAGGACTTTGGACAAATACAACATCATTGCACAAACTCATCCACAAATTAAAAAGAGAACAAGTGCAAATAGCAAGAGAGCTGCAAATTCTGAATAGAATTAGACCAACTGAATCAGCCAACAACAGGAGATTTCAAGAACTTCGACATATCAAGAGATGATCAATGTATGCTATATGAGTGAACTAAAATTAAACTGAAAACACAAATCCAATTAAAAAAGCATGACCAAACAAATAAAGTATGATGCAAAAACACAAATATCACCAAGATCAACTATGCTTTGAGCAGAGGAAACAAAATAACAGTCAGAAGAAACTCAGAAGACTGAAACTAGCAAAACTGGTTTGCCCTCAAATCTATGGTATAGGCTGATAGATAAAATCAGCAAACTGACAATCTCCAGACAAAAAACTCACAAGACCCACCTAAGAGAAATGAGAAACATAAATCCTCATTGAAAATTGAATCAGAAAGACGAAGTCTTTGGATTCCGAATTGGCATAAAGGGGCAAAAAACAAAAAACCCAGAAAAAAGAAACGTACTTACTAGCATCTTCATGAGTCAAAGCTCTGCAGCAGAGACCAAAAAGGAGACTTGCAGAGCAGAGAAAAAGAACGAGGGAGAAGAAGAAGAAGAAGGAGAAGGAGCAGCAGCATCCACCAACAGAGGGGGAAGGCCTTATTGTTGTAAGTATGCGTGGTGTGGACATTAATTGTATAAATGACACAAGCATAAATACTTATATATGGCAAGTAAGAAATAAAAACAGAAAATTAATTCATGGTAAGGAAAGAAAAAAAGAAAAAGAAATGTGCCACTATAGAAATGCCAGCTCTCCATGCACATAAGCAGCAAACAAATCAAAAAAAACAGAGCAGGTGCAGTGCAGAGAGAGGAGAGAGAATAAAAAAGGGAATAAAATATCATTTATTGCCACTAATTGGTAATTACCCTCCAAATTGATTATGATTAATAACGTCTCTCGCCGACAAATTTGTTTGAAACGGCCCTCCATTTGAGAGAGTAATAAATGACAAGAAGAAGAAAAAAAAAATTAAAATTTATAAATAAATAAATAAACTCAAACTTTGATAAGCAGAGTGTCTCTGTTTGCTTACATTTGTTGAAAAGTCATTAGTTGAAAGTCCAAAATAGGAAGGGCAGTGATAATGTTCCCAGGAGTGCACGAAAAGTTCTGAGGGGGGACAAGTGCCACGTAAGCGAGATTGGGGGTGGTACGGGAGGAGGGTGGAACTGTGGGTGAGAGGGAATAAAATAAGTGAAGGAGTGCATGGGGCATTGAGACCGCATGTGGGTTGACAGAGCAGAGAGGGAGGTGGGACCTGCGCTCAAATCATGGCAAAGATGCTAGCCTGGCGTCAATCACTGGACAGAACATAACACAACACAACGACCCAACTTTATGCATGACACGTTCTACCCCAAAAAAAAAAAAAAAACCCTTATGTATGACACGTCACTTTTTTCTTTTTTTCATTGTGATTCTTTTTTCCAATAAGTATTTTGTTTTTCAGAAATATCTTTGGAAAGGTGAAAATAGAATTTGTCATTACTCATATTTTTGTTTTACTGAATTTTTTATTTTTGATCTGATTTTTAGGTTTATCAAAATCATATTATCAAAATCAATAAGGACCATTTTTAAACCATGAATTCCCACAAATAATAGTAATATATGACGTGGCAAGTGATGTATTAGATATCAATTTGTTAGTCAATAGTGCATTTTTTATTTACATTTTGACACAAATATCTATAGTTGTTAACTTAGCTTTAACGTTGTCTGGTTTGTATAACTTGTGTGGGCAATTTCACAACACAAATGATAAATTTAAATCAAACCTATTTTGTGTTATGTTTCTTATACCATGGCACAAGTATGACATACCTAAATTGTCCTCAACATATATGTGTCATGCTTTACTCATGCTCGATTTTTGTTTAACTTGGTTTTGTTGGATTTGAATTCTTTTTTCCCCTGCCACAAGTCTTCTTTAGCATGACCAAAGACGTGTGTCCAGATCTTGTAGCTAATTGCACATGGTAGGGCATGTCAAGAGAAATTATAAAATATTATGGTAGTATGGCACGTGCTACATTTTGTACACGTGTTATAATATGGATAGACGACATAGTTTATTTTTCCTTTTTAGGGAATAGTATCAACAAATATCCACTTACATTATAACATGTATACAAGATGTACCAATTAACCGTACTACCAGTAGTATTTTATAATCACTCACACGTCAAATCTAACATAACCTATATGACCTATTAGACAATTCCATATCATGTTAAGCTCGTTTGAAATGTCCTTTTTCATGTTGTACTTGTGTTACCCCTTACTTTGTTTTATGTCTCTAGCTAGTTTGCTTTATTGAAAGTAAGCTTAATTATTGTTTTACTCCTGGAACATACGTTTAGTCTCACTTTACTCCCTAGAACTAAACTTTTCTCATTTACCCCCCAAAATCTCTAAAAATTGCTGAAATTTTCTCACTTTACCACTTTTGTCCATTTTCGTCCATAAATCTGTTAAGGTCACCAGCCCTTACATTCATCTTCTTCCTTTTCCCTTTCCGATCACCCCCATCGCACCCAACCCATCCCCGCCACCCCACTCCCCTCCACCCCACCCCAATGGAGGGTTTGTATGGGATAGGGATTGGGCCGAGGAGAGAGAGAGAGAGAGAGAGAGCTAAAATTACAAACATATACATGCCACATCAGCACACTTAACGATTTTGTGGACGAAAATTTACGAAAGTGGTAAAGTAAGAAAACTTTAGCAATTTTTAGAGATTTTGAGGGTTAAGTGAGAAAAATTTCAATTTCAATGGATAAAGTGAGACCAAACGTCCATTTTAGAGGGTAAAACAATAATTATGCCTTGAAAAGTAAGAATCAAAATTGGGCAGTATATGGTTAAAACTGTTCAAGTCACATACTGCAGCTAAAACTTGATTCTTTTGATGCACTTTTGAACTATGCGGGTCAAATCTATCCATGGCGTCCCAAAATGTCAGAGAAGTTTCATTGGGAAGCATCTAATGTAAAATTTTGGTTATGATTTCTTTTTCCTCTTGTGCTTTTGAGATGCTCTTGCTTTTGCAGACCAATATTTTACAGACATATGGTGAAGATGGAAAATACAACAAGGTACGTAGGTGGCCCTAATAATATGTAATATGGTTCCTTCTTTAGTGATCTCCATAGCCCAGACCACCTTCTTTTTTGTATTGTCCCTTTTCATCATCTAACTTTTTGACCTGGAAGTTTTGCCAACATTTATGATCTATTTTTGCTCAAATCTTCATCCGATCCAACTGAATAAAAAAACATCTATATGTAAAAGCACACCAAAGATTTCCTACTTTCACATTTTGAGTCTGAGTTTTATATAAAGAATTAAGAACAATCCTCTATGTAGCTGCTGCTTTACTAGATCACACCAAAAGGCATCAATTCTTCTTCATCGCCGTACGTAAAGTTGAGCTTAGGAAATGTTTAAGTGGGGCAGTGTGAATATCCTCCCTCATATGAACAAAGACAGCCGCAGTTTTTTAATAGGTTACCAATTGAGATGAATAATATATAGGGCCCTAATATATATCACAGTTGGCAAGCAAAAGGTTGTCCAAGTTAGTTTTTCTTTTCCTTTTTTCTCTCTAAAATTAAAACAAAGGCAACGCAATAGTTGAACTATGAAAATGAATACAAAGATAAGTGTTCTATCATTAAAACTATGAATCTTCGTTATATCTTCAAATAAACTTTATGGATGGTATCTTCTATAAAATCTTATGTTCACAAGTACGGAGATAAGTGTTAAACTACCAATAAAGCTATAGCTAACAAGCTCACAAAGAGCTCAATAACAATCCGGCATAAGAATTCTCTAAAAAAATTAGACTTAATGTTTGACAACTAGTATGAAAACAACTTCCTTTCCACATCAAAATAGCATACTAGAATACAAACTCTACAATATTATTGATCAAGTTAAGGTATCTGACGACAATTAAATCAATGTGTTACTGCCTTAGGGTTTAAGCGTTGAATGGGTATACTCTTGCAATTATTCTCATGACAGAGACAAACATTCCAACATGCACCACGATCCTGCACAGTGGCTTCTACTTATAAACCACATGCAAAGCCAATTGAACCAACAGTGCACAGATTTAACCCTAGGCCTGAAATTTTAGATTTTGTCACTGTGAGTGCGTCATATATATCGTGAAATCATTTTCTTTGGTCAAGACCACATGGCATGATAGGAACACAACGTTGGCAATTAGTCGACCTAACCCCTCAACATTGGCTGTCTTTTGTTTTCTTCTCCAATCACAACGTAAACAGTTCGAAAGCTATTGATGTTTCTTGAGATGGAATTGACATGAAAAGAGATAAGAAAGCCACGTACAGTTTTGGTCCTGTAATTGCATAATTTGATTTTGGCATCTTATAGATTATACCAACTAGATCTACTACGATTTGCCAGTTATAGAAAAGTTTATAAGGGACAGTGACCTGGTAGTTCTTTTCAGAGGGAGACTTGTTCCTCAAAGGAGGAGTATTAATAAAATTCGATTAGGTTTCCAACCACCAGGGTAAGTTAGTGCCACTGTAAATTCTTTCCGAAATTATGATGATTCGGGACGTTAGATAACCACTGGTTTCAAAATCTTAAGCCAACTTATAAGGGGAGAGAGACGAACGTATAGGTGTAGCCCCACTCTCACCTTACAAACCAACAAAGAAGTGGACAACGAAAATCGAACTCATGACACTTGCATTGAAACATAGGTCTTATCATATATATATATAATACAACTATTCATAGGCTCAAAGCATGGATACATACCAAGTAACTTTCACCGGACAGCTTGTCCCTTTCATGCGTTCACGCAAGAACAAATACATATGCATTGCTTCTGGACATCACATGGACACATCTCCTCATGTGGAACCACATTCACTGTCTGCTTACTGTTCTATTTACCTGATAGTGACATCCTACAACAAGAACATGTACACGAGAGAAAAAAAAAACAAAAGATCATGCAATGTGATTCCAGCACTGCGCAACTAAGAAATCATCAAGATTTTCTACCTCAAGGAAAATGAAATAAGTCTTCTAGCTCAGCGCATTTACAACCATTTAGACAATGACAGATTTATGTAAGTTTTTCTGCCACCCTTTAGCTTCTGAACTAGCAAAAGCAAAGGAAAGATTCCAGTTTTTTTCCGTATTGGGCATTCAGAAGTGCACAGAAACAATGCAAACCGTGAATTGCAGCCCGAAATAATTTAACACATCTATCATTTAAACATATGACTATACATAAATTTTTGCTATAACCATTAGATCTCTATATGCTCAGACATTTGGTGAGGTACAAATGGACCACCAACCTACTAATCTGCTATAGTACATGAATACAATACAAATCAACTCTAGGAAACGGGCATAGAATTGCTAGTTGGAGCTACTAAGGAGGATTGTTAGTCGAAGATGTTGCTGTCCAGCCGTTCTGTGTTCCATTATCAACAGGCACCAAAACTCCCCACTTCCCCTCAGCTTCAGAGGGCTCTATAACTTTAACAGATCCATCTGTCAGTCCAACAGCAAATTGATATGGCTCGTGCAGATGCGCTGTAAGAGCTAGCGGGTACACGGTTTGGCTGTGGGCACAGTAGGACAAAACTAGTTTAGATATCAATAACCATACAACGGATGGTGCTATCAACAACAATAGGCAACTTCTTCTTTTTAATTTTTCATACTAATTCTTTTTTCTTACTAACAACAGGGACACTCCATTTCAAGAAAGGGTTTTTGTCCTCTTTTCCACATTTTGAAGTGGAAATCTAGGTAAATCCACTGAACATAGTGCTGACTAGCACCAGACAAATATTAGACTGTAGCAGAGTGAGAAAGCCACCTCATAAACCATAATTAACTAAATGCTCTAAATACCTGTTTGATGATGCTTGTGATAAGTACACCGACATGGCAATACGGCATCTTAGTTTCAGACTATCAGCATCAAATACTCCAATATTACCATCAGTGAAAGCTGCATAAACTAGTTGACTACTGGCGGAATATGCTGCACAAGATATGGGTGCAGGCAGTACATCTTGTGGCATCCACTGCAATATTTAAACAAATGAGAGATTTGTTGCACACAAACAAAAGCAACTCATCCAAGAAATTCTATTTCTATACCTGCCGAATGCATTCTGCTTTGGCAGCATCATATAATGCTAGTTGAGTCTCATGGTATACCAATAACCGGACTTGATCAGAATAGAACTGTACTTGCGTGTCGCCAAGAGGCGCCTTTCCAGAGGGCATTTGAAGTGTAACCGATTTCCTCTTATCCCATGCATCCATGTTCCAAAAGCATAGCTGCAAAAGCATTTTTTTTTACATTTAACGACTTTTACACATCAACTTAAGCAAGCAAAGTAACAAATTAACAAATAAAAAGGACATAGAAAAAGCTGGAAAAAAAAAACAATAACAGAGTTGTTCCCAACTTCCCGTTATAAAAGAGGAAGAAGAAGAAGAAAACAATGGACGTCACATACTTGAGCATCGGCACCTGATGAAACCATGATTTTAAGGTTGACAGAAAATGCTAAACCAGTAATGTGCTTCTGGTGACCTTTCAGTTTTGTTTTGACCTAACAGAAGAGCAACACGAGTCATATTGGAAATCAACAAGAGCACCTCAATCACATGACAAATTGACAATAGATATAAAGATGCTTAAATTAATCACCTCATCAACTCTAACATTGTAAATGTGGATAGTTGAATCTTCCATTCCAATTGCTATGATGTTATTATCCAGAGGATGAAATGACAGGAAGGTTGAGACTGGTGGAGGTGGCATGAAAGTTGTCATTACCTGCAAACCAAGAAATTTTTATCCAAAACACGTTTTCCAATCCAATAAATGCACAATCATGCAAGCTGTAGCAGTTGATATAAACTGTCATAGGATAGATCTGCATTACATCAGTATTAAATTACCTTAAAAGTCATCATATTGAACAGAGACACTTTCCCCCCACAGGCAGACATCACATAGGAATCATTCTTTGAGAGTGCAATGCATGGAACTGCTTCTTCAAAATTTTCTGGGACATCATTAGTCATTAAAAGACCACTATTGGGTTGCCAATGTTGGGGAACAACACTTGCAGTGGCCTTTTAATCCGCAAAAGGTCAGAGATCCTTTCAGGAAAGTTGTGCAAATACTCAACAAAAAGTGAAATATGAATTCATGCGTATGTTAAAAATCACCTTCCCACTTGGATTTTGTTCATTGCGGCTCCACTTCCACAGCTTTTGCACCCCATTTGAACCAAGAGCCAGAATGCCGGAACCAGAATTTGTGTAAAGAAGTCGAGCAACCTTAAACACAAATAAGACCATCTTAATATCATTATCTATGAAATCAAAATCAACAAAATAGGGAAAATATAAAACAAAAACCCACCTTGTTAGCAGGATCTTTACTCTCTGGCATAGTAACCACTCGACACTTTACAGGATCAACAATCTCTGCCAGTTCCCAACGTTTATTTTTTTCAGATACATCATCTAAACTTCTTCGCTTTTCCATGCTTCTTGCCATAGAATCATTTCCATTCTACAACAAATATTTGGCAAAATTAGATGCTAGAAAGGAAAAAATGACAAATCACAATACAACTACACAACTTATTAAACTGAGTTGGTGACAAAGGCTACCAAAGTTCATGACTAAACAGCTATGATTGTAATTTAATATTTCAAGCTCAGCCAGCCAATCCATAGTAATTAAGTTATTACTACCAAATATGAATAAATTACATAATTTATATGCCATACAAGAATATGAGTAGGTCGAGCGGGAGAGCTTGTATCCATACGCTCCACTTTATTAATGGTTGGGTTGATGTTTGGAACCATGGAAGAACCAGATACCTGATCCATATAGAAAGAGCAAATCAGTTTCTCACGAGACAAATACACAAATGATGAAAGGAGTAGCGTAGCATGGAAACAGAAAAACAACCTTCATCTCAATAGGAGCTCTGGATGCTTCATAAGAGCGAGTTTCAATTGCTCTTAGGGATCTGAGACCCTCAGCATTGGCAAGAATCTTGACTCCATTGTCAGCCGTGGTAACGGCAAGCAAATTTCCTTCCTTATTGAATCTCAAGCGGGGAAGAGTCTGAAGTAATCCCAATGCTTACATCAATGAATGGAATCTCAAAGCAAGGTGATCTGCTAATCAAACTCATAATATTTGGAAATAAAAGTAAATAAATAATGACGACTTTTACCAGAAGCCCACCCTCAGCATCTGTACTAGTAAGAACATTTGTATTATCCATATCCCAAAACTTTATCTGGTTTTCTTCACCAACAGCCAAAAAGTGATTTCTTGTGGTATCAAATTGAACTATGCCAGAAGATTTCTTTCTGAATCCATTATATGTCCTCTTTATTGCCCCTTCACTTTCATTCCATTCAACCAGGAAGGAGTCACCATCTTTACTAGTCCCACAAGAGAATAATCTGAGATTTTGGAGGATCAGTCATAATTCATACATCATCACATGGGCACAGAGATATGTGATCAAGCTAATTTATAGCATATACCATACAGATCTTTTTTTATACCTATTTCCATCATCACTATATAGCATTGTTGTGCACCACTGCCCCGGAGCATCATAATCAACCCTGGAGCCCACATTGTCATAGAGCCAAGCTTTTATTTTCCCATCAACAGCAGTTGAAAATATAAACTGCAACAATAAAAAGGAAAATCATGACATAAGTTGGACGCATCTTCACCAAGAACCTTTGCCTCACTCATTTTGGTCAGTTATTAAAAAATAATTGTCATCACTAGTTATCTCATCATTATAAATTGTGTAAAATTCCAATCTGCATAACAACATATGAAACAAATGAAACGCACAAGTAACAAGGACTACTAGATGAACAACTAATACGCTTGAGCATGTATGCATTCAAGCTAATTAAACCAATATGGCACTAAAAAGAGTAAGTCTCCCACTTCGAGCTAATTAGTTTTTAAACATGAGCAAATGGACTCTAATGGCATCATACAGGCTATGTAACAAATAAATAAAATTAGAGTACCCCAACTGAACCATAGTTATTTGAGAACTAGTGCCATTAAGAGGCCATAATACATGCAGACCTGACTATTGTTGCTTTTTTTATTTTGCAGTTCAGATTCCAGACTTCAGAAAATGGGCATGTCTTACCTGAATATTCTCCTTCTGGTGAGGGCAAATCGAGTAAACAGGCGCTTCATGACCTTCAAAGTTGAAAAGCATTCTTCCAGACAAATCCCAAACCTATTAATTTTTTTTAAAAAGAAGCAATTAATATTTATCAAGTTAAACAACAAAAACAAGCTACAGACTTCTGCCCCCACCTTTATCAGCTTATCATCTCCACAAGTTATAACACATAATTGCTTGTTTGGATGAGAGAATGCTAAGTCATTCACATTACCAATGTGAGCATCAATCTATAAGAAACCAAATCCAAACATCAGTCAAAAATGGCAAGTAATGTCTTCTTGAATTAGCAAAAAGTGAACCAAAACATGCCTCCAAATGTTGGCGTAGATCAGTAGGTCCTTGATACGCATACAAATGAACCAAATATTTTGTAAATGCAACACCTGAAACAACAAAAATACAGCGAATTACAATCAACTATGCATTCAAATGGTGCTAGAGATGTGTTGCTGCACATACCAATAAAGTTTCCATCTGGACTCCATGCTACACGGCTTACAGACATTGATGAATCTTTGACAATAGCAGCCTATAAAAGACCCAATGTTAACTTACAGGATTTGGTCAATGATAATGAGTAGTACAGGTGATGTAGAACAGCCCGTAGGTATTAGATTAAGCACTTAAACAATAGAACATAGAAGAATATAAGAGATCGAGGAGACGAAAATATAGATCGAAAAGACGAAAGAAAGGGCAGAATAGTAGAACAAGAAGAATATCGGAGGTCGAGAAGACGAAAATATAGATCGAAGGGATGAAAGAAAGGACCAAAATCAGAGAACCGAGAAGGAAGGATAGAAATCACATAGTTTTAAGAGAAGGTTTACTCAATATCCAAATCTAAATTTTAAAGAACTACATGGGGTTATTTATAGCAAACTAAAACCTAGACATAATAGGATAAAAATCCCTTGCTTAAACAGAAATCCTAACCCAAATAAAATAGGAAACTTAAAACTAGAAATCTGGAAAAGTATAAATCTTACTAGAATTTGGAAAACTAGAGAATCTAGGAAACTAACAAATACATTAAGAAACTAATAAATTTAGGTCCTACACATCCTGCATCAACAGGCCTCTTCTAATAAATTTTAACTTAATATCATGACGACCGACACTTTAAAAACTGACTGAACCTACTAAGCACACATAAATATGATGTTTTTACTAACGATATAAGGATACTGAGAGGGAGTATAAGGTACTGACTGAGTAATGAGATATACACCTGAAATGGCATAGAACAAGTAGACATATCCCATACTTTGAATGGCTTTGACACCAGCCTCTCTCGCAGCCCAGCTTCCCATAGTGTAATTTCTCCATTACTACAGCCAACTATTTACAAACATAATTTTAAGTCAGATATGAGATTGAAGCTGTGTGGAAACTAAACTTTAAAGACAGCACTTCAATCTATGTCCACTGAGGCACAGTTATGTTAGGTGTTACAGACAATCTACCGGCAAGTAATGTGTGATGAGAAGGGTGGAAATCCATGCTTATCACATTGAACCCCTGACGAAGAGTACATGCTACATTTCTTGGTAGGTCATCTGGTGACCAGGAAGCATGTTGTGGATGGGGAGGATAACTGACCTGAACATATGAAGTATGAAGTTCTGTAATAACTAGCAACCATGAAACCATCTAGATACAGAACTAGAAAATGCGAGAAAAAAGTATCGAGAAATGATGCAGAGAATATAAACCATTTAACAATACCTCTTCAACAGATTGTGCAGACCGGAGACGTTTCATTAGTTGCTCATGATCAGAGCTCTGATAATCAATCATTCCAAGAGCATTTGATGGTGGTCTTGAATGCTTTAAACCAGAAACTGTTAAAGACAAAATAATTTTGAATTACCAAGATAGCTCAAATAAATAATAACTATATTCTGTTATCTGATAATCATCCAAGCAAACAAAACAATGATTAGCAATCTCAACAATAAATACTTCTTGTTGGACATAGGACAAATGAATATTTTTCTTCTTATAAGTATGATAATGTTCAATAAACAGACTGAACAGCCAAGCATAGAAGAAATCTTTAAGAGTTTCTTGGACCTCTTCAAAACAGGGAGAAAGGCCATCCACCTGAACCTCCCCACCACCACCTTACTCCGTACTAGCACATATAAGTAGAAAATGGAAATTGAAATAAACATGGCTTAAGAAAGAATAAAAACATGTTTTAAGCGGGGAAGAATGAAAACCTCACCTTGACTGGGTTGAACAGGGAAGGGTGAAGCAGCAACAACAGGTGATTGCACAGACAAGGAAGGATTAGCATTTGGCATCCATCCTGCTAAAGCATTTGCATTAGCAGCAGCTGCTGCAGCTGCAGGGGGAAAAGGCTGTACCTAGCAGTAATAAACAAAATAATAATAAAACAAGGTCAGCATTAATTGAAAAACATTTCAACATTCGGAAAAAAAAAATTAACATTGATACAATTAGGAAGAAATATATGGTCATACTCCACCATGTGCTCCTAGAGGAGCATAAGTTGAAGGCTTTGCAAGAGCTGCAACCGGAAGAGTAACTGGTGTGGATGCACGAGCCCCATTTGGAGGAGAACACGAATGGTCCATGAATAAGGTCTTAATGTCAGGATTTGGCCTTGGGTTCTTGCACAGCTGGTGCTGCCAATTTAAACTGCACAAACAAAAAATTAATGCTTCTGAACTTTTACGAATTATAATGATGTTTTACTGCAAAAATAACTACATTGATCTACCTTCATAGAAAATACCAAAATGTGAACTTAAAAACAAAAAACAAAGGCATTACAAACACAAAAAAGACAAAATACCTTTGATTAATTAGAGTTCGCAAGCGTGAAGCCTTCAGGGTGGGTAGAACAAGCTTCTCTCGAAACAAAGGATTTGCTTCAATCAACTTTTTAAGTTCTACTAGCATTATGCTTCTAGCTGATTTAGTATCACCATATTTTGATAATTGTTCATTTTCTCTGCATCATATAAAAATAATATAAACATAAAAAAGAACCCCAAATATTTATATCCCTCAAATTGCACGCATGCGTATCCAAAAATCAAATGTAAATAAATAAGAACTATAAACCCATTTAAATGGTTAAGCAACCCAACTTACACATAAACTTAAAATGGACTAAAACAGTGATCACCTGAAGTTATCAAGAGTCAAAAGATGAGTGATTTCTTTGAACAATTCTTCATTAAACGTCGAAAATACTTTCAAATCCTTCACCAGTATCTCGACGGCCTTAGCTCTGTCATTCCTGAGCACATTTCCAAATTGCAAATACAAATAACCCCATCAGCAAAAACAACAAATAAATACAATAAAAGACGAAAAATCTGAGAGACAGAGAGAGAAATTAAAATCAAAACCTGTCGAGGGCTTCGAGATACTTCTGCTTTCTGACCTCGAAGTAAATCTTCATAGAGTAACGATTCTCATCGACTTTGGTGAAGCCAGAGAGATACTTCTCGACCTCGTCCCACTCTCCCGCCAAAGCTTTTTCTTCAAAGTACTTCATGTTGAAGAAGTAGCCCGACTCTTGCTCCAGCCTAAGTTTCGCCGCCGCCATATCCATAGCCAATTCAAAATTCAAACTTCAGCCCCAAAAAAAGAATACCCATAAAAAACAAAAATGCAATCACTCACTCACCTGTGCACGGTCTCCTTGAATTTCTCTTCCTCGAGAAATTGAAGGATCAGGAACACCAGTTCTCTGCTCAAAGACGACATCTTCGTCCCCTGAATTTCAAGATTTCAAAAGGTCGAATCTTTCAGTTCGCGGAGGAGGATTAATGGCTCGCAACGACGGCGTTTTGGGAGGAGGCGAAGTTTCAATCGGGCGTAGGACTCGTAAAAGGTTTTAGGGTTTCTGATTTCATAATTTGCAGTTCAACGACAACAGTGCAGAAGCACAACGAGAGAAAAAAGATAAAAGATAAAGAAGAGAGAGAGAGAGAGTGAGATGGGGGAGTTGTTCGCACTTTCTTCGATGCGTTTTGCAGGGTCTTTATTTGGCACCTACCTATCAGCCATCACGTATAGCTTATCACTGATAGTGAGATGTTCACATGCATATCGTTGATAAGCACACGTACTTATCTACGTAGTGGGAACTGAGAGAACTGAAGAAGCTCAGTGGCTCATCATTTCGTAAAAGGACGAGATTACATTTGGAAAAGGGCATGATCCAGTGCGACGCTCCAGTGTAAACACGAGTTCTAGTTTGTTGACGTTTGGACTGCTGTTTATGCGTGGCGAGAGCCTATTCGGTTGTGAGACGTGATAGAGGTCAGGTGGGAGTAGTGGATTGGAGTTGTGCAAAGGCATAGTGGTTCCGGAATCGAAGAGGAAAATCAAATAGATTGAATATACGTGGTAACGTCCACCACATCCCGTTGCCTTGTCGGGTGTCTACGTGTCAAGTTCTCTACCTGGATCTCCTGCCAGCAACTCATGATGTTACTTTTGACATGGATTGTCTTAGGTTTTTTTTTTATTTTTTATTTTTTGTAGAGTAGTGATTTCCTGAAGAAGAATGCTAGCAACCTTCTCTCTAATCTTTTCTTTGGACCTTCTCCCTTCTTGACATGTATCATTTTTTACACTTAAAAAAATGGAGATTTTGACATAAAAGTTATCTAATGTAATAATGACATTGTTTTAAGTATAGAAATTGACACATGTCATGAAGAGAATGGAGAAAGTCCAAAAAAGAAGGTTAGAGAGAAAGTTGATAGCATTCCCCTTTCCTCAATTCTCCTTCTCTTGGAAAGTAGTCAGTTGTATTTCCAAACTAGTCATACATTGATACATGTCCATAAATATTTTTATTTTTTCTAATGTATTATTTCTACATGAATATCAATTTGTAATTTGCATAAGTAATGGCTCATTGAAAAAAACAAAAGAGCATATCAGTATCATAAAATATGTTATTGAGACTTCAAAACATAGCGGTCTTGCAATTTTTCTTTATTTCTTAACTTTTTTAATCTTATTTTCAATTTTCATTAGGAAGGTATTATTGGTGTTCAGAAGTGGTTTTGGATGATCAACACCATATTTTAATAGGTTCAAGGTCACGGCTTTATTGGGTTGATCAGTAGTAAACTTTTCTTTTTATGCTCCTTAGCATGAGCGGTCCTAGGCCTAAGGCAAGGTAGGATGCTGCCTAATTCAAATTTTTCAAAAAGAAAAATGACAAGATCGGACCAGAATTTCTTCTGGACTCCGTGCCGAATCCAGTGGTTTAACCGACATTATCTCAATGCCGGACCCACTTACTAAACAATTACCCTCTTCCCGAAACAAAGAAAAAAGGGCCGAGACTTCTGCCAAAAATCGAGCACAGTCTCACCTGAAAAACGTACAATCCCAAAAGTTTCAACCTGATAAAACGGTACAGGAATGTATACACCAATTGCCAGCATGCATACAAAGTACAACATAGGCCTCCGGCCTTCAAATTCAACCCTAATGGGCGATAACAGAGCAATTATAAGAGTATGCGAGTTTAAAGCAACATAATTCAAAGTTTAAGATAATGGACTTAAAGTCCTACAATCAAGTCGAAGCTCGAGAAGAGGAGCGCTCGGCCGGATAGTATGGAAGGAACGACTACGGCCTGAGGGTGCAAAACAGAAAAATTGTGAGTGGACAAAAACAAAATTTTCATAATTCAAATCAACGTACTAACCCCACTGTTTCAAAAATGATGCTGAAATCATGCAGTTCAAATCACTTATATACATAATCATTCAAATTCCAATAGGCACAACATAACAACATAATAATCATATCATAGTACTGTTTCCAATTCTTTCCCACTCTCAGGTAACCACATGCTCGTGGACAATACAAGCAAGGAAAGATCATCACTAAAAGAAATATGAATACGAAGGTACAAATACATACATATAGGTAATATAGAACCTCAACACCAAATACAAGTACTAGGAAACAATCCAACAGGGATTGTTTAATCGACACCGGACAAAGACCATAGTGGCCCCGTGCCTGGGTTGAGCCATCCAAAGTGGAATTTGGGTTCAGTTGACAGACCCACCCGATTCCACCTCGAACCGCGGCCGACCTGGCGACAACCGACATCCACCGATGCCGGCCCACATACTACGTAATCCTCTTCCCGAGACAAACACACAAAGGTCAAGACTCACAAAACTAGCAGTGAGTCTCCCGTAAAAACAACCAAACCCAGCAGTTCCAACTGTTCAAACAACAGAATATGTACAACCAACTCGCCAAATGCAATATATAACAAAGCTCCTCGTAACAAGTTCGACCCTAATGGGCAATAACAAAGCAACTAAGAGTATTCAAGTTTAACAAAGAGAAATTTAAAGTTCAGAGAAGGGACACGAAGTCCTACAATTAAGTCGACGCCGAGAAGAGAAACGCTCTACCGGGAAGGTACAAGATGTACGACTAGTGGCTGGGCGCAAAACAGAAAAGTGTGAGTGGACAAAACAAAGTTTAGTAGTTTAAAACAACGTACTAACCTTTCCGCCGTTTCAAAACTATGTAAACCATGCAATTAAAATCCGTTGTATATAAAATTGATTTAAAAACCAATATTTCAAAATAATCAAAGGATAAAACCAAACCAAACTCCTTTTTCTTTACCCGAGGCAAAACCTCTCAAAACTAAACCGCGAAGACATAAATATAATTAAAAACCGAAAGAACTTGAAAATCAAAAGCATAAGAATAAAATAAAGTTTCCAAAAGACAAACCAACGTAAAAAGGTCCAAAGACCAAGATAAATTCAAGAATTTCAAAACCACCACAAGGTAAAATAAAAACACTTTAAAAGACTTTAACCCTTTCTTCCCCACACTCAACACAACCGCATGCCCGTAGGGCACTGCAAGCGAGGAAGTATCTCACCGAAGAAAATAAGAATACGAAGGTACTAACACACGCGTATAGATATAATATATAACCTCGACACCACAACAAGTACCTGTGGGGAAACAATCCAATCGGGATTGTTTAACTCGACAATCGACAACATTCACGATGGTCTCATGCCCAGATAACTGGACATCGACGGCAAGACGCAATGGCCTCGCGCCTGTGGTCGAGCCGCCCAATCGACTAAGCTCCCGCCCGCATGGCGTAGTCCTCAATAACCATGCGTCCCAACGGCTATACGCCAGCAGACTACCCAATCAAGGTCTACGGCTACACCCTTGCTAAGGTATGCAACTTGGGATCGAACCAAACTCCTAAACCATAGTCACCAACAATAACAGGGGGAGTACATAACACAAAGGTAACCGCACTCAAACCAACACCACACGAAAAACCACATACCAACTAACCACAAGTACTCCACACCCCAAAATATCACGCACCAAAACAAATATCCGTAGAAACAAATCCAACAACACCATATAGTCAACATAAGGACATTACCGTCCCAAACATACCATACTATAGTTAAAATATATAAGCGTCACGACTGATATAACAAATCCAAAAACCAATAAAATATCAAATCACGGAAAAATGCACAATTAAATAGTATTCAAAACCCAAGTCAAACATATGCTTCAAAACATAGTAGGTACTACTCTTTAAAAATATAAAGTCAAACCTCGAAACGTATTATTCAAAATATACACGTATATATATACATATACAAATATATATATATATATATATACAAAACATAATTATCCTTTAAAATACGATAACTCAAACTCAAGCATTTGAAATTCCCGTAATCGACAACCCCGAAATTCATGCTTTAAAACAACATAAATAGTAACTCCTTAAAATATAATTGAAAATACAATCCCGTATACATATAAGTTCAAACTCCAAATCAAGGTTGATATATTTATATATATATTCAAAGTGGATATACATACTTATTTTCAAAGTAGATATATATATATATATATATATATATATATATATATATATATATATATATAAAATATATATTCAAAGTAGATAAATATAATTATTTTCAAAGTAGAGGAATATATACAATATACATTCAAAGTAGCTATATACATATATACATATCTATACATATGATCAATTCCCGATAATCCGACATATATTTCCGATAGCCTCATTTATCCGACATGATCCTTCCAAGTTGATCTATATGTATATATATATGTATATATATAATTAAAGTAATTAGCATGAACATAATTAATAAGGTTCAAATACCAAAACCAAATACGTAGTCAACTGGACTATACTAGCGTCCAAAACTTACCGCCCAAATACTCAATTCAAAGTAAATATATTTATATAGCCAAAGTAGATATATAAGTTTCCCAAAAATATAACGATAAAATTCTAAAGGCTTAAAGTATAATTCACGACATACATAATAATAAAATAATAAAATCAAACCCAACGAAACCATAAACTCAAATATTAAATAACATTCAAGGAAAATCCAATAAACTCCAATTCCGTACTCCAATCCAAACAAAAATTCCACCGGACGCTTGACTCATCCCAAAATCAATACTTAAAGATAAGCATAACAATAAAATATAGCCGACAGGCTCCACAATCAAACCGGCAATCCAAATCAAATATAAAACTCAAATACCAAAACAATCGCAATAAATTCAACTAAAGATCAAATCAAGATTCAAAACAATATTTAAATCTCATTTACATACATCACAATCAATTATTTAAAAACCATGCTAGTTTGAAAACAAAGTCCACTCACCGCTGGTCCCTCGCTGCCCAACCAAAAGGATTCCACACGAGGATCACGAAGCGCTCGAGAACCTAATTCAAGAACACGAGGATTAAGGTTAACAACCGGCCGAAGCGATAACCTTAAAAAAGTCAACCTTAACCAAACTCAACTCAAGTGTACCAAAACGTCGTGACGAGGAATTCTAAGGTCAACGACGTTCGTTAGGAGACGAGACGACCTCGGGAGACGCTCGGTCAGCCAACCCCGGTCAAACTTGGTCAAACTTACCTAATAGGTCAAACCGGCCCGTGGGTCCTATGACCTCCAAACTTAGATCCGAAAGTTCCTATAGGCTCACTACGGTTCAAAGAACAAGTCCTGAAAGTTTGGTCTCGATCCGACGGTCGGATTGCTCACGATCGCACGATCGGACGATTACGCTTAACTCAAACTTCAAGTCATTGATTGAGATCCGGGCTCCGAATCACGATCCGTCGAATCCTACACGTTCCTTAGAAATACGGGAACAACATATCGTGAATTGCCGATCCAACGGTTCGAACACGTCGAACCCACGTAACGAGCATAATAGGCGACAATGGTTCGAGGTCCAAACGACGTCCGAATCGAATCGAATATACGTACGCTGCTTCACAACAACACGAGGATCGCACGGGATGGAGAACCGCCGCCACACAGCCGCCACGCCGCCACACGCGCCGGCAACGCGTGATGGGTGTGTGAGCGGTCGCCGACGACAAAACTTCCACCGCCGACACCACCACCAGGTTCGAACCACCGTCTCCGAGAGGAGCTCGAATCGGTGAGAACTCGCAGAACCGGGCTGGATTCTCGCCAAACCGTCGACACGACTCCGCCAAATCGAAGTTTTGCTCGATCGATTCGCGCCAAACCGACGACATTCCAAGTTTAGAAAAACAATGTAGGGTTCAAGGAGGAGAAAGCTCACCTGGATCGCAAGAAATGGTGGCCGAAACCACCAAACGAAGCCGGGCTGAAGTTTCAGACAAAAACCGGTGTTTTCTCGCAATTTCCACGGCGCAAAGCCACTACTGGCTACGCGATGGACCGGACAAGGTGGCCGATCTTTTTGGGAGTGGTCCCGACCTGTGGTGGTTTGGCAGTGGTGGCGCACTGATACCAAACAGCCACCGGCTGTTTGAAATGGAGGAGCTGCGCTGACGCTGAGAGAGAGAGAGAGAGAGAGAGAGAGAGAGAGAGAGAGAGAGAGAGAGAGAGCCAATCGATTTTTCCCTTTATTTTTATCCCTTTTTAAATTATTAAAATATTACACTTTATCGCTTGTTAACCGAATTGATCGCGGCCGCACGCCCCGGACTCATTGACGCGTCGCGACGCAATGGCGCAACCCGTTTCGCCAAATTGTCGTCCAAAATTAAGTTGACCAAAATGCCCCTTTTAATTATTAATTTCTTATTTAATTCAAATTTCATTATTTTAATCCTTTTAATTCATTTTAAATTCCTTTTAATTCTTTTATTTGTTTAATTCAATTTATTTATTAATTTATCTTATATTTTGGGTCACGGTCGTTATTAGAGGTCCTCACAATTTAAGTGAGGGTAAAAAGCTCACTTTAAAATTGGAAAAGAATTTGGCGAAACGAGTTCCGCCATTGCATCCGGCTAATCGAAATGAGTTCGTAGACGGGCAACACACCCGATTTGGAATTTTAACGAATAAAAAGGGCAAAATGGTAATTTTCAAAAAATAAAAATAAAACCAAAACACATGATGGCCAATCAGACCAGCGTGTGTTTCCCTTCCCCATGTTTTTCCTTCCCCAACAAACCCTCTCATCCTCTATATCAAACTAGACGACGGCGCCCACAAATCCGGAACCGTTCGGTCAAGCCCGGCCACCCCACCTCCTCCAAACTTCGTCTCCCACATCCCTCAACCTACCCCACCTGACTTTTTCGCCAAAAAAACCCTTCGAACCCGACTGTGTAAAAAGGGATAAAAATGCCGGTTTTTCAATTCGAATTTCCGGCCAGTTTTACGGCTTTCAAGGTCGATTCAAGTATGATTCTACACCTTTTGAGTAATCTAAGTGTTCTTGGAGGTTGTTGCGTTCAATTTGGAGGTTTGGTGAGGATTTAGGAACTTAGGGTTTTTAGTTTCGGATTTCCCAATTTCCGGCCAAATTCAGGTGGTTTTTGGGGGTCAGGCCAAAAGTAAAAATTACTCATTTCACTACCATGAACACGTAGGTATAAATTTTGAAGGGTGGTTCGAGAAATTTCCGTTGCTCGAAATTTTCTCAGGACACCCAAGCTGCCGCACTTGTGGCAACTCGTGGGCCCACTTGTGGTGGCCCAATTTCTTCCTAAAACGATCCCCATGTCATCCCGAGTGCGACGATATGCTCGGATTTTTGCCTAATAGACGATATTCGGGTTCGATATAATTGGACCGTTGGGTCGGTGCCAATTTTAAATATGTCGTTCCTCATACCTCTAAGATCGTGTAGTAACTCGCGGATCAAGAATCGAGAGCCCCGAATGTTCTGAAACAATTAGTCTAGGGTTAGTGAAGCGATCATCGTCCGATCGAACGATCTGTTTAAAATCCAACAGTCCGATCGAGAACAAACTTGCTGGATGTGTTCAGTAAACCTTAGTGGACCTATAGGAGCTTTCGAATAGAAAATTTGTGGTCGTGGGACGGTTGACCAAATTGGAAGTTTGACCACTCGGTTGACCGTGAGTCTTCCGAGGTGGTTTTATCTTTCGAAAAGTCTTAATTTAATCCTAGAAACCCTGGGAAAAAGTTTGAAAATTTATTTTAAAGTTTCGTTCGAAATTCAATTTTTAATTGATCCTTTGTTTTCATAATAGGCACTGAGGCTTCTTTTGCTCAGCAAGCGGGACCCTCTCAAGGTCAGGCATATCTGGACTATCTGTGAGTGGACTTTGATTTCAAAAACATCTCTTTTAAATATTGATTTGACTTCAAATTGCATAGTATGAGTTAATGAAATTTAGTTTTGGTTTATATATATATATAGTTATTTGATGATTAACTCTATTCATGATTATATTTGAGAGCATCTAAATGTTTTCGGGTTCCGTCAATTTAAACATACTTTTATATGCGTTTATGGATATGTATGGGGTTGTCTTGGTATGTGGGGTCGGGAATGGTTGTGTTATTCTGATTGATTATCGGGAAATACATATGAGTTTGTGAGTTGAATGTTTGTGAACACCACCCTATGTACCTCCCCTGGATCTTGGAAACTGGATATTGGATATTGGTTGTGATTGGATGTTGGAACCCAGGCACCCTTGATGGGGTGTTACCGTAGGCCCTTGTCGAGCAGTCTACGCGCGTAGAACTAGAGTTTGGCAGCACGTGATGCGATGCCGGCGTGTGTGCCATCAAGCATCAGTCCCCCGGTTGGACGGCTCAACCCTAGTCACGAGATGATGCGATGCCGTCACATGATCTAGCCAAACAGTCCCCTGGTTTGATTGTTTCCCCGATACAAGTTCATGGTGTTGGCGTCAATTATTACATACATATATATATATCTATAGTTGTCAAACTTTATTATTATTATTATTATTATTATTATTATTATTATTATTATTATTATTATTATTATTATTATTATTATTATTGTTTTATTTGGGCGATCGTTATTGTGATCCAATTATGGTTATGATTTGAGGTGTTGGTGTCGGTGAGGAATATTTATATGTTGTTAATTGAGTTGTAATTGAATTGGTTACCTTCAGATAATAGAGTTATCTTGGAATATACTGTTGCTTTTGGATGTGAAAATGTCTTCAGACAAGTGTAACTGTCATATAATAATAAAATGTACACGGACAGTTGTTGCTTTCAGTTATATCTGCGTAGGTTTGACATTAAGCCCCACGTGTCTTGGGGATGCCTAAACTGTGAGGAGCGAGGATGCGTCTCAGGTTGAAGTGTGTGCCATGAGTTTTGCGAAGAATACGGCTCAGGTTGACGTGTGTGCCCTGGGTTCTGCGAGGAATGCGGCTCGGGTTGACTTTGTGTTCCTGAGACCTGCGAGGATGTATCACACATGTAGCCAAATGTGTGGTACTTGGAATTGACGGTGTAAAATGTGGGAATTAATAGTTAAATGATGGAATTAATGGATTGCGTTCTCGGGTTGACTTTGTGTTCCCGAGATCTGCGATGATGAAAAATGATATTGTTCGCCACCCTACTTCTATTTTTTGCACAGGGTTGGCCAGGATTCTTAGTCACCTGCCCGATTTAACTACACAGGTGGTTAGCTAGTTTTCCCCTCCCCGGTTGCCTTCAGATTTAAGATATACATATATACCCTTGATGGATGATAGCAGGATGTGTTTTATGTGGGCAATTACAGGTATGACTTGAATGTATAAAGGGTTGGTTTTATACGTGTTTGAATGAGTGATGATAAAGTATTTGTTGTCTAAATAGTTTGATATAAGACAAAAGAAAAGGATATTGAGTTCATGTACTGTATGGTTTGAACTTAATTTTTTTGTGAAAGAACTACGTGTGGCTTGATCCCTCAGCAAGAGTACGTAGGCAACCTAGATAAATGTAGGTGCAGCCACGGGAAATGATATTATGGAGTTTGGTTATTATTTGAAATATATTGAACATCTTAATTGAAATCAATCTAAACTTATGTAGGGGCCCAAGGCCGATTAATATTTAAGTTTGAGGCTCGTTCGATAATAATTTTTCTACTAAATAGATTTCTTCATTGAATGCTGTTTTAAACGATGATATTGTCGAATTGTTATTTTGAAAATTGATAATTTTATTGGATAAGAATGCTAGAAGTGAAATGGTGATAATGTTGAGTTCGGGATGTTGTAAGGTCAGAGGCCATTCAAATTAACCGTTTTTGGATTGTGTGTGGATTTAAATTATGTTTGTTGAACGTTTGGTATCTTAAGATTATCTCTGTTACAGGTGTAAAATTTTAGGAAACGATCAAATTACAGGAGAGACTCTACCGAATTTTCGGCAGAAGTCAAACCTTAAAAAGAGTTTTCTTTTGAGTTTTGGTTTAAAAAGGGCATTTTGGTCAATTGTGCTCGGCACTTGACAGGTGTCGACACGCACAGGGTTCGACACGAATTTCAAAGTAGAATTTGGGTCGGGTCCTGTCAAAAAGACACAAAAATGTTTATTATGTATATTTAACAACAAATTTAACGGAATGGACAATATTGGCTAACTGTCCTAAATAGGGGTGGGCACGATTCGGTTCGGTCCGATTTTTACCTCAAATCAGAATTGAAACCGACTTATTTAACTGGTTTGGTTCGGTCCGATTTTAGGGAAAATTTTGTTTGAATCCAGCGATTCGGTTTGTACCGGTTTCGATTCGATTTTCGATTTTGAACCGGATTATTATTATTATTATTATTATTCAAAATATTATTTTTATACAAATTCCAACTAAAATTTTATTTTTTGGGCTTGAAAATTAACAAATAATTCAATTTTATGCAAAGAGAGATATTGTACCTAAAAAAGAGTGATGTTTTGAAGTTGGGCTTGAGAAAATATTAGTTATGAGATGAAAAATATAGCATTGGATTTAAATAATTTTGTAAAAAAAATGAAATAATACACAACCGGTTCGGTTCGATCCGGTCCGATTTGATAAGGTGTGAATCCAGAACGAAATTCGTTGGAACGGTCTGGTCCGGTTCAATTTTGGTTTGTTGACTTTTTTAGTCAAGCGGTTTTTTTCGGTTTTTTTCGATTCGACTTGGTTTGGTTTTCCGATTCGGCGATTTTTATGCCCACCCTTAGTCCTAAACACAGGAATCAAATTGGCCAAATTGAGAACATAAGACTAAATTAGCCAACGTAGTAAAATACAGGGATCATTTTTGCATTTAAGCCTTTTTTTAATTGTTGGACTATATAATATCATTTAAGTTAATCATCTCTCTTATTAAACATGGATTTCAAGTCTTATTTAATTCAATTCAGCCCAGTAAAGCATAATAAGGCATACTAAACATGGCCCAAGTGTTACGTTGGTCCATTGGGCCATCAATGCATAATAAGGCATACCAAAAAGAATTATCTATTATTTGAATTTTTTTGGGTATTCATTGATGAAGATAATTCTTTTTAATTAATATAGATAATAGTTAATTTAATTTTCTAATGAATTCACAATTTATCGATATGGGTAACTGGATCTGGGCCGCGGGGACAGGTAACCCTTTACTTTTCAAGCTGACCCGTCTTGGCCCCTACCCGAAAATCATGTCCACCAAAACCCTGAAAAAACCCTTCGATACAAAACACAAGCACACAAAGACCACAGCGTGGTCTAACAGAGACGAAGAAGTTGAGCTCTAGTATACTCCAATGGCGGCGAAGAAGCAGGAGAAGAGCGGACCAAAGAAGAGGAAGCAAATACCGGGAACTAAGTCCGAGACCTATAGCTCCACTTCCAAGAAGCCCAAGTTCCTCGACTCAAAGCCTTCCAATCATCGAAGCAATGACTTCAAGAAACCCTCCAAACCTTTCAAACAACGAGAACCAGGGCTTGATAATGAGAAGCAGGTCCCGCTGTCAAAGCGAGAGGGTCGCCTCCGTGCCAAGGTCGATATCTGATAAAATTTAATAAGAAAATTGGGCTTTTGTGCTTGATGCTGTATTTTATTGACAGCAAGTAAATGTTACTGCTTTTTTATTTTTTCTGATAAATCAACAATTTTGATTTGTGGGTTTTGTTGCAGGAGCTTGCAGAGTCTAGGAAGAAGAAGCGGAAGCGTCATTACAATTTAGAACAAGTAAGTGTTTGTTCACTCTATTTTTTTTCTTCTAAATTTGTTTGGATAAGCATTTCAGTTTGCAAATTGTTAAGAGGAAAAAGAAAATATATATATATATATATGAATTGGTCGTCCGTCAAAATAATCTGAATGTGAATTCGTAGATGAAACCTGGCCTTTTCTTATGGGAGCGGATCGTACGTCCCCAAAATCGGCCCTTCTGTCTTTTTATTTCGCTTGACACGTCAACTCACTTAAAAGAAAATTAAGAATAAATAATTTTGGAGACATTAGTGTCGCAGATAGAAAGGGACACGGAGGAGACACCAATTTTTAATACGCGATCCTCTCCCTTTTCTTATAACATGCAAAAATGTGCACCAATCTTTGTACTCACAACAAACATTTTGTGTTCACAACTCGTATGACCTCGTTAATTCATGCGTCATTTCAAGTTATCATTGGGTGTGCTATATGTGCAAAGACAACCCCTTAACTTAAGCCATTTAAAATGCTCGAACCATGAGCTTATTGTGGAAATGAGCAAAATTTACTTATTTATTTATTTTAAACCTTTTTAGGAGCTTGCACATCTGTGGGAGAAGATGCGGCGTCGGAATATTTCTAAAGAAGATCGATCCAAGTATGTAGTTTGAGAAGAGTTAAATTGCAATTCCACCTTGATCATGTCTCTTTATGCCTAAAATATTAATTTACTTATTTTTGTTATTTATGAACTTTGGCAAGGTTGGTGAGTGAAGCGGTAGAAAAAATGAAGGGGAAAATTCCTGAAATTGCATGCTCCCATGTTTCTTCTCGTGTTCTGCAGGTGATTATTTATCTTCATTTCTATAATCTTTTGAATTTTTAAGTCTCTGCTTTCTTGCAGTAGCCTGAATTTATGTATTCCTTTTACCTTAGACTTGTGTCAAGTACTGTTCACAAGCGGAAAAGGATGCAGTATTTGAGGAGCTTCAGCCACATCTGCTTACTCTTGCATGCAACACTTATGCTGTTCATCTGGTTACAAAAATGTTAGACAATGGTATGGTTCGGATTGGAAGAAGAAATATAAAAAATTGTAGTCTTCCTTACAATACTATTATAGTTTGAATTTAATTATTTTCTGATAAATTATTAAGTTGTTACCTATTCTTTGTTTGGCAGCCTCCAAAAAACAGTTAGCAGGGTTTATCTCGTCTCTCCGTGGGCATGTGGCTTCCCTTCTACGTCACATGGTTGGATCAGTAGGTATGTTATAGCCTCCCTGTAGTACTTGGAGAGATATCTCTCAAGCAATATCCAACCAACCATTTTTGTTTCCTTTCTCACACTTTGAGCAGTTATAACATTGTTGCTACTTCTCTAAATTCTCTTATAGTCGTCGAGCATGCATACCAATTGGGAAATGCAACACAAAAGCAAGAACTTTTGGTGGAACTATATTCTACAGAGCTACAGTTGTTTAAGGACTTGGTCTCGAAGAAAGAGGGCAGGTAAAGGATCAGTTGTGTATAATCGTTTTACATGAATGTAATGCTATCAAATTCTTATTGCACTTTGAATTTCACAAAGTGTTAGATATGTATGGCTTCCACAAAGACTGCAACCCATGAAAGTTATCTTGATGTTAATCTTTCTCCTGATATTGATCAAATTTCAGGTTACTAGACATAATTTCAAAGTTAGATCTGCAGAAATCTTCAGTCTTGCGGCACATGACTTCAGTGATTCAACCAATTTTGGAGAAAGGAATAATTGATCACTCTATAATACACAGGGTGTTGATAGAGTACTTTACAATAGCTGAGAAGGTATGATTGAGAAATTACATGCAATTTATCATTTTATAAACAATCTCAAATCCTTGCCTACAATATAGGCCTTTGCTTGTCACTTTGTCTCCTTTTCTGAAAATCAAGTTTTTTTTTGGAAGTTCTCTGCCACAGATGTAATTAAACAGTTGTCGGGTCCGCTTCTTGTTCGGATGATCCACACAAGGGATGGATCTAGGGTTGGGATGCTCTGTGTCAAGCATGGCAGTGCAAAGGTAGATTCTTATCATATCCATGTGCACATTTTTGTCATTAAAAAATATGCATAGGAGTTTTGGCGAATGGTGTACATTATCTTTTAATTGTTATGACTTGTTTCTAGGAAAGAAAGAAGATAATCAAAGGAATGAAAGCCCACGTACGTGATATAGCTCTTGATCAAGGTGGAAGTATGGTAAGCTTTGGGAAATTTTATTTTTTGTTTTCTGTTGTTATTATTTCAGTGCTAATATTTGTGATATTATGCATTTGTTTCAGTTGTTTGTATACATGACACAAAGGTTATTTTGATATTATGCATACCTGATAATGAATTAATTCTATGCTTCCCAGGTGCTTGTTTGCCTTCTTTCAGTTGTTGATGACACAAAGCTTATTACTAAGGTTTGTTTTTCTGGTGATGTTTGTTGCAGATAGGATTTTAATTTTTCTTTATATTTTTTTTGTGGGAGGGGGTTGCAATATATGAATTGGTGAACCTTTCTAAATCAAATACTCCTGATTACAGGTTGTCATTCATGAGCTTCAAGAAAATCTGAAGGATCTTGTTCTCGATAAGGTTGTCGTTCTGATCTGCTGCTTATCGAACATATTTCCATATCTACAGTAGTCCTATTTCACTTATCTTTCACTAATCTACATTCCTAAGAAATGCTTTACTGTTTGCAATTGTTCAGAATGGAAGGCGCCCATTACTGCAGCTACTACATCCGAATGGGTCACGCTATTTCACTCCTGACGACCTGGCTTCTCTCAGTTTGTCTATCCCTTCTCTATCCAACAAGGTAGATTGTATATTCTCTTTCGTAGAAGATAGAAATGTATTTGGATAGTGATTCATATGCATGGGAACTTACCCAATTTCTCTCTATTCTCAGGTTGAGTCAGACACCCAATCTGAAACAAAATCTTCAGAAGTTAACAGATCTGGTGAAGAGGCCAGTAGTGATTTGGAAGTGACAGTAGATGAAGCCAATACGAATGATGATGACCTCCACTTAGTTGAGGGTGGAAAGAAGGATCCTTCCATAAGAAGGCAAGAGTTGTTAGTCAAGAGTGGGCTGGCTGAGGTTTGTTGCTTTAACACAAAAGAGGTTCCAATTAAACAGAGATATTAATTATAGTGAAGTTGATTTGAAATTCCGCTCAACCATTTTTCACAACAAGACTTTGACTTTAGTGGGGTATGCCTTGCAGAGGCTAGTTGATGTATGCACTGAAAATGCACGGGAATTGCTTAGATCAAATTTTGGAAAAGAAGTCATATATGAGGTACTTATTTTACTAATTTTGTCAATGCAGAGATTTTACCGTGGGAAAAGTTTTAACGTTTGCCCAAATTTTTGACACCATTCGAATGTGGAACCTTTTAATACATGCAGGTTGCAACTGGGGGTGATGGTGGCATTCTCCACCCAATTCTGGATGAAAAGTTGAATGCATTATATGAAGATATAGCATCTCTTGTAGCAGAGCCTAAATCCGAAGAATCAAAGGAGGAATCAAAAGAGGAACACATCTTGGAAAATTTCCATTCCAGTCGGACCATTAGAAAACTAATCTTGGACTGCCCCACCTTTGCTTCCACCTTATGGAACAAAGCACTGAAAGGAAAATGTGAATTGTGGGCCCAAGGTCACAGGTCAGCCTCTTTGTCTTATTTCCAAGTATGATGCATGTGAATGAGCATAAAAGTGCATGTGATTCTTTCTTTCGTATTTAAGTCTCTTTTTTTCTGTGATTGCAGCGGCAAGGTAATTGCTGCATTCTTAGAATCTTCAGACGCTAAGGTACATAAACTAGCAAAGAAAGAGTTGCAACCGCTGATAGATGGTGGTATTCTCAAAATCCCCGAGACAAAAGTAGCCAGTGGAGCAAAAGAATGAGGAAATTGCTACAGAAATGGCATGGTGATCGCTTGCTAAATAACAACGTGACACCAACTCTCTGTCATAACCGGCATAACTCTTTCGACTAAATGCAGTTAAAAGTGAACTTACAATTTTGTACGAGTGTAGTCTTTTTCTTATTATATTGTTGTAATGTGGTTGGTACAGTCCCAAACTATTATAAAATTTGAATTTGATTAACAAGATTCTGTGCATTCGCGCATTTGGGTGTGCTACTATTGTTTATGCTTATTGTGTTGAAGTTGTCGTTTTATCTTTCTCCTGACCAGTTAAGTGTACTAGTGCTTGAAATCAAAATGAAATATAGACGATTAATTATTACCAACTAATTCTCAGGAAGTCCATGGCCTTGGAAAATATGCAATAGATTTCCTACCAACTCAATTGAAATCAATCATCTGGCAACAGAGCAATGCAGGAAAAAAGAGTTGGAGCCTAAAAGGAAATGACTTTTCACTGTTTTTCCATTAATGAATGAAACAATCTATTTCTCTAAAGTTATGAACGGACACAAGTAGATCTGCTCTTAAAAAATGCCCTATCTGATCTGACCTCAAACACCGGAGAATCATACGTAGCTCTGCCGGGTTCATAATTCAGTACTTGATGCCCGGTTTGCAGGTGCCAAAAGTTCTGGGGTTTACTGTGAATTCGAGTCCGGAGATGAGGATAGCCTTGAACCATGTGGTCAGATGGATTGAAGATGGGGGATTCTCTGCTGGACCTGCTCTGAAACACATCATAAGCAGCAGGTGGGCTGAAGAGTGAGGATTCTTTTCTTGGTGCAGCAGCTGCATTGGCCCTCAAACAGTTTTCTATAACTCTTGCCTCCTCCCTAAACCGGTTTCTGATATCTTTCAGACCCTTGACAACTTTGCAAGACCTTGACGAGCTTGTGGGATTACAAGCCTTGTGTTCTGAAGCATTGGCATTGCTTGAAGTTTTGTGGGTGGTGTAGGGGATTGTACCACACTCAAAGCAGAACTTCCTCCATCTCTCTAAGTCAAAAGCTCTTCTTTTTGCATTATCAGAGAGACATGAATATGCCTGCAATAAAAAATCATAAATTTGAGTGAACCCAGTATCCTAAATATATATTTTTTTCTTGCCAAAGTTAGGAACGGGGAGGGGTTTTTTTCTCACACACTGCCTGCCAAGATGCCATGGGAATTCGACCCTAAGACCATTGCTCTGCAAGTTAGAGGTCTTTTGCCATTGGGCTATACCCAGTTGTTGGCCAATATCCTAAATAGATTAATCATAATGTGAGTGTATTGCAATTCAATGCACTCACACCCTAAACATGAATATGCTGTTGGGTCCAATATGTTCTGTCAGCCTTTCACAAGGGACTCACCCTTCACCAAAGTCCATATAACCCAATTAAGGTGAGGCATATTATTTTTTACCACAAAACTTTATATCATTGTACTGGACTGGACAGACCTGCACCTGAAATTTTGTCTTCAATATGTTTTGGGAGGACATAGTTGTGGCAAACAACCAACCCTACCAAACTCCATGAAATTTCAATTTTCTTTCCCATTCACCATTGTCAACTTGTGGCCAAGAGAAAAAAATAGAGCTTAACCAAAAACTATCAAAAGGGTGGAACTTGGATTGGTTGAATGCAATTCTAACCTCTGAGACAAGTTTGAAGGCAATCTCAGCCTTGGGATGCTTGTTCTTATCTGGATGAAGTTGCAAAGCTGCACAAAAGAATAAGCCTAATTAACCATAATCACCACAGCCACCAATCAAGGAATATGAAATGTTAAATCGTTTAGCCAAACCTACCAAGTTCATGGTACCTCTTTCTTATAACATCCCTTCCAGCATTTTCTTGCACCTATTCATTCCCAGAAACGCATAAATATTAATCTTGAAATTAATTAACAAGAGAAAGAAAGAGAAAAATAATAAGAATCCCACAAATGGGTTAACGTTTTTAATCAAGATGGTCCAAGAAAACGTACTCGAAGAAGACGATACCAATCGATGAAAGATGATGATTTAGCTGGGCTGTTGCTGCAGCCATGCCTATGAGAGCAGTTAATGGAGCGTGTGGAAATGGAGCAAATCTCTATCACCAACCGGGATTTGAAATCAGAGTCATGTCCCATTTCTTCTCACTGAGAAAATAGAGAAAAAATGGAAGGTGGAAATGGAAAAGAATGAGAAAATGTTTGAAACTTTGAATGAGGGGGTTTCAAAGATTCAAAGGCAATGTGTGGTTTTTCTTCTGCATGTGTGTTTCTAGTGTAATTTTT
Source organism: Prunus padus (assembly GCA_024362665.1). NCBI lineage: Eukaryota > Viridiplantae > Streptophyta > Magnoliopsida > Rosales > Rosaceae > Prunus > Prunus padus. Next base: position 11,196,836 of record JANFAM010000020.1, read on the forward strand.
TTGGTTTTGTTTTTTGGTTTTAAGAGAGAGAGAGAGAGAGAGGCAGAGTAATGGCAAGGTGGAGCGGTTAAGAAAAAGGAGCAAAGTTCGCGGGTGTGATTTTTGAAAGTGGATCAGTTGGTGCCCCTTGGTGGGAAGAGGGAATGAGAAGAGGTCATCCGTTAATCTTGCCACGTGGTAGAATAAGAGGAGGTCTAGCCAGCCATTATAGTCCTTCAGTTTTTTTTTTTCTTAGCTTAGTATTTGAGGTTCAAATTTTTGATCTATTCTAAACTACGGAGTAGGGAATTCGAAATTGAGTGCAGAGTGGGAATCACATTCATTCTTACGAATTTGACTAAGCTCATGTGTGCCTAAGGTTTAAATTTTAAATGAAAAAGGCAATGGGTAAGGGTTTTAGGCTACTTTCTTGTGGGGTCATCCTATGGATTTTCAAGCAACTCATCTTTGTCAATATCTGATTCGATTTGACTGGTATACCATCCTGAAATTTGAGTTGTATATTATAAATATAAATTCACTATATATAGAGCTTATCTTAAACTAAGAAAGTATTTAGGTTCCATATTACTGTTCATGTATTTAACAAAGTAAAATGATGGTATATTTGGTATAATCCCATCCATACTATATATAATTATCAGCAATATGGTATAATTGTTACAACAATCTGACCACCAAACATTTCCCAAACAAGACTTTAAGATAGTGCAAAATGGTAGGTGAATATTCTGGCTACCATGAAATGAATTCTGTTGGTATCTTGGAAGAAAAAAAAAGTTAGCAATGAGGTCTATACTCTATGGTACAAATGTCTGTGTCAAATGAATTAACTAATTGCCATCCAACCAAAAGGGCTACAAATGGAGGGTCCCAAAGATTGAATGTTGCAGATGACAACAGCTACGAGAGAGACTTTTATGCAACGGGAATACATTTTTTTGCTATTCTCGATCAATAGTGCAATGACATGCATAATAATTTTTCTACGTGTCATCATATTATTGGCCGAAAATAACAAAACAATATTATCCCCGTTACAAGAAATTTTTTATGAACTGGCAAATAAAGTTAAAACTCAAGATGAAGAACAGTAAAGTGGCTCAGAGTGAATGAATTATTTCTCTTTATTAGGTAAGTAGCCAAACCCATTTCTCAATTGATTGAATCTCATAAAAACTTACACGTGAAAAGGGTCTATGGTAGGTGCAAAACTATGTGGACTGCCGCATATAATGCCCAGTTGAAACTTTGGCATAAATTTGGGAATCAAGAGTAGGTCAAAAGAGCCCTCTAAGTTTGTGCTATTTTCCCTAGATTTTATTTTGTTTTGATTTTGATGGAAAAGCTAGGCCTATGCCTATCCATGTTGATCATGTATAGGTTCAACCTAACACAAACACATAGTTTGTTATGGTGTAAAATGGAAAAATGTTAACGGATACTTGTTTACGTGTGTACAGATGATTGTTAACTAATGTATGTAAGTTTTATGTCGAATTTTACATGCATCAATAACTGATAATCGCTATACTGCTGGCAAGTAAGGTTAACTCGCCATCTCTCCTCCCTCAAGGGTTTTAGCCTTTTGAGGCAATTTGTTAACAAGGGTTCGGAATTGTAGGGTTACGATAATCATATGATGGACCCCAGAACACAAGGCAACTTTTGGAAAAGTGCCCTAGTTGTTGTTGTCATTGCCTAATGCCAATAGTTTCCACCCTCCTAGAATCTTTCTTAATTTGAGCAATCTCGGCATTTCGGATTTGACCTTTGCCATCTGCCATTTCCAAAGCCTTGGGCTAGGTGCTTTTGTTTTGAGATTGGCGAGGCTCTTTGTGAATAACAATAGGGTGTAGGCTTTGTTTTATGGCATGCCTTGTTTTATTTAGAGAGAAATTCCAATTGGATTACAAGTTTCACATTTTATAAGTTTCGTAATACATTAAAGTCAACTGAAACCCGTTTGCACCCAAAATTCAATGCCAAATTTTCGGAATGCTGAAAATGGGTTGGATAATCAAAGCTTAGGTAGCCGTTAAATTTGTTTTGGGCTTAACTCCAATGCATTTATGTTGCTCAATGCAGTTTTTTTTGTCTTCCTTGTGATCCAATTTCCAAACAAGTAACCCAAATGGGTTCGGGCCCAAAATTTGATTGTGAACACTAAAGTTGCATAAATATAGGTACCACCCACGCACGCATGAGAAGTCGTTCACGTTTGTTACAACTGACCTGAGCAACACTCAATTAAAAGGACACCAAAGCCTAAGATACATTAACATAAAGCATTATTTGCGACGCATCCAGTGGCGGATCCAGGATTGAAAAGCCAATTGGGCGGAGCTTACATACTAAACTCGACAATACGAGTGAATTTCATTAATAAGCATAAAAAAATACACCTAGTCAAGAGAGATGTAATGAACCTTACCCTCAAATGCATCTATACATAAATAAAAGCTTAACAACAGAAACAAAAATCACAAGTAAATGCAATGCAATACAAAACATCACTAATTAAATCTAAAATTTTACCTTACGAGACTTAGAAGTCTTAAATTCCTCAATTATCGATGTATTAGTGATACTATTAGCAAACTCTCTTTCAATGTGGAGGGTCATGCAATTAGCAAGAAACTCATCAGCTATGGTGCTTCGAAGACGATTCTTAATAATTCCCATACACAAAATGATACCACACTACTGAATAAATCATCCCAGTCATATACCCTCATATCTTGAAGCTGCATTTTTGCGTTTTCAACAAAATTTAAAGTACTTACATTGTCTTGGGATTCCGATTGTGATTCGACATTATAAAAAATTGCCTATGAATAACATGTAAAATAAATAATTTTAATCAAACATACCAACAAAAAATCAAACAAATTCTCATAATAATAGCATCTCAACAATATTAACAAACAACAAATCAAACATTAAAATATCTCCACAAAATTCCTAAAATGAAAGCCCAAATTAATTTCAACAAAATCACAAAATTATAATTCAATCCCTAAGCAAACTCTAGGATATTCAATTTTAAATTAAAACTACAATTGAAGATATATAGAGAAAATGAGAGAATTAGAAAATACTTCTTGTTGTAGAAAAGAGAGGAGAATATATTGGCAAGTTGCCCACTGCTGAGCCAAGATAATAGGAAGATGCATCAAATAAATGGGGAAAAAAGCTATATTGTTTGTTGCCTTCGGATGAAGAGAGAAATGATATGGGAATGGGACCACTTCCTTTTTTTTGTTGTTTAAGGGACCATTTCCTCTTGGAAGTCGGATGGGCAACATTTGTTTATTGGGTTAGTTTTTAATTTTTTAAATTTAGGGTTGCCCTTATAACATATGTAGGCTTTTGAAAATATAAAAAAAATTTGGGATGGGCGGGCACCCATCCTGCCTTGTGCTAAGATCCACCACTGGACACATCATGAGTAGGGCGGGAACGGTCCAGATTGGATTTGTTTCACCTTAAAAGTTAAAGCCGAACCAATTACAATAGAATGGTTTGATTTGGTTTGATTTTGACAAAAACCATGAAAGAAATTGAACCAAACTAAAGCTATTTAAAACTGGTATGTGTGAGTTTAGTATATTATCGCCCCTTTCAATAGGAAATGTTCTAAAAAAAGGGGGTTTGTTCGGCAGATTTGGGCCTTAGCCCAATTCTTTTTCCTTTTGCATTTTTTCAAAAGTTTTTAGCTCAATTACAAAAAGGTAAAAAATCATAATATGATACATATTGTTTCATTTTATAGGCGTATCAAACCATCATAAAATTCAGCATGCTATAGAACTACAAATTTTAATAACTAATATAGTTACAATTCAAATATCAATAACTTCAAAGTTCCATCAAACTTCAAATGAGAGAGTTAAACGTGTAAAATAAAATAATAAATAAAGAAATATACAAGTAGACGGTTTGATTTGGTTTAAGTCGATTTGCAAAAGCTTAAAACTAAACTAAATCAAACAATTACGGTTCAGTTTGAATTTTAAACCAATTAAATTTTTTCTTGATCAAAACCAAACCCAACCAACCATTATAATTCGAATTGGTGGGACTATTTGATTCGGCGGGATTAATGTCCACCCCGGAGTATGCGTGGGATGAAATTCGGTGACCAAACTCAGCATCATCAGTTGGGCCTTGTCACCCCCATAAATCAACATTGACCTGCGGAGCCTACCCAATTATTATCTATATAAAAGATAGAACAGATATACACTTGAGCTGGGTTGAAGCCAGCTCTTCTATCCAACACACGGGGCCTACAACCCCATCTTACCCCACACGCACTTCTTTTGTCACATCTACCACCCTTCCCCAAACAAAACCCACAAATTATCCCTAACGTGCGCGCCCTTCGACTTTGTTCAACGCGTAAAAAACTATCGTCACCAAATTACCCTTCCTTAAAACGAAAAAGTTGCGTTTGGACATCATACCGTTATGTCCGACGTCAACTATTGCATCTGGGGGGGCTATTCGCGTAATTTCACATGTCGCGGTTCTTTCTTTATTCGCGCACATTCTCTGTAGTGGTCTCTCTCTGTAGCTACCTCCCTCAGACGCCGAAGGCCCAAATCCATATTCTCCATATTCGATTCTTCTGCGAAGCCCTGATTTCTCCTTCAATCAAATTAAGCATCATAAATCTAAAAAAATTCGGTTCAATTCAACTGATTTCTAACGAGTTTTAGTTTCTCCAGAGTTAATTTGCTAGTGCTGGTGTGCTGTCGTTCTTCTGAGCTTTCAATCTCGACCGTTCGATTCTATGGCGGCGGGGACAATGGCGACCGCCGCCGGAGCCGCCGTACTTATCTACTACGTGTTTAATCGGAGGTTGGCGTCGCAAGTTGACACCGACGACGACGACAGCGATCGGAGTGGAAATCTCGCGAAGATGAGATCGGCGAGGAAGAGGCTCTCTCGGCGACCGGCGCAAGCGCCCGCCACGTGGCTCGAGTCGCTGAACACCTTGTCCGATACGCTCCGGTTCACTTACTCTGAAACACTCGGCAAGTGGCCGATCGGCGATTTGGCCTTCGGCATTAACTACCTTATGCGTAGGCAGGTGAGTAATTCGCTCAAATTCGGGGTCTCTTTCTGCAAATTTCACTTCTTTGGAGGCAATGCTTCCGAAAGTTTCGTTATTTACATGTCAGGTCCCTGGTTTTGGTTAACTTGCAGGGTAATTTACAAGTTGCGAGTGTATATGCTGGTAGTGATAGTGTGCAGCTCAAAGGGTCTGGAATTATTGAGGAGTTGCATTATTACTTGAAGTTGTTGACGCTCTGTATGCTTTTTTCAAAGAAACCGTTTCCGGTGTTTTTAGAGTCCGGGGGTTTCTCTCTGGAAGATGTACTTCTTCAGAAGCCCAAGGCTGGGGTTCGTAAGCTCTTACCCTTACACTATATAACTACATTTGTTCATGTTTTTATTAGAAATTGCCTTTCTCAGTTCTCAGCTTGATGTGGAGGGATAACATTCCTTTATTGAGTCTAAACTAAATAATGACAAGGAACTCTTTAAGTATACGTATTTGTAGTGTAGGTAATGATACATAAAAGCAAATCCATGGATTCTAGAAATAAAAAAATCGTATACTAAAAAAATCCATGGATCCAAACAAGAGCTGCCCACATGCCCAAAATCCATAATACTTATTCCTTCAACATTGTCTCATCACAACCAAAGTTTTCTACTTCGTAGGGAAACTAAAAGGAAACACCTTTTTTGGGGGTTTTCCCCCCTATCTCATAAAAAAAAAAAAAGGAAACACCTTCAAGAATCAAAATTTATGTGGAAATGAGAGATGGAAATCTATGTTAATAGAGTGATGCTGTTAAAAGCTCGGGAAAGGTGAACATTTATGTTAATGGACAATTTATGAGAAGTGAAATATGTGCTACAATTTATTTCTATCGACCACTGTGTTTTGAGTTACTTGATAGTCATGTTGGCATATAATCTTCCTCACAACTCTATGCTTTTGTGATAAAGCATCCTTTAGTTTCATTATTTGCTTTAAAACTTGTGATTGATTCGTCTCTTAATTAGCACCACTATGCTTGCAGCTTCTGAAGCCCGCCTTCACAGTTATTCGCGATAAAAACTCAAAATGCTTCCTTCTATTAATACGTGGTACACATAGCATCAAAGATACACTAACTGCTGCTACTGGAGCAGTGGCCCCATTCCACCATTCGGTTTTGCATGATGGTGGAATAAGCAACTTAGTCCTAGGATATGCCCACTGTGGGATGGTTGCTGCAGCCCGTTGGATTTCTATGATCAGTACTCCTTGCTTGCTCAAGGCTCTTGGTGAATATCCTGACTACAAAATAAAGGTAGATGCCGTTTCTGTAATTTAAAAAATGCATGCCACTTTGTCTACTAATTTGCCATTTCAAAATTGATCAAAAACAGTGTCGCTTTTCCTGCTTATACATGTTTTAAAACTACTAATTTACCATCAAAATTGATGTTGATTAGTTTTAGTATTAAAATTAATAAAATGTACAGAATTTCATAATACTAGGATGATTTATCTGTGCTATTATTCTTTCTAATGTTGAAATCTGCATATCAGGTTATTGGGCATTCACTGGGTGGTGGTACAGCTGCATTGTTAACATATATTCTTCGAGAGCGGAAAGAGTTCTCATCAAGCACTTGCGTTACATTTGCCCCAGGCATGTCATCTGAATTTCTCTTTGTTAGTGGTTCTAGCATTCCATAATCATTTGTTCATGGGAATGCGCTAATAAATTACATAGATATAAGGTGTCAAATATGACTTGTACTTCTGAAGAACCGATTGGGCCATTCTATGATTGAAGGTCATTCTGTGGTCTTTCCTATGGCTGCTTTAGTAGAAAATGCTCAAGTGCTTGTACTGTAATTTTTGTTTTGCAGCTGCCTGTATAACGTTGGAGTTGGCAGAATCTGGCAAGCACTTCATCACTACTATCATCAATGGCTCTGACCTGGTGCCTACTTTTTCAGCAGCTTCTGTTGATGATCTCCGCTGTGAGGTACTGTATTTTCTCCATATTGAAATGGATGCATATAGCTTTTATTCTTGCTACTCATGAATAATATAGTTCAATTCTCATCTGTAAGACATTTTCAGAATTCTTATTAGAATATGCCATCATCAGGTCACAGCTTCATCTTGGTTAAATGATTTGCGGGATCAGGTTGAACGTACAAGAGTTTTGAATGTTGTTTATCGCTCTGCCTCTGCTCTGGGTTCTCGTCTACCATCTATAGCTAGTGCAAAAGCGAGGGTTGCTGGTGCTGGTGCACTATTGCGGCCAGTATCTAGCAGCACACAGGTAAATCTAATTTTTCTTTTATTTGATGACTGACTGTTAATCAGGTCCACTCTTGCTGACTTGTGGTCACGTGAGAAATCTAATTCTCTGGTTTCTTTATGGTGTAGTAATTTGTACAATGTCTTTGTGTAGAACTGTTAGTGAATTGGTGCTAATATTGACCCATTTGGTTGAACTACACTATACTGGTCTATTTGTTTAGTAATTAGACTGTTATGGAAACATCATCAAGTATATTAGCATCAAGTATCATTTGTGTGTGTATGGCTCCTACTTTATGCATGTTATGACAGGCTTTGCTTCTGCTCGGTAACTTGTAGGTTGTGATGAAGCGTGCACAGAATGTTGTTGTCAGAACTCATTCATCTATATCATCATGGTCTTGCATGGGTGCACGTCGCCGGAATGTGGGTCCATTATTGAGTTCTAAAGCAGATGATTTGCCTGAAGCTTCTGTCATATGTGAAAAGGATTCTGAATCTCAGACTGAAAGAGTGACCATAGATCCAATGCAGAATAACTTGGAATCTAGTTTTAGTGGCGGATCCGGTCATGATGATACCTATGAAGAGGAGCAGCTTTTGCCAGTGAATGAAAATACTTCTACATCTACTGTTGGAGACATCACTGAAGGTGAGTTGTGGTATGAACTGGAGAAGGAGCTTACGAGGCAGGAGAATGACGTCAATGTCGAGGCCCAGGAGGAAGAAGCTGCTGCAGTGAGAGAAATAACCGATGAAGAAAACATGCTGGTTGATGTTGCAGAAAGCAATACGGCCATCTCTTCGTTGGATGTTTCAGAGAGCCACCGGTTCTATCCCCCTGGCAGAATCATGCACATTATTTCAGCCCCTTCGTCCGATTCTACTAATTTAGATCATGATGGACCTATTGAAGAACATGTGGGTATATATGAGACACCTAGAGAACTGTATAGTAAGCTCCGACTTTCTAGGACGATGATTAATGATCACTACATGCCTATGTATAAGAAAATGATGGAATTGTTGATCAGGGAACTGGAAAATGATGAATCCAGTAGTTGTATCATGTGAAAAAAATTAAATTAATAGAAAATATATTTATGTTGCATTGCCTATCACTAGTCGACTTTTGCTTCCCTTCCCTTAGCTTTTTTCAAAAGACAAAAAGCACTTTAGAAATAAGCCATGTTCAGTTGAGTCCAAGCTTCCGCATGCTTGGCTTAAAGCCCACTTGGAAACTTAGTGGGTACGAAAAGACAATTTTCCCAAGTTGAACAACATCTGGCTTGAGCTTTATGAAACCCATCCCCACCAATATCTTTCCCTTCTGTTGGAGGATAAGATCACAATCAGTATGAAATATATAGAACACAATTGGTATAATTTACATCTCAAACAATACCATTTTTTAAAGACTTCTCATGAAAAAGTAACCAGAAAATGCATGGTCCCCCTGCATGACATATCTTTGAGGCTCACAATCATGCCAGTCGGTTGACCTGTGATTTTGACATACTTGGTCCCTCAAAACAAGTGGCGCACTCAGAGTCATAGCCTTGTGTTTGGTTTGGTGTATGATCTCATTGGACCAAGTAATGACTTTTTTAATCTCTTCCCTAATCCTCATTGGATGGAGCATTTCGTTCCACACCTAATCTTCTTTTGATTAACAAACTTTCGCAATCACAACTTTGTAATAAACACTCTCTTAAATACTCTCCAAGATATACTAATCTAATCACAATCTAATCTCCCCCTCCCTCATGATTAAACAAACACTCTCTTAAATACTCTCCAAGATATGCTAATCTAATCACAATCTAATCTCCCCCTCCCTCATGATTAATTCTTATTAATTACGCCGAACGAGTGTTTTTCCATTTGTTTAGTGTTTAAGACCGACTTTAAGTAGAATATTCTGATTAGCAATGATAAATCCAATTAGTGCTTCCAAATCCACATAACACACGTATACCATTTGATGATATCTCAAACTAAAAGCATGGCCAAAGTGGGCACGGCATATATATATGAATACGTTGATGTAACTCTCTCACAAGACAAGAATGTCCAAAAGGGCCATGACGCCTATTTCACAGGGTGCCTAAGATAAAGGCATATGATAGTAATTTCACACTCAAAGCATGCTTTATGCGTAGCCATACTTGAGCTTGCAAACAGAAGAAGGAGAAGGAGATGAAAATGGAGTATAAGCAATACCAAACGTTTGTTTGATTGTTTTGTCGCGAATCAGTGCCGGACTGAAATCACACCAGGTTTTGCTTACTGGTTCTCTCTAGCTCTTTGATATTATAAGGAAAAGAGAAATATACATATATGTATAGATATATCAAAGGCTTGGCTTAGCTAGCTGATATAAGTTACACCAATTGAACAGATACTTATCTTTTGAAGTGTGTAATGATTTTGGGACTGTAGAGGGCTATGGTGCTCTTTCCATCTCTTCTTGAAGGGCTGGCAAGAACCAGATCGCTGAAGAAAATGAAGAATTGTCATGAAGATGTTGCAAGGAAAACTGCAGAAGCATTGGAAAAGGAAGCGAAAAAGAATGAGCTGGTTTTGAGTTCTTCTTCTGGCGTTGTTATGTCTGATAAGTCTAACAATTTTTCCTCTGTTTGCTCCAAGAGAGGCCAGAAAGGGATCAATCAAGATTGCTTAATCATTTGGGAGGTAAGTCCAGTTTGAGAATGTTTTGCTATTTGTTGCAAATATATGCTTGTTTCAAAACATATATATGCTATATATTTTCCATATTTTAGATAAGCTGGGTTTGGTTGGTAGGAATTTGGATGCCAAGAGGACATGATCTTTTGTGGGATATTTGATGGGCATGGCCAATGGGGCTACCATGTTAGCAAAAGGGTGAAGGAATCAATGCCTGTTTCTTTGTTGTGCAATTGGCAAGAGACTCTCACTTCAGCATCACTGAACCTCGACTTCGAAATGGAGATGGATAGAAACCTCCACTGGTTTGATATATGGAAGCAATCCTTTCTTAAAACGTATGCTGCCATTGACCAGGAGCTTAAGCATTCTTCTAAAATTGATTCTTATCGAAGTGGCGCTACAGCATCGACCATTGTTAAGCAGGTAATCAGAAGAAATTGTCATATATTTTGAGTAGCATAGTTTACTTACTTTCCTTCCTTGTGTGGCAAGTAATATGCTACCAGAAAACCTTTTTTCTGCTAATTATGTTGATCCAATGGGTGCCAATCAAACCCTAGACCTGATAACCTTTTTTATTTTCGGTCTGTAATTATTTTTCTTTGCTTTTCTGTTCAGTTTACCGCTAGCTGTGCATCTAGAAGATAATAAGAACATGCACATAGTTGATATCTAAAGCATATTGCATTTTCATGACAAGTACCCTTAAAATCTCCCCATCAATGATCTCCAGGGTGAACATCTCATCGTTGCAAATGTCGGTGACTCCCGGGCTGTCTTGGCTTCCATTTCAGAAGATGGGAGTTTGGTACCCCTTCAGCTTACAGTGGACTTTAAACCCAATATACCTCGTTGGTTTTCTCACTCTGTCTCTGTCTCCTTGATATACAAAATGTGTACCTTGTACTTAAATATTTTGGGCCTCTTTGGGGACTCTTTCCTGTTACAGAGGAGGCAGAACGAATAACGAGATCCAATGGACGAGTATTTTGCTTACATGATGAACCAGGGACTTACAGGGTCTGGATGCCAAATGGTAAGACACCAGGACTGGCAATATCAAGAGCCTTTGGCGACTATTGTGTTAAGGACTTTGGGCTTATCTCAGTGCCTGCTGTCAGTCAAAGGCATATCACCAGCAGAGACCAGTTCGTCATTCTAGCAACAGATGGGGTAAGCACATTTCATTTTATTTGCCAACTTTTTCCCAAATTGTATCAAGAAAAATTGCAGATGTGCACAGAAATCAACTCCATTGAACAAATCTTCAATGACTTTGCTTTTCTTCATCAGGTATGGGATGTTATCTCCAACAAAGAAGCTGTACAGATAGTTTCCTCCACTCCAGATAGGAAAAAAGCAGCTAAAAGGCTTGTGGGATGTGCCACTCTTGCATGGAAGTCTAAGAAACGAGGCATCGCCATGGATGACATCTCAGCTATTTGCCTCTTCTTTCACGCTTCATCCTCACAACATGCCAACCCTATGATCTCACAAAATTCTTGTGTAAGAAAATCTGGGTAGATGCCGATTATTGTTGCCTTAGTTTACTATGGGCGATGTGTATATATAAACGTTTGCCCTCGTTGATTTGGAATGTTGTCAACCGTGGAACAATAAAGCCCAACATGATTCTATCTAACCATTCTTAGATCAAATATCGAAACAATCATAAATCAAAGCATCACGCACCAAAACACGTTAAACCGATTAACGACATGTTAGTCCCAGCAGATTTAGGACTGCTGGTCATGTGACAACAATATGTGCCTCAAGAATCATGAGAATACAACACCCAACAATACGTGAATCATACTTTTAGATATTCTTAAAACACGCTAAACCTTTTATATTTAGTTACAATAGGTTTTTTTTTTTGTCAGAGTTAAGATAGGTTGGATTAGAGTTTTATTGACAGCAAAAATTAAAACCAAACATTTTTATAAATAAATATTTACATTACAACAAGCCGGGGTTACAAGTTTGTCAGAGTTTTTATGTTAATGTCGTTTACATAAAAACGACATGATTTTCCATGTTCCGATGGCTCCCTAAAAAATCGAAGTCTGTCTCTGCCTCTGCGCGCGTCTTCTTCCTCATGACAACCGCTGCTTTCCGTCTCTCGTTCCATCCATCTCCTCACTCACTCGCGCGCGGAGCGTGCCCTCGACGCCAACCTCTCTCCAACTCCCACCTCACCTTCCCAACTCCAACCGTACACAGCTCAACGTTCATTCCATTCCACCGGTCCCATCGCCGGCCACCGTCTCCGATCACTATGTCAGACTCCGGCCGATCAAGCTCTCCAGCGGCCCAGCCGCCACCGAAGGAACTCAACGACGAATCGGATTTCGAAACCATTCTCTCACCCGACGGTTACATCTCTATCTGTGGCTTCGGTTCCCTCCTCTCCGGTACGTACAAATTCAATCACCTACACCATTACCGTCGCCGTTTTGATGTGCTTGTTGTCGTACGCTGATTTGTTAACTGGTGCGGTGTGTTCGGGAGGCAGAGAGAAGCGCGAGGAGTACATTTCCGGACCTGATCAACTTCAGAGTTTCGCGGTTGAACGGCTTTCGTCGAGTGTATGCTCACATGGCTCCCATTTTCTTCGAGCGCGGCATTGCCAAGCCTGAAACCAAGGTCACTGAAAGAAAAATTTATGAAATGTTTATGCTTTTGTTGTTCACATATTCTTCAACGATGCAAAAGTATCAATTTTTGTGTTTGGTTCGTTTACAAGTTTGGCAAAACAATTTGTTATGTAAATTCTAAAATCTGAATTTTGTTGTTAATTTTATGAATGGGGCAGGAGATTGCAAGCTTGAGTGTAGAGCCTTGTGAAGGTGAAAGCCTTATAGTAACAGTGTTTGAGATTACAAAATCAGAGGTATAAAGTTAGTGTTATGTGTGTTTCAGTGCCTGTTAAATATTGAATCTTTGAGAACTAGGTAGAAGGAAAGTAGTTAATTCGATGAGAGCTAATTCGCAACTCGTATGCTGATTTAACAACTTCAGATTCCAGCTTTTATCAAGAGGGAACCTGAATTTCGATTCCTAGCTGTAAGTTGCTAGATTGTTGCCTACCATCAAGTTCTTAATTTTTTATTTAAAAAAAAAACGATTTGTATTTTCATTTGGAATTATTTGTTTGTCTTGCAGGTTCTGCCTGAAACACTAGATGGGAAGCCATTTGATAATCGAGCGGTGAGTGGAAAATGTGAATATGTGATGCCAATAGCTTCACCTTATTAGGCTTTTTTCCCCTGTACTTTTTCAGTTTAGTTTAGTTATTGGGGTGAACGAATGCAGGTACTTTGTGGTCGTTATAGTGATGAAGAGTTCTTCAGAGTTAGATGCAAAGGTAAATCTTCTCTACTGTTTAATTTTAACAGTTTCCCAATTAAGATAGATAGTAAACAGAAATATAAGTGTAGTTAACTCTTAGTTTTCTGATAGCAATGTTAGATACAAAGAAATGCCATTTATGATTGGTTTTAGCCAAACGATTGTGCTACCCCATCCAATTCCATAATTTACCATTACATAATGATGGGGTATTGATGTTAATGTATGCTGCTGGTTTTTTCTTGCTGGATTTCAGGAAGTAAGGAGATGTATTTTCAGCTATTTGGACGATATGGCATTGATAAGATCTGGCGAGATGATATCCTACCTTGTCGCACTTACCTTCGGCATTGGTGAGTCCTCACTTTTGATATACTTATTTGCTTTATTTGCTACCAAAAAGATATGAATGATCCCCAACTAGCAGTGAGCTTGAAAGAAATGAATGATCCTGGTCTGTCAGGCCAAAAGAACAAGCTCTTGAATTGTGACCCACATCTTATCAGTAGAAGAAATTAACTCATAGACCAACTTATTTGCACTTTAAACAAGCTGCTTTGTCCTTTTCGGATTTGTTTTTCTTTTTTTGCTCTAAGATGAGAGAACAAAACAAACTTATTTGACATGTTAGAACCTTATTATTGAGTATCAATGAGTATGTTGTCTAGCAGACGTGGTATTAAACTAAAACTAGGACATAGTCCTAATACTAGTAATCATTTTCTGAATTTACAGTGATTACGAGTTCCTTCTTATCCGTAATAGGTCAGATAAGGATGGCTAACTACACTAGTATATGAGTTTTGTCCCTGCTCTCTCAAATATACGTTCTATATAGCAGCTAAACCCTATTCAATAGTCAGGGCATATTGTTTTGTTGAGAGTAGAAGACTCACTTGTTCTTAAGTCGACAATGTCTTCTTCTGCTGTACGTAAGTTATTGTTATGTTTTGTTCTGTACAAGCTGTAATCCTATGTGATGTTGATTTGCTGCTAGAGATTTATTCTTACATGACATACTTCCATTCCAACTACTCCCCATATGAATTATGAACTAAAGTGGATGATCAAACATCCATTTGTAGTGTCTTAGCAGCAAAGAATCTGAGCGAGGTAGCGTACAACAACTTCTTGGATCACACTTTTCTTGGAGACCGTAAAACGACCATCCGCGAGTACCTTGCTACAACAGGTTCAGGCATCATGGAAGAAGAGCCTCCAGAGGCCCTCAAGACCCGGTATGGTGGTTAAGGCCATATATTTAGAAAGCCTTGTTACATTGATTTGTCAAAAGCAGTAATTTGTATTTCAAAGATGCAGAAGGGATTTAATAACATTGAGTTCACCTCGCGTGTTCATAAAGTTGTGTTGTATTCTATAAAATTTATCTCACTGCCCCTCCTATTATTTTTACTCATTATTTGTAAACTAAATCAATATGCCGAGGCAACCATAAATTGAACAAACCATATATCAAGGCAACTATGGCTTGAGACGAGGCAACAAAAGATTGCGGCAACTATGAATCAATGTATCAAAGTAGTCAAGGCAAACCATACATGAATGAAAATATAAAAATAAAAACCGTAAGAATTTCCTCACATACATTATACATACAGCCCTCGTGCTGGTACGTACATATCTACTTTTCCTCATTAGCCAAGGGACCTAACAAAAATTCTTAGTTACTAAATAATTATGTGTGTTTAGGACAGTCGCAATCCTCACCACTTTTGGTTTCGAAGTATTTTGGGCGCAATAGGCTGCCAGAGATTTATAAATTTGTGAACAATTTGTCCCACATCGACGTTTTAGTTAGTGAAAGTGTATAGCTCTGCCTATAAGTAGAGAGAAGCGGGAGCCATTTTACTTAACCTGTCCTGTCAGGGGTGGAGGATGACTCGTCAATGATCGTATAGAGACGGCGGGTCGTGCCAACACCTATTATTTCGAACACACAATTTTCGTACGTGCTAGTTCCACCCTACTTAGGTGGACGTGCACGTCAATTTTTGAAAGCCTCGCCTCCCACGGTGGGGCTCCAATTCTCTCTTGTTCATGAAACTTTTCATTTCTTTCAATTTCATTTGCTTTTATGCATCCTCCGGATTAAATTAAATCTCAAAGTTATATCAACCCAAGGACAATTTTGAATGATTGGATGTTTGTGTTCGATTTGAAATTAATGGCAGGTTTACTTACAATTCCTTATTTTCTGTTAAAATCCGTAATCAAATATCCCTCAAAACTAGAAATCAAATCAACTACTAAAGATTAATCACCATTCCTTTTTTTTTTTTCTGTTTAGTAACACATGGGTTAAAATTCATAATCAAATATCCTCAAAACAAGAAATAAGATAAAGTACACATGTCATAAGAAGATAATTTCCCAAAGTGCAGCCTTGTCCAACTGGGAAATTCTGAGTAAGTGTCATAACCAATGACAAGAATCAATTAATTTTGTTCAACTCTTGTTTCTAACTACAAGGTTTAAACAGTTGTAATGTCGAGCTTGCGCCCTCTCTTCTCTCTCTATAACTTTAATCTACAAATTCCGTGGACGTATATTTTCCTTTCATAAAAATATGTGCAAAAACTAAAATCCGAAATTGATGGCCGCCAAAGATGAGCTTGAATGTGTTACTACAAAATCGTGTTCAATGAAATACTTGCGGAGACGCATAATACTCGCTCTCATTGAACACAGGTCTTAAGTCTTCTTTTAACATGAAATCCAAGGGGAACGATACAAGATGACCCTTCACAGATCCTAACCTTTCCATGGGATCTGCTTTCTTCATATCTCCATGCTGATATGATTCTATCTTCTCAGGAGCAATTCCTAAGTCGATTGTTGTGTGCCCGATTTTATCCTTCCAGTAGGCTATGTTTTGTCTGAATGCGGCTCTGCGGGAGGTCAACCATGCCAAGATGAGGCAAACAACTTGTTAGCACAGTAAGAACACAGAAGGATTCGCTGAAGACTAGAAATGCATATACCTGGAATGAATAAAATCATTTGGTATGCAAGAAAAGACATCTTGGTAGATAGTGGTATTTGTCTGTCCACCCAAAAAACAATATATGTTACTATTTACTTGCAGATAAAAAGCACAATATATATTCAGCAAAATCGACGCTTTCACTTGACATCCTCCGACAAACATAAATCTGCTCATTAAGATATTATTTTTCTCCTAGTTTTTCTCACCTTTGCAGTTGCCATCCAGATATCCTTGTAAGTTGAATCAACAACTGGGTCGATTATTTGATTCATCTGAGAACAAAATAAAAGATGTACAAAGACAATTAGCTAAGTGACTGCAGCTGTTTAATGTATGACAAATTCATAAAACGCCCGAATTAAAAATCAACAATAAAGAAAACCGAAACAGCACAACTAGATTTACTAACCTCTCCAGCTCGAATACCAAGGTGTTCAGACCACAGTGACAAGCGAAGACTTAATGAAAACTTTCCAGCCTTCCATGGCTTTCCTCCCATATGCGAATTAATCATCTCTTTATCTTCAATAAGTAAACCAATCTAAAATACAGAATAATGTCAGTTAATGGAAGCTACCATGCAACCACGCATGTAGAACAGGAGCATAACAAAAGTGATTTTTACGCAGGAGCCACACCATACTGAAATCGTATGTATATGAGATAGTAAAATGCAAGTTTCGACCAAAAAAGGAGGAGAAAAGTAAGGAAGTTACTTTAACAGCAAAATTGATCGAAGTTACAAGGATAACTCTTCTACTTTCACAAGGTTCATAATCCAACACATACATAGCCTAGGAAGTTCGAGCAATAACATCATAATTACAAGGAGTTCATGTGCCTCCAATTGGTAATATGGGAACTATTCATTGATCTACACACCTCATCGGCTATTCCATAGTTTGGCAAGTTATCTAATTTTTCAATGCAAAGCATAGGGCATTATTTATACTCCTATCTCCCTTTCAAATATGAATATATATATATATATAAAACCTTAACACACTGGCTGGAAAAAAACAAAAGAACAATTGCTCATTTGACCAAAATGGTAATAAATCTAGAAACAGATACAAGAAATTTAAATTATCAACAAAACTTAGATTCTACATTTCCAATTAATTGCCTATATGCTCAGTTCACATTCTGTTGCATTTTATTCAGTATAAATGCATTATCAAGTCATTTAATGCACTCCGGCCTTTCATAACTTCAATACGATATAAAGCAGATATGCTCTCCAACTTTAAGGTTTGGAAACACCACCAAATGAAAATTAAGATAAAGCAGGAGAAACCAGAGCAGGAGAGATACCTCAGAATCTCTTGAGCCAAGCAAACTCCTATCATTGATGTTAGCTGATCCAATTAAAGTTGCACAATCATCGATAATCATGATTTTACTATGCACATAGACCTGCAGCGCCAAAAAAATATATATAGTGATGAGATAAAAGCTACAATCTTGACAAACATATGAACAATATCTTAGATTGGAAAGAGATGCACGTAGGCAGACATAAGGTACACTGGTGCTAGGGAAATACCTGACTGCAGGCCACAGGACCGCCATCAAAGAGTTTGCCATAAGATCTAAGGCCATAGAAAGAAATGTAATCATGTGTCTTTGGACCAAGAATTTCGTTAAGATTTTGCAATATTGAATATTGTCCTCTGCAAATAGTTCGATATTGCCAATGCATAACAGCTCTGACAGATGCTGCACCAGCATCATCCAGACCCCCCTGTTAAACTACAAAATCAGCACGAGGAATACACGGACAAATATAGTTTTTTTTTTTTGTCGGAACATGGACGATTTCCAAATGTGATAGATTTTGACAAGAATGGGAACCTGGAAGCCGGGTATGAGTGGTATGACAATTATAACTCTAAAACACTTTTTATCATTGTGTGCTCGCATAATACGTCGAAATAATGCTTCTAGCACACGATTCCGTATTATTTCATCTCCTGAAAGACCTGAAATGAAGAATTGATTCTGGGAAGAAGTTGCCAAAAATTAAGAATAAGTCAGGAAAATAATCAACAGTAAAGGTCCCTTGACAAATAATAAAAAGAAGTCAGATCATCAGCAAACCAGAAAGATCAGAAATATGAACATCATTTTGTTCATGGTTACATAATTTTTTTTTACTAATATGTTCAAGTAATTGACACCTATAGTCACTATTGAGATGGCAATCAATATAAAGTTTCCATGGCAGCTGTTTGGCTCATAAAGATTGATAATGCCACTTTGTTTCAAGTTCCATCCTTAATAAAAGGCTGTAATGAATACAACATGCATTAGAACAGCCACCATGGACTGTTTCCGTTTAGAGACGGGAAAAATAAAGAGAACTGTAGCGTAAATGATGACAAATTGACAAGAAATTGTGTATATAACCACTTGCAAATTCATATTAAGCAGCATTAATGCTTCTCAAATTGTGAACACAGTTCCAAAATACTCTTTATTTCGAGCTCATGTTTCCTGGCACATATAATATATCCATAAGTGTAACCGTAAGTTTAAGCACAAGATATGCTTACATAAAAACATTGAAATATATTAGGTATGAGAAACCTATTTTGTACCTCAATGTAAATAAAGTGCTCTGCTTTATCGATAAGAGAGCAATAAGCATTGTGAATGCTCTCTTCAACTTGGCTTGTTCCTGCTGACCACTGACTGACACTTCTAATAACCTGGAAGTGAAATGTTATTAGCAAAATACAGGATGCCAGGTCCACTATCACAACCAAACAGAAAGTAAACAGATAAACATTTACTACACATTAAACGTCATACCCCCTGACATTTCTGAATATCACCTCCTCAGAGGTTTATAGAGTACACAGCCCCTTGAAAGTTAATTATATTGAAAATTCTAAAGACATTGTTCTAAGGAGTAGGTTCTTCTATAAGGATACTTCAACTGACACTTAAGGCGGAGAGATATCACTACATAATAGCATATAAAAAAGCAGATAACAAATCAGATACTAATTTCAAAAGACAAAAGAGTTTTGGTCCACCTGACATCGACACGAACTACAAGGACCAACTTGTCCCGATTCATCTGTGAAACCACCCTTGTTGCCCCGCTCTTGTGTTTCCCACCACTCTGGATCCATGTTTTTCATGCCAGGCTGTGCCACCTCATCTGAACCCATTTTTCCATGTCGAGCCAAAGAATCAAGGTCATCTACAAAGCCTCTCATTGGCGTATCATGACCTACTGGTAGAATTTTTGACTTTCGGAAAGGGAAAGCAAGATTGTTGCTAACCCTGCTTGGCTGTTCAAGGAGATCAGGAGTAGAGTCCATCCCATTTAGGTTTGGGTCTTCCTTTGGAGAATCCAGCCCATCAGCTTCTTGGGGTATAAGAAGTGGGATATCTTGGCAGGATGATATTGAAGAATAGGAATCCTGCCTTCTATGATGGTTAGCATTCTTACTTTCAATCTCCATCTCTTGGCTTCTTCCCATGTAATGAGGAATGACCATGTGGTGCTGCGGCATAAGTAGTGGAATTGCTTGTTCGTTTGGAGCTTTATTTCTCTGAAAGAAAGCATATTCACTTAGAACACTATCTTCTTATTTATAAACCAAAATCATGTCATCTTGGCAGAATATTAACCTTTGCATAGTTCCAGCGCTGAACAAAATGTCTAGCCACGTCACGGCAGGGGGGTCCCCAAAGGGCACAGTGAACGTCATGCCAAGGCATACGAGGATATTTTCCACGATCCAGCTCATCTTTCATTGTATCCTCCCACAATTTTGGTTCAGATTCCCTAACAAGATTGTTACAAAACCATATTTCACAACAATGAAATCATTTCAGAAAAGATCTAGAGCCAAGTAAAAATGCAATTGACAGCAGAACTAAGCATATCAATTCAAACCCATAAATAAATAATGCCACGTAAAATAATAAAGATAAATGAATAGAGTACAGGAATCATGTTTTATCATTTTCTGCGGATAGTTGTCACTGGATAATCCTCGCGTAGTCAAGAAGCTCACCTAGGGTTGTAATAGTCCTTTCCAGGCCAAACCAAAGGAGGGCAATCACCCACTTTATGCTCAGCAGTATCGTAACGACCAAAGCATAAATCCAGTCCTCCAAGAAAGCAAATCTGATAATCAACAATGACAAGTTTTTCATGGTGGGACCTATATGTAACCAACATTTAATATCAGAAGCAGAAAAAAATGCACGTAACACTTAACTAAGAAAACAAAATCCCCACATTACTTTGCAAGTACAGTGCATACCATAAGTAAACACCACTGGAAAAGTGGTCAGGGTAACGTAATACCCTCACATTCTCATGAATCCCAAGAAGTTTCCTCTTGCTATAAACACTGTTTATTTTCAGAGCAAGAGCTACCTCCTTATAGAGAAGAATGTAAATCTGCAGGAACATTGATTCAAGACATGTTTCAGTGTCAAAAAATTAGAAACAACAAAATCTCATTTTAGTGAACTGTGTTTAAGTCAATGGTTATAAATGAAGAACATGTCAAGAATTAAGGTTACAGATTGCATGAAAGTAAGGTTTACCTGAACCCCTTCCTTAGCTTTTGCTTCCAGTAAAGAATCAAGTTTAGAAGAAGCATGAGCATGAAAAGGGCGCCGCAGGTACAATTCTGGACACACCCACCAGCCACAAATAAATATCTGCATGGAACTTTCAATCATCACACAGAAGAAAATGTAACGGTAATAATTGTGAAATACAACTGAAATGTACTCAGTAAACTGAAAGGAACATACCTCTGATTTTGCATCCTCAATAGCAGAAGCAATTGCTTCAAATGCTGCCCGACCATCTATGAACCATTGAGCTTGACTACCATCTTCAGTCAAGCCTCTTGGAGGCGCAAAAGAGCCAAAACGGTGAGGATGACACCAGCCCTCAGGAGGCCTGAGTCCAGCATCATTGATGGAAGCAACCCAATCTTTAACTTTAGAACTACTCTTCACTCTCAAATTAATGCTCCGGTTACCACAAGCCACCTTTCAAAATTTCACATTATTCATCAGAAGATTGTATGGAGATTTAATTAGATGGATAGTGCCACCCACAAACTAAATACAACACAATAAGAGTGATGGAAAGGTCTTTTTTAAAACAAAGAAATTCGTCAGCCACCAGAAAATGGTGTATATTCTTTATTATGAAGTAAATATAAGGTCAATATCTATCAGCACAGGGATAAGAAAGCAAACAGCAAACACTTATATTCCAGAAGTCAAAGCTCTGCCTTGTGTAAAATTCTAAGTTTTTAACCATAAAGCACACAGCTTCATCCTACTAGAGAATGCACACCCAAATAAAATAAACCACAATATCTAAACCCCCTTACATTTAAGGGAAAAGCAATATGCAAACATATGATAGAATCATTTATTCTTCACTCAAAATCAAGAAAAAAATTACATGAACTGCAGTTATAATCTAGAAAGAAAGAAAAAAAATCTAGAGCACCACAGATAACCCAGGAAAAAAGAAAAGGCATCAGTGCTGCTAACCTTAAATGCATGGCGTAGGGGATTCCGCTCTTTTATTTCTTTTGCTAGTGATAGCCGGCCATCCCCATTCCCATCCGAGGCTGGTAGTACATCAAATACAATTATATCTAAAGGTTGGGTATCAAAAGGATCTGCCAGCAAGGCCAAGAATCCTGGTTTTAATACAGCCCAAACCTGCACAGAATCAGTTCAAGGGTAATGCCAAAGACAACAGGTGATAAAACATACCTTAATTCAGAAATAGTTAAAAAGGATGAGAAGGTTATGCATATGATACTCTAATCTTGTATACCAATTGTCCAAATATAGAATCTTCTGTCGGTGATTTCAGCCTACATTTGGTTTCCCACCAACAAATAACCTAGATTTCTTCAGGAATCAACTTCAGAATATCTAAGAACTCACGGATCTAACTTTCACAGGCAGATCACTAAGATGATTGACGAGTACATAACTTTTTAACCAATATAATATAAAGCGAACTTATCAAAAGGAGGACTTCATTACCTTTTGCCAATTGTCATTACAACAATTGAACCAACGACATGCACAACATTTCCTGAAAGCTTCATCCCTTGGAATTTTTGGTAGATGCTTAACCATCACATAGTCTTCTTTTAGTTTAGGTCCATATTCTGGAGAAAATGATAACATAGAGACCTCCAAGAATTTGCACACCTACAATACATAATTATTGAGGGTAAGGCACGTAAGGAATTTTGATCCAATAATCAATACAGGTGTGTAGAAAATAAATTGAAATTAGCAAATTGCAAAAAGTTAAAAGCGGTGAACTTTCAAAAGTCGTCACTATAAGATGATTCAGGGATATGTCCTAGAACTCCAAAGGTTTATTGATTATTATGACAAAAAGACGATATATCTGGTAAAGAATGCCATTGACTATGGATAATTTCAATTCAAAATAGTTATTTAGATCGACACATATGATTGATCTTTTGAAAGAACAAGCACCAAGCACACCTCTCGCGAGTTCACAATGTCCATGTTTCCTAGAAAGTGATTCAGATATCCTTGCATGGCAACCTTTGATCTTTCTGACATAGAATGCTGCCTACCGAGCGCTGGCCGGATGATTGGCAGAGCAGCGCTAGATGGAACATCTCTGAGCAAAAGATGCAACTATAAGATTTATGACAACAATTCAACAAAAAAAGAAATACTTCATGGGACAAATTGTTCTTAAACACATGGCTTTATAAGTAGTAACCTGTTTTTAGCACTTTCTTCGTTATGCAGGGGAACAGTCTCATCATCGGCGTCCTCATCATCTTGTACCACTTCAGTGTGATCTCCTATTCCTAGATTTTGAAGCCATTCTTTAACCTTTAATATAATGTTGCAAACGATATTAAATCCCAAACATTCCCAAGTAAGCAGCTAACTGCCAAAGGGCATAGAAGAGTGAAAATACAAACTGGCATGCGCTTGTAAACTCAGATGATAAAATCTAAAAGACAGACCTGTTCTTGCTTCTCGTGAATTTCCTCAAAAAATGCCCGTTTCTTCAATGCAAAATGCAAATAGAATACATGTGAAGGTTTCTTCAATAACCGCCACTTAAACTAGTTGAGTAAAAAAACACACACAATTAGTACATCATCATAATATGAAAAAACAATAGCATTGCATAGTCATAATCACAAACAACATTGCCAACAAAAAAACATAAATGTAAAAAGCTAGAACTTCTGAACTTGATAGAAAAGAGAAAATTCGAAAGGCCTGACCCAATTTGGAAATAATCAGCACTCAACATGTATACTATCTAACAATGCTCCTATCAATTTGGGAAAGAAAATAGAAATAGAATGAAAAACTTCTAGATAAGTTAAAAGTTATTTTCAATTTTTTTTTTTAACATCCTGATATTGAACTTGGTTTCCTCTTATCCAAGTTTTCTCTGCATCCAAACACATAATTCAGATAGAAAACTGAAATTGAAGCAGCATGCAGGCGATCTCAGGCGAAGAGAAACAGAGAATGAGTGAAAAGCATGAAGAGAGAGATCGGTGCTCGCCTGCTTGTATTGGAACTCGATGGTGTAAGAGAGAAGCATGGGGCTGATATCACCGGCGTCGGGACGAGAGACGGAGACGATGGTGGCGCTCGGCAACTCTTCAAAAATCCGAGCCGGCTCGAACGACGACAGGCGACACAGAAACGACGACGGCGACGTCGCCGTATCGGATCGCATTTGGACGTAGCGGGACCCACTCCCCGATATCAACTGCTCCGATTCCATTGCTCTCGGCTTTCGATCACTTTGAGAGATTGATCCAAATTTTTGTTTTTGGATCCACTTTGTATAATTGTATTATTATTATTTGAAAAATTAAAAATGTAATATAAAAATATCAGAGGTGAGAGAGTGGGAGACGGAATTGGTGAGTTTTGGACCGTTGGTTGGTTCACTGCACCACAAAGCAACAACGTGAAACGGCTCAAAACCTGAAAGTGGAAACTTCGATTTCGCCTGTGGTTTTGTAAGTTTAAAAGAGAACGACGTGGGGAGCTTTTTTTTCTTAACTTTCTCGGTTAGTCCGCGTTTCAAGAACCTGACGGATGAGAGCATGTTTTATAAACCTTCTTCCAACTTATATATGTCATTTGACCAAAAAAACAAAACTTATTTATGTCATGTCCCAAAGAAATTGTGTTTGTGTCCTGATTAAATTCGACATTTAATTATGTCGGTAATGAATTGGGATTCATATCCATCTAACAGTCTTATGTTCAAAATATGTTGGTCAACTTGTTGGGGCTACTAGAATGCTTTAGTGCTTGCTTGAAATTTGGTTGATGCGATCTAAAGCAACCTTCAATTATTATGTCATATCCACAATTGAGCTCTTTTTGTCTTCAAAAGAATGACAACCATAATCAGAAGAATGTAACATTGTTTTACTATTTTCGGCTATCACGCGTCATACTTTTATTAGTCGGGAATATCAAAATAGTGATATTCCTTCTCACTTTATGAAAGTCTTTCTCAAGAAACAGTCGTGCTTTGTCTGACCACTTCAACTGAGGATTAATTGCTTAATTCGACTGTTGTTTCCTTTCTCAGCTAACCAAGGAACTAACGTCGGCACTAAAAGGACCCGTTCACTCTTGGTTTGGAAGAAGATTCTCAATCTAACGATTAACAGAACATAATATTCTGGAATGAGAGAGCACCATGCATTTTTACAGAGCTGCAAAAGAAAAAGGCATTTCCATAAGCCTTTTCAAAAAGAAAAGAAGATTTCGATTCGCTCGTGCCCAGAAGCTCCAAAATGGATTCTCACAACAAAGGGACCATCATATTAAAGCTCTGCTTTCATACATGTATGGGTATGGTCTGATCTAGTTGTTATAAGCTTTAACATTTCAACATGCATTGACTGATATATTCACCAATGTCATAAACACATCATTCAACGTTTAAGAAAATGGTACTGCTTCAACTCACTAAGTTCAATGGTTTTAGATTGCAAAATTTGACACAAAAAACAATAAATAACATAGAATATAACTTCTATATAGAATTAAACTTAAGAGCATTAATGTCTAGAGATCTTGTTCTTCAGTGCTCAAAAGAAAGGTCTATCAAAACTCTCACTTCTTTGCTTTCTTCGCGCCTCCCCTACAGAATTGAACAGGAAACTTTAATGAGCCTTTTGTCCAACAGTAAATGTACACAACAAAATTTCAAGTAAACTTACTCAGCCTGTTGGGGTGCTGGTGTTGGTGCAGCTCTCTCTCCAGGTCCCTGCAACATCCAGACAACACCACAAAATTAAAGGCCAAAAGCTGTGTTACAACATGCATAACAGATAAAACTTGGAAATAACTAGCAGATAATATTCCTATCCATCTACTCTGTGTCACAGTGTTCCAAACCAAAACAACCAAACTCTGTTGAATTTATATTCTTTCTTTCCGCCTAATTAACACCCAAACATGAGAGACACGTAAGAAAACACAGACACTTGAAGTGATTTTCTTAATGCCTAAACTTACTTGTGCCAATCTTTCCTCACGCCGAGCCAACTTTCTCTCTCTGCTAGCCTTGTTTTTAGCACGTTTGGCTTCAAACTGGTCAGACAGAGTCTTTTCTCTTGCCTTCTCGGCCTTTGACTTGTGAATACTCTCCATCAGCACACGCTTGTTCTTAAAGACATTACCTTTCACCTTCATGTACATGTCATGGTACATGTGCTTGTCAATTTTCTTGGACTCACGGTACTTACGGAGTAAGCGCCTCAAAACTCGCATTCTCCTCATCCAGAGGATTTTGGTGGGCAGCCTTGCCTCTCTGGTACCCTTACGCTTACCTGGAAAAAATTAGTAAACACAACAAAATCTTTACTATGTCCTTAAAGTAGTAGGATTCACAAAAGAAACCCAAATGACTAAGACGGTTCATGGAAGGAACGATAACAGTAAAATGCCAAAAAGAAATGAAAAAAGACTACACCATCATTTCAACATGAACCGCATACCATATCCAGAGTGACGACCCTTCCTCTTAGCCTCCTTCATTCTCCGAGCACGAGAACGCGAGTGGATCTTTGTTGGTTTCCTGATGATGAAACCATCCTTAACCAGTTTCCTAATGTTTTGCCCTGAAATTGGATATTATTATTTATACATCAAAGTCAAAATAAAACCCAGGAGTAACACAAACTAGTCTGAAATGGAGGGAAAAAACACACAAAAAAAGATAAAGCACAGTTTGCATCGTATAAACTATGCGGGGAAAGGGTAATTGCTAATATAGCAGAACCATTGACGCCAGGACTCAAAATTATCCAGTGATCTCATGACTCCCTTTACAATTCGACCCTTCCAACATAGAGAAAGTAAAATGCGGTGTTTTTGGAACATAAAGCAAAATGTAACAAACATTATGGTGCCACTAAAATACATCTTGATAAACCCAAAGAAAAGAAAAAACAATAGAAGTTCCAACCACATAAACCAGCTGAACAGTTTAAGCTAAAACTGACTGACAATATTAAGAATCTGAATTGAGAGCAGGCCAACTGCACCCATACTTGTACAGCAAATGACATGTAAGCGTATATCAAATTTGAAGCGACCATCTCTAAAAACGACAATGTACAGTATATACTTGATAGACAATTGGTCTTACTAATAACACATCCTATAGCAAAAATGACCATCAACATGAACTAAACGCCACGATTATGACAGAAATGCTCTCACAGAAATTGAATTAAACATAAAACCCAATCCAAATCTTATATTCCACACTGGTCCACATAATATTTCTAAAATTCCAACTGATTCAGATCCAAACCCAAAAGACAAAGAACTTGATTTGAAACGAACTGGATGAAACCCTGAAAATGACAGAGAGTTACGTACTGGAGTTGGCCATGGAGATTTCGCTGACCTCGTTGGGGTCGAGCCAGACCTTCCCTCGGCCACACTTAAGGACGCTAGCGGAAAGCCGCTTCTGGAGCTTGAGCGACACCATTGCTGCTCTTCTGCAGCACCTCCTAGGGTTTTACGGGAAAGAGGAAACTTGGAGGCTCCTATTGAGGTCGGGGATGGGTATATAAGGTTAGGGTTTTTTTAGTGGCTGAATTAGTTTCTGAGTAGCTTACGACTTGACGAGCTGAGAAATGTGGGCTAAGCTCGACGCATTATGAGGTTGCGTAAAGCCCAACATAATGACGCCGGAATAGGTTCCCTGAAGCCCAAGATAGTGGCACCAATTCTCCAAGTACTAGCCCATTTTTAGATTTTTGGATCAAATTACATAAAATCCCCGAACTTTGAGTGTCGTTTCAAATTCATACCCGAACTTGTAAGACTCTAAAAATTCATATTCTCCAAAAAAGAGAGCTTGCCAACTCTACGGCTCTTCCTAATCCCCTTAAGAGCAACTCCACTCGTTACGGGGTTACCATGGCAAGGGGAGGGGGGGAGCTAGGGCTACTATTCACGTGAATAGTAGTTGCCCTCGCAAATAAGAATGTCACACTTCCACTCGTCATTAGAAATCTACTACTATTTATTTTTATTTTTATTTTATTTTTTACATGGGATTAATTTTAGTTGTATGTATGAAATTAATAATAATAAAATTGATAGGTATGTATTAAAAATATTTCTGAATTTTTGGATTTTTTGATTTTTTAAATATTTTTTACGTCGTGACGTCACTATCGCACAGGCAGTAGGCAAGACTTGCTCGAGGCCTAACCCTTCTGCCGGGCTCCACTTGCCCGGGTAAATTTTTGCCACTGGAACTGCATTTTGGCCTCAGGCCCATGGGACCCTCCCCCCCTGCCCGAGCTCTACTGCTAGAGTCGCTCTAAGGGCCTTTCGCATGGTCATGTTCAAGACATGACTAGACTTACGAAAATCTTACATCCAAACACCTTCGTTGGCAACACTGTTAAGTACAATACGATACGGAGTCATGTTCAAGACATGACTAGACTTACGAAAATCTTACATCCAAACACCTTCGTTGGCAACACTGTTAAGTACAATACGATACGGAATCATTTTATAATGAGGGTTTTATTTATGACTCTTAGGTTATGTGAGGTTTTATTTCTTAACCGATGTATACGTCTTATCTCTTATAACACGTGGCCTATACACAGCTGTCTCCAATTCCGTCTGGTACAATTTCCATCTTTTCCCTTTCACCCTCCTTATTTTCCCGCACTTTCCCGGAAAATTTCCCAACCAAAATTTACACCCTTTGACTCCAAATCCCCAGCCAAATTAGTCAAATTCACTCTACCCAGAAAATTGAACCCAGCTGTGATGGACGTCTCTCTCCTATACGACACCGTTACAGTCGCCACCACCGCACAGGGCCTAGGGTTCGCCAAGTTCCTAATTCGTCACCATGACCTCACCTCCAACAACCAAATATCAATCACCGACTCTCATCCAGATCAATCCTCGCCGTCCAATGGAGTCCCCCAGATCTCCGCAGTTATTTTTCCAGTCGACGCTGTTGCTCCGCCGCGTGTCAGGCCCAACTCTCACAAAACCGCCACCCGAACCCTCCTTCGCAAAAAGCGCCGCACCAGACGGAGATCGTTGGGCGGCGACGATTTGAACGACGGCGGAGAAGAGGACGGTGGGTTTTTCGGCGGAGACGGTCCGTTTATCAACGGAGGCTGGGGCGGAAGCGGAGGTGGTGGCGGGGGTTGGAATTTCGATAGATTTGGAGGGCATAATTGGGATGAGTCGTCGTCTTCTTCGCCGTCGGATCCTGCGTTTGATTTCGTGTACGAAGTGATGTGTTGGATTGCGCTTTCGAATTGCGTGCACTTCGCCTTCAAGAGGGTTATTCGTATCGTGGCGGATGGGGTGGGCGATGCGGAGAGAGCGAAGGTGCCGATGAGATTGACTTCGGTCTGCTGATGCGGTACCGTTTCGTTCTCAATGCTTAACGTATCAAAAAGGGGATACAAATCTGGTTTTAATTTATGTGTTGGTTGGGTTTACATTTGATGCTCAAATTTGTATATATTGTGTATATATATATTGGCATTATTTTTATAAATAGATGGTTTGATTATGTTAATAATGCATTTTGCTTTGAATTACATCTATATAAGTATGAGCTAATGCCAATTTTTAGGTTTACATAATGAAGTTCTTTGTACAAAATGGGAGGGACACTGAGTTATATAATGTACAAGGATCAGGATGATATTTTCGGCAGATTTGCCAGGAAAACATTGAATGTAAGCATTTCAAAGTGTGACCTTTTAGGATAAAAAAACTGATGTGTAGACCCTGATCAAAAGGTGGAGATATAAGAAGGTACTTTGTTTATGGAAAGTTAGGTCTAGTATTGGTGATGCTTTTGTATATGATAGTCCTCCACTGGGACTTGTTTTCTCAAAGTTGAATATGGAAGTTTTGACAAAAGTAGTTTTGTAATCTTAAGTCTCATACGCACTATGAGGCGGCTATTTTTTTTTAATGGACTGGTTTAAATAGCTGGTTTCATATGGATTTGAACAGTGTGTACTGTGTAGTATTGAAGTGAATTGCCCTTCTATCTGATTTAAGATGTGGGTACCGAACCGATAATTAGAATGATCATTTCTTTGTGTGGTTGCTGGGTTTGAGACTGATGGAAATTGGAAAAGAATAGCATCACAGAATCTTATGCAAGCTTCTTTTAGTGAAAAGGTAGAGGGTGGGATTGCGCGGTGAAGAAAAATCCATATAGCAAGAGCTGAATTGGGCTTAGAACTTAGTTGAGTCAATCTGTTCGGTATGGAAGTAAGTAATGAAATCTAATGAGTAGTTTGGTTCTGTCATGAACTTTGGAAGCAAGATCTTAAGTGTTGGTTGTTGGTTTCAATCATTGGTACGGCATGTTAGAAGAAGCTGTTGTCATTGATCTCACTATGTGTTGGTATCTTAAGTGTTGGTTGTTGGTTTCAATCATTGGTACGGCATGGTAGAAGAAGCTGTTGTCATTGATCTCACTATGCGTTGGTGGATACTTAAAAGCCAAATGGGGAGGGGTTAAGGGGAGGCAAGTTGATGCCCCATTAGTTTCTCGTCTTTATTTCTTTGTTTGGTCCCTTTTCTTGTTCTAGTGATGGTTGGCTTTGTCATCGGAGCTTTCCTCAAGGAAATGTCTGGCGGTTTTGTTCTTATTTGTTTAAGAAAAGATAACTTTCTTTAAAAATCTTTTTAGAAGGCAAGTCCAAATAAAAAGCATTACAAAATTGATGCACTAAATATTTGATAATTTAGAAATGCATACACTGAATGTATCCTCAAAAGACATTTTGTTGTGTTTTATTTTTATATTGCTGCATAGGAAGTTTGTTGTGATCATTTTGTATATCACTACCTCCTGCTGCAATGCTATCTTCTTCATTGTTTACGCAGCAACTGTTGCTTATACTTTTTGAGCATCCATCTATTCATAGATTGTGATGTGTTTGGTGGCAGTTTTGTATCTCAGCTATATCATGAATTCTTTATCTGCTGTTTCTGTTAGAGATTTGTGAAGATTTATTCTCATTTCAATTTTGCAATTTGGTTCTATATGGATAAGGATGCATATTCAGATATAATGGTGTCTGAAGTGACATCATTAGGCCCCTAATTGATTCAACTACTTATTAATTAACAGACAACTTGAACTCTAGTGACGATTTTAATTTCATTGCTTTTATCTAAATCTTTTGGTAGTGAACTGAATGATGATTCTTTATAGAAGGTGAGGCTGAGTCAGCTGACATAAACATAAATATAAAATATTTGTTTTGCAGCATTTTAGTTTGCAGGACAACAGTTCTTATAATGATTGTATTTGATTAGTCGAAGACTAAGGAAGAAGAATGGTGGTTAAGGTAACTAAAATATTTTTTTCAACTGTCCTAGACTCCTAGCTTAAGGCCCCCACATAGATTTGAATGACGTGCGGTTTTCTTTGGTTCATGCATCTTTCCTTCTGTGTTCACATAATTCAGATGTTTTGTCTAAATGCTTCACCAACCTGCTTACACGAATTGACCTTGCAATATTTTTTATGCATTTCTTCCTTGTACACGTTCGTGAGTCGCACCGAATTCTTATATTCGCAATCAAATTTGATAGTATCAGTGAGACTAATTATCCCTTTTTCAAAGTTTTCTTTATGTGGAAGCAATTGTCAGCTTAAGTTTTCTTTACTATTGACAGAAAGTTTTTCGTACATGTGACCTTATGTTTTTCTACCCCTCTCTCCATGATAGGTAAATATGATGCTACTGTACATGGTTTACTAGTAAATTTGCTCAATGATCCTTGTTCATTTTTAACCCTTCATTGAATCTAAAAGAGGAAGGAGAAGGAAAAGGTAATTGCCTTATGCTTGGGAAAAAGGAATCATTGACTAATTGACATTTCCTTTTTCTCACCTACCGTTGATGTTGTATTGTTTACTTTTAACTTTGTTCTGGTGCTGGGGATATTCTAGAGGGAAGGAACTGAGTCTTTTCTTGAGTTTGTGTTTCAACTTTAGTGGATCGCGTGTCCAACTTGGTTTCTCTGATCTGATTGCAACAGGGATGGAATGGAAGTGCAGCCAATAGCTTCTTCATCCTGTTTCAAAATTGGGAACGATGGAGATAATGCTAATTCTCTCCCACTCCGGGTAAACGTTATTCGTTATAAACCAACCAACACACTTTTGTCTTTAAATCTGTGAAATCAAAATGGTAGACAAACACGTCCACTGCCTAAGGGACACAAACACACACAGAAGAAAGATAATTATTTCAATTCACGACTTCAGCACTTTTATTAACACAGGGAATCGAAAAATACGTGTCATCTTAAAATTAGTAATACTATACCCTCAAAATTAAGAATTGGATAAACTAGGACAAGTAGTTGATCCGAATTCAATTCTTTATTTCTCCTATTTTCTAAATTCCCTGATTCTTTACTTTTTCCATTTCAAATAATTACATATGTCTTAAAAGATTAAATCAGTAGTTGAGGTTGGTATGCATGGATTCACATTTTCTGTTTGGCATGATGTCGTAAGAATCAGATATGGAAAGAAGAAGATATGTTAGAAGTGTTTGAGATAGAACACCATCAATGGCAGACCGCGCAGGGCAGGGGCAACCTCCTTATCGGCATATGCATGAGTCCCTTTCTATCTGAGAGTCAGAGAGAGAGAGAGAGAGAGAGAGAGAGAGAGAGAGAGAGAGAGAGTGGCATGAAGTGACAACAGTGGCTGTGTGTGTGTGCCAATCTTGATAGTTTTTCCTCTTCCCTAAGCTGTGTGATGTGTGGAGACAGTTTTATTAATTAGCTCTAAGCATCTCCTAGCTAGCTAGGTTTCGTTTTCATTATAATTGTGTATAAATATAAATTGTTGACAAAGTAGGAAACTCCTTCGATATGATCAAAGGATTACCATAATTGATTATCCCAATACTATTGTTATGTGTATATATTAACAGGGTCGTGATTCCAACTTAGCTAGGTCCAACAAATAAGACAAAAATTTAGATGCATCCCCCATCTTAATTCTGATGCCATACATTATATATATATATATATATATATATATATATATATATATACGATTATTCTCTTATCCGAATGTATTAACGTGCGGAACGTCACGGATGTCGTTGTAAAAAGCGAAAGCGAGGAGGGATAGTGCAAAAATACATCAAGGCGTCGCACGATAATAACGTCTGATATCCGCATAAGAGAATTTATGATATATATATATATATTTATTCATCGTATATAATTATACTCGCATCGAATAATAATAATAATAATAATAATAATAATAATAAAATGCAAATTATTATAATTATACCTAGGCAGGCAGTCCGGCAGGCATCAGATTCAGATGCATGAACCCACATGGGATGGGAGCACAACCAAAGCTTAATTTGCGAAACAAACACAGACGAAGCCCGGCAACAAGAAGGATGATGCGATATGCATGCAAACACAAACACACGCTTCTTTATTCTTATTCATAATATAAACTCAACTCTCACAAATAATTCACCAAAGTAGTTACTTGCTGCTATATATATAAATATATATATTAAAATACATAAATACCAAAGCAGCTCACATTACATAATACATTACATAATACATACGCTCGCTCTCTCGCTCTCTCGCTCTCTCGCTCTCTCGCTCTCTCGCCCTCAAACAAACAAACACACGCAGTCACAGTCACAGTCAAAGACTCAAACACACACAGTCTCTTCCAGTTCCACACGCAATTTAAACCCCTACATATATAATAATATTATAATTATATGGAGAGAGCTTAGCCACTACAACTTTGTTCCTTAATACAGAAGCTGCTGCTGCTGCTGATGATGTGTAACCAGGTCACCTAGCATCCACAGGTCCAACGCCTTGTTCGACTCACCACCACCGCTTCCATTCACCTCACTCGGCTCCTCCTCATCCAGACCCAGGAACGATTCCAAGCTCGATATCTGCTCCTTCAGCTCATACTCACTACCCACCTCATTCTTTCCATAGATCTCGCCACCCTCAAACGGATCATAGTTACAATAATTTTCATTGCTCCCCAAACTCGACTGAGTCGACTCGGCTGGACTAACAACAACGCACCGCTTCTTCAAAGGCGGTGTTGCAGGAGCTGGAACTGAAGAAGGCGGTAATTCCGGAAAGTTGAGCTTGGCTTTGCCGCCGCGGATGCGCCTGGCGGCGTCGTCGTAGGCTCTGGCGGCTTCCTCAGCTGTGTTGTAAGTGCCGAGCCAGACCCGGACGCCTTTGTGCGGATCACGAATCTCAGCTGCCCATTTGCCCCACGGCCTCTGTCTTATTCCTCTGTACACGTTTTTCCTCACTCTCTTAATCTTATCATCACTAGCCTTGCCCACCTCCTCCTTCTGTGCACCTGCACCTGGGCTCGTCTTCTTGGGCTTCTCGCTTGTCCCTGCTCCTATTGCATCACAGCAATCACGGTTTCCATGATCACAAAATTATTCTTGCCACAGATTTTTTTATCATATATTATGACTTTTATGATATATTATGACTTTTATGATCTTATTCTTGCCACAGATTTTTTTTTGACACAAAGGCGATGGGATTTTATTGATAATTAGGAAAGATACAAGTATCAAAAATCGGGCTAAGTCCTAAAGGATTAGGCGAGTACCACTACATCAAAGCGGGCTTTTGAACATCGGACTACTTAAGTAGCCTATCTCTCAACCGCAAGCGGGAGAAGAAACCGGCACAGATTTTATTTTATGTTTAATAAACACAACTAACTAGCTAGAATTTTTGTTGTAATTATTCCTCCAGTTTAGTAATTGATGCTCTTGTTTATCAAACACCTTACTTGTATGTAAGTAATTAATTGCAACATCTGACTTCGGTCAAAATCAATAACTACCTTTCCTAATTTATTACTAGTGCAACTACCAGCTTCAAGTTCAAAAATTTGGAACAAGAGAAGAAAAAAAATCAAACAAAAACAAGGAGCCCAAGTTTTATTTTTTAAAAAAAACCACCAGTGAAAATCTTGTGAAAATCTAAATCAAAGAGCTCCCAGATTAAAAAAAAACATCATGCAGAAGCATAGAAAACGAAAACCAACAACTCAGCAACCAGCAGACAAATTTCAAGATTAAAAAAATACAATGCAAGCAGAGCCTTTTTAGATAAGACCAGGAAGGAAAATGCCTATAGACACCTTTAGAGAGAGGTGGTTTGGGCTTCTGAGCCACCTTCCTGTTGTTCTGCTGATGCTCAAACTGGTCCTTGTTCTTGTTGTTGTTGTTGTTGGAGGAGGAGTGGTTTAAGCCAAGGAGGTCAGAGATGGTGTCGAACTCGGACCAGAGGTCCTCCGCCGTCACCGTCCGGCCGCGCTTGGCGTAGATGAGGTCGGAAATGATAGCGCCACCACACATGTTGTTGATATTGCCACTTGCAGGAGGAGTAACTTCAACACAAAAAAGAGGCTTCGCATGATATAAACACACACAAAAGAGGGGCCGCTCATCGGCTCTCCATTTATAGACAACCGTCGGTTACTTTTTCACTTGAAGACAAAACCACAGTAAGCCTTTTTTAGTGGGCCTTCTTTTTTTGGGTAGGGCCCGTGATCGGACGGTGCAGAAAAGTTTGATGCAAAAACGGAAAAGGCCCGGTAGGAAAAAGTGAAGGAATCAAAAGAGGGACAGGGGAGATGCGTGGGTCTACAGGATAAAGATTAGGGGTGAATAAGGTCTAAAATATCAATAGTATTGGAAATATTTATAGTTTAAAAATAAGAAAATTTTAATGGGAATATCGGGATATTATCGATATCGGTAAAAAATAAATAAAAACCACGAAAATTATAAGAAAAATTTGAAAATTTTTATTCAAACTTTGAAGGATGTTTATTTAGTCAATTATCTATTAGTTTATCACAAAAAATTGGAATGAAATGCATTGTATGATGGGTTTAACTGATTTAAGTTGATTATATAATGAGCTGACAAACACTGTGAGTGTAGAAAATATGTAGTAATTAATGAAAGAAGATAATGATTTACTACAATATTTTACACATTATACATTGCATGAAAAAATACATGAGTGACTTAGTACCAAATAGAGTTCCTATAAGGTTCAAAAGTTTCACTATCTTCATCATCTCTATGTGTAGAGTAAGTGTATTGTGAAGAATAATTGGAAAGTTGAAACTTGAAAAGAAAACTCATTCTCATGTGCAAATCGATATTTTTGATATTATAGCAATATCATGTTGATATTTTACCAAAATATTGCTGAGTCTGAGCAAAATTATCGACATCGATATTATCAATATTTATACGATATGTGTATAATATAGATATGTACTAAAATATCCGTGATCTGAAACAACGATAATATCGTTGGTCCATGAGGTGAATTGATGGTGACCGTACGATTTGGGGTGAGGTCTGCTGGGGAGCAGGTTGGACTGAGAGATTGATGACGTGGTGGATTGTAAGTTCGGCAGTTACACACGACGGTAAAAAAACTGTTACTTGCGTTTGGCTCGGTGTGCGAAGAAGTGTAACGCGAGCGTCAGAGTTGGTTCCAAAATTTAACGCTTGAGTTGAAGGCCTCGCGCTTGCGCTTCTGTCTTTTGGAGTGACACTGTTGGTAAATGACCCTGAGGTTTGTGCTAATTACAATCTTGGCGTTTGGAATTTTTGGAGTTGCTTGTATGCGTTTTGCATTTGTGTTTTGGCTAAATGAAGTCCACAAGTTTTAAAGATTTTCAACTCGGAAAAGAAAGAAGAAGCTTTTTAGACTTTTGGTAAAAGATGGTTATGTAATGGCGGAGTCCTATTTGTTTGTGGTATCTAGTTGTCTTCAGCGCAAGAAGTTTCTGGAGAAGTGTATGTAGCGTAACCTATCGTATCATGTGATAAGACTCACATAATGATAGGAGGGTAATGCTTCCGTTTCTACTTCTCTCCCCATATACGCATTCATTCTGCAATGTGATTTGATGCTTGAGGCCGTCTTGTAGGACACCCTTTAAAAATGACCTAAATAAAAAAAATAACGCAAATTACAAGTTGTTTAGTTATCTAAATGATATAAAAATAAATAGAAGAACACAATGTTTTGATTAATTACTAAATTATCACACTATTAATCATATATATATATATATATAAGTTGTAACCCAAAACAAACACAAAGGTTGGATGCGAGGGCTTTTAGCTACCAAAATGAAAGGGCTTGAGCAGAACGAGAAATTACTTTACTTGCAATGAGGGGGTTTAATCTAGCAGTCCAATAATAACTTTGTACTGGATCAGACGACAATTGAGAACTCTCTCATTATAGAGTACCGAGTCATTTTATAATGAGGGCTTTATCTAAAGTCCTTAGATGAGATTCTATCTTTTAACCGTTTGATCAAACTAACCAATTTAATCCAACGGTTAAGAAATAGGATCTCATCTAAGGGTTTTAGATAAAGGCCGCAGCATAGAATTCTTGCTCATTATAACCTTTCATTATAGCCTCCCTAATATGATGTAATGCGTTACAAAAGAGTGGGGTAAGCCAATAGTGTGGGGCTATAGCCCAAGGGAATAGGGATGGGCTTAATTGCCTAGGATAGGCAAAGCAGGGACCACCAGGCCCAAGGCTAAGCTGGCAATTCATATCTTAGGCACAGAAGAAGATATTTTTCATGGAGGATAGAATTTCGTCATCCAAAGCCAGAAGGGCATAACATGGCAGGCTTTCAGGAAGCAGCTAAGTTGCAAAGTAACTTTCTGTGACATGTGTGTAAAAAATTTTTCTTTTAATATTTTTAATGAACTATTTTTGTATTTGTATCAAATTGTAATTCGTAAAAAAGAGTATCTCTAATGAGACGCAAGTAGTATTACTATTACCTAACAAACAAAAAGAACTGAAAAAAAAAACACCTCACTCACATGTCACCATCTTTTAGGCTCCCATTATCATCAATTATTTTATTGCATATACTTACTGGTACACAATTTAATGAGGCCAATCAATTTAAGACAACCCAGAAGAGAATATATTTTTTTAATCAAGAGGGGTAGAGAGTGGTTAGAGGAAGTCCTTAGTTTGACCTTTCAATTGAATGATATTTATACCATTTCTTTATGAGGTTTGGAAGAAGCAGCTGCTGCATCAGCTGGCTGGTTGGCTACTGGTAGAAACTTAAATGTCTCTTTGTTGATGCTCAGAGGCTCAGAGTGGCTTTGAAATTGGAAACATCATGATCATAATGCATCAAACAAGACAAAAAAGAATGGTCCATTTCATGGATCAAAATATCGATAATATCGAAGATATTATCATTTGTTTGGATTACGGATATTTTGGAACGTATCCATACACATATCGTATGAATATCGATAATATCGAAAAAATATCGAAAAAATATCGATGTCGATAATTTCGCTCAGACTTCAGCAATATTTTGGCAAAATATTGATATGATATCGCTATAATATCTAAAATATTGATTTGCACATGAGAATGAGTTTCCTTTTCAAGTTTCAAGTTTCCAATTACTCTTCACAATTCACTTATTCTACACATAGAGATGATGAAGATAGTGAAAATTTTGAACCTTATAGGAACTCTATGTGATACTAAGTCACTCATGTAACTTATCATACAATGTATAAAATGTAAAATATTATAGTAAATCATTATATATAAATGATTATGGTGTATTTAATCTTCTTTAATTAATTATTACATATTTTCTACACTCACAATGTTTGTTGGCTCGCTATATAATCAACTTAAATCAGTTAAACGCATAATGCAATGCATTTCCATGGTTTTTATTCAATTTTTATCAATATCGATAATATCCCGATATTTCTATTGAAATTTCCATATTTTTGGACTACCGATATTTCCGATACTATCGATATTTTATACCTTGGTCCCTTTTCATTAGGGCTGCAATCTTTTCACATTATTTTATTTTATTTTATAAACAATTCCCTTGTACATACGGAGGCTAAACACTAAACCATTATATATATATATATATATATATTCAAATTCATGCATGTGACGACAATCATACAAGTCAGTTCAATAAAGCTTCTCCAATCCTTATGATTTTGATCAATCTAAGGAACTAGTTGCACATATTTATATGTATATATGCATGCAAGTTGCAAAACGGCATTATTCATCCACTTCTGAGTGCTGACTTTTCTACTCTCAGGAAAGTGCAAATACGATTGCGCATTATCTCATAAATAAGATTGCAACGTTTTTTACCAAAAAAAATAAAAAAGATTGCAACATGGTTCTGCAACAAATTAAAGTACCACTCAACAGAAGCAGAATCTATGCTGACGTCTATTTGGACGCTTGATTTAGAGTGCCAAGCATGCCCATGGTTCTGAGAAAGAAAAGAAAAAGAAAAGAAAAGAAAAGAAAAGAAAAAACCAAATGACAACAGGACTCACCAGATCAACAAACAGATAATAACCAGGAGTGCCTCCCTCACATTTGGAAGACAAGGTACATTGCAATTCAATCTTTCAATTCCAACACCACTCTCAAGTAAGTAACAAAGAACCATTTCCAAATTCCAGTCGCAAGCAACATAAGAAACAGAATACATCAGCATGCACGTGAAACTATCGGGAAGGCCAAGTATCAAGTAAAATATTATAATTCCCCAGAAATCTATCACGGTAACAGGGGAGGGGAGTGGGCATCAATCAACCCAATGAATGAACTAGTATTATCAAGTTTCAAAAATCCTCTAGTCTGCCATTTGTGTCAAGCGGTGAATGGTGCTTCTTGCAACCCTGTTACTAGGATCAAACTTCAGAACTGTCCTCAGATCCTCTGCCCCAAGTCTGTACTTTTCCATACTTTCATACAAGAGCGCACGCTGTACGAGAACAGATACATTTGCATCATCTTGTTCTAGAACCTGCAGAGGATGAACATATCTATGAACTCTCTTCTATGGAGAAATAAAGGAGAAGGAAAACATAATCTCATCAAGTTTAAACTGATCAACAGCCTTGATAAGCAGAAAAAGTAATTGTAAATAATGAATTTGTGCACTGTGTCTAGCAGAGCCAATGAGTCATACATCAACATGCACTGCTGAACTACAGCAATCTAACATGTTCAATAAAAAAAAGCTAGAGAAAAGGAAAATACTATTTTAGTTTGAACGAAACAGGTGAAGAACAGGGTGGGCGGGTGCCACCAACAAGGCCAAAATAGCAAGTCTGACTTTCAGTTGG
The DNA here is from genome assembly GCA_024362665.1 of Prunus padus. Lineage (NCBI taxonomy): Eukaryota > Viridiplantae > Streptophyta > Magnoliopsida > Rosales > Rosaceae > Prunus > Prunus padus. Next base: position 11,237,082 of record JANFAM010000020.1, read on the forward strand.
TCTCTAAGTAGGGATGGCTAATACGTAAACTTGTTGCGCTAATTCTCCCTTTTCTTTTGACTTTCAAGAGGAGTTCAACTAGGATCTGCTCTTCACTCTATCCCACCCCATGCAAAATTGAGATAAGGCTATGAGCAAGTATTTAACTAATATTCCTTTTCTGCAAACATTTCCTTGCCCTACCTTTGTGAGATCTAATTGCTCATTAAAAACAGCCAGCTTATTCAAGTAGCTTACACAGATGTGCAGCTCTTACAACTTTAGGCCAACAGCATTAACAAGGAAATTTTTAATCGCATAAATTGACAACTTGAAATGTGCATAAATTGTTGAATGTAAAGGAAAATTTTAAGATACCTAAAGAGATTAAAAAGGAAAGCAATCAAGATACCTTTGTGCAGTCTGCCACGGCTTTTTTATACTCTCCTACTTCTTTGTAACATGAAGCCCTGCTTGACAAGACCTCTGCAACAGCAGAACTATCAGTTGATTTCTCAAGAAGAACAACAGCCCAAGAAAGCCACTTAATAGCATCAGGATACTGCCCTTGCTTGTAATTTTCCATTCCTTTGTTCTTTGCTGCTGAAGCTGACACCCCAGCAGGAGGAGGTGGAAGACCGTCAAGCTCAGTTGTCGAACCACCCACATCATGTCCTCCTACAAACTCTGTCCCCCAGTCATCAATGTCAGAGGATTGCTGCACTCCAACTCCATTATTTGCTGTTGCAGCACCTCCAGCTGAACTCGATGATGGAACAAATAAAGTGTCGAAGGGATCACTACTAGTAGACTGAACAGGATTCGGGTTCGGTGAAATCCCAAAATCCCCAAAGCCAGAACCCGAGTTTGACCCCTTAAAACTGTTATCATTCGAGGAGAAGCCACTAGACGCAAAAGTAGTAGTGGTGGTGCTTGGCTTTGGAGCATTCTGAAAATCTCCAAAAGCATCATCACTAGGAACACTATTATTGTTTCTTTTACTCGATGAATTTATAGTAGCCGATGGTTTTGATGCGAGATCAACCAAAGAACCAAATGGGTCTTTCTTAGAGCTCAATCCACTGCCAATTCCACCAACACCAACACTGGAACTGCCCATATTTCGCAGCGAAGGACCTCCGATGTTTGAACTCTTATTACTATTAGCATTAACGCTATTGTTAATCGTATTACTAGTATTAAACCCAGTAGTAAAACTCCCAAAATTCCCAGAAGCACCATAATTTGCACCACCACTTTTCACCGAACCATTACCAGTGGCAGGGGTGGCTTTGGGCAACGAATCGGCCACGTTTCCCATGGAAAACGAGCTCTTATTGGAAGCTGGGGTTGCATTCTTTAAAGGAACGTTGCTATTACTATTCATCTTACCACCCATTGCAGAGCTGACCAAATCTCCAAACAAATTTGGGTTTTTATTGACGACCGCAATCGGGGTGCTAGAAACCGAAGGAGCTGCGGAACCCCAACTCTTGCCGAAGATATCGCCGACCATGGAAGTTGGGGCGTTGGTCAATCCGGGTCGGACCGTCTGGGCCGGAGCTGGCTCGTGAGTCCAGGAGGTGGTTTTGTTGGTCTGGGGTTGCCAGGCGGGTCTGGATTGCACCGTCGCGGTGGAGGAAAAGGAAGAGGTTTTGTTCTTCTGGTCGTTGAGCGATTTGGGTCGGCTCGATCCGAGACCCAGATCGAAGTCGAAGTTGGAATTCATGGTTTGAGATTAAAGTTCTGTACTTTTTGTAATTTTTGGATCAAAGGAAATGAGATCCGATGCGTACCTGAGAGAAACAGAGGTTTTTGAGATCTGTAGATTCCAGAGGCAGAGAGAGCGAGAGAGACAGAGAGGGGTTTGTTTTGTGCCAAATTGACGCGGAAGCTAGCTTATCATCAAATAATACAGTGGAGGAGTGAGGAAGAATTAGAATATTGTTTTCATTTTCTTTTTGGTGCCAATTTGTTACCTTCCTATTTTGGGTGAGCTTTAACTGCTGAAGCCTGAAATGAGGAAGGTTATGTTGTTTTCCCACGAAGTTGCAACTTACATGGCTGTTTTTTGAATCTGGCTAACCAATTGAACCACCTGCTATTTGCTACAACGTTTTTGGTGGGTTACTATATGCAATATCAAACATTATATGTGATCTAATTTTCAAAACTGCAGAGGTTGTTGTTCCAATGTTTTGTTGTGGATCAAAATATGTAAATGTGTGCGGTTAATCTTGTCCTAGTTGCATATTGGCATTTGAGTGAGGATTGAACAAGTTTGGGGCAAATCTTGTCCCTGATTGATTAGCCTTGTTTTCAAGCTAAAGCTAGACATCAAAACTTTGATTTGAAGCTCATAACCCACGTACAGATCATTTTGTGCTACATGTCAAAGCCCTACACAAGATCAAAACCTAGCATAATTTACATATATACATCTTGGAACGGAAGTTGGGATCTGTCTCTGCACTTATCTTTCTCCTACTTGGTAATGAAAGCAGTGCTTTTTCACATCTACCAACCGCAGGGAACAAAATGCACATACTTCCACTTCTTTCAACTGACATGAGATGGAAACTTCTCATCTCATACTCAAACAACCCACCAGTTTGTAAATTCCGTACAGAGCATGAGGAAGAAGATGCCTTTTCTTCAACACCTACGATCCATCACGCCTCATGTTGGAGAAGCACTTACATACGGGGATAGCACTATTTTGCTATCCCCGGCCAATCATGATATGCCACGCGTGATCACTTTTCCACTTGGCATACCATGATTGGCCAAGGATAACAAAACAGTGATATCTCCGTTTCATACCGTTGAAGTACCTTTTCCATGACAAAGTACCAAAGCCCACTGGAAAGAGCATACTACGAACATATGTATTTCAATATCTAATAAATGTATGTAAAGAAGGCAACATACAGATTGACTTAAATAAACATGAGCCAAATAAAAGATAGACTTAATAGATAATTGTAGAGTAAAAATTCATTCTAATACTAACTGATCTTGAGTGCATAAACTCAACATAAATAAACATGAGCCAAATACCAGATAGTGTTCAAAGAAAGAAATCCCAAAATGGAGCAACACAGATATTCACATTTCTTACTTCATAAGTTTGTCATGAAACATAGAAAATGCCAAGTTGTCATTCATCATAAGAAATATTATAGGGAGTTCTGAGAATTTGCAACTATATTTTGAATCCTTAAACATTGCCCCTGTTAAACTCTCCTTGGTTCCTGGTGGAACCTGTCCCTCCACCTTGAGCAGAACTTTGTGTTGTTTGCTGCACAGGTTCTCTGGGGTCCTGGCCCAAGCTCTGTCTTTGCATTGGCTCTCTCCTTTCAACCTGCATTGTCTCCCGGCGCCTATCATATCGTGGACGAGGTCTGTTTCTAGTTTGCTGTTGCCTTTCATTGTACCTATACTGTGGTCTTGGGATGACTTTCCCATCGATATATAGATCCCCTAGAAGTGGTGCAGAGAAAGATAAATTAAACAAAACAAATATAACAACAATTAGCAAGGTAAAAATTGATAATTTCTAAATGAGTTTAAGTTTCGCATTCTACCCACCTCCATAATCTTTGTTGGGCACATCGAGATATGAATCCGGCAAAACCCAGAGAACACCAGGCAACCCTATTTAAGAGGAACAATAGAATAACACATCAAATTGTATATCAACGCAAAAATTGGAACCAACAGGAGCTGGAAAACCATCAAACAAAAAACACGCGGGAAAACATCATATTCAACCGAAAGTTACAGAGTTGAAGCCAATACAAGTCCAAAGCCACCCTTCAACCTCTTAAACCCTAAACCCTTAGTATCTAATTGTGATTCAATCACAAAGCCATAATTCATATAGAGACCTATACTTTAACTCTTAAACCCATACTCTCAATGAAATTCAAACAAACAACCATAATCCATAAAAAAAGAAAAGCTTTTTCAGACGAAATAACCATATTTCATAAGAGAAATGCTTTACTCCTTAAACCTTAACCCTTAGTCACTTAACACAGGAAATACCTAAAATTCATAGCAAGCCAAGCTTGAAAATCCAAACCTTAAACCCTTAAAATCTAGAACCCAGAAACGATTACCTTTGACCTTCAGAGAAAGCTCTTCAGAAATCAAAGCACCAAATCCGGTATACGTCGAGGTAGAAACAGAGTATATCTTCTTCTTCGCCTCCTCCTCACTAAAACCCAAAGCCATCAAAATCCAACAAAAAAAGACGGGAAAAAACCCGAATTAAAGAAATGGGTCAAGTTGGTACCTTCCGAGAACGGTGGCTAGGGTTTTAACGTAGGAATTGATCATCTCCTCCTCGGAGGGCTTGGGGTCGTCGTACTCCATGACGATGAGCCAGTGCTCGTAGTCGCAGCCATCGAGGAGGATGGTTTCCTTGGGCGGCCGGTTACTCCAGTTTGGAGTCGCATCGTTCAGGGGAGAGTAACCCTGCCCGGAATGCTTGGACCGGGTCGTGATGTTCACCAGGTCGGGTAGGAGCTGGGTTAGCTGTTTGTTGAGAAGAGCCACGGCGAAGCGAGAGCGAGAAGAGAAGGAGGATTTTGAGCAGGTATGAGTTGAAGCGAGGGTTCGGGTGAGGGCTGAGGCTAATGTGCGCCGGGCGGCGAAGTATGCCATTTCGCAATTTCTCTGTCGCTCTCTTGGCCTTGTGAAACTGTCGACACTCGGATGATTTCGTGAGTGACTGATTTTCATTTCTAAAGTTCTTCACGGGAAAACCGCGTCGTTTCGTTAAGCTTTTGCACCTCAAACCCTAAAATTAAAGGGCTAACCACAAAACACTTCTGATGGTTTGTGGTCATTCTTAATATGGATCGTGGGTTTTAATTTTATTAATTTACATCATAATGTTTTCAAATAGAGTGCTGCTAAATGAATCCTAAAATTAATTGAGTACACCATACTACTAAAGCATTTATTGAATTACTAATTTACCCCAATACAAAATGACCAAAAAAGATATATTGAATTGTGAAACAAATGTAATTTTAATTAGTACACCATACTCACCATATTCAGCCATAATCCATGTTTAAATTCATCACAGAGCTGGAAGTTTTTTGGTGAACCTCATGGTTCGTGTTTTGGTTTATGATGGGCTCCCTAGTCCTCCTTTGTAATCTATCCTTTCTTGGGTTTTTGTATTTCCTCTTTTTGGAGGTTGAATGAAGGAAGTATTATCGATTAAAAAAAAAGGGGCTTTAATTTAATTAGGGTTTGATGAAGTACTTCTGACATGGACCCAAGACCATTTATAATACTACAATGATGCTTTTGAAGCTTTGAGAGAGATATAGGGAGAGAGAGGAGGGGGGTTGTTTGAGGAGTTTAGTGCTGGTTGGGTTGAACTTTGTAACACCTTTTCCCCGTTATACTACCTTCTTTTTCAAATGGGTTTCTATTTCTTTGTTTCTTTGCTAGTGCTTTCACTTTTCTTGAAGCCTTTGGCTTGTCAACAACCCAATACAAATGGGTTCTTTGTCTCTCGGGCTTTAATTTAATTAGGGTGATAGAGTGTATTAGGGTGTACTAATGATATTTTTGGTAGTTAAATATGGTGTACTTAGTTAATTTTACATTTTAATTAAAATATTAGGGTGTACTCAGTTAATTTTAGGGTTCATTTAGCAGCACTCTTTCAAATATGACCAATTTAAGTCTTCCGTTAAATTGATCGTTTGGTCAGACGTTAACTAATGACATGTCAATTGTGAGACCTACCTACTAACCAATCCAAATATATATATATATAAAATGATAAAATAATATAAAATTTTTATAAAAAAACTTAAAAAAACCTAGCATCTTCCCTGCCTAGCGCCCCTGTTCCCCACCCCATCTCGCCGACGCCTGCTTCCTAACCTCCGTCTCCCACCCTCTCTTCCACCACCTTATCTCCGTCTCTCAGACCCTCCGCGACACTATTTCTCTATCCCAGAAATGCCAGACCCCCAATCTCTCCATCGATAAGCTCCGCACCCAAAGCGACGTCGATTCAATCCTCGCTCTCCTCCACTGCCACGTCGCCGAGATTTTGATCAAGAGCGGGGTCCTCCTTGATGCAGACGGTGAGGTTTGCTTAGTAATTAGAGCATCTCCAACCAATGTGTCAAAAGTGCTACATAGACATTTAACGGCTAGAAATAACATCTCACATCACTTCAATCGATGTGTCAAAACTGATGTGGAATGAAGGCTAGAGGTTGAGATGTTATTTTTGACATCCCAAAAGCAAGATGTCAAATGAATATTTTATTATTATTATTTTCTTTTTAATTAAAAACAAGTCAACACTAAAATGTAATAAAATAATAATTAAATTTGACATATCGGGTGGAGTTTAAAGCTGTGTAAGATGTCAAAAATGCCACATCTGCCATCAAATTTAAATTTGATGTTTGATATTTGACATCTCCCTTGGAGATGCTCTTAGCAAACTAGTGGCCAATCATAGTAATTATTATTCTTCCAATTTTTTGTGGGTTTATAGTTATATTAGAATATTGCAAGAGTTGGGTGATTCTCCAGATTGTATCGTAGGGATTGGGCCACCATGTGTGGTTTTGTATTTTTGTTTGTTCTTTGTGATTTTGCTGGGATGGGATTATTGCTCGGCTAAGAAGCACAGATACGAATCTCGACCAGCGTATCCGGTATCCGATACGCTGGGGGATACGATATGCAGTGGATACGCACAGATATGCGAGTCAACGGATACGGTCAAGATGAAAGGATATGCGTATATGACATTACAGATACGAGTATCCCAATTTTAGGTATAATTTTGGGGAAAAATTAGAAGTCTACACAAATTCGAAGTCTGAAATAACACGGAAGGTTTACCTTACCTCTTTTGAAACTTTGAAGATCTTTTCTTGCAGATCTTCTTCTTTAAGTAAAGTGCCGACCGCCACCCATCAATTCTTCATCTTCATCTTCACCCATATATAAATAAAGAAGCCCAGGTTCTTGAATTCATCTGGTGTGGCCATGGTGGTGGGATTATTTGCGAATTTTGGTTCTGTTTCTCATGCTCCTCTCTCTGACTTGTGTTGGTGTGGCCGTCGGTATGTTCAACTTCACGCTTCTCTCTCTGATATTTGTTATGGTCCAACTCTATTTTTGTCCTTATTTGACCAACACAAATTATATTATTATATTTCATGTCTGATTCATATATTAAATCCCCCCACCCAGCCACCCACGTGAAGAGCAATTTTATTTTGAAAATGTGTGAACTTGTAGCTATCATGTGACGACCCTGACCCAATTTTTATATAAAAATGAATTAATTAATTAAGTTAATTAATTTGGATAATTAAAATGAATTTAAAAGGAATTAAAATGAATTAATTAGAATTAAATTGGAATTAAATATTAAAGGGGCATTTTTAGTTCACTTTATTTCGGAGACTGAATTTGGCCAACGAGTTGCGCCATTGCGTCCGAACGCAATCAGCTTGATTCGGGGCGTCGCGGCACGTTGATTGGTTTGTAACACTTAAAAGGACGTAAGTGTCATTTCAGAATTTGTTTTATACCCCAGACCAATCACGAATTGATTCTCTCTCTCTCTCTCTCCTCTCCCTCTCTCTCCTCCTGGTTCTCTCTCTCTGCATCGCGTTGCCACGAGTGCAGCGCCAGCTGTGAGTGGACAGCGCCGCCACATCCAGCGCCATGGGTCACGAGCCGGGTCCCAAAGTTTGGCGACCACTCCCAGTCTGCCCGGCTTTGTCCATACGCCGCCAACCGCGCTGACTCCTCACCACGAATTTTGAAAAACAGCCCGATTTCGATCGGATCTTGGCGTCGTCGTCGTCTGAACTCCGGCGATAATGGCGTCTCTCAAAGGTATGAAATCGAATCTCCTCCGCTCTCTACAGCTTCTGCATAGTTAATTTCGAGTTTTGGCGTTTGGTTATCGGATCACGAGATTCAAAGGAGTTTGGCGGTTTTGGCGGTTCGATCGTGATTCCGGCCAGCTGGCGGTCGGTTCTCCATCGATTGACAGGTTACGAACCGTCTTCAGGTGGTGATTCGATTGGTATAGGGTTTGGTTCGAGGTGGGTTGGTTTGGTTCGGTGCTCACCACACCCACCACCGCAGTGGCGCGTGGTGGCGGTGTGGTGGCAGTTCTTGGGTCCTTTGTGATCCTTGTATCGGTTTGTGGCGCGTGGGAGTTGACGGATCTCAATTGGTCGTTTGGCCATCGAGCGAATCTGCGCCTGTGCGCGATTCGGGTTGATAGGATTGAGCGGTTGGATCACGTCCATTTTTTGGATATGTGATCTAGATAATTCTAGGATCATGTAAGGTTTGTGGATCGTGATTGAGTCCGGATACTCGGATCAATGACTTGAAGTTAGAATTAAATGCGTAACCATCCGATCGTGCGATGTGAGCAATCCGGTATAGATAGAGACCAAACTTTGAGGACACGTTGTTTAGGTCGTGTTGAACCTGTAGGAACTTTCAGATCTAAGTTTGGAGGTCGTGGGACCCACGAGGCCGGTTTGACTTATTGATTCGGTTTGACCAAGTTTGACCGGGGTTGGCCAGTGTCTCCCAGTGCATTTGTCATGTAGTTGACTTTGTTGGACTTCTAGGAATGTGAGATCGATTTGGAGGCTTTTGGCTCCATGGGAGAGTTGAGAAAGGGTGTTTGTGGCCGTAGGTTGGCCAAGTGAGTCTTAGGCGGTCACTTGGTTATAAGAGGTAGTTTGACCTTGGAATCCTTTGTAGGAAATGCGTGCACGTTAAGTCGGGTTTTGTTAGGGTTTAAGTTTACGGTTCTCAAATGCAGTTCCGTGCTAATTGCAATCCCTCGTCTTTACTTAACTTTAGTACCTTGACTCTGCGTACTTTGTGGCGGGACCCTTTGAGGGTTGTCTGTATCAGGTGAGTGGACTTTGTTTTGATGAGCATGATTGAATGAATTGCATGAAATGAGATTTAATAATAGTTTAAATCTTGAATTGGATAAGTGTTTTAAGTCTTGGTTTGACTTTGTTGGATTTACATAAAAGAATTGCATTGATGTATATGCATGATTTGGGTTGCCAGGTTTTTATGTGTGGGGCCACACGATGGTTATTTTATTAGTATTTATACATTTGGGTATTGTACGGGGCGTAGTGAGAACGCCCGATAGTTTTTGTACATGATTTTGATTATATAAATGAAAGCTAGTTTGAAACTTGGGCGATAGTTATATTATATTTTTAATTATATAATTGAATATATAGGCGTTAGTATAGTCGTTTGATTTCATATTAGGTTTTGGTGTTAAAATCGATGATTTATAATACATTATACTTTGATTATATATATATATATAAACATATATATATATAGCTACTTTGAGTAAGCACTTCGGAATAGTGGAAAATGGTTATATAACTATATATATATATGTACTTTGGTTATATATATATTGATATATCTTTACTTTGATTATATATATATATATATTATATATATATATGTATATCTACTTTAAGAAAATGGTTATCAATACTTTGGTTATATATATATATATATTGATATATATATATATATATATATGTTTATACTTTATATTTGACGTCTTAGAAGGCTGGAGATTTTATTATGGTTTTGTATGCTTGGATTTAGCATTGAATGAGATTTAAATATGATTTTCACTTGAATAGGATGTTTGATTTGATATTAATGCATTTTTTGATCGTTAGACCCCTTGTGATTATTTTGAATATAGAAATATATGTTTTGGGCCGGTGATGTCTGATTTTGATATATATGTGGGTTATATGCTTGTGGTTGTATATGTCTGATGTTGGTGTTTTGGGTTGGGTAAATTGTGATTTGGTTGGGTATATATATATATATGTAAATATATCTTTGGTGATCGCGTGGCGATTGATGTGTGTGCACTTAGCACCCTGTATTGTACCTCCCATGTTCGGGATCTTTGATGGTCGCATGGCGGCTGATGTTGCAATTACGGTTTGGTATGATACGATCCGGTGCATACCTTAGCGGGATGTGGTTTGTAGACCCTTGATTGGGTAGTGCGCACGCGTAGGGCCAGTTTCTTTCGGAGTTATGGTTGGTAAGTTTTTACCATATAGTCTGTGTGTTTAGTCCCGCTTTGGACGGCTCGACCCCGGTGTCTCGATGAGGCTGTGCCGGTGTCGATCAAATGATCCCTGTTGGATTGTTTTCCACTGGTACTTGTGTTTGTGTTGGTTATACTATACCTATCTGGCGTGTGTTAGTACATTCGTATTCATATTTCTTTTAGTGAGGATCGTTTTCCTCACTTGTGGTTGCTGTGAGCACGTGATTGTGAAGTTTGGGAAGTTGGGAAGCTGTTTGTTTGGTTGCGATTATGCATGTTTTGACTACTGACATTTATTAGGTTTTGTTTTGGATTTGAATCCTGAAACTGATTTCTTATATATATATATATATATATATATATGTTTATATATATATAAATGATTTGAACTGCAATTAATGTTTATATTGCTGTCAAGTTTGGTTTGCTTGTTGTAAGCAAGCTATTCGGCATTTTAAGGTTTGTTTTACCTTATGTGAGTTTCATTCCATCTTTATGCTTTTACGTTAATAAATCCTTTGTTTATGTTTTATAAACTTGTGAGGGATTTGTTTTGGGAGGATTATGCCTCGGGAAAAGTAAAAAGGTTGGTTTATTTAGAAAAAGGGGTTTTAAAGCGGAAATGTTTTCTCGTACTTTGAGATAAATACGGTTTTCAAATCAACCAAGTATATAAGCGGTTTCATATGCATGTTTAACATGGTTTTAAAAGGTGGGGTTAGTACTTTGTTTAAGTATATCAAACCTTGTTTTTGTCCCTCACACTCTTTCTATTTTGCGCCCAGGACGTGATGATAAACCGTTACGTCGGTGTAAATGCGCTATCTTCTCGACTTACGTTGGAAGGGTAGGATTGTCATCCTTTAACCTAAACTTGTGATATGCAATTATTCTTTTATTTGTTGAATTCTTAAACTCTTAGATTGCTCATGTATCACCCTTTAGGGTTGAATTAGTTTGTGCGGAGGCTTGTTGTATGTCTGTTGTATGCATCTTTGGCGTTTGGAGTTGTTTATACATTGCTTGTTTGACGAGGTTGAAGTTTTGGGATAGTCCTTGTTGTAGGGACTCTACTCGTTTTTTAAAGAAGTCTTGGCCCCTTATAGGTTAAATCTTGGGAAGAGAGGTAAGCTGTTTAGGATGTGGGCTCGACATGGGTTGGTGTTGGGCCCATCAACGAGGTCCGGCTCGGGTTCGGGGTGGAATGCGGGTCGGGTCTGTCATATCACATGTCAGCTACTACATAATCAAAGAATTCTCCCCCTCCTCCCCTCCACGTGAAGAGCAATTTTATTTTGAATTTTATTTTTGGTTAGGTAATTTAATAATATTATTGGAGGTTGCTTTATTTACCGAGGAATACATTACAAATATTGTAGTTGATTGAGACTTCTATTTTTTTAAAAATTTTTCTAGAGTTTAAATTTGAATTTTTATGTTAATTAAAATATGTTTTAAACTATAAATATTGTTATTATTATATTTTAATATAAATTTTTAATTGCCGTATCCATGACATATCGTATCCTAATTTTTGGAGATTTGCCGTATCCCGTGTCGTGTCGTATCGTATCGTATCGCCGTATCCGTATCCGTGCTTCTTAGTTGCTCGGGTTGTATGGTCAAGGGTGGGGTGAATTGCGTTGTGGTTTGGTGTGACTTGGTGGGTGTGGGCGTTGGTTTAATCGTACAAATGGAGCTTCTTGTTGGTGGTTTCCCTTTAATGATACATGTAGTTTGTTTCAGGAATTTATCGAGACAACCAAGGAGCTTGGAGTCATTTTTGGTAGCCAAATTTGATGGCATACTTGGACTTGGATTTCAAGAGATATCAGTTGGAAATGTTGTACCTGCGTATTTCATGAGATTATGAGTTTTTGCTCTGTTTGAGTAAGGTTGTGTTTTCATCAATAGGAATTCAGAGATTTTATCTTGCTACGTTTCTCAGTGGTGGAGGTGGCTGAGTTGAGGGGATGGGGAACATGGTGGGCGCTGGGTTGTTGGGCAGGGAAGGGGTTGGGAATTTTTAAGTCTTTTTTTATAAAAAATTTTAAAATTTTCATATTATTCTTATTTTATCATTTTATATAAATTTTTGTTTTAGGGATTGGTTAGTAAGTGGGTCCCACAGTTGATGGGTCATCAGTTAACATTTGACGAAACGGTTAACTTAGCGGAAGGCTTAAATTGGTCAGATTTGAAAACATTGAGGTGTAAATTGATGAAATTGAAACCCCAGGATCCATATTGAGAATGATCCCAAACCTTCAGAAAGTCTTTTGTGGTTAGCTCTAAATTATATGGGTTAATTACTCATTTGGTCCTCAAACTTGTACTCGATTTACATTTTGGTCCCTCAATTAAATTATTCGTTCAAATGGTCTATCAACTTTATATTATTCGTTCAAATGGTCATACCGTTACATTCCGTCAAAGTTTCAGTCAACTTTGTGGATGGTTATTGATGGTTTTACCCTTACATTTGACGGAAACTTTGACGGAATGTAACGGTAGGACCATTTGAACGAATAATATAAAGTTAATAGACCATTTGAACGAATAGTTTAATTGAGGGACCAAAATGTAAATCGAGTACAAATTTGAGGACCAAATGAGTAATTAACCCAAAATAAATTAACTTTTTTTTTGACCTTTTTGACAAGGGGATTATAGAAGATTTCATTTCAGGTAAAAAAGAGGTGTGTGAAGCTGGAAAAATGATTGAGTGATACTATCAAATAGCAATATTTGTGTAACATAGTTTTTCAAATAGTATTAGGATTGTAACAAGGTTTTCAAATAGTATTATGATTGTAACAAGGTTTTCAAATAGAAGTACCATTATAGCAAATAGTCTCGTTATATTAATATCATGTTGATATACTGCCAATATTATTACTGCCTATATTGTCTATTATTTCGATAACAAACAATCTTTTTTTTGTTGTTGAGAAAGTCTAGGATTACATTCATAATTCAGCCAAAAAAGCCACTAGTCACAAAGGGCCATTACAATAACAGAGCAGTCTAACATCAAAACTAAGATAATCTAGTGCGACTCCACTAACGATCACGTAAGATTGAAGAAACTCAGACATAGGCATCCCAACTAAGATTGCAAACTTAGAATAATAAAAAAAGAGATAAAACTTGAAAAAACCAAGTCATAATAATACAAATAAAACTCTCACAAAGGAGAGATGAAAAGTTCTCACAAAGGAGTGGTGAAAAGCTCTCACAAAAGAGAGGTGAAAAACTTTTACAAAAGGATAGGTGAATACTACACGTAGAACCCAAAGAGTCTTAGTGACTTATTCCGAACATAAAGAAATCGCAACAAGGATGGTGGTGGAGATTCGACGTTGAAACGCAGGTGGGGATCCGACGCCGAGATGTAGCCGCCCATGATGGTTGGAGGAAAATCATAATAAAATGAAGACAAATAGGGAAAACCTTTTGTCTCTCTAAAAATGAGGGGAGAAGAGAGGAAGGAAGAGAAGAGGGGAGAGAGGAGGATGAACAGTGGCTTCCTCCCCCCTTAGAGTGAAAACGGCTCTAGGAGGGTTTTTTTTGGGAGAGAGAGGGCTAGGGTTTGGAAGAGAGAATATCTTTTGTCTACAATTTGATACCTAACATTTTGATAACAAACAGTCTAAAAGTTTTGATATGATTCAAATAATGTATCAATATTTTGTCCATATTGTCAATTTGTTGCAGTACTAGTGGTATTTGAGAGGAAATTCCTCAAAATTATTGGGTGTGCCTAAATTCATGTCCATACATCACTAGTAAAATGATATATGTGAAATTACTATATATTAGTAGATCCTATAAGTGTATGGCGAAATGTTCTTCTAAACGATGAAAGCCACCCTTTACAATAATGAAGTTGCCTGTCTGAGTCTTACAGCAGACTCTTGGTGTTATAAGTGCCAATGATGCTGTTGTTCTTGATGTAAATGTCACTAAGCTTCACTTGAATTAGCATTTGAAAAATATATGTTATATTCCTATTTAGATCGGTGCACTAAATACTAAGTTATATCAGGTTTGATAGGAGTTTAAATTAGGTTATACATTGTGGCCCAAGACTTTGTGAAATAAGGAAAGTCTTGAAGCCAATTAAAGGGGTCCTATTTATTTCATTTTGCGTGAACCGTTGCTTGATGGGCTTAAAGTGTTAGTCAAGTCGGCCCTTGGAGATGAGTAGAGACGACTTGACCTAACCCTATATAAGCTTAAGACCTTGCTCTCGTCAGACATGTTCTCTAACCCTAATCTCATCATAAAAAGAGAGCTGAAATAGTTTCTGAGAGAGAGCAGAAGTCTTAAGCTGTTCGTATCTTTTGCTCGTGCTGCTGCTGTTGCGGTTGGATGAATTCAGAGATCGTGTACTCAAAGAAGATGATGCCAGGTATGTCTTTTATGTATTTCAGGTTGTGTGAAAGATCATGAACATATACAGAAAATCTAACAGTTGGTATCAGAGCACATGGTTACTCACACACACTAAGATCGTTTTCAAGCATGCCTATTGTGATTTCTTCATCCGTTGATGCCATGATTAATTTTGATGACAGATTAAACATGTTTCTAAATACTATGAATATTAAAGAATTTGGAAAAAGCACGTTTTAATTGATTTTCGTATCTTCAAAACTTTAAATCGTTTTTGACCTACCAGATGACCTTAAAACCCTAAAAATGGCGTTATAGCACAGCAAAGCTTCGAGTTCTATTAGTTGCGCCATTCCCTATTCAGAAGGGTGTTTTGGGTTAAAAACGGACACCGAAAACCCCTAAAACACTGTTCAGGGCAGCTTTAGGGTTTTCTATTTAATTGTGTTTTGTTTGGTTATTTTTGTGCCAGATAGGAACCTTTTTTTGTTTTGAGAATCAACAAAATTTTCATAACAAAACCAAACCTAAATACTCAAACCCTAAAGAAATAACCAAAATTGCATCATATTTAAATTACTTGGTAAGTTTCTTCAACAAATAGAATCTATCATGTAATCTGTTTATGATGGCACAAGATAACACGTAATTGTTGTAGGCTATAAGTAATCTCTTGCCACAAAGGTGTGATACTTAATTAAGGAAGTTTGCATATGTTATTTGTTAGTTTTGTGAATTAAAGATAAACTGAAAAATTGTTTCTCTTAACAAATTGAAAATCGGTTTTCTTGGAAGTATTTATACTTTCTTTTGCAAATCCTTACAGCATCGAATCCTTCCTCAATCAATTTCTCACAAATTGAAACACTCACTAACCAAACTTCAAAAGATGAAAGTTTGATTTTAAATATATTCTCGGAATGACTGAGATTGATTATGATCTCACTCATGATTATATTTAATTCAAGCTACCCGTTTTCGTTTAAGTATCTTGTAGAACGACTCCAAAAGTTTGGGAAAAAGGAGAAGCATTTGACTTTTAATAGGTGTCACTCGTGTCAACTTGTCACGAATGACATTTTAGTAAAGAATATAGTGGAGCTAATTAAGAAGCATAACGAAGATGAATTGGAGCAAAAAAGGGTTAAGGTGCAGCGACATCGTCGACTTTATAGAGGACCCATAAGGAGGTACACGACTACAAAGAACAATCTCAGAAGTCTCAGAAGTCTCATGACCGCTATAAAGCTCGGTGTATGCGCTTATGGGAGAGGACGAAACATCAATAAGCTACTTTGATACAAGAATCTCCTAGTGCAGTCTGTGAAACCTACGCCCCATCCTGAATCACTTGTGGAGCTTTTCGATACTATCACTAGCAAGAAGATAGTGGTACTTGACCCATTCCCTGCTAGGGAGATCAACACCTTTATGACAACACGTTGTGACAAGGAGGGAGGCAAGAAAGCATGAAGTTAAAGTGTTCGTGGGGAATGGAGAGCAAGTAGATGTGGAAGCCATTGGAGTAGTTTAACTTGAAGTTGGATTCAAGATTTATTTTAAAGTTGGATGATGTAGTTTTAGTACCCTCAATGGATTCAAGATTTATTTTAGAGTTGGGTGATGTAGTTTTAGTACCCTCAATGGATTCAAGATTTATTTTAGAGTTGGATGATATAATTTTAGTACCATAAATGAAGAGGAATTTATTTATATTGCAAGATTATCGAGACTTGGTTTTGTTTTTTTTAACAAAGGTGGTTTTCGCATTATCTCAAAATTCCATTGTTCTTGCTACTCGTTTTCTCTCAAATGGATTATATTTTCTGAATTAGAATAAAGATGGTGAAGTTTTAATGGCTAAATTGAGTGAGAAAAGGGTTATAAGTGAAGGAACATCTACTAGGTTATGGCATAGACATTTAGAGATCATGTACTCAAGGAAGATAACGCCAAGTATGTCTTTTATGTATTTCAGGTTGTATGAAAGATCATGAATATATACAGAAAATCTAACAATATACACAACAGATAAAAGGAAAAAAAAACACACACATATATATACCGAAAGAATAATTTATATTATTTATAAATTTTGGGGGGGCCATGGCCCCTCTGGTCATCAAAAGCACACCGAGACTGATGCTACAAAATAATAAACCTTCCCCATTATTTGAGAGATGAATACTTATGCATCAACCTCAGACACCCCAATATTAAATCTTCTTCTTAAACCCAAGATGCTCTCCTCATCCTCTTCATGTATATATACATACATATATGTAGCTAAGCAGGACAAGGGTGCTTGCCTTCAACTAGAGCAGCCGCTTAATGGCAGGCTGGTGGGTTTTGTATGCCACCAAAACCTACTTTTGCATTTTTGCATATGGAGGTGATAGGCCCGCCATTGCTGGGACCAATGTACTTCAAATTGATGTCACGAAGCTCAACATTTTTGCAAGGGAACTGGCTGCTGCAAATGAAATCCACTGCAATCTTTGATGCTGTGGTCCCTCTGATGTTTATGTAGTGAACATTGCTGATCTGTACGCGCGATGGCTGCACAAAATTCAACGATAGACCGTTAAAAATTTAAGATTAGGATAAGTCATGGGTTCGATCTCATTCGATGTACTAGAAAATTGGTAAAATTGAAGAAGGTAGTAGTTTGTGAAAAGGAGGCAGGGTGGATGAAGAGAATTAGTTAAAACAAACCTGGTTCTTGTTGCAGTCCCCTGCGCAATACTCTTGGTCAATTATGATGGGGTTCCTAACATTCTGCATGATAAGGTCCTGGAAAATCATGCCTGAGGCTCGGCTGGGGGTCGATCCTGGCCATGATTTGATTCTAATCCCATTGTCTGTGTTCAAAAACGTCGTCTTCTTCACGATGATCCCCGTCACGTCATTTTCATTCTGGTACTTGCCAAGGCTACCGATACTGCCATCCATAAAAATGGGCATGCAAATTCAGCCATGAGACAGTTTGACATGTTATGTTGATAGACCATGAAATATGGGCTATTAATGACGTTACAAGATTATAGCAAAAGGGTTTCGAAGTCATTAAGAATTGAGCATGTACCTGATGCCATGTCCAGGGCCACAGACAACATTGTTGATGGCAACGTTGGTGGATCCCTGAATCATGCCAATGCAATCATCACCAGTTCCAATGTGAACTCTGGCAATCTTGATGTTGTTGGAGTTGCTGATGTGGATGCCGTCAGTGTTGGGGCTTGTGTCAGGGGCAGAGATGTTCACTCCTCGCACCCTAATGTTCTGGCTGTTAGTGAGGAAAACGTGAACTCCTTTGCTGTTAAGGGAGGTGATGCCTCGGATGACCCCGTTTTTGACACCGTTAAATTTGATGCTCTGCATTATTATTTAAGTTAATTAATTAATTAAACTAATAGTTAAGGTCAGTTTCTTTCTTATGATGGTATATAATTTAGAAGTTAATTATAAATCACTAAATTAAACTTACAGCTGGGAGTGGACTGCAACTGCTGCAGCCATCAATGTTTTTCCAGGAACTTGAACCTTGCCCATCAAAGACGCCATTGCCTGTGAGGACCAAGCCCTCTACACGTTCAAACAAGAACCAGAATGGTTCTTCATACAAGGAAATATCATTCAGGCCTTTGATGGTCCCTGAAACTTGAACAACAATGGGTTTTGAGCAGCTGCATGGCCCTTCAAATATGACTGGCCCAGTCTTGAATGTCCCTTCTGGGATTACAACCCTTGATCTCCCGGTGTGGTTGCGGCATGCTGCAATCCATGTTTGTATGAAAGCCTGGGCAAATTACAACCAAAAACCATCCATTTCTCTCATTAGACCCAAAATTTAATTATCATAATAAAATGTACGTAATAATACTAATAATGCTAGGGTCACTAAATTTTTACAATGCTTGAATCGCCAGACCCATCAGGCTTGGCGCCATGATCCAACACGTTAAAGATTTTCTCGGTAGGATCCACTTTGTCATGGACATCCAAATTAGTGCCACGGAAAATATCGGGCACAACCAGGGTAACTGCGGTTGCCGCGGCTTGACAAGCCAGTGCAGCTAAGCACAAGATAAGAATGGCGTGGCTCGACATTCCTGCAATGGCCATGGCCCCCCTTCAAATTCTAGGTCTTACAAACTATATAACTAGCTATGAATGGTAAAACAAAATAAGCCTCCGGGGGAGGAGGCTGTTATGAAGATGAATTAAACTGAGGGGGAATGAATTAATTCTCTTTGTGTGCGTGTTATTTATAGGTGCTTGTTTTCATGTAGCTAATTAAACCAAAATTGTTAATGGCAACCGCTGCTGTGTGTGAGGAGGCTCGAACTATACGGTAAAGGTTGGATTAATTAGTTTTGTCATTGTTGGTTTTTAGTTGGTTTGCCTAAAATTGGAGATATGCTTTGTGTGTGTATGCATGGTGCAATGTCGTCCTTCACTCCCTCCATTGTAGCCTACTTCTTCTCCATTTTGCCTTCACCTGCTTTTTCATATCTTTGCCCCGCCCACCAAATTATCACCAGCATTCTACCCACCAGCATATGGCAATATACCAAAAGCAGCAACAGAATTTGTTTTTTTCTTTTCTTTTCTCTTTTTTCTTTTGGTTAGAACAAGAAAAAAAACTATTTCTTTTGCGGTAGGTTCCCACTTCTTGTTTGACTGGTCTAGATATGCTTGTTTTATAAGGATATTTTCTTTTGGCAAAAAGAAAAAAGAAAAGAGAGAGAGGATATTTTCTGAGAGTTGATGATATTTTTCTCAAGTAAAAAGGATATGATTCCCTATATTGATGATATTTTCTCAAGTCCTTGGTGAATCTGATTCCTCATTTGACCCAAAAGGACAATTAATAATTGAAGATCAATCTAGATCTATATCAGCCGGGGATTTATTAATTTAAAACAAAATTATTTTCTACTTATCATTTGATTGTTGAATAAAGCTACTCTTACCACATTTGTATAAAATATTCCCATACCACCTTATGTGGCAGATGAGATGGACAGACACATCAATTAAATTTATTTAACATTTTATTTTATTTTATAATTTATTAACACTTTAAAAACACTGTTAATTAAAATTTCTTTATTAAAATACACTTCATTGATTTAATTGATGTGACATATGGTATGAACATGCCACATCATGTGGTATAAAAATGTGGGATAAAAATGTGGCAAGTGTAGCATTACTCTTTGATTGTTTGGTTAGCAAAACAGTGTTGTTGTGTTATATATTGGATGATAATCTACAAATCCTCGGTTTGGTGGAATATTCATCACACACTTTTCGAGTGTATCTAAGGTCACATACATAATTCCTATATATGATTTGGAATTTTGTAATACATTTGTTAGGATTGAAACAAGCACAAAATTTTAAATAAATAAAAAAAACACTATTGCCATTTCCCTAGCATGATCAAGTTGAATTAATGTCCAGTCATCCATTTCTTTTTAGTCTATCCTAAATCCTGAATTGTACAATAGATTATGCAAATATTAAAACCAAAGAGAGACAGATCGAGAATACATGCACACAGCTAAAGCTGGAGATACATACATATTATCATGTATTAAATACGTATGTACGTACGTACATACTATATTATTTACAAGCTGATCATGATAATCAATCAGATTCTACGGGACAACTCGCTGACCGGCGGCAACTTTCACAGGGTCAATCCTTGATGGATAGCCCCGGAAGTCATGTCCATTGGAAATCCAAATAAAGAAAAAAGAAAAAGAAAAAGATACACGCTGCGCAGATATAGGGTATATCTAGTAATTAAAAGGATCACTAGCAGGAGAGGAAGAAAAGGCTGACTATGTTTCTTGTGTACCACGAAAATTAAGGCTAATTGGGTCGAGGATATTTCTTGGTACCATATTCAGTAACTAACATTCCCCCGTAGATCTTTGCTGCCTCAGTGCTAGTAAGAACGCCGCCCTTTATCTGATGAGGCTTCTGAGCTGGAACTTCCGCCCTCTTTACGGGCCTTCTGATCTGATGATGAGGAGGAACATGATTTTGATCCATGTTGGGGTATGGATAATATTGTACCTGTTGAGGAGGAGGTAGAGGCCTAACGGTGACAGTCTTGGCAGGCCAGCCATGGTACTCGTCTCTCATGGCAGGTGCTGGGAAGTATGGAACTTCTTCCGCAGGGTGGACATGATCATGAAGCACGCCATGGCAGTCTTCTATTATGGTGTGGCTTTCTGATACAACTTGCGCTGACCTGCTATGACAAAACACTTTCTCCTCTCTCATGGTCATAAAGCCTTGATAAATAGCCATGCTAACTTAATTAAAAGCTGAGAATTGAAGTAGAACTAATTGATGGAAGCTAGAGCTAGCTAGGTTTGCCTTGCCTTACTGAAACAAAGGTTAAGAGCCAAGGAAACATTATATAGAGTGAGAGTCACAGAAGCTCACAAGTGGGCTTCAGGATCGATCTTGTGATTTTCTTTTGATGCTTTCCTTTTGCGTGAAATAATAAAAGGAATTTTTGTAGAAATGTGACCTCAACTTATATATACATCAGTTTCAATTTGTCACCTTAAAGAAAAATTTAAGGGAAATGTCACCTTAAGTTTTCGAAATCCATGATTTGTCACATGACTTAAACATCTTCCAATTTTTCATCTATTTTGAAGGGTATTTTAGTCTTTTTAATTTTCCTCCATTTGTCTGCGACTGTTGTTGGCTTGGATTTGCTGAGGGTTTACATATTGGAAAAACTAAAATACCCTTAAAAATGGATGGAAAATTAGATGATATTAAAGTCAGGTGACAAATCATGAATTTTGAAAACTTAAGGTGACATTTCGCTAAATTTTTTTTTTAAGGTGACAAATTGAAACTGATGTATAAATTCAAGTGACATTTCTACAAATATCCTATAATAAAAAGTACTTCTTATACTTTAGGGTATGTTTGGAATAGCTAACTAGTAATTAACTAGTAATTCTAATAGCTGGTTTAAAAAAAGAAAAGCTAGTAATTCTCGTAGCCGATTTTGATAGAAATAACTAAAAATGTTTTTAATAGTCATTTTCAGGAAGTAGTATTTTAAACAAAAGCGCTTCTAGCAACCAACAAATATAAATAAGACATTACCATAAGAATATTGTTCTTATAAGTAATTCATGGCTTTTTTTCGTAAGTCTTAAAAAAAAAAATCAATGGAGGAGGGAAGGGAGTGCTTTCTAACAGTCTTGGTTGAGAGCTAGTTTGTGACTTGTTTTGTAAGTTGGGTCCTTGAAAGATGGATGGTGGGAAGTTTAATTAGTAATTTCGAGAAATTCCTATAACTTTGAGGAGTTTCATTCTTGTGATATTGTATGTTTAATTTTAAATAAGTTGAGTTCAAGCAAATCCATGCATGGCAAGTTCGAATTTGATAAGGATAATGAAAGTGATATATATAGCTTTCGAAAAAGAAAGATCCATATTTAATATATTCTTTATTGATTTTTTTTTTCCAGTAACGATCTTTAAATTGCGAAAATTTGTTAATAACTACTCTGGTTGGGTGTGTAAATGGCGCCATTGCACAGGGCCTCGAAATTTTTTTATGTGTATATTATATATATATATATATATATTAATTTTATAGGTATTATATATATACTTGAGCGTGCATGACAATAACATAAGCGACTAAAATAAGGAAACACGCCAAAGAAAAAAAAAGAAAAACATTTTATAGGTATTTTAGTAGGCAAGTTGGGTTTGAGTCAGTATTGTGTTATTTAGTAGTTGTATTTACATTTCTTCTCTTTTTGTTAACAAGAAAAAAAAAACGAAAAACATGTTAAAAAAACAAAAATAAGGAAACACGCCAAAGAAGATGAAAGCAATATATACAAGTTTTCTCCAATCAACCAAAAAAATTTGTAGTATATGTTTTCATCCACTCAAAACAAAACAAAAAAATTTAATGTCTTCTTCTTCCTCTTCCTTTTCCTCAAATTGAAACATTAAAATTTTTGTGAATTTGATTTATGATTGCCATTGCATGCTAATCGATGATGAATTTTAGTTATTAAAAAAATTATCTTATGGTATTAAGTCATGTCAAATTTTTTTTATCATAAATATTTTCATATTAGATGATGTGAGGGCTCTCGTTTAAGTTTTGCAAAGGGCCCTCAAAATCTCAGGACCGGTCCTGGGTTTTCTTCGTCTCCAGTGCCTCAATCAAAATTGAACCTCCAAAGGATTTTAGTAAGCAGTGAGCAATTCTGGTAAGGTTTGGCCACGAGTTACATATATATCTACTACAGAGAACATAATGTTATGGTATTAATAACATGTTAGTTAGATGTTTTGTATTATTTTCTTCCCCTGCTCTGGGAGAGTTTTGGATATATGCATTAGATTCTACTGAAAAAAACAAAAGAAAAAATATTATTCGATTCAATCACTCAAGCACATGACTGTGGACCATATAACGTTACCCTTCTTAGACATTTCTCCTTTGCACCGACTGTGGACCATATAACATTACCAATTTGTTTTAGATCCCAACTGCCACCATCAAAGAAAAAGCAATTATATATACATAATATGTATCCATGGATAACAAGTGTTGTGGATAAATCATAAGAGATTATAGATTAAACTTATAAATTATCATTTTTGCATTGCATTATGGGTTCTTATTTTCCCATTCCCCTTTTGTCCACTTACATTTTATTAAAAAAAAAACTTTTACTATAACATACAAGGGAATGTAAGTGGACACAAGAGAAGTGGGAGCATATAATTTCCAACAAAGGGAGTGTAAACGGACAAAAGAGGAGTGAGAAAATCAGCTCCTTATATTCATAGTTATTAAACTAGGTGCTTTCCAATATATTATTGATGTAATTTTCATTGGATTGAAAATTGTTTCTCCCATCTTAGAAATGTTGATATAGGTAACATTTAGTAAGGAGAAAAAACTGCAAAAGACTTACTAGTGTAGTGGTTTGGAGCAAATGCTCTCTCCAGGAAAGGTCATGGGTCGAGTCATAGCATTTGTGTAGTGTGTGTGTGTGAATTTAGTATGTTATAGCCACTCTCAATAGAAAAGGTCCTCAAAACAAAAAAAAAAAGAAGAGAAAAAACTTAAATTTAATAATTTCTTCAAGTAAATGTCAATCGAGAAGCTAACATAGTGGCTGATGATTTGGCGGTCATTGATCACAAACTTAATACTTGTATTTTGGTCTACTAACTTTCCATTGTCCATTTCTTTAAAGTTTATGAACAAATATTGGAATCCTTAGAGGAGATCTTCCTTGTAATTTTATTTCTTGATTTGAAAAAAGAGTACTAGTGTGGCGTGCATGTGCTTACGATGGCAAGTTTACGTAACAAAATTATTCTGGCCTATCTCAGGGTAGGCAAGGCCTGTGCTTGATATCTTCTTGGTAGGAAAAGATATTCTTGATCATATATTATTGCTTTAAATTACATGTAGTGGAGGAAGCATTTGCCTCCTGTGGCATGTATATATTTGCCCAAATTACAATGGGCTATTTTATATATATATATATATATATATATATATAAAGTATGTGCATGTGATCGATTCCAATTTTCCAACAGAAAAAGATACCAATTAAAGTCGGCCAGTGTCCCACAGTCCCCAGCCACAACACAACCTTTCCTGGGTCCTTAATTGGGATAAGATATTTGAAGAAGCTTGGGGAATAAAATGGCATATTCTTTTTGCATCTCTTTCTAATTTGCATACTTAATTTCTTTTTTTCTTTCGAAGTTCTAACTAATAGTTTAATCAACCTACTAGGGTTTGTTGTCGCAATTCCTGAAAAGGAGTAAGAAGAACATATTCAAAGAAAAAAAAAGGGAAAAAAAAGGGAGAAGAACGTTCCTTGGGGGAAATGGGAAGGTATTAATTCCTTGCATAACTTGGTAGAAGTTCACCTTCACCATTGACACAATGAGTTAGAATCTTTCTTTCTTGGTTCAAATTTCGGGAAGGAATATAAAAGGAAAGCTCAATAATTGTACGTATAAGTTCCTCTTTACTTTTGACTATTTCAGGATTTTTTTATATTCAATAACGCTATGTGCACCAATTTGTTTATCAACTTTTTAATACCAAATTACCAACACACGTGACACATGACATGGGAATCTCATTTATTTTAAGTACATATTTTGTTCCTAAAAAAGAATTTCACCCAGCAAAAATAAAAAAGAACGAAAAAAAAAACAAAACAATTTTAGATTTAGCGTTAAACTCATCTCCTTTGTCCTTCCTCATTCCTCTTTGAAAACCCTAGAAATTGAACAGTGCCTCCAATTACGTATCAAAGCATGGGATTGCTGGTCCAACAAGAAAATAAAAACCATATGCAGCCAATTAAGCTTATGGCTATTGTAGGAGGATGTGCATACATATATTCATGTCTATTGTCACAGAAACAAAAAATATTTTGATATTAGAACTTAAACATACCGTAGCAACTACGGCGTCTTTTATATCACGTCATCACCATCTTTTAAGTTAAAATTTATGTGTCGTATCATATCTATTGATCACGTTGCTAATTAAATCTTATACAAGTATAACTCATCGATGAAGATAAATATCTCACTTTTGTAAGAATTGTAACCAACGAATGATGATGTGTAATGATTATGAAACTAATAGCAGATACACTCACTTATATAAGGATGAGAATATGGCATGTTCTAAGATTTTGAGGGCCTTGTGTGAAACTTAAATTGGAGCTCTTACATAATCTAATATAAAAATACTAAAAAAAGAGTTGCCATGACTTAATTTCATGAATCAATTTTTTATAACTAAAATTCATCATCAATTAGCATGTAATAACAATCACAAATCAAATTCATAATTTTTTAAAATATTTTTATTTGATAAAGTTAAATATTAGTATGTTCGGTAAAAAAAATAAGAGTTCAAAAGAAAGAAGAAGGCATGATTTATTTATTTAATTTTTTGTTTTGAGTGGAAGAAATTACTTTTTTTTAGGAGAAAGCGTATGAGTGTGATTTATTAGTTTAGTTGGATCTTTCCCCTTGTTTTTTTTTTCACGTGCTTCTTTTTTAAAACTATTTTAAATTTTGTTGTTATAATTAAAAAAAAATACAAATATATTGACATCACTAAGACTCAAACATAGGCCTTGTACCAAGTGATATGCGCTAGAAACTAGCTTCACCAAATACACTTATGTATCAATGTGTTGCACGCTAGATTATATATACAGTTTTTATAATATTAATATATAATATAAAGTAAAAAAATTTCGGGGGCCCTCAAAAATCAGGAACCCTGTACAGTGGCGCCACTTGCACTATGTCAGGGCAGCCTTGGATGAGAAGTTGCGGAGTCAGTCCATGGCGAACCTTTAGAATTAGGAGAGTAGTCATTATAGTGCATATGATACTCTTTTTTTCTTCTTTGTTATTTTCTTACATGAATAAAATCTCATTGATATTGCAAGGAAGTTGTTTTCTTCTCATCTTTTCTTCATTTTTTTTAAAATTTTATAATAATAATAAATTTCCATGAAAAGTGATTACATAACAAACAAGAGAGAGTATGCAGGAGGGACTAGCATTAAATATATTTTATATAGCATAAGAAGTGATTTCTACATATAATTTGTCACGACCCGACTCCCCTAGCACAATATTGTCCGCTTTGGGCCTCCGCCCTCACGGTTTTGTTTCTGGGAACTCACGAGCAATATTTTCCCAGTGGGTCACCCATCCTGGGATTGATCCAGCGCAAACTCGCTTAACTTCGGAGTTTCCATGAACCCGATGCTAGTGAGCTCCCAAAAGGCCTTGTGTTAGGAATAGACATGCCCACACATATAAGGCACATCACCCTTCCCTCCCCGAGCGATGTGGGGTTGCTCACCGTTCTTGCTTCCCAAGACACGGGTCTTACAATCCACCCTCCTTGGGGCCCAGCGTCCTCGCTGGCACATTTCCATCGGGGTTAGGCTCGATACCATTATTGTAACGACCACGACCGAAAAATCAATTAAAATAATTAAACCAATTAAATAAAATTAAACTAGAACAATTAATAATAATCATTGAAAAATAAATTAACAAAAAAATTGGAAAATAAAATTTTAATCTAATTAATGGAGAAAAATATCACTTAATTTTCAGGCGAGAATTTGTGAAGCGGGTTGCGCCGTTGCGTTCGGCTCGTCGAAAGCGAGTCCGTTGACGGGCGGCACGCTCGTATACGAGACGTAGAACTCCAAGGGCATTTTCGTCTTTTCAACAAAAATCTGAAAAGGGATAAAATACCCCAAGTGGACCAATCCCGTGCAATCTCTCTCCTCCCTCACGGTTTCTCTCTCTCTCCCGATACCCCTCTCTCGCCTTTCGTCGGATTCGACGATTCCGACCACGGCGGGTGAGACCACACCGGCGTTCAGCTCTCCCCGTGCGGTCCTAACCCACCCAAGATCGGAGGGTGAAGCTCGGGCGTTCGTCCCGGCGAGCTCTGCAAATTCCGGCATTTCCTTCGTCTTCTCCGTGACTTTTCCGGTGACTTGATGACGGCTCCACTTGGGTAAGCTCCCTCTCGACCTCCTCTTTCCGTTTTGGGTAGTGCGCGACAACAATTCACGAGCGTAGCTGCCGTTTCAAATCACTCGAGATCCGGCCAAAACCCTCGGTGGTTTGGCCGTGATACGGCGGCGTTCCGGTCGGTTCACTGGCGGCTCGGCCGGTTACAGGCTTCCCATGAGACGGCGGTTCGATCCTTAGGGGCGGTGTAGGCGGTGGTGAGGTTTGGTGGTTGGCGAGTACTCTAGCCACCCACCACTCTCGGCGGCAGCGTGTGGCGGCGCGTGGCTGGGGTGGTGGCGGCGGTTCGGCAATCCTTTTCACTCCCCGTAATGTCATGAGCATACGTGTGGTCGAATTCGATTCGGACGTCGTTTGACGGTCGAACCCAATTATACCTATTGCACATTGTTCGGGTTCGATGTGTTTGAACAGTTGGATCGAGTTCGATCTCGAATATGTCGTTCCTCGTATTTCCTAG
Source organism: Prunus padus (assembly GCA_024362665.1). Classification (NCBI taxonomy): domain Eukaryota; kingdom Viridiplantae; phylum Streptophyta; class Magnoliopsida; order Rosales; family Rosaceae; genus Prunus; species Prunus padus. The sequence goes on from JANFAM010000020.1 coordinate 11,264,705, forward strand.
ATCGTGTGGGAATTGACGGATCAAGAATTGGAGTCCCGGTTACTCCGAAACTTTAAACCCTAGGGTTAGGTTGACCGTAACCGTTTGATCGTAAGATCGTAAGCGATCCGACCGTTCAGTTGGAATCGAACTTCGAGCAACGTTCACTAAAGCGTAACGAACCTTTAGAAACTTTCAAATCCAAGATTGGAAGGTCGTGGGCGGGGTTGACCAAACCGGGAGGGTTGACCACTCGGTTGACCTTACGTTTTTCGAAGTGGTTTTCCTTTCTTTGAATCTTAAATTGACGCTAGAACTTCCAAACATTAAACCTACACTTAAATCTTGGGAATTGAGGGATTTACTTTAAATCCAAGTTTAATCCGATTATTTATTAATCAAGTCTCGTATTGTTCGGGTTAGGTACTCCGGCTACTCATACTTCGCGGGCGGGATCCACTCGGGGTCAAGCAGCGTGGGATTACTTGTGAGTGGACATTGTTTTCAAAGTTGATGCATTATTTTGGAAAGTACACTATGCTTGTTGATTTAATCATTTAATTACGTCATATGGATAAATTATGATATTATGCATAAGAATATATATATATATATATATATATATATATATATCTATTTTTGCAACCATATTGATATTTTTGGGTATTTGACATATTGTGAGTATCTTGAATGATGTTGGGTTGATTTGAATACATTATATGCTTATCGGATTTTATGTGGGTACTTGGGTGTAAATGTGGGAAAGTGAGAAGTGTGGTTATGTTGTTTTGAAGTGCTATATGCACTACCCTATGTACCTCCCCCGATTATTGAAACTTTGGATATTGGTTACTTAAAGGTTGGGATACTTGGATATGTCGGATACCCGGGGCACCCTTGACGGGGTGTCGCTGTAGACCCTTGATTGGGTAGTCTGCGCGCGTAGGGTAGTCACGGGCGTGCAGTATTGAGGATTCTGCTGTACGTGCTGATGAGCTTAGTCACTTTGGACGGCTCAATTCCCTAGCCACATGGTCAATTGAGGACTCTTCCATGTGGACTAGTCAAACAATCCCCGTGTTGGATTGTTTCCCCAGTACAAACTTGGTTGTGATATTTTTGAACGGTGTCTTTATTTTTTTATCTACTTATGTACCTATACGTATACTTATATAAATATATACTATATATATATATATATGTATAACTACATACTATATACTTATATTATACTTATACTTATTCGTTACGGTCTGGGTGTGAGGATACTTCCTCGCCCGTCGTATAGCAGACACGCATGCGAGAGTGGTTTGGGGATGGGTTAGTAGTCCCAGGTTGTTTTTGTGGTTAAAGTTGATTGGTGGATTTTTGGTGGTTGTTAAAGTTTCAATGGTTTCACTTTTATCTCTATTATCTACATTTTGAGTAGTGCTTGTGGTTTCGATTTAAATTTTCGTTTACTAAATTGGTGGGGTTATATTATGTTGCTTTCACTATTAACTAACCTTGTTTTCGTCCACTCACAATCTTTGTTTTTCGCCCCCTTGAGCGATGGTTGGTGCTACCGCCACGACCAACCGTGTTGCTCCACTTTCCGAGCATCATCTGAATTGTAGGGCTTCGTGCCCCTTATCTGTAAACTTTGAACTCTGTTGTTTAAACTTCCACTATTTGTAGTATTGCTCTGTTATCGCCCACTAGATTTAATTTGAAGGCACGAGGCCTATGTTTAAACTTGATTGCTTCTTGGCTGTTGGTGTGTATTATTCTGTTGTACTTTCCAGGTTGAATTTGTTTTGGGTTTGTCTGTTTACGGGGAGACTCTGCCGAATTTTCGGTAGAAAGTCTCATTTCTTTAGTTGTGGGCCCGGCATTAGGTTAATGTCGGTTAAACTACGAGGATCCGACACGGGTTTCGAGGTGGATTCGGGTCGGGTCTGTCAATTATGTCACGACCCGACTCCCTAGCACAATATTGTCCGCTTTGGGCCTCCGCCCTCACGGTTTTGTTTCTGGGAACTCACGAGCAATATCTTCCCAGTGGGTCACCCATCTTGAGGTTGCTCCAGGGCAAACTCGCTTAACTTCGGAGTTCCCATGAACCGATTGACAGACCCGACTCGAATTCACCTCGAAATTCGTGCCAGGTCACGTGGTAAAACCGACATTTACCCAAATGTCGGGCCCACATACAATCAAGTTCCCTTCTCCCGAACAAATTGAGAAAGGGGTCAAGACTTATGCCGAAAATCGGGCAGAGTCTCCCCTGAAATATGGATATACCAAAATTAATTCAACCTGCTAAAACACAACATATATACAATACTCAAGTGCCAGCATGCATACAGTATACATCAAAGGCCTCTGGCCATCAAATTCAACCCAAAGCGGGTATACGAGCAATTCTAAGAGTATTGAAACTTGATGTGAGAAGAGAATTTACATAACGAGGAAAGTGCCCTACAAGCAAGTCGTGCCGAAAGGAGGTGTGCTCGGCCGAACCGCTCGGATGCTACGACTACGGCCTGGTGTGGCGTAAAACAGAAAGTATGTGAGTGGACAAAAATAAGGTTTTAGTAGTTCAAAACAACATACTAACCCCACCGTTTCAAAAATGATGATGCAATCATGCGGTTCAAGTCATTTAAATAAATAATCAAATCAGGATTCAACATCCAATATGTGACGACCACGACCCATTTTATTAATTAAAATGAATTAATTATTTTAGTTAATTAATTTGGGAAATTAAAAGGATTTAAAAGGATTTATTGGAATTATTTTGGAATTAAATAATTAAAGGGGTATTGGAGGTCATTTAATTTTCGGGACGGAATTTGGCGACACGGGTTGCGCCATTGCGTCCGGATCGTCGAGCGAGTCCGTTGTGAGCGGAACGTGTCAATTGGAGGTCGGGAGCTTGAGGGCATTTTGGTCTTTTGCAAAGCGATAATTTGATAAAAGTACCCCGGTGACCGATCAGCTCTTTTCTCTCTCTCTCCTCCCGGTTCTCTCTCTCTCCTCTGCGATTTCTCTCTCACCGACCCTCACTCTCTCTCTCTTGAATCCGGCGGCCACGAGGCACGGTTGGGTCGAGACCGGTCCCAAGCGATCCCTCTCCTCCTCCCGGTCACAGCCCGCCCAAGATCACCGGTCGAAACCCGGCGATGAGCGGCGGCAAGCTACTGCAAGTTCGGCCGAAACCTCCATTTTCGCCGGCGGCGTTTCCGGCCACCACGACCTCCGATTCCACTTGCGAAGGTAGCCCTCCTTCCCTTCTTTCGATTTGAAGTGCGCGACAACGTTGGCGGCGTAGCCGCCGTGGCCAACGTCTGAAATCGCGGCCTAAACCCTAACCGGTTGGGCTTGATCCGGCTTGCCGCGGCGGTTCTGGGGTGGCTCGGCCGGTTACGAGCTTCCCAAGGGCTCTTGAGTCGGCAGGGTAGGCGGTGTAGGAGGTGGCGGCGTTTTGAAGTTGGCTGTTTTACTCAAGGCACCCGCCACCCACGGTGGCGCGTGTGGCGGCGCGTGGTGGCGGGGTGGCGGCGGCTCTTGGGTCCTTTGAGACCCTTGTGTCGCTACGAGCGCGTGGGAGTTGACGGATCGCAATTCGGAGATCGTTTGGTTATCAAGCGGATCTCGCCTATTGCGCAATTCTAGGGTTCGATAGGATTCAGCGGTCAGATCGTGTCCATTTTTGGATATGTTGATCCTCGTATTTTTAGGAGTCTATAGGATTTGACGGATCGTGATTGAGTCCGGATACTCCGGATCATTGACTTGAAGTTAGAATTAAGCGTGTCGTCCGATCGTGCGATCGCGAGAAATCCGACCGTCGGATCGAGACCAAACTTTGGGAACGTGTTAGTTAAACCGTAGTGAACCTTTAGGAACTTTCGGATCTAAGTTTGGAGGTCATGGGACCCACGTGCGGTTTGACCTATTAGGGTCGGTTTGACCAAGTTTGACCAGGGTTGATCGAGGGTCTCCCGAGGTCATTTGCGATGTAGTTGACTTTGTTGGACTTCTAGGAATGTCCGGATCGATTTGGAGGTCTTGGGCTCCGCGGGCCGGAGTTGACCGAAAAGGGTGTTCGACCGCGGTTGGCCGTGAGTCTTAGGGACGGTCCCACCAGTTAAAAGAGGTAGTTTGACCTTAGAATCCTTCGTAGGGCGTACGTGCACGTTAAGTGGGGTTTTGTTAGGGTTTAAGTTTTCGATTCTCGTTCGGTTCACGGTACTAATCCAATCTTCGTATCTATCGCTTTAGGTACTCTGTTTGCAGTGCAGACAAGTGGGACCCTTTGGGGTTATGCGGCGTAGGACCAACGGTGAGTGGACTTTGTTTTCAAATGAGCATGATTTGATCGATTTGCATGAAATGCATGAAATGAGATTTAATGATATTAAGTCTTGAATTTATCAATAGTTTAAGTCTTGCTTTGACTTTGATTGAAATGTATTAAAAGGATTTGCATTGAGGTAAATGCATGATTTGGGTTGCCGGTTTATTGTGGGGCCACGATGGCTATTTTACTATTATTTATACCTTTGGGTATTGAGCAGGACGTGGTGAGCGCCCGGTGGTTTTAAATATTAAAATTGGGATATTATATTTAAAAAGGGTTGTTATATTATATATAAATTATATAATTGAATATTTGGACGTTAACGTAGTCCGTTTGGTTACGTATTCGGTTTTGGCGTTTAAAACCTTTTGAAGTATATTTACCTATACTTTGATTATATATATGTATATTTTCATACCTATATATATTGATTTTGAATAAATACTTTGGAATAATGGGAATTGATTATACGTATATTCATACATATTTATATACATAGATATGTATATGGGATCGGGCTTGAGTTTTTGTACTTTAAAGGATCTTTATGTTTTATGTATATATATATATATATACATATCTATATTTTGGATTATACGTTTGATTTAACGGTATATATTTACTGACGAGTTCCTTATACTTAAATTATATATGTCTTTGGGTTGGAATGCCCGGACGTCGGGACGTGAGGTCCCTCATATAATTATATTGATATTTTGAATATGATTTCAAAGGATTATGACGTTTACTTGGTTATGAATTCGTTATGCGGTTGTTTGACCCTTATGATTATTTTGACTATATAAATATATGTTGGGACGGTGATGTCCTTGTGTTGAGTATATTTGTGGGTTATATGCTTGATGGACTTATTTATGTCCAGGTGTTCGATGTTTGGGGTTGGGTACACTGGGATTGAATGTATATATATATATTGTTATCGCGTGGCGATTTATGTGTGTGCGGGTAGCACCTTGAGATGTACCTCCCCTGTTCGATGATGATGATACGGTTACTTGGATATGGTTCGATCCGGTGCATGCTCTAACGGGTGTAGCCGTAGACTCTTAATTGAGTATTTAGTCAGCGCGCATGGACTAGTTCGGACGTATGGGTATTGAGGATTCTGCCATACGGGTCGGGTAGCATAATCCATTACTATGGACGGCTTAACCACAGATGCGGGGCCAGCTGCGGTGTAGTCCTCGTATCCGATTAAATGATCCCCTGTTGGATTGTTTCCCCTGGTACTTGATTGGTATTGAGATTATATTATACCTATACGCGTGTGTTAGTACCTTCATATTCTTATTTCTTTTAGTGAGGATCTCTCCTTGCTTGTCGTGCTTGCGAGCACGAGTTGGGAGTTGGGGAAGATGGGAAACTTTACACTTACTTTGACTTGATATTTGATTGGATTTCAGTACTGGTTATGTTTTACTTGTTGGATTGTAAATCCGGATTTGATATATTTATATATATTTATATAAATGCTTTGAAGTACTATTAATGGCTATATTGCTGTCGAGTTGGGTTTTCTTGACATGTACGAATTATTCGGCATTTAAAGGTTTGTTTTACTTTATGAGAATTTTATTCCATCTTTATGCTTTACTTTAACAAAGGCCGTTTGTTTATGTTTTATAAACCTGCTTGGGTTGATTTGAGAGGTTACGCCTCGGGAAAAGAAAAAGGGTGTTTTATTCGGAAAAAGGTTTTGAGCTGGATTGCTCTCATGTAATTTGAGATAATATGATTTCTAAATTAATCACGTATATAAAGGATTTCATATGCATGGTTTGCATAGTTTTAAAAGGTGGGGTTAGTATATTGTTTTAAGTATGCAAAACTTTGTTTTTGTCCACTCACACTCTTTCTGTTTCGCCCCAGGACCGTAGTTGCGTCGACACCGTTCGGCCGTGCGCTCCTCTTCTCGAGCTTTGGTGAAGGGTAGGATATGTTGTCCTTGAACCCTAAACTCATATTCTGTTTATTCTTTTCCGCTGCTGAATTCCTGAACTCTTAGATTGCTCTGTATTGCACTGTAAGGGTTAATTTGTTGGCCGAGGCACTGGGTAGTTTATCCGTAGCATCTTTGGTGCTTGGGCTTTGTTTACATTACTTGTTTGAACATGTTTTAACTTTGGGGATTGTTCACTTTGTAGGGGAGACTCTGTCCGATTTTCGGCGAAGTCTCGGCCCAAAGTTTGTTGTTTGTCGGGAAGAGGGTAACTGTTCAGTTTTGGGCCGGCATGGGTTGGTGTTGGGCCCATCAACGAGGTCCGGCTCGGGTTCCGGTGGAATTCAGGTCGGGTCTGTCACAATAATTGTAGCATAATAACATGATAAATATATCATCATACTGTTTCCCCTTTTATCCCAACTCAGATAACCACAGCCCGTAGGCACGACAAGCAAGGAAAGATCCTTACTCAAAGAAAATACGAATACAATAATAATAACTCATACATATAGTCATATAAGACCTCGACACCAAAAACATGTACCGGGAAAACAATCCAACAGGGGATAATTTGACTGGACACAGGTACAGTCTCCTCGAGACCCCGTGCCCAGGGTTGAGCCGTCCAAATGGGACTAAACTCTCAGGTCTATATGATAAAACTTCCAAACCATATCTCCGAAATATGTCCTACGTGCGCAGACTACCCAATCACGGGTCTACAGTCACATCCCATCAAGGGTGTACCAGGTATCCAATGTAACCAAATCAGTATCACAGAACATGGGTGGTACAAACAGAGGTGACAACACACTTCAATCAATCACATGATCAACACTTTCCAATTCCCAATATATATAAGTACCCAACCCCCAAGTATCAAATATCAGGACACACGTCCTAGACTTAAACAATTTAATATAAATATTAAAAGTAGTCACAAGCATCAATAACACTCAAACAGATGCATGGTTGTTTATTGGCTGGAAGATATGCATATTCAAAAACAAAGTCCACTCACAGGTAATCCCAAGCAGCTTGGCCCTGTGAGGGTCCCGCCTGTGTAATACGAGGTGCCTGAGTACCTATTTCAAGAATATAAATACAAGGTTAACAACCGAACCCTTGAACGGTAACCTTCAAAACAAACCCTTTACTAAACCCGACTCAACATAAGCGTGAGCTCGTACGACTTATTCTAAGGTCAAATACATTCATTAGATGATGAGACGACCCCGGGAGACACTTGGTCAACCCTGGTCAAACCTCGGTCAAACTTCATGAATAGGTCAAATCGGGCCCGCGGGGTCCACGACCTCCAAACTTAGATCCGGAAGTTCCTATAGGTTCACTACGGTTTATAAAACATGTCCCAAAAGTTTGGTCTCGATCCGATGGTCGGATTTCTCGCGATCGTGCGATCGGATGGTTTCTAATAAACCTAACGCTAGGGTTGGCGATTTCGGAGTATCCGGGACTCCGAATCATGATCCGTCAATTCCTATACGATCCTTGAAATACGAGGAACAACATACGTGAATTCGGATTCGATCCAACGGTCCGAACACATCGAACCCAAACAACGCATAATAGGCGTACATTGGTTCGAGGTTCGAACGACTTCCGAATCGAAATCCGCGCACACGTACGCGTTCACAAAGACACGAGGGTGGTATAGGAACATCGAACCGCCGCCACACCTCAGCCCACGGGCCGCCACACGCGCCGCCGTGGGTTGGGTGTCTTGAGCAAAAACCAGCCAACCTCAATCTGTTAAATCTTTCGACACAGCCTATACCTAAACACTCCCCTCAGCCTCACAAGTCCAGAACCGGCCACACCCACTCCAAAACCAGCCGTGAACTGGTTGGAAATCATAAACTAAAACTTGCCAATTCTAGGTTTCATATTGAATGGTTTCAAAGCCAAATCGATCGAAACTAAACACAGAACAAGCTTCAATGCACCTAGAGAAGAAGTTTACACACCTTACGCGACGGCGAAAGCTGCCGAAGACGCAGAGACGAAAACCCAGAAGTGGCCGGAAGTTGCAGACGATCGTGTCTGTCAACGCCGGCGAGATGACCTTCGATATTGAGTGGGTTAGAACCGTGAGGGAAAGATGAGTCGATTGCAGGTGGTCTCGTGCTTAGCCGTTGCCGGAATCGTCGACACCGAGGAGAGAGGAGCGGTGAGGGTTTGAGGAGAGAGAGAAAACGCGTTGGAGGAGAGAGAGAGTGATTGCGAAATCTGATTGGTCCTACGTGGACTATATCAGATTATCGCAATAATTAGAATGACGCTTATGTCCTTAAATTGATCTGACGCTCGTATCGCGACGTGCCACCCGTCAACAAACTCGTTTTGACGAGCCGGACGCAATGACGCAACTCGTTTCGCCAAATTCCGTCCCGAAAATTAATTGGACCAAAATGCCCCTTTTATTTCAATTTAATTATTTAATTCCAATTTTAATCATTTTATTCTTTTTATTTCCTTTTTTAATTCCCAATTAAATTAACTTATTTATTTTATATTTAAAGGACCTAAAATTAGTTCAGGGACGTCACATAATTATAAGCGGAACATATAAAGACTAGGCTAGCTATCCAAACCACTTCTACATCTGATATGCATATATACAATATTACAGAGAGCTTCATTAGTTAACTAATTACTTATACCAAACTAAGTTGGTAATAATTAGCGGCGAATCTTGGGGTACTCTCTTATCTCTATCCCCCCAAATAGCAGGGCTGCGTCCTTGCTATTAAGAACAGCCTGATCATTCCTAAGAGGAGTTGGGTGTCACCCTGCACGAGCTGGTTGGTCTTTAGAAAATGGAGGCCTCTTGCCAGGCCGGCCATAGAACTTGTCTAGCATGGCAAAAGCCTCCCCTCCAAGCTTTGCTAGCTCTTCCTGAGTTGCCATAATAATTTAGCTAAAATTTAGTACAAGCACACAAAACACAGATGCACAAAGCAGGTCAGGTAATTTGGTTTCTCTTTGTTTTCTTGGTAGTTTGCGGTCAAGCCCCATTTTATAGGAGTTAAAAAGGTGTGAGACCTTGGAGATAAGTTGGTTGGATAACATAGATATCCATTATTTCCAAAAGGGCTTCCCACTTTTGGTGATTCCTTCAGAGACACTATTGAATCTTTGAGTTGGGGGCTTTGCTTAAGATAGAAATATGTATTAGTAATATTGCAAATTACAGAAGTGCCTTATAAAGTAATATGGAAGATTCTTTGGTGCTAAGAATTTCGTGGCAGGTTGACCCATGGATATGGTTGGTACAAAACACATTCATGAAAAATAGGAATAAGCACAAATTGTGGGAGGTGAAGATATTTCTTCCCGTAGAGATTGACAGGAATCAATATCATAGTTTATTTGGTTTCTTTTCGTTGTTTGAGAGCTGCATATGATCACTACAAGAAAAAAACCCTTTACTGATGGCTAAAAAGCGTCAAGATAGCCATTAATTGACGGCTCGGAAAGCGTCACGGATGCCACTGTCAGGAAAGGGGTGCCCCCATTTTTGCCACTTATTATCCGTCGAGATTTAATGTTTCTTGACGGTTATGAAACGTCACAAACCCGTCAAGATTTCCGTCTCTTGACGCTTTTTAACTATCAACATATATATATATATATATATATATATATATATATATATATTTATACTTAAGAGTTGTTTCTTGATAGTTTTTAGCCGTCAAGAATAGTATGACTGAAAAAGAAAATTAAAGCTTCGTAAACAAAAGGTGCAAAGAAATAATTAAATTGTTAAACAATTATATAAAGCAACAAACTTATTTGAGGGGTATTTTTGGAAAGCTCACTTTATATTTTATTTGAACAATTCAAATTGTCTTTTTAATAGATTAGAGTGCTACTAAACGAACCCTAAAATTAATTGAGTACACCCTACTACCAAACTATTTATTGAATTACTAATTTACCATAATATAAAATGACCAAAAAAGATATATTGAATTGTGAAACAAATGTAATTTTAATAAGTACACCATACTAATGCGGATCCTCTAATTGTTTTTTCTCAATCTGCTTGACTTTTCTTTTAAGCATGCCACATTATTTAAAAAAACATTTAAAACATGACCCTACATATTTTTGCCTACACTTCTCTTCTTCTCCATCTTAGGATTTGGACAACCGAACTCTTTTCTCTCTCAAAACCAAGCCCAACTCTTCTCCTTTCAATCACTCTTCTTCTCCGCCAAACGTAACTTTTTTTTTTTTCATTTTTCTCATCTTTCAATTCAGGAAATTTCCTATAATATTTGAAGTCCCTTGTAAGAACTTGTTTTCTCCAATTTCCCTCCACAAAATTAGCCACACGAATCATATTGAGACTTATTTCAGCAAGCAAGGCAATCAAAGTTGTTTTTTGGTTTCAGATATTGGATTCAGACAAAAAAAAATTTTAAAAATCAGAAAGAGAAGAAAAATAAAAACAGATGACATGAAATACTGTGTTTCTTGGGAAAAAAAAATTTAAAAAACACCGAAGCGGCAAAATTGAGGATTTTAATAAGAGTGATTCCCATACTGAGTATTACTTATTATTTGATTTAGGATCAATATCAAAGAATTCTATTGAACGTTTTTGTAAAATTAGTTAGATTTAGGATATTTAAAAAGAACAATATTGTCCATATTATGGAGAAAAAGGGATCGTGGGGAGATGAATGTTGTTGGTTTTTTTGAAGAGATAGATTGTACATTTTGATTTAAATATTAGGGTGTATCAGGGGTATTTTTAGTAGTTAAATAGGGTGTACTTAGTTAATTTTACATTTTGATTTAAATATTACGGTATACTTAGATCATAGGGTGTACTAAATTAATTTTGGGGTTTGTTTAGCAGCACTCATAGATTATATCTTTAAAAAATCACACAAATTAATCTCTCAAATAAACTTATTTGAGGAGTCTCAATATTTTGCGAGGATAATCTATGAATGAAACTTGAAATCGGAAAGTTAAGATAAATGCAAAGTGGATGAACCCTAGTAAGTGTCTTATTTGAAAAATATCTAAATAGAATGATAACTTTACACATATTTGTTTATTTTATATAAATAACACCACAAAAATAGAATAAACAGTTCCGCAAAACACATCATTTAGCTTACATAATAGCTTACATATTTGAAATATGTATTAGTAATATTGCAAATTACAGAAGTGCCTTATAAAGTATTATGAATAGAATTATTGAATTTATGGAAGATTCTTTGGTGCTAATTAAGAATTTCGTGGCAAGTTGACCCATGGATATGGTTGGTACAAAACACATTAATGAAAAATAGGAATAAGCACAAATTGTGGGAGGTGAAGATATTGGAGAGATTGACTGATAACATAGTTTATCTGGTTTCTTTTCGTTGTTTGAGAGCTGCATATGATGGATCTTTCAAATAAACTTATTTGAGGGGTATTTTTGTAAAGTTCAGTTTGTATTGTATTTGACCAATTCACAGTTCACACTATCTATTTCATAGATTATCTCTTTAAAAAATCACACAAATTGAGAGCTGGATGTGACAAATTAATCTCTAAATAAACTTATTTGAGAGGTATTTTTGTAGAGCTCAATTTGTATTATATTTCAACAATTTGAACCGTCTATGTCATAGATGATGTCTCTTTAAAAAAGCACCCCAATTGAATTTTTTTAACCATTCTGATGTAGGACAAATTATGGGAGGGAGGGAGAGAGAGAGAGTTTAAAACACAAACGATGGAGTAGTACTGATATTACAAGTAGGGAATAATTAGAAAGATGTTGAAGTACATACCAAATAGACTTCATTCACACACACACACATATATATATATATATATATATATATATATATATATATATATATATACAGCTATTCTCTTATTCGGATGTATTAACGTGTGGAACGTGCGGATATCATTGTAAACAGGTAGGAAAGGAGGGAGGGTAGTACAAAATACATGGCGTCACACAATAATAACATCCAGATGTCCGCACAAGAGAATTTATGTATATATATATACAGTCATTCTCTTATCCGGATGCATTAACGTGCGGGCGTACGGATGCATGTGTAAATAGGTAGGAAAGCAAAGTGGGGGTAGTACAGCGTCGCCGCGATAATGACGTCCGGATATCCGCATAAGAGAATTTCTATATATATATATACTATACTATACTATACTATTGATCCCATATAATTAATTAAGCCGCATGCTTCCCCTAGTAGTATAATTAAACAGCTCTATATCTAAAGCCGTAGGAAGATTTAGCTTATAACCAAAGGATCAATAGTAGCCAGGGTATTGGTTTCAGTACAAATGCATTCATGAGCATATAATTAACTAATAATAACGCCTATTACGATTGATGACCGCGGTTGGTTTACTGGTACGAGTAGAATTCGTACCATATATTTCTGTGACACATATCCCACCATAGATTCGCACAGCCTCGTTAGAGTTGATGACAGGCTTATTGTAATTAGGCCTTTGCAGCTTCTGTGGAGCTCCAAGATTCTCCACGTTGGCCACTGCTGCTGCTGCCGCCGCCACTGGGCCTCCATATCGACCTTCTTGATAATAATGAGAAGGTGTAGAAGCAGAAGAAACTCGATTCCCCATGTTAATTACAACTTAAAACTGATTACAAGCAGTTTTGCTTTGATTTGAATTCCTTGGGGGCCAAGCCTCATTATATAGTAGTCCTCATTACTCACACAAGCTTATAATAATACTCCACCGTTAGGGGCCCGCAGAATGTATATATGTTATATAGGACTTGCATGCACATTCCGCTTAATTAATTAGTTATAATTCTTTGAGTAAAATAAATGAAATTAATAGTGCGCTTCTGGATTTAGTATATATGCTATACATGCTTTATTCTTCTCATACCATAATAAAAAAAAAATAAAAAGAGGAAAGAATAGCTAGATTGACCGACATCATCCCAATGCCGGGCCCACATACTAAACGATTACCCTCTTTCTGAAACAAAAGAAAAAGGAGTCGAGACTTCTGCCGAAAATTGGGCAGTCTCCCCTGAAAAATGGACATTCCCAAAATTCAACATGTTAAAAAACAACAGAATAGTATACACCAACTGCCAGCATGCATACAAAATACAACGTAGGCCTTCGGTCTTCAAATTTAACCATAATGGGCGATAACATAGTATATATAAGAGTGTTCAAATTCAAAGTGGCAGAATTCAAAGTTAAAGATAATGGACATCAAGTCCTACAGTTTAATCGAAGCTCAAGAAGAGGAGCGCTCGGCTAGACAGTTCAGATGCACAGACTACTGCCTGGGGGGTGCAAAACAAAAAATTGTGAGTGGACAAAAACAAATTTTTCATAATTCAAAACAACATACTAACCCCACCGTTTCAAAAACGATTTAGAAACCATGCAATTCAAATCATTTATATACATAATCAGTTCAGGATTCAAATTCCAATATTTGCAACATAATAATCATGTCATAGTAAACTGTTTCCTCTTCATTCCCACTCTCAGATAACCGCATGCCCGTAGGCATTGCAAGCGAAGAAGGATCCTCACTAAAAGAAATACGAATACGAAAGTACTAATACATACATATAGGTATAATAGGACCTCAACACCAAATACAAGTACCGGGGAAAACAACCCAAATTGGGGATTGTTTAATTGGACGCCGGGGCGGCATCACAATGGCCCGTGCCACAAAAGTGGTGCCAACAACCTAGGGATCGCAACAAGATGGAAAAACACTGCCACAACAGTACCCACATGCCGCCACACTCGCCTGCAGCGCGTGAGTGCCTTGATCAAATTCTGGCCATCGAAAAAGCGTTGGATCTAGCTACAATCTTACCACCATTAGACTCAAGACATTGAGAGGGTTTCGGCCGGATTCAGTGCATGTCACGGCCAAACTCGTGAGGGTTTTGGCCGGAATTTCAGATGCTCGCCACAACGGCTGCGCCGCCAAAAATTGTCGCGCACACAAGAGGAAAGGAAGAGGGAGTGGTGGCCTACCTTTTCCATCGGTTTGTGGGTGGAAAGCAGTACTAAACCGCAATTTAGTACCAAAGGCTTCTTGCAAACTCTTCCAAAAACGCTTTGTAAATCTAGCATCCCTGTCCGACACAATGGACACAAGTGCCCCATGTAACCTCACAATTTCATCCACAAAGAGTTTAGCAAGCTTCGTCAAGGAATAGGTTTCTTTGATAGGTAGGAAGTGAGCGGATTTGGTGAGTCGGTCAACTATCACCCAAATTCCGTCATGTCCCTTCACAGTACGAGGAAGTTTGAACACAAAGTCCATAGTGATATGCTCCCACTTCCATTTTGGAATTGGAAGAGGTTGCATAAGTCCCGATGTTTTCTGCCGCTCTGTTTTCACCTGTTGGCAAATCAAACATCTGCTCACATATTTAGTTATGTCACCCTTCATATGCAGCCACGAATAATACTCCTGGATCGTCCGATACATCTTGGTACTACCAGGATGCATGGTGTAGGCTGAACAGTGAGCCTCCTCCAAAATTTCCCGTTTCAAATTTTCATTGTTCTTCGATACACACAAACGGGTCCCAACTACCAAAGCTCCATCATCTCTCACTGAATAATCCATTCGTGTACCATTTTCCACTTCTAACATTATCATACAAAGAGTAGGGTCCTCCATTTAGGCATCAACAGAAATGTAGCCAACCGAACTCTATCCTCATCAGGGCATCTCAAGACATCAAACACTCTCTCAACATCTTTGAGCCAGGCCTCAGCAATTGCTGGATTAGCACCGCCATGGTAGTCCTGAGCCCCTAACTCTTTGACCCTCTTGATGTCAATACCCTCAGTGTTATGCCTCCTATGTAGGGCTGTAGACATTGATCGAGTGAACTGGTCGAGCACTTGACGTATATCTAGTTCATTCTCACCAGCTTGCTCACCGACACGTGGTTCAGGTAGTGGTGATGGGGGTGGAGATGGTGACGGAGGTGGAGGTGGAGGTGGAGCAGGCCCCTTTTCCCCACGAAAATGTGTCCTTGGCTCCTCGGAGGCATGATTCTTGTAAGAAGGAAAACAATGAAAACCATTAGTAACAAGAGTGCACAAGAAGCGCGAAGTCCGAAATAAATTGAACATAATGCTCTGATACCACGTTGACAGGACCCGATCCGAATTCTCCTAGAAATTCGTGCTGAACCATGTGGTTTAACTGACATCATCCCAATGCCGGGCCCACATACTAAACGATTATCCTCTTCTCGAAACAAAAGAAAAAGGAGCCGAGACTTCTGCCGAAAATTGGGCAGAGTCTCCCCTGAAAAATGGACATTCCCAAAATTCAACCTGTTAAAAAACAACAGAATAGTATACACCAACTGCCAGCATGCATACAAAATACAACATAGGCCTCGGCCTTCAAATTCAACCCTAATGGGAGATAATAGAGCATATCTAAGAGTATTCAAATTCAAAGTGGCAGAATTCAAAGTTAAATATAATGGACATCAAGTCCTACAGTTTAGTCGAAGCTCGAGAAGAGGAGCGCTCGGCTGGATAGTTCAGATGCACCGACTACTGCCTGGGGCGCTAAACAGAAAATTGTGAGTTGACAAAAACAAAGTTGTCATAATTCAAAACAACATACTAACTCCACCATTTCAAAAACGATGCAGAAACCATGCAGTTCAAATCATTTATATACATAATCAGTTCAGGATTCAAATTCCAATATTCGCAACATAATAACATAATAATCATGTCATAGTAAACTGTTACCCCTTCATTCCCACTCTCAGATAACCGCATGCCTGTAGGCATTGCAAGCGAGGAAGGATCCTCACTAAAAGAAATACGAATACGAAAGTACTAATACATACATATAGGTATAATAGGACCTCAACACCAAATACAAGTACCGGGGAAAACAACCCAAACTGGGGATTATTTAACTGGACACCGGGACGACATCGCAATGGCCCGTGCCCTGGGTTGAGCCGTCCAAATGGGACTGGGCTCCCTGACACGCAAGACAGAATCCTCAATACTCGTGCGGCAGTACTAAGTCTTACGAGCGCAGACTGCCTGGTTAAGGGCCTACAGTCACACCCAATTAAGGATGCACCGGGTATCCGATGTAATCAAACCAGTATCACAGTAACCATATCCACAAGAACTAGGGGAGGTACATAAAGTGGTGCCAACAACACTCCAAACAATCACAACTCAATATTCAATATTTACATATACATTCACTTTCCAAATCTCAATTCCAACACATGTACCCAACCCCAAAACATCAGACACCCGGACATATATACGTCCAACAATCAAATAACCAACATATATACTCAAAATAAGGACATCACCGTCCCAAACATATATTTCCATATTCAAAATAGCCACAAGCATCAAATAACAATAAACCTTTCAGATATTTCAATGAGATAGCATAATCACCAAAAATCCATATTCAAACCATTATTCAAAATCTCATAAGTCAAGAAACGTCAAATCATATGCAAGGTTGTTCATTCTTTGAAAGATATGCACATTCAAAACAAAGTTCACTCACAGATAGTCCCAAGTAGGTTGACCGTGAGAGGGTCCCGGCTGAGGAGCACGAGGTGTCTGAGTACCTATTTCAAGAATACGAGTACAAGATTAAAAACCGAACCTTGAACGATAACCTTAAAATCAACCATAACTAATCCCGAATCAAAGTGTGCATACGCTCGTACGAAGAATTTCTAAGGTCAACTACGGTCTTTGAAAGGTGAAACGACCTCGTGAGACGCACAGTCAACCCTTGGTCCAACTTCCCGAAAATGGTCAGCCTGGCCCACGGGACCCACGACCTCCAAACTTAGATCCGAACGTCCCTACAGGTTCATTACGGCTTACAGAACGTGTTTTGACAGTTTGTTCAAGATCGAATGATCGGATCGCTACGATCGGACGGTTACTTTTTTACTAACCTTAGGGTTAACGATTTCGGAGTATCCGAGACTCCGATTCACGATCCGTCAAAACCTATACGACCCTAGAAATACGGGGAACAACATACGTGAAATCGAATTCGATCCAAAGGTCCGAACACATCGAACCCGAATAACGCATAACAGGCGTAAATCTGTTCGAGGTTCGAACGACATCCGAATCATAATCAGAGCACACCCACTCACTCAGGACAACCCAGGGATTGTAACAAGACGGAAAAACACTACCACAACAGTACCCACGCACCGCCACACGAGCCGGCAGCGCGTGGGTGCCTTGATCAAATTCCGGCCATTGGAAAAACATCGGATCTAACTACAATCTTACCACCATTAGACTCAGGACATTGAGAGGGTTTCAAAACACCACAGAACCGGCCGGATTCTGGGCAAATCACGGACAAACTCGTGAGGGTTTTGGCCGGAATTTCAGACGCTCGCCATGGCGGCTACGCCGCCAAACGTTGTCGCACACACAGGAGGAAAGGAAGAAGGAGTGGTGGCCTACCTTTTCCAAGTGGAGCCGTCGCGGTTGGTGGTTGGAGCAGTCGCCGGCAAAAATGGAGGTTTGGCTGGATTTTGCAGTCATTCCAGTCGACAAACGGCGACGAATTGGACGGTGAACTGGGGTGGGTTAGGACCGGGAAGTGATGGCAGTTCGAATGGGACCGATGACGTCCCTTGCCATGCCGGAATGAGTGAGATCAAAGAGAGATGAGAGAGGGTCAGGTTAGAGGAAAGAGAAACCAGAGAGAGAGGAGAGAGAGAATTCATGAGATCTGATTAGGCAATGGGTTTTTATCATTTTTTAATTCAAATTTCAAAATGACGCTTATATCCTTTTTGCGTTCCAAAACTCGGATTGAGGTGTGCCACCCGTCAACGGACTCGTTTCGATGAGCCAGACGCAATGGCGTAACTCGTTTCGTCAAATCCTCTTCTGAAATTAAAGTGACCATTTTTCCCTTTAAATATTAATTTCCAATTTTTATTTAATTAAATCCTTTTATTTTATTTTTAATAACTCATTTTATTTAATTCATTTTATTTTAATCAATTTATTTAATTTAGGTCTGTTACATCAAGTGCCTTTTTTGTTATTGCAGTTTGATATTTCTTTATTTATAACACCTTTCATTGTAAATTAGCTTTCTATATATTTCTAGAACTATTATTTGGTGAATCAGATCGATTCACCTATGTAACATATACATATATATATATATATATATATATATATATATATATATATATGTGTGTGTTCATGTTGACAAGTCTGCCAAAGATGGATTAAGAATAAGAACAATATAAATATAACTAAATAAATTAAAGGAGGCCTGTTAGCTTGGTAATTGAAGTATATAATATATATGAAGGAAAGATCGATGCTTACTTCCTGCATGTATGATTAGTCAGCCATATGTTAACAAATGAGTCGGTCTCTATCCAATCTAACGCACAGATATAAAGATTAGGCAGAAAGTATGGCCATTAGTGAGTGAGACCCTGGACCCAAGTGAATCAGATTCCACACCGATTAGGTTTATGAACTTTCACAGTTCATATGAATCATTTCCTAATCCTTCAATATAATATAATATTTACAATCGGGGTTTATTCTATTGAAAAAGAGCCTTAACGTACATACCAGTGGCAGTAGTCTCAGTTTGAACTCCCATGAGTGTGTAAGTATATGAATGCGACCGATTCCAATTTTCCAACAGAAAAAAATACCAAAGTCGGCCAGTGTCCCACAAGCCCGGGACACGACCTTGCGTTCAACAATGCTTGGGTCCTTAATTGGGGATAAGATATTTGAAGAAGCTTGAGAAATAAAATTCTTTTTGCATCTCTTTCTAATTTACACACCATTTTTTTCTTCTAATTAATAGTCTAATAAACCTAATGATAAGCACATAATTATCACAAGTTTTATGCCTAAATATATATTTGTTAGTGCTATAATTTATTTTATTTTAAGCTATTTAGGCTAAAGTTTGGTTTTTATAAGTTTGGGCATTGCACTAATAAAAGTATTGAAAATTAATTAGTTACTTCCTCTTTGTAGGTTCTTGGTGGGATTGGCAGCAAAGTTAATAAATAAATGCAGCATTTACTAGTAGATATTGAAACAAAGAGTGAAGTCCCGCACCAATGCATAAAAGAAAAGGAAAATAATTGTCAATGAGATAAGATGTGCCACCCAGCAGATAAAAAGAAGTTCAGCAAAGCCAAAGAAATAGAAGAAAATGAGGGAGGGACTGTGGGGATTGGCAGGCAAAGTATGAATCTGTAACACCCCGACTCAGTTTAACTGTTTTATTCAATTTATTTAATTGTGAAATTACAATTTTGCCTTTAGGGTAGGGTCACTTTAGTCACTTTTTTCCGGAAGGGGATTTGAGTAGCACCATTGCGTAGAGCTCGCTCTCACGAGTTCGTAGACACGTAGTGGGCCCAAATCGGAGTTGTAATGAGCTCGTAAAGGTCAGAAAACGGAAAGGACGTTTTGGTAATTTCAAAATCTTGTCAAAAACCCTAAATACCCAGTCAGATCTCTCTCTCCCTCGCACGACCTTCTCTCTCTCTCTCTCTCTCTCTCTCTCTCTCTCTCTCTCTCTCTGTGACATCGTTGTTTCATACGACAATTTCGTCACCATCCTGCGACAAAATTCCACAAGACCGGTCCCAATATTTTCACATTTCTCTCCTCTACCCAACCCATCCCTTTTCCTAGCTCGAAAACCCGGCAGCTGACGACGATGGCGACTGGAAAACTCGGTAGAAACTACCATTGTCGCCGGCGACGATTTTGGCCATCTCAGGTTGCGCCACCACTTGGATTAGGTAGCTCTCTCCTCCCTCTTGCTTTCCTCTTGGTCGTGCGACAGCAGTGGTGGATGTCGTCGCCGTTTCGAGGGGGGAAGTTCCGGCCAAACCTGTACTATTCCGACTAGTTTTTGGCCGTGGTCTAAGAACCAAAAATGCTCCCATAGTTGTACTTGTTCTTTTGGTATAGTTATTGTAGGGTGTTTCGAGAAATTTCTGTTACCGAAAATTTCTCAAGGCACCCATGCGCTACTCACGGCCCATTGTGTTATAAAACACTCCCCATGTCGTTCTGAGCACGACGGTATACTCGGATTTGGAATTGGTTACCGTTTGACAGTTGAACGGATATTGCACATATTATGCGATATCCGGGTTCTATAGGTTCGGACTGTTCGATCGATCCCAATTTCAAATATGTTGTTCTCTGTATCTCTAGGATCGTGTAGGAACTTTCGGATCAGAAATCGTAGGTCGTGGGCCTCGCGGGCCCGATTGACAAAGTTGTGAAGTTTGACCACTCGGTTAACCGTGAGTCTTCCGAGGTCGTTTCACCTTTCGAAAAATGTTAGTTTGGACTTACATACTCCCTGGTAGTTGTGCACACACACACTTTGAATCCTGGAAACTTAGGAGTTGAATTTAAGTTCGTGGTTGGTTTACTAGTTTTAATTAAGTCCTTGTCTTTGAAAATAGGTATTTAAGCTCCACGAGCTCAACAGGCAGGACCCTCTCAGGGTCAAGCAGCTTTGGATTATCTATGAGTGGACTTTGTTTTGAAATGATCATTATTTTCAAAAGATGGAATGTCATGCATATACATATATATATATATTTGATTATGTTGACTATTGTGACTATGGAATTATTATATTGTCATAACTATGGTTTTGTATCATTTGTGGGAGTTTGGTATCTATATTATATATAAATATTTGGATATTGAGTTATGGATGTTATTATTGTCCGGATGTCTATGTATATGGGATTGGGTACATTGGAATATTTGGAATTTTGGGATGTGGTTATGGTATATGAGTTGGGATGTGCAATACGTTATATTGGAGTGCTGTTAGCACCTCTATGTACCTCCCCTGGATTTGGATTCTTGCATACTGAAAGTTTGGATATGTCGGAACTTGGGCACCCTTGACGAGGTGTTATTGTAGGCTTTTGACGGGAAGTCAGCGCGCGTTAGACTTAGTTCAGCCGCACGAGTATTGAGGATTATGCTGTGTGTGTTTGGGAGCAACAGTCCCCCAGTTGGATGGCTTGTCCCTAGTCACATGACTATTAAGGATTCTTCCATGTGGTCTAGTAAAAAAATCCCCTGGTTGGATTGTTTCCCCAGTACTAGTATTGGTGTAGGGGTTATACATATATTTTCATTTTTATTTATTTGTGAAGATCCTTCCTCACTTGTTGTACTTACGGGCATGTGTCTTGGAAGAGAGTGGTCTAGGAAGGGAAAAATGTCTAGTTTGAGTTTATGTTATATGCTATACCTTGATTTTAAAGTCGATTATGTATATAAATGGTTTTTGTTGCATGTTTGGGCATCGTTTTCCAAAACGGTGGGGGTTAGTATGTTTGTTTAAATTATGTTAAAATTTATTTTTGTCAACTCACAATTTTCCTGTTTTGCACCCCTCAGGCAGTAGTCTGACGTGAATCGAGCAATCAAGCCGAGCCTTCCTCTTCTCGTGCCTCGACTTAACTGTAGGACACTTGTTGTTCATTTCCTTTGAAACTTTTACTTTGGTTGTTTAACTAGTGATTCTTAGACTGCTCTGATATTACCCGTGTAGGGTTGAATTTAAGGCCGGAGGCCTATTTTGTAATCTGTGTGCTATTGCAAAATTTACCTTTGGCATCCCTTGATTATGCTGAGCCATTGAAGAACACAGCCAAAGGAAAACAACTAGATACCAATTTAACCTAATCTAATAACCTTGAGCTTGAGAAATACATTACATGTCCTATTATAAAGTTGGCAAGGAAAGCTAAAAGAATACTAGTTAGAATACAACTCAACACTTGGACAATACACAGAGGTGCCTCGTTCGCCTCGCCACACCTTGCAATGCCTCGTCACGCCTTGCCATGCCTCACCGCGCTAGATGTGCAACTTACTAAACATACGACTGACGCGAGCGAAAGCATGCCTTAGAAAACACTGGTCAATATAGTGCATCCGACCAATACCAACGCTGACCTTTTCGCTTTCTACTTCCAACTCTTTTTTTCTTTGTTATTTTCTTTTCTTACATGAATCAAATCTCTTTGATATTGCAAGGAAGTTATTTTCTTCTCCTATTTTCTTCTTATAAAAAATAAAAAAATAAATTTCCGTGAAAAGTGATTACATAATTAACAAACAAGAGAGAGTATGTAGGAGGGTGTAGCTTTAAATATAGGCTTATTTTACAGCAATACCCTCGAAACTATGATCAAATCTCATTTTGACACAGAAAATAAGTCTTAAAATATTTTATATAACATAAGAAGTGATTTCTACATACAAGCTGAACATGTACATTTAGGTGCAGAAAATAAGCTAGCTTAGTATATAAAGACTATAAGGCTATCCTAAATCCTGAATTGTACAATAGATTATGCGAATATTAAAACCAAAGAGAGATATACAGATCGAGAATACATGCACACAGCTAAAGCTGGAGATACATACATATTATCATGTACGAAATATGTATGTAGGTACGTACATACTATATTAATTACAAGCTGATCTTGATAATCAATCAGATTCCACGGGACAACTCGCTGGCATATTGACCGCGGCGGCAACTTTCACAGGGTCAATCCTTGATGGATAGCCCCAGAAGTAATGTCCATTGGAAATCCAAATAAAGAAAAAAAGAAAAAGAAAAAGACACACGCTGCGCAGATATAGGGTATATCTAGTAATTAAAAGGATCACTAGGAGGAGAGGAAGAAAAGGCTGACTATGTTTCTTGTGTACCAAGAAAATTAAGGGTAATTGGGTCGAGTATATTTCTTGGTACCATATTCAGTAACTAATACTCTCTTTGCTGCCTCGGTACCATATTCAGTAATTAACACTCCCTTGTAGATCTTTGCTGCCTCAGTGCTAGTAAGAACCCCGTCCTTTATCTGATGAGGCTTCTGAGCTGGAACTTCCGCCGTCTTCACAGGCCTTCTGATCTGATGATGAGGAGGAGGAACATGATTTTGATCCATGTTGGGGTATGGATAATATTGTACCTGTTGAGGAGGAGGAAGAGGCCTAACGGTGACAGTCTTGGTGGGCCAGCCGCCATGGTACTCGTCTCTCATGGCAGGTGCTGGGAAGTATGAAACTTCTTCTGCAGGGTGGACATGATCATATAGCACGCGATGGCAGTTTTGTATTATGGGTTGGAATTCTGATACAACTTGCACTGGCCTGATATGACAAAACACTTTCTCCTCTCTCATAAAGCCTTGATAAATAGCCATGCTAACTTAATTAAAAGCTGAGAATTGAAGTAGAACTAATTGATCAAGGGGAAGCTAGAGCTAGCTAGGTTTGCCTTGCCTTACTGAAACAAAGGTTAAGAGCCAAGCAACATTATATAGGAGTGAGAGTCACAGAAGCTCACAAGTGGGCTTTCTGATCAATCAGGATCGTTCTTGTGATTTTCTTTTGATGCTTCCCTTTTTCATAAAATAAGAAAAAGTACGTGTTACTTGGCCATACCATAGGGCCTGTTTGTAAAATCGCTTTGATATTCTCTATTAATAGTTGATAGAAAAAACTAAAAATTGCTTTCATGGTCTGTATTTTTAAGAACTTCTAACAAAAGTGCCAAGTAAAAACACTTCCTACTAAAACATTCCCAAACATGTAGACTTCTTATGTTCTTATATTTTTCTAATTAAATGTTAAGGACCTTTCCTATTGAGAATGACGATAACCTACTAAACTCACACATACTACACGAATGCTATGATTTGAACCCAGGACCTTTCCTGAAGAAGCAAATGCTCCAAACCACTACACTGGTGGAGCAATTGAACCCAGGACCTTTCATATAAAAAAGGTTTAGTTTTAGTTAAGTAGTTTTGTACTTTCTACTATGGCTGAAACATGCTGTCCATATGATGAGGGTTCTTCGTCCGCAGTGCCTCCATAAAAAATGAACCGCCAAAGGATTTGGGTAAGTAGTAAGCAGTTCTGATAAGGTTCGGCCACGCGTTACATATTATCTACCACAAATAAAATATAATGGTAGGAATAACAGGATGTTTTGTATTATTTCTTCCCCTCCTATTGGAGAGTGTTTTGGATATATTATTAGATTCTACTGAAAAAATGAAAAAAAATATTATTCGATTCAATCACTCAAGCACATGAGCATCTCATAATACCCTGGACCTTTCTTGGACACTTTATCCTTTGCACCGAATGTGGACCGTATAACCAATTTGTTTTAGATCCCAACAGCCACCATCAAAGAAAAAAAAATGATATATACATATCCATGGATAACAGGGTATGTGGATAAATCCTAGGAGATGATATATTAATTAAACTTAAACTTATAAATAATCATTTTTGCATTGTATATTAATAATTATAACTAGGTGCTTTCCAATTAATTATTGATGTTTCCTTGGATTGAAATTTGTTTCGCCCATCTTAGTTGATATAGATAATAGCTAGTAAGGAGAAAGAACTTAAATTTTTCATATTCTCATAGCCGGTCCTCAATTTTTCAAGGCCCAAGGTAAAAGTAAATATTAGTTACGGGACCCGACTCGAATCTCCCTCAGAATTCGTGGCAGACCCCGTGGTTTGTTCCGACATCAACCTAATGCCGGGCCCACTTACTAATAATATCCTCCTTTCCGAAAATAAAGAAAAAGAGAGTTGAGACTTCTGCCGAAAATTTCGGCAGAAGTCTTCCCTGAAAAATGGACTTTACCAAAATTTCAACTTGTCAAAACAGCACAAGGAATACAACCAAACGCCAGCACGCACAAGTTAACAGCACATAGATTACACAATAGGCCTCCGACCTTAAAGTTAACCATAAGCGGGCAATATCAGAGCAATCTAACAGAAATCTTTAGTTCACAAACGAAACATGAGTTTAAATGGAAAAGAAACAAATAGAAAGTGTCCTACACAAGTTCATGGCTCGGAAGTTCGAGTCTTGGTTCGGTTGCTCGGTTCAGGTCGAGCTATTGCCTGGGGGCGCAAAACAGAAAATTGTGAGTAGACAAAAACAAAGTTTTAGCATAAATGAAAACAACATACTAACCCCACTGTTTGGAAAATGAAGTCAAAAACATGCAATTGAAACAGTTTATATACATAAGTAGTCAAAAACCAAGTTATTCCCGTAATCCCAATAATATAGTAATAACGACTCCACTGAACTTTTTCCCCCTTTGAAGACCACTCTCAAACCCAAACCCATGCCCGTAGGCATAACAAGTGAGGAAAGATCCTCACTAAAAAGAAAATAAGAATAAAAGTGTACTAGTATAAATATATATATAAGTATAACTTTTACCCAAACTTGTATGAGGGAAACAATCCAAAATTGGGACTGTTTGGCTAGACCACATGGAAGAATCCTCAATAACCATGTGGCTAGGGACAAGTCGTCCAATCGGGGGACTGGGCTACCAGACACGCACAGCAGAATCCTCAATACTAGTGCGGCTGAAACTAAGTCTTATGCGTGCAAACTGCCCGGCAAGGGCCTTCGGTAACACCCCGTCAAGGGTGCTCGGGACATAACCAGTTTCCATCAATTTAATATTTCTCATATCTAGAACCAAGTGTCAGGGAGGTACATAGGGTGGTGATAACAGCACTCCAAACTGACATAATCCATAACCCAAAACATATACATATATCACTTGCCCAGAACAAAGCTGAGTCCCAAAGGCTCGCTTACACAACACTTGACTCAAAGTATCCCATATCCCAAATTGTTCACATAATTCACAAATCAAATCATAATCGTATTTCCCATAATTAAAAGCATATTAAAAAACTCAATAATCAAATATTCACACTATAAGCATGGTAATTTATTCTTTTAAAAATAATGCACATTCAAAACAAAGTCCACTCATAGATAAATCCAAACTGCTTGACCCTGGGAGGGTCCTGGCTGTTGATTACGCTGAGCCTGAGTACCTATTGAAGAACACGAGGATTTGATTAACAAAAGTACCTTGACCGAGAACTTTAAAATAACTCCTAACTTTCCCCAGACTCAAGTGTGCGTGCACGATTACCGAAGAGTTCCTAAGGTGAAACTAACGTTCTTCGAGAGGTGGAATAACCTCAGAAGACTCACGGTCCCCGAGTGGTCAAACTTCTCGAGATTGGTAAACCAGGCTCACGGGGCCATGACCTCCGCATTCAGATCCAAAAGTTCCTACAGGTCCAACAAAGTATACTAAGCACGTCCTGAAAGTTTAGTCTCGATTGAGCGGTCGGATCTAAGCCAATCGCACGATTGGACGGCGATCATTTTGCCTAATCTTTGATTCAATAATTCGGAGTATCCAGGACTCTGATTCTCGATCCACGAGTTCCTACACGATCCTAGAGGTACAGAGAACAATATATTTGGAATTGGGGTCGATCGAACGGTTTGAACATATCGAATCGAGATATCGCCGAACAGGCGAATATCCGTTCGACTATCATACGACAACCAACTTCAAATCCAAGTATACTGTCATACTTGGGACGACAAGGGGAGTGTTTTGGAATACAATGGGCTGCCACACCATGGCCCACGAGCCGCCACACGTGCTGGCAGCGAGGTGGGTGTCTTGAGAAATTTCTGGCGACAGAAATTTATCGAAACACTCGGCAATACCTATGCCAAAAAATTCACCTCAACAAGGGGATCAACTTATTCAATTGAGACAACCTCCAATTTGGCCAGAAAGTGGCCGGAAAATCAATTTAAAAATCGGAAAAACCTAGGTTTTGAATCGAGCTTCCAAACCTCCAAATCGACCCAAACCAACTATCAAAACATCAAGAATGCACTGAGAGGATGAAAATGCATACCTCACTCAACGGAAAATGTCGTCGGGATCGTCGAAAACTACGACGAAAAAGCCGCGACTTTTCTCTTCTTTCCAGTCGCTTCACGGCTCGAAATCGGGTCTAGAAAATTGGTGGGCTAGGAAGAGGAGGATAGGAGAATTTCGATGGTGGTGGCGTCGGATTTGGTGGCCGGATGGCGGAGAACTCGTCGTCTGAAGTGACGACAGTTGCAACTAGGAGAAAGAAAGATCGGGGAGGAGAGAGAAAGTCGGGGAGGGGGGAAGTGACGCTCGATTCTGATTGGCTGGGGTATTTAGGGTTTTTTTAATAATTTTTGAAATGACCGTTACGTCCTTTTGGTTTTCAGAGGTTTATGGGTTCGTTACAACTTGGAATTGAGCGTGCCGCCTGTCCACGGACTCGTATCGACGAGCCCGACGCAACGGTGCAACTCAATTCTCCAAATTCTTTCCGGATCAAAAAGTGACTAGAATGACCCAACCCCTAGTAATTTTGCCAATTGAATTAATTGAATTAAATTGATTAAATTGGGTTAGGGATGTTACAATTAGGCCCATATATATATACAAAAAAAATTCATATTTTCCTTTCCATTTGATATCAAATCATGAAAAATTATCTTAAATTGATTTCTACAAGGACCAATTTTGCATTGAACAAAAGCCCACACTTCGGATTTTGGAATCTCCCCAATCTACCAACAGAAAAATTAATTTAAGGATTCACAATTCTGGAACTAGTAGGAGAGACTTAGATTAGATGAGGAGATGAGATGAGATGAGAAGAAGAAAAGGAAGAAGAAGGAGAAAAAGAAAAATTTAGAATAGATAATATAATAATATAATCTTGAGGAGCGGAAGGGATGCACTGACTAATAATATAATAATATTAAATCAGTCATCTTTGTTTTCTCGATAATATTAACATTAACCTAGCACTGGCATCCATCTTTCTTTTTCCCATAAAATATTATATCAGTTTATAATAATATAATATAACAGTAACAAATTTTTTTTGGGCCCCTCTAAATAATGAGCCCAGGGCAGTCGCACTGACTGCCCCTAGTCAGGGCCGGACCTGCATATTCTTCAAGTACGTAAGACATGTTTATCGGAAAGCCAACATAGTAGCCGATGATCTGGTAGCCATTTGGTCATGGCAAACTTAATATATATGTATCTGATTTACTAACTTTTCATTGTCTATTTCTTTACAATAACATTAATATTGGGATTCTTAGAAGATCTTCTTTGTAATTTGATTTCTTCATTTTAGAAAGAAAAAAAAAATAGTGTGGCATATATATGCTTACGATGGCAAGTTTACGTAACATAACTTTTCTGGCCTATCTCATGGTAGGCAAGGCCTGTGCTTGATATCTTCTTGGTAGGATAAGATATTCTTGTTCACTTAACATTGCCTTAATAATAATTCCAAGTAGTGGAGAAAGCATTTGCTTCTTGGCCAAACTACTTTAGAGCATATATGAATGCGATCGATTCCAATTTTGCAACAGAAAAAGATACCAAAGTCCCCAGTACTGTCGCACAATCCCGCCACAACCTTGCGTTCAACAATGCTTGAGTCCTTCATTAGGAACAAAATGGCATATTATTTTTGCATCTCTTTTTAAGAGTTTTTATATTTAAACCCCACACTTCTCTTTGTTCACCCCAACTTCTAATTCAAAATTTCACAATTTCTAAGAAAACCCCACTATTTTCCCAAACTACCCTTAAATACACACCCAACATTAAAAAAAGAAAAAAAGAAGAAGAAGAAGCACAAGTTGGAGAAACGGTGAATTTGATGCTTCCTTAAACCCAGATACGAACTGCATTAAACGTCAAAGTATTTGTGAACTTGAGGGGGATGCTAATGTAGATGGTTTGTTTTGATGCTCAGTTATGCCACAGTTATTGTGTTATCTTATCTTTCTACTGTTCTTTTACTGATCAAATCGTTACTCATTCATGGTTCCACAGAGATTCTTAATAAGCAGCTTAAGATGTATACATCCCTCTCACAAACTCGTTCAGATGTGAAAATGGTTCAGTCACTTATACCAATTTGTGCTATTTCTCCTAAATCAAAGGTTCTAAGAACTGATATGAGTACTTACACCAGCAAGCTGCAGTATCTCTCTCCAATTTTGAAGTTTTTCAAGTTATAGCTACAGCAACAGAACTTTTGTTTTCACAACATTGATTGCATAGATGGGCTAATGCCTGGACCAACTCACCGCATAAGATACAATGCCTTGAAAGATAGTAATAATCAATTTTGGTTCGGTGTGGATTGGAAGCGTAAAAGGGGCGTTTACCAAAGGCTTCTCTATTAGTGCGGGGCATATCTGAAAACCACTGGCTCAAGTCAGCTCCAAGAAGCCCAAACACTCGCTGCAAAGCTGGGATGTTTCTGGATGTAATAAAGATAATTTAATATGTAGGGTGAATCAATAGCCAGAATCAATGAATCCACCACCATGTCAGCCAGACGTGCCCCAGGCTCCCCATGGATTACAACGTAAGGTACACACTCAGCATAAAGTGGTTCTACCCAAGGGTCAATTCTCTTCTCTAGGATTGAAAGAAAAAAGTAATCTGACAATAGGGTGTAGAGGAGTTTATGTTTTTTTAAAACTTAATATGAAGAGTGGTGGGGTGTGTGGGTTGTGTCTATAGATGCATTAGGGTTAAGTATCAAGTTGGATGACATTTTTTGTCTTTTTACACAATAATAAAACTTAAGAGCTTAATGATTTAAGTATTGGGGTGAACAAAGAAAAGTGTGGGATTTAAATAGAAAAACTCCTTTCTAATTTGCTTACTTATTTTTTTTTTCCATCTAATTAATAGTCTAATCAACCTAATAGGAGTTTGTTGTCGCAATTACTAAAGGAGTTCGAGCCAGACAAAGACACATGCACAAAAAAGGGGAGAATAACGTTCCTTGGGGGAAATGGGAAGGTATTAATTCCTTGCATAACTTTGTACAAGTTCACTTTGACCATTGTCAGGAGGATTTAGAAACTTTCATTCTTCTTGGTTCAAATTTCGGGAAGGAAGATAAAAGGAAAGCTCAATAATTGTACGTATAAGTTCCTCTTCACTTTGGACTATTTTGGGATTTTTTATTGTCACAAATTTTTTTATTGTTGATATTTAGAACTTAATCATAGCGTAGCAACTACGGCGTCCTTTATTATGTTCTTAGAGCATCTTCAACAGTAGTAGCGAAAAAAACTCTTCAAATTGAAGTTTGTTGACCTAAGTGGCAATTTGAAGAGCCTTATTTGCTACTTTAATATTTTGTGCTTCATCAGTCTCTTCAATTCAATTAATGCAATATTTGACTTAAAACAATAATAGTTGATAACATTTGAAATAATTAATAACATTCTTTTAAAAAAAAGATAACATTATGAAAAATAAATAATATTTAAAAATTAATATTTATTAAAACTAAATTCCCTTCCAAGAAGAGGAACTGTTGGTACTTGCTGAAATTGAAGAAGAGCATCTTGAAACAGAGAGACAATGTCGACCATGTCGTGGCTCCATTCAAGGTCATAGGTGTTACCAACAAGATCGAATCGAAGGTCAATTTAGAGGACCCAAATCACCAAATTTCCCATTTTTACTCTTATCAGAACTATTAGGTAAACAATTAGAACTTGAACCAGACTCGCTCCTAGTCACAAATTCAAAACTATCCTAATTTCTTACCATCGATTTCAAGCTTCGAATAGGCAAACCTAATGGCTCAGAATCAACTATTGATCTGGGTTTACCCCATTCATCAAGACCATAATTTGGTTGTGCTACAAACACCATTGGTTCACCCTGAAAGTATTGAGAACTCCAAGCTTGAGTGAGATTATTCTCTTTGTACCCATATGAATTTTCGGAACCATGTTCATGAATTGGCAGACTGGGTTTGCATTGGGCATCAAAACCAGTACTTTCATGAGAAGTATGGAGTTGCAGCAGATTATCCAAAGGGTAGCCAACTTCAAACGTGATAATCCAAAGGGTCATATTGGATTAACCAGAGGGTCATAATTAACGTGATTATCCAAAGGGTAATCAAAATAATTATTTATCCAATATGATAAATAAATAAATAAAAAGGAATGACATTAAATTTTAAAATGAGCTGTACATCAAACCCATCAAGCAAAATAAATGCTTTTAACCTTTTTCATATGATTTTGATTCTCCCAAAACAAAATAAATGTTTTGAAGAAGCAAGGTTAACTTACCAGTTCTGAAGAAAGAGAATGAGGTTGCAGATTTGATGATTAAGGTTGAAGAGGCTGTTGGAGAGAATTTTTCTGATGTAGCTCACCTATTTGAGCATTCCAAAGTGGTTGAAAAGGCATCTTCAATTTATATGTCAAATTACTACATGAACATGAAATGACAAAAATTGAAGGTTAAAGTTGCTCCAACCGAGTAGTCAAATCTTACATTGATTTAAAGGCTGGAAGAGATATGTCAAAATAACATATCCAAAAAAAATTAGCTTGATGTCAAATAGTATTTTAATATTTTTTAGTCATGAACCCCACTATCATTTACTCTCTTTTAAAATTTTATTACAAAAAAAAAAAAAAAAACTTAAGTTAAAATTTATGTGTCGTATGGTATCTACTGATCACATTGCTAACTAAATCTCTTATACAAGTATAAGTCATCAATGAAGATAAATCTCTCACTTTTATAAGAAATGTGACCCACGAATGATTATGGAGTAATGAATGTGAAATTAATAGCAGGCACCAGTTTTATAAGGATGAGAAGTTGCTGAGTCAATCCATGTGGATACAACGCTGACCTTTTCGCTTTCTATCTCAACTCTTTTCATTATTTTCTTACATAAATAAAATCTCTTTGATATTGCAAGGAAGTTGTTTTCTTTTCCTCTTTCCTTCTTTCTTTTTTAAATAAATTTCCTTGAAAAGTGATTACATAAAAAACAAGAGAGAGTAGGAGCGGCTAGCTTTAAATATATTTTATATAACATAAGAAGTGATTATTACATATAATTACAAGCGGAACACATATACATTTAGGTGCAGAAAATAAGCTAGCTTGGTATACATAAAGGAGGCCTGTTAACTTGGTAATTGGATTTTCTTAAGAATAATATATCAAGGAAAGATCGATGCTTAATTATTCCGTTAGTTCCTGCATGTAGGATTAGCGAGCCATATGTTAATAATTGACTCGGCCTCTATCCAACCTAACGCACAGGGATACTTAAGAAATAAAATATAAACTAATATAATCTACCCTAAACATAACTTTTTTATTATAACTTTTTTTTATATTATTTTAAAGCTTAGGCAGAAAGGATGGAATTAGTGAGACCTGGACCCTGGTGAATCAGATTCCAAAGGACCACACCGATTAGTATTATGAACTTTCACAGTTCATATGAATCATTTCCTAATCCCTTAATATAATATAATATTTATCAACAGGGCCTATCCTAATGAAAAATAACATTAACTTATAGACCAGTAGTCTCAGAGTTTGAACTCCCATAAATGTCAGAGTGTGTGTATATATATAGATAAAAAAGTAGAGATATTTAGTTATATATCCATTCTTAGCACTAGTAATATGGATACACCCTACACCATTTAATTTCTATAAACAAACCCAAAAAATGACAGCTTGTCCTATTGAATTTAATTTTGATTATTAAATTACTTTAATGCCCTATTGAATGTTTTGGGTTTTTATGAGATTCGGCTTGTTTTAAGAAATTGATGGCAGTTTTGTAATTTATAGGAAGTTCGAAGCCTCTTTTTTATATTGTAAATGGGCTTTGGGTGTGTTTCTAAAGTTCATTTCATTTAGGGTTTTCATATAATTTGGACCCCTATATTTGGTATAATAGTGAATCTCCCTAAAAAGTATTTGCATGCGATGATTCCAATTTTCCAACAAAAATAGATACCAAAGTCGGTCAATATCCCACAATCCCTGACCACAACCTTCCGAACGAGAAATTATAGAGTGGTACGGTATCACCATGTCAGCTGGTGATACTCCCACTCAGAATTTGCCACGTGTATTTTTTAAAAAGAAAATTTTTAACTGTTTATACAACTGGACTTTGGCTTCCAATTTTATCCTTTAGAATCAAATTAATTAAAAAAACCAAGAGAAAAAAGAAAAAAGCAAGACTGCGAAAACCTCCCACCTCGATCGTAGTGCCCCTCCGCCGCCCCTTCTCTGTTTATATTCCTCCCTCCAACTTCAATTTCCTCATCTAGGTTTTCATATCCCTCAAAACCTCCAATTCCAAGTTCACTTTGTCCAATTTTGCTCTCAATCCCACATGAGTTTAACAAGAGAAGATCCCAGAAACTCCGTACGCAATTTCTGAGCTGACCAAGTGCTGAAACTCGTTCAGAAATATGTACGGGAATAATCTCTCTTTGGGTTGCCTACCACTACTACTATTGATTGATATAAATTCCAAGCCACACCCACAAAAGTG
This sequence comes from Prunus padus, assembly GCA_024362665.1. Lineage (NCBI taxonomy): Eukaryota > Viridiplantae > Streptophyta > Magnoliopsida > Rosales > Rosaceae > Prunus > Prunus padus. Next base: position 11,298,441 of record JANFAM010000020.1, read on the forward strand.
TTGAAATGTAAATTGTTCTCTTGGTTTTCTCCTTAGTTAGCCAGGTGGATGGCTTAGATGCCATCACACATTGTAGGACTTACAGGTTCTAGATTTTGCCAAGTGTACAGCTCATATTACTGACACATTTTGTAAGGCTAGATTTGTTTTCATTCTTTGTATAAAGGAATATTGCCGTTGGAATGAAATCAGTGTGTGTGCCCATTGCCATGTTTAATGCGCAATAACATACTCTCTCTCTCTTCTCTCAACGATCTCTCTTTCTCTTAGCTACACTTTCTTCTTCTCTATTCTATTGCTGAGCTCTGCATATTCCATATCTCATCATGGTATCAAGAGCGAAGGTTCAGATCTGAGTCTAGGCGTTGTGAAATCATTGCAATCTAGTTGAGATAATCTCTATCTCTCAGTCTCACATGGCTTGATGTGGAATGGGTGACCTATGAGCTCCAATCTTCAATGGAAGCAATTACGATTTCTAGAGAATAAAGATGTGCACGATCTTCAAATCTCACAAGCTGTGGGATATGGTTGAAAATGGGTATGATCAACCTGTGAAGAAGGAAGAATGAGAAGCTCTGACTGCAGCTCAAAAGCTTGCATTGGAAGAGAATGTTGCAAAGGATGCTAAGGCTTTGGGACTGATTCAAAATGCAGTCTTCGATGATATTTTTCCCAGAATACACTGAAGGAATCGGCTAAAGAAGCTTGGGACATTTTGCAACAAGAGTTCAGAGGAGATAAGAAGGTAAGATCTGTAAAACTCCAAGCACTTAGAAGGGAATTTGAATATACTCGTATGCAAGAGGGTGATTCCTTATCAGATTATATAACTAAGTTGCTTGAATTAGTAAATCAAATGAAAGCATATGGAGAAGAAATTGCTGATCGAACAATTGTGCAGAAACTTTTGATTAGTTTGTGTAGAGAGTATGATTCTATTGCTGAAGTGATAGAAGAAACAAAGGACACTGAAACTATAGGTGTTCAAGAGGTTATAGGCTCTTTGAAATCACATGAACAACGATTGCAAAGGCACACTGAACAATTGACAGAAAAGGCATTTTCTAGTATGAGAGTTAGTTCCAGAGATCAATCAAACACAGGTCAATTTGGAAGTTCAAAATCTAAGAAGAACTGGAAACCACATAAATGGAAGAAAGGGGATGCAAAGTTTGATAATAATTCCAAGAAGGAAAATCAGGCTGAAGGAAGCAAAGGTTCCTTGCAAAACCTATGGCAAACTTCACTATGGTGCTTGTTGGTTCAAGGGCAAGCCTAAGTACTACAAATGTGATAGGTTTGGTCATATAGCCAAGGACTGCAGAGGTAAAATAGCTCAGACAGTTAACTATGAAACACATAAGGAGGAAGAAGGTACAATATTTTATGCTTGTCATTCTGCTGTTGTGATGAAAAACAATGATGTGTGGTATGTGGATAGTGCTTGTAGCAACCACATGACCTCACATGAATCTCTTCTAATCAATATTGATACAAAGGTCACTGCAAAAGTAAAAATGGGCACTGGAGATTTGGTGCAGGCAATTGGTAAAGGCACATTGGTGATTGGCACTAAATTTGGGCCTAGATACATCAAAGAAGTCATGCTTGTACCAGGGTTGGATGAAAATCTGCTCAGTGTTGGCCAGATGGTGGAACATGGATATTTTCTGGTTTTTGGAAACTCAATGATGGAGATATTTGATGACAGTTCAATGGAGCACTTAGTTGCTAAAGTTTCAATGATTGAAAATAAATGTTTTTCACTATCACTGAAATATGTGAGCTCAATGGCTATGAAGGCAACAGTTGAAGACTCTACTTAGTGTTGGCATAGGAGGTTTGGGCATCTCAATATGCAAAGTTTGAAGTTGTTACAACAACAAGAAATGGTGTATAGACTGCCAGAAATTAGGTGTGCAGAGAGAATTTACCGAGGTTGTGCAATGAGGAAAGCACATAGAGAATCATTTGGCAAAGAAAAGACTTGGAGAGCAAGTGAGCCACTAGAACTCATTCACTCAAACGTTTGTGGACCAATGTAGACCACAACCATTGGTGGTAACATATACTTCTTAACTTTTATTGATGATTGCACTAGAATGTGTTGGGTGTATTTCATGCAATACAAGTTTGAAGTGTTTGGTATTTTCAAGAAGTTCAAGGCTGTGGTTACAAGATCACTTCAAACACTTCTTGAACACTCCTAGTTTTCTTCCACTAAAGGCAAAGTGGCTACAAGATCAAAAGGCTTAGAAGTGATAGAGGAGGAGAGTATACATCATTGGAATTTTTGAAGTTTTGTAAAGATATAGGCATGGAAAGGCAGCTCACTGTGGCCTACTCACCTAAGCAAAATGGGGTTGCTGAGAGGAAAAACAGAACTATTGTTGAAATGAGCAAGGCAATGATGAATGAGAAGAGACTTCCATTTGAGTCCTGGGGAGAAGCAGTGAATACTACTGTCTATATTCAAAATCGATGTCCTACAAGAGCTCTAGAAAATTCAACTTCATTTGAAGCCTTTAGTGGAAGAAAACTAGGAGTCAAACATTTAAGGGTGTTTGGTTCTATATGTTTTTGTCATGTACCTAGTCAGCTGAGGTCAAAGTTAGATGATGCAGCTGTCAAATGCATTTTTGTTGGTTATGGCAAATGTGAGAAGGGCTATAGAGTTTATAATCTGCATACTAAGAAAATTGCAGTCTCTAGAAGTGTGATTTTTGATGAAGAATCCTTATGGAATTGGGAGATGCAGAATGTGGAGCATGTCACAGTCTCTATCAATTTTGGAGAGCATTCTAATGTTACTAAAGAAGATTATGAAGTCACAACTCCATTTGCACCAGAAGCTCAGCTTGGAACTGACTCTGGAGTAATTGAAGTAACTTCAGGTTCTACTAATGTTAACTCACAGGGTGAATCACCAAGTTCTACTCCTGTGAAGCTCAGAGATATAACTGAGATCTATGCTAGATGCAATATGAGAATCATTGAGCCAGAAAATTTTGAAGAAGCCTCAAGGGACAAAGCTTGGCAACAAGCTATGGAAGCAGAAATGGAAATGATTGAGAAGAATGAGACTTGAGAGCTAGTTGACAGACCAAGTGAGACTGGGTGGTCAAAGGCTATGCATAAAAGCCTGGAATCGATTTTAATGAGACTTTTGCTCCTATGCCCAGACTAGATACTATTAGAACTCTCATAGCTTTGGCAGCTCAAAAGGGTTGGAAACTATACCAGTTAGATGTTAAGTCTGCGTTTCTAAATGGTGTGCTTAAGGAGGAGGTTTATGTGGATCAACCTGATGGTTTTGTGATTAAACACTATGAGGATAAGGTGTACAAATTGAAGAAAGCCTTGTATGGCTTAAAACAGGCACCAAGGGCCTGGTATGAAGAAAATCATGCTTATCTCATCAGCTGTGGGTATGTTAGAAGCACAAGTGAGGCTACATTGTACTGCAAGACTAAGGAAGATTCAGGAACACTAATAGTCTCAATTTATGTTGATGACATAGTGTATACAGGCAGCAATGAAGAACTCATTGCAGAATTCAAGTCAGAAATGATGAGAAGGTATGAAATGACTGACTTAGTTCTTTTGTAACACTTTCTTGGCATGGCTGTAATTCAAACTAAAAAAAGCATCTTTATAAGTCAAAAGAAGTATGCATTGACATTGTTGAGCAAGTTTGGTTTGAAGCATTGTAAACCTATTAGTACTCCTTTGGTGGCAACTGAGAAATTGTGCAAAGATGATGGAAGTGATTCTATAGATGAGAATGAATATAGGCAGATTGTGGGTAGCTTGTTGTACTTAACAGCTACAAGGCTTGACATAATGTTTGCAGCTAGCTTATTAGCTAGATTCATGCATTGTCTTACAAAGAAACACTATGGAACTGCTAAGAGGGTGTTGAGGTATATCCAAGGCATAATTGATTATGGTATTGAATACCAGAAGGGAAGAGAAGCTGTATTAATTGGATACTGTAACAGTGACTGGAGTGGGAGTCAAGATGACATGAAGAGCACTTCTGGATATGCTTTCTCATTTGGAAGTGGAGTGTTTTCTTGGGCATCTATCAAGCAACACAGTGTTACTCTCTCAACAGCTGAAGCTGAGTATGTTAGTGCAAGTGAAGCAACTACTCAAGCGATATGGTTGAGGTTTGTACTTGAAGACTTTGGAGAATTGCAAATTGATGTAACTCCATTAATGGTAGATAACCCCTCTGCCATCGCAATGACCAAAACTCCAGTTTTCCATCAAAAGACCAAGCATATCAACCGCAGATATCACTTCATTTGAGATGCTTTACAAGAAGGTATAGTGGACTTGAGGTACTGCAAGTCTGAAGAACAAGTGGCTGACATTTTCACAAAAGCTCTGCCTAAGGATTGGTTCAACTACTTAAGAGAGTTGCTACGTGTTAAACCAGTTAACAATTTAGAAGAGAATGTTGAAATGTAAATTGTTCTCTTGGTTTTCTCCTTAGTTAACCAGGTGGATGGCTTAGATGCCATCACACATTGTAGAACTTACAGGTTCTAGATTTTGCCAAGTGTACATCTCATATTGCTGACACATTTTGTAAGGCTAGATTTGTTTTCATTCTTTGTAAAAAGGAATATTGCAGTTGGAATGAAATCAGTGTGTGTGCATTGACATGTTTAATGCGCAGTAACATATTCTCTCTCTCTTCTCTCAACGAACTCTCTTTCTCTTAGCTACACCTTCTTCTTCTCTGTTCTATTGCTGAGCTCTGCATATTCCAAATCTCATCAAAAAGAAGTATCCTTATTATTTCTCAATTAAGCTTAGATAGTATGGAGCTGGTATTCTTCACTATGCTCTGCATTTTAGTCCTCTCTTTTTCTGTTTTGCTCATACCCTGCGCTTCTTTGCATATTCAACTGCAACATATATGCAGGTAATCTCTGAACGAGTTAAATTAGTGAAGGAGAGATGGAGAGAGAGGCGAACAGAGATGAAGGAAAAAGGGGAGCCTTCAAGGAAAAGGCGGAGATCAAGATACCAAGATAGGGGAGAAGCGCCAATGTCGGCACTCGGTGATACCAAAATGGAGAGAGAGGCGAACAGAGATGAAGATAAAACCCAACTTTTAATTATGTTTTTAAAAATGTTTTCCAGGTAAAATTGGAACTAATATCCAACTGGAAAATAGTTAAATTTTCTTTTTTAAAAATACACATGGCAAATTCTGAGTTGGAGTATCACCAGCTGACGTGGTGATACCGTACTACTCTATAATTTCTCCTTGCGAACAATGCTTGGGTCCTTAATTGGGGGATAAAATGGGGCATTCTTTTTGCATCTCTTTCTAATTTGCATTCTTCATGTTTAATTGTTATAGCAAAAAAAATATATTATTTTGCTAACTTTTATTTTTTGAAGGGAAAAATTCTTTTGATATTTAGACCTTAATCATAGCGTAAAACCTATGTCGTCTTTTATATCACATCACCATCTTTTAAGTTAAACTTTATGTGTCGTATCGTATCTAATGATCACATTTGCTAACTCATCGATGAAGATAAATCTCTCACTTTTGTAAGAAATATGAGCCACGAATGATATGCACGCACACACACACCATTTCTATAAGGATGAGAAGTTGCTGAGTCAGTCCATGGTAAACCTTTACAATTAGGAGTATAGTGCATCTGATACCAACGCTGACCTTTTCGCTTTCTACTTCAACTCTATTTTTCTTCTTTGTTATTTTCTTACATGAATAAAATTCTTTGATATTGCAAGGAAGTTGTTTTCTTCTCCTCCCTTCTACTATTTTTTTAATAATAATAAATTGCAGTGAAAAGTGATTACATAACAAACAAGAGAGAGTATGCAGGAGAGGAGGCGCTAGCTTTAAATATATTTTATATAACATAAGAAGTGATTTGTACATATAATTAAAAGCAGACACATATACATTTAGGTGCGGAAAATAAGCTAGCTTAGACTGCCAAACCACTTCTACATCTGATACCTATCCAAACCACTTCTACATCTGGTATACATATATACAATATTACAGAGAGAGCTTCATTAGTTAACTAATTACTTATACCAAACTAAGTTGGTAATATTTAGCGGCGAATCTTGGGGTACTCTCTTATCTCTATCCCCCCAAATAGCAGGGCTGCGTCCTTGCTATTAAGAACAGCCTGATCATTCCTAAGAGGAGCTGGTTGTCTCCCAGCACGAGCAGGTTGGTCTTGAGCAAATGGAGGCCTCTTGCCGGGCCGGCCACAGAACTTGTCTAGCATGGCAAAAGCCTCCCCTCCAAGCTTTGCTAGCTCTTCCTGAGTTGCCATAATAATATTGCTAAAATTTAGTACAAGCACACAAAACACAGATGCACGAAGCAGGTCAGGTAATTTGGTTTGCCTTTGTTTTCTTGGTAACAACGGTTTGCGGCCAAGCCCCATTATATAGAAGTTAAAAAGGCGACCTTATTGTGAGACCTTGTGGATAAGATATTTAAAATTATTTATAAAAAGACTTGAGTTGCTTTTAATTTTTTTTAATGGATTTTAAGTTTTAAAAATATTAAAAATATATTATATTAAAGCCACGTGGCTCCATTCCATTAGATGTGTGGGCTCCAAACATGTGCTACGTCAGCAATTTAATGGAAAATTTGACAAATGTTAACGGCAGGGACCATTTTGATGTGCCACCTTCAGGACCATTAGTGTCACAAAAAAAACGTTGAGGACGAAAAGTGATAATTTCAAAAACCTCAAGAACCATTTGTGATAAAAAGCCTAAAAAGTATTATGAATAGCACTATTGAATGTATGGAAGATTCTTTGTTGCTAAGAATTTCGTGGAGGTTGACCCGTGGATATGGTTGGTACAAAACACATTAATGAAAAATAGGAATAAGCACAAATTGTGGGAGGTGAAGATATTATCGTCCTGAAGAGATTGAAAGGAATCAATATCATATTTTATCTGGTTTCCTTTCTTTGCTTGAGAGCTGCATACGATGGATCTTTCAAATAAACTTATTTGAGGGGTAAATTTGTAGAGCTCACTTTGTATTATATTTGAACAATTCAAATTGTCAATATTTCAACGTTTATCTCTTTAAAAAATTACACAAATTGAGAGGTGCACTTGCATGTAACAAAAATATCTCAAATAAACTTATTTGAGAGGTGTTTTTGTAGAGCTCAATTTGTATTGTACGTATTTCAACAATTTGAACCGTTTATTTCATAGATTATATATCTTTAAACAAGCAACCGAATTGAATTTTTTTCGGGTGCTGATTTTCCCACTCCTCTTTTGTCTACTTACACTCTATTTTGTCTTTTTAATACTTTTTACTATAACATATAATGGAGTGTAAGTGGGCATAAGGAGCTGGAAAATCAGCTCCTTTTTTTTAAACCATTTGATTGAGTAGTAGTAATTTAAGTGTTTGTCTATTTGTCTCATCACATTTACAATTTGTTCAATATTTTATAAAGATAATCTATGAATGAAACTTGAACATTAGAAGGTTCAAATAAATGAAATACAAAGTGGATGAACCCTAGAAAGTGTCAATAGAATGATAACCTTACACATATTTGTTTATTTTATATAAATATCACCACAAGCATAGAACAAACAATTCTGCAAAACAACATAAAACTTCTAATACTCAACAAACACATCCTTCAGCTTACAGAATAACTGCCTTTTTCCACAACACTTCTATTCAACTGAGGCACATGATCCAAAGAGTAAGATATGTTATTTTTCATGCATTCATGATAGGACCTTTTTTGGAATGTAATATGATTTTATGTCCTCGATTTTCATTGATTTTATTCAATTAGAATCCTTTTAAGAGTGCATATCTTATTTAGGCATATTTTTCAATATCTTTTGTTTATTCCTTCTTTCTTTTTATTATTAAATTCCTACTTATCTCTCAATTATTTTGATTGATAATTACGTTGGTATTTCCTTGGGACTCAAGTGTGATTATGCTTTGAATTGAAATATATATTTTTGAATAAAAATCAGTCTTTAATAGTGTGATTATCAAAAATCTCATTTTGATTGGAATTTTCCTCTTTTATTGTTTTGGGCCTCACGTGTAACCTTTGGCATAGGAAAGTATCTTTGTGAATACTTTCATGTCTTGCAAATTAAAAATCTGTTTTGAAAGTGATTTTTTTTTGGTAGAGCGAAAATCCTATAAAACAAGACGTTTGTCTTCTTTATTTAGTGAGCTTTCACGATCATATTTTCAGTCTATAAACTTTGGAAAGCTGAGTTTTTATTTGAGATAAATCATCAAGTGTTCCATGTTTACTTGGTGATTTATCAAACACTTTAATCATTCATATTGCATTCATTTGCATAGTTCGGGACTCATACGGTTGAGGGCACCAAGACTGTGGTGCCAGTTTTTCTCTGGTGAGCTTGAATCGATTGTGACCAGTATTGGATTAAATATAAGGAGAGTTGGAAGAACTCCAGCGAGCTTGAAGCAATTGCGACTAGTATTGCGTTCAACATAAGGAGTGTCGAAAGATCATCTCGTGACAGAAGTTGAGTTACTAAGAAAATGTGTCTAGGAGAAGTGTGTGAGTACTTTTTGTAATCATCGTTATATATTGGATTTTTCTAGTGAATTTTCCACAGAGGTGAGATTTTACCACATAAACTAATTCTCTGAGTGTTTCTTTATTTTATGCTCTACACCTACAAGGATTGAAACCACATATCAATCCTATTGGCGTCACTTATTTTCATCTATTACTTCGTTCCTGTTTATTTGTTGTATGCTTGTTTTTTTATTTTTGTTGAGATTTTATGGGATTGCATTCATAATTAAACCAAAAAAATCATTAACCACAAAGGGCCATTAAAATAACGGAGAGATCTAACATCAAAATTAAGACAATCGGAGGCTCATTCACTAACGATCACGCTTGATCGAAGAAACTCTTGCATAGGTATCCCAACTAAGAGTGCAAACTCATAACAACCAAAAAGAGATAAAGCTTGAAAAAAACCAAGTCATAATAATACAAATAAAACTCTCACAAAAGAGAGGTGGAAAGCTCTCACAAAGGAGAGGTGAAAACTACACCGAAAATACAAAGAGTTTATGTGACTTATTCCAAACATGAAGAAACTGCAAAAAGGATATGGTAATAGAGAGTCGACACCGAAACACAGGTGGAGAACCAACGTCGAGATGCATTCGCATGTGATGACTGTAGAAAAATCATAACCAAACGAAGAAATAGGGGAAACCTTTTGTCTCTGAAAATGAGGAAAGAGAGAACAAGGAATTGGAGGGGAGAAGGGGATAAGGGAGGAAGATCAGTGGCTTCCTCCCCCCTAAAAGTGAAAACGGCTCTAGAGTGTTTTTTGTTGTTGTACATTTTGTTTTAACGCCTTATTTGTGTTCAGGATTAATTCACCATATTAATCATGCCATCGTTCTTTACGTTTTTAGTTTATTTTTTAATTGGCCTATTCACCTCCTCTAGGCGTTTGTTCGTCATCCTATAGATATTTTCAAATTTGATTCAGTACTCTATAATAAATTTTTTAAAAAAGAGAAAAGAATAGCTAGATTGATTCTTGTTTTCCTGTATCCTCTAGTTCTTTTTTGTTATTGCAGTTATGATATTAGATTGAGACAAAAAAAAACGAAGATATGTGTTTCTATATTATTATAACAATAAGATCTCTCCACCTTTCGAAATGATACTTGCATTTGATATTTCTTTATTTATAACACCTTTCATTGTAAATTAGCTTTCTATATTTTTCTAGAACTATTTGGTGAATCATGATCGATTCACCTATGTAACACACACATATATATATATATATGGGGACGAATTCATGGCACCATATTTTTGACACAAGTTTTGACATAATTTTTGGATCATTAAATTACTTTACTTTTAATGATTGAGATTAAATCTGACATGACAAATAAATTTAATGTTTTAAATAAACAATAATTAATTTTATTTTCTCTCTCATAAAAATAAAATAAAATTATTTTCTCTCTCCTCCCTTTTTTCTTGGAAACGTAATCTCTCCTTCTTGGTAATTTAATCTTTCTTCTTTCTCACGCATACCTCTCTTTCTCTCTCTCTTGGGACCAGAAGAAACCTCCATCTTTTTCCCTCTCTATCTGCAACAAGAGAGTCTCATCTCTCTCTCCCCATCTTGGTGGCTGTTATTATATCATATGTTTGTCAGCTTTAATAATGGCAAAGGGTAGGCTCCGTTGCATTGGAACTTCAATCAGGCTCAAGTCAAGGTTTGGGACTTGTTTTATTGCCAATGTGAGCTTAGGCGGAGGCACGAATGGGCAAAATCCTCATCATGATTCTGTGAAGCAGTTCTTTAAATACGTATGCTGGTTTTGAATGATTTGAACTTACTTTTATGCATATGAAAGATTAATTTCTAACGCTGGGAAATTTTTGCCCAGCAAATCTTCTAAATCAAGTGTTTTAAAGTTAGGCATATGATGTTAGAGACCACCAAGTACTCTGCCTCATACACTTGTAAATTCAATTGAAAATCAAGTGTTTATATCATGAATAAATAATTATGAGTCCAATTTAAAGTTAGGCATATGATGTTCAATCCTCATCATGATTCTGTGAAGCAGTTCTTTAAATACGTATGCTGGTTTTGAATGATTTGAACTTCCTTTTATGCATATGAAAGATTAATTTCTAACGCTGGGAAATTTTTGCGGACCAAATCTTCTAAACTCTGCCCCTTGATGTTAGAGACCACCAAGTACTCTGCCCCTTGATTTAGGCAATGCACGTACAGCTAGACCTAAATACAGAATTTTTTGCGGAGCAAATCTTCTAAATCATCTATGTACACAGAGAGAGAGAGAGAGAGACTCTCTTGTTGCAGATAGAGAGAAAAAAAGATGGTGGTTTCTTCTGGTCTCGTAGAGAGAGAGAGAGAGAGGTATGCGTGAGAAAGAAGAGAGATTAAATTACCAAGAAAAAAAGGATATTACCAAGAAGAGAGATTACGTTTCCAAGAAAAAGCGAGGAGAGAGAAAATAATTTTATTTTATTTTTATGAGAGAGAAAATAAAATTAATTATTATTTATTTAAAATATTAAATCTATTTGTCATGTTAGATTTAATCTCAACCATTAAAAATGAAGTAATCTAATGACCCAAAAATTGTGTCAAAACTTGTGTAAAAAATATGATGCCACGGATCCGTCCCCTATATATATATGTACGCTCGCATGTTGACAGGTCTGCAAAAGATGGATTAAAAATAAGAACAATATAAATATAACTAAATAAAGTAGGCCTGTTAACTTGGTAATTGGATTTTCTTAACAATAATATTGAAGTATATAATATATATCAAGGAAAGATCGATGCTTAATTATTCCATTAGTTCCTCCATGTATGATTAGTAAGCCATATGTTAATAATTGAGTCAATCTCTATCTCATCTAAAGCACAAATGTACAGGTTAGGCAGAAGGGATGGCAATTAGTGCGACCCTGGACCCAAGTGAATCAGATTCCACACCGATTTGGTTTATGAACTTTCACAGTTCATATGAATCATTTTCTAATCCCTTAATACAATATAATATTTACTAACAGGGTCTATCATAATAAAAAATAGAATTAACTTATAGAGTCTCAGAGTTTAAACTCCCATGAGTATCAGCGTGTGTGTATAAATAGATAAAAAGTATGTGAATGTGATGATTCCAATTTTCCAATAGAAAAAGATACTAAAGTCGGCAAGTGTACCCACAATCCCCGGCCACAACCTTGCGTTCAACAATGCTTGGGTCCTTAGTTGGGGATAAGATATTTGAAGAAGCTTGGGAAATAAAATGGCGCATTCTTTTTGCATCTCTTTCTTATTTGCAAATTTCATTTTTCTATTCTAATTAATAGTCTAATCAATCTAATAGGGTTTGTTGTCGCAATTCCAAAGGAGTTCAAGCCAGACAAACACACATACACAAACGTTAAAATTCACTTTGACCATTGACGCGATAAGTTAGAAACTTTCCTTCTTCTTGGTTCAAATTTGGGGAAGGAAAAAAAAAAAGGAAAGCTCAATAATTGTACCTATAAGTTCCTCTTAACTTTTGACTATTTTGGGATTTTTTTTTATTGTTATAGCTAAAAAATAAATATTTTTATGTTTTGAAGGGAAAAATTCTTTTGATATTTAGACCTTAATCATAACGTAAAACTTACGTTGTCACATTACCATCTTTTAAGTTAAACTTTATGTGTCGTATCGTATCTAATGTGTCAGAGATTCATTTAGGTTTGAAATTGGATGATTTGTATTCACATAGAACTAAAATATTTATACAAGTGGTGGGTACTTGGTCTCCAAGTACATTTCCTATTTGGTTACAATTACCTATAATTACATGGGATTACAATATCACAGAGATTGGAGTGGCTAATTTTGTGCAGATTTAGCGCCATCTCTATTATCCCCCTGCAAGCTGATGTGCGAAGAGCTCAACAGCTTGGATTTGAGAAAGGCGAACAGAGGAAGTGGGATACCCTTGGTAAAAATGTCAGCTAGCTGAGTATGGGTGGAGACATAACGAACATGCAATGAGCTAGCGAGGACAAGTTCACAAACATAATGATAATCAACGACAATGTGTTTGGTGCGCGCATGAAAGATCGGATTAGAAGCAAGAGCGAGAGAGCTTGTGTTATCACACCAAAGCAAATGAGGTGAGGGCAAAGAGACATGTATTTCTTGTAAGAGTTGTTGAATCCATGAGAGTTCCATAGCGGTGAGAGCCAATTGACGATACTTAAATTCGGTACTAGAGCGGGAGACGGTGTTGCTTCTTGGAGCTCCATGAGACAAGGTTTGAGCCAAAGAAAATACAATATCCCCTTGTAGAACGACAATCATCAGGATTACCGGCATAGTCGGCGTCAGAGAAAGCAATCATAGAAGAGTCACCAGGGTGAAAAACAAGACCATCATGAGAAGTGCCAAGAACATAACGGAGAATGCGCTTGAAGACTTTCCAATGAATATCAGTAGGTTGATGCATGAATAGAAAAACTTGGTTGACGGCAAAGGAGATGTCCGGACAGGTGAGGGTGAGATATTGAAGCGAGCCAACAAGACTGCGATACTTGGTGGGATCGGAGATAGGGGAGGCATGAAGAGAGCTAAGTTGAGAGCCAGTGGCATCTGGAGTGAGACAAGGATTAGCCTCATGTAAGGTGGCCCTTTTTAGAAGATCGGCCGCATATTTGGCTTGAGTCAAATGCAACATATCCGGAATACGCTTTACCTCAATACCTAAAAACCGTGAAGCCCGAGTGAATAAGAAACACACAGAAGCGGGAGAACCAAGCACGGTGAGATTGGAGAGACTTTTGAAGGCGACATACATGATGAGGAAATTTAGAGTCTTCAAAACCGGGGGGAGGGGCTGACACATGTAAACCTCTTCAGACAAATAACCATGAAGAAAAGCATTAGTGACATCAAGCTGGCGAATGGGCCATTGCCGAGAAAAAGCAAAAGAAAGAATAATGCGAACAGTAACAGGCTTAACAACACGACTGAAAGCTTCCAAGTAGTCAATGCCATATTGTTGATGAAAACCATTGGCCATAAGACGGGCCTTATACCGTTCAATGGAACCATTAGAGCGGCATTTGATACGGTACACCCATTTGCAAGGCAAGGCATGGCGGTGAGGGGAGGGAGGAATAAGATCCCAAGTATGATTGTGGTAGAGGGCTTGGACCTCTGTGAGCATAGCTTGGAGTCATTGATCTGATTTGCTGGCTTCTCGGAATGAGGCGGGTTTGATCTCAGATACCTATGAAAAAAAAACAAGATTTGCATATTGGAATTCGGTTTTCGAATCCCATCTCTCAAACGAGTGTCCATGGTATGGGTAGGGGGAAGGGAGGAGTGCGGGGATGACTCAATCGGAGAAGCGGGGACATCAACATGAGTGACTGTAGGCGAAGAAGAATGAGGGGAGGGGGTGGTGAGAATGTGGGGCCGGTGGGGGCAACAGAACGAGGGAGGAAGACACAATTAAAGGTGGAGGAGGCACCGGGAATGGAGGAGCTAGGGAAGCACGAGAGAGAACCTGAAATGGAAAGTGGATTCATTAAAAACAACATAACAAAAGAGATAAACATGACCATTAGAGCATCTCCAGCGCGCAGGGCAAAGGGAGGCAGGAGGGGGCCCTTGGGCCAAAAATGAATTCCACCTCAGAAAGGCCAGCCCGGGCAAGACCTGGGTCCCACCAAGCCGGGCAAGCCCACAGTCAATTCTTGCCTGGGCTCAAGCCTTAAGGCTGCTGACGTTATAATGATGTCAGCAACCAAAAATAAATTGAAAAAAATACCAAAAAATTCAGAATTTTTTTTCATAAATACCTATCCATATTCTTTACTTCCCACACCAAAAAACTCTATACAAATTCATCTCTTCATAACTCATATGAATTGTAATTACCCTTACCCTTGCCTTTTGGGGTGGAGCTACAAAAGGCAAGGGCTGCCACTATTCACGTGAATAGTGGCAGCCCTTGCCTCCCCTTGCCTTTACCCTTGCCCTTTGGGGTGGAAGTGCTTTTAGAAGGATCATAACAATGATAACCTTGGTAATTGAGAGAATAACCTATGAAAACACATTGTTTAGAACGAAATTGAAGTTCATGTTTATTGTAAGGATGAAGGTAAGGATAACAGGCACATCCAAAAACACGAAAAATAGAATAGTTAGGAAGACAACCAAACAAAGATTGATATAGAGACAAATAATTTAATTGACGGGCAGGCACACGGTTGATTACATAAGTAGAAGCATTACAAGCTTCAACCCAAAAGCAAAGGGGCATATGGGCAGTGGCGAGGAGAGTAAGAGCCATGTCTATGAGGTGATGCTGTTTACGTTCGGCAACTCCATTTTGTTCGGGGGTGTGAGGATTGGAAATATGGTGAAAAATCTCATGAGTACTTAAGTAATGCTGGAATTGGTGATTACAGAATTCTGCCCCCCATCTGTTTGAAGAGATTTGATTGTGCACACACAGTCAGCCGACAATAATTTTCCACCAAGTCTTAAAATTTTGAAAATAATCAAAAGCTTCAGACTTAAAGCGCATGGGAAAGCCCCATGTATAACGAGGGTAATCATCAACAAATAAGATTACATACCTAGAACATTTATTAGATAAAATGGGAGATGTCCAAATATCACAATGAACTAGTTGTAACAGAACAGTAGAAACAGAAGAAGACAACTGAAAGGTAAACGACTACTTTTGCCGAGGGGACAATGAGAACAAAAGGAATTGCTAGGAGAACCACGAAGGGGAAGGTGAGCTGAAATCTTTTAAAAGACAGCAGGAGAAGGATGACCTAAGCATTGATGCCACATGGGAGAGGAAGTACGGATACTAAGGAGGGCCACGGCAGTGGTAGGAAATGAGTAGGAGGATGGAGGAGACCAGAACGAATAGAGACCATTTTCACTCTTGCCGTGGAAAAACGGCTTCCCCAAGATGAGATCTTTCACATAGAAATCTGAGGGGGTGAAAATAAAATAGATATAATTATCGAGAGCAAATTGATGAACACTAAGCAAATTATGAGATGCGAAAGGACAAGGAAAAATTTTATTTAAATGGAATTGAGAGATGAAACTAGAACTAATATTAGATATATGCAAACCTTGACCGTTACCCCCTCAAACTTGATCCGAACCACCATAATTCTGAGAGAGCTGGAGATGAGCAAGATCATTTGTTATGTGAGCTGAGGCACCACTATCAGTAAACTAGGTGGATGACTAAGCGGGAGTATGAGAGGCAACCATGGCTTAGGAAGCAACAAGAGGTCGAGTGCAACGACGAGCCATATGACCATATTCACCACAGTTATAACAACGATCGTGAAAACCAGGAGATGAACTATAAGACGGAGAGGAGAAACCACCAGACTAGGAGCATCGGGCACGGAAGGTGGAGCTTGGGATGGGAGAGGAAGGATGCCCTGACCAGGAGAACAACAAGGGCCAGAAAAGCCACCACGAAAGCTAGAGAATCCGCCACGACGACCACCACAGGAAAAAGAGGCCCCACGGTTGGAAAAGCCATGGCCACGATTAGCGTAAAACACTTGAGTGGTAGAATCAGACGTCATGAAATAGGTGTAATCAGCCATACGAGTCTCAGCAGTCAATAAAAAGGTAATAACATCATCGAGGGCCATATGAGGGTCACGAGACTGAATAGAGTTGACGGCACTCTCGTACGACAGTCCGAGACCATTGAGAATGAGGTCAATAAGATCATCGTCATCCATGGGTTTGCTAGCAAGAGCCAAACTATCAACAACATTAGTCATCTGATCGACAAAATCGGTGATGGAGGAGGCACCTCATTTGGTGGTTTGCAACTAGTGCTTCAACTGAAGAATACGAGAATGGGACTGAGAATTGAAACGTTTTTCCAAAGAGATCCAGGCATCACGAGCTGTAAGACAATGAGAAACTTGAGAGAGCACGCCAGGAGTGAGGGTAGAATTAATCTAATAGAGCAGTTGTTGATCAAGTTTATACCACTCTGCATAGGCAGGGTTGGGAGTGACACCATCAGAGGTGAACTGAGAGGGACACGGATTTGTTTGATCAACAAATCTGATTAAACCGGTACTATTCAACAGGGGCAAGAACTGAGCTCTCCAAAAGATGTAGTTCGTACGATCCAGTTTGATAGAAACAACATAGGAGATATTAGGAAGATAGGCCATAAGAGAAGCAAGTGACGTCGCAGACGAGGAAGAAGCCATCCGAGAATAAGGAAGGGATGAGGGAGGAGTATTTACCGAAGTGGGTTCAGTAGAAGAAGGCATATGTGGGCAGAGAAAACATAGACGGAAAACGTAGGGAAGCTAGGCTAGGGTTTAGAGCTTTGATACCATGTCAGAGATTTACTTAGGTTTGAAATTTGATGATTTGTATTCACATAGAACTCAAATATTTATACAAGTGGTGGGTACTTGGTCTCCAAGTACATTCCTATTTGATTACAATTACCTATAATTACATGAGATTACAATATCACAATAAAGGAAAAATAAATCACAGAGATTGGAGTGGCTGATTTTGTACAAATTCAGCGCCATCTCTATTATAATGATCACATTTACTAACTCATCGATGAAGATAAATCTCTCACTTTTGTAAGAAATATGACACACGAATGATGATGGATAATGAATGTGAAACTATAATATGCGCACACACACACACCATTTCTATAAGGATGAGAAGTTGCTGAGTCAGTCCATGGCGAACTTTAGAATTAGGAGTAGTCAGTATGGTGCTTCTGATACCAGCGCTGACCTTTTCGCTTTCTACTTCAACTCTATTTTTCTTCTTTGTTATTTTCGTACATGAATAAAATTCTTTGATATTGCAAGGAAGTTGTTTTCTTCTCCTCTTTTCTTCTATTTTTTTTAATAATAATAAATTTTCGTGAAAAGTTATTACATAACAAACAAGAGAGAGTATGCAGGAGAGGATGGGCTAGCTTTAAATAAATTTTATGTAACATAAGAAGTGATTTCTACATATAATTACAAGCTAGCTTAATTAGTATATATAAAGACTAGGGTAGCTATCCAAACCACTTCTACATCTGATACACATATATACAATATTACAGAGAGCTTCATTAGTTAACTAATTACTTATACCAAACTAAGTTGGTAATAATTAGCTGCGAATCTTGGGGTACTCCCTTATCTCTATCCCCCCAAATAGCAGGGCTGCGTCCTTGCTATTAAGAACAGCCTGATCATTCCTAAGAGGAGTTGGGTGTCTCCCCGCACGAGCTGGTTGGTCTTGAGAAAATGGAGGCCTCTTGCCGGGCCGGCCATAGAACTTGTCTAGCATGGCAAAAGCCTCCCCTCCAAGCTTTGCTAGCTCTTCCTGAGTTGCCATAATAATAATATTGCTAAAATTTAGTACAAGCACACAAATAAACAGATGCACAAAGCAGGTCAGGTAATTTGGTTTGCCTTTGTTTTCTTGGTAAAACGGTTTGCGGCCAAGCCCCGTTATATAGGAGTTAAAAAGGTGTGAGACCTTGTGGATAAGTTGGTTGGATAACATAGATATCCATTCTTTCCAGAAGGGCTTCCCACTTTTGGTGATTCCTTCAGAGACACTTTTGAATCTTTGAGTTGGGGGCTTTGCTTAAGTTAGAAATATGTATTAGTAATGTTGCAAATTACGGACGTGCCTTAAAAAGTATCCTGATCAAAGCACTATTGAACGTATGTATGGGAGATTCTTTGGTGCTAAGAATTTCGTGGCAGATTGACCCATGGATATGGTTGGTACAAAACACATTAATGAAAAATGGGAATACGCACAAATTGTGGGAGGTGAAGATATTTATTCCTCAAGAGATTGACAGGAATCAATATCATAGTTTATCTGGTTTTTTTTGGTTGCCTGAGAGCTACATATGATGGATTCTTCAAACAAACTTATTTGTGGGGTATTTTTGTAGAGCTCACTTTGTATTGTATTTGAACAATTTACAGTTCAAACTGTCTATTTCATAGATTATCTCTTTAAAAAAGCACATAAATTGAGAGCTAGATGTGACAAATTAATCTCTAAATGAACTTAATTATTTGAGGGGGTATTTTTGTGGAGCTCAATTTGTATTGTATTTCAACAATTTGAACCGTCACTACTACAAAAATCGCAATAGACGACGGTAATTCACCGTCGTGTATTCGGTTTTTCAACCGTCGTAAAATCGACCGACATCTTTTGATGCATAAAACCACGACGGTAAATTACCGTCGTCTATTATTTGTAAAGACGACGCTTTTTACTCAAAACCGTCGTTATTTTTATGTAAAGACGACGGTTTTTTACAAAAACCGTCGTGGATTCTTTGTAAAGATGGCGATTTTTGTAAAAAAAACCGTCGTTGTTTAGAGGTAAAGATTGTTAATTATAGGAATAAAGACGACGGTTATTTATAAAACCGTCGTGGATTGTTTGTAAAGACGACGGTTTTTTACAAAAATCGTTGTAGATTTTTTGTAAAGACGACGGTTTTTTATAAAAACCGTCGTTGTTTAGAGGTAAAGATCGTTAATTATAGGAATAAAGACGACGGTTTTTTTTTTAAAACCGTCGTGGATTGTTTGTTAACTAATGTTTATTCTACAACAAACATACTTCTTACCAATTAAATATAAATATTCAATTGATACATGGTAATTAGTAATACAATCTTTTCCTAACAAGACCTATGTACTCCTAATCCAAGCCTTCCTCTCATCCAAACATACAAATGTTGCAAAATTGAAGTATCCTCCATCATTCCTGTAAATAAATCAAAATGACAGAAAGATAAAAAAGTTAAGATTATAAACAAATAAAATTAGGTGATAGAGAAATTTTATAATTGGACTATATTTCCATAGAACTACATGGTTATATGCCAATGGTATAACTATGGGCAACAGAAAATATTCAGAATGTGCAAATCGTTAGTCTAGCACCAAAGACGCTTAACTTCCTCAAGAAAGAGGCAATCGAACATCATCAAACCTCAACCTCGAAAAGAAGACAAAACCAAAATAAAGTAGGACAAGCATATGAGATTAGGGTTTGTACTTACAGAGACGAGCTCGTGAGTATATCACCAATGCTTTGGGAGGGAAAGCTCAATATGATATGATGGAGAATGGAGAGCGAAAACTAAAAGGTTAGAATTTGAGTTGAAGAGAGATAGCGAAATGTTATATAGGGTTGAGGGCAAATTTTGAAAATTGAGGATGGCGCTCGAATTTTTCAAATGACCGCGTTTTTTAAAGACGACGGAAAGTAAAATACAACCGACATATAGTTTGACAATATAAACGACGGTGTTTAAATAATAGGGTCATTGTAAAACTTTACTATGTCCGTCGATTAAAGAAAACGTCGTTGTAAATACTTTTACGACGCTCACCATAAAACCTTCATTTTAAATAAAAAATAAATAAGAGGGCTATGGTTTTCCTGGGATTCGAACGCGTGTTACCAAGGCCGTAATTGACCAAAAGCAGTTGAGAGGAAACCGGCGTCGTTTTAATAAACTCTAAACCCTAAACCATAAACCCTAAACACTAAATCCTAAACCCTAAACCCTAAATCCTAAACCATAAATTTTACAAAAATTATATAAAAAAACACAAGTATGCAAAAAATAAACTAAAAATTGCAATGGACTCCTTACGACAATGTCTTCTATATTAAAAGGCTAAAATCAGGATTTCATATATTTTTATTTATGGCCACCAATGGATCACATAAACCTTAGGGTTATGTTGTGAAAGTATAAGGACTATTGTGCTTTGTAAACAAACAATTTTGAATTCTCTTATCATTTGTAATTTTTATAAAAAAATTACATTTTTCAAAGCTTTTGGGGGAAGACAATCTCTCAATGATAGAATAGTAGTTGTCGGTTTAATTTTTTAAAATTTATTAAGAATATTGTGAAATAAATAAATAAAAATCGTCGTGGATTGTATGTAAAGACGACGGTTATTTTACAAAAAACCGTCGTGGATTTTTTGTAAAGATGACGGTTTTTTTACAAAAACCGTCGTGGATTATATGTAAAGACGACGGTTATTTATAAAAACCGTCGTGGATTGTATGTAAAGACGACGGTTATTTTACAAAAACCGTCGTGGATTTTTTTGTAAAGATGACGGTTTTTTTACAAAAACTGTCGTGTATTATATGTAAAGACGACGGTTATTTATAAAAACCGTCATGGATTTTTTTGTAAAGATGACGGTTTTTTTACAAAAACCGTCGTGGATTATATGTAAAGACGATGGTTATTTATAAAAACCGTCGTGGATTGTATGTAAAGACGACGGTTATTTTACAAAAACCGTTGTGGATTTTTTTTGTAAAGATGACCGTTTTTTTACAAAAACTGTCGTGTATTATATGTAAAGACGACGGTTATTTATAAAAACCGTCGTGGATTTTTTTGTAAAGATGACGGTTTTTTTACAAAAACCGTCGTGGATTATATGTAAAGACGACGGTTATTTGATGTTCAAAACGGCGATATTATATGTAAAACGTCGTCTATAATTACTATGTTGGTATATTTACACATACCGACATTGTTTATTTGTTATTTGTTTTCTTCAGATTGGCATATTTCATAAGACGACGCTTTTAAAGTTTCATGCGTCGTGTTTTAAAAATATCCAAATGAATTTCCAATTTTTAGGTGTTTTAGTTTCTAATCCATGTCGGTTTTTATATTACCGTCGTCGTTTAAAATTTAACGACGGTATTTATTTTGTCCGTCGTCGTTTTACCGACGTCTATTTCGATTTTTGTAGTAGTGCGTCTATGTCATAGATGATATCTCTTTAAAAAAGCACCCCAATTGAATTTTTTTTAACCATTCTGATGTAGGACAAATTATGGGTTTGTTCCTACAAAGGAAATTTGAAAAGGGGAAAATTCAAAACCAGAAAATTGGGCTTCAAATATGAAAAATCATGCTTGAGCATCAATTATGGCGTTAGGAAAAAAAGGAAGGCATATTGTTTGGGATTTTTGGGTTGCTTGATTCTTGAGAAGATTTATATTATATTTATATTTTTAGAATAAGCTATCAATTAGGATATTATTTTTCTAATATGATTTTAATTAGGATATTAATTATTTTCTTATTAGTTAAGTTTTAGAAATATTCTGGAGTCTAAGGTTTCCTATGGTTTTAAGGTTTCTTTGTTTTCTATTTAAGCCAACTCATGGCACTGTATTAATCAGTTTTATTCATATTATTAATCGAATTTTAGAGATTTTCTATATTTTCTGATGGATTCCAGTCGCTCATGGATTTCAATTTATATTTTCATGTTTAGAAGTTTGTCAATTTGTAAATCCGTGCTTTCATGCTACGTCACATTCGATTGAATAGTAGTTTATTAAGTGTTTGTCCATTTGACTCATCACATTTATATATGTTTGAATGGTTTACAATTTGTTCAATATTTTGCAAGGATAATTTATGAATGAAACTTGAAAATTAGAAGATTCAAATAAATGAAATACAAAGTGAATGAACCATAGAAAGTGTCTTATTTGAAAACTATCGCAATAGAATGATAACCTTACACATATTTGTTTATTTTATATAAATATCACAACTAACATAGAATAAACAGTTCTGCAAAACAACAGAAAACTTCTAATACTCAACGAACACATCTTTAACTTACATAAGAGAAACAGAACAACTCCTTTTTCCACAACACTTATATAATTAACTAATAATAACGCCTATTACGATTGATGACCTGGGTTGGTTTACAAGTAGAATTCGTACCATATATTTCTGTGAAATAAAATTCTTTTTTCATCTCTTTCTAATTTGCATACTTCATTTTTTTCTTCTAATTAATAGTCTAATAAACCTAAAAGGGGTTGTTGTCGCAATTCCAAAGGAGTTCAAGCCAGACAAACACACACATATACCCACGTTAAAAATTCACTTTGAACATTGACTGGATGAGTTTCTAAGTTCAAGCCAGACAAAACACACATACACCCGCATTAAAAATTCACTTTGACCATTGAAGTGATGAGTTAGAAACTTTCCTTCTTCTTGATTCAAATTTCGGAACGAAGATAAAGGGAAAGCAGCTCAATAATTGTACGTATAAGTTCCTCTTCATTTTTGACTATTTTGGGATGTTTTTATTGTCATAGGAAAAAAAAATCTTTTGACATTTAGACCTTAATCATAGCGTAGAACCTACTGTGTCTTTTATATCACATCACCATTTTTTAAGTTAAAATTGATGTGCCGTATCGTATCTAATGATGACATTGCTAACTCATCGATGAAGATAAATCTCTCTTAATAATGATGGGTAATGAATGTGAAACTAACAGTGCGCAGACGCACCATTTCTATGAGGATGAGAAGTTGCCGAGTCAGTCCATGACAAACCTTTAGAATTAGGAGTAGTCAGTATTAATGTTTTGAAAGGTGAGGTGTAGATGTTAGGCGTTTTAGTCGCGCTATGCGAGGTGTAAGTTTTGAAACTGTGAGGCATAAGCCTTTTAAACACTAATTTATTTTAATCAAAAAAATTTAAAAATAATACAATACAATTAAATTGTATAACTAATTCTTATTGAACCATAACAATCTTTTAAATATAATCAAATATAAGTACTAATTGTCATTCAAGCATAATAATCAATCCCAAAACATAAAATATTTTCAACATCAAAACAAAAACACAATTCATTCATCCCACTCCTCAACACAAATATCATTCAAACTAGCATCACTATCGTATTGATCAAGTGTATCAATACGAAAATGATAGTTCCCACTATCAAATGTTGAAGGATTTTTATCTATCTCATCATCTTCATCCAATCGTTCTTATGGACTTGCTTTTGACTTTCCTCTTACCTGCATATATGAACAGTGAATTAAAATTATAAGATTTAATGGTAATGAATTATACACTAATTATAACTTTTACTCCATGATTTACTTTCCATACTTACTGGAGCTTTCACCATCTTTTCTTTTTTTGAGGCTAACGAGTAAAGAAGAACATCATCGTCAAGAATAAGATCATCATCAATAATAGGATCTTGAGTTCTAGAATGGACAATAGGCTCTTGAGTCCTAAGATGCCGCTCTTGAGTCCTAATAGGACTATTCCCTCGTTCTTGAGTCCTAGCATGAGCAATTGGCTCTTGAGTCCTAGCATCAACAATAGGCTCCACAAAAATAGGAACTCGAGTATGTAGATCTATTTCATAAGGTTCAATGGGCGTATTTCTGATGACATCAATATCATTGTGGCAACACATTTCGACAGCCAATAAGATGATGACATGTGGAAAAATGGGTATTCCTTATGTCAACTAATTACCCTAATTAAATCCTATTTAATTAAGGAATTATCTTTGATTTAAGATAGGAATATCTACCTAAATCAAGGAACCAATTTCCAGCAAATCTCTTTGACTAATTCCTATCATCTTTTTAGGTAAGAATAATCCTAATTAAATAAGGATTATTCTTCAAACCCTAGCCAAGCAAGGATACTATAAATACATGGTTACACAACACACATAAGCTAATTCTGAAACCCTGGCGAAATCACTCTCTCTCTCTCTCTCTCTCTCTCTCTCTCATCTATCTCTGCTCCACAAACAGCTAAGGCCGCCCAGCTCTCCCTATGAGAGAAAACTCCGATCTTTCTGTTATCTCTGCATCTTTCTCAAGATCATTTAACTGACTTAGGCATCAGAGGGCCTTTGGCCAACACCCTGCAGGTGTGGTCCGTTGACCTAGATTTGTTTTCCAGGAACTGAGGAAAAAGATAGAGAAGGCTGCCAGCGCCATTGGTATCAATCTCTTCGTCTCCTTCCTCTTCCTAACCTACACCTCGATCGACCTCAAAAATCCAATATTAGCCTCAATTTTGTACTGAAACCGAGCCAAAACCCGGTTTTGTCGATGGTGGAGTTGATGCGATTTCCGGCTATTCCGGTTGCCAAATTCATCGAGTGAGGTATGAACCTTCACCCCTTCATCATGCTCTACCTATTTATGTACTTAGTTTGGATCGATTTTGGGGTTTTACAGATCGATTCTTATACCCATTTTTAGCCGACTGTTTCGACTTCGATCTGGCTAGTTCCGGTCAGTTTTTGGCCGTGGTCGAAGAACAAAAATTGTTCTCTTAGTTGTGCTTGATCTGTTGGTATAGGTATTGTGGGGTGTTTCGAGAAATTTCCATCGTCGAAAATTTCTCAAGATACCCCGCTCTGCAGGCTGTGGGTGGCACCTCGTGGGTCACCTTGTGACGGTCCATTGTATTCTAAAACATTTCCCATGTTGTCCTGAGCACAATGGTATGCTCGGATTTGGAATTGGTTACCGTTTGACTATCGAACGAATATTGCGCCTATGATACGATATTCTGGTTCGATAGGTTTGGACCTTTTGATCGCTTCCAATTTCAAATATGGTGTTCTCGGTACCTCTAGAATCGTGTACGAACTTGTGGATCGAAAATCGGAGTCCCTGATATTACGAATCAATGATTCTAAGTTTAGGAAAAAAGATCGTCGTCCAATCGTGCAATTGGCTTAATCCAACCGCTCGATCTTGACCAAACCTTCGGGACTTGTTTAGTAGACTTTGTTGAACCTATAGGAACTTTTGGATTAGAAATCGAAGGTCGTGGGCCTCGTGGGCCTAATTGACCAATTGGTTGGGATGTGTTTGCGGTTTGGTTGCTTGATTTTAAAATGGTATTTTTCCTATGAGAGTTTTATTAACTGTTTATGAATTATAGTTCTATTGCTTTTACTTTATAACCATGATATATCTATGTTTATTTTTTATATATGTGCTAAATGGACTAATAATTGTATTGTGTTGCCTTGGGAGATATTGATGTCTTCAGACATCCTGGTTGCCTTCAGAAATATTGATGTCTTCGAACATCCTGGATGCCTTTGAAAATATTGATGTCTTCGGACATGTAGTTGCCTTCGAAATGTCTTCGGACATATGGTTGCCTTCGGATTGTCTTCGAACACCTTAGTTGCCCTTGGATTTATATACACACGTACGACATTGCCCCACGAGTATCAGGGATGCCCGAACTTGTGGTTCTAGGATTATTTGCATTCACAGGTTGAGTATATCTCCTTGAGTCCTGCAAGGGGAATTGGCGGATTATTTGCGTTCTCAGGTGGAGTATATCTCCCTGAGTCCTGCGAGGGGAATTGACAGATTATGTTTGGACGTACAAAGATAAACTGCATGAACAGTTAGGTACATAATTTCATGGCATGATATTCAATTATATAACTTGTTGAAATCAAGGTAAAGAATTATTCTAGAATTTCATCGTTGGTTTCACTTTGAATATTTATGTACTATCTTAATTGTGATTCAGGGTAGAAAGAACTACGTGTGACTTGATCCCTTAGTAAGGGTACGTAGGCAGCCTAGGCTAACCCAGGTGCAGCCGCAAGTTTATGATTTGTTTGTTATATTTAGTTTTGTCAAGTTGAATTTGCTGACTTTCTTATGTTGGTAAAGGGGGGCTGAAGGCCATTGAAACTTTTGTTGATTGGTGTGTGGTTTATACCTTTTGCTTGCTGAATGCTTGGGAATTAATTATGTTTGCTGTGCATGTAAATTTTTGGGTTTTGAGCCTTTTTCAAGGGAGACTCTGCCGCTTTTCCTGTAGAAGTCAAACCCTAAAGCAGTTTTAGGGATTAGGGTAAAAATGGAATTTTGGTTATTCGTACCCGACTCCTGCCAAGTGTTGGACACGCACTAGGTTCGAAATGGATTTCAAAGTGGAATTTGGGTCGGATCCTGTCTAAAATGAACATAATCATACAAAATTAGATTTAGAAGCATTAAAGTTTTGACAAATTGACTGTTGAACAATACAATAGCCGAAGAACTTTACCTGCTCAAATGTGCTCCAATTCCTCTCACACTCAGATCCACTACAAGTAAGGCTAAGGACCCGAATAGCAAATTTCGTCAACTCAGGTGAGTCCCTTCCAAAACACTTCCACCAATTTGCTTTAAAAAAACAAAACAAAACAAATCCATCTTATTAAGTTTAACATTTATTTCAAGTGTTCATTATACTCAAATTAAAATGAAAGAGTAAAGATTATAACTTGGAGTTTGTAGTTTCCTTGAATTCACAGCAAGCTGACCTCCAAACTCTCTTTTGCCTCATCATACAAGTCGAATTGGATATTAGCAGCCATACGATCCTCAAAAGACAACATCCTAGTCATGCAATCTTCCAATCCCTTACTCACTTCATCAACATTAGAAAAGGTTTCTTCATAAGACAGTTGTGGGTTCAAATAATAACCAGCAGCATGTAAAGGTTGATGAAGTTATGGGCCCCATCTTTCGTCTATTCTTCTCCAAATTGGTTTATACTTTCTTTCAACTTTTCCACAATTAAAAGCAATCTTCTCTTTTGCAACATCCATTAACTCATAAATAAATCCCATGGCAGGTCTCTCCTCTGAATAAACTTTTCTCAAAACATATACTAATGGAAAAACACTTTTGATGCAAAAAGCAACATAGGACCAAAAATTAACATCATAAAGTATAGTTAATTGAGCCTTAATACCTTCATTATGTTGAACAAATGGTCCATTTTGCAATTCTCTAGAACACAACATAGCCCTAAATAGGTTACATTTGCTTATAGATGCTTTGAAGAGTAAGATAAGAAGTGACAAACCGTGTGATGACTTAATAGAAGAAGAAACAAGTTTGACAATTTTAGTTACTTCCTTAAGTAAATGATCAACTTGAACTTGCAGTGATCTGGGAATTTCATCTAGATTTGGAAGACAACATCTTGTTTTAATCCCTTTTGTGCATATGAAAAACAGGTCGAATATGACCAGTCAACCTACACTTGTGACAAATTGGAACAAACTTTGGCTTCTTGACTACATACTGTGTATCAGGGGATATGACAGGAAAAGTAGACTTGACAAACTTGGTAGTTGAGCTAGACACACTAGATCCAATTGGATTATATCCAAGACCCCTTTTATCACCATGAAGTTTTCCCATATTCAACATTTTATCAATTTTTGAAGCATCAATGGTCAAGGAGATAATCTTAATTTTTGCCTCATTCAACTCACCTAAGAGATGTTTGTTTGAGTTTTGGAAGCAAATATTACTCTCCTTGAGCACATTAACTTGAATTTTAAGATTTCTCCTAATTGACACAAGCTCATCACATTCATTTTCTAGAGACTCAACTTTATCACTCAACTCCTTCTTGGTCTCTTTGAGAGTGAGAACTGCATGTTGAAGTTCATTGTAATTGACTTCAAGTTTGAGATTTTCCTTTTTCAAAGAGAAGGTCTCTTTGAACAAACAATCAAATTTTCTTCCTAAGGAATCATATGACTGGCCATTTGGATTAGAGCCAGATTCATCAGAATGCACATGTAAAGATGCTACAAATGCAATCTGTTGGTCATTATCTTCATATGAGGATGTGTCCTCTTGTGACACATCACTCTCACTCTCGCTCCAGCTTACTTTCATAGCTTTTTCCTTTCCTTTGGAGTATCTTTTCTGATTATTTGCACAGTCGGCAGCATAATGCCCAATGCCTCCACATGTGAAGTATTTGACTCATTTCTTAGGGTCTCTAGTGACATTCTTGACAAACTTGTCAAACTTGTTTCGCTCATTAAACCAATCAGTTGATGGTCTAAATTTTCTCTCACTTACTGAACTGTCCTTTCTAACAAACTTCCCTTTGTCCTTGAGAATTCTTCTAAACTTCTTGACGAACAAGGCCATCTCATCCTCAAAAGCTGAGGATTTTTCACCATTTTTCAGTGAAGATTCATGTACTCCTTGAAGTGCAACTCCTTTTAATTTTTTGGTGTCATTTTCCTCCATATTCAACTTTATGTCATAGGTTTTCAATTTACCTAAACACTTACCAAGTTTTATCTGACTTAGATTTTGGACTTCCATGATTACTGTTTTCTTTGGTCTAAACCTAGAAGGAAGGATACGAAGAATTTTGTGAACTACAAGGAGTTCTTTAATGGGTTGGCCAAGACTTGTGGCTTCATTTGTCATCATTTCAACCTTTTCATAAAAATCAGAGATGGTCTCAGTTTATCCCAAGCCTGTTTGGCAGTTGGAATATGTTGAATGTCAGAGAACTTGGTGCTGGACAGGGCTGTAACTAAAGCATTTTTGGCCTTCTTGTTGGCACTGGCAACAAGATATTCAAGTTCTGACAATTCAGATATTGGTTTTGGTACAGATTGACCATCAACATTTTTGACTGGATGAGTCCATTCTTTTGTGAGAGATTCATATGCACGCTCATCAAGAGCATCTAGGAATATTCTAATTTTTCACTCTAAGCAGCGTAGTTATTCCCATCAAAGTATGGAGGGGAGTTGCAATTACTAGCAACTCTGTCTCTTTCCATAGTAACACCACCTAAACACCAACTACCCTCCTAGGATCTTTCTATTTGCATTAAGAGCCGGACCTCTGATACTAATTGAAATTGGTACTTAGCTGAGGAGGGGTAAATTAAAGACCACTTTAAAGACTTACCAACTACACAAATCTTAACTTAACCTAAGATCAATATGCGTAGTCAACTATTAGTCATAAACTAGCAACAATCACACACACAGATGAAACAACCAATACCTTCAAGTCTAGAAGATCACTAGTGACAACCTAGGCACTTAGAAGGACCTGTCAATCTAGGCATCCCTTGTGCTATCAACAACTAAGATGAGCAGTGTGTGTGAATACATCAAGATGAAATATATAGCAACATTCAGATGATGACTAGTCAACAACAAGAACAAAACACCAGAAAAACATGAACAACAAACCCAGAAAATTGTTCACCTAGAAACCCACCATTGGGAAAAAACTGGGAGTCATCATCCGACTAGGCAATCCACTAAGCAAAGAAGATTCTTATAGAGAAATCACAAGCAAGCTCAAGGAAACCTAGATCTATTTAGGAAATGAACTATACCTCCTCCATGCAATCTTCTTTTCCAAACTTAGCAAAGCTTGCAGCTAGTTCTTCATGGCAATGGCAGCTTCCTCCAGCTCGTTCATCCCATGGCACCTGTAAGACCCGTGTCTTGGGAAAGCAAGAACGGTGAGCAATCCCACATCGACCTACGGAGAGGGGGTGATGTGCCTTATATGTACATGCCCACCTCCAAATAGCACGAGGCCTTTTGGGAGCTCACTGCCGGAGTTGTGGGAACTCCGAGTTAAGCAAGTTGTGGCTTAGAGCAATCGCAGGATAGGTGACCTCTTTGGGAAGTTGCTCGTGAGTTCCCGTAAACAAAACCGTGAGGGCCCCGCCCAAAGCGGACAATATCGTGCTACGGCGGAGCGATCCCAGGATGTGACAATTTGGTATCAGAGCCACTCTGCCGTGTGGTGCGAGTGTGCCGACGAGGACGTCGGGCCCCTAAGGGGGGTGGATTGTAAGACCCGTGTCTTGGGAAAGCAAGAATGGTGAGCAATCCCACATCGACCTACGGAGAGGGTGATGTGCCTTATATGTACATGCCCACCTCCAAATAGCACGAGGCCTTTTGGGAGCTCAGCCGGAGTTGTGGGAACTCCGGTTAAGCGAGTTGTGGCTTAGAGCAATCCCAGGATGGGTGACCCACTGGGAAGTTGCTCGTGAGTTCCCGTAAACAAACCGTGAGGGCCCCGGCCCAAAGCGGACAATATCGTGCTACGGCGAGCGATCCTGGATGTGACAAAGACCACTCACACAAACTTAACTCCAAACAAGAACAAGAAATTTGGATTAAAAAATGAAATGATGTATTTCTTAAAGAAACCATACTCTTGAAGAAATCAATCTAGAATCTGACCTAGATCTATATGATAATGTGTTTGATTTAGCTAGATGCATATTTCATCTTTCAAAGCAGTTTTCAAAATCAAGTTGAAAAACTATTTTTATGAAAAGATGGAGAAATCACTCCAAAGAAGAGGAGAGTAAAGGATGAGAAACTCACAACCTCTCAAAAACCCCTTTTCTGAAGTGACGGCTCCAAAAGGAATGAAGGGACCATTTACCCAAAATTCCTAGGTTTGAAACAGACAGATGGCAGCAGAATAATATCAGAGAATAAGACAAAATTTGTTAGGACCCAACTGAAAAACGAAATGAGATGGCAGACCTCATGAAGCACAAAAGATGACTAGTCAAACATATACAAGTTGACTAGTCATAACCTAATGCATTCTAGCGAATGTAATGCAAAATTTACCCTTCGCATCCCTTGATTATGTTGAGCCATTGAAGAACACAGCCAAAGGAAAACAACTAGATACCAATTTAACCTAGTCTAATAACCTTGAGCTTGAGAAATACATTACATGTCCTATTACAAAGTTGGCAAGGAAAGCTAAAAGAATACTAGCTAGAATACAACTCAACACTTGGAGAATACACAGAGGCGCTTCGTTCGCCTCACCACACCTTGCAATGCCTCGTTCGCCTCACCACACCTTGCAACACCTCGTCACGCCTCACCGCACTAGACGTGCAACTTGCTAAACATACGACAGCCTCATGCGATTTTATGCCTCAATGCTTTGACGCGCGTGAAAACATGCTTTTGAAAACACTAGTCAGTATAGTGCATCAGACCAATACCAGCACTGACCTTTTCGATTTCTACTTCCAACTCTTTTTTTCTTCTTTGTTATTTTTTTTTTCTTACTTGAATCAAATCTCTTTGATATTGCAAGGAAGTTGTTTTCTTCTACTCTTTTCTTCTTATAAAAAAATAATAATAATAAATTTCCGTGAAAAGTGATTACATAATTAACAAACAAGAGAGTATGCAGGAGGGTGTAGCTTTAAATATAGGCTTATTTTATAGTATAATACCCTCGAAACTATGATCAAATCTCATTTGGACACAGAAAATAAGTCTTAAAATATTTTATATAACGTAAGAAGTGATTTCTACATACAAGCTAAACATATACATTTAGGTGCAGAAAATAAGCTAGCTTAGTATAGGAAGACTATAAGGCTATCCTAAATCCTGAATTGTACAATAGATTATGCGAATATTAAAACCAAAGAGAGATATACAGATCGAGAATACATGCACACAGCTAAAGCTGGAGATACATACATATTATCATGTAAGAAATACGTATGTAGGTACGTACATACTATATTAATTACAAGCTGATCATGATAATCAATCAGATTCTACGGGACATAACTCGCTGACCGGCGGCAACTTTCACAGGTTCAATCCTTGATATGGATAGCCCCGGAAGTCATGTCCATTGGAAATCCAAATAAAGAAAAAGAAAAAAGAAAAAGATACACACTGCGCAGATATAGGGTATATCTAGTAATTAAAAGGATCACAAGGAGGAGAGGAAGAAAAGGCTGACTATGTTTCTTGTGTACCAAGAAAATTAAGGCTAATAGGGTCGAGGATATTTCTTGGTACCATATTCAGTAACTAACACTCTCCTTGCTGCCTCGGTACCATATTCAGTAACTAACATTCCCCCGTAGATCTTTGCTGCCTCAGTGCTAGTAAGAACGCCGCCCTTTATGTGATGAGGCTTCTGAGCTGGAACTTCCGCCGTCTTTACGGACCTTCTGATCTGATGATGAGGAGGAACATGATTTTGATCCATGTTGGGGTATGGATAATATTGTACCTGTTGAGGAGGAGGTAGAGGCCTAACGGTGACAGTCTTGGCGGGCCAGCTGCCATGGTACTCGTCTCTCATGGCAGGTGCTGGGAAGTATGGAACTTCTTCCCCAGGGTGGACATGATCATAAAGCACGCCATGGCAGTCTTCTATTATGGTGTGGCATTCTGATACAACTTGCGCTGACCTGCTATGACAAAACACTTTCTCCTCTCTCATGGTCATAAAGCCTTGATAAATAGCCATGCTAACTTAATTAAAAGCTGAGAATTGAAGTAGAACTAATTGATCAAGGGGAAGCTAGAGCTAGCTAGGTTTGCCTTGCCTTACTGAAACAAAGGTTAAGAGCCAAGCAACATTATATAGGAGTCAGAGGCACAGAAGCTCACAAGTGGGCTTTCTGATCAATCAGGATCGATCTTGTGATTTTCTTTTGATGCTTCCCTTTTTCATAAAATAAGAAAAAGTACTTGTTACTTGGCCATACCATAGGGCCTGTTTGTAAAATCGCTTTGATATTCTCTATTAATAGTTGATAGAAATAACTAAAAATTGCTTTCATAGTCTGTATTTTTAAGAACTTCTAACAAAAACGCTCTTCTAACTAACAAATGTGCCAAGTAAAAACACTTCCTACTAAAACATTCCCAAACATGAAGACTTCTTATATTCTTCTATTTTTCTAATCAAATGTTAAGGACCTTTCTTATTTAGAAGAACGATAACATACTAAACTCACACAAAGTGGCGGAACTAAAATTATAAGATTGGGGGGACCGAGGTAGAAAACACAAGTATATCAAATACATGTAAGTGTTAAAAACACATGTTAGAACTCAATTTTTCAAAATTAGTCATGTCTAATTATTTTAAATGGCACCATTAATTTAAATTACAAATAGTCTATTAATAAGTTTTATATATTACATTATATAGGAGAGCGATAAAAAAAAAAAACCGCCAAAGGATTTGGGTAAGTAGTAAGCAGTTCTGATAAGGGTTCGGCCACGCGTTACATATTATCTACCACAAAAAAACAATATCATGGTAGGATTAACAGGAGACTTTTTTGTATATATGCATTAGATTCTACTGAAAAAAAAAAGAAAAAAAAATTTGTTCGATTCAATCACTCAAGCACATGAGCATCTCATAATACCCTGGACCCTTCTTAGACACTTTATCCTTTGCACCGACTGTGGACCATATAACCAATTTGTTTTAGACCCAACAGCCACCATCAAAGAAAAAACAATGGTATTAAGAACTGCCTGATCATATATTAAGGGTATGTGGATAAATCCAAAGAGATGATATATTAATTAAACTTAAGTAATCATTTTTGCATTGTATAAAAAAAAAATATCTTCTTTGTAATTTGATTTATTCATTATAGAAAGAAAAAAATAGTGCCTTAATAATAATTGCACGATGGCAAGTTTCCATCTCATATTTGCAGCTCATATATATATGCTTACGATGGCAAGTTTACGTAACAAAACTTTTCTGGGCTATCTCATGGTAGGCAAGGCCTGTGCTTGATATCTTCTTGGTAGGATAAGATATTCTTGTTCATATAACATTGCCTTAATAAT
Source organism: Prunus padus (assembly GCA_024362665.1). Classification (NCBI taxonomy): domain Eukaryota; kingdom Viridiplantae; phylum Streptophyta; class Magnoliopsida; order Rosales; family Rosaceae; genus Prunus; species Prunus padus. The sequence continues at coordinate 11,332,452 of JANFAM010000020.1, forward strand.
AATTCCACGTAGTGGAGAAAGCATTTGCTTCTTGGCCAAACTACTTTAGAGCATATATATATATATAGATATAAAGTATGTGAATGCGATCGATTCCAACTTTGCAACAGAAAAAGATACCAAAGTCGGCCAGTACTGTCCCACAATCCCGCCACAACCTTGCGTTCAACAATGCCCTTGAGTCCTTAATTGGGAACAAAATGGCATATTATTTTTGCATCTTTTTCTAATTTGCATACTAAATTTTTTTTTCCATCTAATTAATAGTCTAATCAACCTAATAGTGGTTTGTTGTCGCAATTACTAACGGAGTTCGAGCCAGACAAAGACACATGCACAAAAAAGGGGAGAATAACGTTCCTTGGTTCACTTTGACCATTGTCACGAGGATTTAGAAACTTTCCTTCTTATTGGTTCAAATTTCGGGAAGGAAGATAAAAGGAAAGCTCAATAATTGTACGTATAAGTTCCTCTTCACTTTTGACTATTTTGGGATTTTTTATTGTCACAATTTTTTATGCTTATTATATTTAGAACTTAATCATAGCGTAGCAATGTTCTTAGAGTATCTTTAATCGATATGTCAAATTATCACATGAACATGAAATGACAAAAATTGAAGATTAAAGTTGCTCCAACCGAATAGTCAAATCTTACACATGGATTTAAAAGCTGGAAGAGATATGTCAAAAATAACATATCCAAAAAACAAAAAAAGCTTGATGTCAAATATTATTTTAATATTTTTTAATCATGAACTCCACTATCATTTACTCTCTTTTAAAATTTTATTTTTAAAAAAAAACTTTGAGTTAAAATTTATGTGTCGTATGGTATCTACTGATCACATTCCTAACTAAATCTCTTATACAAGTATAACTCATCGATAAAGATAAATCTCTCACTTCTATAAGAAATGTGACCCACGAATGATTATGGGGAAATGAATGTGAAACTAATAGCAGACACACCATTTCTATAAGGATGAGAAGTTGCCGAGTCAATCCATGGGGATACAACGCTGATCTTTTCGCTTTCTACTTCAACTCTATTTTTCTTCTTTGTTATTTTCGTACATGAATAAAATTCTTTGATATTGCAAGGAAGTTGTTTTCTTCTCCTCTTTTCTTCTATTTTTTTTAATAATAATAAATTTTCATGAAAAGTGATTACATAACAAACAAGAGAGGAGTTTAAATATATTTTATATAACATAAGAAGTGATTTGTACATATTACAAGCGGAACATATACATATAGCAGAAAATAAGCTTCATTTGTACATACAATATTACAGATCTTCATTAGTTAACTAATTACTTATACGAAACTAAGTTGGTAATAATTAGCGGCGAATCTTGGGGTACTCTCTTATCTCTATCCCCCCAAATAGCAAGGCTGCGTCCTTGCTATTAAGAACAGCCTGATCATTCCTAAGAGGAGTTGGGTGTCTCCCTGCACGAGCTGGTTGGTCTTGAGAAAATGGAGGCCTCTTGCCGGGCCGGCCATAGAACTTGTCTAGCATGGCAAAAGCCTCCCCTCCAAGCTTTGCTAGCTCTTCCTGAGTTGCCATAATAATAATATTGCTAAAATTTAGTACAAGCACACAAACAAACAGATGCACAAAGCAGGTCAGGTAATTTGGTTTGCCTTTGTTTTCTTGGTAAAACGGTTTGCGGCCAAGCCCCGTTATATAGGAGTTAAAAAGGTGTGAGACCTTGTGGATAAGTTGGTTGGATAACATAGATATCCTTTCTTTCCAAAAGGGCTTCCCACCTTTGGTGATTCCTTCAGAGACACTTTTAATCTTTGAGTTACAAATTACAGAAGTGCCTTCAAAAGTATTATGAATAGCACTATTGAATGTATGTATGGACAGTGGCGGATCTGTGTGGGCGCAAGGAGGTGCAACTGCACCTCCCCTCGCCGGAAAACCAGTTGGAAGCTCTGCAAATTGCCCCTTCGGTGGTGCCCTCTAAGTGTTCGACGAAATGACTGAACCAAACTCTGCGCTGTCTTGTTGTTTTGCAGACCAGGTTTGGTGCTTGAGCACTAGACAGATGACAAAGAAAGGCACAGTGGTTTTGATTTGCTCTATCTCTGTCTGTCTTGTTGAAGCGAGAAATTAATTGCCGAGCAAATTTGGTAGAGCACAACTAATAACTCAACCAAGCAGCCGCCTACAACATTTGAAGACTAAAATATTCTACAGCCGTGTGGAGAATGAGAATAAAAACTTGTTGAAGAAGAAGTATAGAGAGAGAGAGAGAGATAGAGAGCGAGAGAGAGAGCCGGTTGAGGAGAAGAAGAAGAACCAAAAAGTTAAGCGCTGGAATTACACCGACCTTGCTCTAAGGAAAGATAAAAGCAGTGGCGCATACAGTGCCATGTCACCATGTGGCACACTCACCATCAACTCGAATGAAATGTGGGTGTGGGTGCAGCCACACGTCCATATCGTTTTCTCATCACGTATGCATAATGTTAAGTAATCAATCATTGCACCTCCGCTCAAAAATTTCTGGATCCGCCGGTGTGTATGGAAGATTCTTTGGTGCTAAGAATTTCGTGGCAGGTTCACCCATGGATGTGGTTGGTACAGAACACATTAATGAAAAATAGGAATACGCACAAATGGTGGGAGGTGAAGATATTTCTTCCAGAAGAGATTGATAGGAATCAATATCATAGTTTATCTGGTTTCTTTTCGTTGCTTGAGAGCTGCAAATGATGAATTCTTCAAATAAACTTATTTGTGGGGTATTTTGTAGAGCTCGCTTTGTATTGTATTTGCACAATTCAAACCGTCTATTTCATATATTCTCTTTAAAAAATCACACAAATTGAGAGCTGCATGTGACAAATTTCTCAAATAAACTTATTTGTGGGATATTTTTGTAGAGCTCATTTGTATTGTATTTCAACAATTTGAATTGTTTATTTTATAGATTATTTTATAGGGCAGATTTTTTTTTAACCATTTGATTGAATAGTAGTCATTTGAGTGTCTATTTGTCTCCTCACACTACTACGTTTCACTAATTGCGCGACGAATGAGATTTAGTCCAGCAAAATACTATTCCGTCGCCAAAACATTAGCGCGACAGATTATTCGTCGCGCAAAGATCGTAAAGAATGGCTTTGCGCGACGAAAATTGTCATTTGTCGCTAAATTTAGTGTGACAAATATATTTTCGTCGCACAAAACTTTACGGTCGAGACTGATCTTCGCCTCACGAAACCTTGCGCGACGAGATGTTATTGGTCGCGCAAAGACAGAGCGACAACAGTCCTTGGTCGCACAAAATTTTACGGACAAGACTGATCATTCGCCTCAAGAAACTTTGCGCGACAACATTGTATTGGTCGCGAATAGTTTTGCGCGACGGAAAATTATTAGTCACATGGTTTGCGAGACGAAGTATTTCGTCGCGCAAAAATTAATATATTTTTTATTAAATTTTATTTACGTTTTTTTTTTATTAACAAAATAAATTCAAAATTTTTTTGGATAATAAAATGAAATTGTAATTTAAAAACATATTTATAAATTTATATAAATGTATATTACAAAAGAAATTTTGAAAATGTAATTAAAAAGAAAAAAACTACGAAAACAATGCGTTATAATCTATGTTGTCATCCTGCAAAGGCGGTTGAAAGGTCTCAGCATTGTCAACAGGGGCAGAGGTCGTAAAGGAGGTCGTAGGGGCGAATGTGTGGCCATGCTCGGGCTGGAGGGGCTCGGAGGTCGACAGGGGACCAAAATTCGAGAGACTAATGCCGGAATGTGCGAGGGCATTTAGAATCTGTGACATCTTCTCATCATACGAGGCGAGTCGAGTCTTAAGATCGGCCACCTCTGCTGTCAAAGCGTTCACCCGATTGTTTGATCGCGATGACGAAGGGCCCTAGGTTCCCGCCGCGGCATTCCCCATCACTCGACAATATGTCCCTGGCCTCCTCCCGAGAGTCTAATCCAAGGTGTCCGTCAGATCTGAAATCCCGCATCCTCGTGGAGGATCCACAGACTGAGTGGAGTCTCGGGAGGAAGGCGAGGCGGACTCCTGAAGAACCAATTGGCTCTTCTCCACCATCGTCGCCTGTTTAACATAACATAATATATTAATTAAAATCATCATATAATAACCATGAAAAATAAATGCGTAAGATAATAATGAAAATTAAAAAAAATACTTACATGAAGGGACTCGGCCAACTCATTCCCCGATCTAACGTAAACGTCATCAAAGACGTCGATCTCTAGGAATTTGGACCCCTCCTGGATTGAACAAGAGAAGAAAAATGTTAGTACGATAAAAACAAATAAATATTAATGTCATATTAAAAATTTAATATAAACATGAATTTATTATTTTACCAGCCGCCGTGCCTCCATCCTATATGAGAAGGGCCTGGAACCCGAATGATGGAGAAGAGTCTTCTTGTCCCTGTTGCTCTTATTTGCTTTCGCCTTCTTCTGTTATACAAAAAATAACCATATTAGTTAAAATAGAAATGAAATCTAAAAAATTAAATAAACATTAGTAACATTTAATAAATTTAAACTTATTATTTAAAAAAGAAACCAAATAATTGGGCTCCTGAAAATGATGGTAGAGCCATGCCCAACTATCCTCCCGGCCCTCAAGCTCATTCGGGCAACCCCCTTGAAGAGCGACCAGCGGATCATCAAATCCCTGAAAATGGTGGTGCAGGTCGCTCTTCCATTGCTTGGACCTCTCAGCAAAGAGTCTGTTGACGTATGTCAACGACTCGTTGTCGAGGTCCTCTAGATTGTAGTTCGTCTACAATAAATTAATAATATACATTAATTCATAGAACTAGATAAAGTTTGAAGGAAAAATAATTAAAATGTAGGATACATACCGACAACTGTCCGCGCACCTCATTCTTTATCTAGTCGGGCATTGCCTTCCAAGACTTCCATTGCATCGGGCAATGAGTCCGAACAACGTGACCAATGTCGTGGGCCAACGAGCTATGTTGGTCCACGGTTGGTGCCGCTTGATGCCGGTCGTCATATCCAATGTTAATACGATCGTTGGTCACCCGGTGACCTTCGCCGTCTTCAATCAAGCGACAAGGTCCCCGGTCTTCTTCGTGGCTAAACAGAAAAATAAAATTAACGTTAACAAAAAATCCTACTAAAACTTGGTAAAAACAATTGAAGTTGAAGGAAATATTTACCTTGTTGGGACCCGACGCATCGGTAGGTGCCGTGGAGGTGGTGTCGGTCGTGGTATGGGGGCGATGGCGCCGCCGACACTAAAAGGCTGCGCCACGTATGACGCTGAAGATGCCGGCGCAGGAGTGACCTCGGGAACAGAGGACAAGATGTCCAGCTGTCTTTGAGCACTGCAATGACGGTTGAGGCGGGAGGCGAACTCAGATCATCGTCACCGCCCTACGACAACTAATAAGTTTTGACATCTACACACAATATATATATATATATATATATATATATATATATATATATACAAAATGATAACTAAAATAGTAAAAATATAACTAAAAATACAAAATTATATAACAATTTAAAAGCTATGTGAAAATAGGGCCGAGACTTCACAAATTTCAGCAGAGTATCCCCTAAAATTTGAATTTTACCCAAATTTTTACCCTGCAAAAAAACATAAATATACTCAACAGCAGCACACAACAATTTCAAGGCACACACAAAAATTCCTAAGCTCCGGCCTTAGAAATTCAACTTCAATGTGGAACGGGAACTAATATATATACATCCTAAATTCAAAATGAACTGAAAAATTTATATATATATAAATCCTAACTTAAAAATTAACTGAAAAATTATATATATATATATATATATATAAATCTTAACTTCAAAATTTAAATGAAAATTGATATATATATATATATATATATATATATATATATATAAATCCTAACCTAAAAACAACTAAAAACTGATAAATCCTATATATATATATATAAAAATAAATCCTAACTTTAAAAAAAAATTGAAAATTGAAAAACCCTATATAGTCCTATAAATTAACTGAAAATTGACTATAAACCCTAATGTATAAATTAACTGAAAATTCATAAACCCAATATATATAAACTGATAAATCCTAACTTATCAATTAAACTAAAAACTATAAACATAAACATAATTTATATATAAACATAAACATAAATTATGAAACATAAAAAAAACGCATACCAGATCTGAGAGAGGGCTGAGAGGCTGAGAGGTTTATGAGGCTGAGAGGGTCTGAGAGAGCTGAGAGCCTCTGTTCTGATCACCGGAGAGGGTTGAGGCCAAAGAGAAGAAAATGGAGGCGCGGAGAAGAAGAAGTTCGATGTTTTCCTGGTTAATTATTATCAGACTTTGCGCGACGAAAGAACTGTCGTCGCACAATATTTTGCGCGACGTATAAACTGAACCACATCGTCGCTCATTATTTTGCGCGACGCAAAAACTAAGAAAAACCGTCGCGCAAAGTGTTTAAAATGAAAAAATGCGCCTCTTTTTTCAGAATTGGAGCGCAAAAATTTTACATTATTGCGCGACGAATAAAACACTAAATCGTCGGGCAAAATCAGAGAAATAACTAAACCCTAATTTTACATCTTTGCGCGACGAAAAATAGATTCTGGTCGCGCAAACCCTCAACAAAAAAACCCTAATTCCTTGAAGTCTACGTCTTTGCGCGACGAATAATTGCTTTGTGGTCGCGCAAACCCATTACAAAACCTAAAACCCGCGAGTGTAAAAATGTTACGTCTTTGCGCGACGAAAAGTCACTTCGCGTCGCGCAAACCCAGAAGAAAAAATCCTAACCCTAAAATTTATGTCTTTGCACGACGAAACACAACTTGTTTGTCGCGCAAACCCTACAATTTACCATTTGCGCGACGAATAAAACCCTCATCGCGCAAAATGAACAATAACCTAAACCCTAAACCCTGAAATAGTAAAAATTAACATGTTTACGCGACGAAACAAAAATCTGTAGTCGCACAAACCATAATAGTTTTATTTTGCACAACGAAATATATATCATTCGTCGCGCAATCCCCTAACCTAAACCCTAAACCCTAAGGGGTTGTTTGTTACACAGGTTTGACTTGGCTTGGACTTGATTAAATTTAGTACCATGTTTGTTTCATCTAATCCTAGTCTTAGATGGGATTGATGTAGTTGCGCATATCTATACACATATATAATATATATAATATACATATACATATATACATGTATATTATTATTATAATATACCCATATACACATATACATATTCATATTATAATAATAATATACGTGTATATATGTAACATATATTATATATTATAATACGCATATATGCGTATATACACATGTATAATATATATATTATAATATATATAATATACATATACATATATACATGTATATTATTATTATTTTAATATACCCATATACACATATACATATTAATATTATAATAATAGTATACGTGTATATATGTAATAAATATGATATATTATAATACATATATACGTATATATACATATATGTGTATATATATATTATACCCATGTATGTATTATAATATACATATACACACGTATATACACATATACATGTATACATGTATAATACATATATATATATGTGTATATATACTATACCCATGTATATATTATAAAATACATATATACACATATATATATGTATATTATTATTACAACATACCCTTATATTATATATATATATATATATATAATATACATATATATATATATGTATATTTATATGTATTATACCCATGTATATATATTATAATATACATATATTATAATTATGTATATGTATAATACCCATGTATATATTATAAAATACATCTATGCACGTATATACATATATGTATACCCATGTATATATTATTGCTACTGGTTTTATGAATTTTCAAGCTATATAGACCATATATTAAAAATCTTGTAAGTAATTTTAAGGCACATAGACTAGAAAGCTCCAAAATTAAAAAAATTGCATTTAGTTTGTTTTACATTGCAAGTAGCATTTATTCATCATCCGTACTATAATAACTTTCGTTATCGCCGCTATCATCATTTTCGGTCTCCCAATCCTCCTCTCGATCCATCATCGTCGCCGTTAGGCCCCACCGCAACTTCGTATCGCGGAAGATCACCAAGGTGAATTGTAATTAACTGAATCGGTATTTCGATTGAAGACACTCCTTGTATCTGAAACGGTTCTTGTATAACATTTGTATCTCGAAGTGTTTCCGCATCATTTTCCATGATAGATTCTAAACGTTGGTCAGCAACGTTGTCGATGTCGTCGTCAGTTGGGTAATGTTCTGGTATATCATACATGTTCCTCTGATCCATCTTCTAAACAACTTTCCAACCGACCCCGGCTTTAGGATCATCTAGATACACAATCTGTTTTGCCATGTTTGACAAAATGTAAGGGTCGTCATCATACCAAGTTCGATTCATGTTCACCGATAGTAAGCCATGGTCGATTTTAACACTTCCCTGCCTATTTGGGTTTGTATCAAACCATCGACACTTAAATATAATCACTTGGTATCGATCTTTATAAAGCAATTGCACGACAGTTGTTAGTTTGCCATAGAAATCAATGTCCGTACTTTCACCTCCACAGGACATGGACACCGCTGTTTTGCGTACACAACTTGTCATCTCGTGCAGCCCCCAAAAACTTGACGCCGTTAACATGGCAACCAGAGAACAATTCAGCGAATCGTGCCGAATGCCAAATTATATAACTCTTCACTATAAGTGGGGAATTCGATGCTTTCAATTTATTCACCTAATATTACACAAAATAATTCACATGTTAGTTTCAAAAAATTAAATACTACAATATATATGTCAAATACAAAACACTTATAACTTACATATTCGAAAAACCATTGTGGAAACAATTCTCGGTGTTTCTTGGCATACAAATGTGATGGATGTTCTCGCTTCATCATCTCTTCATGCTCATCTAAGTATGCTATTATCTCATCACAATTGTTCAAGATTTAACCAATGTGCTACCTCCATGTCAATTCTGAAAACGACTCTCCGATCCAGGATCTCCAAAGGGTCGTGCACTTTGGGCAAAAACAGAGTTTCTCCTTTCTCACACATCCGTCATTATTGCGCTGAGGACGATTGAAAGCCGTCTCCACATCTTTTAAATACATTCCACAGAAAGTAAGGGCCTCATACTGAACCCAAGCCTCTATAATTGATCTTTCGGGCTTCGCCCTATTGCGTACACTTTTCTTCAGCTCGCCGAGAAGCCTGCCCAAATAAAAATTACAAATTAGCATGCATGAGATAATAATGAGCAAGGAAAATAAATTATGAGCATGATATACCTTTCTATTGGATACATCCAACGATAGTTGACAGGACCAGCAAGCAACGCCTCTTGTGGCAAGTGAACCAGCACGTGGATCATACTCGTGAAGAAAGCTGGAGGGAATATTATCTCAAACTTGCATAGGACTTCTACAATGTCATCGCGCAACTGATGAATGTCTGTCTTTTGCAACGTCTTTGCCGTAAGTTGGGAAAAAAATCTAGACAACAACATGATGGGCTTCACAACATCTTCCGACAAAAGGGTTCGAATACCCACAGGAAGTAGGCGTTGCATAAACACATGGCAGTCATGGCTTTTTAGTCCAGTAAATTTACCTCCGTCAACATTCACGCAACATGCGATATTAGAAGCATACCTGACAAGAAACTTTACAGACGATACAAACTTTAGAAACTCTTTTTTGTCATTCGGTTTCATGGAGAAAAATGCAAGATCCCTTCTAGCTTTATCACTGTCTATATTCATCCATAAACCCCTTCGTATGCCCATTCTTTCCAAATCAAGACGAGCTTTGATTGTGTCCTTTGTCTTGCCCTCGATATCTAGAATCGTGCTTATTAATGTATCGAAGATATTTTCTCCAAATGCATAACGTCCAGATTGTGCCTCAATTTTTATTTCGACCAATATGGGAGCTCGTAGAACATAGACTTGTGCGTCCAATTCAGATGTGTAGAAGGTCTAATCCGAGTAACCGTTTTCCCTAACGAACCAAAATCCAAACGGTTCTGTTCCAAGATTTGATCACCGGACCATTCTCTAGGTCTTGCATGAAGCTCTTTGTTCCCGTCAAACTCTCTATCCTTTTCCCGCCACGCGTGGTCCCATGGCAACCATCTTCGATGACCAAGGTAACAAACTTTCCCAGCGTGCCAACCAGAAGTGACATCTTCCTTGCATACAGGGCATGCCATATAACCTTTTGTGCTTCACCCAGAAACCATTGCATATGCGGCAAAATCATTCACAGTCCACATAACTGCTGTCCGCAAAGTGAACATCTTCCCAGTGGATTTATCGTGACGTGCGCACACCGCTTGTCCATAAATCCTTGAGCTCATCAACCAACGGCCTTAAGTACACATCAATTGACCTCCCAGATCCTCGCTTATCAAAACAACATCATTATGTACTCTTTCTTCATGCATTTACAAGGCGGCAAGTTATATGGGAATACAAAAATCGGCCAAGTGCTTTGTGGTGTTGGTTTAGAACCCCGCACGGATTGAATCTGTCAATGGCAAGTCCCAATCTAACATTTCGGGTTCAACAAAGAACTCGGGAACGCTCGATCGAACTCTTTCCGTGCCTCCCCATCTGCAGGATGCCGCATCAAATCGCCGTCTACCCGCTTTTCCTTATGCCATCTCATGTCCGTCAAGATGCGTCGACATATACAATTGCTGCAACCTTGGTTTCAGGGGCGTATAACGCATGACTTTTTGTGGAATTTTAGTCATTCTATTCTCGCGAGGTCTGCTTGAACCTCGACTCATTGCATATAGGGCATGTATCCAATGTTTCATACTCTTTGTAGAATAACATGCAATTGTTTTTGCAAGCGTGGATTTTTTCATACCTCAATCCAAGACCACTCAACACCTTCAAGGCTCTGTCTGTGGTCTTTCAAAGAAACAATTGTCCTTCGGAAGCATTCTCTTGAAAACCCCCAAAAAGTAATCGAAACACAAATTCGACATACGATACTTTATTTTTCCGTGCATTAGCTCCACAATGACCGTCAGAACAGAAAAGCTCTCGCACCCCGGGTATAACTCTTGGTTGACATTTTTTTAACAGTTTTTCATACTGTTCGAACTCTGCACTGTCCATTGGTGTAGGCACATCATCTTCCCCTTCTTGATTGTTGCTGGTCGAGGCAAATGGAAAAGCATCATGTATAATATCCATGACTTGGTCATTAGGATCCACAATAGGTTCAACATTTTCCGCTCTTGTGGCGTTTGAAGATGAAGCACCCAAGTCAAATTGTTCCCCATGATGGTTCCAAGTATTATATGTCTCAATCATTCCATTCCTTACTAAATGGAATCGAACATTTTCAATTGTCTCCCATAACGTGTTGTTACACCTCCTACAAGGACATCGGATTCTAGTTGCGCTCGGGTTGTGTGTACGTGCAAAGTCAATAAAATCCTCGATTCCATCCAAGTATTCGTCTGCGCATCTATTCGGATTCTGTATCCACCTCCTACTCATAATTCCTGGAACCACAATCACAACAACATCATACAAAATCTTCATGTCACCTTATGCCTCCGGTAAGGGCCCTATCCCATTCGGGAATGCATAGTCATGTCAAGTAATGTACGCCTACATGAGATTAGATTTCGACGTGGATGAATTTCAGCAGCATCTCGATACAGCTTCTTGAGGTGTACCATAGGTATAAATAACTACGTACCACCCGAAGAACGCATGCAGATAACACCGAAATCTCCACAAATAAACCTAATCATGTAGCTGTACATTACGTGACATAACTATGCATTCCCAAACTGTCCAAATAATGGGACAATTCAAGAATTAATTGGACCGCAGTCATGCTTTACGCATCCATGCACGAAATCCAACTAATCTCGAACAGGAAACTAAGTGTTACTCAAAATAAAAACAAAAGTACGAAGTTAATTTCAATTAACTCCGTACATCACAACACAATGTTCTACAATGTTTAATAGCATAATATAAATATAATTTCACAGAACAATATAAACATAATATAATATAATTAATTAATTAAATATTTTCAAAATATAAAATGAAGAAAATACCTTCTAGATCGTTGTCCACCAAATGCTAATATTCCTATAAACAACGAAATTAATGGCGTTAATATGAATTTACATTAATACTTTTACACTAACGACAACAAATACTTACTCAATGAACGTAACAAATTCCCACCAGAAACAACTATAGAGAGGCAAAACTGAGAGGTTTTTCAATTTTGCCTCTGCCAATTGATTCGTCCGAGTAATATAGACCATCGAGTTTGCGCGACAAACCGTATTCGTCGCGCAAAGTCAATGTTAGTTGCGCAAAATTCGTCGCGCAAATTTTCGTCCCGCTATATTTCGTCACAGAAAACCTCATTTTTGTCGCGCAAAATACCATTTTCGATGCACAAGAAACCGTTGACATAAAACTTTACGCGACGATAAACTGTTCGTCACGCAATCTTTGGCACCCAATTCAATTACACGTGCATCTTATGCGCGACGAAACTTTTCGTCGCGCAAGAATTTGACGGTAAATTAAAATACCCGAGTTTTTCTTGCTAGCGTTGGGCGACGAAATATATTATGGTCACGCGAAGTTATTTTGCTCGACGAAAATTATCGTCGCGTACGAATTTGGCGGCAAATTATATTCCCCTCGTTTTTGTTTGCTAACTTTGCGCGACGAACAGTGTTTTCGTCGCGCAAGATTACGAATATAAAATTAGTATCCTATTTACTATGTGCGACGAAATTATTTATTCGTCACGCAAATATCTCTTGCGCGACGAATATTTGTTTGTCCCGCAAAAAGTCGTCGCGCAAATACTAAAATGTTGTAGTGTCACATTTATATAGGTTTGAATGATTTATAGTTTGTTCAATATGTTGTAAGGATATTCTATGAATGAAACTTGAAAATTAGACGGTACAAATAAATGAAATACAAAGTGAATGAACCCTGAAAATATCTGATTTGTAAGATTTCTAAATAGAATAAGAATCTTAATACGCATATTTGTTTATTTTATATAAATATCACCACAACCATAAAAATAAACAGTTCTACAAAACAACTGGAAACTTCTAATACTCCACAAACACATCCTTCAGCTTGCATAATAGAAACAGGGCAATTGCCTTTTTCCACTTTCTATTCAACTGAGTATCTTATATCTTCTTCAGTTGCATTATTTGCAAAATTTGTTCCTCTGTTTGCAAATATGAAGCATTTTTCAAACATATAGCATTGTTGAAACATCTATCACCCGATCACATTTTACAAAAGTTGTTCCTTGTTTTTTTAACTTGAAGCATTATTGATATATCTAGCATTCCTTAATTTCCACCCATATAAAAGGTAAATATCATGTGGTTCTCAATTGTTACTAAAATTGTCAATTATATACGATATATATATATATATATAGTTGTTCTCGTATGTGGACGTCCATACATTATTACATGCGAACTCCATTATAAATAAGGAGGAAAGTGGGGAGGAGTACTATAAAATACATGGCGTCTGCACGATAATAACGTCTAGATGTTCTCATAGGAAGAAATATATATATATATATATATTACTAAGGGCTCGTTTGAGAGTGACTTTAAATAGGCCAATAATCATTTCTCCATTTAATAAAGTGGGTTTAAGTGATTTTTATGGCCCATCCCAAATGAACCCTAAATGATCTTCAATTGGATTTGATATTTCGTAGAAAATCATCTTTACATTGTGATTTAGGTTTAGGAAATCAGCAATTCCGATTATCATCTTAACCTTTAATCAAACTGCTGTTGATGACTTAGATCATCTTCAGTTTCCCAATCATACGCAAGTCGAATTAATTCATGAGAGAGAGAGAGAGAGAGAGACTAAAACCTTAAAATACACACGATGGAGTTGTGTTATGCAATTGCTTTACAAAGACCGATACCAAGTGATCATGTTTAAGTGTCGATGGTTTGATACAAACCCAAATAGGCAGGGAAGTGTTAAACTCGACCACGGCTTACTGTCTGTGAACATTAACATCACTTGGTATGATGACGACCCTTACATTTTGGCAAACATGGCAAAACAAGTCGTGTATCTAGATGACCCTAAAGCCGGGAGAGGTTGGAAAGTTGTTTAGAAGACGGATTAGAGGAATGTGTACGCTATACCAGAACAAGACCCAACTAACGACGATGTTGATAACGTTGTTGACCAACGTTTCGAATCATCAATGGAAAATGATGCGGAAACACTTCGAGATATAAATGTTATACAAGAGCCATTTCAGATACAAGGAGTATCTTCAATCGAAATACCCATTCAATCAATTACAATTGACCTCGGTGATCTTCCCCGATACGATGTTGCAGTGGCCCCGAACGATGACATGAGTGATGGATCAGAGGATGATTGGGAGACAGAAAGTGACGATAACGAGGATTATTATAGTTCAGATGATGAATAATGCAATTTATTTGTCACTTGACATGTAAAACATAGTAAATAAAATGTTTTGTAATTTAACTATGTTATGTATAAATGAATAATGCAATGAAATGCTATATGATGAATAATGCAATTTATTTCAAGCATAAACACATATAAAATACCTAATTACTAGGTAAATATAATGTGATATAATATTCTATTCATCTTGACAAAAAATGGAAATATTGAAAAATAAAAAAATATTTATATCAAGTTCAGAATCTACTGTAACATAAAAATTTATATCAAGTTAAAAATGAAAAAAAATAGAAATATTGAAAAATAAAAATGGGAATGTAAATATTGAAAAATAAAAAAATATTACTTTGCGCGACGAACAACTATAATTTGTCGCACAAAACCATTTTGCGGGACGAAAAAGAGTGTAGTCGCGCAAATCTTAGGGTCTACGCGAAGGGTTTAGGGTTTAAGTTTGCGCGACGGAAGAGGACGATCGTCGCGCAAACGGTATTTATGGCATAGGGTTTGCGAGACACAAACTATTATTCGTCGCCAAATTGTCACTAATTGCTGCCACTAAAAAGCTCGTTTGAAATAACGCAAAATATTTGCGCGACGAATTATGTCCATTCGTCGCGCAAGTTGCGACGGTTGAATATTAAAAAGGCGCGTTTTTTGAAATTAGGGTTTACTTGCACGACGGAAATTATTATTCCGACGTCGCTCAAGGCTTAGCGCGACGATATTGTTCCCTTCGTCGCGCAAGTTGCGACGGTTGAATGTTTACAAAGGCGCGGCGTAGTAATTAGGGTTTTCTTGCGCGACGAAAATATAATTTCCGACGTTGCGTAAATAATTGCGCGACGGATAAATTTGTCGTCGCGCAAGTTTTGGCGGTCGAATATTATGAAAAGGCGTGTTTTCAAAATTTGGAAATACTTGCGCGACGGAAATTTCAACAATGGCGTCGCACAAAAATATTGCTAGACAAAATTTTTAATCGTCACGCAAGTTGCACGTATTTAATATTTAAAAAAGGCACACTTTTTTCGTTTGCGCGACGATTATTGTCGTCGCGCAAGTTCTATCATTAATATTTTTGTCGCCCAAATATTTGCGCGACGGTATTCCTTCGTCGCGCAAGTTTTTAAAACTAAAACACGGCCTGGTTTCCTTCTTCCTCCTCACTTTCTCCTCTCCTCTCTCGGATTCTCTCTCCCTCTGCCGGAGCTCTCTCTCCCTCTACCGGACCTCTCTCTCCCTCTGCCGGACCTCTCTCTCCCCAGCTTCTCGGACGAAGGTAAAGGATTTTCTTACTTTCTCTGCGATTTTTAGTATTTACATTTTAATCCCTATTATTTGGTTAGCATTTATATATCGTATAGATGTGATTTTGTAGGTATATTAATTTAATTTGATTGTATATGGGTAAAAAATTACTAGAAATGCATTGCATATGTAAATTACTGAATTAGATTGTATAGGTAAATTATTTTGTAACTGTATATTAATTTAGTAAATTAGATTGTAACTATAAATAATTAGATTGTATAGGTACATTATTAACATTTATATTATTGTTGACATTTGGATATGATTTTGGTTGATTTTATTGTGGTTGTTATGTTAAGCACTATAGTCTAATGGTTGGTTAGGATTCATTGAATTATTTGTGGGGGTTTTGATTAGGCTCTGTTTTTATTTGGGTTTAGCATTTGGAATGTGATTTATTAATTAGATGCTTTAATTAATTTAAATTTATTAATGACGTACATATGAGTTTCTACTCTGATGGTTTCGTACGGTTTTTTTAATGAATAATATGCAGATGTCAGAGCTCATTAGGGGTCGTAGGGGGCCTACGACTGCACAGAGTTCGCCTCCTCCGGCTCCCGCCCCTCCCCCGACTCAGACGGCAGCTGCCACTACACCTGCACTGATGGACCACTTGCCGGTTGGTCCTGGGGTGGTCCCTACGCCGGCGTCATCGGCGTCATCAGTGGCGCAACCTGTTAGTGCCAGGCGTCGTCACCGGCCCGCCCACACGATCGACACTTTGTCGAGTTCCCCTAATGAGGCGTCAGGTTCACAGCCAGGTAAAGATTGTCTTTAACTCCATTTGTTTTTTACCAAGATTTTTGTATGGTTTTTTATTTAACGTTCAATTTATATTTTTTTGCAGCCAAGAAGAACGCCCGGGGACCTTGTCGCCAGTTGAAGACAGCGAAGGTCACCCGGCTGACAAACAGTCGTATCAACATCGGATACGACGAGCGGCATCGGGCAACACCAACTGCGGAGCTACATAGCTCATTGGCTCACGACGTTGGAAGCGTCGTTCGGACCTATTGCCCGATGCAATGGAAGTCTTGGAAGGGGATGCCTGAAGAGATCAAGGCGGAGGTGCGCGAACAGTTGTCGGTATGTATGCTACATTTAAATTATTTTTCCTTTAGACTTTATATTTTTCTATTATTTAATGTATGTAATTAATTTATTGCAGCCGAACTACAATTGGGGTGCCCTGGATGACGAGTCGTTCGCGTACGTCAACAGACTATTCTCTGAGAGGTACAAGCAGTGGAAGAGCGACCTGCACCACCATTTTGTGGCATTTGATGATCCGCAGGTCGCTCTTCAGGAGGGTTGCCCGAAGGAGCTTGAGGGGCGGGAGGATAGCTGGACGTGGCTTTGCCAGCATTTTTAGGATCCCGATTATAAGGTAATTTTATTTTTATATTAAGTTGAAAATTAGACGTTCCTTATTAATAATTATTTAATTATTATATTTCATTTTAATTTGAACTAATATGTTTATTTTTGTATAACAGAAGACGTCGAAGGCTAATAAGGGCAATAGGGATAAGAAGACTCTTCTCCACCATTCCGGTTCCAGGCCCTTCTCATATAGGATGGAGGAGCGGCGGCGGGTAATAATAAATTTATTTATCTTCAATTCGTAATATGTCATGAATTTGAATTTTTGTTTTCGTACTAACATTTTTATTCTCTTGTTCACTTTAGGGGGGTTTAAATTCCCAGAGATCGACGTCTTTGGCGACGTTTATGTTCGACCAAGGAATGAGTTGGCCGGGTCCCTTCATGTAAGTATTCTTTAATGGGTAGCTTATTATTCAAGTTTTATGGTTAGTTTATGAATGCTTTAATTAATATTTTTTGTTTTATGCAATAGGCGACGATGGTGGAGAAGAGCCAAGTGGTTCTTCAGGAGTCCGCCTCCCAGCTTCCTCCTGAGACTCCACTCGAGTCTGTGGACCCTCCACAAGATGCGGGGTTTCAAATCCTGACGGAGACCTTGGATCAGACTCTCGGGAGGAGGCCAGGGACATATTGTCGGGGGATGGGGAATGCCCGCAGGCGGGAACCTCGAGCCCATTTATCATCGCAGTCAAACTCGGCCCAGGTGACTGCTTTGACAGCGAAGGTGACCGACCTTAAGACCAAACTCGCCACGCTTGTGGATTCCTTGGTTCGGTCCGGCATTCATCTTCCGAATTTTGGTCCCCCGTCGACCTCCGAACCTTTACAGCCCAAGCTCGGCCACCACACCTCCGGCCCTTCGATCTCAGCACCTTCGACCTCTGCCCCTGTCGACAATATCGAGACGTTCGAGCCGCATCTACAAGACGACAATGTTGATTTTACATTTTTTGATTAGTTTTTTATTTTTGTAATTACATTTTAAACATTTATTAATTATATACATTTATATTAGTTTTTATTTCATTAGTACATTTTTTTAATTATGATTTCATTTCATTATTACAAAAAAATCAAATTTAGTTTTGTTACTAAAAAAATTTTTTAAAATTAAATTTAGAAAAAAAATTGTGCGCGACGAAATTATTCGTCTCGCAAAACAGGTGCGATAAAAAATTTCGTCGCGCTAAAGTTTGTGCGACAAAAACATTTGTCCCGCAAAACATATGGGAAAAAATGTATTCGTCACGCAAAATTTTGTACGACAAAATGTTACCGTCGTGCAAATATAATGCGCAACTGAGAACTCTGTCGTCCCTACAACACTGTGCGACGAAATGTCACCGTCGCGCTATATATTCGTCGCGTAAGGTTTTGCGTGACAAATACGTGTCTCATCCCTACAACACTGTGCGACGAAAGTTGACCGTCGCGCTTATCCAGCGACAACAACTTTGTCGTCGCGCAAAATACTAAAAGACGACATGTTAATTGTCGCATTGTGTGCGCGACAAATGCCTTTATTCGTCGCGCAAAGCCTTTCTTCACGATCTTTTCGCAACAGATTGCTCGCGACGATGTTTTTGTCGCACTAACTTTGGTGCGACGGAAATTTGCTTTGTACAACAAAAATGGTTTCGTCGCGCAAATAGTAAGATTTAGTAGTGACTAATAATAACGCCTATTACGATTGTTGACTGGAGTTGGTTTATTGGTACGAGCAGAATTCGTACCATATTTTTCTGTGACACATATCCCACCATAGATTCGCACTGCCTCGTCAGAGCTGATGACATGGTTATTGTAAGGCCTTTGCAGCTTCTGTGGAGCTCCGTGATTCTCCATGTTGGAGCTGCAGTGACCATAAATTCGCACTGCCTCGTCAGAGTTGATGACAGGGTTATTGTAAGGGAAATTGTTTTGTATTATTTTCTTCCCCTCCTATTGGAGAGTTTTTTGGATACATACATTAGATTCTACTGAAAAAAAGAAGAAAAAAATTTATTCGATTCAATCACTCAAGCACATGAGCATCTCATAATACCCTGAACCCTTCTTGGACACTTTATCCTTTGCACCGACTGTGGACCATATAACCAATTTGTTTTAGATCCCAACAGCCACCATCAAAGAAAAAACAATGATATATACATATCCATGGATAACAAGGGTATGTGGATAAATCCTAGGAGATGATATATTAATTAAACTTAAACTTATAAATAATCATTTTTGCATTGTATATTAATAATTATTGTTGATGCTCAAAAATGGTTCAGCATTTTTGGGCCCAACTTAGTAATGCCTTCGCCTTCGGTAGTTTCTGGGCTTCGGTAGAGAGCTCGAACAAGAAGCGAATGTAAAATTACCAAAAAAAATATATTGAATTGTGAAACAAATGTAATTTTAATAAGTACACCCAACTAATGCAGATCCTCTTATTATTTTTTCTCAATCTACTTGACTTTTCTTTTAAGCATGCCACATCATTTAAAAAACATCTAAAACATGACACCACATATTTTTGCCTACACTTCTCTTCTTCTCCATCTTAGCATTTGGACAACCGAACTCTTTTCTCTCTCAAAACCAAGCCCAGCAGAACCTCTTCCCCTTTCAATCACTCTTCTTCTCCAAACGTAATTTTTTTTTTCATTTTTCTCATCTTTCAATTCAGGAAATTTCCTATAATATTTGAAGCCCCTTGTAAAAACTTGTTTTCTCCAATTTTCCCCCCACAAAAGTAGCCACACAAATCATACTAACAAACCTAAAATTGTGTATGCCTAATACTAAGTTAGAGGGTTGAAGCCAACACAATTTCATAGCCAAGATCCATTCATCATCTACAAGAACAACATACACAATTTTAGGTTTGTTAGTATGAAATTGTGTTGGCATTTCCTAGAACCCTCTAGCTAAATGACACCCACTATACTAAGTTCTAGGAAATGCCAACACAATTTCATACTAACAAACCTAAAATTGTGTATGTTGTTCTTGTAGATGATGAATGGATCTTGGCTATGAAAGATGAGACTTTTGCATCCGTTGCACATATGGAATTGGTGAGACTTTCCATTGTCCGTTTCTATAAAGTTTATGTACAAATATTGGAATCCTTAGAGGAGATCTTCCTTGTAATTTTATTTCTTGATTTGAAAAAAAAGTATTAGTGAGTGTGGCGTGCATATGCTTATGATGGAAAGTTTAC
Source organism: Prunus padus (assembly GCA_024362665.1). Taxonomy (NCBI): domain Eukaryota; kingdom Viridiplantae; phylum Streptophyta; class Magnoliopsida; order Rosales; family Rosaceae; genus Prunus; species Prunus padus. The sequence continues at coordinate 11,352,982 of JANFAM010000020.1, forward strand.
GTAACAAAATTATTCTGGCCTATCTCAGGGTAGGCAATGCCTGTGCTTGATATCTTCTTGGTAGGAAAAGATATTCTTGATCATATATATTGGGAGCTTCAGTTGAGGGATCCCTCACATTTGAGGGACACTCTTGTAGGGCCCACTTCATATTGCATTTCACTAATTCAAACCTTCTATTTTGTAGATACTCATTCAAAGATCGTCTCTATAAAAAATCACTTGAATCCGATATCATTTGACCACTCAATTGAATTATTGAAATTTTAGTACCTTTTTGAGGAACCGTGTTCATTGATTTTGTAGGACACAATTGGATATCGAAACGATTTCCGATTTGTCTAATTTTTGCAAAGATGATCTATGAATGCATACTTAAAAAATAGATTATTTGAATCATTTAAAAAAAATTCGCAGGAAACCCTAAAGGGTGTCCATCAAATAAAATTATTTAAAGAATTCCTCAATATATATATATATATATATATATATATAAAGTATGTGAATGCGATGGATTCCAATTTTCCAACAGAAAAAGATACCAATTAAAGTCGGCCAGTGTCCCACAATCCCCAGCCACCACACAACCTTGCCTTCAACAATGCCTGGGTCCTTAATTGGGATAAGATATTTGAAGCTTGGGGAATAAAATGCCTTAAGAGACTTTTGAATCTTTGAAGTGCCGTAAAAAGTTTTAAGAATAGCACTATTGAATGTATGGAAGATTCTTTGGTGCTAAGAATTTCGTGGCACGTTGACCCATGGATATGGTTGGTACAAAACACATTAATGAAAAATACGAATAAGCACAAATTGTGGGAGGTGAAGATATTATCTTCCTGAAGAGATTGAAAGGAATCAATATCATATTTTATCTGGTTTCCTTTCTTTGCTTGAGAGCTGCATATTATGGATATTTCAAATAAATTTATTTGAGGGGTATTTTTGTAGAGCTCACTTTGTATTATATTTAAACAATTCAAACTGTCTATATTTCAACGTTTATCGCTTTAAAAAATACACAAATTGAGAGGTGCACCTGCATGTGACAAATCTCTCAAATAAACTCATTTGAGGGTATTTTTGTAGAGCTCAATTTGTATTGTACGTATTTCAACAATTTGAATCGTCTATTTCATAGATTATATATCTTTAAACAAGCAACCGAATTGAATTTTTTTCGGGTGTTAATTTTTCCACTTCCCTTTTGTCCACTTACACTCCCTTTTGTCTTTTTAATACTTTTTACTATAACATACAAGGGAATGTAAGTGGACAAAAGAAGAGTGGAAAAATCAACTCTTGTTTTTTTTAACCATTTGATTGAATAGTAGTAATTTAAGTGTGTCTATTTGTCGCAACACATTTATATATGTTTCAATGGTTTACAATTTGTTCAAAATTTTGTAAGGATAATCTATGAATGAAATTTGAAAATTAGAAGATTCAAATAAATGAAATACAAAGTGGATGAAAATTAGAAAGTGTCAATAGAATGATAACCTTACACATATTTATTTATTTTATATAAATATCTCACAAACACATCCTTCAGCTTGCATAATAGAAACAGAACAACTGCCTTTTCCACAACACTTCTATTCAACCGAGCATCTTATATCTTCTTCAGTTGCATTATTTGCAAAATTTGTTCCTCGGTTTGTAAATATGAAGCATTTTTCAAACATATAGCATTGCTGAAACATCTATCACCCGATCACATTTTACAAATGTTGTTCCTCTGTTTTTTAACTTGAAGCACTATTGATATATCTAGCATTCCTTAATTTCCACCCATATAAAAGGTAAATATCATGTGGTTCTCAGTTGTTACTAAAATCGTCAATTATATTCGAGATATATAGTTCTTCTCCTATGTGAACGTCCATACGTTATTACCATGCGGACTTTATTGTAAATAAGGAGGAAAGTAGGGAAGAGTAGTGATAGGACCGGCCCCGATTCCCTAGGAATTTGGGATAGATCCTGTAGTTTTCCCCGACATCCAACCGATGCCGGGCCCACAAACTAAAGAACAAACTTCCTCTTCCCGAAACAGAAGAAAAAGGGCCGAGACTTCTGCCGAAATTTCTGCAGAGTCTCCCCTGAAAAACGGACTTTACCCAAAAACTTCAACTTGTTCAAACAATAGATAGATTCACACCAACAGCAGCACGCACAAGGTAAAGGCACACACAAACTTCAAAAGGGCCTCCGGCCTGAAATTCAATCATTTAACAAAACTTACTAGAATAATTAGACAGCTCAAACAGTTATTTTGAGGCTGCACCTAGGTTATCCTAGGCTGCCTACGTACCCTCCATGAGGGATCAAGCCACACGTAGCTATTTTATTCCAAAATTCACCATTCAAGAAAGATAAAGATATTACCCAAGTAAATTCAACAATCGAATTTAGATTCAATCTCGAGTTCAGTTTCAACAATGATATAGTTCACAAATGCTCATACACTTTTCACAAGAAAATTAGTGCTAGTAATACCAAGCAATACCGGAAATCCAACATCAAGACATAAACTTTCGAATAAACAATTTCTTAAATCCAAACCTCATTCCTGAAAACAATAGCATATCCATATACCCACACACATATACGTCTACTCATAATATATTACATATGTAAGAACGCACACACCCACACCTTCAACACCACCACACGCCAGCATCCTACCTCGCACGTGTGGGTGAAATCCATACCATGATCTCCACACGCCGGCATACTACCTCGCACGTGTGGCCCCACATGCCGGCATCCTACATCGCATGTGTGGGTAATCCTTAATATCATCATCATCTCCGCACATCGACAACCGACCTCACACGTGTGGTAATGTAAATCAGTAATCCACATGCATATATATATATATAATATAATATAATATAATATAATATAATATACTTTTACCAAAACCAAAATTCAGTGTACTTATATAAAAATAATAATAACAATATTAATAAAAATAATAATCATAATAAATAACCCTTAGAAATCCCATATTCTCGTTATCCTAAATTAAATCAATTTCAAATCAAATTACATTAAAAATATGAATAGCCGTATAATGTCATGTATAAAACATTTCATGAAACCGATAAACAATATTCATATACTTGATAAATATGCTAATAATAATAATCCCAGTAATTCCCATATCGCAATTCCAAACATTCAGACATACCCAAACTCAATACTCAACTATTTAAACAAAGTATAGGTACCAACCCTTAAAAGTATAAACTCCAATTCCCACACATTCAAATATCAACACTTCCAATGGTCACAGTTAAACAATATTATAATCTCAGTATTAAAACACAATATACAAACATTCCAAAAGTCCTAAGGCCATTCTAGTACTTTCCAAAAGGTGAATCGACCTCGGAAGACTCACGGTCAACTGAGTGGTCAAACTTCCCATTTTGGTCAACTGGGCCCGCGGGCCCACGACCTCCGATTTCTAATCCGAACGTCCCTGTGGTCCAACACAATCTAAATAACAAGTCCCGAGAGTTTGGTCTCAATCGAGCAGTCGGATTGCCCCCGATCGGACGATTATCGTTAACCTAACCCTTAAGTCATTGATTCGGAGTATCCGGGACTCCGATTCTCGATCTGTGAATACTTACACAATCCTAGAGGTATAGGGAACCACATATTTGAAAACGGAACCGATCCGACGGTCCGAACATACTGAACCCGGATATGGCATAATATGTGAAATTTCGTTTGATACCCAAAGGATATCCAAATCCTAATCCGAGCATACTGTCGTGCTCGGGACGACGTAAGGATTATTTTGGAACACAATTGAGCCACCACAAAGTGGCTCACATGCCGCCACACGTGCATGTAGCGCATGGGTGTGTAGAGTAAATTCCGGCGATCGAAAAATCTCCAAATCGTGGGTTAAGACCTATGCCAAAAGATCAAACACATCAAGGGTACGTGTGGCAGGAATCGAAGGTTTTCTCGCCGGAAAACCTAAAAACCTCACAACTTCACGACTTCAATTTGCACGATCTTGCGAGGTTTGAGGTCGGGTCTTCGAGGGGAATTACAGAGGAGAGGTAGGGGAAACTTTTGGGTGTGATATGGTGGCTTGGGGTGGCCGGAATAACAATGGAAATCGGCAACAATTTTTGCAAAAACAGGGGATGTTTATCTTCGATTTTTCAATTGCAATCACTCAATTTCACAGGTGCAAATGCATATGGATGGAAAGATGGAAGAGAGGTGGTCGTTTTTACCAAGATCTCCACCGGTCATGGCAGGAATCAACGATAAACTCCAGCCAAAGTGGCCGGCTGTTTCGAACTTGTGACAGACAAAAATAAAAAATTTGGGGGGGTGGGGGGGGAGGTCTATTCGTGAGGGAGAGAAAGGTGAGGTGAGAAAGAAGGGCTGATCCATTTTTAAAAAAATTTTGACTTTTTGGTTTTCCAATTTTGTCCTCAAACTTCCATAGACCAAACTCTCTCGTTTTAAGCCCGATTTGAGCCCACAACATCTCTACGAACTCGTGAGCTCGCGCTCTACGTAATGAAACCAAAAAATTATCAAAACTATTCCTGAACAAAAAGTAAACTCTAAACTCGCTACGGTTAAAATTGTCCTTTATGGTTTTTAAATCTTTTTCTCAATCGTTTTAACTCGGAATTGAGCGTGCCGCCTCTCTACGAACTCAGGACGATGAGCTCTACGAAACAGCTTAGCTCAATTCCCAAAACTCTTTTCCTAACTTAAATTGACTATTTTACCCTTACTTAACCGATAAATTTTTAAATTCCATTATTTATTAATTAATTTATATTATTTAGGTTCGGGATGTTACAAGTAGTATAAAATACATGGTGCTTTCCAATTAATTATTGATGTTGCTTTCCTTGGATTGAAATTTGTTTCTCCCATCTTAACTAGGTGCTTACCAAAGTCGGCCAGTACTGTCCCACAATCCTGGCCACAACCTTGCGTTCAACAATGCTTTTGAGTCCTTAATTGGGAACAAAATGGCATATTCTTTTTGCATCTCTTTCGAATTTGCATACTTCATTTTTTTTTAGTCAAATTAATCTAATCAACCTAATAGGCAGTGGTGGACCTGTTAAGGCTCAAGGAGGTGCAGCTGCACCTCCCCTCGTCGGAAAAATCATTTTAGGTGCTTCAAATTGTCCCTTTGCTCACTAATGTACAGATTACCTTATTTGTCCTTTTACTTTAATTTATTTTTATATTACTCCATTTACTTAAGTTTATAATGTAAATAAGGAAGTGTCCTCTATTTGGATTCAAATAAAAATACTAGAAAATCAAATTCCCAACAAATCAAAAGATGAAAAATCGGTTTTAGTGCAAAATACGATTTAGGCTAAAAATGATGGCTCATTAAGTTAATATATACTTCATACTAAAATCCCATAAAATCAAGTTTTCTTATTTGATGTGTAAGGAATAAAAGCCGCCAAAAATTATCTTGAGAAAATGATTATTCCGAAAAACCATTTTTCATACTTAGTCAATATTTTTACATGGCTTAATATCACAAAACGTCCCTAAGGTTTACGAAACTATCATATGGCATCCTTACATAAAACAATTTTTCATGCATGATATGAATGCATGAAGGGACCTAAAGTCAATCTAGGTAAAAAAAAAACCTTAGATATTCAATCCACAAAAAGTTTTTAGCCTTTCCAAATTGCACATCCGCTAAAAAATTCCTAGGTCCGCCAGTGCTATTAGGGTTTGTTGTCGCAATTACTAAAGGAGTTTGAGCCAGATAAAGACACATGCACAAAAAAGGGAGAAGAACGTTCCTTAGGGGAAATGGGAAGGTATTAATTCCTTGCATTACTTTGCACAAGTTCACTTTGACCATTGTCACGAGAATTTAGAAACTTTCCTTCTTCTTAGTTCAAATTTCGGGAAGGAAGATAAAAGGAAAGCTCAATAATTGTACATATAAGTTCCTCTTCACTTTTGACTATTTTGGGATTTTTTTTTCAATAATGCTACAGGCACAAACTTGTTTATCAACTTTTTAATACCAAGTTACCAACATACGTGGCACATGACATGACAACCCATGTCATTGGCCATCTCATTTATTTGAAGTACATATTTTGTTCCAAAAAAGAATTTCACCCAGCAAAAAAAAAATGAAAATTTTTTTTTTTTAGATTTAGCGTTAAACTCATCTCCTTCGTCCTTCCTTCTTCCCCTTTGAAAACCCTAGAAATTGAACAGTACCTCCAATTACGTATCAAAGCATGGGATTGCTGGTCCAACAAGAAAAAAAAAAACCATATGCAGCCAATTAAGCTTATGGCTATTGTAGGAGAATTTGCATATACATATATATATACCGAAATTCTCCTATGCGGACATCCGAACGTTATTATCGTGTGGACGCAATGTATTTTGTACTACCCCTCCCTGCTTTTCTACCTGTTTACAATGACATATGCATGTTCCGCACGTTAATACATCCGGATAAGAGAATAACTATATATATATATATATATATATATATATATATATTCATGTGTATCGTCACAGAAAAAATATATATATTATTTTGATATTTGAACTTAATCGTACCGTAGCAACTGCGGCGTCTTTTATATCGTCAACACCACCTTTTAAGTTAAAATTTATGTGTCGTATCATATGTAATGATCACATTGCTAACTAAATCTTATACAAGTATAAATCCATGAAGATAAATATCTCACTTTTGTAAGAATTGTGACCCACGAATGATGATGGGTAATGAATATGAAACTAATAGCAGATACACCCACTTATATAAGGATGAGATGAGAAGTTGCTGAGTCAGTCCATGGCGAACCTTTAGCATTAGGAGAGTAGTCATTATAGTGCATCTGATACTGTTTTTATCTTCTCACATGAATAAAATCTCTTTGATATTGCAAGGAAGTTGTTTTCTTCTCCTCTTTTCTTCCGTTTTTTTTAATAATAATAAATTTCCGTGAAAAGTGATTACATAAGAAACAAGAGAGAGTATGCAGGAGAGGAGGGGCTAGCTTTAAATATATTTTATATAACATAAGAAGTGATTTTTACATATAATTACAAGCGGACACATATACTTTTGGGTGCAGAAAATAAGCTAGCTTAGACTGTAGGCTAGCTATCCAAACCACTTCTACATCTGATATGCATACATATACAATATTACAGAGAGCTTCATTAGTTAACTAATTACTTATACCAAACTAAGTTGGTAATAATTAGCGGCGAATCTTGGGGTACTCTCTTATCTCTATCCCCCCAAATAGCAGGGCTGCGTCCTTGCTATTAAGAACAGCCTGATCATTCCTAAGAGGAGTTGGGTGTCTCCCTGCACGAGCTGGTTGGTCTTGAGAAAATGGAGGCCTCTTGCCGGGCCGGCCATAGAACTTGTCTAGCATGGCAAAAGCCTCCCCTCCAAGCTTTGCTAGCTCTTCCTGAGTTGCCATAATAATTTTGCTAAAATTTAGTACAAGCACACAAAACACAGATGCACAAAGCAGGTCAGGTAATTTGGTTTCCCTTTGTTTTCTTGGTAAAAACGGTTTGCGGCCAAGCCCCATTTTATAGGAGTTAAAAAGGTGTGAGACCTTGGGGATAAGTTGGTTGGATAACATAGATATCCATTATTTCCAAAAGGGCTTCCCACTTTTGGTGATTCCTTCAGAGACACTTTTGAATCTTTGAGTTGGGGGCTTTGCTTAAGTTAGAAATATGTATTAGTAATATTGCAAATTACAGAAGTGCCTTATAAAGTATTATAAATAACACTATTGAATGTATGGAAGATTCTTTGGTGCTAAGAATTTCGTGGCAGGTTGACCCATGGACATGGTTGGTACAAAACACATTAATGAAAAATAGGAAAAAGCACAAATTTTGGGAGGTGAAGATATTTCTTCCTGGAGAGATTGACAGGAATCAATATCATAGTTTATCTGGTTTCTTTGCTTGAGAGCTGATCTTTCAAATAAACTTATTTGACCGCTGCATATGATGGATCTTTCAATTAAAAACTTATTTGAGGGGTACTTTTGGAAAGCTCACTTTATATTGTATTTGAACAATTCAAACTATCTATTTAATAGATTAGAGTGCTACTAAACATACCTTAAAATTAACTGAGTACGCCCTACTACCAAACTATTTATTGAATTACTAATTTACCCTAATATAAAATGACCAAAAAAAATATAATGAATTGTGAAACAAATGTAATTTTAATAAGTACACCCTACTAACGCGGATCCTCTGATTATTTTTCTCAATCTACTTGACTTTTCTTTTAAGCACGCCACATCATTTAAAAAATACAAGGAGCTTCAGTTGAGGGATCCTTCAAATTTGAGGGACACCTTTATAGGGCCCACTCCGTATTGTATTTTACTAAAACCAAACATCTATTTTGTAGATACTCATTCAAAGATCATCTCTACAAAAAAAAATACTCGAATCCGATATCATTTGACCACTCAATTGAATTATTGAAATTGTTGTACTTTTTTGAAGCACCGTGTTCATTGATTTTGTAGGACACAATTGAATATCGAAACAGTTTCCGATTTATCTAATTTTTTTCAACAATGCCTGGGTCCTTAATTGGGATAAGATATTTGAAGAAGCTTGGGGAATAAAATGCCTTAAGAGACTTTTGAATCTTTGAAGTGCCTTAAAAAGTTTTATGAATAGCACTATTGAATGTATGGAAGATTCCTTGGTGCTAAGAATTTCGTGGCAGGTTGACCCATGGATATGGTTCGTACAAAACACATTAACGAAAAATAGGAATAAGCACAAATTGTGGGGGTGAAGATATTATCTTCCTGAAGAGATTGAAAGGAATCAATATCATACTTTATCTGGTTTCCTTTCTTTGCTTGAGTGTGATGGATCTTTCAAATAAGCTTATTTGAGTGGTATTTTTATAGAGCTCACTTTGTATTGTATTTGAACAATTCAAAATATCTATTTAATAGATTAGAGTGCTACTATTTTCTCTCTCAAAATCAAGCCCAGCAGAACCTCTTCTCTTTTCAATCACTCTTCTTCTCCAAACGTATAATTTTTTCATTTTTCTCATCTTTCAATTCAGGAAATTTCCTGAAAACTTGTTTTCTCCAATTTCCCTCCACAAAAGTAGCCACGCAAATCATATTGGGACTTATATTAGCAAGCAAGGCAATCAAAGTTGTTTTTTGGTTTCAGATATTGGATTCAGAAAACAAAAAATTATTTTAAAAAATCAGAAAGAGAAAAATAAAAACAGACGGCATGAAATACTGTGTTTCTTGGGAAAAAAAGTTTTTTTAAAAAAAACCTGAAGCTGCAAAATTGAGTATTTTAATAAGAGTTATTCCCTTACTGAGTATTGCTTATTATTTGATTTAGGATCAATATCAAACAATTATGTTGAACGTTTTTGTATCATTAGTTAAATTTAGGATAGGGTAAACTGCCGAATTGCCCCCTGAACTTGTACATAATTATCAATTTACCACCTGACCTTTTTTATTTATAAAATTAAGGACTCGAACTAAATTTTATTCTTAATTTCCCCCCTGCCGTCTAATTTCTCAACATTTCATTAAATTTTATGTTAAATCATTAAAAATATATTTCTTTTTTTTTGGAAAAAAAAAATAAAGAAAAGAGATCCCCTCCACATAGCCGTCGCTACCTTCCTTTTCAAAACCCACCCCCAGACCCAAGATAATCCTCGTCCCCACCATCGCTGCAAATCTCTGAAGGATCAATTCGATTGCCTTTGATTTTCGGTGCTCAACTGCCCTCAGTTTCCTCTCATTTCAAAAAGTCGGAAGCTTCACAATGTAATCAAAGAAAAAGAGACAAACCCATCACAGCCCCACCAACAAATTGAAGAGCAGGATCAGACTTCCATGGCGGCTCCGAGATCTTCGAATAGCAGCCAAGTTCTGCTACGACTTCCAAACCCTTTCACATATTGTTAGGCTCTATCCAAGAAAGGAGAAAACTTTAGCGAAAACCCACACCCCACATCTATAACCATAGAGTTGAGATTCCATGTCCTGCTTCCCCAACCTCATATAGTGCACCCTCCCCGTTCTCCTTCTCACTCCCTCTCAATGTTTCGCAGATTCCTCACCACCTCTCTCTTTCGCACTAGTCATCCTCCCCTCCTCCTTAACCCAAAACCACTTAACCCCAAAATCTTGACAACCCCCAATTCCCTCATCCAAATGTGTCCCAACCCGAAACCCATTCTCCTATTTTCCTCAAACCCACAATTATTCTCCCAAATGGGCGATGCTAGACGACCCAGTTCAGTTCCCATACCCAGCATCGCAACCCAATCTCCCCCATTGCTAGCTTCTCTCTTGATGTCCAGCCAAAATCGATTCCTTATTTCAAATCTGGGATGTTTGAAAGAAAGGCTGCCTTCTCCAACCCCATCTCTCCCATGAATATTGTAACAATGGATCTTGGGTCGTAGCGTTGGTGGGTGCAAAGTGCTAGCGAATGACAGGACCCGACCCGAATTCCACCCCGGAACTCGCGCCGAATCCTGTGATATGCCCGACATCAACCTGTGTCGGGCCCACATCCTAAAACAGTTACCCTCTTCCCGAAACAAAAGTGAAAGGGGCTAAGACTTCTGCCGAAAAACAGGCAGAGTCTCCCCTAAAACAGGGACTAACCCAAAACTTCAACCTGTCAAACAAGCAACAGAAAAACAACCCAAGCGCCAGCATGTATACAACAAATACATCACAGGCCTCCGGCCAAACTAATTCAACCCTAGAGGTGATACAGAGCAACTAAGAGTACGAATTGAACAGCGGAAAAGAAATAACATATTACAAAGTTTAGGGTTCAAGGATGACAATCCTACCCTTCCAACGAAGCTCGAGAAGAGAAGCGCACAGCCGAATAGTAACGAAGCGACGACTACGGTCTGGGGGGCGCATGATAGGAGCATAATTATGCGACTTAGATGGCTTGTTCTTATGCGTTTACATTGTGTTTTCTTAGTTAAAGTAGTCCTTTAAGCTAGTTTTATGTGTTTTCAGGTTTTAAGGGCAAAGTATGCAAAGTAATGCATTTTGGAGCCTTTTGGAGCACAATTGAGCTTGGAATGGATATCATATGCTTGGAGCCAAAGGAATGGACGAAATTGAAGATTTAAAGATAGGAAGGGAGCAGAATGCTTGCAATTCAAGCATGTTATGACATGATTGGGATGAGAGGAAATTGAGCTTAAAGACAAACCCAATCTGGCCCACACTCCCTGTCAGTCCAGTTTCGTAGCTCATCTTGCAGGCCTCATTTCAGTAACCTACACAGATCGGATGAGAAGATATTCTTCATGGAAGTTGTTCACATGGGTGTCTAGAATAACATATCCAAATTTCAGCCCAATTGGAGAAATCTGGAGTCCTCAGCCCGTTAAACACTAAACCATGCTCAGGAGGCATTTAATGTGCAGCTGCCAGCTTATGAGCCTTGGGTTCCACATCTCCTTTGAGCCATGTGCCTCACATAAGCAGTACCTGACTTTGGACCTAACATGTTGAGCAAATTAGGAGGCATTTCAGCTAGGGAAGTCTCAAGGAGTAAAACAAGGGCATGCTTAATTAGAGGAAACTGTTTGCACAAATCAAGGAGCGGATTTCCATGATTTCTGTAGGCTGCTTTACACCAGTCAAAGGAGGACGAATTTGGCACTATAAGGGGGATAGAGAGGCACATGAGGGGGATTCAGATACACATTCAGTTGCAAAAAGAGAGAGAGGACTCAACCATTCTCTTCATCATTCACACCAGAAAACTTCACCCATTCTGCAGTCACCATCCTTCACCAATCTCCATATTTTCTGACCCCTAAACCTTCCCTAGCCATGCCATACTCCCATCCTAGACACTTTTCCACCATTCTACATCATCCATAACCACCACTACTCACACCCATCCAGATTCCACAAAGAGAGCAGAGAGCTACTTGCAGGAGAGAGGAGCTTGAAGCTGTCCTGGGAACTACCTTGCTACCACCATCTCCAGCCCAACACGCAGCAAAGAGGAAGGAGGAGGCCTTGAATGTGCTTGCCATTCAATTGAGGATTGCTGGAACGTTTAGGTGTTTTCTTTCTTTTATTTTCAATGTTTCAATTCAATAATCTCTGTTGTGAGTATGAGGAACTAAACCCCTCTTAGTTAGGGGTGATTCAAACCATGTACATACTTGCAATATGAATTGATTACCTTTAGTTGTGATTTCATAAGTTGTGAATTCAATTCGTTTGACTGCTTGATTGATAACTTATTCTGTATGTTTATTAAGAGTGCACGCTTAGTTTTCATGCATGAATATGATGCTAGAGTATAAGGAGTTTCACCTAATAGTTACAATCTTATATTCACAAGTAGTGGAGGTCGCTTATAAAGCGATCGCGTTAAATGAATTCTTGGCAGGAGTCTCATGCTCATCATAGTACGAATGCCTCAAATCAATACTTATAGTTCTCACGCTGACGCTAATGATCTTTGATTGCATCTTTTATTGTGCTTTTCACGTAAAGGACTTTTTGAAGAATATGTTGAATTGTTGTATGCGCTTTCCCATCCAATTTAATAACTTAAGGAGAACTTGAAGGTTAATTTAAGCAGACCTAATTAACCTGGGGTGTTGAGTTCCATGATTTATCGAAAGAACAACTGAAAATTGGTTTATGTGCAAGTATGTCATGTGTGGAGAAGAACCCTCTAGCTAACCTTCCATCCATAGTTTCATCCAAACTCGTTTTATAATCTGTTTTAATTACAATGTTTGTTTTCTTTGTTTCCAAATTCGTCAAAACCAATCCCCTTTATTTTGAAGTGTCATATTAGTTAGAAAGTTGTTTAGTTTGTGTTTTTAAGTGTCTTGAGTTAAGTTATAACATATTTTCGTCCAAATTCTTCTTTAGTGTTCAAAACTGCCCGAAGTGGTTTTTAGGCGCTTTGAGTGTTCTTTGTTGATTTGAGTCTTTTGGTTTGTTTTGGTGTTTTCAAGTAGTTTTGCATTCTTTGAGTCTAATTTAGTGTTTTAAACTTTGTTTTAAGTTTTTGAGTCAGATCTCAAGTGATTTAGCTCCCTCCTAATCCCCCGGCCTAGAACGATCCCTACTTACATTCCATACTACAATTGATAAAAAGAGGGTTAAATTTGTGTGCTTATATTCAACGCACCAGCGCAAAACAAGAAAAGAGTGTGAGTGGACAAAAACAAGGTTTTACATACTTAAATCAAAGTACTAACCCCACCGTTTAAAACAATGCAAACATGCATATGAAATCATTTATATACTTGATTGATTTAAAAACCATACTACCTCAAAATACGTGAGAGCAATCCAGCTCAAAACCGTTTTCCCAACAAAACACCATTTTTCTTTTCCCGAGGCATAACCTCTCAAATCAACCCATGCAGGTTTATAAGTATAAACAAAAGGACTGAATACTGTAAAAGTATAAAGATGGAATAAAATACACATAAGGTAAAACAAACCTTAAAATCCCGAAAAACTCGCTTAAAACAAGCAAATCAAACTTGACATCACTACAGAACTCAATTGCAGTTCAAATCACACATATAAATATATAAATCAGGATTTACAATCCAATAAGTAAAACATATCAAGTACTTGAAATCTAATCAAGTACTGCAACCAAAACAGGTAAACAGTTTCCCAAACTTCAACACTCTCAGAACCACGTGCTTACTAGCACGACAAGCGAGGAACGATCCTCACTAAAATAAATAAGAATACGAAGGTACTAACACACACGTATAGGTATAGTATAACCATAACACAAACACAACTACCATGGGAAAATAATCCAACAGGGGATCATTTGACGGACACCGTCTGATCTCATCGAGACCCGTGCCCGTGGTTGAGCCGTCCAAAGTGGGACTAAACTCACGGGACTATATGGTAAAACTTACCAACCATAACTCCGAAAGAAATCTGTCCTACGCGCGCAGACTACCCAACCAAGGGTCTACAGCTACACCCCGTTAAGGTATGCACCGGATCGAATCATACCTAAACCAGGTAATCGTTTCATATCAATCGCCATGCGATCATTAGTATCAGAACAGGGGGAGGTACAATACAAGGTGCTAACAGCACTCAAAACAATCGCCACGCGATAACAGTATATATATACAATCACAATGTACCCAACCCCAAAACAACAGACACCAGGACATATACAAGTCCATCAGTCCACTAACCCATATAAATACTCAAAGTCAGGACATCACCGTCCGAAACATATATTTCTATATTCAAAAATAATCACAAGGGTCAAACGACCGCATAATAGACTTAAATCAATTCAAACGTCCAATTACCGGAAACCCGCATTAAGAACCATATTCAAAACTTATTCAATGCTCAAGTCAAGCATATCAAAACACATTAAAAACTCAAGTCACTAAAACGTCAACTCTAAGGTATAAACATATATGTATATATATAATATCCAAGTATAGATAACCCTTTTCTTAAAGTAGATAAACATATGTATATATATATATATAATCAAAGTATATATATATATATATATATATATATATATATATAATCAAAGTATAGGTAATTCTTTCCTTAAAGTAGATATACATATATATATATATATATACATAACCAAAGTACATATATATATATATATATATATATATATATATATATATAACCCTTCCCCATTAATCCAAAGTATTTACTCACATTAGCCACACACACACATATATATATATATATATAAATACATATATATATATATATAATCAAAGTATACGTATTATTAATAATCAGGTTTTAACACCAAAACCGAATATGAAATCAAACGGACTATACTGACGTCCAAATATTCAATTATATAATTAAAATATAATATAACCATTCCAAGCTTATTATAGCTCATTTATATAATTAAAATCAAATACGAAAACCACCGGGCGTTCACCACGTCCCGTTCAATACCCCAAAGGTATAAATACTAATAAAATAGCCATCAGGGCCCCACAACAAACCGGCAACCCAAATCAAGTATTAAACTCAAATGATAATTCTTTTAATACTTTTCAACCAAAGTCAAACAAGACTTAAACATTCAAGATTTAAAACAATTATTAAATCTCATTTATGCAGTTCATGCAATTCATTCAAATCATGCTCAGTTGAAAACAAAGTCCACTCACCGTTGGTCCTATGCTGCACAACCCTCAAAGGGTCTTGCTCAAAAAGTACGCAGAGTCAAGGTACCTAAAGCATTAAAGACGAGGATTGGATTAGTACCGTGAACCATACGAGAACCGTAAACTTAAACCCTAACACAACCCGACTTAAAGTGTACGTACGTCGTACGAAAGATTCTAAGGTCACTCTACCTCTTTTAACGAGTGGGACCGCCCCGGAAGACTCACGGTCAACCGGCGGTCAAACACCCCGTTTTGGTCAACCGGGCCTGCGGAGCCCAAGACCTCCAAATGGATCAGGACATTCCTAGAAGTCCAACAAAGTCAACTACACTGCAAGGCGACCTCGGGAAAGCCTCGATCAAACATGGTCAAACTTGGTCAAACCGACCCAAATAGGTCAAACTGGGCCCGTGGGTCCCATGACCTCCAAACTTAGATCCGAAAGTTCCTAGAGGCTCAACACGACCTAAACAACATGTCTTGAAAGTTTGGTCTCGATCGAACGGTCGGATTGCTCACAATCGCACGATCGGACGATTACGGTTTAATTCTAACTTCAAGTCATCGATCCGGAGTATCCGGGACTCCGAATCACGATCCGTCAAATCCTACACGATCTTAGAATTATCTACATCAACATATCCAAAAATGGAAGCGATCCAACCTAGCGAAATTTCGCTAACGGATCAAACTCCCGTCCGGGTACCTCATGACATCGAACACCACTTCCTATTAGGGAGCCAACTCCCACCTCAGCTGGGTCAACATCGCCCCATTAGTCATTCCCCGGATGCTACACAAGTGTAACATCCCAACCTAGCGAAATTTTGCTAACGGATCAAACTCCAAATCCCCTTCACAAACGAAGGCAAGCAAACCACTCCAGAACACCGTCAGGGCACCTCATGACATCCAACACCAATTCAAATTAGTGAGCCAGTTCCCAGTCTCAGCCGGGTCAGCACTGCTCAAGTAGTCATGTGCTCACAAATTCTTTTAACATTTGTAACTTCCGGGTTACGTCTCCCCCGTAACGCCGTAACATTGATCGAGTAAACTGGTCAAGCACTTGACGCAGCTCTAGTTCACTCATGCTCGTTGTTCAAAGGTAGGTGGAGGAAGAACAGACTCTCAAGTCACGGGAAAAGAATTCTCCACCCACAACATCTCGGATGTACGAAACTTGAAGAAGAACAAGAAAATACGGAAACCATTCGCAACAAAGTGCACAATGGAAGCGAAGTTTGAAAGAAATTGAACATAATGCTCTGATACCAAGTTGACAGGACCCGACCCGAATTCCACCCGTGTCGGGCCACATCCTAAAACAGTTACCCTCTTCCCGAAACAAAAGTGAAAGGGGCCAAGACTTCTGCCGAAAATAGGGCAGAGTCTCCCCTAAAACAGGGACTAACCCAAAACTTCAACCTGTCAAACAAACAACAGAAAAACAACCCAAGCGCCAGCATGCATACAACAAATACATCACAGGCCTCCGGCCAAACTAATTCAACCCTAGAGGTGATACAGAGCAACTAAGAGTACGAATTCAACAGCGGAAAAGAAATAACAAATTACAAAGTTTAGGGTTCAAGGATGACAATCCTACCCTTCCAACGAAGCTCGAGAAGAGAAGCGCATAGCCGAACAGTAACGAAGAGACGACTACGGTCTGGGGGGCGCAAAACAGAAAGCGTGTGAGTGGACAAAAACAAGATTTTACATACTTAAATCAAAGTACTAACCCCACCGTTTAAAACAATGCAAACATGCATATGAAATCATTTATATACTTGATTGATTTAAAAACCATACTACCTCAAAGTACATGAGAGCAATCCAGCTCAAAACCGTTTTCCCAACAAAACACCATTTTTCTTTTCTCGAGGCATAACCTCTCAAATCAACCCATGTAGGTTTATAAGTATAAACAAAAGGACTGAATACCGTAAAAGCATAAAGATGGAATAAAATTCACATAAGGTAAAACAAACCTTAAAATGCCGAAAAACTCGCTTAAAACAAGCAAATCAAACTTGGCATCACTACAGAACTCAATTGCAGTTCAAATCACACATATAAATATATAAATCAGGATTTACAATCCAATAAGTAAAACATATCAAGTACTGAAATCTAATCAAGTACTGCAACCAAAACAGGTAAACAGTTTCCCAAACTTCCCCACTCTCACAACCACGTGCTCACTAGCACGACAAGCGAGGAACGATCCTCACTAAAATAAATAAGAATACGAAGGTACTAACACACGCGTATAGGTATAGTATAACCATAACACAAACACAAGTACCAGGGGAAAACAATCCAACAGGGGATCATTTGACTGGACACCGGTACAGTCTCATCGAGAAACCGGAGGGAGGAGAGAGAAGGTGCGGTTCTGAAATCTGATTGGTCCAAGGGTATTTAACAAATTTTGAAATGACCTTTATGTCCTTAAAGCGATACAAACTCGTATCGAGATGTGCCGCACGTCCCCGAACTCGTTTCGACGTGCCGGACGCAATGGCGCAACTCTTTTCGCCAAATTCCGTCCCGAAAATTAAATGACCTCCAATACCCCTTAATAATTAAATTCCCATTTAATTCCAATAATTCTTATTTAATTCATTTTTAATTCCTTTTTATTTCCTTATTTAATTATCTCGATTATTTTATTTATTTTCTTTTAAATTTTGGGTTAGGGTCGTCACAGCGAAGGTGGATATGGCTAGGGGAGGCACGAATGGGTCTTGAGTCATAGAGAAAGAAAGAGGGCAGAAGGGTTAAGGCAGAGGTGAAGGGGGTGGGGTGGCTGGGTCCCACTCCTTTGTTTATAAAATATTTATTTTCATTTTTTATGTCATTTTATTTTATTTCAAAGTATTTAATTATTTTTAACATATGAAATGACCAATTTTCCCTCATATTTAACGGCAAATTCGATGAAATGTTGATGATTTAGACGGCAGGGGTAACATTGAGAATAAAATTTAATTCGAGCTCTTAATTTACTAAAAAAAAGTCATGGGGTAAATTGATAGTTATGTACAAATTCATGGAGCAATTTGGCAGTTTATCCTTTAGGATATATCAAAAAGAACAATATTGTCCAAATTGTACAGTTAAAAACTTTGAGAATCAAAGTATGGAGAAAAAGGGATCGTGGGGAGATGAGTGTTGTTGGTTTTTTTTTAAAGAGATATAGTGTATTACGGTGTATCAGGGGTATTTTTGGTAGTTAAATAGGATGTACTTAGTTAATTTTACATTTTGATTTAAATATTAGGATGTACTTAGTTAATTTTAGGGTTCGTTCAGCAACACTCATAGATTATCTCTTTAAAAAATCACACAAATTGAGAGCTACACTGTACCAACCCGATCCTAAATTAGGATAAAATAATAAAATATTAAAGAGAATGACGATTATACCCCGATTAATTTAATGAATTTAAAAATTGACTTTATTTTCGGGAAAGAATTGGGTAAAACGGGGTGCACTGTTGAGTCCGGCTCGTCGAAACGAGTCTGTGGACGTGCGAAACACCTTATTCAGATCCCGAATGAACGTTTAAAAGTCTAAAAACCCTAGGGGCATTTTTGGAACTTTTGAAAAAGGCTAAAATTATAAAAATCACGCTGACCAATTGGCCAACGCCTGCTAGCCGACCCTCCCTTCATCTTCAACCTCGCGAAACTCTCTCTCTCTTGCTCCGATTCGCACCAGATCAAGCCGGCCATGATTCCGGCCAAATCAAACGTCCAGACCACCACCGAACCTTCCCCTCACCTCCCTCAAGTCATCCCTGCCATCGATTCCGGCCGAATCCACCGCAAAACCCCTCTGTGAGCATGATTTAGAACCGGAGGAGATCGCCGTCGTTCGCTTCGATCCGGCCACGCAACCCTTCGATCTTGGTGAGTTTTCTGATCCTTTCGTTGAGCTCTAGCTGTTTTAAAACTTGGTTTTGGTTAATTTGAGGTTTGGGAACGGATTGGATGAGCTAGGGTTTGGTGATCGAGTCTCACTGTTTCCGACGTGATTTCGGCCGATTCTTGGCCAGTTCTCACTGCCAAAACACTCCCCTCCACCCACTGATCACATAGCTATAAGCCTTGCCCCGAAATTCCAAGATTTTCCGTCGTCGGAGAATTTCCTCAAGCCACCCAACCTGGCCGCGCGTGGGCCAGGTGGTGGCTGTTGTTTTTCATGCCAAAACACCTCTCGTAGCCTCCCGAGCGCGTAGGTACGCTCGAACGAATTTTCGGAGATCGTTTGAGCGAAGAACTAAATTGTGCCGGTTAGAACTAATTAGGGTTAACTTGGGTTCGATAAGTTCTAACCGTTGGATCGTAACGAAATTTGGAAGTTGACTAATTGGGAATCTTAGAAACCTATAGGAACTTACGGATCGTCCATCGGAGTTCGGGAACTTCTTAAATGACAGAATTGAACTAAACTAAAGTTTTAATCGTATATTTAATCCCGAGACTTTTCCGACAATTCCAATTGTTAGAATTGATTGTTTTTTAACCTAGGAACGCTCCTCTTCAAGTTTGAACACATTTATGCCCGAGGGTCGGAATTTTTATTAAATTACTATGCCGAGCTATGGATAATTAATAAATGGTTTAATTTTGCAATTAGGTACTCAAGCTTCGGCGGATTTGCAGGAAGGCCCTTCTAAGGGTCAGGCTAGCACGGACCAACAATGAGTGGACTTTTATTTTATAAATGCATTTTTAAGCAATAGCTGTTTTATTAAATGCTTATTTTTGAATTATTTAGAAAATATGCTTTTGAAACATATTGTGGAGATTAAATGGAGTTTTACCATTAATTGTTATGCTTTTACTCCGAGCCTATGTTTAATATTTGAAATGGGATTTTTGATTTTGGAAACTAAATGGCTCGAGGAAAATATGAAAGGATTTGAGTATATGATTACGAAAGGTTTCAAACCACTCTAGGTACCCTATTGATGTTACTTCGGAAAGTTTATGCTGCCTACGGATTAAATATTGATATTGGTGATTACCCGGTCTACGGACCTCTTGCTGCCTTCGGTATAAGTCTGCGCGCATATGACTCACGCCCCACGAGTCTCGGGGATGCCCGGACCGTGAAAAGCGAGGACGCGGCTCGGGTAAACTTTGTGTTTTCCGAGTCTAGCGAGGACGCGGCTCGGGTAAACTTTATGTTTTCCGAGTCTAGCGAGGACGCAGCTCGGTTGATTTTGTGTCACCGAGTCTAGCGAGGAAATGAATTGACGGAATATAAAAGGGTACACCTAGGTGGATTTTAGAAAGTTTGTTTTGATTTTATTTCTTTTATTGAATGAGAAATTCTACCTTGGTGAACTTTACAAATATGTTTATATATATGCATGCCTTGATTTATCATTTGATTATAGAATTGTTTTCTAATGCTTTAACAGTGGGGCTAACTTGTTGCTTTTCAATTTTCTAAAACCTTCTTTTTGGTCCACTCACTTTTTCAATTGTTTTACGCCCCCAGGCTGTAGATTGTAGCTGAGCACCACCACCGGCCCGTCATCACCACCACCGCAATCGCACAACTCCGTGTAGGGTCCATGACCTGAAGAACTTTGTAAATTAGTACTTTAGTAGCTCTGATATTGCCCAACTTGTTGTGAGGCCTGAGGCCGTACTTTCTATTTCTGTTGGTGTGTGAAACTTAACTTGTGCTTGTTGGATGTTTGGGAGTTTTAAATTGCGTTTTAATGCAGGTGTAAATTTGGGAATTGAGCCAATTACAGGGGAGACTCTGCCGAATTTTCGGCAGAAGTCAAACCTTAAAACTCTATTTTTCTTGATTTCTTTATTTAAAGGGCAAAATGGTCAAGTGTGTTTGACACCCGACGGATGTCGGACATGGACAGGGGTTGACTCGGATTCCAAAGCGGAATTAGGGTCGGGTCCTGTCATGCACAAATTAATCTCTCAAATAATTTTATTTGAGGGGTATTTTTGTAGAGCTCAATTTGAATCGTCTATGTCATAGATTATATCTGTGACATCCCTGACCTAAGAATATGATTAAATAAATTAAATAAGTGAGTTGGATAACTTGGATAATTAAAATGAATTAAAAAGGGATTTTAAATGAATTAAATAATAATTTAATTATTAGAGGGTATCGGAGGTCATTTAATTTTCGGGATTGTAGCCGCCATTGCGTCCGGCACGTCGAAACGAGTTCGGGGACGTGCGGCACGTCTCAATCCGAGCGATAGATTGTTCGGAGGACATAAAGGTCATTTCAAAATTTGTTAAATACCCCTCAGCCAATCAGAAATCGTTTCTCTCTCATCCCTCTGCGTTTCTCTCTCCTCACCCGCGTTCTCTCTCTCTCCGATTCTTCTCTCTCTTCGTTCTCTCTCCACACAGCACGGCTGGCTGTGAAACCACTTGCAAACGAAAGGTCTCGTCTCCCTCGTCAAAACCCACCTGGTTTCGTGGCTTGAAACGCTGGCTTGAATCGACGGTAACCTCTGCAAGTTCCAGCCAAAACTCCCCTCGACGCCGGCAACTGTACCGGCTGTTTCAGACAGCGGCACCACCCCCATCAGGTGCGTCTCCCTTCCCTCTTTCCATTTCTGGGTGACCGCGACATCGATCGTGCGGCATAGCTGCCGATCTGAGCTGCTGAAATTCAGCCAAAACCCTAGGCAGTTTGGCCGTGATTTCCTCCGATCACCGCCGGTTCTTGGGCGGTTCACCTCGGTTCCAAGCTTCCCAGGTCGTGAGGATTCAATTGGTATGGGCTATGGTGGCTGTAGCGAAGAAATTCCGTTGACAGGAATCGCTCAACACACCCAACCCTCACAGCGGCGCGTGTGGGGTGGGGGTGGTGGTGGTTCTCAGGTCTGTTACGACCCTCTTGTCGTTGTGAACGCGTACGTATGCTCAGATTCTGATTCGGACGTCGTTTGACTGTCAAACCAATGTACGCCTATTGCGCATTTCGTGGGTTCGATGGGCTCGGACCGTTGGATCGAATCAGAATTCACGTATGTGGTTCCTCGTATTTCTAGGAGTCTATAGGATTTGACGGATCATGATTCGGAGTCCCGGATACTCCGGATCAATGACTTGAAGTTTGAATTAAATCATAACCGTCCGATCGTGCGATCGTGAGCGATCCGACAGTCCGATCGAGACCAAACTTTGAGGACACGTTGTTTAGGCCGTGTTGAACCTGTAGGAACTCTCGGATCTAAGTTTGGAGGTCATGGGACCCACGGGCCCGGTTTGACCTACTCGGGTCGGTTTGACCAAGTTTGACCAGGTTTGACCGAGGCTTTCCCGAGGTCGCCTTGCAGTGTAGTTGACTTTGTTGGACTTCTAGGAATGTCTAGATCGATTTGGAGGTCTTGGGCTCCTTGACCGAAACGGGGTGTTTGACCGCCGATTGACTGTGAGTCTTCCGGGGCGGTCCCACTGGTTATAAGAGGTAGTTTGACCTTGGAATCCTTCGTAGGACGTACGTGCACGTTAAGTCGGGTTGTGTTAGGGTTTGAGCTTAAGGTTCTCGTTCGGTTCGATTACTAATCCAATCATCGTCTCTATCGCTTTAGGTACCTTGACTCTGCGTACTCTGTAAGCGGGACCCTTTGAGGGTTGTGCAGCATAGGACCAACGGTGAGTGGACATTGTTTTCAACAGGCATAATTTGATTGAATTGCATGAAATGCATGAAAGGAGATTTAATGGTTTTAAATCTTGAATTTATTAATAGTTTAAGTCTTGCTTTGACTTTGGTTGAAATACATTTAAAAGGAATTGCATTTGAGATTTATGCATGTTTTGGGTTATCGGGGTATATGTGGGGCCCTGATGTTAAGTTTTATTATTATTTATACCTTTGGGGTATTGAACGGGACGTGGTGAACGCCCGGATAATACGTATACTTTGATTATATATATATATATCTGTATTTATATATATATATATATATATATATATATATGGCTAATTGAGTAAATACTTTGAATTAATGGGAAAGGTTATATATATATATATATGTATATATATATATATATGTACTTTGGTTATATATATATATATATATATATATATATATATATGTATATCTACTTTAAGAAAAGGAATTACCTATACTTTGGTTATATATATATATATATATATATATATATATATATATATATATGTCTATACCTTAGATTTGACGTCTTAGGGACTTGAGATTTTAATATGATTTTTGTATGCTTGGCTTGAGCATTGAATGAGATTTAAATATGGTTTTTCAATGAAAAGGATGTTTGATTTAATATAAATTTGTTATGCGGTCGTTTGACCCTTGTGATTATTTTGAATATAGAAATATATGTTTTGGACAGTGATGTCCTGATTTTGAGTATATATGTGGGTTATATGCTTGACGGACTTGTATATGTCCTGATGTTGGTGTTTTGGGTTGGGTACATTGTGATTGGTTAGGTATATATATATATATATATATATATATATATATATATATAGGGGCCGGATCCGTGGCACTACATTTTTGACACAAGTTTTGACACAATTTGTGGGCCATTAGATTACTCCACTTTTAATGGTTAAGATTAAACCTGACATGGCAAGTAATTTTAATTTTTAAATACACAATCATTAATTTTGTTTATTCTCTCATAAAAATAAAAATAAATAATTTTCTCTCCCCTCCCTTTTTTCTTGGAAATGTATTTGATATTAAATAGGCATTAACTACGTCTTCTCATCTCCCTTTTGTTCATGGAGACGTTTGCTCCTCTCTCTCTCTCTCTCTCTTTCTTCATTGCTCCAGAAAAGAAAGCTTTGCCTTCTCCTCTCTCTCTCTCTTGAACTCCATGATCAGATTACAATAGACCAATCCCTCCAATCATTGTTGAAAATCTTTAAACAAACCCCACAAAAAGGGGGGAAATCGAAGCTTTGCTCCAGGACAGATTTCAATTTTCGATTTGTTTCAAACTGTTGTTAGGATTTCTGATTTTATTTAGGGATTTTAATCTTCTCATATGTCTGAGTTTCTTGAATGCATTATTTTAATGTCAACTTGTTCAGATTATAAATTTAGTTTATGACCTAGATGCTTATAATCCTAAAACGTATGGACCTTCTGTGCGAGAATGTGATAATTTTCTACTCTGTATTTTCTAATGGATGAATAACTCTCTTCTATAATAGCATAACACTAATTTGGTATATCATTTTGTACATTGTACAATGAAAACAATTCCTCGCACATTCTGGATGGCATGTGCACACATATTTATGATTGTATCATTCGTTCTATATGCGTTAGCTCTCAGTGGTACTCTCTATGTTGCAACTGTTCTGTTTGGTATCTGCTATGAGACTCAGCATTCAATAATGGTTGGTATTTGCTATGGGACTTAGTTTTAGCCGACACCTGTGGTTTGGGGACAATCTTGAGCATAATTTTGACTATTAGAGTACAACCAGTTTACCAAAAGCTTTATGTTGGGGGTTCTTTCCGCCTGCCTCAAATTTCAAGCCACTAAACATAGGAGATGTTATTATCTGATAACATCAATCCATACAGGTTTGTGGAAGCATGCGCCCATAAATTTATTCAGATGACTAGGGAATATTTGCGGCTTCAATCTGCTATATGATAGATACTGCAATTGCTGAGATTTGAGCTATGAGTTTCTCCCCAAGTTGGCCTTTGTTGGCTGTGTGCAAATGGGAGATTAAAGAAAAGTCAGTTAGTTTCTTTTGTAACTAGTATATAAACCAAAGTCTATGGGGTATGATTTTGAATTTGATGTGTAATTAGAATGGATGTATGTAATGTTTCCAATGAGCTAAGAATAAGTTATCTTCAGAAGTATTCAGGTAGGATTTGCGGATGACGCTTATTGTGCAACAATTTCCCACAGGGAATGCTACATTGTTTCCATACAACAATACCATATTGGCTGTTATATCATATAAGAATTGAACTTTGCCAAATGGTTGGTGAGTATTGAAGGATAAGAATTTATGCAAGACATTTGAATTTATATAAGAATTGAACTTCTATGATGGAAATTTGTCCAAGACATTTGAAGGATACGAAGCACAATTTTCACTTAATATCTTCACAAAAAACAAAAATGATACAAGTAACCAACCATCAGTGATGCAAAATGATACCCTTATTTACTATAGTTTTGCATTCTTGACAAAAAGTCTTGTGATCTTTTCAACCCCAGTTGACCAATAACCTCACTGAGCTACCATTTGTGAGCAACAACCTGCTGCCTTGGTTGTTGGCCATGATCATCTTCTTGTTCAAAGCAGCCCAAGCTCAATAACTGTACTCCTGCTTCTAATTTATGCATGTATAATTGCTTGAAAAAGAAATATAAGCAATGATCTGTCTGCTTTCACAACTGCAAGAGCTTTCCCTTGACGAACATAATTGACTATCCCTGATGCAAGACAACAACGAAAGATACACAAAACGACATTTTATTTGCCTAATGAGCATAAATTAAAGGAAAACAAAACAAAATTGATCAAAGCTTTAAATAATAAGAACTCACCATTAACAATATTCTTGGTCATCACTCTCCACATCTTGGCAAGTGTCTTCTAACTCTTCATTGCCTGAATTTAGATTCATAATAATCAAGTTAAACATAAGCCTTTGACCTTATGTTTAATGGAGCTACAGGAAGAGCTGCAACAAAGCATGTTTGATTAAAAAAAGAATATCGTTAATCTGCCATGAAGCATGAGTGTTTCTTTTCT
Organism: Prunus padus; assembly: GCA_024362665.1. NCBI lineage: Eukaryota > Viridiplantae > Streptophyta > Magnoliopsida > Rosales > Rosaceae > Prunus > Prunus padus. The sequence continues at coordinate 11,379,051 of JANFAM010000020.1, forward strand.
TAATCTGATTAATGCATGATTATTTCTTCTATTAGGCGAACCTTGATGCCTTAGAAGTAAAGATGCAACATTTAAAGACTGCAATTAAACAAGTGAAGCCAACAGAAATTCAGCTTCATCAAGAGCTATCAGAAAATTTTCAAAGACTTGTTGTTTCTAGCGCAAAACAGAACTAAGCTATCTGCAGTGCTTGAGTGTATCTAGTAGTATATGTATGCCATATGGTAAGCCTTTCCTCTCTGCCTTACTCCATATTTTTGTAAACTACTTGTTATTTTTGTGATATGCAGTAAGTCAATAAATATACTCTAGAACCTGTTAGTTTTATACTGATTACACTTAAGCAACCCTGTTAAAGGTCGTTTTGAAATTTTAATCAGCCTGCAATAGGGCTATTCTTTTTAACCCAAGTATGATACTGATTTTTTAAAATCCTAATGGTCTACAGGAAGAGCTGCAACAAAGATTTTAAAAAAATCTTAGATGAAGGTAACATACCTGAGATAGGCACTGAGAGTTCGAGGAAATATCTTGCGTGTGCTCCAACATTTTGATGAGACAATATTGTATTCTCTCCCTATTAAAACGATAAGGTTTGAAACGATCAAATTAAATTTTTTTTAAGGGAAAAAAATCCCTAAATAAAAAAAAAGAGTAAAATTCGAATTATTTTTTGTAATGAGAAGATTAAAATCCCTAAATCAAACCCTCAAAATCAGAAATCTTAACAACAATTTGAAACAAATCGAAAATTGAAATATGTACCTGGAGCAAAGCTTTGTTCCTGACGAAGAAGGCAAAAATTGTGAGAAAATTAATCAGTCTTCAACAATCCGTTTATTAATCAGAGGCTTCGTCTTCAATAATGATTGGAGAGATTGACTACAAATTTGAATCTCCCTGTAGCTAGACTTGAACTCAAAGCTTCGATTTCCCCCCTTTTTTGTGTGTGTTTGTTTAAAGATTTTCAATAATGATTGGAGGGATTGGTCTATTGTAATCTGATCATGGAGTTTGAGAGAGAGAGAGGAGAAGGCAAAGCTTTCTTTTCTGGAGCAATGAAGAGAGAAAGAGAGAGGAGCAGACGTCTCCATGAAAAAAAGGAGATTAGCATACGTAGTTAATGCCTATTTAATATCAAATACCTTTCCAAGAAAAAAAGGAGGGAAGAGAAAATTATTTTATTTTATTTTTATGAGAGAGAAAACAGAATTAATGATTGTGTATTTAAAAAATTAAAATTACTTGCCATGTAGGTTTAATCTTAACCATTAAAAGTAGAGTAATCTAATGACCCACAAATTGTGTCAAAACTTGTGTCAAAAATATAGTGCCACGGATCCGCCCCCATATATATATATATATATATATATGTATATATACTGGTGATCGCGTAGCGATTGATGTGTGTGCTTTTAGCACCTTGTATTGTACCTCCCCCTGTTCTGATACTAATGATCGCATGGCGATTGATATGATACGATTACCTGTATTTGGTATGATACGATCCGGTGCATACCTTAATGGGGTGTAGCTGTAGACCCTTGATTGGGTAGTCTGCGCGCGTAGAACAGATTTCTTTCGGAGTTATGGTTGGTAAGTTTTTACCATATATTCCTGTGAGTTTAGTCCCACTTTGGACGGCTCAACCCTGGGCACGGTGTCTCGATGAGACTGTACCGATGTCCAGTCAAATGATCCCCTGTTGGATTGTTTTCCCTTGGTACTTGTGTTTGTTTTATGGTTATACTATACCTATACGCGTGTGTTAGTACATTCGTATTCATATTTCTTTTAGTGAGGATCGTTCCTCGCTTGTCGTGCTTGTGAGCACGTAGTTGTGAGTTTGGGGAAGTTGGGAAGCTGTTTACTGTTTCGGTTGCGATGCTTGATTTGACTACAGTATTTATTAGGTTATGTTTTGGATTTGAATCTGAAACTGTTTTCTTATATATATATATATATATATATATATATATATATATATATGTTTATATATATAAATGATTTGAACTGCAATTAATGTCTATATTGCTGTCTAGTTTGGTTTGCTTGATGTAAACAAGCTTTTCGGCATTTTAAGGTTTGTTTTACCTTATGTGAATTTTATTCCATCTTTATGCTTTTACATTAATACATCCTCTTGTTTACGTTTATAAACTTGTGTGGGTTGATTTGAGAGGTTATGCCTCGGGAAAAGTAAAAGGGTGTTTTGTTCGCAAAAATGGTTTTTGAACTGGAAATATTTTCTCATACTTTGAGATAGTATGGTTTTCAAATCAATCAGGTATACAATGATTTCATATGCATGTTTAGCATGGTTTTAAACAGTGGGGTTAGTACTTTGTTTTAAGTATGTAAAACCTTGTTTTTGTCTACTCACTCTTTCTGTTTTGCGCCCCCCAGACCGTAGTCGTCGCTTCGTACTGTTCGGCTGTGCACTTCTCTTCTCGAGCTTCGTTGGAAGGGTAGGATTGTCATCCTTTAACCCTAAACTTGTATTCTGTTATTTATACTTTTCCGCTGACTCTTAGATATGCTCTGTATCACCCTTTGGGGTTAAATTTGTTGGCCGAAGGCCTGTTATGTATTTGTATATGCATGCTGGCGCTTGGGTTGTTTTATCTGTTGATTGTCTGACAGGTTGTAAATTTTGGGATTGTCCTTGTTGTATGGGAGACTCTGCCCGTTTTTCGGTAGAGTCTTGGCCCCTTATAGGTTAAATTTCGGGAAGAGGGAACTAGTTTAGTTTGTGGGCCCGACATGGGTTGGTGTTGGGCCTATCCGCAGGGTCCGTCTCGGGTTCCGAGGTGGAATCTGGGTCGGGTCCTGTCAATATCTCTTTAAAAAAAAGCAGCCGAATTGAATTTTTTTTAACCTTTTGATTGAATAGTAGTCATTTATATTAAGCATTTGTTTATTTGTCTCATCACATTTATATATGTTTGAATGGTTTACGATTTGTTCAATATTTTGCGGGGATAATCTATAAATGAAACTTGAAAATTAGAAGATTCAAATTAATGAAATACAAAGTGGATGAACCCTAGAAAGCTGTTTTATTTGAAAAATATCTAAATAGAATGATAACCTTGTACATATTTGTGTATTTTATATAAATATCACAACAAACACATCCTTCAGCTTACATAAGAGAAACAGAAACAACTGCCTTTTTCCACAACACTTCTATTCAAACTAAGCATCTTAATAATCTTCTTAGTTGCATTATTTGCAAAATTTGTTCCTCTGATTGCAAATATGAAGCATTTTTCAAACATCTTACAAAAGTTGTTCCTCTGTTTCTTTTATATTGAAGCATTCATGTTGGAATATCTAGCATTCCTTAATTTCCACCTATATAGAAGATAAATATCATGAGGTTCTAAACTGTTACTAAAATTAATCGTCAGTTGTTCGATACATATAAATTACTAAATGATTTCCAATTGATTGATTTTTCGTAGAAATGATCTTTAAATTATGATTTAGGAAATCAACAATTCCGATTATCATCAAAACCTTTTTTTCAAGCTGCTGATGACTTGATCATATCTTCAGTTTCGCAAGCATGCATTCAAGTCGAATTAATGAGAGAGAGAGAGAGAGAGAGAGAGAGAGACTAAAAACTTTAAAACACACACGATGGAGTAGTACTGATATTACAAGTAGGGCATAATTAGAAAGATGTTGGCAGTACATACTATACTATCCCATATAATTAATTAAGCCGCATGCTTCCCTTATTAGTAATATAATTAAACAGCTCTATATCTAAAGCTGTAGGAAGATTTAGCTTATAACCAAAGGATCAATAGTAGCCAGGGTATTGGTTTCAGTACAAATGCATTCATGATCATAAAATTAACTAATAATAACGCCTATTACGATTGATGACTGGGGTTGGTATACTGGTACGAGTAGAATTCGTACTGTTGTAAGTGTTTTTAGCACACGGATATGATAATCACACATTACACAGATTTAGAGTGGTTCACCCATGAATAGGGCTACGTCCACTGGAGAGCCTTGGTATTTATTATGGGAGTATTACAGTATACACAGAGAGGCTTGAGAGCCTGAATACAGGAGAAAGAGGGAGAGCTTGTGGAGGTCTCCTGGTATGCCCATGGAGAGGAGAAAACGGGTCTCTGTCTTTGGTGAGGAGAATGGGAGTCTCCCCTTTGCTGGGAGGTGGTCTCTTCCTTTGTAGTAAAAGGTGCAAGGCGTGGGGGACCATTGTGAAGGGGGAAGCACGCAGCAACCTAGGAGAAGGCATGGGCTTGCTTTGATACTTGCGGCATGGGGGGAACCAACAGGCGTGGTCCAGCTAGGAGGAGGCGTGGGTTCCTGCCTTGGGATGATATTTAACCCACGTGGGAGGCCACATCATGTGATGGCTAATAATGGTATTAACAGGAGTCCCCAAGTTTCTAGTTAAGAACAAGTTCTTGACTGGGAACTTTCAAGTCAATACAGTTGGCCGAGCCGTGGAGATAATGGAGATGAGATAATTTACTTTCCCTTCCGTCTCTCTTTAACCATGGTGGGACTTCAATGTCTCTCTTTAACCATGGTGGGACATATTTGGGCGATATGGAGGTTCTTTCCTTCCGTCTCTCTTTAACCATGGTGGGACTTCAATGTCTCTCTTTAACCATGGTGGGACACATTGGGGGCGACGTGGAGGTTGACCATGCAGAGTGGTCGCGTCGGCATGCGACGTGGAGATTTGCCATGCATGTTGCTCGGGTAAGCCATGCAACGTTGAGAATTGCCATGCAATGTGGAGATTTGTAATGCAAGTTGTGGCAATTAGCTGAGCCAAGCATATATTTTGGAGAGGTGATACAAAAACACCTTGGAGTATGAAGGTGGCGTGGCGCTGCAAACATGCACACAATAATAAAGCCAACATGAGCATACTCACGTGGTTGGCATGGCAGGAATATAGTATACAATATTTTAATGTAAATATCATGGCAGCAGGAAGAGATTCATTCTCTTTAGTGGACAAGCATGATTGGAGCAGGAAATTGAATAGGAGAGCACATGGGTAAAGCTGATCCGACTTAGGGAGGGATTTTTGAATCATGTCTACCCATTTGAGCCTGCCACAACCTAGCATCTTTATAAAAAGAATATAAAACCATAGCACTCACGTGATGAATTTTGGTAGTTTAATCAATATGCTCATCTTTTGGGTAAAAGACTATGTGATGGACCACTAGTTATACTTTTAGAATAAAAAGATGACAAAGGTGCATGCCACTTGAAAAATAATAATTAGAAAAAGGGATGGCAAGAAACTTATCTCTCCTTCGTGGTTTTAGTCTGCACAGGGGAGGAGGAGCTGCGTAATGGCAAGGGGTAGCAAGGATGGAAGCGATGCTTCTGGCGCTCCGACCATCAATGCGTTGTTGGCAGTGGCGGTGAGACTTTGAGTCCATGTCATCGTCGAATGACCACACTCCTCCTTGGATCTTGATGGTCGGAGCTTGGTGGTTCGACCGGGGCTGCGGTGGCTTGCGCGGGCTTTGAGCAAATTCATGCGAGTTCTCCAAGTCCCCATTCTTGGTTTCGGTTCTCTCATACCGTCAAGCTTTGGCATGCTTGAAAAAGGGAGAGAGAGAGGCATGGAGAAGAGAATGGAGCTTGGGTGCCTTGAGAAGTTTTGGCCAGAGTCGTAGCCTGGTGAGCACTCCCATCCGTTGGGTGGTCGGCAGTGAGGCTAAACTGAGCCTTTTCTTTTGGCTGCTGCATTGTATGAGCAGGGAGACAAATGAAACTATGTGGAGGAGAGAGACCATGAAGGCGGTTGTTCATGGTGGAGATGAGCTTCACGGTGGAGAAACGGGCTTCACCGTGGTTGAGAGAGTAACGGGAACAACATTGACCTTTTGTGTCGTTTCCCACAGACGGCGCCAACTGTTGTAAGTGTTTTTAGCACACGATAATCACACATTACACAGATTTAGAGTGGTTCACCCATGAATAGGGCTACGTCCACTGGAGAGCCTTGGTATTTATTATGGGAGTATTACAGTATACACAGAGAGGCTTGAGAGCCTGAATACAGGAGAAAGAGGGAGAGCTTGTGGAGGTCTCCTGGTATGCCCATGGAGAGGAGAAAACGGGTCTCTGTCTCTGGTGAGGAGAATGGGAGTCTCCCCCCTTTGCTGGGAGGTGGTCTCTTCCCTTTGTAGTAAAAGGTGCAAGGCGTGGGGGACCATTGTGAAGGGGAAGCACGCAGCAACCTAGGAGAAGGCATGGGCTTGCTTTGATACTTGCGGCATGGGGGGAACCAACAGGCGTGGTCCAGCTAGGAGGCGTGGGTTCCTGCCTTGGGATGATATTTAACCCACGTGGGAGGCCACATCATGTGATGGCTAATAATGGTATTAACACGTACCATATATTTCTGTGACACATATCCCACCATAGATTCGCACTGCCTCGTCAGAGTTGATGACAGGCTTATTGTAATTAGGCCCTTGCAGCTTCTGTGAAGCTCCATGATTCTCCATGTTGGCCGCCGCTGCTGCCGCCACCGCGCCTCCATATCGACCTTCTTGATAATCATGAGAAGGTGTAGGAGCAGAAGAAACTCGATTCCCCATGTTAATTACAACTTAAAACTGATTACAAGTTTTGCTTTGATTTGAATTCCTTGGGGGCCAAGCCTCATTATATAGTAGTCTCATTAGTCACACAAGCTTATAATTGTTTGATTAAAGGAAAAGAAAAGAAAATTAGAACTCCCTCCATAGTGCACTTCTGGATTTAGTATATGTGCTATACATGCTTTATTCTTCTCATACCATTAAAAATAGAAAAAAATAATAATAAGAGAGGATTTCCATAATAATTTGATTCAGTACTCCATTAAAAAAAAAAAATAGCTAGATTGATTCTTGTTTTTCCTGGATCCTGTGCCTTTTTGTTTTTACAGTTATGATATGAGATTGAGTGTGAGATAAATGATAGCAGATCTGTGTTTCTATATTATTAGCAATAAGATATCTTCACCTTTCGAAATGATACTTGCATTTGTTTTATTTATAACACTTTCATTGTAAAGTGAGACCCAAGTGAATCAAATTCCACGCACTTTTATTAAAGCTTAGGCAGAAAGGATGCCAAGTGAGACCCAAGTGAATCAAATTCCACACACCGATTAGGTTTATGAACTTTCACAGTTCATATGAATCATTTACTAATCCCTCAATATAATATAATATTTACAATCAGGGCTAATGAAAAAGAGCCTTAATTTAAATACCAGTAGTTTTAGTTTGAACTCCCATGAATGCGATCGATTCCAATTTTTCCAACAGAAAAATATACCAAAGTCGGCCAGTGTCCCCAATCCCCGCCCACAACCTAATAGTCTAATCAACCTAATATGGTTTGTTGTCGCAATTCCAAAGGAAGATAAAAGGAAAGCTCAATAATTATACGTATAAGTTCCTCTTCACTTTTGACTATTTTGATATTTTTTATTGTCATAGAAGAAAAAAAATTCCTTTTGATATTTAGACCTTAATCATAGGGTAAAACCTACGGCATCTTTTATATCACATCACTATCTTTTAAGTTAAAATTTATGTGTCATATCGTATCTAATGATCACATTGCTAACTCATCAATGAAGATAAATCTCTCACTTTTGTAAGACATGTGACCCACAAATGATGACGGGCAATGAATGTGAAACTAATAGCGCGCACACACCATTTCTATAACGATGAGAAGTTGCTCAGTCAGTCCATGGCGAACCTTTAGAATGGGGAGTAGTCAGTATACTGCATCAGACCAATACCAGCGCTGACCTTTTCGCTTTCTACTTCCAACTCTTGTTTTCTTCTTTGTTATTTTCTTTTCTTACATGAATCAAATCTCTTTGATATTGCAAGGAAGTTGTTTTCTTCTCCTCTTTTCTTCTTATAGAAAATAAAAATATATATTTCCATGAAAAGTGATTACATAATTGACAAACAAGAGAGAGTATGCAAAGGGATTTTGAGCCTCTGCATTTAGACTTCACGCATTTATCCACATTTCGCCTCATTTTAGCCATTAGAATAATCTAACGACTTGAACACAACATGCCAATTAGCATAATATTTTATTTTATTTTATTATTTTTCTAAACTAACAGTATACCTCCATGCCGATATTTCTCTGTCCCCCTCACCTCCCTCCCTTCGATTTCTTCCATTTCCCACATCACAACAATCTCTACTACTCAACTTCAAGAGCCAAATCAAAAATCCGAAATAATATCTTAAACGGGCTCCCGACCCTCACAAGCCAATCAACAAACAGGTCTACAATGCTCATCGGCGACTCCAGCTAGTCCATAAGCTGCTCAGACGAAGCTTCAACTTGGTGCTCACAGCTTCCACGAACACCAAAAAGTAGTTTACGCTAGCGAGCTCGAAGGGTTATGATGTTGGGTAGAGTGGCGAATCGGACGTTGTCAGATTTCGTGTTGGAGACGATGAAACCGTGCCACTTTTCTGTGATGAAGAAGTGAACAAGGATTCTATCGAGTTTCTTTGAAGACAATAGTTTGCAGCGGTTCGTCATGGGGTTGATTTGTCCTTTGCAGAGATAGGGCGGGAATTGGCTCAAGTTTTGCTGTAGCCATTTTGCCCTAGCCATTTTGCCCATTGTATATATGAGAATCGGGGAGAGGGAAGAGAGCAATGTTAGTGTTTTGATTATTGAGCTGAAGATATTGAAGAACTTGAAGAGAGAAAAATGAGAGATGCGATTCTGATTGTAATGCTCTGCTTACTCTCCAAGAAAAGAGAGCAAGAGATGATATATTCATGTACTAGCACAATCGGCATGTACTACATGACCGTTATGCTGAGCTGGATACACATAGCTGGAGTGTATCTCAGCCCTTCATTTTACCAAAACTTAGGATCCAAACATGTGGCTTATTTCAGCCTTACACTATCAGAGCTTTACACTTGTCAGCTTCTAGACTAAATGCATACACCATTAACACTCTAAGCTCTACTTAATCAGCTCATTACTTACACTTATACACTCCCCTTCAAGTTTTGAGCTGATTTCACACCAAGTTTGTCCCTAAGATAGCAGAATCGATCTTTAGCCAATGTCTTTGTGAATATGTATGCCACCTGCTCATTTGTAGGACAGTACATCAAATCAGTAACTCCTTCTTGCAGTGCATTCTTGATGAAGTGATATCTTCTGTCAATATGTTTAGTTTTCTGATGAAACACATGGTTCTTTGTGATAGCAATTGCAGCAGTGTTATCACACTGAATTGGAGTAGCCTTAGCTTGAAACTCACCAAAGTCCTCCAACACAAACCTGAGCCAAATTGCTTGTGATGTTGCCTATGATGCACTGATGTATTCTACTTCTGCAGTAGAGAGAGCAACACAGTTTTGTTTGACTGATGCCCAAGAAAAGACTCCACTACCAAAAGAAAAAGCATATCCAGAGGTACTTTTACTGTCATCAACTTATCCTCCCTAATCACTGTCACAATAACCCACCAGTACTGCATTTCTTCCTTTTACATACTCCAATCCATAGTCAATTGTTCCTTGAACATATCTGAGAATTCTTTTAGCAGTCCCATAGTGTGTATTAGAAGGGCAATACATGAATCTAGCAAGGAGACTAGCTGCATACATTATGTCAGGTCTGGTGGTTGTGAGATATAACAAACTGCCCACAATTTTCCTGTATTGTTCTTCATTTGCTGAACCACTTCCATCATCCCTGCTCAGTTTTTCAGTTGTAACCAGAGGTATAGAAACAGGTTTACACCCACTTAGTCCAAACTTGCTCAACAAGGATGCTGCATATTTCTTCTGATGAAGAAAGATGCTAGTTTGTGTTTGAATAACTCCCATTCCTAGGAAGTGATGCAGAAGCCCCAAATCTGTCATCTCATATTTCACCATCATATCCTGCTTGAACTCCTCCAACATGAACTGACTATTTACAGTATAAACAATATCATCTACATAGATGGATACTATCAGAATTTCTGTCTCCTTGACTTTGGTGTATAGAGTAGCTTCACTTTGGCTCTTTACAAAACCACATTGAGCAAAGTAAGCATCTATCTCACTGTACCAAGCTCTTGGAGCTTGTTTAAGGCCATATAGAGCTTTATGAAGCTTGTAAACCTTGTCCTCACTCCCCTTGACCATAAAACCATCTGGTTGATCAACATAGACTTCCTCTACTAACACTCCATTTAAGAAAGCTGACTTAACATCCAGCTGATACAATCTCCAACTCTTCTGTGCTGCCAATGCAATTAGTGTTCGAATTGTATCTAGTCTAGCAACTGGTGCAAAGGTCTCATTGTAGTCAATACCTGGTTTCTGTGCATAACCTTTAGCTACACGTCTTGCCTTGTTTTTCTGCACTGAGCCATCAAGATTTAATTTGGTTTTGAACACCCACTTGACTCCAATTACTGGTTCGTCAGCTTGTCTGTCCACCAACTCCCAAGTTGCATTTTTCTCTATCATTGCCAATTCATTCTTCATAGCAATCATCCATGACTCATCCTTTGCAACTTCATCAAAATTTTCAGGTTCTAAAATGCAGAGATTGCATTTTGCCAACACATCATCTAAGCTTCTCCACTTCAATGGAGTGTGATCAAATGCTTGAGTTTCTCTCATTCTGCTGCTTGTGCCATCAGAGGAAAGTTCATGAGAAGTTGTCATTGGTGACTGAGTATACTCAAGAATCTCAGGAGTTGTTCTTGGTGACAAAGTTTCATGCAAATCAGCTGCTTCTTCATAAGTGACCACAGGTACATGATTCTCAGAATTTTGCTTCCAATCCCAGGCTGCATTTTCATCAAATATCACATCTCTTGAGAGTAAAATCTTCTTAGTAGTAGGATCATACACTCTATAACCTTTTTCACAGACTGCATATCCCACAAAGATACCTTTGGTACTCTTTGCATCCAACTTCTGCCTTACTTCACTTGGTATGTGTACATAACACACACAACCAAAGATTTTGAGGTGTGCAAGTCCTGGTTTTCTTCCACTATATGCCTCAAATGGAGTTTTGTCTTTGAGTGCTTTAGTAGGACATCTATTCAACAAGTAGACAGCTGTGAGAACTGTTTCTGCCCCACAGAGAGTAAGGCAATCCTTTCTCATGGAGCATTACTTTTGCCATTTCAACCACAGTTTTATTTTTCCTCTCTACTACTCCATTTTGTTGTGGAGTGTAGGCCATAGACAACTGCCTTTGAATGCCTTCTTCCTCACACAATGTGTTGAATTCACTAGATGTGAACTCACCTCCTCTATCACTTCGCACACACTTGACTTTAAAACCACTCTGCAACTCTACCATAGATTTGAATTTTCTAAAATAGTTTAGTGCATCATATTTGTATCTAAAGAAATAAACCCAAATCATCCTTGTGCAGTCGTCTATGAGAAGCATGAAGTATTTGTTACCTGCAAGGGACTCATTTTGCATTGGTCCACATAAGTCCATATGTATCAACTCAAGATGAGTACTTGCTCTCCATGCTTGGTTCTTTGGAAATCATCCTCTGTGTTCTTTTCCAAACTGACAACCTTCACAAACTCTATTCACTTCTTCCAAATATGGAAGTCCATGTACCATATCTTTCTCTCTTAGTTGACTCAGCCCTTTCAAATGCAAGTGACCCAACCTTTTAGGCCATAGCCAAGTGGATTGAATCACAGTAGCTTTGAGTGCAAAATATTCATTTGAAGTCAAATCTAATGGATAACATCTGTTACTTTTCATTGGTACCTTAAGGACAAGATTCTTCAATGAGGAGTCATCAAAGATGCTGCACATTCTGCTCCCAAATACAAGATGATAACCATGTTCATCCATCTGACCTACACTTAGCAGATTCTCCTTCAAACCAGGCAGGTACATAACTTCTCTAATGCATTTGCTTCCTGTATCTGTTTCAATCATCAGTGTGCCAATGCCAACTATGCTCACCAAGTCTCCAGTTGGCATTTGTACTTGGCCAGTCACATGTGTGCTTATATCGATTAGCAATTCTCTATTTCCAGTCATATGATTGCTGCCCCCACTGTCTACATACCATTCTCTATTTGCAGACTTGTCTGCAATTGCACAGTTTGCAAAAAACAAGTTCCCAGTTGTTTCTACTTGGCTTGCACTATTAGCCTTCTGCACTCTTTTTGTTGCAGTGCATTCCCTAGCCAAATGACCAAATCTCTCACACTTGTAGCACTTGGGTTTGCCCTTATATTTGCATTCTCCAAAATGATACTTAGAGCATACTTGACATTGTGGCTTTGTCCCTTCTTGATGCACAAACTGTGATCCATTCATGTTTTGCTGAGCACCAAACTGCTGAGGCTTAGACTTAGCTTCCCAGGGCCTTCCTTTAGATTGCCAATTCTTCTGCATTTTAGTAGAACCAGGTTGAGCATTATTCTTGTCCTGATTCTTTGCATTTCCTGAGAAGGAGGCAAATGCCTTCTCAGCCACATCTACATTGTGCATTTCAAAATGCTGCTCTTGACTTTTCAGTATAGCAATAACCTCCTGCATTTCAATGTTATTCAAGCTCTTTGTATTTTCAATTACAAGACAAATAGGATCATACAATTTACTGAGACTAATTAGCACTTTCTGAACCAGCCTCTCATTTGATAATATTTCCCCAAATGTCTTCATTTGATTTATCAGATCATTTAACCGAGTAAGGTATGCAGTTAGAGTTTCATGCTCACACATTCTTGTATATTCAAATTCTCTTCTAAGATTTTGAAGTTTTACAGATCTGACTTGATCACCACCATGGTACTCACCATAGAGCAAATCCCATGCCATTTTAGCTAATTCAGCATTGGCAATGCGTGGAAAAATCTGATCTGAAACTGCATTCTGAATAATACCCAGAGCTTTTGCATCCTTCATGAGAATGACAGCTGCTTTCTCATCCTCCTCGTCTTTTGATGTTTCCTCAGTTATCTTCTTCTTCTTCTTTGAATCTGAGGGTGGAATTCCCTTCTCTACCAGATTCCAAAGACCATATGATTTGAATATGGTCATCATTTTAATTTTCCAGAACTTGTAGTTCTCTCCTGAAAAGATTGGAGTTCTGACTTCAGAACTACCCGATCCAGCCATAGCTCAGTCTTTAGATCTAGCAAACTCAAAAATTGATCTGAATTTTGAAAATTTCTGCAACTGCTTTCGAGCTCAACCAAGCTTGAATGGAGCTCGATTTCTTATGCCCAGATCTTAATTGATCGAACCTGGCTCTGAGGCCATGTTAGTGTTTTGATTATTGAGCTAAAGATATTGAAGAACTTAAAGAGAGAAAAATGAGAGATGCGATTCTGATTGTAATGCTCTGCTTACTCTCCAAGAAAAGAGAGCAAGAGATGAATATTCATGTACTAGCACAATCGGCATGTACTACATGACCGTTATGCTGAGCTGGATACACACAGCTGGGGTGTATCTCAGCCCTTCATCTTACCAAAACTTAGGATCAAAACATGTGGCTTATTTCAGCCTTACACTATCAGAGCTTTACACTTGTCAGCTTCTAGACTAAATGCATACACCATTAACACTCTAAGCTCTACTTAATTAGCTCATTACTTACACTTCTACAAGCAATGAGGGGAGGGACTTTTGAGAAAACGACAATACTAACGTCAATTTAGAAAAACTAAAACTAAAAAACTAAATTTTATGTTATAACGGAAGTGTCATGTTTTAAGTCGTTGGATTATTGTAATGGTCGAGATGAGGCGAAATAAGGGTAAATGCGTAGAGTGTAAATGCAGAGGTTCGAGATCCATGCAGGAGGGTGTAGCTTTAAAGATAAGCTTATTTTACAGTAATACCCTCGAAACTATGGTCAAATCTCATTTTTGACACAGAAAATAAGTCTTAAAATATTTTATATAACGTAAGAAGTGATTTCTACATAAAAGCTGAACATATACATTTAGGTGCAGAAAATAAGCTAGCTTAGTATATAAAGACTATAAGGCTATCCTAAATCCTGAATTGTACAATAGATTATGCAAATATTAAAACCAAAGAGAGATATACAGATCGAGAATACATGCACACAGCTAAAGCTGGAGATACATACATATTATCATGTACGAAATACGTATGTAGGGTACGTACATACTATATTAATTACAAGCTGATCATGATAATCAATCAGATTCTACGGGACAACTCGCTGGCATATTGACCGGCGGCAACTTTCATAGGGTCAATCCTTGATGGATAGCCCCGGAAGTCATGTCCATTGGAAATCCAAATAAAGAAAAAGATACACGCTGCGCAGATATAGGGTATATCTAGTAATTAAAAGGATGTTGGGGTAATTTCAAAGGTCAGAAGTTTAGGAAATAAAAAGTTAGAATCTAAAGGGTTTATGCTATTATGTCTAGTTTATGAGTTGAAGTTAATGTGAGGTTTAGTCGGTATAATGGTTATGATTATATTTAATCTTGAGTTAATATTATGGCCTATAAATAGGCGTTGTATCCACTCTATGTTATGTGTGCATCAAGAGTATCAAGTGTGTGTTGTAGTAGAGTATTTGAAGTATCAATCTTATTGAAGTTTGTCTCAAGTTTGTGTAGGAGCTCTGTGTAGCCTTCGGGCATCTCCAAAATTATGTTATTTCTTTAATTCGTTTTATTGTTTTCCCCCTTCATATTTAGAGTGTATGAGCATAAAGCTAAATTCACCAATACACTAGGAGGAGAGGAAGAAAAGGCTGACTATGTTACTTGTGTACCAAGAAAATTAAGGCTAATTGGGTCGAGGACATTTCTTGGTACCATATTCAGTAACTAACATTCCCCCGTAGATCTTTAGTTAAGTAGTTTTGTACTTTCTACTATGGCTGAAACATGCTAGCTGTCCATATGATGAGGGTTCTTCGTCCGCAGTGCCTCCATAAAAAATGAACCGCCAAAGAATTTGGGTAAGTAGTAAACAGTTCTGATAAGGGTTCGGCCACGCGTCACAAATACAATATAATGGTAGGAATAACTGGATGTTTTGTATTATTTTCTTCACCTCTCCTATTGGAGAGTTTTTTGGATATATGCAAACTTAATATATATGTATCTGATTTACTAATTTTCCATTGTCTATTTCTTTACTAACTTAATATATCTGATAACATGAATATTGGTATTCTTAGGGATGTTCTTTGTAATTTGATTTCTTCATTTTAGAAAGAAAAAAAAAATAGTGTGGCATATATATGCTTACGATGGCAAGTTTACGTAACAAAACTTTTCTGGCCTATCTCATGGTAGGCAAGGCCTATGCTTGATATCCTTCTTGGTAGGATAAGATATTCTTGTTCATATAACATTGCCTAAATAATAATTCCACGTAGAGGAGAAAGCATTTGCTTCTTGGCATATATATAGATATAAAGTATGAGAATGCGATCGATACCAATTTTGCAACAGAAAAAGATACCAACGTCGGCCAGTACTGTCCCACAATCCCGGCCACAACCTTGCGTTCAACAATTCTTTTGATTCCTAAATTGGGAACAGAATGGCATATTCTTTTTGCATCTCTTTCTAATTTGCATACTTTTTTTTTTGGGGGTCAAATTAATCTATTCAACCTAATAGGGGTTTGTTGTCGCAATTACTAAAGGAGTTCGAGCCAGACAAAGACACATGGACAAAAAAGGGAGAAGAACGTTCCTTAGGGGAAATGGGAAGGTATTAATTCGTTGCATAACTTTGCACAAGTTCACTTTGACCATTGTCACGAGGATTTAGAAACTTTCCTTCTTCTTGGTTCAAATTTCGGGAAGGAAGATAAAAGGAAAGCTCAATAATTGTACGTATAAGTTCCTCTTCATTTTTGACTATTTTGGGATTTTTTTATTGTCACAATTTTTTTTAAGTGTTGCTAAACGAACCTTAAAATTAACTGAGTACATCATATGATCTAAGCACACTATAATATTTAAATCAAAATATAAAATTAACTCAGTACACCCTATTTAACTACCAAAAATACCCCTAATACACCCTATTTAAATAAATTTAAAAACCAATAATACATATTTACAAAAGAAATAATTAAAAAGATTTATTTATAAAAATAAAATATTTAAAAAAAACCTACCCAGCCCCCCACAAGAACTAATTCATCAACACTCTGTATGTAATGATTTAAGATTAATGATGGAGCAGGTGTTTTTGGAGTAAATCAAGTTATCCACAAGCTTTCTAGAAGGGCACTACGACCAAATTTATCAATTGTCTTCCCTTCAGATTGTGGACTGGATTCAACATCCTCTACATTATTTTTCTTGCTTTACCTAGAGAAGAGTTAGAGCTATCTCTTTCTTTCTTTTTATGAAACGGAAAGTTGCACGGATTCTTTTCCTCCGTAGATTTCGCGTTGCCTTTCTCCTGAATACCTGCTGCTTTCTCAGATGAACTCTTAGATCGGGCTGTTGATTGTACTTCATTTCCAAATGAAGATTTTTTGAACTTCTCAACTGAAAGAAAAACTGTCTAAATTAATTTTCTGCCCATGATAGGCTTTTGGAGTAGTATTTAGCTCAAGTTCTGCTGATATTTCTCCTATTTGATGATTGTCATTCAACATCCTTGCTTCTTTGTGATCTGACTTTGGGCAATACAAGGACTGAAAAATTGACTAGAAAATCTTTTTAATTGACTGGAAATAATTGAAAAGATTTGTTTGATTAGGGTTGAATATGGTGAGTAGGGTGTACTTATTAAAATTATATTTGTTTCACAATTCAATATATCCTTTTTGGTCATTTTATATTAGGGTAAATTAGTAATTCAATAAATATTTTGGTAGTAGGGTGTACTCAGTTAATTTTAGGGTTAGTTTAGCAGCACTTTTTTTTTTGTTGATATTTAGAACTTAATCATAGCGTAGCAACTACGGCGTCCTTTATCATGTTCTTAGAGTGACAGGACCCGCCCCGAAATTCTCCCTTGGAATCCGTGACGAACTCAGCTTCCCGTCCAACAACTAACTTATGATGGACCCACTTTACTAAAAAGCCCTTTAACCCCAAATTTTAAAGGATATACAAGTAGACTTCTGCCGAAATTTCGACAGAGTCTCCCCTAAAAAATGGATTTTACCAAAAATTTCCCCCTCTTAAAAACAGAAGAAAATAACTTCTCAACAGGCAGCACACACAATGATAAGCACACAGTTTACCAGATAGACCTCCGGCCTCAACTTCAACCCTAAGTGGGCAATAACAGAGCAATCTAAGGATTTATGTTTACAACCCGGGGAAAAATAAATAGAGATAAGTAAAAGGAGAAATCCTACTGTGCACACAGTGGCGATGCCTCGACGTGGTGGTCTTGACCTCAGAATCTAGGACTGGGGGGCACAAAACAGAAAATGTGGGTGGACGAAACACAAACGTTAAGCATAACTTATAAACAACATAAATAACCCCCTCTTTTTTACAAAAATACTGTCAAAACACTATACAACAAAATTCTTTGTAAACGTACATATATTCGCAAATATTCCCAAAAGAAAATTTGTTGGGTTGAAAGTGCAAAACGTGCGATACAGTGTGCTACATTGTTGCCTTCTCTAAGAACGTGGGGGAGAGAATGACTCCCACCGAGCTAGGAGAAATCTGGCATCATCAATGAAACGACCCAATTCCGAGGTGTCATTGTTGGGGCCATTAACAGCAAGGACAAGCGCCTGAGAGTCACTTTCCAAAACCACAGGAGTGCCCAACCAAGTTTGAACAACAGCCAGTCCTTCAAGAAGAGCCAGAGCCTCCGTTAACAGTAAGGACAAGCGCATTAGGTTATTGTTCCGTTTTTGAAAGTCTCTTCCCACCTGTGAGTTTTAATTATCTATGGTCGTGTGTAATTATGGGTTGAAAGACTTGTGAGGGTTTTTATTGAGTACAATATTAAAAAGCTTTCCCTTTTTATTTTGGAGGAAAGACGATTATCGACTTTCCTAACCCCAAAAAAAAAAAAAAAAAAAAGCAAAAGGCCGCATGCTTCAAGGGGAAGAATACAAAACCAAGGCTGCTAAGCAATTGCATGATTCGGTCAATTTGATTGGAGGATTGGATGGAAGCAAAAGGCAGCAAACTTGGTGGGCCATATAGATATAGATAATATTTTTTTCTTCAAAGCTTTCCTCCACGTCGTGATTGTAGTTTCGCCCTTGAGAGGAAGGGAGAAGGGGAGAGGGGGAGAGGGGAGGAAGAATAGTGGCTCCCTTCCCCCTTAAAGTGAAAATGGCTATAGTGTTTTTTGTTGTTGTACGTTTGTTTTAACGCCTTATTTGTGTTCAAGATTGATTCACCATATTAATCATGCCATTGTTCTTTATGTTTTTACTTTATTTTTAATTGGCCTATTCACCTCCTTTAGGCGTGCGTTTGTTAGTCATCCTATAGATATTTTCAAATTTGATTCAATACTCCATAATAAAAAATAATAAAAAGAGGAAAGAATAGCTAGATTGATTCTTGTTTTCCTGTATCCTCTAGTTCTTTTTTGTTATTGCAGTTATGATATTAGATTGAGTGTGAGATAAATGATGAGCAATTGAGTGATAAATGATGAGCAGACCAAAAAAAAAAGATATGTGTTTCTATAATATTATAACAATAAGATCTCTTCACTTTTCAAATAAACTTATTTGAGGGGTATTTTTGTAAATCTCAGTTTGTATCTTATTTGAACAATTCAAACCCTTCATTGTAAATTAGCTTTCTCTATATTTCTAGAACTATTTGGTGAATCAGATCGATTCTCCTATGTAACATATATATATGTGTGCATGTTGACAAGTCTGCGAAAGATGGATTAAGAATAAGAACAATATAAATATAACTAAATAAAGGAGGCTTGTTAGGCCATCTCCAGTTATGGGCTATATCCCAAATATAGCCCTAAAATAATGCAAAAACCATCTCCAGCCATGGGCTAAATAAAATTTTGGCCAAATTTGGAGGGCCACATTTGGCCCTTTAGCCCTCCAACTAGGCCACATTTAGCCTAGCTTTGGCCTAGGCCAAATTTTTTGTGGGCCCCATGCATGTACTTTTCATATTGCACATTGAAATCCATCCATTTGTGGGTCTCATGCTTCTCAAAATAATAAAATACGAAGGATCCTAAAATATAGCCATGCATGGCTGGAGATGGAAAATTTTAGCCCTGCACTATTCTTTAAAAAATTAATATTTTGGAGGGCTAAATTTTTAGTCATGGACTACATTTAGCCTTATAACTAGAGATGGCCTTAACTTGGTAATTGGATTTTCTTAACAATAATATTGAAGTATATATATGAAGGAAAGATCGATGCTTAGTTCCTGCATGTATGATTAGTAAGCCATATGTTAATAATTGAGTCGGTCTCTATCCCATCTAACGCCCAGATGTACAGGTTAGGCAGAAAGGATGGCAACTAGTGAGACCCTTGACCCAAGTGAATCAGATTCCACACCGATTAGGTTTATGAACTTTCAGTGTTCATATGAATCATTTCCTAATCCCTTAATATAATATAATATTTATAATTGAGTCTATCCTAATGAAAAAGAGTCTGAACTTACATATCAGTGACAGTAGTCTTAGTTTATAAAGTATGTAAATGCGATCGATTCCAATTTTCCAACAGAAAAATATACCAAAGTCGGCCAGTTTCCACAATCACTGGCCACAACTTTAAGTTCAGCTGAGAAAATAAGAACTAACATTATCTTAAAGGTGTAACCACAATGTACTAAACTGTAATTAACCCTATTAGTAATGTTGCAAATTACAGAAGTGCCTTATAAAGTATTATGAATAGCACTATTGAATGTATGGAAGATTCTTTGGTGTAAAGTAATAGCACTAGTACTATTGAATGTATAGAAGATTCTCTGGTGCTAAGAATTTCGTGGCAGGTTGACCCATGGATATGGTTGGTACAAAACACATTAATGAATAGGAATAAGCACAAATTGTGGGAGGTGAAGATATTATCTTCATGAAGAGATTGAAAGGAATGAACATCATACTTCATCTGGTTTCCTTTCTTTGCTTGAGAGCTGCATTCGATGGATCTTTCAAATAAACTTATCTAAGGGGTATTTTTGTAAAGCTTACTTTCTATTATATTTGAACAATTCAACCTGTCTACATTTCAACGTTTATCGATTTAAAAAATCACACAAATTGATAGGTGCGCTTGTATGTGACAAATCTCTCAAATAAACTCATTTGAGGGGTATTTTTATAGAGCTCAATTTGTATTTCATTGTAAATAAGGAGGTGTATGCACAATAATAACGTTTAGACATTCGCATAGGAGAAAAAATATATATATTATTAAGGGCTCAGTTGAGAGTGATTCTAGATAGGCCAATAATTATTTCTCCATTTAATAAAGTGGGTTTAAGTGATTTTATAGAGAACCACATAGGTGATTATGGTTCATCCCAGAATCACTCCCACATGAGCCCTAAATGATCTTCAATTAGATTGATTTTTCGTAGAAAATCATCTTTACATTGTGATTTAAGAAATGAACAATTCTGATTATCTTCATAATCTTTAATCAAACTGTTGATGATGACTTAGATCATCTTCAGTTTCGCAATCATGCATGCAACTTAGAGCTGTCAATGGATCAAATTTTGATCCGAATTTGATTCAAATCTGATGTAACTAATAGGAGATGAATTTGGTGGCTTAATCTGATAACCGAATTATATTCTAAATCTAGTAACCCGTTAAGTTAACATAACAAATTTGGATCTTGCCTAATCCGATCCGATTTGATATAACATATATTTCATTTTATTTTATTTTTACTTAATATATATGCATATGTATAATCTTGTGAATTTTGTAAATAAATAAAAATATTTTTCAATTATTTGTATATATGACATAAAAGAATTCGGATTGGGTTATCGGATCCGGTATCAGATAATTCAACAAATCGGATATGGATCTAGTTGTTAATGAGTCATCAGATTTTCATATCGGATCAAGTCATAATTTTTTTTAAAATTGAATCGGGTCGGATTTCAGGTGCTCCACTTCATCTCCAACCCGTTTACAAGCACACATGCAAGTAGAGAGAGAGAGAGAGAGAGAGAGAGAGTAAAACCTTAAAATACACACGATGGAGTTGTGTAGTTATGCAATATTACAAGTAGGGCATAATTAGAAAGATGCGGAAAGTACATGCTAAAACAAAAGGACTGATCATACGAGGGGTTCCATTACATATATATAGGTTTAAATACTATACTATATTGATCCCATATAATTGATAAGCTGCATGCTTCCCTTAGTAATAATTAAACAGCTCTATATCTAAAGCTGTAGGAAGATTTAGCTTATAACAAACGGATCAATAGAAGCCAGGACATTGGTTTCAGTACAAATGCATTCATGATCATATGATTAACTAATAATAACGCCTATTACGATTGTTGACTGGAGTTGGTTTATTGGTACGAGCAGAATTCGTACCATATTTTTCTGTGACACATATCCCACCATAGATTCGCACTGCCTCGTCAGAGTTGATGACATGGTTATTGTAAGGCCTTTGCAGCTTCTGTGGAGCTCCGTGATTCTCCATGTTGGAGCTGCAGTGACCATAGATTCGCACTGCCTCGTCAGAGTTGATGACAGGGTTATTGTAAGGCCTTTGCAGCTTCTGTGGAGCTCCATGATTCTCCATGTTGGCCGCCGCCGCCACGCCTCCATATCGATCTCCTTGATAATAATCATGAGAAGGTGTAGGAGCCGGAGAAGAGGAAACATGATTCCCCATGTTAACTACAACTTAAAACTGATTTACAATACAGGTAGTTTTGCTTTGATTTGAATTCCTTGGGGGCCAAGCCTCATTATATAGTAGTCCCATTACTCACACAAGCTTCTAAATAATTAGTTATAATTCTTTGATTAAAATAAAATCAGAATTCTCTCCATAGTGCGCTTCTGAATTTGGTATATGATATACATGCTTTAACTAAACAAAAAGAGGATTTCCATGAGTCAGTAATAATTTGATTCAGTACTCCAGAAGTCAGTCAAAAAGAGTATTCTGTGCTTTTTTGCTTTCGAAATGATACTTGCATTTTTTAAGTATATAATAAATATCAAGGAAAGATCGATGCTTAATTATTCTGTTAATTAGTTCCTGCATGCCTGATTAGTCAGTCAAATATTAATAATTGAGAGCGGCCACAGTAAAGAAATAAAATCTAAAATAATATAATCTAAACCCTAAACATAACCTTTTTTTTTAAATAAAAAAGCTTAGGTAGGCAGAAAGGATGGCAATTAGTGAGTCCCTCCACCCAGGTGAATCAGATTCCTCACCGATTAGGTTTATGAACTTTCATAGTTTAGTTATATAAATCATTTCATACCTTAATCCCTCAACTATTATATTATGGTCAAATTCTATTTTACTTTTGCAAGTCAAAGTGACCCACATTACCCCTGACCAAGGTCTAAAATATCGATGGTATCGAAAATATCGGTAGTCCAAAAACACGGAAATTTTGATGGAAATTTCGGGATATTATCGATATCGATAAAAATTGAATAAAAATCACGGAAATTGTAAGAAAAACTTGGAAATTTTTATTGAAACTTTGTAGGATGTTTATTTAGTCAATTATCTATTAGTTTATCACAAAAAATTGGAAGGAAATGCATTGTATGATGGGTTTAACTAATTTAAGTTGATTATATAGCGTGCTGACAAACATTGTGGGTGTAGAAAATATGTAATAATTAATGAAATAAAATTAAACACACTATAATTATTTATATATAATGATTTACTACAATATTTTACACTTTATACATTGCATGGTAAGATACATGAGTGACTTAGTACCTCATAGAGTTCATATGAGGTTCAAAATTTTCACTATCGTCATCATCTCTATGTGCAGAGTAAGTGTATTATGAAGAGTAGTCATCAAATGATAAATCCCCAAAATAGTTTTGCATGTAATTGTTAACATGTCACCCATATGGATCCGAGATTAGTTGATGTTGTCCACAAGCAAAATCATTTGAAGATTGGATCTCGGATTTTTCCATGAGCCGCTCAATTCCAAGGTCTAAAATATCGATGGTATCGAAAATATTAATAGTCCAAAAACACTGAAATTTTGATGAAAATATCGAGATATTATGAATATTTTAGATCTTGCCCCCGACCAAGATTAGGCGGTTTACATTGCAACTAGCGTCAACTCTGTCAAAAATCGATGACGTGGTATTAGGCCTACTTGCAGACCGATCCGACTCCGAGCTCATATTATAAGGCCCAATTAATGTAGGGCAATACTTTTATGGATACATTCCAATCCCCACGTTTGGATTTCAAAAAGCGAGGGAAGAGTGTTGACTCTGGAGGAACACGCCTTCACATTTATCACCCAACCGAACCGATTCACCGTCTCACTCTCTCTAAATCTGATCAGAGCAAACAATGGCCGACGGCCATTTTTGTCCCCATCCCTCCTCTCTCATCTTCTACCGTTTCTCTTCATATATTTATGTTGAAGGGCGTCTTCACATTCATCTGCTTTTTCTTCCTCCTCTTTTGTATCACTCACTGTAATATTTTCTCTATCTGCTTTGCTACCTCTCTCTCTCTCTCTCTCTCTCTCTCTCTCTCTCTCTCTCTCTCTCTCTCTGGTGGTGTGTGTGAGGACTGAGGAACTTCTACCATGAAAAAGTGGATTCAGAACACGCTCGCTGCTCACTGCAATGAACTTGTTTCTCTTCTCTCCAGGTCTCTCTCTCTCTTGTTTTTCAAATGGAGAGTTCGTTTTGTAAATATATATAAAAAAAATTGATGTGGGTTTTTGAGAAATTAGAGATTTTGTTATGTTGAAAGGTTTGTTGACCGAGGAAAGGGGATACTACAATCTTATCAAATCATAGACGAGCTGGAAAAAGTGATTCAAGAGGATGAAGGATTGCAGAAGCACAAGGATAGCCCCTTCAGCAAAGTCCTACAGTCTGCCTAGGTCAGTGAATTTTGCTACACACACTTGTGCTATTGTCTTTTTTATTATTTCTTTTTCCATTTTTGGTGTACAAATATATTAGTTGTGCTATTGTGCTTGAAATGAGAATGTTATGTTTCTGGGATTTCTTTATCCAGTTTATTCATATGAGGAAGTTATTTGTTTTCTTAGAAGATGACAATTTAAACATTACGATTTAAAGTTCCAAGTTTCCATTATGTGCAACCGAAGAAAGCAGAAATCTTCATTGTGCATAGCTTGTAACCTTGGTTGAGGTGGAATTTTGATTTCAGGCACTGATGACAATCAATGGGATTCAGCACATGTATTTTAGTTTCCCTAATTTTTAGATGCTTTATGCAAGAAGTTTGTGCTGGTGAGGTAAGGGGCTGTTTTACAATCAATTGGATAGAGGTGGTTATGCTGCTATGATGTTTTAAGTGACATAATGTATTTGCAATGCAGTATAACATGTTTATTGGGTTTTTGATTTGTAAAGCTTCTTTCTTTTTTGCCGTAAGTGATATGGAAAAGGCACTTTGTTGGTATTTTAAAGTGGTCATCACATTGATGGCTTCTGTTTAGTGTACCAAGCAAAGAAGTGCTCTCTTATGTCTTTCATGCAATGTCCAAATACTCAATGAATAGTTAACATGGGTGGAAGTGGTCTTTGTAGTTCTAGTTTTCTGACTTCATTCTTTATTTTTCATTTAGGAAGCAATTGTTCTACCTCCTTTCGTTGCTCTTGCATTTCGTCCAAGACCTGGTGTTTGGAAATATGTTCGTGTCAATGTGTATGAACTCAGTGTGGATCATTTGACTGTTGCAGAATATCTTCAGTTCAAGGAAGAACTTATAGATGGAGAGTAAGGGATCTCATATGTAAATCTTTGTTACTGAAATTTGTAATTTATGCTGAATCTCTGCACTTTCCTACTTGGTGTAGCATTACATAGTGCCAACTGACTAAACAGTTTTTACTTGCTCTTTCAAATGCTTTATCCACAAGTACAATCTGAATTTGAAATGATTTTCCTAGCTGCAATGACAACTATGTGCTTGAACTTGATTTCGAGCCATGTAATGCAGCATTCCCTCGACCAACCCAGTCATCATCAATTGGAAATGGAGTTCAATACCTTAACCGTCACTTATCCTCAATTATGTTCAGTAAAAAAGAAAATTTGGAGCCTCATGTGGATTTCCTTCGTACGCACAAACATATTGGCCATGTAAGTTTGAAATTTGAAAATCTATGGGTTTTAATGAATGAGCATTACACATTGGCAGTTATCATCATGATTTTTGGCCCATTGATTTATTTTACTGGCCTTCTCTTTGCTTGCATTCAAATTGAGTGTAACCTACTTGTCAACCTTAGGTTCGTAGTATTTTCCTTTCCTAAAGCCATGCATGAATTAATATCAAAATAAAGTTTTGAAATCCTGATAGAGGTAGCTTTTGACTGAATGATATTAGTTGTGAAATCTTGTGCAGGCAATGATGCTAAACGATCGGATTCATAGCATATTGAGACTTCAGTCTGCTTTGGCAAAGGCAGAGGAGTATCTTTCTAAGTTTCCTCCAACTTCACCATATTCTGAATTTCAGTTTGAGTAAGAAAGTCATCTATATTTCAAATATTTTGATTGCCACTAACTTTGAGGAATGATTTGATTCCTTTGGATATTACCTTTGAAGTATCGATGCAACATAGCTGTAACCTTTTTTACACTAAATGTAGCTTACAAGGCACGGGGTTTGAGAGAGGGTGGGGTGACACAGCACAGCGGGTGTCAGAGATGGTGCATCTGCTCTTGGAAATTCTTCAGGCTCCTGATCCCTCTACCCTGGAAACTTTTCTTGGGAGGATTCCTATGGTGTTCAATGTTGTCATTGTGTCTCCACATGGCTACTTTGGCCAAGCAAATGTCTTGGGTTTGCCTGATACTGGCGGGCAGGTCTTGCTTACTTTTCCCTATCTCATGTCCATTTGTTTGTTTTTGGTCCTTCCTTTCATAGCTTTTTCTCCTAAAACCATGAAAAAGTTATATATTTTTAACTGATATCAGGTTGTTTATATACTAGATCAAGTGTGCGCCCTGGAGAATGAGATGCTTCTTAGAATACAAAATCAAGGACTGGGTGTGATACCAAAGATTCTGATTGTAAGTTTGCCTAACTAAAAGTTTATGCAGTATTAGTTGGATAAGGTATCGTTTTATATTAATTCTTGTGGTTTAAGGTTACCCGACTGATACCTGATGCAAGAGGGACAACATGCAACCAAAGATTGGATAGAGTCAGTAGTACAGAACACACACATATCTTACAGGTACCTTTCAGGACTAAGAATGGAATTCTACTGAAATGGCTTTCAAGGTTTGATGTGTGGCCTTACTTGGAGACCTTCACAGAGGTAAGCAATCAAAAGCATAGGTTTTTATTTATTTTTAAATCCTGTTTCTCTTTCCCTTTATTTTTCGTTGTCCCTTTTCAATTGCTTGAATGATCAAACTGTACCATGCACGCTTATGGATTTTAATAACTTTGCTTATCAGTAATATGACACAATAGCTCCTTTCTCTTACTTAGGCTATTTTCAGGATGCTTCAGAATGAAATTGCAGCTGAGTTGCAAGGTGTTCCGGATCTGATCATTGGAAACTACAGTGATGGAAATCTTGTTGGAACTCTGTTATCTTAGAAACTAGGAATTATGATCCTATTATTTCCGATACAACACAAAATATTGGTGAAATGACATGGGGGGAATATATTGATTTTAATGTTTCGAAATGGGATTCTCAATGACGTGCAATATTGCTCATGCATTGGAGAAAACAAAGTACCCAGACTCTGGTATATATTAGAAAAGATACGAGGACAAGTACCATTTTTCTAGTCAATTCACTGCTGATCTCATTTCAATGAACAATGCTGATTTCATAATCACCAGCACATACCAAGAGATTGCGGGAAGGTTAGATTATTTATCTATTTTTTTGGAACTTTAATTGATCTATTACATTTTCCACAAGAAATAATATCTCAATTTGTTCCACTATCTGCATTTGCACTGGTAATGTAGTAGTATAATATATAAGTTATATTTATGATTAGCAAGTTCAAATTCTTGTAACAGCCAAGTGGACTGCTACATTTTGCAAAATGTGGTCCTTTATTCTTTTGTCTGGATGCTAGTCTGTTTTCCTTATTGCATTAAAGCTTAATATTGTTATTTATCTCAGAAAGAATAATGTTGGACAGTATGAGAGCCACACAGCTTTCACTCTTCCTGGGCTGTATCGAGTTGTTCATGGGATTGATGTTTTTTATCCCAAGTTTAATATCGTCTCCCCAGGAGCAGATATGTGTATATATTTTCCATATTCTGAAAAGGAAAGAAGACTTACTGCTCTACGTGGCTCAATTAAAGAACTCTTATATGGGGCTGAGCAGAATGAGGAGCATATGTGAGTATCTTTAGTGTTTAAGCAGGGGGAAAACAAACTTCTTTCAAAAAAATTTAGCCTATTTTAAGTGATATATATAACTATTTGTGATGGAACTGACATGTACTTCATTTTCTTTGCACAATTTGTCTGATACTTCTTCAATGGTGATGCAGTGGGATCTTGAGTGATCGATCAAAGCCTATTGTCTTTCCATGGCAAGACTTGATAGAGTGAAAAATTTAACCGGACTTGTTGAGTTTTATGCTAAGAGAACTGGTAAACCTTGTTGTGGTTGGTGGTTCCATAGATGTCAAGAACTCCAGGGATGGAGAAGAAATGGCAGAGATTGAAAAGATGCAGAGCCTCATTAAGAAATACAATTTGAGTGGCCAGTTTCGATGGATAGTGACCCAAATGAACCATGCTTGTAATGGTGAGCTGTACCGCTACGTTGCAGACACAAAAGGTGTCTTTGTGCAGGTATGTGGTTTAGATATATGATGGTTTGTTATGGTATTTATTTTCCGGGGTTTAACCTATTCTCTTATCTGTTGCAGCCTGCTTTTTACGAAGCTTTTGGCCTCACCGTTGTGGAAGCCATGAGTTGTGGCCTTCCTACTTTTGCAACTTGTCATGGTGGCCCTGCTGAGATCATTGAGCATAGTATTTCAGGGTTCCATATTGATCCCTATCACCCTGATCAAGTGGCTGCACTTCTGGTTGACTTCTTTGACCAGTGCCAGAAGGATCCTGGCTATTGGGAAAGGATATCTGAAACCGGGCTTAAACGAATTTTTGAAAGGTTTCGTATTTTCTGGCAAACTTTTAAAAAAGACAATTTTTGTCAACCTCAGGGTAACTAATTTCCTGCTCAATTGTCTAGGAACACTTGGAAGATATATTCTGAGAGGCTACTCAATTTTGCCGGGGTTTATGGATTCTGGAAGCATGTGTCTAAGCTTGAGAGACGAGAGACGCGGCGATATCTGGAGATGTTTTACATTCTCACTGTTCGTCTAGAAATGCTTCTGAACACCTTGTGATGCCCCTAGCCGCTGAGCAGGCTGTACTTTGGCAACTTAGCGGCTTCGTCTGATTTGCTTGTGCCTCAAGGAACCTTGTATGGTTTCGGAGACTATTCCTCGAGGAGATGTGAAAGGCGTGTCACTACTAGTGATACTCTTCTAGTAGAAAGAGGGAAGTTTGATGAATATGACTGCACTCATGTATTCTTTCTTCTAACCAAGGCCACTGTGCTCTAAAGAGGGGAATCTGGCTTTAGATAGGTTCTTTTTCTGCCTCAACTAAGAAGACTTTCAATATCTCAAGTATGGTCGAGGGATACGCAGGAAAAGCAATGTCCTAGTCCGTTAATCGGACAGAACACCTATTGATAGATCTCTTGTATTAAAATTAGTCCGACAGACAAGGTATTTTCACTAATGATCGCATACAAGCTTGACTGAATAGAAACTGATTCGAATACAATAACTCAATAAACAAGAAAAGCTAAAAATGATACAATCGGACAGAAGATCTATAGTATCGGACAGGAGACAATAATCTGTCTGCGACAAGGTCGTATTGTCCGATACTAGCAAACTAGTAACACTCGCGACCAGAAACTAGCCCGTATCGCAGATGAACAAATTTGCTTCGACATAAGTGAGCTGGAAATCGAAACCAACTATCAAATCATACCAAGCATCGCCGGCAGAGCAAAATAGGTTACAAACAATGGCGATGTTATTCCAATCAGGAGTTGTCAACTGGGAATTAGACAAAGCTATGTGTTTGGGAAAAGAAGAGAGTTCCAACAAGGAGTTGTCAACTGGGAACTCAAAGAAAGAGAAGGGAGTTGATTCAAGTCTTGGTTTTGTCTGTAGAGAGACACTTCGCAAGAGATTGAGTCTAAGACGTTGAGTCTTGGGTTTTGAGACGTTGAGTCTGGCTTTTAGCTGGAGTTGTGTGTCCCTGCCCTGTCATTGAAGGTCGGTATATATACATAGATAGGTAAGTCCTTTAACTGGCGATGTCTGGAGAGCCCTTTGGGAAATGCAACCTCGACTGCCACTTGCGTGAACCCTATTTCTGCTGATGTGACCTGGACATAATTAAGAAATCTCCAAAGTGAAGATTTTCGGCTGCGCAGTGATCAAGTTGATTAAGACCGGAAAATCCTGAAGATGGTCTCCTAGTTTTTCGCTGAATTGATGGTCTAAAGCCTTTTCTGATGGGAATAGTGGCCATACCGCATTAAATGCGGTGGCAATCACATTAATGGTGGTGTGAAACGCCTTTACTTACTACGTTCCTCCACTTGCTGTAGACCATGCTCTATCTGATTTGGTGGGTCATGCTTGGATTTTTCAGTGATTAACCCAAATTGCGATTTGAATCCTCTGAAAACCAGATCCTTTGCGAAGGATTTCCGCGAAAAATACTTGCTTCTGAGGAGTTTCTGTCCGAAATGAGACGTGGCATTCGTATCTGGAAAGAGACGAAACAAAAGCATCGGACACTTGTGTCCGATGCGCCAGTGTCTTCGAAAAGCCTCGTTGACTATGGTCTTTTGGTCCACAATTGCGGCTGGAGCGTGGTTGGGCCTGGCTGATCCCTCCTTTTGGGCTTTCTACGGTTGTAAGATGAGCCTTTTGATGCCTTGGGCCTTTCGCTTTACTTAATCAGTCCATCCAAACTGTGGATCAAGGCCTGTGCTATTTTTGGTACGAACACTCACATACCGAAATCTGGTTAGTATTCTTATCCTTCCCAGTATGACACAGTAGACTCCCTGTAATCTATAAGTCGGTTTTGCATTCTATTTAGAAACAGAAAAAGGTTATCGTAAGCAAAAGGCTAAAATATCTTTTCGGCTTCTACATTTTCCTGATTAGTGGCGCGGTAGATCACTTTTCGGCTAGTGACCACGGTTCTGATCCTGTTTCAGGTGAAGTCCATCTCGCTGGCTGTTGATGAGCAGCATTGAAGAATCATATCATAGGTGCTAAAGGAGCTGTTTGCTTGTTGCTGCTTAGCGTGTGCATTTGAATATATTGATCCAAAATATTCTGTAATGGCTATATACCACCGTATAATTTTGCCGCCTTAAAAATTTAGTACAAACACATGTACAAATTAATCTAGCACTAGGTAGTAGCTGTTTTTTGTTTTCCTGGAAAAATAAGGACACCCGAAAATTTTCTTAGGACATTCAAGGCTGTGGCCTTGTTGGTCCACGCATCTTCTATACTTTATAAATAATATAAAGCATTATTGTCTGCATTTTATTCTTGTTCTTGATGAAGTATCAAGCAATTAAATATGTTAATTATACTAATCCAGCCAAATATTAGCAATTCAGTCCGTCTCTATCCAATCTTATACACTGTTACACAAGTTCAAATTCTTCCCATCCACTGCCCAAATCAGCATTATCTTTTTAGTCTAAACTACAATGGGGTTTTTCACACACTTCTAAGGTGCCATGGGTGTTCAAACTTGAAACCACTAGTCTACAAATTAAAGTCATTTTCCACTAGGCTAGACACCTTTGGCAAATCAGCATCATCTTTTCATTTTATTTTGGCGAAATAAGAGGGAAACCCCCATAAAACAACTAAACACAGTGCATGAGTCGAGGCCTAGCAAGAACAAGCAAGTCATTCACCAACAGAGAGCTAACCCAGACAGGAGCCTCATCAACGAAGCAAATTCCCAGGTCCAGATTATATAACTCCAATTTGCCAAATAATCCGCAACACAATTCTTTTCCCTATAAATGTGGACAAGGTGACAATTTCCAATTTGTCTCATGAGATCACAACTACTATGCACCAAAGCAGCAAGAGGATGGCATTGCAATGAATTGATTTGTTGAACAAGTGAGATAACAACAACAACATCAATTTCAATAGCAAGGTTAGTGATACCTTTCTCAACAGCAAGCTTTATACCAAAATATAAACCCCAAACCTCAGCCTCTAGGATGACCTTGGCCCAAATTCACAGCAAAACCGGCAATCCAGTTACCTGAGGAGTCCCGAATAACACTTCCTGCTCCAATAATATTAGTGGCAGCCCTTCTAGAACCATCCACACAAGGACAAACTCAAAGTATGGCTAACCTGGGCTACAGCCTAGGTGGCTTTTTTTTTCTAGCCCAAAAAAAATATTACAGCCAGCCATTAAATAATCTAGCCTTCCAAGGAATCCTTTGCTTGCAGGTTGCCCTGCATGTGGAGAACAAAAGGGAGAAAAGGAAAGATGCAGCACACATATCTCCACAGCAAATTTGGGGGGTGAATACGTAGAAAAAAAGATAGAAAATTAGAAGAAATTGTTTGACTGTTTATTAGAGAAACGCTCTTGTTACAGCTCCTATATTTCTACAGTAAGCTTCTCTCGGTTTATGAGTTAAAATTAACCCGACAAGCTGAAATTAAAGACTTATTAGCAGCTAGAAGACTTGGAACAGGTAAAGGGGCTAATCAAATTCGATGTCTGCAACAATTTGGAACTATTTGATGGGGATCACATTTTAGTTCTATTAGGAGTTTGATTGATTTAGTGTTATTTGAGGGGTAAGGCTCATTATGTCCCCCCTTGACTAGGTGTATTATTAATTTTTTGTTATCAATGAAATTATACCGTATTATTGAGTTTTCTATCTACTTAGTATGTTTATATATAAGGTAAATTTAGCCCAGTCAAGTTTGAAATCCTGGGTCCGTCCCTGCATCCACATTCAGCTTAAGTTGGCCAATTGTAGGACGTTCCCAAGCCAAAAAAATATGTATTATGTCAGGTTTCTCGCCAAAGTCATTAGCAACTTTAACCCACTCAACAACCACAGTAAAAATGGTTTTCCTGGGATTAAAATCAGCATCATCTTTAACACAAGCGCTTTCAGCAAAAACGCTTAAGGCCAGAAAAAAACAAAACCAAAAACAAAACCAAAAAAAAAAAACTCGATTTAGAAGCACTCCTAAAATGGGCCATATACACATTACTGGGTTGGGCAAACTTGCACATTAATCTAGCTCAAAGCTCAATTTTTTTATAGGCCCAATGTAGCCCAGTTTAGAGTCCTAGAGATCTCCGCCTGGATATGAAAATCTGAAAATTCTCCGTTTGGATTTCAAATAGCGAGGGAAGAAGAGTCAGGAGTTTCAGGCCTTTACAGAGGCTGGCGCCGCTGAAACACCGCCAAGTGCCCCTTCACACTTATAACCGTCACTCTCTCTCTCTCTCTCTGATCAGACCAAAACAATGGCCCTTTTTGTCTCCTTTCTCCTCTCTCGTTTTCTGCAATTTCCGTTTGGCTATTTATATGCTTTATGTGTACCTCCTCTCCTCACCTTCACCTTCACCTTCACCTCCAGTTTCTACTTTCTCTGCCTCTTTGGTAGTTCCAGCTTCAACCATGAGGAAGAGCATTGAAGACACCCTCGCTGCTCACCGCAATGAACTTGTTTCTCTTCTCTCCAGGTCTCTTTCTCTCTCTCTCTCTCTCTCTCTCTCACTGTATTTCAAATAGAGGGTTCTTTTCGAAATTAAGAAGAAAAAAATACAAATTTGATGTGGGTTTTGAGAAAGTTGTGATTTTGTTATGTTGGAAGGTATGTTGATCGAGGAAATGGGATACTGCAACCTCATCAAATGATAAACGAGCTAGAAAACGTGATTGCAGAGGATGAAGGAATGCAGAAGCTCAAGGATAGCCCCTTCAGTATAGTCTTACAGTCTGCGCAGGTCAATTTCCTACACTTTCTTGGGTGCAAATATATTAATTATGCGGCTATTAGTTTCTGCATGTCCCCTTTGTGTTTCACGTTGAGTTTGAAATGAAGATGTTATGTTTTTTAGAGCAGCTTACTGTTTATTTGTTTATACAGTTTAGATAACGAAATTTTAGGATGTCTCTGAAGCAGTACATGTTTGTTTGCCTAGAAAATGACAAGTAAATGGTATAATTTAAAGTTCCAATTTTTCATTATTCGGGACCCAAGAAAAGACAAATCTTTATTTCTGCATGGCTTGTAAACTCTGTTGAGGTGAACTTTTGATTTCAGGAACAGATGACATTGAATGTGATTCAGCATATATATTTCACCTTCCCTCATTTTTCTATACAACCAAATACACAGATTATGAATTTTTCACATAAAATGGTAGTTTAAATTGATCATGATAATGATGGCTTTGTTTCAATGCACATTATTTTTTAATCCATTGAATATATTAGCTTTTATTAGTATATACCTAAAACCAAGCAAAGAAATGTTCTCTTATGTGTTTCATGAGATGTCCAAATACTTTATAAATGACAAACATGCGTGAAAGTTTTCTTTGTTGTTCTGGTTTTTTTTTTTATTTCATTCTTTGTTTTTCATTTTAGGAAGCAATTGTTCAAACTCCTTTCGTGGCTCTTGCACTTCGTCCAAGACCTGGTGTATGGGAATATGTTCGTGTTAATGTGTATGAGCTCAGTGTGGATCTTTTGAGTGTTGCAGAATATCTCCGGTTCAAGGAAGAACTTCTGGATGGAGAGTAAGGGATCTCATGTGTAAATCTTTGTTAATGAATTTTGTAATTGATGCTGAATCTCTGTGCTTTCTTATCTGGTGTAGCATTAAGCACTACATTGTAAGGACAAACCAGGTTTTATATTGTAACCTTTTCAAAAAACAAATCAGGTTTTATTTGGTCTTTCAATTTCATTATCCGCGAATGCAATCTCAATTTGAAATGATTGTCCTAGGTGCAATGACAAATATGTGCTTGAACTTGATTTGGAGCCATTTAATGCAACATTCCCTCGACCAACCCGCTCATCATCAATTGGAAATGGGGTTCAGTTCCTTAACCGTCACTTATCTTCAATTATGTTCCGTAACAAAGAAAGTTTGGAGCCTCTTCTCGATTTCCTTCGTACACACAAACATGATGGACATGTGAGTTTGATTAAGCTACAGGTTTTACTGAATGAGCATTCCACTTTTGTAGTTATCTTTATGATTTTCTGGCCCATTAGTTTATTTTGCTGGGCTTCTCTTCACATACAAATTTAGTGTAAGCTATTTTTCAACCTTAGGTTCCTAGTAAATCCTTGCCTAAATTCATATATTCAGTAATCTGAAAATAAGGTTTTGAAATCCTCACATAGTAGTTCTATAATCTTGTGTAGGCAATGATGCTAAATGATAGGATTCAGAGCATACCCAGACTTCAGTCTGCTTTAGTAAAGGCAGAGGAATATCTTTCTAAGTTACCGGCAACTACACCATATTCTGACTTTGAATTTGAGTAAGCAACCCATCTATTTTCAAATACTTTGATCTCCACTGCTTTAGTGGGATGATTTGTTTGTTTTAGATAATACCCTTTAATCTTCTTTACACTGAGTGCAGCTTACAAGGAATGGGATTTGAGAGAGGGTGGGGTGACACAGCACAACGGGTATCAGAGATGGTTCATCTTCTCTTGGAAATTCTTCAGGCTCCTGATCCATCTACACTGGAAACTTTTCTTGGAAGGATTCCTATGGTGTTCAATGTTGTCATTGTGTCTCCACATGGCTACTTTGGCCAAGCAAATGTTTTGGGTTTGCCTGACACTGGTGGGCAGGTATTGCTTGCTTTTCACTATTTCATGTCCATTTGTTGGTGTTTGATCCTTTCTTCCATTTAGCTGTCTATCTGATAGAATATTAATAGATTTAGTAGTTTACGAATTGTTTTCTCCTGAAACCATGAAAAAGTTATATATTTTCTTACTGATGTCAGGTTGTTTATATACTGGATCAAGTACGTGCCCTGGAGAATGAGATGCTTCTTAGAATACAAAACCAAGGACTGGATGTTATTCCAAAAATTCTGATTGTAAGCTTGCTCAACTGAAAGTTCTTGTGATATTAGTTGACATAAGGTGTCAGTTTATATCACTTCTTGTCTGGTTTAAGGTTACCCGACTGATACCTGATGCAAAAGGGACAACATGCAACCAAAGATTGGAAAGAATCAGTGGCACAGAACACACACATATCTTGCGGGTACCTTTCAGAACTGAGAATGGAATTCTGCGGAAATGGATTTCAAGGTTTGATGTATGGCCATACTTGGAGACCTTCGCAGAGGTAAGGATTATGCAGTCAAAAGCATAGGGTTACTTTTTGTGCTCCTGTTTAATCTTCCTTTATTTCTTTTCTGCCCTTGGTCCATTGCTTGAATAATCAAACTTTATCGTACATGCTTTTGGGTTTTTATTACCCTTGTTTGTGGGTTATATTAACATAATTAATCCTTTCTCTTGTTGTGGCCATGTTTAGGATGCCTCAAATGAAATAGCTGCTGAGTTGCAGGGTGTTCCAGATCAGATCATTGGAAACTACAGTGATGGAAATCTTGTTGCAACTCTGTTATCTAATAAACTTGGAATCTCACAGGTGAACTGTAATTTTTCAATCTATTATTTCAGATACAACACAAATTAGCAATGAAATAACAGGGACATATATTGATTTTAATTTTTCAAAATGGAATTCTCCTTGTAGTGCAATATTGCTCATGCATTGGAGAAAACCAAGTACCCAGATTCTGATATATATTGGAAAAAACATGAGGACAAGTACCATTTTTCTAGTCAATTCACTGCTGATCTTATAGCAATGAACAATGCTGATTTCATAATCACCAGCACATACCAAGAGATTGCAGGAAGGTTAGATTTCTTCTCTAGTTTTTTGGAACATGAATTGAATATCTATTACATTTTCCATGAGAAATAATATCTCAATTTGTTCCACTACCTGCAGTTGCACTTGTATATGTAGTAGTATAATATGTAAGTTATATTTATGATTAGCAAGTTCAAATTCTTGCTGTAACAACTAAGTGGACTGCTACATTTTGCAAAATGTGGTCCTTTATTTTTCTATCTGGATTCTAGTATGTTGTCTTATCGTTTTAAAGCTTAATATTGTTCTTTATCTCAGCAAGAATAATGTTGGACAGTATGAGAGCCACACAGCTTTCACTCTTCCTGGGCTGTATCGAGTTGTTCATGGGATTGATGTTTTTGATCCCAAGTTTAATATCGTCTCCCCAGGAGCAGATATGTGTATATATTTTCCATATTCTGAAAAGGAAAGAAGACTTACTGCTCTACATGGCTCAATTGAAGAACTCTTATATGGGGCTGAGCAGAATGAGGAGCATATGTGAGTATCTTTAGTGTTTAAGTAGGGGGATAAAGACTATTGTCTTTTAAATGGCACTTGGAATTATATATGTAGATACACAAACACACACACACATTTATATGTATTTGTGTTACATGCCTTCATTTTCTTCAGACATTGTTTCGATACTTCTTCATGGTGATGCAGTGGAATCTTGAGTGACCGATCAAAGCCTATTGTCTTTTCCATGGCAAGACTTGATAGAGTGAAAAACTTAACTGGCCTTGTTGAGTGTTATGGTAAGAGTACCAAGCTAAGAGAACTGGTAAATCTTGTTGTGGTTGGCGGTTACATAGACGTCAAGAACTCTAGGGATAGAGAAGAAGTCACAGAGATTGAAAAGATGCATGATCTTGTTAAGAAATACAACTTGAGTGGCCAGTTTCGGTGGATTGCAGCCCAAATGAACCGTGCCCGTAATGGTGAGCTATACCGCTATATTGCAGACACAAAAGGTGTCTTTGTGCAGGTATGAGGTGTAGCTATATGATGGTTTGTTGTGTATTAGAATTCCAGGTTTTAACCTATCCTCTCATCTGTTGCAGCCAGCTTTTTATGAAGCTTTCGGCCTCACCGTTGTGGAAGCCATGACTTGTGGCCTTCCTACTTTTGCAACATGTCATGGTGGTCCTGCTGAGATCATTGAGCATGGTATCTCTGGGTTCCATATTGATCCCTATCATCAAGATCAAGTGGCTGCACTTCTGATTGACTTCTTTGATCAGTGCCAGAAGCATCCTGGCTACTGGGAAAAGATATCTGAAGCGGGCCTCAAACGAATTTATGAAAGGTTGCATTTCTGGCGTGCTTTCAAAAAGACAATCTTTGGCAACCTCATTGTAACTAATTTCAAGCTCAATTGTCTAGGTACACTTGGAAGATATATTCTGAGAGGCTGCTCAATTTAGCTGGGGTTTATGGCTTCTGGAAGCATGTGTCTAAGCTTGACAGGCGAGAGACAAGGCGATATCTGGATATGTTTTACATTCTCAAGTACCGAAATCTGGTTAGTAATGTTATCCTTCCCAGTATTACTCGAACACAAAATGGCACTTGCATTCCATGGATTTCATATGATGATCCATAAATTCAATTTACATTCTATTAGAGCAGGAAAGCCTTGCTATGACCATCCTTCAACTGTTAATAAAAGTTTGCATGTACCCCGAGGATAAGTCTAGTTCTCTAAGAGGCATAGGTACCTCACGAATCAAAAAGATAAAACATGTCATAGTTCAATTTTGTTTTGCACTTGGTTTGTTGGTGATTAAATGATTCTGTTGTTTTTCTTGAGGAAAAAGTTTCGTCTATTTGTACAACATTAGCAGAGCAGAAAGATAAAATTCTTAAAGCCAATTTGCTCATCTACTTTTTTTCTGATTAGTGCTGGTCCTTTTACATTCCACTCTTGATTTTAGATAGAGAGAATTGATTGAAATGATTTGGTAGATCAATATCCTTGAAGGAATTATGTGACCTCTGCCGTTTTGATCATCTTTCAGGTGAAGTCGATCCCGCTGGCTGTTGATGAGCAGCATTGAACTATATGATTACATGTCAATAAAAGAAGCTGTCTGCTTGTTCCTGCTTATTGTGCGTTGCATTTAAATTTCTGATGTTGTCGATCCTGTCCAACTGCTGTGGACAGAACAGAACCATGTTTTAATTTCTTCTCGTTTGGTTTAGGATGTTTCATTGATGTTTGTTGAGTCTGTTGAACTTCATGTTTTAAATTAAATAAGTTGATGCTTTTGGTATTCAATATCTGCACGGAATTCATTTCTTAAATTGAAGATATCTACGAGGGATTTGTAGTAGTTCAAGTGGCTAAGAGTAATTACTCCTGCACTTGATGTCCTAAGTTCGATTTCCCCTATAAAAAGATTAAAAAATAAAGATCTATTGTTTAAACGTCACAGAAGAAAGAAGAAACGCATCACACATCTTCTCTAAATAGTAATCTGTCACATCTCTTTTGTATCTATACTATATTCTATTGATGTTTACTGTGCTGATTTTGTGTCTGTGTCTTAAATGACGTTGTTTTGGATTTTTAGTAAACAACACCACATAAAACTTTTCTTCATAGGGATTCCCGTTGTAATTTAATTTATTGTTTTCAAACGAAAAAAAAAAACTTTTGTTCATAAGATTTAAACTCAATAGCTTATCCAGTAAAATGGAAGCTAAATGTCATTTGATAAATTGTTCGATAGATATTAGATTCAGCGTTAAGAAAATTATTTCAGGTATAGGATAGCCCTTTAGAGTCGAAATTTGAGATGTTAAACCTAAACCTAAGCGCTTAAAAGAAATAAAAAGGCTTGACCATGCACATAAGATCCTAAATTTGTTCATACTTCTCAAATATTGCATGTACTAAAAAAACTATGAAATTAGACGTCAAAAATTACTTTAAAGATAAGAAACTTAAAAAGGCAAGTGGAAAAGGCATCAATGATCTTAGGTTCGAACTCCCATAACATCTTAATATGCATGTGAGAAACCTCTACCCAATATTGATTTTATCCACACACAAAAAAAAGACATTAAATATTAGAATCTTTTTTTAGTACAAACGATAATCTAAACTAGCAAAAAAAAACTTTCTTGTAACGGGGATAGCATTGTTTTACTATCCCGGCCAATAACATAATGACATGTAGAAAAGTTAGCTCACAAGTCGTTGCGTTATTGGCTGGAGATAGCAAAAAGTAGTATCCTCGTTGCATGAGAGTGTTTCTCAAGAGAGAGCAGTGACGAATCCAGAAAATTTTATCTTTGGGGGCAAAATTAAGCTCTAAATATATGACTACAAATGCTTTCATTAGTAGAAAAAATAATATTATCAATCATAATTATAATGTTATTATTAATACAGTCAAATACATTTTTATCAATGTATACAACCTCTAACAATTAAGTCGTTATAGAAAGGGGGACATAAATAGACTAGAACAAAATTTGAAGTTTGAGAAATTAGAGCTCATATTAATCATGTATTGTGTATCAATATCTAGCCATTAGTTAATTTCTTTATTTTTGCTTTTAAATTACACCCATTTTGAGGAACTCAATCTGTTGCCCACAAGCTAACTTAGTTGATTGCCCTTGTATACTTACCTCAGCCTCTTATGTTAGGTATTTTATCGAACATGTTGCCCCGTACTCAAACAAATCAACATAAAATTATTAGGCAAGTTCATAATTGAGAAAAGGTCACTGGCCCTTACTAAATCCGCCAATAAAGAGGGAGGAGTGGAATTTCTGACATGCAATTATTATACTGTGGGAATCCAATCATACAAGACTTAAAAAGGTGCCGAAAATGACATAAAAGATAAAGATAATTGAGTTGAAATGAGATTGCGTCGACAGCCGGCTGTCGAAAAGTTCCAACGTAACTATTCATATCCACATGTCTTCTTTTGAGAAATGCTAACAACTTTCTCTTTAATTTTTTTCTTTGGATTTTTTTTCATTATCTTCATGATATGTGTCAAATTCTACACTAAAAATAATGTCATTAATATATTAGACATTGTTTTTAGTGTAGAAATTAACACATGTCATAAAGATAATGGAGAAAGTTCAAAAAAAAAGGTTGGAGAGAAGGTTTCTAGCACTCCCCTCTTCTTTTTGCCTCGCTTTTTGTTCCTACCCGCCAACATTGCCCACTAAAATCCAACACGCCCGGGAAACCCACACACGTCACGCACGTGCAGTATGACCCGCAAAACCTGCGAGTAGGTCTGAATTCCGAGAAATTTTTAAATGTACCGGGTACACCACGTGGCTGGTGTACCATCCAATAGACCTAGGACATTTGGAATTACTTTATAATTTATTGTATTATTTTTTATGACACATGGGCGGGTTGCATTGGAAACATTCCACATGCCCTACACCTAGTGGATGGTACACCAGCCACGTGATGTACCGGGAACACCCAAAAATTACTCCTGAATTCCGCCCTCGAGATTCCCCTCATCCTGGGGAAACCCACATACGTCACGCACGTGCAGGATGACCCGCAAACCTGCAAGTAGGCCAGACTTCCGCCCTCGAGAGCGTGCCTTCCATTCCCCTCATCCTTGATTTAATTTTCATTGTTTTTTGCGAGGCAAATGACACTGAGGGAGGAGACTGAGTCAGGCGTTTAAGAATCGTTCAGCTGCTCGACGCTTATCTCGCCCAGGAACACCACAAGCTGCTACACGAACAAGAACACCAAAACCAATTTAATTTAATTAAAAAAGTTTTCATTTTTTTCTTTTCTTTCTTTTTTTGTTCGGTAAATCTATCGAAAATATCGAAATGGATCAAAAAGCTCTCGACTTCGACCTCAACGCCTTGCTTTCCTACGCCTCCGCTAACGTCACTGGCTTTCCTCCCTCTCCCTCTAATTTCACAGTCTCGAAGGTTTTCGCTTTCTCTGCCTATACAAATATATGTATGTGTGTATGTATGCGTTTCTGGATTTTGATATTTGGGTTGTGTGTGGAATGATTAGTTTGGGCATGGGCAATCGAACCCGACGTATAAGCTGGAGGTGGGTTCGGGGGCGTCGCTGAAACGCTACGTTTTGAGAAAGAAGCCTGCGGGGAAGTTGCTCCAGTCTGCTCATGCCGTCGAGAGAGAGTTCCAGGTTAATATCTCCCTCTCTTCTTTTGTTTTTCTTTTACTCACATTTCGATCTGCTATGTTATTTGATAAAGCGGCAAAAAGATGGTATTTTTTGCATTTTTTAAGTCAAAATTTAATCAAAAAATCAAGATTGTAGATAAGATACTCTGCTTAGCTGCAAAAAAAGAAAAAGAAAATGATTTTTTTCTCTCTTATTGGCCACAGGTTCTTCAGGCATTGGGTACTCATACACTGGTTCCGGTTCCTAAGGTGTTCTGTTTGTGTACCGACCCAAGCGTGATTGGAACACCCTTTTACATCATGGAGTTTTTGGAAGGACGCATTTTTCTCGACCCCAAGCTACCGGTACCAATTTCCTTTGTCAACTATCATTGATGTGCATATTGGATTGGCATTATAGCTTTAGTGGTGGTTTTCTTGTTTTTTAATCGATTTAAAATTTTCTTCCTTCAGCACAGTTTGTCAATTTTCCGGTGGTAAATAACTCGCTTCTTGGTTGTTTTATGTTTTTTTCTCTGTTTGATTAGGGTGTGGCACCTGAGAAGAGGAGGGCACTTTACCAAGCAACTGCAAAAGCTTTAGCATCCCTACATTCTGCTGATGTTGATGCCATTGGTCTAGGAAAATATGGGCGCCGCGACAACTATTGTAAACGGCAGGTGCATAAATATTGGTTGCTAAATCGTATACGAATTTACTCAGTATGTGAAAAGGGGTGAAGGGTACCAGTTGAAAACTTAATATGCGTGTATCGGAGCCTAAAATGAGCTTGAAAAGCTATTGATCAAAACTATTTTTCTTATAACTTGGTGGGGCTTATGACTCCTTTGCTCTCCTTAGGTAGAGAGATGGGCAAAGCAATATATTGCCTCAACTGGTGAGGGCAAGCCCAAGAGGAATCCAAAGATGTTTGAGCTGATTGATTGGTTACAGCAGCACATTCCTCATGAAGATTCTTCAGGAGCTGCAGCAGGCTTGGTTCATGGGGACTTTCGCATTGACAATCTTGTGTTTCATCCTATTGAGGTTGGTACTCCAAGAGCCCATATTGAGTGCTTACATGGAGATAATATCCATGCTTGTGTGTGTTAGAGAACTTTTCCATCAATCTACTTCTGTTGTGGACTCTAAAATCTTTTGAGGATGATGCATTTCAGTCGTCAAAATTTATGTTCAATAACAAAATACAAACTTACGTACGCCTCTCTCTCTCTCTCTCTCTCTCTCTCTCTCTCTCTCTCTCTTCCTTTTATCATGCTATACTTTGGATGGATCTTAGTATCGTTGAAATTTAGAATATACAGCTTAAAATTCTGAGTGCACGTCTGATGCAAAACTCTTAATGTGCAGGATCGAGTCGTTGGCATTCTTGACTGGGAATTGTCTACTCTTGGAAACCAAATGTGTGATGTTGCATACAGCTCTTTGGTACGTGCCCATTTTCAAACTCAACTCTTTGCCTTGGAGATACTAATTGTATTATCCTGGGATTTATCACTTTGATTACTACTTTCACTCCTTTGCAGCCTTACAACGTGGACATTGGGGTTGAACTTGGTGAAGGTTTGGAACAGACTGGGGTTCCAGAAGGGATTCCGTCTCAGGCACAGTATGTGGCAGAATACTGCTCTTCATCTGTAAGCCAACAGCACATTAACATTGAATGAACAGTGTTGTGTGGGCTCATTTTCGTGGTCATTTACTGTTGATACATAGGTGGTTGTCAAAGACATTAAGAATAGATGGTGTTAATACTGATATTTTCCCATGGTTGATAAAGCTACATAATGAACTTTTGGCCCATATAAGTTAATTAGTAGTGTTTAACTTTAGGTGTTCAAAATCGGTTTATATAACTGATTGTCATGAATGTTGTCAACCTGATGGTCCCGTACGTGGTTGTTGTGGGTAGTTTATTTTCTGTTTTTGAAAACTTCTGTTCACTGACAGACTTACACTGGAAATGTTGCATTGCAGGGAAAGCCGTGGCCTTCTTCTGAGTGGAAGTTCTATATTGCCTTTTCTTTATTTCGCGGAGCATCAATTTATGCAGGGATATATAGTAGATGGACCATGGTATCTTCTGGAGCAATAGTTTAAAATTGAATGTTCAGTTTAGTGCAAACCCTTTTGCCATGGGATGTTGTACAATCAAGTTACAGGGATGTTGTATAATGGAGTTAAGTGATAATTGACCATTACAATGCAGGGTAATGCTTCAGGAGGAGAGAGTGCCCAGCATGCAG
Organism: Prunus padus; assembly: GCA_024362665.1. NCBI lineage: Eukaryota > Viridiplantae > Streptophyta > Magnoliopsida > Rosales > Rosaceae > Prunus > Prunus padus. The sequence goes on from JANFAM010000020.1 coordinate 11,422,757, forward strand.
GGGAAAGAGCTAATTTCACTATAGACTTTGCATGGGAATTTATTAGACGAGAATCTGTGCTTCCCAAGCATCCTCCATCAGGTAGTTATGCCATCTGAAAATTTTGTTGACCTTGAATTACATGTTTTTTGCACATGGATCAATTTTTTTCTCTCTCAGTTTTCAACAATAATTACTTGCAAGATTATTGATATACCAAACTGTTGCCTAAGGCGCTTTTGTTTCTCAAGACTACTTGAAAAGATCTGGACAAGAGAGTGAAGATCAAGTATTTTCAAAAGGGGGAGGGAAGTTTGTCCCTGGTAAAAGGGTTTTGGAATTGAGAAACAGGTTGTTAAAGTTCATGGAAGATTACATATATCCCATGGAAAAAGAATTCTACAAACTTGCTGAGTCTACCTCACGTTGGACGGTCCATCCAGGGGAGGAGAGGTTAAAGGAGCTAGCGAAGAAAGAAGGCCTATGGAACTTATGGATACCTGTATGTGTCTGATGTTTACTTTTCCCAGTTTGGAAACTAGTTTATTGTGTATATGCAACATAATTTTTTTTTTTTTTTCCAATGGACATAATTGTCTTCTGCCTTTGTACTTGTGTGAAGTTTGATAGTGCTGCCAGGGCCAGAAAATTGATTTTTGATGGAAGCAATCATCTTCTATCAGAGAATACCTACGATCGCTTATTGGGCGCAGGTCTTTCAAACCTCGAATATGGATATCTTTGTGAGATCATGGGTCGTTCTGTTTGGGCTCCACAAGTGTTCAATTGTGGTGCACCTGACACGGGAAATATGGAGGTAGGAAAGTTTTTACATTACCAACTGCTTATGAATGATCAACCAGTGTTACAACCAAATGGCTTCCCTTTCTGGAGAAGCATCTCTTGATCCTAATGATATGCAGATGAACATATGTTTAAATAGTGCAATGGTTTTTATTTAGTTTTCTGTAAAATGTCTGTCGTTTTGCGTGATTTATTGATCTGGTTGTACGCTGAACCCCTTACTTTAGGTATTGTTGCGGTATGGGAACAAAGAGCAGCTACTTCAATGGCTTATTCCTTTGCTTGAGGGAAAAATCAGGTCAGGATTCGCAATGACGGAACCTAGAGTTGCATCCTCTGATGCAACCAATATCGAGTGTTCTATTAAAAGGTGAGTTTATGCAGCATCTATATTTATGGCAGTGTCCTCTTTTTCAAAATCATTGATTTTAAAAACCGCAGCTTTCAATGAAATTATATAGGAAATGTATCTCAAATCTCAATATTTTCATCCAAGCTTCTTCCACAAATATTTGCAATCACTGGATGCGTTATACGCCATTTTCTTCAAGCTTCTGTTGGATACATATTTATGATTGCCTCTGAACTTCATGTACAGACAAGGAGATTCATACATAATCAACGGAATAAAATGGTGGACAAGTGGCGCTATGGATCCGAGGTGCAGACTTCTTATAGTCATGGTTAGTTCTTCTTGTATACCATTTAATTAATTGTTCAGTTCATTGCTTATATAATTAATGAAGTTTATCTGAATACTATGTAGGGAAAAACGGACTTCGATGCTGCCATGCATAAGCAGCAATCTATGATCTTAGTGGATATCCAAACTCCAGGTGTACACATAAAGAGACCACTTACAGTTTTTGGCTTTGATGATGCACCTCACGGGCATGCAGAAGTACTATTTGAGAATGTACGTGTCCCAGCAAAGAATATTCTACTAGGAGAAGGACGTGGGTTTGAGATTGCACAGGTATTGTTCATTGCTTTCTGAGTAACATTTTGCAATTTTGATATCCGTATTTTAAGTTGGATTTGATTCTTACTGCAATTTTTCGTTGAGTACTATATTCTCAACCTCACCAAATGATATTTGAAAATTCTAACCTTAAAAATTCAAGCTTTCTGAGCTAAATCAACAATTTGATTTGGCAACTTGCATGATTAAGGACTTTGATCATCTCCAATGTCCTGTTAGAAGCTTGTAGTATGTATGTATCACCACAGGCTGGCCTATAACGCAGAATGAAATATCTTCATTTCTGAGATTTCTTTCTGCAAATTAAGAGATGATTCTTAGTTTTTGAGGACTTAATTAGTTTGTTGGTGAGGTCTTGTTGGTTTTGTAACTGGACATATCCTAGGTTCAGTGTGCAGTTATCCTCAGTTTGCTTTAGTTATTAAAGCAAACTTAATTTCTGCAGGGTAGACTAGGCCCAGGAAGGTTGCACCATTGCATGAGACTGATGGGAGCTGCTGAGCGTGGCATGCAGATAATGGCTCAAAGGGCTCTTAGTAGAAAAGTTTTCGGGAAGTTGATTGCTGAACAGGGCTCATTTCGTTCAGATATTGCGAAGGTATGATAATTTTACACCCTTCGATAGCATAATTGAGAAACTTATGTTTCTATAAATTTATAAACAGACTGATTATGCAACCCAGATGATTAAGAACTCCAGGCTTTCCAGCTGTTCAAATGATTCAAGAAGTGATCTGAGTTGAATCTTCCTTCCATATCTTCAGATTCATCTCTTACTGCAATAATGTTGGACTCTTTTCTAAATTGGCTTTCTGTGTTGCAGTGTCGAATAGAGCTAGAAAAAACCAGATTGTTGGTTCTGGAGGCAGCTGATCAACTTGATAGACTTGGAAACAAAAAGGCCCGAGGAACTTTAGCAATGGCAAAGGTAGCAGCCCCAAACATGGCGCTGATGGTGCTTGACATGGCAATGCAAGTGCATGGCGCTGCTGGCTTGTCGTCCGACACTTGTCTGGCTCATCTTTGGGCCATGGCAAGAACACTGAGAATAGCAGATGGTCCAGATGAAGTCCACTTGGGTACTATTGCCAAGTTAGAACTACAGAGAGCTAAACTCTGAAACTCTCAGGACAAAACTCCAACAGAACAAACATGATCCTTTTTTCCCCACAAGGCAAATACTGCTTCAAAACTTACAATTGATATATAAGATCAATAATGTTGTGACCAATAATGTTACTTTTTTAAAATTTCTTGTATCAATAATCTCATTGATGTCAAAATAAATAAAAATAAATTTTATGTATAAGGAAAAACAATTCAGAGGAGAAGTCTGCAGCCGATCTATTAATGTACCCACCATTATTCTCTCTTATATCTTTATAGAAATTTCAATCTCATTTTGTTTTATTCGGAATATTTTATCCCACTCATTTCTCTTTACACAGTGATATCCAATGTCATTATAAACTTATAAGGAAATCAGGAATATCCACTGAATATTATACCAAAATAATATACAATATTCAGACTCTGTTTTTGTTGGCATGATACAATATTCAGATGTTAAATGAACAAAATTTTCTACAACTACAATATAGCTAACATTATTAATTTTGTAAGTTCAATCTTATTACTAACAATTCTGTCTGTACATGCGCACCCATATTTGGTAAAGAAAAATATTGATACTTTCCAAAATCTTATCTGCTAAAATTAGGCAAGTTAATAAAAATCCCAATTATCCCTTTTTTTTTATTTTATAAAAAGTGATATTATTTTATTGATAAGATGAACAAAAACAAGTACAAAGTCACTATAGTGCCAAATATAAATAATCCCGATTATCACAATGAGTAATGATCCCAATTACTTGGACAAAAAAAAAATCCCAATTATCTTGTCCGACGATTTGACCAAAAAAAATTTATCTTGTCCGACGTGATTAGCTAGCTACATGTATAGTATACTTTCTATAGTAACTGCATGGCAATCCACGATTGAAGGAGAGTCATAACTAAATATTACCGCTCAATAATTGAGCAAAAAGAGGAAACCCCAAAACAAAACATAAAATTAGCCATTAATCTTCACCCAATATATGTAATTAAGTCACTTACAAGTAGCTTAATACGATATTTGTATGTCTTAATTTGGATACTCCCAAATTTAGGGAACATGATTAACGACCCTCTATTTTGTCTTGACTCGTGGCTGAGTGATCTCCAACCTTACCATCTCCTAACAGAATTAACTGCCATTCAGAAAATTTAGGTTTGTGTCTTCCCTATAAATTCCATGCCATTTCCCCAGACCTAACCAGACCAGAGCCTCAGGGGCACCAAAAACCATCCTCCAACAAGCGAAGCCCCAACAGCGCTCTGTAGCTCACTGGAGAAAGAGAAAAACAGTTATACAAAAAGAAAGCGTACATTACTTTCTTCTCCAATTAATTCATTTTCTTTCTCATTCACACGTGTGTTACCTAGCGTTGTTGTAGTTGTTTGTTTTATTAATTTAATCATCCAAGATGGCGGCTGATGCAAAGAAGAAGAAGATCGCAGCCATCGTAGTGTTTTCTGTTATTGGGGTGGCGATGGTAGTGGCGGTGGCGGTGGGTGTCACATGCAGCAGAAAAAGCGCTAAACAGCACAAAGGAACCGCCTCGTCCAAAAAGGCGATTGAGACGATTTGCCAGCCCACCAGCTACAAAGAAACTTGCCAGAGCAGCCTCGAGAATGCGGCCGGTGACACCTCCGACCCGAAAGAGTTGATCAAGGCTGGGTTCCAGGTGGCAGCGGACAAGATAGATGAGGTTATCCAGAACTCCAACACCTTGAAAGATCTTGCCAAGGATCCCATGGCCAGCCAGGCTCTGGACGTCTGCAAGGAAATGCTGGATACCGCCGCTGAGGATCTCCTAGGCGCCGTGGATAAAATGGGGCCGTTCGATGCCAGCAAGATGAATGAATATGTTGAGGACCTCAAAGTGTGGCTAAGCGCGGCCGTCAACCACCAGCAAACTTGCCTGGACGCGTTTGAGGGCACCAAGGGTGAGGCCGGGGAGAAAATGAAGGGGTTTTTGAAGACCGCGCAAGAACTCACAAGCAATGGACTTGCCATGGTCTCTGAAATCTCTTCACTGTTGGGATCCCTCAATTCAAACTCCCACCGCCGCAGACTCCTCAGTTCTTCGTCAGGTGGCCAGAAGAGTAAGAGGGTTTATAAGCCGCTGCCGTCGTGGATCGGTGCTCGCAAGCTGGATCTCTTGACTGCCACTCCGCAGAGTCTGAAGCCCAACGTGGTTGTGGCTCAGGATGGGACTGGCAAGTACAAGAGCATTAAGGAAGCCTTGAAGGAGGTGCCAAAGAAGAGCGCCGAGCCCTTTGTGATTTATATTAAGGAGGGAGTTTACAAAGAGTATGTCATCGTTGATAGGCAGATGACCAATGTCGTCATGATTGGTGATGGTCCTACCAAGACAAGGATCTCCGGTAGCAAAAACTATGCAGATGGTACCGCAACTATGTATACTGCAACATTTGGTACGTAACACATAACACCTAACATATTTATTCACTAAATATGTTCGCTAAAATAATGTACGTCGGTCACAAATTATTGACACGTCATTTGGTAAATAAAATTAGCAGTACTCATTAGTTAATTTATTTTGATTATGTACATATCCTAATTCTAACTCATTCATTTGTTGCATTCTTGCAGCTGCAGTTGGAGACTACTTCGTTGCCAAGGGCATTGGATTTGAGAACACAGCAGGAGCCGCAAAGCACCAGGCCGTGGCACTGCGTGTGCAATCAGACTTTTCCATCTTCTACAACTGCTACATTGACGCGTACCAAGACACCCTCTACACCCAAACCTACCGGCAATACTACCGTGACTGCACCATCTCTGGGACAGTGGACTTCATCTTCGGAGATGGGGTGGCGATGTTCCAAAACTGCAGGATGGTGGTTAGAAAGCCAGGGGATTCACAGTCTTGCATGGTCACGGCCCAAGGCAGGACAGACAAGAATGAGATCACAGCCATTGTCCTCCAAAACTGCACCATCACTGGTGAGCCCGACTACATGGCTGTAAAGGACAAAAACAAGGCCTACTTGGGGAGGCCATGGAAAGACTTTGCAAGGGTGGTGGTGATACAGTCGCAGATTGACGATGCGATTGCACCCGAAGGATGGACAGAATGGACTGGTCAGAAATATCACACCAGTTGCTTTGTGGCTGAGTCTGGCAACAGGGGTGCTGGGGCTGACATGTCCAAGAGGGTCAAATGGCAAACCCTAAAGAAGCTTACTCCAGAACAAGCTGTGGCTTTCACCCCTGCGAGGCTGTTTGAGGGTGATAAATGGGTCAAACCCAGTGGGGTTCCTTATGTTTCTGGCATGATGTCTGTGTAGATCCCTAGATCAAAAATCTTACAACACCAATTCTTTTCTTAGGAAAAGAAAAACAATTTTACTTCACAGCTTGATTCTGTGTCTTGTGAAGTTGTGATCTTGTGGGATGCCTTCCTTTTGTTTATGATTATCAATATATATCACACATTTTTGCTAAGCCAGTTTTACCCATTAACATTTTTGTTTAGACCTTTTTTGTGAATTTGAACTGCTACGTACATATGGATGAGATAATTATAATAAGATAAACTCCTATGCTCTTGAGGTTTAAATTTAGCCCTGTTGTTGTGTCAGGTCACTGGAGATGGTTATTTCCATATCTACTGCCAAGCTATCTCTTGGTTCGAAGAGCTCCCAGATTTTCTTACAGATGTTCTATTTGAGGATTATATTAAGTAGTTTTTTGGGATATGAGCCCAGCTTTTATACTTGTCTCATTTCTCTAATGAATAAAATCATATTGCTTTATCTCAAAAAAAAAAAAAAAAAACCCTTTTAATCAATCATTAGAACCCAACCTAAGGGTTAAATATGATTTCTGGATATATTAGCTGGGATGCTTCATATTGAACGAGATTCTTATGTTTTCTTGTCACAATAATTCCTCATGTATTTCTGCTCCACATTCCAAAAGGTAACTCATCACATTTTTTAGTTATCGTCTGACTTGTGTAAACTCGCAAATAACACAACTTTCTAATTTCAAAGTTAGATTAAGAAATCAAATCAAAGAAGGAAAATATATAAAACTTTATCTTTTTGGTTAACGTGAAACTTTATCTATATATGTATCATCTGATTGAGACAAACATAAAATGCATTGTCCTACAGAGGCGATTTGTAAGTAATTTATTAAATAGTAATACCATGGTCGCACATATAGTACGAGTTCAGATCTTCTGTCCTCTTTTTCTTCTGTCCCTCTCTGTCCCTATCTTATTCTTCTAACACATGTTGTATCACTTAACCATTAATTTAACACTGTTAACTAATAAAATAAAAATAAAAATAAAAGTAAAAAACAACAACCCACCGTCGTCTCTCTCTCTCTCTCTCTCTCTCTCTCTCTCTCTCTCTCTCTCTCTCTCTCTCTCTCTCTCTCTCTCTCTCTCTCTCTCTCTCTCTCTCCATTACTTCCATTGGTATCAACCAGTTACCCAATTCCATGGAATTCACCCTGGTTTCTTCGCCGGCGGACGAATCCAAGGTATCCAAAGTTCGACTACCGCACTCCACTCTTAGCGGGACGAACAATACCAACAATTGCAGAATAGCGAGAGATACAACAAGTACATTATAGTGGTACTGCTCCAACTTAATTTCTTCTCTTTGAGCCAAATAATAGAATTTAATTGCCCCCATGACATCCCCTCTCTTTGGGCACATATCCAACCCAACTCTCATCTCAACTTCTGGCGCATCAACGTCATAATTCTTAGACCCTTTCCCCCTTTTCTCCTCACCCGCCTGTTTATCATTACGTTTCCTATTTGTATATGGTGCAGAAATTCAAAGAGAGGGGCAGAAGATCTAACGATTTGGATCTGGTGCAGACATTCAAAGAGAGAAAAAGGAGGCTTGGGGCAGTTAGGTGAAGTTGCCGTCGAGGTGGGGTGGTGGTGCTCGGTATCGGTTGCAAAGAAGACCAAGGAACCAGGGTTTTTGTAATTATTTTATAAATTTTTAATAAAATTAATAGTTTTAACAGAGTTAAGTCAGTTAAGCGAGAGGACAAGTGTTAGAAGAATAAGGAGGGACAGAGAGGGACAGAAGAAAAAGAGGGCAGAAGATCTTAACTCATATAGTACGGACATACAATTTACAAACATTCATGACTACCTTCGCAAACTAGAGAAGCCTTCTCCTTTCTTGAGGATTGCTAGGTCAGAGTGACAGCTCTCAATCTAACTAGCTTTCCAATCAATTCATTTTCACAAACATATAGAACTATACATATGATGCTTGCTTGCGAGAAAAATGCCGCCCTGCTTCCATAGAACAATATCGCGCCAACGTAGATTTAAGTGGTCATCATATTGTGGTGGATCCAGGATTCCAAATTCGGGTAGGCAAAAACTTACATACAAAACTTGACAAGAACTTATAATAACACTATACCAAATTTTGCCATTAGCAATGGATAATATCATTGCCAACAATTGCCTATAACATTGCCTTTATATATTTACAGCATCAGTTTTATAAATAAACACTGATGCTACAGTTCCTTTAGTGTGCTAAAAAAACGTTGATCCCGGATGCCTAAACCTACAACGGTATCGGTAGTTTTAATAGTTCTGATGCTAAATACGGTTTATAGCATCAAAATTTTATATTACACTAATGCATTTTCCGACTTACAACATCACAAAAATCAATAGAGCTAGTGCTACTTCTAGTTATAGACATCAGTTATCTTATGAGTGATGTTGTTTTAAATTTTGAACTTTAGTGTTTATGCAAAATTAAGGTTGTTATGAACAATATCATGGTGTGTTGCCTATTGTACATAAAAAAACATATATATAAATTTAAATGTATCTAGCACTTCCATAAATCACAATTTTTCCAACCCCACATATGACAACAATTTTCGCAATTTACATATAACAACATATTTCTTAATTTATCAACCTTGAATTTGAGTACAAAAGAGAAATGTAGTATAACAAACCAAATAAATATAAATTAAAATAAGTAACCCTTTATTAAATTATCATAATCAATTCCAACCAAATACAAGAGGGAGTCTGAAAATATTTGCGAGGGAGGGTGGAAAATATTATTTGGGAATTAGAACATGCAATAAAGAAACCAAATAGGAAATTGAAATTTAGGTGTAAAGACGTAGACAAGTCGGGAATATGAATAATCATTTCATATTGGATAAGTATTGCTATTTGATGACATGGAAAATTGTGAAAGTATGTTGAATTTGTATCATGTGGGGACCTGAGAAGCTTTTTGGGAGCTGAAGCTCATGCCTACTTTGCCTACCTTGCCTACCTAGTGCCTACCTTACATATGCGTATTATTTTTTTTGGAAATTTTTTGGGTAGGCAACTACCTACCTTGCCCTTGTCGTAGGACCGCCACCTTAGTCCCCTATGAAGTCTGCTTCAGAATTCGGGAATGTAGCAAGCCAACTGTCATTAACCAAAACTCTGTCAAGCTTCCTGACAATAATCTGCTCACGATCTTTGCTGTGGACCAAGTATAGCGTCACCTGCTAATGTCGTAGATAACCAGTGAACCTTAGAGCTCATGAAAGTGTTTATAGCACCACGCAAGCTCAGGAACTTTAATTGCGTTCCCGGCGATCAATTCATGTATGCGATTAACATATAAAACGCTACCTCTATTAAAAAAGTGGTACACAATATGATATATAAATATGATAAACCTTCCATTACTAATAATTCAAGTCTAAAATTATTTAGAGTGATATAAATAAAATAAAATATATTAGTTAGTTGGAATTGGTTAAGTAATTAGAAAATGTGATTCGATAGAATATCCCAAACTTACCCTTTGACTAGCTAATTAATAAAGATAGCTAAATATAAACATTCTAGCCATGCACTGGTAGTCCATGATTAAAGGGAGCCACTGTTAAGCACTACCTCTATACAAATAAATGGGAGAGTAAACCCAGGGCGTAGGTGGAGATAGTTTTCTACAAATGAAAACTTGGCATACATGTAACATGTTCAAATTTGGATCATATCTAAATTTAGAAAACATGAATACGACCTCTATTTTGTCTTGACTCAACATTCAGTCATCTCCCACCTTAACATTTTCTAACGGAATTAACTGTCATTCAGAAATTTTTGGATGGTGTCTTCCCTACAAATTCCATGCCTTTTCACCATACCAAACCAGAACAGAGCCGTAGGGGCATCCGAATCCTTCCTCCAATAAGCGAAGCCCCAACAGCGCTCTGTAGCTCACCGGAAAAGGGAAAAAATTATAAAAAAAAGAAAGAGAAACACAAACACAATCCCAGTTTTGATTACTTCTTTCTTCTCCAATTAATTCTTTTTCTTTCTCGAAACACACGTGCGTTACTAGCGTTGTTGATATAGTATTAATTTAGCTTAAATCATCGAAGATGGATGCCAAGAAGAAGAAGATGATCATCATCGGTGTGGTTGTTTTGATTGTGGTGGTGATTGCAGTGGGAGTGACGGTGGGTATCATGAAATCTAAAGCCAAAAAACCAGCCAAACCCGCAGCCAAACCCGCCGCCAAGCCTGCCAAGTCGAAAAAGGCCATTGAGGCGATTTGCCAGCCGACCAGCTACAAAGAAACCTGCCAGAGCAGCCTCGAGAAGGTGGCCGGTGACACCACAGACCCCAAAGAGCTGGTCAAGGCCGGGTTCCAGGTGGCAGCAGACAAGGTGAACGAGGTGATCCAGAACTCGGACACCTTGAAAGATCTGGCAAAGGATCCCATGGCTAGCCAGGCTCTGGACGTCTGCAAGGAAATGTTGAACACCGCCGTTGAGGATCTCCTCGGCGCTGTCGATAAGATGGGGCCTTTCGAGATTACCAAGGTCGATGATTATCTGGAAGATCTGAAAGTGTGGCTGAGCGCGGCCGTCAATCACCAGGCGACTTGCGTAGATGCGTTTGAGGACACCAAGGGTGAGGCCGGGGACAAAATGAAGGGCTTTTTGAAGACAGCACAAGAACTCACAAGTAATGGGCTTGCCATGGTCACCCAAATCTCCTCCCTCTTGGGATCCCTCAACTTAAACTCTCACCGTAGACTCCTCGCTGCGCAGAAGAGCAAGAGGAACTACCAGGCAGTGCCTTCATGGATGGGTGCCCGCCAGCTGCAGCTCTTGACTGCCACCCCACAGAGCCTGAAGCCCAACGTGGTTGTAGCTCAGGATGGGACTGGCAAGTACAAGACCATCAAGGAGGCTTTGAACGAGGTCCCAAAGAAGAGCAATGAGACCTTTGTGATCTACATTAAGGAGGGAGTTTACAAAGAGCAAATCATCATTGATAGGCAGATGACCAATGTCTTCATGATTGGTGATGGCCCTACCAAGACAAAGATCTCCGGTAACAAAAACAAGGCAGATGGCACCGCAACTATGCATACTGCAACATTCGGTACGTAACACGCACTTAATAACTAACATGACTATTCATCAAATATTAATTAACCATGACACATCATTTGGTGAATAAAATTAGTAAACACATTTGATGCCCTAGCTAGCAGTATTCATTGATTAATTAATTGTTTTTGGTAATTGATTTAGGATGGAAGTAACTGACACTTTAATTGTATATATCCTAATTTTAACTAATTTTCTTGTTTATTGCGTCCTTGCAGCCGCAGTTGGAGACTATTTCGTTGCCAAGGACATAAGATTTGAGAACACAGCAGGGCACATCAAGCACCAGGCCGTGGCACTGCGTGTGCAATCTGACTTTTCCATCTTCTATAACTGCCATATGGACGCATACCAAGACACCCTCTACACCCAAACCTACCGGCAATACTACCGGGACTGCACCATCACCGGGACCGTAGACTTCATCTTCGGGGATGGGGTTGCGCTGTTCCAAAACTGCAAGATGCTGGTGAGAAAGCCAGGGGATTCACAGTCTTGCATGGTGACAGCCCAAGGAAGGACCGACAAGAACGAGATCACAGCCATAGTCCTCCAAAACTGCACCATCACTGGTGAGCCAGAGTACATGGCTGTAAAGGACAAGAACAAGGCTTACTTGGGAAGGCCATGGAAGGACTTTGCAAGGGTGGTGGTGATGCACTCACAGATTGATGAGGCCATTCAGCCTGAAGGGTGGATAGAATGGGCTGGTTCCATGTTTCACAACACTTGCTTTCTTGGTGAGTACGGCAACAGGGGTCCTAGGGCTGACATGGCCCAAAGGGTCAAATGGCCAAGCCTCAAGAAGCTTACAGCCGACCAAGCTGCCACTTTCACCCCTGCCAAGCTCTTTGAGGGTGATCGGTGGATCAAGCCCAGCGGAGTTCCTTATGTTTCTGGCATGGTGTCTGCGTAGATCACAAATGAAAATCTTAAAACAATTCCTTTTTGGTCTGTGAAGAAAAAAAATATCACTTCATAGTTTGATTGATTTTGTATCTTGTGATCTTGTGGAATTCTATTCCCGTTCATTTTTCCTACACATGCATACCCATTGAATGATGATAGAGATTTTTTAATACAAAAATGCTAGTCATACCACATTTATATACCACCTCTCTAAAAGAGGTGAGCCCCATTATATTGGTGGGTTTCACCTTTATTAGAGAGGTGGTACACAAAGTGGTATGCAAATGTAATATGCCTAACATTGCTCTTTTGAATATAATGGTGATCGAGGTAGCGTGGAGAAAAAAAGGAAAGAAATTAAATAACTAGTAGTGATAACAATTAATGACAATAATATATATCAACCATCACAACCCCAAAGATTTAGAGTGCTGCTAAACGAACCATAAAGTTAACTGAGTACACCCTATGATCTAAGTGCACCCTAATATTTAAATCAAAATGTAAAATTAACTAAGTACACCATATTTAACTACCAAAAATACTCCTGGTATACCCTAATACACTATCACACCTTAATACCAATCCTAAACCAAGTTTCTCTTTTTACATGAATTTGTACCCTCAAGTTCAGATATTTTAGAAAGAAAAAGTTGACAACTTCAGCTGGGAAAACATCTAAATGTTTACTTTACAAATCTAACACATTAAGCATTGTAAAGCCTGTGGGGAAGAACCTCTACAGTGATGGCTTCTTAGCAACTCTGAACATAAAGAGGGAACGAATTTGAGAAGCAGACATGTATTGTTGTGCATATTTCAGTGTGTTATGTATTGACAGGCACCAAACTTTGTCTGGCCATGGTATATTGTACTCTTTAGCAATTGTGGCAAAGTTCTGATCTCTTGTCTTGAAGGTGATAATTTCCCGCAAAAGGTCATGAATATGAAACTTCTTTACCCTTCTTTCATGTGTTCAGTTCTCGCTACATTGTTCTTCGTGGGCACCAAACAATACAAAAGCTTCTCTACGTTTCATTAGGGTTGAATATGGTGAGTATGGTGTACTTATTAAAATTATATTTGTTTCACAATTCAATATATCCTTTTTAATCATTTTATATTATGATAAATTAGTAATTCAATATAAATAGTTTAGTAGTAGAGTGTTGATTTTAGGGTTCATTTAGCATCACACAAGATTCGCGTTTTTAACAATAATCTTTGGGGGGCTTAACATTATAGGACAAATAGAAGCCCATGTTTCGTCCAAAAAAACAAATAGAAGCCCATGAAGTTATAAAGGTATTGTTTGGGTCTATTTTTACCCAACCTAATAAATTAGCGAATTGGGCCAATTCAGATGACTAAAACGGAAATTATCTATTAACTGCAATTGACAAGTTAACATAAGCGGCATGCATCCATTACATCACACCTAAATTCTTTGCTTGGCGATATCCCCCTATTTCCTTCTGACAAGCAAATTCTCCCAATCGCTCTATGAACTTCGCCAGGTGCCAAGGAAACCCGCACATCCCTAATGGGACAAGGAAACTCTCCCAACCGCTCTACAAACTCGCCAAATGGCAACTCTCAATCTCAAATTGTTTCCCACCAGAACTCTGGTGTTTAAGTTTTCCTCCCAGGAGAGCAATAACAGCAACCGCTCAGCTGACCGTTGAAATGAACACAACCGAGAAGAAGATATTCGATAGACTCTCGGCAGCACGTTGGCCATTTTGGCTTTGGGAACCACCTTGGAGTCGCGGGCGGATGGGTTCGCGATAAGGTTCGTATGTATTGATAAATTGGTTCCAGAGAAACGGAGACTTTTTTCTTTGAAGTTTAGGTACTTAATTAAAAGTGTGGCTTGAATTTTGCAGCTTGTGTTGTGCCACAGCAAAGAGGATTCAAAGAGAAGGAGATTTAACCATTAGCAGGTATTTTTCTTCCTTAAGAATTTGCTGTAAATGAGATAATCACGTGATGGGCAAATGAGAACCAGAGGTGTGCTCTGTTGGTATCTAAACTGGAATCAATAAATCTATGTTTCTCTCTCTACAGTGTATACACACACACAGACACTTCCTTTCCCAAGTTCTAGCCTTTTTAGTCCCAAACAAATCCCACTCCATTCTCCCCTACCCTACCGATTCGATCGAAAATATCATGAATGTTTTGCAGCTTAAATCTGGAGGATCAGTAGTTGGAGAATGGGTAAGCATTACAAATCACATTCATATACTTAGTTCTAAGGGAAAACACAACAGCTAGCTACTAACTCCCGATGCTGACTTTGTCAACTCCTGTTATGACATGATTAAGTAGAGAATTTCTCATACGTGTTTTGCTCCTCTTGATCTGGACGAGCTTGTCAAACACACACCATGGAAAGCTTAGGAAATGATCTCTTTCCATTCCCTTGTTGCCGCGACCCCAGTAATGAGGATGATATGTAACATGATACCAAGCCGATGCTTTTGCTGCATGTTCATCATTGATATCAGGGTTCGTATCGGACTGCATATCACTTCCCAGCTTCTCATCAAACCAGGTCCTAGCTTCCTTTTTCAATGCCTTTAGAGCGTAATGAATTGACTCCAAGTCGTTTTCCCCATTGAATCTTTTTGATACTGCAGTGATGCTCCCAGTTAGTATTTCGGCTTCAGTTTTGAAACCATAGTCATCCATCAGGTTTCCAAGCTTGTAGTCATATTCCCTTTTGTAATTGATGGCATCTTTGACGTAGTTTTCAAATCCATCAACCTCCATGTCAGGGTCATAGAACTTCAAAGCCACTTCCATAGTGAAGGCTTTAATCGTGGCCGAGTTTGAAGGTGAATCTGATGCAAGCTCAAGATCTTTCACCTGTCGGAAAAGCTGCCCAATCACACGCTTGGACTCGTAGGTGGGTTTGTCAACCTTTTCCATAAAATCGGGGAATTCATGAACACGAAGGTGGCTTGGCACTTTCACTACCACACCAGTTTTCGGAGAGTCGACAGCATGCGAGTTGAGATGGGCGAGCTTGATACATGAAGCACTGTTAGCCTTCTGGTGCTCTCTGTCTGCAAAGACAATATGTGCATTACAAATTATCCCCAAGTTGTCGTTCACTATGAAGTTGGTAAAGGATTCCTCAACCTCCTGTAACAAACACAACAGAACAACATTAATGAGGCAGAGACAAGATTCGACAAGCGAAGAAGTATATATGTTTCTAATATTATTGACTACATTTTAGTTGATGAATTTGAGAAATACCTCCATTGTCACATCATGATCCAATTTAATAGTCAGTGCTGGGGTATAATTCATGGGTGGAACTGGCCGAGGAGGAATTAGATCAGGGTCCCAACTGACAAAGTAAAAATCTCCATCTAAATCACTTCCCGAGCATTCATTGGGATGAGGTCTGATACATTACAATGAAAGAAATATAGTCAGTACGTAAATAGTTTGAAGGCTGCAAATTATTGTCAAACAGATCTTCGTCAACTAAAAGATTCGACAAAGTTACTGGCCTCTTTCCTTTCTGCGGGAAAACTACACAATCCACCATGTGGTGCAACTCCGGCACGTTCACAGCCTCAAGAACGCGAACATCCCCTGGGTGTAAACAGGGGTTTTTGGCAACCACTACTTTTCCCCTAACAATAAAATTGTCATCACTTGAAGTATCGCTCCTATTGCAACCAAAGATCTTCCGGCGAGAACATTGCACATACACTTGACCATATTCCAATGTCCGGGTTTCATCTAGACATCCCATCAAGGATCTTCCATCTGGAACAAATATCCGTGTCTTGCTCCTCAGTTCCACAAGCTTGGACGCACAGAAGGCTTGTAGCATCAATGACAGAAATGGTTCTGCATCTGGCTTATAACCACACACAAGCATTTCCTTCAAAACGTTGGTGAAGACTCCCTGGAATATGATTTCAAGTGCTTCCTGTGCTCTTAACGGGTCAGCCAAAACACCTTCCAGCTGTTTCAAAGCCTGTTTTTGCTTTTTCACAAAAACATGATTGGGAACTCCGAGGGTGGACAGAAGGGTGATCACTTGACGGTTAAGGAAACAAGCTTGGTACCTGCTCCATGCCAGAACATCGAGTGTTGCGTTGTTGGATTGGTACTTGCACATGCTATCTCGCAGCGCCAACTTCTTTGACAATGTAGGATCAACTGCCACAACACCTTTATAGCCGCCGTATCGAATTTGAAAGGCAGACGGAGTAGTACTTTTGCCGCACTTGATTGCCACTCTTCCAGCAAACTCAGCAGATATCTTCCCAATTCCATCAGAGAAACAAT
This sequence comes from Prunus padus, assembly GCA_024362665.1. Taxonomy (NCBI): domain Eukaryota; kingdom Viridiplantae; phylum Streptophyta; class Magnoliopsida; order Rosales; family Rosaceae; genus Prunus; species Prunus padus. The sequence goes on from JANFAM010000020.1 coordinate 11,439,306, forward strand.
ATTTGACTCCACCTCTTTCAATTTCAACATCAGGAATGAGTTCGATTTCATCCCTATCAACATCAAAAGTCTTCCAGGAAGAGCTGAAAGCCTGACCTAACCTGGCAGCATATTTTGACGCATTTCTGATGTCACTAAAATCACCCATCCAGTTTCTGATGTCTTGTGCAGTCAGCTCACTTGTTGATGCAAACATCCACACAGAATGCTCTCGCAGTTGACTCGCCGAATGGGCAAGAAACTCAAACTTCTTTTGACCAATGACTATGCCATTTCTTAGAGTAGAAAGTATCCTGTCATAAACTCCAGTCCTCCTTTCCTCTTCTGGAGAAGTTGTACAATTCGTAAGCGGGCATAAATCTCCTGAATGTATCAGACCCATGTCCTCGTCCACGAAAGAAACACGAAGAAAATTATCAACATGTTCAGAATAATTTCGTAAAACACGGTTGGATAGATTGGCCTCTGGACCACAGAAATATACTTTAGTCGGTGTTACTTGAACCCTGTGCACATACACCATCCCATCATCTAAAGAAATAGCAGGCGACTGAGGAATTCGCTTGCATGCCATGTACTCTCTGTACTGCTCAGTAAGCCAACTCACAGGCTCATAGCAGCACCCTTTTAACCGAAACAGCTTGTCCAGGGCACACTCTATGTATTCAATTCTTATTCTACTAGGATCAACTAGCTCATAAAAATTGACGTCAAGTGCTTTCCCAGGAACACATCCATGCTGAACCAAGGAATTTATCTTAAACAGGATTTTGTATGGCAAGTTAATGCCCATGGGTGGACCTACAATAGGAACAAGATCTGAATTGCAGGAGAAAGTGTTGCCTTCCTCCAGTATGAACCGCCCTTCATTTTGTTTATAATCAACAAAACACTTGCGCAGATTTGGAAGCTCACACCTAGGTGGAAGTTCCAAACATACAGCAGAAGATTGCCCAATGCAGCATGAAGGAGTGAAATCAACTTCTCGAACCCAGCAATTTTGAGAATCTTTCTTGAAAATCCGAGGGGCACCAAGTAACTAGCAAGAGGAAGAAGAAAGGAGGAGCAAAATGTCAGTCCTTTCACCCAAGTTCCACACATAATATAATAATTCTGCTGTTCTATAAGCAACAGGACAGTCTGTTTCAACAGCATTCAAATTCTCTGCGTCGAAACAATGAAGTCATAGTGTTTCAGCAATTGACATGAGATCAGATTATCATGCAGAAACTAGTGAATGCAAGACAATCTTATTCAAATATCTACTGGAATTGGTAAAAGCCACGGCTTCTACCTCAATGAAAAAAATGATGATAGGATAACCTTCATGCTTCTTGATGTGGGAACGAACAGGGTTGAATTAAGTTTACATGTTAATCAACTTACGAACTTTGATCACTAGCTAAATTTAGAATTTACTATTTGTATATTTCATGGCAAAATGTAAAGTAATGAGTCACAAATCTTGTAGTTCAACTGGCAAACCTGGATTAGAAGAAACTTTGGAAATTGGCCCCGTGGATGATTTAGCTCAATCTGGCTAATACTTTCAGAGGAGATCTCTAGCTTGTATTCAACATCATCAAAAGAAAACAATAGGTAGATATTCTTAAATGCCGTCCCGAATTTCACTGAAACATCCAATGTTGTCCAAAGCACAGAAAACTGTTCCTCAGAAGTCAGGAAGCCCGAGTGCAGCTTTACAAGTTCCATGCCATGTTCAAAATTTTCACGCTTCTGCTTTCTAGCTTTCAGATAAGAATCCCCGTACCACAGACGTCGATCATCGGCTAATGGAATTATCACGTCAGCATATTCTGCATGTGTGAATTCAACTATGGCAGATGCTCTTGATTTTCCATCTTTAGGCGGAAGAATCTGTACATCAGAAACAGTTGCTTTTCCAGTATATTCCTCAAGAAATTCTGTCACCGCTTCTGGAGATTCAATGGAGGAAAATCCATGCAACCGTATTGTCTTGACCATGTTGATACTGTTGATGACAGCATCTGCTGTTTCAGAGTACAAGTTGAAATTAATGACTCATAACTCATTACAACTTCTTTATGCATAAACTTGAAAAAGAAAAAGCTTCAATAACTAGTGAAAGTCAGAAGGAAGGTTGCAACCAACTGTCCGAATTTAAAAACAGAGCTGACAAGATCTGGATTACAGGACAAAATGTTACCTCTTTCCAGAACGAACGGTCCTTCGTGTTCTTTATAATGAATAAAACTATTGCGTAGATTTGGAAGCTCGCACTTAGGTAGAAGCTCCAAACATACAGCAGAAGATTGTCCAATGCAGCATGAAGGAGTAAAATCAACTCCTCGAACCCACTGTCCGGAAGCTTTCTTGAAAAGCCGAGGGGCACCAAGTAACTAGAAAGAGAAAGAAGAAAGGAAGAAAAAAAATATTAGCAATTGGTAAATATGATCAACCTTTAGTAGAACTTAAAACAGTTATCCACGTTTTTTTTCATTTTATTTAAATTATGTTGGGCAAACCTGGATGAGAAGAAACTTTGTAAGTTGACCGTGTGGACAACGTAGCTCAATCTGGCTACCATTTTCAGGGGTGATCTCAAGCTTGTAATCAACCGAAGCATAAGAGAAAAACAAGTAGATGTTCTTAAGTCCCACCCCAAATTTCACCAAAACATCCGATCTTTCCCAAAGCACAGAAAACTTTTCGTCAGAAATCTTGCATCCCAAGTTAAGTCGTACAAGTTCCATGCAGTGCTCAAAGATTTCTGAGTCGGGCACGATGTCAAACTTGGATTTTTTAGCTTTCAGATAAGACTCATTGTACCACAGGCTCCGATGATCGGCTAATGCAATTATCATATCAGCAAATTCTGCATGTGTGAACCGAACAATGGCAAATGTTCTTGACTTTCCATCTTTGGGAGGAAAAAGCTTTACAGCAGGAACAGTTCCTTTTCCGGTATATGCCTCCAGAAATTCTGTCACTGCTGCTGGAGACTTCATGTCCATGGAGGAAAATCCATACAACCAATTTGTGTTATCCATGATGATGGCAACTGCTGCAGTTTCAGCGTACAATTTCGTGTTAATATATAATAGTAGAAACTTGAAAGAAATCTGAAACCTGTTAAATAACAGAGCTCAAGAAAAGAAGTAAACAGAATGCAAACATAAGACAAGCTAGCCTTGCAAGCATGGTCCTCACATTTCAATTTTCAACCAAATGCAAATGAGAAAAAAAAATTGTCTTTGAATTTTTGGTATGTAGGCCAACTTTGCTCTGTAAGAAACAAAGCTCATGAACCCTATATATATATATATATATATATAGGAAAAAGAAGAGCACACAGAGGTGAGAGATGGAGGTCAAAATTTAAGTCCATCTCACTCACTGTAATAACTTGTCACGGACGTTGTAGCTAGCGCGTAAAAACAAAAAGAAAAAAAAAACTTGTCATCGCGGTTTTAGCAGGGGAAAAAATAGAGGGGGAGAGAGAAGAATTAAACTTGTCGATGGGCAGCAGCAACCTATTGCCATGGTGGGGAATCTTTTACTCCTTGATGAGTAAGGCTAGAAACAGTAGTATACAAATGGAATAGACTCTTTCAATAGAGCATTTGGAGCACTTTCTGAAAGATTGTTCGGAAAGTATTTAGATGGAGCCATCCATGTGTTCCATCACACACTATCCTTGTTGGGACGGTTTTATAATTGCTTTGGCATATATAGGGATGGACTTAGGATTTTAAAATGGGGTGGGTTAAATTTATCTTATGTACACACCATAGAATTGAACATAAAGGTGCAGCTATTGCACCGTACCAATTTGTTCTTTTATTTATTTATTTCACTTAAAGGGAATATGTGTGAAGAGGGTTATTAATGAAAGGAAAATTAGCAGTAGGCTGTTCATAAATAAATAAATAAATATATATATATAATTAAAAAGAAGTTTGCAGTAGGCTAAAAATGTAAGAACAATATTAAAATACTTTTCATTTTAGAGAGAACTTTACATAGATGTCCTACACAAGAATGCCCTAGAATAGTCAAAGAGAATTGAATTCATTAGTTCGTCTTATCTTCTTTTCCTTGAGTGTATTGTTGGATGAGCTATGAGTCTTGGTTTGATGTGAGCCTTTGGATGTAAGCGTGGCATGATTGTTATTAGTAGGCATGTGTAGGATAAATTAAATTTTAGGCTAATAGAATAAGGCCATCTCCAGTCATAGGCCATAGGCCAAATGTAGCCCTAAAATAATGCAAAATCCATCTCCAGCCATGAGCTATAAAAAATTTGGCCACATTTGGAGGGTCACATTTAGCCATTTAGCCCTCCAATCAGGCTACTTGTAACCCATCTATAGCTCGGGCCAAATTTTTTTGTAGGCCCAGCGCATGTGTTGCCCAAGAAGGGAAAGTATCACATGTGGACGTGAGTACGGAACATCTCATGCAACTCTAGATCCAAAGGCTTATATTAAAGGCGCGCTGACGTCGGCTAGCCATTACTTTTTCTTTTTTTTTTCTTTTTGTGTTTTAAATGTATATAAATTTTTGGCTTAATATCACAAAACGTCCCTAAGGTTTACAAAACTATTAGATTGCATCCTTAATGTTTTTTTGTGTCATTCGTGGTCCTCAAGGTTAGTATGTGTGATCACAAATGGTCATTGCCGTTAGGTTCCGTCAAAAACTCCGTTAGTTTGCTGACATGGCATATATATATATATATATATATCACAAAACATCCCTGAGGTTCATGCACCTATCACAAATAGTCCCTGCGAAATTTTTTAATTTTTAATTTAAAATTCATAAAATTTTGGTTTTCTTTTTTAAATTATTTAAAAATATATATTGTATTTTAAATACATGTGACACTATATTTTTGAAGATGTGGGCTCCACATATATGCCACGTCAACAAACTAATGAAGTTTTTTTAAAAAAAAATTTAAAATTCATAAAATTTAAAAATGAAAAACCATTTCTAGAATGATTTTAACCTTGAGGACCATTTATGAACCCTAAACCCTTGGTTTTTTCATTTTTAAGTTTTATGAATTTTAGATTATTTTTTTTAACTCCATTAGTTTGTTGATGTGGCATATATGTGGAGCCCATATCTCCAATAATATAGTATCACGTGTATTATATTTTAAATTAAAAAACTAAAAAATTTCGCAAGGACCATTTGTGATAGATGCTTGAACCTCAGGGATGTTTTGTGATATATATGTCACGTCAGCAAACTAACGAAATTTTTGACTGAACCTAACGGCATGGACCATTTGTGATCACACATACTAACCTCGAGGACCAAGAATGACACAAAAAAAATTAATGATGCAATCTGATAGTTTCATAAACCTTAGGGACATTTTGTGATACTAAGCCTAAATTTTTTATAAAAAAAAAATTATTAACAATTGGTTATGACCGTTGGGAGGTCAGAACCCTTTGAAATGCATCAAATTTTTTTTTTTCAAAATTGTTGTTGTTGGCTTTCTTTTCTTTTCTTTCTTTTTTTTTTATAATTTTAAAAAACCTAAAATATGTCTATAAATACCTCAAAATTTCTTCAAAAATATTCCCTCTTATTCACAACTTTCCACACTTTTTTTTTTGTGAAATACTTTCGACACTCATTTCATTCAAAAATCTTATCAGAAATCTTGTTAAATGTTTATCAACGTACACTTGTTATATCTAGAATATTGTCTCTAAATAGTAGTTTAATTAAATTAAACACTACATAGTAGTGGAATGTATGAGTGTTGTACCATAGTTTTTATCAAAATAATAAAATATGGAGGATCCTAAAATATAGCCATGCATAGCTGGAAAAATTTAACCTTACACTATTTTTTTAAAAATTAATATTTTGAATGACTAAAATTATAGCTCTAGACTATATTTAACCCCATAACTGGAATCAGGTTATTCTCTTCTTTTTTTTTTTTATCGAATCTGGTTAGTCCCTTCTATAGACCGTCCCTGCTTGTGGAAGTTTTGAACCAATCATGATGTCTTGGTCCTTTCTTAGAACTGGACACGTATACACTTCCCATGCTGGGGAAACTTTACTTTGCCCCTTGCTGAGCATGGTTTTGGGCCAGGGAGGAGAGAGAGCTAACTTGACTGAGTGAGAGGAATCTGAATGGGTGCTTGTCTAAAAGTAGTACTAAATTTGAGCATTTTATGTGTTTCTTTTTTGTGTGTGTGAGGAACTTGCTCCCAAAGGAGTTAGAGATGGAGCCACCCACTGCTCACTATCCTTGTTCGGAATGTTTTTTCATGCAGCATTTGGTATGAAAATTTGAACAATTAATCCGCGTACACATTTCCAGCCTATCAGAACCCATTTGAGTTCCAAAAACCTAAAAAACTTCCCTTTCTCTATTTTGTTTACTTCACCAGCTTTTTTCATGTGTATTTGTGTCAGTGGGACTTACAGGTGAGACGTAAATTTACATCTTCAATATTCCGGCCCATTAAAGCTCTAAATAGTACAACACAAAAACCATGAAAGAAAATGTGGAATTCATCGAATAGTACAACACAAAGAAAAAGTGAGACAAATGCATAGAGGAGGACGAGAAGAGGGAGAGAAGACTGAGAACGATGAAAGAAAAAAATTGAGAGAGATGGAGTGGATGTGGCTCAAGAGGAGATGTGCTAAGGTTGTTAACCGTAACACTTATATATATATTATTTTATTTTTAAATTTAGCTGGATGAAACCCATTAAATAAATTCATTATGATTATTAAAACAAGAAGCATTCTTGCCTTGGTGGTTTACGGTGCGTTTTGATGAATGAAATAAACTTGGAATTTTGACAAAAGTCATAATTTCTAGGAGCATCTCCAGCAACCTCTTCAAAGGCTTTGGGACACTAAAATAGGTGAGTCAAATCAGCAAACCTTCTCTAACAACCTTGTCAAACCCACACACCAAATCTGGGACTCCTCATTGACTCTTCAGAACAGACGAGTGGACTTTGGCTCTTCAACACATTTATTAATTGAGCTTTGGAACAACAAAAGCTGTATTGCAATGGTAAAAGCTTAGATGGATATGAGTGAAAATAATGAATTATTATTTAAATATTGATATGGCATTGTTAAATCAAATTAAATATTAGTTTTTGATTAAAAAGAAAAAAGAAAAGTCAAACATTGAATTAATTATATTGAAGAGGATGTTGGGGTACAAAATAGTAAAGTAGCAAACTGACATAAACCGTGTTTTGATAACAAAACAACAAAATTTATAAATTCAGCGTGGAAAAAAATATGGAATTTGAAGGTCATAAATCTCAACTTTAAATTCTATCTAAATAGTCATCATTTCAAAAATTCCAAAAGTAGAGATTGAGCTTTAAAAAAATATAACTTTACAAATGAATGTTAAATTACGTGTTTAATTCATTAGCCAAACATGAAACTTTACAAATTCTAGAACAGTAATTTTCATCATTTTATATTACATCATTTTATGAATTCCTTTGTACTTCTAAATGTTGTTTTTTCGTTAGTTTGGCCCATTTTCGGGTTGATTTTTCAAGCCCTATAGGTAGTATGTTGGGCTCAAACAAAGCTATATATTTGGGAAAAATATAAATGTAATATACATTGACACAATGGTTGTGGTGGCCTATACTAAAAGTCCAAGTAACCCAAGTGAACAAATAAAAATTGAATGGATCAGAAAGTTGACCTTGACTAGCTAAGGTGGGTAAACAAACATTCTAGCCATGCACTGGTCATCCACGATTGAAGGGAGCCAGTAATAAGCATTACCAACCATTTGTAATGCTTCCCAAATTCGGAAAAAAAAACACAACGACCCCTAATTTTGTCGTGACTCGTGAACAATGATCTCCCCACCTCACAATCCCTAACAGAAATAACTGTCATTCTGAGCTCCCCTCCCATATAAATACCACCATAACCCAACACTTTGAAAGCAGCAAGGGCACCAATAAATATTATCCAGTGCCCCAAATAAAGTGACCCCAACAGCTCTGCAGCAACTCACCTGAAAAAGAAATAAGAAGTTCCCGCAACAAAAATCCTTTTGTTTAACCCTTCTTATTTTCTTTTTCGCCACCAGAATCCCTCTTAAAAAAATATCTATAAATTAGTTACTAAATATATTATTCAAAATGAGCGGAGGAGAAGCACAGAATAAGAAAAAGAAGATCGCCATCATCGGCGTCTCCGCTCTGATTCTGGTGGCTATGGTAGTTGCTGTAACTGTTGGGGTCACCGTGTCACGGCACAAAGGCAAATCCGGCGGCGAGCAAACATCCACGTCGACAAAGGCGATCCAGTCGATCTGCCAGCCCACGGACTACAAAAAGACCTGCGAGGACAACCTGTCCAAGGTGGCCAGCAATGTCACCGACCCAAAAGAGCTGGTCAAGGCAGGGTTCCAGGTCGCCATCGACCAGCTCCGCGAGGTCATCAAGAACTCGACGACCTTGAAGGAGCTTGCCAAGGACCCCAGCACAAACCAGGCCTTGCAGAACTGCAAGGAGCTCTTGGAGTATGCCATCGACGATTTGGGTGACTCGTTCGAAAAGCTGGGTCCCTTTGACTTCACCAAGCTCGACGCCTACGTGGAGGATCTCAAGGTCTGGCTCAGCGCCGCCATGACGTACGAGCAGACTTGCCTGGATGGGTTTGAGAACACCACCGGTGACGCTGGTGAGAAGATGAGGCAGTTCTTGAAGACATCTCAGGAGCTCACCAGCAACGGCCTTGCCATGGTAAGCGAAGTGTCCACGTTGTTCAAGGCTCTAAACATCAAGACCGGGCGCCGCCTCCTCCAGGCCGCTGCCACGGCTACTGATGAGAAGAGGTTCCAGAGGGCTAAGGTCATCCCTGCTTGGATCGACCACCGAAGGCTCGACCTCGCCACCGCCACTCCTTTGACGCTGAAACCCGATGTGGTGGTGTCCAAGAAGGGAGATGGCAAATACAAGACTATTAACGAAGCCTTGAAGGACATCCCAAAGAACAACGAGGTGAAGGTCTTCGTGATTTATGTCAAGGAGGGAGTGTACGACGAGCATGTCTTTTTCAATAAGCACATGACCAACGTCATGCTTATCGGAGATGGCCCTACCAAGACCGTTATCACCGGTAGGAGGAACTACGCCGAGGGTACCCAAACTTTCCAGACTGCCACAGTTGGTAAGTACAACATTTTGACATATACATGTTATATTGTTAGGATTTTAGAACTACGCCTAGTCTCACTCATTATGTACATTATTATGTTTTGCAGCTGTTGTTGGAGACTACTTCATTGCCAAGGACATCGGATTCGAGAACACAGCCGGAGCCATCGGACACCAAGCCGTGGCTCTGCGTGTGCAGTCAGACTTGTCGATTTTCTACAACTGCAACATGGACGGGTACCAAGACACCCTCTACACCCAAACCCACAGGCAATTCTACCGCGACTGCACCATCAGTGGAACCATCGACTTCATCTTCGGGGACGCAGCCGCCGTCTTCCAAAACTGCAAGATGATCGTCAGGAAGCCATTGGAGAACCAGGCCTGCATGGTGACAGCCCACGGTAGACTCGACAGGCGCTCACCCTCAGCTCTCATCCTCCAAAACTGCACCATCTCCGGCGAGCGTGGCTACGACAAGGAACTCAACAAGGCCTACTTGGGCAGGCCATGGAAGAGCTACGCTAGGGCCATCGTCATGCAATCCCAGATCGATGATGTCATTGCTCCCGAAGGGTGGATGGATTGGACCGGTGCCACAAATCACAACACATGCTGGTTCGGTGAGTTCGGAAACAGGGGAGTTGGTGCAGAGCTGAGCAAGAGGGTTACATGGCGCGGGATGAAGAAGCTTACACCTGAGCACGCCGCCGATTTCACCGCTGGCAAGTTCATCTTCGGTGACAGATGGATTCTACCCAGCGGTGTGCCTTACGTTGCGGGCATGATGACCGGAGTGTAGATAACGACCCCAAAAAAACAAATATTGTACTATTCTTATATGTACGTACTAAATAATTGTAATCGAAAACCCCAAAATTAAATTAAATATTGCGTATACCTTTAATTATTATTAGTGGCTTTTCGGTGAGTTCTTTTGGTCCTAATTTAATTTACATCGTGATCGAAAATCATAATTCTATATAAAAATATGATAAGTCTAGCATTTTCCCAATATACAAAGTTTTCTCTTTCAAACACCAAGCTCATTATAAAAGCCCCCCCACAAAAACCCATCTCTGATGATGATGTTGGATTTGTTAGGGTCTTTGCCTGGGTCACTCCAGAATTAATAGGAGTGGGAGGCCATGCTCTCACCTCATGATTTCTGATGGTGAGGCATAATAAAATGGACCGGTTGAGATTGTTTTGACTATTTAATTGATCAAAAATTTGGTTGAGTCTTTTCTTTTTTCCTTTATCATATTATGTTAGTGATTTGAAATTGACCATTACTTAACACAATTAAGAATTAATATGACGTACGGATAATAAATATGTGATACAATACAAGAGAGGAATTCAATGATGAAGTTATAGCTGGTATAATTAAGTTTTCCTTCTACGTACGGTATGTATACCACCTCTTTCTTTCTATACTTCAATTGAATAAAATCTCGTCAAACTCCAATTCTTTAAGACATTCTAAATAAAACATGACATTACAAAAATTGAACCGATAGGCAACTTTCTTACACCTAATAAATTGCTGCTATTTTCAACCCCTATTCTATTTCCCCACTCACCTTATCTTCAAAATTTTAAGGACAAATTTTACCCTTTTGTAAAATGACTTCTATGGACTTAGGGAAAAAACCCTTTGTAAAATCCCTTTCCTCCATTCCTGTTTTTTGGTTCATAAAAATTATTAAGCTATGTTACTCTCTCTTTTCAGTCATTCCTTCATAACCTATCGATTTCTCCATTTATCGCTAATATATTTAAACTGAAGAAGATGAAAGGATTACACTTATGTCATGTTTACTTATCTGGAATGGGTATTTGAATGATTTCAATTTCCGCTTCTAACACATGGATATTGGGATAATTCCAATTCCTGCTTAAAACACATGGGTATTGCAATGATGCCAATTCCCAACGTCCCCACACACATGAACATGCAAAGAGTGGTTAGGCTCATTTTGGTTGGAATAGGGTGGATCGGGCTAATTTTTGGATGAGTGTCCTAAAAATTAGCCCTAAATCTCTTCTTTTAAAAGTCTTGCACTAGGGCAAGCCCAGCCTAGACATTCCCTTTTTCTATACTTTTTTTTATTCTTAAGTTGAAATTTGACTTATATAATTATAAGATTCTTAGATGATCTTTTGTTATTGTATTTTGTTTAAACAAAATACAATAACAAAAAAGATCATCTAAGAATCTTATAATTATATAAGTCAAATTTCAACTTAAGCATTACATCCAACGGTAAGTTACTATACCAAATACATTCGACCAAAAGAGTAATGTGATTCATTTTTTGATTTTCCATTCCCATCTTGCATGGAAATACCTTCAAATCCACTTTTAAAACCTTAAACAGAATTCTACAACAACAACAACAACAAAAAGTACTTAATATACAGTAGGAAAATTACGTTTGAGTCTCCCATTTTGATAATGTAACATATCAAATTGCATATAATCAATTAGATATACATTATATTAAACCATAAATAGCTAGATTATAATGGAATCTGTCAACATACAAAGAATTCTAAGCATAAAAATAAGATTAGAGAATTAATAATACAATTAAGCCGTTAAACAACAAAGCTTTAGTTTAATTAGTAATTTCACAATTCCGTAAGATATATGTAACATTTCCAATAGTCATTGGTAGTCCACGATTGAAGGAGCTAGCCACTCTAAAGCATATATCTCTATATCCATTATCCATTCGTAAGTTTCTACATTTAGCTTAATTATTTTGGAGGCCTCCAAATTTGGAGAACATTATGGACCCCTGATTTTGTCGTTACTAGGGACTCTCCCACCCCAGGTTTCCTAACCGAATTACCTGCCGCTATCAAAAAAACAAAAATAAACTCCCATCCACTATAAAAAAAAATTAACAAAAGATATACCTTACGTGAAAAATAAGTAGCTAGTGTTTCAATTCCATTATCAAAGAGCTGCAAAATTTGATTTCCTCAACATGAACGGTGATAACAATAAGAAGAAGAAGATCGCCATTATCGCCCTCTCCTCCTTGTTTCTAGTAGCCATGGTGATCGCCGTCACGGTCGGAGTCACCACGTCACGGAGCAAAGGAGGAGGTTCGAAATCCAACGATGGCCAGACCACCACGTCGACAAAGGCGATTCAGGCCATTTGCCAGCCGACGGATTACAAGGAAACCTGCCAGAAGAGCCTGGAATCTGCTGCGGGCAACAGCACCGAACCAAAAGAGCTTATCAAGGCCGGGTTCAAGGTCGCCATGGACAAACTCCACGAGGTCATAAACAACTCAACTACATTGCAAGAGCTTGCCAAGGACCCCGGCGCAAACCAAGCCCTTGAGAATTGCAAGGAGCTCTTGGACTACGCCATTGGCGACCTCGCAGCTTCTTTCGATAAGCTGGGTCCTTTTGATATCTCCAAGATCGACGCTTACGCTGAAGATCTCAAGATCTGGCTCAGCGCCGCCATGACGTACGAGCAGACTTGCTTGGACGGGTTTCAGAACACAACAGGCGACGCTGGTGAGAAGATGAAGCGTTTGTTGAACTCCACTCAGGAACTCACTAGCAATGGGCTTGCCATGGTGTCCGAAATCACTAGTGTGTTGGGCAGCTTCAATGTGAAACAAAGCCAACGTCGTTTGTTGGCGGCCGGGGCCGGAGGCGGCACAAAGAGGAACATTCCGAAGGTTATTCCTGTATGGATCGACAAGCGCGCGATGGACGTGTCAAGGGCGACCCCGCAGTCGCTTAGGCCTGACGTGACGGTGGCGAAGGACGGGAGCGGGCAGGTCAAGACTATTGGGGAAGCTGTGAAGCAAATACCCAAGAACAACGCGGATAAGACGTTTGTGATTTATGTGAAGGAGGGAGTCTACAATGAGTATGTCATGATTGACAAGTTTATGACCAATGTCATGATGATTGGGGATGGCCCAACTAAGACCAAGGTCACCGGTAACAAAAACTACGCTGACGGAACGAAAACTTTTCAGACTGCAACAGTTGGTAAGTCCTAATTACCCAAAGTTCTTTTTTTATTATATATATATGTGACATGACATGTTATAGTTATATGAATGAGGAAATAATTAGAATTATGACGGTTACGTACAATTTCACATTGGAAAGGACATAGAAACATGAACATTATATTAACAAGCTATATATGATTTATGATAATAAGATTTAACATTCTAAATTGTGACAATGCTAAATTGCTAACGAGTTAACGAGTTAACATTATGCAGCTGTAGTTGGGGACTATTTCATTGCAAAGGACATGGGGTTTGAGAACTCAGCAGGAGCCAAAGGGCACCAAGCCGTGGCTCTGCGGGTGCAATCCGACTTGTCCATCTTCTACAACTGCCAAATGGACGGCTACCAAGACACCCTCTACACCCAAACCCACCGGCAATTCTACCGCGACTGCACCATCAGCGGCACCATCGACTTCATCTTCGGCGATGCGGCCGTGGTGTTCCAAAACTGCAAGATGATAGTGAGGAAGCCGATGGACAACCAGGCTTGCATGGTGACAGCCCAAGGAAGGATGGACAGGCGCCAGCCCACGGCCATGGTCCTCCAAAACTGCACCATCTCCGGCGATCCGGAGTACATTCCTGTCAAAGACAAGAGCAAGGCGTACCTGGGCAGGCCGTGGAAGGCCCTCGCCAGGACCATCGTCATGCAATCGCAGATTGATGACATCATCACTCCGGAAGGGTGGATGGAGTGGACAGGCTCGACGAATCACAAAAGTTGCTGGTTTGGTGAGTACGGCAACAGAGGGCCCGGCTCGGACATGACACGGAGGGTCACATGGTCCGGCATCAAGAAGCTTACTCCTGAACATGCCGTGGATTTCACCGCCGGTAGGCTCATGGAGGGTGATAGGTGGATAAAGCCCAGCGGAGTGCCTTACGTTGCTGGCATGGTTTCCGTTTAGGCATTTAGACAAACAGTTAGTGGCCTCTTTTATATTTTTAATACTTCAACGTGGAGGCCCTTATACGTTTAATTGTGTGTATAAAAGAGTTTTCTTGTATGTAAACTAGGAGGCCTTAGATGTTTAAATCAATGGTCATCCGAGAGCCTATAAATAGGCTTTATGAGGAGAAATAATACACTCAATTCTTCTAATTTTTCCTTTCTGATCTTTGTCTCTAAATTTATTATTATATCTTTGTCTCTTAATTTATTATATATATATTTGTTTATTATGGTTTGAGTTCACCAATAAGTGAGGAATATATGTAGATTTAAAAATTGCATTATGAGTGTTGCTATTTATACCACATTTTATTAATTACATTGCAAATCACCTCTTTAGTATAGACAGTGATGGAGCCAGAAATTCATGTCAGTAAAGGCATGTTAGACCATATGAAAGAAATTCAGTTAAAAAAAATATGAAAGAAGACTTGGTATAAAATCGGAACACTAAGAGAAATGTTGAAGGTTTTGTTATGTTAATTTGCATAAAAATGTTCTCTTAAATTTCTATTTTACAAGCCTGGACATATAGAAAAGGGCAAATAACTAAACAAAATGTATAGAAAGAGTTCTAGGACATTTGGTCGTCATCCAACAATTTCACTAGCTTGAGAGGCACTAAAAAAACAACATTTATATACACATATAAGTAAAAATCTGATAAATAAATAAATAAACAATATGAGAGGGGCATGGGCCCACTTTGGTCCTTAGATGGCTTCGCCACTGAAGATAGGTGGGTCTCATATACATTACTAGGACTCATCTTTATTAGAGATGGTCAACAATGTACTCACTAAATGTGGTACAAATAATATTATTGACCCTCATAAGCAACTGTCATTTCACAATTTCATCCCGTTGGACTTTAATTTTCATGTATATATAACTTCAGTAATTATGACATAGGAACAAAAAGTAGTGCCATACTTTTTTTTTAGTATAAGTGATAGTCTAAATTAGGGGAGGGGGTTTCTCACACACACACAATCAAGATGCAATGGGGATTCGAACATGAGACTTCTTATATGCAAGATGCCATACTTTAACTTTTTAGTGGCGCCTTATGATGTTTTTGTCAAAATTTATTCTATAACAATGTAAACGAAGATGTAAATGGGCCTTACGTTGCTCACATTTATATCTCATTGCATAAGGGCTTTGTAAGTTGTAGCTTAAGTGATTTCGAATAGTTACCCTTCACTTGAACTCATGTCTTCGAATTTTCATTTTTCAATATTTCTAATATAGAAAACATTAGTCCCACTCACCTAAGGACCTAAAAATGAGGTCATGTGAGGTCCTTTTTAATAAAGACCATTGGATTAATTCAACGACACATATAATTACTAGTTTAAATCCTCACTCATGCTCATTGTTTCACCCAAACAATTCTTTTAATTATTATAACCATAAAAAACAAACAAAACAAAAAACAAATAAAGTAGGGTTACACGTTGAATTTGTCTTCATCCCAGCCACCATCTCCCCCTCATCCCCTTTCTCTCTTCCTCTTCCTCGTTCTTCCCCCTAAGTCATCTTCATTCCCTCGTCTTCTCCATAGCATATGAAGTAAAGTAAAGGCTGAGGATTAAAAAAAAATATAGATGAGAAGGTATGGAAATTTAAGTATATTTGTAATTCGATCTTACATATGGGTTGAGTTTTTCCATCAATTGTTTGAAAACGAAAACTGGATTAGAATGTGACTCGTGAGAAGGTATGGGAATGTTATAGCATAATTGTAAATCTAACGGTAATGTCCTAACGAGATTAAACTTTCCTTGCACTACAAAAAAAGGGTTTTTATGACTCGGATTTAATGACGCATCAAAATACACGTCATTAAATGTGATAAATTATGACGTATTTTTAAAATCGTCATTGAAACAAGTTTATGACACTTTGTTATCATGGCGTTTCCCAGGCAGCGTCATTAAAATCATTTCAATGGCCTTAGAATGTGTGTCATTGATTCTAGTGCATTTAGGCGACGCCTATCATAAGTCGTAACATTATGAATTTAACGGCGTCTTTTTACCACGACATGAATTACTTATACGATGACGGCCAGGACCCTGCGTCATAGATGTACCATATACGACGGCCAGGATCTGTCATAGATATACACCAAATTTTTCTTAAATTAATGGCGTCTCTTACTGCGTCATGGAAAATATTTAACATGGCGATTGTCGTGCGTTGATTTTCATGGCGGCGATATTACAGCGTCATAAATTAGATTTCCACGACGTGTGTTACTGCGTCATAAAATTAGATTTCCCGCGACGCGTGTTACTGCGTCATAGATATATTTGGGTTTTGTTAACGACGTCTTGTGCGCATCATAAACCTGTAATTTCATTCCCCAAATTTTTAAACTTTGGCGCTTCTTTTTCACCAAAATTTAACTTGGTTTTGTATTTTTCGTCTTATCCACTTCATATACTCCCAAACCAACGTTTGATTATTATTGTTTTTTGAAGTCCCACACCCGATTATTAAGAAATAAATCAAACCCTCTCTCGCCACTCTCTTCTCTTTCCCTATCCTTCTGTCTCTTCTCTCCCTTCATTTTCCCTTCCTGCAACTATCTCAGTGAGGTCCAAGATTTCTCTAAACTTTTTGGTTTTGATTTATTAGGGTTTCATACAATACAAACAAAGCTCACTCTCTCTCCTCTCTTCATCCTCCGCATTAATTAAAACCCAGAGAAAGACGAGAAGAAAGGAGAGAAAGGCTTTGCAGTGGTTTACGAGACACAGCGGTATGGCTTCTCTTAGTTTGATTTTGTCGTCTCCTCCTTAATTTTATCCCTGTGAGGAGAAATGCTCACCCAACAACTCAACAACTTCATCCGCTCCTTGCGACAGATCACCTCAACCTCTCCCCTCCATCACGATTGATTTCCTTCCTCCTCAATCAATTTCTTTCTTTTGGATTTGAATTAGTTTAAGTTGTGGTATACACATCCTTGTGACTTTGATTTTTCATTTAAGTCTTTGCTTCTTTTCTTTCTGTATAAAGTAATACTTTTTCTCTTTATAATTGTTGTTGAGTAGTGACTTGGAATTTTCTGTTAAGGCTATCCTCAATATCCATTGTGATGAAGCATTTCCTCTGCCCATTAATGATATATATCTTGTTGATTGCCTCGACCAATCAAGATATTTGTATGATCTTGTAATTGCAAAAGTGGTTTTGCAGCTCAAAAGCAAGTGGGAGAAGCTGGTGATTAAGGTTTACGTGGGCGGCTTAAGCTCTTGGATAATTTGGGCTTTTTGGTTAACGAGGCAAGTGCCAAGCTTTTTGTTTTGGTGGATGCAAAAGCTCACCTTATTTTACTCTCACCATTTGCTAAAATGAGTTTAACAAATTTGCAAGATTCATGCTATCGATTACTTTTTTTTTCTGCTTGAAGTGTTGGTGTACTTGTATTTGAAATTCAATTAAAATTTATTTTTGGTTCATTGATCGATGTTTAGGTCAAGTTAATTTGGTTATTCTAAAATCATAGTTGAGATAATTTTCTTCTTTTCAAAATTGATATGGGTTGAGGCTATGAAATTAAAAGAGTTAGTGGGTGGTTTTGGTAGAGTTATGCAGGGTATGAGAAAGCACTAATAGGGACCAAAAAACTAATGACATGCACATTTAATTACACACGGCTACAACGAGGATATAAGAAAACATTGATTGGATTGTTTGAGTAAATAGTGTAATGTTTATATGGAAAAAGAAAAAGTTTCACATGCAATGGTAGTACTTAATTAGATGCCATTGAAATCTTATCGGATGCATTATCTTAGAGTTGTATACGTAGAACATGTCAAATATCTGTTACTGAGAAGAAAGAACCTTGAACATACGAGTTGTATATATACATCTATTCTACATGGACACTTGAGGGTAATTAAGAATTTATATAGTTTTTTTTTATATCTTGTTGTATCTTTGAGGTTTTGGAAGTATGTCTTTGTGAGTGAGAAAAAGTTACCACAAATAAACAGAGAATGGGCAAGTTAGATATTTTCTCTGTGAACTCATTGTTTAGTCTCTGGTGCCATCCCTCCTGTGCTTAAACCTTTTTCTTATCTTTTTTTCCTGGGTTCTTGGTCAGACTTCATTCATGAATTTTGGTCCTTAAAAATTAGTTTTGTTGGATTCTCTTATTCCTTTTTGTTCTATTTGGCATTTAGTTTGTAGCAAGACATTTCTATGTAATGATAAGAACTGTGAAAAAAGACTACTTTAGTTTGGCCAATGAAAAGATATGGAACTGTGAAAAAGACTACTTATTGTGCAATCAAATGTCAATTCTGTGTTTGATAAAAAAATGTCAATTCTGTTAATTTTCCTTGTGTTCTTTTCTGGGGAAGTTCTTGTGGAGTTAAGTACGACCTCATCATTTTTTGACGTAAATCCTTGTAAGGAATTGCCTGCTTGAGATTTACTATTTTTTCTTGAGGGTAGATTCGTTCCCTGCTTATTAATTTGATATATAATGCTGAATATGTAAGACTATCTGTTTTGACTCCAGTCTCTTATCCAACAATTATCCCCATCTTTCCCTCTCCCTTGGAGGCAGCTTAGCTAGGTGGGGTCAATAAATAAGCCCGTTTGTTAGGTGACACTTGAGTCAACAAGATCCTCTCACATTGGCCAAAGACATGGGATGACCAGGGTGGCGGGTTTATGGGATGTAAAGGCTGAGTTTCCAATAGACTAATATATAAACCAGCTATTTCTCTACCATTTACAAAATTGGCTTTGTCTGGTGAGTAAGTTATTTTGGGGTTTCAGTGGATCCCTTGATCTTTATATTCAAGTACTTAGAGAAACTTGAGTTTATGCATCCCTTCCTTTCTTTCTAGGAGCAGTATTCGGTTTCACCCAATTTCTGATCTCCTTCTCTCTTAAATCTATTCATCGGTGTTCCTTTTTTTTTCTTTCTTTAGGGGGAGGGGTAGGGGAGTGGGGATGGTCACAGAATTTTTAATTGGGTTAGGCATTTTTTGAAGAGATATTTCTTTGGTCTCGATTAGGGTGAAAGTGTATTTATTTTGAACCCTTCAAATGTGTTGCTCTGTGTTTCATGGTGTCTCATGTTATTTATGGTGTTTCAATAAAGCAAGCTTTATTTGTGTCACCTAAGCATATATACTTTTTCAAAAATCTATGTTACTAATGCATATAAAGCGAGGCTAGCGAGAGAGGACACCAAGTGCCTAAAATTTACAGTCCATCTAGCAGATGAAGAACGTTGCTACACACAGGGAGAAGTGTGACGGTAGAGGATGGATATCTCTATAGTAGGAGAAGGAACTCCACCATTCAGCCTTGATTTGTTTGTGGTGAATCTCTTAAGTTCTTGTCACGATGTACTAGAATCATGTTGAGTAATATTAATTTAAACTTGTCATGATGTACTAGAATCATGTTGAGTAATATTAATTTAAACTTGTCATGATGTACTAGAATGCGTGTTGAGTAATATTAATTTAAAGTATGTTAGCCTTTATGTGAAAGCTTTGCTTCTGTATATTAATTTCTTTTTGTAGAATTAAAATGATGGGTTATATATATATATATATGTATTAGAATTATTATTATTATTTATTAAACTTTCAACGACGTCTAATATGTGTCGTCAAAAATATTTCAATGGCGTCTCCAAAAGCGTCGTTAAGTTCAATTATGAATATTTTATTTATTTATTAAAAATTTCAACGGCGTCAAATATGTGTCAGGAAAGAATTTCAATGGCGTCAAATATGTGTCATGAAGAAATTTCAACGGCGTCAAATATGTGTCATGAAAAAATTTCAATGGCGTCTTCTAGGCGTCGTTAAGTTCAATGGCGTCTATTACTGCGTCATAGAAAGCTGAATAGGCGGCGTCAATACGACGTCATAATATTCATGGCCGCGGATTGGCGTCATTAAAAATACATCTATGACACATTAGGCAGCGTCATCGAAAAATAAGGCGACACGCAAACGCGTCATTGAAATTACATTCTATGACATAATTGACGTCATCGTTTTAAAAAAGTTTCCATGACCCCCTTCTATAGCGTAGGTTACGACGTCACGGACGCGTCATTAAACGTCTTCCATGACGCATATCGAGCGTCGTGGAATGGTTTCTGTCTTGTAGTGTTGATTTATAAAGGCGAATGATTTTAACACTCATCCTTTAATTTCATGTACTATGGAGAAGATGACTGAGGGGGAAGAACGAGAAAGAGGAAGAGAACAGGGGGATGTGGTGACTGGGATGAATGAAAACATATTCAACGTGTAACCCTAATTTTATTTTATTTTAATTTTTTGCTAGGTAGAATAATTAAAATAGTTGTTTGTAGGTACAAACCCAGGATTTCAAAATAGCATGGGCTAAATTTACCTTACATACAAAACTATAGAAAACCCGACGGTATTTCATTGATAACAAAAAATACACGCGGGGGAGGAGGGATATAATGAGCCTTACCCCTCAAAATGCATCTAGTACATGCAATGCAAATACAAATAACACATATATAAGTTGAACCCTTCGAGTCTTCACATAGTTAAAAATCACTAATTATTGATTCATTATCTATATTATCAGCAAATTCTTTTTCAATATGAAGTAACATACAATCAGCAAGAAACTCATCACCTATCTTGTTCCGAAGTCAATTTTTAATAAGTCTCATACATGAAAATGCTTGTTCTGTTATTGTTGTAGGCACAGGAAGAGTTAGCACCAAACGATTCAATCTATCAATCAAGTAATATGTTTATGCTAATCTTGTTTCAATTAAACGCTCAAGTAATATAGGGATGGAATCAATATTCTTGAAGGCTACAATGCAATCCGTATCAATCTTATAAAATTCCAATTGCTAATTTAAAGCATGTAACTCAGTTGCAGTGAAATCAGAAGGGTAAAATTTCTCAACAAGAGTGCATATATCACCAATGTTAAATCATTTTTGAAAGAATCACGAGGATCTAATGCTGAGCTAAGAGAAAGGAGTTCCACAGTCTCATATGGAAATCTAGTATTTAACTCCCCCAACTAGTAATCTATTACCTCATTAAATATATCAATATGATAATAATGCTCAACTCTGATGCAATCTCTCTGTTGACAAGAACGGCGAGTGCCTATTGTATGACGGGCCCCCATATCAGGCATACTAATCTCATGTTCTTCACCAAATGTTTGCACACTCTGTATAAAATCATTCCAACCATTATTTCTCAACTCATCAAGCTCCATTTTTGTACTTTGAACCAAATTTTCTAAGAGTCTTTGATCTCTTAACATTTCGATGTTGATATGACATTATAAAGTGTTGATGGCCCAAGAGAGGCTTATCCTATTGGCTTATAAAAGGCTACAACAGAAAAGAAAAAGGCATTTTTTTAATCTCAACATAAAGTATAACCTATTGAATAATATATAGAAGATGTAAACATAAAGACCAACAAAATCCCTAATTGATAATTCATAAGTCTCAATTGTAAATCCCTAATTGATACTTCATAAACCCTAAATCTCCAAAATTTCAACATCAACAAATTTAGAGAAGAAAATTAAAGAAGATGAAGAATATGAGTCATTCTTCTTGTTGCCATTTTCCTTATGCCGCCCTGTTTCTTCCTTATTTTTGTGACACCTGTCTTTTCTCACTTACCATTAACCTAACTTATCATTGAATTAAAAAACATTGAAACTAAAAAAGCAAAAACCCAGCAGCCCCCGAGGAACCACCCACCTAACACCAACAGCCGACCAGCACAGCCATCCCACGTTCTCCACCCAACCCCCCTCTCTCTGTGTTTTATGGTGAAGATGATTTGAGGAGAATCAAGTGTTGGTTTTTGGGAGGAAACAGATCTGGCAAACATCCAAAGGCTCCAAGGCTGAAATTTTGAAGAACTGAAAGATCTAAAAAAGAGACCTTTCAAGATTTTCCGGCGTCGTTGAGGCGGAGAGCATGTGGTCATTTGGAGAGAAAATTTTGATTTGGTGAGGAAGGGCAAGTAAGGGTCACGATTGATGATGCACTCGAAGTGGAGATTAGGTGGCTTAGTTCAACAATCTTGATCTGGTTTGGCAATTTTATGAGAGAGAAATGGAGGCTTGGGGCGTTGGGGGCAGAGGTTGTTGTCATTGGGTTGTATAGAAGATGAAGAAATCACTTTTGTATAATTATTATATTTAATTTTAATACGAATTAATAGAATTAACAGAGTTAAGGTTCTGTTAAGTGAAATGACACATGTCAAAAGAATAAGGGGGAAACATGTGGGCACAAAGAAAATGGTAACAGGAAAATTGAACTCAAGATTACCTCCTTTAATTAAGTCTTCAAGAATGACATGGGTGATTGTGATTGGCTACTACCGCTGTGCCTGCGTCATGTGAGAGGGAGGGATGATTTTCTCCTCTCTTTTTTTTTTTTTCGAAGAACATGGGTTGGCAATGGGAGCAAAGAGAGAATGAATAAGTGGTGTTGTCCCGTGTGGTTTTTTGCATTAGTTTTAATTTTTTATTGTTATTACTATTATTGGTGTGCAGTATTATTTTGGCTGGGATGGGGAATGACAGGCGGGCTGTAGTATTATTTTAGTCTACAAAATATCAACTCACCTAGGCTATAGCCCAAGTTAGCTTGGGCGTAGGACCGTGCCTGGTTGTTTGAGTAAAACAAGGGCAAGAATGAGGGTTTAAACTAGTAATTATATGTGTCGCCGGATTCATCCAACGATCTTTATTAAAAAGAATCTCACATGACCTGATTTGTAGGTCCTTAGGTTAGCGGGATTGAGAAAACATATATATATATATAACTAAATAGGCAAAAAGTTCTTTTAGTCGTGGTTTCCCACTTTTATCACTAAGGTTCATGTAGTTTCAATTTAGTCATTTTTGTCCCTATGGTTTTCAATTCCAAACAATTTAAGGACAATATCCAATTTCTATCAAAATCTTCTAACATCCGTTACTTATTGAACATGCGACCCTCACGTGGAGGGGCATTTCGATCCAAGCTGACTTTCTCTTTCCCCCTAAAAATTAACTGTTCAATCTCTCTCTTTCCTCTCCCACAAAACCAAACACCCCTTCAACCGTCACACCAAGTCACCACCACCAACCTATCTCCCAACCACCCCTCTCTTCCAAAATCCCCATCCAAACCACCGTATCCACATCCAAATCTCCCTTTTCCCCGCCCCTTTCCTCCTCTCTCTATCTCTCTCTCTCTCTCTCTCTCTCTCTCTCTCTCTCTGTGTCCCCCCTGATTCACCTTTTTTTTGTTGATCAAATCCTTGATTCACCTTGCACAGAGTCCCTCCATAAACCTTCCATTCATCGCACTCAACCACCCCACATACCCATTGCCACTCCCTCACCATTCCTCTATCCCCCATCAGACCAACTACTCCCACCCCCTCCCCACAGACCCATTGATTCTTCTTTTTTAACGGATTTTATACTTTACCCAAAAAAAAAAAAAAGCCCATACGACTGCTATATCTCCAGCTAGCCATCAAACCTAAATTCATCAAAATAAAAGAAAATTTTGAACAACAAAAAGAACAAACATGCAAGGTATGAAATTTCCACAGAGAGAGAGGTTGTAGAGAGAGAGGGATAGTGAGCCAGCTTGGTTGCTATCTTTGATGCAAATATTGGACTGAAATGCCCCTCCACATGAGGGGCACATGCTCAATAAGTAACGACTGCTAGAAGAATTTGACAGAAATTGGACATTGTCCTTAAATTGCTTGAAATTGAAAACTACAGGAACAAAAGTGACTAAATTGAAATCACAGAGACCTTAGTTGTAAAAGTGACAAACCACAGGGACTAAAGTGACTTTTTGCCAACTAAATAAATACCAACGAACTTTAATATAGCAACCAACAAAAAGTGGGAAAGTCAGATCCCGATACAAAAAAAAAGGACTACAATTACAAGGAAGCGGGAAAACGGCCATCGAAATTTTTTGAAACTCACTCTCTTTCTCTCTCCTCCTCTCTCTCTCTCTCTCTCTCTCGCCCTGTTCTTGCTCTGTCTCTCGCTGCCCAAACCAAGCTCACGAATTGCAGACTGAGTGAAAGTCTTTGACTTTCAGTCTTTCATACACTGCCAGTTGAAGTTTCCGGTAACATTGAAAAATTATCACTTTCTGAAAACTCCCAAATTGAAAACCCTAGACTTCACCAAATGTGATTCCAGCACCCACGCAATGCGCCAATTCCCAATTTAACTTACAGAAGATGACTAACGCCAGAGGCGAACCGAGCGGAAGCGGAAATGGTGGTGGCGGGGGCGGATTTCATAGATTGCAGGCAGAGCGTGACCTAGAATCCAATTGGGAACTCGACCTCGGACAAAAACTCGAAGAGTATTTGCTGAAGATTTGCTCCGGTGACATACCCACTGAAGCCGAAGGTCATGTCGCTATTAATTTCGCCGAAGGTATTCCTTTGATTTGAAACTACTGGTTTATTTATTTATTATATATATATATATATATATATATATATATATATATATATATATATAAATTTTAGTTTTTTTCGGAATTGTTTGTGATAATTGTGGTTGGATGTAGCTGCGCTGTTGCTTCAGGGTTCGATCCAAGTGTATAGTCGGAAGGTGGAATATCTGTACTCATTAGTTTTGCGTGCTTTGGAGTTCCTTTCACAGAAGGGGTTGGTTTTTCTCTGTCCTTAATAATTTAATTTGGGAATTTATTGTAAATTTCTTTAAAATTATTATTTTTTATAGTTTGTGGGTGTTGTTATTTTTCCAAAAGTTAATAAAGATTTGTACTTTATGTCTATATGCAACCAA
This sequence comes from Prunus padus, assembly GCA_024362665.1. Lineage (NCBI taxonomy): Eukaryota > Viridiplantae > Streptophyta > Magnoliopsida > Rosales > Rosaceae > Prunus > Prunus padus. The sequence goes on from JANFAM010000020.1 coordinate 11,464,367, forward strand.
ATATGTGTTTGTGGGTGTATTCATTTTTCATAACGAAATCATTTCTGTTGAAGTTCCCTTTACTATAACTTAGACCGATAGATATTAGTTGCCAACTAGTTGCTGCCTCGCTTGACTTCTGTCCTAAGTTTCTAGCTTGCTTTTGAAGTGTTTGAGTTAATAATGGTTTCAAGGTTCTGAAATCTATACTTTAAACTTGGCTAAGTTGTTCAATATGGTTGATTATCATATCTCATCAACTTTTCAAAAAGGAATTAATTAGATAAAGATTGGGAGTCACATCTATTTGCGATAAGAGAAGAGAAGTTGGTTTGGGTGCTCTGAGAATATATAACGTAGGTCACTAGATTCACCTATAGCCAAAGAAGGCAAGTTAAAGTAGAAGGTAAAAATGAACAAGGGGCTGAATAGGACTAACATGGGAAGGAGCAATATGAAAATATATATTACAGGGGACACTGGATATAAGAGAAATGAATTGAAGACATTCACATGGCTGACCTTATGTATTTGGAACAAAGGAAAAGATAGGGGTGGCAATCAAGTTGTGTTGTGTCTTGTAATAATCAAGCTAATTCATTAATTTTGTGTTGAGAGTAGCATAATGATTGTGATGATGATGATGACTCATCAATTTGGGCATAAGTGAACTACGTTACACAATAAAATATGCTTTTATATATATATATATATATATATATATATATATATATATCTTGTTATTTTTATTGTTTTACTGTCACTTTTAAATAGGCAGCATGAACAATCTGAAGGCACATCAGTTCGGCCCGAAGAAGGTGAAAGTTCCCATGCTGTTTCTGATGAAGAAAATGATATGTTCTGGGGCTTAGATGACATCTCAGGTAGCCATTACTGTTTATTTCATTATGGGGGTATTGTGCTGCAATCACCCACTGATATCAATTTTTCTTGCAGTGGAAGGAAAGAATTGTTTAGATAGTCCAGTGGGCAGAGATGCTCCTTTAAATTCCTTTGTGAAGCCCCCAGCAAATCTAGTTGTACTTGAAGGTGATTGCTTAGATACTACTGGTGATTTCGGAGAATTAGAGTCATATCTGGTACCATAGTTTCTTCCATTCAATAAATTTTTTTGGGGTCATTTTTTAAATATATGTATCTAATTGGTTTGGTCATAAAAATTGTATTTGCAGCTGGCCACCAATGATCTCTACCAGGATTTCATTTTATTAGATCCATGTGATGCAGTAGCAGTGCATGATTATTTGAGTGCGGATGGAGCTGGTAAAGGACAAAATAGTGCTTATAGGGCCACCTCAACACGAAAAAGTTATCAATCACCTACAAGACGTTCAGGTGGAACTGCACTTAGGTCATCTCTCCATAAATGCCAGGATCCTAATGTTAATCAAACCCCTGGGGTTGGTTGCAGCTTTGAGGCCAAAAATTGTAATATTGGGCCCGACCCTCCTGCCAGCAATGATTTTGATGGTGGTGCTCATGGATTTGATATGGATGATAGATATTCAGAGCCCAGGGGCTTGGATGAATCAGATGATGAAGATGATCCATGGAAGCCTTTGAATCCCCATGAACCTGGGAACTTGAAAGTGAAACCTTTTAGAAAAGGTTGTTTTCAAGTGTTTGTTTCTTTAGCTTGCTAAGTTACACTTATAATATTTTAAGTACCTAACGCCATGCTTCTGTTTCGTTGTGTTTTCCTCTAGCAGTCAAAGCTTCTAACAGGAAAGGGGTTAGTTCTACTAAGCAGGTCTCTATGATTACACTATTTCCACCTGCAAAGTTGCATGGTACTATTAGTCCAGAGCTTACCGAAATGTGGGAGATGCAACGTCGTGCCGATGAAAGACAAAAGGGGTCCCAGTCTCCTCCATTATTTGAGAAGGTTTGTGTTGCATAGGTTTATTTAGAAATTTGTCTTTTTTGTTTCTTAGTGAATCTGCTTTCTTAATTGCAGCTGCGGGAATCACTTATTAATGGAAGACATGAAACCTTTGATGCCTTCTGCAATCCTATGGGTGCAAGTGAGGATACTGAATATGATAATGAGATCCCTGATTTTGGGCATACGGATGCTGACACGCCGGAACCTCTGTTCATGGATGAAAATGTACCTCCATACAATGACAAGGTTAGACTGAGCAGCTAATTGATTATTGCATGGCTCAAAATCAACTGGGAACATTTTTAAATTGCTTATGTATTGATATTCTACAGTTTGAGGATGGTGGTCCACAGTTTGGTACTGATGAAGCATTTGGATACGACAATTCAAATCCTCATGCAAGCCTGGAAGATTTATGTCGCTCTCACTTAGTAAGTATATACTGTGAAAAAAAAATGTCCCTTAGAAGACACATCAATGCTTTGTAAGGCATTTCAGATGATTAGGTCATGGAAGAAAGAGCCTGGTCCATATTTCTTTGCTGGCAATTTGGTGTTTCTTCTCATGTTATATTTTTCATTTTTCTTTCTCCTTTTTGGCTAAATTTTTTAGTTTCTATTACTTGGTAATTACCTGCAATTTTTTTGGTTGGCTGCCAATGTTTCTTTATGTAGGACGCTCTCCTTGCTAGCATAGCTGAAACCGAGAAACAAACTGAACTGGCTACGCGTGTTTCAACATGGAAACAGAAAATTGAGCACAACTTGGAAGAGCAAGTAGGTTCCATCTGTTTTGCTTCCTTGCTTTGTCAAAACTTTCACCAAAAATATAAAAAATCAGAACAGTCACTAGTTGTATTACCTGATTTCTTCTTGTTTTTGGTCTACTGGTTCATGTTAAAGCAATGATATGTTTTTCATAGGAATTACACCCTGCTTTTGATATTCATGACTACGGCGAAAGAATTCTCGACGGACTATCCTTTGAACCAGACAATGGAGATGTCTTGTCTTTCGCCGATGTTGTAAAAGGTCAGGAAAAGTATGATGTGGCTCGGAGTTTTTCTGCACTCCTGCAACTGGTATTTCTCTTGTATATTATAATCACCTGTTTGCTTTGATTTAGTTGCGTTGCTAGACCCCTATCCCTATCTGTATTAGCTCAGTCTTTTTCTAGTCCTTGAGTCTCAATGTACCAACAAAATAGAAAAGACTAAGCACCAGTTTGCTTTTGTTCTGTCTTAAAGGAGTACGTGGAACATCATACAGGGTTTAGATAATTTATTTATAAAATGCGCTTACTGCTTGCTTTCTGGGTGTTATAGTGACAACTGAATTCCTATTTAATATTATAATTTTCAGGTAAACAATGGAAACGTTGAGTTGGACAGGAGTGGGGTTGATGGTGAGTCTGTTTGTTACACAGCTGTGAATCCTTTCCATGTTCGGCTCCTTAAGCATGACAAGAGAAGAGAGGATGCTGGATTTCGGTTGTCAACAAAGAGAGTTAAGTCTCCATTGAGCAAAGCATGTGGAAAAGTTGACAAAGACAACACCGGGACTGCAAAATCTCCCACAGTGAAGTCATCTTCTAAGGTACATAAATCAACAGAGGCATCTTCTCAAATAAACGGAAAGTCACCAGTGAAACTTGGGAAGGTTAGTGGCATACGGTGCACTCCTGAACCCAAGAGGAGAAGAAAGTCCCGATTTGTTGAACCAGTTGACCTACATTCTGCAGGGTGACACGAATGTCGTTAGCAAGTTAACTCTTATCATTCAGGCCATTCAACACATTGCTGGATGGCTGAAATCAACTACCCCTGTAGCTGCCATTGTAGTTTACTAACAGTGAGTGGTAGCAACCTGTAATATCCTTTTAACGTTATTATTGAATGTACACATGAGTAAGGAAACCTTCGTAACCCAATGTATCATTATCATCAATAGGGAAACTATCTTGTCTTGATGCCGAATTGCAAAACCAATAATTGCTGTAGTTTCTGAAAAGAAGCCCCGATCATCCATAATTGAAGTCCACCTCGACCATTTTGGTGTCTTGCTAACAAAGTCAAAAGAAGATAGCTTTTTGTGTCCCCGAAGGACTCGTATTGCTGGTTGTTTTCAGATTCATTTGTCATGGCATTGCTTGACTGGCTCAGATTTCCAACTTTAGGTTTAGGTCTGATATTCACAAGATGTATGGATCTCAACCCCTTAAAATTAGTCAAAGAAAGTCCCTGTTATTGAGGTTGGCTGGCAAGAAATAGGATTCCTATATAACGTGGTAAGGTGACTAAATGGAATGTGATGTAGTAAGTAATCTGGTTTGGTTTTTTCCACAACTACGCGTAGTATTAGCAGTCTGTACACCAGCACCAACTTCTCGTCTTCAAATGAAAGCTTAGTGCCCACTCATCTTATTTAAACCATTCAATTGGACTTAATGGTCTTTGATTTGACTCCTCATCAGATTATTTGATCCAAGTCAACATCACCCCGTCACTGCAAATGCATGATTAAGTTGGTTAATCTGAACAACATGCCATCACTCTGCACTCGAGTTCGAATTCTTTTCAATTAGAAACCCACTAATAAAGCGAGACCACCGGTTTTTAAGGCATCTAGAGTCAAATACAGACGACGGTACCTATTTTACTCCTATTTCTTCTTTTTTTCTTCTAGGGAATTCCTTGGAAAGGGCATGGGTTTTTCTTGGTTTTTTATTTATTTCAATTTTGTGCTGATGTTGGTTGATTGGACTGAGAGGCAATTTGGTGGCAAGTGTCCAACGGAAGGAAAACTTGTTAATGAAAATTGGACCACCGATCAATGCTGTGTAAGATTGAATGGTATTTTCCTTATGAACGATCTTTGAATTGTTTCATTTTCAAATTATTATATAAAAAATGTCACTGTAAATAACATGGAAAATTAAGGAAGTTTTGATTCGTCACGAAATTTAATTACAATGCTCACATCAAATATGGTCAAAGAAGAAAACAACGGCAAAGGTTATTTAAGCAAAAACCTAAAATATGGTCGTGCAGGCTGCAGCTAGCAGCCACTGGTGATGTCGGCCTGCCAAACCTATCTTTTTTTTTTCTTCTATTATTATCTGTTTTTCATTGGCTACCAGGACTTTATGATTTTCGCTTTGATTTCTTTTTGTAAAAAGATATTTCATTTTCGCTTTGATTTCTATTATTTCGCGAGCTCCTTAAGTTAAAAACTTGACTCCTTAAAATTAAGTACGAGCTCTCACTCCTTAAAATTCGATTTGTTATCAAATGAAACGAGGAAATGACTCATGGAACTAGACATGGCAAACGTGTCGTGTTTGCGGAGTTTCGTGTCGTGTTCGTGTCAACCCGTTAAAAAGCGAATAGACCCGACTCCGACCGTTAAGCTAACAATTGGGAAATATTAAACCCGAACCCGACTGTTCAAATTCGCGAAAACCCAACCCGACCGTTAAGACTAATGAGTTATTTTTTCTCATTTCACACGCTTCACCCATTTAAAAATAGACTATATTTGTTAACAAATTGTTAAATGAAAACACAAATTAGACAATTCTTTGTGATAAAAGAATAATATATTAAGTATTTGAGAATAATTAATATAATAATATGGAGTGAAAGGAGGATGCTATTGGTGAGGTTAGATTGTATTTATAATTAATATCAAAATAATCCTAAGAATTTAAGTAATTTATCAACAATGTAGAATAATAAGAAAATAAACAAAATAATAATATGGAATGAGAGATGTATGTCATTGGTGGGTTAGATTGTATTTGTAATCAAAAGTAAATTAATCTTAGGGATTTAAGTAATTAATCAACAATATAAAATAGTAAGAACATAAATAAAATAATAATTTGGAATGATAGGAGCATGCCATTGGTGGGGTTAGATAGGGATTTTATAATATAAATTTACAAAAGTACCTCTGCTCTTAACGGGTTAACGAGTTATTCGCGAAAAATACTAAAACTACCCGTTAAGATAACGGGTGCTTAACGGTTCACCGTTATCAACCCGACCGATAAGACTAACCCAAATCTTGATAATTTTGTGCGAATTAGGTATCATGCGATATTGCCAGATATACATGGAACCACCAAAAGCTTTTATGCAAACGGACCATTGTCCCCTCCCAAGGCAAAACAACAAGTGAGCCAACTCTCATTTTTAATTCAATCCCGAAAAGGAAAGCCGTAATGTTCCATAAACTTATACGCGAATTTCATTTTAGTATTTCAAATTGGAGGACTATGAACTTATACACGAGTTTCATTTTAGTATTTCAAATCGTTTCTCCAACCAAGATTGGAATCGTTCCTCCAACTAAGATTTTGAAGAAGAAGATTAATAATTAGCCTTGGATTCTAAAAGATCCTAATGGAAACAGCCAAATTTTCTGCCCGATTTGTAAATGTTCTGTTTGTCTTCATACAGATGCATTTCTTGGCAACCACTGAACACACAGCCATTTGGAATTCAATCAAACGCCCAAAAATTCTCCTTTTATTCTAAAATTTCGTACCAATATAAATCATATATATAAAACACGACAAAACCAGAAAATATTATAAAGAAAAAACATATCAATGAAATGACGACGACCAAGTATATACAGCTACAAAAATAGCGATAAATCCACTGCTGCTACAATCCTGCCACGTATACATTGACTGATAAGTCACCGGATATTGCTGCCCAAAAAACAATATAAAATTACCGCCACGTCACCACCTCTACTCTTTCCGAGTCTCTTGTCGTCCACCGACCTCGATATCCTCCGACTCGGCCACCGAACTACAACCGCCCGCGTTCCCTCCCGAAGGAGAAACGCCGCCGTTTCGTCTGTCTCTGCTGAGCATTCTCGTAAACGACAGCATCCGACTCATCGGTGACCTGAACGCCTGGCTCGCCGGCGAGTCACCGCGGCCCGAGTCCTCCCCCCTCCCAAAACTCTCGTTCCTTCTCGGAACCACGATGTCCAGCGGTTTTCTCCGCGAGCCCGACGACGTAGTTTCGGAATTACAACACTCGGAGCACAGCTCCGAACTCGGACCCGGTTCACCCCCTTCCGGTTCGCAAACATTCAAAACCACGTCGGCCCGGGTTTCCGACTCCGGACCCGGTTCCACCGGGGACCGACAAAGGGGGCACGTCGAGTGAGAGTGGAACCACATGTCAATACACTCGATGTGGAAGCTGTGCTTACATTTCGGAAGCAATCGGCCCTTCTCGCCGTCGTCGAACTCGGACAAGCAGACGGCGCACTCCAAAATCGGCTGCTCACGAAACTGCGTCGTTTCAGTCGATTTATCGGAGTAGACGAAGACGGGGAGGGAGTTGAGGATGGACGCGTCGAGGCCGCGTGTGGGGGTAAAACGGGTAGCGGCGTATGGGTCCTCGTGAAACATGATGTGGGTTCGGCGATTGCGGCGGTTGCGATGGAGATGGCGGCGGCGGGCGCGGAGGAGGTACCAGCGGGCGTAGAGGTGGAGGCAGACCATGAGGATGACGACGAAGAAGAGGATGATGATGGCAGTGAGCATGATCTTGCCGCTGACGGCGTAGCCCTTGTCGGGTTGGGGTGGGAAGTAGTCTTGCTGATCGGGGTCTGGGAGGTGATCCGGCCGGTGGTCCGGGCCGTGGTCTATGCCCATGATTGGAGTAAAAGCCATGGTATTTGATTTTTGGTCTGAGAGAGAGAGAGAATATATGGTATGGAAAGGCTATGAATACGAGAATATTATTAATAAAGAGGGGGGGAGGGGGCAAGTGGGAGGAAGCGAGGAAGGTTCTTGACAATTTCAGGGTTGACTTTACTGCTGCCGCTGCTTTTTCTTACTTACATTACAACTCTAGTCTCTCTACTCGGTAAAAAAGAGGAAGAGGAAAGAGGAAGCCCGCGGTTTCTAACAGTCGCCTACCGGGGTGGACGCGGAATCCAATGAAATGACTTGCTTGCCCTTGTTTCACTTGCCAAATTTCCATATCCAACTGGTTGCTGCTTCTCTGAATTTCCCTCCCTTCGACAAAATCATCAATCATGCTCCAATATTCATGTGTTACAAATTTTGGTTTATTGGTTTTATAGTAGTTTTATGTGATCATATCAATCATGCTCCCATATGATTACTATTATTTTATCTTCTCTCCTTCTCTTATAGAAAGATGGTTGGACAAGAATTAATTTATTAATGTTGTTGATGGAGACAGAAAAAATGTTGTTTCCCACCGCAAGAGAAGCATATGATGATTTTTTTTAAAAGTATAAGTGATAGTCTAAATTATAAGAGAGGGGACTTTTCATACATACATTACTACTGTGTTATGGGGGTTCGAATTAAGAAGCATATGATTTTAAAACTTACAAAATGTAATATAACTAAATAGGGTAATTGGAAGAAATTGATTATGCCCAACTAGTATTATATTAGGGTTTAGGGATTTTATCATTTGCCAACCCTAAAAATCACATTGGGATTTTATCGTTCCCTGGAGGTCTCCGTATCCCAATCTTGTCTTTGATGACGATTGCCTTCTCTTTGCCAAAGCTTCTACTTCTGCGGCTAGGAAGATTTGAAATGTTTTGGACTGCTTTGCGAATGCTTCTGGCCTTCAAATTAATTTCCACAAGTCCACCCTTTACTTCTCTCCTCGAGTTACAAACTCTATAAAAACTAATATCAATAATGTTCTTCAAGTTCAACATAGATCTACTATAGGTAGGTACTTAGGGGTTCCGAACATAGTTTTTTGGAAAGACCCCCAAAATGCCTAAGACCTCATTAACAGAATTCAAAAGAAATTTGCTAGCTGGAAAGCAAGTACCCTTTCTAGAGATGGTAGACTCACCCTTATTAAGGCCAGTGTTTATGGCATCCCCAACCATATCTTGTCCTACTTTAAGCGTCCTTCTCAGAATATGAATAAAGAATGTAGAAAGTTTGTTTGGGTTAAGGACACTAGGTGCCCCTCCTCCCCCCCTCGCTTGCCCGGGAAATAGGTATGCCTCCCTAAGGAAATTGGAAGACTTGGAATCAAATCTGCTTCTCATTTTAACCTTGCTGCTATTGCTAAGATAGGCTGGAAGTGCCTACCTGATACTGAAAACTAGTGGGCTCAACTTGTCACCAAAAAGTATTTAAGGCTTAAATCTTTCTTTGAAAAAAAAGAAATGCTCCAATCAGTCTCTGGCCTGGAAAGCTATCTTTGATAATAGACCTCTATTATTGAAGGGATTAAGTTGGTTGGTTGGTGATGGGAGTTCTATCTGTTTTTGGACCCATAATTGAGTTTTTCCCTTCCCACTAATCAACCTCATCCCCTTAAATCAAAGAATTTCTATTGATATTCAACTGAAAGTTTCTACTTTTATTTCTAATAACTTTTGGCTCAAGGATGCATTATCGACTATTCTTTCTCAAGATATTGTGAATCATATTCTTGCTATACCTATTCATGTTTCTAGAATTACTGACAAAATGACCTAGGAAACCAGAAAATGTATTGGGATTGTGTATATTGTAGTTGTGTAATTAATAGGATGGTTGTGTATTTAATAGGGTTAGTTGTAGATGAGCTTGGAGGGTAAGTTTCCTTCAACTATAAATATGTATGCTTGTTTAACATAATATTCATTCAATTGAAACCAGAAAAATTCTCTCATATTCCCTCATACTCTCATTTTAGCATTACTCCCATTTTAGCACTAGTCTCAATGGTTTGTTATCAGTGAAAAGTGCTTATAAAATTCAAATGCAAGAGGTTAATCCTCATCCGAATACTTAACTGCTTAATGTTTTATGGAATCAGACTCTTCCCCCTAAGATCAAACTATTTTGTTGGCTTCTTCTGCGTGGCAAATTGCCAGTCTGACAAAGACTTAGCAGGTTCATTCCCAATATTACTCCTCAATGTGCACTCTGTGGGAATCAACCTGAATCTATTAATCACTTATTCATGCATTGCAATTTTGCTCAGTCAGTTTGGAATTGTATCCATGATTCTATAGCTCCTGTTCTTGCTGTTGGGGATCACATTGCTTTGTTATCTTCTTTAAACACTACTGATAACCAACATGGTCCTAATGATTTTTGCAAAGGTCTCTTTATTTGCTGGCAGATCTGGGAAGCTCGCAACAACCTCATTTTTAAGGATATGGTACCCATCGTGCGCGAGTTCTCTCTATTGCCAGTCTCATTCACCTAGAATACTGGAAGGCGAATCACAAGCTCAAGAAACCCAAACATGTTGTTCCCCTATCAAATGGAAGCCTCCTTCCTCTGGTTGGATTAAGCTCAACTTCGATGGATTAGTCAAAAATGGAGTTGCTACCACATGTTTTTTATTTGAATGACAACACCCACACCCTTCTCGCTAGAGCTAAAAATATTGGAGTCAATTCCATTACTGTGGCTGAATGCCTTGCTATGAGAGATAGTCTAGCTTATGCAATTCACCATGGATGACGTAATATCATAATTGAAGGTGACTCTAAATTGGTCATTGATGCTGCGAACAAGAAATGCTCTGCCCCCTGGAGTATTCTGCAACTTCTCCAAGATGTCTCACACTTGGCCTCCATTTGTAATTTGCTTAAGGAAGGTGTATTCAATTAAGATTTTAAAAGAGTTCAATGGAGTTATTCAGTTTATAGCATTCAATATATTTCAATTGATTTCTATAAACTCCACATAGAGTTTGACTGAAATCCTGAATTGATTTGAATGGTGTTTATTAGAGTTCTAAAATGTTTTTTTTTTTGGGGGATGTTTATCGTTTTTCCTAGGGCTGGGATTTTCACCCGACAAACCGGTAGACCCGACCCAATTTTGACTCGAAAAACTGACCATTTCGGTGTCGGTCGGTTATGGGGCTGTTTTTGGCCCGACCCGACATTCTTGGTTGTCGAAGGGTTTTGAATATCCAGAATCGTCGATAAACCGAACCAAACCAATATCAGCAAAAAGGCTAAATATATTAGAAGTTGAAGGCATGAGGTTTCGAACCCCTAACCTCCAACTCAAATACTCAACCTCTTACCGCTACACCAACATGGTTCCTTGTTTAAAAATCATATCATTAATATATTTAAACGTTACCAATCGGATAGTATTAAAAATATATATTAAATAGTTAGGGTTTCCTAACATCACCCTAACACCACCACTTTAAATTTTAAACCCCAACCGTCATCTTCTTCCTCTACCTCAGGATCTTTTCTCTTCTCAGCGTCTTCTCCTCTCTCTCTCTCTCACGTCTTCTTCCTCTCCCTCAACATCTTATCTCTCTCTCAGTGTCTTCTCTCTCTCTCTCTCTCTCTCTCTCTCACGTCTTCTCTATCCTCTCCCTCATCTTCTCTCTCATGTCTCCTCTCTCTCTCTCTCATCACATCTTCTTTGTCAGCTGTCGCCTCCAACACCTCCAGATCCAGTGCGCCACCACTATCTCCGCCGCTCAATCTCTCTCTCTCCATCTATGTCTCAGTTTTTCCGTCACCGAACTGTGCAGACCGAAATCATCGGTTTGGCCGACAGTCGGCAAACTGCTGAAGGCGGCGTCGGTAGCGGTTTTGTTTTTTGCTATATCGGCGATGTCGGTCGGTACATCGGAAGCTTGGAATCGGGTCGGTAATTGAACCGATTCCACCCCTAGTTTTTCCAGATTTTCAAATAGAAAAGTTCCTTTACAAATACAGAAAGTCCAAACATTATACATCAAAGAAAAAAAAAAAAAAACATATGTTTTGTATAGTATCCATTCTAAGCGCTCTTCAAGTAACATTTTCAAGAACGCATTTTTCATTAAGAACATGAAGTATCTTGCTTTCTACTATTTGCTTGCTTAGCAAACCATTAGAATCGCGCCATCCACTGTTGGCAGCATCAACCATTAGTTCTAACATCATATTGCTTTCTTTCGAGGTCCATGGGTTATAAGGTTTTTTTCCTTGTCCTTGTTGTGAATCTCCCATTTATAATGTTACTAGATAAAACATGCAATCTTTAATTAGTTCATAAGAAAAAAAATATGAAGATTATTTTTTCCTTTCGTTTTGGCGTGGGTTTGGATATATATATATATATATATATATATATATATATATATATATATATATACATTGTAGATCGATAAAGAAGGCCATTATATATATTATTTTATTTATTATTATGCATTTTCCTTCTTTATTTTATTTATTATATATTTTATTTTATTTTATAACAACAACTAATAAATAAATAAAGAAGGAAAAGGCATAATAACAAATAAAATAATATATATATATATAAATATATATTTCATAATTAGTTACCTATATATCTAGCCATGGTTTGCCATCATATATATACTGTCTACAGAAAATGACATCATGGTTACCCACAACCAAAATTAAAAAATTAAAAAGAAAGGAAATGACAGGACTGACCCGGATTCCACCATGGAACCTAGACCTAGCAAGCGTGTCGTGTTTGCGGGTTTCGTGTCGTGTTCGTGTCAACCCGTTAAAAGCAAATTGACCCGACCCAACCCGTTAAGCTAACGGTGGGAAATATTAAACCGAACCCGACCCGTTCAAATTCACGAAAACCCGACCCGACCCGTTAAGACTAATGAGTTTTTTTTTTGCTCATTTCACGCACTTCACCCATTTAAAAAAATATACTATATTTGTTAACAAATTGTTAAATGAAAACACAAATTAGACAATTCTTTGTGATAAAAGAATAAGATATTAACTATTTGAGAATAATTAAAATAATAATATAGAGTGAAAGAAGGATGCTATTGGTGGGGTTAGATTGTATTTGTAATCAATAGCGAAATAATCCTAGGAATTTAAGTAATTAATTAACAATGTAGAATAATAAGAAAATAAACAAAATAATAATATGGAATGAGAGATGTATGTCATTGGTGGGTTAGATTGTATTTGTAATCAAGAGTGAAATAATCTTAGGGATTTAAGTAATTAATCAACAATATAAAATAGTAAGAACATAAATAAAATAATAATTTGGAATGATAGGAGCATGCCATTGGTGGGGTTAGATAGGGATTTTATAACGTAAATTTACAAAAATACCCTTACTATTAACGGGTTAAAGGGTCATTCGTGAAAAATCTGAAGCGACCCGTTAAGATAGCAGTGCTTAACGGGTTCACCCGTTATCAACCCGACCCGATAAGGCCAACCCAAATACTAATAATTTCGTGCGAATTAGGTGTCGTGTTAACGTGTCGTGTACAATATTGCCGGTCTCTTTGGAACCCTTGGCGGACCACTGGCGATTGTTCCGACATCAACCCATGTCGGGCCCACAACTAAACAAGTTCCCTCTTCCCGAAACAAAAGAGAAAGGGGTCAAGACTTCTGCCGAAAATCGGGGAGAGTCTCCCCTGAAATATGGACAATCCCAAAAACTTCAACTTGTCAACAAGCAACAGAATATAATATCCCAACTGCCAGCATGCATATGACATACATCACAGGCCTCCGGCCAATAAATTCAACCCTAATGGGTGATATAGAGCAATCTAAGAGTTTTAAATTAAATAACGGAAAACAAAATTAAAGATAAGGGATACGAAGTCCTACAATTCAATCGAAGCTCGGGAAGAGAAGCGCACGGCGAATAGAAACGACGCAACAACTACGGCCTGGGGGGCGCAAAATAGAAAGAGTGTGAGTGGACAAAAACAAGTTTTACATACTTAAATCAATGTACTAACCCCACTGTTTCAAAACAATGCAAACCATGCATATGAAATCATTTATATACGTGCTTGATTTAAAACCAAGTTACCTCAAAGTACGTGAAAACATTTCCAGCTCAAAACTCCTTTTACTGAACAACCCAATCTTTTACTTTTTCCGAGGCATAACCTCCCAAATCAAACCCAACATATGTATGTATAAAAACATAAATAGAAGCACTTGTTAACCGTATAAGCATAAGAATTGAATAAAGTTCTCATAAGGTAAAACCACATTAAAATACCAAACATTCCATTCATGCCAAGAAAACCAAACTTGACAACAATATAAAAATCAATTGTAGTTCAAATCATTTATTCATATAAATAAGAAATCAATTTCAAGATTTAAAATCCAATAAACTCAACACATCAAATACTGTAGTCAAATCAAGCACATTGCTTCCCAATCTTCCCCACTCTCACAACCACGTGCTCACAAGCACGACAAACGAGGAACGATCCTCACTAAAAGAAATATGAATACGAAGGTACTAACACACGCGTTAGGTATATTATAACCTCAACACCATATACAAGTACCAGGGGAAAACAATCCAACATGGGATCATTTGATCGGACACAGTACAGCCTCCTCGAGACCACGTGCCTGTGGTTGAGCCGTCCAAATAACACTAAACTCACATGCCTATATGGTATAAACTTCCAAACCATACCTCCGAAACATGTCCTACGTGCGCAGATTACCCCTTTAAGGGTCTACAACTACAACCCGTTAAGGTATACACTGGATCGAACCATATTCAAGTAACCGTATCATATTAATCGCCATGCGATAGTCAATATAAGAACAGGGGGAGGTACATAACAAGGTGCTAACCGCACTCAAATCAATCACCACGCGATAATCAATATATATATATATATATATATATATATATATATATATATTCAGTCATAATGTACCCAACCCAAAACATCAGACACCCGGACATATACATGTCCATCAAGCATAAAACCAATATATATACTCAAAATCAGGACATCACCGTCCAAACATATATTTCCATACTTAAAATAATCACAAGCGTCAAAAGAACGCATAACATACCATAATAAAATGAAATGTCACATTCATTGCAAAACCATATTTAAATCTCAATCGAAAACTCAAGCTCAGAAAACGTCGAATCAAAACCCAACTTTAACCAAAAGTCAATAAACTTCAATTATCAATATAATCCCATTATTACGCAAAATGCCAAACCCACAATTAGAACAATAGTAACACTCCATAATCAAAGTGTAGAGAGAGAGATATATATATATATATATATATATATATATATATATATATATATATATAACCATTTCCCATTATTCGAAGCATTTTTTCAAAGTGTATATATATACAACATATATATACATATAGATATATAGATATATATAAATGTATAACCAAAGTATAGGTATTATTCGTCAAAGTATATACGCCAAACCGAGTATGAAATTGAACGGATGATACCAACGTCCAACTTAACCCAATTATATAAGTAAAATATAATATAACAATTTTTTAATTATAATATCCAATGAAAATCATTAAATTCCCATTTATGTACAAAAATCCATTAAAACCATGCTTTAAATAATATAACGATCCCAAGCTAAAAATAGCTTAAATAATTAGTCCAATTCCAATACGAAAACCACTGGGCGTTCACCACGTCCCGTTCAATACCCAAAGGTATAAATAATAATAAAATATAGCCATCAAGGCCCCACATACAATTCCGGAAACCCAAATCATGCATAAACCTCAAATGCATACTCTTTTAATATATTTAAACTAAAGTCAAAACAAGACTTAAACCGTTATCAAATTCAAGATTTAAAACCAATATTAAATCTCATTTCATGCAATTCATTGAAATCATGTTCGTTTGAAAACAAAGTCCACTCACCGTTGGTCCTACGCTGCATAATCCTAAAAGGGTCCTGCCTGCTGCGTAGCAAAGTCAAAGTACCTAAAGCGATAGATACGAGAATTGGATTAGTACCGTGAACCGAACGAGAACCTTAAATTCAAATCCTAACCTTTCCAGGACTCAAAGCAAACACTTACATCATACGGAGAGTTTCTAGGGTCAAACCACACCTTTTCACAAGTGGGACCACCCCGGAAGACTCACGATCAACCGGCGGTCAAAGATCCCGTTTCGGTCAACCCGGGCCCGCGGAGCCCACGACCTCCAAATCGATCCGGACATTCCTAGAAGTCCAACAAAGTAACCTAAGTGGCAAGGCGACCTTGGGACCCTCGGTCAACCCTGGTCAAACTTGGTCAAACTAACCCGACTAGGTCAAACCGGGTCCGTAGGTCCCATGACCTCCAAACTTACATCAGAAAGTTCCTACAGGTTCAACACGACCTAAACAACGTGTCCTGAAAGTTTGGTCTCAATCGGACGGTCGGATTACTCACGATCGCACGATCGGACGGTTACGGTTTAATTCAAACTTTAAGTCATTGATCCGGAGCATCCGGGACTCCGAATCACGATCCGTCAATTCCTATACGATCCTAGAAATACGAGGAACCACATACGTGAATTCGGATTCGATCCAACTGGCCGAACACATCGAACCCATATAACGCGTAATATGCGTACATTGGTTAAAGGTTCAAACGATGTCCGAATCGTAATCCGAGCACACGTACGCGTTCACAACGACACGAGAATCGTGTAGGATCTGAGAACCGCAACCACACCACAGCCACGCGCCGCCACACACGCCGCCATGGGTGGTGAGTGTGTAGAGTAAAACCGGCCAGTCAAAAACCTTCGAATCTCGACCCAAACTACCTACCAATCGACTCAACAGGTGGAGGGGAGTTTAGAACTGGGCTGAGCCGCCCCAAAATCGGCCGGCAACGCCGCCAGATCACGGCCAAACCACCTAGGGTTTTGGCCGGATCTGTGGTGGTTGGAACGGTTGCTACGCCACCAATTGTTGTCGCGGTCACCCAGAAAACGAACAAGGAGGAGGAGACGAACCTAATCCAATCGAAGCCGTCGCCAGAAACCGTCGGAACAGTCGCCGGTGAAGATGGTGGTTTTGGCCGGAAGTTGCAGACGATCACGTCTGCAAAAGCCGGCGAGATAGCTTCCGATCCAGGGTGGGTAAGAACTGGAAGGAGGAGAGCTTCCAATCCCGACAGGTCTCAGCCCCTGCCGTGCACTATGCAGCTGGAATCGAAGAGAGAGAGTGACTGTCGCACGGAGGAGAGAGAAGCTAGGAGAGAGAGAGAGAGAGAGAGAAAGAGAGAGTGAGTGAGAGAGAGAGAGAGAGAGAGAGAGAAATTCCGATTTCTGATTGGTCCAAGCATTTTTTATAATATTTTATTAATACCTGAAATTACCAAAATGCCCTCCTTGAGTTCCCGACCTCGTATCGAAATCTGCCGCTAGTCAACGGACTCATTTTGATGAGACGAACGAAATGGCGCAACCCGTTCCCCAAATTTTGTTCCGAAAATATAGTTTACCAAATTGTCCCTTAATTATTAAATTTATATTAAATTTCAATTTTATTTATTAAATTCCTTTTAATTCATTTTAAATTACCAAATTTAATTACTCATTTATTTTCTTTTAAATTTTAGGTCAGGGGCGTCACAGGAAAAGTAGAAAAAATAATTGGGATGCTTCCGTACATGGATATATGTACAGCCACAACAACTATTCGAAGACCATCAACCATACGATAGGGTATCAAAGATCATACATATATGAAAGCGTAGAACAAGAGAAGAAATTTTTTACCTCCACTTGACAAGCACACACGTTCTGGAAAGCACGTTCAAAGTTTCTAGGGTTGACATAAGATTTTGTCAGGGCCTTTTCTATTTACACTTACCATTTTAAATTCTAACGAAATTAGGCAAATCATTAATTCCTTCAAAATAAATAACTTTTTGAATACACCTAAACTTTGTTTGACTTCTAAAAAGTCATAATTGAATATACCTAGATTTCGATGTATTTTTTTTTAAATCAATAGAAATCTAAATTGAATACACCCAAACTTTTACAAACTCTTTTAAAATCTTAATTGAATACACCTAGACTTTTAAACTCTTAATTGAATACACCCCCTTAAATTCCAGAATGCTTTTAAAGAGGCTAACTCGGTTGTTGATGCTTTAGCTTCCTTGGGTCACTCTTCTAACCCCCTCCAAGGTTTGGGTCGATAGTTTCCCTCTTTATGTTGTTAATTCCTTTTACCTTGATCTTTTTGGGCTTGCGTGCCCCAATGGGTCTAGATTTTGTGTAATTTTCCTTTTGCCTCATAAAAAAAACTGGCATTATATCGGTTGAGTCGGTTGTGCTATGAGCTAAACCGGTGCATAGTTTAATACAATGTGAGTAGACCTGGCATTCGTGTCGTGTTTGCAGTGTTCATGTCGTGTTTGTGTCAACTCGCTTTTCTTAACGGGTTGACACGACACGATAAGAAAACTGGTTGGAAATGTCAAACACAAACAGGACCTGTTACAATTCGCGAATCACACAACACGACACGATAACCCGTTAAGAATTAAAAACAAAACAAAAAATAAATAAAAAACAAAAACAAAACAAAAACAAAAACATTAAAAAATCAACCAATGCAAAAAAGAAAATGAAAAAAAAAATAACTGTATTGGACATGGTGAGATTCCCATAGCCTCTGCAAATCAACCAGTGAAATTGTTAACTAAATAGAAAAAATTGTGTCCATCCAAGTTGAGATTCCCATAACCTTTAATTGTTCATTTTGGAAGACTTGGAGTGGAGAAGAGTTTGGATTGTCTAAAAGAGTTTCGATCGGTGAGGGAAGGAGACAGAGGGGGGAGGTGGTGGGATGGCTCATGGTGGTTGTGTGGTGTGGTGGCTACTTGAGACTCTCAAGTTGAGAGAAGAAGAGAGTTCAAAGATTGCTGGGTTTTGAAGAGAGTTCAAAGATTGCTGGGTTTTGAAGAGAGAGAGAGTGTGAGAGAGCTAGAGAGATAGAGAGAGCTGGAGCAGAGAGAGAAGAAAGAGAAGAAGAAAAAGAAAAATAATAAAGAAAGAGATATAAATTTATAAAAATGCCCTTGAGTTTAACGGGTTAACGGGTATTCGCGAATTGACACGACATGACACGATAGCTTATCGGGTGACTAACGGATCAACACGATATCAACACGACACAATAACTAAAACCCGAATACTGAATTTTTCGTGCAAATTCGTGTCGTATTAACAGGTCGTGTACAATATTGTCAGCTCTAAATGTGAGATCTCACTAGATAACGGGAGGGAGATATAGATAAATTTGCTAAAAAAACACAAAAGATGGGAAAAGGGCAAGCAAGAAAGCAAACTTGCCCAAGAAATGTTACTAATCTGGGTTGGCCCATATCGCATCAATGAATGTTGGGATCCGTTTGTACCTTTCAGCGACCAATGGTAGTGTGAGCTTGCCATACATGTTCAATCCCATTTAGAAAACCCAAACATGAAACAGAAGCATTTCCCTGGAAGAATATATTCATTATTTCTGCAAATTACAGTTTGATACTTCTGGAAAAATAATTTATAAAAAATCATAAAAGAAAAATTAATACACACATGTCATATTGTCATTGACAAGAAGGAGGGAAATATTTTCCTTCTCACATCCATCATAAGAATTTAGCTCTTACTTTCTCACCTGGAAGTAGTTTTTTTTATTATAAAAAAAAACCCCAACAATAACATTAGTTTTAAGAAATCAATGAGAAATTCAATATTTTTATCCATTATTAGCAACAATGGAAAAAAAAAATTAGTGTTTACAATCTAATTGAGGAAAATACTTCATTTCTTACCATGTGTTAAAAAAAGCACATGAGCAGTCAAAGATTCATGAGCTACTTGACAATCTTGAATGGGAGGCTCTCATTCTTAACTCCCCCACATGACATGTGAGATTTTGTTGTAATTTATTTTCACTTGTTATATATGTCGTTGTACCGGTGAGGATGATTTGGTTGGTTTCCATTTATGCATTAAAATAGCAAACACGGTATGGAGGAGGTCACGTGATTTGGTTTCCATATATTAAACCAGTCATGGATCTCCAAGAAATAAGATGATAAGGTTTATTTACTTGGGAATGGGATTGAGAGCAAAAGTAACTTCTATTATTATTCTTGAGTTAGGATTGGGGAGACACATTTTTAACACACATTTTCAACCATTAGATTAAAAGATTAGCTGAACATCCAGCTTCGCCTACTGATGATATTAGTGCCAGAGCTCCATAGAAAAATACCCAGACTGCATCATCTACATCTAGGTCCAGGTATTCATTGTAAAAATATAATAGAAGCAGACCCTGCAAGACTAATGTTAATGTTAGTACATGAGTGTGATGGGGTTTAGGAAAGGTTAGATAAGAAAGGAGGAGTAAATAGATTAATACCTTGAATGCATAATGTAGCAACTGTTCAAGAAAAACAATGTGAGATTATATCGGTTGAGTCGGTTGTGCTATGAGCTAAACCGGTGCATAGTTAATACAATGTGAGATCTCACTAGATGATCGGAGGGAGGGAGGGAGATACAGATAAATTTGCTACAAAAACAAAGAAGATAAGGCAAAAGGGGAAGCAAGAAAGCAAACTTGCCCAAGAAATGTTACTAATCTGGGTTGACCCATATCGCATGAAAGAATGTTGGGATCCGTTTCAGCAATCAAGGAATGGTAGCGTGAGCTTGGCCTATTCAAGCCCAGTTAGAAAACCCAAACATGAAACATAAGCATTTTTTGTTTGTTGGGCTGTATGGCATAGAGTTTTAACGTATAGCTACGGTTTTAACTTCGAATTTCGTTGATAGTGCACTTATTCTCGCATTCATCATAAGAATTTAACTCTTATTTTCTCGCATGGAAGTAGTTTTTTCAGAAGAAAAAAAACCTCAAACAATAAGATTAGTATTAAGAAACTAATGAGAAATCAAATGTTGTTATCCATTATTAGCAACAAAAAAAGAAAAGAAATTGGTGTTTACAATCTATTTATTTCCCACCACCAAACAAGTGCGGCAAACTGATCACCCACCATAGGCACGTACATGCGTGCAAAAAAGCACTTGAAGAGTCAAAGATTCATGAGCTGCTTGACAATCTTGACTCCCCCACATGACATGACATGACATGAGATGTGAGTTTTTGTTGTTCATTCTTTGAGGTGTTGGCCATTTTTGCATAAACAATTTTAATGCAGCAGATAAACCCGTGGGCTTGTTTTTACATTAAAATAGCAAACACGGTAAGGAGGTCACGTGATTTGGTTTCCATATATTAAACAAGTCATGGATCTCCAAGAATTAATATGATAAGGTTTATTTACTTGGGAATGGGATTTAGAGCAAAAGTAACTTGTATTATTATTCTTTGTCACTTGTTCTGAATACATTTCTTTCTTTTTTTTTGTGAATGCATTTTGACTGACTGTTTCTGATCCTCTTAGATTCCACACTGGTGCGCTTTCAGCATTTCAGCTTTGTTCAAACACTTGATTTGGACCCATACAATAAGCTAGCTTTACATTTAGAGGATTCTTTACAGGCTTTTCGGCATGTAATTGATATTTTTTACATTGGCCAAGCCAGAACTTCAATCTAATATGAAATTAGTGGGTTAAGGTTCAAATCAAATTCAATTTGTACCATTCAATTAGTAGGCAAAGGACCCATTAGTTTAGTGGTTTGGACCACTTGCTCCCTTAAGAAAGGTTCTGGGTTCAAGTCCTAGCATCTGTATAGTGTGTGTGAGTTTAGTATACTATGCCCTTCTCAATAAAAAAGTTCCTAAAAAAAAATCAATTTATACCATTCAGTTTACCTGCAAAAAGTCATTAACCCTTTTATCTTTATTTTTTTTTGGTGATTGGAGATTAACCCTTTTTCTCTGAAGAGTCACAACATGTCTAATAAGAAACTAATTTGTGAAATGGAAAATGGAATTACCAATTCATTTCGTGAGAAGGCTTTATATAATCCAAATTATTTATATTTAATTAATAAAGTATAGTTGGAACTTGGAAGTGTAAGTGGTTTATAGAGCATTTGCTAGGGTTTACCAATACCCAACGGCCATTACTCTTCCCACACGCCTCCAGAGCCCCAAAAGCTCACTTTTTCACTCCACCCCACTTTTCTTCCATCCTCCTCTCTTCTTCTCCCTTTGCCCTCTTTCATTTTCTGCTGCTCAGAAAAACCAAATCTTTACGACCCTTTGCTCTGCTTTCCCACAAACAGAACCCAAAAAACTCATCCTTACTTGGAAACACAACCAAACATACAGAGAAAATGTCTAACAAGTCACCAATATTTCCGATGCCACAACCTCAACACTTCAGCGACTATGGCTTTGACCCTCAAATCGACTATTTTCAGGTCCCATTTCTCTCTCTCTCTCTCTCAACGCTTTCACTCTGAATCAAAGTTTTTATCTGATTCTGACCCTTTTCTTTTCTTGTCAAAAACATCAAGGTCATGGAAGAAGCAAGAAGGCACAAACGTGAGACAACAAGATCCATAGACTCCATACACTTCAAGCTCCAAAAACCCATCTCCAAAGACGACCCCAAAAAGACCCACAAGGCCAAGAAGAAGCGCTGGTGGAAAAGCGCTCTGCTTTTCTTCAAATGCGTCACCCACCACCCCCATGGCCACAACAATCGCAGCGAAGAAGACGTGCACCAGGCCAGGGCTAATGCCTTCAGGGCCTCAATTTCACCCATCTATATTACAGAGAGCAGAAGTGGCTCGAGCACTCCTTACAGTACGACAAGCCGGCCGTCGTCGGGACCCCTCGCCGGAACTATGTCTCCGCCGAGTAGGGGTGAGCTGGACATTCCATATCTCAGCCTCAGGGAGCTTAACATGGAGCAGCAGCAACAGAGGAACTCTACCTCTGCCATGCCCATATATTTGGTTACTTGATTAATTTACTATTTTATTTGAGTGGTTATATTAATCATATTGTTAGTCTTTGGAGAGCTATAAATATTTTACTAAGCTCTCTTCTTTTGATGAATTAAATGGGGGTGTTAATTGGGGTTTGTTTGTCCATTTTTGTTTTTGCAAACTGCAAAGGCAATTTGATCCTTTGGAGGAAAGCTAGATCCTCCTTTTGGTGTTTGTTGCTCACTTTTTCAAGCTATGAAACTAATGAACCCTGCTTTGACTTAAGTCAACCTTCTACTTTTCTCTTATCTCTTAATAATTTAGGGGAGTGATCTAGATGCATCAAAAAACACTTTTATGGAAAATCATTTAAGTGATTTTATGGAGAAGTACATAGGAGGTGGATCTCCCAGAAGTAGTATCACTCTCAAACGAGTCCTAAAAAATTATATTTTAGTTCTGATTATAAATTAAAGTATTTAATAATAGGGACCCTTTCAATGAATCTATTCTTCATCTTTGTCACCAAACCCTTTGTTTTTCCATCATAACTCCAATTATGTTGCATATCGTGTGAGTTGGGTTAACCCTTATGAGCAATTGCTTCAGTAAAAATATTTGAATACTTTATCTTCCATGTTCCCCTTGGTTGTTGGGTAACATCATGTGCGATCATTAAGATCTTTGACGGATCTTATGTGATCCCATTTGCTATTTGGGTTTGTGTTATTTGGTTGTTGAATTTGGCTCCCACAAGATCTAAGTATGTGAAATCGGTAACTTAAATTGCCAGCCAGTATGGACCAAAACGTTATCTACAAGTCATTGTTTTGATTTCTGGAATGAAGTGGAATAGGAATTGGAAGAATGAGAACGAAATTAAGTAAAGAACATAATTTATTACCTAGTTTGATTGAAAATAAGAGTCAAAGTTTGGTACTGAGGATCCGTTGTCTTTCACTACTTAGTTGACCATTTGGGTACGGATCTCTCATTTGAGATTCGGGTTTGGAGGCCCTCCCAAACTTAAAATTCTAGCTCTATGCTATAATTTAAAGCTTGAAGCTTTTCGACTCAAGTGAATTATAGTAATGAAATGGACATTATTTACATCTAATTTTAGAATCTCCATTTTGTTATTTTGGGAATCGAAAATAGCATTGTCTAAGTTATAAATGTGAATAGTGGAATGGTAATTCCAAAGGGAATGCCCTTCATTGTAATTTGTATCGAACCAAACACCTTAAGCAAACAATATTGAAAGCATTGAAGCAGTTGCTTGGGATGGGATGTGAAGGGAGGGAAATAGCCACAAAAAAAGGCGATGCATACTCATCGACAAAATGCAAGAAGATGGATGGATGGGCAAGTTCAACGGCCTAATGTGAGCAGAGCATTATATGCCCAACTGCCCAACTGCCCAACTGCCGAGTACAAGGAAAGGAGCAGACAAAAAATGGATACAAGGGGACGACGGGTCGGTTTCAAATAAGCACAGAGACAAAAAAACAAAGCACAAGGCTCCAAATTAAGGAGCGGCAGCAACAAAACAACCAAGCACATCTCATGTGCCTTTTGGTTCTCCGCTCCTCTCCTTTCTGTCGGCAACTTAACCTGCGCACCATGTCATTTCGCTATCCATATTAACGTTTCTCTGTCACTGTCTGTCAGTTGGATTTGAGAGTAGAAGAAAAACGAGAACCTCTGAGCACATCAGTTTTGCAGGGCGGCCTCAGGTTTGTGGGCTTATACTTTTTAAGTTTTCAACTTTTAGTGGGCCTCATAGGCCCAATAGTTTTGTTCCTAAAAGCCCAAAACAGGGTACATGTAGGAACCTCCACAACCTCATGTAAAATCTGAGTATACCTGATCAATGTGTAACTATAGCTCAACTCAATTACCGATTAGGTGAATGAATTACATAATCTAATTATATCATTCTATTCCATGGATAATGGAAGTCAAACAAGAGCACTTTAACTAAAACATATTGTTAGAAATTCGACGGGGTCAGTCTAACTTAATGAAAAATGACATTGACTTGTAGACCGATTATCTCAAGTTCAAACCTCTATGTCACATTCATAGTGTGTATGAGAAGCCTCATCCCCTTAATATAGACTATCGGTTGTATTTTAAAATAAAACATATTGTTATACACACCTAAGGGCCAGGCCAGGCATTAATTAACTGCAGCAGAATAATTGTTGTAATTTTATCTAGATGGAAAGACAAGGCCCCAAAGAAGGCACTAGTGGACTCATATTATACAAAACTCATATAGAGCCTATTTAGAGAGAAAACCCAAAACTAGCAACTTGTTATTTTCTAATTGATTCTTAGTGTGTTAAAATTTTATAAGAACCAATTAGAAAATAACAAGTTGCTAATTTTGGATTTTTCACTCCAAATAGACTCTCTATAAGGACTTTTTCTAAACATGAGTTTATTAGTGAAATCCTTAAATAAATAAAAAACTAAAATCCGTAAACATTTCCAATTTGATGTCATCACCCTCTCTCAAAATTTCTCCATCTTTGGTGGTAAAAACTTTTATTTTTATTTTAAAACTATTGTTCGATTTACAGTATGAGTTCTATTTGATAAATTTAAGAGACTATAAAATACTTGCTTAATTGTTTTGAAGGAAAACTTCGAAACAAATTGGTTCGATTATACTATTAATTTAAGGTCTAAACTGGTCCAATTCGAATTTGCAAACATGAGATCACAACAGTGAATGGGTGGCTTCATGAAATTCTCTTTCAAGATGGGCTGGATAAGGTGGATAGAGCTCGAATTGCATCCTCTTTGGCCTTCACTTGCTGGAACATCTGGAAGTTGAATTATAATGTTGTCATGAATTATAAGTTGAATTATAAGGTTATCAAACCGCGACGGAATCTCCCTGCCACCAATTTCCATGTTCCCTTAGAGCCCCTCCACTGCAACGGGCTCGGGCAGGCAGGAGGGGGCCTTTTGCCCTAAAAAATTTTGCAATTCGCACAGGCTTGCTCGGGCAAGGGCTGGACCCACCAGCCTGGGCAGGCCCAAGGGCAAATCTTGCTTGGGCTTTTGACTGAGGCTGCTTGGGTTTGTTGACGTCAGCAACCAAAATTTTTTAAAAAAAATATGAAAAAATCCAAAATATTCAGAAACATTTTTTATACACACCTAGCAATTTTATTATTATTAATCTCATACATATAAATAAATTTAATTCCATGTGAAAATCTCATACAAAAAATTTTATCCGAAAATTGTATTTGAAATTTGATATGAGAATTTTATAATAAATAATGACACGTAGCAATAGAAAATCTTATCCAAATTAATTGTTTTAATATAAAACATAGAGAAAAATAATTAAAATGAATAGTAATTGCCCTTGCCCTTGCCTTTTGGAGTGGAGCTACAAAAGGCAAAGCTGCCACTATTCACATGAATAGTGGCAGCCCTTGCCTCCCCTTACCTGAATAGTGGCAGCCCTTGCCTCCCCTTACCCTTGCCCTAGTCCTTTGGGGTGGAAGTGCTCTTATGTCTCTTCTCTAAAATTTTGACACTTGTCTAAATAGTTGATTGAACTTTAACAGCGTCAAGTTTTATTAAAAAATAATAAATATAAAACATCGTAATATGGTTTGATGAAGATATCAGTCAACATATCTTTTCTATTTTCCGCTAAAGACCAACATATCATTTTCATTTCCAACACAAAATGGTTTTAGAAAATGAAAGAATTTCTTTTTCTTTTCTTTGTCGTTTTCTAGTGCACCCGTAATTAACGGTAGCGTCACCTTCCTTTCTATCCTTTCAGTTCTCAGCAACAAACACTCCTCCTCAGCAACAACCACCCAAACCACCAACCAACCATCATAAAACATAAACCAGAGAATTGATGGCGGAGATGGAGGGCATAGAGCACAGAACAGTCCAAGTCAATGGCATAAACATGCACATAGCCGCGAAAGGCCAGGGACCACTCATCCTCTTCCTCCACGGCTTCCCCGAGCTCTGGTACTCCTGGCGCCACCAGATCACAGCCCTCTCCTCCCTCGGCTACAGAGCCGTCGCGCCGGACCTCCGCGGCTTCGGCGACACTGACGCCCCCGATTCCCCCACGAGCTACACCTGTCTCCACGTGGTCGGAGACCTCATCGCCCTCCTCGACGCCATAGCTCCCGACCAGGACAAGGTGTTCGTGGTGGGCCACGACTGGGGCGCTTACTTCGCTTGGTTCCTCTGCCTGTTCCGGCCCGACCGGGTCAAAGCCTTGGTCAACCTGAGCGTGCCTTTCATGCCTAGAAACCCTCAGAGGAAGATCATTGAATCTATGAAAGCTGTTTATGGGGATGACTATTACATATGCAGATTTCAGGTTCAATCTCATATGTCTCCTGTTTATTTATTTATTTATTAATTTTTCTGACTTATTTGTTTGGAAATTGTGTGGTCCACTAATTTTCAATCTGTTTTTTGTTTTGTTTTTGAATACAAGCGATATTAATCTAAACTACCGGATGAGAATAACATCTGTTGTAGCCAACTTCGCCAAGCCTATATCTGCCAATCTGTTTGCTAGCTGTTTTCATGTATCAATATCATATCTGCAAGTCAATTTTTTATTATTTATATTTCTGGGTTCAATTAAGAGGATCTTTTCATTCTTATGATGATATTGTAGGACTTCGTTTTACCAGCAAGGGCTTTGTTTGTGTATCTGGCCAAAAAGAAAAAGAGAAAAGAAGAACCAAGGATTTTGTGTGGCAACTTCAACTTGAGACAGACTAGAATCTAGATGAATGTACATTGATATTGGCTTTTATTTTTGTTTAACATTTTCTATTGCTGGACTCACTTTTCGAAGTGATTAGTTTAAAGGAGATAATGGTTTTAGATCATCTTGATTAGTTGAAAACGACCGTGAATCTAATGAATCCGAATCTCATTGCCTTGTGGCCCTTATCTTAAGTCTTATTTTAATCTTGATTAGTTGTTAATTCAAGTTTCGGCTTGTTCAAGGCAAGTAGGTTAATAGCAGATTATGTGTCAACACCTTTTGATTGCCTCATTCCTGACACCAACTCTTCCTCGCCAAGAAAATGAAGGAATTTTTTCAGTTCTGGCTTGTGATAGATAAACTACTCATGTTACAGGAGCCAGGAGTGATGGAAGCTGAGTTTGCCAAGCTTGGCACTGCAAGAGTTATGAAGGAATTTCTAACATATCGCAATCCTGGTCCACTTTTCCTGCCTAAAGATAAAATGTTTGGACATCCCCCAGATGCTCCAATCGTCTTGCCGAGTTGGTTGTCTGAGGATGAAGTCAACTACTATGCCAGCAAATTTGAGAAGACAGGATTCACTGGGGGCATAAACTACTACAGAAACTTCGACCTGTATGCAATTTCCTTTAAACTTAGTTGACTTGATTTTCATATGCACAAACAAATTTTAGCAAGAAAGAGCTTTTCTTGTTTGTCCAATATATATTCTGAAGGTAATTAATTCTTGCTTTGAATGCAGAAATTGGGAGCTTACTGCAGCATGGACCGAGGTTCAAGTGAAAGTTCCAGTTAAGTTCATTGTGGGAGACCAGGACCTAGTTTATAATTCTCTTGACTTCAAGGACTTCATACACAAAGGTGGGTTCAAGAAATATGTGCCGCTTCTCGAAGAGGTGGTTGTAATGGAAGGAGTCGCCCATTTTATCAACCAAGAAAAGCCTGATGAAATCAGCAAACACATTCATGACTTCATCGTTAAATTTCACTAATTAGCTGTCTATATGTATGTATATGTATATGTTGTATGCTGCTGCTGTTTCAAACTCTCTGTTATGCATTTCTTGTGTGACTTTGAAGTGTTCTGTATTTTGAGATGGGAATTCTTCATCTTCATGTGTTGTATATATAGTATGATAATAGTTCATACATTATACATACCTTGTTATTTAGGGGATGTGGACACACCAAATTCCCCCCCTTCCTCTCCCACCTCCACTTTCACTTCTGCCAAATAGAGTTTAAGAAGAGAGGTTTTCTGGTTTCAATATTTTCATTGATGACATTGTATTACTTACAGCAGAATATATACTAAGAGAAGGCTTGCTATCCAAGCGCTCAACATTAATTACAAGTAAGTAGATAGCAGCTGGTCTTGAGCTCCTAATCCTGGGGATTGCAGCAGCAGCCTCACAGCCTCACAGCCTTCTATGGTCAAGCCAACCTCATTAATGCTACTAACAGCCAAACAGCCAACTAGCTAACACCTAATAACAGTCAACTAGCGAACAACTTCCTCAATTTTACCCTCTTCAATTCCATTTCGGATTTCTACTGGTATTTCATTTTCAACATCTTTGGTGGATTTTTGAGTAATTTTGAACTAAATTTTTTTTTTTTTAGGACCCTTTTTACTGAGAGGGGCGATAGTATACTAAACTCACACACATTACGCGGATGCTAAGACTCGAATCAGGACCGTCTTGGAGGGAGTAAATGCTCCAAACTACTACTGTTAGTGGGTCGCTTTGCTTCTGCGAGTACGAACTCGGATGTGAACTAAATTATTTTAATTTTCTTTTATTTGGCATATTTGAAAACTTCCTAAATCGAATTATAACGTCTATATTTGATTTAAAAGTAATGATTTTTCTTTTCTTTTCCTTTGAGGTGACACCAAAGGAACGGTTTCCATGCTTTTACGAAAATAAAGCTTGTTGAATAATTTGCAATTCTCTCTTGGCGTGGGCAAAACACCATAGTCAAACCAAAACCATTAGAACAGATTGGTTTGGTTTTCATACAAAAAAAGTGTAGTTTTGAATCGGATTAATTTAGTTTGGTTTTATTTCTTATTAGTTATCACTATTTTTTATTATTATAAAAAATTCAATGAAAGTGGAAGCTTCGAATTTTGGAACTCATAAAATAAAATACCTCTAGACTAAGAGTTAGTTGATATCACCACACCTCCATATCAATCATTTGACAAAAAAAAGTTTGAAATCCCTAAACACTTCGAATTTGATGTCATCCTCTTTTCTCAAAATTTCTCAATCTTTAGTGATAACAAGTTTTTATTTAAAATTATAGTTCGTTTTACGATATGAAGTTCCATTTTGGTAAAGTGTAAGGCACTGTAAAATACTTGCTTAATTGTTAAGAAGGAAAATGATCGGAACTAGGTCACTTGATGAATTTGTTTGGTTCAATTATATTAATTTGAGGTCTATCCAATTCGGAACTAGGTCACTAGTGCTTTTTATAGGGAAAAACTTGTAAAGAGATTCTTTAATAAATATTTTATATTAATGATTGATTATATACTTTTAATCTCGGTCATTGAATTGCATTTATTAAATATGTTGGTAATCTTTTAAATGCAATTCAATAGCCAAAATTGTTAACTTAAATGCTTATGGGAGAATCTCCAAAACCGGAAAACCTGTAATTGCCTACCCAAAAATGGTTTTTGAAAAAATGAATTTCTGTTTTTTCTTTGTTGGCTTCTAGTGGACACGTGATTAACGATAGCCTCATCTACGCCGTTCACCTTTCTTTCTAGCAAGTTGTCACCTTCAAATTCCTCGCTTTCTTTCTCAGCAAACAAACACTCCTTTTGTGCCACTCTATAATTCTCTATGAATTTATAAATTCCAAACAATACAACCAAACACTAAGCAATCACTGATAATTTCCTACAATACAGAGAAAAACAGAAGAGAAACAGAGAATTTCATGATGGAGATGGACGGCATAGAGCACAGAACAGTCCAAGTCAATGGCATAAACATGCACATCGCCGAGAAAGGCCAGGGCCCACTCATCCTCTTCATCCACGGCTTCCCTGAGCTCTGGTACTCCTGGCGCCACCAGATCACAGCCCTGGCCACCCTCGGCTATAGAGCCGTGGCGCCGGACATCCGCGGCTGCGGCGACACGGACGCGCCCGATTCGCCCACGAGCTACACGTGTCTCCACGTGGTCGGAGACCTCATCGCCCTCCTGGACGCCATAGCCCCCGACCAGGACAAGGTGTTCGTGGTGGGCCACGACTGGGGTGCGTTCATTGCTTGGTACCTCTGCTTGTTCCGGCCGGATCGGGTCAAAGCCTTGGTCAATATGAGCGTGGTTTTCCCACCTAGAAACCCTCAGAGGAAGACACTTGAATCTCTAAAAGCTGTTTATGGGGATGACTATTACATCTGCAGATTTCAGGTTCAATCTCATACATCCCCTGTTTTTTTTTTTTTAATTTTATAAAAAATTTATAAATATTTTATCTTTTGTTTAAGTTTAAGGATTGATTCTTTTGCTTATTATTATTATTATTTAATCTCTAAGTCAAAGAGTTACAACATTTTGTATTGCTGGACTCACTATTCCAAGTGATTAGTTTAAAGGGGATAATCTTGAGTAGTTGAAAACGACCATGTGTCTAATGAATCTGAATCTCACTGCCTTGTGGCCCTTATCTTAAGTCCTGTTTTAAAGAGGGTAGCAATCATTATCGTTAATTACAGTTTCGGCTTGTGTGAACACCTTTTGATTGCCTCATTCCTGATGTAAGCCACCAACTCCTCCTCGCCAAGAAAATGAACAAAATTTTTCTTCATATAGTTTTTTAGTTAATGTAAAATTTTCTTTTGAAGCTTGAAATTTCATGGAAATGTTCTCATGTTAGATTGTTTTGAGGGGCATGGATATTTCGAAATACACCACTCATTGGGTTATCATGACCCATTGAGTGATTCCCAACGAGGGGTATTTCGAGGTGTTTGTATTGTAGGAAAATCTTGTTGCTAATTGAGTGGGACATTTGACTTATTGAGTATTTCCCAACGAGTGGTATTTCGAGGTTCTTGTACTACGTATGTGAATGTACTGTAGAAAAATCATGTTGCTAGATTGTGAATAAGGAACATTGATCAAATTAGTGTGAAGTGTGTAAAGGTTCAGAAGCAACATATATATTGCATAAATTTAACTTCTGGCTTATGAAATGATAGACAAATTACTCATGTTACAGGAGCCAGGAGTGATAGAAGCTGAGTTTGCCAAGATTGGTACTGCAAGAGTTATTAAGGAATTTCTAACATATCGCAATCCTGGTCCACTTTTCCTGCCTAAAGACAAAATGTTTGGACATCCCCCAGATGCTCCAATCGTCTTGCCGAGTTGGTTGTCTGAGGATGAAGTCAACTACTATGCCAGCAAATTTGAGAAGACAGGATTCACTGGGGGAATAAACTACTACAGAAACTTGGACCTGTATGTAATTTCCTTTAAACTTGGTTATGCTTGAATTTCATATGCACAAACTAATTTTAGGAAGAGAGTTTTTCTTCTTTGATCTCCAATATCTAATGGTAATTTTTGTTTTTGATTATTTCCCCTTTCATTGCAGAAATTGGGAACTCACTGCTGCATGGACTGGGGCTCAAGTGAAAGTTCCAGTTAAGTTTATTGCGGGGGACCAGGACCTAACTTATAACTCTCTGGGCACCAAGGACTTCATACACAAAGGTGGGTTCAAGAAATATGTGCCTCTTCTGGAAGAGGTAGTTGTAATGGAAGGAGTTGCCCATTTTATCAACCAAGAAAGGCCTGATGAAATCAACAAACACATTCATGACTTCATCGCAAAATTTCACTAATTGGCTGTCTATATATGTATGTATTTTGTGTGCTGCTGCTGCTGTTTCAAACTTTCTATTATGCATTTCTCGATGCGCGACTTTTAAGTGCTTTTGTGTAACTTTGAAGTGTGTTTTTGAGATGGTAATATATATATATATATCTGATGTTCTTCTAGCCCACAACTCTCTAAAGTTTAAACAATAACTTCTTCATGCACTTCCACTACACTTTAGGGGATCTGAACAATCTACTCCACTCCTCAACTCTGTAGAGAAATAGATAGAGTTTAGAGAAGAATAAGAAGTAGAAAAGGAGAATAGCCCTCGATGGGTATTCTGATTCTATTTGATCTCTTTATATGCTGTACAGTTGACTTTGAATACAAGGAATAAGTAAAGAAGGAAAGTAACAACGGAATACATAAAATAGGTAGTTCCAAATATTACAGGCGTTGAGTGGGAGAGTTAAGCAATCACTCTTGATTTGCTACAGGTTGTGGTGGTTTGTGGGTAATGTCTTGCAAAGTGATTGGCTGATTGGTAGGATGCTCTTCAAATTTCACTTTCACTTCCACTTCCACTAGGGCCTTGCTGATCGTATTCTTCTGATTTATCCTCCTTGGTATAAAAGTAAAGGGCAGCACAGAGGTAGTAGCAGAAGGTAGCAATAGTTAAGTATGTCAAGGCTCTAAAATACTTATCCAGACGGCTCAAGTTAATTTTGTCTTCTAACCAAGTTCGTCTAAGCGCCAAAATACTAAGAGCAGTAATTAATTTTCCGATACCGATGATGAAATGGTTGGTGTGGGATCCGTAATACCTAGCCATTATTTTGTCTTCAGCATCATCCACTCCATGAACGATCAAATCAATTAATCCACCTCCCACAAGCCCTTCCATCAGTCCTAATAGGAAGAACTGTGGAAGTAACCAAAAGATAGTCATGGCAACAGGATTTACAGTGTGGTCTCCAACTCCCACCCTCCTAAGGTTCTTCATCCTCTGGATCTCAACCTGCCATGCAGCAAAACAACACAGCATGCTGCAAGCCATTACGCACCCGATTCTCACCCGCGTCGTAGCACTTGAAGATTTCCATTTCTTTGGAATTGTTCGAGACAATGACTTTGAAATTGACCAAATGAAGTTGAAAAAAACTTCAGGGTTAGAGCCTGTGAAGGGGTTATCCAAGTTACTGAGTTGTTCAAAGAAGAAGGTGCTTCCAGTTGCCATTACCACACTGCACCCAAGGTAGGCAAACCACGTGGCTAGCATTTCTTGTACTAAAAGTTTTTTCTCCTTGATCAGTTTTTTAATTAGCTCCCAAAATTTACGCCCTCCTCCTGCTAGTATCTTGTCTAGAAGAAGGCTTAAGCTTCCTGAGGCTTGGCAAGGCTCCTTCCCTCTTTCTTCTTGTTTTACGATATCGTTCTCTTGGTTCTGCGCTTCTTCTATGCTAGCCTCTCCTTCAAAAACTATAGATTCTTTATTATCGATGAAAGAGTGGGAGAAGAAGCCAAACAAGAATGCTACATAAGAAACACCCATTGCAAATGTTGAAATCATGAAGGTCCGCACCCAAGTTGCTTTTAAACGGAAAAGAGCTATCACTGCACCCAAATACCATGGAAGAGCCCACAAAGTTTTTCTCCGGAAATCCAATCCTTGTTCTCATCTGTGCATTCTCTTGGGTTGGCCTAAAAATTGCTGGTGAAGAAATTCTTTCAAAGCAGCTGAACGTCCAGCTTCGCCTAATGATAATAGTAGCATAGCTTCATAGAAAACAAAGGCTGCACTATCTAGGTCCGTGTACTTATCATAAAGCCAAAATAGAAGCACACCCTGCGAGGCCAATTATGTTAACGTATGAGTGTGAAGGGGTTTAGAGAGATTGCAAATTAAAAGTGTTTAATTACAGCTTATGTTATTAATTAAAGATACTTACATGAAGATAGGCAGCATTTGTAGTGGCAATTATTGGAAAGCTACCACTGTACTTGTGTGAGATATGAGCAAGGACAAGAACCATGATATCTGTTACCCCTTGTTGCACATTTGTAACTACGGCAGCTATTTGAAAATGTGGATGCTTCCAGTTGTACGTGACGTACCTTATCAAGATAGACACTATCGCATGGTTTACGAAACTATGACTCAAAACCAAACCTACGTATATTTATTTAGTTGGCCAATGGCCACCACAAAGAAAATTAAAAACAAAAAGAAAATAAGCACAAATTAGTTTCAAATCAATCACCAAATCTGCTACTGTAACTAGTGTATGAGTATCCCTTCTCTGACATAAACTCAAAATAAATTAAAAATAGTATATAATCAAGAGCATGCGTGTAGATTAAATACGTACCCTGAATACATATTGTAGCCTTGGAAAAATAGAGGTATTTTTTGAGCCACTTCCCAACGGAACCATTGAGTTGCAAGATGAAGAGGAGGATGTGGTATTAGCCCCACATTACGCCAAGCGTGGAAGAATGATAATCTTCAATCGATCTCTTCAGAAGAAAATAAAAAGAGTACCACAGCTCCATGGAACACCAAAACTGCAGTATCCGCGCTCATATACGCAGCAGAAAGCCATAATAGAAGCAGACCCTGCAAGGGAGGGATCAATAGCATATATGTGAAGGTTTTAGATTTGTCTTTTTTCTTCTAAAAACTACATTGTCAGCGAATTAAACTTACTGCTAATTTTTTAGACCAGAACACTTTTAGCTCATAAAGAGATACTTACAAGAAGATATGCAGCATTTGTAGTGGTAATCATTGTAAAACTATCACTGTACGTGTGTGAAATATGAGCAAGGACAATCACCATGATATCTGTCACCCCTTCTTGCACATTTGTAACGACGACAGCTATTTCAGAATGTGAATCCTTCCAGATATCCATGAGGTACGTTATCAAGATAGACACTATTGCATGGTTTACGAAACTATGACTGAAAACAAAACCTATGTTCATTGAGTTGCCCACCACAGAGAAACAAAAAAGAAAATAATCACAAGTTAGTTTCAATCACCATATCTGCTACAGTAAAGTGTATCCTTTCTCTGACATAAACTCAGAATTAAAAAGAAAAAAATTTAGTGCGTGTATAAAAAAGATTAAATACCCTGAATGAATATTGTAGCCTTGGAAAAATAGAGGTATTTTTTGAACCATTTGCCCGCTGAATCAATGAAATCCACGATGAAGTGGAGGATGTCGCAAGGGTCCCACATTATATTGAGCGAAGCTGTAATGATAATGTTCAATCCATCTCAAAAGAAAAAAAAGTAAAAAATGGAAAATCTTCAATCGGTAGATGTAAAGGAAGTGAGGGAGACTGGTTTTGCAAGCAAAACCTGCAATCACCGCTAACAAAATGACTTATATTTGGAAATGATGTTGTCTTCACTACTAGAAATTAGATATGAACATAAACTTTAAATTCTGGTATATGAAGCACACGTACCTCCTACAAGAACCAAACGTACTTGAAATCTTGCAAGTATATATATGGCAGTGGAGTACGCGTAAGTAACAACGAGTGTGAAAATGTGAAGTCAGAGAGAGAGAGAGAGATGAACAAAGGGAAAGTTGGTTTCAGATAGTGTGGAGGTCTAGGAGAGACAGATTTACAATTTAGAGAAACCATTTGAGATTGGAATGGGGAAGCCACCTTTGCGTGCAGATTGCATTATTAGAAACCAATAAGAATATGCTCTTTCGTTCTTTTTAAGAACATGAAAAACAAGAGGAAGACTTTTGTAAAAGGAAGGGAACTAGATGTAACGTCCCTGACCCGAATTAATTAACTTAATTAATTTAATTCAATGTAATTCAATTTAAGAAATTACAATTTTATCCTTTGGAGTTGGGACTTTTTGGTCACATTTTAATCCAGAAGGAATTTGGGGAAAATAGTTGCACCATTGCGTCCGGCTCGTCGAAACGAGTTCGTAGACGGGCTGCACACTTGGTTTCGAGTTATAAAACTCAAAAAGGGCATAATGCTCTTTTAAAATTTTTAATTAAAAACCCTAAAAACCCCCAACCCAATCAGTATCGCGCGTGAACCCCCTGCCCTTTCTCTCTCCTCACCCCAATACTCTTTCTCTCTGATAACTTAGAAACAGTGCCACCGTTTCCCGCGCCTTCCGGCCACCAATCCCGACACCACCACCACCGAAATTTTCCCCTCTCTCTCTCTCTCTACACAGCCCTACCCTTTTCCCCTCTCGATTTTGTGCCGTTCGTCGACTGGAAAGAGTAGAAAAACGGGCTCGAACTGTCTATTGTGTAATTGAATGCACTTCCCCCTTAAGATCTTGTTGTTGATGGACTTTGGACAAGCGCAAGGATGAACTTGTTGCACACACACACACTCAGAAAATAACCAAGAACAATGAACACAAGTATTTATAGAGGTTCAGCAATTTGCCTACGTCCTCTTTGGTGATCACCTTGAGAAATATCAATAATGAAGAAGGAGTTACATATTTGGTTTCAATGGAAACCCCCTTAGAACCCAAGCTCACTATCTGTTTTTCTCTCTCACCCCTTAGCTCACTCCCTTGATACAAGATGCTCTTTCTCTCTCTCTTGGCTTCCCAAATCTGAATACAACACTTAGCACAAGCTCCAGCTCCTTTCTATCTATTAAAAGACAGAGAAAAGTCACCCACATGCAGCAGGCCAGCCTCCCTTAAAACATGGTTCCCTAATATCAGGAAAACATAATGAGGTAGTCTCCAAACAACCCACTAGTCTACCTAATCAATGTTTAGGACTTTTCTAGTGGTTTGCCAACTGTCCTGGACTTATACCAACTTTGGGGTTGCATGTGAATTGGTAGGGACCAATTTGCATATGAAGAAAGGGCAGAAAACGTGCTGAAAATTCAACACAGCACGAGGAGTGCGACCGGTCGCCAGGAACTTGCGACCGGTCGCTTTTATACCGTGTGTTCGACTTCGAGTCTGTCTGAAAACGACCAGTCGCCCAGAACCTGCGACCGGTCGCTTTCATACCGTAGCAACCCCTTCGAATTTGTCTGCATGCAACCGGTCGCCCAAAACCTGCGACCGGTCGCTCCCTTCGAACCTTGTAACCTTAGGTGAGCCATTTTCCAACAATCTCCACCATGGCGAGCCTAAAAAACTCCTTGAGAAGATTATTGCCTTTCCAGGACATCTTTAACTTCTTGAGAATCGTCCTGATAACTCCCAAGAACTTCACCTCAATCTCTAACATGGAACAAGATTGAGCAAGCTCAAGCAATGCTTGAACTTTGCACTTGTGACTGGCTTTGTGAGACAATATGAAGCATTCTCTGATGTATGAACCTTCATTACCGTGATGTCTCCATCATTCACCCAATCCCTTATCCGGTGGTATCGGACATCAATGTGTTTGGACCTTCCATGATACACTTGATTCTTGACCAAGCAAATTGCACTTTGACTGTCACTTTGAATCACCACCATATCTTGGGCTATTCCGAATTCCTTTGCCAATCTCTTCAGCCATACCGCTTCCTTCGAAGCTTCCGTGAGCGCCATATACTCCGCTTCAGTAGTAGACAAGGCACTAACCGATTGTAACACTGCTCTCCAACTAATCGGTCCTCCACCACAAGTGAAAACATATCCTGTGGTGGATCTCCTCTTGTCTAGATCCCCTGCATAATCAGAGTCTACATACCCTGACACACATGCCTTTCCTTGTTGTCTTGCAAACAATATCCCAAGCCTCTTAGTCCCCTTCAAGTACCTGAGAATCCACTTCGCTGCTGTCCAATGAAGTTTGCCCGGATTCGCCATGTATCTTGACACCACACTTACGGCTTGAGCTAAGTCGGGGCGTGTGCAAACCATTGCATACATGAGACACCCTACCAAGCTTGCATATGGAACTTTGCTCATTTCTTCCTTCTCTTCATCCGTAGAAGGACATTCCTGTGCACTTAACTTAAAATGCTCCGCCAAAGGAGTAGATACGGGTTTGCAATCCAACATATTGAATTTTTCAAGTACTTTGGTAATGTACTTACTTTGTGACAGCCATAGCTTGCCTCCAACTCTGTCTCTCCTTATTTCCATCCCTAGGATCTTTTGTGCAGAACCAAGATCCTTCATGTCAAACTCCTTTCCAAGCAACATCTTCAATTCCTGGATTTTTGACATGTCTTTACATGCAATTAGCATGTCATCAACATAAAGAAGCAAAAGGATGAGATTACCATCCTTGAATACATGAGTGTATACACAGCAATCAGATTCACATCTTCTATATCCAATCTTCATCATGAAAGAGTCGAAGCGCTTGTTCCACTGCCTTGGAGATTGCTTCAACCCATAGAGAGACTTTTTCAGCTTGCAAACCAGATTTTCCTTGTTTGCTTCAATGAACCCTTGAGGTTGGCTCATGTAGATGTCTTCCTCCAAATCACCATGGAGGAAAGCAGTCTTCACATCCATTTTCTCCACCTCCATGTTCTCTTGCGCTACTATGGAGAGTAGTAGCCTTATAGAAGTGTGTTTCACTACCGGAGAGAAGATTTCATCATAATCAACTCCCTCCTTTTGCAAGTACCATTTGGCCACCAATCGAGCTTTGAATATGGTGGCTCCCTTCTCATGCATTTCTTCTTTCTTCCTAAACACCCTTTTGCTGCCAATAAGCTTGCGATCCTTGGGTTTAGGAACTAACTCCCAAACTGAGTTTTGGTGTAGAGATTCCATCTCTTGCATCATAGCTTCCATCCAACTTTCTCGTTCCTCATTCTCAACAGCCTCTTGGAACGTGGTTGGTTCTTCTTCACTAGCATTCAAAGCATAGTGAACTGCATCCTTGTCCCATCCAAACCTTTGAGGTGGTTTGATGGTTCTCTTGGGCCTGGACCGAGCTATAGATGATGGCTCCACCTGCGCTTGAGCCTCTTCTTCTTCTTGAGTTTGTTGTTGTTGTTGCCCTTCATCTTCCTCCTCAATGTCAGACTCCACCTCCTCCTGAACGTCTTCAGTTGGCTGTTCTTGTGAAGTTTTCTTGAACATCTTCTTGAGTGGAACTTCAATGGTTATTTCTTTCCCAACAACATCCTCATTTGCTTCTGAATTCTTGACTTTGTTCATAGGCATGGTCTTCTCATCAAACACAACATCCCTTGAGTATCTTCTTTAGGTTCACATGATCCCATAGCTTGTAGCCCTTCACACCGCTCTCAAATCCGATGAAAATGCATTCAAGAGACTTTGGCTTCAACTTGGATCTTTCATCACTTGGAATAAGTGCATATGCACTGCATCCAAACACCTTAAGATTAGTATAATCAATTGACTTATTAGACCATACCTCCTCTGCACATTTGAACTCAAGATTTTTGGAAGGCGATCGGTTAACCAAATAGGCTGCATGGTTAACGGACTCCGCCCAAAATGACTCGGGCAATCCTGCATGAATCCTCATGCATCTCTCACGCTCCATGAGAGTTCTATTCATCCTCTCCGCAGCTCCATTTTGTTGGGGCGTCTTCTTCACGGTAAAGTGCCTCTTGATGCCTTCATTCATGCAAAACTCAAGAAACTTGTTGTCTTTATATTCACCACCATTGTCACTCCTTAGGATCTTGATCTTTCTTCCGGTTAGGTTCTCCACTTCCGCCTTCCACTCCTTGAATTTGGTGAAGACCTCAGATTTCTCCTTCATGAAGTAGACCCAAACCTTCCTGGAAAAATCATCCAAGAAAGTCACGAAGTAACGAGCTCCACCCTTTGATTTAACCGGTGATGGCCCCCATACATCCGTGTGAATATAATCTAGCACCTCTGTGCTTCCTTCCTCTTTGTTTCGCTGTTTGAAAGCCACCTTAGATTGCTTTCCCATGGTACAATATTTGCAGAACTCAAGCTTGCAACTTTGAACACCTTTCAACAACTTTCTCTTTGTGTAGTTCCTGCATGCCCCTCTCACTCATGTGCCCTAGCCTCAAATGCCAAAGTCGAGTTTCATCCTCCGAGTCCTTGCTTGTGGATACAGCTGCTCCACCTGTTATTGTTGTACCACACAATCTATATAGACAATTAGGTAGAATATCTCCTTTCATAACCACAAGTGAACCTTTTGAGATTATGAGTTTCCCTCCATTTGCTTTAAATGAATAACCATTCTTATCAAGAGTTCCAAGGGAAATGAGATTCTTACGCAACTTTGGAATGTGTCTTACCATTCCAAGCGTCCTAACAGCCCCATCATGCATCTTCACCTTGATTGTACCGTGCCTTTGACTCTACAAACCGAGCCATCCCCCATCATAACTTCACCACCTTCTTCTTTTTCATATGTGTCAAACCACTCCTTGTTTGAGCACATGTGGTATGAGCATCCGGAATCCAAAATCCAATCGGAAGAGGAACACCTTGAAGAATTAGCAAATGCATTAGTTTTAACATTGCTATTAACACATAAAAGCTCACCATCACTTTCTGTGACTTCTTCCACTATGTTGGCTGCATTCTTCCCTTTGTTCTTCTTCTCCTTCCATATGGGGCAATTTCTTTTCCAATGCTCCTTTGACCCACATTCGAAACAACCTTCTTTTGCTTTGGATTTGGACCTTCCTCTGTTGCCTTTCTTGCCCTCTTGCTTCCTTGAACGACCCCTCTCTCCGGTCTTTGCAACTAGACCTTCACCTTGAGAGTTTTCTCCCGAACGTTGAGCCATCCTATGGTGTTTCATGATGTCTTGCACCACAGGCTCAAAATCCAGAGTGACTTTCCCGAACATAAGAGTGGTTCGAAAGTGTTTATA
This sequence comes from Prunus padus, assembly GCA_024362665.1. Taxonomy (NCBI): domain Eukaryota; kingdom Viridiplantae; phylum Streptophyta; class Magnoliopsida; order Rosales; family Rosaceae; genus Prunus; species Prunus padus. The sequence goes on from JANFAM010000020.1 coordinate 11,505,430, forward strand.
AGACGGAGGTAAGGATGTGAGCAACATAAGAGCCTTATCCTCCGGACTATAGTTAACTTCCATTCTCTGCAAGTCAGCAACGCATCTATTGAAACTACTTAAATGTTCCATTAGATTACCTCCCTCCTCCATCTTGAGATATATGAGTTCTTCCTTGAGGAAGAGTTTATTGGATAGTGACTTCCCTGCAAACATCTCTTCGAGCTTCTCCCATGTTTGCTTTGCCGTATCCTTCATCACGTTGATGAGCACCTCATCGGAGAGGTAGTTTTCGATAGCTCCTCTAGCTAACTCATCAATTACACTCCACTCCTCATCTGTCATGCTTGTTGGCTTCTTTTCCTTTCCAACCAACACAACGTGGAGGTGTTGTTGTGTGAGGGCTGACTTCATCCTTCGTTGCCAAAGAGTGAAGTTCTCATTCCCTGTGAAAGGCTTTAGCTCCACCTTCATGCTTGTTGCTTGTGGTTGCTTCATTCTTTGTGAACTGCTACCACTCTCAACTTCCTTGTCACTTGCCATCTTCAACACACTAGCACTCCAAAGGAAGAGCTAGCACAGCTGCAAAACACAGCTCTGATACCACTTGTTGTGCAAATGAATGCACTTCCCCTTAATGACCTTGTTGTTGATGGACTTTGGACAAGCACAAGGATGAACTTGTTGCACACACACACACACTCAGAAAATAACCAAGAACAATGAACACAAGTATTTATAGAGGTTCAGCAATTTGCCTACGTCCTCTTTGGTGATCACCTTGAGAAATATCAATAATGAAGAAGGAGTTACAGATTTGCTTTCAATGGAAACCCCCTTAGAACCCAAGCTCACTATCTGCTTTTCTCTCTCACCCCTTAGCTCACTCCCTTGATACAAGATGCTCTCTCTCTCTCTTGGCTTTCCAAATCTGAATACAACACTTAGCACAAGCTCCAGCTCCTTTCTATCTATTAAAAGACAGAGAAAAGTCACCCACATGCGAGCCAGCCTCCCTTAAAACATGGTTCCCTAATATCAGGAAAACATAATGAGGTAGTCTCCAAACAACCCACTAGTCTACCTAATCAATGTTTAGGACTTTTCTAGTGGTTTGCCAACTGTCACGGACTTATACCAACTTTGGGGTTGCATGTGAATTGGTAGGGACCAATTTGCATATGAAGAAAGAGCGTAAAACGTCTTTGAAAATTCAACCACGGCCACGAGGAGTGCGACCGGTCGCCAGGAACTTGCGACCGGTCGCTTATACCGTGTGTTCGACTTGAGTCTGCATGAAAGCAGTAGTCGCCCGGAACTGCGACCGGTCGCTTTCATACCGTAGCAACCCCTTCGAATTTATGCGCATGCGACCGGTCGCCCAAAACCTGCGACCGGTCGCTCCTTCGAACCTTGTAACCTTAGGTGAGCCATTTTCCAACAACTGTCACCGTCATCGGCGACAAATCCGCCACCTCTGCTCACGCCGTCACTTGTAGAAGGTAGCCCTATCTTCCCTCTTCCATTCCCCTAGGGTGTGCGACACCGATTGTGGGTGTCGCCGCCGTGGCAAGGTTGAGAAAATCTGGCCAAAACCCTCATGGGTTTGGCCTTGATTTTCCTATCTCCAACCAGTTTATTGCAGCTGGTTTCGAGAAATTTTCGTCGTCGAAAATTTCTAGGCACCCACGCTCTGCCGGGTCGTGAGCCATAGTGTGGCTGCCCATTTTTGTCCTAAAATGATCTCCACGTCGTCCTAAGCATGACGATATGCTCGGATTTGAAATTGGTTATCGTATGACAGTCGAACGGATATTCACCTATTAGGAGAAATCCGGGTTTGATATGTTCGGACCATTGGATCGGTTTCAATTTCAAATATGTTGTTCCTCATACCTCTAGGATCGTGTAGCAACTCACGGATAGAGAATCGAAGTCTCGAATACTCCGAAACTTTGAGTATATGTTTAGGCAAAACAATCGCCGTCCGATCGTGTGATTGGTTTAAATCTGACCACTCGATCGATACCAAACTTTCAGGACATGTTTAGTAGACCTTTAGGAACTTTCGGATCGTAAATCGGAGGTCGTGGGCCCCTTGGGCCCAGTTGACCAAATCGGAAAGTTTGACCACTCGGTTGACCGTGAGTCTTCCGAGGTTGTCTCACCCTTTGAAAAGTCTTAGTTTGACTCTAGAAACTCCCGGGAAAGTTAGGGTTTTAATTTTAAAGTTTCGTTCGAAGTATGGTTTCTAATCCTAACCTGGTGTCTTCAAAATAGGTACTCAGGCTCCTCGTGCTCAGCAGGCAGGACCTTCTCAGGGTCAAGCAATTTGGGACTATCTATGAGTGGACCTTGTTTTCAATTAAGCATTTATTTTCAAAGAATTGAATTTCATTGCATGATTTGATATTATTGAACTTTGAGAAATTATTATTTGTTTTATTATTGGAATATTATAATTTTGGAATTATATATTTGTTTATGTGGATACTTCAGGTTCGATTATATATATATATATATATATATATATATATATATATATATGGGGTTGTCTTGGTATGTGGGGTTGGGTGCTTTTGGAGTATATTTGGTTGTTGGGAAATACATATTGGATATGAGTTGGGTTGTGAATTATTGTGAGTTAGAGTACTGTTAGCACCACCCTATGTACCTCCCCGAGCACTTGGTTCTGGTTATGGAAAGTGAAGAATTGATGGATAGTGGTTATGTCTCGGGCACCCTTGACGATGTGTTACAGAAGGCCCTTGCTGGGCAGTCTGCACGCGTAGGACTTCTGTTTTAGCGGCACGTGCGATGTGATGCCGGCTTGCGTGCTACTAAGCATCAGTCCCTAGGTTGGACGGCTCAACCCTAGGCATGAGATGATGTGATGCCGTCCCGTGGTCTAGCCAAACAATCTCCCGGTTGGATTGTTCCCCGGTACAAGTTCTTGGTGTATATATATATATATATGTATTATTAGTATTACCAGTTCTTTCTTATTTTCTTTCGGTGAGGATCCTTCGTCGCTCGCAGTGCCTACGATCATGCGTTTGTAAGAGAGTGGTCTAGGTATGGGTTAGTGTCGAGTCGAGTTCAAGTATAACCGTGTTTATCTGGATTCCGATTTTAAATGACCTAAACTGCATGTTTCACATTATTTTCGAAAAGGTGGGGTTATTATGTTGTTTTTAATTATGATAAAACTTTGTTTTTATCCACTCACACTTTTTTTAGTTTTGCGCCCCCCAGGCAGTAGTTGATCTGAGCTGAGCAACCGAGCCGAGACTCATTCTTCCGAGCCCTGACTTCTGTAGGACACTTTCCTTGTTTAAATTTCTTTCAAACTCGTACTTGGTTTGTAAAACTAAAAGTATATCTTAGGATGTTCTGATATTGCCCGCTAGGGTTGAACTTAAGGCCGGAGGCCTATTCTGTAAAATTTTGTGCCCTTAACTTGTGCGTGCTGGTTGTTGGTGTAAAATTTCTGCTGTTTTATCAGGTTGAAGTTTTTGGGTAAAGTTAATTTTTCAGGGGAGACTTTGCCAAAATTTCGGCCCTTCTTTCTTTTGTTTTTAAAAAGGGAACGTTCTAGATTAGTAAGTGGGCCCGACATCCGTTGGATGTCGAAAGAACCACAGGATTCGTCTTGGATTCCGAGGAATTAGGGGCGGGTCCTATCACCATAAGAGACCGGGGTCTTTGCAAGTGTTTGCATGATTTTCTTTGACTGTAGCTCCACATGTCCATCGAGAATAGCATATATACTATGCCATGAAATTTACTACTGGTATATGGTATGTCAGGATCCCTTGGTGGTGTGGTCCAAGTTTGAAAATGACCATCGTATATATAAGATCTGATGAATCTCAGGATCCCTGTCATAATTTTTCTGAATATACCTCCCAGTGGTTGTTTGCAGTTTGCGCATCTCAAAGCACATATTATATGTGAACGTGGCACCTTCTACGGTCCGCCTGGCACACTGATGCACCCAAATTTTTAAAATTTGGTTACCGGTTATTCAAGTTGTCAAGTTTCCATTTTTTGTTTATATTTAACACAAATGCAATTGCCAAAGCGTAAGGGAGTATTTGCAGCTCGAGTACGTACTTGGCATACAATTGGCATACAATTGGTAGGCTTTTGCATTTTCAGAATGCAATTACCAATGGAGTAGTCTGTTATTATACAATTAATGTAATGAAAATGGCATGATATTTGTAAATATGGATGTTTACAAGAGTAAGGTCTGAATTTACTAAGTTTACGAGAGTTATGTTCCATAACATTGTAAAACCCATCGTTAATGTTGTAATATCGTAATTTACAAAGATAACGACATGTTTTACAATATCAACGTAAGTAGGGACGTTGGGAAAGTAAATTTGTTCGTTGTAGTTGTAAACATAGATGTTTACAAGAGTAAGGTCTGATTTTACTAAGTTTACAAGAGCTATGATCCATAACATTGTAAAACCCATCATTGAGATTGTAATCTCGTAATTTACAAAGATAACGACTTGTATTACAATATCAACGTAAGTAGGGACGTTGGGAAAGTAAATTCGTTCGTTGTAGTTGTAAACATGAATGTTTACAATAGTAAGGTCTGAATTTACTAAGTTTACGGGAGGTATGTTCCATTACATTGTAAAACCCATCGTTGAGATTGTAATCTCGTAATTTACAAAGATAACGACATGTTTTACAATATCAACGTAAGTAGGGACGTTGGGAAAGTAAATTTGTTCGTTGTAGTTGTAAACATGGATGTTTACAAGAGTAAGGTATGATTTTACTAAGTTTACAAGAGCTATGTTCCATAACATTGTAAAACCCATCGTTGAGATTGTAATCTCGTGATTTACAAAGATAACGACTTGTATTACAATATCAACATAAGTAGGGACGTTGGGAAAGTAAATTCGTTCGTTGTAGTTGTAAACATGGATGTTTACGAGAGTAAGGTCTGAATTTACTAAGTTTACGAGAGCTATGTTCCATAACATTGTAAAACCCATCGTTAATGTTGTAGTATCATAATTTACAAAGATAACGACATGTTTTACAATATCAACGTAAGTAGGGACGTTGGGAAAGTAAATTTGTTCGTTGTAGTTGTAAACATGAATGTTTACAAGAGTAAGGTCTGATTTTACTAAGTTTACAAGAGCTATGTTCCATAACATTGTAAAACTCATCGTTGAGATTGTAATCTCGTAATTTACAAAGATAACGACTTGTATTACAATATCAACGTAAGTAGGGATGTTGGGAAAGTAAATTCGTTCGTTGTAGTTGTAAACATGGATGTTTACAAGAGTAAGGTATGATTTTACTAAGTTTACGAGAGGTATGTTCCATTACATTGTAAAACCCATCGTTGAGATTGTAATCTCGTAATTTACAAAGATAACGACATGTATTACAATATCGACGTAAGTAGGGACGTTGGGAAAGTAAATTCGTTCGTTGTAGTTGTAAACATGGATGTTTACAAGAGTAAGGTCTGATTTTACTAAGTTTACGAGAGCTATGTTCCATAACATTGTAAAACCCATCGTTGAGATTGTAATCTCATAATTTACAAAGATAACGACATGTTTTACAATATCAACGTAAGTAGGGAGGTTGGGAAAGTAAATTCGTTCGTTGTAGTTGTAAACATGGATGTTTACGAGAGTAAGGTCTGAATTTACTAAGTTTACGAGAGGTATGTTCCATAACATTGTAAAACCCATCGTTAATGTTGTAATATCATAATTTACAAAGATAACGACATGTTTTACAATATCAACGTAAGTAGGGACGTTGGGAAAGTAAATTCGTTCGTTGTAGTTGTAAATATGGATGTTTACAAGAGTAAGGTCTGAATTTACTAAGTTTACGAGCTATGTTCCATAACATTGTAAAACCCATCATTAATGTTGTAATATCGTAATTTACAAAGCTAACGACATTTATTACAATACGAAGGTAAGTAGGGATGTTGAAAAAGTAAATTCGTTCATTGTAATTGTAAACATGGATGTTTACAAGAGTAAGGTCTGATTTTACTAAGTTTACGAGAGGTATGTTCCATAACATTGTAAAACCCACCGTTGAGATTGTAATCTCGTAATTTACAAAGATAACGACATGTTTTACTATATCAACGTAAGTAGGGATGTTGGGAAAGTAATTTACAAAGATAACGACATGTTTCTAAATTGCATTCTTTTTTTGCAATTTCCAACATACCGTTTGACAATTGTATTCATCGTTTGCAATTCCAAATATACTGTTTGTCGATTGTTGCTTTCCTTATGCATCATTTATGTGAACCATTTTCACAACATTATGGACATAGGCATTCTGCAAATTTGTGAACGATATCCTTACTTTTGTAAATTACAATACTTTGGTTTTACAAAATGTGATGCAGGCATTTTGATGTTAATATTTAAATACAAAGTAAGAAAATATTTTCTTTAGGTTTTGTGTGATTTGAACTAAAATTCATTGTTTTTACTTTTAGGTACTTCCAATTATGGAAACGGACAAATATCGAGCAGAGGCAGGAATTGCACTGCATCGTTTACCAATTACCAAACGGGCATGGGGATTTCGCACATTTGAATTACAAATACATAGGTCTTGTTTGTCAATTTTCATAATCCTTAACGTTGTAAATCCTTATTTTACAAGGATATGGATCCAAATTACAAAGAATAGGTAAGTTCGGACCATGAAGATGTAAATTGGGGTCCTTATTCTAGTAAAACGTGGGTTTACAAGATTAAGGTCCGATTTTACAATTTTGGGATACTAGGGTACCAAAAGCGTTGTAAAATGGATCCATAAACATGTAAGTTACACGATTTAGGTAGTGATTTATAAGTTTTTGTACCACGATTACAACATTAGGGTTCTCATAATCCTTAACGTTGTAAATCCTTATTTTACAAGGATATGGATCAAAATTACAAAGAATAGGTAAGCCGGACCATGAGGATGTAAATTCGGGTCCTTATTCTAGTAAAACGTGGGTTTACAAGATTAAGGTCCGATTTTACAATTTTGGGATACGAGGGTACCAAAAGCGTTGTAAAATGGATCCATAAACATGTAAGTTACACTATTTAGGTAGTGATTTACAAGTTTTTGTACCACAATTACAATATTAGGGTTCTCATAATCCTTAACGTTGTAAATCCTTATTTTACAAGGATATGGATCCAAATTACAAAGAATAGGTAAGTCCGGACCATGAGGATGTAAATTGGGGTCTTTATTTTAGTAAAATGTGGGTTTACAAGATTAAGGGCATATTTTACAATTTTGGGATACGAGGGTACCAAAGCGTTGTAAAATGGATCCATAAACATGTAAGTTACACGATTTAGGTAGTGATTTATAAGTTTTTGTACCACGATTACAATATTAGGGTTCTCATAATCCTTAACGTTGTAAATCCTTATTTTACAAGGATATGGATCGAAATTACAGAGAATAGGTAAGTCCGGACCATGAAGATGTAAATTGGGGTCCTTATTCTAGTAAAACGTGGGTTTATAAGATTAAGGTCCGATTTTACAATTTTGGGATACTAGGGTACCAAAACGTTGTAAAATGGATCCATAAACATGTAAGGTACACTATTTAGGTAGTGATTTACAAGTTCTTGTATCACGATTACAACATTAGGGTTCTCATAATCCTTAACGTTGTAAATCCTTATCTTTATCTTTGTAAATTACTATATTACAAGATTAAGGATGAATTTTACAATCTTATGGAACATAACTATCCAAAACAGAGTAATATGAAACCTTAATATTGTAAACATTTGTGTTTACAAGTATAAGGACCCAATTTACTTTCCTAATGTCCCTAGTTACCTTAATATTGTACTAGATGCCTTTATCTTTGTAAACGACGATATTACAAGATTAAGGATGAGTTTTACAATTTTATGGAACACAACTGTCCAAAACAGAGTAATATGAGACTGAATATTGTAAACATCCGTATTTACAAGTATAAGGACCCAATTTACCTTCCAAATGTTCCACTTTACCTTAATATTGTACTACATGTCCATATGTTTGTAAATTACAATATTACACGATTAAGGATTGATTTTATAATATAATGGAGCACAAATGTCCAATGAGTGTAATACCAGTCCTTCCTATTGTAAACCCTTTTGTTTGCAAGGATAAGGACTTAATTTACTTCTCTAATGTCCCACCTTCGCTTTATAAATTTATTTTTTTAATTTAAATATAATTTAAATACTTGTTTACAACATATTTAAACATGACAAAAATCGCATTTTTTTTACCAAACAAAAACTTATTCACTTTGGGGTTACAAAACTATTTGGAATGAGAAGTGAAATCCTATGGAAAACGAAGGCAAAAATGAAGAACATAGGCATGCATGATAACTGCACGTTTGCAATTTCAAAACTTACTGTTTGTCAATTGCATTATTCTTTTTCAATTTTCAACTCACTGTTTGTCAATTGAATTATTTCCTTTTCCTCTTAGGTGAGCCAATCTATCAGTGCCCTTTCCATCTTATGGCCACTTCCTTTCAAATAAACTCATTCAATCCATTCACAGAGAACAATACACGATCATATTTGACATCATTATATAATAGTTTACAATGGTTTACAAGATTAAGGACCGTAGGGATGTAAATTATGTCCTTATTCTAGTAAACAATGGTTTATAAGATTAAGGACTGAGGGTAATTAGTTTTTCACATATTGGAAGTGCAATTATATGGTTCTTGTTTGTCGATTGCCAACTTGATGTGGCTGAAGAAATTTCACTAACTTGTAACAATTGCATGGTCGATTGCAAAAGGGACTGCTTTGTTTGTCAATTGCACGACTGGAATGCAAATAGGACTGCTTTGTTTGTCAATGGCACGACTGAAATGCAAATGACACTACTTGTTTGTCAATTGCACGACTGAAATGCAAATGGCACTACTTATTTGTCAATTGCATTGACAAATCAGATATTGTATTTACATTCTCAAAATTGAAAAGACTGCCAATATGCATACACTAATCTCAAAATACAACTTTATAGTACAATTGCAAACTGTCTAATTTATTTTGTTAACAATAAAAAAGTCACAACTGACACAAAGAAGACCGTGTTTGTGGTTTCCTCTGCATCCCTTAGGTTGTGTTTGGATAAGAGATTTTAAAGTGACGAAACTTTTGAAGTGAGAGGATTTCAAAATGATGGGATTAGTAAAATTCATTGTTTGGGTAATTATTTTATTGGTGGGATTTGATTGGCAAATTCTTATAAATATATATTTTTTTAATTTGGCTCTTTTAACTGTTCATTCCGCTTTTCATAAGTTTATCTGTCTTTTTTGGGGTTGAGATATTTTATTTTTTTAGGCATCACTTTCTTTTTTTAATTGGGCAATTTCTTGTAAATATAAGATTTTTTTTTCGCCTTTTTTTTGGGGCTGTTGCTTTTTTTCTCTCTCATTCAAACATCATATACAATCAAATTACATAGAGTGGTAGTTCTAAATATCATCAAATTCCTTTGCTTGAAATTAGTTTTCTAATTTTTATTCATGAACTATACAAGGTCTATTTTCTTCTTCTTCTCGAGCACGCTTCAAGCGGAGAAGTTCTATAGAATTCTCCATCCCTTCTTCACCAAATACGAGTTGAGGACTAAAATCAAAGAGATTAATTTATCATATCTAACTGCTTTAGAATTGAAGAAAAACACATGAAGCAATCAATAAAAGAAAGAAAGCAGAGAAACCCTGCCTAGCTAAGCTATATATAATACATATTACATACCCTTTTTTACAGGATCTAAATCGCAAGCTACAAACAACTAAAATGCATCGCATAACCGCAGATTCAACTCCCCTCATTATAGCTTTTTATATCCAAAACTTGTAGCAATTTCCAAACCCCAATTGCAATAAAAATACCAAAGACACAGAGCAACCCCTAAGAATGAAGAGTTGACCATCATGGTAAATGGTAAAACTACATTGACAGAGAATCTATCAACCCAATGGTTCCAACATGCGTAAGAGCAATGATTGAATTATAATACAACCATCAAATATTAACGGAAATAGGGAAGGGGAAACACAACCATCGAATATAAACATAAACAATACATGTAAGAGACAATTAAGGAAGGAGTCTCTCTCTTTCAAACACACACAGACACACAAGCGAAACAATAAAAAAATGCAGAGGACCCAGAGTGCTTCACTTTCGCACTTTCGAGACAATTCATTCTAGCTTATAAGCAAGAGAGTTAACCAATAATATCAAATATTTTTTTTTTAATAAGCTCATGTAAAAAAATCTTTGCATCGTATAGGCTTCCCTCGACTCTTGTTTCCACTTGACAACTTCTTAGGATCCATAGCTTAGTAAAACACAAAAACTCTCACTCTTCTATATCTCTCTCCCTCTTTCTTCGCATTTTTTCAAAAAATTTGCCTATATATCAAATGATCTGCCATAAGCAGAATATAGGAACCTAGAGATGCTTTTCTCTTTTCCAACCATTCCAAAATGAACAATCACCACCCACCAAGACTATCTAATTAAGTATATATGGCCCAAAGTAGATTAATCTCATTAAGTTCGATGAAGTAAGCAAGAGATGACTTATCAAAACTTCTATGAATAAGAATCAAATAAAAAAAACTTGGGAATCTTGAATAAATAGAATGTAACAATGAAAAGCAGAAGCATTTAAAAACAAGGTGGATGCTTAATGGGATTGGATTACAAGACCAATCACAAACAGCAAACCAAGTTTCAAATTGATTGAATCTAATTGTACCTTCATTTTATATAAATGCTACCTTTCTACGTATTCACCCCCAAAGATTATTGAACGTACAATCCTGCAACATGCCAAGTGTTTTTATACAAATTCAGATGTCACCTAACAAACCAGAAATTGAAGAAACCATAAAACCAGAAAAATAAAAAAAAACCAAAAATGAAAATTACTTCATAACGAGACATGAAATGTTCATCCAACAATTGATAATACGCCTAAACAAAGCTCTGTACAAGACAAAGCTCACGAAGCCACTACGTATATAACAGAGGTGTGAGAGATTGGAGGTCGAAATTTACGTCCAAACAACATTAATGACTTGTGAGGGCGATTCTGACACGAGAAAAAAAAACTTTGAAGACCAATACATTCCAATCAATTGGCTCCAAACTTATCAATATTCAAAGATTAACAAATCTCATAAATTAGACCCACCAAATATCCAGAAAATCAAAAACTATCAATCCATAACAGTCTCAACCACCTTGTGACCTTAATTTAATGAAAAAATCATCTACCTCAACCCCCAATTCAATTCAGAAGCCCTAATTCGACAAGCCTAATTTAACAGAAAAACCCTAAATTCAAAGGAAGAGGATGCTCACCTTAAACTGATATGAGGGAGGAATCGAGGAAAGGAAATGATGCCGCCGACGCTGTCTCGTCGACGTCGTCACAGAAGCAGAAGCGCCTGTGGAAGGAATCAAAATCAGACAGAGACGGAGAAAAGAGGAGGCGGAGCGGCTCTGTTCAGAGAGAGATGTAAGGAGATAGAAGAATGAGAATAAGGAGCCTGACTTACCTGAGAGGAGAGGAGATGTGGTCGTTGGCGCTGTCTCGTTGTCACAGAAGGAGGAAAGGAGCGGCTGTGGAAGGAATCGAACTCAGAGGGAAAGAAAAATGAGAGGAGCGGCTGTGAAATGTTGTTTTTGTTTTTGTTTTTCGTTCTACCTACAACAAGAAGTTAACCGGTAACCAACAATCAACGGTGTGGATTACTTCACATGCCCCAACTACTCATCCAACGGTCAAAAAAAGTGGCGCATCCATGCGCCAGGTGGACCGTAGAATTTCGCATGTGAACGTACCCTTTTTTGAATGCCTCAATCCTAAAGTAAACGTCCTATCCTAAGAATAGAAAATGTTTGTCACATTTGGAACTTTCATGACTTGCCAACATAAGATGTTGAAGACATGTCTTTTAAGCACAGAAGAGTATTTAGAGGTCAAAAATACAAAACTTTGGAAACTTTCACCAGACAACAGAGCGGTGTTGTTTCCTACTCTTGGTCTTCTGTTTAAACATACAAACCTGCATACAATTTAAACATATATAAATCTGTTTACAAACTCATTGTTAATAACTCATGTGTTAGGAGATCTAAACAGTCGCCATTTCCATATTTCCACTTCCATTATGGCCTTGTTCACGTTCTTCAATGGCAGAGTTTTGTGTGTCATGCTTGCTATAAAAGTAAAAGCCAACACACAAGTAGTAGACGAAGCTACCGAGACTTAGAAACGTTAGCAGTCTGTAATACTTGTCCAGATGACTCAGATTTATGCTGTCATTGAACCATCTTTGCCTAAATGCCAAGATAATAAGAGCGGTTAATAACTTTCCAATCCCCACGACTAAGTCGCTGGTGTGGGATCCATAATTCTTAGCCATTTCTTTATCCTCCTCGTCCACTCTATCAGCCAAAAGATCAATCAATCCATCTACGGCTAACCCTTCCAGTTTTATATATATATGGGGTTGTCTTGGTATGTGGGGTTGGGTACTTTTGGAGTATATTTGGTTGTTGGGAAATACATATTGGATATGAGTTGGGTTGTGAATTATTGTGAGTTAGAGTACTGTTAGCACCACCCTATGTACCTCCCCGGGCACTTGGTTCTGGTTATGGAAAGTGATGAATTGATGGATAGTGGTTATGTCCCGAGCACCCTTGACGGGGTGTTACAGAAGGCCCTTGCCGAGCAGTCTGCACACGTAGGACTTCTGTTTTGGCGGCACGTGCGATGTGATGCTGGCTTGCCTGCTACTGAACATCAGTCCCCAGGTTGGACGGCTCAACCCTAGTTATGGGATGATGTGATGCCATCCCTTGGTCTAGCCAAACAATCTCCCTGTTGGATTGTTTCCCCGGTACAAGTTGTATTATTAGTATTACCAGTTCTTTCTTATTTTCTTTCGGTGAGGATCCTTCGGCGCTCGCAGTGCCTATGATCATGCGTTTGTAAGAAAGTGGTCTGGGTATGGGTTAGTGTCAAGTCGAGTTCAAGTATAACCGTGTTTATCTGGATTCCGATTTTAAATTACCTAAACTGCATGTTTCACATTGTTTTCAAAAAGGTGGGGTTATTATGTTATTTTTAATTATGATAAAACTTTGTTTTTATCCACTCACACTTTTTCTGTTTTGCGCCCCCCAGGCAGTAGTTGATCTGAGCTGAGCAACCGAGCCGAGAGTCATTCTTCCGAGCCTTGACTTCTGTAGGACACTTTCCTTGTTTAAATTTCTTTCAAACTCGTACTTGGTTTGTAAAACTAAAAGTATATCTTAGGATGCTCTGATATTGCCCGCTAGGGTTGAACTTAAGGCCGGAGGCCTATTCTGTAAAATTGTGTGCCCTTAACTTGTGCGTACTGGTTGTTGGTGTAAAATTTCTGTTGTTTTATTAGGTTGAAGTTTTTGGGTGAAGTTCGTTTTTCAGGGGAGACTCTGCCGAAATTTCGGCAGAAGTTTCGGCCCATCTTTCTTTTGTTTTTGAAAAAGGAACGTTCTAGATTAGTAAGTGGGAGACCAGGGTCTTTGCTAGTGTTTGCATGATTTTCTTTGTCTGTAGCTCCACATGTCCATCAAGAACAGCATATATACCATGTCATGAAATTTACTACTGGTATATGGTATGTCAGGATCCCTTGGTGGTGTGGTCCAAGTTTGAAAATGACCATCATATATAAAAGATCTGATGAATCTCAGGATCCCTGTCATAATTTTAGTGATTTTTCTGAATATACCTCCCAGTGGTTGTTTGCAGTTTGCGCATCTCAAAGCACATATTATATGTGAACGTACCCTTTTTTGAATGCCTCAATCCTAAAGTAAACGTCCTATCCTAAGAATAGAAAATGTTTGTCACATTTGGAACTTTCATGACTTGCCAACATAAGATGTTGAAGACATGTCTTTTAAGCACAGAAGAGTACTTAGAGGTAAAAAATACAAAACTTTGGAAACTTTCACCAGACAACAGAGCGGTGTTGTTTCCTACTCTTGGTCTTCTGTTTAAACATACAAACATGCATACAATTTAAACATATATAAATCTGTTTACAAACTCATTGTTAATAACTCATGTGTTAGGAGATCTAAACAGTCGCCATTTCCATATTTCCACTTCCATTATGGCCTTGTTCACGTTCTTCAATGGCAGAGTTTTGTGTGTCATGCTTGCTATAAAAGTAAAAGCCAACACACAAGTAGTAGACGAAGCTACCGAGACTTAGAAACGTTAGCAGTCTGTAATACTTGTCCAGACGACTCAGATTTATGCTGTCATTGAACCATCTTTGCCTAAATGCCAAGATAATAAGAGCGGTTAATAACTTTCCAATCCCCACGACTAAGTCGCTGGTGTGGGATCCATAATTCTTAGCCATTTCTTTATCCTCCTCGTCCACTCTATCAGCCAAAAGATCAATCAATCCATCTACGGCTAACCCTTCCATAAGTCCTAACAGGAAGAACTGTGGAACCAACCAAAACATGCTCATAGAAATAGTTTCTGAAGTGTCATCTTCAAGCCCTGCCCTCGTAACTTTCCTCATCCTGTGGATCTCAACCACCCAAGCAGCAACGCAACATAACACAGTAGAAGCCATTCCACAGCCAATTCTCACTCGCGTTCGCTTTGGAATTAGTTTGGGGAAGAGAAATGAGATTATGTACTTCGAAAAGGAGCTAAGCACATTGAAATAAACTGCAGGGTCATAATTGTGGATGGGATTTTTCAAGTTACTCATTTGTTCGAAAAAGAAGGTGCTCCCCGCTGCCTTTACCATACTGTATACAAAGAAGGCTAACCATGAAGCTACAATTTCTTTGCGCAAACATTTTTTCTTCCTCACCTTTTTGTTCAGTGTCCAAAGGTTCTCTCTTTCTGTGTCTTGGGGATGCTCCCCTGCTTGTGCTTCTTTATTGTTTTTCAAATAATCGTTGTAGCCAAACCAGAACAATAAATAAGAAACTGCCATTGCAATTGTTGAAATCATGAAGATCTGAGTCCAAGTTGTTTTTAAAAGGAAAAGAGGTACCACTGCACCTAAAAACCATGGAACACCCCAGAAGTCCTTTTTATCCCTTTCTGCCGTTTCTTTCGTCACCTGTTGATCACCACCAGCTTCTGTATATTTTTCTGCTGTTATTTCTTTCTGTTCGCTAGCTTCTTCCCATCCTTCCGGTCGTTTGTCATCTGTGCGTTCTGTTTCTTTATGTTTGCTTAAACATTGCTTGTTAAGAAATTCTTTCAAAGCAGCGGATCGCCCAGATTCGCCTAATGTTAATAGTACCACAGCTCCATAGAATATCCTGGCCATTGCTGCGTAGTCCTCGCTCTTATATTCATTAGGAAGCCATAACAGAGATAGCCCCTGTATAATTCACAAGAATAGCAATCCAAACAAGCATATAGATATCAAAATATGAACTCCTTGATATGTTCTAGCAATAGTTGTCAACAAGTCTTGAACAATTTATTAAATGTTAATTCTCTTCACAATAAGGACTTATGGGTAGTAGAGTGGGTTAGGCCAGTTGGTTAAGGCACTGTGCTCGCCCCCTTGCACTCGAGTTCAATCCCCTCCCGTATTTTAGAATATGGCTTTGTAAAAAAAAAAAAAGACTTGTGGGTAAAACATGTACTTACAAGAATATAGGCAGCATTTGTGGTGGCAATTATTTTGAGACCACCTTTGAATGTGTGTGAGAAATGAGCTAGGAAAATCACCAATATGTCTGCTACCCCTTCTTGCACATTGGTAACTACGGCAGCTATTTGAAAATGTGGATGAGACCAATTGTTTTGGAGGTACGTTATCAAGATAGACATTATCGCATGGTTGACGAAGCTATGGCTCAAAACCAAACCTACATTATATATATGTGTAGAAATAAGAAGAAAATTGATTAGAAATTAGTCTCTTTAAAATATATCATTATACTTTAATTTTAAAGTATCTCTGAGATAAATACCCTGGATGCATATTGTAGCCTTGGAAAAGTAGAGGTACTTATGGATCCCCTCTCTCACAAAGTGAATGAGTGCTCCCAAACCCATTATTCAGGAGGAGTGCGGATAATCTTCAGTCGATGTAAAGGAAGTAAGGGAGGGTGTTCTGCTTTTGAAAGCAAAATCTGCAGTCTTCACAACTAATTAAATTAGTTCCCTCTTGCAAAACGAAATTGCATATTAGCCAAAAATAATAGCAATGAAAACATATAAGCATCAAGAACAAATGAATATGCATGGCATTACTAATAAACGTATTGACTGTACAAACCTTTGGAAGATGCCTACCTCAAGATAAAACAAAAAAGCAAACACCATACAATCTTTTTGCATAGGTATATGGCACCTGCTCTCCACTGTATAGTATATGAAATAGTGAGTGTCAATGTTTACTCTGAGAGAGAGAGAGAGAGAGAGAGAGAGAGAAGGTGCACTCTGTGAGAAAAACTTATGCAAAGGAAGTTTGTTTAGGCAGTGTGGAAGAGCCAAGTGAGAGAGACTTATATATATAGTAAGCCACCATTGTAATAGCAACCAAGAAGAGAAAGACTTCCTCTTTTTTTCTTTTTAATGAAAAGAGAAGAGAAGACTTTCTCTTCTTTTTCTTAATTTTTAAATAAAAAAAGATGAAGACTTTTTCTTAATTAAAAAAAAGACAGACTAATTTCTTACATATTTTTTAAAAATCATAACCAGAAGACTGAGAGAGGTGCATGCGACTTACAAAGTGTTTCAATATTTTGTTTTATATTTGTACGTAGAATGAGCCCCAATCACTGAAAGACTTGAGAAGAGCAGCAACCATATATATATATATATATATATATATATATATATATATATATATATATTCTATTGAAAGTCTTTTTTTTTTTTTTAATGAAATAGGGGAAACAACCCCAAACATTGAAAGTCTTTGAATAAAAAATAGCATTACAAAGTAAACTAAGAAGAGCAACTTGTACGTCCAAGTAGTTCATCAACTACCATGTGTGACGAAATTATTTTATTTTATTTTTCTAATAACTAGAGTTGCATTTCCTTCGTCTATGGGATGGTCTGATGGGGGTGCGTGTGTTTGGCTAATGACAGCTAAGTTTGTACATCCTTTTTTAATAAAATTGATCACTCAAGTTTGAAAACGGCAATTAAAGTTTGAAACTTCAAAACTAAAACAGATGGTCTGATGTTAAAAAGGTGCTTATTTCGCTTTTGAATATTTTAAGTTTTGCATCTTTTAAAAGAAAAGAAAAAAAAACATATATAGGATGTCAACGAAAATATATTTTAAGGTGTCTGTACTCAGTACATGAATGAATGTAGTAGAAAAAGCGTGTTGCTTGATGCGTGCAGTGTAAACAAGGACCATTGATTAAAGAGTAATTGCCATACACCCCTCGGACCCCAATCAAACTTAACTCTCTGAATTGAAAAATCAATCAATTTAACGCTTGAATTAATTAAAATGGCCAATTTAGCCCTTACTATTAAGTTTTGTGAATTTCATTCCATTTTTCGTTAACTGTAAGGATAAACTTGTAATTTTGAGTCAAATAAAAGCAAAATGTCACTTTTGGTCCCTGTGGTTTATCACTTTTACTACTAAGATTCATGTGGTTTCAATTTGATTACTTTTGTCCAAGTGGTTTTAATTTCAAGCAATTCAAGGACAATCCTCAATTTCTGTCAAATTTTTAAACTTCAGTTACTTATGGATGGGCAATTTGGTAAACAAATGATTAAAAAAATCAATTCCTTTAAAAAATAAACAATACAAAATGAAAAATTTGATAAATAAATATATGAACAAATCTCTTGTTCTCCCTTGCCCTCCCCCTCTCCTAGAAGCCTTTGTCTCTCTGTGCTTTATCTCTCCCTCTTCCTTTCTCCACCACTTGATAGCACCTCATCCCCAGCCCCATCCCTACTCCTAAACGTAACCCACCCCAACCCCATCCCTACCAACCCACCAACACCAGCGCACCGACTCTCTCTCTCTCTCCGATTTGCCCCTCCATCTCACCTCACCCCACCACAACCCGCTAATCACCCCTCCTTCACCACCATAACCTATGTAACATCCCGACCTAATTTAATTGTTTTATTCAATTTTTGTGAAATTACAATTTTGCCCTTGGAATTAAGGGTATTTTAGTCACTTTTTTCATATATTAGCCACCCCAACCCCTTCCTTCGCCCTCCTCCTCTCCTAGAAGCCTTCGTCTCTCTCTGCTTTATCTCTCCCTCTTCCTTTCTTCACCACACGATAGCACCCCATCCCTAGCCCCAACCCTACTCCTAAACGTAACCCACCCCCAACCCCAACCCCATCCCTACCAACCCACCAACACCAACAGACCCTCTCTCTCACTCTCCGATTTGCCCATCAACCTCACCTCACCCCACCACAGCCCACTAATCACCCCTCCTCCACCACCATAACCTATGTAACATCCCCTACCTAACAAGTCCGTAGACCGGCGGCACGCTCAATTTCGAGTTGTAGAACCCAAAAAGGGCATAATGATCATTTCAAAAATTGACAAAATACCCTAAATACCTGGCCCCACCCCTCACACACGTCAGAACCCCCATCCTTGACTCCCTCTCTTCCCTCTCTCTCCTCAGCGAGCGATCGGCCGTTTCGAGACGGTGTTTGGCGAGTCCGCCACCTCATGCCACGAAACTTGTACCAAAATCCCACCCAATTTCTCCGATCGATTTCTCGTCGTTTGACGACTAGAACGAGGAGAAAAACTAGCTGAAACTGCCACCGTCGCCGGCGACAATTCAGGCCACCTCTCCTCCTTTTTGCCTTCCCCTAAGGTGCGCGACACTGTTAAAGGGTGTCGCCGCCGTTGCGAGGCCGGGAAAATCCGGTTAAAACCCTCACGGGCTTGGCCATGATTTTCCTATTTCCGGCCAGTTTTTGGCCATTGTCCACGATTGAAAATTACTCCCCTTGATGTGCTTGATGTGTGGGTATGGATATTGTAGGGTGTTTCGAGAAATTTCCATTATCAAAAATTTCTCAAGACAACCACGCACTACCTACGGGTGTTGCGGCGCGTGGGCCACTGTGTGGCTGCCCATTATGTTCTAAAACACTCCCCATGTCGTCCCGAGCACGACGGTATGCTCGAATTTGGGAATTGGTTATCGTTTGACAATCGAACGGATATTGCACCCAATATGCGATATCGGATTTCGATAGGCTCGGACCGTTTGATCGGTCCTAATTTCAAATATGTTGTTCCATGTACCTCTAGGATTGTGTAGGAACTCATGGATCGAGAATCGGAGTACCGGATACTCTGAATCAATGACTTTAGGGTTAGGCGAAGCGATCGCCGTCCGATCGTGGATTAGTGTAGTTCCAACCGCTCGATCAAGAACAAACTTTCAGGACGTGTTTTGTAGACCTTGTTGAACCTGTAGGAACTTTTGGATCGGAAATCGGAGGTCGTGGGCCCCGCAGGCATTGTTGACCAACTTGGGAAGTTTGACCACTCGGTTAACCGTGAGTCTTCCGAGGTAGTTTCACCTTTCGAAAAGTGTTAGATTGACCTTAGAAAACTCCCGATCGTCGTGCATACTTTGAGACTCAAGAACTAGAGTCTTGAGTTAAAGTTTGTTGTTGGGTACGCGTATTAATTAAGCTCGTTTATTCTCTCAAATAGGTACTCTTGCTTCCCGTACTCCAGAGGAAAGGCCCTCTAATGATTGAGCAGCGTGAACTTGTTGTGAGTGGACTTTTATTTTTTAATTAGTTTTTGTGAAGCGATGCTTTGATGAAAATGTTTTATGAATGAAGTATATAAAGGTTTAATGTTCTAGAATGATAATTACATGTTTAGAAAAGATTTAATTGTCGTTTAATGTTTCAGGTTTAGTTTGAGAACAGTTTTGAAAGAATTATAAATGGTTGGAATCAAGTAAATGAATTTTGGGATTTATATGAGTTTTCCAGGGATCATTATTGTTATTATGACTTTATTTAAAGTATTGTTATGTATTATTTTAATTAGGGAGTTATGAAAGTATAAAATTTGGTTATTTTGTGGAATATAATATTTTATGGAAATTACTTGTGTAAACAAATTTTGGATTATTATTTGAATTATTTTGGGTTTTAGTGGGATTATGAATTTATGTTTGGGATTATCGGATTTTAATTTGATATTGAATTATGGACTATGAGATATATATTGGATAATTTGATTTGGTTATTTGTGAAAACGGGTCTAGGAACTCGGCTAGGTTTTTGGAAGAAGTATTGTATGAGAGGTGTATATTGGGTTTGTTTGCGCGTTTATATTATTATACTAACTGTGGAGATATCGGGTTATATTTTGATAATTAAGGCTTATGATTATTTTGGGTTATGGTATGGGCTCTTGAGAGTTGCTGTCTATACTTTGAAATATGTGTTGGGTATTGAGTTATGAACATTATAAATGTCCGAATGTCTATGTACGGGCTGGTGAGCGACATTCCCCCTGTTGAACGGCTCGTCCCTGGCCACTTGGGTATTGAGGCGTCGTCCTCTTCCATGTGTTCTGATCAAACAATCTCTGAGTTGGATTGTTTTCCCTGGTACAAGTATTAGTGTGGAATTTATACTATACATATATATATATATATACACACACACACTATTAAAATCTCATTCTTATTTTGTTTAGTGAGAATCTTTCCTTGCTTGCTGTGCTTACGGGCATGCGTGTGGGAAATGAATAGTCTGGGAAGGGAAAAAGGTTGAGTTGTGTTTGGGGTTTTACTACTATTGGGATTTTGGGTTATCCTGTTGTCAAGGTTGTTTTTGTTATATTAATACGTATATGGGATATCTTTGTTTTATAAGTCGTTTATGTTATATATGTGTGAAGTTACTTTACAGGTTGAGTTTTTTGAGCATGTGCATTAAGACTGCTCTACACAGGTATTAATTTTCGAATGAGGTTTGGATTTGAGGTTTTAAATTGGACGAGTTTGGTTTCGGAAAAAATGAGTTATTTTAATGATGTGATTTATATTTTATATAAGTGGGAAATTGTTGGAAGATTCGATTTCATGGTTTTACATTAAGAACTAAATGAATAAATTTGTGGTTTCCAAGAAATTTAGAAAGTTTTAAAGCTGTAGTTATCTTGTTGGTATGCTAAGGCCCAGATTTAATTGAATTATTTGAATTATTGTCAAGAATCAGTTCGTATTTATGTACGTATACAAAAGAAGTTCTTAGTTTAGCGTTTGACTTTATTTTCTAAAATGGAGGGGGTTACTATGTTGATTAAAAACTTATATTTAAAGCTTGTTTTCATCCACTCACATTTTCTATTTTGCGCCCACAGGTCCTAGATTATGAGGTTGAGACCACCACGTCAAGGCATCGCGGCTATGTGCTTCTATAGGAGTTTACGTTCTTGTCTTTTTCTCTGGTTGTAAATTTAATTCCTTAGATTGCTCTATCATTGCCCACCTAGGGTTAAGATTGAGGCCGGAGACCTCCTTGGTAAATTGTGTGCCTTTCCATTGTGTGTGTTGGCTGTTGGGACTATTTTCTATTGTTTTTGACAGGTGAAAAATTTGGTAAAAGTTCATTTTTTAGGAGAGACTCTGCCGAAATTTCTGCAGAAGTTGACTAGTTTATCCTTCAAAGTTAGGGTTAGATGGCGTTTTAGTAAAGTAGGTCGGTGTCGGGTAAGTGTCGGAAGGAAGCAGGGTTCGTTATGGATTCTGAGGGGGAATCCGGGCGGGCCTGTCAACCTAAACTAGATATTTCTCCAATATACAGCTTTGTTCGTCAATCAATTTTTAATAACTTGGAGATAGCTATAGGTTTTTTCCAACTTCAAGTTCTGTTTCTCAAAAACACCATCAAATAAGCCATAACTAATCAGTGAAAATAAAATTGAAAAATGAGTAGTTCTTGGCGTGTTTGCTGGGGAAGCGATTTTTTTAATTTTTTTTTGCAAATCTATTGGCCATATTGTAATAAATTATGAGCAATGTGATCTTTTGCTTACACTGAATTTTTTGGACTGGACTTGAGAGAAGAGAGAAAGAGAGAGAAGTTTTGTGGTGGGAGGGTGGTAAGGGTTGGTTGTTGGGAGGGTGATGTTGGGCAGTGTCTTGTTGGATGGTGGTTATGGTGTAGTGTGATGGTGGGAGGGGGAGTGGATGGGAGAGAGAGGAAGAAGAAGATATGTTTTTTTTTTAACCACAAGGTGTGGTGCGGTTGGCAAACTACCACTTCCAATTGGTAAGCTACCTGGTGCCTCAATGGCAGGGGTTCGAAACCCGTTGGAAGCACTTGGTGGCCAGGGGCAAGCCGAATCCGAGCGGAAATTAATCCCACTCTTCGGGTGTGGGGACACCTCATGGTATTTACCAAGAAGAAGAGTTTTTTTTCTTTTCATTTTTTTATTTGGCATTTGTTGTTTTATAAATGAATGAATTTTTTAATAATTTGACCGAATTTCCCCTCCACAAGTAACAGAAGTTTTTAAAAAAAAAGACAAAAATTGAGAATTGTTCTTGAATTGCTTGAAATTGAAACCACAATGACAGAAGTGATCAAATTGAAACTACAAGAACTTTAGTGATAAAAGTGATAAACCACAGGGACCAAAAGCGACTTTTTGTCTAAAATAAATAATCAATCAATTAAACAAAATAAAAAAATAAAAAAATAAGAATAACATTTATAAATAATATAAAAAAACCAACACATCCAGCACCCATCTCTCTCTATCTCTCCCTGTCTCTCTCACTCTCTCTTAGAGGTGTCAAACGGGACGGGTCGGCCCAACATGGCACGAGCCCAGCCCGTTTAAATGAGGCACAGCACGGCACGAGCACGAATATTAAATGGGCTGGGCCGGCACGGCACGAAAGTTTGGGTCGGGCCGGTCCATAGCCCGACATGGACCGGATTTGGCACGAGCCCGAGCCCGCTTCAAGTATTTCTAGCTAAACTCTTTATTAAAAAAAAAAAACCAATATGCAGTTGGGCATCCCCTTCAAAGGAATGAATTAAATTCTGTTTGTTACACAGACATCCCCTTCAAATGAATTGATCTTTCCATTACCTTTACATATTACATCAAAATACTGTTTTGCATTAACAGGAACAAATTTAAATAATAGGTAGAATTGAAGAAACCATCAATAATTTAGTAATGGACAACTTTCAGTTGTGAACAAAGTGTAATGTTCTAATGCCATTTGTGTGTACTCGAAGTTGTATAAATAGTGTACGCCCGGAGTTAAATATTTAAAAAGCCTCTCCCACATACTCAATTGAATGTCACCCCAAAAATTATTAAACCCCTATATATAAATTTATAAATACAAATAAAATACCTCTGACTGAGATTCCTTTGCTTGACCAGTGGTTTTTCTCTTCTTTGTTGATACAGTGTCACCTTCTGAAACTGGCTCATTTGTTTGCCTTAAATTGATTGTACAATCCCAAGAGCCTGAACAGATCTAAGTATATGAAACCAAAAAATAAAGAAGAGGTGAGTGACAAACTTGACGTCAGAGCCCAATCTCACATACACTGCTATGTAACGAAAAAATAAAGAAGAGGTGAGTAGACAAGACCATGTTTCCAGAGGTCTGAGCAGCAACACTTTGGACAGATGCTCTATGTCCACGCAAAATTTTGAATGCACTTATCTTCAAAGGATTTCTTCTGGTATCTTCTGCATTGAACTTCCCCCGAAAGATGAATAAAAATATTAATGAACGCGTAAGACTACCATTATAAAAAAAAAAGTATGCTCATCCAATTTCAGGAAAGAGAAAAAGGCCAAACAATGCTTGGGCCCGAGTACGGCCCGAGCACGAGCACGGGCACGGCTCGAGCCCGACCTGGCCCGTTTCTATATGAATTTGGGCTTTGGGCCGGGCTGGGATCAATGATTTTACTAAATGGGCTGGCACGGCACGGCCCAATAAATTTAATGGGCCGGCACGGCACGGCACGAATAACTTAAATATACATGTATATAATGAGAGATGAAAATCCTAAAAATAAATACAATTAGACTTAACACAATGAAGACGACATTATTCAAACATAACACAACCCAACCCATTAATACATAACCCAACATTATATTACAAGAGTGAGACTTAATGATAAAGCAAATGAGAAATAGAAGATTAGGTGACAAATAATATCAAACAAACAAGAAACCGAGCAACCAAAGAGAGGAGATGAAGAGCCAAAGATAGCCGAAATGATTGAGAAGAGAAAAAAGGAGAAGCTATTAAGTATTAGAGCTTGGTTTTTGACATTGATCCAATGGCTGGGATCTATGATTACTTTCAAAACTAAAGACAAATTTCTGGGTTATTTGTTTGGTATCGGAAATATCAGTAAATATCGAGGATATCGGGGGTTATCGGGGATTTATAGCCAATAAGGGGGAAGAAATAGTCTTATCCCCCTCTATCTGTATCGACACCTAAAAAAAGGGATATATTGGGATATAGGCCGATATTTTCATCCTTGCTAACTGCTAAGTGTAGAATGGAGAGGGGAAGAAACAAGGAGAGAGAGAGAGTCACATTTTTTTTTTCATTTTTCTATTTTCTAACTATTTTAGTTTTGTATAATAATAATAATGAAAATCAAATAGTAAGTCGCGTGGATGACATGCGACGTTTTGGACGGAAAAATGGATGAAATTTGAAAAAATTAACGGCAATGGCTAAATTGGCTAAGTTTTTAATTCATGGAGTTAATTTCAACAAGGGTCATAGTTCAAGGGATAAAATGATTGAAAATCTCCAATTAGTGTGATTTTGAGTAGGGAACTCAAAAACTTTTATTTTTCTTAAAAACAAGGAGTTTTAAAATCCATTTTTTAAGATTAAAAAGTTTGTTTGGTATCTGTTGAGGCCCAAAAAATCCAAAGCTGGGCCCAAATATATTTCCGGCCCAGCACGATACCTTACTGAGGAGAAACCTGATTTGGGCACACGAAAGTTCATCATACATGCTCGCACGAGTCACGATCCACGTGCCACGCCAAGCAAATATGTAATCTGTCACGCTAAGAGTTGTATTGAGCATATAAAATGCACTGGTTCTCTGAACTCATGCTAATTATCCCATCAAGCGTCGTTTTGACTCAGTCATAGCCTATTGCAAATACGGGAAAGCTCGAGCACAAACACGCCAAGCAACATGCAATGCCAAGCGGAAAACCTTACTTTACACCAAGCCACGCTACAAGCTTAAGTGGGCCCAAGCCATGCAAATGCACAGGGCTTCTTTGACGAGGTTGTGGCATGGATGGTAACGAGCTTTCTTGAGTCCCATTGATGAGCCAAGAGGTGGAAGTTTTGGGTTGCTTGGGAGCCCCAAAACTCAAGCCCATTTCTTGAGCCCAAATATAAGCATAAAGGAGAGAAGAAAAAGCCCAATACTCTAGAAGAGATAACCCAATACTTTAGGAAAAATTAGCTCATCATCTCAATAAAATAGCCTATCAAATTAGCCCATACCCCTTAATGGGTTAATCCATCACCTTAGGAAGGCCCAAGCAACCAAAGAAAATATCTACAAATCTCCAGCACCTAGAACAGACCACAATAGAAGCCAACGGATATGCCTATGCGCAAGCTGTGGGAGGCTCCGGCACGTGGGTAAAACCAACCCCCAAGATAGAACATCCAAAAAACCAAAGGACACTTACATGTGTAGGCTGCTAGGAGTCTCCATCGCATGGTCACAAATAAACCCAAGACAAGCCATCGCAAAAACCAACAGGAATCCATGTGCGCAGGATGCTAGAGAGAGGAACATCCTCCGGACCAACACCACCACCCTTGTTTCTTTCTTCTGCAAGCCCAAATATGAAAACCAGGAAGAAAAGTGGGTGGTGCCTCACCCACATGAAGAGGCTCAGCCACGTGAAGATCTTGGAACCCCAAAAGTTTCATGCCTATGTGCTCAGGCTAGGGAAATTTCACCAAATAGGATGGAATGGAAGAAAGTGAAGGAAAAGGGAGAGGATGGCTTGATAAAATTGAAGGTTCCAGTGCCTATAAGAAGAAGCAACCTCTGCCCAGCAAACAACAACTCATCCAGAGCAAAGCAACGCATCCAGAGAGAGTAAGCATCACCTCTCACCTTTGGAACCCTTCGCTTTCAAGCTCTACTATTCCATTTCTTCCTATTTTTCACTTCTGGCAAACCATCCAAGAAAGCGACGAAGCTTTTGTCAAGCTGCTGGAAACCTTCTCAAGCCACCCATTCTTCCACCCTCACCTTTTTCCTCTCTTCCCTCAACAAATCCTCTCAAGATTCCCTCTCCCCCTTACTCTGGACCTCTATTTCATATAGGAAACCCAAGCCTTCTCTCTCTCATGCTAAACTCATGAATGCTCAGCTCCCATGCCACAAGCTTCTCATGCCAAGCCAATGTTTATATCTATAAGCAACCATTGGTTTCGTTGGTGAAGGAAGCCAAGGTGTTTCCTAAGGCTCTATGAACCTTTCGAAGCATTCTTGGGGCCTGATTCTTGAACTCAGGTACAGGGGCAATATCATCAGTTTGCACTTTACAGCAGCCCAGCCCATTCGTCAAGCTGCTGGAACGAAAAGACCCCTACAGTATCCAATTCAAGTACAGAACTGAAAACTTTGATTTTTCTTAAAAATAAGGAGTTCTAAAATCCAAGTTTTAAGATTCAAAAAAATTATTTGGTATGCAACTTGAAAACATTTTCTAGAAAAAAAAAATTTCTGAAAAAACAGAATTATTGTTTTTTAATATTTTCAAGTATTTGGGTATTTTTGAATTAAAGTTTTCAAAACTAGGCCTATCAAACAGATTTTTTGATCTTTGGACTCAAATACTAAACATCCCCTTACGTACTCAAGAGGTTAGGTTGAAGTTGGCAATGTCTAGCCCACAAAAGTTTGGAGTTTGGAAATGTACTTAGATTGAGTGATCAATTTTACATACTGAAACAATGAACAACACCAAAGCTTGGACACTGCTGTTTCCTAGCTGCTAGTCCTGGTTTCAATACTAATAATTTTCTTATCACTTGATATAAGCACCTCTTCCTTATCGGGTTATCCTGATCAGATTCAGTTGTGGGTTTCCGGAAGCTGCACCTAGACATAACGTGCAGAATTTTTTTGAATTTAAATGCAGACTCATTCGCTGCAATTCACTAGAATATCCAGAGTATATGGACTGAGTAATTTGGGTAGTCAGATTAGGTCACTCAAGGTCCTTCCATTTTACGTTTGCTTCACTTAGTAGAAAGTTTTGTTAAATTTTGAGAAAGACGGACCAACAACCCAATACTATAAAGTGACCAAGTGGTTCAAAAATTACCAGTATTTTTCCAGGCTACAATATACACACAGGATAGTTAATTTTTATAAAACTTCCACTTAACCTTTTTTATTTAATCTAAGTTAATGTCAGAGAAATATTTTTAACCGTATTGGGGATTCAAACTAACTTCTTATGTTTCTTTGTGACGTATTTACAAAAGGTTTTAGTTGAGGGATCCCTCAAATAAATGACACCCTTATAGGGCTCACTTCCATTGTCTGTCAATAATATGAACCATCTATCTTGTAGATCATCTATGCAAAAAATCAGTTGAATCCAAATTCATTTGACCACTAATTAATGGATGTCATTTTAGTATTTTCTTCAAGCACCGTATTTTTCTATTTCTTTGGTCACAATTAGATACCTTAATGGCATTCAATTTGTCTAATTTTTTGTAATGATCATTTATGAATAAAGACTAGCTATAAGGGTACACAGTTGGGATCGTTGAAATAAAAGTCATAGTAGGCCTAAAAGGTACTTCAAATTTGCTAGCTAGTAGTTGCCATCATTCTCAGACAACCAACTCGGCAAGACGATTGGAGCATATGGGGGATGTCCAAACATTTTACCCTTAGAGCAACTCCAGCGAGGAGCCCAAGCTCGAGGCTAGGGGGAGCCCAAGCGAAAAAGCCAGTTCCAACGGGCCACTTTTGCCCGGGTGGGACCCACGAAGACGGGCTGGCCCGAGGGCAGCGCGAGCCCGAGGGGGGGAGCTGACGTCAGCCTTGCGCTTTGCCAACAGCTAGAAGACAGCTGTCGTCGTCTAGGCGCTCCAATCGTCTTATCTCCTCCAATCCAACGGCTGACTTTTTTTCCCTATAAAACTATGAAAAAAATACGAAATTTTTTTAAAAAAAATACCAAAAAATTCTGGAATTTTTTTCTATAAATACCTACCAATACTCTTCACTTTCAACACCAAATCCTCATACATTTTCTTCTACTTCTACTATTATTCACTTTTTATTCCACATTTTATTCACTTTCAAATTGTATTTTTATTTATCATCTTATGGCTTCTTCTATCGAAATCGGAGGGTGGTGGAGTATCATGGAAAATGTTTGTTGTGTGAGTGTTGGGTCCAAATTAGTCATTGTCTCGTCACGGGCAATGAGATGAAATTATGTCATATGTGGAAAAAAATTCATGCCGAATTTTGTGAAAGATCAAGGTTGTACTCGTATGGAAATGACATTATCTAGTAGGTGGAAAATTCTCAATAAAGAGTTGGGGAAATGGAGAGATGCCTTGACAAAAGCGAGGGACAACCATAGAAGTGTGGAAAATCTTAGCAGTGAGGTAAATTATTTGTAATTTTCGTTGTATTAATTTTAATGTCCTAATATTTTTTGTTAATGTTTCTTGCATTTCCAAGATTTTGTTAATATTTCTTGCATTTACAATATTTTGTTAATATTTCTTGCATTTCCAATATTTTTTTAATGTTTCTTGCATTTCCAATATTTTTTTAAAATGTTTCTTGATTTCCAATATTTTTTTAATAGATTATGCAAGCACAAATGTGGTTTGGTACTATTGGGCAAGGCAAAAAAACTTTCAACCATGACCAATGTTGGGAGGTGGTGAAGAATTGTTCGAGATTCCGAATTATTCCAACGGGTCCGACCTTTGTGTTGAACGAGACGCCACTCCACGATTCACCGGCATCGAATTCACCTATGGATTCCCCGATCAGTCAAGACTCACCCATCCAAAAGGAGCCGATGCCTATTGGGAGAAAGGCGGCAAAGGCGAAGAGAGGGAGTAATTCTAGCAGTAATACATCTAAATTTTTGGAGGAAATTGCAAGGCAAAGCACCATGAGAATTGAAATAGACTTGAAAACCCAAGAGGACGAGAGGGCAATTCAAGTAGAATATGCAAAAGAAAGGGAGTATGTACGCAAAGAAAGGGAGTGTGTATGCAAACAAAACATTGAGAAAAAGTATCGGGAAACCATGGTCATGGATACAAGCCATATGTCCCCTTAAACAAAACAATTTTGGAAGTTAGAACGAATGGATGTTATGAGAAGAAGAATTTTCCGTGACAATGGACCTAGCAACACGGATTGGTTAAATGATGAAAACCATTAAGTTAGTTTGCTTTTTTTTAATGTTTTCTTTTTAAAAAAATAGTTGTAATTCATGTATTTTATTTAATTAGTAGTAATTTTTAATTACTTGTATTGGCTTTCTTTGAGTAAATAAAGAAAGCATTCAATAAAACTTCTTTTTATTCAAAACATTCCATACATCAAACAAAATATAATTAAAAATAAAGACACCACAACCAAAGCATAACTAAACAAAAAACCACCACCAAAGCATAACTAAAAAAAACCACAACCAAAGCATAACTAAAAATAAAACATAACCTAAACATAATTAAAAATAAAACTTCTTAACTTCACTTCATTCACCATCATTGCCTTTCACTGCCCATAAATGCTCCATCAAGTCAACTTGACGTCGTTCATGAATATAAGACGATTGCATCTTCGTATATCGATCAATCATATGGGTCATGAAACAGCCGTCCCTAACCAACGGTTCATGCTCCAATGGTTCTCCACTTGGTCCCATGGGCCTTTCATAAATTCTTGTCAAGGCCGTGTTCATGGGATCCGGTTCGTACACCTTTGCAGCATCGTAATCATACTCACTCTCCACAATCATGTTATGAAGGATGATGTAAGTCATCATTATGCTCCTCAGCACCTCCTCATCAAGCATGCGCACCGCACCCCTAATAATAAGCCACCGGGCTTGGAGGATACCAAAACACCTCTCCACATCTTTTCTATAACCCTCTTGATAAGTAGCAAATAATTTTTGCTTATGGGATCGGGGATGCGGAATTGATTTCACAAATGTAGTCCACCTCGGGTATACCCATTCTGGTAGACAGTATTGTTGATTTCATAGGTGATATTCGAGGCTTCACCTCTCAAAACATCGTTGAACTCTGGGGATTGACCCAGCACGTTCAAGTCGTTTTGAGATCCGGCAACTCCGAAGAAAGCATACCAAACCCATGTATAAATCCAGCAACGGCTTCAAGGATGATACTTTTTTGCCCTTTCCGATTCCCATAATCTCCTTGCCAAGCAATTGGGCAATTTCCATTGCCAGTGCATACAGTTGATGCTACCAACCATTCCTGAAAATCCTCGAGCTTCGGCTTTTTGTAGAAGCCATTAGAGGTCCCTTGGCGTAGGTCTGCGCAGGTAGTCCCTGGTGTACAGAGTTTCAACTGCATTACAAAATCTTACCAAGCTCTCCAAAGTAATGGACTTTTTCATCCGGGCAATCTCATCCACCTGATCAGCAGATCAATCGTACGCCAGCATTCGTATAATAGCTGTAAGCTTTTGCTCAGGAAGAAGTCCCAAAACCCCAGCAACATCACACTTTTGAACAAAGTATTCATCATAATTGCAAATATCATGCATGACTTTACTGAACAAATGGGGTTGCATTCTATATCTCCTTTGAAAATCAACATCAGAGTACAGAGAAGTTGGGATAAAATAATCTTCCAGAAGATTCTTACCCCGAGAATGCCTATGTCTGTCTACATTCGGGCCACAGCCAACTTGTGAACCACAGTGGCGGCCTTGGTTTTCTTCATCAAGCAAAGCCACTGCTATGACAACTTGTTGATCTAGTTCTCTCTGCATGAATGGACCCGACCCGAATTCACCTCGGAACCCGTGTCGAATCCTGTTGTTTAACCGACATTTACCAAATGTCGGGCCCACAACTAAAGGAATGAGACTTTCTACCGAAAATTCGGCAGAGTCTCCCCTATAAACAGGACAAACCCAAAACAAATTCAACCTGGAAAGTACAACAGAATAAATACACACCAACAGCCAAGATGCATTCCAGTTTAAACATAGACCTCGGGCCTTAAATTCAACTCTAGTGGGCGATAACAGAGCAATACTACAAGTAGAGAAAGTTTAAACAACAGAGTTCAAAATTTACAGATAAGGGGCATAAAGCCCTACAATTCAGACGATGCACGAAAAGTGGAGCAACACGGTCGGTCGTGCGGTAACCCAACTACTGCCTGAGGGGGGCGAAAAACAGAAGATTGTGAGTGGACGAAAACAAAGTTAGTTAACAGTGAAAACAAAATAAAATAATATAACCCCACCAGTTAAGAAGACGAAGCCAAACCAAAATCACCAACTCTACTCAAAACATATATATAATGTACGGGTATAAGCGAAAGCATTGGAAACTTAAATAATAACCAAAAATCCACAATTCACCTTTAATAACAAAGTCAGCCTGGTACTAACAAACAATCCCCGAACCCACTCTCAGAATGCGTGCCCGATGGCACGACGGGCGAGGAAGTATCCTCACCGCCAAACCAGAACGAATATGTGTAAGTATAATATATATATATATATATATATAATTATATATAGGTATAGGTACATAAATAGATAATATAAAAGAAACATCTCATAATATTACCAAGTTTGTACCGGGGAAACAATCCAACTCGGGGATTGTTTGACAAGCCCACATGGAAGAGTCCTCAATTGACCATGTGGCTAGGGAATTGAGCCGTCCAAAGTGACTAAGCTCATCAGCACGTACAGCAGAGTCCTCAATACTCGTACGCCTATGACCAGTCCTACGCGCGCAGACTACCCAGTCAAGGGTCTACAGCGACACCCAGTCAAGGGTGCCCCGGGTATCCGACATATCCAAGTATCCAAAGTTTCATAATCAGGGGAGGTACATAGGGTAGTGCATTTAGCACTTTAAACCAACATAACCAACACTTTTCACTATCCCACATTTTCACCCAGGTGCCCCACCCTAAATCCAATAAACTTATATAACATACTCAGATCAACCAAACATAATTCCAGATACTCACAATACGTCAAATACCTAAACATATCAATATGGTTGCAAAATATATGTAATCATAGACATAATATCATAATATATTCGTATAACGTAAATAAACAATTAAATCATCATGCACGGGTTACTTTCCAAAATAATGCGTAAACTTTGAAAGTAATGTCCACTCACAAGTAATCCCACGCTGCTTGACCCTGAGCGGGTCCCGCCTGTGAAGTATGAGTAACCGGAGTACCTAATCCGAACAATACGAGACTTGATTAATGAATAATCAACTTAAACTCGGAATTAAAGTAAATCCCTCAATTCCCATGACTTAAGTGTAAGTTTGGTGTTTGGAAGTTCTAACGTCAATTTGTGATTCAAATGGAGGAAATCGCTTCGGGAAAAGTAAGGTCAACCGAGTGGTCAACCCTCCCGGGTTGGTCAACCCGGAGCCACAGGTCCACGATCTCAAATTTTAGATTTGACAGTTTCAAAAGGTTCGTTACGGTTTAGAAAACACGTTCTGAAAGTTCGGTCTTAAATGAACGGTCGGATCGCTCACGATCGTACAATCGGACGATTACGGTCAACCTAACCCTAGGGTTTGAAGTTTCGAAGTAACCGGGACTCCAATTCTTGATCCGTCAATTCCCAAATGATCTAGGCAATACGAGGAACGACATACATGAGATCGAACTCGATCCAACGGTTCAAACATATCGAACCCAAACAATGCGCAATAGGCGTAATTGGGTTCGATCATCAAACGACGTCCGAATAGAATTTCGACCACACGTACGCATTCGTAGCAATACGAAGAGTAAAAAGGACAGCCGAATCGCAGCCACCACCCCAGCCACGCGCCGCCACACGCGCTGCCGTGGGTGGTGGGTGGCTAGAGTAATTCCGGCCAACCACCAAACCACGCCACTGCCTACACCGCCCACAAGGTTCGAACCGCCGTCTCGTGGGAAGCTCAGAACCAGGCTGAGCCGCCAGAGAACCGGCCGGAAACGCCGCTAGATCACAGCCAAACCACCGAGGGTTTTGGCGGATCTGAGTGATTTGAAAGCAGCGACTACGCCATGAATCGTTGTCGCGCACTACCCAAAACGGAAAGAGGAGGTCGAGAGGGAGCTTACCCAAGTGGAGCCGTCGCCTGAAGTCACCGGAAACGTCGCCGGAGAAGACGAAGGAAACGCCGGAAATTGCAGAGCTCGCCGAGGACGAACGCCGAGCTTCAACCTCCGATCTCGGTGGTCTCGGCATTGTCGTGGTCTGAATCGTCGAATACGACGAGTGGCGAGAGAGTTATCGGGAGAGAGAGAGAGAGAGAGAGAGAGAGAGAGAAACCGTGAGGGAAGAGAGAGAAACACGATGACTGGTCCACTTGGGGTATTTTATCCCTTTTTCATATTTTTGTTGAAAAGACGAAAATGCCCTTGGAGTTCTACGACTCGTATACGAGCATGCCGCCCGTCAACGGACTCGTTTCAAAGAGCCGAACGCAACGAGGCAACCCGTTTCGCCAAATTCTCGTCCGCAAATTAAGTGACATTTTTTCTCCATTAATTAGATTAAAATTTTATTTTCCAATTTTGTTAATTTATTTTTCAATATTTATTATTAATTGCTCTAGTTTATTTTATTCAATTGGTTTAATTATTTTAATTGGTATTTCGGGTCAGGGTCGTTACACTGCACCCTTTTGCCTTCAGCTCATCTACACCTTCTTTCTCTAGTTTCTCGCTCTTGCCTCTCCAAGACCCTGCTCATGTTTGACATTGAGAATGAAGTTGAATTCTAAAATCTGAGAAATGAAAATATAGAGAAGATCTAGTATGAGAGGTATGAGCTAAGCCTCTGATTTTATAGAAAAATTTAGGCATATAGAGATGACATGTGGCGTGATTTTAGAGGGTGAAAATCTTATCTGAAATTTGAAATTTATGTGAAATTTGAAATTTATCTAAAATTTCAATTTTAAAATTTGAAATCGAAAATCTTATCCGAAAATTTTATCTGATTATGAGATATGAATTTTATAATAAATATTCACACATACGAACCAAAAAATATTATCCAAATTAATTGTTTAGGTTTTTTTTTAAAAAAAAAAAAACCAAAAATGAATAGTATTTGCCCTTAGCCATGGCAATGGTCGGAAACACACATTGTTTTTTGCAAGGGCAGCTACTATTCATGTGAATAGTAGCTACCCTAGCCCCCCTTACCATGGCAAAGGGCAAATGGGTGGAGTTGCTCTTAGACAGGAGGAAAAATGGGCCAGGATTGCGATATGTTAGAAAGTCCTTGATAACATACTTAAAATCTTGCAAGCATATATGGTACTAATGACTCTCCACTGTGGATGTTGGAAGGTGATGGACACAAACTTACAATGAACAAATAGTTGAGAGAAGATACGTTTATTTCATATTGCTTGGGTACAACAAACAGTTTACAGGACTTTGGTATTAATAACAATCACCACCACTAAAGGTAATAAAGCCCCACTACTTCCTAATCTTGAATACATGCACCCAATCAACTTCTAGAGTCTTTCCAAATGCTTATACATCAACCAAATACATAATGCATGAACCTAATTAATAAAGCATGTTTATTTTCAACAGTGGATTACGCGTAAGTAATAATGTGTGAAAATGTCAGAGAGAGAGAGAGAGAGACGAACAACCGAAAGTTGGTTTCAGACAGTGGGGCGGTCTACGGGAGAGAAACCATTTCAGAAAGTAGATGGCTTTCCTTCACACACCGCGTAACTGCAATACGGCGGCTGATGTAGTCGCTGCCTATGCTTATCGTCCTGGGGGCTGTTTCAGTTGGGGCTCTTTTTTGTTTCTTTTGAAGAAAATGACAAAGAAGAGGAATACTACTTTTCGAAAAGGAAAGGAAACAGAAGACCAGGGTCTTTGCAAATGTTTTAATCATGTTTTTCGTCCGTAGGAAAAAACAAATGGGGCCCAATGCTCCAATCCTCCCCTTTTTGGTCAAAATCATGCTCATTCATGGAACCCTCCAAAGCGAGGGAGAGTACACCACTAGTATAAAATAGGGGAAACAAAAACTGAAGAGGCTCAATATATCCATACTCCCCTTCACCTTCACCTTCATCCTCTTTCTCTCTTTTCCTCTATATCCATACTCACTCTTCCAGACAATACACAGAGGTGGAGAGAGTCGGGTAAATCT
The DNA here is from genome assembly GCA_024362665.1 of Prunus padus. NCBI lineage: Eukaryota > Viridiplantae > Streptophyta > Magnoliopsida > Rosales > Rosaceae > Prunus > Prunus padus. The sequence goes on from JANFAM010000020.1 coordinate 11,541,035, forward strand.
TGCAGGTAGGCATCTCTTGATCTGCATCTAGTCTCTCTCTCGGAACATAAATATATGTATTTTTACTTTAAGAATTAATGCATGTTCGTTTGCGTTTTCCATGTTTATCTGTTCTTAATCTTAACTACATTGTGTATTTTTCTTTAGTAATATTTAGGGCCCATTTAATAACTATTTCAAATTTAGTTTTAGCTCTTCTTTTTTTTGCTAGAGTATAGAGGAAAAATAGGGAGAATGGAAGTGAGAATGAGTGTGAAGATAGAATTGAGAGGGAAGATGAGAGGAGAGGATGAGATTGTTTTCACTTTCAAGTTTTTGTTTTCACTTTTGTTACTCCTCCCTCCCATCCTCCCCTCCCATCCTCTCTCAATCTCATCCTAACTCTCATTCTTACTCTCATTTTCATCTATACTTTAGCACAAAAAATGAAAACTAAAAACTAAAATTGAAATTATTATCAAACGGACCTTTAGTATATATGCAGCTTTATCATGATATCACTCATTGCTTAAGCTTTATAGTTTAATTTCTGAACTTCGGGTCATCACTTAGTTTAAAGTATAGTTTGATTCGAATTTTGGGTGAAAATGAATAATATTATAATTTCGTAAATCAATTATATATGTTATTTTACTATATAAAAATGAAATATTAAAGATGAGTGATTTAAACTAGATGTAAATCGATCATAATAATTATTGTTTCTAGTAGTTAGGTTACAAAATATATGTATGTGAATTCAAATTTCAAATTGAGTAATTATTAGAAATACATATTGTCATATTTTTATGTTATGGCTGGATATGTTGTGTTTTAACTAAGACGTTGAGCGAATAAGGCAAGAGTGACCATACTGATGTGTAAACTAAAAGATCAAGGACCAAATCCTAATTTTTATTGCATGTTATACCGGACACCGTGCGTGCATGTACTTACTATAGATTGTCGTTTTGATTTATTTTTCTTGGCCAAAATTTTCAGTATTTTTAACCAACCAAATTATCCACGCAAGTATCTTAACCTATACATTCACTAGCTAATTTATATAATTAATGCATTTTGGAAGCTATGATTGCAGGTTTTGCCTGCCATGAGAGGATTTTACAGAGCGGACTCAATAGTGAAGCTTCAAAGTGTGATTCGCGTAGGGCTTATCTGGGGTCGTTGCAACATCCTTCCCTGCCAATGCATTGATTCAGTGAGAAAGTGGCTTGGGAACCACTTCTACTTTTCCAAGGCTACTACACCCATCCGAGGTGATTCATCGCTGTCGAATTCACTGAATATTGAGTTTATCTAACGTTACTTCATTCGAGCAGGTTTTGGAATTGAAACCACTGACTGTATGTTTCTGACTTCTTCTGTTGCTTTGTGATACGAAATTTTATATATATATAGGTCTGGTATTCAGCCACAGCTACGTAAACAATGCGTTAGTGTCTATCTTAATGACGTACCTCAATGAGAATTGGCGTACTAGCAATTTTCCAATGGCTGCTCTAGTTACAAATGTCCAAGAAGGCGTATCAGGCATCATGGTGATTGTTCTTGCTCGTATATCAGACACGCACATGACTCGTTTTAAAATGATTGTCTCCACAAATGCCTCTTATTTTGTTGTAAGTCTTGTTGCATTAAAACTTAAAATTAAGCTTAGTGTGAGTACCATTAAAATTCAGTCTCGCACTTTGCAAAAAAAACCTTTTATATTTTAATTAGTTGCATGCATATATGCAGGGACTGCTTCTATTGTGGATTTGTTCTAAGTTTGTGAGCGCACAGACTGAGGCTAAGGTATACTATGGAGCAGCGGTACTGATAGGAATAGGAGAAGCTGGTCGATCGGCTACCTTGAAGGAATTTCTTGACGATCAATATTTCAGTGAACATAAAGAAGGACCGTCCACAGATGAAAATTATTTAAAACGACTGGAAACTCGTAAAGAAGCTTTGTGGCGACATCCCTGGTTTTTAGGTGCATTGCTAGCTGTTTTCCTTCCAACTCCGTCCTGGACAAGTACGTTCATGGTTTCAACAATTTTAGTGGGAGTCTCTTATTTGCTGTTCTTGCTTGGCTACTCCTGTTACTTCTTAAGTAGTAGAATTCACAAATCTACTTGGAAATCTCGTCTGTACTATCTTAAAAAATTATCCCTTGTCTATCCAGTACAAGAACAAGAACAAGAACAAAGAGGAGGAGAGATTTGCATAGTCACAAGAGTGACCTCGTCCTCCTCATGTCCACCAGAAGAAGCACAAAGAAAAAAGTTTTGGCCACTCATAGAACTGAAGGCGGGAAATGGGTTTTTCATAGAAGTGATAGCTATGTGGTCGGCCTTCTTCGCATACAGTTTGGTGGAGGCAACAGGGAGCACCTTATTTTTTGAACAAATGAGAAATATGGATACAGATAGTGGCATTGGGTCAGTGATGGACGTGGCAGTATTTTTGACACTAGTTAGCGGCTTCTCAAGTTTCTTAGTCTCATTTATCTACAACTTACTGATTCCAAAGCACTGGAGAAAGGCTACACTGGTGAGAATTGGCTGCGGATTGGCATGTTCTGTGCTATGTTGTGTTGCAGCTTGGCAGGTTGAGGGGAAGAGGTTGAAGTTATTTAGCCGTAAGAGACGCAAAAATGGCACGTCTAAGACGATTCCTATGAGCGCTGCGTGGTTAGTTCCACAGTTCGTCCTGTTGGGACTGATGGAAGGGCTAGCCCTAAATGGATTGACTGAGTTCCTTGCTGATCGAATTGCTAATAATGATAGGCTAAGGGCGAGGTACTATTATGCATCCCACATCTCTGAGCTCATCCTTGGTGTTGGAAAATTAGTTACAGCTTCTAGCATTTTAGTGTTTAGGCGATGTTGGTTCCGTCCCAACATAAATGGGAGTCACCTGGATCGTTTTTTCAAGCTATTAACTTACCTAAGTTTTGCTAACCTAATTTATTACATGTGTATCTCCGTATACTTTTATCACAACGAGAAATCACGAAAATCTGCCAACAAAGGAAACAAACAAAGTAGTCTGTTGGAACAAGTAGAGCAGGGGATTCATGCTGCTGAGAAGGAGGCTGACGTTGAGGAGGCCCCAGTCCCCGTAGGTGGTGCAGACTTGGAAAACAAACAAACCACACAGGAACAAGTAGAGCAGGAGATCGATGATGATGACGAGGAGGTGTGGACTTCCGAAACCACCAAAGAGATCAAGAAGTGGAGTTACAGAAACGGTCATTGTTGCTGTTGGTGTGCATAGCTCTGACGTTTGTTTCTTTTGCAATTTCCCAGAAAAGCAGGGTTCTTATTTGTTTTATGCGTTCATGCTATGTAAATTCGCATTGTGATGCGTGGTTTAATTTTTTTCTTTCTAGTTAATTGTAGAAGATAGTGCAATGATGTAATAGTATTTGCAAGTCTTTCAATATTTGTCTTCATCTGTATGTGGCTGCTGGGCCAACACCTTGCGGCACGTGAAGGAAAGCAATAGAAACTGAGGAGGTGGGCCAGCCATGTCGGCTACTGGAAGGGAAAGTTGCTAACGCGTGGCGCAAGATGGGAAAGTTGTTTTCAGACAGTGTGGAGGTCTAGTGAGACAGAGATTTAAAATTTAGAGAAACCACTGGCAAAAGCTACCCGCGCGATGCTGCGGGTTTTAAAATTGTGTGAAATGTATATAAAGCGATAAAAATAGACAGAAAATATTGTTCTATTAATATATACATAAAATTGTAAATAGTGTCATCGCGGTTAATTTTTTACGTTTTAATTACAAAAGATAAACTAATAACATGTTTTTTATGCTGTTTGATATCCTAAAATATTGGGAATATTTTAATAGATCAAACAGCTATAAAAACATCAAAATATGCGAAATTTTGAGTTGTGCATTGTTCAAAATAGCTTGTACAACTGTTTATCTATATGCTATTGGGTTGTGGAAGGGGATTTTTCCTTTTTGATGTCTGGCTAACAATTGGAAATCGGATCAAATGGTATAAATGAAACTACAAAAGGAAAATGTACTCATAGATAAAATAAGTACAACAGTTACTCACACGTAAATGTCGTGTACTCTAGCCACTAATTTCTCCAAACGTCTTACTCCATCTGTATAAGCTTTCTCAACTGAGGAGTACCGATCCAGCCGCACCCAATGAATCGCATAAACTCTCTGAAGTGAAGAAAGTTACTAAAGCTCATAAGAACCTCAACAACCCACAACCGAATCATAGAAATAATTAGATTACCACTCAAATTTTGAGAAAACCATTCATAGGTAATTGGCAATGAAAATTTTGGCATAGGCCTCCTTTTTTATATGGCTCTTAATGAGCCAAAATCTTGGGAAGTATGTAAGAGCATGCGAAGAATAGATAGGAATCAATCGCTTTCCTTCTTGTTAAGAACATAATGTATGAAACCTAACTATGGTCATATTTGAAGAGAATGCATGCAGGGCAAAAAGATAAGGAAAAGATATGCATATCAAACTTCGTGTAAGAAGATTTCTATCATCGGAAGAGTACCTTCTCCACGTGATCAAATACTATTACATCATCATACAGCCTTAAATGCATGTCTGGAATATTTCTGTCATCCTTGGGGGCCTTTGGGAATGGCAGTCTTCTTCTTTCCACGTACTGAACTGTATCATATGAAAAGTAATCGACCCAGCCACCTATTCATAAACAGTTTCTCATTAAGTGTGGTTCTAGGAACTATAAAGAGAAACTAATATTGTTAGAACAGGCTATAGGTTATAGTTTTGTTCATTACATCTAAAACATCTGATACATGCGGATATGCATTAATAACACAAACCACAATTTGAATACACTAAGTATTCTATTAATCTAATGCACAAAACTATAACCTCAGTGTATGCAATCAATTCATAACAGACACAAAAGAGGCTTGACAATGAACTCAGAAGAGGCTTAACCGTAGCACCCCTTTCAATTCTACGTAGAGAAGTTTTTGTACAATTGCAATTTTTTTGTTTCATTTAACAGTTAAGGACCATTGAGAAGTTACATTAAAATTTAATTCTCATCTCAGGATGATAAAAATCATCATCTCAGGATAATTATCATCTCAACAATGGATACAGCTACCAAGACAGAGAAATAAGCCAACAAAAATGAATATGAATCCAAACTAAAAGTAGGCTAGAATGCTAACCTAGATAACCTGCATCAATAATAGGTTGCATATGTGATCGCAAATATCTACAACAAAGTGTTCGATTGCAAAACCCAGTTATGAAATTATGAGTAGAAAATAAAAAGATTGACACAATGATACCATAACATTTATAGACAGCCTAGGATTATAAAAACAGAGCCATTTCACATTTGCTCATACAAATGCAAGGTTTCATCAGCAAAATTGATAGCAAACTGGATGAATAGCAGCTAAAAAAACATAAATCAATTTTTATTTCTATTTTGTATTTTTCAGCAAACTGGATCAACTTTTACAATAAATAAAAAAGAAAAGGAAATCAAATCAATGACCTTTACAATTGTTGAAATCGGTCAGGCACAACACCTACGAAATTGTATTCATGTAATAAACATAGGTGCCATAGAATAAAATGGTAGTAGAGTAATCTCCAAAGACATTCTTGGACTCTGATTCCTTCTTGTAGTGGAAAATTAAACAAAACCCAAACTTGAATATTCTTTTGGGAGGATTAAACTGATGCAGGAAAAAAAAAATGGAAGAAGCCACTTACAGCAAACTGAATTGGGGTGGGTAGTTGGAATTCAAAACCACCCCAAAAGAAAACATGAAATGTAATGAACCTTTGAAGATTCTACAACAAAACAATGGCTATTGTATATGGATCCTCAATTGAAAAGAAAACTAATGATAAAATTCAGAATAAAAACAACGAAAAAACAACAACAAAAGTGTACATATCTTAGTAATTAAGAGATAAAGTGATTCTTCACTTCTAAGTACTATTATTACTCTACTGATCAGCAAGGCTCAAGTATCAACAAATAACAAACAGCCTAATCACATGCTACTTTTTAGAAGAAAAAAAAACAGAGCAATTTGCATGTGAATAACTAAACACAAACAACAACAAAAATCCTACAAACAATCCAAATCTAAAGCAAAATCATCAACCAGTCCAATCAAAGGCTAAGATAATCGCATAATACCTCAGTTATAATGAACCAAAACGAAAAACATAGAAAGTGAATTTTAGCAACCATACCTCACTTCTCAGGGTTGTCTATCACCATCTCTCATGGGTCTCATACTCTCATCACTCCACGCTTTAAATTGCGTGTCCTCAGGATCAACAAAAAGAAGGAAGATAGTGTCAAAACACAAAACTTAAATTAGGCATATCAATTTCCAATTTGCAAAAGATGGCACGAAATGCAAATCAAATACGAAACAATCTGAGAGAAAAATCAGAATTGGCATGATAGACACAAACCCCAGATAACAGAAGCACAAATTATGAAGAAGCAGAATCATAAAATGAAAAACAAAAGGAGAACCAGATCACAAAATTAGCACAAAATCAAGAAACAATTGAAGGAAGGGAGATTAAGAGGAACTAACACGTATGAAGGTAGAGTGATACGGTTGTAGCCTCCTTCAATAGCTTATTACAAAGAGGGCGCGTCATGCATGCCTCCAGTGTCTCCCTCTTCACTTTCACCACCTGACCCGCCATGTTTTCCTTCTTATTTTACCTCAAAGCCTCTGTCTCGGTTTCCCTGTATCTCTGTCCAAACTACATTCAAATTTCAAACACATAGAAAATACAACCAGAAGATCAAAAAGAGACCTCTCCAAAAATCCAAACCAACACACAGAGAGAAACAGAAAGAGGAAAAACGCTAGATCCAAGAAATGATCTGCTACCTCCACCCTCATCCCCCACCAACTCCCCCATTTCTTCTTCCGATCTCGACACCGAGGTACCCATTTTCCCACTTTTCATTTCATGCAGATTTTCTCTGATTTTATCCCTCACTAATTTTGTCTTCTTTTTTATATATTGTTGAATTTTTGGTGATAGTCTAGAAGGGAAATTTAGCGAACGAAGAATAGGCCCTCTCTCAAAGCAAAAAGTTAAAAACTTCCTTAAAAATCATTCAAGAATTAGATTATCACCATCCGAATTCTCCATAAGAATGAAATCATTTTGCAACCATACCCCTTTTGTTCTTTGCTCTGGTGAATTCCTTGGCCCTTTCAACTGCTGCAGCAGCCTTTTTCTGTAGTACTTTTTCCTTTTTCTCTAGCATTTCAAGTGTCTGTACAACACAGAGAGAGATTGATTGAGGAAATAAGCAACTGCTGAAGAGGAACAAAAATAGGGTAAACACAACCAGAAACAAAGTTCATCCAGATAATTAACATTTCTATCAACTTAATAGGTGTTATCATCATCACTACCGAGATTAATGGCCTTTGTTGCAATACATGCCAAGATATCAACTTGAAAATCAATACTTCATTTCATATGTGGAAAAATAGCTTCAGAAAGCAATCTAATTGCATCAACCAACTCAAAGAAAACATAAAGAACTACATAATTGAAGAGTTCATCATGTCCCATTAGCCTCTCATTCTAAACTATTCACAAACCCATAAAGAATGATCCACATGCCGGCACACATAGTCACACACCGTAATACTTACATACTTTCAAAACCAAAATAAACTAACAAAGCTACGAACGAATCACACAAATTTAAATACTTTGAGAAAAATTATCAATACAAATGAATAAAAATCGATGAATAAATCGGTCATTTTACCTAATTTAATTTGTCTAAGGTGGTCAGGGCATTGCTTTCCTGTTTAGGTTTCCCAAAAAGCCTGGTAAATATGGTTGATTCTCTGCAATTATCGAACCCTCTCAATCCTCTGCATAATAAAAAACGTCAACGCGATGAAATTGATCAAAACCCTAATTCCAAAATCTGTTTCCGCCCCGCCAAATCAAGATCGAAAATTTTCACCACAAAAAAACGTCACAACATTAATTGGAAATAACGATGTACAGATAGATGTATGTTTGGTTAGCTTTCACTTGCACACTTATCATTCATGTTTATACTGTTTGAAGCTCCTTCATTCCTATATATTATATGGTGGCTCAATGTGTGTTTGGTTTCCAACAAAATGCATAGGAAAATGGAAAAAATTAAAAAAGAAATTAAAAAAGGGAAAAAATGAAATATTTTTGTAAATGTTTACACCAACTAAGCTCAAAGCCTCAGAGTCATTTCTTCAAATTTTCACCAACTAACTAAAGAGTAATTCAACTAACACTTCATATCACAGAACATTTCAGACCTCTATTCTTGTAAGTGAAAAATTATACTTGGATGTAGCACAAAATGCAGATTCTTAACAAATACCCAACCACCCAGTTCAATTGAAGCCAGACAATAAACTTAGAGAAGAAACTGAAAGAACAAATTCAAACACACAAACACAAATAGAGAGACAAATAAACACATACATGATTATTCAACAACATGCTCATATATCAGAGGACTTAGGGTTACGAAGCTCATTTTTTATTATCAAACAACATGCTTATTTCTTATTTTCAATATCAAACAACATGTTTATTTTAGGATTTACAGATTAAAATAAGAAAACTAACGACTTAGTGATGCTTGATTTTCGAAAGGCAAAAGCGGAAGGCAACAAATTTCTTCAACGATGGGAGCCGAAAATCCTCGGCTCCAACAAACGATTGAAGATGGTGAGCTCGAAAGAACGATAGAAGATGGTGAGCTCGAAAGAACGATCGGAGATGGTGGGCTCGAAAGAGGAGAAAGCAACGGTGAAAAAGAGAGAGGATGGCTTTGATCTGAAGAACAAAACAAAACAAAAAGCCGTTTCATAAACAAATCGAAGGCTCCAGAACACTGGCCTTCCATCTTTGCCCCTCAACCAGCTGAAGGAGATGCGTTAAAAGAGAAGAATGCACATAAGGGCAAAACGGGAAAAACTGAGAACAATTAGCGAAGGGCAAAAAGGTCATTTAGCTATTCCTAATTACCATCACAGCTAATTAGCCAAGGGCATTTTCGTAAGCTCACTGTTACTAAGCACAGTGTTTTTAGGATTGGGTTTTAGTATATATAATTTGAGATTGGAATGGGAAGCCACCTTTTCGTGCAGATTGCATTATTAGAAACCAAAAAGAATATACTCTTTTTTTCTTCTGAAGAAATTGAAAAACAAAAGGAAGACTTTTGTAAAAGGAAAGGAACCAGAAGAGACCAGGGTCTTTGCAAGTGTTTTAATAACTTCACATGTGCAACGAGAATACTATTACTATGTATGAACTTGTTGGTGTGGGATCCGTAATATCTAGCCATTGCTTTGTCATCAGCACACGCTCCATCAACAAAAAATTCAGTTAATCCATCTTCCACAAACCCTTCCATGACTCCTAATAGGAACAACTGTGGAAAGTAACCAAAAGATGGAAATAGTCCCTGAAATGTAGTATCCTTCACTCCATCCCTCTTAATTTTATTCATCTTCTGGATCTCAACCTGCCAAGCAGCAACACAACATAGCACAGTACAAGCCATTCCGCAACGGATTCTCACCCGCGTAGCACTTGAAGATTCCCATTTCTTTGGAATAATTAGTGACCCGAGAAATGAGATTATGTATTTTGAAAATGAGCTAAGAACATTGAAATAAATTTCAAGGTTCAAAGTTTCTGAAGGGATTATCCAAATAATTCATTTGTTCAAAGAAGAGTTGCCATATTGTCAAATAAAGTAGGGCAAATTTTCAAGGGTGCTGCTAAACGAACCCTAAAATTAACTGAGTACACCCTATGATCTAAGTGCACCCTAATATTTTAATCAAAAGGTAAAACTAACTAAGTACACCCTATCTAACTACCAAAAATACCCTTGGTACACCCTAACACACTCGGTTATACACCCTAATACAGATTGTTCACTTAGGTCCTCTGGTCATCCAACTATATACATATTGTTCCAATCTTCTCCCTTAGATTTTAAGATTGCCAAGTACAAGATTTTCCTGTGAATTTTTGAATTCATATCCTTGTAGATTAAGGAGAGGTGGATATAGGGGAAGAGGGCAGGGTACCGGGAAGAAGGTGGATCCTAAAATGAGCTTCCGTGATTTCTAAATTGTTCTCACTACTACAATATCGGACTTTGGACACCAATATTATTTGTGCTCTTTAGTGTAAAAGGCACAATTATTTGTGCTCTTTGATAATAACCATAGTGCAGCTACGACAAATTGGTCGGTCTCCTGCATAGGGGTTTACAGTGTTCACTAAGCACAAATTTACTTTTTTCGTGTCCTTTGCTCAATACCTTTGAGCACAAAAGTGGTTATTCTGACACATAGAATGCTCAATCAATTTCACTTTTATACATGCACACCAATTATTCATTTGTGCCCAAAGTATTTATTTATGAAAACAAAAATTTTGAGGGGAAAAACACCTAAACCACATATCTCTCTCTCTTTCTCTCTTAGCACCACCGTCTCCAACTTTCTCCCTATATGTTTCTCAAACACCACCTCCTATACCCGTCCATCACTACCAAAAATACCAAAAAAAGAAAAAGAAACATAGTATACAAAAAAACCAATTTACGAATAAATCAAATCGAATTACAAATTGAGCAAATTAGCATATTAAGTGCTCCAAATAGCTTGCAAATGCAATGACCCAATTGTTTACAAGAACCAAACAATTAATCCATGAAATACACCAACACACACTTAATTATACCCAAATCTATGAAATGCAACAAACAAAAAAACCTCAGCAAACGGCAACAACCGCCACAGATTCTAGAAGAAGACAGCAACACCAAAGAGAAACTGCATAAAAAACCATCCAAGTCTGAAAAAATACAGAACCATCCAAATCATTTATTGCATAAAAAATATGTGCTGGTAATTCACATCATGGACAGAAATTGACAATGGTTAACTGAGTTGGGAATTCAAATTCTTACTGGAATTCTATCTTCGTATTTCTCTCGGATCTTAGCAGCCTCTACCCATCTATCATCACCCAGAAAAACCCAGAAAATTTCACCAAACAAATAGATACAAATTAAAACGCAAATATAAGTCCCAGTAGAAAAATAAATATAAAAAACACAAAATCCATGAACGAGAAGGAGGGGTTTGGTACCTTTTGGCCTTCTTCGCTCTAAGCTTGAGCAAGAGTATAGGTTGAGAGGGAAAGCTGTGAGATGGTCTAGAAAAGGGCAAGGCTGAGTCACAGTGGATGAAGGAAACTCAACCATTGGCCAAATTGAAAAGGCATGAAGAAGAACTTGCCTGGTGGCGTTCTAGAGGTAGAAAAAGACCTTGAAGCACTTAGCTGACTTTGGCATCTAGCAAGGCGATGAACCAGTGACAAAGACAACCGACACGGAGACGAAGAGGTTCGATCTGATGGAGGAGAGCTTCATCAGATCTGAAAGGACCTCCACAAAATCAGAATCGATCAAAGGAAATCCACTCCAGATCTAACAAAAACTCAAAGTCTCTGCCAAGAAAGACCTCCAAAAGTAGAAGCTTCCATTTTTTTCGAATGAAGGATTTAGGGTGGAGTTGGTTTCGAAGAGAATTTAAATAAAAAAACTGTTTTTGGATGGGAGCATTATGGTGGTTTCGAGAGATAAGAAAAAAAAGTGTTTTTTAATGGAAAAAGAGAGAGGTAGAAATCTTGGAAAAGAAAATAAAACAGACTTGTTTTTTAAACTGACTGGTCACAAATATAGTTTTCGTGCTTAGTATCTTTTAATACAAATAACATAATAATATAATAACGCATGTGACAATACTAGGCACGAAAACTATATTTGTGCCCAATCAGTTTAAAAAACAAGTCTGTTTTATTTTCTTTTCCAAGATTTCTACCTCTCTCTTTTTCCATTAAAAAACACTTCTTTTTTTCTTATCTCTCGAAACCACCATAATGCTCCCAAGAAATATTATTACTTTCCCAAGAACATGTCGGATAATACTTATTACCTACATTGACATTTGGCATTATTTTTTGTGTCCAGTAGAAAAGTGTGCTCTATGCAAATCAATTTAACACAATTATTTGTGTTTGATATAAAAAAGGCACAAATAAAATTTGTTTGTGCGGTATGTTAGAGAGGGGAGAGCACAATACATGTATCCGTGCTCTAAAGTTGGTGGACTTTGACCAATTTTTAAGTAGTGATATGAAAAAAGAACAAATAAAACTTTTTTGATTTATTTGTGCTCAATGTTGGAGAAGAGGGCACCATACCTGTATTTGTGCTTTTAAGTTTGTGGTTTTTGACCAATTTTTTAGTAGTGTCTCATTACATCGTTTTGGCCATTACTGTCATCACCATAGCCTTTAATTTATTCTGTTTGTGTTTTATATAAGGTGTGTTTGGATTTGATTGTTTCCATTTTAATTTTGAGTTATTTGTGGGACGACAGCATAGGATCTCTATAGAAATCAATGGATGAGAATCTCCTACACAAGTTACGCAGGCTGGTAGACTTTTGCTTTACTTTTTATCAATCAATATATTTAAGTTCATCAAATCCCTGACGCTGGAGTTGGGAGTAATCCATCTTCCTCTAAATTTTATTTTATCCAATATATATATATAAGTTCGGGGTAATTGTTTCTTCATCAATCTAAATCTTAGCCTTTTGCTTCTGTCTGGGTTCAAAATAGATTTGAACTATCTCATCTTATAGGTAATCATTAAATGTTAATAATCTTATAAATTGAGTCTCCACTTTATTAAAGCAGTCCATGAGTTCAAATAAATATAAAAAACGCTAATGATAATCTTGTACTTTTCGTTGAACTTGAATTGATTCTTGAGTTGTTCATTGGCACCAAGCAATACAAAAAGTTTCCTATGTTTGATTAGAGTTGAATATGGTGAGTAGGGTTTACTTATTAAAATTATATTTATTTCACAATTTAATATATCCTTTTTGGTCATTTTATATTAGGGTAAATTAGTAATTCATTAAATAGTTTGGTAGTATGGTGTGCTCAGTTAATTTTAGGGTTCGTTTAGCAGCACTCATTTTCAATTACGCTCAGATTTGCTCAAATTATTATTCTTCTCCTATATGGAGGTATTTATAAAGAAGTACAACCCTATATAAAATAGGAAATAAATAAAAAATAAATGTAAATTACAATAGGAAATAATTCTTAATTATAATAGGACTAGACAAATAGGTAAGTATCCAAAATCCTAACTAAGTAAGGACTCGCCAACACTCCCCCTCAAGTTGGGGCAAAGATGTTTCGCATGCCCAACATGACAAGCGAGTCGCAGAACACCATACTTGAGAAGCACCAATTGTACATAAGGTCTTTTCTTCAACCACGAGTGAAACAAGTGACAAACCAAAACAAAGTTCTCAGCGGAAACACAAGAGCAAACCCTAAAAAATAGGGCACATTGCTAAACACAGAAACCTTGTGAACATTCACACGACAAAGGCAAGGCAAAGAACACGAAAACCTGTGAACATGGCAAAGAACACATAAACCCTATGGACACGACAAAGAACACAGAAACTCTGCTAACACGGCAAAGAACACATAAACCCTATGGACACGGCAAAGAACACAGAAACCCTGCGAACACGGCAAAGAACACAGAAACCCTGTGAACACGGCAGTAGGTAAGGTAGAACACAAAAACCCTGTGAGCACGGCAATAGGTAAGGCAGAACACAGAAGCCCTGTGAGCACGGCAGTAGATAAGGCAGAACACAGAAACCCCGTGACCACGGCAGTAGACAAGGAAGAACACAGAAACCCTGTGAGCACGGCAAAGAGGTTAGGCGTAATACGTAAGCCACTGTGAGCACGGTAGTATGTAAGGCAGAACCAAACCCTAAAAATAGGGTATGGTACGACAAAAGCAAAGACAAAACCAAACCCTAAAATTAGGGTAAGGTAACGCAAAGGGAAGGCAAAGACAAAGCAAAGGCAAAGTAAGGGTAGGCAAAGGGAAGGCAAAGTAAAGTAAAGGCAAGGCAAGGCAAAAGCAAAAGCATGGTCAACAACATGATCGCAGCGGAAACACAATAGAGACACGAACACGACAGGAGCAACAACACTAGCACCAACAAGAGCAATACAAGGCAGGGCCAACGGTGGCAGTAGCAGCAGCAACAACAACGACAAATACTTCCATATCAAGTTTAGCAACTTCACGCAGACACAACTTCTCTTAAATCTCCATGATTCACCCAGACACAACTTCTCTTCACTCTCCATCTCCCCCTGAAGAGAAGGGGTCGTCGGAGTCAAAGGATAGGTAATATTTTCATGGGAACACGTTAAGGTGATGGGGCAAGCAACACATTTGAGAGATATAAGGTATCGAAAAGAGAAACAAATCCCTTTTTCACTCCCCATCCCCCCTTGAAGAGAAAGGGAGTGTTAACCATGCAAATCTCACGGCCTGCTGAGACGGGCCGGGGGGATCTGCGTCAACACGGGTCGTCCTTCTTTGATTTTAGATGTGATTGTGCGGGCGTGCCAGCACGGTCTACCGTGCATTCGAGGTTAATTTGGATGGGCGAGTGGATCTGATGCACTGTTTGAGTTCGACTTCGCTCAAAGCGATTGTGGCCGAGAGAGGAACTGATCTCGATCGTAAGGTTCACGGCCTGAGCTATAAGGCCGTTGGTGGTGGTGTTGACGGTGGAAACGATGGGTGGACTTGGGTGGTGCTCCAGCGCCTCGCCGGGTGGCAAAGGGTTGTATGATATATGGGATGAATGCAAAAGTAACCAAGGGTGGTGCTCCGGCGCCTCGAAAGATCGAGGGTCGTATGATATATTGATGAACAGAAGTTTCTTACAATCTGCCACTACTCCTAGGAAAGCAAGTAAACGTATTGAAAGTGCGTTACAAGAATGTAAATGACAGAAAAAGATAAATTTGCTCCGTGGGAGGCTTGTGTGGTGTTTGAACCCTTTGAATGTATTCTGAGCTTAGTATTTATAGGAAGAGCCAGCTGATGAAGGTGGACCCAACACCCTCGTGAAATGCGACTGACTCAGCAATAGTGGGTGGGTGGAGGCCGAGAAGCATGGTAGTGTGACTACCGTGAAGTTCAGTTTCCCCTACTGTAGTAGTTGGGCCGGACTTTACGCTTAGAGGAGCATTTAATTCCTCGATCTTCGGTGAGTAGAGGAGCATTTAATTTTCGTGATTTGAGAAGTATAATCTCACCAAATTGACCTCACCCATACTGCGATTTGACTGAAAAGTACACTGATGCGACCCCTACTCTCTCCCTCAACATGCTTGGCAGAGTTGACAACCTTATCTTGTGGTATGGTTCATACGTAATCTTTAGTCAACTCTTCATTAAATGAGCTGTGGGACCCGTCTGGCAAGTGGTGACATCCTCTAGATTTTGGGCCGAATGATAGGGCTCGGCCGCTTCCCTCGGCCTACCATTACCGTGGCCGTGTTCATTCTTTCTCAATTTCTTTGCTCACACGGTAATGGCCTTTGATGTACAATTATAATCACCCAGTTAAATAATGTTTTGGCCGTGATTTAATTTATTTGGTCGGCCAGTAAGGGCCGAGATTTTTATGCACAAACAGGGAGGAGATTACTTAAATCGTAAGGAGTTCTACAAGCACAGGTCACAAGAAAACCAAGGCTCTGATACCATGTCAAATAAAGTAGGGCAAATTTTCAATTACGCTCAGATTTGCTCAGATTATTATTCTTCTCCAATATGGAGGTATTTATAAAGAAATACAACCCTATATAAAATAAGAAATAAATAAAAAAATAAATCTAAATTTCAATAGGAAATAATTCTTAATTATAATAAGACTAGACAAATAGGTAAGTATCCAAAATCCTAACTAAGTAAGAACCCAAAATCCTAACTAAGTAAGGATTCGCCAACACATATTTGCTACAGTAAAGTGTATCCCTTCTCTGACATAAACTCAGAATTAAAAAGAAAAAAAATTTAGTGCTTGTAAACAAAGATTAAATACCCAGAATGAATATTGTAGCCTTGGAAAAATAGAGGTATTTTTTGAAGCATTTGCCCGCTGAACCAATGAAATCCACGATGAAGTGGAGGATGTCGCAAGGGTCCCACATTATATTGAGCGAAGCTGGAATGATAATCTTCATTCGATCTCAAAAAAAAAGTAAAAATGGAAAATCTTCAATAGGTGGATGTAAAGGAAGTGAGGGAGACTGGTTTTGCAAGCAAAACCTGCAATCACCCGCTAACAAAATGAGTCATATTTGGAAATGATGTTGCTACTAGAAATTAGAAATGAACATAAACTTTAAATTCTGGTATATGAAGCAAACGTAGTTGAAATCTTGCAAGTACACATGTGGCACTGATGACTCTCCACTGTGGAGTACGCGTACGTAGCAATGAGTGTGAAAATGTGAACTCAGAGAGAGAGAGAGAGAGAGATGAACAACGGAAGTTTGTTTCAGACAGTGTGGAAGTGGAAGTCTAGGGGGAGAGAGAGGTTCACAATTTAAAGAAACCATTTGAGATTGGAATGGGAAGCCACCTTTGCAATTTGCAATATAAACCAATAAGAATATACATTTTTTTGTTTCTTTTGAAGAAAATGAAAAACAAGAGGAATACTTTTCTTAAAGGAAAACCAGAAGACCAGGGTCTTTGCAAGTGTTTGCATGATTTTCTTTGTCTGTATAGCTCCACATGTGCATCGAGAACAGCATATATACTATGCCATGAAATTTACTACTGGTATATGGTATGTAACCACAAAAAGATTACTATTTGCACGTCCCATTGTTAATTCCAATAACCATATGACTGGAAAAATATATTTCAATAACTACGTTTGAAAATGACCATCATATATATAAGATCTGATGAATCTCAGGATCCCTGTCATAATTTTAGTGATTATTCTGACCCTCATATATACCATGCCTTGTTCATGTTCTTCAATGGCAGAGTTTTGTGTGTCATCACTGCTATAAAAGTAAAAGCCAACGCACAAGTAGTAGACGAAGCTACCGAGACTTAGAAACGTTAGCAGTTTGTAATACTTGTCAAGACGACTCAGATTTATGACGTCATTGAACCATCTTTGCCCACATGCCAAGATAATAAGAGCGGCTAATAACTTTCCAGTCCCCACGACTAAGTCGCTGGTGTGGGATCCATAATGCTTAGCCATTTCTTTATCCTTCTCGTCCACTCTATCAGCCAAAAGATCAATCAATCCATCTACGGCTAACCCTTCCATAAGTCCTAACAGGAAGAACTGTGGAACCAACCAAAACATGCTCATAGAAATAGTTTCTGAAGTGTCATCTTCAAGCCCTGCTATCGTAACTTTCCTCAGCCTGTGGATCTCAACCACCCAAGCAGCAACGCAACATAACACAGCAGAAGCCATTCCACAGCCAATTCTCACCGGCGTTCGCTTTGGAATTAGTTTGGGGAAGAGAAATGAGATTATGTACTTCGAAAAGGAGCTAAGCACATTGAAATAAACTGCAGGGTCATAATTGTGGATGGGATTTTTCAAGTTACTCATTTGTTCGAAAAAGAAGGTGCTCCCCGCTGCCTTTATCATACTGTATACAAAGAAGGCTAACCATGAAGCTACAATTTCTTTGCGCAAACGTTTTTTCTTCCTCACCTTTTTGTTCAGTGTCCAAAGGTTCTCTCTTTCTGAGACTTGGGGATGCTCCCCTGCTTGTGCTTCTTTATTGTTTTTCAAATAATCGTTGTAGCCAAACCAGAACAATAAATAAGAAACTGCCATTGCAATTGTTGAAATCATGAAGATCTGAGTCCAAGTTGTTTTTAAAAGGAAAAGAGGTACCACTGCACCTAAAAACCATGGAACACCCCAGAAGTCCTTTTTATCCCTTTCTGCCGTTTCTTTCGTCACCTGTTGATCACCACCAGCTTCTGTATACTTTTCTGCTGTTATTTCTTTCTGTTTCGCTAGCTTCTTCCCATCCTTCCGGTCGTTTGTCATCTGTGCGTCCTGTTTCTTTATGTTTGCTTAAACATTGCTTGTTAAGAAATTTTTTCAAAGCAGCGGATCGCCCAGATTCGCCTAATGTTAATAGAACCACAGCTACATAGAATATCCTGGCCAATGCTGCGTAGTCCTTGCTCTTATATTCATTAGGAAGCCATAACAGAGATAGCCCCTGTATAATTCACAAGAATAACAATCAAAACAAGCATATAGATATCAAAATATGAACTCCTTGATATGTTCTAGTAATAGTTGTAAACAAGTCTTGAACAATTACTTAAATGTTAATTCTCTTCACAATAAGGACTTGTGGGTAGCATAGTGGATTAGGCCAGTTGGTTAAGTCACTGTGCTCGCCCCCTTGCACTCGAGTTCGATCCCCCTCCCCGTATATTAGAATAGTTTAGAATATGGCTTTGTTAAAAAAATGATATGTGGGTAAAACATGTACTTACAAGAATATAGGCAGCATTTGTGGTGGCAATTATTTTGAGACCACCATTGAATGTGTGTGAGAAATGAGCTAGGAAAATCACCAATATGTCTGCTACCCCTTCTTGCACATTGGTAACTACGGCAGCTATTTGAAAATGTGGATGAGACCAATTGATTTGGAGATACGTTATCAAGATAGACATTATCGCGTGGTTGACGAAGCTATGGGTCAAAACCAAACCTACAATATATATATGTGTAGAAATAAAAGAAAATTGATTAGAAATTAGTTTGAATCACACTCTTTAAAATATATCATTATACTTTCATTCTAAAGTATCTCTGAGATAAATACCCTGGATGCATATTGTAGCCTTGGAAAAGTAGAGGTACTTATGGATGCACTCTCTCACAAAGTGAATGAGTGCTCCCAAACCCATTATTGAGGAGGGAAGTGCGGATAATCTTCAGTCGATGTAAACGAAGTGAGGGAGGGTGTTCTGCTTTTGCAAGCAAAATCTGCAGTCTTCACAACTAATTAAATTAGTTCCCTCTTCTCTTGCAAAACGAAATTGCATATTAGCCAAAAATAATAGCAATGAAAACATATAAGCATCAAGAACAAATGAATATGCATGGCATTACTAATAAACGTATTGACTGTACAAACCTTTGGAAGATGCCTCCCTCAAGAAAAAACTAAAAAGCAAACACTAAAATCTTTTTTGCATAGGTATATGGCACCCTCTCTCCAGTGTAGTATGCAGTGGCGGACCTATCACAACTCTCCTGAGAAGAGACACAATCCAGTGTCACTACTGTTGCCGCCGTCGAGACAA
This sequence comes from Prunus padus, assembly GCA_024362665.1. NCBI lineage: Eukaryota > Viridiplantae > Streptophyta > Magnoliopsida > Rosales > Rosaceae > Prunus > Prunus padus. The sequence goes on from JANFAM010000020.1 coordinate 11,560,386, forward strand.
AGACAACACCAGCCACCTAGAACACTGCAAAAACAATCAAACTAAATAAACAGACCTAGATCCAAACAGATCTAAACTATTTATGGAGGGAAAGGGGAGGAGAAGAGGGAATAAGAGGAAGGGAAAAGATAGCAAAAAAAGAGAAGGGGAGATGAGGAAACGAAGAGGAAGATGGGTGGAGGGGAGGAGGGGCAGTGGTATGTGAAATAGTGAGTGTGAATGTTTACTAAGAGAGAGAGAGAAGATGCACTATGTGAAAAGAGAAGACAAGACTTATCTTTTTTTTCTTTTGTTGTTTTTAATGAAAAGAGAAGAGAAGACTTTCTCTTCTTTTTCTTAATGAAAAAAAACGAAGACTAATTTCTTACATATAATTTTTTTTAAATCAAAACCAGAAGACTGAGAGGTGCATGCGACTTTCAAGTGTTTCAATGTTTTGTTTTATATATTTGTATGTAGAATGAGCCACAATCTTTGGAAGGAGGCATTCCTACTTCTTGCAAATTATAGTTTGAAACATACGCAAAAATAATTCATTAAAATCACAAAAAGAAAAATCTCTACACACATACCAAACTGTTATTGACAGGAAAGTAGGAGTTCCTACTTCCAAGAAAGAAAGCAAGTATTTTCCTTTTTTTAAACGAAAACAAGTCCACAACTATTTTCCCTTTCTTTTTATCAGAACCAGAAGAAATGAGAGGTGCGAATTGCAAGTCTTTCAATATTTGTCTTCATCTGTATGTGGCTGCTGTGCGTCGTAGTCATCGAAAGACTAGGAGCAACTTGCAAGTCTTCATTTTGTATTATTTGATAATAGTAGTTGTTATAAGAGAACTTCTCAGAACAAAAAATACCATATAGAGAACTTTTGTTTTCACTTTTAAGACAACTATTCTATTCTTCCTCTTTTTCCTCTATGCTATAGTATAACAAATGAAAATTAAAAACTAAAATTAAAATGGTTATCAAATGAGCCCTTAAAGCATCACCAATGAGAGAGTGTATTTTAAGGAAGCCACGTCAGCTGTGAACGAGGAATTGCTCCTGATATATCAGGACCCAAGCATTGTCCTTTTCTTTTTCTTTTTTCTTTTTTTGAGGACCTTTCCTATTGAGAGGGACGATAGCATACTAAACTCACACACACTACACAGATACTAGGACTCGAATCCAAAACCTTGCCTGAGAGAGTAAATACTCCAAACCATTACACTGGTGAGTCCTTTGCAGCATTGTCCTTTTAAAATAGACACATTTTGTTCCTATTCAACCCATCAATAATTGTGGCTCGCCAGCTAGATTCTTGTTTTAGGATTAATGTCCTTAAAAATTACAATGCTTTAAACGTATATGTATCACCACTAAATTTCGACTCTGTTCACACTAGAAATCTGTTCTTGCCCAGTATTCTACCTTGTCAGTCAAGAAGATAATATTGTAGTAAACTAATATTGTAGTAAACTTATATATAATATTGTAGTAAACTTATATAAATAACAAGGTTAAAAAGAAACATGCACTTTCTGAATGCCAGTGCCTCATTCATTCCTCATATTCATAATGAAAAAGAAAAGACAAAGAATAGAAGACTTGAAGAGAAGACTTGAGACAGAAGACTATAGGTAACAACTTTTCGTTTCAAATATCTCATATAGAGAGCAAATGTGTCTTCTCCTCATCTTCACCTTCATCCTCTCTCTCTCTCTCTCTCTCTCTCTCTCTCAGTAAACAGTAGTGGAGAGAGTCTGGTAAACATTGGATTGGAGGTACGCATCTTTGCTTCTAGTCTTTCTGTAGGAACAAGTTTTTTTTTTGGTAACTGTCGGAACATATTGATACTTTACAAATGCCATGCTCGTTTTGTCTTTTCCATGCTTTTCAACATATTTGAATTACACTCTTTGATCAGTGATCCTAGCCATCTGGACTTCATTTTGTATTTTTCTTTAGCAATCTAATATACTCCTTTGTTAGGTTTATTTTTATTTTTTTATATAAGTAATAATCTAAATTATATTAAATTAATCTAATCTACGAAAATGAGGATTCAACCCACCTCTACCCCTTGTTAGAATCTCTCATTGCTTAAGGTTTGTAGTTTAATTTCTGAACTTGGGTCAAAATAAATAATTATGATTAAATACAACAATATATATATATATATATATATTTCTAATAGTAATCTATTCTATTTGAAGTTTGAACTCACGTACATATAACCTATACTGTACATTCACTAGTTTATATTATGCATTTTGGAAGCTACGATTGCAGGTTTTGCTTGCCATGAGAGGATTCTTCAGAGCTGACCCAATATTGAGGGTTCAAACTCTGACTCGCGCAGGGCTTGAGTGGGGTCATCGCAACATTCTTCTCTACCCATGCATTGTCTCAGTGAGAAACTGGATTGGAAACTACTACTACTTTTCCGAGGCTACTACACGCATCCGAGGTGATTCATCCCTGTTGAATTAACATGCACTCATTCACTGAATTTTATCTTATATACTTCTTTCAAACCAACTTAGTTTCTGATTTCTTCTGTTGCTTTGTGATAATATGCATATATAGCTCTGGTTTTCAGCCACAGCTTCATAAACCACGCGTTAGTGTATATCTTGATAACGTACCTCACGGATAATTGGAGTACTGCACATTTTGAAATGGCTGCCCTAGTTACAAATGTCCAAGAAGGGGTATCAGGCATCATGGTGATTGTTCTTGCTCATATATCAGGCACGCACATGGCTCGTTTTAAAACGATTGCGTCCACAAATGCTGCTTACTTTCTTGTAAGTCTTCTTGCATTAAAAGTTAAAATTAAGCTGATTGAACTACCGTTACAATTTAATCTTGGATCCCCTGTCACTTAATCTCCATGTGTGCGTATCTTTGCAAAAATGTAAAAATTTAAATAAAAGAAATCTCTAAAACTCGATTGTATATGCATGCAGTTGTATTTGCTGCCTATATATATATATATATATATGTTAATTTGTTTCATATATATAATATATGCACATGCAGGGACTGCTTCTATTGTGGATCTGTTCTCAGTTTATGAGCACACATACTGAGGCTAAGGTATACTATGGAGCAGCGCCACTGATAGTATTAGGGGAAGCTGGTCGATCGGCTTCCTTGCAGGAATTTCTTGAGGATCAATATTTTAGTGAACAGAAAGAAAGAACGTCCACAGAAGAAAATTATTTAAAACGACTGGAAACTCGTAAAGAAGCTTTGTGGCGCCATCCCTGGTTTTTAGGTGCATTGTTAGCTGTTTTCCTTCCAACTGGGTCCTGGAAAATTACGTTCATGATTTCAGCAATTTTAGTGGGAGTCGCTAGTTTTGTGTTCTTGTATGGCTACTCCTGCTACTTCGTAAGCAGAAGAATTGACGAATCTACTTGGAAAGCTCGTCGGGACTATCTTCAAATAGAACAAGAACAAAGAGGAGGAGGAGAGATTTGCATAGTCACAAGAGGGACCTCGTCCTCCTCGTATTCACCAGAAGAAGCACAAAGAAAAAAGTTTTGGCCACTCATAAAACTGAAGGACGAAAAGGGTTTTTTCACAGAAGTGATAGCTATGTGGTCGGCCTTCTTCGCGTACAGTTTGGTGGAGGCAACAGGAAGCACCTTCTTTTTTGAACAAATGAGTAATTTGGATAGTCAGATTGGGTCAATCGAGTTCCTTCCATTATATTTCACAGTACTTAGGGACTTCTCAAGTTTCTTAATCTCATTCTTGTACAAGTTACTGATTCCAAAGCACTGGAGAAAGGCTACAGGTACGCTTACGCTAGTGAGAATTGGCTGCGGATTGGCTTGTTCTATGCTATGTTGTGTTGCTGCTTGGCAGGTTGAGGGAAAGAGGTTGAAGGCAATTAGCAATGAAGGGCTTGAAGATGACACGTCTAAGACTATTCCTATGAACATTTCGTGGTTACTTCCACAGTTCGTCCTGTTGGGAGTAATGGAAGGGCTAGCCCTAAATGGATTGACTGATTTCCTTGCCGATCGAATTGCTAATAATGATGTACTAAGGGCCACTTATTATGCATCCCACATCTCTGACCTCATCCTTGGTGTTGGAAAATTAATTACAGCTTCTACCATTATATTGTTTAGGCGAAGTTGGTTCCATCACAACATAAATGGGAGTCGCCTGGATCGTTTTTTCGAGCTATTGACTTGCCTAAGTCTTGTTAACCTAATTTATTACGTGTGCATCTCCTTATACTTTTATCGCAACAACAAATCACGAAAAAATGCCAACAGTGGAAATGAACAGGGGATTGATGCTCATGAGAATGGTGACATTGAGGCCCCAGACCCCGTAGGTGGTGTGGACTTGGAAAACAAACCAACCACAGTGGAAAAGGCAGAGCAGGAGATCGATGAAGATGACGAGGAGGAGGAGGAGAACCTAAGTGGTAGTGTGGACTTCGGAACCCACCAAAGCGCTCAAGAAGCGTAGTTACAAAAACGGTGACTGTTGCCGCTGGTGAGCTGATTTTGCTTCTCTGCAATTTCCCGGTAAAGCAGGGTTCTTATTTGTTCTCTGGGTTTATGTTATGCAAATACGCATTGTGATGCATGGTTTTCTCTATTCTTTCCCGGTCAATTGCGTAAGATAGTGCAACGATTTTTTTTTTATTACTGTTCTGTTGTTAAAACATCATACAAAAATCTGTTCTGTTGTTAAAACATAAAATTATACTTCGCTTCCGCATATTATATATCTTCTTACACTAATTTTTGTTAGTCCTCTTCCTTATCAAGTAACCCAAATTACAAATGGAAGAAATTTTTCTGGGGAGGGGGGACGAGTAAATAGCATTACTGTTTTTTTAAAATTAATTTAAGAAAAATAAAAGCACCAAAATGCTTTGCACCTCTGACATCTTGCGTGCCAAATTCGGAACTGTGGAAAAGTTTTTTGCCATCCCAAGTTATTTCTACGACTAATTCCTTATTATCACTCATTCCCAACATGAAGAACGAAACAAATGGTCACGTTTAATTACTGCCTTGAAAGATAAATTGAACTGAGAGTTTATGCTAACCAAGACTGCAACAGCTTCGTGTCTGCATCCATGCTCACTCCAGTTCTCTGGTGTCAGTTGAAATTATTTTCTTTTACCTGCTGGAACTGTCAAATGCAATAATACCTGGAAGAAAATTCAATCAGCTCAAGAGCTTCCTTGCTTCTGCTTTTTTTCAACTTTGAATTCAACGTCCAGGAGGTTCGTTATGCCGGCAGTTATCTTTTGACCTACTCTAACTGGGCCAACACCTTTGGGAGTGCCTGCACAAACAGTGCCAAAACGTGTTTAGCTGGACATACAAAGCATTTGTGACTCCTAGGCAAGGGGAGGAAAACCTTAGAAGCAGATGTAAACCGTCTACCTGTTAGTATTACATCTCCTTCAAGAAGTGTCATAATGGAGCTTATGTGGCTGATGAGAAATGGGAGCTTAAACATCATATCCTTGGTTGAGCCTTTCTGCCTCAATTCTCCATCTACCTATGGTGAAGCAAATTAATTTGAACACATCAGAAGTGGTGACCAATTCAAAAACCAGGACACGAATAAAGAAGGTTGTAGAAAAAGGAAACACTAACCTTCAGCCACAACTCTATATTGTCTGGGTCTGGCACCATTTCCTTGGGTAGCTGCATGAAGTTTGGAGAGTCAAATAGCTTAGCATGCTTTAAAAATTAAAAAGATAAAAGAAAATAGCTGTTTATAGAGATAGAACAATTTACCGCCCAAACTGAAAAATAAATAAACAGTAATTGTGGTAAAACTCCAAGTTTACAACTATACCAACACTCGTAGCTCCAAAGGGGATCCAGAAAACAGATGTTAACTAGGGGCATACCTAAACGTAAATTACATAAATTAATCTCAGCAGCTCCACTTGAGCGAAAACAGAGCCGATTGGGTCAGGTTTTCCATCCTCATCTCCATCCCCACCTCTAAACAAGGATCTCATTGGGTAGGGGAGCTCAGTAAACTCTTCTTTTAAGAAATGTCATTCCTTTCTAAAATTATAAATGTCACAGTAACCAAACAATATAGCACATAAAATGCAATAACACACACCATATTACAATACAAGTATATAACAATACAGAACCATGAAATTTATAATAATAATAAATAAAAACACACACACACACAAAAATGAATTTCCATCTGGCTTCACCATATCACCCCACTCCCACTCTATATTGTTGTGATGAGTAAGTTATCTTTTGCACTTATTGGTCTGAAGCGAACTTCTTGGTAGCCAGCTCACACACTTTAAACATACAATAGAAAAGCACTAATAACACAGAAAAAAGTATCAAAGATCTGCAATGCAATTCTTACCAAGGAACTGATTGGTGTGAAGGTGTCCTGCCCTTTAGCTATGGTCCATGGAAGACCTGCAGACTGTCAAAGAACACTACTTACATTAACAATGACAACGATACAATACTGACATGCGCAGTAAGCCCATATACTAATCTTTATTCTCACTTTGGAGAGGGAAAATAAAAGGAACATATGTTTTAACCGTAGATATCCAACACAAGGGTGCAAGTTCAGAATTTGAACTGTTCCACCCTTATTCTTCAGGGAAACAGGCATAGCAGTGAACCTGCTAGAGTTTTTCACAGTTTATATCAAAAGCCTGTTACCTCTCGGCATATTAAAGTTGTTCATGTAATGTTTATTTCCCTCTGCGAAGCGTCATTTGTATTGACCCTTATGGATGAAAAGGCGAAAAAACCAAAGTTGTATGTAGAAAAGGTAACTCATTGATTGGAAACCAACGATTGTAGTAGCTGTTTAAATTGGAATCTCAAATTGATTATCATGAATTATAGTATTACCACTGTAATTAGATTAGAGACTACTGTGAAAATATACTGCCTAATTATAGTAAATTACCTTAGCAGAAGCTTGAATTTCTCTGGCAGTCATATCAAGAGCAAGTGCATAACCTTAAAATGATTCGATTGTGGCTAATTAGATTTAACTCTAAAAAAATCTTAACTTTTAAAAATTAAAAATAATGATAATAATAGCAGAATTAATTGATGAACAAATAAAAGTATACCGGCAACGTAGTCCATGGCAGTGGCCTGCGGAACATCGCGAGCTTTCTTAGAGATGACGACAGCCAGCTCCACCTCGTGGTCCAAGGACAACAGAGGGTGAGGGACCTCGATTGTGCCTCCGTTTTCCAAATAAGAAGACGTCGGTTTGAGAAAAAGCACAGGCTCCTTCATGAATTAACAAAATCAAATCTCAAAAATGGAACAAAAAAAGAAATTAAGATACAGAAATTAAAGAAATGCAGCGCAGAGAGAAGATCGGAGAGAGTGAGAGAGAAAGAGGGACCTTGGGGACGGCGTTGCCGAGTTCCTTGGCGTGAGCGGCGTAGTTTCTGCCAACTCCGACGATCTTAGTGCCTACTTGCAGAAGCTTCTCTAACGCCGCCGTAGCCATCTCCAAATCACACACTTCTTCTTCGTCTTGGACTCCGACGACGATGCCAAGCACAAACTCTCCCGCACGTAGATGCCGTTTACTTCAATTTGTAAATCAAATCCTGCTCTGTTCTGCTCCCCCAGTCGTCTGTCAGGCTGTTTTAGCTAATGACTTTGTGCCTTTTCAATTTTACATATATTTTGTCGCATTATTTCATTTTCATCGACTTTATTTTGTTTTATTTCTATTATTATTTTTTCCGTATAAAATGAGGTAATGTAATGAAGCCATAAGCCCAAAAGCCAATAAGATCATATTTCTATGTCATAATCCAATTTTAACTTTCTTTTGTCTTTTCTAATTGGAGGTGTATTGGCCTTTCAGTTACACCATGTTACAAAATCGATAGAATTGTAAAAAAATGTCGAAATAACTTGTTCGATTGTATCATAAGATAACACTTCATAGTTATTATTCTAGATAAGAAAGAATGGTAAATCCGTCACATACCATTTTTTTAATGTACGAATGTACGGAGAGGGGATCGAACTTGGTGCAAGAGGTGGGGCACACTGCCTTGGCGACATAACCCACATCTCTATAACCACATTGCAGCCATAATTTACTTTCATAAAATTAAGCATAGAACCAAAAAACAGAGGAGATGAACAAAAAGGGAAAGAAAAGTACATCCATTTGTTTCCAGAAAAAGAAAACCAGGTCTTACATTGAGTAATTTGGACAATACACAACGTCAAAAGCTCAAACTGTTTCACTTTGTTCCTTTTCAATAGCAAGGGGCATAAAGCTAGGCGCAGGAGTGTGCTTACTGCGTCCACTAGTAGAACGGAACCTCTGATATGCTGCCTTGGAAGATTCCTCATCTCCAGATTGACGGCAGGACGACCTGAATATATCCAAAGACATTACATGTCAGAAAATATCCTTCACAATCCTTTGCTATTGCCTCTTAATCCGAGTCCCAAAAACTTATTACCGTTGGCGAAAGTTGGGACGTTGGCTGCCAAGCAAAGGGCTTGAACAACTCCCAGTGAGGTGAGTTGCATGCTCTGATACTTTTGTCTTTGGCTGCACATAAATCAGCACAGCATTGCATATCAAGAGGTGAGCATTTCAGGCAAATGTTTTAGAAGAAACTATGGGCACACTTACAGTCCCTTTGCGCAAACTATGTGTGCTTACTGGTTCAGGCCCCCTGGTAGCTTTGTTTCTTCTTTCATTTACAAGGTGAGTTGCACATTTGCAGGTGAAAAATAGTAGTGCTGATCCGAGTGAAAACACTATAATGGCTTCAAGGACAATAGCAGATCCCAAGCCTGTATTGCAAACAAAATAAACAGATGGACTGTTTCAAGAAAGAAGCACTTTAGACAATCTCTGAGATCATCACTCAGGAACTCAATGTACGTTGATTGCCACTTACCATGAGCCACAAGTGAACTCATTGGCCTTCGTCTTATTAGATTAACAGAAGCCTCAGCCTGCAAAGGCACTGATATCTTTTCAGCACAATTAAAATAGCATCCATAGTTTCCCATGTCATTCAATGTCATTGTCAAGATGGCATCCTGTTCTCCCCCCTGTACAGAAAAAACGTGATGAATCAACAGATGATGACCGGTTTAAATTCCAAACTTGCAATGCTAGCTTGGTTGAAAAAGCACAGTACACTCTAAGATTTTTATATATATTATATTTCTGGTGTTCCTAACAAGGAAGGGGGGTATTGGTAGGGCCTGAGATGCTGTAATTTATTGCAGCAAGAAGATTTCTGTATATGCTTCATCTTCCATAGGTACTGCAAGATAAATCCTGGCCTTCTATGGAACCAGGGGTTTCCATTAACAAGGCTGCAATCAAGTCCAAAGTGAAGAACCTAACTTACATGATAAAAGAGCTGTTGCATTACACTGTTGCAGTCATTTACTGTTCCATGAAATCTAACTCCCTTAGCTTTGACCATGAAATGTTTTGAGATGCTGACATATGTTTGAAGAGGTAGCCACTGGTAACTGTTCTTGAGCTTCAGTTCAGTTGTAGTGATGAGCTCAGCCGGTAGGCTCATTACCAAAAATCCATCATTAACTTCCACAGAAAATGTGACTGCGAAGAGGGACTCATTACCTGAAAGATTATCCAGCCAAGAAGTTACATCAATCCTCTAACTCAGAGGTTGAAGACGTCTTTTAGCCTAGAACAAAATAGTGATGCAGTCCAGGATTTCAGAATCCACTTATGATTACCAAAATTTGACATAATCAACACTTGGACATAGTACTAATAAATATGTCTATAATGGCAGTACAATGCTCTTAGTTTTAACATAAGTCGATAATCCCATCTCCAGCATGATTCAATACATAAGACATATGATCTTATCTAACCATACCATGGAAGGCAAGAAGATCTGGATCTCCAATGCAGAACTCAAACTTGTCTTTTTCTCTGTCATATATCAGTGACTCATCTTCATTATTTTTCAAAATAATATATGCAGGGGCATGAATAAATGGAGGATCGTTAACAGGTTCCACCAAAACTGGAACATCCAATACATTAACTCCATTCCTGCTCCCTTGTAGAGACTCGAACTGTATCATAGCCACAAAAGTTCTCATTTCTGATGAGGAAAATTGAAGAAGAAAAAAGTTACTGATCCTGAAAACTGAAATAAAGAACAATTCAACATGAGACTTTGCAAATGGTAATTTTATCCACAATTTGTTTCTCAGAGCTACAAGGGCCATAAGGACACCCTACCCATAGTACTGAATTGACTGAAGGGCAAAATTGATTACTTCCACGTTGCCTTCTAAAATCAAACCCTTCACTTCTCCATCCTCTTTGTATGCAGAAAGTCCCGTCCAAACTGGCTCCCAGAATTGCATGAGCATAGGAGCCAGAAAGATCGTCCCTGATTGTGCGCTGAGATTAACAGAGATGCTCTCCATCATGTCTGAGTATCTTATCTCAAACCCTGGGAAACCACTGCAAATAGCCAAACATATAATCATACAGAAATTTCTAAGAAGTGTTACATATTAATAGTTCCTTACCCAAATTTGGGACTAATCTCATCTTCAGTTGCTTGCAGTTCAGTTGGAAAAGAAACAAATTGGGGTGGGATAGTGAGAACAGATATGTTTACAGCAGCAGTAGCAAGATTCCCGTTTATATCAGACATTGTGTACACAAATGAATCATTGCCATAATAGTCTTTTTGAGGTGTATACTGGAGGAGCCTTCCATACTCGAGAAGGGAACCATGACCTGGCTGACAAATATAAGCCAGTCAAATTTCCAGGAAAATTCCTTTAAATGGTAGGTGCTGTTTGTGTGCAAATGCCTACTTGTGATCATTGATCAGTAGCAGCTCCATTGTAAAGAAGCGAGAGTACAGAAATAGTATCAACACATGAATGCAAATCTTCCAACCATCTCTACATAGGAAACAATGGTTCGAAATTTTTATGCATCTAGAAACTTGAAGAAGTCAGCTCTGAATTCATCAGAGAATTTTGTTCCCTTTTATGTATAACAGACATATATGCATTCTTTTAGTTCAACAAGGAAGACACCGAAGGTCAATTGAGTTGCTCATTCTAATAGGCTCACCATCATAGTAATAATGGTAAAACGGTCCTTTTGGAAGGGGTGGGGAAGGGAAACATTAGAAAAATACTTTCACTTTATATTGTACCTTTGAGAATTCAACAACACTTGCATTCTTTCCAGCAAAGTAGTCATTTGCTAAAACATCAAAAGCAATTGACTCATCCTCCCAGACAGATATTGTATCAATGTAGGCTCTGGGAAAATACTCACCTGCAGAGGGCCAAGAACATCAATCAGTCCGTGGAAGTTAGAAATCAACTATAATATTAAAGATGAAAGTAAAATTAATGGTTGGTATCAATAACAATGGACGATAAACATCAATTATATATCATTTCTCTAGCATGCTTGAACCAAAAAAAAAGAACTACTCTTGTATAACTTCTTGTTATTCTTACTGCTGTAGACATTGACCCCAAAGGGACAGGGAGAGACATGTTTGCCTTCAAATGAAGCACACATCTCATAACTTCCAACATCCTCAGCCAGATAGTGAACCGTGTATGAGCCATTACTATTATCCACAAACATGGAACTTGAAAACCAAGAACTGTTAACTGAAACAATGTCTAGTTTCAGCTTGGATTGTTGTGACAAGACCGGGTTAAAAAATGAATCCACGAGCTGCACTACTACGTCATTATTAATCATTTTTGGCACCTTAGGAGAAAATTTGACAACTTGTGAGACTGATGTATTAACCTCTCCTGCAGAAAAAAGAAAGTTAGGAATTCATTCATCACAAATGAAATAGGAGGCTGAAACAATATGATAGTTCATGCAATTACCAAGTACGACAGACCAATATGGATGATGAATAAAAACTGTGACAAACTTATCAAGATCATGTATAATTTAATTCAACTGAAACTAAAGGGTAAAATAAAAATCATTTACTAAAGGGCAAACTTCCAGCTCAAGTTATGCACTATTTGCATTAGGTTCCTTCATTTTCAGTTTTTCTCAGGCAGTTCCTTGACATGATGGTCATGAAAAATAATAGAAAATGTCAGGTGTGAAATTATACCTCCTCTTACTTCCATTGTAAATGGTTGACCACCATTCAGTAGAATATTTCCACAAAGTACATAGATTTTATAAATCCCACTCTTGTCAGGTGTATAAACCACATTGAAAGCAGTTGCCAGAGTGCCAAAGCTCCCAACAGACTGAATTCAGAAATAAAGTATCAAAACAATTAGAATACAAAAATCTTAAAGCAATAGTGCACATATCTATGTATGTATATGTTTATGTGTGTTTCAGTTCATGTGTCCACAGGTACTTCTTACAGAATTTGCTGAGACCATAGATGGTGAAGGAGCGATTTCTATCTGGCTGGTTGTACCATATCTTATCCCTCGAGCAGGTCCAGTCCCTAACTTAGAGATACAAACTTTTGTAAAATTATAACAAAAATGTTTATCAAAGGAAACACTTCAATAGTTGCTAGCTTGCATATATACCATTGATGATCTGCATAGGAAATATGCTTGACTGCACTCGGTAGGAGTCAATTTCCCTTACAATTTGTACTTCAAGCCTTTCTATTTCAACAGGAGAAGGATACTGATAAGCATCGTTCAAGTAAACTGAAAACTCTGCTCGTTCTCCAGCAGTAGAACTATTTAAACCAGATCCATTAACAACACTGTTTGTCCCATTGCAATAACCTATTTAAATGAAACATGAGGCATGTGAATAGAAGTGGAAAACACCAATAGGTTATTAATAACTCAACAGCTAAATGGCACGCACCAACAAAGACAGTATAAGCATATGGCATATTAGAGATACTTTTGTCATGCTTCATATCAGATATAGTGAGCAAGAAGTTTCCCGGTTCCAGATTACTAAAGGAAAACAATTGAATTCCAGCCACCACTTCTTCAAAGTGCAAATCTGCAACAGGTATAGACAAATTTGTCTCTATCTCAACAACTTCAGCGTCAAATACATACAGACCCGGAACAAGGTTCCCATATCGATCTTGCTGATGTATAAGGACTTCCATCTTGGAATATAATTGCCATGCATTTGGTTCAAAATCCCACTTGGCCACAGAATTGGAAACTTCTAGTGGTCCTGCTATATAGGAAATGAAAATTTATCACAAACAAAAAATGGTACTTAATAAGCTACTTACAACAAATATAGATAAGAAAATAGCCATTAAAGCATCAGAATCAACAAACAGGTAGGAAGTAACAACTAAGTACGTGTTTCCCATGACCTTAAATCTTATGAAATTTACATTTCCAACAATTGGAAAGTCTAGAAGAATGCATCTGTGAAGTGTGCAGTAATAACATAATCAACCAATCTATGCTGCACGCGAATGGGCATAATCATTTGCTATTATAAACCTAAATAGAATGCTTGAATCACAAATTAGAGATAACTTCACTTTAGCAAAAGTTAAAGTATAACTATTGCTATGATACACCACCTGGGTTCACCTTAAATGGTAGTGGAGAGCCATTCAAGGTCTCATTACCACCTCCCACATACAAAAAGAGGTCTCCAGCTTTCACCACAAGGAATTCGACGATGATATAACCAAATTCATTCCAACCCAAATGGGTGATTTCTGGCACGCTTGCTATGGACTCGTTTGCGTAGAATGCAGACACTGTAAAATTATGTAATTTTGGATCTTCACTGGATTCAGAGATATTAATATTATTGCCAAATGCGTCCTTTGGAAGTATCAGCACTCTAGCTTTAGTCCCTGCTTCAAATTCATGACCTAAACCCATCCAAGAAACAACACAGCCAGATGGATACATTTTCCCTTCAATAAAAAAATGTAGACAAAACAGATTGGGTTAAACAGTTGGAGAGATAGACATGCAGAGATGTAGCAAACAATAGCTACACCAACTCCAGTGAAATGAAAAACAAAAAAAGAGCTCAGTTGCTGTGGAAATCAATAGCTCAATTCTTGTAGTGAAATTATAGAAACTAAAGCACCTGGCTGAACTTGGAAATGCAGAGAAGAATCAAAAACTTTGTAGCGATCCTCATTGATCATAACGTTAAACAATCCGGCAGTTATCGTAGTGAAGAAAAGTTTCCAACTAGTAGGGTCTCCTTCAAAATCTGACAGAACCCCAGATACAAAAGAGCTATTCCCAGGCTTCCCATTAACTGTGAGAGTAGGCTTGAACGCATTCTTGTCAAGCTTGTCAAAGTTGTTCAGTGCTCTGATCCTTATGGTCGCAGTGTCACCGGCTCGGAAAGTGTCTTTGTCATCCATCCAACTGAAAGTGAACTCAGGCATCGCTGCTTCGTCTGAAACAAACACAGACAAAGAAGACGTCTAAAGACATGGTGCATTGTGAACCAATTTCTGAAGAAAGGAAAAGGTCTGTGAATACCTGAAGTTGAAAGTTTGGTGCCCAAGGAGAGAGCCAAGAGCGAAACCAGTATGTGCAAGTGCATTTTGATTGCCATGGAGAGAAAACCGAAAGGTTTGGGATCTGCAAAAGGAACGAACAGATTCAGGTTTGTGAAGGGAAGGCTCGGTTTTAAACGGGAGGTTAATGTCAAGTACATTTTGTCCGTTAGATTTCATTGAGCGGTTGGTGACGGTTGAAAACGGTTTAACTAGTGGCGCGGCTTTTCCTCTTACTTTTTGTCACGAGTTTTCTTTCTCTTTCTTTTCGCCCCTCTATTTTTCCCCTTGTCTTCTAAACCAAAAAATGTGTACTTTTTACCAGCAGTAGAAATCGTTCTCCATTTTTTGCAATTGAAGTAAAACGTCATTTATTTTTAAAACTAATTCATCAAATTTATTAATAGAAAAAAGTAGGTCTACATGTGTATCATTTGAGATTATCGGTTCCAAGCTTGAACCGCTGTAAAAAGGCCTAATTTTCGTTTTCCGCCTAACTTTTCTTGAGCCAGGGCTTATCTATGCATAGTAGTAACATCTTGGTTGCAACTCCAGCTGCTAAGTAACGAATATTTAGCAAGTTGTGAAGTGCATATTTCAAGCAACATGACCAGCCATCTATCTCATATGCAACATGAGCAGCTCTGGATTCTGTATAAATTGTTTCCACTCGTTGCAAAACCTGGCAACAGTTGCTCCATCCAGCACTCTATGATCAGCCCCTATATTGACCTGAGCAAAAAAAAAGAAAGTCATATTTAGTCAGGCCAACTCTTTCATCGCATATAGTAGGCATCACCAGTTCAGATCAGCATTCTGATCATTCAGCCAAATGATTCATTTGAACCATCCGATGTGCACGTGCATATGGGGTTTACAAGGGTGAGGGGCTAGGCCCCTCTTTTCTCGAGGGTGATTCTTCCTTCTTCAGCAAACTGGCAGCCAAGTAAGGGCACTGGCATGCAGTGCTCAGAACAAGGTAATTTGTAGATTTAACTTTTCAAATAATGAAAAGGAAAAATAATAGAAAAACTTAACACTCACCATCATAATTGACACAGGATATACATTTCCGTCATCTGCAAATTGTGGAACCTTCTGAATCCGCCCAAGTGCAATTATGGCAACCTCAGGCAAGTTGAGCAGAGGCGAACCATATTTCCCACCAATTGCTCCAATATTACTTAAAGTTATTGTTCCTCCAGATATATCTTCAGGCCTAAGCTTGTTTTCCAATGCCAGTTGTTGTAACCGTGAAAGTTCCTTTGTTATCTATGTACATGGCATATATATAATTAATAAAGCATGCTCACAAAGTATGCAAATGAAAATTGATTCCTATGTAAACATAAGTATATGTCATTCCATATGACCAAGCATAGAGTATCATTAGTTTTGCATATATAGAGATAAACTGCAAGCATCAATTATCATAAAATCCTGAAATTCAAGCTACAACCACAAAATTGTTCTCCAAATCCTGGATCTCCAACAAATAAACCAAGCAGTGCATGTTTTCTGATACACAGTGTAAGTTACAGTTGAGGGTCACATAGACTAACCTCCAAAATGGAAAGAGACTGGACACTCTTTATGATTGGCACAACTAGACCATATGGAGTAGCCATGGCAATTCCGATATTGTGGGAACCTATAACAATTTCCATTAGTTAAGTCTAAAACCCACTTCAAGAAGATAAAGACTAAGCTCAAGTTAAAACATTGCCGCAGCCAACAGATGATAATTGCCATGGAGTAAGCAGAAGTTAATGTACAAACCTTTGAGGATGACCTCAAGTGACTCTTCATTGAAGCAACTATTCATTAACGGATATTTGCCCATGGCCATTGAAAGTGTCTTTATCAATAATGGAAGGAACGTGTGCTTGACATTTGAATCAGAGTTATTACTTTGGAAAGACTGTTTCAGCTCTACAAGTGCATCACATTTTATCTCCTCAACATAATGAAAATGTGGAACTTTTGCAGCCATACTCATTGATTTAACCATTCTTCGTTGGAATCCCCTGAAAGTACAGTGTACAAGTAACTTGATGCATACTTCACTTCCTTTTGAATTAGACCACTAACAATCACATTCTCCATCAAATTATAATATTGCAGAAACATTAAGATTTAGAATTCAATATTATGCCACATAAGTTTCAGCCATGAATCATACAAATGAATGAAAGGAGGAGGTGTTCCAAGTTCGTAATTGCATACTATACTTTACCTCAGGGTAACTGTCTTATCATCATAATTACATCCGGATTCAGCTGATGGATGTGAGTAACTCTTTTCATCTCCCAAAACTTTATCAAAACTAGCACTCAAAGAGGCAGATGGGTCTTGAATGATTCCTTTCTGGGCAGCATATTTAAGGACATCTCCTTTCAATACTCTCCCATCTTTACCAGTTCCATCGACTTCATTTATATCTATACCATATTGCTTTGCAAGATTCCGAACAGGAGGTGTAGATAAAACTCCACCTATGTTCTGAGTGTTCAGCTCAGAATCTAGTGACTTGGTGTTTTCCAAACTCTCAGAAATCTGCTTTGGAACCTGAGATTCCTCGACAGCCATCTTTAAAAGAATTTCTCCAACCTAAGATTTCATTTAAACTCTAAGGCATAAATAAGAGTGTCAAATTAGGATTAAAAGCTACATGAGCTAATCCAAAATAGAGAAATGTTGTCATCAAGATTCTAAAAGAACAAGTCCTGGAACAAGTTCAAATATACAGCATAGGAGAAACAAAGAAAGGCCATAACCAGTGGCAGAGCTATTAACGACTGCCCACACATCCCAGTATGCCACCCCTGTAACCTAGTTTAATTTGATAAGTTTACGACCATTCCTAAAAACTTAAGATGTTAGGATGTGATCCAGCAATTATTTTCTACTCTAACACTCTCTCTTACACATATGAACCTCTCTCCACTGTTCCTAAATACTTGAGATGTAAGGTGTATACAAATTCTCACCTTAACGATGTCACCAGGAACGTAGAGAAGCTGATTAACCTTTCCTTGATAACGGCTTGTTATTTCAATGGTTGCTTTGTCACTTTGAACTTCACAAAGTGGCTGAAATTCTTCCACTTGATCCCCCTGCCAAAATCACAAAATAAACCTTTAAGACAACCATTTGAGGGTCATAATCATATGTTCATATTAAATGCCTCTCCAATTGTATGGCAAATGAAGAGGGTCAGTTTTTTTTCAATACAGACCTCTAGCACAAACCATTTGAGGAGCTCACACTCAGCAATGCCTTCACCAGTTTGAGCCAATGGCACATCAACTATGCCATTACCACCTGCTGTAACATCAGCCACTGCCTGACTTGAAAACCAGCTCCTCTTCACATTATACGCAATCCTACACTACAAAAATTGCAAAAATAAATAAATTTAACAAATTTACTATAAAATATTCGAAAAGAACCCATTTTTGTATGTAAATTTCAACAACCTTCACAATTTTGATTATCAACCAATCATTTTACTCAAACCCAAATAATTAAAGCTACTGAGAGAGACTTACATTGGATATCGGATCAGCAAAGCGAAATGGAGTGGAAGCGACGGTGGAGAATGTAACAAGCTCGGAAGAGAACGCTCGAAACGGAGGACTGCGGCCCGAGTGCACCGTCGCCGGCGACGGAGCTGAAGATGTGTACGGACACAGCCACCGGCGACCGGAGACCAAAGCCCGCTTGTGCCAGGCCCGCCTAGCGATCATCTTCGTTTTTGGTTTCCGTACGAGAGCTCAAAAATAATTGGATTAGTCGATTAAATTGAATTCAGAGTAGAGTATTATTGTTGGGGAGTGAGCTATGAGCTCTGTATCAGTGCTTATAGATGACGATGATGATGAAGATAGGTCCAGCTGTTCAGTTTGTCGATTTGGCTCTGAGGAGTATAATTTAATCGTATGCCGCATCAGCATGAAAGCATCAGATAAGTTTTGCCAGACTTGGTGTTTTCAGCTTTGGTCTGCAAAGTGCAGGATCTACATCACTCAACAGCTGACGCGTAAGAAGCCATTTCTGATTTTCAACCCGTTCTCGAATGGGTTTCTTTTCTTTTTTCCTTTTGGTTGGGTAAACCAAACTGAACGAAGACGAAGACCAGGCAAAGGCCCAACAACACAAACAATAGGAAAGGGCAACGAAATAACAAAAGCCCAGTCTGACCCTTTAACTAACACCAAGAAACAAGTCCAAATCTGACTCGTCAACAAGTAGTTCCGTGCTAATCACGGGAAAACGAGAGTGTGTACATTGCAGTGGAGTGTCCGTAAATTTTTCTTTTCCGTAGAAAACATTTGGCAATTTCGTGTGTAAACAATGGCCAGTGAGAGCAATTGCATTCACTGGCCGTGCTGTGGATGCGTTAGTGTGCATCCGGTTATACCTAAGAATTTTTCGAGCCGAAAAAGGCTTTGATGGTAGTTGGACCATAAAAGGCTTTGGGTTGGGTTGCAGACCAAAAGCGAGGCTTGTTTCAATCAAGCAGCTCAGCCCATGGGCTGCCCACACCAACCAAAGTTGAAGTCAGATTAGACCAATGACCCATCAATGCTTGTCGGCGAAGCCACGTTGTGTTGATTACATGTTAGTGAGTTGTTATTTCTGATCACATCTCCATGCACAAAAGGGTTCCGCATGTAGATAATGTTTTTCCATATATGCTAATAAGCTACTGCACAAATACCAAACTTCCATGATCCCTTTAGTCATATGTCTTCCCTTGTGGAAAATGTGCTTTTCTTTGCCTTTTTCATGCACCAAATTAAGCTCACATGTATTTTGGAGCAATATACGTTGCTCTATTAATTCATCTTAACAAGGGGGATGAATAATGAAAACTTTAGATTTATGTGAAATGAAGTGAAGTGAGTGCACAACACAACCCATCCTTCATCACATCATAATTTTCTGACCTTATATCAAATTGAACTATGAAAACCATGCCCATCCATAACCCATCTTTCTAAATATTGCATTTCATGTTTAGGGCATACCATTTAAGCATCTCTCTATTCTATCTCATGCATTTTTCGATTTCATCGATCGATCATCAAATTCAAATCCCCTTGACGCGTTTTATATGCATGATGTGCTCGGTTGAGGTGATGAGTTTACTTTTGTTAACATATAGCTTCTCAAGTAGAAAAACTGCTTTAATGGAAATGCTTTTAATCTTGTAAGTCACAGACTCACAGGAGATGTGTGCTTGTCAAAATCATTGCATGTCCTTTAATAAAAAGCTTGTCTACGTTTTTTGTTATATTGGGCACTCGAAAAGACTAGAAATGTATATCGCGATCAAGTCAGTAAGAAGTGTGATTAGCAATATGATTTACAAATAGTTACGTTGGTTTTTTATTACTGTATTTTGCTCGAAAGAGGTTGTGGTCAAAAGTCTATGGCACTCTAATCTTCATGATCTTTTGACCCAAGAGAAGAGATCCACCACTATAGTATATTTGGCACTTAAAGGACCAAGTAATGTGGACAATCTAGCAGATGAGAGATTCTGTCCACTAAGATTTCCAGAGCTACTGCCATCACAGTTAGTGGTTTAATAGACATGAGAGTTTGTTGACTAATAGAACAAAGAGGAATTAGTGCTATACTTAAAGTATTTAATGTCAAACTCCTGGGCCCTCCAAGGATTATTTCCCTAAGATCCCCAATCTCTCTTGGTTTGAGCTTAATTTTCTATTGAGCAATGTTTGGCATATGGAATTTTTTTTTTCTAAACTACTATAATTTATGGTGAGGGGGACTCGAACTCGGGTGCAAGAGAATCAGCATACAACCCTGGCCAACTGGTCTAACTTATATTTACATATTTGGCATGGAATTAAGGTCGAATCTCTTTAACTTGTAATTATGTCATTAGTTTTTCAAGAACTATGGTCTTTAATTTGTCAGCCATATATGATGATCCTATCGGCCATATATATATAAATGCGGGGGCAGGGAAAGTGGGATTCAAATGTCAACAATGGTGCTACAAGTAATGTAGAATAATTGCATATCTTTGCTTAAGCTTTTAGACCTGATATCTTCCTTTGATTCGTTCAATTTTGAAGGGACTAATTGGAGGTTATTAGAACATAGTTGATGATTTGATGGAAAATACCTACAACATGCCATCTGTCACTCATGGCGGAGCAAGTGAGAATAGTGTTTGTTGATTGAGTTCTGCCCAACAAGGACTGCGAGCTTGGGACCAAAGAAAGAGTGTTTTTCCAACAAAGCTCGCAAAAACGATGAGAAAGAGCGTTGGATCATATTCCATCCTTTCCCCCTAAAGTAACAACCACCCCATGAGATTTGTTGAATATTGAAGGTAAAGAATCCCATCCTAGAACATTTATATGTGTCGACATGAAAGAAAAAGGTGATTATTGAAAAGCAATCTGTCGACAAAGTAGAATATTATTGAAGGTGGGTGTAATAATTATGAATGGAGGAAGGATCGCTTTGGTCATTTGGTGTAACTAGATGCACATGCAGGGTTCCATGCAAGTGTCACTTGGATAATTAATTTCATAGAGGTAGTGATGATTCTTAATATCAATTAATTTGACAATAAGACAAGTGCTTGGAGAGAGAGAGAGAGAGAGAGAGAGAGAGAGAGAGAGAGAGAGAGAGTTTGATAGAGGTAGTGATGATTCTTAATATCAATTAATTTGATAATAATACAAGTGTTTGGAGAGAGAGAGAGAGAGAGAGAGAGAGAGTTTGATAGAGGTAGTGATGATTCTTAATATCAATTAATTTGATAATAAGACAAGTGTTTGGAGAGAGAGAGAGAAAAGTTATAGGCGTGTCGTGAATACATTGTTATAAGCTTTAATAATTAAAATCTATATGTATCATATTTATTCATCACATTATCGTAAGCAAGTCTTATTACTATAAGAGAGGTCAGTTAATATGAACAGTCTCTGGCTAATGTCTATTTAGAAAAGTAGCCAAACATGAGAATTTCTAAAATAAGGATGAGATGAAAGTTTGAAAAGGAAAATATTGTTGGACAACTTGCATTTTCCCCAGAAAGAAAAACTCTAGGTAAAACTGTTTGATAGAAATGTTAGAAACAGTTTAGAGAGATCAAACAAATACGTCTTAAAGGAATGCCGCATTTTGTACAATGTTATTGGAACTTTTGGTCAAGAGGACCAAAAAGTCGTTTCTGAACAGTTACATGCAAAAAGAGCAAGAACCATATGAAAGACGATGGCAATTAGGACGTGGCTGCTGCTAGCTAGCTACCGAGCTTTTCAGCACATGTTCATAATCATTTTAATTTTTAAGTATTATCTTTGCTCTCTTGTCATTTGATCGGGTATAGCAATAATAGTTCTCAATTTTTTCTTATATATTAAATTTAAAAAATTAGCTTTTCTTTAATTCCATTGGAAATGACAAAGAATTGCAACTATTTTAAACCAAAAACAAGTACAACTACTTTAAATATCGGTGATAGTATTTTATTAATAAGATACACAAAAACAAGTATAAGTACTATTTAAAAGCAACAAAGGTGCCGAGTATGAATACAACTTCCTATTGACCAAACTCAATAAGTAGCTTATCTTTTAATCAGCTAAGTTTGTTAATTTCCTGAGCTAGTGATCAAACCTAGGGTTGTTTGCAATAGAAGAAAATGAGATAGATGATACAGAAAGGAGGGTTTGGTTGTAGCAACTTTAATGAACAAGGTGTGTGCTTCAAAAAGAAACGTGGGGGTTTGGCTTGTTTGGTCCGCTTCCCTCTTATGGGTTTTTGGTTATATCGAAGAATCTTGAAAAAAGCATGTGATGTAAAAGAAAAGGCTTCCATCGCTACCTAACTTTTCTATATACTCTCTAGGTAACACATGTGCACATGAAGGCGACCTTGTGCCCAAATTTATTTCAAAGGGGCCATGCGATCGATAGAGGATTGAAGAAGAAAGTGACCTAATATATACAAACAATTCATCAAGAAGGTTTTACAACGTTTCCTTCAAGAATTCTAATTAGAGTTATTAACTAACTAAAAGTTCCTTGATGAATAGATGTATCAGTTTCGTGCCTAATTCGATTAGGCGTAGGTGGTTTGATACAAGTCTGATGTATAAGTCAAACATAAAGTCCGTAACACAACATAAAATATACGGTGGTGCGCTCGTGGGTTTACGTTTAGTATGTTTCAAACTTTTAGTTGGTTACAAAATACAAATTACTAAATTAATCTTAATTTAACAGTATGATTCATTTGTGATAAGTGCATTATTTTCTATATTTTTATACCTCTTATATTTGGTTTCTGTAGGGAAAGTTAATTAAAAGTAGCATTATTATCTTACTTTCCTTATTTTCAACTATTCTGCGCTCTTGGAAGGATTTCCACTGAAAATCGACTTTTCAAATGAATTTTAGCACAAGGACAATTGGAGAAGAAAACTAAGACATTTAAGATAATTGTGTCAAAGTTTCATAATTTTCTACCAAGTCAAATGCTCCAAACTTGCAAGTCAAGACAGCCTAAGTAGAAATCCCTTCAGAACTGTACTGCTGTGGAAGATTGAAGATTTGAAGACCTTTCCGATTTTTCCTAGTGGCGTGTGATATATTCTTGGAAAGCTTAGAGATCAAGCTACGTTTCTCATATTTTTCCAGAATTTTCTAGGAAGTGGAACGACCCCAAAACGTGCATGCAATTTGGTTGACATGTTTCCAAGTCAAAGAATGATTCTTTCCTAGTTTGTTTCCTTAATTATTTAGGATTTTGTTTTTCTTTAGTAGAGTTTTTCCATACCTTTTTTAGAGTAGGGTTTAGTTGTTTTAAACTATATAAGGTCACTCTAACCACATACCATTTACTTTTTCACCATATTTCAATACACCCACAAATATATCATAAAAAGAGCCAAGAGTTGTTGTCGCGGTGCTTTTGGAGCTAACAAAGGTGTTTCTGTGGAGAATCCAAAGATCAATTCCATCTGCCAAATCGGTTTTATGACAACAATTCTTTTGTTTATCTTTTCTTTTATCATGAACTAATTTTCCTTGCTAGGGCTACGATGTAGCCTAACCATGAAAACTTAATATTTATAGTTATATTAATTTCTGATTACTATTCCATATTGAGTATTTGTTATTGTTCTTAATACTTTGAATATCTGGCCAATATTTAATTGATTTGATGATCCAAGCGGAGACTGAGAGGAGATGTTTGGTGTTTGCTTCTCGTAATAAATACCATGTCTTGAATGAGTGCCCGAGAGGGATTAACATGACTCATGCAGTTTTCTTGCAGGTTCTCATAGAACTTAATGGGTTCTTGATTTTCTAAATCTGTTGCTCAAGAGAGAATGGGTTGTTAATTAAGAATACTTTTGGTTGAGCCCAAGAGGGGATATCAAATTAATTAGGAGAAACCAACTGTCAACATGGGTAGTAATTAGGGTTAATTGGCTATAAGAATTAAGTGGAATTGGTTATGGTGAAATCGGATGCTTTAGTGTCTCATCAAACTTGATTTTCCATCGTTAATTAAATTGTTATTTTTCATAATTGTTTTAGCTTAATTAAATCAATCAATCTTCCTAATTAACTGTTCAAATAAACTTCTGCATTAATCATAATTAGTAATTAAAAAGGAAATTACAGTTTTCGTGAGAACGACACTTCACTTATCTTTATATTACTTATGCGAATTGTACGCTTACAATAATTTCACAACAAGTTTGCTAACAATTTGCTTGAAAATCAGAGTACTTTTCAATGCACAGAAGCTGGAAAAGTAGACAGCACACCAAAGAGGATAGGAACTTAGCAATTGTGACACTGACCGATAATGAATATATTTTAGTACAAATACAAAAGACTTGAAAGTAAAATTGAAGATAATAATAATAACAATGTAAAATGATAATGACAGCGACCAAATCTCCTCACGTGAAGAAAGAAAGAATCGACTAGTACTTGGTTTTTATTAAAAGTGGTGGTGGATGTGTTCTCGTTTATTTTGAAAACTGACAAAATATGGTTAAAACAATAGGAGCGTGGGCATGAGGGCATGAGGGGCTTGAGGCCACTGCTCAAATATATCACACGGTTTAAACATGCCTTATTGATCCCGTCCATCCCTCTATGCTAGGAACCATTACCAATATTTGTGTACATTAAAATTCCCTAAGGTTGAGGGGCAAATTACTCTATAAAATACGTTAAAGCGGCTATAGTAGGGGATTTGTTTGAAAGCTTTTTTCATCTTATTCACAATAAAGTTACACTTTATGAAAGTCGTAAATTGGTATCCGGTACCAACCAATCATTTTTGTATTCTTAATTTGTAAATGGAAAGTTGTAGTTTTTTTTAATATAAACAATAGTCTAAACTACTCTATTAATCTAATTTACGAAGAGAAAGACTTGAACTCGAGTATGACTGGACATGTTCACAACCCTGGCCAACTGGTCGTAGGTCTGCAATGGAAGGCTGTAGCTTTAAATAGACAGCTATAGGTAACTAACTTCCACGGAGCAAAAGAAACTTATCAAACCCCCACTAGTCCTACACTACACCCATATATCCTTATAAAAACCTTGCACGTTCATTAATTTCCCAACACACTTACCCCTCTCTCTCTCTCTCTCTCATAGCAGAGGAAATTAAACAAAGCAAGCTAGAAACAAAGCAAAAGGAAACAAAGATATAATGGTTGAAGCAGCAGAGCAATCCCGAAAGTACCCGACAATGCCAGAGGTACAAAATCCCACTAAACATTATTCGCAGAATCTTCTTGATCTTTTCCAATTCATTTGAACTCTTGGGAATTTCCATTTTCATTATGATTGATATTTTTCCAACTTTTAACATCCTTTTAGGTGGTGGAAGAACTCAAGAGAATGACAGATATTGGCTTCCCTATTGCGGCCATGAGCTTAGTGGGCTACCTCAAAAACATGGTCCTAGTTGTATGCATGGGAAGACTAGGAAGTCTTGAGCTAGCTGGTGGGGCTTTAGCCATTGGCTTCACCAACATCACTGGCTACTCGGTCCTTTCTGGCTTGGCCATGGGTATGGAGCCCCTATGTAGCCAAGCTTTTGGCTCACAAAACTTCTCCATAGCATTCCTCACTTTAAAAAGAACCATTCTCTTATTACTTCTCGCTTCTCTTCCTATTGCTCTCCTTTGGGCCAATCTTGAACCTCTCATGCTCCTTCTCCATCAAAACCCTGATATCACAAGAATTGCAAGCTTGTATTGCCAATTTGCCATCCCTGATCTTCTAGCTAATAGCCTTCTCCACCCTATACGCATTTTTTTACGTAGTCAAAGCACAACATGGCCATTAATGTGGTGTACTTTACCAGCAATTGTCCTACACCTTCCCCTCACCATCTTCTTAACCTTCACTCTTTCTCTTGGGGTCAAAGGGATAGCTATTTCAAGTTCTCTCTCCAACTTCATCACTCTCTTCTTTTTTTTGGGTTACATGGTCTATGCTCATGTCCTAAAAGAGCGTAAGTATTGTTGGCTATTGTCCACTACTAATTCTGAACCAGCACCGATATTGTCCCAACCATTATTACCCAAAAATTTGGTACCGACAGCGCTAGGGGCTGATCAATGGAGGATGCTAATTCGACTCGCTATACAAAGTTGCCTAGCAGTTTGTTTAGAATGGTGGTGGTACGAGTTCATGACACTTCTAGCCGGTTACCTTCACAAACCTCACATTGCCCTTGCAACGTCAGCCATAGTGATACAAACCACATCTCTCATGTACACCTTGCCAACATCACTAAGTGCCTCGGTGTCAACACGAGTAGGCAACGAACTCGGGGCAGGCCAACCAAAAAAGGCGCGTTTGGCGGCAGTGGTGGCGGTGGGGATGGCCCTAGTGAGCTCATTGTTGGGCTTGTCGTTGACCACCTTAGGAAGAGAGACATGGGGGAGAATCTTTACAAAGGATAGTGAGGTTTTGGAGCTGACCATGTCTGTGCTGCCCATAATTGGACTATGTGAGCTTGCTAATTGTCCACAAACTACAAGTTGTGGGATTTTGAGAGGAAGTGCTAGGCCGGGCATCGGGGCATGGATTAACTTTTACTCATTTTACATGGTGGGTGCTCCTGTGGCAATAGTCATGGCGTTTGTTTGGAGACTTGGGTTTCAAGGGCTTTGTTATGGACTTCTAGCGGCTCAAATCACATGTGTGATTTCCATATTAACAGTGGTACACAAGACAGATTGGGAAAGAGAATGGCTCAAGAGTAGAGAGTTTGTGGGAAAGAGTAACAACAGAGTGGCTGCATTTCCACGTGCAGATGAAACAGTCAAATGTGAAGAGGGTACGTTGCAAAATTAGAAGATTTTGAAATGTGAGGGAATTCGTGGACAACCACGAATTGGCGTTTCTAAGGGAAAAAAGCAGAATCTAGAAAAAGTGATGAAAATGATTTTAATGAGGAAAGAAATTAGTAATTTACATTAATTCTGATTTGAATAGGACAACCTCAAATTTATATTTCCATTCCATTGCCCCATATATGTAATATTTGATCTACTTTTTGTCCAACTATATATTTTTTTTCTTGTATTAGTCTTCACATATATGTTAGAAAATTTGTATGCATGTATAAGTCTTTTTTTTTAGGGCTTTTTCTATTGAGAGGGGCGATAATATATTAAATTCACACACACTACACAGATATTAGGACTCGAATCCAAGACCTTACCTGAATGAACAATTGTTCCAAACCACTACACTAGTGGGTCCTTTGCTATGCATATACACCTTATCTTATTTGATGAACTTATAAGAGCATCTCCAACAGTAGTAGCAAAAAAAACTCTTCAAATTGAAGTTTGTTGACCTACGTGGCAATTTGAAGAGCCTTATTTGCTACTTTAATATTTTGTGCCTCATCAATCTCTTCAATTCAATTAATATGATATTTGACTTTAAACAATAATAATTAATAAAATTCTTTTTTAAAAAAGATAATATTCTAGAAAAATAAATAATATTTATGAAATGTACATCAAACCCATCAAGCAAATAAATGTTTTTAGCCTTTCGATATGATTTTGATTCTCCCAAAACAAAATAAATGTTTTGAAGAGGCAAGGTCAACTTACCAGTTTTGAAGAGAGAGAATAAGGTTGCAGATTTGATGACTGAGGTTGAAGAGGCTGT
The DNA here is from genome assembly GCA_024362665.1 of Prunus padus. Lineage (NCBI taxonomy): Eukaryota > Viridiplantae > Streptophyta > Magnoliopsida > Rosales > Rosaceae > Prunus > Prunus padus. The sequence goes on from JANFAM010000020.1 coordinate 11,588,133, forward strand.
TGGAGGGAATTTTTCTGATGTGGCTCACCTATTTGAGCATCTCAAAGTGGTTGAAGAGGCTGTTGGAGATGCTCTAACTATCATATGCTATACTACATACATCCAAAGTCATAGTTCGACTCTCTTCTTTCTTTAATTAATTTTGATAGATCTCTTGCGTAAGTTACACGTAGAAGATGACTGAGAATAATTTTTGAATTATTGAATATTAGTTGGCTAGGCTAAAAGCTACATGTGATGTGGGACATAACATGGATTAATTAGTTCAAATTAATATTTCACATCGTGAGTTATGGCCCCCAGTCCTTTGGAAATCCCTTGCGTTGCGTGTGGAAATAAGAAATTATATATATGTGTGTGTTGCTACCATTTGAAGACCACTGAATTTTTGAAAGTGAAAGGTAGATAAATGATCCAGTCATGATCTCTTAAACCTATAGGATCAAAAGATTTCGTGGTCATCCATCATTGGATTTAAATCTAACGGCCCACCTACTTTTACACTTTTTTTAAGAAATTCTATTGGGCCGTTAGATTTAAATCCAACGGTGGATGACCACGAACTTTTTGAACCCTAGAAATCCAAGAGATCATGACTGTGACGTAGGGGTCCAAGAGATCATGACTGATATATGACCTTGGGTTGAATGTTGAAAGTTTTTGTTACTCTTACTTACCAAGTATTTGTCGTTTCTTGGCATATAAATATTGAATTGTACTTGCTCGTATTGTACTGATACAACTTTTTCTTACAAAAACAAATCACTTAATGTTTGCGGAAGAAATAGAGGTGACCCACAAAATTACTAATACACTTACATCTAAAATACTTTAAAATAATAGATGTTGTTGGAATTCTATGAAACAATCTTCGACCCAAGAGAAGCAATATATGAATGCTTGACCCATATGTATGTATTTGTTATAAATATGAGGATCGCCCACAATTATTAGGATGAAGACTTTCTCACCGATTGGTCCAGCTCGTGATGTTGAAGCCTGCTTCTTCTGTGCCCGGGCTCCAGAAACATCAAATTGACCCAACTGGTCATTGCTGGTTCACTGGTTCTAGACTTCATGGGATTAATTTTTCTTTTCAGAATTTTTTTAAAAAATAATTGTTAAGTGTGGATGTAATTAAAGAGATACAAAATGTCACGCCCCTGGAGGCTGGAGTTGAATCCAAGGGATTATGGGTGGTCTGAAAACTCTGACATTTCGATCATGTTATAGAGAAAATCATGCATATGATTATGGATCAAGATCAAGACGTGTTCGGTGTAATGTAAAAAGGTCCAGCTGATATGACAAAAACTAGCCAACTTTAAATGGTTGTTTTGTTCATACCTTGTTTTTTTCCTTTTCTGGTCAATAGTTCATACTTTGGACTTAATGCTCCAGCAATTAGTCTGATCAATCTATCATTAGACTAATTGAATCGATTGACTATGCAATTAAGGATTTGTCCTTTGAAAAGGAAAGAGTGACTTTAGAATTTGTTGGCTTTGTAGTACAATTAAGGACCAACAACTCTCGAGTTTGACCGACGCCGAATGATTTATTTCTTATCCGAAAAAGAAAAAAATTATATACATATTATAAAGTCGTAAAAGCTAATTGTTGTGCGAACAGGAGTTTACTACCTGTCCAAACTATGCACCGATATTGTCCTCACCTTAACCACCCAGGTTCAATTCTTGGGTTGGGTTAGGCCCAATGGACGTCTAGGTGTAGGGTTTTATCACAAAATGCCTCGATGCAATTAGGAGTGAACCACCTATATTTAAATTGTAGATTTAAATATACGCCCATTCACAACACCCGCACTTTTCAAGAATGAGTCCCGCAACTCCACCTCTTTTGACAAGGATTTTCTTGAGCCTCGCTAGGAGCCCTTACTCCACCTACGCCTAGGATTTTCTTGAGCCTTGCAACACTAGCTCTGTCGGTCCAGGAATTTTTACTTGAGTTGCTTTCTTGAACATGTCAATGGCTCCACCTTGAACCAAGCGCGTCTTAGCCGAACCTGGCTCTTATACGTATTGTTGTGCAAACGGGCCCAATAGGAGTCCACTATCTGTCCAAACCATGCACCAATATTGTCCCCACCTTAACCATCCAAGTCCAATCCTTAGGTTGGGTTAGGCCCAATAGACCTCTAGGTGTGGGGCTTTGTCACAAAAGGCCTCGGTGCAATTAGGAGTGGGCCACCTATATTTAAACTATAAATTATTGTTTTATTCTCCGATGTGGGACTTACACACCAATGCTTGTATCGAGTCACCTACACCAACACTAATGTCCTAAACCCGAGAGACGTTACGTTGCAAAAGCTCCAATGTGATCTTTCTTCCTAGAATTCAGGCTAAACAAAAAAGAAAAGTCTTTTATATGTGACCGAACTGTCAATCTAAAAAATTATTCCATTAGATGTTTTTTTTCACCTCTCCGAAAACCTTTACTTGTTACTTGAGACATTCAAACTTCAAATTGTTGTGTCATTTTTAAGGCCTCTTTCCTCTGCCCTTGAAGTTCGATTAGTTTGGGCTTTTAATCTGCCTAGTCCAATAAGCAAAACACATCCGGCCCTAGAAAAAGAGATGGGCTTAGCATCTTATTCACAATTGTCAACCAATATCTCTGTATAATATTATATTATACAGTCATTCTATAGGAAGGATTTTATATATGGTCTTTAGGTGAGGCTTTATTTCTTAGCCGTTGAATCAAAATTCTTGAATATTACATTTTTTTTGGACAACCAAATTCTTGAATATTACATGCCTCCACTGCCCAAGGGACTTCTCAACATTTTCTTTTCTTCTTTTAGAATTATTCTTTTTTCTGTTGGCTATACCATCAAGTCTCCTCAACCAAATAAATTAAATAAAAATATTCACCTCCTTCCCATGTAAGTAGTAACTTCTATATTTCTGTATTCATGTCAATAACAGTATAACATATGTGCATAAGTTTTTTTTTCTTCTATTTTTTATGAATTATTTTTGCGTATGTGTCAAATCATAATTTTTCATAAATGAGGCAAATAGTATCCTAAATTAAATTATAACAATTGATTTTCTCCTTTTTCAGTTAAGGGCAGGGCAGGCAAACTGATGAAGACGATGGTGACTGGTTGCAGCTCTGGGTTCTTTCTTGTATCAATGGGGACCAAAATAAATTAAGGTTCATTGAAACCAAACCACAATGGCATGGGGATGGTGTTCGTTTCATGTCAGTTGGACTTGATGTGATCTTGCGCCCACATCTAATTAAAAATAAATGTGGAGTGAAGATGAATATTGTAACCATTGATGCCTTCCCTGCAGATGTAGGAATTTATACGAAAGCCAGTTTTACCAAAACCCTAGCTGTATATTAATTTCAATGCATTAGAAAAGAAAGATTGTGTAGGATTTTATATGCCGGCCGGCCGCTGTGTGTGTGAGTGTGCAAGAGTTATTTAATATTTGATCATAATGGCAACGTTCAAAATATTTAGCGAAAGAGAAAAGAAGCATCATTCAGCTTTCAAATCTACCAATCACTTCAGCTAGCTTTTTCTCAAACCTCCTTCTTAGAAGGAGATCTATTATTATGTAATTATATCTATATATAGTAAAATATATAAAGAAACTATTTGGAAATATATATACTAAATCGCTTTTGCAAGTTGTCTACCTGTTAATTTTATTAATGTTATTCCAAATTTGAATTTCTTTTTTCAAATTGATTTAAAAATATTAATATTTTATATTATCACATGTTTAAGCTCTTACATGAAATCAACAAATGTAAGATGTATAACATATTGTACAAGCACCATTTTCTATCTGCATATTGGGTATAATTGAAGAAATTAAGATTTCAAAACCTAAAAATAAGGTCAAAAAATTGTACTCAAACTATAATGAAGCTAAATATAATATGAAAGGTAAGAGTAATTAATGAAAGTTGTCCCATGAGATTTTGTACATACACACGACAAAAGAGAAGGACACAATGAATTATTTGGAGTTGAAAATTCTCTTCGCCATAACTTTTATCGATGACGACAAAAATGACAGCTCTCGACTATAGTGAGGCTAAATCTAATGAAATTCTTCCCTACGATTTTATACATACATGTGACAAAAGAGAGTTGGTACAAATGGAAAGCTATTATCACCCTAATTTTTATTAATGGCAACAAAAATGACATTTTGTCAAATATAGTGGGGCTAAACCTAAACCTACTATAAAAGATAAGATCTATTGAAATTTGTATTAACCATAGGATTTTGTATATACATACGACAAAAAGAGAATCGACACAATTCTTAGACTTGAAAAATTGTCTTTATTGTCATTTTTGTCGTTATCGATATAAAAAATTACACGATAACAATAAAATTATAGTTTCCCAACATTAGTATGGTTAAATCTAATACAAAAGGTAAGATTTATTGAAAATCGTTTCTATGATTCATATTCCACACTTGTGGAATGTATGATACATTATGAGGCAATACATCTTCCTGTGTGTTTGGAATTGGAAGGGAAGTGAAAAAGTTTAGACTTGGATGAGTTCTAGATTTTAGCTAAGTAATAATAGGGAGAAAAAACAAAATCAAATCAAATCATGCTAATTGATTGTATGATGTCACAATTAATGCGTCAACAACTATATAGACAAAAACAAAATCAAGTAAAATCAAGTTATGAGAGCATTAATAACCATTAGCTAACCTAGCTAGAGTCCAAGTGAACTAAACTAAAGCAAACCCTCAATGTCATTCGGGCGATGGCCGGCGAGTGGAGGAGGATTGACATTAGGTGGCACGAGAAGGCATGTCAAGATGAGAAATAACCAGAGCCACCTGTCTCCCTGTGGCGCCGGCTTTATTATAAAGAATCTACGTACGGCGTTCTGCAATTTTGTTTTGTTTTGTATTTTGTATTGGAGAGACACTAAAAAAATGACCACACAATGAAGGAAGCCCCCACTATCCTTACACGTCATCATCCTCTCAGTACCAACACCTGGAAAAAGCAGGCCTCCTCCTCCCTTCCTTTAATCTTTTCTTTGCTTTGCTAGCTGAGCTCCACAACGCAAAGCATTAACCTTCTCTCTCTCTCATCAGCTATATAGCTATGTACGTACAAGATATGATGACCTATCTCTTTATCTCTATCTCAATCTTTTTTTCTTTCTTGTAATTTAATTCCATGGTCGATCCGCTTTGTGTGTGTTTAAAAAAGGACAAAGTCGCTAACTGCATCAAACCATCTGTTCGTTTATCTCTTCGAGGCTTTTCTTTTAGTCAGCAAACTATCCCTACCATTTTGGAACTGATATGATACGATTCTTTCTTCCCTTGCTTCAAGACCACCCAGCTGGGTTTAACCAGTCATTACAGTATAATAATAAATACTTACCTCCCCAACCCCCCCAATTAATATCTAATTAGAGCTTTCAAAAGTTAAAACCACCTCCTCCATCCACATCTAATTACATGGTTAATTTCCTTCTCTCTCTGGTTACTTACCAATGTTCTGATATGGTTTATTAAACAAATGGGGTCTAATTATTAGATCTTATCTTCTACTTAATCTGATAGTAACATGAGTTTATTTGTAAACAAAAACACCATGCAATTTGGTCTTCCCCATTTTAAAATAATATCTTCATCTGATCACTTTTCTAAATGTGCCATCAAATCAAATGTGTTTGATTTACATCTTTTTCCCTATGCTCATCCTATTTTATATCTTATTTTACATGCATAACGGGTGTGGTTTCGTTTTCGCCTATAATTGGACTAAGTCGGAAAGATTTAAGACTAAGTTACTTGATTCATTATTCTTGATAAGCATGAAAGTGAAAGCAATTAAAGGGTGTTTATCTATCCTAATTCAGATGTGTTATATTTTTCTTGTACGTACTTCTTTCCCTATGTCAAAGTTTGCAAAAATATAAAAATAAAAAATAATATCTTGCTAGGTCATAGGATTAATTAACCAGCTTGCAAAGGATTTGATAGGGGGTTGGGGCCTTATTGCATTAATCCTCCAATAAGAGCAACGTGTCATTTTGAAAAAACCCTAGCCGCACCCTAGTCCCCTCTCTTCTTGCCGACAATCAACCGCAAGGAAGCTAAAGGGGGGAGGTGGCCACTGCCCCTCCTCCCCTCTGCCCATTTTCCCCCTCCTCTCCTCATCTTTTCCCTTCCTCTTATCCCCTCTTCTCCTCCCCTTCCCAGATAGTCTAGATCTGTTTGGATATAGGTTTGTTTGTTTGTTTTGTTTGGTTGTTTTTGCAATGTTCTAGTTGACTGGTGTTGTCTTTTTCTCGGTGACGGCATAGTAGTGACGCTGGATTGTGTTTCTCCTCAGGAGAGTTGTGATACCTGGTGGTTGATGTTTTGTCTCTGTTTCAACGGAGGCGACAACAATGACGCTGGTGGTAGTTGTTGGGATGTGGTGCTCTTCTTTACTCTGTACCGACCGAAGAACTATGCTTGGTCATAGGAGGTTTTCTTTATCAGGTTCTGAGGTGAAGTGAAGTGCTTCTCATGGGTCCTTTTACTGTTGTTTATGTATTCCTCATTCGTGTTCTCTCCTGGTTTCTACTATGGTATGCCTTGCAGTTTGTGTGGGTGTCAAAGGACTATGATTTTGCTCATAGAAGGCTTTTGATAGTTGGGATGTTCTGCGGTCCTCTCCTGTGGGTTACTATTTGTAGTTTATGCGGTCCTCTTATGTGGGTTTACTGTGTTGGTCTATAGTTGCGGTTCTCATCAGAGGTCTTTGTGTTAGTTTTCGTTTTTGATTTATTCTTTTATTGTAATCCAAAGTGACATGAATTGGACTCTCTTGTTAGTCCATGACATGTGTGGTACTCTTTCCTTCCCTGGGATTTGTCTCATAAGGTTGTCCTATGGAGGTTTTAATGAGGCCACTGTATCATGTCACTCTTTTTACATCTTTGGCTCTATGAATGAAATCTCTTTCTAAAAAAAGAGCAACGTGTCTTCCTTTGACTTGTAAATATATGTGGTAAATAATAATTCCTTGGTAAAATTGTAAACATACCTGAGATTAGAGTATAAATAAAATAAACAATTAATAGCTCTAAGTCTAAGAGATATATGTATATATAAAATAGGGATAGGTAGGATGAGAAGGATGCAATATAATGAATAAAGGTTGCTATCAAACTCAATCCTCTCCATCTTTGCAATAATTTATATATATTTTTTTTCCAAGACAGATTTGGAATGCTATGCAGATCAACATAAACAGAGGCAGTCATTCACTTAGAATTGCAGCTGCTCCATTCAGGAGTGCTCACCGTCTTTTTCTCCTTTATTTTATGTTGTTGGGGTGGGGATGGAAGCCATAAGTTATCAACCACTTTTCTACCATTCGAGAAACACTTGTGTGCAAAGGTAATAATATTATTTTGTTATTTTCGGTCAATCACGCTACGTATGATAATTTTTCCACTTAACATAACTTGATTGGCTGGAGATAACAAAACAATAATATCATCATTTCATATAAGTTTTTCTACTATCAGAGGCCTCTGTCTAATAATTCATTCAAAAACTTCTGAATTATTGGGAAAATAGTCTAAATTGTCTTGCCAAATTTCAAAGGAACTAGTGCTATATATCTTTATTCATCTACTAAATCACCATAAATATTGTAGGCTATGCTTGATCAAGGGACATAACGGGTTTGCAATTGCAAATATCCATCGTAGAACCATCTAATTATCATCTTATGATATTTCTCTTCTTAATATTGAAAAACATCTCAAACTCGGAGTGCTCATCCGAATGATTTTTTATATATTTTTAAAACATTGATTATGCATAAAACAAAAGCAATGAATGTCCTGTTTATATATTTTAAAGTTGGATTATGAAGCATTTATATAGTCTATATATAATACTATCTGTATTTCAAGACCTTTTAGGAAAGCAATTAGTAAACCCCACCCTATCTGTTAGTGGGTTCGGATTGGGTTAGAAATTTATACTTCCATTGGTCAAGAAAAAGGAAAATAAATTTTAAAAAAAACCCAGGGTGGGTTGAGATAGAACTTTCAAAACAATGTCCAATCATCCTCACCAACAAAGTTTACCATAATCTATTAGGGCATTAATTTCGATTAATGAATTAAGTAAACAATGATCTTTCTTTAGTTATGAAAAAGACAGAAGAAACCGAGAAAGAATTTGTAGAATTAGCACACAAAATTATTAGAAGGTGTGTAATAAACTCAAGGGTTTGTTAGTTTGTTTTGGCAATTAGGCATATAGACAAAAGCAAAGCATGCTTTTCTGTCAGTCTTCAATTCATGTATAAATCATACAACCCATGCAACCCTCCACAGAAGAGAGCAACTGATCACATGACCCATTTCTGGCCTTGTTCGAATGCGACTGGGTTTTTTTGTTTTTACTTCTGACCATAATAATAATATTTATGAGACGAGTTTTATTCAAGTAATCACATTTAAAACGTAAACATAAGCAGACAAAACAAAAACAAAAATAGCCCAAAAGAAAAGAAAAAAAAACCCCCAAAAAGAGAATGGAAAAAAAGGAAAATGAATTGGGAACTAGAGAAGGGGGTATGTGGCAGTTAACCAGCACAAGGAGTCAAATCAATGGCTACGCTAATCGTCCTTGTTACTGCTCCATAGCTGTTACGGGACCCACCAATCCCTTGTCTTTCTGCTCTATTTATTTTCCTCAAATTTTTCACCCTCCAGAAGCCTCTTTCTCTTCCTCCCATCACCAAATTTACAGAGAAAGAGGTTCAAAGAGTCTTTGTGTGTGTGTGTGTTGAAGAAGGCACAAATAGAGAATGAGATATGGTAGGACTTAGCATAGTATTGGAAGGTCAAAAGGGAAGTGGTGGTGTGGGCAAAAATATCCCACAAGTTATTAACAAAACCACCATGGTTGTGCTCAACAAGCCTTCATCTTCTTCTTATTTTTTGCCTTCTCCTTCAAACCCTTCACAAAGCCACAAAAATTCTCTCTTTTCTCCTCAGACACCCTTCTTGGCCCCAACTTTTCTTGACCAATGTTTTTTGTGCAGACAGAAACTCATGCCTGGCAAAGACATCTACATGTACAAGTAAGTCTGCCCACAACCCAAAAAAAAAAAAAACACAAAAGACCACACCTTTTGGTTAAAATAAGCACAACCCACCTCTGATTTTACTGTTTCTTAAAAAACCTAGATGTTGTTTTTGGTTTTGCATCATTGCATGGCGGTTTTGGAGAAAAAAGTGAAGATCTTGATTTGGGTTTTTTTCATTTGGTTTTGAAAATGCAGGGGTGATAGGGGCTTCTGCAGCGTGGAGTGCAGGTACAGGCAGATTTTCATGGACGAGGAAGAGAGTCTTCGCCAAGAGAAGCAGTGTTCAATGGCTGCCATGAAACCTACTTCGGCTTCCTCATCATCTTCTTCTTCATCTGCTGCCTCCAATCAACGCAAAGGAACCAGAAACCGAGGCAGTGGTTTTGCCTACTGAGACTGAGAGAGAACCAGTTGGAAACCAAGAATTGGTTTCTTTGAGTTGTATTTTCAGTTTTACCCCTTGGTTTATTTCGAAATGACTACGATGTTCTTCGTCCTTTTTTTTTTGTGCTTCCTGCCAAGAGGCCAAAAGGATCCAACCTGTTTTGCCCCCAAAGATTTTATCTGTAATAGCCCACGGTTTTGGTTGCTCCACCATTGTTTAGAGCATAAACCATGGAGGACAGTGGTGGGATTTTGTGACAGTTAAGAGGGCATTAATGGTATTTTGTTATTGTGCATTGATGATTTTATTTGTTGAAATTTTATAAATTTTTTGAGTGGTGATACTGCTCATGAGATGGAGCATGAAGGTTAACTTTTAGTTGTGTTATTTTCTTTGACACGAAGACAACAATGGAAAATCTCTGTTGTTTCTTTTTCTGATCCGATGCGCATTTTTTAGTGGAATTGTAGAGGGAATGTCTAAATTGCGCACTGAGTGAGGGGACAATAGTATATAATGGTGGACAACATAGTGCAGAATTAGTACTTGGAGAACAATGTCATGGTCCCAATAAGAAAAAAGATTACTGCCACCAAGGAAGGAACCGTGAGATTGAATATATTTCTTTCAAACCCTTGTACTTTTCTGGTTTAATTTATAGGCCCTCCCCTTTTATGCATCTTAAATCTAAGCCCCTCTTGATTTGATTGCAATTTGCAACATTGAATACGATACATTTAGTGCTTGAAATGAGTGTGATTTTGATCCTTTAGCTACCGTTTAATTTCATGGGTTCCCATTCTTACATTTGACAAAGAAAGGCGGTCCAATAATTTGCCAAGGACGGTGAATGGTCCTGGGTTCTTTGATCATTAAAAGAAATGAGGAAGGAAAAGCCAAAGAAAGAGAAGGTAAAATGTTTCATCAAGTAGAAAACATCCAAGGATAAATATCAGAACGGTTGCAAATTTTTTGCAAAGGAATGCCGACTGTCACCATTAATTGATGTCGCATTAGGGGAACTGTTTTGAACGCGCCGGTTATATGTAACTTTTCTCTGACAATGCAGAATAAAACGTATATTGTTTTATTAGTATCACATTCGAGAAAATTTTTGTTTGTGTCAAATATAAGTAATTTTTCTCTAACAATGTAGAAGAAAAGTTTGTCATTTATTTATGTCTCATTAGAGGAAGATTTTGCATGTGTCGATTATATGTAACTTTTCTCCGACGATGTAGAAAAAAAGTTTATTGTTGTCGGTATTGTATTAGGGGAAGATTATGTATGTTTCGATTATATGTAACTTTTCTCTGACAATTTAGAATAAAAGTTTATTGTTATCATTTATCGGTGTCGCATTAAGGAATGCGTGAATTATATATAACTTTACTTTAACAATGAAGAAGGAAAAGTTGATTGTTACCAGTTGGCTTAGGTAAAGTTTCGTATGCACTGATTATATGTAACTTTCCTCTAACAATGCAAATGGACAGTATTTCATTAGCATTTATCAGTGTTGTATTAAGGAAAATATTTTGTATTTTATGTGTCAATTATATGTAACTTTCATCGAACAATACACTTGGTACCTACCAAGCCATATCAGGTCGCATAATAATGACCTTTACGTGCATATTATGGGAGAATCGATACAATAATTTTTCCTGCACAATCCAATGATATATAATGCCTGCCATGGCTTCTTCTGCAAGCACTCGAGTAATTTTTGTATGGTGTTTAGGTGAGGCAAGCTAGATGCATGCATGATTGGAAGTTGAAACATCATGTCTACACAAATTGACATTGGGAAACAGTTGCATAAAGAAAGATACAAAAAAAAAGGGAAAGGGTTTCTGGTACGAATCAATCATTTAGGGAAAATAGTGGGTGTGAATCTCTTTTTATATTTCTTTTACTTTTCTTCTGTGAATGAACATGGATTAACCTAATTTCAAAGCCTTTAAAAAAAAAACGAACAAGCACAGGAATTAGGACCTCGGAATGGAATCTATATGCTTTTTTATGTGCTCATGTAGTCTTGAAAGTAGGAACTTGGAACCCTAGAAAGAGCACTACAAGAAGGAAAGAGAGATTGGAATTTGGGAAATGCTAATTGGAATAAATAGGATTTGCCACTTATTTGTCTTTATGCCCTCCCTCCTCCTTATATATGCTGAATAAGCCTTCCCTGCAAAACGACACTGTAATTTTAGGTCTTAACCTTGCTGAGTGCTGCTGCCTGAGAAAAACCATTTTTAATAGCTTCAAGACGACTGTGAATTCTGCTTTTCGCAGACTTGACAGGGACAGAGAGAAATGAGAGGCTTCTATAGAATTTTATATTAAATATGACAAGTAGCCAAACTCAATATATATAGAATTCTACAAACTTTTTGTAAAAGAGATTAAATATAATAATCTTCTTGATTATGTTTCTCAAATAAGAATTAGAGTTGCTTCATTCGAGCCGATCAACTTGCCGGCGGCTAGACATGAGCAAGCCAAGACAAGACAATCTTAGAATTGCCAAAAACATTATAAAGATTCTTGGGCAGACAGATAGAGCCGATAGAAGAGTGAGCTAGCTCTTAGTGGAGTTGCCATGCAAGATTCGTTTCCTTCATTAAAAAAGACAAATTATCAATAGTTGCCCCCCCAAAAGCCTATTGGATTGAAAGTGCTAGTTTATCTATTAGTTGTTTAAAAGAGATTTCAATCTAATCATATTACTCAAAGAAAAAGATTCTTACTTTAATTTAATCTAAACTACAGGAAGGGGGATTCGAACTCGAGTGTAAGCGGGGATTAGAACTCGGATGCAAGCGGGGAGCATATCCGCTCTAACTAACTTGACTAAACCCATGTATCCAAAAAAATGAAGAGGAGATTCTTATGTTGGCTGGGAGTGACTTTATTTAAAGGCAACTGAAATTTTAAACCTATTCGAAACCATTGGACTTTAGCTTAGCCATGGGCCTCATGGCAAAGGTTTGTTGCTCGACTTCAAAGGAATATATACTATTAACTAGCTAATAAACTATGTGTAATTTACCACCACTAATTCAATCATTCTTAAACTAATAAGAATATCTCCCCTTGATTTTGTGCGTTCATTGAAATAGTATAGCTTTCCTTGTTCCTTGTTTGTTCAGTAGGAAAATAACCAGTTCACATCATGAAATTGAATCAATAATTAGAGTAAGGGAAACCATTAGGTTTTAAATTCATACGTCTACATCCAATCAAAGAAAAGAAAAAGTAGCAACTTTTCTGATGTTTGGTGAGTTCCTAGTAAAAACCATTCTTCTAAACCAAAAGAGAATTGTACAAATTAGGGGTGGGCATCCAAACCGAAAATCCGATAAAACCGGTAGAACCAAGCCGACGGCGTGGTTTGGTTTGGTTTTTTTTCAATTTTTGTTTGGTCAACGGTTTGAAACCGAACCAAACCAATGGTATATGGTTTGGTCTCGGTGTGGGATATTGAAAACTACCGGTTTAACCAAACCGGACCGGTACTGTAGCAATTATACACGTGTCATGTTTCTATTTGTTGTTTTGTGTAGAATGTGTAGACCGCATCACAGAGAATCCTTCCCCCAGTCACTAACTCTCGAGCGCGACTTAGTTAACAAATTCCCAACCCTTGAAAATTATCGCCTCATCCCCCTTTCGGCTCTCATCTCTCCCTCTAAGCTCTCATCTCTCAACCTCTAAGAGAATTCGAAATTGACGAAACCATCTCGCATCCCTCATCTCTCACAGTCTCTCATCTCAACTCTTAGCTCTCATGGAATCGAAACCATCTCAAGGTCTCTGAGGAAATTGAAACCCCCTCTCACTCTCATCTCTCACAGTCTCTCATGGAATTGAAACCCCCTCTCAGCTCTCATCTCTCATCTCTCACAGTCTCTCAGTGGGTGAGTTTTTATTTGGAACATTTCACATTTTTTAAGTAGTTAGTTCATTAGTGGTAAACATGGATTAAGAGATGGATTACCCATCTCTTTTTTGTGTCTGATCTGGAAGATTTGCTGCTGATTCTTGTGTGTTTGTGATTGTTGGAGTTAAATCTTGGATGAGCTTAGTGATCTGTAGTATGCTCTATTTGATCGAATGCTTTGGTAGATTGTGATTTTGAATATTTCTTTGTATTTATGTGGTTTTGAATAGATCTATGTGCTTGATATGTCATTTGAAATCTAGCACTGGAATGTGGGATAGGGTTTAACCATTTTAGGGTTTGCATATAAAGCAAAACATTGTCCCATTTGTTTCGCCCTCTCTTCTCACTGCTCGGTAGCTCTCTCTCTCTCTCTCTCTCTCTCTCTCTTTTTCTCTCTCTGCATCTCATATGTATGGAACAATTAGGGTTTTGAACGAGCTGTTTAGCTGTGTTTGTAATTTGATTACTTTCTTTGAGAAGGATTTGAGTTGATTCATTTTGTTATTGCAATTGGAAACCCTTTTGATCGGTGCCTTTTGATTTTGCCTAGTAAAATTCCCTAAGGTCTGAGTTTCCCATCCCATTGTTTTAAAATCACCAAATGAGTATGTTTTAATTTGTTGCAGCTTCTCAACCTTCTTGAACGTCTTTTTAATAAATTATGTTGAAGTTATTTATGTTAGATCTAATTCACAGTTTTGTGTATTGAAACTTTGAAAGAGTAACAGGCCTAAAATCAGTGTATATGAAATGTCTTAGGTGGGTGCTTAAAGTATATTGTATTTACTGAAGAAATGAATTTTGGTGAAATCTGTTTGTTAATCTGCCTAGTGATAATCCATTTCGGTGTTGTTTCCTATAATCTGAGAATCGGTATATGTTTGAGGGAAAAAAAGTTACAGATTATTTTGTCAATATTAGGATATTGTTCTTGCCAAAATGAAATATGTGATTAATGAATGATGTTGTATCTAAGAAAGTGTTTATATTATAATGGGTGAGACTATTTTGTGACAATATTGATATCTTTGTGAAAAATAAGAAGCGAGTATAACCAATCTGCTTTGTTATTTGCAGTGAGGTAGTGTGCTGCACATTTGGGGAAGGAATTGGATTTCTTTGATGTGGTTGCTTAAAGGTTAGTGTGCGGTGAAATTCATGAATTGAATTGAATATGTGCTACTGCTGCTGGTTGAATTGAATCGTTGATGCTGCTGGTTGAGTTGAATTGGATTATGTTCTTGCACAAGTTGAATCATTTCAATCAAATGGACAACCTCCTCCTAGTGGTACTGACACTCTCATTTCCACGGATTGATTGAAGAAACAAGATGCTTTCTAATTCTAATTTCTTATGTTGTTTGTTGCTTTGTTTAATTTGTTAAATTGATGTTTGATGTTAAATTGATGATGGATTGTAATTTGTTAAATTGAAGTGTGACGATATTTGAGACTTAATGTGTGATGATGGATATTGAATAGGCATGTATGATGATGTTTTACAGCTTTAAACATATGATTTTAGGCTAAAATCTGCTTTGAAATTCATGTACATGTTCATAAATGTATTTTTTGTGAAATTTGGGCAAATTTCTAAGAAAGCCCAAAAGCCCAAACCAAACCAAACCAACCCATCAAGTTCGGTTAATCGGACTGACCGGTTAACCGAAGTTTATGGTTTGGTTTGGGTTTCAATAATAACCAAACCAAGCTTCGTGGTTCGGTGTCCGGGTTGGGCTCATAACCAAACCAACCCGGACCGAGCCCAACACTAGTACAAATTAAGTTACTGTGATGTGAAGTTCAGAAGTCCCCATACAAGTTCCATATTTTCACTTCACCCAACAAAGAAAAATGAGAGAGCTTTCTGATAAAGAGCCAAGTTTTGAGAAAAAATTCATTTGAAAGACTGAAATTCATACCCAAGGTTCACAGCCCGTAGAAGTGATATTAGATATACAAGTTAAGCACGAGAAAATGTTAAGCAAGCGGCTTGCAAGCTAGCAGATTTCAACTAATACATACAGGTGCAACTTATGGCATCACAATTTCAGGCTCGTCATTCTTTTCATCTCCATCTTTGCAAACATCACAATCGTGTTCAACCGGATTTAAATAGCAAAACTGCTTTCTGATCCAAATAGAAGTAAACAAAGTGGTTTGTTTCATGAGTCACATATGAACCTGCACAAAGAAACACGAAATCATAATTCTGAATGATTCTTATTCTATGTTACAAATTTTGTATACAAAGAACAATCTAAAGATTAATACTAAGGAAGCAAGATAAAAACAACTCTATGTTAAGATTAAGCAAGGAAAACAAAAGGGATTCTGAAAATCCAAAATTAAAGACAATTTCTATATATTGCATTCTGAACGGAGCAAGAAAAATTAGCAGCAATTGCCCTTGGTAGTCCTTGTTTCAACAGGAGCTGGATGCCATATCAAAGATCACCGAATGCATCATACACAAGCCTTTGCCTGCTACACAGGCTATTCCATAAATATGTCAGGAATACGTTGAAAAGAAAAGGTCGCATCTACGTTAGACCCAACAACCAAATGTAAGTGTGAACACTCTGAACTCTGAAGCAGCAATGTCAGTGCTTGTGAGATTCATAATTAACTAAAAGGGTACTTGTGGAAGAAAATAGGAGATTCGCATGGCAATGACGAACTATTCAACCTAGGTGGTGCCTCGTGTTTTTATTACAACTATGTGAAGCTGACAAGTTCGTTGAATAGAAACTAAACAAAATGACACTCTGGTTCTCCATGGGAATCCCAGAAACTGTTTCCTCTCAATAGAATTGGTACAAAATAATACTCATACTAAACAGGAAATATGGACACTTTGTTAAAACCGAGGACTGATATTGAATTCTACACCAATCTCAAACCATTGCATGTGCAAATGTAAACAGAGGAAAACACATAGAAGTACATGAAATCAAATAGCATGCCATATATGCAGCAGTAGAGCAAAACAACATGGCATACACGGACATTCACTGTAAGCAAATCAACGCCTCGATGGGCTGCCTCTTGCCTGGTAATACATCACAAGCACAACCTTTTTTGATGGATGGGCTATGAATAAATTTTTCTCAACTCAAGATGTGTTAAGTGAACTACTCAAACATCTCTCCTAAACCTTTTTTCAGATAACCAACTACAATCTCTGTCCTCCAAATAACCAGATAAGCATTTAGGGATGCATGTTGTCACATAAAGTACAGAAGCCAAACCCCCAGCAGATTTAGTTATTTGCCTCCTCCTTAGGCGTCAATAAGACATTGATCTAGCCATAGCATATTAGGTTCAACCTAGAACATCAAGTACACAACCAATGAGCAAGCCAAACCGACAACTTAATTTCAATCATTGACAAACATGATTTGGATTGCATAGAGATTATATACAAGACTGAATCCCCAGTTTTCTGTTACTTACAAAACCCTTTCAACCATTCAACCGCAGCTGAATATCTAATTTTCTAAAGGTTGAAGAAAGAATAATAACAAAGTTCCCTCTAAAATCAGGATCCATTGAAGAATAATCATTGGTCATCAGGTTTTCCACTCTTGAGTTTAAGCACCCTTCCATATCAACAAAAAAAGTAATATATATTATCAAAGTTTTTCAGCCATTCTACTGAGAATTTCTTAATCTGAGAGAGCTACAATGTTTTAGATCTATTTCATTTCAAACAGCACAACCCATCCTCATCAAACTAGAAAAAACCCAATAGCAACTAAAAGCACAAATCCATGCATTAGATTTGTTCATTATCACCCAAAATTCTGAAATGTTAAATCTGAACAAAACACCCCAATAAGAAAAAAGAAAAAGAATACCCAGAAAAGGGAAGAGAGAAATTGAACGGGTTACCAAAATTACGACCGACGATGCAATGCCAAGTGGGTCCATGCCTCTTATCGAACTCCTTCTTAATATACTCCGCAACGTCCTTCTCTACGCTGTGCTTCTCAAATGCCTGAATAAAACCCAGAAATTCAATACTTTTGTTTTCCCAAAAAAACCCATTTGTAAATTAAACCCAAAGATTCATAATGAGAAAATTCAAAAAAATAATAATAATAACAAGATATAGAGAGAAAGAGAGGAGCTAACGCCGATGGCGATGTCGACAGCCTCCTTCTGCATATCCTGGAACATGTCGGCGCTCTTGATGATGACACGCTTGCCGGTGGCTGTGGTGATCGCCGGCGAGGGTTTCCGGTCGTCGGAATTAGGCTTCGCCGACAGAGCTCCAGGGACGCTTCTCTTGGCGTCTTCACTCATTTTGTGCTCTTTTTCTTCTGCGCTTTGCTTTGCTTTCAAAAGCCAGAGAAAGTCTGATGTGTCTGGTTCCGATTTGGTAATAAATCAGAGGTTTGCTTGCAAAAGCAGGACGAGACTTGTTCCTTTCTGCAAAGAGAAGAAGAAGAACACCCTCCTCCACATCCACCCTTTCTTTGCTCTCTCTCTCTCTCTCTCTCTCTCTGCGAGACTGTGACTGTGACTGTGATGAGTGGAATGAAAGTGTGTGAAATTATGGAGATGCCTTCTTTTACTTTTGTTGGGTTGGGGTGGGGGCTCTTTCTTTTCCTTTTCTTTTTTACTGCGTTTTGAGTTTGGTGGTTTTTTACCGCGTACGGAAACAGAAAAATGGTTCCCCGATCCATGATATGCCTGACGATCAACGCGTTTTACGGCTAGGTAAGTTGTGTGAATGGGACTTGACGGTGTCGTTTTGCCCTTTGTGGAATTTAATTCCGTTTAGACGTCCGACCAAATTTAATCATTTCATTTTTTGTGTAATGATGCTATGTTTCTACCCTTTTTGTACTTTCAGCTCCAACTCATCATTCAACTACGGTACATTCCAACCAAAAAAATAAAATAAAAATTATGGTACATATCCTTAGGCCTCTTTTGCCTCATTTAAATTTTATGTGCGAATACGTGAATTAGGTCAATTAGTCATAGCAAGGAGTCCACTTTTTTGCACTTAAATTTGAATTCTAATTAGACTAATTTAAAGTAATTATTTTTTATACACTTATGAACAATACCGGAAATTAAAATGAGAGCGTGAATATCACTAATTTGTAACAAGCAAATCACTACTTTTGCTTAAAATTCTATCAAAGTAGAAGCAGGCAGAATATCATAACTGAGTTGACCGAAAACATAAGTATCAAAATTGAAAGATGGCCAACTGACTACTATGAATTTCCTGTATAACATAATTACTAATAGTGTATATATCATTTATCAGCTCCATGCATTTTGTTTTAGGCTTCATCATCAGAGTCCTGCACAACTCTGTTGCTTCTCTTCAACCTCTTGGCACTAGGAAGGCCATCTCCATCTTCATTATCAGAGCCAAAGTCCTCTGCAACCAGAGGACTATTGTCTTCTGGTGATAAAATATGCTCTGACCCATCATCATCTCCTTCATTGTCACCAAGATCCTCCTCACCTGACTCATTTTCAACTGCATTGGAATTGTCCTGGTTTGGTTCTTGACCTGGAGGATCTTCTTCCCTGTTAATGTTGTTTGGGATTATTCTGAAATCCCGCGCAGTGCTACGCTTCGCGTGCCTTAATAAATTTACTTTGCACACCTTGCTAAGCTGGATGAGATACTTTTCATAATCTTCTATCTGAAATATCAGCTCCGGGATGCATCTGTTCTCCCTCTTTATTTTGTTGATCATTCCCTTTGTATTAGCATTTTCTTGATGTTTCTGCAACACAAGTATGATGAAATGGAACACCATCATTAGGTAAACCTTTACAACTGACAGCAAACATTTGATAGTGCAATGAGATAATGGGACAAAAAGGTCCTGAGAACTATTATCATACCCCTTGCATAATTGACACAAAATCATATAGAGGATTCGTGAGCTGCTTGCAGGTTACCTCCACAAGCTTCTGAAACTTAAGGCTAGGAAAAATCTGTTTGCAACCTTTAGGAGCAATCCTAAGCTTTGACATCTGAGCTAAATGCTTGTAAAACCTTGAGCAAAATCGCAGCAAAAACTCAGCTTGAGTATCTGCACAATTTCAAAGCAAAAATGCATAAACAGGAGTGACCTACTTTAAGTTCATTTCTTAGTACAAACTGCACACATACCGTTGAGGCTCATTGAAGCAAAGGATGATAGTACTTTCACCACTGCTTCTGCCCTAGCGTAAAGATTTTCCTCAAGTGCCAACACCGGAGATTGCTCGTTGTTCTGACTAAGATGAATGCTTTTTTGAGAGACTAAAGAGAATGTCTTCAACTTTTTGATGGCCCAATCCATGTCAACTATAACTGCTTCAATTATGTGCAGGATACAAGAATTTATTGTGGGACTTGTCAGATGGTTTACGAGGGGGTATACTTCAGACACCTTCACTGGGACATTTCCCTCTGATCCAATAACCTGTAACAGCGCTCTAGCCATATCTTGACATATTATTAAATCATTTGGAGGAGAGCTTAAGCATATAGCCAGTGTCACAACACTTTTTCCAACCTTTGAGTTTAATATTTCATTGCTCTTGCAAACACTAATAGCCCAAGCTCCATGGGAGTTACTTAATTTGCATGGCAATTTGCACCCAATGATCAATATCATGTCACAAATAATCTGAAAGAAAAAATAGTTCTTTTGAGAAATCAATAAATGTCTTTTAGCAGGAAAATTAAAAAACAAAGGTATAAATCAGCAAGGTCATAGATGCTGGTTACCTCAACTTCACTAAAAAATGAAAGTGTAAGGAGCTCAGAAAATAGAGGCTTCAAGGTTTTCACAATGAACAATTCTTTGCTTCTTGTATGTTGATCTTCGATTATGGAGATTGTTTCACTTTCATTATCCAAACCAGCATGCTGAAGAGTGGAGACTGAAACCATATCTTCAAGCAAACCAGTCAAGTGTGAAGTCCGTGAGCAAATCATTATCAATTCCTTCAAGCAAATCAAGGCTAAATGAAGATGTTCCCTTTGTTCTTGAACATCTTTCTTTCCCTTAGCTTCCGTTTTGTTTTGATTTGACACCATCTTTGGCCCTGATGTAAGCAAAAATATCAATTTCAACAAGGGGGGACCTAGCACTTTAATTTCTCCATAGATCAAAGTTCTCAATGGATCGTCATTTTGCAGAACAGAGGAAGATTTAATATGACTAAGAGACGCATTCAAGACAAAACAAATCATCTTAGAGCAGCATTTTGAAGTCTTGCAAGTAAGCTGGCTATTGTTTTGGGAAGCTGCAACGTGATTAGGATTATCAGTGTTGAGTAGTTTCAAGACTGTTTGCAATATCTGATATATGCTCGAAGTTGCAAAGAAAGATATCTGTCCTTGTGTCACTTTTGAGTGGCCTGACTCCATGTTGTTTGGTACATCATGAGCGGAAGTGCGAGGAATTCCTCTTCTGATAACTGTACTCTGCCTGGAGAAACCCGTATCCTTATCCAATGAATCATGAAGGTCAACAAACTCAATGAGCTCCTTTTCCAAATCCAATTTCTTTCTATCTGTTGCTTTCTCCAACTCAGTAGCAATAGCATTCAAGACTACTTCAATAATTCCTGATAAAACCAACGCACAGCATTTTCTTTTGGCCTCTTCAACAGATGCAGATCCTGGATCCTGAGTTTGACTAAAGATGCCTGATCTGACACATAAAGAAACTAACTGTTAAGGAGGATCTGCCTTAAAAAGGAATGATCAATTAATGTTTAGTTCACCCCTTCTTAAGGGAATTAAGTAGTTTCCACTCTGACTCAAAATATTCTTAATCAGTCTGGGTGTTGAAGACAGACCTTACTCTTTCTCCAATATTACATAACCAAATAGAGGTAAGCTAATGCTTCAATTAATCTCCTTTTAATTTTCACTTCAAAACCATCCAGATAAATAAGCTGAGAAAATTTAAAGAACTCAGCTAGGATACAGACAATATGCGTCTAACAAAGTACGATAAACTTTTCGTTTCTTTTTGCTTAATGTTTCACCAAGTGCAAATTCCCCAAAAAGCAGTCTTTTGAAACATTACAAAGTATGCATAGCCCCAAATTTGAAAAAGATAGACTAATGATACTTCACACAACCTCAAGAGAAAACAAGGGAGGGAAGATATGGCATAGGTTAATAAAGTATTTCTGCAAACCTTCCAAATTCTGATTTCTTAGAGACTTCCGTATCTTCAAAAAAGCAGTACAGGAGGAGTCAACAGACGAATTTCTTCCTGCCTGTCAGTGGTTTCATATTGACATTGTAAGAAAAATAAAAATATATATTATCTTCCTTTTTTTCATCAAAATAAGAAATCATATTGTATCAAATAAATAAATAAGAAGAAGAAAGAAACAAGAAACCATATGTTATCTATAGCGTCATGAGTTTTGTTCACTACTACTAGCAATCAGATACCTCGTTTTCTTGTGAAAGGGAGAAACCTAAACATGCCCATGATGATTCCAAGGCTTGCTCAGTTTTACCATGCAGTTGTAGAAGTAGCATCCAAGAGATACAAGATAGAAGACAATGTAAGGGCTCTTCAATATAAGCCTTGCCACTCTCTGATTTGACGCAGCAGTTAATTTGTAGTTGAACGTCTTCATCCTGCCAATATAGTGCTTCAATGTAAAGCATGGAATTTAGATTAACCAATGTTTCAGTTTCTTCTCATGAAATTTGACATGATAAGCCATAAGCTTTGTTCAATAATGGATCAAAACTTGGAATTCAGAAACACATAAAGCTTCTTAAAATAAGCAATCACAAGCATCTGCATTTACCTCCTTAAAGAACTGGAGGAAGTGAGGCAACAGAAAATCAAAGACAGCCCTCCCACTTGACGGGTCCACCAGCACAAGCTTCACAAGTCCATGATACAGGACTTCCTTGACATTTGCCTAAAACCATGACCCAATTATATTCAAAGGCATTCTTCAAACTAAAAGAGAATAACATTATCAAGATGAATACAAAACCTGCTGATAAAGACATCTCTGTAGCAAACCACTAAGCTCTTGAAAGAGGCCTCCCCCCACGCTGTAGTGTATCTCAGATTGCTGGCTGCTACTAGCTTGGCTAGATGACTCTTGAAAAGATAATGGGTCATCTCTCTTGGATTGTTTTTCTGCAACAATTAGATCAATAACAGCAGCAGTAGCTGCCAGACGAACTGCATCTTCTCGTCTAAACATCGCCTTACGCATTACCAAAATTGTGTAATCCTGCATTGAATTAAACAAGAAAACAAAAATTCTCACTTCTATAATAGCATACTTTGTGCGCAAAACATGACTGTATCAGAGTGATTCGGTACTTCATAACCCACAATTCAAATTTCCTTTCCAGGCTGCATTGAATATAACATATTGTTTCTAGAACTTTTCAATGTTAAAAAACTGTGGATTCTGTGCATATTCCAGGTAATTATAAAATAAAAATTAAAAATTTAAAAAGATTTTCAATAGAGCTTAAGAACATTGTATCAC
Organism: Prunus padus; assembly: GCA_024362665.1. Lineage (NCBI taxonomy): Eukaryota > Viridiplantae > Streptophyta > Magnoliopsida > Rosales > Rosaceae > Prunus > Prunus padus. The sequence goes on from JANFAM010000020.1 coordinate 11,611,124, forward strand.
AATTCACAAGTATAAATGTATAATTTTGACATATTAGGCAATGGAACAATGACTACCTGAAGATCACGGCTGAACTTGATGAGAGGCAATAAAACAGAAACAACTTCCGCAGCAACTTTGGCATGCATGAAAGTGAAATAATCTAACAATTCCTTCATACGGGAAACATGTTCTAACATGGGATACGGATAACTTTGAACAAGATTACCAAGCAGTCTGCACATAAACAATAATTAAACCTTAACACAAAACATATTATAAACATCATTGTTAAGCAGTTCACTTCAATTACCTTATGATTGCCATGCTCTGCTCTGGCTTTAAAGAAAGGATGCGAAATTTGCACTGCTCGATAATCTATAAAACATTGAAATCAACCAACTAATGTTGTAGATTGTGGATGGTTAGATGGCGACATGAACTGGTTAAACATAATTTTCTCTGCTTTCCAATTACATGGAATCAGCTTTATTAAATTGACTTTTTTATATGATAAAAGATTCTAACTGAACATGTGTACAACTAAATTTCTACAACTGATATGCTTAAACCCATTAAAAATTCTACAACTAAACATGTGTGGCTGCTGCACAACTCTACAACAAAGAAAGGCCAAGTGATGCACAACAAATGAAGATACGTCTTTGTATATTATTCTTTCCCCCTCCCCAACTACAAAATTATGACTGAGCACGTTCAAAAGTTAGTAATGTTAATCCATATTCAAACTGCTGTACTGACCTCATTCCTTGCCATATCATGGGCCTCAAATAGAGCTTTCAGCATCTGAATAGCAAGCTCCTCAATGCCTAACAAACCACTTGAATTGCAGGGTTGATTTCCGGCTTCCATTGACTCTAGCAATAAAAAGAAAACTCCAAAATGCTGGGCACAATATGTTCCCTTCCATAGTTGCTCTCATTCACCTAAATTTCAACAGAAGAGTGAATACGTATAACTGTTATACAATTACCTAAACTTGAAAGAACAAATGTCTACATATAAAAGGTAACAGACGAAAGGCAATTACAGCTCTTAACATGGCCATCTCCACTACTTTGACATTCTGCAGATATTCTTCCTTCATGTCATCAGGTATCCACTTACAATCTCTGCAAGATAAGAAAGAGTTTGCAAATTCAGTCCCCAACGAAGGAAAGAAAAAGTTTCCAAATAATTACATAACTATATACATATTTATGTTTTCTAGAAAAAGAAAAGGGGACCTATATACACATTGTGCTGAACATGAACGAATGTGACACTTACTGAGACTACTTTTTCATATTACTTATTCATAGTAAGCATTCACTACCACAACTTTAAAGAAAACTAAACAAATAACAAAACTGAGACTAGGCATCAACTCACTCGACAAACTTGTAATCCCGGTACGCAGTAAGCAGAGCTATTTTCAAAGCCCCCATCGAGCTCTCGCCGAACTTCCGAACCCTGGAAACCGACAACAAAATAGCAACAGTAAAATGATTGAAAGCTCTGAGATCCGACCTCACAAGCCCCATCACCTCTTTTCCCAATGAAGGGTCCTGCTTCACTGCAAAGTTCACGTGAAGCAGCACAGTCCCCTCAACTTGCCTAACTATGGAGCTCGCCTTGGACCCCATTTTCGACCCAAAAAACGTCACAATCCCTTCAATCACCTCCCTCTTAACAAACCCTTTGGACGCCAAAACCAGCAACTGGTACACAAGCGACGGCAAGTCCTGCAAGTCTAAGCTAGACATTCCCACAAACACCTTTTCGACAAACTCTCGAGCCCTCGTTTTATCGAGAACCGGAAAGTCCCGGACAATCGAAACCATCTTGTTCACCAACCCTTTGGACCAATTGATCCCCAGAATCTTATCAATCACCGAATTGACAAAATGCCCACCACCTTCGATCTCCTCGGCATTGCGAATCAAGTTGAAGCAGCGGGGAAGGAGATCGAGGATCTGGGCATTCTCGGAATCGACGATTTGGGGCAAAAATGACACAATGGGTTCGACTATTTGGGGAAGTTCGGTGGTGGGTACGTAGGGTAAGAGGGTGTGGAAGAACTGGATGGTCTTGAGGGAGTTTGGGTCGTGTGGGATTCTGAAGGAGGTGAAGAGGTGGGTGTAGGAGAGGAGGACGGAGGAGAGAAGGGTAGAGAGAGAGTGGGTTTGGGGAGATAGAGAGATGAGGGAGAGGAGAGAGAGAGTGTAATCGGAGACAGGCTTCGACGGCGAAGAGGATTGAGAGCGAGAAGTGAGGTAGGAGAGGAGGGTTTGGTGGGACGAGGTGGTGAGGAGGAAGGAGGGGATTGGTGAGCAGGATTGGGCCAATCGTATGATATCGGCGTCTGATAGAGGTTGCGGCGGTTCCCTTGGGGCTGTGGTCGTAGTTGGGCTCATGGTTGCTCGGGTTTTCTCTGAAATTCTCAGTCTGTTTGATTTCTCAGTCTCCGCAGATTTTGATGGTGTTGGTGCAGAGAGGTTGAGGGAAGCTTGCTTTGGACTCTACAGTTAGGGTCTTGTTTCTCTGTTGCGCGGGAAGAGTTTCGTGCAGATTTTTGGCAGGGGTTTTTTTAAAATTTTATTAAGCGCTTATTAACACTCGGTTATCGTACCTTTTTTCTCAAGCGTTTTTAAATTGAAAAGTACTTTTTTTGTTGTTGGAGAATTTAAAGGTTTTTAGAAATCATTTTTTTGAAGTTGAACCAAAGTGAACTCTTGGTGACATGCATTGAAAATAAAATCATATTGTAAAACTAAATGTGATAGCGCCAAGATTGATGCAATATCTTTTTGTAATTGTATTTCATTTAGCAATTTGATCAATTCAATGTTCTTTCGAAGTTTTTAAGTTTACCCTAAAAACATTCAATTTTGAGAACGTTGATAGTAATTTTGAGCAATGAAAGTATAATTGAATAGAAAGAAAACAACGACACCCAAACATAGTTTTAATCTATTCAGTTGGCTGTCGCCAAATTCTTATTATTTGTATACATGCAAAGTAGTTATAATTACCTATTCATGAGATTATATTCTCTACTTATACATAAAGTGACATGTAGACTAGCTCAAATGTCATCAATGAAGTGTTTCAATGTATCAAAAATGCAAGATTAAAATTGAAAACAAAAAAGAAATACATGATGGGTGCACTGATCAAATTTGCAGGTGCACAATTCATAACATTAGAAGCACAAGCACTCAAGCCTATGTTGCAGTCATATTTAAAGCCCAAATAACTTTGAGCACGTGTGAGTCACTTGGCCAACTTTCACCAGCATCTAAACATGAGCTTGAGGCCTAATCGGGTATGGATATGCAGTCCTTCTTCACCCTCCTTTTGCTTCTGTATACGACGCGTGTCCCATTCTGGAGTGCAGCTAGCACGAAAGTTGCCAAATTTGATTTGGGCACGCTGTCTTTCTTCTATTCTATCTACAAAGTATGGAAACGACGACGACATCGTAATTCGCGAAACTTTGTATGATCCGTTTATCTTCCAGGTAATATTACTCCACGCTCCCCCGCGAATGGGTCACCGAAGTGGCAGCCAATCAGGAGACGCCAGCACATCGTTGGCTTCGTATAACACCTCACGCGCAATAATCGCGTAATTATGATAGTATATGGATTGGGCTTTTAGAGGTCTGACGTGGCTTTCTGATATTGAAAACTTCAAGAAAAAATGTATTTTTGTAGTGAACAGAAGAGGCGGGGCTTCCTGCCACCACTGCAAGAAATATGCGTGTCATGCAACGACCCGTTCTGGTTGATTACCAACCTTTTTTTTTTTTTTTTTTTAATATTCATAACTTGCCTCATTTCAAATTAAATGTATAAGTTAATTACGTCAGTCAGTTAAGACAGTATGTCTGTTTCTTTACATCAAGGATAACTAATGGATTACAATTTTAATATACCGCAATTTGTGCAATGTACCCTTCGATACATTAGATTAGTTTATAATCACATATTGTCAAAAGAAAAATGTAAAATTGAATGATTTTCTTATCTATTTAGTGATTATTGTACGCATTGTATGTTAATTACTATGTTGTTTATTCATATGCGTTTCCTTAAAAATTAAGTAGCAAAGGCATAACTAATAACTATAGTTAGCAATGCGAGCGTGGTCACTCCCTCCCCGGAAATGCGAGTAAAAGTAGAGCGTCGCTTGCTCATCCACTACAGTGCAGATCTTGCCAAATTCAGTTTCCTTACAAACCTTTCCAACATCACCCTGAAACAATCGGGCACACAACAACAATTAAAACGCCAACCAAACCAACCCATCAAACTTCCATTAAAGAAGGAACAGCGCCTGTTCAAATTGAGAACCAGAGAGAAACAAGCAAGCAGAGCAAAACTAGCAAATGGGTAGCAGCGGAAAGGGTCGTACCGTTTTGGAAGTAGGAGCTGATGGCGTGGCTCTCATCACCATCATCAACCCTCCTGTCAATTCCCTCTCTTTTGATGGTATTTTTCTTTTCTTTTTTTCTCCAATTTTACCCATCACACCCTTTCAATTATTTGGTGCGTTTTAGACTGATATTTTGTATATGTTTGAATTGTTACTGGGTTTTTTTAGCTGAATAATTGCTCGTTGATCCATAATTTGATTCAATTAACTCTATTGGCAATAACCCAAAATGGCCTCTCTCTCTTTCAGTATTATACAGCTTGAAGGAAAATTTTGAAGAGGCTTTGCGCAGAAATGATGTGAAGGCAATTGTTCTTACGGGTAAGTGGGCAATTGGTTCTTATTTCTTGACAGTTGGGTGGTTGAGAAATGAAGCTAATTGATGTCTTGTGTTATTGGGGAACAGGTGCAAAAGGCAAATTTTCTGGTGGCTTTGATATTACTGCTTTTGGTGGACTCCAAGGGGGACAGAAGGGTATGTTTGCTTTTCCATGCTTTTCATATTCTAGTAAAAAAATAATGCATTACTACATATTCTATGAAGTTGTTCTTGTTATTTTTTTACAGAGGAGTCAAAGCCTGGTTTAATGTCTGTGGAAGTCATCACTGACATTTTTGAAGGTATATATCTGTTTTGTTTTGTTTTCTTAACATTTTTTTTCTTTCTAAACAAGAGTACGTTGAATTGACCTATGATGGGTTGCTTAATTTCCCAGGTACTAGCAAACCTTCAGTTGCTGCCATTGATGGCCTTGCACTCGGGGGAGGATTGGAGATTGCAATGGTATGTGTTGATATTGTTTTTGACTGAAAGTTTTAATACTGGATTTTGTTAGATGAAATTTTGATGTTCTCGTGTTAGGTATGCAATGCCCGAATATCAACTCCTAATGCACAATTAGGCCTGCCCGAACTACAGCTTGGACTTATTCCTGGATTCGGAGGTATGGCTAAATTGATTAAGAAATATTGTTTATATTTGGTAGCGGCTGCTACGGTTGAGAAAATGAGGAACTAAAATGCATAACACTCTTGAGTCTGGAGTAATATTTAACTTTTCGATTGATGTTCGTGCCTACCACATCTTTACTTGACCTAGCTTACCATTTTCTGCTCTTAATATCTCCCTAAAATTCTTACATTATGTTTTCACTGCAAATTTGAGTTGAAAATGGCTCTATCAAAACCTGTTGAGATATTATCTTGAAATTCCTTCATATTGAAGGCTTCAACTCAAGAACTGTTTAATTTTCAATAAACTGCACTAAGACCTAGTATAGTAGTATCAAATACTTCCTTCACCTGGATTGGCAGTCAGGCCATCCCCTGTTCTGTAGCTCATCTTATTAGCCACAAAAAGAGAAAAAATAGTCGCATGATCATATCAGAATGTATATGGCATATTGGCATTGTTGACTTGATATTCCTTGCATTTTTTAGATCACAATCACATGATCCTGAATTTTCTCAGGGACGCAACGGCTTCCACGTCTTGTGGGAATCGCAAAGGCACTTGAGATGATGCTGGTCTGTTGTGTATTTGGTCATTTCTCAACATCTTAATAACTTATATAGTTTTGACATGCTAACTTTATTAATACTGATCACATTACCTCGCCGATAACCCTTTGTGTGTGCCTTATTAGACATCAAAACCAGTTAAAGGGAAAGAGGCTTGTGATTTAGGCCTTGTCGATGCTATTGTTTCACCTGATCAGTTGGTGAGCACTGCACGCCAGTGGGCCTTGGATATCTTGGAGTGTAGAAGACCATGGGTTGTTACTCTTCACAGGACTGACAAGTTAGAGCCCCTTGGAGAAGCTAGGGAAATGCTTAAATTTGCAAGAGCTCAAGTCAGGAAGCAGGCTCCAAATCTCAAACACCCATTGGTTTGCATTGATGTTGTTGAAGAGGGTATAGCCTCTGGTGGCCGGTCTGGACTTTGGAAGGTTTTTATCTGTTTCAATATTCTCCTTGGCCCTGCCAAAATTATTGACATGCAATTTTGAGACATTGTTTCTGGATTTTGCAGGAGGCTGAGGCTTTTCAAGCACTTCTGCATTCTGACACTTCCAAGAGCTTGATCCATATCTTCTTTGCTCAACGTGGAACATCAAAGGTTTGACACATAACTTTTACGTATTCATCTCTAAAATTTAACACATCCTGCAATAGCATTTTTAAAGTAGATCACTGACATTAATTATATTATACTGTTAGTTTAAAATGACATTTACTTGATCAATTCAACCAGAATTGATTCCTATTGAAGCAGAATGATTGTGTGGTACTGAACTGGAGGAACTTTTGTCTATACGTTATCATTTAGTTGCTTTTCAATGGAAGTTTTAAGAAGTTTTGAGCCGTGCTTGTTAAACTGCCATACCCTGGTGACTGAAATTTAACTGGCGTGGGTTGAAAATTCTCAAGAATAGGCATGTCTTTAAAATCTGAACTGAGCTTTGGAATCACTTTGTTAATAGAACAAACATATTATGTTTGCACAATAATCTATTATAATGTATATAAGCTTTTCAGTCATGTAATTAATCTAAAAATCTTGGTATATTAATAATATAAAAATGGATACTGATCCATTGCTACAACCGATTATTCTTGGATAAGAGTTAACACTATTACACTCTCTAAGTTGCGAACTTAAATTCAGCCTTGCCAATATTAACCACCTTTTCTTTAATGTAACTTCTTAATATTTGTCCTTCTCATAACCATATATAGGTACCTGGGGTGACTGATCGTGGTTTGGTGCCTAGACGAGTAACTAAGGTTGCTGTCATTGGTGGAGGATTAATGGGGTCTGGAATAGCTACAGCATTGATTCTTAGTAATTATCCAGTGATCCTGAAAGAAGTAAATGATAAGTTCTTGCAGGCTGGGATTGGTAGAGTCAGAGGTGAGGCTTGAAGTCCTTTTTAAGATTAGAGCTTCTACTTTAGTATTTTATGTTCAGTTCATATTTGCTTCTAAAAGCTTTATCCTTCTAATATTTTATAATGAATTATATATACTAGTTGTCTTGGTTCCTGTGTTATAAATTATAATGACGGCTCTTTGTTAAGTTTTTGTAATGCAAGTCTGCTATAAGTTGTCAATGTTATGGTTCAGCCAATCTACAGAGCCGTGTCAAGAAAGGAAAAATGACTCAAGAAAAGTTTGAAAAGACCGTCTCTCTTCTTAAGGGTGTCCTGGATTATGAAAGCTTTAAAGATGTGGACATTGTCATAGAGGTAGTTCGCAAAGCATGTTGGTTTTGGTTCACCCTTATGTTATTTTGCTTGAAAACAAGGGGAAAAGGTCTGAAATATTCATCTTCTATGCTTGGAGCAGGCGGTTATTGAGAAGGTTTCTCTAAAGCAACAAATTTTTGCTGATCTTGAAAAATATTGCCCACAACACTGCATACTTGCAAGTAATACTTCCACAATCGACTTGAACCTCATTGGAGAGAAGACGAAGTCTCATGATCGGATTATTGGCGCCCATTTCTTTAGGTAATATTATAAAGTGTAAGTATTCCCTTGTTTATCTTTCTCAAATTGTTAACTTGATAACTAATTTGTGCTCTCCATGCAGTCCCGCGCATGTCATGCCACTTTTGGAAATTGTTCGTACTAATCAGACGTCTCCCCAAGTTGTTGTCGATTTGCTCGATGTTGGGAAAAAGATAAAGAAAACCCCAGTTGTTGTTGGAAACTGCACAGGATTTGCTGTGAACAGAATGTTCTTTCCTTATACACAAGCTGGTCTTTTGCTTGTTGAACGTGGTGCTGACGTCTATCAGATTGATAGAGTAATCACCAAGTTTGGAATGCCTATGGGCCCATTCAGGTCAATAGTACTTTTATGAAAAATTATGACTTGGTGGTTCCTTTGTTTTTCCCCACCTTTAAACCCTATTGTTTTCCGCTGAACTGACTTTATATTTTATTTATTCATGCAGATTGGCTGATCTGGTTGGCTTTGGTGTCGCTATTGCAACTGGCGCACAATTTATTGAGAATTTTCCTGAGAGGACATATAAATCAATGATCATCCCTCTGATGCAGGAGGACGGAAGAGCAGGTAATAATTTGTCGTTGAAGCATACTTGGCTAGTAAAATATTTATTTACCAACTTCTGTTAAACTTCAGCACAGATGAGTATGTATTTCTCATTTCCTCTCATAACAAAAAATAAAGAATAAAAAATAATCTCATGATATGGTTTTTTACTGTTTTAGGTGAAAGTACTCGAAAAGGGTTCTATACTTATGGTGATAAACGCAAAGCTAGCCCAGATCCTGAATTGAAAAAATATATTGAGAAGTCAAGGAGCATTTCTGGTGTTTCAATAGATTCTAAGGTGTTTTTTTCTCTCTCACTCTTTTCCTTGTGCTACTTCAAGTTGGATGACAGTATCTGAAGTATAAAAACTATGAATCTGACTCATGTTTGTGCCATCTGAACAATAGCTTTTGAAGCTATCAGAAAAGGACATTGTGGAGATGATATTTTTCCCTGTTGTGAATGAGGCCTGTCGAGTGCTCGCTGAAGGTATTGCTGTAAAAGCTGCTGACCTTGACATTGCTGCAGTCATGGGCATGGGTTTCCCACCTTACAGGTTTGTATTTATATATTTTGTTGGGAATACCTTCTTGTATAAAATAGGGTTTGTGTTTATATAAAATGTACCAATAACTTGTTTGGGCATTTCTGATCAGGGGAGGTATCTTGTTCTGGGCTGATTTACTTGGATCCAAATACATATATTCAAGATTGGAGGAATGGTCAAATATTTATGGTGAATTTTTCAAGCCTTGTGCCTATTTGGCTGAAAGAGCTGCAAAGGGGGCTTCTCTGGTAAGAAATTTGAAACTATGTTATGTTTATCTTGCAGTGACTGTCTGAAACTTACTTGGTGTTTCATCATGAAAATTGTTTATCAATAGTATTCCTTGGCCGTTAGTTTCGTCGATTTCCTGTTGAACAATGTTACAAATCTGAAGTTTGTCGCAACTTACAGGCCAGTGAAGGGCTTAGCTCGCTCAAAAAGCAAGAGGCTTATATTTCCTTTTTCCTGTAAACATTCTTGGAATATTATTTCTGCAAAAAGCCTCTAACACGTGAAAAATTGTACAATTGAATGTTATCTCATGCTTCATGAACTCAGTAACAATCGTGGGTTGTGGTCTAGTATAAATTAGAGTACCGGTTATTGTATATTTGGTATCCTGTTTCTTGTCTAACAGTGCTTTCCACTGCTTCCTTGCAGAGTGCTCCGTCGAAGCAAGCAAATTCTCGGTTATAAGAAAGTTTTCCCATTGCTTTGGAGTTCTTGGTTCTAATTTTCTTTAGTCCTAAATACTATTTTCTTTTCCATGTTGAAGATGGCTCAGCAACAAATAAGGTTTAGGTATAAATAAAAATGTACACGAGGAGATAAGAACATTTGGGAATGTCAAAAATGTAACAAGTGATAACTTGGATGATAATTATTTTTTTTTATAAGAGACAAGTTTGGATGATAATACTTCACAATTTTTCATATATAGTTCATATGGGATTTCCAGAAAGGGTAATTTGCTCTCTGTATGTGTAACAAGTTAACAACTGATGGATATGTGTATATAATATATATTCCTTATTGTTTTAAATTAATTTTAATAATGTATTTGCCAGCTGAAGATTATATGGCAGATAAACTCTCTTTCTTTCTTTTCGTCATCCTACTGTAAGAGCATGTCCACCGCTGGACCAAACCCGGGCAAAAGGTCCCCCTAGCCCAGGCACCTCACTCCAGCGCACTAGCCTCTAGCCCAGTCAAGAGCTGGGACCCACTAGCCTGGGTAAGCCCAAAGGCAAGATCTGCCTGGGCTCTTGCTTGGGTTTGCTGACGTCAGCGATGACGTCAGCAACCAAAATTTTTTTAAAAAAATCCAAAAAATTCATAAATATTTTTTTTAATACATACCTAGCAATTTTATTATTATTAAATTTTATCCAAATTAATTGTTTAAGTATAAAAAATAGGGAAAAAAATTAAAATGAATAATGTTTCATCATTTCTTTGGGGTGGAAACAAAAGGGAAGGCTGCCACTATTCACGTAGTGGCAGCCTTCTTCTAAACTTGGCCTTATGGATGGAGATGTTCTAAAGAATATATGGCTACAGGTTCCTTATAATCCATGGGCATGCTGATTTATGATTTTAGAGCTGTGTCACAGCCCATGCACGCACGCGAATGTTACTGTCAGTTGACAGTCATTCTACCAGTCATTCTACCAGTCATTCGAGACAATTACATTATTCGTGTGTGAATGACTTACTGACTGCATTTTCGTGTGTGCGGACTAATCGTAACGTTGTTCTTAGGATTCACCTCTTGACTTGTTCAACCATGATCATTTTCGTTTTGTCGGATAGTATGATCATCTTCAGACCTCCCAGTAAGCACCTCAACCCTCACATCATGATGTCCTTATCTTTCTTGTAGGACATGGAGAATCACTAACAGGTGATATAATTTTAATTTAAAACCTTTTTTTTTCTGTAAACATTGGGGAATTAATTAACTTTGATTGATTATCAAAATGTGACACGACATGAGGGTTCATCAACCAGTCAAGACTCAAGAACCACGTGATTCACAACCTCACCGTTTTATATGCAATATGCGTCCACACATCTATCTTTATTTATTCTGTGGTGAACATTAAATCTCAACCATTCTAAATTTAAGCAAAACTGCACATATCAACATTTGTGCGTTTATATGGTACTTTAGAAAAATGGGAATGTTAGCAACCTTCTCTCTAACTTTCTCTTTTGGATCTTCTCCATTCTCCTCATGACACGTGTCAATTTTTACACTTAAAACAATGTCATTATTACATTAGACAACCTTTATGTCAAAATCTCCATTTTTTTAAGTGTAAAAACGACACGCCATGAGTGAAAGAGAACGTCCAAAGAGAACGTTAGAAAGGTTATACAAGATTCCTCTTAGAAAAATACACTATAATAGAAAAGTTCGATGATTATTGTGGGGCATCTTTTGAGCTTCCTCACACATCCTAAATATCTTGTTTCCCTTTTCTTTTTCTTTTTTCTTTTTTCAGTACAAGCGATATTCTAAATTAGAAAGGGAATTTCTCACAAACATAAATAACTATAATGTCATGGGAATTCGGACTTGAGACCTCTGCAAGTCAATGCCCTTTTCTATTAGGTTAGACCCCGTTGGCAAGGGATGGCAGAAATCCCCGCGAGGGTGAGTCCCCAGCCCTAACGGAGGGAGATTTAGGGGGAATTCGGAGACGGGTAAGGGGATCCCCAAATTTTACAATTCCCAGTCAAAGATGGGTCGGGACTAGTATTGTTATCCTCATATCCCTGAACCTGGCCCGACAATAGATATTTATTTATTATTAATAAATATGTATTATAAAACAACAATTAACTTCTTTTCAAATAATTTTAGAAAATTAATGCATTCATTTCAATTAACTATTACGGGGTCTTTCTTTGTTGCATACGGCATTCATTTCAATTGCATGCCTATCTCCTGGTTTTCCAAATAAAATGTACAGGTTTGCAAGTTGTATGGGATATATTAATAATATAAACTATAGGATATACAAATTGTCTCAAATTGCCCCTTACTTTTATACTCAATTTCCTCTTGAACTTCCATTCTGTTACTAAGGTTGCCCCATTCCGTTAGTTTTCATATAAAAACCAGTAAATTCATGGATATTTTGGTAAATTTAACTATTAAAATATTAAAAACCAAAACCATAACAAACAAAAAAAAAACACACACACACACACACTCTCTCTCTCTCTCTTTCTTCGGCGGATGAACCCAGGCGCAGCCCCATCAAAACATTAAACCAAACAAACCCCACCCTCCACCCTCCACCCTCCACCCTCCACCCTCCACCCTCTGTCCCCCCCACTAGCTTCCTCCTCTCTAATCTCTATCTCTTTCTCCTAATCCTATTCCAGTTGGTGGTGCTCCTAGGAGTGGCGGCGTTCCTATTCCGGAGCTTGTGCCGGATCGCCCAGTCGTAGCTCCTTGGTTCATCCTGAAGAAAGAGAGAGAGAGAGAGAGAGAGAGAGAGAGAGAGAGAGAGAGAGAGAGAGAGAGAGAGAGAGAGAGAGTTTTTTTTGGGTTTTTAAATTTGAATTTTTAAATTTGTAATAGTTAAATTTACCAAAATACCTATGAATTTAACCGTTTTTATATGGAAACTAACGAAATGGGGCAATCTTAGTAACGGAATGGAAGTCAGGGGGAAAATTGAGCCATTATAAAAGTCAGGGGCCAATATGAGACAATTTATAAACCACAGGAGGCATATGAACAAATAAACCTAATTTATAATTGATAAAATAATGACGTTGGTAAAGAAGAAGAATGAAGTAATGAGTGTACCGTACGTATAATTAAACTCAGTAAGTACAATATTAAAACACAAAAGTCTTCATAATATATAGTTTGCTCTTGATAATTATCATTTGTGTTGTTGCTGCTATATTATAATACGAAAATATCAGATCTCCAAATCTTTTGCTTTTGAAGATGAAACTGTCCATTTTTGTTCGCATTACACCAAACTATTCCTACAATTTGAGGCTGGATAAATTGGTTTAAATTAAGTGTAATTTAATTTTTGAACTTAAATAAAAATAAATTGCTCTTTCAGAATAGGTTTTGGGTTCGAGTCCTAGTATCGGTATAGTGTATGTGAGTTTAGTATGTTATTACCCCTATCAATAAGTAAGGTCCTAAAACAAACAAAGTAAATTGTTGAGAGCATTTAGGGCATGTTTGGTATACTACTTGGATCCAATTTTATAAATTCAAAAACATATTTTAAGTCCAAAGCCATAAAACCCATTTAGAGGGCTCATTCTTAAAAACTCAAACTCAAGAAAAATTCAAAAACACCACTATTATTAAAAATAAAAAAAGTGAGGTTTTATAGTTTGTTTTTTCTGTCTCCTCCCTCCCTTGTTTCTCCCTCTCCTATCTCTTTCTGGTCTCTATCTCTTCCTCCTCCCTCTCTCCTTTTCTTTTGTTAATTTCAATTTGATAATCTAGGGTTTCTAATTTTCTAATTTTAATTTCAAATTTTTAAGATCTTAAAAATAGTTTGGAGTTCAATACTACACAAGTTTTTAGATCTTAAATTCACTATTTGAATACTCATATTTTTAAAAAGAATCATAGTTTTTGAATTTACTTTTTTGAGTAGGATACCAAACAGGGCTTAGTTTCTTCCTTCCTCTTTCTCTCATATGTTCTGAAAAAATATTCCACCAAAACAACAAAAAAAGAAATGAATTGAGAAAGCCAATATAATCAAGATGCAACCAACCAGGCCGTTTTTTTTAGCCATAATGCATTGCAATATGGCCCCACATATAATTATTTAAAGGAATCCATCCACCTTCCTTTGTTTTGTTTTCATTTCAGCACGTTTGAGAAATTGGCCAACTAAAAGGCAAATTCAATTTTATATATGTGATAAATATTAATTAATTAAAGGCTCCAATTGGTTGAGTTGGTGAGACATGGATGATGGATGGCACATCAATTGCACAGCACACTAGTAACAACCAACCAACTACCAAATCCAAATACACCACAATATTTCATATTGAATAAGAAATTAGTTTTTTATATATTTATTTATAAGGAATAAGAAATAAGTTTAGTAAAGTTGACTTGTAATTTATTTTTAAGTTTTAGGGTTTAACAGACGAGACGGGTTTTCTGTAATTGGTCATAGTTAGGTTGGCCTAATTAACTAGCTCTTGATTTAATGATACGTCTTTTTCACAATTGAAATAGAAAATATGAAATATAAATATTGCTTTGACTCTTCATGTAATGTGGTGAGGGTTCCTTTCCTTTCCCTCTCTATTGTCCAAAATCTGATGCGTACATCAAATCTCCACTATACCCCAACAAATATATGTTCTACATTAAAAATATATATATATTGTCATCCCAGTCAAGTATAAGGCCCCGCCAGTACCAATTATTTGGTCTATCAACAATAAATAAGTTAGAATAATTTGGACCATCGAATTAAAGGAAAAAGAAAAAAAAAAAAAGAGGAGTGAGAGTAGCATCTAAAATAATCACAAACCCTTCTAATTAAATATGTGTATTACTATTGAAAATGAAGCTTTAATTAGGCCCACTGTGCACCTTTTTACTTAACTCCACAAGAAACTGAAAAAAAGGTTATATTAATCAAACCCCAGCTCACATATTTCACCTACTCAAAGCACACAAGAAGATGATTTCACCTTCTTTATATTAAATCTTAATTTGCGAACCAATTGTATAACCAACGAACTCTTAATCTAGTTATATTTCTATTTTTTAATGGTAAAAAAGGTCTAAGCACAAACAGTGAAGAAAAAAACCGATTATATGAATAAATCGGAAACATGATTATGATAAAGGATATTGCTTGTCTCCTTCCCCAAAATCACAATTTTGACATGCAAGAATAGAAGTCATTCTCACTTGAGTATAGCCACAACTTTTGGGCCAAAGAAAAATATAATTTTAATTCCTCAAAGAACGTGCGCAAGTATATTACCACAAATTATTGAACCATGTTGATATTGTTAAATGCTTCAAGTTTTTTTTTCAAATAAATGCTTCAAGTTCAAACCATGTATATGTTAAAATGAAGAAACAAGCTTTCTTTATATATATATATATCTCTCTCTCTCTCTCTCTTCAACCTCCTAGCTAGCTAGCTCTCTCCTGGCGCCTGATCCAAATTGAAGAGGAAAAGTTCTCTAAACATGGAAGGCTTGATTTTATTTGTTGGGGTCATAGGTAAGCAAACCACTAATTAAGTTTTAATTTGCACTAATTATTTAATTAGTATGTAATGCTTTTAGCATAATCTTTTCTGATGGCAATTTTCCTATAATTTGCAGGCAACATCATCTCAGTGCTAATGTTCCTTGCTCCTGTGTAAGATCTTAATCTCATGCTAATAGTTTCAACTAAGCTTCCTAACCCCTTGAAAGAGAAAGAGCTAAGAGTTTTTGAATTATATATAAATGCAGTGGAACATTTTGGAGAATTGTAAAGCACAGATCGACGGAGGACTTCGAGAGTCTGCCTTATGTTTGCACATTCCTCAACTCCTTCTTGTGGACTTACTATGGAATTATAAGGCCCGCCGGAGGATTACTTGTGGCCACTGTCAATGGTTTTGGTGTCGTTGTTGAGATTATCTACCTTATTTTGTTTCTAGTATATGCCCCAGCAAGGATGAGGGTAATGTTTAACTTTCTTCACTCCTTTCGTTACAGACTGTGAATTCAGACGATTGATTTTATAGATTTCTTCCTGAATGTACGGTCCAGATTCATAGTCTTTTTTGTTTCGTTTGTGGTATATCTCAATTGACAATCTATTCGATGTCCACAACAACATTTCAGGCAAAGACGGCCATCTTGATTGGAACCTTGGATGTGGGTTTTCTAGGAGCAGCCATTTTAGCTACCTGGCTGGCATTGCAGGGAGAGACACGTCTTGATGCACTAGGGTTCATTTGTGCAGGGTTAAACATCATCATGTACGGCTCGCCGCTAGTTGCCATGGTAAGGACACCTAAATTTTGCTCACTACACCCATATTTTGTTTTAGATAAATTATTTTTTTCTCATGTCATGATAAGAAGATCGAACCCTTGGTTGGTCCAATAATTAAAATCTAGGTCAACTTTTTTTTTTCTTTTTTCATTTATGAATTGGTGAGGAGGGATTCAAATTCAGACCTTTTGCAAGAAAAACCCTGTGACCTAATTGCTAGTCGGTAGGTATATGCCAGACAGTTCTTCTTTAATTTCTGTTTGATCCCCAGAAAAACCTTTTGTTTGATCCTTTTCTTTCCGTCCACACCATTCATTTTGTTGAAAATCTAGAAACTCAGGTCCCGTACCATACGGTCGTTGGACAATTTATAAATCTTAGTTGGAGCTAGCTGTTCGGAAAGCTGCATTCGTAGGGTCCGCAGGCCATACAACACAAATGCTCTTGTGAATTTAGAAATTTTATCAACTCAATCTTGCATAAAACTGTTATCCATATTTACCACGTACATAAGCATTTGTTTTCACATCAAAAGTTTAGTAAGAGAGTACTTTATTTACCACACACATAAGAAAAAGGGTTAAATACTTTTTTGGTCACTGGGTTTGACACGAAAATTTAATTTGGTCTTGAAAAAAAATTTAGCCAAATTGGTCAATGTGTTTCCGAAAATTTATAATTGATATAGACATTTCGTTATCTTTTGTTAAGTGCAGTTTTTATTGTTATTTTTTTAGTCTTCTTCCTCTAACTCAATGAGTTAAGGTATATTGGGATATTAGGGTTTAACAAATTGGGGGAAATCTTAGGTTGAAATCGAAATTGTGAGGTATAAGCAAAATCAAAATGTCAAACCAAATTAAAATGAAATCAACAACTTACCAACATATTTTGGTGCTCTATCACCTTGATTGCCATCCGAAGTTACAATGTGATTCTAACTGAATCAATTCAGGCTTCAATATAGCATCCAATCTGTGATCTTATACATCATAATTTTGATTTCAACCCAAGATTTCCCCCAATTTGTTAAACCATAATAGCACAATATATCATAATTGGTTGAGTTAATTAGAGGAAGAAGACTGAATGTGCTTCCTAAAAAAATAAGGATTTTTAGCCATTTTGCCCCTTGAACTATTAGGCAATTCGAACTTACCCCCCTGAATTATTTCATCTGCCGATTTGGTCCCTCAACTCGTAATAAATAGTCAAGTTCCCCCTTACCGTTAAGTTTATCTAATTCCATAAACTTTTCTGTTAATAACAAGGGCAAATTTGTAATTTTAACTTAAAATTCATAAAAATATTGTAAATAATTAACTTTTAGAAGAAAAAAACAATTATTCTCCCCACAAAACCCCCACCCCCACCGATTTCTTCTCCCCAAAGATTTTTTTGCTTCTAAAAGTTAATTATTTACAATATTTTTATGAATTTTAAGTTAGAATTACAAATTTGCCCTTGTTATTAACAGAAAAATGGATGAAATTAGATAAACTTAACGGTAAGGGGGAAATTGACTATTTATTACGAGTTGAGGGACTAAATTGGCAAACAAAATAGTTCAAGGGGGTAAGTTCGAATTGCCTTATAGTTCATGAGGCAAAACCGCACTTTACCCAAAAAATAAATTGCATTTAACGGAAGATAAGGGTTTAGGAAACACAGTGACCAATTTGACTAAATTTTGTTTTGAGTGACCAAATTGAATTTTCGTGTAAAACTCAGTGACCAAAAAGGTATTTAATCCTAAGAAAAATAATAAGCATATGCTTATTTCAAACATAAATCAGCTTTTTTTTAAACGAAAAAAGTTACATGTAACATCAATGTCGGAACCAGAAATTTTTCAACGGGTGGCTAGCTAAAGTTATTAGCTTAAAAACCAAATAATTTTTTTTTTTATACTTACAAATTTTTATAGTTTTTCTAGAAATAAAAGTATACATTAAATCATATAAACCACGCTTGTTCATAATCCATGAATAATTTCCAATAAGTTTTTTTTTGGTTTATTCTAGGACCTTGAGTGCTTGGCTAAATGTTGATTTTCAATAAGGTTTAGCATAAAACAAATAAATATTGCAGACATGGGCTTAGTCAAGTTGGCCACTCTGCACTCGAGTTCAAATCTCCTCCCTGTATTTTAGATTAGATTAAAGTAGAATATCACTCGTATAAAATAAAATACATATTAAATGCAACCAAAAAACACATATTATCAAAATGAAAATATGTTCAACAACCTAATTGAAAGTGTACATATTTTAATGTGTATTTTTATTGAGGCCCTGCAACTAAATTAATATAAAATAAAAAATTATACTTTTTTGGACTTTAATAAGTTAATATATACTTAACTATATTCAAAACAAGTCAAATATATAAGTTAATTTTTTTATAAAAAAAATCCCCAAAACCCTCCCTGGCCCATAACCCACTGTAGTCAATGTCATTAACCTAGTTCCGCCCTTATATTACATATAGATTTCCATTAACTCTGGTGTTTAAGTGGAATCTATTATCTGAATAAGAAGGTATATTTACCAATTATAATATTTTAAGAACCAGCTTTGGTTTGGCCCTTATTATTGCTTTATGAACATTTGGAATCTATTATCTGAATTATACATTTTATGTTATTTTCAGAAAACAGTTATAACAACTAAGAGTGTGGAGTTCATGCCATTCTTCCTCTCATTTTTCTTTTTCCTCAACGGAGGGGTGTGGACTTTCTATGCTTGGCTCATACGAGATGTTTTCCTTGGGGTAATAATTCCTATCCCCTTTTTTTTTTTTTTTTTTTTTTTTTTTTTTTGAGGAAATTCTAAGCTTATTAATGCAAACATTTTTCTTCTTGGAAAAAATAAAATATATATATTTCTTTTTATGCATGGTTTAGGTACCCAACGGGATTGGGTTTCTTCTTGGAACAACGCAGCTAGTGCTATACGCGATTTACAGAAATGCAAAACCAGCCGATAATATTTCAAGTGGGCTGCTGGAAGAAGGAAAGCAACATGAACCTCTTATCTCACAAGACCACTTAATTAGCTAGCTACACCCTACACCTCTAGTGTTCTTAAATCATCTGTTTTTACGACTCTTTTTTTTCTTTCCTTCCTATGCAAATGCAAGTGTGTTTGGGGAGTCAATTCATTAGGTGTATAGGATAGATGCCTGTGATAAAACAAAAAAGAAAAAAGAAAATGAGAGAGATTTGATTGAGTTATTGCAGCATTATTTTGTAAGGCCTATATACGTACTGGTTTGTATAAATGTTTGTTCATCTTCTTAGAGGGAGGCCCCTTGCTTGCCAATGCCACGATCTAATGAGTAGGCTACGTACTGGGCTCACTTACGGCCTGCTCTTATTCCCATCTCTTTAGTATTGGGTTTTATACTAAGAACTCCACCCTTTTTTCAAAAATTTTATACGTGATATTGGAGGACGGAGAATTGAATACGAACCGAATTCAAAGGTAAACATTATAGAGTGACACAAAAATGGATTAAAAGGATTGCATCTATAGTCGTATTGGATGGGAAAAATGGCTGTGATCTTTAAAATCATTAATGCTTTGGAATGCTTATCTAGAAAACTTAGGCAATGATTGAATTTTTTTTAGGACATTTCCTATTGAGAGGGGCGATAATATATTAAATTCACACACACTACATGGATGCTATATGACTCGAATTTAATACCTTTTCTGCAACAACAATTGCTCCAAACCACAACACTAATGGGTACTTTTCCGGCAAAGATTGATTTGATTATATTGAAACCGAACATACTGTCCTCTCCTCTAAATTTCCTACAATTCATACATTCAAACCCTTTTTTTTCTCACTTGTTTAGAAGAAGGAAAACCAGGGCCTGCTAAGTTGTTTAAGAAAGCAACCCCAGCCCAATTCTACCGTTCGTAGGCCCTTGAGAGAGAGAGGCCATATATGATATTAGGCTTCTTATGACAAGTCGAAAACCCATTCCGACTAATAAAAAGGAAAAAAAATATTCAGCTAGTGAAACTGAAATAGTGGAATAAATTAAATCAGGACAAGGCCCATGAAAGCAAGCAGCAACAAATTCTTGATGGATTTAATATTATATAATTGTACACATCCAGTTTGATGTTCAAGCAAGCAGTAGCTAAACTGAAATTGACCAGACTCAATTGCCAAGGTAGAATTAGGTTAACCAACTGACATTATGATCCCCAATCAAAACCTCAAAACCCAAATAGTACCCCACCACCATTATTATGCATTGCATAATTGACAATACTTTTTGGGTGGACCTTCTGCCCATCCAATCCAAGTTGTTATTAACGAATCTTCGAGCATAGATGTCGTAATTAAAATCGTTCATTTTCTGAATTATTATCTGAATATTTATCTTTTAAACTAACGAATCTTCCATATGTGTTAAATAAATGGACGGTTTATCATGAAGATCTTAATTGTTATCAAAACTGTCAATTTTTTCAATACATATGCATTATTAGGAATCTCAATTTTGGTTGATTTTTAGTTTGGACTGTGACATGGGTAACTAGAATCAAATAATAATTGGACTTTTTTGTCCGTGTGAGGCCCTTTCCGGTTACCATCTTATCCAACTTTTTTCTATTATAGCAGTCTATTCTCAGACCCAATTCACAGAACAAAAACCTGGAAATAAATGATTTCCAAAATCCTCCTTCAATAATAAATCAATAGCAATGGCCCAGAAGACGACTGCCAAGTGTGGAGTTGCTGCATATTCCGAGCTGTACCACTGCAAGGTAAACAAAGCCATTATTGAAAAAATAAAAAAATAAAAAAAGCTGCATATGTATTTAATATTTTATGGCATGGCTGGGCAATTAGGGTACTGTCTATGGTCCCCATAAAGTCATTGTAGAACGACAAATGTTTTGTCTTATTTGTCACCAAAATATTATTACTTTATAACCATGTTAGAGTAGTCTATATTAGTTTTTAGATTTTCATATAATGCAGAAAGTATTTTTCGCTATTCTCAGTTGATAGCACAATAACATACGAAATAATTATTTTTAGGTCTTATTGTATTATTAATCGGTTATAACAAAACAATGATATTCCTATAACCCGTTACAAGAAAGTTTTTTCTTTTTTTTAAGCTCCAAAAAAGAAGCAGAAAAATATCACAAAACTACACAAAATGAAAGGTTATTATTATATCTGATAATAGTTTTATTTTAGTACCGTGGGATTAGGGTGAACATCACAGAAAGAAAGATTTGGATGTCACTGAGTTGACAGTTGAAGACGAAGTGATCATGGACGGCTGTGATGATTTGAACTGAATGAGTGGGGCAGATCATCTGATACTGATATAGATTTACTGATAGATGAAGGGTCTTGAGAAATCCAGGTGGATGGGGACGGTTCAGGAGCAGAGAGCCTTCTCTAATCTAATCATGTCCCATATTCATTGTCATGTCGCAAAATGCAATCTGTCTGCATTGTAATGTATGGTCTTATCTTATGGCAATCACCGTGGCCTCTGTGTGTGTGACTTTTTGTGTTGAAGGTGAGTTGGTTATCAATCAATTAATTAACCAAGAAAAATTCGACCAAATTGTACTTGCAAGTTGCACCAGACAATCACAGCAAAGAAGGAACCCTATGCCAGGTTTTGCTGATTAGTTTGTTCTCCATGTTGGTAATAGAAAAAGCTCAATCAAGAATGATCATTTGATCTAAATGCACTTATTTTCAATTCAGCGAATTGCGATTTTAACAAAACTCTCGGATCATAAAAAAGAAATTCAATTTTGTATGAAAACTCATAAGTTACAATACTAACACATAACCCTCGGATCGCTAAAGACATTCCGTTTTGTAGTGATACTCGATATTATTGATACAATATCTACTAACATATTGCTCGCATACATAGAGTGTTATGAATTCATTTTATTTAAAAAATCTCATATGGGATCATAAGGGTAACATACACGTAAATTAATCTCCATAAATTTGATGTCAAATCAAAACAAAATGGCCTAGTGATTTAATTAGTACGGTAAAATTGTACGTAAGGAACACATTTAGATACCACATCTAGAAAAAGCTCGGAAAGCTCATTGTCTGGTGGCCAACATTAATATGTGTTGAAGAAGAAGTCTTATTTATTTATTATATATGTTATATGTAGGCATGCATACACACCCACGTTTGAAGTGTAGTACTGTAGCTCATCCCAACTATGGATATTAATTTATATCGATGTGGGATCCATAAATTTCGTGGACGACTGACTGTCTTTAGCCCGACTAACATATTTGATAAGCTGTCCATCCTCCATCTTTGATTTGTCTACTTCACAATCCATGTAGCCATGTACACATTGGGGCCCTAAGCATTATGAATCTTCCCCCCGGTACATGAACACAACAAATCCCATGTTTAATTTAGTCGGCAAGCGTTCTTAATTACAACATTATGTTCTAAAGTTTTCTTTTTAACTGTAAATGAAACCGCAAATTCTATAAGCCTAATCTATTTCACATAAGAAGTTTCTAGTTTAAGTGATTAAAAATAATTATTTCTGCACTCGAGGTCATGTGTTCGAATGTCCTCTCCCACTATCTCTTGTGTTAATAATCAAACTTTCGGCCGTGACAGTTAAAATAGTTTACTATTCACTAAAGGGGTCTTGTCTTCTATATGGAATTCCCCAATAATTTTCTACAAAACAATTATACAAATTGAATTTGATACGCCCTTTTGCTTTTGCAGACAGAAGAGTTAAAGTGATTCTTTGATTACTTTCTTTAATTTAAGCTGCTGTAAATTAAAATTAATTTAGTTATAGGAGTTGTAAATAGTGGGATATAATAATAGAAAGGAAAATGTTAGGCTTATTATATTTTTTATATCATATTTATGTCACATTTTTAATAAAGAATGGGCCATATTTTATTAGTGGGCTCCATCTCTTTAAAAAATATAGTATAAATATTATATGAAAATTGTGATAAGTCTAGCATTACCGTAATAGAAAATATTGAAAATATAGTACAAGTAGAAGTAAAAGAGCCGCATGAGGCAGCGGAGGCTAGAGAGGTGGAGAGGGGACATGCAGGACACGTAGTGGCAGCACCAAAGCCTGCGAGGCCATAGCATTGGAGGAGGAATCTATATATTTGCAGAAGCTTTTGTTCTTGGAAATAAAATTGTTAAATAAATATAAGAAGCAAAATAATTAATTAATAAATAGATTAATATAATAGCAGAAAAAGAGAAATGAATCCGTGCAATGTGCAGACGTAGAGTAGAGAAGGGTTGAGTTGAGTGTACGTAGTCTTTTATAGATTTTCCTGCTTGGGCTGTCTACAAAAATATTTAAGTGTTATGGTTGTCTTTTTACACACTTTTTTAAGCTTATAGGGAGAAGTCAGTCTTCCACGTGCTCCTGGGGACTCTCTCCCTCTCTCTCTCTCTCTCTCTCTCTCTCTCTCTCTCTCTCTCTCTCTCCACAAGCTTAGCTTAGCCCTACTTCAATGCCATCATATAATTATTTTCTCCCACTCAATTACACCCTCTGACCATCTCAGCTTACTCCTATTCTCTGTTTTGTTTGCTTCCTCCTCTCAAACCCCATCTCTCCCAAGCACAGAAAACCAGAGAACAAAAAAATAACAAATACCCATTATTCTCCACCAAAAATAATGCAAAAATATCAAACACCCCATCTCTAGTTGAGCACAAAGATTTGGTTTTGGTTACAAGTTTGATGACGATGATGATGGAAGGCATCAAGGGAGGAGGAGGAGGGAGGGTGAATGGCGTGGAGGGCCATCATGATCAAGTTCAAGTTCAAGATCAAGACATGGGAGATGGGATGCAGTGCAGTGACCATCCATACAGAAACAACCCAGGAGGGATCTGTGCTTTCTGCCTCCAAGAGAAGCTTGGGAAGCTTGTGTCTTCCTCTTTCCCTCTCCCCATTCATGCTTCAGCCTCCTCTTCTTCCTCCCCTTCTTTTAGATCTGACACTGTCAATGTTGGTGTTGTTCATAATGGCAATGGTGTTGGTGCTGGTCCTTCTTCCTCTGCTGCCTCTCTCTCGCTCTCCCTCTCAGTTCACCCAGCCTCAGCTTCTGCAAAACCTAGAAGCAATATTGGTAACAATTATCGTCATGAAGATGACTTCTACAACACAAGGAGAGCCAGGATTTCGTTTCTCTTGGCGAAGAAGAAGAAGAAAGTGAGCACTGCTACTTCTAATGCTGCGTCTTCCGATCGAGCGGCGGCTGATGTTGTGTTCAAAAGAAGCAAATCGACCACAACCCCAAGGAGAGCCCACCATTTCCTGGATGGTTCTGAGGACTTTAGCCCCAGAAAGAGAGGTGGGTTTTGGTCGTTTCTCTATCACTCGTCTGCCAAGTCCTCCTCATCAAACAGTTTGAACAAGAAAGCAATCGACAAGTCCAAGATCTCGTCCTCTTCTTCCTTCACCTCGTCAGCGGCGCAGAAAGACTCCAAATGCTCGGGGTCGTCCTCTCTGAGGAATAAAAGCGAACACCTTGCGGTCGAGGCAGCAGCTGCAGCAGACGACGACAGCGCTAGCCCCAACAGCAGCCAAGCTACTGCTGCCTCGGCCTCCTCGTTCGAGCGCAAGGTCTCGAGATCCAGATCCGTCGGGTGCGGCAGCAGAAGCTTCTCCGGCGACTTCTTCGAGCGGATCTCAACTGGGTTCGGCGACTGCACTCTCAGAAGGGTCGAGTCTCAGAGAGAAGGCAAGCCCAAAGCCAGCGTCCACCGTCACGGCGAGCACAACAACAGCCACTGCATGAAAGAGCGAGTGAAATGTGGTGGGATTTTCAGTGGGTTCATGATGACATCATCATCTTCATCTTCATCGTCTTCCTCATATTGGGTTTCGTCTTCTGCAGAAGGACAGCTCGTCCATGGCCGCAGCAGGAGCTGGGGCTGGGCTTTTGCTAGCCCCATGAGAGCCTTCACCAAGCCGCTTTCTTCTTCGAAAGATGGGAAGAGAGTTATAGTTAGGCAAGCTTCAGATAAGAACACCACCCCCAACCTGAATGCCATTCCTTCCTTGCTATCAGTCAGAGGTTGATCTTCATCATCACCATTTTCATAATACACATTATTAAACTCTGTTAATTAATTAAATTACTTATTTTACCCACCTGTTTATTATTAATTACTCTACTAGTCCCTGTGTTTATTTATCTTAATTTGGTGGTCTGCAATTCCATTAGTAATGTAACACATTGGGTTTCATCTTAAATCTTAATTAGTCTCTGGGTTTCATGGCTAAAATTTCTTGTGTTTGCACGGTGAGTACTGTTTTTTTGTTCTTCTTAAAAGTGAAGTGTAGATGTTGACCATCTTTATCTGTTCTTCTGTTGTTTTTTGGATTTGGTGTATTTTTTTACCCTTTGAATTTTATTTTTGGTGGTAATTGGGACCTTGATGTTAATGTTATGGTAAAGAAATATGAGTATTATTATTTTTCTTCTTAAAAAGTATAAATTGCATGTGTGGCTTCTTGTGAGCTTTCAGTTGTCACATGCATACACATGTTTGGTTGGTGTTGGACAAACTGTGAGCTCCAAAAACACAGTGGCCCATGTTAGAGAATCCCCGGCGCTATTTGGTTTTGGACTACACTGGACTTAAGAAAATTTTCTTATGACGATCCCTTTGACAAAATGCACTTCAATTAATTCTAGGGGTCCCCCTTCCACCCTGGTTGTTTAAATGTCCCAAAGATTCACAGATGGGAGCTTGAAAAATATCTGGGGGAAGGAAGGTTTTAACAATGATATGCGTGATCAAAGCAATTTGGTAAGGGGTAAGTTGAATCCTGAGCATGGATTAATTTTATCCTTCGGGTGTGGGGGATATTTAATGGTATTTAAAATAAAATAAAAACAATTTGGGGGGACTTCTCTTGAGTGTCGTTATGTTTTTGGGAGGGATTTTTGGGAACCTATGGGGAGATGCCAAGTGTTCTTTGACTGGATGGGTACATGGGTTAACTCTTGCTTGATTGGGTGTGGTGGGAATTGTTGGTTTGGTTGGGTAGAATGGGCTTTGTGAGATAAGTTTGGTTTAGTTGGGTAGAATGGGTCATTTGGATGACATCTAAGTAAATATGGGGTTTAAGGAGGAATTTGAATATGATCTTGGTGTAGTGACGGGTTATAATGATGAGGTCCTTATTAGTCGTTTGATTAGGTATAGAGTTATTATTGGACTGTTGGATTAAACTCCTTCATTATAACTCCTCAACATAGCACCTCATTATTAAAGCTCCTTGGATAGACTTGAGAATTGAGTTTTGTGTCTCTCATCAATTTATATTCCTTTGTATGTTAGATATAAACCTTGCGTCTCCAAAATGGGTTTAAGCCTCCTTCCGGCACACAAGCAATTTGGTCCTTTTTTACCACTTCTCTTTGTGCATTGACCTATCACACCCTATTATAATGAGCTTTGATAGTGAGATTTGAGTAGAAGTATCATTTTTGGTGTGACAGTCACACAGTCATACGATATTATTACTCTACATATGTTATAATATGTGTCTTTATTTATTAAAATTATATCCTAAATCCAAGACATATCAACCCTGACATCTATTCATATTATAACACGTAAATTATCGTGACACTCAAAAATTTCTCTTTAGAATGTTGTGTTTGACTCGAATTTGGATATTGGCATGATTTTATTTCTCGAGCTTGAAAAGTTTATTCTCAATCTCAGATCTTAATAATTATTACTTACTTTAACATACAATATGGATATGGAAATTACTTTGTAATCCAAACAATTTTTGAGCTAACATGGAATGTGGGATGTGGAAACAAACAAAGTTGTTATTGTTTTTTTCCCCTTTCTAGTGAAAAGAATATTGTTTGGAAGTAGAAAAAAAATGTGAAAAATCATGAGACGGGCAAAAGTTCCAAATTTACAAAAGGACAGCTTTCATGTGGGTCATTGTTTATTGACTCAGAAGTCAGAAGGCAGAAAAGAGTGATAATATGTGGGCCCGGCCCATGTACTTGTACTTTTAACCCATGGGCTTTAGATTTCCTTCTTCTTTTTTACACAGTTCCCGCAAGCCATATATATGGACATGGATGTGAAATTGTGGACCCGACCCAAGTGCTTGTACTTTTATCCCCTGCAGCTGGTGCAGTGCATAATTAGGTTATATTTTTCACTAGTTTTGCATTGACATTCAATAATGCACAAAACAAATTGTGTAAACAATTATGTATCTCATTATGAATGCTACCAAAAAGAGAAAAAAAAAACTCCAAAGAAAAAATAGTGGATTAGATTCAAAGGAATAGGTAAAAGGCTACGAATGAATTTATGTCCAAATCAATCACAAATGATTCTTATGGTTTGTCATTTATCGTTTGGAGAGCCATTGCGATTTACATTTATAAGTAATTTTCATCAAATATGCAATTTTGTCAATTTTGTTGAGGAAGGATATTCGAATACAGGACCTCATATGTAGGAGTAATCGCTCTTAACCAAGAAAATTGAAATCACACGGCACCATAAGTGATATTAAACCATGAAATCATGTTGGCATTTCGGATATGAAATTGAGCTCCATGTCAAAGTGGGAAAAAGAATCGGAATTGAAGGCTACTCTACTCCACCTTTACTTTACACGATCAGGATCAAAGCTTTTTCCAGGTTCCAAAGCCTAGTGCTGGTAAATTTCCTCCTCAATTAGCACACTAATTAAATTCATTGTCGGACCCCTTTTTTTTGTTTGTTTTGTTTTTAGTTGCTGCTTTAGCTACACACAAAGTTCCTCTTTCTTGTCCATTCCTATTATTTTATGTAAACACAGAATAGTGTGGTTAAATCAACATGAAAAGGAAGAGTAGAGAAAACAATATTATTAATTATTGGTAAAAAATAAGAACAATATTATTAATTATTATCTTTATTATAATAGGCTAATATTGCCCCACCACCGTAACTCTCGGCTTTTTTTGGGATTAGAAGTATAACTTTATTCGCTCGAAATGAACTATTGTCAATGACCACATGAAAGTCCGGACACAAGCACATTCAAACAAGGAGATGACTACAAAACAAAAACAAAATAGAAAACTGGATAATTGTGATATAACAATTGTGGCCTCATTAAAACCTTACTTTAAAATTACGGTAAGGAAAAAGAGTATCACTGCATCACAACCGGCCAAAAAGCAACTCCTAAACTGCAAGGATTGGTGCTCTGAGCCCACATAATCAGGATTAATAATTAATTAAAAATCCTTAATGCCAAGGACACCACAAAGATCTCATTATGATACATCCAAGTCCTACACATATCTCTCGTTCTACTAGTCACTGTTGTGGGCTTGGGCTCACTTTGTTCTGTGTTTCAATAGCATTTCTCGGAGCTCCACCGGGTCAATCTCATCCGCAGAATTGGCGGGCCTGTAATATCCAGTTAGGGGATCTGGGGCCCACGCAGATGAAGAGCCATTCCCAGATTCTTCCTTGATAGCATTCACGACCCGCTCTTCCACCATAGAGCTCCTGGACCCTCCCCTACCCAATCCAGCTGGCACCGGCCCATGTGACGCGGCTGCGTAACTACGCCTGTTTCATCACAATTAAAAACAGTTATCCCTACACCCGAGGTCAGGTCATGTATTTAAATCACTAGTATAAAAAAAAGAACAAAACTGAAAACGAAAATTGTTATTTAGTTATAAAGAAAAAGAAAACAAAAACACAAAAACTTGACAGAGTAAAACGCACCGTTGAATGAGGAACTTAGTTTTGGGGAGAAAGGAAGCCAGTGGATTTGATTTGGTGTATAACAGAGAAGCCATGAGAACGAAGGAGAAAGGGAAAGTGAGGTGATATTCCTCTCCCTTCTTCTGTTCGTGGGCTCTCTTTGGGGTGGTGGTGGCGAGGAGAAGGGTTAGGGTTTGTGTTTGCCTTCTTTATATATAGACAGGGTAAATGGGTGAAGGCTGTAAAGTCGTTGACACGTGGGTGCAACGCTGTTACGTTTCTCTTATTATTATTATTTTAATATTTTAATGTCTATGGTTAGGAATAAAATCCTCCCTAAAATCTAACCTAAATTTCTCATTTTGGTTCCAAAAGGACACTACGGTGAATTGGTTGGTGAAGAACACTTGTGGTGTGTGTATATCCAAGTTCCAACGCATCTTTTCCTGGGAAAATCTTTCTGAGATAGAATATTTCAAAATAACAGGGCCACCAATGGATATAATATGGTAGTGATAATCAAGAAATTAGGTTCATGGGATTTGCCCAAAAAGAGAAGAAGTTTATGGGCTAAGTCTAACTATCCTTAATATCTTTGGGTCATCTGGTTGGCCTGCTTTTTATATATGGGCAGGGTTAGGGCCAAGTTTTTGTGAGCCCAATCTCATTCAAGTACTATTATATTAAAGATCGACTCAGTGCAAACGTGAGTTAGGTAAGTTAGTTAAGTAATTTAAAATATCTCTTTGTAAAAGAAGAAAAATATAGAAAAATCGACCCAATCCAGGCTCATTGCATTTGTATGATTTGGAGGAAAATAAACACTATACATGTTTGTTTATTTCCTTGTCTTTAGATGTGACACAGAGAAATGATTTGGAAGTGCTAGAACCGCTTTTAGGTAATTAAAAGTTAGCAGTATTTTGAAGTTATAAAAAGACTTGAATTTTAATAAAAGCGTTTATGAACATAAGTTTTTTTAGATAAGTATTTCAAAATATGCCGTAGGTATAATTACAAACAAGTTTTCAAACATCACCTTTATTAATTACTGTTGGGGTCTTTTTGAGAGCTATAATGGGCTTGTTAGACTAATGCGAAGTGGATCGAGCTCTCTTGCTCCCCTATATGAGTTTTTTGGCACCAAGCCCCAAAACACCCCGAAAGAGTTGAAGCCTTTGGGAGTGCTTTGGTTTTCTTCAATAGCTCCTCAGTACATTGCAAGTTTTGATGAAAAGAATACATCAGTTGTTGTAAGGACGTTGCTTGACGATAGAGTTGAGTAGGCGCTGAAAGGGCTTTACTCTAGCAACTGCATGCGAAATTTTTTCATTTGCTCAGCAAGCCCTAGGCATGTATGTGGCTTGGGCCAACTTAAGCTTGTCGGATGATTTGGCACTAAAGGTAGTCGCTTGGCATGACATGTTATTTGCGTGCTTATGCTTGGACTACGTTGTATTGCAGTGGCTAGGGGTTGTGCTAGATAATGCTAGACCTGGCATTCGTGTCGTGTTATTAGTATTAGTGTCGTGTTCGTGTCAACCCATTAAGAAAAGCGGGTTGACACGACCACATGATAAAAACTTGAAAAACATTCAACATGAACACGATTATTTGGAATTCGTGAATTACGACACGACCCGTTTCACCCGTTAAGAAAATAAAAATAAAAAATAAATAAAAACTGAAATAATAAAATCTACCCTAACCACTCCCTACGCACTGTCTCTCAAAACCCATAACCAATCCTTGAGCTCCTCACGGGCATTCCACTTCATCTTCTTGATGGCATAGAGCTCTCCATTAATGGAACCTCTGCGAGCCTTCAATCAAGCTATACTCAGAATCCATTTGTAGCCTCTCTCAAGTCTTCAATTCCAAACATTCTGTACTTGTCCAAGCAATCTGAAACATCAACCATCAAACTCACCTCCATTTCCTTTGACTTCTTAGATCCCTGTTTGCTCCTATACAAAACCTGGTTCTCCTTCTCCCAAACCCATTTTTGTGATTGGGAGATTGGCATAAATGGTCATGGTGGCGTTGGGAGAATTGCAGGAACAATGGATTGGGACAAAGAGAGTCTAGCCGAGGATGAGAGTTGTGTTTGAGGAGGAGATGTTGCTTGGTTTTGAATTCATGAAGCGGCTATGAGAAGAGAAAAGATGGGTTTGGAGAGAGATAGGTTTGGGGTTGCAGAGATGGGTTTGGGTTCCTTTTACGGGAAAGTGAGAGAGAGAGAAGAGTAAAGAAAAGAAAAAAGAAAAAAAAGAAATATAAATTTACAAAAATGTCCATGAACTTAACGGGTTAACGGGTAATTCGCGAATTCACACGACACGACACGATAACTTAACGGGTGGCTAACGGGTTAACACGATAACAACACGACACGATAACTCAAACCCAAATACTGAATTTTTCGTGCGAATTCGTGTCGTGTTAACGGGTTGTGTACAATATTGCCAGCTCTAGATAATGCTTGACGAAGCAGTGAGCTAGGTGAGCTCGAGCATGTGAGATTGTTTAACTTTATAGGTTTGCATGTGAAATTAGTAAACCTGTATCATGACCTCCCCACGTGCCAAATTGTAGTCTTGCTTGGTATGACGCGAATATCAAAGCTTGTTTAGGCACTTAGTAGCCGTACTTGATGGGCCTCCGCGTCCCTTTTATAACACGATAATGAATTGAGCTTAAAAATATGCACGGATCTTCCTTGAGATTTTTTGGGCCTCAACAATTACTTAGAATATGTATTTACTATCGCTAGGGAAGGGAACTTTGATTGAAAATAATAAAACATATATAATTTGAAAATAATAGGGCCACCAATGGAAATACAATTCGAACCAAAATCTTCGTTATTTCATAACAGATTTACTTGGAAGACAAATTAATAACCCGAAACCAACTAGCTATAGGTATAGCGAAAGCTATAGGTATAGGTTACATCCTTAATTGACCTTACTGATATCAAATACATACAAATAAAGAAGCAAACTGCTGCATGCATGCAGTTGCTATATTATTCTTTTAATTATTACTCTATACGCTATTTAATTGATGAGGTTGAAGCCGCCTGGGATGATGTTGATGATGGTGAGGAGGCCGGAAATGGTGTTTCCGATTAACTGCAAGGGGGATGCCAGAAGCCCGGTCAATGAAGAGTTGCAGGCGGAGAGCGGTGTCCTCACAATCAGCTTGCAATCCGACAATAGTGAAGAGAGGAGAAATTGTAGAGGATCCAACAAGATTGAAAAGATTCCTTGGCTATTGGTTGTTGCAGTTGAAATCACATTTCCCACAGTTCCACACAGCAGTTGTAGAGTAGCATCTACAACAAGCAAACATAACAAATATATGGTGAAATTAGAAAATATTCTCTTGCAAGGCTTATATGTACATGAACCGCACGTTTTGGTAAGAATTATTCTCATCAGTAATTCATATTCACGGGCATTAACAATAAAACATTGAAATTAAATTGACATCAGAAAAAGTAAACATATGTATGGTTGATTAATTAGGGTTTGGGGTAATTAGCTAATTAGTTTACTTACTTGCGAATACCGGGGTAGCGGTAGCACCACCGGTGCCCACATTTCCGGTGGGAGAGCAAAACAGAGTTCCTTGTATGCGGATCAGACCAAGGAGGCCGCTGATGAGCCCAAGTTGAGCTTCAGCCATTGGAACTACTATTGCCACTGTGGCAACCAAGAGGCACACAAGGAGAATTGTTTTGGAGGCCATTGGTCCTAAGTGCAACAGTTCAAGTATTCTTCTTTGCTAAGTTGCTAATTAACTGGACTTGCAGAATTGCTGTGCAGGAATGACCAATTTATAGGCTAAGCTAAGCAAAGCAAAGCAAGCCACAAGAGGGACAAGTTGCTGCATGACTAAATGAAAAGCTTTCTGTGCGGCAGTTTGTGTAAAAATGACAGTATACATTTTGGATGATCCGGACAATTATGCCAAGGAAAATTATAACATTCTTGTCTTACGTAATTCCATCAAAATCTAAGGTTGTCCTGAAGCTCATACACCATGCACGCGGCCTCAGTGGGTGGGCTTCACCCTAGAAGCCAACTGTTATACGTTCCATAGCTAGGTCTGTGTCTTAGCATGCCCTAATATGAGAACTTGTCATCAGTTGTGTTCTCTCACTAGAATTAATTGCCGACTGTTTTATTGCTAGCTAGCTATAGATTACCTTGCCAAGATGTAAGTTTGGTTTGACCCAGAATAAGTGGTCAGACATTTACTTCAAAAAGTCCTAAGTAGCTATAGCTAGCTAGCTAGCTCCATGGATCCCCATGATCCAGCCACTAGTTAAATCAAGTTGCGTCTGGCTGCGGGCACTAAGTATATGGAATGTATACATTGGACAATGACACGGGCTGTAAATTATAATTTACATGTATTTCTCCCAAATTTTCCATGACCTTATATAATGGAATGTAGGGTAAAACCTATGTGGTCATAGCAAAGTGTCATCATGCTATTCAAATGAGGGAGGAAAAAGTACATGTTATGAGTAACTTTGCTCTTCATTTATGCGATTTATCTATTTATTTTGGGAGGTGATTTTTCCACTCTCCTTTTCTCCACTTACATTTCACAACATTGCCCTACATACACATGGGGGCGCGAGCGCACACACACATATATTATAAGAAAGAGACTGCAAAAGAAACCTTGGGATGGCTGGTGAAAGGTCAATCCCAACCTCCATTGACATCCCAGTCAGAAAGAGTTTCTAAGGTTGAAATGTCCAACTCTTGAGGCAGATAATTCTCAGTGAGGTAAAAGAATAAATACAATTCTGGGGAAGGTATGCATGATCCAGAAAATTGTGAAGCATATAAGCTCATATATACCATGCATACACATTATCAATTCTGTAATATGCTATGTACAATGATTTCGATAAACGCACAAACGAATCGTCATTGATAAAAGTGAAGTTTCTTACTACAAGTCCAGCGCTTTCCAGTTTCAATGAAGGATTTCTTTTTGCCAACACATCCAGGATGATAAACTTTTACACAGTCCCTAAAATGAGTAATTGTGTTAAAATATAGAAGTATAAAAATGTCCTAAGTCTAGGCACAGGAATAATTCATGGCACATGTGTAAATGCTAGAAGAGACCAGAAAGTACAGGTTGAGGATCAACAAAAGATGCAATGCTCTCTTCTGGTATCCGAAATTACAGCTACACACAGAGAGTAATGCTCTCTTCTTTCTAGATAATTGACTAAATAAACATCCTCCAATTGACTAAGTCAAACTGAAAAGTATAAGACCGGCAAGAGTTGATAGCATAACCTTAAAAAATGGTATAGCTGCGGTTATACTTATTTTGACACGTGGCGCCTAATCGCTAGGGGGTTTTTTTTAATATAAAAAATAGTACGACCACACGGCTATACTAGGTGTTTTTAATTTTTTTAAAAATAGTATAGCCGTGCGGCTATACTTATTTTGACACGTGGCGACTACTCGTGGGACGGATTTAAAAATAAAAATAAATAGCTATACTCGGTTTTATTAATATTTCTTAAAAGTGGTATAGCCGCGCAGCTATACTTTTCTTGACATGTGACGCTTAGGCGCTATGCGGCTACTTTGTATTTTTAATAAACAATATAGCCGGGCGACTATACTCGATTTTTTAAATGTTTAAAAATAATTAGTATAGCCACGGCTGCACTAGTTTTGTTTTGTTTTAATTGCCTTTAATAATTAGTATAGCCGATCGGCTATACTCTTTATATATATATATATATATATATATATATATATATATTGGGATCTTTTTTTCTTTTAAATTTTTTCCCCAATTTTCGTTTATCGATAAGAGTAGTTTGTAGCATTATCCATTACTATTAGGCCATTAACTGAGTCTCTATTGTCCAATTTTAATTTTTTACTTTTCTAGAGTTATTACCCGTATAAAGAATTTAGCACTTTCATGTTTAATACTCTATTATACACATACGTATGTATTTTTCAATAATACATCCGTGTTCTGTACACGTCTTAAAGATTCGGTAAAATTCAAGTTATTAAAAAAAGCAAATGTACAATACTCATATTGTACATGTACGTACGTATCACTCATATTTAATACACGTAATTTTTACAAAATTTTCAATAAGACATAAAATTCACGTATTATACAAATAATTCACACATATTATTGAATTAAAGTAATATATATATATATTAAAAATATTATATAGTGGCCGATTAATATCTGCTTTGGATATGTTGAAACTAGCAAATTAATATCTATAAAGTATAAACTAATGCAACTAGGTGCTTTTTTCAAAAAATTTATTTCACTACGAAAAAAAGGCCTTTTGTGACACTACAAATCTGTCGCAAAAGCATGGAAAAGGGTCGTAAATGACAATTTGCGACGGCATGCGGCGTTTTTGGCGTCGCAATAAAAGCGTCGCAAATGTTATGGCCTTTTTCCCTACGCTTTGGAGCCGTCGTAATAATATTTGCGTCGGTCCTCTCACGGCCAGGTAATGTCGCAATTAATTGGGTGTTGATTTAAATTGGCCTTTTACGACAATATTTGCATTGCGATTCTTAGTCAATAAGCATGTGACAATATTTTTTTTATTAATTTATAGAAAAAATTCTAATTTAATATTTTTGCAATCTTGCATCTAATCGAAAAAACTTTCATTTGCAATGCTATGAATGGGCGCATTTGAATCGACATATAAAGCTGTGATTTTAAATTGAAACTTGAATATAAAAACTTATTCTCAATGGTGTTACATAATGATCGAAGTATAAACAAACTTCATTCATGTACTTCTAATACATTCATCAAACAAAATCAATAATTATAGAATTTCTCAAGTGAAGTACCTAAACTAATAGAGTTTAAAAATTGTAACTAGTGAAAGAACCAATCATTATCTTGTACTTCGCCTTCTAACACTTCACCACAACTTTGTAAAAAAGTTACAAAACCATCAATAAAATGAATTACAAAAATTATATCTTAATTTTATTCATAACATTTTATTTCTAGAATGCAATCAAGTGCTTCCAAGACTATGTCGCATGTAGTGTTCTTAGCAAAACCAATCAACTAATTAACTAATCAAACAAAGAGACTTTTAAAAGCCAACCACATTTATCTATCAATCAAGTGTCTTACCACATTTCTCAACTGAGCAAATTTGCTACCAATCCAATGTAGGGCACCTCCTTGTGTACAATTGATCTTTTTCGTCTTGGGGCATATTCCTACAAGATGTTATCAACGATAATTCATCTCTTTAAGAAATACAAATTAGTATGATGCTTATAATGAAAGAATGTCACATCATTAAAATGAACATAAACAAAATCAATATGCAAATATGTTTTCATGATAGCAATGTTGGGTAATTACTGCAAGTCAAAACAAATGCATCCCTTAACCCAAAAGAAACAAAAGACCTGTAGTGTCCAACGAGTCAAAGACTTATCACAAAATCTCTAAATCACAAAATGAAAAGAATAGAAAAAGAAACCGTGAATCAGAGAAAGCTTCATAAGCAGAGCAATGTTGTCCAGGACTTTGAGAAGACTAACCTATTTTATGTTTCTATAGCCCATGTCAAGGTCAAAAACAGTAAATTAGCCCCAATGATCAAAATTACGAGGTGAGAAAAGTACTGTCCAAAAACTTGATAGGAAATGGCCTCCAACACACCATCCTGCAAATTTCTAATATGAAAGAAAAGATTATAGTTAAGGTTAATGAAAACTTAGAAGAAGTGGAAGTTCCCATCTCTCTTATATCCTATATCCTATAATTCATAAAGAATAAAGAACAACAACTCAAAAAGTGGAAGTTCCCATCTCTCTTTCTTTGTTTACATTAGAATAGAAAAACACAAAGTTATATCAGATATTTATGATTCCATCCTCTAAAAATTGGGTAATAAAAAGCACGAAAAAAAACCATAATAGCCAAGAATCATTAAAGAAAGAATGGAAAAGAAACATAATGAAAAAGAAAAGCAAATATCACAAAGGAACCCCAAATATCGAGATCTGGGAAAAGGAAAATAGTTCAATTTCATATTTTCTTTGTTCAACCAAAAAATGGAAATTAAATCAAAACAAAGCGCAAAGAAACCCAAACCGGACACCAAAAAGAGAGAAATTACAACCTTGTAATGCAGAGGGTTTCTCTAACTTTGGGAAAACTACAATTTTTTTTTTGGGTTAGGATGGAGAAAGTTTGAGTGGAGAAAGCAGACACTGGTCTCTTAAGTTAGGGTGAACTTGGATATTCGTTGTCGCAATTAAATCCAATTTGACAAATTCAAGTTGAACTGACCATATTCTTACTGAGACCAAATAAGATAAACAAACAATCATACGAAAACAAATCCCACGCCAAATACATACCTTGATCACAAGGAGGAAGGATTCTGAAATCTAGAAGTCGCTGATGGGTTTAGACTCAAGCATCTCTTGAATTGCGTGAAACCCTAAAGATGAACAATATCACCTGCAGCAAGTAACGAAAATCAAAACAAACTAAATTAGGGAATCTGATGGTGAGGCGATAGAGGGATAGAGAAAGAGAGAAAGAGAAGGAAGTCAAAAATCTAGAAGTCGTTGGGGCTATCGGAAGCAGCGGGAGGATTTTGATTTTGGGATAAGGGTTACTAGAACCAGAAAGGGAAAAGCGAGGGGCGATACGCGAAAATTTAATTTTAACGTTTTGTCTTCCGTCCCAAATTAGAATACGACGGCATTAGGTAGCGTTGCATTTGTAACTTTCTAAACCTATTTGCGACATGCTTTTGGCGACGTTACTTATTAAGGTGTCGTAATTATTTTGGCATCAATCACCGTGTGTAAATTTACATGTATTTGCGTGGGCCATGTCATCTATCGTAAAATGTTTGTATGAAATAAGCATTTTTCTTGTAGTGTTTATTAAATATTATAGCCGCGCGGCTATACATTTAAATATAATGTATTTAAATAGTATAGCCGTGCACCTATACTTATTTTGACATGTGGCGCCTAATCACTAGGGGGTCCTTTTTTAAAAAAAAAAGTACAGTTGTGCTGTCACGACTCGACTTTCATAGCACGATATTGTTCGCTTTGGGCCCCGCCCTCACGGTTTTATTTAGGGGAACTCACCAGCAACTTCCCAATGGGTGACCCATCCTGTGATTGCTCTAGCCCCAAATCTCTTAATTTCGGAGTTCTAAGGAATCCGAAACCAGTGAGCTCCCAAAATGCCTTGTGCTAGGAAGAGAAATGCCCACACATATAAGGCACTTCACATTTCTCACCCCGAGCGATGTGGGATTGCTTACTGTTGTTGTTTCTCCAAGTTCACGAGTCTTACAATCCACCCCTCTTGGGGCACAGCGTCCTCGTTGGCACACTTCCGGTCGGGGTCCAGCTCTGATACCATTATGTCACAACCCGACTCTCCTAGTACGATATTGTTCGCTTTGAGCCCAGCTCTCACGGTTTTATTTCTGGGAACTCACGAGCAACTTCCCAATGGGTCACCCATCTTGTGATTGCTCTAGCCCCATCGCTTAACTTTGGAGTTTCAAGGAATCCAAAGTCAGTGAGCTCCCAAAAGGCCTCGTGCTAGGAAGAAAAGTGCCCACACATATAAGACACTTCACTTTTCCCTCCCCGAGCGATGTGTGATTGTTTCTCCAAGCTCACGGGTCTTACATGCGCGGTTATGCTCGGTGTTTTTTAAAAAATAGTATAATCGCGCGGCTATACTTATTTTGACATATAGCCCCTACTCTCTAGTCGGGTTCTTTTTTTATTATTATTATAATAAATAGTATAGCTGTGGCTATACGCAGTTTTATTAATGTTTTTGAAACAATAGTATAGCCGCGGCTTCTAAGCGTTGTGCGGATACTCTATTTATAAAAAAAAATAAAGAGTATAATCATGAGGCTATACTCGATTTTTAATTTGTTTTAAAAAAATAGTATAGCCATGTGGCTTTACTTAATTTTTTTTTTACTTGCCTTTAATAAATAGTATAGCAGAACGGATGTACTCTTTATATATATACTGGGATCCATTTTTTTCTTTTAAATTTTTTTCCCGATTTTCATTTATCTATAAAAGTAGTTTAGAGCATTATCCAAGTCTCTATTGTCCCCTTTTCATCTTTTACTTTGGAAGAGTTATTATCCGTATAAAGAATTTAGCACTTTCACGTTTAATACTCTATTATACACGTATGTACATATTTTTCAATAATACATCCGTGTTCTATACACGTCTTAAAGACTCGGTAAAATTCACGCTTTTTAAAAAGCAAACGTGCAATACTCACATTGTACATGTATGTACATATTTTTCATGCTTAATACACGTATTTTTAACCAAATTTTCATATATGTATATATATTAGTAAAATCCTGTATTTTATGGGTGCTGATTGTACATTGTGAAAAATAATATATATATATATATTAGTAAATTTAGCTTAATCCCTTGAAAGTCATATAATAATTAACATCACAAAAACCCTTATTAGGCTAATTATATATGTATATACATATAATATTTAAATTTATTTGTAGGATGACCGGCCATTTTTATACGGTTTACTTCCAATAGATATAGAGGTGATAATATACAAAATGATGATAATGTTCTCTTACTAGATTGTCTGATTAATGAAAACTTGAGTGAACATGCCCCATTGTGGAAATTAAGCAAGTGATCAAACTAACTTAATTAGGGCAATTCATGAATAAACTTACTGGCGAAAACTGGGGTGGCAGAGGGGCCACGCAGACCCACATTGCCATTGGGAGTGCAATATAAAAACCCTTCGATGCGGATGAGACTAAGAAGGGTGGGGATGATCTGGGCTTGAGGTAGTGGAACAACCACTGCAGCAACCAAGAGGGACACAATTGCTGTGGTGAGTGGCCAATTATTTATAGGCCATCAATCAAGCTATATACACTAGGGAAAGTTGCTACATTTTTAGTTCTGATCAAAATTCCCTCTCTCTCTCTGCGGAAGTTTGTGTTAAAGGTTTTACAGATTCTGTTAAGTTGATCCAGAAAATCGTGAGTTATGCGATCATCAAAGTTTATGGTTCCCATGAAGCTCATCGTCACCATTAATCGCCATGCACGCCACCCTACTCTCAGTAGATGATAGGCTAAAGCTTCACCCCGCAAGTCAACTATATTGATCTCATCCTTTAGCTATCTAATACAAATAATATCTTTAATTTGTCCCTAATATGAAGAAGCCCAAGTTGCTTTCACTAAATCGGCCACTATTTGGGCTGGAGATTGCCAAAACAAGTCCACTCTTCTTTCAAAAGTTTTAAAAATAGGTCCATGGCTCAAAGCCCAATGAACCTGGATTTCTTGACGACAACGGGGTTAGCCAATGCTTTGTGTATCTTTGAGCCTAAAACCCAGCCCATGTTTATCTGTAAGATTTACACCTGCTAAATATGAGAGAATATAACCCTTTTTGAGGGAATTCTTTTCAGCTAAAACACCCCTATAAAAAGATCCGTGATAGGATTAGGCTAATTCATTGTATGATTGAGTGGAGTGGTGTAAGTAAACTAGTCCATATATTATAATATGGTTGTATGTGGGTTTATATTTTATGGTATGTGTAGGGATAGACTCATGTTTTCAAAATAGGATGGACTAAATTTATCTTGTGAACAAACCTACTAAGTCCATCTCTAATGCTAGATAACTCAAACCCAAAATTTCCCCTTCTAAAATAAAACAATTCATGTATATCCCAAACTCAAATAATTTTTCAAAATTCTTTTTGATGTTAATTTTAAAATATTAAACAAAAATTTATTACAATATTAAAGTTGAGAAATGAGGTGTGGTTTTAATTTAAACAAAATTTTACCCTAATTGTTTTTGTATGTGAAGATATATATATTTTTATTTATTTGAAGAGTTAAATGTTAATAAAGTTGGAGAAGTGTGGTGGACTAAAAAGGGGAGGTGCCTCACACGCAACTCCACCAAGTCAATGCACTAAATCTGTCAGTTGGGGTTCATTTACATGGGTTGATTGGAACTTGGGGTAGTGAATACTCAGGTGTGCTGGGTTTGCTATTTTAGACTAGCTAGAAAAAATAATTGCTTGGGCTATAGCCTAGGTTAGCCATAGGGACAATCCTTCCGTGGGTACGTGATAGTATTAGTAAATAAAATACATGTTATAATATGAGTCGATGGTAACACCACGTGACTCATAGTTTATAGAAATTAAATGGTGTAAGGTTTATCTATATCATTAATGCTAAGAATGAGTATATAACTAAATAGACACCTAGGGCATGACCTTTATATTACTTGGCAGAGAGAAAACTACTGCTTGTGAAAGTCGCTATACAATTTGAATCCTTATAACCTTCTGTTATGGTACATGGACTTGAAACATAACACAAAAATATGTATCGAATTGTCGTAGTTCTTCGATATCCTGATTTATTTGTTTCACAATTATCAAATTCATATAGAAATATGTGTATACAATCAAC
The DNA here is from genome assembly GCA_024362665.1 of Prunus padus. Taxonomy (NCBI): domain Eukaryota; kingdom Viridiplantae; phylum Streptophyta; class Magnoliopsida; order Rosales; family Rosaceae; genus Prunus; species Prunus padus. The sequence goes on from JANFAM010000020.1 coordinate 11,652,543, forward strand.
CAAGGACAAGAATGATTTAACGCATTTTCTTACCAAAATTGACACACGGTTTTTGGAGCATAACATTGTAGAAAAACTATCACAAATTACATATAAAACTGTACCGGTAATGTCATTTGCCATCTCTAGCAAAAAAGATAAATGTTATTTACTATCACAAACACAAAGTATCATTATTTTTACATATATTATTAATACACAAACAATGGTCTCATTGAATCACACTCTTTTTTCAGTTTGGTCTCATTAAAATCACCGGATGCTTTGGTTAATATCTGGAATGTAAGTTCACAAACTTCTCTCTCTCTCTCTCATAACTACTACATATCACACTATTGACATGATGAAGTGACTGTAAGATGGAGGCATATATATACCCTACCTCAGAATTTCTAGTATCCTCGTCCAAATCATCAATTCTTTATAGTCAACAGTGACATGTACCGTTAATTTTTCCGTTTTCTATTTTTATTTTTTATTTCTCCAGGTGGGGATTGAGGATTTATATAATCCCATGTTACAGTTCAATAAATTACAGATCAATAGTTGACTTGTAGGGTGAAGATGAGCTTCATGGCAACCTTGGGCTGCGAAAGGAATAACTGACGATCACAAAATTGCTTTTTGTTTTTTGTTCTTTCACTGAGAGCATTCCATTTTGATCAGGATTAAACTTATGCAGCAACTTTGCAAGTCTGTCTGCAATTTGGCAACAAGAACTAATATTACTTGAATAAGTTGAGCTAGTACACTAATTGCTATATCCAATTTAGCACCAATGGCCTTCAAAATAGTTCTCTTTGTGCCCATCTTGGTTTCTGCCATGGCACTTCCACTAGCCGATGCCCAACTTGGGAATCTCCTGCCCCCTCTTCTCGGTCTGTTTCGGATACAAGGCACTGTATTTTGCACTGCCAATGGCACTGTGAGTGTTGGTGGCATTGCTGCTACCCCAGTGTTCCCAAGTAAGTTACTCTGATTAGTATTTTTTATTAGCCTTTTTTAGCCTTATGACCATGGTTTTAATTTGTTGTTTATCTTGTTTGTAGATGCCACTGTCCAACTGCAGTGTGGAGCTGGAAATGGGGTCTCTACTGTCACAACCAATGCTTCAGGAGTGTTTTCAATCTTGTTGGATCCTTTACACTTTCTTCTCTCTTCACTTTTGACTGGTTGCAGGCTTGTTGTCACCACACCACTAGCCACCTGCAACGCTAGTTTGCCGCCGTCAGGATTTCTGATATCGGCCTTGCAGTTCCTTGGAACCACCATTGCCGGTGCCCTCAGCGTCATCAATGTCACCCCAGTTGGGTTCACCCTCCAAGTCTAAACTTAATAACACAGCCTTAAAAAGAATAAAATGGTCACCACTACTGCTTCTCACTTTATACACGAGTGTTGCCATTTGTATCATGTCAACTGACCATAATGTTCTGCCATCTCTATAGTAGAGGTATTGCAATAAATTGATCCATCGAAACGCAGAACAATCTTATTGTTGACAGCATATCGAATCAAACGAGTACTCTTTCAATATCGGGATTTCTATGTTTTACAAATATCAGGTTCTTAATCAATTTCTAAATGAAACAGAGGCATGTCTCAGTGTTGTTCATCCCCTAGAACAGAGACATGGTGTTTGTTTCTCAAGGGCAAGTTGGCAGATAAATGAGTTTAGCAATCCCCATCCCAAATGTGTAAAATTTACTAGCAATCGTTAATTATATTCAACTTATACCACCCAGCATAGAAATTTAATGTGTTAGCCAAGAACAGCCGTCACTTTTTCTTTGGAAAACAAGATTGGGATGATTTCAAGTTTGTTAAGATACACTTCAGTTATTGTCAAATAGCAAAAGAACTCGACAATGCAAAGAAAACCTATGCGTATAAAATAGGTTCAAAGACCTGTATATATCTCCACGTTTCCACCTTCCTATTACTTCTCCCACAAGCTTTTCCATCTGCTTAAATATATGTGCCATATATGAATACATATCATAAAACTCTGCCTAGACAAAATCAAAGAGACCTGTTCCAGTTTTCTCCCTTCATTCATGGCAAGGATCCAAGAATACATTCTCATTTACCCTGAGCTCATCATCTCCACCGCTATATGTTCTACTATAGCTGCGGCGATTGCAGGCCTTATTCTCATGTATCTGATCCACAAGAGAAAACCCAAAGTTTATTTATTGGACTTCAGCTGCTACCAGCCACCAAACTCTTGTAGGCTGCCCATGTCAATGTTCCTGGAGAATGTCCTTCTGGATGGCACAGACCCTGACAGCATAGCTTTTCAAGTCAAGATCCTAGAGAAATCTGGGTTCAGTGAGGAGACTTGTATTCCTCCATCTCTCACTTGCTTACCTATAAGAAAGTCACTCTCATTTGCTTTGGAAGAGGTCACAACAGTAATGTTTTCTGCAGTTTCGGATTTGTTTGAGAAACACAACATCAACCCGAGAGCCATCGATGTACTGATTTCTAACAGCAGCTTGTTTTGTCCCACACCATCTCTCAGCACTCTGATAATTAACAAGTTCAGAATGAGGAGCAACATAAAGAATTTCAACTTATCTGGTATGGGATGCAGTGCTGGACTTATAGCAGTTAGTCTAGCTAAGGACTTACTGAGAGTTCACAGCAACTCATTGGCTTTAATTGTCAGCACAGAGACCTTAGTTTTAAATTGGTACAAAGGAAAAGTACCATCCATGTTGCTGACCAATTGTTTGTTCCGAATGGGAGGAGCGGCCGTGTTAATGTCAAGTCGAAAACAAGACAAGGGCAGGGCAAAGTATGAGCTGCAACACCTTGTTAGAACAAACAAAGCACAAGATGATCAGTCTCATGCCTGTGTGTTTCAAGATATGGACCCTGAGAACAAACAGGGGATTTCAATATCCAAAGACATACTACATGTTGCTGGAGATGCATTGAAGACAAACATTGGTGCTCTGGGGCCGATGGTTTTGCCAATTTCAGAGCAGATTCGATATGGGATTTCGATACTCATCCGAAAGATATGGAGCCAAAGGAGGAGGAAGACTCGCATACCGAATTTCAAGAAAGCTTTTGAGCATTTCTGCATACATGCTGGAGGGAGGGCAGTTATACAAGGAATTGAGAGAAACCTGGAGTTAAGAAAAGAAGATGTTGAGGCCTCAAAGATGACTCTGTACAGATTCGGAAATACGTCTTCTTCTTCGTTATGGTACGAGCTGAGTTATATAGAAGCAAAAGGAAAGATGAAGAAGGGAGATAGGGTCTGGCAAATTGCATTTGGGAGCGGCTTCAAGTGTAACAGTGCGGTTTGGAAGTGTGTTGCCAATGTGGGTGCTGAGAGAGAGAATGTGTGGAGAGACATAATCCATTCATATCCTGTAGAGATTCCAAACTAGAGAGACTATTTGATGTAACTTGTTATGGCATGATTTAGATTTACTACTTTTATGCAGCAGAGTTGATGTTTGTCAACGAGAGTATTTCTGAATCTGAGATATTTATGTGTTATATTCGTATTTGTATTGGTCGTATTGTTGATCAGTTGGGATTGGAATTGTCGTCCAATTGCAATTTGCAGCTTACAAATGTTGATTAGGTGGGGAAGTTTTAAAATTAGGATAAATGTTGTTTTCAATCACTTTGGATTTGAATCTTGTTTCTTGAGAAATTAAGGGCTCGTTTGGTAACGTTTTTAGAGAATGTTTTCAGATAATTAAAATTCTTGGAGCATCTGTGTTGCATATCTATATTAAGGCCAGCTCCATGGATAAACTGTCAGATTACTCTACTCAACTGATTATAAACTCTTGAAAACTTTATATTTTTGTAAGTGAGAAACCTTTGAACTTTTTTGGTTGTATCAAGGGAAAATACGTATTTTTTGGTCAATTGAACTTTGTTGGTTGTATTAAGGGAAAACTGTCCTAGCTAATCCTTGTGATTAGTCCTGTCTTAGTCAATCCCCTGTAACAAACAAGGCCTTAAGGTCCAAATCAAACTCAAACTTCACAGAATTAAGAACGCAATATTTTCTGGAATAGATAACATAACCATTTATCGTTCTCTCATCTGTTGGGATGAGTCGGATCCAAAACTCGAAGAATAAGAATGCAGATGAAAGTATGATTTTATAAAAAAAAAAAACCAAAGAAACAAACGAGAATGGATAATTATCCCAACAGTGTTCTCTCCTCCATCTGACAAAAATGGTTCCCAATAATTGTCTGCCTTCCCACATCTTCCCTACTCTTTAGCTGTCTTAGTGGTTTTCTTGCTTTATGTCTTACTAATTTGTGGAGTGGACTCAGATTGGGCAGGGTGGGACATCAAGGGTAGTTCCTGTTGAAGTTGGTTCACCATAGATGTGAAAGGAGGAAGAAGAAACGACATAAAAAGAGTAGAGTTCATAACTTGAGTATATATGGACATGAGTAGGATTGTTTAGGGTGGATTCCGAAAACCTTAGTGGTTGTCACATATTAATTTCACACTTTGGTAATCACGTTGTCTAAACTTGTTAAATTAGCATTTGGTTACATTTAAGCATTAGAATTAGGTCACTTCACTTGAATCAAAACCCCCCTGTTTTGTGTGTGTGTTGTTTGAAATCTTTGAGTGTTTTTTCTACTGAATTCTGCTCACTTTTTTATTTGTTTTTTACATTTGGTTCGCACTGGGTTCTTCATTTTTCCATTATAAATCCAACTATATAAAGAATGTAAAATTTGGAAGTTATAGGTAAAAAAGGAATAGAGGTCGAAGCTGGAAAACAGAGGAAAATTGTTTCTCTCTTATCTGGCAAAAAGCAATTGATCGCTTCCGACAATCGATCCATCGTTTAGTTTGTTATCCGAAAAATTTCCTTTATGTCCAAAAGCGATTGATCGCTGCTACAGTAGCCAGGTGATAAAGAAGCGATAAAATGGTGATAGAATAGTGATAAAGTGGTGATACATGAGTGATACAAAATGCTGATTGTGTTTACCTTTGGTTTATTGTTTTGTTTCATTTCTTTTACTTTTCTTTACTCATTTCTAGTATCCGATTTGTATTTTACCTTTGTGTTGTGTTAAATAAGTGTTCTTTACGTACTCAAACTAGACCTTTGTATAAGCCTCCAATTCCTCGTGGGAACGATTCCGTATTTACAAATATATACTCCAAATAGATTCCTACAACAAATTTTAACATCTGGCTGCTCTTGAAAAACTTAAAAACTACCGGATAATCTACCAAAGATACGTGTCTCAACAATTTCATCATGCAGTTCTCAAATCCAAGAACATCACGGAGAGGACTGCCTTCCTTTCCACTTCCATATGCCCTAATTAGAAAATGAATACAATATGTTAACAAATTAAAAGCAAAATGGTAATCCAAGACATAAAATTACTGTACATTAAATGTGTACCCACTGGTAGCTCATAGGTCGAGGGCATCGATCATCTTCACACTTGTATATTTCTGCATTGGCATATCCAAGCTTCATGGTAATGTTGCGCTCCAGCTCATTTTTAAAACGAACAGTCTGCATAACATCAGGATTATTGTTTTCAATTTACACAGGACACTGTATACTTAATATCAAGAAAATCCTGGCATGCTACGTACACTTATAACGCATATAAGTTTCATTTTATTCGCTCTAAAAAAAAAATTTATTCAAAAATAAAAAATAAAAACCAGTAAAAACCTAAATTCTGATTAATAATATGAATAAATCTAACAAATACAACTTCATTAGATTGTTTAAATTGTAAACTCAAAATCCTAATAAATTTAGAAAACTTGGCTGACAAGAAAACAGTAAAAACCTTATATAATCAACATTCCTACATTCCTTTTTGTTTAAACAAGCAACCTGATATCTTGCAACGAAATCAACATTCCTTTTCTCCTCCCTTCTTCTCTTAAAACGTCTCTGCAATTGTGTGGTTTTTTTTTTCTTTCTACTTTCCTTCTCTACAGAACTTCTCCTCTTTTCGTACTATTTTACTCTTCTTTTTTTCCTACTGTTTTTGCTACCATCTACTTCAATTCTCATCTTTAATTTGTAAATATAAATTTGAGTATTGTGATTGTATCACATACATTATTATATTTGTTTATAGATTGAGAATGAATAATTCAATTGATGCAACGATTATTGGTGAAGATGATTTAGATTATAAGCCAAGATTTGGGTATGGAAACAAACATCTAACAAAAAGCCAGATCCCGGTGGACAAGGTGCACATTTTTGGATCATTTTTGTTTCCTGCTAGATGTTTGGTCCAGAACATGAATGGTTACAGAGACGTTTCAAAGAAGGGAAGAAGATAAAATACGTGTGCAATTGGGTGGAGAAGCTGCAGAGAAAGAGCCCAAAAAAATAAACTTAAAGAAGTCAAGCAAATCATGATAGAGAGAATCCAAGCATAGGATCTGGATCCCAGATGGGATCTGGCAAATTGCGTTTGGGAGTGGCTTCAAGTGTAACACTGTAAAAGTGCGGTTTGGAAGTGTGTTTCCAATGCGGGTGATGAGAGAGAAAATGTGCGGAGAGGCATAATCCATTCATATCCTGTAGAGGTTCCAAACTAAAGAGCTAAAACTCTCTACGCAGAAGCCTAATGTTGAACGGCATTCAAATCAAACCAACCAGCATGAACAGTACTGCCTAATTACCCTCCTAAAGATGCTGGCGATCACTAATTTCTAATAAGGTCCAAATCAAACTCAAACTTAATCGAATTAAGAACACAATAGTTTCTGGACGAGATAACATAACCATCAATCATTCCCTCATCTGTTGGAATGAGTCGGGTCCAAAACTCAAAGAATACGAATGCAGATGAAAGTATGATTTTATCAAAAGTCAAAGCAACAAAACAGAAAACACAATTATCCAAACAATGTTTTCTCCTCCATCTGACAAAAATGGTTCCCAATAATTGCCTGCCTTCCCACATCTTCCCTACTCTTTAGCTGTCTTAGTGGTTTTCTTGCTTTCTGTCTTACCAATTTGTGTAGTCCAATCAAATTGGGGAGGGTGGGACATCAAGGGTAGTTCCAGCTTGAATCGTGCCCCACCCAATAAGACGCCAATGCTTCTCAACTCGCCTACTGAGCGCAATTTTCTCTCCTCTGCTGGTGCAAACTGGAGAGGTGAGTTGCAGCTTCGCCAAATCATTCCTTACAGCAATAACCTTAGCCCCTGTAGACATGGATCCTATATTCAACATCAGGATCTCACCCTTGGCCAGCTTTGAGACCTTTCCTTGCTTCTCCGACCCCTTTGTCCTGACCCCCAGAAGCCTTCTCAACAGGAAGAAGTTCACCTGCAAAATCATAGATCACAATCTTCAGCACCAAAGACTTCTGCAGCTCATGAAGTTGAAAGTACACCAAATATTTGTTAACATCCATTTCTGATCAACAAGATTTGTCTAGTTTGGGATGTGAAAACATAAAAGAAAAAGGATTCCAAAGAAAAAATACAATATAAAAACCCAATATTATTCCAAAAGAAGACAACAGTGCCACATCCTGAAAACTAAACCAAAAAGCAGTCAATGAGCTCATGACTGAGGATGCATATAAACACACATTTGCTCAATTTGCTTAGAAACATCATCTACTTAAGTTTCATCAGCTTTCAGAAATTAAGAAAATAAAGAAATAAAGAGATCATGACTGACAGGACAATTAACTACTGCAGGAAACAAATAGCATTACAAATCACTAACCGTAGTCACAAGTTATAGGCAGCCGTAAGCAAAATGTAGGATGTCACAAGTCATAATAAGCAGCTGTTAGGAAAATGTATTTGCATATGTGCTCACAGGCATACACGTTTCCAGCTCTATAAGTTGTAGGATAATCCTACCATGGTTCACACACAACACCATTTAAACTCAATTCATTTTTATTAGTCAGCAAATACCTAGTATTATGAGCTTGCTAAGTTTTCCTAACATCGAGGAATATTTGTGTCAATCAGCCCCTAGGAGGGAAACACAGCTCTACAAGAGAAAAAAGTCACCTGTAAACTCATGAAGGTTATCATACCAAAGAAATTGTGTATTAAACAAAACATGAAAATCAATTGATCTATACTTAAGAAGTATCAAGATAAATGATCACTTCTTTATTTGATTTTACTGGTAGAAAAAGGAAAAACAAAATCATCAATGGGTAAGGGAGTGTGTGTTGATGTTTGTGTGTGAGTGAGAAACATCTATTTATAAGCAAACATTCGGTTGTAGGATATCGTGAGCCATCATGAGCCATCAATTACATTCACCTTAGGATGAAGACATTAATGTTGCATATTCTGCAGAGTTATTGCACAGGAAAAATGGACTCCTATTTGTGAAGTTTTTGTCATTAAAAGGTTTTGATCAACACGTTTAAGTGGCAAAGAATTTTGTGCAGTAATATTGGCTCCTTTTCAGAGTGATACAATACAGAGACAGGGGTTTCTTTTCCTTATAAATAATATTGCAAAAACTAATTGACTTGGCACCAAAATAAAAATATCATGACTGAGGATGCATATAAACACACATTTGCTCAATTTTCTTAGAAACGTCATCTACTGAAGTTTCATCAACTTTAAGAAACTAAGAAAATAAAGAAATAAAGAGCCTTGCAGCTGCAGTCATTTACCTCAAGCTCAACAAATACTTCAGGGAGAGATCCAACTTCACCAAGAACTTGACCCACTAGTCTATCAGCACGTGTCAAAGTAGGATCCATGGTCGTTCCAACTCCAATGAGACCTCCTGGAACCGCAAATTGCAACTCATTTTGCTCAGCATACAATGAAACTATTCTAGAATATATTGGCGTGCATTTTATGTTTCCACTCTCGTCCTTAACAACAATCCCAGGACGAACCTCAATATATTGGTTCACTTTCAAGACACCCTGCAAAGACACAATGTCAATTATGGTATTCGTGAACTATAGCGTTTATGGAATATATATCTTTCAAAAAACCCCAAATTATTAGGTCCAAATCAAGAGCAGGTGTGCACATTTCACAACCCAAAACTCCACCAAGAAAGTAGAATGGTATTGGGCAAGCAAAACAGGTTTTAAAACAAAAACAAAAAAACAAAGACTCAAATACAGCAACGTGATATAGTTTAAGCATTGTTGACACTTTTGACAAAACTCAACAATAAAAACATACCCTGAGGATGCTTCCACCAGCCACTCCACCTCTTATCTCATCAACCTCGAACCCAGGTTTATTGACATCAAAAGAACGGATAACAATCATATTGGGAGGTGAGATAAAGTTCCTTTCTGGAATGGGGATCTTTTTGACGATGTATTCACAAACAACATCAATATTATATTTCAACTGAGCAGAAATTGGCACCACTGGTGCATTATCAGCTACGGTTCCCTGGTACACAAAATGTTGAATGATATAATTAGCAGACTGAAACTAAAAAATCCGAGAAAAAAGGATTCATGGGAACTTACCTGAATAAACTTCCGGATTGCCTCATGCTGATTGATGGCCACATTCTCCTGAATCAGGTCAACTTTATTTTGAAGGATAATAATATGTTGCAGACGCATAATTTCAACAGCAGCCAGATGCTCAGAAGTTTGTGGTTGGGGACAGCTTTCGTTAGCAGCTATGAGAAGTAAGGCTCCATCCATGATGGCGGCACCATTAAGCATAGTAGCCATAAGAATATCGTGACCCTATAAAACATAACAAAATCAAATCTAGATAAATAACCAAAAACCAATTCCGTCATTTGTATGCAACCATCACATTGACAGTCAACCTAACCAATTTTTTCAGACCAATAGACACAACATGAAATTAACACCAAATAAGTTGTCTACCTCCTCAACCAAGGAATTCAGATAATTTGGACAGGTAGAATCAGAAGCTTGACAATACAGAACATCCAATGCAGCTAATAAAATGTTGCAAGAACTCATGGGAAGATTTGATGCACTAATAACTATAATGTCATGCAAGGACAAAGGGTACAACAACAAAAAAAGATAAGCTAAGAAAATGTAAAAATTATCTTGACCAAGATTCAATGTATCAGGCTCAGAACCTCCTGTGACACAAATATGACCAAGGATACAAGAACAGTCCTAATGCAGTTATTAAGATATATATCTTACCGGGCAATCTACAAAAGACACGTGTCTCAATAGTTTCATCCTGCAGTTCTCAAATCCAGGAACATCACAGAGAGGAGTGTCTTCCTTTCCACTTCCATATGCCCTAATTAGAAAATGAATACATGTTAATAAAATGGCAAAACATAATCAAAGACAATTACATTAAATGTGTACCCACTTGTAGCTCATAGGTCGAGGGCACCGCTCATCTTCACACATGTATATTTTTGCATTGGCATATCCAAGCTTGATAGTAATGTTGCGCTCCAGCTCATTTTTAAAACGAACAGTCTGCATAACATCAGGATTGTTTGCAATTTAAACAAGACAATACTTAATATCCAGAAAATCCTGGCATGCTACAGTCATAACGCATATAACTTCATTTTATTGTAGGTAGCATGTGAAATGTTGGATTCAATCTGGTAAACAATATTGGGCCCATATCCAATCAGCTTATGCTTTTAGCATATAAGTAACTTAAGAACAGTGAAATGAAAGAAATTTGAAGCACAATGTGCACTCTAAAGGGAAGTAGAACAGAATCAGGCTAAAACACACGGTTATTAAAGGAACTCCAGCAAAACATACTAAATCATATCATATCTCCAGAATTTAAAAAACCAGATACACTATGCACTTTGTATTACTAGCAGCCAAAATGTCAAACCTATATGGTTAAGATTACAATTATCCCTTTCTTTTGGGTTACAAAATATCATTCCTAAAGAACACTCCATAATACAAGATAAAAGACTTCCATTGTTAATGCTCAACTAATGAGTAAATATACCTCTACCAGGAGTAAAAGTATATTTTTCATAGCCATCTGATGTGATTAGCCAAAATTGTTAGTGAGCCATGATAATGCTCAACAACCTAAATCCTATTATTCCGCAATTATAATACATCTGTATACCAGAACATATTTACTAACAACAAAAATCCTTAGCTGTGAGTGTGTATTGGTAGCTCAAAAAGTCATAACCAGATGTCACTGTTTTACTCTCTTGTGAGTGGAAACAGATGCTTTCCTGATTATCAAATGTCCACGCAGAAAGAAAAAAATACAGGAAAAACTGCAAGCAGCATCAAATGCAAGATGGAAACTACTAATCACCTGAACACCAGATATTGCTTTTACAACTGTTGACTTTCCATGGGCCACATGACCTATAGTACCTGAGAGGTAACTCGGATAACCCAAATAATTGCAAAATTAGGCATGTACAAAATAGAAAACAAGAACTGCAAAATAATTGATGGTTAAATCAATATAATAATGACCTAAATAATCTTTAACGATTTTGAGCATTGGATTTGAGTTTACCAATATTGATAGTCGCCTGGCGAGATATAACTTCAGGCGACAGTGGATGTAACTTTGTTACATCCAGTTTACTCAGGTCTTGCTCCATCAAACCCTTCCTCGACATTTTGACAGCTTTTACTGGATCCTCAGGCTAAATAAGTAATCCGCTAACAACTGGGTGGTATCAAGAATGACAGAGTGCACCAATTAATCAGATTGTTAATTAACAGAGCGGCACTTAGTTGAAAACAGACACTATACTGCCAAATGGACTAACACACAATTCTTCTAAAACTGCAAATCAAGAAACACATAAAAGTATTTGCTACAAAAACCTTGAAGCATTTAGTGCAAAACAACATCAAACTTACGGTGAACAAGAATATGAATCAAAACCTATCAATGGAAACAAAGAAAAATATATGTCAAAAGCCAAAAAATACGATAAACATTTTTTGTCAGAAGAAAAAAGAATGCCATGCCAAAAGCTAAAACATATGATGGTTGTGGGTCGTGCATGTGACATAATTAAGAATTTAGGCTATTTTTGGAAATAGCATTTTCAAAAAAAATTGACAAATAAAATAACAAAAAGGAAGAGGAAAACCCTAAAGTCCACCAAGATCCATTGACGATAGACAACTGTGAAAATCACAGTACGGACCGAGATGCAAAAACCCTAAAAGCTCTCAAAGAAATTTGTTAAATGCTCCTTTTTTACAACTAAAAAAACAACTAATTGAGCTCAATATCATCGGGAAAAATTAATCTCCACAAAACTTGAACAATAGCACACTCAAATCAAGCAGACCGAAAATCTAAACAAAAAAATTCAGAATAAAAAAAAAGAAAAGAAATACCACTAGCAATAGCAGCGAGAGAGAGAGAGAGAGAGAGAGAGAGAGAGAGAGAGAGAGAGAGAGATGGAGAAGTAGGAACCTGGGCAAGATGATGAGAGTGAGCGAGGGTTTTGTCGAGCGATAGAGAGAACGCAGCCGCACAGGTTTAAGAGAAATCCGCTGGTTGATAGTTGTGTCTGTCTAGGCAAAAGGATGAGAGCGCTTTTCTTTAATTTCTTACTTAATCGGGTCACGGGTCCTTTCTTTTGGGTGGATCTGGCCCAATATTACATAGGCTTTTTCTCCAATCGAAGCCCGATGAGGAGTAAACTGCAAGTAAAATAATAATTTATCTTCTTTTTTACCTTCTTTTACCTTGCAGAAAAACGAAATTTTAAAAAAAAAAAAAAAAAAGAGTTCCTTGCAAGCAAAGCAACTTGATTGGCAACGAAAAAAAAATTTATCAGAAAAGTAGGGTTGCTTGCAAACCAAGAAAAAGGAGTGTCTCGCAAGAAAAAAATCTTAGTCATTTCTCACTACGTATCGATAAAAAATAGCGTATGTGATGAGAGAAACCACCCAGAATCAGAGGAGAAATTCAAGAGTGTCTTGCTCTTATAATGCAACGACATGACGAATATCTGAAGCAAATATAATTAACAGATAATTGGTGTCAAAGTCAATGGACAAGTCCATTGAAAAATCCAATTAGCAAACAATTGGTTCAAATTCTCAAAATTTACAAATTTTGGATTAAACCAAAATGCCCATTGATTCCCCAAATCATAAATCAAAGCATAAATCAAAGCTCAAGTGGTATAAAATCACTCAAAAACCTAAGTGGTACAAAAGCACCACCCAATCAAAGGAGCTACATCGGTTCCTAAACATAATCTTTGTTTTAACCTAATCAAATTCGCCCCCAAACATTTTCCCATATCCAAATTATCCTCAAACACCACAAATTCCATATCCAAATATTCACCACCAAAAGTACCAAATCAAATTCAATGAACTACGAGTTGACTTGATTACCTCAAAAGGATACGTAGGCAACTTGGTTTTCGTTCCAAGTGCAACCACAAAATCAAACAAGCACATTTTTCTTATTACGTTCCTTTGTAATTTTAACCAAAGGGTGTTCCCTTTCAATTCATGACAAGAGTTGTAGTTAAGAGATTATGGGTCGGACTTAAAATAATAAACTTTATTATTTGAATATGGGTGAAATTGTGTTGGGACATTTTTGTTTACATTTTCCCTCAACCCAAGGAATGTGCATACATGATGCTGGAAGCTTATAATATTTTTTTCAACAACACAAAATCTGTAGTATATGGAAAATTTGAAGAAAAAATAAATAATCACCATACTATTCTGCGAATAATCTTCCATTGGCAAATCCCACATGCCAAATTTTATTCCTATAAGGAGTAACCAAGAAACATCACAGATATAAAGCTAACAATCAGAATTTCAATTTTATTCTAACTTTATTTTCCACATCTATTTCTCTTTCTTCTTCTTTTTTCCTACTTTTCCTCATCAACAGTACGTGAAAATCAAGCGAAGGTTGTAGAGCCTCCTTCATTGTCTCTTGGGTCACCAAATATACGGTGTCTAAAGTCGGCGACCATAAGAGGAAGGCCCTTGCGGAGGGACACATTAGGCTCCCACCCGAGAAGCTCCTTAGCCTTTGAAATGTCTGGCTTCCTTTTATGTGGGTCGTCTTCTGTGTTGGGCCTGAACTCTATCTTTGCATTTGGATCTATAGTGTCTTGTACAACCTGCAGAAACCAGTGTCCAAATTTACATCACTGCATTTCCACTTGACACCTATCGTAATGATAAACGCCTCGTCTCACCGTGACCTTCTCTTGAATATTCACAGTTAGCTAGTTTCATTCATTTGTGCCTTTGTATTGTGAAATAGAAGCAAAAAATAGAGGAAAAGGGCAAGAATTTGAACAGAAATATGTACCATTTTGAGTATTGTTTGTTTGTTTGCAGTTTGCACAGTAAATGAGTTTAGTTAATTTACCTGAGCAAGTTCTAGCATGGTGAATTCACCAGGGTTGCCAAGATTGAAAGGGGCCCACATGATTTCCTTCCATCAGCCGCATTAGACCCTCAACCTAACACATATGCAATAATGCACAACACAAATTGTTCAAACTCTAAATTTCATGAAAATTGTTTGAACCAATACAAATGATACACTATTATAAGCATTTTGAATAGTTTTTGCCAAATATGCAGAAAGCATCTTCCTTTTTCAGAATGATTTACAATTTAATGCAGAAGAAACTGTTTCACCATAACTTTACTTTGACCATGATCATGACAAAAAGAGAAGCAATGTACCAAGTCAGAAACGTATTGGAAACTTCTGGTTTGCTTGCCATCACCGTAAACTGTCAATGGCTCCTTCCTTAGTGCCTGTGTAGTTCATAGACGCACAAAATTTTCTGTAGGAAAATAAAAATGAATTCATGCAAAAATTTTTGACAAAAAAACACACCTGAGCTACGAAATTGCTAACAACACGACCATCATCGATGCACATACGTGGTCCATAAGTATTGAAAATCCGAGCAATTCTCACCTGCAAGACGTTCTGTAGATTAGACCCATGAAACCAAGGCAATAAGACAGAAAAATCAATAATGTGACCTCAATGCCAAGGCCTCTATGGTAATCCATGGTGAGAGTCTCCGCTGTGCGTTTCCCCTCATCGTAACAGCTCCTTACACCTGCCAAATGCCAATAGAACCATGTCAAAAGAGAATTGCAAATCTACAATCATAGCCTAAAACACTTGTTATGAAATAATCAAGTTTTGAACCATGTAGAGAGAACATATTTTTCACTAGGCTGCATTGCATTGCTGATTATATGTAAGTCTCCTTTTCATGATGAGAAATGAGATGAAATATTACTCGTCTCACCGTTACGAGAGACACAAATTAACAATGTGATTAGTAAATATGATGAAACTGATCCTAACTAGAATTGTTATTATAGAAAATTGTCTAATTATATTCATATCATCTCAATATGTTGTCCATAGTGTCTATACTTCCACACTATCTCGATTTGCTACTGTAATAGTGTTATTTAGGAACATTGCTACAATAAAAATAATGAGGAGAGAGAGATAGAGGTTTGGGAGTGACTCACCGATGGGGTTGACATTGCCCCAGTAGGACTCAGCCTGAGGGTGCTGCAAAGGGTCACCATACACCTCACTGGTGCTTGTGAGCAAGAAGCGTGCACCCACTCTTTTTGCCAGTCCCAGCATGTTCAATGTGCCCACGACATTGGTCTTGTGAAACCCAAGCTCACACAACAAATCAAGGACCCCAACCCAAAATAAAAATATCACTTTAACCACAACATATATACATCCTATCATTCAATATTCAACTGAAAACTTTGATAAATTAAGAATTTTCTTATTATTACATACTTTTGTATGAAATAAATCTTATCTTTACTTGGTAATGAAATTAAATATTTTTTGAATTTTAAACTGAACTTTTTCCTTGTATTTGCGCAAACTAATAAATTTATAATTTGAAGAGTTTCATGCATGCACATAAAATAATGAGTTACTTTAATTTTGATTTTCATTTAGCAAAAAAGAAATTAGAAAATAGAAAATTATAAATACAAAGAATTTACTAGAGAATAATAAAAAGGATATAATTGTCTTGACCGGATTGAACTTGTAATGAACAGGGGAGGCAGGGCAAGCGAGGTGGTAGATCTGGTCAACCTCCAACAGAATCGGCTCAACGACGTCGTGTCGAATGAGCTCGAACTTGGGGTTCCCAAAGTGGTGCACCAGGTTCTCTTTCCTCCCCGTGAAGAAATTATCCAGTACGATCACGCTGTCCCCTCTCGCGATCAGACGGTCCACGAGGTGGCTGCCCACGAACCCGGCCCCACCGGTCACCACAATCCTCTGGTTCTTCTTCTTCAACCCCAGCGGCACCTTCCCGCCCGCGCTCATCACAGACCCAAACCCAACACCCCGGGCCTCGTAGAGTACCCTCCGGGTCGGATTGGCCGGGAGGTCGAGACCCGACCCGGATTCGAAACCCGGGTTGTGGGTCGTCGCCAATTCCGGGTTTGATAAGGGGAAGCTGCTGAAGAAGAGGGTGGCTATGGCGATGCCAATGAGGACGAAGAGGAGGCGCTGCTGGCGAAGCAAATAGTGAATTGGGTTTGTATGGGGAGGCCTGCAATTGCTTTGATGATCAAAATCAATGGTGGTTTGTGATGCTTGGTCGGGTTGTTCATCTTGCTGATGAGATTGGGTTGTGTGGGTTCTGTGAACTAAGGACTGGTTATCGGAGCTGATCATAATTTCAAGTTTGGTTTTGTGAGTTGTTCAGATTTTGTTGGGAAAGTTTTCGTTTTGATCGAAATGGAGGTAGCTAGCTTGGATTGCAACAGATGGAAAATGGAAAAAAGTGGGCAGCATGGGATGGGAGAGAGAGAGAGATGGAGGTTGGGTGTGCGTTGAGTGTTATGTGGGTGGGGAGAGCAGTTTTTTGGGTCGAAGTGGTCGGTACATGGGGACTTTCATGCATGAAATTTTGCCGTATAATCGTTCTAAGGCGCGTGCTTTGTGCGAGCATCTCTCTGGGTTTTGGGTTGCTTTTTAGGCAAATATGCCAATGGGAGAGGGAGAGAGAGAGAGAGAGAGAGGGAGTTACTTGCTTACTTTTGGCACCAGACTTAAGATGATTACAGTTATGGAAAAGGTAAATAAAACGTAATATTGTTTGGTAAGCACTTAAATTTAATTTGACTGGTTTTTTTGGTTTCCTCCCCAATCCCTATGCTATAGAATTCATGCTCCTACAGACAGCTGTCTTGATTTCCTTTAACTTGGTCAAAATTCACGAAAAGATATATAGAGACATTCACAGAGCACCACGTGGCAGATGGATGAACTGCCGACTGTCACTGTGCCCCTGGGGACTAAATAGTGTGTCTAACCTCACATCAAGGAAAGAATGTAGCGTTGCCACATGCTGCAGGATTTTTTTAAAATTTTTTTTATAATATATTCTGTTGAGATGGGCGATAATATATTAAACTCATACATTATACGAATGTTAGAACTCAAACTCAGGACCTTACTTGATGGGTCATTTGCCTGCAGAGGCCATTTAAAGGAAGGACAGAATGTAAAAGACGAATGTGAAATTGAAACAACAGCAAATATGGCAGAATTTGAGGGTTTAGGCTTTGGGTAGAAAGAAAAAGAACAGATTTGCAAATGAGCTTCTTAAGGCAGAGGCGGCAGCATTTGCTGATTGAACTCTTCCCCGAGATTTATGTAATACACAGAGTGCATTGGTTATGGAAACGGAGTTAAACAACATTGCATCGCAAGCAAAGACAGCCTGTGTTGGCTGTCGCTTAACATGCAGTGAGTCTACAAATTAAAGATTTAATCCCCTCCCTGTTAGTAAAAAAAAGCAGAGGATGGACGCAAAGGGGCTTTTGAATATATATTTTTTTCCCTTGAAAAAGAAAAAGAAATTTTACTATAAAAAACAAAGTTTTGTAGTGCTTTTCAAAAATTATTTCTGACTCTAATTCAGGCACATGTTCGAAATATATTTAACTAGGAGTAGTAAGTAATACATCAAAATTTGAATAGTTCTATCTCATAGCAACAAGCACCACGACAACAGTAGAAAGCCTTCACCAAAACAGTAAATAGTGAATCACTTGTGAAATAACATTACACGTCCCAAAAGAGAGCAACAGCAAAGGAGGATTGACACTAGAACCGTCGAATATCTTTAGGTGGCCTGAAGTTGAGGGGATGAGTTTCTGGAGTGGCATTTTCGTCTTGTTTCCACATTTTGATTGTCTTATCAGCTTCGCAACTAACCAGCCTTGTACCAGTGACATCGTAGGAAAGAGCATATATAGCAGCTTCACTATCCAGTGAGCCTGTAATAAAGCAGCTCAAGGTGTTAGCCCCCCATGCTTCAGTAAACCGTAAAAGTAGGGAAGAAAACATAAAATGGTAAAAAGGCGCAACACAATGGACATACCAGGCTGTACAATTGTTTGGGATTGCTGAAAATTATGACCGCTCTTCCAATCCCAAAACCAGACACTCCCATTGTCACCTTCAATAAAACAAACGGGGGAAAGGTTTGAGTTACCAAGTTTTATGAAACGAAAAAAAGAATTCAAAAAGTGTCCCAGCTAATATGTTAAAAATCCATACCTCCCGTGGCCATAACTCCATCCTCATTGACAGCCATTGCGTTAATTATGGTTTTCTGCTGAGAGCTGCTCAAAGACAACAAATAATTTAGCAACATTATTATTAACAAAATTCACTAGAGAACTAATATAATTTATATGAAAAAACAATACTCAACCCAAAAATACTGTTGATTTATCAGAAAAGTATGAAAAAAATTAAGTTTATTAAAATACTCACAGCATGTTGTGTAAAAATTCGCCTTTTGGAAGGTTGAACTTCTTAATGTTGTCAGCTGATGCAGATGCAAAACAATTTCTGGACAACCAAACACAATTAGAAACGACATCAAAGCATACAATTTAAGGGTGTGTAATAATCTACACTAGCAGATAATTCACTGCACATGAAGTCACAAGTACATGTACTGGTACATACTCTTTAGGATGTTGTGCCATTGCACGCACAGATTTCTTATGGTGTGTGAGGGTTGACATTGTTTTCCCTGCAAGGAATGTAAATTGATACTTAAAAAAATACTTTTAAAGCGGGATTACCGAAACTGAGTTGCAATTAGTTAAAGAACATAAATTACCATATCGAAGGTCCCAGAACTTGATGGTTGAGTCATGAGAGCCAGTAATAACTTGTGGATCCTGGAAATATGAGGCAACAAAATATAAGAACCATTGCCTATTTTAACCATATAAAGAGCACTGGATGAAAATATAAAAAAACATAAAGATAGCATCCAAAAATAGATGTCTCAATTTTGCACCCAAAAAAAAAACAACAAAAAGATAAATAAAAATTCATATTTGTACTTGTAGTTTTAGCATAAAAGTAAAAATTCAAAGTGCCAGTAAATTCAATTATCTGCAACTTGTTTATTAGCTGTGCTTTAGGGATGAAATGAGAGCCAAGGATTACAGGATTCAAAACTTTTATAAAGAATGATGTAACAGTGAAGGCTATCTAACACAACATAATACCATTCTCAGGGCATGGCAAGAAATTGTTAAACACTTGCATTTGATGCCAGATGAGGAGAGCACAAATTCAGCCCAAAATTAAATAAGAAAAAACCCAGAATCCCAATCATCTATGGATAACAGCAGCAAAAATATAAGTTACTATTACGATTTGAATGAATCTAAAGATGACACCTGCAAGAATAAAGTAATTATTCTTAACTGTATGAATTTATGTATGCATGGATACTCTGCAATACAATCAGAAAACCACAAGGAAAATTGAATGCAAGAGAGTAAGGGTTTTCATACTGTTGGTCGAGTAAAAACTGAGCAAACTGTGTTATCATGTCCCGACAAGGCATGAACTTGCATCTTGCTTCGAATATCCCAAACCTGAAATTTTATTGCACCATAACATAGGTATCATTACCACAATGCCACTCTGATACAAATTACAATAATGACTTTGCTCAGTCCCTAAAAGTACTTCATCTGTTAAAATATGCAGGAAATAAACTTTACTAATAAGACAAATTACATACCCTGCATACAGAATCACGTCCCCCAGTAAGTAAAACATCAAGAGTGGGATGAAGAGCCAAGCAGTAAACACCACTTAGATGACCATGATATGAACGGATAACCTACACAAAAAATTATGTTGTAACAATCAGTATTCCTTAGAGAACAGCTAGAATGAAGCTCTGAGAAAAAACAGTTGATTTAATAGAAGTTCCAACCTTGTTCTGTTCAAGGTCCCAGCATTTAACTAGTTTGTCGTCACCAGCAGAAAACATATAGGTATGCCTGCTGCTAACAGCAAGTCCTGCAAAAAACCAATTATTGTTACCAACACAGCCAACACAGTCATTAACCACAGAATGGATAATCAAAAGCAAGCAATCCCACCAGCAATCATTCAAGAGAAACTAACCTCGTATTTGTTCAATATGTCCTGTCAGTGAAAGCTGTAATGTTCCAGTTCCTACATCCCATATCTGATCAACCAAAATCAGAACAAACACAACCCAACATAAATTTACAATAAAAAGCCAAAAAATGCTCCTTCAGAAATTTTCGTTTAAGTATCAGAAAAAGAAGACAAAAACAAATGGCAATTGATTTTAACTTCTAGAGAGGACAAAACATTGTGGGAAAGGGGGAAAAGAAAAACTTGAGTTTCTCTGACAGCATAACAATAACACATGAACCAACTCAGATAGACCAACTTGGACAAATGAAGCATAAAGTTCAATACCTTGATTGTACGATCTGCTGAGCCAGTGCAAAACCATTTATTACTTGGATCAAAGGCAATAGATCGTACCCATCCCAAGTGGCCACTAATGACCTACATAATCAAATGGAACAATGGCTTATAAGCAACATTATGCATAATCTTTTTCTTTCTTCTCATAAGCAACATTAGAATAATAGTACATGAATACAAGTCAAAGGGATGCAGGCCAATCTTATCAACTCGTTAGACAAGAAAATGCAGAACCAAGGGCAACAAAAGTATAAACTAGCACTCATATAACATGAAATACTGCATTCCTAATAACATTCATCTAATAAGAATCTCCAAGTTACTCAGACAATAAAAGCCCTAGCACTTTTCTTGCTGCACCTAACTGTGTAAGATTAAGAACACATTGTTCTTACCCTGTAGATCTTCCAAGGAGCATGCCAAACAGGACGTGGCCATCTGCTAGGAATTCTTTCCATTAAAGCCGATGTTGAATACCTAGAGAAGAGAAAAGTGACAGTTAAAGAAAAAATGGGCTGCATTTTCCATGATAGTATTATCAAGATTAGAGAAAATGAAATGAAAGATGGTATAGAGCATCAGCCAGCTTGTAATGTTTAAGATCTTCAGTTTTCATAAAATATCCCATTAAAAAAAACCTAATAAAAACTTCAATCTAAAACACTTTGGAAGCACATAATATGATGCCAACTAATAAAATCCTAACCCTGCATAATGCACTCAGATGCTGAAAAATGGCCACGACATGCCTAAATTTCAGGTAGTAGAATAAAAGTAAACTGATGAAAAAAAGTATTCAACTGTATCAAAGGGATTCAAATGTAATGCGGATCTACGTTGAAACATCAAATTACCATAATCATATCTAACTCTTTGAACATTTTGACTGGTATTCTATATTGCCAAGAACATCCCTAGGGTGATTTTTATCTAACGTTGCAGATATTTCTCCCTTCACCAAACTCCAAGCAGCCCAAGAATTGCATAATACACTGCTTAGGCCAAGTACTGAGCTATTAAACATGTACTGCAGTCTGGAATGAAAACAAAAACTGAAGGCAAATCGCTTGTTTAAGTCATGCATTCTAAGTTCATAAAACAACTCAGAGAAGAACAAAGCTCAAACCTTTCAGATGACCCTGGAGCAGAAACAGCTAGAGTGCCTCTACCCGAAATGCCAACATCATTCCTGGAAATAAATGAGGACATGATTATCACAGTTCACTCCACAATCAAAAATGTCCTTAGTAGAATAAATCATCAAAAACCTATTTACATTCCAGCAACATTAGAAACATAGAACCTTTCAAATTCCACAAATCACTCATATAATTCTCATATATGATTTAGATATTTAGCCCAATCACATTGAACAAGAGAAGTAGAAAACTATAGTACATGAATATGCAAATATCTTGTGAAGGGGGACAAGTCAAAATATCTGAAACATTGAGAGTTATAAAAAGGCATAAGAAACCATTAATACACCAGCAAGACTACTTACGGTGCCCTTGGTGCAGATGGACCGACAACCAACGCATTTTGAGCTCCTTCCGTACTTGAGTCCCTAGAATCTTCACGACACAAATGATATCAAGCAACTATTTTAGCCAGTTAAAATGTCAATCTAGAATACCCAAATAAATGCAATTTCCCCAAAACAATAAGCTGAATAATCCCTGCTTGTAGTTACAACTTACAATTTACAAGCAACTGCTTACAAATATTATTTTGAAATTTTAATCAGAACAAAGAATACCTGGAAGGGCAAGAGCATTGGAAGGCCCTTGAGGACCGCGACCCGGTGCACTGGACTCAGCCCGGCGGGGCGGTTTTTGACTAGCCGTGGGTTCAATTCCTCCATACTCCACGCTTATCTAATAATTCAACCAAAATTTTTATTATAATGCAATATTCTTCAACTCAATAATTTCACAGCTTCTAAATCAGAAACGAATTAACAAAAGTAAGACACTAACCTTGTGGCTCGTACGAATTCGTTTACTGCAAAAAAAAAAAAAAAAAGTATGCAAGAATTAACATTACAAATTTGTCAAGAGGCAAATAAGAAGAGATAGACATCAAAGCTAATGGCGGTACCTTTCGGGGTCAGGAGGGGCGAGTTCACCATGGGCAGGAGAGAAGAGATCGCGAGCTCGCTTGAGGGATTTGAGACTGAGCTTTTTCAGCGACTGTGGCTCCACTGGCTCCATCTCTAAGGCCGGCCCAGGCATCGTCTTCTATATTCAGGTAATGCGGTCTAGGGTTTAAGGGCAGTCGCTTCTCACTCCGAGCCCTAGTTGGAGGAGGGGGAAGCGAGTGAGAGAGCGACTAGAAAGTCCTAGTCGAGAGGCTAAGGGCCTGCCTATTTTAGGAGACGGCGCGTTTTGTATATTCGGTCATCCGGCCGGGCTGCCCCGCGAAAGACTTCAATATGCAAATTTTAGTAGGAAAATCTACGAAAATCTAATCTAATTTTCAATAATTATTTTTGGGCTGAAAATTAATATGTAATCTATCTATATATATAAAGTGAAAGGGTTAATTATTCAAATGGTCTTCAAACTTGTACCCGATTTACATTTTGGTTTCTCAATTAAATTTTTCGTTCAAATTGTCCATCAACTTTATATTAATCGTTCAAATGGTCCTACCGTTACATTCCATCAAAATTTCGGTCAACTTTGTGGACGGCTATTGACGAATTTACCCTTATATTTGACGGAAATTTCGATGGAATGTAACGGTAGGACAATTTGAACGATTAATATAAAGTTGATAGACCATTTGAACGATTAATATAAAGTTGATAGACCATTTGAACGAAAAATTTAATTGAGGGACCAAAATGTAAATCGAGTACAAATTTGAGGAGTATTTGAGTAATTAACCCAAAGCGAAAAGTAGAAAATGATGAAACATTCAAAATATTAGAAAATATTGTTGGTTATTGAAATTATTAATTAAATAAGTATAAAATGATAAATTAACACTTTTTTATATTAAAAAATTCTAAATTTAAAAACAAAAGGGCTTTCTTGGCTTTGTCTTTTTTTTTATTTTTATTAACTTGTTTTTAATTTTATAGATAGGTGCTTGGCTTAGGGGTTTTTGGGTTATAAGAAAGGGAAATAAAGCTTCTATTCTAAAGCCCAAAGAGAGTAAAGAAGTAGAAAGCAAGAAACCAAGAGAACATGAGGAAAGCAAAGCTTTTACATTGCATTGCATGACTTACCTAGGCAAATAGACGAAGGTAAAAGTATAATGAGTTTCAAAAAGGCAAACATGCCATTTTAATTCTTTTGCGTGGACAATTCAAGAAACCAAAATCTCTAAAAGGCAGATCACAATAAAATGTACTAGTCTTGAAAACACACAAAATATGAACTGATAGATTTATACTAGTTTTATATACCCTGAAAATATTGCATGATATGTTGCGATAAATAAAAATAGTTCATGCTTGTTGAAACTGATATGTAGGAGTTTGGTTAATCATTTTATTAGTCCCTGAACTTAGACCCGATTTGCATTTGAGTACCTCAATTTCCAAAATGGTTCATGTGGTCCCTTAACTTCACTTTCGTTTGGACAAATGGTCCTGCCGTCAATTTTGTTAACTTTTCTGTTAAATGTAGGGGCAAAATTGTATTTTTTAATCAAAATTGATTAAAATATGAATAAAAAATTTTAACAACTAAAAAATTAAAATTAAATTCTCTCTCTCCCCCTCTATCCCGATTTCTACTCCCCAAAACTTGATTTTTCTTTTTTTTGGTTGGTTTTTATGTGATTTTCTTTTATTATTATTTTAAAGATATGATTTTTTATTCATTTTTTTTTGTTTTAATATAAAAATACCGTTTTGCCCTTGCATTGAACAGAAAAAATTGAAAGAAGTAACGGTGGGACTAGTTGTCCAAACGAAACTAAAGTTAAAGGACCACGGGAACCATTTTGAAAATTGAGGTACTCAAATGCAAATCAATCTAAGTTCAGGGACTAATAAAACGATTAACCCTGTAGGAGTTCAACAGAACTTTGAATGCTACTTTTTATTTATTTATTTATTTATTTATTTGGTGATAGGTTCTTGATTTACATATTTGGAACTTGCTTGTAAGACAAGTGGTTAAGAGCATTTATCCATCCATTTGAGATCCCAAGTTTGATTCTACTCCCTCAATATCACTTATAAAAAAAATGGTATCAAAGATATTGGTAATTTAGGTGAGATATTGGAGCGAACTAAATATGTTTTCTATGTGAAAGAAAAAAGTGTAATATCTATTTATGGACGCATTTTTGGTATGGATTTCTTTAGAGTAACTCTTTACCAACAGCAACACATGCACACTTTCAAATTCATAAAAAAAAATGAAATACATGCCTTAGATAGGTTTAGTTCTTAATTAAGAGAAAGCCAAATTATGGCAAAAGTAAGACGATTACAAAAAGATTGTTCAGAAATAATGACAACAATGTCAATCAAAAATGTCCCTCAAAATCTCCAAGCAGTTCTGGAATTTGAATTCAGCTTCTTTGAGCAACATGGCTGGTCTCCGAATGGCTAGTTTGAAAGTTAGTATCTGGCTTTCCAAACTCTTGACTACTTTGTCTTGAGTTTCAGCTCGACCCAGCTGTTCATTTATTTCTTTGGCTAACTGGGTCCTCCTTTTCTTAGCATGTTGGAGAGCAATTTCCAACCCCTTGATCTCCGCATCGACCTTTTGAATCTCAGTGGCCTTGCTTTCTCCATCAGCAATTGCTTCATCTCTATCCGTGTAGCTTTGTTGGAACCTTGAGACCGTGTACTCTGCATTAGAAGCCAAGTCTAGACTCTCATGATACTGGCTCAAGGCATCTTTCAGTTGCTCTAGCTGGTCCATGGCAAAACACAAGATCTCACAGAGCTTGTGATCAGACTGAGCTAGCACATTGAGGGCCTGATGGACTTCTGACATAACTCCACAACTTCGGACATGATCAAAAGGTCTGGTCATCCATTCCATCATGAATGTTTTCGCCTGGATTACACTAGATTGAGTATTTGGGGATGAGGACTCAATAGATTGCTTTAATTTCGATAGCCTGGTCAGACTGTTTTGAGCTTGTGAATCAGGACTGAGATCATCATAATCCTTGATCACGTAAGTGACAGGAGGGTCAGCTGGTCCATGAGTATTGGCATTAATGGAAGGAACATCCAAGGCAGGAGCAGACTGCAGCAGTAGAGAAAGGTCACCTTATCAAAATATTAAAATAATAATAATAAAAGAACAAGAAGAGGGATGAAATGACTTACTGAAGCACTTCCACAGGTCTCCTGAATGGGAACTGGGGCGACATAAGGCTCATTTTCTGTGGCTTGTTCATCAGAACCTTCAACATGACTTGGAGAGGGTTGAGTATCAATCGGACCAATCTGCCCAACGGTGCCTTCATGGAACTTCAGGTTAAGATGAGAAGCATTAGCCATCCATACCATCTCGACGATGGGGTCAAAAGCTTTGGAAGGTTGGACGACAGAAAGTCTGGGTTTGATCAAGTGCTCCACTGCTTCCATCTCTATGTTCTCAGCTTGAAGGGGCAGATTTTCAACACTTGAGAGCTGCAAAGAAAAAAAATCAGGCATATCACTTTCTGTTAAGGTAAAAACAGGAAAGTTAGCAAGGTTAAGCTTTACCTCTTGCTGAGAGTGGCCCAATTCTTCTTCAGTTCTGACACTTGTCTTTTCTGATATGACTATTTGTTGGGTCATGGTGGAAGAAGAAACCTCCACCTAGAAAGCAGAACAAGGAGTTAATATAAGTTTAGGGATAACATAAGGGAATGAATTGAGAAAGGCTGATTGAGTTAACCTCTTTGGGGGGGACAGAACCTGTGTCTTCAGTCTGATCAGCCATTTCTTCTTCCCTTACCCCCAATTCATCAACATTGGTTTTCTGGGAGGGATGCATCAGTTGGTTTTTATGTCAGAAAAAGATTGATTAGAGTGATTCTCCAATAAGTATTTTATGTTAAGGATTGGTCACATATTTCTAATCTTGATTGTTGGATTGCATGTATGCATATTAAATCTACCAAAACATCTAATGAATGCAATCCAACGGCCGAGATTAGAAATATCTAACTAATTAGAAAGGCATTATATAGCAAGTAATGGTTAGCATGGAAATAAAACTGCAAATACCTCTGAAGTAGAGGCAACTTGTGTCTCAAGAACCTCTGATTGAGGAGTTGTATCTATAACTGTATGAGACTGCAAGCAAGGGAAGAGTTTTTAGAAACAAGAAAAGGGCCAATCAATGGTTCAGCAAAAGAGCGAGTTTTGTTACCTCTATGTCAATCGGACTGGTTGAAATAGTCTCATCGATCACTAGTTTTTGAGAGGAAGATTGGGGGGAGATTGCAACTTGATTTGATGCCTAAAAGATGGTAATAAGATCAAGTCAGAAGAGAATCAAGAGACCATTCAGAAAAGTCAAAGGTTGAGGGCCAATACCTCAGTGCCATGAACAGAACTAGCACTTGCATCTGCCTTCTCCGCATTAGGATCTGGTACAGTCTCTTTGGGCTAGAAAATTACAGAAATGCAAGGATTAGATATAATTAAGGAAGATGCCAAATAATGGTTTGACAATGAACAATTCCAACTACCTCTGGATTAGAGGGAATTTGAGTATCGGAAGCCTTTGGTTGAGGGGCTGAGCTTGAAATTGGTTGAGGCTGAAAAAGATAATCAAATGGATCAACCAACTAGGGAATTAACAAGCAAAATAAAGAGATAAAATGACCAAAAGATAGTCATACCTTAGAAGTAGCAGTTGAAGGCGTATCTGTGCAATGCTTCTCACCTATAGAGTGACTGGCCACGCCCCCAGCATCACTAGGCTTATCAGATGCATCACCAGGCTTATCAGATGCATCACAAGTCTCTAATGGTTCCACCACACCAGAGTTCGATGGCAGGATCTTAGAACTATTGACTCCTGATTCAACAGATGTATATTGGGAAGCTTGTAGTACATGTGGTTTAGGAAACAATGTCCTCAGTATGTCATCCCTGGAACGGTTGGCCTTCATGTCAACAAATATGGCATCTGAACATAAGAACCTTGAACAATCGGACCCGAAACTTGCAATTACCAAAGTATTACCGATCTTCTGAAAAGCTGCAGCAAGCACACTCACATTTATACTAAAAGATTTGTGTATCCTACTCCTCTTAAGGGCGTCATAAAATTCCCATGGTAGCTGCTCAGTGATATAGTCCCTCCCCAGCAAATCATAGAGTATATCTTGACCCATACCAAAATTCACATAAACCAAGCATAACACAACAACAAATCTCAACATGAGCTGCGAATAATAGTTCTTCCAATTTTCATTGGTCTTTTTAATCCAATCAACCATATCCTTCTTATTAAAAACACACTCCCGAACTACATGAAGGATTGCAACCAAAGATGGTTGCACATCAGCAACTATGGAACTTACGTCGGCATCTTCTTCTTGGTATATCAGCCACTCAATAAAGCAAGAACTTGTAGTGATAGCATAACCCTTGAAGCAAGTTGCCCAAATCACAAGGCGCTCCACAAGGTACAAAAAGCAACCAGGTGATATGTAATCATTAACAACCCTCCAGTTCACATTATAAGTATCAACCAAAGCTTCACAGAACTTCAACATTACAGACACCTCTCTCGGTTCTTGACTGCTGTTTCCAGGGCCAATTTTCCCACAGAGATTCTCGATGAATGCCACCCATGGCTGGTGGCAGTCCAGTTTTTCCACAAGCTTCTCGTATAGTTCACTATTCAGCTTACTACCAGACCCGAGAATAACCATTACAAGCCTTCCAATTTGCCCAAAAGACAGCTCCATCTCGGAGCTGGTATACTCAACTATTACTTGTTCCAGCGCATTCTTTAGAGCATCAGTTCTTCTGAGAGAAATCATATTCTCCTTCAATGAACTCCTGCAATCCATAGGAAATATGTTCGTAACAACACTCTCAGTTGAAAACTTTACACGTCTCTGCAATCTCCCGGCATCTTGATCCCTTAGCTTCAAACATTTTGATTGCAAAAGATACACTGAGACCTCACAAATATGGGTAAGGCAACTGCTTTGGCAAAACACTGGATCAGTATTCTCCTTTGGAAACTTGTAGTAAAGATTTTCAAGCTTGTCCAAAACTTTCATGCCAACAGAGAGCATTTCTGAACTCCAATATTTACGAGCAGCTGAGACAAGCTGGTGAACATCAACGGAGGCCAACTTTCCATGTTTTTTAAAACATCTTTTGTCCAGACCTCGAATCCAATCAGCATCGGATATGAGTAAAACATAGATTGGACTAAGATTATGATACAACCTCCACACTCCTAAGTAATCAAAACAAAGATCCCCGTAGCTTTTGTATTCATTAACATCTTGGGTTTCAAGGCATCCTAGATATTCAATTATTAAAGCAATTTTATCCTTCCAAAAATTCCAGAAGTAAATCAGTGAATCTATAGATACCTGATTTTCAGAGCACTTCATCAGATCATTATCATCAACCAACTTCGTTTCCCACACATACTTATTGGCGCTTGAAGAAATATGAGCTTCCAATATTTTTCGAGCCGATAATAATTCACCTCTAATACTCTTATGCCTCTGACAAACACTCATCTGATTTTTTATCAAAGCCAAGTCACTCTGCTCATTTAACAAAATGTCAACCTCAGTGCAAACAAGTTCATAAAAGCTTTCTGTTTTGTTCTTAGCAAATGACTTGGCTTTTGATAAAAGCTCCTCCTTTTGTGCAATATGTTGTATGGGCCAGCCCTTTCTGCCATTTGACCACAGAGAGTTGGCAAGCACATAGAATAGAATATGTAATGACGCTTCTCTGGACTTGCCTGCCTTTTCAAGAAAATCAGCTTCGAGTAAAATATCGCCTTTTAGCTTTGCGATTTCAGCAGCTTCAAGATAGTTTCCATGTTCTTCTTCCAACAAAAGAAGCTCATCAAGGATATCTAACTTCTTCAAAAAGTTCCGCATCAAAATTATAGAATCAAAAGCATTAACAAATTTCATCATGGATCTGTTATCTTTCAACTCATAATAGTGAAGTGCGCAGCTCTCCAGAAATTCTTGTTCAATTTTATTTATTCCTTCACCTCGTCTAGCCACAACACAGTCCTCTGTTGCATGCTGTTTCCAATAATTGATGTATTGCAAACCCATTTCAAACAGTTTTCCTTTGGCACAAACAGTGAGACACTCAGAGAAAAAATTGCCCTTAGCATACGCATCTGCAGCATCTTTGTAGCATCCTGCTAGAGAAAAACATTCTGCAGCTCTTTCCAGATCAGACATGCCACCTTTATCCAAATAAATCCAAGCTGCACCAATACAAGTTATAAAATGAGAAGAAATTTATTACAACCAAAATTCCGCAGGCTTCGTAGCATTATGGAAGATTTTAAATGATGGTGAAATAAAATCTTGTACTTGAGACAAGCAATATAACTGCATTTTATATGTTTCGGATCTATTTAGGCTAAAGATAATAGATGTTAAATAGTTATACCTGCTCTTTCATAATCGCCCAAATCAGAGAAACATCTGGCAGCAGAATCTGCCTTGCCTAAAGCATCAAATATTTCAGCAGCTTCCTTAAGAATGGAATTGGCCTTGTCAGGATTTGAAGTTCGCATACTGTCAGCCATAGCTTTAAGATTGGCAGCTTTGGAACTTCTTTCCCAATACGTATCACCAGCTCTTTGAAAGCATATTATGGCCATTTCATAGTTATCTTCATGATAAAGCTGCGAGGAACAATATGATGCTTGTAATGCAAGGAATACAATGATCATGACAATAAGAATAATATAAATTAACTAATAATACTACAACAAATGCTTTACATCATCACTATTCATCTTAATTGTTACAAGGAGAAAATTATGCAAACCTTAAGGCCCTGTGATTTCCACTCCTCTGGACTGCTTGCAACTTGCATTGCCTGTGCAAGTGAATCATCCAGTTGCCTAACCTGTACAAGACATTTCTTCTTCCAGTAGTCAAACATAGGTTTGGAGAGCTCTTCTACATTCTCACAAATCCACAATCTCTGTCTCGTACGAGTAATAGCTACATATAATTGCTTCAGTTCAGAGCATAAGATGTTGTGCTTGGCTTCATTGAAACTTGGAAACCGCTGAGGTAATGTTGAGTCAAGCAAATCTTGTTCCTTCATGTAATCATATATTACCCTCCATTGATTTTTCAACGGTGATGAGCCAAAAAAGTTATACAAGAGTACGTCCTATAGAAGGCACATGAATGTCATGAATGAACAAAAATAAAAACTTAAAAATAAAAACCTTTAAAACATAGTAAAGATCTAAAGGACTGAATGCATCACAATTCAATAAATATAATCACCATGAACTCGAGGCCCTTGCACTCCACAATGGTCAGGACAAGAGCATGCTTCCCAACAAACATGGAAACTTCTTTCCTAGCAGCATCATCTCGCACCAAAATAACCTGTTCTGCACCGAAGCCAACTACATTTCCACTACCAGTTGCACTATTTCCAAATAATTTTATGATTGCATTTTCATTTTCTCCAGATTCAAGCAAAACTGGAGCTTCCCCATATATAAGACTGGTTTCAGGTTTTAAAACATCAATATAGTGGGGGAAAAAACGATAAATTACTTCAACAATGCTCTGTGATAACTTCAGTACACCAGTATGGGTACGGAAATTTTGAGTCAAATGAAACATTTTTGAAATTTGTCCCTTTTCTTTTCTTTCTTCAAGCTTATTGCTTCTTGATTCCAACACAAACTTGTTGTGGAACAGATGTCGTATGTCTTGGAACCTAAAATCAATACCCCTTGCAATTGTCTGTGCTGTATCACCAGAAAAAATGAAACCCTCTTCAACATTGCTGCACATATGTTTGAACAGAGCAATTTGACTGATTGTAAGATCTTGAACCTCATCTATATAAACAAAGTCCATTCGATCACCCCCATACTTTTCATGCCTCAGACGGCGGTGAAGATCAATTACAAAATCAGCCAGATCAAAATCACCATTTTCCATCTTCATTTTTTCATAAGCCTGAAATATATCATATATTTCTTCTCTCTTTTGTTTGCTTAAATTGGAAGTCCGGCCCTCTGACAATTGAACATAGTCCTCACGGTTGAGTTTACCATCACCTGCTTCTATGGATCCCAAACCACCTTTGATATGAGATATTATCTCTGTAAAGACTCTTGAAGCATCCAGCTTCTTTGTTAACTGGTTATTAAAATGGGGCCAGTAAGATGAACTGAATCTCTCATACTTAACCTCCTTTGTCCTTATAAAGGTCTCCAATGCAACTGATCTTGAATTTTGCAATTGACCGTGAGTAAGTTTTGTGGCATCAAGGAATCTTTCGAAGTATGAGTTTGTTTCCCTCATTTCGGCACTCGGTGTTCCATCAAGCATCATCAAGAACTTATGGAATGTTATGACAAGAGGATAAGAGTTGGGAGGAATATCATGAAAGGAATCCTTGATATCTTCATCCTCATCAAAATCAGCCATATCAATCAAACTCCTTTCGATTGAATCACTGCCACCACCACATGCAAAACTGTCGACGTACAAAAGTTAGCAACTTAAAATTATGCTCTTCTGGTGGCTGATGCGATGTTGATATTTATTTATACAAAAATTCAAGTCAAGAACAAGAAAGAAAATTTTGCTTGAGCAACATAAATCAACATTCCTAATAATTTTTTTTATGGTACCTACGTGCCCTTATAAGAATAATATTATTGTATCATGATTCACAATATAATAACTTACAATCAAACAAATTAAAATAAAATGCAGTATCTTTTTGTTGAATGATCCACGCACCTTTTTAAGTGTAAAACATGTTTCTTGATGGCAAAACACAGTTTTGGACTCACGGTCACAAAAAGCTGGCGTAGTAGAGTTCTCTCCATGGTAGCTGAGGAACTCTGGTTAATGCTATTTTGACTACTAAGGCATCCTTGCACTGCCAATTGGTGACATTGTTCATTCTGAAATAATTTCATTGTTAAAACTGTGGTCTTCCCGGTTCCTGACCGTCCAACTATAAAGCTACTTCTATGATAAAGCATAATCTCCATTTCCTGGTCTGTAACTTCAAATGGAATATCCAACTCTCTACCCTGACGGTCGGACAGCAAGTGATTTACTACACCAGGTGACAAGGAGTAAAATTTCATGAGCAACAAACTCTCGCTGACCGGTGAATTCTCAACATAATTTCTACCATCAGAATCGTCGTCACCAACTAAATCACTCTGGTTTTCAGTGATGCTAAGATCCTTGAACCGGGGAACATCCAAAGAGAGTGGCCAGCTCTTAGGAACTTCCAAATCACTGGTCTCAAATGACAGAGAAATAAAATATTACTTTAGAATTTCAAAATATGACTAAGTATTTGTACCATTTTATGATTCCAAAAAGGAAGCATTCATTATTATATATTCAAATATGTTCAAAAGAAAAAGCGAGAATGCAAAACAACATACCCCTCAAGGCATTTCTCCTTGCACCGATTGATAAAATCATCTGTATATCTTTTCAAAATACTCTCTAGACGATTTACCAATTTTGGAATATCCTGTAGAGGCAATATGTCCCAGATCTTTAATATTTGAATGTATTTCACATCCTTTGCAATGTCAGTTGTGCAAACAATATATAGACCTTCTAATTTATATTGCCTCAAGATTGGTGAAGAGCTTCCACAACTTATCCCGACATTTCGGTTCTTAGGTCTCCAACCACTGGAAAGCTTCAGTAGAAGATTTAATACAGACTTCTTCAGAAGGATTGACTTTAGCATTTTGAAGGACTCCAGAAAATTCTCACTTAAAAGTACCTAAAGATAATGGATTGGGGGAGGAAAAAAAACTTAAGTATGGATGTACTAGAAATTCCAATTTCAGAACAAATATTGAGAAGTTGTATACAATCATAAATTACTACCTACAGCTTACCTTCCATCTAGAACTTCTATAAAGTATGCTGTCAGCATTAAGCAGATCATCAAATTGGTCAAACTCTTTCTTCACCTCTAATATGGCCTTGGCCAAATTCTTGTCTTCATCAGCATTAAAGAAGCATTGACGACTTTTGGCATCAAGGACCAAGGCCTTCCAAACAGATTCGCTATCGAGTAGAGTTCTTTCATGTCCCAGAATCCAAAGACAATGCCTGAATTCATGAGGCAAGAAGACTAGTTATTTATTTTTAACAAAAAATATTAATAATGATGCAAAACATACAAGTTTACATAAAACCATACCTAGCCCTTGTAAGAGCAACATTAACTCTTTGTGGTTGTGATATAAAATCAAGGGATTGATGACTATTAGATCGTACAGTGGACATTATAATTACATCCTCTTCCCCACCCTGGAACCCGTCAACCGTCCTCACCTTCACTGTAAAGCCATCAATCTTTTCATACTTCTGTCGAAGTTTGTCCTGAACTGCAACTACTTGAGCAGCATAGGGTGATACCACCCCAATACTGAGTTTCTTTTTTGAAACAATCCATTCTGTATTCAAAGAGAAATTTTCAGTGTTATACAAACCAAAAAAAATATTGAATTGAGAACATGACCATGACTCCCCAGCTAGACATACCTTTGTACAGATTCTGCAGTAGTTTCAGAATAATAGAAACCTCCACCAAATTTTTTGGACTATGTCCATCCTCATCCTTCTCTTCCATTCCACCAATTACATTTATAAAAGAAAAAGGACCCAACATTGACCCTGGAAGATAGTGTTTCTCATGGCTTCTTTTTTTAACGATTGGAGCGTCTAGGATCTGGTTATTATAGAAATTTGAATTTGGGAAGAAACTTATTGAGGGATGCATTCTGTATTGCATATTCAGAAGGTGTTTTGAGTGACCCATTGAGCTCAACCTCTCAAACAAGCTTCTAGAAAAACCAGCCTCATTAGAAACCTATGGAAGAAAAGAAGTTAGATATAAACACAAATGAATAAAAAGTTATATATAAACACAAATGAATTAGAAGTGGAATGAAAAATTGCAATAAGAGAAACAAAGGATATATATATGTATGACCAAGTAGCATTGACGTACATTGCTTTTCACCGTAGCTGGTAACTGACATTCATCACCAACAAGAACAGCATGCTTCACACCTGGAAGTTGCAGGGTTATTGTTGATTCACATTCTTTCAATTGTGCAGCTTCATCAATAACAGCAATTGTCAATGGCTCCATTTCCACTCTATGCAGCTTATAGGAACTTGACACAGTGCAAAATATTAAGGAAGCTCTTTGAAAACAGAATTTCATTAGAGATTCTTCATTCCTAACATTTGGAAGGTGAAGTCTACTAAGAGAATCCTGTAGAGTACGTAACACTGAAAGGCATTCTCTTATCTGGATGCACAGCAGAAATGAGTTATCTACAAATGACTCAGGCACATCTTCACCTTCTGAACGAGAGCAAAGGTGTTCCAATGCTTCAGAAACAACATTATCTTCGACCAATAAAAATTCAATGGTTTCAACTAAGCATATGAGCGAAATCATGTTTTGGAAATTATGTTCCGAAATGTAATTTTTGGCTATATGGGTACATAAGGTAGAAATGCAATATCTTAGTGGTAATGCAGTAGAAACAAATCTATCTCTGAAAAATTCAAGAAATGATTTGCACTTCCCCTTGATAAGTTCAGTGTCACTTCTGCATTCTTTCTCTTTCAGTTCAGTAACACCATTATGTTCTTTCTCTTCGGTTAACTCATTTTCCAAGAAAACGTGGTAATGAGAAACACAATCTTCAAGAAAATCTATCATGGAAGCAAAGCAACTCCTCCAACCAGTCACTGGCCCCAAGCACTCACCTAGCTTTTTGACACGGTAATTCAAATATATATCTTCAATGTGTGCACCAACTTTAAGTCGCTCCTTATTCCCAAATAGAAGAACTTCTCCCAAAGAACAGAAGAAGGACTTGGACTCTGCTTTAGTTACTATCTTTAGAAAATGAGAAGCAATTTCAGTTATTGCAACATTCGTTGGGGCACAAATAACAGTCCTACAGTTCATCTGTAACAGAGTAAAAAGCAAAGTAGCAGTGGTTTTAGTTTTTCCTGTCCCTGGTGGACCCCATATAAGTTGCACAGTAGACTTGGAATCACAATGCAGCATTTCAAGACATGCCAAAACAGCCCCAGTTTGGGACTCATTCAATCCCCATGATGAACTCTCAACTAACCACTTATCCCGGATGCCATCATTTGTTTCGGAACAGAGATAATTGTTTTTCTGAGCCTGTTTACCAAACATAAGATTTTCAGTCAATCGCAGCAACAAACGCCATTTTTCTTGTTACACTTTAAAGAGGATGATAATGTGTTAAAATTACTAGAGTATTATTATATTTAGTTATGAAAAAAGTAACACTGATAATTTAGCATGCTGTGTGGTGGTGAGTATTACTATTACATTACATCTTGGATCATGTACATTTTGGTGAAGACAATCTTGAAGGTCTTACCACAGAATCGGTGCACAAAACTTCTTTGATAATCTTCTGGTTTCTGGACATGCGCAACGCCTTCCATATTCTGCCATTAGGGATTAAATTTACCAGGAAAACCAAAAATAGTGATGTATGGGTGCTATCGTTGACTTCAAACTCTTTGGATGCCTTGACTTTAAAATAAAGAGAAGTAGTATCATCCTCGTTCTCATTTTCTGAGACATTAGTGACTGAAACAAAAGCCCAGGACCTCCCTACCCTTTGTAAATCAGAAACAGTTTCAGGTTTGGCATCTGCTAAGACAAAAAGATCCCCAGGCAAAGTTTTGTATGGTTCCCTGCCGCGATCACTGAACCTGTTTCTCCAGCAATCAACCTTGATATCATATACATTTTTCCCGTAAGCCCCAACCCCATGAGGATTGCATTCTTCAAAACCAACCACTTCAGCAAATGGTGCTCTGTCAATAGTTTCCATACTTGAATGCACCTGTGCTCGAGTTTCTTCCAATAAAGGATGTATATAAGACCCAAAATATTGCCAAACCGAATGAAATGATTCAGGAATCTTTTCCACCTGAAACAGTAATAAAAAAAAGGTTCAGAATAAGATGACAAACGATTCAGGAAACGTTACGTGAACGAAGTGCAAGAAAATACCTGGTTCTTGTAAAGATTTTCATTGAAAATGTCTTCAAGCGACCAAGAAAACACGATATCACTGAAACGTTCTGTTTTAGCTTCCTCCATCTCCTCTCACTCACTCAGTCACTCTCTCTCTCTCCCACACTTGGCTTTTCTTTTCTTATATGCATTCAGTGTAAGTAAAGCATATGATTTTCAACCCAGTTCACAAAAACCCACTTCAATAGAGAGATCAAAGGATATTGGAATTTTTCTTAGTCACGAAGCTAGGCAGAGAGAGAAAAGATAGGCACATGATCAGTGTCAAACAAAAGAGAAAGAGAAGTCTAGGAATCTTGTAATAGTACGAGGAGCACTGTCATGCATTACAAGAAAGATACATACATACACATTAGCATTTAGCAACCCTTTCACCCAAAAGAGAAGGCAGCTTCCAATCATCAAGAAAAGAAACGCCGAAAGAGAAATGGTACTATTCGGGGTTTCTACTTAGCGGGGAAGTTCTTTTGAACAATTGGTTGGTCCGTACACCCTCTTGACCATTTGACCTTAAAGGTTTCTCTTCGACCGAAAAAAAGGTCCTCTCTTTACACTTGGATGATTAAAAAAATGCAAAAGTATTCGGACAGTCTTCTTCGTTTCAAAGAAAATTATGAGGACGCTTGCTCTTCTTAGAGCAGTCAAATGTAAATTTGAATTTGGTGGCTTAGAGATCTCCAACAGCCTCTTCAATGCCTTTTTAATTCTAAAATAAAAGGTGAGCCACATCAGAAAACTCTCTCCAACCTCCTCTTTAACCTCGCCATCAAAGCGCAACCTCTTCTCTCTCTTCGTGACCTGGTAAGTTGACTTTTCTTCTTCAAATATTTAATTTTACTTTGGAAAAACAAAACCTACCTTGAAAATGTTAAAAACATGCATTTTTCTTTTCATATAATAAATACATGTACATTTTTCACATGTTTTCATATTTTTATTCTTTTCTACGATATTGCATTAATCAATCAAGAGTCTCATTGGAGCAAAAATTATTTAAGTAGCAAATAAAGCTTTTCAAATTGCCACATGCGTCAACAAACTTCAATTTGAAGAGTTTTATTTTGCTACTACTCTTGGAGATGTCTTATGCTTATCTTTTAAAAGTAAATGAGGCTATATAATGCATAAAGTTTTAAAAGATATTATATGATAGTGGAGTCTTTGACTAAAAAAATATTAAATGATATCAAGTTTTTGATATGTTATTTTGACATATCTTCTCAGTTGGAACAGCGTTAACCTTTAATTTTTGTCATTTTATGTCCACATAGCAATTTGACATATCGATTGGAGATGCTCTAAAATGCACAATTTTAAATTTGAATTTAATGGCTTATGTGGCAATTTCACACTTTGAAAAAATTTAACTCTACCCGAAATGCCATATATCATATTATTTTATTATATTTTTAAAAGCAAATGGGGCCTATATGATGCATAAAGTTTTAAAAGAAAGTAAATGAAACTAGGGTCCATGACTAAAAAAATATTAAAATAATATTTGACATCAAGCTTTTTGATATGTTATTTTTGACTTATCTCTTCGAGCCTTTAAATCCATGTAGGATTTGACTACTCGGTTGGAGCAACTTTAACCTTCAATTTTTGCCATTTCATGTCCATGTGGCAATTTGACACATCGGTTGGAGACGCTCTTAGCCTCTTTCTACTGTATTATTTACCAAATTTCCATCCAAAGTATACTATCGTGTATTTTGACGCGGCTTTACCATATAAGGACAAATAGGAGGGCACGAAGACAAAATGGTCCAGCACCTCCAAATAAGAACAAGTTGGTCCAAATATTATGACATGTCATTCTCCAATAGTGACATTGACCATGGGTGCATGTTTTTTGTTACAATGATTGATCTCTAATGGAGTTTTTTTTATTCAAACATAAAATAAAATGAGGCCATGAAACATTGGAAGCCTGCCCAAGAGTGACATCCACGGATGTTACGCTTAAAGTGGACGTGCATATCAATTTGTTTCCTCCGCTCACACCGGAAAGAGATATTTTCAATTGCTTGTATTAATTTAACAATTCAAGGTCATAAAGGGACTTTAAAATCATTTTCTCTTTTTGTTTTTCTTTTTTTAAAAGTGGTTTCATAAACATTAAATAAATAATAATAATACAATAAGGAATTTCTACCTTCAATAAAGAATGAGAATGT
Organism: Prunus padus; assembly: GCA_024362665.1. Taxonomy (NCBI): domain Eukaryota; kingdom Viridiplantae; phylum Streptophyta; class Magnoliopsida; order Rosales; family Rosaceae; genus Prunus; species Prunus padus. Next base: position 11,691,796 of record JANFAM010000020.1, read on the forward strand.
TTCAAGATATGATTCAGTGAATCTTTGGCCAAAGTATTTGAGCTTGCTTTAGAATATTATTTTTAATCATGTCCTTAAAATTACTTATGGTTTGACATAGTCAATCTATACCATAATAATATGGTTTGCAACATTTTACAAGAGAATGACCGTATTGTATTGCAAATCCAACTGAATAGATTCTTCATCTATTCTTGTAAGCTTGGATAACGTTGATATATTGCTAGATGTCACTCTTGGCTCATGGAAATCCTATGATTGATAGTGATCAATCCATATAAAGGAAGAATAAAAGGTTTTAATTTCATTTATTAGAAAGAGTTCTAACGTTTTCCCATTGTCCTGCTAATTAGAACTTAATGGACTGTACACTTTAAATGGTTAACTTTAAGTAATATAAATGAGAATGAAGAAATCAATTTTGATTGAAATTGATGTGATTGATTTACTACGCGTAAAAACGTAGACTGTAGAGGTGTCAAATGGGTCATGTTAGGTAGACCCGACTCATTTAATAAGCGGACCGTGTTGGGTAGTGCTCATGTCGGACCACTAAACGGACCGAAATGGGCGAACGCCAAATTTGATTTATGTATTGCATTTTTTTTACAACTTCATTTAAATAATTTTTACAATTATGTATATACAAACAAGATTTATTATTTGTTGAAAAAAGAGGCCAATAACTTTATTTAAAGTACATTTAAATAGAAAATGACTAGATTATTGTCTGGATTTTAAAATTGAAACTTGAAAAACAAAATCCTTATTTTATATATAAATAAAATATTAAATTTTAATATATATTATTAGAGAAAAGAAATATACTTGAATTTAAGATATAAATATAATGATATTACGTATTATTTTTCTCTAAAATAAATATAATTTAAACGGGCTTGCCCATTAGGTTTCAGGCCGGTACGACCCGCCCAGCCGAGCCGTACTAGGGCCGGTTCGGTCCGTTTGACACCTCTACTTATGAGGTGGCTCCTTTTTTCTTTTTCTTTTTGCTTGTGGTAAGTGCTTTGCTAATTCGCATCAGTGCATGGCATGTGTCGGAAGGAGTCTCGGAAGATGTCGACACATGTGGGAAGGTGTTGTTGACAGACGTTGACGGTTGCTGTTGGTAGATTGCAGAAGCTATCGACAGTGGTGTCATGGCTAGTGATAAGGTGCATCTTTTGTGGGGTATTGAGTAGATGCTAAAAATGTGAAAATTTGCTAATTTCAATTTACCATATCCAAAATTTCCATATATATATAATTCTTTAACTAATTTTAATTTAATTTTACCTTTTAGAGAATTTAATACTGTTAATTTAATTTTACCTTTTAGAGAATTTAACTATTGTTCTTTTTCTTTTTTTTTTTATATAAAAAAAAGTGATAATTATATTCATAAATGAGCACAAAGACCATCAGCCATAAAGGAAAATACAAATGCCCACATAGTGGTAATACAAATATGTAAGCATAGAAATCACATAGGATTAATCCAAATACAGGCTACAAAAGGCTAGAGAAATTTCGGCATAAAAGTCGCATGCCTGAACAAACCAGACATGAATCACAGCACCCAAATCTACCAATACAACTACAACTTTTAACTCTCACAAGTACAAAATACAAGTAGAGACTAGAAAACAATCAAACACCCAACTCACAAGGAGTCGATGCAATTATTACAAAATACAAAAAAAACTGCAAACAAACAACCAAAAACCAACAAAGCCACTACCGCCGTTGTTGCCACCACCACCACATACGTCGTCGCCTCCTTGGAGACAGAGAACACCACCGAGATTGCAGTTAGTCACCTTACAACTAAATCAACAACCAACAAAACCGCAAATCCAAAGCAGATCTAGACACAAGTAGACCCCCACAATTAAAACCCCAAATCCAGTAGATGGGGAAGGGGAAAATAAGTGGGGAGGTAAGGAAAAGAGAGAGAGGGAGAGAGGAGGAGGAGTGGCCTCCTCCCCCCTCCCTGGAACACAGCAAAAGAGATTTGAGAGAGAGAAGGGAGGCTAGGGTTTTTTGGTTTCTCTTTCGATTGGTTTTACATTCTTATCACATCAAATTTGATGACTATTGTTCATCTTATTTATCACTATTTATGGGTAAATAAACCACCATTTTCGGCACACATGTTGAATACAAAATACGATGCACAAACAATGATATCGCATATTACATACTTAGCAACCAATGGCGCAACATAGCTCTTTACATGCAACTGTATTTGAAAATAAGGCATAAATATGAAGCATCATCCTTCTTTGCTGTCACAGACGTGCTGGCTGATGTATTTCATGCTATAGGGGGATCCAACCCTGTTTTAGTTTGAAATTATAGCAGAATTAGTGTGAAACCCCTTGTAACCCCTATAATTATAAAAATAATAATAATAATAATAATAATATTTTTTTAAAAACTGTTCAATTCGTAATGTAGTGTAAGTATGATTAATGCAGAAACTTTAGGTCATAGATGGGTTTAATGTTTTGACCAAAAAAAACAAGATGGTTTTAATGTACACACCTTGATCAGACCCGTCTCGGTACCACATAGGATAATGTCATTGGCAGTGAGGAGGCTGGTAATTCTGCTTCCTGCTGAAATTCTGCCCACTTTCTGCTGAGTCCCTCTTAACCATATCTGTTTTCACAAAGTGTGTATGCTGAAAATCGCATTTAAAAGAAGATGTTGTTGTTGTGTGCCCCAACGGTGTCATTTACCTGAATGCTGTTTGTTGCTGAGCTGCAGTTGAGGTATATGAAGTCTTCAACTATTCCCATTGCCATTACATGTTCTCTTTTCCCGGTTTTTAGCGACATTTGGGGTTTGCTGTGTCTTCTCCATTCCTGCATATATACCCTTTTTAATCAGTGGAAGGCTCTCTCTCTCACAATGTGAGCTTCTAATTGTAATCCATACCTTCAAATTTGAACCTTCCACAACTGAACTTGCACTGTAAAGCCAATCTTTATATGTGACAATTGCATTAATGGGCTTCTTTTGCAGCTTCCAAAATTTTGTCGCTGCTTTGATCTCTTGTGCCCAGTTGTTCGTAATTGAAAACTTCTAAAAACAGCGAGATGTCACCTAGTGTTGTTGCAATCAAAGCATGATTTCTTTAAACAATGCGTTTAAACCAACCTGTATGCTTGAATCCTTGCACCCTGCATAAATCTTCCCCTGAACCACTGCCAGACACTTCACCTTTTTACTCTTGCAATTATCCTTGACCTTTCTTGATGCATCAAACACCTGGAAAAAAGATCAGTCATTTCTAGCTAGACACTTACTTTAGTACTAGGTTGCTGTGGATTTTATAGTCATTACCTTAATCCCATGGCCATTAGTAGTTGCAAATATTGTTTGGCCGTATGTATTTAGGTGCTGAATTGGTTCCTTTGTTGCAATTACTTCAATGCACTCCAATTTCCTGTGAATCACTTGCCATACCTGTAGAAGGAAGTTGCATGTTGCAGTTTAGTTTAGTGTCTGTTAATGTATTGCAGATCCTCATGATGAAAAGAAAGTGTTTCTTCGTTAAAATTTTACCATACCCTGATGGTTTTGTCCAGTGATCCACTTATAAGGCTGTCTCCTGGTTCAAAAAGTGAAAAGCATGTAACCGCCTTTTTGTGCTCCTTCATGTCCCATACAAGGGTGGCTGATTGCCCCTTGATGTTCCAGACCTATTGAATGCACACACATACATTGATTTAGATTCTTGAGCCACTCAAAAACTAAGCATTTTGGCTGTGCAACAGTTTGTGGCAGAGGTGTCTGATGATCCTATTAAGTGACCTCACCTCACCCTAATATATGCTTAGCTATAGAATGTTTTATCCAAGTAGATTCTTGACCAAGAAACAAGAATATGCATACATTATTACAGTGAAATAACCAAATATGGTTACTCTGTGTAGGAAGCACCTGATAGTTAATTCCTCACCTTGATAGAACCATCTGAGTGTCCACTGTAAAGAAATCCCTTGTAATAGATGAGGGCACATACAGCTCCACTGCAAGTGATACCAACCTCAAGGATTTGTGTGTGAACACACGAGATACGCTGCTTTACCATTATAATGATTCCAACAAAACATTACATAAATCTGTCACTGATGGTAGATATTAAACACATGAATAGACTGATGGCATAATCTACAAGCTCTTGAGTAAATTCTGCAAAGTCAATGTTGACTACTCACTGATAGGGTTGGTAGAACATAGTCAGCTACTTTATGTAACTCATCTGCCATCCATGTTACATTTGACAATCGTCTTAGTGATTCCCGCACTCCTTCCGAGAAATGAATTAATTTTTTCATCCCTACATGATGAAACCATTTAAGTTTGCATGGAATAAATTGAGTCTTCACTGTTGTTTATCAGTCTGAAATTCTGACATAAGCTACTTGCTGAATGTTGCCCTACTATCTCATGGCTTTTTATAAGCAGTTTGTTATGCTAATGTAGATATTTTAAAAGCTAACTGATGTTCTAAAACTTTTTTTTTGTTGCAATTTTTTGTTACAATAAGGGAATTACCTTTGCCAGAAGCATAGTTATATATGCAGAGACATGCTAGAACTCTTTCTTCTAGCTCCATTCCAGGATGCAAAAATTGCTCAACTCCACTAAGTAAGATCTCACAGGCAGAAAATTTAATGCTTTCTGGACTCTTTGCAATTTCAAATCCAAGCCATGCAATGGCTGTTAGACAGTCCCTAGAAACCCTCCTTATCTTGCTCCTTAGACCCTTCTCTAAAGAATGGAAGACAGGATTCCCAATGTTAATGAGGCTTCTGGCAATTTTGCTGCACCATGAGTCTGTTCCAGCATCCTGCAAATTCATGCAATATTCTCCATTGGTACATTTTCTGCTGATAGATTGTAGTTTATATTTCACCACATTCAATTAAAAGCTCACCTCTAAGCAATTATCCAACCAATAAATGTTTTTTATCATATTACGTTGATACGAGGAAGTCAAACATGCTTTTTTAACCAACCATGCTATTGTGTATGGTTCCCCTGTCCAAGAATATGTTCCACCAAGATTTGATATAATGAATGCAGATAAGAGCTGTGTATCAGAACTTTCTTCAGATGCCACTGACTTGAGAATAACCTGCATTGCTTCTTCTCTGAATACACTCTTACAAGTGGTGTTATCCTGCAGATATTCATTTGATGTCAATCAGAGTGTGTATTGAGTTAGATTCATATGTAATGATGAGATTTGATGGAATCTTCTCTACAGAGAAAGCTGCATTGCTTGATGATATTCGTTCTACTGTATAAGCCTCGGAAATTGGGACGTGTATATAATTACTAGCACATTTGCTGCCAAAATTTGGCATTGAGGTTGCACAGTTACTTGATGATATTCATTCTACTTACTAGTGTATCTAGATGGAGCAGCAAATTTGCTGCCAAAAGTTGGTATTGTGGTTGCATTTGTTGTACACACAGCATGAGTGAGTTCATAATGTTGGAGCTTCCTTCTTGTTGTATCCTCTTTAACAAGATAATAGCCGATGACCTGAAAAAAATGAGAATCTGATTGTGGAGAGCCTCATAGGACTAAAATTACTGTGTAAGAGGTTAATTAACAGCACCATCTAATATCATCATACATAAAATAGATGCACCAAACTTTATGGACAGAGAATGCAAGATTGATGCTCAGTCATTAATAAGCTTATAGTTACATGCATCTGTTTAAAGGGTTAAACTATGTGTAGTTCTTATGTTATACTCTTGTGATATATTTCATTGACAATGAAACCTGTGAGATTTAAAATTTTCAAGAAAGTATTCTGTATCACAATTAGATGAAAATAATATATTTATTAACTTCATTTCCACATTTTAAATTACGTGAGTTGTTGTAATAATAACTATTCAAAATATTGGAATTTGAAGCATTTTTTCATACCTTGGCATGCAAAGAACCTCATGGAAAAATTCCAGTGCTATGAACTTGGCATGCTTCTTGTTACTCTCTAGGAGACGGACAAATGGAGCGACTGGAGCTAATTTTGATATATATCTTCTGCAATGTCCATCATATTGTATGCATTTGACAAGAACAGTAGCCCAAGAGATCGATTCTTCAATGTTACTATCTCTTGCAACATCTATGAGCCCGTGAAGAACTTTTGGAGAACTGATTTCAGCCAAGTGCATGTTATTTGTGCAATGGTCAAATGCAGTTACTAAAACTTCAATAATCATCAGGGATGCTGTCAGAGGTGTTGGCAGAGATTCTGACCTACCCTTGTAACTGTTTGAATTGCACATGACCCCGCCAATATCGGTAAAATTTCTAAACTCTTAATTTCTGCAGGAGATGGATTCATCAAGTAAAACAGTATTGCTGCCTCATACACGTCTCTTTTTAGAGCACTTGCCAAATCAGACAGCTGTAGACCTTTCTTCTTGATGTCTTCTATAGCTGACTTATTTGCTGCAACAATACTGGTTAGTATGGACACTGATGCCCTTATAACCATTTCCTCCTTTGAAGTTGAAATACCTGCTAGCAGTTGATCCAATATCATGTCTTTCAAGATAGCACATTTTTCTCCATTCTTTTTGCCTAATAGTTCATATATTGTTGTAACTTCTAAAGCACAATCTTCATCCCATTTTCCTAATCCTTCCAAGTACAATAGTTTTGAAATTGCCTTTTCAGTGATACCTAGTAGTTCACTTTTGGAATCTTTTGCAGAATATAAACTTAATTCAAGAAAGCTTTTTGGGGTATGCAAATTCTGTTTTCTCCTTGAATTACTTCTTTGGTGATCGATCTGGTTGATCTTATAATTCTTCTGAGATGCACACTCATTCTCTACGTCGCAACTCCAAAGGATGTTTGGCTTTCCATCTCTATGTTCTGAAATAGTTAAAGTTAAATTGATTGGGCATCTGCTGCCAAATAACATAGAATGATTTACTTCAGGGGCTTCTTTAGGCACTGAATCCTGCAGCTTCCTGTACAGTCAGTGCTTGGAAATTAGGAAACATATTAAGCTCTGACATTAAGTTTTCTATAATGAGGTTTGGGTCTCCAAAGAGAAAACAGATAAATAAAGGTATAATTGTGAGTATGAACCAACCGATCACAAATTTCTGACTTGGGGAGATCTGCACTTATTCTTGTGGTTGTCATTGAACATTCCCCATCATCCATAACCTGATTTACAAAGACATTTGTGAAAATAATGCAACTATAGTTCTTAAAACAATAATTAACTGGTTTTGTTAGAAGATATAATTTCATTCATCAATCAAGTCTGTTTCTACTGAATTACAAAGGATGCATTCATATTTTCAACAGCTAAATCTTTGTTAAAGATAGTAATGTCTTTTGAAAAAAAGAACCTCTGACTCAATGTCATATGCAGAAAATTCAGAGCACGAATCCACTGAAGTTCGCATATCCAATTGGGAGTCATCCAACATATCTTGGAGTCTTTTGATACTTGAACTGCTTGGGAAATTGTTAACATCAAAATGTGTTGCTTGATCCAAATCTTTTGTGGTTTTCTCATATTCTTCAAATTCCGGGATGTAGATGGAAGTATTGAGTTCTTCTTCCATGCCACCACCAGTATCTTGTTGAGGATCAAAATGGTGCACCTTTTGATGCTGCATTGAGTATCATACCAAAAAAATTTTAAAAAATATAGGGAAAAGGATTTTGTTCAAACTATTTATTATACCAGGGGATGTAGGAAGACAAGTGATTTTGAAACTTATTCAGAAGTGCATGGGAGAAAATCTTCTTTCAAACTTATATCACATACTGAAATTGCACACTGATATTGGAGGAGGATATGCATATATAGGACCAGGCTTACATTCCAGTGAGGGTGCAAGCTATGTTCATGCTCCATTGTATTTAAAGAGCCTGAGCTGCTGGATTTCCCATGCCTGTGCACAAAGAGTGTGATTTTCTGATATTAAAGTCAAATAACTCTGCTTCAAAATCTAAATTTTATCTGTGGTTTGTTAGTGTAATGATTAAAGAGTACAGTATGATTGAATAACCTGTCTTTAGAGAAACACTACCCTGTGAATATTATGATAGGCAGAACCTGAGAAAACCTTACATTGAATATCGTGACTCATTATCAGGGGAAAACATTTCTCTGTATCCACAGTGCAACTGAGTTGTCTCTCCATATAACATGACCTGATAATACATCAGCCAATCCCTATACACCCTTGCCATCTGCCTTATTGCTTCATCTTTGTCATCCTCTATGTAAGTGGCCGAAAAAATTGATCCCAAGCTTCTACTTTCTCTTGTTTCTTGTTTTCCAGAGTTGGTGATGCATGACGCGAAAAGCCTTTCGCAAAGTTCGGGTGCAAATTCTGTTTGAACAAGCGTTGGGAACACCAGAACTGCCTGCAGGAAATGCAGTGCCAACCTGCCACTCATCCTCTTGGAGCTTCCTAACCACTGAGAGGTAAAAGTATGAGCAGCACACCAAACAGCGGTTCTTAAATCCTGCTGTGACTCCATGCTCATCGAGCAGCGCCGGAACCTGCAGCATTTGCTCTGCCTTCTTGAGCAGAGAGGCTTTTTGTTCTGGACATTTTGCTCGAATCGCGGCTTCAATGCTGTCAATCCCCCAGTAAAGATTTGATATGACAGACTGCTCCGAAAATTTCAAAGAATTCCTCTTTTTGAGCACTAAACTTGAAGGTGCATCTGAGACGTATAGAATTTCTAGCTTTGGCATTTGATATGAGTTTGTGAGTGCAACTATTGACTGAAATGACAACTGCCCAAATGGATTTCAAGTCCAGTCTCTCTTGTTCATGGAATGAGGAAGCCATTGGAGCAGAAGAGGAGGTAGCTTCCATTTCCACCATGACTGGTTATTGATTTTCATATAGGAAGAAAAAGAACTATCTTCAAAGGAGATAAGTATTAATAGTAGTGTCAGGAGAGTCTTTTGGAGGGGGTTTGGATCAAATCCCGTGACTTTCTGCTCCAGCCAATTTCCAGACTTCAAAGGACCCCTCTATGTGTTTTGCTTGCTGCTACAGACAAAAAATTGACCGTTGCCACCACCATTGAGGGAGGGAAAGATCAGAGAGAAAACAACATTCCCAAGTGGCCACCTTCACATGTCCTAATATTATAACACTTGGGTTCTTTCCTACGTTAAGAAATTTCTTGCCCCTAACTCACTCCTTTCCTTCTTCCAGGGCTCCAGCATACCATCGTCCTGCAAAATAAACATATAGTTTGGTTGTACATAAATTGGTGACGTTCCTTTGTCAGACCGTAAATCTGAGCTACACATTAATTCAAAGAAAAAATTCAACATTTATATAATCTAAATTTGCATTTTAACAATACAAACATTTGTTAGACAATAATTTGTCATTTTATATTATCAGACATTATAATTAGAGAACATTTCCATGCATAAGCATTTAGCGGACGGTAAGTTTATATCTTATACTGTAAGACGGTCTGATAAGAGAAGATATACATGGCATGAGAAATTGTGGTAAATAGTTCTATGGATTAATTTAATACAGTATTATTAATAACACTATTGTTAATAGCTTTTGGAAGATGCAATGTATTTATTCGTACTTAGGATGACTTGATAATCGCGCAAGCAAACCTGCACTACAGATAGCATGTTGACCTGTCAGAACAGGCCACGTCAAATGAGCTGGACCTCCATTCTGATTAACAACTTTATCTTTCATTCTCCTTTACCCTAATATCATTTACCAGCACTGTATGCATTCTGTAGAAGTATTATTTTACATACTTAGGTTATATTATAAGATTCTTTCAGGCCCTATCTGAAAATTATAGAGCTAAAGAAGGGCCAGACCAGAGAAGAATGGAAGACCCACAGAACTTTGTTGAGTTGTTGGATTAACATGCAGCTGCGTGGCAATCATATTCCAATGTCGCTTGATATCTGGGTGATCAATTTCGTCTTCTTTTGTTTGGTGTGGTGAAGGCCAGAGATGGTGACCATTCGTGAAGCTGTCACGAAAGGGACATTACTCTAAGCAACTGCAGAATCCCCATTCTATTATTGAGGGAATGTTACATGTATCATATTATAATAACGCATTTTTCCACAAAGTTGAAAATATTGCTAGGTTTGTTTTATGTGAATCTTATAAAGATCTTACGTTAATCTCATACTTGAGATGTAATCAACAATATTATAAACAAATTCTTCTGTAGATATAATAATGCTAGATTGCATATTAAGCTCGTGAATTTTTCTGTAGATAATTTATAAGCTTGATTAATATTTAAATTGCTATCAAGGAGAGGTCCCTATAGTACAGATTGGATTGGACTATTGTCTGTCACCGGCACAAAATTTGAGCTTCTAAAAAAGTGTGGTGTTTTTAACGTTGAATTTACATCCCATCACATGCATCTGCCACTGCCAACCGATAATTTATCTGCGGGCTTGGGAAGGAAGGAAAGGAAGGATTGATGTGATTATTGTTATTTTTCTTTTCTTTTCTTTTGTTTCTCTTTTAGTAATATTTGCTCAAAATAGACCATACACTTCTTCCTTCTCTTCATTTAACTTCTGAGAAAAAAAACATGAATAATTGACCCAGAAAAAGTATAAAAGGAGAGAACTTTTGCCAAATTTGTGATAATGATAGCCTGGAATGGGCTCTGTCTTCCACTGGACTAGAATGGTCTCTGAAACTTTCATTGTTTAGCCTTGCCCACATGAAAAAGTTGGGTTGGGGCCATTACCACCCTTATTCTTTTTTCTTTTCTTTTTTTTTTTGCGAAAGAGGAATATATTGATAAAATTAAGAGGATACAGCAGTATCATCTTGTACAATTAGCTCCAGCCAGAGGGGAACCTCTTCAATCCAAGTTACAACAGTATTACAATTAATTGCATACCTTGCTAGGCAATGAGCTACTTGATTACACCCTCTTGACCGAAAGACACGGTAGCATCATCAAATTGTTGCGTACTCCTCTTAATATCATCAATGAGATGCCCATCTGATGCCCATGACTCTTCCTCACCATTCTTTAAGTCATTTACCACTGTTTGTGAATCGGACTCAACCAAGATAGAAGAAAAGCCGACATCTCGAGCAAACTCCACCCCGAATTGCGGTGCCATGATCTCTCGCATGTTTAGGGGAGGTGGCGGTGACAAGAGGAAAGGCCATAGCCGCCATCACTTCCCCTTTGTCATTTCTAACAACAAAGACCAATTCCACCCACACTGCTTTTGGGAATATAAGCGACATCTACATTCAGTTTATATTTACCAATAGGAGGAGACCATTTTGTTAACTTCTCAACATTTATTTTAGGTTCACCTTTCACAAGATTGCCATATTCCTCACCCAAGCAAAGTGCTCTCACGAAAATCACCTCCTGCGCACAAGAACGACCTTCAACAATTACTTTATTTCTATTTTGCCATAAGCTCCAAAGAGATATATAAAAAAAGGCGCATTTCATACTTTGACAGATAATTAGTGGCAACTTCAAATAAATCCCCATAGTTGGAAAATTGTATATCTGTCAAAACCTCCCTGAATCGCACTTTTTCCAAACTTTTTGGGCACTAGGACAACTCCACAAAGGCATGTATTACATTCTCGGAATTCACGTGACAAGTGGGGCAAGAGTCATCGAGATTATTTTCCTTTTTAGCATTAGATTTACAAGGAAGATAATTGTTAACAGCTCTCCAAATAAAATATAATAATTTTTGTGGTACCTCTTGGGACCAAACTTTTCTCCAGAAAGCATTTCGTAATCTTGGTTCCGAGGATGATCCAATAGTCCCACCGCACTCCTTTCTCTTTGACATTTCCAGCCTATAACCACTTTTCACAGAATAAATTCCATTAGTTGTATAATGCCAAATCCATCTATCATTGTGATAATTAACACTCAACGGGATAGAGGTAATAGCCTTAACATCTTCCGCAAGAAAACACATATTCAAAAATCAACATTCCAATTCCCATTAGGAAAAATAAAAGCACTTACTTTAGTTTCTTGTTCCAGACTTGAGGGGAAAAAGGGCGGAAAGAATTAGGTCTAGGAATCCATGCATCTCCATAGACTAGTGTCTCTTGCCCATCTCCAATCCTCTTCCTTATCCCATTCAAGAGCAATTCACGACCCCAAATCAAAGATCTCCGGACATAAGAAGAAGCTCTTCCTTTACCAGCTGCCAAAAATTACAATTTGGAAAATATCGAGCTTTTAAGACCTTGTGAACCATGGACTGTTCATTGGTAAGAAGTCTCCAGCATTGCTTAGCCACAAGCGCTTTATTAAAAATTTCAAAATCTCTAAAACCCAGTCCACCTTCATCCCTTGCACAACATGGATGCTCCCACTTTGCCCAGCTAATACCCTTACGATACTCAGAATTCTTCTTCCAAAACTTAGAGATCATTGAATTCAACTCAGCACAAAAGGTTACAGGAAACTTAAAGACTCCCATAGCATAATTTGGAATACTCTGAGCCACCGCTTTGATAAGGAGAGCCTTTCCTGCTTTTGAAAGCAATTTCTCTTTCCAACCATTAAGCTTCTTCCTTAATCTTTCTTTTATACCATTAAAACAATCTTTCTTTTTCCTACCAATCACAGTTGGCAATCCCAAATATTTTTCATGAAACTCAACAATTGGGATCTTTAGAATGCTGCATACCTCATTCCTTAATTGCACAGGAGTGTTCGGACTGAATGAAATTGCTAACTTCTCCAAATTTATTTTTTGCCCTGATGCTGCTTCATAAATCTCAAACACCCTCTTAAGGGTTCTGCAAGCCTGAGTTGTTGCTTCAAGAAATAGTAGGCTGTCATCTGCAAAAAAACAGATGAGAAATTGGAGGGGCCCCCCTTGCAACTTCAATCCCTTTTATTTCACCAGAAAACTCTGCCTGTTTTAGAAGTAAAGAAAAACCTTCTGCACAAATGAGGAAAAGATAGGGAGATAAGGGATCTCCTTGTCTAATCCCCCTTTGTGGGATAATATTACCTTCAACCGCTTCATGCCTTATCAAAGAATAAGAAACAGTCGATATACACTCAAAGACCAGCTTGATAAATTCCTGAGGGAAACCCAATTTCTCCATCATTTTACAAATGAACTCCCATTCAACACTATCATACGCTTTTGCCATGTCTAACTTCAAAGCAATCTTTGGAACTTTTTTTCCCCTTCTACTTCTCATGGCGTGGATTGTTTCAAAAGCCAGAATGACATTATCTGATATTTGTCTCTTTGGAACAAATGCGCTTTGGCTTTCAGATATGACCTTTGGGAGCACACACTTTAGTCTGTTGGCTATGGTCTTAGAAATAATTTTATATATCACATTACAGAGAGATATGGGCCTGTATTGAGACACAAATTTCGGCTTCTCAACTTTGGGGATGAGAGCTATCAAAGTCTTGTTCAGGCTCCTCACACTTTCCTGTCCATTGAGAACTTTTAAACAAACATCAACAACTTCGTCCCCAAGAATGTGCCAATACTTCTGGAAAAAAACAGCAGTCATCCCATCAATTCCTGGTGCCTTTGATGGAGGCATTTGCTTCAAAACAATCTCTACCTCCTCTATGTTATAAGGCTTAACCAGGAAATGCTTCATTTGATCAGGCACCTTTGGACTAACCATGTCAGTGATCGCTTCAATGTTATAGCCTCCTGTTTTTGCAAAGAGAGACTGAAAATAACAACTGAAAATTTTTGTAACCAATCTCCTATCAGTGCACCATTTCCCTTTTGAATTATACACACCTGTTATGGAATTTTTCTTTGTTCTCTCCCTTGCCTTTTCATGGAAATAACTAGTATTTTTATCTCCTTCTTTCAACCATTCCACCCTTGAATGTTGTTGCCACATAATCTCTTGTTTTTCCAGTAGATCATCAATCTTTTTTTCAAGAAATGCCTTTCTCTGAGATTGTTGTTCCGAAGGATTGATGCATTGTAAAAGCGCCAGCTCTTCTTTATACGTCTTTAATTGAATCTGGACACTACCAAAGACCTCTTTTTCCCAATTTTTAAAAGAAATTGCACACCTTTTGAGCTTTTCTTTCACAGAAAGGTGTCCATCTACATTATATTCCCAGGCTCCCTTCACAACGTCTTCAAATCCCTCTTCTTTCATCCACATCTTTTCAAAATGGAATCTGTGCTGTCTTGCCGAATTTCTTGCAACACTAATATTTTGGGAAGTAAGAGTTAAAAGAATTGGCTTATGATCGAAGCGATACTATTAAGGTGAAGAACCTTTGCACGATGCCACAATTGCCTCGAACTCTGTATTTGCAACTACACGATCAAGTCTTTCCCATAAAACACTCCCATTACCATTCTTCCTGCTCCAAGTGAAAGGAAAGCCTTCAAAACCAATATCACTCGTGTTACAATCATCTAGAGACTTTTGGAAATTTTCCATTTGGTACGTTGGTCTCCTTCTAACCCATTTGAGTCTCTTTCAGAGAGCAACTCATTAAAGTCGCCCAAACAAACCCAAGGGCTAATACAAGAACCTGCCAACTTTCTAAGCAATTCCCAAGAGAAAATTCTTAAGGATGTTTCAGGTTGCCATAAAATCCAGTCACTCTATGGTTGCATGATATGGGTATTCACCCAGCGGTCTATATGGCCAGTTGATGCAGATAATACACTCACTTGTACTTCTTTCCTCCACAACATTGCAAGACCCCAACCCTTTCCAATTCTCTCTACTTCAAAATGATTATAATTTCCCCACTTCACCATCTTTTGATTCAGCTGCGCACTAGTACATTTAGTTTCCATAAGGAAAACCACTTGGGGATTTTTCTCTCTCAACAAATCATTGAGAGCTCTGAATGTCCGAGGATTCCCCAAACCTCGGACATTCCAACTTAAGATATTCATTGCTCGTGGTGGGCCAACATCTCCGGGCCCACCACGGATTCATACATGACAATCTCAGTGTTTTCTCCAACATTAACCTTCATGTGCTTTGAAACTTCCCCTTCCATAAGTGGTTCCCCTCTCCGTTTATCACCAAGTAGGATATTGGAAGTAGTCTGATCATGGGAGGAAAAGCTTGAACCCCCTTCTCTTGCTAACCTTTTCCAGCTTCTCCCGGATTTGGCCTACACACCCTTTGGCTCTTCGCCAATTTGATTGTCTCTCTGTGAATCAAGACCAACTCCAGACTGGACTACCACCTCAAAATCACCAAATAAAGCTTTATCAACTTCAGAGTGGGATATGGCACAAATCTCTTGCTTTTTCCCTCCCGCTTGAAAATTGAGTTCTACACTTCTTGAAGAAACAGAGCAGGTTGAAACATCCCCCTCACTAGCTTTCTTTACCTCCGTCAAAACATTGATTCCCTTTTTCTCCTTGTTATTCCAATTTCTATCCCTTTGTTCTGATCCTCTGGGAATTCGTTGGGAACTCAATGAGTTTGAGGTTGAGTGCCCCATTTCTTTTCCTTTGGAACCTTCTCTGGACAATTCTTTCAGTTGCACTCTTCTTGGATTCATTGACTGTAGTTGTGAAGAAATAACCTGATTCTTATTGTTAACTTTTTGGCTACTCGTCTGTTTTTTCTTCGTTGGAGAGCTGACAGCATCTGATAACTCTTTTGATACACTTTTATGCTTTCCATCATCAAAATTTATTTTATTTCCTCTATTTTCTTCCTCCTCTTCTGAACTAGAATCATAAGACTGGCTATTTGAGGATTGGGCATGACCATAGCCTCTTGGCGTAAGAAATCTTCCATATGGCTGTTCTTTAGCCCTTTTCTGTTGCTCTGTCACATGAATACAATCCTGAAGGATATGACCAATTCTTCCACATCCAAAGCAAAACTTGGGTAAATTTTCATAAACAAATTCAACAAGATCAGTACTACCCCCAGGGAGGGCTATCCTCAGTCCCCTCCACAGAGGTTTAGTAATATCTATTCGAACTCTAATCCTCATAAAGCCTCCCACCAGTTCACCCCCTTCACATCGAGATATGTCTATGCATTTGCCAATTCTATCCCCAATTGACCTAGCAAGCTTCTCAATCATTTTTAAGAGGGGAACATTACGGATTTGAACCCAGAAATCAGCAAATTTTAAATTCATCTTAGAGGGTGCGACAGTACCATCTGGCTCCTCTATCAAGACAAGCTTTCTATCAAATTTCCAAGGGGCAAACTTTATAACATTCTGTTTATCCTCCATACGTCCAAATGTAAATAAGAAATGGTTACCTGGGAGTTCTTTGATATCTACTTCCCCAACTGGGTCCCAAATTTCCAACATCCTATTCTTAAAGGACTTCTTGTGAGCCGGTTTTGGTGAGTACAGCTTTACCACTAGGCTTCTCTCTAGGATATCTTGGGCTACAACATCATCTTCTTCTTCAATCACCAACGGATCAGCTTCCTCCGCTGTCAAAGTAAGCACTTTGTCAAAGCTTGTTTGAACTTCCTCCATTTGAAATTGCACCTACTGAATCTTTGGGCTTTCCACCTTGGAAGAAATTGATTGATTCTGCACCTTGAAATGTCCCTAACTAAAAAACTAGGATCAGATCTTGTGAAAAATCACAAGCAAAGACCAGATCTTGTGAAAACACAAGGGAAAAACCAGATCCTAGCAGCCACCAGGTAAACTAGCTCTCACTTCGAAAGGGGAGAGAGAACCCTCGAGTTGGAGTCACGTTTTTTTTTGTCAAATCTACCACCCTTATTCTTTTTCTTTCTTTTTTTCACGAAAGTTAGGAAGGGGGTTTGAACCTGAGAGCACACTAGTCTATAAGTTAATATATTTTTACACTAGGCTATTAAACCCCATTGTTTTGGTTGACAAAACAATATTCTAAGCTACTCTTAGTGCCCATTTGGCATTACTTATTTGGGTTGATAAGTGATTTTAAAAAAAATTTGGGAAGTCTAGCTCATTTGGTAAACTATGAGAAAATCACTTATTGTTAAAAATTGATGTGAGAGAAAGTTATAAGAGAAATCAGCTAATGAGGTGCTTTCATTTTCTGATTATACAAGAATCAGTTTCAAATAGGCGCTTGGTTTAATGATTATGCGGCAATTATTTTCTGATTATGCAGGAATTAGTACCAACAACACTTTTAACAAAAAGTTTACCAAATGCCAAACTACTTTCTCTCACAGCTGATTTCTCTCACAACAAATCTGACAGCGATAATTTTCAAAGCACAGCAATGCCAAACTGGCCCTTAATATACAGGAAGAGAAACCAAACTCAGATACAAGATGGTAGGCAAACTACTTCAACTAATTGACCTAACTCACGTATGTTATCACCTCCCCTAAGGATTCTATTTTCACTTTTTCAGTCCCAAATGAAAAGCTACGAGCAAAGGAGCTAACCAAGGTCGTATCAATGGGTCCCGATTGAAAGGGAAACAAATGGGATCTCTCGCTTGAACCCCACTTTGGCACTTTCTATAATTGCATTATCTTATTTTTGCTCAATAATGGGTCATAATTAATCAATTTCAGCTAAGAGCCGAAATTCATAATGGTTTTTTAATCCAATTTGCTTATGTGATGTAACATGGGCGCATTTGATTTTCCTTCCACTAATGATAATCTTGTCACCATAATGTGCTTGAGTCGTGAAAAAGAATCCATGTAAGGCGTGGTAGCACATGATGCTTTTTTTAACAGTGCCTTTGTTAATTGTGCAATTAAGGGTTCCATGCACCAAATGATAGGAAGCACTGTGGGGCATGTGATCAGAGAGGGCAAGTGATAGTGGGCTTGTTAAGTGTGTACATTCAAAAATATTGTGTTTCATTTTTAAAAGTTTCCTGCAAAAAATATTGTTTATCCTAAATCTCTCTAGTTTGATAAATAGACCAAAAAATTAAATACGCGAGCGTCCCACTATTAGCCTCAGAAAATATTGCTTATTCCAAATCTCCCTCTGAATTTCTGATGTTAGAGCATTTTTATCCATGGCCAAAAGGCTCCCTGGGCTGAAAAAATCTCTCCACCAATGTATTCTAGCCCGGACAGGATGTGGGTTCCACCAAGATTGGGCAGGCCTGAAGGCAAGATCAATCTGAACTGCTGCATGAGAGCGCTACAAAAAAAATTTAAAAATTCTGAAAAATTACCAAAAAAATTCAGATTTTTTTTATTATGCATACCTAGCAATTTTTTATTTATTAATCTCATACATATAAATAAATTTAATCTCATGTGAATAGTAATTGTCTTTGGGTTACCATGAAAATGAGTGGAAATGCACAAAAAATTTGCTAGGGCAGGCACTATTGATGTGAATAGTAACTACCTTTACCTCCTTTTGCCTTTTACCATGACAAATGAAATGGATATAAGTGATTTTTTTTTTTTTGAGGACATTTCCTATCGAAAAGGGAGATAATATACTAAACTCACACACACAACACGATGCTAAAACTCAAACCCAGAACTTTGCATGGGGGAGCTATAGTAAGAGCAGTTATATCCACTACACAAATGGATCTATTTTGACTGAGCAAACCCTCCATAGAAAGGTCTCAGTAAGTGTAAGGGCCCAATTTTGTGTTTGAGAAGGCCATTTCTGTTTTGTTCTCGGGCTTTTTCTTATCTGGGCCTGAAGTTCTAGACCTTGAAAAAACTCGAAGTCACACACAGAAGCCTGAAAGATTGAATGGCGAAAAAACGAAAACAAGAAGAAAATTGCAATATTCTCAAAGTTTTGATGCTTTTCCCAACCATTCACAGCTGCTTCGTCTCAATGTGACTCTACAAAATGAAAGTCGTGTGTAAAATGAAACTTCAATTTCCATGCCTCAAAGTCATGGCCCTGACAACAAAGCACAACTTCATGTATTAGATGTGTCTGCATGCACCTTCTGGGTAAGTTCACCATTTCCACACACGGTGTAGGCTTTTTAACCTTTAGGCTTTAGCCATACAAAAAACCCCATTTTCAAAATCTCTCTCTCATGCTCACTATACGCGTAATAAGTTAACTGGACCCAAAGTCCTCCCCACCATACAGAAAATAGAAGCACAACCAAGAAAAGCTGTCATCTCTCTCTCTCTTTTTCTTTGTTCAAATAAATGACATAAAGAAAGTTTCATCCATCATCCCATCGACACAAATATAAAACCCTTTTCTTTTGAATCCTTGAGTCACCCAAGTAGCAAACATTATAATATAAATAACATCCACATCAACTTTTGCCTTCTCCAATCGCACACCTTAAAAAAAAAACACTTCATCCAACCAAACGCGTCCAAAGCAAACCCTATATATTTTCACCCCCACTATATCTCTCCAAGTCTCCATCCACCTCCCATTTTTAACCAAAACAAAAGTCATACAAAAAAAAAACACAAAAATGATAGATCAAGAGAGACAAGCTGGAACTGCGCCCCATGGGATTCTACTGGCAGTTGTAGTTCTGGCAGTGTTCGTGGTGCCGTTTTTTCTTGGTGACCAAGGCGAGGCCATAACCGAAGGCATTTCTGAGCTCTTGAGCCCTGTGGGTCTTCTTCTCTTGCCCATTATTCTCCTCCTCACCATCCAGTTTCTGTCTTCGGATCGCGGCTCCTTCGTCTCCTCCATGTTCTCAAACGGGGAGCCTGACACCATTCACAGGGTCAGCGGCTCTCCTGTTGGAGTCGCATTGTTTCTCGTCCTCATCCTCTTCCTTCTTTACAACCGGATATCGATCTTCGGCGGCGGCGACGATGATGAGTGATGATTAGCAACATGTCAACATGGTAATTAGCATGGATCTGGTTTTGGAGGATTTTATTAGTAAAATTTATTATACAGTCTAGAAGGGATACAAGTATTGGGGGTACGTACTTGAACTTCTTTTTCATGTCTGAACTCTGAAGTGAACATGGGGTGGGGATGGTTTGTAATTAGAGCGAATACCAAGCTGAGGAGTGGAATTTCACGGTTATAGTTTGAGGGTATTTTGGTCATTCTGAATAGTTGAGGGCTTTTGACATGTCGGTGCGCGGAGGCGCGGTCTTTTGCCCTCCTCGGCTCCCTTTTAGACTACTTTTCTTTTTGTCGTTTTGTGAGCTTCGTTCGCTTTGCGACTTGCCTGCCTCCTTCACGCTTGCACATGGACGCTCCTTTTTATTTCACCTCTTTCTACTTTTTAATGCAGTCTATTTCGTTTACCAAAATTGATGATGTTATTTTATTTATAATGCACATAATTAACAATTTTCATTAGACTTTAATTATATATATATATATTTTTTAAGTACAAGCGATTCGAGGAGGGAGTTTTACACAAATATTCATTGGGAGTCTGGGTATTTCGAATCTCTGTTTACATGGATGGAGGTAGAACTCAACCAACTAAGATATACTCATTGACTAATTATATTTAACTTAAGTACTGATGAAATGGGTAATGCAAATCTTGTGAATCTCAGATTCTGAAGAAAGTGAACTGCAACGTAATGTTTTGCTTTTTCTTCTTTTTTAAAACACTTTTGAAGACAAGGTTGATTTGTTGAACTGAAATCTGGAATATCGTTTTTCTTTTGGGTAAATATTGAATAGGAAAAAGCGAATATGCATCTAATATATTGGCAGTGGCAGATGCAGTGGACCGACATAACATGTGGAGAAGGGTCTGCTGCAGGGTGATAGTTTTGTAATTCTCCATTTTATAAGCACCACTCGTGAACGTGGGTTCAGAAATCTAAGGAAACAATTTGGGGATTGTGGATTGTGGTGATGTGAGGAGCTTATAAAAATAAGGAAACAATTTCATACCAACAAAGAAGATTCATTCATAAACAGATATGAGTGAGATATATTAATCTGTGAAAAATCTTGAGAAAAACAATGTTTATCTTCAGATTATATGAAGTCTAGTTTTGAACTTTTGATCAATAAGTAAAAGTGCTTTCATGGAAAGTAGGCTGCCCAAGCTCATAAAACTCACGTAGGGAGGAAACTTAAAGATCTGATCAAGTTAAATGAATATGAACAATCCATGCTGTTTCCGTCAGAACTATAAATCAGTGAAGATAAGAGATTCGATATGTTCTTACTCATCACATGACAGCAGTTCCCGTTTGCGTTGATGCTGTGAATCCGTCCATGGCGAGCATGCTCTTGCGAGATACACGTCACATGTATCCTTGGAGGACTCATCTATCCCGGCAACCGGCGTTGCTGTACGGTGAGGATTAAACTGCTCTCTAACAAGTCTCTTGAAAATCAAGATAGCACATAAAAGACCAATAGTGCCAACCAAGAAAAACAACGTCTTTCCTCAGATGCTAACAACGTGCATGATTGCTCAGAGATTGGTCAAGGGCAAAGAAATACACTAAACAGTCATTAAGAAACAAAATAACAACTAATGATATGGGCTTGATGTTTAAGTTGCACATAAATATGCTTACTTTCTGAAATAAATACAACCAAATGGTAAACAGAAACTGCATGGTCTGATAAAAAGAATATAGAGAAATTTTAGTGTTTCTTCAGGGAAAAAACTCATTATAAAAAACCTATTGCTCAAGTTTCATAATATTTCGTAACTAGTATTGACCTCCCAGGTAATTGCAAAAGCTGTGTACACTATTATTTCTAACCAAATGAATGCCATTAGGGTGTTGAAAACCCTCGCTACCACCATCCTGGACAACATCAGCAAACAGCTGTATGGCCAACAAGTCATGTTGAGGAAAGGCAATCCTTGGTCGCTTCCAAAGAACTCGTCCCCAGCTGTACTTTCAAGTCCATGCTCAGCATCATAGTGGCACTAAAGCTACATCAACATCAGCCGTATAGCCTCTGCTTGATAAAAACAAAACTAAAAATAAAATGCACAATATCATCAAAATGATTAACAGAAAGAAATGCAAGATCAACCAACAAAGAAATGGGGCACATGAATTCAAAACATTTTTTCTTTTTACACAATAAAACAAGAGCTCTCAAAGAGTATACCCAAACACAGAAAATAAATGGTTCAGAGGATGCATAACACAAGCCAAGGGAAGGATTGGCAAAGGGCCTTCACCTTTTCTTCGTAATATATGACAGTTAGCAACATCAAGATGGGTAATGGTATCAGTTTTCCAGTTAAAGTAGAATCTTAACTGACTAGACTAGATAAATTCATTATTTGAACAACAGAGAGATGCTTAGGAATAAATGTGTTTGAACGGCGGCTTGAATTGATACAGAAATGGGGACAAGTAGGAGACAAAAATAACTTCCCACACTATCTTATTTGGTACACTATGGTTAAAAGAAAATCTGATTTAGGATTTGGAACCACGGTTTAGGTCTAGTTGATGAATTATGTTTCAAAGGGCTTAAATTTGGTGTACAGCTGCTGAAAAACATGTAGGGTTCAGTAATTTCTGGGCAGCAACTCAAATTAGGATCTGGGGATTGAATGAAGATAAAGGTGCACCAAAAAGAAATAAAGATGTTAAACTCCTGTGGAGGATCAAGTGATTCACACAAGAGGTCCACATAGTAAAGGTGCTTTAAATAAGACAATGATATAAGACAATCTGTTTAAGTTGATAATTCAACAAGTAGAGCGACTTATTCATTTCTTTTTGGGTAAATGCCAAGATAAGGACAGTGGAAGACGATTTACAATCAAGCACACAACGAGCAGGTAAAAACCATAGAGTTCTTTCTTTTCGTAACATGAAATATCATATCTTACCTTCACGCTATTCCAAGGTTATTCAACTTATCGCAGTGCGGAGTAGGCAGATTCTTACTCCAGTGACGCCGTTGAAGTTCAACCCGACAGTAGTGTACAAGCACATTCTTGTAATCCTTGATAACATTGTTCTCTATGTTAGCTCGAGCAACACTTCCAAGGGGATAATTTTCATCAAATGCTTCTGATTTAACATAAAATTCCACTCCATGTTTCTCTGTTGTCTTGGGAATCTGGTAGTTGTAAGTCTTCTGCAAAGAGTAGTTAGGCTCTGAAAAGGGAAGATAAGCCAGCAATATAATTACCAAGAACGGTAATAGTTGAATAAGAACCATGATATTAGGTCCCCCTCCCTGAACCTCCTCCCTCTGATGGCCAGCAGTTCTACTAGTCCTATAAACACGACTTGTCCCAAACATGTCTGATTGACCAAAGAACGCCCTAAATATCTCATCAGGGTCGAAATCATCATCAAACAAATCATGCCCAGCTCTCCTCCTCCTCCTCACATTGTGTTGCTGGTTGTACTCAAATTCATCAACCAAACCAGTCTGATCATACTGCCTCCTCGAATCTCCATCACTCAAACACTTGAAAGCTTTGCTTACTATCTTAAATGCCTCTTCTGAACCAGGAGCCTTGTTCTTATCAGGATGAACTTTCAATGACAATTTCCTATAAGCCTTCCTAATGTCCTCAACTGAGCAAGTCTTTTCCACGCCAAGAATGGCATAATAGTCTTTGTTTCTCTTAATCTTCCTAATCAACTGAACATGCTCTTCGGTATAACTAACTTCCCCATTCAAACCTTGGCCCAATTTCTCCACACCAGGCTCATTCTTAATCTCAGTAGCACCCTTTTCACCAATGGAAGATGCAGGAGACCCCGAATCGATCTTCTCACACGCAGCCAAAAGTTCATTAACTAGCAAACTCTGATTAAGGCGTTGCGCTATTTTGATAAATTTGAGCGCACGCCCTTTGTTACCGGACGCAATTGCTTCTTCAGCAATGCGAACGCATCTCAATGCTTCATCCTTGTTACCATCCATTATCTACCTAATAATTCAAACCCAATTCTCAAAATTCGATTACGACAAGAAATGCTAGCATGGACAAACCAATGTTCAAATTGAGCAAGTACCAAACTCAATTCCAAACCCCAAATGGAGGTTTCAGATTTCAATTATCCCATCGGTGAATTCAATATATGCCCTAATTCAAAGGAAATGCCGATTAGATTTTGATGAATCAGTTCATGTTCATGCATGTATACATATTGTGGAAACAATCACTGAGAAGCATACCTTATGAAATCGATCGAAGCCTCGAAACAATGCTAGCATGTATATGTGAGGAGAGAGAGAGAGAGAGAGAGAAGGGTTTGGAAATTGGACTCGGACAGAAAGCACCGGACCAACAGCAGAGGAGTGTGGTGCGTCAAAGGACTCAAAGCACCAAGCCTAATTTTGATCAACACCGTGAATGGTCATCTTCCCAATTAGATCATGCCACGTCGTTCATGAAGCAAAGACTAAAAATGGGTCTTTTTTATTTTATTTTATTTTATTTTTAATTTCCAATTTGTTTTAGTTTTTACTAGCAAAAAAAAGCCTGCGTGATGCTGCGGGTTTTAAATTATGTAGACAAAATAAGAGTGTTTATTCTTATTTTTGTCTTTTGTTATCAACTTGAGAAATGTTTTGATGGTTGTTGATAGGAATTTTCTTGCTTGGATGTTTTTCATCAATATGATAAACATTTTTATTTGGGACTTGTATATCATTTGAAATGATGAGATTATGAGGTTGTTGCATGATTTGTTTTCTCGTGGTATTTCTAGTTCTCTTCGACATCGTCAACGAAGAATTCAATTTCCCAAAAACATATTGATGTCTAGAAAAATATATATATATATATATATATATATATATATATATATATAAAAGTAATATTTCACATTGTTAATAACATTTAAATTCTAAGAATGCAAAATAAATGTAGAAATATGATGATAGAATTATATAAATGAGAATCTTCAAATGGTATAATATTTATTAATCAATTAGTTATAAATGTTATGCACAGTTTTTTAAAAAAGGTAGAAAATACTGACCTGTAATGAGAGAAATTATTAAGCACTTGTAGCAACACGTATGCAAAAGCGGGATGATAATAACAACCTAAAATACATAAGTAGAAGAACAGAATTAAGTTAAAACAATAAAGAAAAATAGAAAATTTTGATAATTGTTTGATAAAAATGATTTTGATTTTGTATTTAGCAAAAGGAGAATATGATGAATTAAATAAATAAGCATTAAGAAAAAAAGATGATAAATTGGAATATTATATAAAGGCATGATATAGATTAGAATGACTGATTGTTGTTGTAGATATACAAAAGTATCTATGTTTAGAAAAACTATAAGAAAATGATTGACATTTGTAATAACAAACTGACATAAGAAAATAATAAATCTATTAAAATGTGGAAGATTAAGAAAACGGTTATCTCTAAAATAAACTATTTTATAGCCATATATGCAAACTTGATGGTAAACGTGTATTATTTTAGAATTAATATTTGTTAGCAAAGAGGTATATCATTGTGTAATTCATATATGTTGAGTAAATGTCAATATTTGATAGTATATAGTAAAATTTATTATGACATACAGATAAAGAGAAAAAATTATGATTAACAAAAGCGAGATTCTCTTTTATTTTAACAATTGTTTAAAAAGGATTAAAAGGGAAAAAAATCTTAAAAATGGTTATCAAGAAATAGTCATTTGCCTATAAAGATGTGTAAAAAGTCAATTTGTTTTATAATTTTTGTAAATGAATAAATTGTTTCAAATTGTATAAAAGATTTTCAAACTTCTAACTAATATTTATGTTGTGGTCTTCTCTTTCTCTTTTATACACCAAAATCTCTTGTTTTTTTTATACATAGTAGGAAAATGGGTCTACAAAGTATGTAAAATAAGAATACAAATTTCGTTTTGTCTGTTAATAGAAAAGTTTAGTCAAAAGCAATTGTTAAGGTTTAGGGTCTAGGTCTTTAAGAAGGAATTTCTAATTATTAGTAAAAATAATTTAAAACCGATATGTATAGTTGAGACATTTAACTCAAAATTTATAATCAACCAAGCTCACCAGATTAATGATTTAAATAAAATGTTCAATGAGAACATCAAGGGGAAAAATTTAGTATTAGCACATTCAACTTGTATGAATCAACATATAATAAAGATTACTTGTAAATAACTTGTATGCAAGCACAATCGATGAAAATAAAATATAAAATCTTATAAAATAATTAAAATCAAGTGACTAAGATGATTAATAATGGTTAATTTAAAAAAACAATGAATTGAAGGAGATTTTATACCTCGAAATGACAGCAAAATCCAAATGTCTAGTCCCTTGCTTTTTTAATGTATCCAAGCTGTGAAATAAAGAAATGATTGAATTATATTTGGATTGATTGTCCAGTTTATTGTCTAGTTCAACAAATACTTAACAATTATAAAAGACTTTGGTTTTATCTTTCTAAAATACTATGGTTAGCTAATTTGTTTTAATTGATATAATTATTAAACTTGATTGGCACCTCTAAGATATTATTTTGCATTCATTTTTGTTTTGTTTTCTATACAACTGGGCAATTATTAAAGTTGAGAGTTTAGGTCTTGAAGAAGGAATTTTTAATTATTAGCAAAAAGAAGTCAAACTGAAATTAAAAGTTGTAAAAATGAATTCAATCACTTAGCACATATACATATATATCTTAATTGGAAAGAAAATTCTTTAATCCTATTTTCAATACGATTGAATCCATGGAAACAATATAATTCATAGATAATTTATTAAAATACGGAATATATAAAACTTGAAAATATATTATTGAAAACGAAATAATTTCGTTAATAGTTTTCAATCCAAATAATCAAATTGATAAAGCAAAAGTATTTAACTTTATACATCAATTAAAATCTATAGATAAAATTTAAGTAATTCGAAACATTAGGAATTTAGTAAATTGTATATAAATTGAATAGGTAGAGAACTTGTATACATCAATTGAATAGTAAACTGTATATAAATTGAAGAAGTAATTCAAAATATTAGCTATTTAGTAATTACAATAATAAGTTGTTCTTAAAGATGTATCATTTAAAGCTATCATTAAAGTAACAAATGAATCAATTTGGGCAAGAAATTATATCATCAGTTTAACCATCATCTCCTTCTCCACCTTTCTTATTCTCCTTCTTTACCTCCTTCTCCTTCTTGCCTCAGACTCAAAACTTGTAGGATTTAACCATGTGGGAAACAATGAAAATATTCAAATTCTAACCAATTTCTTCGGGAAAAAAAAAACAAATAATTGAATAGGTAAACAACTTGTATATAAATTGGTATAATGGGGAGAAATAAAAACATAAAATAATACATAAATATGTATATGTGTGTGTATCTATATACATGCATACATATTATAAAGAAAGTACACACTTAGAAATTGTTTTATATCACTGTATCATGATTACAAAGCAACGATACTAATTTTTATTTGATCAAAATATATTTGTTGAAAGACAGTTGTAAAAGAATAAAAGTTAAAATATAATATAACAATTATAGATATCTATAATTTTATCGGATAACCAACTTGATTCATAATGATTAAACAGTACATATATACGAATATAAAGTCTTGTTAAATCAATATGTATAATTGAGACATCTAACTCCAAAATTTATACTTAATGAAGCCTATCAGATTAAT
Source organism: Prunus padus (assembly GCA_024362665.1). Taxonomy (NCBI): domain Eukaryota; kingdom Viridiplantae; phylum Streptophyta; class Magnoliopsida; order Rosales; family Rosaceae; genus Prunus; species Prunus padus. The sequence goes on from JANFAM010000020.1 coordinate 11,719,363, forward strand.
GATTTAAATAAAATATTCAATGAGAACATCAAGGGAAAATATTTAAAAGAGGGGAAAAAATTTAGCATCAAAACATATTCAATTTGTATCAATCAACAGAATAAAGATTACTTCTAAATAATTTGTATGCAAGTACAATCAATGAAAATAAAATATAAAATCTTACAAAATGATTAAAATCAATTGACTAACATGACTAATAATGCTTAATTTAAAAAAACAATGAATTGGAGGAGTTTTTATACCTCGAAAATAACAGCAGAATCCAAATGTCTAGTCCCTTGGTTTTTGGTGTATCCAAGCTGCGAATAAAGAAATGATTGAATTATATTTGGATCGAATGTCCAGTTTATTATCCAGTTCAACAAAAACTTAACAACTGTAAATTCATGTAGAGACAGATTTTGTGACGCTAGATGGGTACGTGAGGAGAGGCGGCAGACAATGAACATGTCAAAATGAGTTTTCAAAAGGTAGAAATTTGTTTGAAATCTTGACTGCTATAGTTCATAATTATGTGTTGAAACCTTTATCTATCAAGAAGAGGAGCCGACTAATATGGTATATATATCTCTCTCTCTCTCTCTCTCTCTCTCTCATTATACCAAGATACTAACTCAGTAGCATCTTTGCATATCAGGAACAGCAATAATAAAAAAGCCCGGTGTTTAAAATTATTAAAAAGAGTACATCAAGATTTTCTTCACTTCACTGCCCTTTCCTCTTTTTCTACTCGAGAACTTAAAAAGTCCCTATGAGGATTATGTTTATCTTTCCTTTGCTTTAAAGGAGATATACGTAAAAGGAACACCAAGCCACTTAAAAAAAAAATGCAGAGCTTCAAAGCACCTTCAACAAACTCAGAATTGTATTCCCACTCTTCCTTCTATTTCAGGTCTACTTATTGTTCTCTCTCTCTCTCTCTCTCTCTCTGTGCGCTAACATCTTGAAATAAAGTATTTAAGAACTGTCAACAAACTCCAACACTCTCTTTCCTCTAATAATAATACAGACTCTGTCAATCCCATTAAAAATTATAAAAACCATTGTTGCGTGAGAATGTCTTAGAGACTCCAAAGTTACTATAATAATGTTTGCTTGACTCATGATTCCATAAAGCTGTTGGTAATTACCCTGAACAATTGGACTACTCACAGCCATCAGCTAAACAATAAAATCATATAAAAGAAAAAGCGAAAGAAACAACGAAGAAGATTGGGATTCATAATGAAAAATCATCCCTGCATATAAGAATAGATAAAACAAAGAAACAAATCATCCTTGCATATAAGAATAAGAAAAGAAACAATGCAATAAAAATATGGCAAAAAGGTATTGCTGCAAGAATAGAAGTTAAGACAAAAGGACTAACCACAGAAGCAGGGGATTAACAAAGCACGGATGGAAGATCAGACGCTAAGGCCAGGTGAGCAGCAGACGGAGATGAGTTTAGATGGAGATTGATCTTCGAATCGAAAGAGAAGAAGGCAAGGAAGTCGATGAAGAATGGAAGCCAAAACTGAAGTCGGTGAACTATGGCTGTTTCTCTGTAAAAAATCGAAGCCTCCAGATGCAGACATCGAAGAACCAACCCATCTCTCCCATCTTTGCCCCTGAAGTTGTCGAACCAGCTGGTTGAAATCGAACCAGACGCCTCTCAACAACAAACAGCCGCTAGTTACATCTGAAGGAAAGGGAGGGCAAAACGGGAAAAACAGAAAACAATCAACCAAGGGCAAAACCGTGATTTCACTGTGTAGGGGGGGAAAGAAGCTGGTTAAACAGTTAAAAATAAAGGCATTTTCGTAAATTCACTGTGCTTAGCTACAGTGTTTAGTTGCATTGGGTTTTAGTATATATATAATTTTATCTTTTTGGATCCCATGACAAAAAAAACCCGGCCCAAACTGCCCATGACATTGGTTGTGAACAAAGAACATAGGAAACTAACAATGAAGTGGACGCAATTTACAAGAGGGATCAGAGAATGTTTGTTTTCATTAATTTACAATGATTAAGCGTTAAATTACTGATTAGTTGATCTACTCTGTTTTTATATTTACTTCAAAGTACAAGGGAAAGACCAAACAAGTATACAAAACCAAAATTGCAGGCTTTCATTTCATGGGTTGGTGTCTTTAGTTTAGTTCTCTTCATCAAAGTCAAAGTTCTGTCTTTTCCTCACAGATTCTAAGACATCAAAGGGAAGATCACTGCGACCGCTGCGTCCTCCTTGGCATGTCTTGAGTTTAGGCACGCTCAGAGCGCTAAGAGGCGGTGACTGTAACCCCTTGTTCACTTCCTTGAGCACTGACCTTGCTGTGGCTTCAGCAGCTGCATCAGCCATTGCTGAGGCCAATTGTGTGTCACCTTGGAGTTTGCTACCAAACTTGTTTTGGGCATGTCTTACACTCTCAATCTTAGATACAACGGGCGAGTTGAAGCTAATTGTTTTCTTGCTGTTGGCAACAGCCTCAGCAGCTGTTGATTTGGCCTTTGCTGCTTCATACTTCTGCATGTCATATATGAGCTCTTTCTGGAGCTGCTTATCGGCAACCAATATGTCTTCAATCTCATTCTTGTAATCCTTGAGGATGATACGGAGGCATTCCATGAGGGAGCCAATGAGGGGGCTGTTTTTGCTTTCCAATAGCCTTTTCAGCTCTATAAAGATGGGTACTGTGTTTTGGATGAGGCCCTTTTTTACTACTTGAGTTATCCTTCCCTTAGCAGATGCTCCACCATTATCACCACCTTCTTCATCAATGTCTCCAGTGTCAGCTGATGATCCTCGGTTGGATGGAATTCGGATCTCTTTGCAGGCAAGAATTTGGAAAGCATCCTGGTCCGGAAATTAAGAAAGCATATTTCAAATAAAACAGGCAAGTAGCAAACACAAACACATTAATGTTAGCCAGGATTAAAAGGGAACTAAATTAGAGAATCTAGAAATATATCTGCTCTTCAACTCATTAAAAGGACTGAACTGGAAGGCACACATATGTTAAAATAAGTTCTGTTGGGTATGTAAACATATCAATACATTGAATTGCAATTATGCATATTCCACAGAAATCAGCTACCATATTCAGTAACATGCAAGAAGTTTTTGAACACCATGAGGCAAATACCTTGAGAACAGACTGCCCAGTAATATCATCTATATTGAGCATACCATCAGATGCTGAAGCAAGAATCTCTGCACATAACTTTGCAAAGATAGCCAATAAGTGCTCTGGAGCCATTTGTTTTAACAAAGTAACATAGATCTGCATCCTTTTAGACCTTGAATTTTCATCATTGCCCCTGAGAACAACAAAATAAACTATATATAAAATCTAATCCCATCTGTAAAGCTGCTTTCCTTTCAGTTCATTATAGACACACCTACCTGATGGAAAAAAGCCGGCTCTCTGCTCGTGATCCCTGCGCATTACTGTGTCCATTGTGGACATGGCAGTCATTCAGAACAAAAATTGCTTCTACAAAACTGTTATATCCTAGAAGTGGTGCCTTGACTGGAAAAAAAAAATCATGCAGAACGGTCAAATCTCAATGACAAACATATACATTAATTTCACAACTGCAAAACAAGAGAAAACCTCGTAACCTTTCAGAATATTGTTAAAGAGAAAATTAGCAAGCTGCCTTATCTTCTCTGACTCATCAACAAGGGACAAAAGAAATCTAAGGAACATAACTCCTCTCCACTTCACATAGTCCCTCTGAATTTGACAATATAGTATGAAACATAGAATTAGTAATCTAACCAAATCATCAAAATGGAAATGTTAAGCCATAGGACTAACATATACCTGCAACAATCTCGAGAGAAGTATAAATGTCTGCCTTCTTACAAGTTCGCATGGATCACGGAGACACTTTGTGATCTTTGGTATATAACTGTTGACTTCAGGAAAAACTATTGAGAAACTTATAAAGCAAAACAATAATTCACCCTTAATTCTTCATAGGTAGTTTAAATGCAAAGATATTAGTCGACTCTAGTTCATTTAAGTTACAGTTTTACAGGCTTACCTATCAACTAAAGCAGTGTAGCGAACACAAAAATCTGCCATCATCACTACCAAATTGTTGCGAAGTGCTGCACTGTCACTCTTTTCAAGTTCCTACAGAATCTTGTGAGATTTGGAACTCAATTACGTCTTTGGACAAAAGAAAAGGATTTACTTAAAAGAAACAGATAGTTTTGAAACTGCTGACGCGCACACACATATGATAAATATATAATTATCTAATTATATATACGTCACAATCAATTGATAAGGGTGTAAACCCGGTAGGCTAAAGAAGAACAAGATTGTTAGCAAAACATTTTCTAGGTTATAGGTTCCATAGAAATCTGGAGCATCTTGTCAAGGCCACACGTCATTAAGCTGTTTACAAAAAGCATTTAAAGCTGTATAACATAAATGATGCAAAGTCAATGACCAAACCTTCACAAACAGAGGGATATAATTCTTTGCAATCTTTCCATCTGCAAGGCAAATCTTCCCCAAAGTCAGCCATGCTTGGATGTACAAAGAAGGGGCTGTCTGATTTACAGAGCTTTTGGGCCTTGTTAATTTATCAGCTTTTGGATCAGAATTCCCAGAAGTGATGATGGTGTATAGTAGTGGAATGGCGGTGGTCATATCAGCAGATGGACAGATGATAACCACAGACCCAATGGTGTAAGCTGCTGTGACTGCTTCTGACAATGACCTCGACATGGCCATAGCTCTCTTGCCCTTTCTAGTCCCACTTCTAGGTGGCGTAAAGAAGTCTCCTTTTCTTTTTGCATCTGAATCATCCAAAATAAACTTCTCTAAAATCTGAGAAGCTTTTGAGATAAGTTGGTGTGCCCATTTCATAACAAGGGTATCAGCCTCCTCTAAGTTTGAAGCCTTCCGCTTGCACAATGTTCTGAGTGCTTTTACATGAGCATTAACCTGTCATCAAATAAAGCAAAGCAACTAATTTAGAAAGCACATGTTAAATAATAGAGAAAAGGTGGAAATAAAACCATATGTATTAGCAAGTTGGTGCTGACTATGCATAGGACTCTGCACGTAGCTAATTTTTATTGTCATATCCTCACGGCTAATTGCACATCTCCCCACACTTGTACCAAGTAAGCTCATAAAAGCAGCACTCAGTCTAAGCATAGGAAAATTCAATTTTCTCAATTATTTGTTCAACATTTCCACCATATTCTTTCACTAGTGACTCCTCTGATACAAATGTAAACATAAGTAGTCGTTGACAATTCAAAAAGTGAAATGAAACTCTGATTGGAGATTATCTAATGGAAGCAATCTACTTGTTATTCACTCTTCAGATTAGTGATGCAAACAGGATGAACTGGACCAACTTTGCCTAGAGTGAAAAACGTTGTTTCTAGCTTCATAAATAAAATCGATGTCTGAAGAATTTAGTTCATTTAGCTGGAAATCATTCAAAAATATATATGAAACATCATGAGCATGTTCAATCTCTCTATCCAGATAAGTTGAGCTTAACACTGAGTGAGTGCTTGTGTACTTCAACCTGCAAGGCAAGCAGGCAAACTAATGTACTAACCAACGAAGTATTGAACAAATATACTGATACCAACAGATGAGTACCTCTGTTGAATGCATGTTGAACTCTTCAATTCTTTTAAGCATATTATGAGCTAAATCTGCTGCAAGTTCAGGGGGCAGCTCAACAGAAACATTAGAGATTGTCTGTAAGAGAAAAACACGATCCCCAGCCCAAGCAACAGAAGTGGAATCTATACCATCTTCCTCTTCACAAGCATATCCTTGTGCAAATGGGCTTTGAATCTCCCCTCCCATGCCATACTTGTCAAAGAGCTCCCAATGATGATGGAGAAACTCCCAGTCGACTGCTTTTGCAAGGTATGCTGACACCTCTGATAGAAGAAACCAAGAGCCAGGTGGGGCTGTCCATTTTTCTATTGGCATGGATTTACTGAGCCACAGAGACTCAGATGTCCTTATGATATTCTGAAGAGAAATAGCAAATTTGTGCTTCATCAATTTCTTCTTTCCCAGGTTTGTGCAAATTTTCTTCACCCAAGGTGTCACCTCTCCATTGCAAATCTCTTTCAAAAGACTCAAAACACCTTCAGGAAACACCGAGTCAACATCCATTTCCAAACCTTTTGCTTTATTTGAATTACTAAACCTGGATTCATCATGAAGAGAACTAACAGACCCTGTACATACCCGTTCCAATACCAGTTCTAGAAACAAGTTCTCACATTCTTCTTGAATGCTAGACTCGTTATCAGCAATTAAGCGTGGAACAGAGTGTAGCCACTCAGTAGCCACCCCTTCATCCAGGAATGTTCTGAAGGCCTACAAAGTCAATGCAGAGTTCTAACATATAAGATCAGGTATTCCACAAAAAATAAATTCATAACAGGCACAATTCAAAAGGAAAAGTAAATAGATTAGGAGAATACATTCTTACTCTGACGCAGGCATTAAAATGAAGTAATTTCCGCTAAGAGAAGCTTAATGAAGTGTATTTCTGATTATGTATCTCGTTAATTCTCTTTTTCTTTCAGAAATTATGTATCTTGTCGAAACCATTAAAATCCTAAAGTTTAACCTACCCACTAAGAATATTACAACACTTTGATCCAAATTGTCAGCAAATGCAAATGTGCCTCTACAAAGTGTGGTTGACAGAAACCTAATTGAGAATTTTCAATGAAACATAATCAGATTTCTGAAAGTGTCTCATACAAGACAACCATAGTTAAGTAGATTTTGTGTTCCAGGTGGCTGGAAAGAAGTCAACAGGGTAACCTTTTTAGGATCAAAACCAAGATAAGAGCCCAAAAGTATACGTTGTTCAAAAATATAAATGGAATACATGGAACTTCGGAGGCTATACAAAGTATACGACCAATTAGATGCCATACTTCCTAACATTAACTACACAAAGTATACAAACCAATCAGAAACCAAAATTATTATCTTTAACTAAAACATTCAGCTCAATGAAGAAAGGTTAGATGAAGCACAACATAAAATTTACCGCTGAAAGAGCTGAAATTGCCGTTTTACGTATGCTAACAAGTGGATCAGAACAAGCCATGCCCATTGTCTTGAGCAAGCCTCCATCAAAGTCACTGCCTAGAATGGCTATCAACTTGGTAATTAAAAGAAGTGCAGCCTTCCTTACACCTGCCTTCTCATCCATGCACCTTTTCATTAAAATTTCAATCATCCAACCTTTCGGCCTTTGGTCACTTGCATTGCCAAGCCCCATAACTTCTTCCAGCACAGCATGACCCCTATCATCACCTGACAATAAGCCCACCAGCTGTGAGAAGTTTGACAAAGCACGGCCTCGAACTCCAGCAACTACATCTGAACAACGTTGAATCAAAGCCTCCAAGCATTTCAGACCCAATGAATCGTTCACTTCACTTTCTGAATTCAACCCCAATGTATCTCTCAACGATGTCACTAGCACCAGAATAAGGTCAACAGCCAAGAGCCTCAAGCTAGCTTTCCCTTGAGTCATCTTCACTACATAACCCACAAACCCCATTTGGTCCTCAAATTCCAAAAATCTAACAATCTCCATGATAGACTCTACAGCCAAAGCCCGAGGCTCAGACTTCTCCGGTGCCTTTTGAACCAAGTACCTCGGAAAATTTACCACTGCCTTCCTGACACCATCAAGCGTTTTGGCCGCACTCATCATTCGATTCGTCACGAACCCCAATGCAAATGCCCGCAGTTGAGATTTATGTTGAAGAATCATCGGAGACAATGACTTCAACACCTCGGCTGCAATGTTAGCTTGGTCCTCATGCTCAGGTATGAACACTTTAAGCAAAATCTGAGAGCACAAATCGGTTAGTCTGCTATAACTGCCTGAATTACCGCATACTTCAAGCGCCATCACTGGAATTTCAGCCACAGTTTGAACCAAAGACTTCAAACTATCCGGAAAGCGGTCCAAATGAATCAAACCCATTACAAGTTCCAACCTTTCAAGAACAGTAAACAAGACCCTCACATCGAATTCATTCTCTTCCCCATCACAATCTTCATCGTGAGAACTCTGGGCACAATTCTTCAAACCCCGATTTCTGATGCGGCCCTTTCTCTTCTTATTAGCGGCAACGTGGGACCCATGGCTGGATTCACTTGGAGGACGATGCTTGAGGGACCGGCGAATGGACTGGAGGAGAGAGAGAAAGTCCATGGGGTTGAAGAGAGTGCAGACAGGGGAATTGGGTGAGAGGAGAAGAGAGAGGTAGACTTTGGAGGCTGAAAGGGCGAGACGGGTACGGCCCAAATCCATGGCGGAGGCGATCGGACGGACGAGATTGGACAAAGAGAGGGACTTGGAGGAGAGCTCGTCGTGGAGGCGGTCCATGAGTTCAGGGTCATCGTCGGCGAGGGCGTTGTCTAAGAGGGTTTGGAGGTCTGAGAGGGTGGAATCGGAGATGGGTAGGGTTTGGCGGTCTGAGGGGTTTTCAGAGTGGCGGAGTTCTTCGAGCTCTGTGACTATTCGGGTTATGGCTTCCTCCATGGCTGTTTTGGTTTGAGTTCACTCCCACAGGGAAAATGGACAGGCCCCTTCTCTCTCTGGTTGGCCCTGATTTTCAAATTTGGGTTTCCCGCTTCTTCCTTTTTTTTTTTCTGAAGAAAATGCCGAGTTTTCCGACGAAAAATAAAAGTAACGCTATTGTTAATTAGTTAACACCTCATCCTTATACGGAGATAAATATTCTGTATGTTTAATTTCTGATTTATTTGTCAATTACCAAAGGAACTTTTGTGAATTATTAATAAAGTTGAGTAGAAAATGAGATGACTTGTGAAATAAGTTTATCCAAGTTAAGTGCCAAAGGAGATGACGAATATGGTGGCAGTATGTCCTATAAGAAAAATGTAATTGAAGCTTTGGGGTTCAAGATTTTGAAGGATGTAATCATGTAATGTCTAAAACACACACTGTTTGGAACTCAAAAATTGAGTTAAAATAGTTTAGGGTTATCTAGTGATTTGCCCGTTGAATTTGTACCTAGCTTTCGATTTACCCTCTGTCTTTTTATTTTAGAAAATTATGGATATGAACTTTTTTTTTCGCTAATTTCCCCGTCCTCTAAATCCTCAACATTTCATCTAATTTGCCGTTAAATATGAGGACAAATTGGTCATTTTCATGTTAAAATAAAATAAAATAATTTGAAATTTGAAATAATAATCATAAGGATAGAAATCAAGTTTTTATTTTTAAAAAAAAAAAGAGCAGAGAGAATGTCATCCTCAAACCAACCACAGTTCTTATTAGCCTATGAATTTCTGCTTACCAACCCCACTTCCTATAAGCCTCAGACCAACTCCCTTCTTCCCCAAAATTGAACACTTCCCATACAACAACACAAAAACCACCACCATATATTTGAACAAAAAAACCTCATATGCACATATTTGAACACACACAAAAACCTAGATCTATTTTATCAAAAACCGCACCAGGGGCAGACGGGTTGTGGCGAGGTGGGTGATTTTGTGGGTGTTGGGGATGAACCTGGGGTTTGGGGAAGAGAGAGAGATTGTTTGATGGTTGTGGGGTGGTGGCTGTGGGAGGGTGAGTTGTTGAGAGGGAAAGGGAGGCTGCGATGGGTAAAGAGGTGGTCGTGGGTCTGGGGGTAGGGGTGGGCATCCGGACCGAAAAACTGGAACACCGAATCGGATCGGGTGAAAAAAAATCGGTTGACCAAAAAAGTCAAAAAATTGGATTAGAACTGGACCAGATCGGTTCTGGTTTCACACCGCACCAAATCGACCGAACGCCCTTTTTTTTTTACAAATTTTTTTAATCCTATGCTATATTTTTTAATTTTTTTAATAAATATTTTTCCAAATTCAAGTTCAAAACATTTCCCATTGTATGAATTGGATCATTTGTTAATTTTCAAACCCAACAAATAACTTATTTATTATAATTTATATTTAAATATATATATTTTTAAAAATAAAAATATATATATTTTTTAAAATTTTAAAATAATAAAATAATAATCCGGTTCAAAATCAAACCGACTGATTTTCAAAAAAATTGCTTAAACCGGACCTAACCGGATTGGTTAAATAATACCAATTTCGGTCCGATTTGAGATGAGAATCGATCGCGTGCCCACCCCTATTCGGGGTGTGTTGCGAAAAGGAGGCACCGACAATGGGGATGGGGAGGGGGATGGGGGAGGGGGAGGGGGATAGTTGCGAATTAGTCTTGGGGTGAGTTGTAGGCGGGCAAGGGGTAGTCAAGTTAGGGGAGAGAAAGAAAGAGGGGAGGGGGTCTGTGGGTAGGATATGTTTGTTTTTGTTTTTGTTATGTTCCTTTTTCTTTAATTTTTTTCTTAAAAAACAAAATTATTTTTAATGATTTAACAGAAAATTGAATGAAATGTTGATGATTTAGACGGCATGGGGGAAATTGGAGAAAAAAGAAGTTCATATCTTTTTTTTTTTTTTTTTAAAGGATTGGGGTAAATCGAAAGTTAGGTACAAGTTCATAGGGCAAATCACTAGTTAACCCAATAGTTCAGGGTTTAGATCCCTTGTGAGAAAAAAAAAAAAAAAAAAAAAAAAAAAAAGAGGCAAAAACTCATTTTTGGCCCCATGTAGTTTGTCGGATTTTCCACTTTTATCTAAGGGTGGCAATTTCCGACTCGACCCGATACATGTCTCGAAACCCGCACGAAAAAACACGACACGAACCCGCACGATTAATAAACGGGTCATTTTCGGGTCAACCAGCCATTGACCCGTTTATAAACTGGTGGGTTTCGGGTCAACCCGTCAACCCACTAAAATACATGTTTAACCCGTTTATTAAACGGGTCCTGTCATGGGTCGTGTCAACCTGTGTACTGACAGGACCCGACCCGGATTCCACCCTGGAACCCGACCCGGACCCTGTGATCAACCGACATCCACCCGATGTCGGGCCCACTTACTAAAAGAATCCCTCTTCCCGAGACAAACGCACAAAGGGGTCAAGACTTCTGCCGGAAAACGGGCAGAGTCTCCCCAGAAAAACACACAAACCCAACAGTTCCAACCTGTTCAAAAACAGCAGAAATAAGTACAACCAACTGCCAGCATGCAATAAATACATAACAGGCCTCTGGCCAACTAGTTCGACCCTAATGGGCAATAACAGAGCAACTAAGAGTATTCAAGTTTAACAGCAGAAATTTAAAGTTAAGAGAAGGGACACGAAGTCCTACAATTAAGTCGACGCTCGAGAAGAGAAGCGCTCGGCTGGACGGTACTGTAGTGCGACTAGGGCCTGGGGGGCGCAAAACAGAAAAGTGTGAGTGGACAAAACAAAGTTTAGTAGTTTAAAACAACGTACTAACCCCGCCGTTTCAAAACTATGTAAACCATGCAATTAAAATCCGTTGTATATAAAATTGATTTAAAAACCAATATCTCAAAATAATTCGAAGGATAAAACCAAACCAAGCCTTTTTCTTTACCCGAGGCAAAACCTCTCAAAACTAAACCGCGAAGACATAAGTATAATTAAAACCGAAAGAACTTGAAAATCAAAAGCATAAGAATAAAATAAAGTTTCCAAAAGACAAACCAATGTAAAAGGTCCAAAGACCAAGATAATTCCAAGAAATCCAAAACCTCCACAAAGTAAATAAAAACACTTAAAAGACTTTAACCCTTTATTCCCCACACTCAAAACAACCGCATGCCCGTAGGCACTGCAAGCGAGGAAGTATCCTCACCGAAAGAAAATAAGAATACGAAGATACTAACTCACGCGTATAGATATAATATATAACCTCGACACCACAACAAGTACCAGGGAAACAATCCAACAGGATTGTTTAATCGACACCGGGACAACATTCACGATGGTCTCATGCCCAGGATAATCGACATCGGACAGCATCGCAATGGCCTCGTGCCAGTGGTCGAGCCGTCCAACTGGGACTAAGCTCCCGGCCCGCATGGCGTAGTCCTCAATAACCATGCGTCCGAACTAGTCATACGCGCAGACTACCCAATCAAGGGTCTACGGCTACACCCCGTTAAGGTATGCACCGGATCGAACCAAACTCCAAACCAGTCACCAACAATAATAGGGGGAGGTACATAACACAGTGCAACTGCACTCAAACCAACACCCCAAAATATCACGCACCAAAACAAATATCCGTAAAACAAATCCAACAACACCATATAGTCAAAATAAGGACATCACCGTCCCAAACATACCATACTATAGTTAAAATATTCACAAGCGTCAAACGACGGTATAACAAATCCAAAAACCAATAAAGTATCAAATCACGGAAAATGCACCATTAAATAGTATTCAAAACCCAAGTCAAACATATGCTTCAAAACATAGTAGGTACTACTCTTTAAAAATATAAAGTCAAACCCCGAAACGTATTATTCAAAATATACACGTATATATATACATATACAAATATATATATATATATACAAAACATAATTATCCTTTAAAATACGATAACTCAAACTCAAGCATTTGAAATTCCCACGTAACTGGCAACCCTGAAATTCATGCTTTAAAACAACATAAATAGTAACTCCTTAAAATATAACCAAAAGTCCAAACCCGTATACATATATGTTCGAAAACTCCAAATCAAAGTAGATATACTTATATACTCAAAGTAGATATATATTTATATATATATTCAAAGTGGATATACATACCTATTTTCAAAGTAGATATATATATATATAATATATATTCAAAGTAGATAAGTATAATTATTTTCAAGTAGAGAAATATATAATATACATTCAAAGTAGATATATATATATATACATATATATACATATGATCAATTCCCGATAATCCGACATATATTTCCGATAGCCTCATTTATCCGACATGTATTCTCGATAGCCTCAATAATCCGACATGATCCTTCCAAGGTGATCTATATGTATATATATATATATATGTATATATATATAATTAAAGTATTAGCATGAACATAATTAATAAGGTTTAAATACCAAAACCAAATACGTAGTCAACCGGACTATACTAGCGACCAAAACTTACCGCCCAAATACTCAATTCAAAGTAAATATATTTATATAGTCAAAGTAGATATATATAAGTTTCCCAAAAATATAAAGTATAAAATTCTAAAGGCTTAAAGTATAATTCACGACATACATAATAATAAAATAATAAAGTCCGAAACCCAACGAAACCATAAACTCAAATATTAAATAACATTCATACGGAAAACCCAATAAGTTCCACCGTACTCAAATCCAAACAAAAATACCACCGGACGCTTGACTCGTCCCAAAATCAACACTTAAAGATACGCATAACAATAAAATATAGCCGACAGGCTCCACAATCAAACCGGCAATCCAAATCAAATATAAAACTCAAATACCAAAACAATCACAATAAATTCAACCAAAGATCAAATCAAGATTCAAAACAATATTTAAATCTCATTTACATGCATCACATTCAATTCTTTAAAAGCATGCTCGTTTGAAAACAAAGTCCACTCACCGTTGGTCCCTCGCTGCCCAACCCGAAAAGGATTCCACACGAGGATCACGAAGCGCTTGAGAACCTAATTCAAGAACACGAGGATTAAGGTTAACAACCGGACCGAAGCGATAACCTTAAAAGTCAACCTTGATCGAACCCGACAAAAGTGTACCAACACGTCGTACGAGGAATTCTAAGGTCAACGACGTTCGTTAGAGGAAGAACCGACCTCGGGAGACGCTCGGTCAACCTTGGTCAAACTTGGTCAAACTTACCGAAAATAGGTCAAACCGGGCCCGTGGGTCCCATGACCTCCAAACTTAGATCCGAAAGTTCCTATAGGCTCACTACAGCTTAGAGAACAAGTCCTGAAAGTTTGGTCACGATCGAACGGTCGGATTTCTCACGATCGGACGATTACGCTTAACTCAAACTTCAAGTCATTGATTCAAGCATCCGGCTCGAATCACGATCCGTCAAATCCTATACGTTTCTAGAAATACGGGAACAACATACGTGAATTCGATTTCGATCCAACGGTCCGAACCCATCGAACCCACGAAAGGCGCAATAGGCGTACGTTGGTTCGACAAATCAAACAACGTCCGAATCGAAATCCGAATATACGTACGCGTTCACAACAACACGGGAGTGATCTGGACCGCCGAACCGCCGCCACACCCCAGCCCACGCGCCGCCACACGCGCCACCGTGGGTTGGGTGTGTAGAGTAAATTCGGCCGTCACCCAAACTCAACCATCGCGTCACCGCCCACCAGGTTCGAACCACCGTCTGAGAGGAGCTCGAGCCGGTGAGAACCGGGCAGAGCCGGGGATCTGGCCGAATCCACGATCGAAAACCGGCCAAATGCGAGTTTGGGATCGAGCCATCAAACGGCCAAATCGATCCCAACCAAGCTTGCAGAGAGTTTAAGGAGGTGGAGGAGGTTCGTTTGCTCACCTTGCGCGCCGTCGATTGCTGCCGGAAACACCGAACATGAACCCGGTTCCGGCGAGATTTGCAGACGAAACCGCCGGCCAAACTCGCGACGAACGGCGGGGAAAAGGGTGGGTTCTCGACCGACGCCGAGCCGCGTCGTTTGCGACGTATCGAGTCCGGCCAGGACCGGACGACGGAGTTCCGTCGGAGAGAGGGAGAGCTGTCGGGGAGAGGAGAGAGAGGAGAGAGAAACCGGGTGAGGAGAGAGAGAGAAAGGGTTTGGACCAATCGTAATTTTCCTTTTATTTTTATCCCTTTTTAAATTATTAAAATATTCCACTTTATCGTTTGTTAACCAAATTGATCGTGCCGCACGCCCCGGACTCGTTTGACGCGTTTGACGCAATGTCGCAACCCGTTTCGCCAAATTGTCGTCCGAAAATTAAGTTGACCAAAATGCCCTTTAATTAATTAAATTCTTAATTAATTTCAATTTTCATTATTTTAATCCTTTTAATTCATTTTAAATTCCTTTTTAATTCTTTATTTGTTTAATTTAATTAATTTAGAAATTTTTCTTTAATTTTGGGCCAGGGTCGTTACATGTACAACCCGCCAACCAGCGAAAAAATCAACCCACCAACCTGCTAAAATACCTGTCAACCCGTGTACAACCCGCCAACCCTCTAAAATACCTATCAACCCGTGTACAACCCCCAACCCGCGAAAAAATTAAAGAAAATTGAGGGTTCAGTGCACACAAGGAGTTTCGAACCCCTGCCACTTCCATCCTTTTGCACCTTATCAACCATGCTACTGATTTCTTTGTGATTATATGCTACAACATTTGATATTTATAATGTCTTTACAAGTTGTTTTCAAGGAACTAGAATTTCACATGTATTATTTGATATTTATATTCAAAAAATTACATGCATAACTATTTTAGCTCATGTCCAATCAACAAAACAAAACAAAAATATAATAATGTCTACTTTTTTTTCTCTCATAATCTCTCATATCATCATCATCAATCTCATCTTCTCTCTTTGATTTCTCCCACTAAAAAAACAATTGATGACGTTGTTCAAAATGCAATAATTATTTTATTCGTTTCTTCTTCATTTTCATCATTTTTTTAATTTTTAATTTTCTCTTTCTCAATCTTTATACATAGAGATAAGCAAAATGAAATAACTATTTTATATTTTAAAAAATGTAATTACTTGATTAAATTATCAAATTTTAGAATTTTTTATTTTTTTTATTTGCTATCACTTAGCGGGTCAACCCGATATGGCCCGAAACCCGCACGGGAAATAAATGGGTCAACTCGAAATTTACACGATTATTAAACGAGTCATAACGGGTTGACCCGAATTTGACACGTATGTAATCCCGACACGACCCGATCCATTGCCAGCCCTACTTTTATCCATGTGGTTTTAATCCCGACAATTTAACCCATGTAGTTTGATATCATTGCAATTCAAGGACACGTTCAAATTTCATTCGATTCAAAGCTTTATCCGGTTCTACCCCAGACTGATTCTGTTGAGTCAACATGCTCGGTATCCTTGAGTGAGTTGGGTAAAGCAAACTCCCTGCTTGGATGAGCACCAGGTAACGGGAGAATTCCCACTACCGCTGGCTGTCCAAAATCCAGTCCAGATGCTGATTGACCTACCCGTGCATTTCCAAGTGTCATTGAATTGCAAGGGATTTAAAACTATATAGACAAAATTGAAATAAACGGGACCAAAGTGGTAAACAAACAAACTACATAAACCAAAAATGACTTTACGCCTGAAAACAAAACTAAAAAACTCCAGATTCAAGAACACATATTAGTGATTGGATTTTCAATGACTTACCCATCTAATCAGCTCCAATGCCAACACCGACTTGTATCGAATCAAAGTCGAACTTGACTTTGGTCATTTGGATGTGGCAATAAGTGCTCCACAGTACATCACATTGGCAAGGATGCGAAAGTTAAAAAAAGAGGGATGCGAAAGTTAAAAAAAGAGTTTGCACAAAGCAAATTTTTTTCTTTCGTTGGTTGCATAAAACAAATTTAGTCCATACAATATGGCATCAACTAACCAGCCATACATTTCTAGGCCTGAAACTAACACCTTCATAGCCTCAAGTTTTGCAGTTATGGTTTCTCATCCTTGAAGTTTATGCTTTTCATAGGAAGAACATTTTGCACCTACGGTAATAATTATTCAAAGCTAGCAACTTAGCTTTTTTTTGCCTCTCACGGACATTTCAGCAGCGTGCTATCAAGCTTACTCATTAATGTTCGAGAGCAGTGAACCAGTGTCTTCAGGAAATAGTTGGAGAGGTTCGACCGCATTTCTTTCCTGGACATGGTGATGACTGTGAGTTGCTGCTTCTGACAGGTTAGAGTTGAGGTTCACAGACCATGAAAAGGAGTTCCCAGTCTGTTCAACTAGCGAAGGTGCTGTGTACTCTGCTGGAAACCAGACCCTCAATCCATTTGGTCTTCTCATGTAAGCGTCCGCGTCAGATGAAGAGGAATTGGTTGATGTCTGCTGCATCCTTCGTAAGTTGGAATAAACTGGATCATTGCTTCCTTGATAACCTAAACCAAATGGAGATTCAATAGCAGTTTGAACACGCATCCTACAAGGAAAAGGTGCATATAAGATATTTAAGGTGCAGTGTAAAATAGGCAAGGCTAAGAAAAATGAGGGGCAATGAACACAATGCAGGTTCAAAGTGACTTGGGATATTTTAATAAGATGAGCCATGACATTATTCCAGCATAACCAAGCCTGGCCCATCGGTTTTTCTCAAGTTTATTTCAAATAATAAATGTTATCTATGAAGCTAAAAGCACATGCCAATACTCTCATATTTATAAAAGCATTCATATTAGATGGGATTAGCTGACCTTGGTCGAGAACCGCATTGTCAGTTCAAATAACTCAAGTACAGACAATGAGCGCTGAGTTTATCAAAAGCTTACCCACGCTCAACGATTCGAGGAACAAATGGTTCATTTGGCATAGCATGAAAATCAGGCCCAGCACTCAAGGTTGCAGATCTAACTGAAGCCCAATTAGCACCATTGGTATGGTCACCCCTTGAAAACGAATTGATACGGGTATCACATATGAAAGGATCACATCTCCAGTTAACCCGGGAAGTAAATACCCCACTGTGTACAGGAGGGCCATTCAATTGATGGCTGGCATTAGGATTACCAGCAAAGACGGCATAGGGGTCAACGAAATTCCCATCTGCATCTTCAATATGTGGTTCTAAGTCTATTGTTAAACAAGTTTTCTATTAACTGGTTATTTAAATTTAAGGTGGGAGCAGAAGAAAATGAACTTACAGCCAGGTGATGGTAACCTTGTTTCCCTGCAAGTTTCAAAACATTCACATGTAAAACAAAGACCAAAAAAGACACAAATCATAACATCTTTAGTAATTATTATCTCCAATCTCAATAAACTGCTGGGAAATAGAGGTGAATTTCATGATTCTTGAAAACCTAGGACAATTAAACTTTCTGCATACACTATCGGTTTCCTTTCAAAAAATTTATTTTTATTTTTCATTCAAAGATGAACACAGAAATCATCTCTCTTTACGGTCCTATACCTTGGACCCAAACCTCTAGAATACAATCAGAATCTAATCAATCTGATTATTTCTGTTTTCAGATAACAGCTACTAAATAATCTGCACTAACAAGCAACTAATATGGTATTTCGGCTGGATGTTAAAAATCACTTAAAAACACATTACATTTACATTGAATTTATTTATCTGGGTTATTCATTTTTCCGTAAGTTTGGGATATATGTTTCTGCATGAAAGACTCAGCAACTAAATACACCAGAGGAGAAATTCAGCCTCTTGACTAGAAATAATCAAGGACATTAGATAGAGGTATCCTTGAGCTTCAAACTTACTTTTGGTATGGGTATTTAGAAGACTCATAAACAATATCAATTGGCAATAGAAAAATGAGGACTCATGCAGCAGGCAATGCCCAATATGGGAATGGGGGACCAAAGGACGATGGAACTGAGAATAATTTGGATGAAGGAAGCCTCTTCAATAATTCCAATAATCCCATTCTTTAGAGATGGCCCTTCTCAAGTTCTAACATAGAATCCCCTTGTTTACAATAGACTCACTTCTAAACATTTCAATGCAACTGCTACCTAGACAAACTTGTAATCCATTATAGTAGTTCATCAATAGCATACCCCCACCAAGTAAACAGCATTACCATAGCATAATGATAACCACACAAGCAACTCAAAAATTCATTTTAGATGGGATATATCAGCATCTCAAAAGGAAAGAATCCAAGCACAACTAGCAACTACTAATTGAAGTCCTGGGCTACAAGTTTTTTTAACTCATCAATCTGACGACCTATTAGATGAACACATAAACAACACGCATTAACATAGTACAATTTAATATCTAGAGTTGAAGTTTTTATAGTTAACTAAAAACTCAACTTTCACATGCCACTGATAGCCCAAACTATTCTAGGCTTAACAATTCTCAGTAATTAATGTTTAAGATCAATAAATATTCAAGCGATATTGAAGATAGTATAATGGCAAATTTTAACACAAAAATGAAGCAGAAGGAAAGTAAAGACCTTCCACAGGAGAAATAATGCTTACCAAGTATAGTGACGTACAAAAGTTCCATTATTTCCCTGAACACAAATGTATTTACAAATTAAGACGAACGACTTAGAGAAACTGATGATCACGTCAAGTGATGTACTTATACATATATATTTATATATAATATGACAATGAATCATGGAAAAAAATACATTGAACATCCAGGTATGGCTATAAAACCATGAAAACATGTTGCAAAGATTATATTCCATGTGTGTGTTATAATGAAAAATAGAAATTGCTTAGTGATGCAAAAGAACAAAGTAATCTAAAATTCTGTATATGAGGCAGAATCAGTCACACATTTGTTGATATTTCGAGGCCGAACCAAAAACTGATAGCATAAAATGACATTTTAAGTGTCCTTAGTTGGCAAAGGACCCACTAGTGTAGTGGTTTGGAGTATCTACTCCCTCCGGCAAGGTCTTGGGTTCGAGTCCTAGCATCCGTGTAGTGTGTGTGAGATAGTATGCTATCGCCCTCTCAATAGGAAAGGCCCTCAAAAAAAAAAAAAAGTCCTCAGTTGGTTTTACAAATAATTTCCTTAACCAGTTCTGCTAACTCAATGCACCCACTAAAGCAAGTCAAAAATGAGTGTTTGCAGCCTTGAGGAACTATAAATTGGTACAAAAGTAATTAAAATTTATAAGTAGTCTTTGCTTTTACCATGTCAATGAAATCCACAGGCTCCTCATCCATCCCCTCATATAAGTCAGGCTCAGGGCTACCATTCTCAAAACACCTCCATACACCATTCTCAATCTCACGGCAATTCGGGCATTCCATGACACCTTTTACATTGAATGCAGAACCGATGCAATCTGAAGAAAAAGGAAAGCACATGACATCAGAAAAAATAACAAAATTCCAGGAACAAACAAAATTAAATAAATATTTCATGATTTAGGAGGTTAACTTTTTTTCAGCAGCCAAAAGGTGTAAGGTGAAAATCTACCAAACCTAGGAAATGTGACCCTCTACTATCATTCATAAATGCCTTTCTTTTTGTGACCTTATATCATACCGTAATTCTCACATAGCACCTAGGAGATAGCATAAACCAAGACACAAGTCAATATTTAGACCAAAAGTCATTTTGAACTTCATTAGGATTTAGGAGTTTCCATAGCTCACCCATAAAAGCTAATATGTCTTCGTAAATGTACATGTATACACACACACACCCCATGTTAGACATGTCTACAAATGATAAATCCAATAAATCCTACTTTTAAAACAGCCAATTCGTCGAACAGCTTAGGCACATAGAGTCACAAAACAATTTTTACGCAACCCAATTCGTTTTCCTGATCCAAAGTCAAACAGTACATAGTTTTTTTTTCATGAATTACAGGACACTGACTATTGAGCTCATAGTTCCAATACACACACCAGCATACCTTCATCAAATACCAGAAAAAGAAAATAGTAACAGCAATTAAAACACTAATGACATCAACAACAATAGTAACAGTGATAATCATTTCTATGGTACCCTGTAATAATCATTAATAATAATTTTGAGAAAAAAAAAATTCAATTCCATAGTTATATATACGCATATATCATTTAGTAAAGAAAGAATAGAAAATAAAAGAAAAAGATTTAAAAGTTGGCGAAGTCTATGTGATTTACTCACCAAGATGAAACGAGTGAGAGCAGCGAAGCCTGACGGCAGTACGGCCACAGTCATCGGAGACGTCGTCCATGCAAATGGAGCACTTGACAGTCGAGGAAGACGAAGCGGGCGACGTCGCATTGTCCATTTGCGCCCGAGCAAAGAAAACCCACACAGAGACTGAGAGTATGTGAGAAGAAGAGCAGAGCAGAGGATGAAGAAGAAGAAGCAAAGAAGGGGCCGCAGAGGCACAGACATTTATACAGCCAGAGAATCATTGCTCCTCAGGAAGAGCCAAATTGGTTGTCACCCACGTCTATATATGGTAACTTGTCAATGGGAGTGGCAAGTATATCTATTTCAAATCCGGAGATAGGGTTCTCCTGCAGTAGAGTCCATGGGAAGTGATCGTGTTGGCGATTGTGTGGCAAACACGTGGAGGGTTTTCGTATATGTTGTTTGATGATTGGGTGGTCTATGCTTGGTTTATTTATTGAAAATACAATAAATAATAAATAAAATACACATGGCAGCGTTCATTAATTCACATAACATGACACATCAGCTGCCACACAAGGTAGTCAGCTAAAATGATAAATGTTGTGTCGCATTACTCTTAAATTATTAATAAGTATTCTTCGTTGTGACAACTGATGTCAGTGTGTCGTTACTTGAACACTCTACAAGCTTTATCTATGTCCTCGTGAAATTGGTGTGAGGGCGAGGGCTATCTGCTGTAATTTTCTTGTTTGTTTTGGGCATTTGGTTAGCCAAAAAGAAAATGAAATTGGTTGTGAGAAAACATTTTCTCACTTGAACTTTCGTGTAGTAGGTTAATAGTTCTTATTCAATGAGGAACTTTAAAATACACAAAAGTGTAATTTAGCATGGCACAACTCAGTATGTTGGAACCAGTCTTAAATTTCGATAATATGGTCGAAATATCGGCGATAAATTCGTTTTTTTGAAGCTCTGATATTTTGGCAATATCCCATATGTATATATCGTATAAATTTTGATATTTCTGGCGATATTTTTCAGTGAAAATATCATGAATATATTTTCCATCCTTCACAAGGTTATATTGGGAAATATATCGACGATATATCTCGAAATTTTCAATTTATCACCAATTTATCACCACTCTCTCAAATCAGAAATAAAGACGAAGGACAAAGAGCGAACTGCAGGAAAGGTGTCACTTTGAGACCAAACGCTGCCGTCTTGGCCTAGGATTGCCGCAGCGGTGAGGCGGTTGCCGTCAATATCGCACATCAAGTGGTCGTCGACGTACTGCTGCCATGACATCGTTTCGTTGCTTCTGATTTCTTCTTTCTTCTTGCTTTGGTTGATCTTCTGCTCTGGCATTGAGTGCTTTTTGGGGAGAGAGGGGAAGGTTCTAGAGCTGAAATTAATGGAAGGTGCGAAGATGGATGGAGATATAATTGCTTGAAATAATATCTCGGTGCCTGCCTGCCTCTTACTTTTCTAAGAAGAGTTGTCGTAGTAGGGTACACGTGGAGCTCGGTGAGTTGGCCCGTTTTATATATTTATTGCTTTCTTTCTTTCCTTACCAAGTCTGTCAATGAGTCCATGCCTTTTCCTTCAACCACTTTTATTGCTTATATTTGCATATATTTTTTTAAATTTATACATATACTATATAAATCACTCTAATTTATTATTGTTATTTTTCTTTCCTATTTAATCCATTTAATGTTATTGATTATTTTATTATTCATTATAGGTACTTACATCACTAAATTCCCCTTCAAATTGTTGCTTAATTACTTAAATCTCTATAATCATTTTATTTATTTCCTATTTAATTATTCATTAGATAAATTTATTTATTTTCTTAGTTGATTTTCAATCTTCCTTGGTAAAGTGCCTACTTTTTTGAACTACTCCCCACGTTTCAACCTATTTTTTAAGCATGGTAGTAAATCATTATATATAAATGATTATGTTGTGTTTAATATTCTTTCATTAATTACAACATATTTTCTACACTCACAATGTTTTTCAGCTCACTATATAATCAACTTAAATTAGTTAAATCCATCATGCAATGCATTTCCTTCTAATTTTTTGTGATAAACTAATAGATAATTGACTAAATAAACATCCTCTAAAGTTTCAATAAAAATTTCCAAGTTTTTCTTACAATTTCCGTGGTTTTTATTCAATTTTTATTGATATCGATAATATCCCGATATTTTCATCAAAATTTCTGTATTTTTGGACTACCGATATTTCTGATATCATCGATATTTTAGACCTTAGTTGGAACCAATCTCACAATGTAATTTCATGAAGTTAAGACAAGCAAGGGGATTGATTCCAACATAGTTGTTTGTGCTATCCATTGTCCTTTTGTTGTTTCTCGTTTAAGATTGGGTTTCAAGTGACTATGGGAGAAGCCTAAAAAAATCAAAAATATTCAAGCCAAAACTAAATAGAATCAATCAAATACACCAACCCAAAATCGAACCAAATCGATTATTGTAATTGGTTTAGTTTTCAATTTTGAGGATGAAACGGACACAAACGAACCGTGCCTACCCCAAATTCCCACATGATTTCCCAAATTTGTACCAATGGAAATTTTGGGTTTGGCACTCTTGGCTGGAGATGGTCTAACGGAGTTAACCAACCTATCCAGCCAAATTAACGAGGCCTAGTTGGCAGGCCCAAATAATTTCAACACCCAATTAATAAAACTTAACTGGACCGACCAGACTACCCGAAAAACCTGGTTTTACAATTTTACTAGGACTTGGAACCAAAAACCTGGTTTTACAGATTTACTAGAAAGGGCATAACAGGAATTCAAGAGAAAAAACAAGTCCTTTCCCGTAATTTTCGAGTTGCGTAGCATATTCGTGTTCTCGGCCAAACCCTCGCCTATAAATTCCAGTTGACGAAGGCTCCTGAAACCCTCTCTCGTTGCTGCGCTCTCTCGTTGCTGCGCTCTCTCCTCCTCTCAAATCCCTAGTAAATCTTGTTGGGGCGATCCCTGCTGCAAACATGTTGGTTTACCAAGACCTCCTCTCTGGTAATTTCCCCCGTTATTTTATTTTCCCCCTCTGTCTTTTAGGGTTTTAGTTGTGTTCAGTATTAGTTTTCATGGATGATACGAAATTAGATCTCTGTTAAATCTCGAAATTTTAGGTTAGGCTAGGGATCCGATTTTGTTCACTGGCGCCCAATTTTCACTACTGCAGTATTTGTCTTCTTGTTTCACAAATTTCTTGATCTATAGCTGCTGTATTTATTTGTGTTGATTATGTGCAAGTTTTTTTTTTAATGTAATCAGCTACTGGGCTGCATGTTGTATATATTTTGTCAAGCTACTGAACTGTTCTGTTCAACTGATTAAAAAAACCTAATTTGTAGTTTTAATCAGTATTTCAATGGTTTTCGAACTATTTTTTTGTATTTTTGTTGGCATATGCATGTGGTTGGTGGAAGATGTTTGGATTGAATATAGCTTTGTCATCACGACGCAACTCTAAAACTTTGATGGGTTAACTAAGTACTTTAACTTAGGTACTTTTATAATTTTGTTTGTGATGTTCTTCTTGTTCGATCTTAATTTTTTTATTGAGCTTATATTTATCGAAGCACTCGTTTCAAGTTGTTGACCAATTTAGTGTATTCATACTAGGTGATGAGCTTCTCTCGGACTCCTTTCAATACAAGGAAATCCATAATGGAGTGTTGTGGGAAGTTGATGGAAAGGTAGGTTCATCAATTTTGAACTTGACAAGTTTAACAGATGGTTCTCGCAATGATTTTAATTTATTCGCATAACTCAAATTTTGCAAGTAGAAAATAAAGTCGGATGATGTATTTAATGTGTGGGTATTAAGGTGGTTGTATTGAGCTCTGCTGTTTTATGTTAACTTCTACTGTTGCACAGTTGATTAAACGTAAGTTTGTATGATTTTTGTCTCCAGTGGGTTGTGCAAGGAGCAGTTGATGTAGACATTGGTGCAAATCCCTCTGCTGAAGGTGGTGGGGAAGATGAGGGTGTTGATGATCAAGCCGTGAAAGTGGTTGACATCGTTGACACATTTAGGCTTCAGGTATGTAGTGCCCACTGTACTGTTGGCCTCCAAACTTTGTCGCTGAGTAGAACTTGATTGTTATTGTCTGATGCTTGCAGGAGCAACCTCCTTTCGACAAAAAGCAGTTTGTCACATGGGTGAAGAGGTACATCAAACTGTTGACACCCAAGCTGGAGGGGGAGAAACAAGAGGAATTCAAGAAGAACATTGAGGGAGCAACCAAGTTTCTGCTTTCGAAGCTCAGTGACCTCCAATTGTAAGTTTTGTTGATTCCTTTAGTGATTTACCATGTTAATCATCCCTTTGATAGAATACTTTGGCACTTGCTATCATTGTGGAATTTTTACTTGAAAAAAGATACAAGCATTGAATCGCATGTTCTTTTGCAGCTTTGTTGGGGAGAGCATGCATGATGATGCCGGTTTGGTGTTTGCGTACTACAAGGAGGGTGCCACTGACCCAACATTTATCTACTTTGCTCATGGTTTGAGGGAGGTCAAGTGCTAAGTATTGGCACAGCTGGCGTCAAGCAGAATGCTTGTTGTAATCCTAGTCTATATTGTTGCTTTTTTCTTTCTTCTCTAAATTGGGGAATCAGGAGTCTATTTTTGCTTGTTTTCTTTAGAATGTTTTGCATTTGATGACTTGAGGCTTTATGCCTCCTATGTTTGTTTTAATGGTATTTTCGAATTTCGGCTTGGATTTCTAATTTATTTGGCTCTATGTTTTGATTGAGAAATAAGAGTAATATTGTATTCCAGATTTTAGCAGCTCCAAATCTTCATTCTTATCTATGCATACATCTATATGTTATATAATTCATAAATCTACAAGCCCGTTAAAAAAAAAAATCATGGTTCATTCATTACTGGGACAAACGCAAATGGGTCTGCAGTACCATGTAGACGGTGGACTGTAGAAGCTTGTGCACCTGTACAGAGCCTTGGTACTTGACCTTGGCTAGTTGAATTATGGTTTAACAATTTCGTAACAAACTCTCTTGTAGTTCAACCGAAAAAAGAAATGGGTTTGCGACTTAAGCGGTTAAGAGCTATAATGATCAATTTTTCAGAATTGTTAGATAATTATCGTGAAGTTCAATTTTTCAGAATTGTTAGATAATTATCGTGAAGTTAAAGTAGGTATGATGTTGTCGTCTTTGCCAAGAGTAAGATGATTGGAGAAGAAAATCACATTATACAATCCAGTTCCACTACATGGCTACGAAATGCAATTCATTCCATTACCCTGAAATTTTTTATTTTTTATTTTTGTCAAATAAATAAAAACTTGCCATGGCAAAGGGCAAATGGGTGGAGTTGCTCTTATGGTTTAAGAACTTCGTAACAAACTCTCTTGTAGTTCAAGTGATTAAGAAATGAGTTTCCGTTCAATCGAAAAATGAAATGGGTTTGCGACTTAAGCGGTTAAGAGCGATATTGATCAATTTTTCAGAATTGTTAGATAATTATGGTGAAGTTAAAAGGAGGTATGATGTTGTTGTCTTTGCCAAGAGTAAGATGATTGGGGAAGAAAATCACATTATACAATCCACTACATGGCTATGAAGTGCAATTCATTCCATTACCCTGGAACTTAATTTTTTTGTGTTTTGTCAAATAAATAATATTGGCCCTACTATTTAAGACCCACAATGCATAAAAATTTATTGAAACGCTTGATGAAAGGCTCAGGGCTTTGTGGGTTTCTTTACAATCATGACGGAGCATTTAACATGATGAGCACAGTAGTCGCTTACACTTCCAAGAACTGCCCTGCAAGAGATTCGAATTTTGTGTCACATATTAGAAGAGCCTGGAGGAGGAAGAAATAAAAAAAGGAATTTTGGATTTGCAAAGTTAAAACATGTACCTCTTTACAATTCCATAACCATGACTGCCAAGAACCAAAAGGGAGGCATGGTGTTTATCAACAGCATCACACATAACATTTCTGGGATCACCTTCCATTACTTCCACTTCCACATCTTCCACCTGCACCGTCGCTAATTAACCGTATTCGCTTGATAAATCGTATTAATTAGCTGACAACATTATATGTCTCCAACGAAGTCATAAAGTCCACAGAACCTGCATTTTACAATAAAACCATGCAATTAATTAATTAATTAATTAATTGCATACATTTATATGCCTAAATTGTTGGTAACGGCTGTATAGGATAGTAGCTTGCTGTTGCTGAATATGGCGGTGGCATGGCTTCTCAGTCGAGTGCTATGTGTATACAGAGAAATTATGAATACTATCAGAGATGGCGCCAGACATCTCGCGACGTGTTATAATATTAGTGGATATCGATAGATATTATTCCCTAAAAGGGGAAAATAAACCCTAAAAGAGAGGAAAATAAACCCCGTCATTCACCCATATTATAACACACGATGCACATACGCGCCATACTACTTAGTAGATTCTATAATTTTTCGTGTATACATATATATGCCTAAATTGTTGGTAACTGTATGGAGGTCGTTACGCCCCTCGACTCGGTTTTCTAACTGTCTGTGAATCAATGGCCTTGAGATGGCGGGAGTTTCTGTGAGGTCCAATTCAATGGCTCATATCAAAGTGGAGTGTTGGGCCAAGTATGATCGCTCTTTAGGAAACTCCAGACATCTCATGTTCTGTTTCAAATAGGTCGAATCAAACGAATTAAATTAGTTACAATTTGGTCTGATTTGGCATAGTATTACACTTTTGAGTGTACAAATTGGATTAACACACTCATAGTAGTTTAATTTGATCGATTTGAAATCTTCGGACAATTTTTTGCACACTTTTAAAGTCTGTTTGGTGAACTAAATTATATGATTGAATAGGATTCATAAATCCTTGTCAAATGTTTGTTGGCTTGAAAATAGCATGAATTGGATTACGTTTAATCTGATTAGAGTTAAATATAATTGAATTACAAATGCCACTAAAAAGCTGAAATTAAGTTGAATTGGATTATTTACATCACTAGGGGTCTACATGAGCCCTTCATCACCAAAAGAAAGGATGGTGGGTGGGTCTAGAAACGTTTAAAAACTTTAATTCAAATTAGAATCCTGAGCTAAGCATCGGTCTCAACCCTCACATGCTTTAAGTTGAAGCAAGGCTTTTCCCAGTGTCTTTAAATTTTTTTAAAGTTGGGTCCACTTGGAGATCCACCAGCATATATCAATGTCGACACAATTACAAGAACAACAAACAAACCTTTTTATAAATAAATAAAAAATAAAAAACCTTGAAGCAAAATTAGAATAAGATTATTAAATGATTTTATGATAAAGTATATTTATGCAACCAAAAGTATTTTTGATGATGCATCCGTCGGTTTCCATGGCCTTTTTCTCAAGTTTCAATTATGTTATGTCGTTTTAGATTCATATGACGTACGAATGAATTTTATGTCGATATGAATTATTAATTCTACCTTACTGATATGATTTGTATAATAAAAATTTACTCGAAATATCCATAATTATTTATTAGACAGTTATCAATACTTTTCGTCAGCAAAATTTACGTTGAATTCATATATTGTGTCTCTGAAATAATTGTCACTTTTGGTAAGATAAGCGAGGTCTTTTAGGAATTTACAAAAATAAGTCCACCTAGAAAGGTACAGCGCATAAATAATCTTGCTGTCATCATCCATCATTTTATCACACTGTTGTACGTTCCATCACCAAATGGCTGAAGCGAGTTCGGGAGGGTATTATTGACAATAACAAAAAGCTTGAGGCAAGGGTATATGCTTATTTGAACTTGAGACCGTAAAGTTTGACCTTTCAGCATTAAACAATTCTAGCATACCGACAATAATATGTATCTACACAAGTCGTCAGAAAAATTTCAAGTAACCGGAGTGACGGATGTATGAAGCTTTCTTGATTAGGGCAAAATGAAGAGGTTTTCTCAAACATTTATTTTGAAGAAGAATGTCTCGAGTATAAATTACCAAAGTTTAGAATTTTCAATTTCTAATAACCAGTTCAAACTAGCCCAATGTTTTTGTAAACACCTTGTTTGTCCCTATGACAACCATGCTTAATTAAGGATAACATAAATGGAATGTTGGACAATTCAAGGGATGGTAAGTAGGGGCAATCGCTTTCATTCGTCCTAATGTAAATCCACCATTTGATTCAAGAGTGGACGTCTACAATGCAAACACTTAAAAAAATGCACTAGACTTTCGAACATGATGGCCATTCCACGTGTTCGAATGACTAATGCATATATTGTATATAAATATAAACATATAAAATACAATTGTTTTTTGTTAGAAAAATAGATGATAATATACAAAATAATGAGTAATGCAAACATGTGATGAAAAGTTATAGAGAGCATTGATAATGATGAAGGTTTTTTTTTGTTGGTTGAAGAATGATGAAGAACGTATATATGTAATGTAAAATTGTAAATGAAATAAAAAACAAGGTACAAACTTTCACGCCTCATTTCGACAGGAAGTGCAAATCTCTAGTTAAACCGACCCGCACCACGACTTATTCTGTTGCCTGCTGCTTAGCCAGCAATTGGGTAAAACTGCTGCACGAGCTCAATATATATTAGTAATTTTATTTAGCGCATCTGCACATAATTTTCAGAGCCAGAAGTCGCAGTCCCACCGTCCCAATCCAAGTCTGAAGTTGAGAAAAGATTCCAGCAATATATAAACACACTTACACCTAAAAAAAATTGCATGTATATACTAATCAAATTACTTTAATCTAATCTAAGTTAGCATGAGAGGGATTCGAATTTGGTTTTGTTGAGAGTATTTATCCCACATTGAATAGTTACGGGACTTAGTCTGCGTTTATAAGGAATTGGGCTACTCCCCCAATTTCTAATTGATTTTGGAGTGGAACCTCAACTTCTTTCATGATATCAAAGCCACGTTTCACGTGTTGGGTCAATGGCCACACGTGCTCCCACATCACATAATATGTGTTGTTTATGTATTAGACTTGAAAGTTCGCCACACGTGCGGGGCGTGTTGAGAGTATTTGTCCTACAGGTTAGCACATTACCTTTTATTTTATCCGATTCATTTTTATATTCTATGAAGGGTTTGCTTTGACATTTGATTTGAGGTGGTAGAGTGTATTTCAATAATTTCTTAACTTGAAACATACTATTCTTCTATTAGGATTGTTGTATTAGGTTTTGTTAGTTGAAGGATTTCTATTTTTATTTTCGGACAAGATCTTATGAATCTCAGTTTGCTTAATTAACAAATAGGCCAAACGCCCCTCAAACAACAAAATAATTACATCAAAAATTGAGGGAGGACGAGGCACCTCAATAATGTCCTCAAACACCATTTTCATTCCATAATAGTAATTTTGTAAAACCCAAAAATAATAATTAAAAAAAGGCAACATAATGAGAAAAAGGAGAAATGAATTGTGTTTTTTTTCGTATCAGTCTTTTTAGATTAATTAAATTGTGCGAATAGCCGTTTAATAATTTTGAAAATTATAATCTTACCAAATGACAATTATAACGACTTCGCTCTCTGACTCTCTCTCCTGTTGTCGCAGAAAGATTATTTTATAATCCAAGCAAGACGTACACTTCTCTCTCTTCTGTGGAGCCCCTTACCATCATCAATTCAACCCCCATTTCTCTGAAACCAAATTCCAACACAACCTTCCCTCTTTACAATCGAATTAGGGTTTTGCTTTTCCCAATTCGTTTGCAGATCTGATCCCAATGTCGCATTCTTTTGAGATTATTGAGAAGCCACAGATCCTGATCGCGTAATTGTTTTGGTTCCTATTCTGTTCCGGTACGTTTAATCGTAAATGTGAGAAACTGATTGGTTTTCTACGTTGCTCGGCGTGGGATTCTGAGATCAGATTCGGTTGAATTGCAGATTCTGAGGATTTGAATCGCATTTCCGCTGGAATTTTACTTTCATGTCCTGCTTTGAATTCAACTTCTCCCCACCTCGTGAGTATATATGATCCCATGCAAATCAATATGCTATAATTTCGTTGAAATTCTTATGCCTTTTGGATTGCACGTATATATAAATGCATTTGTGTGGTTTGTTTTTGTGAAGCGGTTGTTGGAATATAGATCTTGAAAATTGGCTCCCCAAAGACGGTCGCAGCGCCACATGGGTGGCCAGATGCAGCAGAGCAATGCCGCCGCGGCTACTGCTCTGTACGACCACGCCACCGGCGCCCCTGCCGGGCCTCTGCACAATGCGGGGCCTGCCAGCGATGCTGGTGATGCAGTCATGGCCCGGTGGCTCCAGTCCGCTGGGTTACAGCATCTGGCCTCACCATTGGCTTCCACGGGAATCGACAACCGTATGCTCCCCAATCTCCTCATGCAGGTATTATATTCATAGCCATTGCCTATGAGATTGTGCTAACTTATCTGTTTTTTTCATGTAGAATTACATGATGACTAAGCGTTTGATATTGTGATAGGGTTATGGCGCTCAATCTGCTGAAGAGAAACAGAGGCTTTTCAAATTAATGCGAAACCTCAATTTTAATGGGGAGTCTGGTTCTGAGCCATATACACCTACTGCACAAACTTCAGGTGGGGCTGCATCGGATGGTTTGTATTCTCCGGAGTTCAGGGGGGATTTTGGAGCTGGGCTGTTGGACCTTCATGCTATGGATGATACAGAGCTTCTGTCTGAGGTATAGTCATTTAAAAAATTCATAATGTTCTGTGTTTAACTTAGCTGGGAAGTTCTGCGTGGATTGGTTTTAAAACATTCATAACGACGAAGTACGAGATTGGCTACTGGGTGCTGTCAAAGGACGAGATTGGTTACTAATCCCTCACATTGAGTCGTTTTGTTTGAAGTTGCTTTACAACATTCCATGTTGTTATTCGGTGATATGTGCCGGAATTCAGACCAGTTATGCACTTGGGAATATCAAGTTGTGACATCAGTATTTTATAATGATAAATTGGTCTGAACTTATGGCCCAATTTTTATGAGCTAAAGATGTTAATTAAATTGTGAATTCAGGATGGGTTGATGGGATTCCCTGGAAATTCACTCACTTGTTAGGGTAATTTCTCTTGGATTGCTTGTTTTGTTTCTATATGAATTTTACTTGTGAATAGGTTCTTAAATTTAACTTTGCTTTGTAAAAGTTGTAACATCTCTGATTCTAGCCAGTACATTATCATTTTTGTTCCCTTTACCTATTTGTTATTGGTCCTTGTTTACTTGTGATATATATTTATAGCTGCATGGTGAAAAGGGTTAAATCCTCACCTACTTTTGAAATATTGTGCTTACTGTCTTGGAGTCTGTTCTTTACCTTTTTTTCTTGAGTTATGATCAATGAGACTGCTTTGTTTCTGCCTAGGATATTTTTTACTTCCTACTCTGTTGCTTTATTTGTTAATAAAATGCAATATTGTTTTCATGTTCAGCATGTCATCCCCGAACCCTTTGAGCCATCGCCATTTATGCCTGGTGGTAAAGCATTTGATGATGAATTCAATTTGACAAGTGGTAGGCAGCAAAGAGTACTACCTGATCCAGATTCATCAGTTCCAGTAGCCCAGAGTGAAAAGGAGAGCACAAAGGAAACTAATGTGGCTAAGATTAAAGTTGTGGTATGTGGTTCATTTCTCAGCTGAGTGCTGTGCTTGTGTATTGTTGGACATGTGTGGTTATATCAAGTTGTTGATGATTTGGTACCTAATTTCTATATGAATGCTTTGGGTCTTAACATATATCAATCTTGGCATCTGATCCTGTCTTGTGATTTGAAGGCATATGATGGAATATCATGTGTATTATTTTGTGTGAAAATTTTAAATTTGTTGTGTTCTAATGGGTATATTAGGTACGCAAAAGACCTTTAAATAAGAAGGAGCTTTCGCGGAAGGAGGAGGATATTGTTTCCGTGTATGACAATGCTTATTTGACAGTCCACGAACCCAAACTAAAGGTTTGTTCCCAGCAACCAGATGCCACTTAAAATTTCTCGCTGAATTTTGTTTTGGAAATTGAAGTCTCTTTCTTGCACATATTTTGTTTTGGGTTTTACATTTTTGGTCATGTAATAGGTGGACTTGACTGCATACGTGGAGAAGCATGAATTTTGTTTTGATGCTGTTCTGAATGAGTATGTTTCAAATGATGAGGTAATATATATCTTTTTGTACATGGAAGTGTGTAAATCATGACCTAATATTTCCTTTGATGTTTAGGATCCTGTTGCACATTAGGCGTGGTCCTTATGTGCATGTTCTTCTATGATTGTTTCTCAGTTGGATAAAAAAGGTTTAACCATTTCAAATGCTTTATGAAACAGGTATACCGGGCTACTGTAGAACCAATTATTCCCATTATTTTTGAGCGAACAAAGGCTACATGTTTTGCTTATGGTCAAACAGGTAGGTGATGTATATAATCTGTCCATATCATACACTACTTGATTATCAGTTTATCCTTGTTGAAACTTTATTCTTTTCATCTGTTTATATGACAGTCATCAAAATGCAGTATCATTGGTTGAGTAATAAATTATATTGACCTTGTGATATGTATTTAAATAATTACAATTCCAAATCTGAGACATTATGTTTGTGGTTTATTTCTGGTGCTACTTAGTGGTTTTACTTGTTTCTATGTGATCCTTTTCAATCAAGCTAAATCCTAAATGTCTTCTGGACTGAAAATACTAACAAGATTTGAATTACAGGTAGTGGCAAGACATTCACAATGCAACCGTTACCTATCAGAGCTGCAGAAGACCTGGTCAGATTGTTACATCAGCCAGTTTACCGTAACCAGAGATTCAAATTGTGGCTTAGCTACTTTGAGATTTATGGAGGAAAGCTCTTTGATCTTCTCAGTGAGAGGAAGTATATCTCTTTGTTTGACTGGTTCTTTTATTTTAATGTCATGATGATATTTGTAAATTAGTTTCTTTTTTGCCAAAAATACTGTTCTGTTTGTTTGCTTCTAATTTTTAACTTTAAATTGCTACGAAATTGGAATGGGATTTGAACTCATGACATCCTCTTTTGAGGAAAGGTACAGGCTTGTAGATACCCTTAGGGGATAGCTTTGTTCTAGAATGATCTATTGGATTGCAGAGGGTAGCTATGTGTGTTAGTGCATAATAATGGTCTAGCTGAGTATAGGACAGGGTGCAAGACACATAGTTTTGTGCGTGAAGGATTCATTTGTGTAACTACCAATGATGTTGCAATGGTTTGAAGCATGTCATGTTTCAGTTACTAAGGCATCAGTTGGTCCATTTTCACCAAGTATTAAATTTAATTTGAAATTTTTGTGCAATTTTTGTGGAAAGCATCTAATTATTACTAGTTGGGTTATGTGGTATAATTTTAAAATGGGTGTTCTGATTATGTGCAAGCATTTGGGTTCTATATGCATTATGCATCATCTTATTTTATATGACAGCACATTTATTTGCATTTTTTTAGAGATACATAATAATGCACATATGCATCTGTGTATGTGAATTTTGGTTCACTTGGTGGTCTACTGCTGTAGTTATGTTATGACATAAATGACTTCATTTCTTTGCAATAGGAAACTTTGTATGAGAGAAGATGGACGGCAACAAGTTTGCATTGTTGGACTGCAAGAATTTGAAGTTTCAGATGTACAAATTGTTAAAGAATATATAGAGAGAGGGAATGCTGCTAGAAGTACAGGGTCAACTGGTGCTAATGAAGAGTCTTCTAGGTCTCATGCTATTTTACAACTCGTTGTGAAAAAGCACAGTGAGGTAAAAGATTCTAGGCGGAACAATGATGGAAATGAATCTAGAAGTGGGAAGGTTGTGGGGAAGATCTCTTTCATTGATCTTGCTGGTAGTGAAAGGGGTGCTGACACCACTGATAATGACCGACAAACAAGGTAATCTTCCAACTTTTTTAGGCTATCGGCTTTTTTTTCTTGTTTCTCAATGATTTTGGCGTTTGGTGATATAATTGTACTTGCAAATCCTTCATTGGGCTAAGTGTGATGCCTGGGCAGGTTTTAGGAAGGCCCATGGTGTCAATTGTACTAAAGAAAATCAGAAATTGTTTTTGGCTGTACCTATTCCATCAGGATAATGCTTCTTAGGCTACCGTTGTTCTTTCTCATATTCATTGTCATGTCAGTACTGTTATGACGATTTACTGACTACTGAATTTGTTGAACCAAAATGGGTCATTGCAGAATTGAGGGAGCAGAAATTAACAAGAGCCTTTTGGCTCTAAAGGAGTGTATTCGTGCTCTGGACAATGACCAGATCCATATACCTTTCCGTGGAAGCAAACTCACAGAAGTGCTCCGTGATTCCTTTGTTGGCAATTCAAGGACTGTTATGATATCTTGCATTTCTCCAAATGCAGGGTCATGCGAGCATACACTTAACACTTTGAGATATGCGGATCGGTATGCTTTATGCTATTGTGAACTTAAACAACTCAAATTACTGTACTAGTGCCTAATGATTAAACTTTTTATCAGACTAAAAGATTAACTTTAAACGAACAGGGTTAAAAGTCTTTCAAAAGGTGGCAATGCTAGAAAGGATCAAGCAGTAAATTCATTACCACCAACTTTTAAGGATGTTTCATCGACATCATCTACGCTGGTTTCTGCTGAGGTAGAAGATGTCCGTGAGCAACGTCAAGAAGTTAAAGTAGCTGATACAGGCAGAAGAGCTGTGGAGAAAGAAAGTTTCACATATATTCCAACTGTTGAGTTTGACAAGCAACCTGCAAAGTTGTCATCTAGTAACCCCATTAGTATTCGGGAAGAAAGCGGGGTGGCTTCTGGTGCAATGGATAGGGAGAGATTTGAAATTAATAATTCTTATGGCGATTCTTATAGTCAGAAGATGCTCTATTATTCCCAAAACTCGGTTGATACAGAAGAGAAAGTACAAAAAGTGTCACCACCTCGTAGGAAAGTAACCAAGGATGAAAAATCAGAAAAGTTGGGTAATTGGCTGAAAAAAGGTGGATCTGATCTCTCCACCACAAGTTCTAAGCAGCAAAATACAGGAAATTATAACACAAGCAATGTTGTATCCAGACAATCTGAGCCTCAACTTCCTGATGGGCATATCAATGCCATTCTCGAGGTTGGTACTTTGGCTTTGGTCATTATAGTTGTAGTTGTTTTACAAGTAATCCTGCACCCCCTGCTAATTTTTTGAGCTCTTTGGACTTTTTTAGGAAGAAGAGGCCCTAATTGCTGCCCATAGAAAAGAAATTGAGGATACGATGGAAATTGTTCGCGAAGTAAGTGAAACTTTCTTTTGTTTTTTTGCAAGATATTTTGATCTCCTCTCCAACAGATCTTGTTAACTGATGGAGTGAGAAACTGGCATTTTTAACTTGTCTGTCAAGTCAACTTGCTATACAGTGCGCATCCTGTATTTTTTGGTAAATAGGTGCTTATCCCCTGTTGTTTTGGTTACCAGGAAATGAAACTGTTGGCAGAAGTGGACCAACCAGGGAGCCTTATAGACAACTATGTGACCCAGTTGAGCTTTGTGCTTTCTCGCAAGGCAGCGGGTCTGGTTAGCCTTCAAGCCCGTCTTGCAAGATTCCAGCATAGACTAAAAGAGCAAGAAATACTAAGTCGCAAAAGAGGACCTCGTTAAGGCTGGCACTTTGTTTCGTTGCGCTGATGGTGGCACTGTTACTTGTATTAATCTGAACTCTCTTGTATATATTTTTCATTTTCATCTCATCTGGTGGAAAACATTGATACTAAACAGCATCCTTTTTAAGTTCTGCTTATTCTGTCTTGTTATGGTCCCGGCACAGTTACAAAGCAGGATCTGCAGGAGGGGGATTTGAGGCATTGCAAACTCCGGGCAGTTCACATCCAGACTTCTGGCTAAGGGCGGCAATGAGGATTCAATTCATGTCTTTTGCCTGTGATTGTGTTCTCATTTGTAATTCTTTAGATAAGTTGATGCGTTCTTGCCGAGTTTTTTTTGGGTTGTGGACTTTGGCTGTTGTGTAAGTGACTGGAAATTTGATTTGACAATGTATTTTCTAGTAAAGAAAAAAAAAAGAAATATAATGCTTATTACTCTGTCATCCTGACTATTATCTTATTTCATTCTTTTCTTTTGCACTGCTCCTTGAGTACCATACAGTTCCAATATTGATCACAGAATTATTCCGAGGATTTGGCTACTTTCCAGGTTAAACAAAACCAAATAAACATGAACCAAAATATTATTTTATCGGATAGAGTATATGCAGGCATAAATATCACTTAATTCAGGGGCACAAATGGATCTTCAACAAACTGGCCAAAACAAATGAAACTTTCTTTTTTAGAACAGAATTCTCCAGAAATCTTGTGTTACAATTGTTGGATCAACCCAATCACTAATAAATAGGCAAATGGCCAAAAAGATACAAGGGCCAAAAAGATACAAGGACCAAAAAGAAACTAGCAACAAGGACTCAGTCAGCGCATAACCTGAAAGCTTATGGAACTTTTTGAACATATATGTGACAAATCAAAGGTTCGCACTTGTATAGTATATACAAGTTACTA
Source organism: Prunus padus (assembly GCA_024362665.1). Classification (NCBI taxonomy): domain Eukaryota; kingdom Viridiplantae; phylum Streptophyta; class Magnoliopsida; order Rosales; family Rosaceae; genus Prunus; species Prunus padus. Next base: position 11,756,808 of record JANFAM010000020.1, read on the forward strand.
TTTCTGCCTAGTGCTCTGCTAACCTTTCCTCACAGGCTCACCTCACCAAGACAAATCTTAAATTATTTCAAAAATTTCGAAGCTGGCATGTGACACACCCGGGAGCACACCTAATTCATCGTCTGTTACTCTCTAATTCCTAATTCTTGATTGGTACTACTGCATGCCAAAGCTAGCTTGCTCAATCAGTCCGCTCTCAATTTTAGGATCTCCTTGGCTGTTCTCAATCGAAAATATGGCATGTGTTCCTGCAAGGACAACAAACACAGAGTTGAATCATACTAATTAACAGTTGAGTTCACTGAGAGCAGGATATACATGAGCATTTCATTCTATAGCATACTACTTCCCAATCAATTATTTGGAGAAGTAAAAGCAAGAAACAGAAGGAACCAGTGCCAAGTATTTTCCCCCTATAATTACGTTGTTGGGAAGTGGACAACATATAACTTTCCATTATTAATGGTTTGAATGCAGGTCCGAGCAAATAAAAATGAAAACAACCAAAAGATGCTTTAACTTGGGAGACAAAATATACACTTCCGCATGGCAACGCAACAGAAGCATCTCTAAGTGCCTTACCTGCTTGAAACAGAGATCCAAGCCCCTGCTATAAAAGTCAGCATATTTGATCATGAACACACCACAGTCAAACCTGTTAAGAAAAATTAATTCAAAAATACATTTCAATTAGCAGAAGTCTCTTTGCTTACTGTAAAGAGTTTAGGAAAAAGATAAAAGAAAACCTATAACATTAGGTTTCAAGACATGTAATGCCTACCCATTCTCCTGCTCAGGAAGGTCTTCAACATATTCTAATTTCCAAGAACTCAAATTGATGTCTTTTCCACACTTATCCTTCACTTCATCAACATAGTATTTCGCCTGTCAAACATAAACAGTCAACGTTAGCTGCAACTCAATCGGTTTAATGAATTTATTAGTTTTCCTACCATTTTGAAAAACATCCGTACCAAGGTACTGCCATTAGTATCCAAAAAGAAAAAGAAAGACAAAGATGAAGATTTAATTGATGGCTGATGATCAATGAAATATTTGTCCACCCAGCAAACTTTTTATCTGCCTATGCGCAAATTTCATACCACATCAAGAATGGAGGAAGGACAATTGTTATCGAGTTCTGCAGGCAAGACTGACAAGATGATTTTCTTCATTTTTAAAATTCATGAACCCAGTCAATTCCAGACGAAACAAATAAAGAACCCAATCAATTCAAACAGATGTTGTAGTCTGAGTAACAGGAAATTACAAGAACCGCTAATGGCAAGATTTTATTTTTTGAAAGCATCACTGCCCGTCACCCCCTTCCCGCAAGAAAAAGTGAAAGGGTATTTGTCAAGGACTGACATTTTGTGTAACAGACTTTCTGACTTTATTGCATGCATCATCAATAAATTATATCAACAGCCGAACAGAAAATGACTACAAAGCATACCAATCTGTTCATCACTTGGGTATCCCTTCCTTTGAGTGAATCAAGATACTGTAACTTCTCCTCTGCCTTGTTAATAACTGCCAAACACCAATGTATTTCTTTGTGGATGGGAACAAATATCTGAGAAGAAAACCACTTTATGAAATAAATGTAATTTCACTTAAACTGCGTATATGTGCAATGAAGAAGGTTTGAATGAAGTTACTTTGTCACATTCGATGAGGCTGTATCCCAGCTTCTTTTGGGTAGTCCACCTTTTGACGGATCTATAATCATAGTTACTTTTCCCACCTATCAACTACACATACAATTTCAGTAAAATAAGAGTAGCTAATATAGAAATCAATATCCTAAATCCAACAGCAAAGATGGTTACCCAATCTAGGCAAATAATTACTAGGAGTGTGAATTGCACGGGCTGAGCTGACAGACCTTGCCTGAGGTTAGCCCAATAAGCACATGTCTGAGCTCTCAGCCCAGCCCAATCTTCGGGCCTAATGAAATGTAATATATGTATACAAATGAGAAAGAAACAAATGGGTACAATCTGGGTTGGCGTTATATCATGCTGATTCATCCTGAACTTCAAATCAGGTCTAAAAACTCAGCCAAAACTCAAATGAGACTCATCCTAATAAAAAATTCAGGCCAAATTTATCAAAGCTTTTGACCAATCCAACTCAACAAACAGTCCTAATAATTAAATGATGAAATAGAAGTGTGAGACTATTTGAAAATGAACATGCATTAGAGCTTTATAATTTTTGCACTTTTTCTACTTCATAAAAACAGAAAAAGTCCTAAGAAGTGGTTCCCTAAATCAAGCAGTGACAAGAACTCATGTATTCATACCAGTGCACTTATCTAGACAACAAATTAATGAAATCAATAAATATTCTTCTGACAGTAAACAAAAAAGGAAAACTAAACAGATTATGCATATACAACCACAGCCAGGAACAAAGTGTAAAAGAATGAACAAGAAAGAAGGCAAATTACAAACCTTTTTGTAGAAAAATGTGTTGAAGAAATGACATTTTAAGAACTTCTGTGGCTCTCTCTTTTCCCTCTCTTTCAGCAACTCAAAGTAGACATTTATGACCTGGGGAAAAGAGTGCACACGTATCAATTACATTACTAGCTAGGCAAGCCCGGAAAAGCCCCCATGAACCATAAAAGACCAAATGCAATGAAAACTTTTTGTTGTTATTGCGATTTAACAAAAAAGTGCAAATGTAACCTAGAAAATACCTCGTCATTCAACCATGCACGTGGTCTAAGGCACTGCAGCATTTCACCTGTGATCTCTATGTTTGAGTTCTCATGAGTTACCAAGACTCTCCTCCTGTATGAACCCCAACACTGTTATACTTTCAAGTTTCAACTAAACTAATTCAAAGATGAAACAGAATATGTATCAAACCATACCGATTGGCAGAGGAAAATGCTTGCTCAACCTCAGCCATTTCCTCCTTTCGAAGAGCAACAAAGGGTTCATCGGGTACAACCTAAAAAGAAAAGGATTTAACTATTAAGAGAAGACTGTTGATAAATTCATCATCAATGTTTACTTACCAAGCTGTAAACTTTAGTATACTAACATTGCAAATGATACTTCAAAACAGGTAGCAAGTTAACGAAAAGAAATTCACCTTCACTGGTTTCTTTTGTGGACGCAGCGATTCAAACAGAGACAGTTTGCTCACATTGAACTCAATTTGGGAATGCAAATGTTCAAGTTTCGGAGTCCGCCTCTCTACACTCTCAAGCAACTGCTTGTACACTGCCACACTCGGCACATCCACCTCTCGATTTAGCGACAATGAGTCCAACATCTTCCCTGCACTGTCCACTTTGAAAGGACCATTCGTCAGCGTGGTCAAGTCCGAAACCACCGAAGAAGCCGATGGCTGAGTACCCTGAGGTCCACAGTCCACCATCTTCGTATCCAATTCCTGCACATAATCCACCACAGAAGGCCCTTCTCGGTCATCTTCCTCTATAGCCAGAACTTCTTCTATGCTCGAATCCTCAGAAACTCGGTCAGTTTCAACCTCTCCATCCAATTCAATCACCTCCTTGCCCTTGTTCAAATAACGGAATGTATCTAACGCCCTGCTCTTCGCCTTTTCCATATGGAAAGACAATACACTGCCCATTATGACACCTGACTGCTCCTTCTCATGAACCCCTCTGGTTTTTGGGCTCGAATCTTCTCTGTTCGAGAAGAACCCGAATTTGCCTGTCCTACAAGGGGCGTGAACTCTCGTCAGTGGCGGCTTTATATCTGGGTACCGAGAGACCCTCGAAGCGACGCTATTGGAAGATAATATGGGCCGGTCCGGGATTTGCTTCATATAAGAGAATCTGGGTCGCTTTGAAATTTGAAAATTCTGCGAATACGGAGATGGGTGTGCAGAATTCAAGCTCAAACACTCGTCCCCTCGCTTACGATTGCTGGTTAGTGCTCCCATTGATAAACCCAGAGCACAAAAAGACCTAGAAATTCACATCTCATCCAAAGAATGCCATCTTAGGGCAAACACAACCAATTTGAAATTTTTGGTGGGCGAATTGAATGAGCAATCAGCTGGCGAAACTTAAACCCTAAATGCGAGGCAATTGGAACCAAAAGTTAGGGTTTTGCTTAAGGTCCAAAGAAAAAGGGCAAAAATTAGAGGAAGAGAATGGTTCGATTTCAAAATCACAGAGATTTGAAGGGAGGGAACAAAACCCTATAAACGCTTAGGAAGGGCGGGTCGATTTCAAATAAGCACGCACCAGAAAATCTGTCGAGACAAATATCGTGTTCCCGCTACAATAGAAAAAAAGGGGGCTGAGATGAGAGAGAGAGAGCGGAGGAGGAGCTTGTTTTCCTTAAATATTTGTTATTAACGTTGAAGAGGATTTTCAATTTTGATGCACCAGCTTGAGTTGGGATCTGTAACCCGATTTGCTGTAGGAGGCGTTTCGGCTTTCCCGGTTCTGTCTGTGTAGGAAACTATATGGTATTTTCTATCATTATTTTTTAAATAGTTGCACGTAACACTTGTATGAATCAGGAAATTAACCCAACAAAAAAAATTCAGGAAATTAAGAATATGGGAAAGAAATAATGAATATCATATCAAATTATTTCAAATTAATCTGTCTCCTAAGTCTTGTAGGGTTTTAATTACGTATATGTTACATGCATGAAAATCAAGAATTGAAATATTTCAATACCCATATGTTAATAAATTCAAGAGAAGTGAGACATGACAATTCTAAATAAGTCAGTATGCCACAAGGAAAAAATTGTCCAAGTCGGCATGGTTGCTTCTCAATGCATACACTTTTGGTTAAGGAGAAAAAATTGTGTGTGACTATCACATCCAAACATTATGTTACTAATTTACATGTTATAATATGGATGTATCATCAATTCATAATAATATTAATAAATAAAATATACATTATAACATAAGTGAATTTGTAATACCACGTAAATATTGACCTATCACATTGAAAAATTCCTCGTTAAGGAGCTATTGCTACCCTTCTGACCATCCCGCCTCTATTACTATTTCCCAATCTATATAAAACTACATTTAGAGACAATATTCCAAAGTATAAAATAAAAATTATGCATGTCATAGTAAATCTTGGACATGCCTCGCTCTAAGGTCCCTATTTGGGCATTGCTTACGCTTCTATGTTTTTAAATATGTTTTTTTTAATACAAATGATATTATACTTTAATATGATTAAACTACTGGAATGGAGATTCAAACTGCAGAGTGGGAAACACTTTCACTCTAACCAACTTACTTATGACTTTAATCACTGAACAAAGAAAGAGCTTGAGTTTGTTGGTGTAATATCCTCAAAAATAATATTTGGTTTTATTATTTTTGTGAAAAATTATATTAGTTGTGTGATTATTATGGGTATTTTATGAAATTGGTTTGGTTTGGAAAAGATTGGATTAAGTATGTTTAATCTCAATTTGGACTAAAATGCCCCTATGTTTAATTTAACGATTTTTCAATGGACGTTCAAGAAATTGAAGTGAAAAAATTATAATCTTTGGATTGGAAAATCAAGCTCGATCTCACGAACGTGTAGGCGCAAACAGTTCGTGAATCGAAGTTATAACGAAGGAGAAATTACATTTCGAAGTTTTGAAATTTAATTGGAGGGATAAATAGTGAATAGTGAACAGTGAACAGTGGTCATTTTCGGAATTATATAAATTCGAGGGTCACTGTGCAAATAGCAGAAAAACCCATGATTCTTAGATTTCATATTTTGGTCCAGAGCCTTTCCGGAGATGCGATTTCTGGCAATTTCTACTGCCGATAAAATAGGAGGTGTTCAACACCACTCACCCAGATCGAAAGAGAAACATCCCGTGAACATAACCCAACTGGAATCACGGAGATCGGAGAAGTGGTTAAGCTGTGGTGATGATGTGAAGTTGGTTCGTGATTAGTGAAGTCAACGACTTCAACTGTGCTTTTGAGCCACTTCCGTCACGATTTTGAGGTAAGCCTAAGAATTAAAGTTGTTTATCTCGTTGAGTTCTTTATTAAAGTTGGACAAAATTAATAATAATAATATGTTCACCGGTACTGTTCACAAGTGTTGGAGGACCTACCTGTTAACTTTCCCTCCTTCTACCTACGTCCTCTTCCTCCCGTGCTCCTTCATTCTTCATTCTTCATTTCTCCTTCTGCAAAATTTTAATAAAAAAAAATTTCTCAAAGAAATTCCTTGGAAATTCATATCTTGAGTTCTAGAGCTCGGATTATTGAACCGTTTTCGCCTACATAATCGTGAGAATTAGGCCTACGATTTAAGTTAAATTTCGAAGCCTCTTTCTCAAATTTTGAAATTACTCAAATAGTAGATTTTTGTTTATTTAAGTTTCAAGTTCATAATTTGAGGTTATATTAATGTCCTCAACTTCCTGAGCATGATGGTGTGCTCGAAACTACGATATTTTGTCGTTTGATCGACAATCGGAGTCTCATAAATTTTGGACTGTTAGATTGGACTTTGGATCGTGTCTGATTTTATATATGTTGTAGCTAGTGTTGTGAGGAGTCTGTAGGTATAGACAGATTGGTGATCGGATGTCCCGATCTTAAGTTATTGCATTTTGAAGTTAAGGCGAGCAATTGCCGTTCGATCGTGCATAATTGTGCGATCAAGAATGATCCGACCTTTGGATCGGGCCAAATTGATGTGGTGTGATGTCGGGACTATTTAGAGTCTATTGGTGCGATCGGATTTGAAGTATGAGGTCGTGGTCCCGAGACGGATTTTTGGAGTGTCGGTTGGACCGGTGGGACCCAAATAGTGACTTTTTGGACAATGGGTGTCATTGGTCTGTTTTGATGTCGACAGTGTGTATGTCACAGTTTTGGGAGTGTTTTGGGTGATGATTGATCGCTTTGGACCCCCGGTTGGTCCTAAGGGCATTTTCGTCATTTGATAGTCGAATATTAGATTTTGGAGTTTTGTGCTAAGTTGAGTTACGTAATTTGCTTAGGTTTAGTTGGAGCCAGAGTTGCTCGTTGAGATTGTGGATTGTTGAGTTATTAAACGTAGCTTGGACGAGAGGTGAGTGAAACCATCTTAATCGTGAGTAAAATCACGAGTTATTATATTTATTATAATATGGTTCCGATAATGTTAACGGCTATAATTAACATGTTGTCTATGATATTATATAAACTGTTTTAATTGATTTAAAAAGCATGAACTTGTTTGTCAATGGTTCATGAGGTAAGTGAAATCTATTTTGTTATAAATTGATATTTATTGAATATTTTGGTGTTGAACCATATAACATATGTTGTGGATGTATGGTGGGAATTCATGCGTGAATGACCACATAAGTATATATAATAAATATATATTGTTGTGATTGGTGTATTGGTTATAAAACAATGTTTAATGTGAAACAACATTTTATATTGTTTTGGTGTGGGTGATTTTGGTGTTGATAGATTTAGGTGAGACTACCTTGAATTCTTTATGAGGTTGTCAGGCAGGCAATCTCGTGGCGAGCAATAAGGGAAACCAAGACCCTAGGGTGAAAGACCCAAGAACAGTTAGAGCTTTAGTCTGGTGTCATCTAGTTCTCATGACTGGCGTGTAATCATGAGTGAACACTACTTAGGCGGTTGTAGTGTATAGATTAGAGGTTCAGAGTATTCTCTATTCTATTTGTCAATTAAGTAACGTATGAAAACTACTTTTAAGATAAAAGAGTCTTGGTATAGTCATAGGTGGTGACTTAAACAGTTCTTAAAAATAAAAGAATTGTGGTTGTGATAATATTGATGAATATGAGTACCATGATTATAAATGGTTTGTGTGATGCTAATGAAAGTGCATGTGATTATATATTATGTGAAATTGACATATTTATATTATGGATGTGGTTTACTCATACAAGTTTTAGAAAGCTTACCGGGTTTGTTGGTAATCAACCCGGTACACTATTCAACGGTGTAGGGGATTATCCTGTAGATGGTAGGAACCTTGAACAAGATAATTCAGGTTAGGAGCAGGATGCTTGCTGGCGGTTCTACGTTGTACAAAGTGTAGTGTGAGAGTGCTTTTGAGTGTTAGACTTCCGCTGTGTGAATAAGCTCTGAGGAGCAAGTTATGTAATATATTGATTGTTCAATTTATTATATACGCTTGTAATATAATATTTGACTCAGAAGTATAGGGTCGATATTAACATTGTGGTTCGGAACATTGGTATTGTATTAAGAAAAAAATTTCCAAGTACAATTGTTGAAGGTTCCGAGCTTTATGTGCCCGATTTTATTTGGTTGTAATAACTTTAAACATGTTATTTGTTGTTGAAAATTTGGGGCGTGACAGTTGGATTGGGAGTAATTTAAATAAGAATAATGATGGGTCAAGTATTTATGAATTTCGGGAAAAGTAGGTGGGTAAGAAATTGGAGACTATTAGGTAAATCTTTTGAGTTTTAAAGCAAGAAGCATACAATTAGGGGAGGAAGCTTAAACCAAATCCAGTACATCCATTGTTTACTCAAAGACTTGAAAAATAATACAAAATTAATGTTTCTCTCCCTCAATACCATGTTACTTTGCAAATTGCAAGACCTAAAGGACACTGGAGTAAATAACAGTTATTTGACGGTCACTAATATGTACATATAACAGGTTATGGATACAAGGTCCTCCGTATATCGAGGCCAAATTATTCAGCTGGATTAAATATCTGAAACATAAGAAAATATTTGTATCAGCAAATTGAATTTGCAGGGAGGATGGTTATTATCACAATATTCCAGAAAAATTTACAACTTACCTTGTTCAATTCATACAAGCTGCACAACAGCAGCCACTCTTAAGGCCTCATTTTGGAGAAGATCAGCAAGCTCATCAAATAACAGAGCTGTTCGCCAGCCCCAGCCCTTCGGAGCTTTCGGTAAAAGCGTGCCTGTTTGCTTGAAACTTCCAAACACCATGACTTCCCTTTTCGATGGACAGATTAACTACATCATAAACGTACATGAACTACAAAATCAATATGCCAGATTCTGGTGTAACAAACACTGATTACACGAGAATCGGTGAAACTGAGAACATTTTGTTCACTTTGGATCTTACCTGATACCGGGCAGTAACCTTTTCTCGAGAATCGACATACATCTGCACCTGTGTCGGGCACACCGTAATGTATCAATTAACAACTTCTACTAGGGATTATAAATGCAAATAAACATACTAGAGAGAAACACGGTGAAACAGAAAGGGTAATCATTGAAATGTGAAGATAAGAAGAAGCATTATTCTCCACAACTAAAATAACCCATCTCATGCTCAAACAATCAAGAGCAGGCTAACCTTTCTAAATGAATCAGTAATCTCTGCCTTACGTCGGTGAAGAAATAATCCTGAAATAACAAACATATGATATACGTTCAGCTTAAGGAACATATTTCAAATAAAACTTAGGAAAGCAAAATAACATGTTTCCGAGGTATATCATTGAACAGCTAAGAACAGTACCAAGTGTTCGACGTCCTTGAGGGTCTTCATCATTAAAAGCCTGAACGCTAACCTATAAATTTTCAGATTAAAAAAAAACCTATAAATTTGAACAACAAAATCCAATTTGTATGAGAGCATGGAAAATGGAAATCGAAAAGCATCATCACAAATCTAAATCTTATATTGAAAAGAACAATAAGTTTACACTGAAACACCTTCCATAAAGAACCAGCATAAAAGACTTCTGGAGAGTGCTTCACTTGGCCATCACTGAGCCTGTGCACATCCTCAAATTGCACCCTGTAGAACCAGGATCGAGAAATTAAGTGAAAAGGTCAACTAGATAACAAAAAAAAACCTTGACTTGTAATTATTAGGATGGATAATTGAACATAATGACGAATCATTACATCTATTCAAAAAATTAGACCATGACACTTGGACAAATAATCCAGTCCCAAGAAAAAGGCTTAGTATAAATAGATTTTCAAAGGCACTTGTAAGCAACTTGTAAAGGAGACTTCTGAGCTAGGAGATCATAGGACAGCATCCTAAAAATAATTTATGTATTCTTATTTTTCAAAAGAGAGCTCAAAATCTGAAGCACAGCTGTAAAGGAGTAATGGAAAGAGCTCACGTACCCAAAGCGGAAAGGAGGGAAGTGACTTAAAGGCGTTTTCAAATCCAATGATATGGAAGAACTGTTTGGATTATCCCACTCAATCCCAATTGCACGGTCTGACGACTCTACCATCTGCACAGGTATGCCACTCGTACTTGGCACTGCCATGGAAGCTCCAGGCATTTGGCTTTGCACATCCATCTCATAGGCTCTCTCTGTTTGCTCCCCATGAGCATTAGCTACATTGTTCCCTCCTTGGCTTAGCCCAACCAAAGCCGTCAATCCATCTCCAGACAGGTCCCCACTATGGTCAGCTCTAGCCTCTGAATCATCATTAGCAAGAGACTGCTGGCAATTTCTGTTGCCCATGCCAAATGGCACACGGGAAAAGACAAACCGAGTTGGAGGCCAGGCAGCTGCTGGGACAAATGTAGTTCCGCGTCCAATACCAGCAAGCCCATCAATAGGACCTCTAACATGCACACGTACAGGCCTAAAGAGGCCATTTCCTTCAACTGGAGCAGACTCAGCAACATAGACGCCAGGAGAATTATTCTGATTGTGCTCTGGCATGTAATATCCAGTGGCACCTCCATGTGAGAATGAAAATTGCTGTCTGCAAGTGCATGCTAAACTTGTAAGACAGCAACTTTTGCACGTATCAGCACCAGTTTCTTGAACTCTCTGGCTTAACAGCATCTATATGATCACATACCAAACAAACAAGTTATTGAATAAACAGACAGATTTTTCTTTGGTAAGTAATAGATAAATGCAAATTAAAAATACAACAATCTCTTCAAAAGCATAACCGCAGGGCAACACTTTGTGTATGAATGTGGTAGAAAGAGCTTTCCGAATTTTTCATGGTGGGAGTGGGCGGAGAGCCCTTGCAGTCAGTCTGCAAGGGCCTATAATTGATTTATCAGCAGTATGGTTTATAAGTGATGGAATAGTAAAAGCAAGAAAAACTTAAAAAGAAAACAGTAAACAGAAAGAGACCTGCAACCAAAGACCATCATTTACAGCTTTGCAGGGGAATCCCAATTCCTCAAGTTGCTTTCTTACACTAAGAAGTGCCTCAAAAGACATGTTGCAGTATAAAAGAGAACCCCCTTCAAATATATTAACAAATGCATCATATTCCTCACCACCAACCCCAAAGTTCCCTTTAGCATAACCTTTAAGCTGTCTTCTGCCTACAGTTCTGCCACCCCATGAAAGAGGAGGCATGCCACATCTTCCCCAATCATTTGGCATTAGCTCACTAGTGGAAGAGTTCATTGAAGAGCATTGCCTTGACTGATCCCTGGCAAGCCAACTATTGTTATTTAAGTGATAGCACGATCCTTCATCAGATGGCCCTTCCATAGCAACTCCATTTGCCCCCAATCTACTTGCTCCAACACCAACTGGCATTTCAGTATAACATGAAGTTCTAATTACATCCATTTCTGAAAATGAATTGCTCAATGATGAAGGACCACCCATGCTGCAGTTGCATCCTGGCTCCAAATTGGACTGAGGGTATGCAACTTGTTGTACTTGCTGTTTGGAATTCGAAACTGCTGTTTGGAAGTCAACCACACAGTCTGCAAGCTCTATCAGAAGATTACGAGCAGTATTATGGCCCTCTAAATCATCTTTTAGAGTTAAGCGCCCCAGTTCAGACTCCAACCTTTTATTAGTGAAACTACCCATCAGATTCTTTCCCTTTGCATTAGATGAATCAGATTGAGTATCTGTTCCTGCCTCAGAACTGGAACTTCCATGATCATAATCTTCTTGTTTGCACTGAGCACCTTTTGCAAGGAATGTATACAACGCCAGTTCAAACCTTTCCATAGAAGAAGAAAAAAAAACAATTTTAATAGGAACTAAGCTGTGGACAATAAAACTTAGCTAGAGGCCGTCAATACTCCTTACCGTTTCTCTTCACTGGGTACCCAGAGCTCATCAGAGGTCAGCAATGCAAGCAAGGTTTGAGCAGAAAGTTTTGGAAGCACCTGTCCATGACCAGGAAATTAATAAAAAATGTAGACAGTAGATTTGCATGAACAAAATTGAAAAACTAAAAGTATACTTAATCCTCATAAAAATCAAATATACTGACAACACAGATAGATCCAAGTGAGAAAAAATAATTTTGAACTCCACAGTTGTTATTAAATTTAAAGATAGAGCTTAAACCATGTTTTTTTAAAGGCTGTGGGCAACGATAAATATGTCTACATTACAAAGTGCGAAAAATAAGTATGTTTCCTCAGTCCACTGCTCTGTCCTTCTCTCTAATATTTTCTTATGTTATCATATTATATGATCCCAAAGGAACAGAGAATATGTGAGAAACTAACAAAACCCACAAGGCATAACTATGAAGTAAGCTCACCATCCATTACCTCTTTTAACTCCATGGAACCACTTTGACAAAGGTAGCCCCAGCAAGCATTTCTTACTCGCTCTCCATGTATGCCATAATCTTGGCTCTCTGCAAACACCTGAAAGCACAGGTAGACGCCGTCAATAACATAAGAAATCGGTAGCATGTGGACCAAACACAAAGAGGGAGCACAAGAATTTCGAACCTGATAGGCTAAGAAGTTTGAAGTCCATAATTCAGATATAATGAAGTCTGTGCATATTGCACATAAATCCTGCATTAAAAGAATAGCAAGATGTAATCCAAATGCACAGGGAAGGCATTCCAAGAGCAGAAAAATTAAAGTCCCATAAAATTAAAAAGCACAAGAAACGTAAAAATATAAACTTTAGATCTACAATGAGAATATGATACCTGAAGGTCAAGAAAAGAAGCGGCAGCCAAAACACGAAATGCATTGTTATCATTAAGCTTGGGGTGGTGGCCGTATAGATATGCCAAAGCCATTGCAATTGCTTCTCCGTTAACATTCTTATCGTCAATATGTAAGGTTAAAACCGGCGCATTGGCTTCTTTCCAAGGTCCATGAAGCATGTTCCTACCAGGCACACAGAGGGTAACAAATGAAAACCCACAATTTTACTCGCAAGCACCCAATCAATACATAATTACGCGTGTATTATTTAAAAAAAACGAAAATTAAATCCCCAGAAATAGCATCAACAAATATACTTAAACTATTCTAAAATAAACCCCAAATTTTATGCTTTCAGCGTCATCAAACAACGCCCAAGCAAAGCGGGAGGGCGCGAATTCAAGGGCATTTTGGTAAATTGATAGGGGAAACGGACCTGAAGTAGGGGCTGCGAGAGAGAATGAGGCGGTGGAGGTGGTAGGTGGAGCCCATGGCGTGGACGACCATATCGGAGAAGGCGCCGGAGTTGAAGCCCTCCAATTGAATGTGGTCGCAGAGTGCCGTGAGGTTGCAATCCAGTGCGCGCAGCTCGCCGCTGCTCCGGTCGTTGTCGGAGTGCTGAGAGGGCTGGATCGTCATCTTCATTTGCGGCCCGTACGACCTGGCGGGATTGCTAGGATACTGAGGGTCCATATGAACCACACCTACACTTGCAATTGGTTGGTTTTTCGATTATCAAGTGTACGAGAGTGAGAGAACGGTGCTGCAGATCAGAGAGCCATTGTTGATTTGATTTGCTGTTGTTACTTGCTCTACACGAACTGCTGCAGCTTTGGAAATGCGAAGGGGATGGGCGCGGGTGCGACCCGACCGACTTGACCCGTTTGGCCCGCCCAGCCCATTTGTTATATGTTTTTCTCTATGCGTCGAGACGACGTCGTATTAATCCGTTGTCGAAACGGCGGTGTTTAGTACCAGTATGAGCGTCATCGTCTTTGTTGGTGTTAAGCTCAACTCTCTCTCTCTCTGGCAGATTGGTTTAAACTTTAAACCCTAAACCCTAAACCCTAAACCGTGCGCTTCAAGATTTTCCGGTATGTTAATTTACAAGCCCATAACTTTTGTCAAGCGTTTCTTCTATTTGTTTCTAGGGCACAGTTTAGGAGTCGAAATGCTTAGCAATTCGTGTCCCTGCAATCGAAGCTCAGTCCTCAACCATAAACTGTTTCCCATTTTCTCTCACTTTCTCATCATATATGAAAAATGCTTTCAAAGGCTTCAATTTTGCACCACAAACTTAGGCCAAATTCATATGAGTTTGTATATAAAAATTGAATGAAGTGTGAAAGTTTTTCCTTAATTAAACATTGTGCTATGCCCCTCTTGATATGCATTGTTTGTATTTGCTTAATGATTCCCACCCTCTGCCTCTTCTTTTTCTGTTTGTTTTAGTGTTTTACTTTTCATGTCTAATTTTCTAAATGTTTAGCTTACTGAGTGTGATTAGAGTACCTTTTGTCCTGAAATGACTTGTGTGTTGAACCTCTCTATATATTTGGAACGTGAAGGGCAGACACAGTGTTAGATTGGGCATGCTATTGTGAAGATGCTCCTAAGAAAACAAGGTAATTTTGGCATGTACAGATTCTTTCTTCTCTATTGAGTAAAGTATGTTGGTAAACATGGATCAGAAAAATAAAATGTTCACAAATGTCTTTGGCTTCCATGATGTTTTTCATTTAATACTCCTGGTGGCATGTACAGGAATCACTTCTTACCATCCGCTTTATTTTTCCTTTTTGCAGGAATAGGCCGTTTTCATTTGAACTGCTGTAACATTTACACTTTTTCAAAAAGGTTTTCATCCTTGCCAAATGGGCCTTCTTCTGAACATGATAGGAAAGTTGTTTCCTCCATGGATAGGGTTAGTTGCGATAATTCGAGAAAAGTTGAGGGTGTGAGACAAGTAGTTGATGATGTGTGCCAAGTCTTGGAGGGTCGTCCTTGGGGACCTACCCTTGAGAATGCCTTATCAATGGTTGACAACAAACCTCAATCAGAATCAGTTATTGGAGTCTTAAGGAGACTGAAAGATGTAGGTCTAGCAATTAATTATTTTCGGTGGTGTGAGAGACAAACCGACCAAGCACATTGTCCCGAAGCATACAATTCACTTCTCATGATCATGGCTAGGAGTAGAAATTTTAAGTTCTTGGAACAGGTCCTGGAAGAAATGAGTATTGCAGGAATTGGCCCATTTAATAACATATGTATTGAGTTAGTTGTGAGCTGTGTCAAGTCACAGAAGCTAAGAGAAGCTTTCAATCTACTGCAAACCATGAGGAAGTTCAAATTCCGCCCAGCATTTTCAGCCTATACAACTCTAATTGGAGCTTTGTCTACAGTTCCTGAATCTGATCTCATGCTGACTCTCTTTCATCAAATGCAGGAGATAGGTTATGAAGTTACTGTGCATTTATTTACAACTATTATTCGTGTATTTGCCAAGGAAGGCCAAGTTGATGCTGCCCTCTCCTTGTTGGATGAGATGAAGAGCAACTCTTTTAATGCGGATGTTGTTCTTTATAACGTCTGTATTGACTGCTTTGGTAAAGTCGGTAAGGTGGATATGGCCTGGAAATTCTTTCATGAAATGAGAATGCATGGCATGGTGCCTGATGATGTGACATATACTAGCATGATAGGAGTTCTCTGCAAAGCTGAGAGACTAGGTGAAGCGGTGGAGTTATTTGAGGAGATGGATGTGAATAGGAAAGTACCTTGTGTGTATGCGTATAACACCATGATCATGGGCTATGGTTCTGCTGGAAGGTTTGAGGAAGCATACAGCTTATTTGAGAGGCAAAAAAGAAAGGGGTGCATTCCGAGTGTGATTGCATATAATTGTGTTCTCACTTGCCTAGGAAAGAAGGGAAGAGTAGAAGAAGCGTTACGGATTTTTGATGAGATGAAGAAAGATGCAGCTCCCAATCTTCCAACTTATAACATTCTAATAGACATGCTTTGCAAGGCAGGTAACCTCGAGGCTGGTCTGCGTGTTCGGGATGCCATGAAAGAAGCTGGTTTATATCCTAATGTTATGACTGTAAATATAATGATTGATCGACTCTGTAAAGCTCAGAAACTTGATGATGCTTGTTCTATCTTTGAAGGAATGGATCACAAAGTTTGCACACCAGATGCAGTTACGTTTTGTTCTCTTATAGATGGTTTGGGAAAACAAGGAAAGGTAGATAATGCCTACAGGCTTTATGAGAAGATGCTGGATTCTGATCAGATTCCAAATGCTATTGTATATACATCCCTCATCAGGAACTTCTTCAGGTGTGGTAGAAAGGAGGATGGTCACAAAATATACAAAGAAATGGTGCGTAGGGGCTGTTCTCCTGATCTGATGCTTCTTAACACCTATATGGATTGTGTTTTCAAGGCTGGTGAAATTGACAAAGGTAGATCTTTGTTTGAGGAGATAAAGGCTCAAGGATTCATCCCGGATGTGCGGAGCTATTCAATCTTAATTCATGGCCTTGTAAAAGCAGGTTTGGCACATGAAACCTATGAATTATTTCATGCGATGAAGGATCAAGGCTGTGTCTTGGACACCCGTGCTTACAATGCCATCATTGATGGATTCTGCAAATGTGGAAAGGTGAATAAAGCATACCAGCTGCTGGAGGAAATGAAAACTAAGGGTCACCAGCCCACAGTTGTTACTTATGGTTCTGTCATTGATGGGCTTGCCAAGATTGACAGACTTGATGAAGCATACATGCTTTTTGAAGAAGCAAAGTCAAAAGGAGTAGAATTGAATGTAATTATTTATAGTAGTCTTGTTGATGGGTTTGGGAAGGTGGGTAGAATTGATGAAGCATATCTAATCATGGAAGAGCTAATGCAGAAAGGTTTGGCACCTAATGTTTACACATATAATTGCTTGCTTGATGCACTTGTGAAAGCTGGCGAAATTGATGAAGCCATTGTCTGCTTTCAATCCATGAAGGACTTGAAATGTACACCCAACCATGTAACTTATAGCATTCTCATAAATGGTCTTTGTAGAGTTAGAAAATTCAATAAGGCTTTTGTGTACTGGCAAGAGATGAAGAAACAAGGGTTACAGCCCAACACAATCACCTACACCACCATGATATCCGGACTTGCAAAGGCTGGGAACATAAGGGATGCTAGTGGGCTTTTTGAGAGGTTTAAAGCCAGTGGTGGCATTCTCGATTCTGCTAGTTATAATGCTATGATAGAAGGATTAAGTAGTGGAAATAGGGCAATGGAAGCATATGCACTTTTTGAGGAAACTCGGCAGAAAGGTTGTCATATTCATACCAAGACATGTGTTGTTCTGTTGGATGCCTTGCACAAGGCTGAATGCCTTGAGCAGGCAGCAATTGTCGGTGCTGTGCTTAGGGAAACTGCAAAGTCTCATCATGCTTCAAGATCATGGTAAAATTGCATATCGAGCAATTTACTGGAGGGATTAGTAGATGTGTTTCGCTCAGTGAGTGGTGATGACACAAGGTGCCTTCTCATGCATTCATGCTGATGGAGCAAATATTGGGGGATGGGTGATCTTTTTTTTTTTCCTGAAAAGTCTTCATTCCATCAATTCCTTAACATGATTGAAGTCGCTCTCTACAGAGGTAACTCCTTTACGATTACAATTGTAGTTACTGAAATTGGATGCATGTATCTGGAATAGGAGTCCTGAGTCTCATGACTTTTGGGACGACGCCAACATGTTATTCCTCGTGATTCACATTTGAATAAAATGTTCTGATGAATTGAATATTCAGGGTTGTAACTTTTAAAATCTAGAATTCTATGGTGTTTTAGTGCATGTGTGCTCAATATTGTCTTTTACTTTTTGGCGCATGCATAATATGCAAAGTACACAGTTTGGTAGAGGAAAGCTGTGTGAATGATGTGTAATTCTTCTGGCAAATGTTGGCCTTTTCTCTCTCCCTTTTCCTTTTGTGCTGATGTGGTTCTGGCAGATTTTCAAATTTCCATGATTCTAAATTCTCAAAACAAATGATTCAGTTTTCGACCATTTTTATGCATTGATGTTGTAGCAAGAGTTCTATTGATGCAACCCTTGCATTGACTAAATACTTATGGTTGCAGGTATAGAGTGTTTCGAATTTGTCTCGGTTGTGGGATGTCAAGGAAACTGAGTTTGAAGAGAATGAACCTTCCTTCCAAGATGTATGTCGTCCGGCCCAACCTCGGACTCTTTCTTCCCGACCTATTTTACTCTTTGCAACAATAACTTCAGTCGCAGTTATTCAGGAGCGTGAGTTTGTTTTGAGAACCGATGGTTCTTGATTGAATACAGTGCCTTGCCAATTATTCTGGATACTTGGTTCAATTGAGTTAATGGGGCCTCTTTGGAGGAGCAGCCCCCCTCCCCTACGAAGAGGGCAAATTTTTGGGTTGTATGGCCGATGGCCTATATTAGAGAACATGTTATCCACCAATCTACCAACTCAATATTTACCACTATCTTAGTTTTATGTTGTTAATGTTTGTATTAGTTGTATCCACCATGTACCACTTTGTATTGTCTCTTAGTTTATTATTATTGTTGTTGTATAAATACCTCCTATATGGAGATGAATCAATCAAGCAAAATATCATTCAATCATCAAATCTTTCATGGTATCAGAGCTAATGGCTAACGCCAATTAGCGATCCTTCATTTGCCAACATTGAGAGTCGTTGGCTCTCCTCACCCGGAAAGGGTGTTTGCTTCTGTATAGTTCTCCAGCTTCTCATCCCTTCTATAATCAGTATTTTTTTCCTACACAGTCCCTATCCCTGCCGCTCCCATTTCCTTCTATTTTTAACCTTCCCTGTCTACGCCAATCAGTCCCTATACCTGCCGCTCCCATGTCCTTTTGTTTTCAACCTTCCTTGTCGCTCTCTGCTCATTGATTGAGCATTTATATTTCACTCTCTGTGTCTAGCTGTCTGTTGAAGATTGAGCCCTTTCTCCCCTCTTATGCTCTCTGTTGAAGATTGAGCAATTTCTCATTCTTATGCTCTTTGTTGAGGATTGAGCCTTCCCCCTTGTCATGCTCTCTGTTGCTGTCAGATTGAGCCCTTTCTTTTTACCTTTTGTTTCCTGCATTTGTGACTGTCGCGCTGGCTTCATCTTTCACTGAAATATTTCCTCCATCGAGCACTCCTGTGGAAACCTGCGGCTGCTCATCCATGTCCTTTGCAACCATGCCTATGACCCTTGTCACCACTCACTGAGCCCTCCATTTTTATTTTCTCTCCATCGAGCTCTCCCGTGACAACCCACGGCAGCTCCATTCATCTCTCTTGGCCACGATGGCCCGATCTCTGTTTCCTCCGTGAGCCTTGTCCTCACCGGCCTTTGTCCCTGACCTGTTGTGCTTCACTGTCATTGGTCCCTTTACACAACCGTTGGTCCCTTAACTGGTGTTGTTGCTCTCTCTGCACATGTGCTGGCTCTCTCCTTAGACTCTCTCCTTGTATTGCCGGCACTGTCCTGCTCCTTGGCTTGCCTATATGGCTCATGCAGCTCTGCTCAAGCCCTCTTGGCTCCTTTCAACTCTCTCTCAGTCTCTGGTTTCTCTTGTATCAGAGATCTCTCTCTCTTTGGTCTCATGTGCTCTGTTTTTCAAATATCTCTCTTCTCTCCACCTGCATGTTTCCCCTCCATTCCCTTAAACTATTTTACTCTCTCACCTGCCCATCCCTTTTTATTTATTTATTTTATTTGAAGCTCATCTCTCCTCTCTTTTTAAACTTTCTTTCACTTTTCGTTCCTACCCCCTCTGTTTGCCCACGTTATCTGAGTCCTCCTTCTCTCTTTTTATTTTATTTTATTATTCCTAGTTTTAATGCACTTTCTCCCACTTGGTTTTTCTTCCCATCCCTTTACTTGTCAAATTGATTTCTCTCAATGTGCACGTCTCTCTCTTGCCTATTCCCATTTCATACTCACCTACACTTTGTGCTCTCTCACGTGCTCCTCACCTTCAATGCTTCCCTCCTCCTTTTATCCTCCCTCCTTTATCCTTACTATATTCACTCTAACACCACATGTGCTTTCTCTCTATACCTCACTTTGTCTCCCTCTTTCCCACTTGCTCCCACGAATGTGCTTCCCTCTTTTCATGTTTTTTTTTAACATTCCCACTTCTTTGTGTCTTTTCTATTATGTGTGCACATGTACTGCACTCTCCTCTTCGATGGGCCCCTCTTTATATTCTGTTTCTCTTGTGAACTATGAGTTCTTCACTTTTGGGCGTGCTCTTCTGGACTACTACCGCAATTGCTGCCATCTTCATAACCATGATGTCTACAGACTACACAGTGCTTACAACTTTCTTCATCCAAATCTTGCTCTGCTCCGCGCGCCTGATTTGCGGGGGTGTATTAGAGAACATGTTATCCACCAATCTACCAACTCAATATTTACCACTATCTTAGTTTTATGTTGTTAATGTTTGTATTAGTTGTATCCACCATGTACCACTTTGTATTGTCTCTTAGTTTATTATTATTGTTGTATAAATACCTCCTATATGGAGATGAATCAATCAAGCAAAATATCATTCAATCATCAAATCTTTCAGCCTATGTTGGATATAGTAGTTGGGCAGGTCATCTTCTTCTGTAAATTTTTCTCTTTCCTCCTAAGCATAGGTAAATTCTATATGTGACACCCAATAGCTAGTTCTATAATGTTATACCCAAGCACTTTATGTTTTTGGAGCAATTATAATGATTAATTAATCGCAACTATATGATAAATTATGAATGGCCCCAAAGCAAAAGCCATCATATTCATGCCACGTGTCTTAACGGTATGGAAATTTGAAAATATAGTCACTATACAGAAAGATACACGTTGCACCAGAGTGTAGAGTATGATGCGCTTCGTTAATGTTACCGTTAACACAGGAGGGTCCAACGAATCTTTCTACAGCTTTTCAAATTTCAAAATTTCAAACGAAAGGTAAACAAGAATTTACTTTCTTTATCTGTATCATCAAACCCCTCCATCAACCCTTCATTCTCCTTGTTATCAAAACCCCAAAGATTTCCAGTCCCGTCTCTCTCTCTCTCTCTCCCTCTTCTTTGTTCCTTCTCTGCGTTTTTCTGCTATTTCAATGGCTATGGCTCTCAGGCCCATCGATAATGCTCTTCCAACCACACCAGAAAGGCCCAAAAAGCAAACCAAAGTTCCTGTTTCAATCCAAAAGCAACCCGAGTTTGGGGTCAATGATGAAAACCAGGCTCCACTTCCTGCAGCAACCATTGATGCCACCATTGATTATATCTCTTCTGAGAATCTCAAACCCATCTCAGACCCTGATTTCAAGATTCTGGTAATTTTCCAAATTTCTTTTATTTCTTTCTGTAATTTAGAAGAAACCCAACTCGAATTTGGCACTAAATTCTTCAATTTTTGGAATTTCAGAGCTTGAATGAAGGATTAGATTCAAAGGATTGGGTGAAGGTGTGCGAGTCTCTGAACAATGTTAGGCGTTTTGCACTCTATCACTCTGCTCTTTTGGTTCCTACTCTGTAAGTGCTTTTTCTTCTCTTTTTTCTATTCTTTGCTGTAATTAGTGAACAAAACGACGTCTTTTTGTCAGTGATGGCTTTGTTAACATGTATATTGTGGTATGAACAGAGACAAAGTTATGGTGGTGATGGTTAAGGCAATGAAGAATCCCAGAAGTGCTTTATGCAAGACATCCATTATGGCATCGTTTGATATCTTTAAGGCCTTTGGTGACAGTTTATTTGACTCTGCCACCTCTGCTGCATTTGATCAATTGGTGTGCACCCAATACTATTTCTGATTTTCTTAATTTCCTTTTCCATGAGCATATTGTGATCATCATTTTGTTATATTCTGATGAACTGCTTGGATTGTTTGATGGGTTCACAGCTGCTGCAACTGCTGCTGAAAGCATCTCAAGACAAACGGTTTGTGTGCGAAGAAGCAGACAGGACCCTGAACACAATGGTGCAGTCTTTGACTCCTCTGCCTTTGCTTCAAAAGCTTCGAGCCTATGCTTCCCATGCCAATCCCAGAGTCAGAGCCAAAGCTGCCGTTTCCGTCTCAGCTTGTGTCTCTAAGATGGTAAATACTAAAAAAAATGAAGTGTTATCTTGTCTTCTAAGCACACCATTTTTTCTTAAGCAAAATGGGGGTTTTCTACAAATTTCAGGGGCTTGAAGGAATGAAGGATTATGGGCTGGTCTCTTTGGTTAAAATGGCTGCAGATTTGTTGAATGATAGGCTACCGGAGGCAAGGGAAGCGGCACGGGGTATTGTGCTTTCAGTGTACAATGTCTATACAGAGAATGAAGAGGAGAAGCAGGATATATGGCTAAACTTTTGCCAGTCTAATTTGACACCAATTCATGCTCAGTCCATGGTAAAAATTACTTCTTCTCAGTAGAGTTTAGAAGCAGGAGATATGGCTAAACTTTTGCCAGTCTAATTTGACACCAATTCATGCTCAGACCATGGTCAAAATTACTTCTTCTCAGTAGAGTTTAGAAGATAGTGATTAGTGATTTTGCTCGTAGAAGCAGCTATAGTCTGAGTGCTACTTTGGTCAGTGATTCTGCTGGTAGAAGCAGCCTGGTAGCAGCTATTATATTAGGAGTGTTACTCGTCAAATGAAAAGGAAGATGAGTTTACATCTTCCAGTTTCATGTAAAAGTTGTTTTTTACATAATTTTACGTTGAGGAATTTTTTCTTAATGAAATTTTCATTGTTAATTACGGGTCAACCAAGTGACCAAAAAAGTGATATCAGCAATATGACTGCTGGTGTGTGCAACTACAACATGCCACGATTGCAAGTCAGCCATTGATTTCACCAACAGATTAAAATCATCTGCTCAATATCCCAAAAACAGATTAAATTCATTTCACCAGCAGATTAAAATCAACTGCTCAACATATGTACAATGTGAAAGTCAACACAACTCATCAAAGCTATTCCCATGCAGTGTCTATTAGTTTGAATACATGAATCCTACGTTTGAAAGATTTCCTGTTGAAATCATTTGAATGAAAAGAAAGAAATAAAAAGACATCCCTATATATTTTGTGAGTCATTCATATATGCTACCTTCAGTTGGGATTAGGGAGACCAAAGCCATCTTAACATCAGAAATTATAGAACCCTAAAACCAAAAGCTACCCTGATTGGAGGCAGCACTTGAAACAGGAAAAAACCAACATTTCAATCATGTTCAACCAAAGAGCGCAAAGCCATCTCAACTTCTTCAAACGGTTGCCCGGCATACAGCGGAAGCTGCCCCTTTTTCACAAAGATTACCTTCATGTTATCTGATTTTATAGCTTCACGAAGTTCCTACGAAAATTAAAGCCCCTTTCTCAGCTTAGCACAGATGACAATAATGAAAGAAAAAGGCATATGTCTAATGGGAAGTTATCTTTGAGACAATTTTAAAAGGTGTCACAGTATGTTGGACAATAAATAGTGGCTCAAACATAAAGATTTGATATGGGTAAGTTTAAACTTTTCTAAAATCAAATTATAATTCTTACTTTGTTTGGCAAAGGAGCAATATCAGCACTGAAATCACCCAGATCTTCAAAAAGAGATTCCAATAGGAAACAGAAATTATTGGCATCAGCGCGGTCCTCGAAAGCAACAGTATATGAAGAATCCCTCTGGTTTTGGGGCTGAGAACTGAGCTTTAAGGTATAAAGTCCTCCTTGTCCCTCACTACCAGAACCTCTACGTATCAGAATAACCTGGCATGGGATACATAACACTTTGATGGTCAGTTGGAGAAAAAAAATTCTTACCCAAACACAAAAAATACACCCAAAAAAAAAAGAGTTTATTGGTTTGATAAGTAAAACTTAAATGGCACTACAGAATGAATGAGTAACAAAATCATAAAGCATACGCTAAGAATTGCAAGTATCCATGGAAATTTTATGGTTGCACCAATGAGTAAGTGAAGTTAAATGGTTGCCTAAGATGGCTTGGTCAAATGCAACAAAGTCCAAATGCTAAACAGGCAGCAAAACTTTAAAAATATATAGTAAAGATAGAAAAGTTTCACAACATACCAAAACATAAGGAAGATCCAACCACCATGGATCAATCTCATTCTTCGATGGATTGCCACTGACTTTGTTAGGCACTGGTTCCTTTTCAGCTTCTTTGTGTCTTGAACTGCCATTTACACTCAATATAGCATGATCACCAGATTTTATGGCAGTTTCTTGGACTTCTTTCTTCAAGCGAGACTTTTTCTTCCCCAACTCTTTCTTCCCCAACTCTCTTGGTTTTTTTAACTTTACTCCTTCAGATGACCTCCCTCGTCTTGTCCTCTGGACGGTACCTAAAATTTAGCAAATCAATAAAACAGCCAAACTACCAACAAACTACGCAGTCTTTGTGCAATTTAAAACTTTACCATTCTTTGGTTCAATAGTTCCAGCCCCTATGTCCTTTCCACCATCCATTTTTCCAGTTCCTTTGTCCAAATGGTTCCCATCATCTTGCAACAATTTGGGTTCTTCCTCCAAAGTCTCAGAAACACTTTGTTCAAAATCCGTCTCTCGCCGGTTTTCATCATGGTGTTCCAAACCTCCAAATCCCTTGGGACTTCTTTTCGCCTCAGCCTTAAATTTAAGCTTTTTCTTAAACATCAAAGCCCCTTCCCCCTCTTTCAAATTCTCATCTTCACTATTCTCATGCTTTCCCAAGTCTTTCACATATGGACCCTGTAACTTCTCCCTTTTAGAATTCAACCTCTTCTGCAACTTAACCAACCGCTCCCCGACCTCATTTTCAATACCGATTCCATTCCTTTGCATCGAACTTTCATCAATAACATCATTTTCGTCGCCAACACTACCCTTCCCTTCCTTTTTCTCTTGCTTTCGCGCTTCCCTTGCCATTGCTCTAATTTCTTCTATTTTCTCATCCAGTTGGAGCTCATCCAAATAAACCACATTGCCCAATTCAGACCCAACGTTTGTGTTCAAAACTTTCCCTTTGGATAAACTTAAACTTGAACTCTTCGCTTTCCTATTTTCCTTATAAGGATTGTCATTTCCCAGTAGCCAAACAGTAAAAAACGCCTGAAACAAATAAGCCCCAACCAAATACGCCCCAAATTTAAGGACAGACTTCGCAGATAATTTACCAACAATGCCATTATACTCCGGGGTCGTCTCAGAGACGCTGAATTCCTCGACCTTATTGCCTTCTCCGGCAAAGACGTCGCCTTGGTCGGAGCTAAGCTCTAGATTATAGTCGTTTTCATATTGGGTTACGGGGGACTCAATGGGAATTACGGGGCTTGTTAGGGGTTGTTCGGGAAGGAGAGGGGTTCTGGGTGGCGGGTCGGGTTCAGCTAGGGTTTTGAGGATCTTCGGGCGCAGATAGTTTTTCCGTCTTGTGGGCTTTGATGGTATGGCCATAGAAGCTGATAGGATGGGTTTTGTTGGTTTGGTGGTGGAGCAGATTGGAGGCGTGAGGAAGGGGAAGGTGGCGCAATGCGCACCCGCCATTGGTGGTTAAGGAAAGGAAGGTGCTTTGGTTTGAATTTTCAGCTGTTATTGTATTTTGAAGGGCTGGTGCGAGCTAATAAGCGTCACTTTGAATGTATGAATTCGGTTATAAGCCCATGGAGTTGAGTTGAGGCCCTTCTATTTTAGCCCATTAGGGCCGTTTGTCTGTATGTTGTCTTGGCATGGATTATCTTAGTGACCGTCTTGCTTGGCTTTTTAGCCAAGTTGGATAATACTTATCCTGCGTTTGGTGTCGCTTGGACTAGGACTAGATTTTTTTCAAAACTATCTATGTATATGTATATATGTATAAATACATGTATTATGTATGTGTATATACATGTATATATGTATATTATAAATAATATAAACATATATATGTACACATACATGTATATACATGTATATATATTATAAAATACACATATATATATATATATATTATATTATAAAATACATATATATGTATGTATTATACCCATGTATATATGTATATTATATATATATATATACATACATTATACATATAATATATATATATATACATACATTATACATATAATATATATATATATATACATACATTATACATATATAATATATGTGTATATAGGTGTATATATGTATATTATAATATATACATGGGTATAATACATACATATATATGTATATGTATTTTATAATATATATATATATACATGTATATATGTATATTACAATATATATAATACATATATAATGTATATGTGTATATATGTGTGTATATGTATACTATAATACATACATGCGTATAATATATATACACATATATGTATATATACGTATATATGTATTATAATATATAATATATAACGTATGCTATTATTATAATATTAATATGTATATGTGTATATGGGTATATTATAATAATAATATACATGTATATATGTTTATGTATATTATATATATTATATATGTATATACATATACGTACATGCGTATATACATGTATATATGCACATTATAGTATATGTGTAAGTAAGTTTAATAATAATAATATATGTTATTAATTTTACAATATAATATATGCATTTTATACATTGGTGAGCATTGGGACTAGCTAATCCTCCCTTTCCACATGGGATTAGTAGTCCCCTCCTAAGGAGGTGTTTTTGGTGGGCCCATTAGCAATCCCATCTAAGACTATGATTAGATAAAACAAACGTAGTCTTAAATTTAGTCCAAGCCCAAGCCAATCCTGTGTACACTGATCGGTGCATAATTACATATCATTTTGTACTCCTCTAACTTATGATTTAGTTATGTTTTTGAGTTAAACTTGTGCTTTTAATCTATTTTGTGTTTGTTTCGAGTGTAATAAGTTTGGGACTCATTTAATGCGATCTTTGTCAAGTTAGCTCAAAACGGTGTATGCAGATCAGTCAACTTCACGGATTGGACTCTAATTGCTCAAGAAGAACCAGATAATGAGCCATACGTCATTGGAAAGATACGGAAGTCTATTTTCTGGATCATTTTACGGTTCATGATTCCGAGTCCTCTAGAGGAAGTTATACAAGTTTTGGCAGCTTAAGGTCAAAATCGGCAGGATCTGCGTTACTGGGCCAAAAATGACTTTTGAAGGCCTTCCCGAATTTTCCTTGAGTTGGGCTGCATATGCTTGGAAAGATAAGACAAAGAGCTTCAAGATCCATATTTTTGCAGATTTGTTAGAGTGAAGGAACAAGCCCAAATCGAGCCCACAAGCTGACTGCAATGCATTGTCATGCATGAGCTAATCATTTTAGTGGTGAATTGAGTGGTGTAAGTTGGTGAAGTGAGTGTGATTAATAAACTCAATTGTATAATCAGATTTATACTTCCCTAGGCCTATAAATAGTGAGTTCTCCAAACATGTAAACACACCCCAAGGGGGAGCTCTCAAACATCTCTCTAGAGCTCCTCTCCCTTCTCTCCCTCAAATTCTCTTAGTTTTCCTTTTTAGTTCTCAATTGTTGTAAAAAAATCCTTTTGCTAAATTTTCCTTTAAGTTTTTCTTAGTTGTAATTTATTTTTCATTGTAATGTAATTTCTTTTCTTAAGTTTTCAAGTTTCAATTATAGTTCTTGTTCTTATTCATTATGCTTATAAGTTAATATGCTTGTTTGAATGAGTGATCACCATTAAAACTTGTATGTTAGCTATCTTGGTTTGAATTAAGAGTAGACACCATGCATTAATTCAAATTGAACTATGAATAGGAAGAGTATGTATGGACATTCGACAACATGGATTAGATACATGCTTGGTTGTTTAAAACATTCTTCTTTGCTTAATGGATTTCTAATGCTTAATTTAGGTTCGACAAGAAGGATCTAATTAGGGAATTAGGAATACAAGGTTAGGACCAAACACCATGGCTTAATCATACTTTAGCTAGAATCAATCTGTGAATCTAAATTGAACTTGGTAACTAATTTGCTTGAGTTAATTTCTTTTCTTTCTTTCTTGTTTTATTTATTTTCTTTTGGATTTCTGTTTTGTGCAGGGAATCAAATTCAATCAATCTATCATCAATCCTCGTGGGATCGACCTCGTACTTACACAAGCTATACTATCCAATGGCCCGTGCACTTGCGAGTTAACAAAAATTTTGGCGCCGTTGCCGGGGATTGACGGCATAGTTTGGTTCTATTTTCTTTCCCTACTTATTTTGCTTTTGTATTTCCTTTTTCATTTCAGTTTTTATTCCTAATCCTTTTAATTCTATTTCAAGTTCTGTGTTTGTTTTAGCAATATAGGATAGCTCAATAAAAAGGGAGAGAAGGAAACTTCAATCATAAGAATAGGAAGTATGGAGTAGTGGGAGGAGTAGCTACCTCCAAATGCATCCATGCTCGACCTAATCGCTTCAAGGGGGAGTATCCAATCCTTTCTCTTTACTTATATTGTTTTTATTTTCTGTTTCTTTTATAATTTTAAAAAAAAATTAAAAAGATTTTTCATATGAGCCGACTCTTGGTAACTCCAGTAAGCGTCTCCGTCAATGCAGTGTCTAGGAGTTCTTTAGGCGACACCTTCGGTGTCTAAGAAGTTTGGGTTTTAAGCGGGACCATTGTGACCCCTCCAACCTTCCCGGAACCCCTGGCTGTGTTTTCTGAGGCCCTTAACTGGTCATCCTAGAGTTGCTTGTATACTTGTGTGTTCTTAAAATAATTTTTTTTTACAATAACGGTTTAGTTTAAATAAAAATTTAAGTTTGGGTATTGTATTCATGCTTAATTAATAATTACAAAAAAAAAAAATTTGCAATTTGGAACTTCTTTGTTTTCTTTTCTGTTTAGTTGTTTTATAGTCTGTGATTTTTTTTAAATTTTTTTTTAATTTATTATTTTAACTTTTATGTGGTGTGGTTAGTTAGTTTGTTTCTGAGTGTTAAAATTTTTTTAAAACAAAAAACAAAAAAAATACTCTAATTAAAGCTGCATCACTAAAAACTTAAAAAAAAACAAAATAAAAAATAAAAACAAAAACAAAAAACAAAAAAAAAATGCATAAAATACAAATAAATAAAACATCATCTTCTTCTTCTTCTTCTTCTTCTTCTTCTTCTTCTTCTTCCTCTTCATCGTCATCAGCATCAGCATCATCATGGCACGCTTCCGGATTCCAAAATTGGAAACTTTAGTTTAGCCCTCTGGACGTCATCTTTTGGGTCTTCACGCACAGCCTCTTGGGGCCCATCACTTGAGCTCCCAAATATCGCACTTATGGCTGCACTCTTGGCTTGAGCACCACTTGTCTCGTGCTGCGGCTGCTTGCGCTACCCGGTCGCCCAATAGACTCCAGCTTCGTGCGCATGTCTTTGGCGTACAAATCTACCATCGATGATAGCTGTTTATTCTCCGCCTGCAAACCTTCTAGCTGACGTCGATTAAACTCCACCATCCTTGTCCTCTCCTTTTTCAAGTCCCTTATAATGCCTTGACAATCCTCAACCACATTCTCGCGATGCCGCCAATCGAGCCTTTACTAGCTCCAACTCACGGGATTTCGCAATTGGCGATAACCCACGATTGCGATAGTGGTCGTGCTTTGTGCGGCCGGTGCCATGGCATCACTAACGATTCGATTGTCACACTTTGCGCCGAGCACTCGTGCATCTCCTGGGAGTCACTAAACTCCTTGCGACTCCAAGGGCAACTTCGTTGTCCATGAGTATTGTGTCATTCACTGTCACGGGCCCTCTTCTTTGAGCCAAAATAGGGCATCCACGTTGGTCTTTGCTCCTTGACTCGACGTCTGAATTGGTTGAGCTAGGTTAAGATCGAGCGAAAATGGGAAAGGAGACGACATTTTCTTTTCTGCTTTCTTTTTCTTTTTTTCTCTCTTCTTTTTTTCTTTTCTTTTCTCTCTTCTTCTTTCCTTTCTCTCTTCCGTGTGGCTGTAATTTTTGTTTTTCTCCCTTAGTTTCCTTTTATAGACTTCAAACCCTAGCACCACTCGAGCTTCACAACCTTCTGGCTTTCCCCGTCCCCAAAATAATTGTCGCGACGCACTTTCTACGAACGAACGCGTTCAACAAAGTCTTCGCGCCCTTCTATGACGCCCGTAATTTCCGCTGGAAAAGCGCAAAGCTCTGCGGCGCCTCTATGCATCGACACGTGGCTCTTGCTTCGTTGCTCGAGACGACATATGGACCCCGTTTGAATCCACTTCCCACGTAAAAATAAAAATTAAAAATTAAAAATTAAAAAATTAAAAAATTAAAAAAATAAATGTGTGGGTTTGATTTCATTATGGGTTGGGTTTCACCGTGGTTTGAGTTTCAAAATTGTGGGCTTTGGGCTTCAAAGTTTTTTGGGTTTCAATTTGCGTAAGTTTGTGTGTTTAGGGCTTACTGTTTGCTTTTATTTTTATTTTTATATTTGTCTGGTTGTTTTGCAATTTTTATTTTGTAATTATTTTATTTTGTTTTGTGATTTTATTTGTTTTAATACCTTTCATTTTTTGTTATGACATTGCTTGTGCCTAATTTTTAAACATTGAGGACAATGTTCATTTCTAAGTTTGGGGGTATTAGAGTTTAGTAAGTAAATTTGATTTTTCTTTAATTTTTTTTTAAAAAAAATTTAAATTCTTTTTTTTTTCTTGTTTTTCTATTTTATTTTAGTCTTGCTTTGTTTTTATTTTATTTTTTTATTTTGAGTCACTTTCCGAACACATATGATGAGATTGTGATAAATGTTTGCATAACTTAAATAAAAATTGGATTTCTTTTTATTTCAAAAAATAAAATAAAAATTTTAAAAAAAATTTTGGCATCGTTCTAGCATGATATGTTCGAAACCCTCTTTACACTTGCCATTTGTTTCATAATTTTCCAATTAAAGGATTTGCATGATCCAAAGAATTGTATCAAGCATAAATTAAACTTGTATAACCATATAATGTGAGCTTTTGAGCCTTGTGCTTCATTTCATGAGTGTTATACACATACTCTTATTTTCTTGTCATCTAAGTTGTTGTTTGATCTCATTATTCATTGATTTGGTTGAACACTTAAAAGTCATTCATTCATATTCAATTTAATTACATGACATTTAAGAAATGATATTAAGGCCTTCTTTGGATCGTTTGTGCCTTTCAAGCTAACCTTATGCATGCTTAAGCATGATTTTTCCATTGTTAACCATTTTGAGCCTACATGTAAACCTTTTCATTCATTTAACCAATTATATTTCCTCGCCTTAGCCTGAAAAACAAGTATTTACCTTTTCTAAGGAACTCATGAGCTTTAATTATGATGTGTTTTTCATACTAAGTTTGGGAAGGGGTATTATATATTGAAAATTAAAAAAAAAAATACACAATTGGTGAAAGAAAAG
This sequence comes from Prunus padus, assembly GCA_024362665.1. Classification (NCBI taxonomy): domain Eukaryota; kingdom Viridiplantae; phylum Streptophyta; class Magnoliopsida; order Rosales; family Rosaceae; genus Prunus; species Prunus padus. Next base: position 11,788,170 of record JANFAM010000020.1, read on the forward strand.
AGAAAAGTTGTGATTAAGTGGTGGTTGATTGAAAATTCATTTTTGGGTTTCTTTATTGGCCTCAAAATAAATTGGTGGTTGTTCAATTAAAAGAAAGGAGTGTGAATCCTTATAAATGGAGGTATAAGGAGTTTTTTTTGAAAAAAAAAAAAAATCCTCATTGTGATGATTCGAAGTCTTGGAAACAATTGTTTTATGCTCTTACATTGTGAGTTCCTTGGACTTTGTTTTATCCATACCTTTCATTTCTCACTCACCTTACACCCTTAACCCCATTACAACCTATGATAAAGACCTAAATTGATCCTAAATGTCATGTGATTGAATTGCATCCATTTTCTACTTTTAAGTGTTTAGCATCCTTCTTGAGATCATATAATGCAAGTTCTTCATCTTTCTATTGTGAGTTAATTCCCTTATGGTTTAACTCTAATCTCATGTTTATAACTGAGTGATGCATTGTAGCCCTCTTCTAAGTGATTCATTTGTGAGAGGACAACTTTGGTGAGATTTGAAGTTGAATTTGTGCTTTGTATGATTTTTGAAATTGTGTGAAAACTAAGATTGGAGAATTTGTTGCATTTGGCTATCACACTACTACACTTTGAGCATGTTATGTTTTGAACTTTGCCACATTGTGAATAATGTCCAAAAATGAGCTTTTATTGTTAAAACTTTTGAGTCATGTGCATGAGTCATTTCTCTTCAGAAAATGTTCGGAAATATTGTTTTGTATTTGTTGTTGTATTTGTTTTTGTTTTGTTTTTGTTTTCTAACTACTTTGTTTTGTAGAGTCGAGAAACGTTTGTGGGTATCGTATCTGTTAAACCCTCAGGAGACACAACTCCTCCTACTAGGGATGCCTAGAGGTTTAAAGGCTTGTTGCATATGCTCAATGCAATCGAGTTACCTGCGAAAGTGGTCTAATAAATTTATTTATTTATTTTTATCTTTGTTTTCCTTTTGTTTTGCTCGAGGACTAGCAAAATATAGGTTTGGGGGTATTTGATCGGTGCATAATTACATATCATTTTGTACTCCTCTAACTTATGATTTAGTTATGTTTTTGAGTTAAACTTGTGCTTTTAATCTATTTTGTGTTTGTTTCGATTGTAATAAGTTTGGGACTCATTTAATGCATCTTGGAGTCAAGTTAGCTCAAAACGGTGTATGCAGATCAGTCAACTTCACGGATTGGACTCTAATTGCTCAAGAAGAACCAGATAATGAGCCATACGTCATTGGAAAGATACGGAAGTCTATTTTCTGGATCATTTTACGGTTCATGATTCCGAGTCCTCTAGAGGAAGTTATACAAGTTTTGGCAGCTTAAGGTCAAAATCGGCAGGATCTGCGTTACTGGGCCAAAAATGACTTTTGAAGGCCTTCCCGAATTTTCCTTGAGTTGGGCTGCATATGCTTGGAAAGATAAGACAAAGAGCTTCAAGATCCATATTTTTGCAGATTTGTTAGAGTGAAGGAACAAGCCCAAATCGAGCCCACAAGCTGACTGCAATGCATTGTCATGCATGAGCTAATCATTTTAGTGGTGAATTGAGTGGTGTAAGTTGGTGAAGTGAGTGTGATTAATAAACTCAATTGTATAATCAGATTTATACTTCCCTAGGCCTATAAATAGTGAGTTCTCCAAACATGTAAACACACCCCAAGGGGGAGCTCTCAAACATCTCTCTAGAGCTCCTCTCCCTTCTCTCCCTCAAATTCTCTTAGTTTTCCTTTTTAGTTCTCAATTGTTGTAAAAAAATCCTTTTGCTAAATTTTCCTTTAAGTTTTTCTTAGTTGTAATTTATTTTTCATTGTAATGTAATTTCTTTTCTTAAGTTTTCAAGTTTCAATTATAGTTCTTGTTCTTATTCATTATGCTTATAAGTTAATATGCTTGTTTGAATGAGTGATCACCATTAAAACTTGTATGTTAGCTATCTTGGTTTGAATTAAGAGTAGACACCATGCATTAATTCAAATTGAACTATGAATAGGAAGAGTATGTATGGACATTCGACAACATGGATTAGATACATGCTTGGTTGTTTAAAACATTCTTCTTTGCTTAATGGATTTCTAATGCTTAATTTAGGTTCGACAAGAAGGATCTAATTAGGGAATTAGGAATACAAGGTTAGGACCAAACACCATGGCTTAATCATACTTTAGCTAGAATCAATCTGTGAATCTAAATTGAACTTGGTAACTAATTTGCTTGAGTTAATTTCTTTTCTTTCTTTCTTGTTTTATTTATTTTCTTTTGGATTTCTGTTTTGTGCAGGGAATCAAATTCAATCAATCTATCATCAATCCTCGTGGGATCGACCTCGTACTTACACAAGCTATACTATCCAATGGCCCGTGCACTTGCGAGTTAACAGTACCAAACGAGTCTTATAGAACAACTCCACAAAAATAAGAAAATGAATTTTTTTGATGAACAAACAAATAAGAAAAGGAATTTGAAGAAAGAAGGAAGAAGAAATTAAAAAAAGGACTAACGATAAAAGACCTCTTGAAGATTTGGGGTCATTCTCAATATGGACCCTGGGTTTTAATTTCATCAATATACACACCAACATTTTAGGATTCGATCAATTTACACATTTCGTTAATTTGACCGTGTAGTCTTCTGTTAAATTGATGACGTCGCAAGTGTGGGACTCACTTTTGTGTTGATGTGTCAAAAAAAATAATTAAATAATCCTTAAATAATAAAACTAATTTTTAAATACATAATTTTTTTTAGGCTAACGTCAAAATACCCCCTTGGTGCTTGGGGTCATTGTCAATTTGGACCCCAGGGTTTCAATTTCATCAATTTACACCCCAATATTTTAAGATTCAATCAATTTGCACATTCCGTTACTTTGACCATTTAGTCTTCTGTTAAATGGATGACATGGCAAATGAGGGACCCACTTTTCTATTGATGTGTTAATAAAAATTATATTAAAAAATCCTTAAAATAATAAAACATTAAAAAAACAAATATTTTTAAACATAACTAAAACTAACTGTGTCTCCCCCAACCACGTTCTTCGACCCATCCCACAGATCATCCGCCGACCCACCCCAACAGTCCCATCCCGACCTTAACCCAACCCCCACAGATTCCCTCTTCCCCAACCCACTCTCTCCTTCTCTTCCTCCCTCTCCCCCTCTCTTCCTCAACAATCAAGAATGAAGATCTAGTTAAACCCAAAAACACAAAATGGAATACAAGCAACAAACATACTGTTGTGTGAAGACACTTCCAAGACCTTGTCGTTGATGGACTACGCAACAATCACACAAAAGCCATGTAAAAATAAAGCATACACGAAACCACAAAGTAAACACGCACACAAGAACACAAGAATTTATAGAGATTTGGCATAAGCCTACGTCCTCTTAGTAATCCCCGATAAATTCACTATAATGAATAAGAACCCCTTTGCTCCTATTTTCTCTAGATCTCTTTTCTCACACCCTTGGCTCAATTAGCCTCTAACTTGTTTTCTCTCTAGCCTTAGAAACGCTTAGAAAACCCTAGTCTTAAATTGCCTATTTTTATGTATAGGGCTTTAGTACAATTATACCAATAATAGGAAACTTAAAGGATCCCAAAACAAGAATAAAATCCATCTAGTTTTAATAGGGATTCACGACTGCCACTCGAGCGAATTCAAGTTCCACTCGAGTGCCTGCGTTTGTAGCCAAAACATGACTCTGCCGCTCGAGAGCCTGAGACTTCAGCTCGAGCGCCAGACTCCAAACCTGCTTCCTTCCTTCCTTCTTTAGACAAGCCAACATCAACACATACATACCTAAGTAATTCACTCAAAATTTCCTACAAGAAAGAAAAAAGGAAACCTTTACAACCACTATAGAACTGATCTAATCACACACCTACAAAACTAATCTAGCCACTAGCAACATATCAAACATGCTCTGCAAATGAAATTTCAATAGCCAATAACTGAGATTGGTTGAAGCCTTTACTTCTTCTATCCATACAAATGACTACATAAGTCAACCAATTCCAACCCAGAAAGACAAATAGGATGTGATCCATTCTTATAGCATCCAATCCCATCACAACATACACAAAAAAACCCCCACTTCGTCCCCTATTTTCCTTCACCATCCGAGCAACTAACTCGAAAACACCCCCTCAAAGCACTCATCTTAGCCAAGTCCGACTTCACGACCGCAGCGGAACCGACAAGAAAGTGGAGCTCTGGAAAACTTGGAAATAGAAAAACCGGTCCGAGTGCTCATTCGGGTCCAATTTTCATCTTCCACCGGTGCCGCTTAAGGAGTCGGCTTTGAGTAGGTTGAAGGTGGATTTCGGGTTCAATCTGTATAGCAAAATGGTGAACGATCGAATCGCGATTCTGGGGTTAACAATCATGAGCCTCATGAATGTTTGGTTGTTGATGAAGATAGGGGGAGATGGAGGAAGAAGAAATAGGTTCGAGGAAGGGTTGTGGGTCGGAGAATATGGCTTGGGGAGAGAGAGTTGGTTTTTTTTAGTTATGTTTTAAAAGTTTTTAAAAAATAATATTGATGTTTTAATGATTTTTTTATTATTTTTATTGAAACATCAGCACAAAAGTGGGTCTCTCATTTGCCAAGTCATTCATTTAACAGAAGACTAGATGGTCAAAGTAATGGAATGTGTCAATTGGTCGAATCTTAAAACATTATGGTGTAAATTGATGAAACTGAAACTTCGGTCCAAATTGAGAATAACCCTAAACACCGAAGGGGTGTTTTGACGTTAGCCTTTTTTTTTGGGTATTTTAAACAAAGCATTTTGTCAACTATTCTCTCTATCCTAGCCATCTTCTCCGACCCACTCCACAGATCCGCCGCCGACCCTCCTCGACATCAACCTAACCCCCACAGATACGCCCTTCCCGACCTACTCTCTCCTTCTCTTCTTCTCTGCCTTTCTCCTTCTCTTCCTCCCTCTCCCACTACAAAATTAACCAATTAGCAACAACAAATGGTTAAATACCCTCCAAAAATCTACAATAAAAAATATTCAAGAATCAGCCTACACCTACAAATTATCATAAATTAACGGAATGTGTAAATTGATCGAATCCTAAAACATTGGGGGTGTAAAATGATGAAATTGAAACCCCGCCCATATTGAGAATGATCCCAAACCTTCAAGGGGTCTTTTGTCATTAGCCCTTAAAAAAATGAAAAATAAAATTTAAATTTGACACAAGAAACATAATTTTATCTGGTGTTCTTCAAAGTAGACATCTCCCACTTCCCGTAGTTTAGATTAATTTAAAGTAGAATACTGCTCGTATAAAATAATAATTCTTGTGTTGTTCTAAAGGTTTTGAAAGTGAAAATCATTTTGTAAATTGATAACAAATGTACCATAATCATAACTCATATCTATCATAATCCTAACTCATTTTCTCAATCATCACTTAAAATAACGCCAAGAGCATAGAACGATTAAATTTGTGAATTTGAAAGAATTATATGATAGACTGATAAATAGGCCACTCCTTGAAGCTTGCGATGAAAAGGGCCAATTGGGTTACATTAATGTTGGTGTTAATGGGGTTTGTTCAAGTCTGGATAATAGATGAAGAGTGTGCATGCTGAAGAGTGAACACTAAGAAAAAAATGTTTTCACTTGGTGTTATCGTCTAATTATATCATGAGTGTGATGAACTTCTAAGCAATTTGGAACCACAAATAGTTAGTACAGATGCAAAGCCTTGGCCATACCTTCTTCCCAATTTGCAAGCAGCCTTTGCTTATCTTATATGATCGTTTTGTCGCCAACATTTTACCTTTGCTTCTCGAGTCACAGACTCGCAGGTATAGGCCATAGGGTTAGTCTATAGTGAGGGTGTTAAAGTGAGGAATTGGTGAGGGTTTCCATCTCAACATCCAATGCAACCCCCCAATGCTTTGTTGATTGTGAGATGAAAACCCCTCACCAATTCCTCACTTTAACACCCCTCACTATAGTTGCATTCACCCTAGGCGATAGCCCTTCAGCACTCAGCCTTCCTAGCACCTTTTAGCTGTTTGTAACGTTATAGAATCCCACATTGGCTGGACCAAAGAAGCGCGGAAGTGAATGGGCCTATAAAAAGCGAAACTAGAGATGAGAAAAAGCATACCTTTCTCGGCCTTTTGGCTAAGATCAAGTGTAGTATCTGTTCTTATCAGTTTAATATTTGATACGTGGACCAATGGTCCACACGATATTAAATTAATTTATTTAGGGGGAGGATCCACCACCGTAGCTTGCTATTGGGGCTCTCGTGTGTCGCCCGTGTGTTGCACTACTGCATGGGCATGGCGCACCCCACCAAATCTTAGTTCAAATTTAAAATTATTTTGTAAGAGCATGCATAATGGGTTTTTTAAATTACTTCTTTAGAAAATTTTTAGAAATGAATTGGAAAAATGCAACTCCAATTATGCTCCTATTCACTTTCTAAAAGGAGTTTTTAAATCTGAGAAGAGAGAAATGACTCATAGTGACTAGAGGTGTCAAACGGGCCGTCTTGCGGCCCGTCTCATTTAAACTCGTGCTTTTAACATTTTCGTGCCGTGCCAGGCCGGCTTAATTTATCGGGTCGTGTCGTGCCGCCCATTTAGTAAAATTATTGATCCCGCCCGCCCAAAGCCCATGCCCACATTGAAACGGGCCGGGCCGGGCTCGCGTGCCGTGCTCGTGCTCGTGCCGTGCTCGTGCTCGTGCTCATGCCATACTCGGGCCCAAGAACCAACCCATTTAATTTGAATTTTTTTCACTTGATTTTTTTTTCCACTAGATAATTCAAATTTTAAATATTAAAAATATAATTATAGGGAAGAAATGATGAACTATTTGAAAACATTAATCAATCAAACATCCAAACAATATGAAATGGCGGAGGGCAAAAAGTGTCCAACTCCACAAAGTCTAGTTCAACTTTTCATCTTTAAACAACCTATTATTTTATATGTGAACAAATATCTTACTTTGATTATAAAAGAAGCGTATATGTCATATATACTTATTAGATATCAACTCCAATGTTGTTTAATTAATTTGTAGTTGATATGTTTAATTAATTAAGGACCCAAGTAATTTCCCTAAAATGAAAGACATCAAATATATGTTTATGATTATAAAAAATAAAATAAAAACCATATAAACAATGACATTAGATATCAAATTATTGCATTTTGACTTTTGATCCCGGCCGGCCCATGCTTTCGTGTCGTGCCGGCCCGGCCCATTTAATATTCATGCTCATGCCGTGCCGTGCCTCATTTAAACGGGTTGGGCTCGTGTCGTGCTGGACCGGCCCGTCCCGTTTGACACCTCTAATAGTGACTCCCTATAATTTAATGCTGTTTTATTTAATAAGTATTTCAAATCTTCAATAATACTAACTATTTTTTATATTATTTTTTTAATAGAGATGGACCAATTAAAAAAGAATTATAGCATTTATAATTCCCTAAACTAGAGAGCATGATTGGAGTATAAATTTTATAGAGAGCTCCTAAAACAACTTATATATATTTTTAGCTAAAATTTAATATAAAAAAATAGAAAGTATGATTGTGGATGCTCTAACACCAGAGGAAGCATCCTGAGAAAGAGAAAAATATATGCTGTGAATTTGCAGACCAAGCCTTCAAACTCCGTTCTGGACACATGATATGTAAGCCTTCAACCTCTCTGTCTTTGCTGCCCACAACAATTTGTCCCACTGGGATTTTTGGTGTCACGAATATTTTTGGTGCCCATGCACCTTTTGTAAGAAAGAACAAAAAATACCTCTTTTTGTATGTACATGCTTAAAATTCAATATCTACATTTAATTGCTGGAATTTTTAACATTTCATCAATAGATGTATGTATATGGAACCCAAATTATTTACGCTGGCTGAAATTCTTTTGTTACAATGAACCCAAATTAAGCACGCTTTAGCTGTTTGTACCAATCCCACATCGGCTTGACCAAAGAAGCATGGAAGTGAATGGACCTATAACAACGGAAACAAGACGTTGAAATAAGCATACCTTTCTCGGCCTTTTGGCTAAGATCAAGTGTAGTATCTGTTCTTATCAGTTTAATATCTGATACGTGGGCCAATGGTTCACATGATATTAAATTAATTTCTTTAGGAGGAGGGTCCATCACAATAGCTTGCTATTGGGGCTCTCAAGTGTCGCCCAAGTGTTGCACTATTGCATGGGCCTGGCGCACTCCACCAAATCTAGTTTAAATGTGTCCATTTGTATTATTTTTTGTTTTGGTGAACAAAAGTTTAGGGGAGGGGAAGCTACTCCATTTTAGTCATATGACATATCAAGGTTTTTTTGAGGACTTACAGGGAGTCTTAGTCCTTTTTCTGATTTTTACAGATTAGCGAAGAGACCGATCCTTATGAACTCAACCAACCCTTATTGGCGTCTATTTGTATTATTTGTAACTTGAAGAACATTCTGAAAAAGAAATAAACTGTCTCGAACATAACAAATCACAAATTGTATTCCTATATTTATAACACTACATGTACTTGAATAATGCCACAAACCTTATTGTGTAACATTGTTCTTCTGAATTTGCAGACCAAGCCTTCAAACTGCATGTCTTTGGGTCAGTATGTGAACCCAAATTATTTTTTATGGCTGAAAAGTCATTTTATAAAGCAATTACAAATGTTGGCTTAAATTATTTTGTTACAATGAAAGAGAAGCAAACTCTTTACTTATCATAATTCTAATTAATTTTTTACTTGCTCTCGTCACTTGAACTAATGTTAATGGCTTGAGGATTAAATTTGTGAATTTGGAAGTTAAGTGCTTCTCTAGATTAATTAAACTTGTTAAATCGCATACTTTTTTGCATTTTTTAGTCAGTGATTATGTCTAGCTTAAAGTAGCACATCGGAAATGCACAAGAAGTTGAGAGCGAGACTAATGTATTAAAAAGGAACAAGAAGCACTTCAAAACATACTTACCTGGACGGGGTCTATGGGCGATCAAGAAGGCTCATGGCCTAGGTTGGTGACCTCCATTGCACTTAGGAGGGGTGCCCGCCTATGGTCTCCTCAACGTAGGAGAGCCAACGTCATAATTTGTTGTAGTGGGGGCCTGCGTTCGCGCGGCCTCTGCCTTAATTCAATATCAACTTTATGCAACTAGCTAGTAAAATAGGCTCAGCTAAGTGTGTCAATGTTGTGTGTCCAAATAGCATTACTCTTGTTTAATATATCCAGCTCTAATGTGTACAAATAATTATTAATTTATCCCTTCAATTCTGCAGTGACATACAAAAATAATTTTTAGTAAAATTCAACTGGACCTTTTCTGTCAAACCATCCATAAATTGATTCATCAATATCAATCCTTCCATATTATAAATTGATAAATAAGTGTTACATATTTATGTTTTTATTTTATTTTATTAATATTTCATAGACTTGCATGAGCCTGGCGCACTACCGTATGGGCTGCACCGCACTAAACCAGTTCAAACTTGCAATTCTTTAGTTGTAGAGAAGAGCTACAGGCCCATGATCTATTTGATGATTTCCATCGCAATTATACAATGGAAAAAGAACTAGTGCCCTATAACAAAATGGCCCAACAAGCTGTTAACGGGTCCATGTGTAATTCTTAAACCGTTCATTTATAAAAGGTTTAATTACTGTTAAAGTGAGACCGAGCGCCCATTCAAAGGGTAAAAGAAGCGAACTCTTTATTTATCGTAGCCCTAACTCATTTCCAAACTTACCCTCATCACTTGAACTAATATCAAAGACTTAAGAGGATTAAATTTGTGAATTGAAAAATATATATGATAGATTGATAAATAAGTGTTACGTATTATGTTTTTATTTTATTTTATTAATATTTCATAGACTTACATGTTGTCTATGACTTTGTTTGGTGTGTTAAGATGCGATTCCCTTAATCCCTCATCCAACGTGAGTAGTGGGTGCTGTTCTGTGGGATAGTTTGTTCCTTTGTAGTTAGATGTTGTTATAGTGGATGAAGCTTGATAATTATTAACTAACTTTTAGTTAGAGGTAGGGGTAGCAATTTCCGATACGACCCGTTACATGCCTCAAAATCCACATGCTGAAAACACGACCCAAATCAGCACGTTAATTTTGTGTGTATTATTGAAAAGTTTGTAAAAAATACGCATATTAAATATAAAAAATACCTACGTACATGTTCTATACGAATATGAATGTTTACTTTTTAAAAAATTAGGGAAAAACAGAGTATAGCCGCACAGCTATACTATTTCTTTTTAAAAATTAGTTAAAAACAGAGTATAGCCAAGACGCCTATACTATTTTTAAAAAAATTAGAAATATTTCTTTTTAAAAATGTGAAAAAAGAGTATAGCCGCACGGCTGTACTATTTATTCTAAAAAAATTAGGGAAAAACATAGTATAGCCGCACGGATATACTATTTCTTTTTAAAAAATTAGGAAACAACAGAGTATAGCCCCACGGCTATACTATTTCTGTTAAAAAATTTGGAAAAAACAGAGTATAGCCGCACGGCTATACTATTTCTTTTAAAAATTAGGGAAATACAGAGTATCGCCGAACATCTATATTATTTCTTTTTAAAAAAATTAGGAAAAAGCATAGTATAGCCGCGAGGCTATACTATTGAATAAAAAAATAAGAACAAAGGACCCTCCTAGTTGCATTATTTATACTTTATAGATATAAATTTTGTATAGCCGCGCGGCTATACAAATACGTATTTTATTCGTCAAAATTTGAGCAAATTACAACTTAAAAGTTCGGCTACTATATAATATTTGTATTCAACAATATATGTATAATACGTTAATTTTGTGTGTATTATTGAAAAGTGTGTACAAAATACGCGTATTAAATATAAAAAATACCCACGTACATGTTCTATACGAATATGAATTTTTACAGCTGTGCCGCTATACTGTTTCTTCTAAAAAAATTAGGGAAAAACAAAGTATAGCCGCACGGCTATACTATTTCTTTTAAAAATTTTGGAAAAAACAGAGTATAGCCGCACGGCTATACTATTTCTTTTAAAAATTTTGGAAAAAACAGAGTATAGCCGCAATGCTATACAATTTCTTTTAAAAAAATTAGGCAAAACATTGTATAGCCGCACGACTATACTATTTCTTTATAGCTACACTTCTATGTTTTTGAAGTGCAGCTAGCACCCTGTTAAGCATGTAATAGCAAACTAAGAAAACACCTCTCCCAACGAAGTTTCGTCGGCATAAGTCTATCCTGGCAAATATTTGTCGGATTAGACATTTCCCGACGAAAGTTACCTCAGCCGACACAATGTGGTCGGGATGGTTTAATATATGTGATTAAGTAATATCTTAGCCATTTTGAATTACTTTAATTAGTAATTATGTATTAATTATTATTTCTTTAGTGAATATTTAAATATGTTACTGATTTAATTACGCTGTGCAAAAATGTAAAAATAAATTACTTATTTTCGTTTGGGTGTCTTAATTAAATTTTCCTAGAGCCCAAGTCCCATCTTTTTTAGAATTAAATATTATGTATTATCTATATAATATTTAATGCTCAAATCAAGTTAAAGTTCATCGGGCTAGGTCTATCCCGATAAAATTCGCTGAGACATGTATAGGTTAGGTTCGGTTACATCATACTAACCCAAGATTGAGAGCGAAACCTAAATCATATAGCACTAGGTCGAGTTACATGATTATCCAAGCATAATCGAGTCCTAAGTGCCCTACAGTAGGTCTACAATTAGGATTCGAGGCTTGTGAACGGTTATGGAACAAGTTCAGATAAGTTTGAAAGCTATGGTTTTTGGTTCGAGACTTGGATTTTGGGTTTGGAAACTAAAATTCAATTTTTAGAATACTAAAATAATTTTCTAGATTTTTAAATAATTAAAACTATTTTAAAATCCACAAAATTATTTAAGATAATTAAATAGTAATTATTAAGTAATTTTATGAAATTAATTAAAATATTTAAATACTAATTCTTCATTAAATAAATAAGAGTAATTAAAACATAATATATTCAAAGAGTATAGCTGCACGGGTATACTCCAAAATAGAATATGTAGAATATTTTATAAGTATAGCCGTGCAGCTATACTCTAAAAATATAATATCTAAACAGTATAGCCACACGATGTCTAGGTTAGGTTACATTTGGACTCGGAGTTCTACTTTTTTCTTTTTTTTTCCTCTTATAAGAAGTAAATTTTCTAGGTTCAGGATAAATTTTAAGTGAAGATGTAGAATCTTAACCACAATTGGTTATTTGTTAGTTTGGGCAAACATTTTGTGATTTCAAATTTACTTGTTAGTCTAGATAACATCAACAGCCGGTGGTGGGACTTTGACTTTGGAGTTTGGAGTGCTTAGCCGATTGACAAAAGATCCCAGTAAGTAGTCTTTCCTTCAAGCTAAAAGTATAATCCATCTAACTTGAGTGGATCTGACTTCTACAGATGTATGCTCTTGGACTTCATCAGTAGACAAAGATGCATTTTGTTGCAGGGTTAATGCTGAAACATATAGATACATTATATTATATTTTACTTGCAATCTTATTTGGTATTGATCTCTTTCCTCATAGTTCATCTTTTAGAGCAGATTCTTGAAGTAGGATGTTCTTTACCATCTTACTTTCCCCTTCTTTTCCTCCCTTATCTGATTGGTTTTTTCCTTTTTGTCTTTTTGGTTTTGCGATTTCTTTCAAGGCTCAACTTTGTTGGTGCTCATATTAATGTTTTTACAGGTGAATGGACACAGAAGGTAACATTCCTTTAACATGATTACATTGAGAAACATAAAACTCTGAGGAAGTGGATCTTCTATACGAATATGAATGTTTACTTTTTAAAAAAATTAGGGAAAACCAGAGTATAGCCGGACGGCTATACTGTTTCTTCTTAAAAATTAGGAAAAAACATAGTATAGCGGCTATACTATTTCTTCTTAACAAAACCATAATATAGCGGCTATACTATTTATTTTTAAAAAATTAGTTAAAAACAGAGTCTAGCCCGACGGCTATACTATTTCTATTAAAAAATTAGGAAAAAACAGAGTATAGCCGCACGGCTATACTATTTCTATTAAAAAATTAGGAAAAAACAGAGTATAGCCGTTCTTTTAAAAAAATTAGGAAAAACATAGTATAGCCACACGGCTATACTACTTAATTAAAAAAATAAGAAAAAATGACCCTCCTAGTTGCATTATTTATACTTTATAGATATTAATTGGGTATAGTCGCGCAGGTATACGAATACGTATTTTATTCATCAAAACTTGGGCAAATTATAACTTAAAAGTTCGGCCACTATATAATATTTGTATTCAATAATATATGTATAATACCTTAATTTTGTGTGTTTTATTGAAAATTTTGTAAAAAATACATGGATTAAATACAAAAAATATGTATGTACATGTTCAATACGAATATTGCATCTTGGAAAACAGAGTATAGCCGCGCGGCTATACTATTTCTTTTAAAAAATTATAAAAACAGAGTATAGCCGCACGGCTATACTATTTCTTTTAAGATCCAACAAGCAAAACTCTTTATTAATAAAAAAGACCCAAAAAAAGAAGAAGCTGCAAAACCCTTTTTTTTCCCTTGGCAACTGCTGTTTCTTTCTTTGCTTTTGCTTTTGGAAGTACAGGAGCTTGAGTCTATGGATTCAAAGCCTTATGTCCGTCTTTCTGCAACACAAGGGACACCAGGTAAGCTCGCTCTTTTTAGCTCATCTTCACTCGCAGGTTCTCTTCGTATCCGAGCTCCTCCTACTCCTGATTCTGATTCTGACTCTGATTCTGAATTCAACGGTCATGATTTGGGTTATAGCAGTAGTTGTAATATTAGAAGTATTGGTTGTGAGAGTGGGTCTGAGTCTGAGGCCTTTGTGACTGGGGAGGAGTTTGAAACGGCGTCGGAGAGGCCATTGGTGGCAGACCCAGATGAGGAAGCTCTTGAACAGAGTGACTCTGTTGAAAAATATGAGCTTTCTTGGCCTTCTGTGGCCTACCCAGATGAGTTTGAACCTGTTTTCGAGAAAGTTATGGTGGATGATGCAATTTCAGAGAGGGTTATGCCCATTGCCCAGTTGTCATGGGAGAGTGATGATAATGATGTGGTGGGTAGTGAGGGGGTTTTGAGTGAAGTGGAAAATGGTGATTTTTTGGGTCAGGTTAAGATTCCTGGTAATGGGTTTGTGGAGAAGCTTAGTATTGCGCCGAGAGTTAAGGTTTCTGAGATTGAAGAAGGAGAAGAAGATGAGACAGTGAAGTGGGAAGAGCCTTTGGTAGTTGAACAATCTGAACCTGCCCTAGGGGTAAAGAATGTTGAAGGTGTTGAGGGTGATTTGAGTAATTTTGGCAAAGGTCAAAATGGAGATTCCGTTCAAGCTGAATGGATTGATAATAATGGTCTTGCTATGACAGAAACGAATGAAGCAAATGCTGAGGAGTTGAGCATTAATGTATTTGAAGAAGAGGAGAAGGCCAAGTATGTGGCAGAAGAATCCTTTGTGCATTGCCCAAATAGCGAAATGAATGGTGTTGATTTAGGCGTTGAGTGGAGCGAAAATCAGACTTTGTGTTTGGAAAATTGTGATTTATCTGAGCTTACTAAGGATGAGGAATTTGAAAATGCACTGTGTAGTGATTTGCTTAAATCAATCACGCTGAACTCACTATCTGTTACTCTCTTATGCGAGAATGTGGCAGAAAACGCTGGTGCTGTGAAATTTCAAGGCGATACAGTATATGGAGCCAAAGTGGAAGTGTCTCTCAAGGAGAAGGATGTCCCTGCAGAGAAAGAACAAACCAGATTGGTTCTGCTTGGGGAAAATATTAGTATCACACCTGGAGTTATGGTAGTTGAAGAAGGAGAAGAATACGGGCCAGTGCTGCGGAAAGAGTCCTTGGTCATTAAACAGTCTGAACCTTCCATAGAGCTAAACTGTGTAGAGTGTTCAGACTTTAAAGGCCAAAACGGGGATTCTATTCAAGCTGAAATGATTGAAGATAATGATCTTGCTGCTGCAGAGATCAATGACAACATTAATGTATGGGAAGGAGGGGAGAAAGCCAAGTATGCGGCAGAAGAATCCATTGTGCATTGTCCAAATAACAAAAGGGATGGTGTTGATACTAGCAGAAGTTTTGAGGCACTGGAAAAAAGAATGCATTCGGGAACTGATTTTGGTGTTGAGAAGAATGAAAATCAAATTCAGGAAATCGTGTATTTGGGTAACGGTGATTTGTCTGAAGCTACTGATTTTGATAGATTTGAATATGCACTGTGTTGTGATTTCCTTAAATTGATCACACCAAGTTCCAATGTGACACACAAACACATTTTTAGGGGTGAAACCGAAGTAAGAAATTTCAACATAGACGGAACAGCTGCTAGTTTAACTTTAACTCTTTCAGATGAGAATGTGGTCACCGGACTCAAGATTGAGGATCAAATGGCTATTGGGAAGCACTTGGTTTTGGCTGGAAGTGCTGGAGCTCTGCAGTTTGAAGGTGAAACAGCACATGGAGCCAAATTGGAAGTGCGTCTCAAGAATAAGGATTGCCCTAGAAGGCAGGACCAAACTGGCTTGGGTTTGTCTCTGATGAAGTGGGGAGGTGGTCTTGTTCTAACAGCCGATATACTATCTCTGTTCTCTGTTGGAGGTTCTAAAATGGCTGTTCATGTTGTATTGAACAACAAGCAAAGGGGTCAGATTGCCATAAGGACAAGCAACTCGGACAAATTCCAAAGTGCACTTGTTGGTATTCTTTCATTTGCAGCTTCAATCTTTGGGATTTTCCGTCCTAGATTTGGTGTTCAAAACTCGACATGATAGGTGTAATTTTCCTTTTGATATTGGTTGATAGTCAAGTTTTGATGGTGTAATGGTTAGTGTACATAAGCCTATCCCTGGTTTGTTAGTCCAGTTTTATTACGCAAGACTTTGAATCCCACTCCCTCATTGATTTTTTTATTTTTATTTTTAAAGAAATATTTCAGAAACAGAACCTACATACTCAAGTTTCTTAATGAGTTTGGACATCGTGTCCTCATGGATCCGGATCCTCTCCTAAGCTTGTTTCCACAGTTATCAACTGTGGGCAAGAAAACTGTGTATTAAGTTTGTTGACTAATTTGTCTGACATAGTTTGTTTGTTGCAGCCTTGGCCTTCAAGTGTTGTGGAGTCTTGGCCTCCAAGTTTCAATTTGTGTTTCCTCGTTTCTTTCATTTCTTTTCTGTCTGGATGGCAACGTCATGTGTGTCACTTTCCCAATTAAGATGAACAATCTTTCTCTCTATAAATACCAACGTTTGTTGCGCTCTCTCACTCATTGACAAAAACTGTATGAGCGTGCAATTGATCCAATCCCCACTCCCGACCCATCAAAAGAGCGTAAGGATTCCTGTTCTTAATTCTTGAAAATTCTCTTCTTCACTGGTTAAGGAAACAAATTTGCTTATCAAATAATGTGTTATAGTACACATATTAGTGTCTTATTATCATTGCCAAAAATAAATTACGTACAAGTTCTTCAATTAGCATTCTTTTCCTTACAAGCGGTTTTGTATTCTATAAATTTGCTTATCAAATAGTGTTTGCAAACTTGGGTTTGGCCAATTAATTAGGATTGTGTGCATGCAGAGGTTGAGCTAGAATTGTAAAGTTGGGGAGGCCGAAGTAGAAAATACAAATATATATAAAACACCTAAGTATTCAATAATTACATATTTCGAGCTAAATATTTCTAATTGAGTCATGTCTAATTTATTTTAGAGGAAATTTTAACTTAATTTATAAGTTGTTTATTACAAATTCTACATATTATATATAATATAATAGAGGAGGGATAAAAATCTCAGGGGCCAAGGCCACTCCAGGTTTAGGAGTGGCTTCGCCACTGTGTGCATGCCACTTTTGCACCCCACTTTGAATTTCCTTATCATTGCGAAAAATAAAATTTGTACAGGTTGTTGGATTAGGTACATTTTTCTTTACAAATGATTTTTTATCGTAAGAAGCAAATTATTACCGTAAACTCCATTATATGGTATAGAGTAGGTTTTATTGTGCAATTTTAATCCTTTAAGAAACATGTTTACAAAGATTTGGATATAGAAATCCTACAATAAAAATTTATTATAGAGCTAGGAGGAAAGGCGAAAAGTAAAAAATAAAAATAACAAAAACCCCTTCATACAGAAAATCTTTTTTAAAACGGGTTGAGCCTCGACCCGACCCGTTTCTTTGACGGGTCGGAACATGAATAAACAAACGGCTGTAAGGTTTTGGTCGTTTTGGACCAAATGGTTCGTATTATCCGCATGGAGTTTCCCTCTTTTTGCTAACAGTCCCCGTCCCCAAATGGCGAAGCTCTTCCAATGAACTTCAAATCCTTCGCCACACACTCCTTCTCGTTCAAACCCAGGGAGGCCACAATGGCTGTGATTCAAACCTCTCCTTACAGGGTATATATTTTACACACACAAGAGACATATATTTGTATATTTGTATCTATATACACGCACATCGACATACACACAAATGCTTAACTTTAGCTCACATTTCAGTGTTCATGCTCTGTTTGGTTCCTGAGAAGGTGTTAGGAAAGACTAGAGAGACTTTGGCAGTTTCGACTGCGTTATAGTAGTTGTAGGTTCTGTTTCAAATTTCAAGCTTTGTCTTCTTCCTACATTTCTCCTATGGTTTCTGGGAAAACGAGCCTACTTTTAAACTACTTGAACAGCTTTTTGTGTTTGGGATAAAATGAAGAGCGTTTTGCGACGCGTTTTAAAGTCGTGATGCTTTTTGTGATTGTAATTCTTGCTCGTTATGGAATTGTTGACCAGTTCTGGTGATGAAGTGAAAATATGTTTGAATTCAGGTATTTAATTAGATTTGTGTAGGGAAATGCATTACAATTTGATTGTGTGTGTGTCTGTGTGTGCATAAAATTAAAATGGTTATCAGCATATGAGTTTCTGTGGCGTTGGTAGGCTTTTGTTTTTGGTGCACCACTTGCTTGATGAAATGCCATAGAGGGACTTCGACTTCTTTGGTTAGAATTTTGACTGTTTCTTTTCTTTTTTTTCTTGTTCAAATTGGTAGAAGATGCAGAGAGAGAAAAAAAAATATACATTTTCAAATTCTTGTGGTCGCTTGTTTATCGTAAATGGAATTCAAAAGTGGGAGCACACAGAATTGATTTTTCAAAAAAGGATTTTTTTTTTCTGTTTTACAAAATGTATAAAAAAAAACTCTGTAAAATGACTCAGCCTTAACTTCTAGCTGGAATTTGACGTCCAAGCTGAATCACAATGGTGGTAATATAACCGTGGACTAAATAACTCGTTCTTGTAACTCACTATTAACATATAGATTAAGATTTCTTTCCACAAGTCTGTACATGACCGTCACAGTTATAGATTTTTTCTTTTCTTCTTCTTCTGAACTTATTTCAACAGTATTTTAGTTGAAATAAATGGTTCAATTCATGATTGAGTTCAATTTTTCATTTGAAGATTGGATTTGTATCTCATTTCACTCCATCTTAAATTTAATATTTTTTAATAAACAAAACTGATAGATTGTGTTGTACATGATCAGGTTCTGTCACAAAGAACTTGCTCATCCTTTAAGAGCACAGCTTCTGTCGGCCTCTTTTATTTCAGAGATAGGTCTTCAGTTAAAGCATTCTCCCTCTTTCATATGGCACGCCATTCTAGTTATTCCAATGAAGAGTTTGCTTCTTCCTCAAAACGAAGATCTCGAGGACCTGTTATGGCTGCAAAGAAAGCAGCTGAAGGTATTTTTCTGTGTTATTATTCTTTCTTGAAAGATGGTGCTTGTAGTGTTGATCTATCACATGATTTTTAGAGAGTTCCTTTTAAACTATTTGTAATTTTTGTCTGAAACCTGAACGTGATAGTCCTCTTTTCTAATTGTTTGAGTCGATCCTTGTTGATAAGGGGCAAAGCAAGAAGATGGGAAATACAAGCACACAGTTGATCTGCCAAAGACATCATTTGGCATGAGAGCAAACTCTTTGATACGAGAGCCTGAAATTCAAAAAATATGGGATGACAATCAAGTGTTCAAGAGAGTTGTTGGTAAAAACACAGGGGTAAGTTTCGTACCTTGCCTTAGGTATCTGTTACCTGACATGACTTATTGACTGACTTTTACTTGGTCAGGAAAATTTCATTCTTCACGATGGTCCTCCATATGCCAATGGTGATCTTCACATAGGCCATGCTTTAAATAAGATTTTAAAGGATTTTATTAATCGTTATAAGGTATATATCCTTCCCTTGCTTATCCATTCACTATGATACTATTATATTTAAAAGAAATGTAATTATATAACAAAAAAAGCTTTAGTCGCACAAACCCAGCTCCTATCCTCTTCATATATGCAAACTAAGCTACATTTCATTGACTGTCAAAGCTCGATGGTCCTTTCACAAAATTAAATAAAGTTCATTCCTGTATTTTTTTTTTTTTCTGTGGGCAGCTTCTTCAAAATTATAAAGTTCATTATGTGCCTGGTTGGGATTGTCATGGCTTACCAATTGAGTTGAAAGGCAAGTATTGTTTCAATCATACTCATTTGTTTTATCATGAAAAACGCGTTCAGATGGAAACTAAGTTGAAGAGGCATTGTATAATCATTTGCAACCTTATATTTTGAATAAATCATATGTACACATCGGAAATCAAGAAACTGCTAGGACTTGTCGAGTGGGCACAGTGGTTGTGGCCCTACCCTTTCCCCACTGCTTGGCACCCAGGATCGAAACCCCAGGGTTTCTTTCCTCCCAATGTAACCCAAAAAAAAAAACTGCTAGGACTTCTGTAATATCCTCTCTGTTTGCCCTAAAGTGCCCTTAATTTGTAAAAGTCAAGTTTAGGTACACTTTAATTTCCTGGGTGAATGTGCTGATTAACTTCAGCATCATTTCGTTTATTTCAGTTCTGCAATCACTTGATCAAGCTGCTCGAAAGGATCTAACACCAATCAAGCTGAGACAAAAAGCAGCTAAGTTTGCCAAGGAAACAGTTAAAACTCAGATGGAATCATTTAAGGTAAATACCCTTTATCTCCTCTCACATTAATGTTTGTTTCTTGGCTGCTCTATAAGCATGATACTTTGCAGATGCTTTTCTTGACCTTTCAGGTATAATTTGGAAATTATTTAAGTTGTTAGGATGTCGATTTTTCTTTTTGAAAAAAAAAAAAAGGAATTTAGTTTTTAACAGATTGGAAACCCCTGCTTTGGAATATTCCTGAACATTAATTGTGTCATCTGATTGCAGCGTTATGGAGTGTGGGCTGACTGGAATAATCCCTACCTAACTCTTGATCCAGAATATGAAGCTGCTCAGGTTAGTTACAGTTTTGCTCATGCTTTCTTTGTAGACAATTTAAATTGAATGTAACTTCTAGAAGATGGTCAACAAACCTATACTATGGTAAAAATATGTGTACTAAGGGTTTTCATATAGATTTCTTTTTGCCAAACGGACATTAAAAAGAGAAATGAAAAATGTGAAAAGAGACCAAACCTTCTCATCTTTCTGGTTAAGGATGTTGATCTTATATGTGGTTATGTGTAATTGAGTCAGTACATGTTTGTCTCATTTGCATCGTACCATTTTCTAGATAGAAGTGTTTGGCGAGATGGTCATTCAAGGTTTTATATACAGAGGCAGGAAACCAGTTCACTGGAGTCCCTCATCACGAACGGCTCTTGCAGAGGCTGAATTGGAGGTAAATATTCTTTTCATGATGTAGATTTTTATCTGCTTAACATAATAAAGAAAATGTCACCGCTGTGACATGTGTAAGAATGGGACATTGAGGAGCTTCTGAATAGTTCCAAATTCTGATCAGGCTTAGACTGTGCTCTAGTTCATCTTCATATCTTCAAGAAACTCTGTCGCATCCTCGAGAATACTTTGTCTAAGTACAAATGTGTTTTATTTATCCAAAGGAAAGGGTTCAAATGTGTTTCAAGATTTTCCAGTTAGTTAGTGTTATAGATCTGTTATAGAAGCATAGATTCCTTCATGTATTCCTTCCATAAATTTCTTTCCACTAGTTTGTAGGCCAAGCTCAAACGGTCTTCTCATTTTGCTTTCTTATCTTGTATTAGTTTAGCTCCTATGTACCTGACTGAAACTTTTCTTTGCAGTATCCGGAGGGGCATGTGTCGAGAAGCATATATGCCATTTTCAAATTAGTCAGTGCCTCTCCGACTTCAGGTGGCTTATTAAACGAGTATTTCCCCAATGTGTGCTTGGCCATTTGGACAACTACTCCCTGGACTATTCCAGCCAATGCTGGTGAGAGTTTCTTTGCTGATTTTTCTAAATTGCTAAATTATGGGTAGCAGCATATACTTTAGTGTTTTTGTACTATTTTGACTCGTTACATTAGTTCCCCTTTCATTCTGTGTATCTCATGGTGGTAACACCATAATAAGGCGTAGTAGTGGTTAAAAGTCATAAGAAAAGTACCACGACTGTGGTATATGTATATCATTGTGTGTGAATGAGGCAATTCGCTAGGTATCCATCTCTACAAGTCGGTTGTTTTCTGAAGCTGCGTTTAGTTATTTTTATAAAATTTCTTTGGCCTAGATTTTGTAAAAGTACTTAATCTTAAAATTAGCTTGATTTGGAAGATAGGACGAACTGACCTTGAAGAAAATCTATTGATCAAGAAACCATATAAAATCCTTGCCTCTTCTCCTTTATAATATCACTTGCTACACAATTAAGGATTCTCATCTTGCTGGTAATTGGTATTAGTTAATATATGTTTTCCTTCTAATTCTTCTAATTTTTTCACCAGAGCTAAAATTTTATCATTTGAAGATATGAGCAACTTCCTTGAAGGATTGAAGTAATAATTCTACTCTCCCTCATTTTCACAGCGGTTGCAGTGAATGCCAAGCTTATATATGCCATTGTTGAAGTACAGTCAGACCCAGAAGATGTTTCTTTATCTGATGGAAACAAAAAACGAAGGCCCGGAAATGTTCTAAAGGAAGAAAATAAGCCTTTCCTTATTGTTGCTTCAGATCTTGTGCCAGCATTAGAAGCAAAATGGGGAGTGAAGCTTGTTGTTAGGAAAAGGGTGTCGGGTTCAGATCTCGAAAATTGCAGGTTACAGATTTAAAAAGAAACATATGAATGAGAAATGCTTGTATTGATTTAACATAATTATCTCCTTCTTTCCATAAAAGGTGAAACTGAAAACTATTGACTAAGGTATTGTTTCTAATTTTGGTGTCAGGTATGTCCATCCGGTATTTAATAGGGAATGCCCCGTTGTCATTGGAGGAGATTATATTACAACGGAGTCAGGAACAGGGCTGGTCCATACAGCTCCTGGACATGGTCAAGAGGATTATGTCACTGGCCTCAAGTACGGACTGCCTACGCTTTCTCCTGTGGACGATGAGGGAAAGTTCACTGAAGAAGCTGGAAAGTTTTGCGGGCTTGATGTACTTGCAGATGGTAATAGTGCTGTTGTGAAATACTTGGATGAACATTTATCAATTATCATGGAAGAATCCTACCGTAAGTTTTCTCCCCTCTACTTAAGCAGATCAGGGAATTTGCTGTTCCCTTTTCCTTTTGGTTATAGCAAGTTGTGTCAGTGACAAATCTCTTCCTTTTATTATGCAGAACATAAGTATCCATATGATTGGAGAACAAAAAAACCCACAATATTTAGGGCGACCGAGCAATGGTTTGCGTCAGTGGAAGGGTTTCGGGAGGCTGTTATGGATGCTATTGGTCATGTAAAATGGATTCCACCTAAGGTATTGGTTTGGTCTGCATTATGGACTACTATTGCAAGACTTGTTATTGTATGATTGATAAGGGTCGTATTAGTTATCTGGCATAAATTAAATGCGCCCTGTACGAATATAATTCATATTAAAGTGTGCCCTTTGAAAGCTTATTCTTGCTAGTCAACAATATTGCTTCATCGTACTGCTATGACGACATCTTCAACTGCATTTACTCAACTTAATCTAACTTAATAATTATTTTCCTCATTTTTACAACAAGTAACCCAAGTTGTCTCCATTAAACTTAATACTCGGTCCACTTCTGCTTGCCCAGATGGAGAATGTGCTTGGAATTGTGAAGCTTCTAGATATGTCTTCCTAGTAGTTTTGGGAAAAATATAATGATTTAGCATTTGTAGAATTAATCATTACTTATATGTTTGG
The DNA here is from genome assembly GCA_024362665.1 of Prunus padus. NCBI lineage: Eukaryota > Viridiplantae > Streptophyta > Magnoliopsida > Rosales > Rosaceae > Prunus > Prunus padus. The sequence goes on from JANFAM010000020.1 coordinate 11,811,490, forward strand.
ATTTACAGTAGTTTGGATTGCCATTGTTTGTTCAGGCAGAAAACAGAATATCTGCAATGACTTCTAGCCGCTCTGATTGGTGTATATCACGGCAGAGGACATGGGGTGTTCCAATTCCAGTCTTTTATCATGTGCAGTCCAAGGAACCTCTAATGAATGAAGAGACTATTGAGCATATCAAGTGTAAGATCCATTTGGTTATTTCCAAAAGCACTGTGTCTAATTAAGATCTTGAATAAGTTAATCTTTGATTTTAGTCTGAGCATCAATTGGGGATATTTCTAACCGCATACAATATGAGGGTTTTCTCTCTTTTGCTAGTATGCATGTCTGCCAGTCTGTATACACGGGTCTGTATTTGTGTGTTTCAGTATCCGTATATGGAAAGACTGCTCAATTTATTAGCCTACTTTTAAATTCTTTGAAAGAATGCTTTATTTTATAGATTAAAGCTTGATTCTCCCAGTCATCTATTTTCGCAGCTATAATATCCGAGAAGGGTAGTGATGCATGGTGGTACATGAAGGTGGAGGATCTTCTCCCTGATAAATATCGCGATAAAGCATCTGAATATGAAAAGGGGACTGACACAATGGATGTATGGTTTGATTCAGGTATTAATTTTATAGTATTAGAATTATTTAACCTTTTCAGCATTACCTTGCACTTCTATATAATAACTCTAGCTCGATAATAACATGAATATAGTTAGATATTTTCATTAGTGATGATTGTATTTTCCCCACAAAAGGGCAATCTTGAAATATCTCATATTTTATATGACTTGATTTGGTATCTCCATGGTCATTTTTTATGATATATGAAGGGACTGCTTCTCTAGGAAGTACTTCTGCTCATAAGCGCTTCTAACAAAAGTGCTTTTATTATAAAAAATCTTGAATTTTCATAAAAAATTCAAGTGCTTCCTGGAAAAGCACTTGGGAGTGCTTCCTAAGGAAGCACATAACAGGTGCTTCTCCAAGGAGCCCTTCTAAATTGCTCTGCCAAACGTTGTCAGAAGCGCTTTTAGTTGTTAGAAAGTGCTTTTAGCCATTCCAGAATCACTTCCAAACAGGCCCGAAGTTGCGCTAGTTTGCTTGAAACATAATTGATTGTCTTGTTGATATGTGTTACATATTGATGTAGAACAGCCTGTATATATTAGATTAAGCACGCAAACAATAGAACATAGAAGAATATAAGAGATCGAGGAGACGAAAATATAGATCGAAAAGACGAAAGAAAGGGCAGAACAGTAGAACAAGAAGAATATCGAAGGTCGAGGAGACGAAAATATAGATCGAAGGGACGAAAGAAAGGACCGAAATCAGAGAACTGAGAAGGAAGGACAGAAATCACATGATTTTAAGAGAAGGTTTACTCAATATCCAAATCTGAATTTTAAAATACTACATGGGGTTATTTATAGCAAACTAAAACCTAGACATAATAGGATACAAATCCCTTGCCTAAACAGAAATCCTAACCCAAATAAAATAGGAAAGTTAAAACTAGAAATCTGGAAATTTGGAAAAGTAGAAATCCTACCAAAAATTGGAAAACTAGAAAATCTAGGAAACTAACAAATACATTAGTAAACTAATAAATTTAGGTCCTACGCATCCTGCATCACATATGTAGTGGTTACTTGTCAATTCTGTTGTATGTCTTGCCAATTTCTTACATTATTGACTTTTGTCTTTTCACTTGCCATATTATTTATTGGATCAGTAAGTGTTTTACTACTTTGGATGCATGTTCATGACTGCATCTGGCTTTTCGGTTCTGTAACTGCAATTCGACTCCATGATTTTATCTCCTGTATTTATTTACATGCATTTAAATAAATTGTTACATTATGTTTCAGGCTCTTCTTGGGCTGCTGTGTTGGGAAAAGGAAATAGCCATAGTCTTCCTGCAGACTTGTACCTTGAAGGTATGGATCAGCATCGGGGGTGGTTCCAGAGTTCTTTGCTGACAAGTATTGCTACCAAAGGTAATGACAATCCGGACATGTTCATGTATAGTATTTTGCGGAATTCTTCACTGTGCAAATTTAAATGTGGTTTTCTTTGTATAAATAGCACATTTTGGATTACTCCTAGTGTTTGCAGTGTGATTACTCTTAGGGAAGAGTGCTTGATGTAGTACAGCTCGTGGGTATTAGATTAAGCACTCAAACAATAGAACCGAGAAGAATATAGGAGACCGAGGAGACGAAAATATAGATCGAAGGGATGAAAGAAAGGACAGAAATCCGAGAACCGATAAGACAAGACAGAAATCAGAGAGTTTCTAGAGAGGTTTTAGTCAATATTCAAATCTGAATTTTAAAGAACTACGTGGGGGTATTTATAGCAAACTAAAACCTAGACATAAAAGGATAAAAATCCCTTGCTTAAAAAGAAATCCTAACCCAAATAAAATAGGAAACTTAAAACTAGAAATCTGGAAAAGTAGAAATCCTACTAGAATTTGGAAAACGAGAGAATCTAGGAAACTAACAAATACATTAGGAAACTAATAAATTTAGGTCCTACGCGTCCTGCATCAGTGCTTTCCACATTTTCATTGGAGACCCAGTGGTTTATTTATGACAGTTACACTTCCTGTGGTTCCCTCTATTACCACCCATACCTGATGTGGTTTGTTCTGCTATGTAAAGCAGTTGGTTTTAAGCCTTTTGACAGAAAAAAGAATCACAAATGTTACATATGTTTTTTTCCCCATACATGATTTATGTAGAAAAATTATGGTCAAAAGGCCATGTCGATCCTTCCATTGCATTATCTTCATATCCCTTGCACTTTGAGTTTTGACATCATAGGTGAATAAGAATGGTACTTTGGGAATACAAACCAAGGTTATATGAAAGATGGGTTGCTACGTTAGATCTTTGGAATTAAATATCTTGACTGCTGCATTGTAGTCTTTAGTCTCTTACTACAGTAGTTGAACTTGGAGGGAGTATGATTTAAAGTTTCTGCAATGCTAGTATATTTTTGTTTCTGTGCAGGTGTTCATTCTTCTGCATGGATTCTAAGCCCATGAGGATGCTTTTCTTTTACAAGAAAAATATTTGTTTTGATACACGACATGAATCTGTCACTTTTCTTTGATACAGGAAAGGCTCCATATTCCAGTGTTATAACACATGGATTTGTATTGGATGAGAAAGGTTCAAAAATGAGCAAATCTTTGGGTAACGTTGTAGATCCACGAACCGTGATTGAAGGAGGGAAGAACCAAAAGGTCAGTAATTGTTGAAAAGGGAATTTGAACCTACTCATTTAACCACCTGAAGTAATCTCCAACAGTATCTGTGTACTCAAGTCTTGTTTCCCTGCTGGCAGGATGGCTATGGAGCCGATGTCCTGCGTCTCTGGGTTTCGAGTGTAGATTATACAGGCGATGTAACGATCGGCCCTCAAATTCTCCGCCAAATGTCAGATATATATAGGAAGCTGCGAGGAACACTGAGATACCTTTTGGGAAATCTGCATGATTGGGATGTATGTTCTACCTATTTGCTCATCTTAGGACTTCCCATCTTTACTACCTCTTGCTGGATAAATATATTACATGGAAATATTATAATTGCCCTCTCTCTCTCTCCCGCATACACAGATTGATGAGCATGCACACAACTCGTTAAAAGCAAATTAACTTCTTCTTTGTTACACTGCAAGTGACAATGCTGTTTCATGCACTTTATCTCTTAGTCTGTTGTTTTTACTTATTATAACTACATCCTGTTGGCAGGCTGATACCACTATTTCATACCACGATCTTCCCATGATTGACCAGCATGCACTGTTTCAGCTTGAAAATTTTGTAAGGAACAGTAGAGAGTGCTATGAAAACTATCAGTTCTTTAAGATATTTCAGGTGAACTTCTTAATCTTGTTGGTTTTATTTTGTTATGTTTCTGTTTATAATTTTCAATCTTGTGCTCAATTAGATGATAGCATTGTTCGAAAGGCTCTTTTTCTCCAATGGCTCGTAGATTTATATGGTCACAGATGTATCAACTTTACATATTTTTTCTTTGTCTGAAAATTGGGAGTTGAATGAGACAGGAAAAATCACATAGATTCACAAAAACTGAGATTTGTAATGCAATTTAAAGGGAGGTAGGGGGTATAGAGGATAAATATGTGCTTAGATGTGTGCCAATTCATAGAAGCAACGTACAAATGCCATTATGGCAAGCCGAAGTTTGTGTATTTGGTCCATAAACCAAATAATAAATATGTTGAAGAAAATAATGTAAATGTATGGTGGGTTTATCCTCTTTAAAATAAAGCATAGAAAATAAATTTTCCATTCTTGGTTTCACACTTAGATGACAATCTGAGGCATTGGGAAAATTATTTTTAAAAGCACGGCAGTAGTTAATCTCTCAAGGGTTGTGGCTGGCTGCTGAAGCTTGTTCATGTGTCCATTTAGCCCTTAGTTTAGCTGGAAAACATTACCATGCAACTATTTGATTGGCTTCTTATTTTCAGATCATACAGCGGTTTGTCATTGTTGACCTGTCGAATTTCTATTTTGATGTCGCCAAAGATCGCCTTTACGTTGGGTAATTCTTCCCCTGCTCTATCTACCAGTTTCTAAGCAAGTGCATAACTCTTTTACTTTAATTCTGTCACCCTAACGATGCTCATATGTTTTTACAATTCAAGTTTTCATTTTCTATAGACTTGCTTGTCTCCTTCAATTCTCATTTGGGAGGGGAGTTAATTTTTGGTTGTGCGAATATATTTCCTCAATATGGTGGAATATTAAAATGAAATGAATTTTCTTTGACCAAAATGCACATGATTGGGCACATTATATTGCAAAGGTCAGCTTCAGGTCCCCTTTCGAGGTTGCAGTATTCATATTGAACTTCTGTGGATTTATAATCCTTCATCAGATTCATCATTAAATTAAACTTGGCTTGTGATCTTGTATTCTTTTTCCCACAAGTAGTGATGAAGCATAGTTTATCATTTTCAGGGGCACGACAAGTTTTACTAGGAGAAGCTGTCAAACAGTTCTTGCGGAACTTCTCCTTTCTATAGTGAGAGTGATTGCTCCAATATTGCCCCATTTAGCTGAGGATGTATGGCAAAACCTTCCGTTCCAGTACACTGACGAAGATGGCTCTGCAGCTGAATTTGTTTTTGAGTCAAGATGGCCAGCTTTGAACAAAACACGGCTCTCTCTTCCAAAGGAGGAAACTGATTTCTGGGAAAAAGTTCTTGAGGTAATTACCATTCTCATCAAATGGTTACACACTAGTCCAATTTTGGGTTTGTGGTTGTTTAAGAGGAATCTTCTTGGAAATTTTGAACTGAATTTGTTTTTTGTTTTCTGCCAAAAACATAATTGATATCATAAACTTAAGGGTACTGTTAAACGAACCCTAAAATTAACTGAGTACACCCTACTACCAAAGTATTTATTGAATTACTAATTTATCCTAATATAAAATTACCAAAAAGGATATATTGAATTGTGAAACAAATGAATTTTAAAAACTACACCCTATATCATCACCCTTGAAATCTCTGTGTTCAAATCCTTTGATCATATCTATGCATAAAATTTGATATGTTTCAATCTCAGCGCCTTCTGATTAAAATTCTCAATCTAAAAGTCAACAAATCAAATGGGCACGAAGAAAACCCATAATTAAAACCTTCAAAAAACCAGCAAAAATCAGGGAATTTTCCACAATATGATCTGTGATCTAACCCAAGTCAGAGACTTTCCCACCAAACCCAATCCCAAAGCTCTGGGTTTCAGAAACTAGGTGGGAGAATTCGACTATCAAAGTGGTGCAAAATTTGGGGGTGACAATAGAAATATGTTAGAAAAAAGAACCCCAATTTTGAACACAGAGAGAGAGAGAGAGAGAGAGAGTTAAGCAGGGGTATGTAGTATTGATGGATGGTTTGGATCTTCAAAAGCTATGTGTCCTCTGAGCGAAGAATCTAATGGGAAAGCTCTCGAAGAGAACATGTATATTTTTGGTGTATCAGGGATATTTTTGGTAATTAAATAGGGTGTATTTAGTTAATTTTGCATTTTGATTTAAATATTAGGGTGTATTTAGATTTTAGGGTGTACTCAATTAATTTTAGGGTTCGTTTAACAACACCCTAAACTTAATGCTCTTGAACTTAATTGTCTATGTTTCCCCTCTAAGCCAGAAATGTACTCTGAGCATTCAGATAAAAAAGGAGACAGCTAGTTCCAATACGTCTATGTTATCCTATCACTACGTTTTGGAGAGCATAAGATGTTCTGTAGCATGTAAAAAAAATTGATGTTAAGTGTTTGGCATTTCCATTGCTAGAGATTGTATAGCGTGAAAATTAACTGAAATTTTGGGGTCTGATTTTGCGTATTTTTGTGTGTTTATTTCCTTTTTGGCAATACGTTATTGATGAGCATGTATTCACCTGTGAAATAATGTAGATATCTAATTGCTTATGCTAGAAGAATGCTCTTATAACATTGAAAAAGTATATCAGGCTGACATCTGTCTCAATGTATTTCACTTGTTTGTTTCTAATACTTATGCACTTGTGACCAGTTGAGAACCGAGGTGAATAGAGTCCTGGAGGTTGCCCGTACAGAAAAGTTAATTGGCTCCAGTTTAGATGCCAAGGTCTACATCCATACTTCTGATTCCAGTCTGGCCTCTAGGTTAGTTGAAATGTCTGCAGCCAACAACGACGCAGACACATTGCATCGTATATTCATAACATCTCAGGTAAGTTCAAATTTCTGACTTTGACACCAGAAACAAGCTATATAACTGCAATTATTGTCTTGAACTTGGAGATTTTAACATTATATTGATGTTGTTTACATTTGCTTATATGCAGGCAGAGGTTCTTCCTTCCTTGGAGGATAAGCTGATTGAAGATATACCCCATAAAGGAGAATACGTCATCGAAGGAAATATCAGAGTCTGGATCGGAGTGTCTCGTGCCCAGGGCTTAAAGTGCGAAAGATGCTGGAATTATTCGCCTCAAGTTGGTTCCTTTCCAGAGCACAGCACCCTTTGCAGCCGCTGTTATAATGTGGTTGATATTCAACAATCTCCAGCTGTAGCTGTGGTCAGTTGAGATTAAGGTGTAAGAGCTGTAGACAGCATAACTCAGATTCAAGATTTGTTCTCCATATAGTATTCTGGTACGGTTTTACTTCAAATCCATTCCTTTTTGGGTTGAGCAGACGAGTGGCTTTTGTACAGTATATTATTGCAATGAGCATCATTTGTACAGCATCCGTCGGAGATTTTGTCGAAAATTACAACCAATAATACAATAATCCAAGTTTTAATTTACACGGAATGTCCTCTAATGTTTGTTTCCCTACTTTTTTTAGAAATAAGGCAAAAAAAAAGGCACCTGGTTAATTTCCAATTGCAGGTACGCTACATTCTTCTTTTTACTGTGTTATGCAGATTTTTGGGAGATTCCATTCCTCGGTCTTCAGAGGTATTTATGATTTATCAAGATCCAATTTAATCCGCCTAAATCAACTGATTCAATTCAATTTTTTATCATTTTCAGTGATCGGACGGATTGAATTATATCTCAAAATTCCAAAAATAAAATGGCTAATTTTTTTGCGAATCAATTATGATCAGTTTCAATTCAATGAGTTAGCGGAATGAATTGGATCCCAAGACTCCATGGATTATGACATATTTACATGTGAGAATCTAATCCAATCTAGTTGATTTCATACTCTTTTTTATTTCCCAAGCATTTGAAATGGAATTATAAATTATGAAATATACTCTAGTATATTATTGAACCAAAACACCTTTTTAACGTCTCAAATTTTATACGTTCACACAAAAAAAAAACATTTAATTTTGATGTCTCAATATGTTTTTTTCCATTATTAAAACCCATCGTGCAATCCAATTTTACATTATGCAAATTTGATTTCAAACCAAAGCACACCCTAGTTTTTTTAATATGCGTGCAACAGGTTATCATACAAACACAACAATCTGCATACTGTTTAGAAATTAGCCTTACCAATAGAGAAGATCAAGCTCATCATTTGCTTGTCCTTCAATACCGCACTCCAAGGAATAGAGCACATCCAATCGGGAGGGTACAGAGTAGAAAGACATCAAATGCCTATGACCTAACTTTGCATGGCATTACTGGTGTCTTCGCATTTCAAAATTTTCCTTTGTAAATCAGTTGGGAAGCATATTGCAGAATGCCTATGACCCCAAGCCTAGAAAATATTTTGCAACAGACCGAGTTTTATTGATAAGCTGGAGATCAAGATAAAAATTGCACAAATCTGCTGCACAAGCACTCAAATGAATATCTAATTTACAGGGCTAAGCCCTAACATGTAAATGAGGGAGAGACCAATTAACTGGGGAAGTGGTGGGGACTAACGGGGAACCATAGCAGCACTTGCTAGAGCAGAGCAGTTTCTATGTTACAAACAGAGATGCCCATATCATGAAGTGTCATTCAACGAACCGGTGGATCTAGCAAAATCTGCCAGTGTCATCTTTACGCCAGAACTTGGTGATGGTTGTGGAATAAATTCTGAATCTTCGAAATCCTGGGAGTGAATCGGTATATCCTATAACACAAACCAAGTTAGTACACTCCGACAGCCAGAAGAACGGCACTGAAATTGCAAACAAATGCAGGACACAACCTGGTACGTATACAAATTTTTTGCTCCTAGGGATCCTGGCGATTTAGTTAAATCATTATTCTTTGACTCAAAAACGTCAATTCAAATAAATCAGAACATAGTCCAGTTTACAGTGTCAGCCTATACCTGCGCCTGTATTTGCTGATGTGGTTGCTGATCTTGGGTTATTGTATAGGCTTGTGGTTGGGACATTCTATAGTAGGGCTCTTTGAGATCAAGTTTACAAGAGGATTCCTGAATTATTCCTCCTTGCTCAGCACCAGGCCCCCACATTTTAGCTGAAGAGTGAAACCGTAACTAGTAAGTAAACAAGAAAAAGAAATCCAGTCAAAACAAGTAGATAAAAACTGACCTGCCAATGTAAGATAAATTGTGTAACTTTGAGCATTGTGGGCAATCATGTGAAGTCGGCCAGTTATTTCTTGTCCTGCCATTACATAAATGGGCTGAGAGAGAACGCAGCGTAATTGGTACCAGTGAGTTGTTGGTGCACCAGGCGCAGTGGTAAGCCACCTTTGTACGGTACTGTCCATAAGTGGTGTGAAAGTAGTTAGGAGACTCACAAATTTGAATCGGAAAGAATATGCAGAAGAAATCAAGCCCACTGAAAATGCACAAGACTATTCATTAAAATCAGATGATTACCTCCCATCAAATAAGACATCAAACCAGCATGCTAACCCATGCACTCTAGTGCCTACAGCAGCGACAAACCGTAATGGTATATCAAATTCATACAAGTCCTCTTCATTTATTTTGGTAAAGTCAATCACATGAGACATTGAAGGAGCCACCAATAATCTTGGATCAAAAGCATCTACCACAGGCTGTATGAAAATGAAACAAAGATTATTTCAGCAGATCGTCAATTCTTAGCAACCAAAACAACAGCCAAAAAAAAAATTTAAGCACACTCAAATCTAGAACCTGGAAGCGTTAAATGATCACTCACCAAGGCAATTCAGCCAAAGAAATCTAGGGATTTGGAAAATCCTTGGCAAGACAAATATTGATGTCACATATGTCCAAGGTTCTTTTTGTTTTTTATTTATTTAAGATATACCTCAAACTTTTTCTACAGATATTAAACTTGTACGAACGGAACCCTAGATAAAAGGCTGGGTAAAAAAAAAGTAGTTTGGTATCTTACAAAACCATACCGATCAACTAAAAGGGAATTGGGCTCTTAAATTATGATGGCAGAGGGTATCTAGCTACCCCTTATTTCACAATACCATGAACAGTGAAGAGCATGCCATGAGTTTAACCAGATCAGGAAGAATTGGAGATGCACCAGGTGACATGTCAAGTTTGATTTGGTTTGTCCTCTAGTACATTTTGTCTCTCAGAAAACACTGAAAGCAGAACGTTCATTTCAAGTTCCTCTTTGCTTCAAAAGCCTAATCTCATGGGAATATGATTTAAGAAGATACCAGGAAATACTGCTACTCAAAATAAATAAAAAGAGAACAATATCTCAAAGCACATCGGTTGGAGACAATTAAGCTTGTTCAACAAAAAAAAAATGGATGGCACACTAAATTCCAATAAATTTTAGAGATGTGTAAGAAATAACATAGACCTGTGAAAAATATCCCTGGAATGCAGATGCATACAACGGTTGCAAATCAACACCATAATAATTTTGTTGCTGCCAGAAGAGGGCCTGTATATATACAAAACAAAAATAATAATGTACATTTCTTCTAAAGAACAAAGGTAGGAAACTGATTAAACTAAAAGTTTATAACAGCAATCTAATAAACTGCACTAGACATGGCTGGTAGGTTAGAACTTCCTGAATGGTTATTATGTTATTCTATATATATATAAAAAAAAACAGGACATGATGATGGCATACACACCTTATTTGCAATTTCAACAAACAAATATTCATCACTGAAAGGTGCCATGTGTATCCTGCAGAAGTAATCAATTTGAACTGGTGAGAAAAAAATTAATAGACAACCTTTTTAAATAGGTAATAATACTAATCGATATGAAACTTTTACAGTAAATTTGAATGCAAATAAACTAGGACCACAAGCAAATGAAATGAAAGAATCTAACATTGCATCATCCAACCACTCAAGGGTAAAATAACATGACCAGGCAACATAAGTATGTTTAATAACAGTATATTTTATCAAAATTTATATAGTTTATTTTCAGCTGCACCAAGGTTGATATTTTAATGTAGGCAGGAGAGTCCGAATAACAGACCATGTAAATGTCTTTACATATAAACACCTCTAATTAAGGTAGGACCAGTCAATTTTACTGGCTCATGGTTGTTCAAAAGTATTGGTCATATATGAGAATCAAGAAGCAAAAAAATTTCAAGGAGTGTCCAGGATACAGGTAGAATAATGTCAACATGAGCTACTAGAAAACAAAACGCAGGAGGAATTGAAACATCGTTTTACCTTCCTAGTGTAGGGAACATTTTTCCATTTGGCTGAAGAAACCGATCTCTTGCAATGACATAGGTCTCCAGCATTCTTTCATTAATTAACAAGGTGCCTAAAGCCATACCAAAGAAAATCTTGTATTAGATTTACCTCAATAATGATAATTTAAAAATAAAAAATAAGGATCACAGAACATGCTAATCTTCCAAATATATTTCGAATTTCTGCCAAGCGTAGGAGCTGAAGTTGCACAGCTAGAGTAATTACAGAGATGAAAAAATACGTGTTTAACATCAAGAAGAGCAGGAAACATGCTCTTGAATTGGCTAAAGCAAATATATAAACACTTACCCATTGGCTCCGAGATAAGAATATCTGCTTTCTCAGGCAATTCAACCTCCTCAACTTTACCTTTGATTACCTATAATGTAGATGACATACGGTCCCATATGAGGACAAGAATAATGAGAGGAAAGGACAAAAAAGTTAAGAAATGACATAAAGAAGTCTCACTGTTATCCTTTGACCCAGTGAAGGGTTCCCTGCAATTAGCTTGCGAGCATATTCTGCCATTTCAGATGCTTCCACAGCATAAACATGCTTAGCACCAGCCTATAGGTAGCATAAAAGAAATAAATGATCATTAGAAGAAACAAAAATGAAGAAGTATGCCAGAACCAAATATGCAAGATTATGAAACATAAACTTAATTGATCAAAGAGCAGAGTATACCTGAGCAGCAAATAATGACAAAATACCACTACCAGCACCAACATCAACCACCACACGACCCGTAAAATCCACACGGTTTTCTATTACTGCAGCATAATAGGTTCCTGAGGAAGGATAAATAGATCATCATTAACACCCGTCAGAGTAACATTTTTTACTGGAAACTAATAAAAGCTTGGTATAAATTTACGTGTGATGCCCCTAAACCCTATAGATCGAAATAACTGCCTTGTGATACCTAGGTTTGGATTTTGAAGCTCAAGCAAACTAAATAACTCCAAAATCAAAGACACATAAGATGGAAAATGAGCACGAAAATTTTAGCTAGGTGAACTAACCTGTCCTAACATAATCTTGCAACATGTTCTGTTGATGTAGCAATTGTCCATAGTAGTGGAAATACATTTTGGCAGAAGATGGCTCTATTTTATCATCAAACTTGCTTTTGAAAGATGATATTTCTCCATTTGGTAGTTTCTTTCCTGAAAGGGTAAACAAAGGAGTCGTCATTGACAGGCATGTAATACTTAAAAAGAGCAAAGAAAACAACTTCTAGGAACAGGACAAAATTAACTCCGTCAAAGTACAGAATAACCAGTGAGACAAATTTCAACCAAATTACAAAAGAATAACTATGGTTCTGCATCTGCGATGAGCATTCATCTAGTACTTCTTGGGTCAATATATAAACAAAAGAATTATGGGAAAGCACAGATAAGTAAACTTCAAAAACTGCACCTTGAACAACAAGGTCCTTCTTCCACTGTTCAAATGCATTATGGAAGGCTCCGCTCTCCTCCTTATTTTTAAAATGGATAGTGACTCCCCTTGAAAACAATTTCTGGTTCAAAAGGAGTAACGTCAAAAGATATAAACATCTGGCAGGACTTTAACAAATCTTATGGCAACGCCGCACACAAAAATATAATCAACATGCAAAACGGAAAAATCGCTAAAGTTAAAGTAGATAGATGCTGGTACAAAATGCCGAGTAAAATATTCAAAATGCAAATGCACATAGATAAAGTATTCTGGTTACCTCTGTGCCCGTATCAGAACCTTCAGATATGCAAACTGACTGCACGGGGCCTAACTTGAATAGCTGAGGAGCACAAAAACATACACCAAAATCAAATAAAACTTAGTTTTCTCCAAAATGAATAATTTAACCGATCATTCAGACAAGATGTCTACATTGCGTTCATGGTCACTGAGAAACGAAAAAGTAAGAAAAATGAATATCTATATATCTATATATATCTTTATTTATGTACACTTCTTCGAAGGCACACACCACATACAGAGTAAACCGTTCCCTTCGATCAACTATATCGCTCCACTTACGTGATGCTCGAGATACATTTTTTTTCCCTCTGTTTCTATTTTCCTTCACTTTCTCAGCAACCAAACGAACATCGAAACCAAAAATTTTCTAAACTTACAATGCTAAACTAGAAGGTTCACTCTCTGTTCTTTTATCTACTTCCTTAGCAGCCAACCGAATAAAAGTTAGAAAAAAAGCATACTCCAAATAACAGAAGCAAACCTGAGCAGTTTGAAGATCGACATTGACGCGAGCATCGGACTCAGCCTCCTGCTGAAATCGAAGCTCTCCAACTCCGTCTTCCGCGCTAAACCGAGCAACCGCAGGCGTCAAAGAAGAAGAAGAAGAAGACGACGCAAGCTCAGAAATGGAAGCCAAAGCGAACTCCTGCTGTTTCTGCGCTTCTTCTCCTTTCGAGCCCTCCATTATCGCCTCCTCCAAACTCAATCCGAAAATTTATTTATCAATTTTATTCCAAAAAAATTAAAAATTAAAAGGAAAAAAAGCACTGACTTTTTATATAAAAACAGTGTTTGTGAGAGAAAATTAGGGTTTCTGAGAGCAGCTGGAGGGTGAAGAATTTAGAGAGCCGCCAAAGGAAAGAGATAAAACCCCATCGGACAATAGCTTTGGGCTTTTATAGCGTGCGCGGCTGCGAGCTTTGAGTCTTTGAGTGTGCGTTTTAAATGCTTCAGTGAGCTTTGTGGGACTTCACTCTCTCTTTCTCTTGAGCGAAGGGGGGGGGAACACGTGCTGACGTGTTCGTGAGGTCTTGCTGCTGTTGTTGTTGATGTTAGTGACGTGGTGAGTTTGTGAGTGTTGGATTCGGCTGTGGGACCGAGGGAATGGGTTCCTTGCTTGTTTAGGGGCTTTGAGGTGGGGTTTTGGAATTATTCGGAGTTTTGTGGCAGGCCAGACTAGCTGTTTTTGCTTTACCTTTTGCTTGGCCCAAATTTAACAGACTCCCCTTTCGCTTTTTTAATAGTGGGGCTGCCCACAGACTGGACCCACCACCACTAACTTATACAACGATGTGTCAGGCCGAGAAATCGTAGCCCAAGCACTCATGTCGACGACGTCTTCATAAGACACCTGTGTTGTGCCCATTAAATTTAATGCAACTGAGAAATTGTTAGAAATACTGACCGAGTCAATAATGCTGGACGATTTTGACAAATCTTCCTTCAAGTAGTCTCTTGTACACATTATTCTAAATAGACCAAGCAATTAAGAGTAGTTTTTGTTCTCTAGAAAGGATTACTGACAACGTTTTTAAAAATGCTAAAAGCACCTTTAAATATTTACGAAAATTTTAAACATTAGGGCCCGTTTGATAATCATTTTATTTTTAATTTTTAGTTTTCATTTTTTATACTAGAGTATATAGGAAAATAAGAGTAAGAATGGAAATGAGGATGAGATTGAGAGAAATGATGGAAGGGAGAGGTAACAAAAGTAAAAACAAAAACTTGAAAGTAAAAACAATTTTAAATAGATTTCACTTTTTAGTTCTCATTTTCCCTCTCATTCACATCTCCACTTTCATTCTCCTTTTTCCTTTATATTTTAGCACAAAAAATAAAAACTAAAAACTAAAAACTAAAAACTAAAAACTAAAATTGAAATTATTATCAAATGGGCCCTAAGCGTTCAAATTGCAAAACAACCAAAACTTGATTTGATAAATTTTTACATTCATCAATTATTTAGTGGTCATATTAATGGATCATGTGGGAGGGAGTAGAAGGCCTTATAATTTGCAAGTATTTAGTTGCATTCCACAAATGGTGTTGATTTTGAACCTTGTGGTAGGTGTTGTCACTTCAATCAAAACAAAACAAAAAATCTTCTTCACCACTCCAAAGTGTAAGGAGCTCCTCCTCCTATATACATATGGCATATGCATTTCTTCCAAAAAGCCAAGAATTGTATCTGAAGTTTAAAGTCATTTCTAACACAAAAATACATAAAAGCAAGAAGATACAAATTGACGTGTATTATTACCTTAAATAAAATAAATAAAAAAGAGAGAAAAAAAAGTGGAAAAAAAAAAAGCATCAAGAAGACGATGATGATGGCTTGAAAGCTTTGAAAGCAGGGTGAAGCAAGCCAAGCTCATCCTTTACTTCAAGTGGGTTGCTACTCTCATTCCTAACCCTCTTCACTCTCCTACTACCCAGAGACTTATGCGTGAACCCATACATCTGCAACACCTGATTATCCCCAAAATTGTAAGCCCGGTCCATCTGCTTCAGGCACCGCTCCACCGGATAATCCCCGAACTTCCCGCACGGCTTGCAACCGACAAAATGGGTCACCAGCGGCCACCGGTGGTCGCCGAAACCCGGATGGTAGCTCTCGATCATCTCCTCGTATCGATCCACCAAAATGCCCCAATACCCGTGCAAATAATACGCGCTCTCTAAGTACACCTTCTCCCCCCAAGTCTCTCTCCCTTTCGCCAAGATGTAAACCATGGCGGACTGGTCGTCGGCTTCGAAAACGGGTCGGCCTTTGAGCTCCCGGGTCAAAACCTTACCCGCCTCGTCTCGGATCTTCCCCTTCGGACCCATCGGAGCCCAGACGTCGAGAATGTCAAGCGACCACTGGCAATTTCTCAGCAAGAAGCTTCCGGTGTTCAACCCGATCCAGTTCTTCTGATCGTACACCATCTCGTTCCAGCCGTGCATAACGAAGTTGTGGTCCTTGTAGCGTTCCCAGGGGACCTCAAACGCCATGTCGGTGAACATGGCGTCGCTGTCCATCCACCATAGAAACTCCACTTCCGGATGGGAAAGCAGGAGCTTCCGGATCAACGGAAGCTTGGCCCAAAACCCGGCCATTTCCGCGTCCAGAAGCGCGAAGTTGTAGAAGATCTCGATCCCGTGGATCCTACAGTAGTCGATTTTGTTCTTGATCGATTTCAAGAGGTAGTGGTCGCCGACCGGGTTTTCACACGGTTTGGGCGACGACCCGGTTACCAGCAACACCCGGGGCTTGTTGGGTCCGAGAAAGTTAGGGAAACTCGGGTTCTTTTTCAACCAATCGGATCTCTGCTCGTCCCAATCGGATATTTTTGGCCCGAGACTGTACGGAGTGTTCGGGTCCCGCTTTTCGTCGTCGGATCCTGGTTCGTCGACGAGGATTTTGGATATGTCGAACGTGGCGTAGTTGTTGGACTGAGCTGGGTCGGCTTCCTTTTGGTCGGGTTGGGTGGTGGCTTCTTGGAGGACACGGTGGGGTTCTACGCGGCGGTTGTGCGAGTAGAAGTGCTCGCGGATTTCGTTGTAGTCTTGTTCCGGGGTTCCGAATTTGCCGGCGCCGATTGTGCCGCGCAGGACGACGACGGTTAAGAATAGACAGAGAAACGTCGTCGTTCCGTGGCGGAGCATCCTCTGGACTTGGCGGGCCCGGCGAGGCCCTAAGCACCGCTCCAGCATTCTGACTCGGCTGAGTTGAACCGGAGGGAACTGGAGTGTGAGGCGGTGGAGCACAATGCTTTGAATTGTATTTTGGTTAGGTTAGGGTTGCAAATATGGTGAGGTTTGTGGGTGTTTATGGAGGAGATGAGGTTTAGAAAAGTGAGAATGGGAAGCGTCGGTGGAGCTGAAGAAAGAAGAGATCAGAAATGTGTTGGGCTTCCTACAAGTTTCTTATTTTTTTAAAATTATTTTATTAAATTAAATTTTTAAGTTCTTCTCGCACGTCATCACGTTGGAGGGAATAGATCCTCTGTGGTCGAAGCAGTTCGTAGACTCGTGGATCCCGCCTCACCTTAATTGCCAGAAAGAAAGTCCGTTTTATGTCAATCCCGCCAATTTTTCATTTACAGTATCTATTTATATAATCTTCAAAAAATATATGTTAAATACAATAACTACTATATATAACACCAAAAGTACAATAAATTTCTCAAAGTCTAAAATAGCAATTTATCAAAAAAATTTGCCATAAAAGAATTTACCAAAAACGTAAGCATCGTAAGCTTTAGGTAATCACTGAAAAAAAGTTGAAGGTAATGAAAACCCATGTCAAATCAAATCTATGGAATAAATGTATTATCCTTAAAAATAGTTAAATGAATTTGCATATATATATTACATATTTTCTGCAAATGCTTATTAAGGAGGGATTGACTCTCTCACCACCACAATTAAAACAGACCCATAATTTCGAGCCGAAAGGACTTACACGTGGCATCCAATTACTAACTACTACCAGTATGAATTTATGTAGGAAATTACATATGACGCACCAACAAAAACTGCTGTCAACGGGAGTCGAGTGAACAAGTCAAAATCTCTACTCTATATGAAAATGAGAGGAAAACAAACAATTAAAGGGAATTTAACCCTCTTTTGAGCATATAAAAGCTTTCAATCGTAGTGAGATCATGACATGAAAAAGGAACAGCCAAAGCATATGCAATCCAACTCCAAGTGAAGAAAAACCAAAGCATGTGTATTGTGTAACGTGTTGGGTGGGCACTTGACGCGAGCTGCATATGAGATTAGATATAGATAGAGATAGATTTGATGGTTTGCATTTATTCAAATCACATGCATCTGTGACCTGTCCGTGTTCGTGTGTGACGTTGTATATAAGTGAACAACAGCTAATCTGTATCAATTTTAGCTGCTACGAGTTAACAGCTAATAATAATATGATATTTTTCATGTGATTTGAGAAAAAGAACGGCCCAGCAGACGCGGATTTGGAACCAAGACAAATGGAGAGAGTATGACCGGCCGCAGCATATAGCTACACGTGGCAAGCATTACGCGGCTCTAGTCACTTTCTAGTATCTTCACCTCAGATGATTAAATTATAATCGAAGCTTCTTATTGCCACTTAATTAACTTATTATCAGATCGACTTAGTGCAAGTTGGCGCATAATTATTCAAATCAATTGAGTACTAATCATTTTTATTTTTATTTTTATTGGATTTTTTTGGGGTCAAATTTGGGTAAGAGGCATCTGTCAAGTAAAAAAGTCGAACATGGTTCAAAAATTCTTTATGTAACATATGTGGATACATAATAATGACATTATTTTTTATAAGGACGAAATGATATTGTATTTCATTAAGATAGCTAAAGACATCACATTAACTGATCATATAATGTGATAATCGATTTGTATTTATTATGAATTATGATCAATAGTTAATTAACACATCAACTGTCACATGTATTGATTAGTTATAATTAGAGCAACTCCATCGGTTAGGGCTTGGGGCAAGCCCAAAAATGAGTTTTTAGCAGCAAATTCTTGCCCGGGCAAGGTCTTTGGGCCCACCACTGGCTGGCCCTCGAAGCTCTTCTTGCCTGGCTTGCCAAGGACGTCGTGATATTTTCTTTGACGTCGGACGTAAAAATATTTAAAAAATATGAAAAAATCCAAAAAATTCAGAAATATTTTTTAATACATACGTATCAATTTTATTATTATTAATTTCATACATACAACTAAAATTAATCCATGTATAAAATAAAATAAAAAGTAAAAGTGAATAGTAGTTGCCATTTGCCATGGCAACGGGTGGAAACGAACCTTGCCTTTTGCAAGAGCAGCTACTATTCACATGAATAGTAGCTTCCCAAGCTCTCCTCCCCTCCCCCCTTGTCATGGATGGGTGGAGTTGCTCTTAGGGTTAGGCTCGATTCGATTTGGTTCAGTTTCGAGCCCAAACCCACCACTGAACCGAAGCCCTTGGTTCCTTGAAATTTGGAACCGAAAACGAATCATGAGGTGTGAGAACCAACGAACCAAGTCAGTCAATCAAACATGGTGGTTTGCTTTGAAACAGTGCACCGAACTCATGGGTTTTGGGCTAAATTCAAAATGAGCTTGAATTTCATAACAAACATGCTTTTAAGTCCAAAATATGATTGACAATTCAAATATAAAATTCATGTCATTCTTATTCTCACATCCGGCCACCCTAAACTAGAATCATAAATTTGGTCCGTTTACATACTGAATTTTTTTAAAATAAAAATTTCAACCAAATTGAACTACTAGTTTGGTTTGGCCAGTTCGACTATTTTTGCTCTAAATGCCAGCTATATTTATAATGTGTTATAAAAATATAAAAAGTTTGCGACATACAAGTAGATGTGTGTCAACCACGATCGTCTTCAACACCTAACACCTTCTAATCTTTGTCCAAAATTAATCATACACTGATAATTCCATGGAAATACAAAGTTTAAAGTCTGCATACATGTTTTAACTTAAAATTATAAATTATAATAATAAAAAAGTTATATGTTTTACACCTATTAACGGACAGAAATTCTAACATACAACTGCTGTATACAACTTATCTTAACATAATTTAATCAAACCTAAACATAAATTTAAATTGTGTGGTGTACAATCAAAATCCAAGACACAGAAGCTTACAATTAACAATGGCAAGATAAGCCATCCATCCCAAACAAGGTTTTACAAGATCCTTGGCAAATGGGTTCACACACCGAAAACACTTATAGCAGGCAAACAGAGCTCCAAAATTCATCAAAGAAATGACCAATCCAAGCCAAGCTGCCCCAGCTGCAAGCACAACAGGACCCCACAAAATGCTCAGTGAAATTTGGGCAATGTAGAGGACAAATGCATTGGATTGGGCATGAAATCCACCGTCAGCCCAAACAAGCCAAGCTGAGAGACCCATGAGGAAGGAAGAGAAGAATGTGGCAGAGTTTATGAGCCAGAGCGGAGGGAGCCAAAAGGGTTTGGTTAGGGTCCGGTACTTGGGGCCCGACCCGAAGAAGAAAATTGTGGTTGTGGTCAAGGTGAGAGGAATTGCAATGCCTATGGCTAGGGACCTTAGAGCTCTCTTGGCCTTTTCTTGTTTGGTCAAGGTCGTGGCAGTGGTCGTGGTCGTGGGTTTGGTGGAAATGGGTTGGTAATTGTTGAGCCGGTGATGGAGGGTGTTGGAAGCCATGGCAAGAAAATTGTGGAGATAGAGGTGGAGTTCATGACAAAAATATTAGTGGGAGATGTTATAGGACAAAAATGAACGTTATGGAGTAAATTTAGGGGTTTCTTAGAATGTGAATGATTCTATTTTTCAAAAAAGAAAAAAACAAATGAGAAACTAAAACAAGCAAATTTACCAATAAAAGCAAAATACACACAACACAATATACTCTTCCTTGACAAACTATACTACCATACCAAGTTTAAAAGGCCAAAATTGCAATATAATTAATAGAACACATTCAAGTTCAAATCACTCTCTTCGGAGTTCTCGTGAATTAAATTAATTTGAAATTACAAGAAAAAAAGATGATCGCAATTGAAATATATATATATATATATATATATATATATATATATATATATTTGGGAAAAAATAAAAAGTACGATATTTGTTTTAGTCCAAAAATAAGTGATTTTCAAGCATATGAAAATATGGTAATAGACCCTTTAACACCAAAAGGAAAAAAAGAAAAACTAATAATAATAGTAAAAATAGGTCAAAATAATAATTCGCCCAACAAGCAAATAGGGACAAACTGGTAATTGTGTCTTTGCAACGCTTTATACCATTCCCTTCCTCTTACATCCAAATACCGGAGCAACACCTTTCTCCGCTCTGTACTGACTGCACTGCGTGACCGATAGTCTCCAAAACCTTCCCAGCAGAGGCTTCGAACATGGTAATTTTCCTTTTTCACGCATGAAACTTTATCCCAGGCATTGTTTAGTTTTCACTTTTATTGATCATATATAGATTGAACCCCTTAGGGTTTTGAAATCTCGCTCTCTTTCATCAGAAAATGCGTTGCATTAGCTTCCGATCTGTTGTTTCAATAAGCTTATGTTTTTGTACGGCTTTGAAAATTTGACTTCTATTGCTTTTGCGAGTGATTTTCGCTTCGTGTTCAGTTTTCTGTTTGGTTGCTGATAAAATTCGAGAAAATAAGTGAACATAATATATACTAATATAGTTGCATTTTTCTGAAACTTTTAATTTGACTGTCCATGTTGTATAGCAAGTCCGTTCCTAGAAGGAGTGTCTGGGAAGTAGCAGTGGTGCTATGTTTCTGATTATTTTTAGCTTGTTGATGGACTTGGGGAGTTACAATTCCTCCTTTTATTTTTCTTCCCTCTTTTGTTATGCACCAATCCGTACATCATTTTCTCTAGTATGTTTTTAGCTGTAATGGAATTGGAGTAATTTCAGCTTCCCTTTATCAGTTCATCAAACATAAAGTTGGCATTCGTTTATGGTGAGCTATTATATTGCTGCATTAGAACAATCTCGTAGTGCTTAGTTTTAGGAACCTAATAGGTCTTCTGGCTGGAATATTTAGGTTTTGTGTTAATCTCATTAGCTTGACGGATTTGCATTCAATTGTAATTGCATGAATACTTATAAAATGGGGGAAAGAGTAATGAGAGAAACTTAGTAGTTTCTTGAATACATTTATTTGACTACTTTAAGAAGGAGAACCTGGTAAAGGCTGGATGGCGTAAAATGGTATGAAATACATGATGATCATCCTGAAAACGGCAACATATATTTCATCAACTTATGTACAATGCATACATGTGTACAGGGAAATAATGCATGTTTTTTTATTGAAGCTTGGCATGTAAGGACTGGAAAACCGTGAAGCAAGTACTTGACCATGTTTTGATTAAAAACAATCATATATGTATGACAGTATTTGTGGGAGTTTCAATACACGAATGTTGTATGCTTGTTGGTTGATGGAGTTTTTGAACATGTGTGTCTCTTGTATTTTTGGAATTCACGCTGGTGGTGTTAAGCTTATCTTCCTTTTGTTACATGAGAAGTAAAGGGCACATTCATAACTTGTCAGATGAAAGATGAATAATATTACCTAACGTGAACTGAGTGCTTGGGACAAGATATAGGCTAGTTTCTTCTTTTTGAAAAAAATCAATAACATAACATGTCAGTGACATGTCCAGAGATTTCCCTGGAGATGTCTTCTTAAGGTAGGTAGTGGGGCAAGGGTTGGCTACAAGCTAGAGCCCAAATTGTGCAGCCCTTTGTTGCCTTTTGGGGTCCAAAAAGAAGTCAGTTAAACTACACCCCCTTCATATTATCAACTGAGAATGGTTTCTTTCTGTTAACTTTCCTTTCATATGAACCGACTATATATTTAGCCTAATTCAGCACCGTAGCATATACTGATAGTGATACTGTTGATGACATTTTGGTGAAGTATCTCATCATTTTTTTTGGCAGGATGGACATGATGCAGATGACCCGAAACAGAGCACTGCCGATATGACAGCTTTTGTGAGTTCCAGTTCAACTATCTTTCTTTTTTTGTTCATTATAAATTAATTGTACTACTTCTACCTGGGCATATGGATGAGTGTTATGCATGTAAAAATTAATGACTGTGTGGCCCTATGGATGTCTAGTAGTCTGGAGAAAACAATTTTATATATAACCATATTGGGTAATGAAACCGTTAAAAATGAGGGTGAAAAAATGTTTAGAACCGAACGATGAAGAGGTTGTCAATTAGTTAATGTTGATGAATTAGTTGGTTTGCCACTATTCCCAAAATGTAGGTATTTTGTTGGTTTATCAATCATTGGCGTTTACTTTATTCAGGGATATACTAGGTAGTTTGATTTAAATGTGTAGGTGATAATTTGTCACTCCATTTGCCTTTGCTCAATCTCTGTTTTGGTTTTTGCAGGTACAAAATCTTCTTCAACAGATGGTGAGTTTGTTATGTGTTTGTGAGGTTTTGTAATTGTGAAGACTGACTCTGTTCAATGGATTGCATGGCTTATGTTTTTTTAATTTTGCAGCAATCCAGGTTCCAGACAATGTCTGACTCCATTATCACAAAGAATATCCTTTGTTGTTTTGCTTGCCAATTATAAATTGATATACATGTTTATTTTACATTAGTTTTATGACTTATCTTTAGCTAGTTTTATTATAACATATTAGAAAACATTTTTTTTGAATTGGTCCGTGCTAGCAGTTGTTCTTTCAGTAGTGGTGGAAAGCATGTTCATTTGACCTATGTCTTTTTTTTTTCTTTCTTTAATCACATTTGACTTATTCTATGTGGGAGATTTGGAATTTCTTTTCAAAGGGCTGCAATGGAGATAGATGTGAAACTATTATTATTAGGTGTTGCTCAAATATAGAAACTTCATTGATCTCATTTATTTGAATTATGTTGGTACTTGTTTCCTTGACCACCATGATGCACTTGATGAGATGGGCAATAGGATCGATGAGTTGGAGCAGAGCATCAATGATCTCAGAACCGAGATGGGAGTGGAGGGCTCACCATCTCCTTCAGCCCCTTCGAAGTCAAATATCGAACCCAAGTCAGCTGATGATTCAACCAACGAGTAGCCACGGCATGCTGTGTTGCTTTAATCAAATAGTGTGTCTACTGCCCTGCTTTTGAGTGTTTATTTTTACTCTCTTTCATATGAAATGGAAATCATACTATACACAGTATCTTGGATCGGATCAATGCTCCATGGATTCGTAAAAAAAGGCCAAGTTTTAATTCTCATTGATAGAATTGCTCTCCCTCGTTCATATTTTCGTAATGCATCTTTACAGGTGTGTGTGATTGCCTTTATTGTTGACAACCCATTTTCTACATTATAATTATTGATGAAGTTTCTTATTTTATAGCACATAATTAGAGAAAACCGAAATAAAATAATTTGCTAGGAAAAAGAAGAAGAAGAAAGCTTGCAAATTTGTGGCCGTCCAGAACTATTGATTGTGGTCCTGTGATTGCAAATGTTGATTTTTATGATTCATATGGGTGGGTTTATAGATGGCTAATACGACAAAGACATATGAGTTGATGATTAGATTTGTCTCTCACAAAAGGCCAAAAAGATGCCCATAAGAGCAACTCCACCGGTTGCAGTCCAAGCAGGGGGGGAGGCAGGACCCACGGGTCCGAGTCCAAAATCGATGTTCCAGCGGCAGGGGGAGCCCAGGCAAGGAGCGGGGCTCACGCTCACTGGGCAAGCCCGCAGGGGAGGCAGCCCAAGTTCGAACCGGGGGGGTGGCGTTAGCGAACGCGTTCACGTTAGTCGTTGTCCGATCACGAGCGATGAGATGAGATCTACCGTATGTGGAAAAAAATTCATGCCGAATTTTTGAAAGATCCGGTCGATTAAATGCGGAAATGGCGTTTCTTTAGTAGGTGGAAGCTTTTGAATAAAAAGTTGGGCAAATGGAGAGATGCGTTGGCAAAAGCGATGGACAACCATCGAAGCGGTCAAAATCTTAGCGATGAAGTATATTATTTGTAATTTCCGTTTTATTAAATTTAATGTCCTCATTTTTTTAATGCTTCTTGCATTTCTAATACTTTTTGTTAATGTATGTTGCAACCCTAATATAAAAATTAATGTTTCTTGCAATTCTAATAGTTTTTTGAAATGTATGTTGCAACTCTAATTTTTTTTTTAATGTTTCTTGCATTTCCATAATATTTGTAATGTTTCTTGCATTTCCACTATTTTTTTTTAATGTTTCTTGTATTTGCATTTTTTATTTTACTTGGGCCTTGCATAACTTGCATTTCCATTTTTTTATTATAAATATTTCTTGATTTCCATTCTATTTTTTTTAATAGATTATGCAAGCACAAATGTGGTTTGGTGCTATTGGGCAAAGGAAAAAAAACTTTCAACCATGAGCAATGTTGGGAGGTGGTGAAGAATTGTAAAAGATTCCAAATTATTCCCACGGGCCCGACCGTCGTGTTGAAAGAGACGCCGCTCCATGATTCAACGGCATCGGATTCACCTATGGAATCCCCGATGAGTGAAGACTCACCAATTGAAAAGGGCTCGAGGCCTATTGGCAGAAAAGCGGCGAAGGCGAAGGCGAAGAGAGGGAGTAATGATACATCTAAATTTTTGGAGGAAATTGCAAGGCAAAGTGCCTTGAGAATTGACATAGACTTGAAAACCCAAGAAGATGAGAGGGCAATTCAAGTAGAATATGCAAAAGAAAGAGAGTATGCACGCAAAGAAAGGATTGAGAAGAAGAAGTCTCTCTGCGCCCTTTTGCATGCAGCTCTTCTACGCCTTCTTTCTCTAGTTTCTCGCTCTTGCCTCTCCAAGATCTCGTCAATGTCTGACATTGAGAATGGAGTATGAATTCTAAAATATGAGAAATGAAAATATAGAGAATAGCCTCTGGTTTGAGAATGGTGTGAGAGGTATGAAATTTGAGCCTCTGGTTTTATAGAAAAATTTAGGCGGATAGAGATGACACGTGGCGCGATTTTAGAGGGTGAAAATCTTATCTGAAATTTGAAATTCAAATGAAATTTATTTGAAATTTGAAATTCAGATGAAATTTTTTTGAAATTTGGAATTCATATGAAATTTTTTTGAAATTTGAAATTCATATGAAATTTATCTGAAATTTGAAACCGAAAATCTTATCCACAAATTTTATCCGATTATGAGATATGAATTTTTAATAAATATTGACACGTCTGACCTCAAAATCTTATCCGAAAATATTATCCAAATTAATTGTTTAGGTTACAAAAAAAAAAAACAAAAAACAAAAAAAATGAATAGTAGTTGTCATTTGCCATGACAACGGGTAGAAATGCACATTACTATTTGCAAGGGCGGCCACTATTCACGTGAATAGTGGCAATCCTTGCATTTTTTGCTCCACCCATGGAAAGCAAGGGCAAGGCAATTACTATTCACTTAAACTGTTTTTTTTCCTTTTTTTTTTTTATATTTAAGCAATTAATTTGGATAAGATTTTCGGTTCTTAATGTCACTATTTATTATAAAAATCTCAAATCAATTTTCGGATAAAATTTTAGGACCCAGACCTTGCCCTGGCTGAGGCTGCTGTAGTGGAAATGATTTTTGGCCCAAGGGCCCCCTCCTGCCCGCCGCCCCCTCAGCGCTGGAATCGCTCTAAATAATGGTGCGAGAGAGAGTTCACACATTCACTCATTTCCACCGCCGACGAGTGCTTTACTGCATGTGGGGGAATTTGCTTTTAATTGTGGATGGCAATATAAGATTCCCTAATTTCAAAACTTCTTTTCATAGTTTGAAAATGCGAATGAGAATGCGCTGGAATTGACCGTTGGCCAACAATAAGTTTCATTTTTATTTTCTTTGCGCGTGCGCGTGCGCGTGTGTTTGGCTATTTACATTGCTTTCAGAAGAATGATACAAGTTACAACTTGAAAATAACAATTTTGATTTGAAACACGCAAGCGTCAGTTGCGCGAGCACGTGAAACTAACACAACCGCGTACACGGTACAAATTAATAGTATGCAAATCCGGCTGTGTAAATTAACAAAATAAACATTTACATATCAAATTGTTTATCTTGAAAACTAACCACGTGAAATAAATGAAGTATAATTTTCTGATATGAACAAATAAAGCATTGAATTGATGCATTAATCGGCAGCATCTAAATTAAAATTTATTTTGGTAAGGTTTGCCTTATTTTTCATAATAACATTTTCCTGAAAATAAAATTTTGTTTAATAAATATCCAGCCAAAAGTGGCAATTTCTCATGATTTCAATCTCATAGCCGACACCCCCCCAAAAATAGAAAAGGAAAAAGTCAAAAAAACATAGCCAAAACAAAAATCATCTACATCTACGTGTTGTCGTCCTTGTTTGCTTTGCACTATAGCAAGACAGTTGTATACTGCAAGGATACAGATGCCTCAAATCAAAATCAAATTTCAGTCATTATTGGCTCATTGCCCTCAAAAGCTCACAGCTTGCAAAGCACCTTTACAACCCACTTCACACACGCGGTTTCTGGAATTTAGCTCACCCCCCATATATATATTTTTATTTATCAACGACCCACAAATATTATTTTCTCTAATTTTCAATATTAAAAAAATTTGTAAGTTCGAATCCCGCTTTTCGTAATGAAAATTAAATAATACTAAAGAAAAATAAATCATACCCCAAACTAATATTACAAGCACATCCATACACAATTCAACCAAACAAAAAAACATAAAAAGAAAAAGAGTGGCTAATTTGGTATTTTAACATTACAATATGACACGTCAATCATTTTGTCTAACCATTATTAAAATCTCATCAAGTATATAGCACACAACAACCCCATAAATAATATAAACTTTTTTTTTTAATAATAACAAAAAAAGAAAGGGAAGGTAAAAATTAAACAAATAAAATAAAATAAAAACATATTAGCGCCTGCAGCGAGTTATGGAGCTACAGCCGCGAGAATAGGGATTTGCCTGAGCTCCATGTCGGCAGTTGTAGTAGGACGCGCCACGTCGCGAGCAAGGGACAGTGTTCCTCCTCAGCGCACCGTAGCTGATGTAGCGGTTCGTGGCTAAGATGCGCCGGCTGATCTCCGACTCCATCGGCAGCTCCAAATCCTCGTCCTCAGCTATCAGCCCTCCCGCTGATCTCGTGGAGACCCAGCTCAACTGGCCCAGCTGGTGGCCCCCACTGAAATCGACGGCTGCAGATGAGGCATGTACTAAATGAGCGGCCAAGATTGCGCAGACGAAGATGAAGGCAAAGAGTGGCGGTGTTCTTGAGCTTGAGCTTCCCATTTTTGGGGTTTTCCAATCTGAATTATGCTCTTGAGAGGAAATGGCTTGTAGTGGGGGTGGGGCTGGGATTATAAGTGACCGTTGGTTTGGAAATGCCACTGGTTTGGGGAAGTATTTACGGGGACATGCCACTTAACCTTTACATGACTGATTTTGCTTCAAGTTTAAGAATGTCAATGACTTTATGGACACCACTAATCACGCTTTTTGACTTTATTTTGTACATTTGAATTGAATTTGGGACTTTTGTCCTGATTATTAAAATAAAAAATTAAAAGTTAATTACAAAAAAACAAAAACAAGAGCATCGCAATCGTGATGGGATTTAAACAATAAAAGCCAGTTAGTGGCCAACCAATGTGACAATGAAGGAATGAGAAGAAGGTGGCAGTTGATAATGCCATTTGGTAAGAAATAAAAGCTCCCTCTTCCATCTTCAATATGAAGTAACCTAATGCTCATTATTTTATATTTTGTTGGGTAATTTCTCGTGCTTCATATCTTATATTTTGATCGCACGAATTTAGTAATCGATTATGTTGTTAAATAATGGTAATTGCCTCGTGTTCGATTTACATAGATGTAAATACGATATCTTGTGATAAGTTTGATAACTAATTGTGACTAGCCTATTTTTAGTGGCGGAGTTTTTGTTGTGGTTTAGTGGTAGTAGTCTCCACTTGATTGAATATACTCTCACGTTAAACTCATGTGGCTGCGAAGACAATATGTATATTTATATGAATTTAATATCTAGTTGTGGTTAGTCTCGTTAGAATAGCGTAGCTTTATTATGTGTGCATTATTCCATAATAAAGGCATCTTTATAAATATAGGAATCGCAGCCTTAAAAGAAGTTGATAATTTAAAGCTTGAACTTGTAAATGCGACCTCTCTCTCTCTCTCTCTCTCACCCACTTGAGTTAGTGTATTAGGGTTGTTGGAGAACTTATAAATCTAAATGCTTTGGCTTGATTTGAGCTATCTAGAAGAAGGGAGAATATTTAATCCCACAACCATATACAATATTGAACCAAACGACTCAAACTCAACAAACTTTCAAACCAAAATTAAATAACTTGGAATCTCCAACACAATCTCACTAAGCAACTACTACAACTGCAAACTACATGCCAAACTTAAGCTACAAAACAAAAAAACAAGTTAATAGGTAACAAAAACATAAAGTCCATATCATGCATAGGTAAAAGGAGTGTTGAATTACCGGCCATCCATGGTAAATACCGCTCCTCTCAAATTACTAGAGGCTTTTGGAGTTGAAAGTTGAGAGGTAACTTAGGTCAATTTTCATTTGAAATTACGTTTTGCACACTGTCTCGGACTTCCGCAAAAATGTAGATTTAAGCGCGAGTTCAAAAATAAGTCCAAAATTGCAAGTCTTCTAACAGGGCCTAGACCCATGATACCTATGCACTTGGGTTGGGTGTTGGGCTGGTGCGACAAATTCAGTATCCATAACAAGTGGGTATTCTTGTATATTAATGTTCTTAAATCCCAGTATCTTGAATATAAAAAAGGGAGATTCACTATTATACCAAATATTAGGGTCCAAATTATAACTGAACTCTATATGAAATGAACTTTAGAAACACACCCAAAATTCATTTACAACATAATAAAGAGACTTCAAATTTTCTATAATTACAAAATTGTCATGGTTTTCTTAAAACAAGCTCAAGCCCAAAATTTCATAAAAACCCAAAACACTCAATAGGGCATTAAAGTAATTTAATAATTAAATTTAAATTCAATAGGGCATTAAATTCATTTTTTGGGTTTGTTTATAGAAATTAAATGATGTAGGGTTTATCTATATTATTAGTGTTAAGAATGTGTATTTAATTAAATATATCTATAAAAAACAGAACTTCTGATTTTTCCACTCTCATTTTCTCCACTTACACTCTTTTTTAATTTTTTTAAAATACTTTTTAATTTATTTTAATTTATTTTTATTCTTTATATTTCCTATTCCACCCTTTATTGCATTAATTTCTTGTTACTTCACTTTCATATTATTTCTTTTTCTTTATACTTATTTTCTTTCTTGCACTCCATTTTCATTTTTTTTTTCAACCGCTTCACCACTCTTCTCTCTCAACACCGCCCCACCACCCACAAAGCCACTGTACCTACTTTCTTCCCTCTCAACAACCCACCCTCTCATAGCCACCACTCTCACCACCTAAACCCTTATTGAAAAAAAATACTCAAAACCCCCATGCCTCTACCCCTCATCTTTTTATGCCTAGCCGCACCACCGCCCAGTCCCCCTTCCTAATCCCCACTCATCCTCGTGCCCCCAACTTCATCATCACCGCCAACCCAACTGCAAACAAACCACAAGAATCGCAGTGACCGCCCAAGCCTCAACCTACACAACCAAATCATATCACAGCGTTGACACTCACAAAATCGAATTTGCCCCTATTTCCCAGTGTTGAGGCCCAAAAAATCAAGGGGTAGGCCCAAATGCATTTTTGGCCCAATATGGCATTTAACCCAGAAAGAAAGGCCCAGTTGAGACGCGCGAGAATTCGTCGTACACGCTTGATATATGCTGCATGTCATGCCACGTAAGCACGCAATCCGCAGAAAGTTATAACAAGCCTTTGAAACATGCTAGCTCTACAAAGCCCATGCTAATTATCCCGTCAAGCATTATATCCTTTTCCAAAGGCGATAAAATTCGAGCACGCCAATCGGCACACCATGCCAAGTGGAAGATCGTTATTTTAACACCAAGCCACGCTACAAGCTTAAGTGGGTCCAAGCCACGCGAATGCCTGGGGCTTGCTGAGTAGGTTGTGGTATGGATGGTTACGAGTATTCATGAGACCCATTGAAGGTTCAAGGAATATAAGTTTTGGGCTGCTTGGGAGCACCAAAACTCAAGCCTATTTCTTGAGCCCAAACATATGGGTAAGCAAGAGAGAGAGAAAAATGACCCAATGCCTTAGGAGAAATACCTAAAAGACTACAACATTTGGAAAAACCCAAATTAGCCTAAAACGTTCAGCACCATGTCAAAAGCATAAACCAACGAGCTGCTTCCAGCAGCTTGACGAAACCAACCCATAGGCCGCTGGGAATAGAGCTGCAAACGACCTAATACATCAGCCAATAGTACAGCCCAGCATCTTATAAATATCTAGCATCGCCAAAAGCCTCATAACCAAGCTAACTAGTGAGCCAGTGCAAGAACCAAAGGAAATTTGCAAATGCAGAAGGAATACCCAGCGGATTAGCACCCTACCCATTTTTCTTTCTCTTGCAAGCTTTAATGGGGAAAACCAAGAGGAAAGGTGGGTGGCGCCACACCCCCTTGAAGAAATCCAGCTGGCTAAGGATCTGGGAACTCCAAAAGGCTTCAGACCTATGCACTAAGGCTGGGAGAATTTCACCAAAATAGGTTGGGATGGGAGAAAGTGAAGAAAAATGGAGAGGCTAGCTTGTTAAAACCAAAGAGTCCTGCGCCTATAAAAGGAGGCACCTCCACCCAGCAAAAATCATCCCATCCAGAGCCAAGCAACCCATACCTAGAGAGCAAGCATCATCTCTCACAACACAATCCAGAGCTCGACCAAGCTTTGTCAAGCAGCTGGAACTTTTACTCAAGACACCCCAAGCTTTGTCTCCATAGTTCCCTATCTTCCTTAGTCAAAACCCCCATCAAATCCCTTTCTATCTGGCTCTAACCCTTAGTTTCCCACAAGAAACCCAAGCTCTTTCTCTCTACTGCTAAACTTGTGAATGCTCAGCTCCCATGCCACAAGCTTCTCATGCCAAGCCATAATTTCGATCTGTAAGCAACCATTGGTTTCATTGGTGAAGGAAGCCAAAGGCATTTCCTAAGGCTCTACGAACCTTTCAAAGCGCTCTTGGGGCCTGGTTCTTGAACTCAGGCACAGGGGAAATCTTCATCCGTTGCAGCCCATTCGTCAAACTGCCGGAAAGCCCATCCACCCAGCTGCTGGAAGAAAAAGACCCCTACACCCAGCACCTCATTAAGTCGAACTCGCCCCTACACCCAGCACCTCATTTTTTAAAAACAAAAAATGGAAAAGAGAGAATGAATTCAATCCAGTACAATAATTTTCCCTTTGTGCCTTAACTTGTATTTTGTTAGAGAACGAAATGGGGTTGATAGGATCTGGCTGGGGGTGGTGGTGGACATCGAAGAGGAACATGAGCTTTGGAGAGGTTGTGGCGAGCTTGTCTTGTTGGGGCTAGGCATGCGCACTGACGGATCTAGGAATCTTACCTTATGGGGTCATATTGTAAAAGTTCTCACAAGAATTTAAGATGAAAAAAAACATTGAAAATGAAACGATTAGCCAAAATCTCATCTAACCCACTTTGTGTTGAATTTGAAGTTCTTGAACTACCCACATTCTCTGAACTAACCGATGAAGAGGATGACTTTCTCTTAAAAAATCTTTCCATAATTCTACACATAAATGAATCAAAATAATAACTAAAATTAATTAAACAACACACCAAATCTATACCAATTAAGAATTAACCACACACAAATTCATAAACCAACAAACAAAAAATAAAAAAAATCTAATATAACCAATTAATCAACAAATCAACAAACAAAATCATCCTATAAATCAAAAAAATATAATCAACCCATAAATTCAATTTCAATTCAATTAAATATATCACATAACATTATTTTATGCTTAGGAGTTAGGGTTTTAGAACTAACTTGTATTGTGAAATTTCACTATAATAGAGTGAAGACGGAGCAAGCTGGAGGCGGCTGCGGCAAGCTGGAGGCAGCAACGACAATGGAGGAGATGGGGTTTATGGGTTTGGAAGGGGAAGGGGAGATTGGGGGGTTAGGGTTTAGAAGAAATTGATTTTGGGGGGTTTGGAGGAGTATCGGGTGGCATTTGACATTTGAGGGACTGATTAGGTTTTTTATTTATTTATAAACCTAGACCAAAACGACGTCGTTTTGGCCAGGTCATTTAAAAAAATTCCCTTGGGCCAAAACGACGTTGTTTTGCCCAAGGAGTTAATTTTTATTTTTATTTTTAAAATGCGCTTCATCTTCTTCCTCTAGGCGCTTCTTCTTATTCCATGGGGTCACACAACCAGCTCAAGTGGACCTCCAACACTAATTCCATGGCTTTCATGGGGTCGTTTGACCCAAGTGACCCCATAGTAGATCCGTCTCTGGGCATGCAGGTGGGGGAAGAAGGAAAGACATAACAGAGAGGGAGACGAGGTTGGTGGTGGTGAGTGGTGGGTTATGTGTGGTTAGCTTGAGAGAAGGAGAGATCAAAGATCAATTGCTTAATATTACAAGAGCTGAAATTAAAATCACAAATTTTCCTTTTTGTTTTTTATTTTTTGTTAATTTTTCTTAATTTTAATTATCAAAAAATCTTAATTCAGATAAGGGTAGAATAGGAAAGAGAAAGAATTAAAAAAAAATTAATTAAAAAATAAAAGAGAGTGTAAGTGGAAAAATCAACTTTCTTTTTTTTATTCCGAAAAAAAAAAAATTACACATGAGTTCCAAACACATCCATACAATATAATTAACATGTACCGGAAAATGACTAAACCAAATACAGGAGTGGTGATAGTGATGTCCTTTCTTCGCTAAAGTATCTATACCACCATATTAGATTCTCAAAAAATGTGAGCGAAGGAAATCTGAAAAAACTTCAACAAAAAAAGAACTTATATTACCGTGCTTTACTTTTAGCTTTTCAACAACTATATAAACAAAAAAAAAATGGAGCAAAAAAGTCATTTGAACCATTGGGTGCTCTAGTTGCCTACTTTGAACAAAAGCTAGCTCTTTTCTGTGGGCTGTTGACCGTCTAGATAGCTCTTTACTATGGGCCTTTTAAAACAATATCTTTCTGCTGAACTTCTCTATAGGTGGGCTTGGCAATTGGTTGAAACTCATGGTGTGTTTATTAATCAAGAATTAAAATTGAATTTCAATTATGAAGGATTACTGCGTTTATTATTTCACATTAAAGAATTAAAAAGTAAGTGGGACCTACACAAAATCGGGAATTCAATTCTTTGGTAGGAGGTGGTATTCTAATTCCTGGAGAATTAACCCATTAAGAATCTATCTTTTTTACCCATTATATCCTCACACAATTTTAAAATTTCCAAATTTGCCATCTACTTTAACCCAACAACGAGGGCATTTTAGTAATTAGTACCACTCATACCACAATTCCATATGGTTTAATAAACAACTTCATTAAGAATCAAGAAACTAATTCTCCTCAATCCAACTCCTCCTCAATTCAATTCATTCTCAATTCAATTCCTCCTATCGGATTAGTAAACATGCCATCATAGCAGTATGGAAATCGTACCACACAAAAATATATAAAAGACGCATAAATGATAATTTTTATTTTATTTTTATACAATTAATATTTAGGGAGAATGGAATATTGAAAATTCGACTCTAGATAAATATCCTTAACGAGTTGAGTCACAAACACACACACAACTATGATGTTGTAGGGATTCGAACTTGATACCTTTGGTTAACATGCCTGAGATGACCTTGGCTCCCCGGCCTCCCCCCCCACCTAACATCAAACTTACCTCCACCACTAAGTATAGAGTCTTTGATTAGTTTGATGGTTTTAATTATAATTAGACAACCCTTAACTATTTTTTATTCATAATTTTGGTTTAAGAGATTTGGAAGTCACGAATTCCTTATAAAATAATGAAGACTAGATGTCATTATAGCAAATAATCATGAACGACAGAAATGAACTCGGATGGATGAAAAAAGAACACCATCTTATAACAAGTAGATTGTATCTAAAGTAGGTCATAAGATTCTTGTTTTCACATTTGTCCATCTACATCTACTCATGGTTTTAAGTTTATGTAAAGGAGTAGTGTGTGGGGGGCACACGCCTCTCAATTGTTTATTTGCATGTTGTCACTTTGTTTACTATAATTTTCAGTCTAGCTCACGAACCCACTGCAATTTCTGCCTGGTTTAAAATATAAATCCAGTGGGTTATTTTCTAAGGTTTTTCCTCACAGTTGCTTCTATAAATAGCACTACGCGCAGGCCTCAAGTACTCAATCAGATCAAAATGGCAAGCTTATTGTTTACTTCCTCAGCTTTGTTGCTGATCATCATGGCAGTGGTTTTTGTCACACCAGCGATCTCTGTGCCTTTGAGGATTGGTTTCTACCAGACTGCATGCCCCTCGGCTGAGACCATGGTCAGAAATACAGTCACTAAGGCACTTGCCGCAGATCCTGCCATAGCTGCTGCCCTCATCAGACTCCATTTCCACGACTGTTTTGTAAGGGTATGAAATATATTTCACTTCTGATAATTTTCTTATTATATGCAAAATATTTTATTAAATTTTCATTCGTACAAAATGCTTTCTTTACCAGACTGATTGCCTAGATTATGACCATTGGTCCAGTTGTTATTAATATATGTTTGTTTTTTGGAATGTGTAGGTTCACGTATAATACTCGTATTATACACATATATACTTTTAAAAAATATATGCGTTTGTTTCTTGTATATTTTTCAAAAATACGGTAAAATACACATATTTTTTTATATAGAAATCAAACATACAATACACGCCTGAATACACATTTTGTTACCAATTTTTGAAAAATACAGATAAAAATCACATATTTTATAAATAAAAATACTATACATAAAAATTATAAATAAATATTATTAAAACACTATATAGTGGCCGAATTTTTATCGGAGTTTTAAAAGTATTCTCGAATAATACACCTACATATTTTTATTTTTATTTTTCTCTTTTCGTAATTTTTTTTTAATAACTTTATGGTCAAAGTTTAGAGTATGCCAGATTTGATCGTGTATAATATTATGCAGGGTTGTGATGCTTCTATTCTGCTTGATTCTAAGCCGGGAATGCCAGCAGAGAAAGAAAGCACGATGAACAAAGGCCTCCAAGGCTTTGAGGTGATAGACGAAGCCAAGGCGGCGATAGAAGCCCAATGCCCAAACACAGTTTCCTGCGCAGACATCATCGCCTTCGCCGCCAGAGACAGCGTTTTCAGTGCCGGCGGCCTCCGCTACGCTGTCCCTGGCGGAAGGCGCGACGGCTTGGCTTCGTTGATCGAAGAAGCGGCCGAAAATCTCCCCGGTGCATTTTTCAATTTGACAGAGTTGAGGGGCAACTTTGCAACAAAAGGGCTGTCAATGGAGGAAATGGTGACGCTCTCTGGAGCTCACTCCATTGGAGAGTCTCATTGCTCTGCCTTCTCCAAAAGGCTTTACTCTTTCAGTGCAAGATTTCCACAAGACCCTTCGATGGATGGGGCTTATGCTGAAACTTTGAAATCTAAATGCCCAAGGCCTCGGAATTTGACAGATTCTGTTGACCCAGTTGTGGCTTTTGATCCCTCAACGCCTGCTCTGCTTGACAACAACTACTACAAGAACTTGGTGAGCCACAGAGGGCTTTTGGCTTCTGATCAGGAGCTTTGGAGCAGTGGGTTGACGAGGAAGATGGTGAAGTTCAACAGGAACCATCCAGGTGCATGGGCCTCTAAGTTTGCTGCTGCAATGGTGAAGATGGGTTCCATTGATGTGATGGTGGGGAGAAATGGAGAAATCCGGAACAACTGCAGGGCTGTGAATTAGGAAGCTCTTGTTGTGTGTGCCTGCCTGGCTACATAGTGCTCACTCAAAATCTTCTTTCAAACTGGAATTTTATATTTTAAGAGCCATGTAATTTAATTTGAGTTTTTTCAATTTTGGGCATGTTCCCCTTGTTTTGGGAAGTTCATTTTGATTTGAGATTGTGGACGTGTATGTTATAGTTTGTTTGATATAATAGTTACATGTTTGTGAGGTTTAATCAAGAGCTCATCTTACTTGTCGTATTATAATTATATATCCGTAAAGAGTGACGCTATTTGTACCATATTTACTGACTACATTGCTGATCACCTCTCTAATATGGTTGATAAATATGGTACAAATAACATCATTGATTCATAAATATGGGTTATACCAATTGGCTAAGTCAGCGTGTCTGTCCATTGCATATGAGTTGAATCACCTTCCCCATATGGGTTAAGTCAATTGCCCAAGACATCGTGTCCACCCCTTTGCACTTGAGTTGAATCCTCATTCCTGTAGAGTATAATATCACTTTGTCAAACAAAAACTATAATTAAATATTCGAATTTGGGTTTCTCATTTAACAGTCCGCTAACATAAAATTGATTGATTTAAAATCAGAAATTTAAATAAATAATTTGATGTTTGAATTTTAAAATATTTAATTTTGATTTTTTTTTTTATATTCTTAAATTCATGGTAAAGTTCGAAGCAACTTCTACACAAACAGCCCATTCAAGATGTCAAGATGGGCTTTTAATTGGAGAAGCCCGACCCTTTTTTTAAGTTCTCTGGTAGGCCCAGTTTATAGTTAGCGCTGCACGAGTTCTCGCTTCTCATTCATATAAAACCAAAAACCCCTTCAGAGTTAGAAAACCCTAACGAACACAGAGCACTACAGTTCAGCAGCTGCCGCCTCCACTTCTCAATCTCATCTCTGTTCAAAGGTAGATTCTTTCTCTTCCTTACATTCTGAATCTTTCAAAAAAATTATCGGCGATCCATCAACCTACCAATCCACCGATTTGAGAAAATTGAGATTTGTTTCTGTGTTCGTTGGGTTTGGATTTTTAGGGTTTCAACTCAATCGACAATATGCAGAACGAGGAGGGACAAATCACTGAGCTTTACATTCCCAGGAAATGGTATTAAATCATATTTCAGTTGAAATTTTTGTATCATTGTTTTGTTTGTGTGGTTATGATTTTTAGGGTTTGGGCTAAAATGTTGTGGTTTTTGGATGCAGCTCGGCCACAAACAGGCTGATCACTTCAAAGGACCACGCGTCTGTTCAGATTAACATTGGGCATCTGGATGAGAATGGCATCTACACTGGCCAGTTCTCCACTTTCGCTCTCTGTGGCTATGTCCGCGCTCAGGTTCATCTTCTTTCTTTCATTTCAGTACTATTATGGTAAACATTTGTGTTTTTTTGGGGCATATTGTAAGTGTATATGCTAATAGGAATGTAGAATGATTGTGGGTATTGATTCTGTTGTCTATTCATTAAGATTAATCTCGTAGAATGACTGTAGACTGCACTTCTCATCGTGACTTTGAAGAAAATAACATACAAATCATTCAAGTTGGATGCGTATCTCTGCGTGCAATATCTAAAAGTTCCTATGCTAAAAAATCACCAATTTTGTTTCAGCAATCAGTTTCTTCATTACATTAGAAACCAGTTGCATTTACATCATCAGACTTTGTTCAACCACTCTGGATTCACCTTCAATTCGAGGATGCCATTTACCAAATCGAATATCAGAAGAGCCAAGTAAACACAAACATATGTTGGGATCCCATAATCAAACCGAAAACCCCAAATAGTACACACAAGCATCTAAACTTTTGTAAACTTAGTTGTCTTAAGATTTTCCATGCTTCTAATAAAGTTTAAATTATGAGGAGTCGGTTAATTAGGTTTTTGAATCATTCTTTAATGACTATGTGGTGTTCTCTTTTTTGAGTTCATAAATTTGCACTTTGGGAGCCCATTGATTCCAGTTCTGATTCTTTGCCTTCTTTCTTTTATTTTTCAGGGAGAGGCTGACAGTGGTCTGGACCGTCTCTGGCAGAAGAAGAAATCTGAAGTTAAACAGCAGTAGAAAGAGATGATTTTTCTTATGTGGTTTCTTTTCTGGACGCCTGTTATTGACAATGAAAGTGTTGTTTTAGTGAACTAAAATATATGATGTTGAGCGTTTTTCATTTCCAATTAGTAGTGAATGTTGCAACTAGTTCCCAACTTTTTGGTATTCTTGAATTGGGCTGTTCCTTTGACATCTAAGTGGTGAAACTCTTACTCCTTGGAGTATTTTAAATATATGTCCCGGCTTTACGCCACTATTTGCACTGGTAATGCATGATGATTGAAATCCAGGGCAGTATATGTTTTGAGAGCGTGTGACTAAAGATTTGTAGTTGGCAATTCATATCTATTGCTTGTTGTGCCTGCTTTTGCCAGTGGCACAAATTAAGCTACCACCCTCTGCCTTTGCTTATTATCTCTTCTCAGCTGTTAATGACTTGTAAAGATTCATGTGTTGACCTAAAAAACTGGTACTGTCGTTTATACGGAACGTTAAACGTTATCTTAGGATATCGTATAGAAATTGGGAGAATCTAACATACAAGCTTACTAATTATCTTAAGTTTACAAGATCACCCCAATAATTTAGAATGCCATGTGGGCTAATGTTGCCCTTACAAAAACATTAGCGTGCAGAAGAGAAACTGGTGTGGATTACGCACCCTGTCTATACACATCAATCCATTCAATACAGAGGGGTGCAACAACTGTCGTTTAATATATCACAGAAAATATTTACTTCTTGATGCCACCTGCAGGAATTGCAGCTGCTGAAATTTTCATGATCAAGAGGATCCCATCCTCGCTCGACTGTGAAAACCTCCTGTCTATTTCCACAGTCGCTGCATGTTTTCGCAACGGGAGTCTCATGGCGGGCTTGTACAATTTTACCCACCACCTTCCTGTCAGCCCACATGTTCCAAACAAGTCCTTTAACCCTCTCCCTGCATTCTCTTACGCTGAATCCTTTCGGTTTGTAATGATTGAGAGAATACAGAAGCTCCAGGCCTTCCTGCTTCGCCTCTCCTCCGAAACACACCAAGATGGCGCCATAAACATACGTCGCTTCTACATGGCCCTTCGACGCTGCTTTCTTCAGACACATGATTCCTTGTTGCACCCTCTTGCCTCTGAAAAGATCGCGAAGCCCTTGTCGGTACAAGGCCTCCGCGTTGCCGCACTTTTTGCAGTGTTTCAGAAACTTGGAGAATTTTTCGTCAAACCTCCAAGAAACCAATGGGAATTTGCTCATGTCAATGCACTGGAATATGTAGTCTTCTTCAGCCATTTTGTTGAAGTCCTTGCAGCTTAACTTTGCCGAGTAGAGATCGTTGAAAGAATTCGAAGCCACCTTTGCAAGAACTTCTACCAAAAGCTCCTTCGGAAGAGATTGCATGATGCGACTCTTGCTGTTTGTTGCTCTCTTCTTCATTGACCTTGTGAGAGGCGCCATTGATGCCTAATAACAAGAATATTCTAGTTATATGTTTGTAAAAAGGAAAAAAAAAACCTTAAATTTGGCAAACTCAAGAATATATTAAACTAAAAAGAAAGCCAAAAACAGGGAGGCAGAGAGAAACCACAAATTATTGCGGTGGAAATAAGCTTAAATAAGCTTCCCGAACAGAATTGGACAGCCTGACGGTGTTCTGCTTCCTAACGCGACGTCGTTTTTGCCTTCCAATTTGCCGTTTGCTGGTAGTCCTTCAAGTTGGATACCGGTCTTCTTGTAAGTTTGGCGTGTTATTTGCGCTCTGGTTTTATGAATTCCAGTTCTTCACCACCCACCAAAAAACAAAAACTGAAACCAGAAGAGTTCCCCAAAGACATGGGACAACCGACACCAGCATGCAAAATAAAAGAGGAATGTACGTACGCGTGATTATATATCAGATACAAACACAAACCCTTGTAGGGTTAGGACAAGAAACACCGAAGTCATATGAAGATTGGATTCCCTAAAACAAACTTAAGGCGGTGGTTAACTTGGCTAAATTGGTTTTCTTACATACTAATAATACTGGATTCTTAATCTAATTAGGAATGTATAATAACATTTTAATATACCAGACCGACCAACACCATGAAAAATTATAGAATACTATAGTAGTATGGCAGTGATCTGCATACATGCGTGTGTTATAATATGGGTGACGATACGGTTTATTTTCCTCCTTTTAGGGTTTATTTTCCCCCTTTTAGGGAATAATATCTATAAATATCCACTAATATTATAACACGCGCGCAAGATGTATGCCATACTACTTCTGATGATATTCTATAATTTCTCCAATACCATGACATGTCTTCGTTGGGCAGCCTGATTACAAATAATATTAAATACTAAGTCTGAACAAAAGAAAATCTCTCTCTTTCTTTTCTCGCAAATTTTTGTGTTCTTGTTTTTGAAGAAAAAGAAAACGCAATCTCAATTTATATGGGATTCCTACGCTTATTATGAGATCCATAT
Organism: Prunus padus; assembly: GCA_024362665.1. NCBI lineage: Eukaryota > Viridiplantae > Streptophyta > Magnoliopsida > Rosales > Rosaceae > Prunus > Prunus padus. The sequence continues at coordinate 11,852,490 of JANFAM010000020.1, forward strand.
TCATCAATGACTGATATTAATTTACGCTCATGCATTTACCATGTGCCAATAACCCCAACACATTCTGTATCAATAGTAAATTTTGATAGAGTTATGGTAACATCAATCGCAACGCAAGTCATAGCGTGAAATATTTTCCTCTTTTAAATTTATAGGTCATATTAGAACTCACTCCTCAACTGCTGAAAATGCTTCACACGGGAATTTGATTTCGGATGAAAATGGGGATCATCACATCAACTTTAGTCAAATTGTAGAACAAACCAATTACGTAATTAATGGTGGAAAGTTCAAAGTTCAAACATGGCCTTCTATTTAGAGCCGTCATTGATACGCAACGATTTCCGAGTTTTGAACGAAATCGGTGTTCTGTGAAAGCCATGGCTTCGAGAAGCTTGAGCCCCACGAAACTCGATTATTTCGACGACATGTGGAAGCTCCAGTCCAAAGCCACATTGCTATCTTTATCCAAAGTCAGTTCCTTTTCTTCACTTCAGTCTCACATACTGCTTCTTTTTCAGCTTCACTTTCTCTCTGATAAAATCTTAGGGCTTTAATTCCTTTCTGTTTGTTTTCCGAGAAAGTTCAGAGAAAAATTAGTGCCATTCGTTAAACGAAAGTCGAAAATCACTTATTGAATTGTGGTGTGTGCTTTGTGGTTTTGAAGGGTGAAGATGGACGAACCGCTTTGGTATTGGACCGTACGATTTTCCATCCACAAGGTGGTGGTCAACCTGCCGACACAGGCTTCATCGCCGTCGCAGATTCCGGTCTCAAATTCGTAGCAGAAGATGTACGGTCCAAAGACGGCATTGTAAGTAATCAAAATTTTAATATTTTCTTTCTTTGATTTTCAAATTTTTGTTTAAAAAAAAAGAAAAAAAAGTAATCTTTATGATTGGTGCTTCACTCAATTCTGGTTAGGTTTACCACTTCGGTTTTGTTGAAAATTCTGTTGAGGAAATGGAATCAAAATTTGAGAAAGGGAAAGAGGTGTTCTTGCGTGTTGATGAGGCTAGGCGCAAGCTAAATTCTAGGTACCCATATACACAAAGAAATAGGCTCATTTGATTAGTTAAATTTATGATTTTTTTTTGTTTGTGTTGAGAAATTTGGAAGTTGCTTATGTTGTCCTGATTATAGGCCATGTTAAGTTTTTGAGCAAGTTTGATTGCTTACTTGCTGATTCATTTTTCATATTTGAATCATTATGTGCAAATGGCTTCACTCAGCTGGGCATTTGCTGGATGCATGTATGAGAAATGTGGGATTGGGTGATTTAGAGCCAACCAAAGGGCTACCATTTCCCTCAGGGGTATGATTTTGTTCTGCTTTATTGTCTAAATCCTGGATTAAAAACTGTGGGTATATTCCTTCTTTAGTTCTGCTTCTGCAAGTTGATTTCTTCGTTATGCTATTTATTTAATAGAGAAAATTCCTCTTTATTTCCTCCTCCCACTCCAAGCTGCTTCATTGCCTTCCCTTATACTCTCTCTGTGTTTGTATCAAATTCACTGTTGATGACGACGTTCATGAAATTCTTTTTACATTCCATAGGCGGCAGCTTTTGAGCAGAGTCTATGACAGCCACAACCCTTTAAGAAGTAATGAGCTGTTTTTATAAGACAAAATTCTTCTCAATCCAAATATGGGAAATGTGAGGTCCTAAAAATTTTCCACCTAACAGAACAATGGTCCTTCCTCGTAAGCCTAGCAACAGCCCCTAAGCCTTAAGCAGCACAATGATCCTGAATATGTGAACAACTTCTGTTATTTGAGACACAATGTTGACGTTGTTTCAAAATCCTTTGTAATTTGGTTGAAATTAGTACTCATAATGTACTTCTTGCCAGGCCATATGTGGAATACAAAGGCACCGTTCCACAAAAAGATATGGAAAGTAAGCAAAAGGAGTTGGAGCTAGAAGCTAATGCATTAATATCGAGAGGAGGGAAAGTGAGTTGCAAATTTGCAATATTTATTTAAAGTTGCTTGCTTGGTTGGTAGTATGGGATTTGGCTCTAATGCTTTACTATATTTCTCTTAGGTTTCTGCTGCCTTGTTACCATATGAAGAAGCGTGTAAACTGTGTGATGATTTCCTTCCCGATTACATTCCCAAGGTTATTCCTTATACTAGGCCTGTTTTATATACATGAACATGCAGGAGCTTTCAAATTTTAGTGCTGCAAATCGTTGCAATTTTACTTTTTTGCATCTCCGATCTCTTCCAGGGCAGCACTCCTCGCATTGTGAAGCTAGGGGACAGTCCTGGCTGCCCGTGTGGTGGTACCCATGTTTCTGATATTTCAGAGATCAAGAGTCTTACAGTAAGAATCCATTCGCTTCAACATTTTTATAAATCGATGTTCACAATTTTTCTCAATCATGAGCATGAAATGAGTGTATAAAGTAAGAATCTGTTGGTCTGCTCTTATTTCCGTCGTTGAAGTGAGGTGTTTTGTTGCTTGTTCAGGTTTCTCAAATACGAACAAAGAAAGGATCCACAAAGGTCTTTTACAATGTTGGGTCCTAATTCTTGGTGTAACATTTTACACCCTCATTGATACAAAAGGTCTGGAACTTCTAAAATGAACTTTCAAGATTACATATTTTTGGATAAGCTAGCTGTTGTGTGTTGATAGTGAATTGACAATATGACTTTTGAAAAGGTGAAGCAGTGCTTGTATTTTGATTGTGTTGTCCACGTGTACTCGGTATGTATAATGATGATAAATATACATAAAACTCATCGTTTATTTTATGTGGATATTAATGTGGAAGCCTCAAATGGATAATAAGGTTTAAGGTACATGATTTGTAAAGTTGAAACCTTTGATAGCCCCTTTTTTGTTTTTTTGTTTGTTTGTTTGGTGAGGACCTTTCCTATTGAGATGGGCGATAAATTCAAACACACTATATGAATGCTAAGAATCGAACCTAGGACCTTTTTTGGAGGAACAATTATTTCAAACCACAACATTTGGGTCGTTAATAGCCTGTTAACCTTCAACATCAGAATAATTAATGGGGCTCTGGACCAGGTATCCACAGGGCTAAGGCAAAGACAAGGAGCATACTTTTACATGCCGAGTCCAAAAGCATCGCCATCGTAAATTTGGATTTCATAGTTTGACCTTTGGCCCCAAGTTTCGATCAACACCAGGAAATTTTATTCGGCTGCTGGAAGTTGCTAGGCATATGCTGGCGTACTAGGAGATTTACTGGTGTGGTCCACAATCCACATCTGAAAAAAATTCATGGAAAAAGAAATATTTTTATTTGAGGTCCATATTCTTTAGGTCTTTTTGGTAAATTTGCATACAACGAAATCACTGGAAATGCATAAATAAAAAAATTTTGGTACACAATTCTGGTTTTGTTTCTTTCCAGTCAAACACTTTCTTTTGGCTCTTTTTCTGGGGGCGGTTCAGCTTTCTCTGCGGTTGAAATCTGCTTTTTCTCAGCGGTGTTTGGCCAAGTCAAATCCACTTAAAACACAGAAGGCTTGATTTGGGAAGTTAAAGCCATTTTCTTTCATTCATATGGACCTTTGGTTGACAGTAGCAGCCACAATAACATCTGATAAACTATTAGCAAAACCAAATAGATCATCTGATTGAGACGTTGGTTGACCTTAAACCGTTAACCCAAAGTTTAAATATACCCAAATGAGAAAATAAGGAAAAAAAATTGTGCAAATGACTGCTAATAAGAAATTATCTTCAAATTAAGAGCTTTCTTTTTTATGCATAATTTTTGTTTATGAGCTCATCAGCCCAATTGAATTATTTAATTGGAAAAACTATAATAACAAAATCCAATGGGTATATAAACACAATTGTAGTCTGGCTGTGAGTGATCCTTAAAAGAAGGAAAAACTATAATAATGAAATATCTAAGTGCAAAGTATGATGTCAATGTTAACAAACCAAAATTGACCTTATTAAAAACTAGATTTGGGATGTAGATTTTGGGAGGGTGTGCTTAAAGGGTTTGGATATTATCTACTGGAAGATTTGAGTGGGTTTGCTAGACCCAGAAGTTTGTTTATGTAGTTTTGTTTTTGAGCTTCGGCTGCCTTAGAACCAAAAAAATAAAAATGAACCTTATTTAATTTCCTGACCTCGTATGGAAATATAACTCCAAAAAATCTATAACTATATAAATAAATCTGTAACCATAAATCCATTAAAACTTTAATGAAAATAAAAGGAAATTTTTTTTTGGAGGAAATAATAAAAGGCAGTCTTAATAACAATAATATTACGAGGTCACACTTGTTGCATCACCGAGACCCAGTTTTTTTTATACTTGTATTCTCAATTGTGTTGTTTCAATAATGTTTTTTTTTCTGGAAAAAAAAAACAACAATATTATCTGGAGGAGATATTTCGGTTTATTTTCTTTATTTATTTATTTGTTTCTTTTGGGAAGGGAAAGATTGGAGAAAGAAAGTTAAGAAAGGAATAATAGCAGGAAGGAAGCAAAATATCGATAGAGTTCAAATAGAGCTGGGAAAGCGGCATTACCGGTTGGAGTGAATAGACAAAAAGCCCAAAACACCAGCCAAAGAAATTCCGCTAAATTCAGCAAAGACCCTTCCTCACCATCCATTCCCTTCGTCTTTTATGTACCACCCAGATACAGATTCTCCACTACCTCTTTCTCTCTCTTTCTCGGTTTCTCTCTTCCTCAGATCTGCTCTTGCTTGTGCTTTTCTGCTTTTTCTTTCCAAAGTCTTACCCTTTAACACTCCCTCTTACTATACAACAACCCATCACTCTTTGTATATATAAGTTTCATAGCTCAAGTCACATTCCGGGTTTGTTTCCATTGCTCCTGTCGGCGCCTCTTTGTTGAAGACGAATAAGGTGAGGTGGGTTTCGAATCATAACTCTGTTTGTTTTGTTTTTGTATGATAATGCATGATTATGTTGTGTGTTTTGTCACTATTGGATTGTTTCTCTTTGTTTCTTTCTTTTTTGATTCAGTTTTAGCTTACTGTTTTGGTTCTTAATAGGCGGTTGTTGTGTCTGGTTTAAACTATCTTTGCTCTGTTTCTGAACCTTGTATTTGATTGAATTTGCTTATTCTTTCACCCTCTTGGTTTTTGTTGCGTTGGAAGGAATCACTTTTGAACCTTACATATATAGCCAAGTATCGATCTTTTGGTGTAGTAAAAGGTGCATCCTCATACAGGATTGCCTTTGGTTTTTGAATTGTAATTATTTTCTTATCCAAGGAAGCCCAAAGGGGATTGCTCCAAGTTTAGTTCTCTTTCCCTTTGGAGGCCAAAGGGCAGGGCGTTTCAAACTCTGGCCTTGGTGTTCATGTTCTTGACCACTAGAGCTGCAAGGCCCCGTAAGCTCCACGTTTAGTTGATCAGATAACTTTAATTCCTTTTCTTTGTGTGTGTTATTCTTTTGGTTTTGAACACGCATCTATCGTATTCTTGTGGCTTATAGCACACAAAATTTCCCTTTCAGTGTTTCACTCTCTCACACCCAACACAAAGAACACACTTTTTACATCATCATCACCAATCTGTTTAGTTGATATTACTCTAAAAATGGACTTTGGAAAAAGATTGGATTCAATTACAAGTTCATGATATTTGAAGAAAATTTGGTATTTGTGCAATAAAATATGATCAGATCAATTCCAAGTTTCTTACAAATGTTTGAGGTAATGAATAACCTAAACGTTTGTCTTTTTTCAGCTATAGACCATGCGAGGAGGAATTATGATTAAACCTGAAGGAGAACTAAAAGTAAGCTTTGGCTATCAATGCAATAGCAACAGAGACAGTTCTTGTGAGGATTCTGATGAATATGAAACCCTGCCTGAACTCCGAAGGAACAGTAGTTTCTCTTGCTTGTCTGGTGCTGCCTTAAGTGCCAATGCTACTCTGGCAAACACAAATATCTGTAATGGTTTGATAGGGGCAGAAATACTTCCCAGTTGGGACTCCCCTAATTCATTTCGTAGGGTTCCCTCTTCACCGACTCTTTCAAGGTTGGACATACTATCATCTTCTCTTCAGAGTAGTATATCAAACTTAAGTTGCAGTCCATCTACACCTGATTCTGATTCTTACTTATTGAAATCCATGAGTCCTCCTTCCAGAAGTGAAGGTTTTCTTAATGCCATGGAAGTGCAAGTGGCAGGTGGAGCTGCTGGTGAAGACAGGGTTCAAGCTGTCTGTTCCGAAGAAAATGGGTGGCTCTTTTGTGCAATATATGATGGCTTTAATGGAAGAGACGCAGCTGATTTTCTGGCTGGGACACTGTATGAAACCATTGTATTTTACTTTAATTTACTAGACTGGGAATCAAGTCAGGAATCCATCAAAGCTTCTAGCGGTCTAGATTTAGATGGGTCCCTTCCATATATAGAAGATGATAGCAATACTATTAACGAAGAAAGATTTCTACCCCAAATTTACACAGACAGGGATTCAAGTGTTGACAATGTCTCCAAGAATGCTCCATGTGCTAAACCAAAAATATCCACTGATTCATTTAGGCATGGGGTGCTTGACAGCCTCCAACGTGCTCTTAGTCAGGCCGAGAATGACTTTCTATACATGGTTGAGCAGGAAATGGAGGATCGCCCAGATTTGGTTTCTGTTGGGTCTTGTGTTTTAGTTGTGCTTCTACATGGGAAGGATTTGTATACACTTAATTTAGGTGACAGCCGAGCTGTTTTGGCAACATACGGTGATGGTGATTTCATGAAAGGGAGTGAGAGGCTAAAGGCTATTCAGCTCACGGATAGTCATACAGTTGATGACGAAGGTGAAAGAATGCGAGTTTTGTGTGATCATCCTGATGACCCCATGACCATTGTGGCTGGAAGAGTAAAAGGGAAATTGAAGGTCACTCGAGCTTTTGGGGTTGGTTACTTGAAAAAGGTGACTACTCTTACCGTTTAACAATTATGTACCAACGCCAAATTGGATAATTTTTTTAGATTAACTCTGACATTATCTAGCTAGTTACTGATTCTATTTTCCTACAGAAAAAACTGAATGACGCATTGATGGGAATTCTTCAAGTTCGCAACCTTATGAGCCCACCATATGTTTCCACTCAACCATCGTTGAATGTGCATAGAATATCAAAATCTGATTGTTTTGTTGTAGTTGGGAGTGATGGTTTGTTTGACTTTTTTACCAATGACGAGGCGGTAAAGCTTGTCCATTCCTATATCTTGAGCAACCCCTCTGGTGATCCAGCTAAGTTTCTGCTGGAGCAGCTTGTAGTAAGAGCAGCCAATTGTGCAGGTAGACCTTCTGACGTTTCATGTGAAGATTTTGTTGTCATTCCAGTCAAATTATTTATAAGTTGTTTCAGTTTAAATGTTGTTTGTTAAATTCTCGCATAATTTCTTCTTCTGAACTGTTTGAAGAGAACACTTTTGGGGATGGCTCAACAAAACTCCAGCATTGATACAAATCTCTTCCTGACAACATAACTGATTGAAACATTTTAGACCAAATTTAACTAAGATGTTATTTGACACTGATCATACAGCCCACACACCACACCGCACCACACCTTAAGGCATGCATACACATTTGATTCCAGAATTTGGTATACCGTTTTCACAAAAGTAAATACCAGTACAGAGGTTGGTTAAATTTTATTTTAACTGAAAAACTAACTAGTCTATGTAGCCAATAAACTAGTCTATTATTTTTCACTGCCCATGTTTTTAAGCACTATATTTTTGTTTCAGGTTTCAGTATGGAAGAATTAATGAATATTCCAGCAGGAAGGAGGAGGAAGTATCATGATGATGTAACTGTAATTGTGATTATTCTGGGTACAAATCAGCGTACTACTAAGGCATCAACGTGCGTGTAAGATTTTTTGTGGTGTAATATTTTTTTATTTTTGGCATTCCAGTTTTAGGTTTCAAATTGTATATTTTGGATATCTGATATGTCCTTCCTCCGGCTCTATAATGATCTTTATCATTATCAATTTTTGTTTGACAAAAACTGCTTGATTGCATTGATCTGCAAATTGCTGATCTTTATGATCCTTTCAGAGGCTTGTCAAAGAAGGGCACAGAATTGTCTGAATCTTTATTATTGTTCACAAAACTTGCAAGCATATATGTATCCCTTATGAAGCAATTGCTCTCAATAAATTAAAATTTAGTGTAAAATGCTTTTTAAGATTATAAAAATCTGTTCCCTCTCTCAAATCTGTTCTTTGGCTTACCAGCCTCTCACAATTCTGAAAGTGGAACTACTGTGGATACATGGCTCGCTCTTTATTTTTATTTTATTTTGTTGCTTTTTCTGCTACCTAATTGATTTCTTCCTACAAGAAGTTTAGGTCCACAAGCAAATGATGCACTGATGATCAAGCGTGTGACTCAGATTTCTGAAATTTGTCAATGACCAATAGAACTGTGGAATTGGAGATGATCATGGATGCCTCTTTTTTATGATAGACAGGACAAGTCCTTCAGATAATTAGCTAAAGAATTAAGTTTCTTTAGACCTCAAATAGAAATGGGTGGCATGAACTTCTGTGCCAAAATGGGTGGCCTTCATTCAACATGAGAATCACAAACACAAAGTTGTCTTTCATGTGCTCTGATCAATCATATCATATTATTGTTGTTTGTGAATCGTCCAGTTAATGTTTCATTTCCAGCCAAAGGCCCAAAGTCAAAAGTGTTTCCCTTTGCCTACTACTTCAAAAGAATATGTTCTAGCAAATATTCAAGTCTGTGGGGGACATAACTAATATGTTAATAAACTTAGTTGTGATGCTGTCTTTTTTTTTAAAACCTAAGCTTTATTAGAATCTCAAATGGAAATTCAAGGGAATCATTATATTCTGTATTTTCCAAATTTCACAATGAGGAACCTGTAGTGAATATTCTACACTGGAAAAAGCTGAAGCAAAGAGAAAAATGTTGTTGATGTTAGGGGGGACATAAGAACCTACTACTATTCTTCACTGCTGGAATTTTTAGTAAACTGTAAATAACGGGAGACGGAGACGGCGGATTCGAACTTACTCAAACTTACGACATTCTCCGATATTAAGAAAAAGAAAATACCACTAGACTAAGAGTTCGAGAGGCCTGGCCTATCTAGTATAAAACATGAAATTAACTAATCAAGGACTAGTGCTTACATGTTTTGTCAAGTCTTAACCATTCTAATTGCTCCCATTACCTACTAAGTCCATCTCTTGTGTTACATGTTACAAAATCATCTACCTTCCATTCCCTACAGCTGCTTCTATTATTAACATTGACTTGCACTAATTTTCAACAAAGCCCAAAGGCAAGCCAAAAATCACATGATAAAACACCCATTAGCATTTTCATCACTGAAAATCTGCAAAATGTCCAGACGTGTTGCCTTCTTTATCACCCCATCAATCTCTTGATGACTAGTTGTTGCCCACGTGTACGGTGGTGATGGAACATGATAAAAATTAGGAGCCAAGCTCATGCTAGCAGCTGCACTGCCACTCGCAACATACACCAGAGGAGAGTTGTAATCCATCGGATACAGGTATGGATACAGGAATGCCATCTGACGTGTATGGCTGCGATCACCTGGATGATCCAGAGACTGAGATCCTCTGCTTGCAGGTGCACCAGAGCATCCTGTAGGACCCAAATTACACCCCCTGCTGTTCTCATAATCTTTTGGCTCTTTGTTTTTCTTCTTTTTGCTGACACTGCTTTTCTCACTTTCACTGCTCTGAAGCTTCATGGTCGGAGATTCCTTGCCGCCGGTAGTAACCTTAGGTGGGTCGGCCTGAGTAGCAGTACTTGCTCTGTTTTTAGCAGAGCTAAGCTTGAGTACTCCAACTTTCTCACATGGGTTCTGCTCATCACTGTGATTTGGGCCTTTCTGTTTGTCCTTGTTCTTGGCTTTTACGGAGTGTTGGTCTTTCCCAGTGAGATTTCCAGGCCATAACTCTGCTTGCTTACCTGCTTTCATGATCAGCTTCTTGATGAGGGTCTGAACGTCGACGTTTCCAGTGACTGTAACTCTGTTTTGCTGTGAGTCAATAGCTGTGGTGTAAACGCCTGCAGAAATTATCAGTCAAAGAAATATAGTCCAAATCTTATGTTAACTGTGTCTAGGATAAACAATTATATGTGTACTCTTTTTTTATTTGTTGATTTTGAAAAAACAAAAACAAAAAAGAAAGTTCTTTTCTTTTTTCTTTTTCCACATTTTTCTCTGCATCCAAATGTGTACCATCAATTTTTTGTAGAACTTTCTTGACTTTCCTCTTGCAACCTTCACAGTGGATAGAAACTCTCAAGACCCATGTCTGGAAAAACCAACGAGAAGTAAAAGTTAAGGACTAAAATGGTAGAAAGAAGAACAGTAAAAACTCATGCATCATCAAACAGAAAAACAGCAGAACAAGAAAGAAGGAAAGATGAAGAGGAGAAATTGGCTTGTTTTGTGCATGTAACAGAGAAATGTACCTGATATTTGAGTGATTCTGAGACTGGTTGAGCTGAAACTAGGGAAGTCATTGGAAACAGAGAGCTAGCACCAACAATTACCAGAGCTCAGAAGGAGAGCTAAAGACACTGAAGAAGAAGGTTAAGACTGGAAGAGGAAATTAAAAGATGAGTTTTGAGCGAGACAATTAGAGTGTAGTGGCAGAGAGCATGGACGATGTGGTCCGCAATGTGACCTATATAACATCTAAAGCTGCAAGAGCTCAGCTATCAAAGTTGTTGTTTTTTTTTTGGAAAAAGGGTTTCTGCAGTTTTGCCCTTTGAATTGTTTGTAGGGTTAACTACAGTAAACCCCAAAAACTATAAGGTCATTTTCAAGTTCATACCCATAGTTTGAAAATTCGCGAGTACATATTTAACGTCACGGAAAGTTACGAGTACATACCCTCCGTTAGCCAAATCGTTAGTTAATCTGTTAAGTGTTGACGTGGCGAATATGTGACCCATTTTTTAACTGATGTGGACTTCCACGTGGACAAAAAATTAATTTAAAATTATTTAAAAAATCTCTAGATCTCTCTCTCTTCGATTTTTTCTCCAAATTTTCTTCATCATCTATCATCATCATCATCACCAACCCCCAAACCTCTCAAGACACTTCTCTCTCTCTCTCTCTCTCTGCCGATTTCTTCCCATCGTTACCATCTTCACTCTCCTAAACCCCGAAGCACACAAGCAGCCATGAAAACCGTCCTCTCATCTTCGTCAACCACAACGACCACAACATCTTCCTCTCTCTCACTGTCTCTCTCTCTCTTCCCATCTCTTATACTGGGAACTTGGATTTTTTTCAGTAAATTTGGAGATTACTCGGAAGAACCATTTGCAAATTTGGGTAATACAGAAAAATCTTGGGCTGAGTCTAACGTCACTAGTGGTGTTTTGGAGAACTCAGTTTCTGATTTAGGTGCTTTTAGTTACGGACAGAATCAAGAAGGTCGGCCTTGTGGGGCTATTGAGGAACAAAATTTAGATGTGGAGGACTTGAATAGTAGTCAGAATTGGGAAAATCTTTACTCGGGATGGACGTTTGATCCAAATACTAGGCAATGGTATCAGTTGGAGGGTTATGATGTGAGTGCCAATACAAATACAGATGTGAGCATTAATGCAAATGCTCAAGAGAGTTTTAATATGAATTCCCAGTCTATAGATAATGTGGTTTTTCCAAACCAGAAAGAAGATGCTTATTATTTTCAGCAACCAACGCAGTCTGTTTCTCAGAGTGTGGCCTAGATCTGAACATAGTCTGTTTCTTAGAAGATCCTCATAACCAGCCTCACAGAGCAGAGAGGAGAGAGAGATGAAGATCGTGATAGAGAAAAGATGAGAGAGAAAAAATTAGGGTTCGAATGACAACAACCCAGATATGAACAGATCTCCATCTCTCACTATTTCCGTCTCTGCACAAACAACTCAAATATGAATTTGGGTTGTTTCATTGACAACAAAAGGAAAAGCCATTTGGGTTCGGGTTTTAGGTAGAGTTTTTGGAGCTGGAGCTCCGCTGTGTTGAAGAGTTCTTGGAGGTTGGTGGAAGGGATGGGTGGTGGCAGTGGTGATTTGGGTTCGATTTTGAATCGGATTCGGGTTGTGGGAGACAGAGAGAGAGATATATATATATATATATATATATATATATACAATACCCCTTCAATTGAGGATCCTCAAATAGCTTATTCAAGTATGGGGATTTGCACCGCTTCTGATCTATTTTAATGCAGATTCATACGCGATTCATTTGTTGAAGCTTATTTAACCCGATTTCACTCTTATAACCCGAAAAAAAAAATTTAAAACCACGCACGTCGTATCGCTTCAAGAGGAAGACTCCATCGCTGGGAACGACCTCTTCTTCTTCCTCCAACGCTGGAGACCTTCCAAGCGCACTCAAACGACCCAACGCTTGTAGACTCACCATCATCGCTGAAGAAGAAGACCCAACGTGAACCGGGCTTGTTGAGCTCGCGAGATTTCGCAGATAAATGGTATGGTATCCTGGGTATCCTGGTTTTCTTCGATTGTTTAATCGAACCATGGTTTTCTTCGATTTTGGGTTCTTGTATGAGTTCTAATATGGTTTTAATGGGTTTGAATATTAGCAATAGAACTCATCCCCATCCCAATTTTTTTACATTTATAGAAGGTACATGATATTCTACTTAATTTAGAATTGCTGTTTAGGAATGAATGGTGTAAGTTAGCTGCAATACCAAATATACATTTAAAGGGTAGGAGAGAAATCCTGGATGTTTAGTGGAGATGTCCAGTATAAATTCCTCTTCACCTTGCCCACAAAGTGTTTGAGAAATTGACAATGGCTAAGCGTGGAGTTTATCTTGCTCTGCTTTTATAGTGGAGAAGTCCAATATAAACTAGTTTATATTACGGATGCAGTTTTTACTTATAGCTTCTTTGAGCCTATTTACATAGATGATTTAGAAGATATGCTGAATGAAACTATGCTTTTTCTGAACACTATGACAGAGGAGTGCTAGTATTTTGTTGTTGTTGTACTTAAGTGTTAATACAATCATGTTGATGCAGGTCCATATTGTGTGCTTGGGATCACTTCCCGATTGGGTGTTCTCACCCATCTTCTCACCACCTTAGTATTCTACAGAGAGTTATCCAGGAGGGTATGAAGTCTATATATCTAGGTTGTTAAGGTTACTTTTTCTATGGTCTAAAATTGAGTGTATTTTTAATATATCGGCTTAACCACTATTTGCTCCTCCACTTTTAGGTTCACATGGAAACTGAGTCAGAAACAAATCATTCCGCATCAATTTTCTATCCTAAAGTAATTGGTGAGCCTACTCCCTTCCAAGGTCAACAATTTGAAACATTAGAAGAAGTGTATAACTTTACAATCGTATACAAGGGAATCTCGGTTTAGTGTTCGATCATACTCTAGTAAGAAGAGTAAAGACTGAGAGATCAAATGTAAGGAGCACGTTTGCAATAAAGAGGGAAATTGGTCAATTGGAAACAAGCGGTGTTGTAAAAAGGCGTCGTGGAGTAGGCAGAGAGTCTTGTAAGGCGCGGCTAATAGTTGTTAAATCAAAATTTGGTGGATATGTAGTCACCATATTTGAAGAGGCTCATACTCATCCAATGACAACCCCCGAAGACGCCACTTATTAAAGTCTTATTGTCGAATTTCGCGTTGATCAACTTGTAGTCACCATATTTGGAAAGATTGTGTTTGTACTTTTTGTTTTCATTGGAATGCCTTTTGATGTAATTTGTATTGAACAAAGAAAACCATTCGTAAATCATTTCAATGAAAAGGAAACAAATTTGTTTTGTCATATTCTCTAATATCATAGTTAAGTTTTGGTGTTATATGAATCAATGTCTTGTATGAGACTTTTGGATCCTGTGCGTGTTTGTTTCTTTTTGGCCTCGAGCTGGTTTCTTATACCTTTTCCTACATAATGAGCATCATTTGTTATCTTTGTTGCAAAATGTGAACACTTTTAGTCCATGTTTTATGGTTTCAAAATATTATTTATGTAAGTGCCGTATATTTCCGAAAAGAAAAAAAAGAAAAGATAACAGGAGGAAACACAAGAAAACTCACACACTATGAACTCAATTAAGTTTTCATTACTAAGATAAAATAAACTTAATAACTTCGAGTATTCATTACCATCCAATCACAAATCTTTCATTGACACTACACGTAAAAAGTTGATTACAAGAGATGTTACTTGAACGAGTCATGATAATTGAAATATTCAAGCAAGCTTCTTTGTCCTGATAAAGCGTAGACCACACAGCTCAACAGAAGCTTTCAACTCGTGCCGTTGAACTCTAGCCTTCTTACAGGATAAAAAAGCAGTGGTAAGCCCATATGAGCAAGAAAGGTTATCCACCATGAGGAACAACAACTCTTCGATGATTGGCTTCCTTAGGCTTTCAATAGACTTGAAATTACAGTCTAAACATTCTTCATGCATAATCATTAACTTTTCAGCTACCCGTGTAAATCCAAAGAAAAATATGCAAACATCATAAAGATAGAAGCTATAAGTAAAAACTATCCGTAATATCAACGAGTTTATAAAAACAATAATGAACATATGAAATCATCCATGAATAGCCCATCTAATGAAACATGTGAGTAATGAAACATGTGAGCAGTGTCTCTAATGACTGGAGATGCAGCTGAGAATCAGCTGCCAACTGAAATGTACTTATGCTAAAAGATCTTATTTCTAAATGTCAAATAGTCGGCCAGGTGGTCTGGGACACGATCACAAACATTTGTAATGGTTGCCCACGTTAAGTCACACAATCTATGCGGAGCCCATGGAAACCCAAAATCGTCCTCAAGCTGAAATTTTAATTTCTCACTAATTTGAAACATAACTAGTATTGCCTCTCATGCTAGCTAGCCGAGAGAGTGAATTACATTCATCAAACAATTTTAACTAAATAAAACTAAAATTTGAGACTCCTTCAACGCTAAACTAAGTTCAAAGAAGAACGAACACACGCTTAGGAGAATTCACAACATTAGTTTATGATTTTGATCTAGAACAATGTAAATTCTCATTTTAACATCAAAGAATACAGGGGAGAACAACAACTATAATTTCCCAAGTCTCTTTTCAGCTACCTATGTAAATCCAAAGAAAAAATATGTGAACATCATAAAGATAGAAGCTATAAGTAAAAACCGCATCCGTAATATAAACTAGTTTATATTGACTTCTCCACTATAAAACAGAGGAGCAAGATAAACTCCACGCTTAGTCATTGTCAATTTCTCAAACACTTTGTGGGCAAGGTGAAGAGGAATTTATACTGGACATCTACACTAAACATCCAGGATTTCTCTCCTACCCTTTAAATGTATATTTGGTATTGCAATTAACTTACACAATTCATTCCTAAACAGCAATTCTAAATTCGTGAGAATATCATGTACCTTCTATAAATGTAAAAAATTGGGATGAGGATGAGGTCTCAAGGTGCTAATATTCAAACCCATTAAAACCATATTAGAACTCATACAAGAACCCAAAATTGAAGAAAACCATGGTTCGGGACTCAAACAATCGAAGAAAACCTGTGATACCTGTGATACCATACCGCTTATCTCAAGCGAAATCTCGCGAGCTCAACAATCGGTTCACGCGGTCTTCTTCTTCAACCGATGATGGTGAGTCTCCAAGCGTTGGGTCGCTTGGTCTCGCTTGGAAGGTCTCCAAGCGTTGGAGGAAGAAAAGAGGTCGTTCGATGGGTCTTCCTCTTGAGCGATACAACAGGCGTGGTTTTAAATTTTTTTCTGTTATAAGAGTGAAATCGGTTAAATAACTTCAACAAATCACACCAAGCAAGATCTCATTTAAATAGATCCGACGGCCGAGTCGCCCATCCTCAAATAACACTATTTGAGATCCTCAACTCAAGGGAATCAGATATATATATATATATATATATATATATATATATATATATATATATATATATTGAGAGACAAAGATAGAGTTACGGTAGGGATGAGTTTGTGGCTGGGCATGGGGGCGGTGGAAGTTGGAATGTATGGTGTGGTGGCTGGGATGAGGGTAGGCCTGGGAGGTACAGTGGGGATGCAGAATTGAGGGTGGGTATGGGAGAGGAGAGGAAGAGATGGGAAGAGAGAGAGACGGGAGAGAGAGGAAGAGATGGGGATTATGGTTTTTTTTAGTTTTTATTATTTTATTCATTTTTTATTTTTTACTTAATTTATAAAAAAAATGTAAAGATTTTTTTATTACTTTTTGTGCCACATCAGCATAAAAAATTGGGATTTACATTGCCACGTCAGCACTTAACAGATTAACTAACGGTTTGGCTAACGGAGGGGCAAATTGTAGGGTTTCCGTGACGTTGGGTATGTACTCACGAATTTTCAAACTATGGGTATGAACTTGAAAATGACCTTATAGTTTGGGGGGTTTACTGTAGTTAACCCTTGTTTGTATATTGTCTATTTAGCTCTTTAACAATTTTTTTAGTAAATTAAGAACTACAATTATTTAAAAATCGCCAATTGAGAATCTATCGTTAATTTTTTCAAATTCCATCCAAATTTCCGTCTAAATTAAGGGTGAATTTGTAATTTAATGATTTTTGTTGTTTTGTTTTTCAAAAATAAAATGAAAAACCTCACCTACCCAAAACCCCCTCGATGCACCTCTACTCTCCCCGCCCCTGTCTGTCTTTCTCGCCCCTCCCATCTAAATTCTAAACCCACCCACATCCACCACGCTTCACCCGCCTCCACCACATCCACCCCCATCTCCATTTTCAACTTAAGGCACACACACAACACTCTTCCCCATAACCCCAATCTCTCTCTCTCTCTCTCTCATTTGTATATAGAAGATAGTTCAAGGTTTGAAACTATTACCATATAGTGCATATCAGGCCCATCATCATCAATTACTACAAGAACACCACCTGTTGGTGCTCCAATAGACACGATTTCTACCTTTCCCCCAGTATGCATATGCAATAATGCACTCTCAATTAAATTGCTCAGAGCCTGTCGCAAAGCAGGTTCTTCTACAGCAACTTGTAAATTGATAGAGGGGGAGGAGAGAGAAAGGGAAAAGATAGAGGGGTAAAGAGACAGAGGGAGACAGAAAGAGGAGGGGATGGGTGGCGGCGACACTAGGGTGGGGTGGAGGCGGGCGTTCATGAGAGGGTAGGGTGGCGGTGAGAAGATGGTGAGGTGCTAGAGTTTGGGGATGAAGATGAGGGATGGGTTTTTAAATTTGTTTTTTTCATTTTTCATATTGTTTTTAAACAACTATTTAATACTATTATTTGATATTTTAATAGGGTATAATTGTAATTTTCTCCAAAATTACAAATTTACCCTTAATTTAACAAAAAAGTGAATGTCATTCTTAAAAATCTAACAGTAGGTCATCAATTGACGATTTTTAAATAATTGGAATTCTTAATTTATTAAAAAATTTGTTAAAGAGTTAAATTGATAATATGCAAATAATTTATGGGATAAAACCGCAGAAAATCCTTGGGAAAATAACATAAAGATACCCCCTTTTTTTTTTAATTTCTCAATCTTTACTTCTTGCTCTCAAGAAAAATGATGTATATTATAATTTCTAAGAGAAGCAGGGGTAGTAATTTAGATGTTTTACTTGTACAAAACCAATGTCTTTGTTTATATGGAGACAGAAACGTACTCATATTATATAGTTCAACATGTTTTGTCATTGTATCGTTGAGATAACTCAGTACATTAAGATTGTTTAAGGTGAAACTTTACCCCAAACTAATATAGCTCAGATATGCTTCCAAATTTTTGCCCCAAACTACAAAGCTTTGTGGCTCACATGCACTTATGTCAGGCTCCATGGTGCAAACATGACAGTAGTTTGAATAAGAAAATTAATTAGCTTTTCTTTCCCTGCAACGCCTGTAAATGGAAAGCTAGTTTGGTCTTGGTCCTTTTGTGACAGCACCTAATCTGTTGCTTCCCAAGGACATTGAATTCAAGTTCAGACCTACCCGCTCAGTTGTCCACCAACATCCACAACCTCTCTAAAAACAAACAAAGATGGGTGGTGCTAGACGCACCACCTTTGCTCACCACCTCTCTAATAGAGGTGGGGCTGGGTGACCCACCAACGTAGTGATCTCATCCGGCCCCACCGCTATCTATTGCAGAGGCCATGAAAGCATGCCAAATATTTTACTAATACAAATTAGAGAAAAGTGGCTCGTAAGGAACTTCTAACTCAAGTACTCGAATGATTAAGAACATTTATTCATGTATTTTCGAGTTCTTATATCCGATTCCCAAGAGGCAGTACAACAAATTTAGATCCAGAAAATAAAGCAACTCAAGAGCAATAAATGGACCTAGGACTAGACAATTCGTATTCAATCAACAGAAAAGAAAAGGAAAAAAAAAGCTACATTCAATTTAATTTCCTCCTTTGGATTTTCGATATAAATATTCCAACGACCCCAATTCCTTTTCATTATTAAGGTTCAGGGAAGCTAAAATCAAAATGCTTGAATGTACCAGTGCTGATGAATGGGGCTCACCAAGCACCCTATTGACTAGAAAAACTGTCCTGCAACTGGGTGTATGTATCCCTCTTCCTATATCACTCGTCACGTAACTCTGGTGTATGTAAGTTTTTTCTCTCTATCGACCCAACCAGTCAAAGCCACATGTGGTAACTTCACAAGTTACAACCCCAGTTTCAGAATGGTGTCACTACTTCTCCCTATCTGCATGCAAAAAACATTAACAACTGCTGACCTAATCCAATTGCTTTTTTCACAAGTTGATACAAATTTTGTGGACAAACAACTGACCAAAGATGCTACGAGGGCGAAAAAAGAAGAAAGATTCTTGAGGGATTAACCCGTTAAGTAAACACGCTATGTTTTGCATAACACTAATTAGCTAATGTGTTCTATATCTTTAACATTACTCAAAATAAAATTGATGCTTTGCATTTTGCACCCAATTGTAACACTGATCGCCCAACGATGCATCTATTTTTCTTGTAGAAAGCCAAATTGAAAAGCATTTGTGAACCATGAAATGGTAGCATGCATGCAAGTTCTAATGGAACCCCATGATCCCATTGATTACAGATACACCGATAATGAGTATTAATTGATTAAGCATTCCTAAAACAAGAAAAAGTAATTCATCTCATATTCAGTGTATATTGGCAATGGAAATCCACAAATGCGAGTGGATGAAAAGCTGCATAGAGAGAGAGCTGCTTAAATTGAGGATACTGGGCAAAATCCACATAATTTGATTCAGAAAGAGAGTTCTACACCATTGCAAGACAACAAGGTTGTGGCAAGTTCTAACTAAACCAACATATCAACTACATTGATTTCTTTCCCTTCAGGAATAAACATAAGCCATGCATGCTCCAGGGTAAAGCCTATCTAGCTTTCAGCTTCTTTAGTCCCAACCTCCTTAGTTGAAACATATGATTCTTTGTCACCATTTTCTTCAACCATAGTATCTTGGGTCTCCTGGCCTTCTTTTTTATCTCCTGAGACATCCTGCAGCTGCGGCAATTAATAAAACGTTAATTCAGCTCTTGTAGTAATTTTTTGACTCCAAGGACACAGCAATTGGTATGAGAACATACCCCCAAGTTTCTAAGACTAGTAGTAACATCTTCTTGCTGCTGTTGAAGAGTGGTCCTCAGTTCTTGGAATTCCTAGTTTCATTTCGATAAATCAATTTAACACAACATTCACATTTGAAAATTAAACTTGGACAAATTTTGCTGGAGCAACACTTACTGATCGAAGCTGATCCACTTCAGTGTTGAGTGATTTCTTAAGTTCCGAAAGCTCCTGCATTAAGGAAGAGAAAATTGCATCAAGAGTTGCACATGTTCAACAATTGCAACAAGAAGGCAATATACTTATGAAAAAGGAAGTTTCAGGACCAAACAGAAGAGATAGTTCAAAATATAACCCTAAACTAATAGGAAGAGACACCAACCACTGGGGCTTTTCCAAGTCTCAAAATAGGAAAGAAGGCATTGGTTTATTGACGGGTGTTCTTAACAGGTGAGAAGTTCAAGTATTCCCTCTCGCTCTTACTCTCATGCGCACACCACACACCCACACACACAATCAACATCAACATCATCAGGTAAGTTATGGAGGCAGAAAGTGATTAGAAATGCTAATTAGTCAAATGCATACCAAACAACTTGACATTCATTGTGGACTAGTAGACAATCAATAACCTAACTTCAAATTCTATCTCTTAAAGAATCCTTCAGTCAACAACACTGTGATTTAATGTTCCAAAAAAAAGTTCGATGAGTTAACCCTACAACTAATCATATTACGATCCCATAACTAAGAACTACACAGATCATGGAAAATGCCAAAGAACAAGCAACCAAATCTACATTAACCACTCCTATAAGCAAGAACAAATCATCCCACCAAGATGAACTATTAATGACAATGCCGTGTGGCATAGAAAAAGGAACCCAGAAACGCAAATGCATGCTTTTCAAGTGTGAAGAAACACAGTATATAAACACTTACGTCGCGGTAGACCTTAACTTGAGTGTCCAATTTTGACCTCCAACTTTGCAAATCCTAATTACCCAAACAAACAGATAAACAAGTAAGCAGTTAGCCACAAATTTAAACTCATACCTTTTTTTTTTTACAAACTAATGAAAAAAGGAAACAATAAAGAGAGAAAGTATAGCTCAGTTTCACCTGCTTCAACCCTTGAATTCTGCCAAGCAGCTCAGACCTCGATTCATTCAATTCCTAGCAACAAAAACAACATTGTTGGCAAAATTAAAATGAATACCAAACATCTGTTTCCAGTTCCTTGAAAATGTTGAACCCAAAGTTATAATCAGTTTTCTAATTCCCTCTGTAAACATTCTCAGCGCCCAAACAGAATATATCAAGCATAATTTAGAAAATACTTGTAAAAAATGGAGCAAAACAAGTTACCGCAATTTTGGAGCCAATGGGGGTCAGATTCTCCTTCGTCTGCAACCACACAAATTTCAAGTTAAAGCATTCATAAAAGCAACACAAATTAAAGAAACATTTGAAAGAATAAAAAAAAAAGGGGAAGAGGAGCGTACGGATGAGAGTGGAAGAGGAGCGGCAGGGAGAGAAGGGATTGAGGAATCAGAAGAGTTGGCGGCCATTTGAGATCAGCAACGATTTCTTGTGTTGTTTGAAATTTGGGGTTTTTGAGTTTCAGTGGAAGAGTCAGTGGGATGGGAGGGAGGAAGAGCAGAGAGAGAGAGAAACAAGTTGAATTTTGAAATTTGAAGTTTTGGAGACGTCAAAGAAGTGTTACTGTTCGACGCTTTGACTGTTTGTTTCACTCTTTTCACACGCCGATGCAACCGGGCGCGGGGACATCATGCGTGCCGTTTTCCTTTTGTTTTGTTTTTTTGTTTTGGTTGTCCGTTGGGCATCCCTCTTCTTGCCCTCTTCAATAGGTGCATACAAAGCAAATCAAATTTCAAAATTCGTATCCCAACTTATACAATTAAATGTTATCTCATTTGCCACTTCATTAATGAATCTCGGTATTTCTATTATCATTCACTACTAAGACCGTTTCCAATTGATATGTCAAATTATCATGTCAACATGCAATGACAATAATTGAAGAGGACAATTATTTTAATCGAGTATTTGTGGGGAATTAATTTTCTGGCCTTGAGAAAGGTCCTCTGTGTCCTAAAACTAAGAGAAGAAAGACAATCGTGAGTCCTTGAGCCCATTAATTTGGTGTGAGCCAAAGGATCTTTGCTGCATAAATCAGTACGATTGTACAAAGAGAAGTAGGGTTTATTAGTTCAAGGAATAATTACCTTTTCCAAGAGATGGAGATTGGTTTATATTTGGTAATTTGGTGGTTGATTTACCACCGTAGGAGGCTATGTGTTCGACGTTGATTGGGGGTGTCAAGACCCGTTGATGTGCATGCCAAGTCAATTAATCGTTTGACTTGGAATGTGTGAGATATTTACCCAAAAGTGAGTGAGCGTAATCTCCTTAATTACCGTGGCTACAGTTATTGAGGATATCCTCGAGATTCAAAATTTGAGCTCATCTTTTAGTGGTGTGCTGCCTAAGGATATGTCATGTTGAGCTTATCCCCTTAAGCATTTTATGGTATGGGCCAAGGTTAGACAGATGTCCGAGCTCGCATTGGATTGGCTCGTCCATGGCTTTTGCCCAAAGAAAGGCCTTGCGAGGCTTTCGTGGGCAGTTTGGACTCAAGCGGAGCCCATGCTCTCATTACCGTGGTAGAGGAAGTGACTTTTGCTAGCTTTGGGGTGATAATTTCAACTACCCTCATTTAATGCTTGATTGAATGCTCCGCATCTTCGTGAAATTCTATAGTGAGGGTGCCATATATAGACTCCTCATGTGGATCTTCATATTAGCCACATGATCATTTCATTAAACTTAAGTGAAGTTACTATTCAAATGAATCATGCGACTAATATGAAGGCTCACATCCATAGTCCATATATGGCACCCTCATCATAGAACGACTCCCGCACCTTCTCCCGCCCTTTATTAGGAAAATTTGGTCCACATGGTTGGATTTTTTAAGTTTTAATTTTTATTATACAAGACATCTTGTTTAGCATATGATTATTTGCTCACACAGAAGTCATATACATCCCCTCAACAACCGGCCTACACATGAAATCTAACCAATACAACGATTTTTCTTTTAAAAAAATATTAAATATTGTTCTAACTATACGTAGTGAGAGTGACAGGACCCGACCCTAATTCCGCTTTGGAATCCGGGCCAAGCCCTGTCCGTGGCCGACATCTGTCGGGTGTCGGACACACTTGACCATTTTGCCCTTTTAGTAAAGAGATTGAGTTTTTTTTTTTTTTTTGGAGTTTTAAGGTTTAAATTCCTGCAGACTTTGCAATCTGTGAATTCCAGTTTTGACAAGTGCTTGTTTTACGAAGCGATAAAATGGGCCCAAAACGTGGTGGTACTCGTAGGGGAACACGTCGGTCGTCCGACGACGTGAACAAGAAGCTTCGCTTGAACAGGAAGAACAGCCGATTATGGGGATCGTGCAGAGCCGTTCGGTGATGCCTACCCCAGTTGTTGATCCTAACCTACAGCAGACTATTGAGCTTTTGACTCAAGCCCTATCACGAGCGGGGCATGGCAGAGATCCCTCATTGTCCTTTGCGGATCAAGCCAAGAGAATAGGGGCAACCGAATTTGATGGAGAAGGCGATCCTGCTGTCGCCGAGGAATGGGTGGAGAAGATGGAAAGGATTATGGAGGTCATGGATGTTCCACAGGAGCGTAGGGTTATCCTGGCTACCTTCTTCTTGTCCCGAAATGCGAGGTACTGGTGGGAATCAGTGAAAAGAAGATATGCAGATCCGTCAACTATTACTTGGCAAGTGTTCAGAAGTGCCTTTGATGATCAGTTCTACCCTGAAGCTTATCAGAACATGAAGATGGAAGAATTCTTACAGTTGGAGCAGTGGTAGTATGGTATCTTTGGAATATGAGAAAAAGTTTATTGAGCTGTCCAAGTATTGTGCACCATTGGTGGCTGATGCAAAGAAGAAGTGTCAACTGTTCACCCGTGGTCTGAAGCCTGCTATTCGGGATATTGTGATGGCACAGCGGTTGAACAATTATGGGGACTTGGTGATGTCAGCGTCCTTGGTTGAGAACAGTCAGATGATGGGGCATGGGCGCAGTGATTCCCGTCGGCGACCATTTGATTCTGGGGGTCCTAGTCAGGGATCGTCCAAGAGGGGCAGTTTCAGTTCTGGATCCTCTAGTGGACGAGGTTATGGTGGTTCCCGAGCCGGGGCCAGTTCTAGCAGTGGTTCTGGTCAGAGTGTTAGTTCTGGACCGAGACGTGGCAGTGGCATAGCTCGTGGCTCGGGGAATTTGCAGCGGTCAGTATTCCGTGGTCGAGACCGTTCTCGGTGCGAGCGGTGTAACCGTTGGCATACGGGACCACTGTCGGCCAAGACTGGAGGATGTTATCTTTGTGGACAGCGGGGCATTTTCGGAGGAGTGCCCACTACTGCTGCTGCAGACGGACTATTTCTTTCTTGAGTCATCTCGTGGAGGTAGTATGCGTAGTCGACCCGGGGAGACCCCTATGATTGCCGGGAGCCTCATCTAGTGGCGGGGCTCGAGACAGTGCAGGTGGCGGAGGAGGGACTCGGCAGAGGGGCGTGGTGGACGTTCCGAGCTACGGGTAGAGTGTACACCATGACTCGACAGAGGCTCAAAGGCGTCACCGGATGTTATTATGGGTATGTTGCCGTCTTTGGTATTCCCGCACGTGTGTTAATTGACCCTGGCTACACACTCTTTTGTTTCACATAGCTTCGCCCTAAATGCGGATGTTAGGCTTAGGGCCTTGCAAGGGGAACTTATTATTTCTGTACCTACGGGTGATGCTCTCGTGGCTAGCACAATATTCAAGGATAGTTCAGTGTTAGTGGGGGATGTGTATCTGGAGGCAGATCTAATTCCTTTGGATATTGTGGATCTGGATGTGATTCTGGGTATGGATTGGTTAGCCAAGCATCATGCTTCGGTTGATTGTTTTCGGAAAGAGGTTGTGTTCCGTAGTCCCGGACGACCGGAGGTTATTTTCCAAGGGGAGCGTCAAGTTCTCCCATCCTGTATCATTTCTGCCATGACTGCAAGACGGTTGCTGAGGAAGGGTTGCACCGGGTACTTGGCTCACGTCATTGATACCCGGGATAATGGCGTAAGGTTGGAAGACATTCCTGTGGTACGGGACTTTCCGGATGTGTTTCCAGAAGATCTTCCCGGATTGCCTCCTGAACGTGAAATCGAATTCACCATTGAACTTGTTCCTGGAACCAACCCCATCTCTCAGGCACCGGGCTCGGGCGGACCTGCAGGAGGGACCTTCGAAAGGTCCAGCTAGCACGGACCAGTTGTGAGTGGACTTTATTTTATAAACGAGTTTTATGCAATAAACGTTTTATTAAAAGTTTATTATGGATTTAATTATTTCCAAATAATAGCTTTAAGTTGCATAATAGAATTTAATTGATTTTCAGGAATATTCATTTATGATTTCCATTCCGAGCAAATATTGATTTCTTGAAATGAACTTTATGAATTACGGGTTTAAGCTTGAAATTGATCTCAATCGTTTATTTGAAATATTTGTTATGAATATTGTTCCGAGCATGGAATTGAATTAGAAAACGATATTTATGTTTAATATTGTGAAAGTTGAATGGCTCGGAAATGTGAGGATTTGTTTTATATATAAATGATTTATGAAAGGTTTTAAACCACCTTCGGTACCCTAGATGTTGCCTCGAATGAATGTTGCCTTCGGAAAGGTTATGTTGCTTACGGATTATAGAAATATTGATATTGGTGATTACCCGGTCTACGGACCTATTGTTGCCTTCGGTTTAAGTCTGCGCGCATGACTCACGCCCCACGAGTCTCGGGGACGCTCGGACCGTGCGGAGCGAGGACGCGGCTCGGGTAAACTTTGTGTTTTCCGAGTCTAGCGAGGACGCGGCTTAGGTTGACTATGTGTCTCCTAAGTTTTGCGAGGACGTGGCTCGGACCGACTTTGTGTCACCGAGTCTTACGAGGATATGGGATTGACGGTTAAATATTGGAATTGACGGAATATTGGAAAAGGGTACGCTTAGGTGGAAATTGAAAAGTCTTTTCGGAAATTCTTATTTTAATTGCTTTTTATTGAATTAAATTGGTTTCTGTTACTAAATGAGAATTCCTGATTTCGAGAAACTTATATAATTATGTTTTATACATGTTTATCTTTCTGGTACGATTATATCTCTAATTGTTTTCTAAATGTTTTAACAAGGGGGTTAGTATGTTTTTACGCTATTTTGTAAAACTTTCTTTTTGTCCACTCACCCTTTTAAAATGTTTTGCGCCCCTAGACAATAGGCGTGCACTAGGAGACCACCACAGGGCAGATTTCCCGCTCCGCTCCTTCCTCACACGAGGTAGGGCATCTTTTGTAAACCAACTAAATTTTCTTGTAAACTCTTAGTAGATTGCTCTGAAAAATTGCCCTAGGATGTAAATTAACTGTTTGATTGTGTGGTGAAGCATGCTGGCAGTTGGGTTGATTTAATGTGTACTTGTTTGACAGGTGAAGTTTTTGGAAGTGATCAAATTACAGGGGAGACTCTGCCGAATTTTTCGGTAGAAGTCGAACCTTGAATTTCTTTGAAACTGTAGTAGGTGGGCAATTAGGTCATTTGTGCCCGGCATCTGCCAGGTGTCGGACACGCACAGGGTCCGGCTCGGATTCCAAAGTGGAATTTGGGTCAGGTCCTGTCAGAGAGCCTTTCTCTAATGTGGGATAAAGGGACCAATTTATGATTGTGTTGGTGTTGAAAAATGTGCTTTATTCAAAACAATAGAAGCATCTTAATAAAATACAATGGATAGCAAAAAAAAAAAACCCAAATGTAAGAGACAAGAACAAAAACGTAATCTTAAAAAAATATTCGCGGTCCTAAGAGTACTTCCACCCATTTGCCATGGTAAAGGGCTAGGGGAGGCAAGGGCAATGCAAGGGCTGTTACTATTCATGTGAATAGTGGCAGCCCCTGTAAAAGGCTTGTGTGTTTCTACCCATTGCCATGACAACCACTATTCACATGAGATATGATGAGAGGAATTTGTATAGAGTTTTGGTATGGGAAGTGAAAAATATGACTAGGTATTTATTTTAAAAAATTCTAAAATTTTTGGTATTTTTTTTTCTATTTTTTTGGGTTGCTAATTTCATCGCTGACGTTAGCAAACCCAGGCTGTTGCAACGGCTGAAATAGCCCTAAGGCTAGCCCGGTTTCGTAGGCCCACCATCTTGCCGGGGCAAGATTGTACCGCTAGAAGGAAGAAAATTGCTTTGGGCTCCAAACTGCCCTCCCCCGGACTAACCGGTGGAAGTGCTCTAAACCATGATTGGGTTGAAGTTGGGCTGCACATACTTCCACCATCCTCCTTACAAATTATCCAATTACTTCAAGCCTTCATGGGATTGCATAGGGAGTTGTTAAAGCCCAATGCTACTCTAAAGTTTGTTGCTGTTTCGCCCTCTTGAGTTGTTAGACTATATCTCTATAAATAATAAACAATTAGTCTTTTATAGATGCATAAAAACAACCATAATGATAATCGAACGGGCTATAAAATTTTGAAAGGTGAGGAAAAAGCAGAAAGGCGCCGCTGCCGCTGCCGGCTTTTTATACTTTGGTAAATCAATTGTGTTTTCATTTTGTTTGTTTTCCCATAATACCCTCCTCTGGAAACCTCGATCGCCAATTGTGTCACATTCCACTTCGGGCCCAACCAGGGGCATTGTCGCCATTCCACTATAAAGCCGAGCCGAGACAACAACAGCACAATATAATTACAGGTCTAGGTCCACCCAAAATTAATTTTCTAAAATTAATCTCTTTATCATTTTTTTTTTCTAAACACCGGCGCCAAAACAAAATCCCTGCCCCCTTTTTTTTTTTTTTTTTTTTTTTTTTTTTCTGAGTCAAAAACCAAAAGCTAAATTCTTAAAGAAACAAAACCAACCAGAGCCTACTATTTGTCTGCTTCCATCTTCCTCCTTTCTGATCTCCCACCCAGCTGAGAGCGAGCTGACTCAGTGCGAGGAAATGAGTCAGGAATCGTTCATATACAGCTTTGTGGCCAGGGGCACAATGATCCTGGCCGAGTACACTGAGTTCACCGGTAACTTCCCGGCGATTGCGACTCAGTGCCTTCAGAAACTGCCGTCCTCCAACAACAAGTTCACCTACAGCTGCGATCACCACACCTTCAATTTTCTCGTCGAGGATGGCTATGGTGGGTAATTCAATTCTCACCTTTAAGCTAGCTGATCTCTCTCTATGTATCATTTTCTTTTTACTTTCACTCGGTTCCCAGGAAGCAAACACTCTGGGAGCTTGAATTGCATGTGGAAGTAGTTGGATCTAGTGCGAAACAGTACAATTTTAGTATGTATGATCTAGTTGTGCTTGGTTTGTTGCTGAAACTTGAAAAGCAGTGAACTTTTTTAACTGGGTTTTGCTTGGTTTTCTGAGCTTCTCATAAATTTTGGTTTTTTAGCTGTTTGATCGCTGAGAAATGGAAAAAAAAAATTTCGAATTTTGTGTTTACTTTTTGAGTTGTTTTGCTTTCCGACAATTTAAAAGAGTTTGTGTTTCAGCTCAGTTTAGTAGGATTAGAAATCAGTTGAGTTCTGGCATCTAGCGTTAGTTAAATTGTTCAAAAGGGTGGAATTCTATGCAAGTAATTGTAGAAGTTTAAGGATGGAAGAAGTACTGATTTAAAGGACACTATTTGATTAATAAAGAATGCGAATAAGCTCGTCCTTGCTTAGATTCTGGAAATTCAACTCCTATTGTGAATTATTATTAATTCACTTTCAACAGAAGAAAAACAAATATGTTATTCTCTAGGATTCGTATCGCAGTCCGTTACTTTATGTTCGTTTAGTGCTAGAACCTCTATATCACATTACACCATGCATCCCATTAGTGTGCAGCCTTGAATATAAATGAATCCTCCACAGACCCCTCACCTCACTATAAATAAGTATCTATTAAATTAAGGCTTTTGAAAATGAGTGTCAGTTTGTGGGGGATCAATAGCTTAGTTGATAAGACATTTTACCCCACATCTATGGTGGGAGTTCAAATCTCGACTCTAGACTTTTGGCCTCCTTCAAACGAAAAAGGAAAAGTAGTTTCAGTTCTAGCATTGTGCGGTTGTGTCAGTTGGCAATTGAAATTACCTGTGAATTCATGTAAACATAGCACAAGCACATCAGTTTTGTGATACAGGTCTTGGGTTTGAACCATTTCAATAGCTAGATGTTTGTTTTTATGATGTTTTATGCCATTACTCTTTGCATACAAATCTTTCATTGAATAAAAGCTTTATGTTATTTCTGAAGCAACCATTAGTGCTAGTTCTTAGTTTCTAGATGAAATGGTATTTAACGAATCAGTACTGCAATCTGTTATTCTCCTTTGTTTTCTGTATGCGTCTATGTGCGTGTCCAAGTCAGTGCACTTTCAATCAGTAAGTTTTAGTGGGCAATGTATGTGGCATCAAACCTTATATACAGTGTTTTATTGAATTTGCAGCGTACTGTGTTGTTGCCAAAGACTCTGTTGGCAAACAGATATCTATTGCATTTTTGGAACGAATGAAAGCTGACTTTAGAAAAAGATATGGGGGTGGTAAAGCAGATACGGCTATTGCCAAAAGTCTTAACAAGGAATTCGGGTATGTTCATTCAAGATAGACTTTATGTAATATATGCAAGTATCTCTATGCTTTTGAGGGCAATTTTCTGTCCAGGTGGTCAACTAAGATGGATTTGTAAATTACAGACCAATAATGAAAGAGCACATGAAGTATATTATCGATCATGCAGAAGAGATTGAAAAGCTATTGAAAGTGAAGGCACAGGTTTCAGAAGTTAAAAGTATAATGTTAGAGAATATTGACAAGGTAAATAAACTTCAATGAGTTAAACGTGGTTTCTGTTCTCAATTATAGTGCATATTTTCATTTTTCTTTTAGTTAGTAATTTTCCATCTGCATCTACACTACATGCTTTTTGTTTTGTTTCTGATAACATACACATAGGTCTAATTAGTGATGTTGCCACAACAAACTTTTCTTTTCTTTAGTAGAAGCTGTTTCTTTTAGCATACACGGGCCTCTCCCCTGTTTCTAAAATTTGGCCTCCCTCGACATTGGTACTCAGAAGACACACTGATCCTCACTAAGATGGAGACAAACAATTAAGAGTAATGCCGTTATCAAAGAACTAAAATGTCTTTATTATCTTTAATCAAGTACGTTGACGAATTTAGCCTTTCAAAAATATATGAAATATTGTATAAAGCAGACTTATATTAGACTGCTGAGGTCACAGTGGATCAAAATCTTCCGGTTAACATTTATTTGTAAAATAAAAGTACTTGAGAGAGTTGTGACCCACCAGTTGTGGTGTCAAATGGCTTCATCATGAATGTATGTGATCTATTCATGGTGGTGGTGTGGTACTGTTGGTGTTGGGGTTTTCTGAGGCTGGTGGAAGTCATCCCACATCTGTGGTGGGAGTTCAGTTCGCAATAAAAAAGCACGGAGTATCTTTTGGAGACTAACTTTTCCAATAATTCTTTTGGCAAGGGAGTGATATGTGTTTCAACCCATACCTGCCAAGCTTTCTCTTAAAGGCAAGTTAATAAGTCTTTTTTTTATATTCTGGCAAAAAATAAGAAAGAAGTCTTTTAGATTTAGTTCACAACCTCTTAAACAGAGGAATCTCAAACTAAGAAGGAACATAAATATATAGAGAGGCAAGGAGATCTTGCTGGTTCGTTAGTCTATTCTTTGAGTGTGGTTTTGTAGTTCACAGGTTCCATGGATTGTTGGAGAGGGGCTACAGGGGCTTCTGTGATGCTGTAAATGTTGCTGTGCTGTATGCGTTGTCATTTGATATTCAGTTAACTATTTAAAATTCACCTGAGTATAATTCTTAGAAACAAATGGGAGGTCCCTGTATTTGTACTATATTGCAGTGGAGTTTGGAGTGATTTACTTGTTTAGACCAAACCATTTCATCCAAGGACCAGAGCATCTGGTGCTGTAACTGGAAGATGCTCTCTCTGCTTGGAGGTAAATTTGCAAACTGAGTGTTTAGTTAAAGAGCGTAAACTAAGTTGCCCTATGCTACTAGCATTAAATTTTAATTCATTCTTCCTTTAACTAGGCCTGGTGGTGCTGTATGCGTCTCTTCTTTTTTGGCTGTCAACATCTTGCATGTATCAACCTTGTTTTATTAACTGCATTTCATCATTTTGAAGGTTCCTTTCATCTGTATCGGTTTATTATACCCTGCTAACTGGGCAATAGATTTCGCATTTCATGTTAATTCCTCCCGTACATGTTTTTCAGGCTATTGATAGAGGGGAAAACCTGACTGTTCTTGTTGACAAGACTGAAACCCTTCGTTCTCAGGTAAGTTGAGGCAAGAGAGCAACCTTGCCCTCTTATCTGCCATATATATCTTAGTTGAGTACTGAACACCCTTGTTTGTTGCACTTTTCAGGCCCAAGACTACAAAAGTAAGGGGACACAAATCAGAAGGAAAATGTGGTATCAAAACATGAAGATAAAGTTGGTCGTTTTCGGAATCCTGTTACTTCTGGTCTTGGTAATCTGGGTTTCTATTTGTCATGGATTTGACTGCACAAACTAGTAATAATTAGGCACAAAGCTTTGCGTTCAAATTATACCATACATGGGCTTCAATTCAGCTTGTGTTGAAAAGGGAAAAAGGAGGGGAGAGAGATTTCTTACATTCCGGTCTTTATCAAATTGTTCGTTATGTTTCTAGATTTTATTTTAATACAGCAACAATGCGAACGCGGTTTTGGTGATTTTTTATTTTTATTTTCAAAATTTCAGTTGACTGATTAGATCAGAAGATCCCTCATATGTTCCAAAAGAAAATTTTGTGGAGATGTTATACAATTCAATTCACTTTTTTTCTTCCCGACTCTTTAATATACATAGGGTGACTTTTACGACTTTTACATATGGGTTCTACAAACAAAGAGTTGGGGAAAACAATCTAGTTTGGTAATCCAAATAAATGTTGTCGACGAAAAACAGAGTCTGGTTCGTTTGAGACATCCGATTAAAATTGGAACGATACATAGAAGATTAGCATAGCGGAGCAATACATAGAAAATTAGCATGGCGAATGATGCATAGAAGATTAGCATGGCTCGTGCGCAAGAATGATGCATGAATCGGAAATGGTCCAAAGTTCTTGTTCAGAAAAAAGAAAAAAAGACAACAAAATGACAATCTAGTGAGAGACTGATTAAAAGCGGACAAATATTAATGACGATCAAGCGAGAGACTGATTAAAAGCGGACAAATATTAACTAGAGTATTCAACTCAAACATCCGATTCCTTCTTTCATCATCATCTTAAGAAAATTTAAGCGTGAAAGAATGGCAGCACAAAACGTCCGAAGGTATAAAGACAAATAAGTAGAGCTATAGGTTATGATTTAGAAGCACCATAAGTCATGGCCTGCCAACCACACCACTAAACTCTTTACTAATCATTTTCTTCTGTAATGTACCGGCCTTAAAGTAGTGAGACAGTCCTATGAAATTAAGGCAGGCGTAGCAGAAGAATATATGGTAGTTAAAGTTTGAAAAACAGAACACTCGACCTCGAAAATTCAAACTCTGGAACACAACTTTTTTGAAACAAAAATTAAAATAAACTATAATATTAGTACCAAAGGCGTGCTTAGACTAAACTCAAGTCTACATCTCGCCCTAATACTACATCCTAATCAATTGGAAATTTGGCACAGAAAAGTGATTTTAGAGCTAGGTTTCCCTTTATCATTATTTATATGTATATTAGAAATGATTTAGACAGACGTGTGTTAGGTTAGTTGACCAATATATGTAGTGTGTTCGTCCTCTTGTATTTGAGTTTAATCGAGCCTGAGTTCATTATTTCTCTTTTCTTTTTTAATTTTTTTTTTAAAAATTGGTGGGATTAATGAGGCAAAATTGAAACTGTCAGTTTGTTGACATTAGTTAATACAAAGATGTAATATATATGCTTCCATTTTTCAACATTCCTTTCTAGCCAAGAGGATAATATATTCAATGTGTGTAGTCCAGTTGGCTCTCATACCTATATATATCCTCTTCCAAACTGTTTGACAAGTATTGCATGGCAATGATGGCATTGATATGACATAAGCTTTGACATTGCCGTCAAAATCAAACTCACGTAAGAAGACAGAAAGGATCCCTCTCCCCCATCCTTTGTGGATAGGAATCGGATGATATAAAGAAGAAAACAAAGAGCTCCCTTCCCTTGCTAGCTATCATTGATCCTTTTCTCAGTTGGCGCTCGATCATTTCATTCATTCATACTTTGTTGCCCTTTGGAATCAGAAGAAGACCATATCATTATTAATTTGAAGGAACTGACCACTCAATGAAAAGTCAATTCTAGCCCATTCAAACAAGGGATGGGGGATGGGTCTTTTTGCTATACGAATGAGAAAAGAGATGAGCTCTAATTTGTGCTCTCTCATGACCCTTCATGCATCATGGGCTCTCGGCCGTACGATCTTTTTGACACATGTTGATAAGCCTCTTATCCACACGAGTTTTTGGTGCATCTCTCTTACTTTCGTTTTAGGGTTTGGATAGCAGAAGATCTCTCCTCCATAACTTTCTTTAAAGCACATGTTGCTTGGACATGCATGGCAAATTGGCAAATTGGCAAATTGGCAATGGCATGATATATGGCTCCAAAAACTCTGGATTAATTCATGCATGGCCATATATCTTGGAAATGTATATGAGAATGTTAGTAGGAAGAAGTAAATTGTGTAAGAGTTTGGGAAGAACGATATTAATAGCCTATTAGGGTAGGGCTTGAGGTCCTTCTCCTTAGGAGGATATATATGTCTTCTGGCATATTCCACTACTTTTTGGTGTCCCCTAATATCTTTGTCCCTACTTCTTTTTTTAGTAAGGGACCCATGTGTCGTATTGAATTATCATAAATAATGCTAGGTTTAGCAAATTTGGTCATTTAATTTATCTATTAGATTATTTTCCAGTATATGATTATCGCATTATTTAGTGAGCAAAATTAATGAGTGCGTAGCAACTCTAACTGTCTTGCATCCTGAAATTCAACTCTAACTATTTGAATTCAACTTTCTAAACTTAAAAACAGAATTTGAGTCCAAAACTCAAAAAATCTGTTTGGTAGACTTAGTTTTGAAAACCTAAACTAAAAGACAACTCAAAATCACCCAAATACTTGAAAACAGACAAAATCTGTTTTTCTAGAATTTTTTTTCTTCGAGAAACTGTTTTCAAGTTGTGTATCAAATAAGTTTTTGAATCTTAAAACATGAATTTTAGAACTCCTTATTTATAAAGTTTTTGAGTTCCTACTTGATTGCCAAACTCCACCTAACACTTCATGTTAGATTATATATATGCTAGGTCAAAACAATGCTTGCTTTATAGGATGAGACAGAGCTTTCAAGAGTCGTGTTAGAGTTGGCAGAGGCAAAAATTATCACTCTCTTCGTTTTAACATTTTCTCCTGAAAGGATCCTATATTCTTTGCTCCTTGAGTTGGACAAATTTCAATTTCCATTTCCGGCAAAATTTTCCGTTTCGAGTAAAAGAATATTTCGATTTCCCTACACCCCAGATAAAGTTTCGATACTTCAAGAAAATACTTACTTTTGTCTCACCCAAAATTAGCCACTTGCTGACTTTGCATGTCCATGGCTTTGTATTGTATTATTCCACTTTTGGGCTAGGAAAAACTCAATAATTGCCTCTCACTTGTTTGATTTGCGTAGGGTAATTTGGGGATTTCATTGAATTTTCTCTGAGCCGATAGAACTGGCCAGTTGTGTATACACACGTGGTGGCACCACGTTGTTGGTAAGCAAAGCAAATGGTTGGCCTAAACGTGATCCACTTTCTCGCATTCCCCCATTTTTAATTTTTAATTTCTGTTTGATCTAGTTTTTCATATTTTGCCCAATTGATTTGGATTTAAGGTTTTGATTTTTTTTTCCTTTCTTTCTTATATTGGTGTTGATTCAACCTACAAGTTGGCTAGAAGAAAGAATAATAATATGTAGTTTAGTATTGTATACCATCAAAAAAGTATAATAATATACAAACAAATTAGGCGACGTGTCGTTGCCCCCACATCCTCTCTCTTAGTCCATGCCAATCAATATGCATTTCTCCAAGCAAAAAGTCTGGTTGCTTAAAATTGAGGAGGAATTCATTCTTACAATCAATGTAGTTTTGACGCGTGTAAACTTTTTTTAAAGATTATTTTTTCTTTTTTGTTGATGAATTTCCCAATTGTCAAAATCCCATTGGTTTTATGGAGGAGCTCCTCTTTAATTTTAAGGATCCAAGCCAGGAAAAAATTTGGCTCCTTAAAATTGCAGAGGATCTCCTCCTCAAAACAATTGGAGTTTTGATACTTGTCAAATAATTCTTTTATTTTTTTCTTTCGAATTCCTTTAACCTTTTTTCTTTTGGAATTTAACAAATGTCAAAATCTCATTTGTTGTGAGGATGTGCTTCTCCTCAATTTACATGTGGTGTACCTGGAACACATAAAAATTTCTCCAATTTTACGGAGCCAAACCATGCTCCAACATAAATCCTATAGAAAGATAGAATTCATGTACTTACCTATTATGTTACCAGATTCTTAATTTGAACTATAAAGCAAGAATTTCAAACTGTCTATAGAAAGGAAAGAACATCACCAACATAATTTTCATTTAGTTTAAATTTCTTTCTCTTCTAGTTAGAATTTTATCAATAAGGGGCATGGAAATTGTTGGCTCTTCTGATTCTTTCCAAGGAAACAATAGGGCATGTAAAATAAATAAATAAATAAATAAAGAAAACCCATCAAGTGTCTAGACCCAATTTTCATTTCACAATGATCCTTGCTTAATTATAAAATTCAATTTGTACATTAACCACAGCAACCAGTAAGCAAACCCTAAACTAAACCCAATTAAATTTTCCCCTACAACCCAAGCCGAATCAAACCAAACAAAACCAAATTAAACCAAACCGAAACTCAAAAGTGAACCCCAAATCGGAAAAAAGAGAGAAGAAAAAGCATACATAAATTATATATTAACACACAATTAAGTCATCACCAAGCACATGCAGCAGGGTGGCTATATATAACAAGTACCAAGGAAGGACTACATGTCCCTCACTTCAAACACATTGCGGTTTTTAACAACGATGTCGTACATGTGCATGGACTTGAATTTGCTGAAATCCTTGGGGAGAGAGATGAGATGGACGGTGGATCTTTTGTGGAACTGGAGAAGGTCTGGGTCGTCGTAGTACCGCTCCCAACCCAGCGACGACAGCTTGCGCTCGAGCACCGCGTAGGAGCTGATCACCTCCTCACTTGGGGTGTGGACCAGCACCTTGCGCCTGGCGTTGGAGCCCTGCATGGAATCCGCCCCGTCCACGAGTCGAACGACGCCGTTCTTGAAAACCCAAACCCCAGACATGTTTGATAATCAAGAGCTTAATTAAGTAAGAAGGCAAAAAGCTGATAGTGAGTGAGAGAGAGCTGAGAAGGAGAGAGAGAGAGAGTTGTTATGAGACATTGAACCTGGAGATGTAGTGTATATATAGGAGAGAGACGAGATGGAAAATGTGATGTGGTTAATTTATTATTTTTATAATTTAGGAGAAATAAAATTATGGGCATGTTTGGATGTGGTTATAGTGGGGTAAGGTGGGGCCCACTTGATTGGGGTGGTCTTAGCCAGGATACAATAGGGGTCATGGTGTTTGGGACATGCAGCCATGGACCAGTACCAATCACCTATCTAAGTGTGGGCATATCTCATATATCCGCTAGGAGAGAATCCTTGTTTTTTTTACTTTCTTCTTTTTGTTTTTGTTTTTTTTAAGGCCTTAACCCCACATTGGGAATCTTTGTTTTGTTTGTGGAAAAAATATTAGGATGGACCAGTGGTGGAGTCATGAATTTATATGTTGGGGGGCAACATATAAACCAAATAAGACATTAAAAAATTTCAAAATTTCAAATTTAACAATGTTTGGAAAAATAAAAAGCAGAAAATAATTATTTATCCAATTAGGTATCAAATGAAAAAAAACTATGACTAAGTAAATAAACAAAGGAAAAAAACTATGACTATGTAAAGTTATCTAACCTGGAAATAAAATTTTTGAAGGAGGAGGTTAGAGAGCAAACAACCAAATTCAATTATTTTCTTTTGATGTGTGCGGCTGCTTCAAACTAAGTTCATGTTGCTTCATATAGGAACAAAAATTAAAATCCCAATCCTTTTTATTTGGGTAAAAGTCTACTTCCTACTTGATAAAGGAGATTTTTTGAAACTTTATTTGATTGGCTGCTTTTATTTTTTATTAATATATTGATGGGCCTTAAAATCACTTAGTCTTTCTATTTTGTGAAGAAATCAGTCTTTTTCTTGTAAAGAGAAACGCATATTTTCTTTATTGTAAAGGGGCCACAAGCAATAATTATTATATATACTTTCTAAAATTTGTAGGAATAAAGGACCAAACATAAAATTTTGTCAAACTTTTGGGGGGCCCAGGCCCCTTCAGGCCTTCAAATACCTCCGCCACTGAAGACTAGTTATTCTCGAGAGAGCTGGCTAGCAGACCAATAGAAAATGATCATGACTTTCATATTATTTGTGGATTAAATTGTGGGCATAAAAAAACACATATAGTTATCAATATTTGTAAGCTGCCGACGGATTAACACTGCCGATATTTGTATGCGGGCATCGGTTAAAGGCAGTTTGATGTTGATGGTTTTGAGTTTTGAGTGAGAGGGTCTCATAAGCATGCATGATGTAAGTCAGTGAGCTAAGGCTACATCATATACCTTGGAAGGTGGAATAGTTTGAATTGGGGATGATGAAATTTACTTTGTGACACTTATATTCCATTTTAAAAAACACAGCGAATAACGAAATTTATTATCTATTTTAAAAAACACAACGAATAACGGAAGTTATTATCTTATGATGTAAATCAAATTATATATGTATAATAGGAGTAATGTTCTCTTGTCGTACATATGTTTCCGAACAAATATTGCTTCTGTTTTTCAAAAGTGAACTTAGATTACAAGTTTTGAAAAATATCAACTTTGAACAATGATCTAATTCCCATGCGATATAAGATCTTGTAGATGAAAGGTTTTTGCTTTACTTATTTGAAGTACACTTTGAATAAAAGAAAAGAGGGAATTAGTGTGGATTTTAATTAATATATAGAAGAATTGGACGGTCATGGAATAAAATTTCTGTAAGAGGGAAATTTGAGATGCTCAAGGCATTGTAGAGTTATAAAAGTTTAATGTCTTTTTCCAGAGTATGTGAATGGTTGTGGCAAAGAGATGACTGATGAGCTGTGAAGGGTGGGACCAAAAAGAAAAGGATTCTCAACTCTAGTTGTTGGGAGGGATATTTGGGGGTTCAATATAATTCACTTTCTGTAGAGATGACCAATGTGAATCCCCCACAGGCCCCCCAGTGCAGTGATCTGCCTAACTGTTGACTAGCTACTTGCCTCACTAGTTACACATGCGCTATAAAAGAACTTTCGTACAGGAAATGTCAATGTGTCGGTATCTTAAGTTAAGCATGTTTTATAATTTTTTATTATGTGATAGTGTGTAATTGATTGGGATACAACCACAGTGACATCCCGGTGTATGTGAGTTTTTCTCTCCCAGTCTCTTCCCCAAATTTTTGTTTTATGTAATGTCAACATCATGATGTTAATTTGCATTATATGAAGAGACCTCTATAATTTGCATTTTCTATTTTGGCTAGCTACTTGAGCTAGGAAATTATGGTATGTGTCTGAGGGGGAGTAACCAACAACAACTAGGAGCTAGGAAATTCAAAAAAGCAGTTATATGGATTCCAGCAGAATCCAATCCAACCCAACCAAACCAAACCAATGGATAGATGGTGTAATATATGCATGGAGTTTGTTGCCCTTTAGGACACATTCTCTTTTCCACAGTGCCATGATCATCATGCCCTTGTTAGATTTTGCTTCTTCCTCCTCCAGCCACTTGGCCCTGTGACACAGACCCCAGCCAGACCAAACCCAGCATTTCCCTTCTCATGACAATGAGCTCTGCTTAATTGGGTTTCCAATTTTGTCACATCTTCCTTCAAATTCCTCTCAATCTCATAGTTTGCACCACCCCAATTTTTCTAAGTACTTTTTTCCTTCAAATTCCTTACCCAAGTACTATTCAATGTCTTTTAGAAAATTTCAGAATATTAATCACCTTTATTATCTATAGATCATTGATGTAGCAATGTCTTCTAGAAATTTCTCTTTACCATTGTCAACGTAATATGTTTATGTCGTCACTTTGTATCTACAAATCATTGATCATGTTGGTTTTGCCATAATATATACAGTTCAAATGCATTGACAACGTAAATTTGATAAGAGAACATTATGAATATAAACTTACGAGAATGTTAATCCTACTTGTGTTTCATCAAGCCTAGCCTAGAAACTTTCAATTCACCCACGAAAGAATAAACCAAAGGGAATGCATCAAGATCATCATGATGTATATACAAGTGATGCCCCATAGAAGGGAAATTTCCCAATTCCCACCTCATGATTCTCTCAAATCTAAATCTCTCATTCTATTCAATCTTAAGGTTTGCAGCATTTCCCTGTTCTTTGTCTTAGGGTTTTGGATGGTGCAACATTTCCCTATTCTTTGTCTTAGGATTTCTTAAGTGTGTGTTGTGTTTTGTGGGCTTTTGCCTTTCGCGAGTTTAATGACTATAGTGGGTTCTATGCCTTTTGTATTGCATTTGGTTAAACTCATTTTTAGTTCAACATTTGTGTAATTGGCTTTGGTCTTCTTTTGAATGAAACTCGATTCTGAAAAAAAAAAAGAAAAAGTTTGCAGCATGCCACATCAGTGGATTGAATCTTTTTTCTTCAAACTTTTTTCTGGGAATTCCAAGTTATCTGAGGGAACATTTCTATAGCCCAGACCAGCTTTGTTCATCATGCATAGTTGCTTGGCTTTAACCCTCAATATATCATCACAGTGTCAGTAAGTATATTATATATATATATATATATATATATATATATATATATATATATATATATATATATATATATATATATATAAAAGTCTCCATAAAGTATGGAAAGCTCTATTTCTTGTAACATATATACAACATGTCAACATGCCCATGTGATTGTCCTCCACAAAAGGCAATTTTCCTTCTTCTTTCAGGTCCTCCATTTAACTAAGCAAGACACCTTTTAAAGAAAAGCAACGACCTCTCTTTATCACCAAATAAAGGCAGTTTGTTGGTTTTCTTCTAAAGAGTAATAAATTTGGGGAAAGCACCATGTTTATGTGTTCTCTCCTTGTTCACGTAAGTGCATATAACTATGACTATGTATACATCATGATTCGAATTTAAGGCACAACATTTGAATGAGTGGAGATTAGGACATAATTCCTTTGGAATTCGATTATAGATGACTGTCTAATGAAGTCGGTGATATGTCGAGAAAGATGTATATTCTCCGTTTTTTTTTTTTGTAATTAAGTGAGATTTGAGTTTGATATCTCTTCCAACATTATTATAAAGAAAAATACACAGTACTATACGAAGAGCAACATGCCTTGATAAAGTGGATACCATGTATAGTGTAAAGGAAAATGGAAGGCCTAGTAATCTTTGTTGACACTTTTTCCCCCTTAAAGTGAGTAATTCCAAATGATTATCCCACTTAATTTAATTAGTAGTATCTTCAATATAAATTACCAATGGCTTTTCATGCATGTGTAGTGAATCTATTCTCCATTATACTTATATAATAATACAATAAAAACTCATTGGGTATTTGGGTTTTTAAAAGGGTAAGTGTTTTGCGAAGATATCAATGGGAATTTGTCTTCTAGTGAGATATATAGAGAGAGAACTTTGCTACAAAGAGAATAAAATAAAGCAATTAGAGAAGGATTTGCTTATCTAGTATTAGTTTATGCCTAACTTTGATTTAGAAAGATGGATTTGGGCCAATTACACTGATTTTGAGAATAAAGTAATAAACATTTGGAATGTAGGATCAATTCCCTCATAAGAACAAAAATTAAGGGGAGCTAATTCTTTTAATCATATTCCAAATTCACTAAAAATGACAAGATCGATCATTTTATTCTAATTCTACTAATTAAAAAAGTTTAGAATTGTTTTCTTATTATATTATTGGTAAACTATACTAAGTATGGAACGTGACGTTATCTTTGGTGGTATTCCCTTCTTATAATTGTAACTTATTGAGTGCACATTCAGTGGATTTATAAAGTAGACGCAATGGACATAAAATTGGGCTTCATACCTCAAAAGAACATGCAATGGATACTCCCCCTTCTTTGTTAGGGAGGATTAAACTAAACTAGATTAGACGGGAGCTTTTATAATGAGGGGTAAAAGTGAGGGATGATAATGAGGGGGTTCAATCTAGCAGTCCAATAATAACTATGCACTAGATCGCACAGCTATTAAGGAACTCCTTCATTATAAGCCCTCACTTTTACCCCTCAATATAGCCTCCCTATAGATTAGACTAGCAAGGTGGCTACATTTCATGTGCAATCAAGGTATACTATGAATATTATTGTCTAAACTTGGAGGATGAAGGAGGACTATTCATAAGAAGCTGATGACTAAAACTTATCCCTCATATTCCCACCATTTTCAAGGGGATTATGGGGGATAAGTTTTAGTCATCAACCTCTTATAGATAGTTCATATTCTTAGGCAATATATCCATATTATTCCTTGAATGCACAAGAAACGTATGCATTTTTCTAGTCTAGTATGGTCCAATCTAGTCCTCCCTATCAAACAAGCCCTCAATGGTAAAAAAACTTATTTATTCACATACGTAATACACATCACGAGAGAGATAAAGAAAGGAGGACGTGCAACTAAAATACATAAATTCTTCCCTGAATTAATGAACTTATAAATTAGTAAACTGTTTTAAACATAAAATTGAGATATGAAAAAACATGTAATTGGGCTTGCGTAAGAACATGGACAAAGGAGTTCGAGAATCAAGTTCCTGTTAGACAAAATCCACAAATCTTTGAGGGATCTTAGTACAATCAGAAGCAAAAGGCCCAAAATCCAAAAAGCTAGCCCAGAATGCTTCTGTGCCTCAAGACCGTATCTTGGATTGAAGGAGGTCAGCTCCCAAGTCGTTGTATTTGAAGGTCTATCTGCTCAAATGGCTGTTGAACAACATAATTCACAATTTTCTTACTGTTGCAAACATATATGTAAGAAGCAATTAATCTCTTGGAGAATTGAGGCATTATCTGTTCACCTTGTTTTTGAAGTTTTATATTACTCATTATTTTGGAAGTACTTATTTATACTTTCTTGAGTTGTGCTACCGTCAGTCGTGCGTGGACCCATAATAGAATCTGAGTCATTGATGATAGCATTTATCATGCACCCATGTCGATCAATTGACGATAACACTTACAAAGACGCCGAATAGAAAACCAGCCTAGATGAAAGAAATAAGCAACAAATTAATAATCATATAATTAATTAAAGAGAGGAAAAGGGTTACATTCAAAGATAGATAGGGCTGTTGTTTGTGAGCACCAACAGCCACCTCATTGGGCATGCAGCAGCTCGTAAGCTTCTCACGTAGGCAAAGCAACACGCGAGCAGTGCAAGTGGACAATGGAATTCCAAGAACTTTGATTGCCACCAGTGGAGGAGGTCCACACCCCACAGATTGTTGAACCAGAATTTGATGGCGTCTTAGATTAGCTTATTATTTTATTTCTATTCAACTTGTGCCGGCCTCACATAGTTTATTCAAATTGGAACGATATATGTGGATGGTTCAGCTTCGAGCCAACTGAGGAATGTAGTTGTAGAGTAGATTCAAGTCACAATCTATTGACAAATATTATCAGATTCAGATTTATAAGAGTTAAAATCCAACTTTTCCCATCAAACAAACAAAACGATCTAAAAGACAACTACTCCAAGCCCTTCCCCATTTCATACTCAAGTTTGACGATGGATTTGAGTAAAGAATAAAATTTGGAGACGAGCACTGCGTATGCAAGCGTAAAATTTAACACCAAATCCTTGTTAAAAATCTAATCTGATTCTTATATCTTAAAAATACCATTTAATTATGTGTTATTGTCTTCCCTCCAAAACTAAATTCCCTTCAAAATTTAGTATAATTTGGCGATCTCTGAACATTGAACTTAATATGATAAAATATTTTAGGGATTTCTTAAATTTGAGGAAAGTATAAGGATGGATTGGAGCTATACCTGTCAATGGATCGGATTTTGATCCGAATCCGGTGTAATTAATAGGAGATGGATTGGACTTCTGAATCCGATAATCTGAATATGATAATGCCATTATAAATGGATCCATATATGGATTATAGTTAATCCGATCCGACTTAGTGTGAAGTATAATTTAGTTTTTCTATGCTCTATATTAATATTTTATATGTATAAATGAGTAATTTTAGTTTTACATGCACTAGGTACACCGTGTTAGACTATGGAACGGAGTAAATAGTTCATGTCAGGTGTTTGATGTCAACTTATATTATTTAATTACCTGACTATTTTAAACGGGTTGGGCTTTTAATACTCTCCTTACCTGACTAACTAATACAACTCACACACCCCAGTTTAGATAATACACGCTTAATTATACAGTTAGGGAAAAAGAACACACGCGTTCACGTGAAAATCCGACGACAAGATTTTCATCTTCTTCTCCCTAGGGTTCTTTTCCGCTATCTTCTCCAAGGTTATTCTCTTCACTCTTCTCCAGGTATCCATATCTCTCTCTCTCTCTCATACTCTCTCCAATATATTTCTTCTCTCTTCTTTTGTCTTCATCTTTTCTTTCTTTATATATTTCATCTTTTATTAAATTTTTGTGGAAATTAGGTCATGAGTTTTTCCTTTTTGACCTTTTTCTCTTGCTGTATTGGAACAATACATGCGGCTATGTATCCAAATCAATAATCAAAATTTCAAATTTTCATCATGTGGCTATGTATCCAACTCAATACATGCTGCTGAGTTTTTCTTGCATTTTTTTTCTTTATATATGAGATACTACAATTATGATAATGGGTTATATGAAAAAAAAAACCTTGGCAAAAACAATTGAAA
This sequence comes from Prunus padus, assembly GCA_024362665.1. Lineage (NCBI taxonomy): Eukaryota > Viridiplantae > Streptophyta > Magnoliopsida > Rosales > Rosaceae > Prunus > Prunus padus. The sequence goes on from JANFAM010000020.1 coordinate 11,896,510, forward strand.
AACAAATCTTGTCATATGAATCTAACCCAAAAATGTTCGTGTAATTTGAATTTGAATTTCCACTTAAATTATCAAAAAAAAATTTGTAAAAAAATAGTCTGATTTGATATTATCCGGAATAGCACCAAACACAGTATAACTTAGTCATACTATTTATCCGGAACATCACCAAATGCCTTATAATTTTATGGATAAACAGTTAATAATATCCGAAACAGATTAATACGATCCGACATATTTTAGTCAGTACAGTCCGACGTACCAAATGAGCCTTAAGATTACACTTAAAACTAATTTTAATGATAAAATATCCAAATTTGATATAAAAAGTAGGTAAATACAATAAAAGAATGAGGCTATACTAATGAAATTTTGATTTTTTGTACATCTTGTAGGAGACTTTTTCTTCTGGCAGCAACAAATGGGCTGGGCTGCTGTAAGGAGCAAACTGATGCAAGTGTCCCCTTGTGTCTGAGTTCGAAAATCAAGCCCCAAGAATGTCTCGAAAGGGTAGTAAGGCCTTAGGAGACACCTTGGTTACCTTCACCAATGAGAATAACAACAAATTACAGATAAATCTTCTAGCTTGGCATGAGAGCTTGTGGCATGGGAGCTGAGCATTCATAAGTTTAGTATTTGAGAGAGAGAGAGCTTGGATTTCCTATGAGGAACAGAGGTCTAAAGCATGGAGAGAGGGAATTTTGGAAGGATTTGTTGAGGGAAGAGAGGAAAAGGTGAGGGTGGAAGAATGGGTGGCTTGAGAAGGTTTCCAGCAACTTAACGAAAGCTTCATCGCTCTCTTGGATGGTTTGCCAGAAGTGAAAAATGGGAAGAAATGGAATAATAGAGCTTGAAAGCGAAGGGTTCCAGAGGTGAGAGGTAATGCTTGCTCTCTGGATGAGTTGCTTAGCTCTGGATGAGTTGTTTTGATGGGTAGGAAGTGCCTCTTCTTATAGGTCTTTGAAACCCCTCCTTCCCAAGAGACCACAATTGGTTCTCCTTAATTTTACTAAGTCTTCTTCTCCATTTTATTTTCCCTTCTTCGATTCACCCTTTTTGGTGAAATTTCTCTTACCCAAGCACACAGAGGCGTAACTCTTTGGGGTTCCGAGGTATTCCTGGGCTGGACTCATCCATCATGGGCAAAGCGTCTCCTGCCTTTCTCCCTGGTTTTCTTCCCTAATTTCTGGCATGAGCTGGTCGAGGCAAGACAAGGGTAACAGCGTTGGTCGAGAAGGGTGATGGTGCAAGCGTGTTCTACTTCCTCCCGACTGCATACAAATATCCCTTGGTTTTCTATCGTGGTCTTGTCTTATCGAGCTTGAGAGGGAATGATAGGTAAAGACTGTTGGTCATATGGTGTTTCATTTCCAGCGGCCATGTGCTTTCCCTTGGTTTTGACAAGGTCTTTGGAAGCAAGCGTGGATTTGCTAGAGGGTTTTTACGATGCTTTGTTTTGGATTTTGATTCTAGTACTGTGCTGGGCTTTCCCTAAGGTGTTGGGCTATTTTCTAAAGGTGATAGGTTATCTCTCTCTCATGCTTACTCATGTGATTGGGCTCAAGAAATGGGCTTAAGTTTTGGGGCCCCAAGCAGCCCAAAACTTCAACTTCTTGGCTCATCAATGGGCATTGTGAATGCTCGTAACCATCCATACCACAACCCGCTCAGCAAGCCCCAGACATTTGTGTGGCTTGGGCCCACTTAAGTTTGTAGCGTGGCTTGGTGTAAAGTAAAGGTTTTCTGCTTGGCATTGCATGTTGCTTGGCGTGTTTGTGCTCGAGCTTTCCCGTATTTGCAATGGGCTGTGGCTAGGCTAAATAGTGCTTGACGGGACAGTAAGCATGGGTTCATAGCGTTAGTATGTTTTAAGAGCTCGTTACGACCTCTGTGCATGACGGGTTGCGTGTTTGCTTGGCGTGGCATGTGGACTATAGCTTACGCAAGTGCTAAGCGACAAATTCTTGCATACCCTAGTCAGGCTTCTTTCTCAGTTAAGTGTCGTATTGGGCCAGAAATATATTTGGGCCCACCCTTTGATTTTTTGGGCCTCAACACATCTCAAAATAAATTCGATTATAATTCGATCCGATCTAAATCGGATGTGTAACAGATATGGATTGATAGGTGCAATCCAAATTCGATAGTCCGAATACGATCCGAATCCGATAATCCAATTATAAATAAATTCGAATTTGGATTGAGGTATATCCGATCTGAATCCGACCCGTTTACAAGTCTAATTGGAACACACCTTACGTCGTTTTACCCTAAATTTAAAAGTGGACGTGGGGAAGAATTTGATGAAGAATTGGAGATGCTTACTAAAAAATGACATTCAAAAATTAAGAACTACAACTATGCCACCATAACCCCCGCCACACAACCACCACCGCAACAACAATCAGTACTAGCAACACAGCCGCTGCGAGTAAATAGTTTCATATTTCTAAAGTACCAATATAAACCATTTTGTGAGCACCATATCAATACAAGCTCCTTCTGTGGACATCAATATTCTCATTGATCTTTTTAGTAATTCCATTAATCTATCGGGCACGAGATTGGGTATCCCTATTCCGGTGGTGCCGAAGGAGCGTAATCATATCTGCGTGGTGGCGGAGCAATCGGAGGCAGAGGAGGATCATACGGTGGCGGAGCATAGGACGGCTGAGCATATGTCGGCTGAACATACTGCGGGTGAACATACGGTGGCGGAGCATACGGCGGCTGAGCATACATCAGCAGAGGATGCGGCGGTGGTGCATAAAGCAGTGGAGCGTACGGGGGCGCCGCCGGTGCAACGGTGACTTTATCGCTGAACTTGTAAGAGAAGTGGAGTTCACCTTTGGGCCGTCCTGATGGTTTTCTGACAACCTGGTAAGCCGCAAACGTCATTGTGCACTTACTGGGGTCAGCCATGGCGTCGAAAAGCTCCTTAATGGGAGCAACGACTTGGCCTATGTCCTTGTCGCCAAGGAGGCGGCTCTTGCAGACGAGCCTGAAGAGGAGGGCGAGGCGGTTCTGCTGGGCCAGACATTCGTCGACGGTGAAGTTCATGGGAAAGTTGTTCCACTTGGGATGAGTGCCGCAGTTTCGGACCGCCAAGGTTTTGGTTTTCTGCTGGCTGCGGGGGTCGCAGCCGAGGACTGAAACGACGGCGTATACTGACATCTTGGTAAAGAAATTGACATCTTTGAGGTCTTTGGCTGAGATGAGTTCCAGTTGTATCGTCCTCTTCTCCATCTTTTTCACACAGAGAGAGAGAGAGAGAGAGAGAGAGAGAGAGAGAGAGAGAGAGAGAGAGAGGGATTAATTCAAGTATATACGTACTCAAAGCGGCTCAAATAATAATTCGAGTATTTTGGTTTATAGTTAAACATGATTCTTTCAGTAATGGCTTTTTTTGTGTGTGGCTAATTTGTTTTAAAACGGATTCATTATTAGAATCGTAATAAGAATGTAATTAGTATTCTCTTAGTAGTAATATATTATCATACACGAGTCTATGTTGCTAAAAAAATCTAAAAAAAGATTGTTTGACTAGTCTTTGTTTTGAGCATAAGGAGGGTAATACAAAAAAACAAAAAGAAAAAAAGCAGGATCCTGTGCATTCTAAGAGCATCTCCAACCGATATGTCAAAAGTGTCACATAAACATTTAACGGCTAGAAATAACATCTCACGTCACTCCAACTGATATGTCAAAGCTGATGTGGAATAAAGGCTAGAAGTTGAGATGTTATTTTTGACATCCCAAAAGCAAGATGTCAAATGAATATTTTATTATTTTTTCTTTTTCTTTTTTTTAAATTAACAATAAATCAACACTAAAAAGTAATAAAATAATAATTTAATTTGACATGTCGGGTGGAGTGTAAAGTTGTGTAAGATGTCAAATTGCCACATCAACCATCAAATTTAAATTTGATGTTTGGTATTTGACATCTCCCTTGGAGATGCTCTAATATCCTTTTTATTTTTATTTGTGGTTTTGTTTTTATATTGAGAAATGGCCAATCGAACACACAACTTTGGATACACTCTTAATCACTTAAGTTACAAGTCTCTTTCAACTTTTTCTTGTTAGTTACTTGTAATATTTATCTTTCTTAAGAATGATATAGTAACAGTAATTTCATTATCTGTTTAATTCACGTAATAAGTTAAAAAAACATGAGATTTCAATGCCTATTGTTGAGAATGAAAGTGACAAAATACTCTTGATCCATTTTTTCAATCATTGAGGGATTTGAATTTACATATAGAATTTTATGATTAACTTGTAGATGTATCGAGGGATTTGTGGTTCAAGCGGTTAAGAGCATCCCATAAGAACTGTTGAATCGTAAAGTACATTTAATCTGAATCATTGCTTTCTTATCACGTTTTTGCACACAATTCAAGATCCGACATGATAGGATTTGATCTCATCTTAAACGTTGGATCAGATTCTCGTATCTTCATCTCAACCCCTGATTCTTATATCAGATATCATTAATTTTAATTTTCTATAAATATCAAAGACATCTTTACCATTACACACTAAAAACATTCATCTCATATGAATATTTCTCTCCTCCCCCAACAATACAATGAGCCAACAAAACTTGTTTGACACCGATTCCGAAGAGGAAATGATGGAGAAGAGATGATCGTCAAATGAGAGATATCACATAAAAAGAAGAATATTCGGTGAATGCAACACACGCTGGTTAAATTTAGTGAGTTAATGAGCCCTTAAAGCCGCATTATCATAATCATAGTTTGAAAGCAGTACTGTTCCTTCATCAGGGTGAAGACATATGTATCAGAATTAGGACAATATATGGGCCGCAGGATTGCATTGCCGCCTTTGCATCAGCCTCTAAGAACTAAGATAGACACACATGCAGTCAAGCCAAGCTCAGCACCAAGTCTGTGTATATATACCTTCAAGCACAGGCATGCAGCATATGCAGCCTCTAAGTTCATGCCAATTGGAATAACTTAATTACGATAAATTCTCCTATGCGCTCAACATATTGCACTGAATGCTACCCAATATGGGGGGATAAATGAAAGTTACGAAACAAAATCGATGACTAGGAAATTTTCGATACATTAACTTGGACCTTTTTTTGGGAGCAAACCCTTCTAGCTCTCCAAATCACATAACATTTGAAATTTGACTTCACTGGATTGGAGCACACTTCATAGGTTAAGTTTACAGAATGATTTAAGAGAGAGGAACTTACAATCCAAAAATTAACAACAGCCGCCGCAACCACCACAAACACCAACACTAAATACGAACAGAGTTATCCTCAGCAGCAGACCAATACGCTGGTGGGATCGGAGTTGCCGGCGTTGCCCCATGGCCAGGGGAGGGTATTCTGGCGGTACCGGGTACTTGTAAATGTATCCCCGCGGCAGTGCAACGGTCACTTTTTCCCTGATTATAAGCTAAAGCTCCCCACAAATGTTAATGGAGTACAGGACCCTAGAAGTGGAACTCAACTCAGCCATTAGCCATAGACCTGAAAGACATGAAATTCTTTACCAAGATGTCCGTATATGTAGTGTCGTTTCCATCCAGGGCGGCGACTCCCAAGGGGAGCAGAGACTCACAAACTCCGTGGTCCGAAACTGCGGCACTCATCCCATCGTGGATCAACATGCCCATGCAGTTCACCATGGACGAGTGTCTGGTCTAGGGGAGCTACCTCGTCTGCCTGCGTGATGTCGAAAAGATCTTTCAGGGGAGCAAACGCTTGGCCTATGTACTATGGGGCTAAAATTTTGGCTAATTTCTTTCAAAGGCATGCTATTGACTACTACAAAAAACACTTTGCACAACGAAATAAGTTTGTTGTGCAAAGTACAATTCCTTCGCGCAAAACCTGCGCGACGAAATTTTGGTCGCGCATGATTTGTCGTGCAAATCAACTTTGCGAGACGAAACCAACTACTTTGCGCAACGAATCTTAACACCCGCAAATCTACTTTGCGCGATAAATCTTAACGTCGCACAAATCTACTTTGCGTGACGAATCCTAACATGCGCAAATCTACTTTGCCTGACGAATCCTAAAGTAGCGCAAAACCTTGCGCAACCAAATATTTCAAATTTTTAAAATTTTGTGTTTTAAAATTTTTTAATTAAAATAAACTAATTTAATAGTTTGCGCGACGAAATATTTTGTCGCGCAAGGTTTTTGACTTTTTGTTTTATTATTTCTCTTATATTAATTTTTTTGAAATTTAATTTAATTGTATGATTTTATTTTTTTAATTACTTTTATTTAAATTGACATATTCAAAATAAAATTACATATGAAAAATAGTGATCAAATTATTCAATATATATATAATATTCAAAATGTACACTTAAATTAACAAAGTACAATAATAAAATCCTAATACAAGCCTATTGTGGTGGTAGTGGCGGAGGATATGTTTCGATAGCGTCATAATCCTCAACTTTAGCCGTCAAAGTCTCGACGATTCCCTACAAAAAAAAAAGGTCAAATAACATAAAATAATAACAAAAAATTGGCATAATCTCCCCTAAAATTGTTATACCCCAAATCCAACCCAAACTCCAATCCTCACCCTATACTCAACCCCAAACCCCGCACAAACTCAAAACTAACTCCAAAACCACATATTAATGAAAAAATTTTAAAATTTGGAGAGAATATACCTTTTGGCAAGATTGAGAGTGAGTGAGAATGAGAGGGAGAAGTGAGTGTGAGAGAATTAGAGAAGATAGTGAGAGAGAGATGAGAGAGAGTGAGTGAGTGAGAGATAGTGAAAAGAGAGATGAGAGAGTGAGTGAGAGTGAGAGATAGTGAAGAGAGAGATGAGAGATTAAGTGAGAGAAGTGAGTGTGAGAGAAAGGGTCAGATTTGGGGAGAGGTAAGAGTAGAGAAAGACATTGAGAAAATGGTGGAGTTATTTTGGTTTTAAAAACCGTATCACTTTGCGTGACGAAATATTGATCGCTCAAAGTCTTAAAAAAAATTATCGCGTCCCATTTTTGGTGCCCGCCCAAATTTTTAGAGTTTTGCGCGACGAATTATTGGTCGCGCAAAATTTTGCAAGACGAAAGTATTGGTCGTGCAAAGTCTTTAAAAAAAAAATTAAAAATTTGTTGGTCGCGTAAAGTTTTGCGAGACGAAAGTATTAGTTGCACAAAGTTTTGCGAGACGAAAGTATTGGTCGCACAAAGTTTTGTGAGACGAAAATATTGGTCGCACAAAGTCTTAAATTTTTTTTTAAAAAAAAAATAAAAATTCCCGCATCCCATTTTTAGTGCCCGCCCCAATTTTTAGAGTTTTGCGCAACGAATTGTTTGATAGGACCCAATCCGAATTCCACCCCGGAACCTAAGTCGGACCCTGCTGGTTTGCCGACATCAACCCATGTCGGGCCCACAAATTAAACAAGTTCCCTTTTCCAGAAACAAAAGAGAAAGGGGTCAAGACTTCTGCTGAAAATCTGGCAGAGTCTCCCCTGAAATATGAACTTTCCCAAAAATTCAAACCTGCCAAACGGATAAAAAAATATACAACCCAAGCGCCAGCATGCATAACAAATACATAACAGGCCTACGACCATTCAATTCAACCCTAATGGGCGACAACAGAGCAATTATAAGAATATGTGAATTCAAGCAACAGAATTCAAAGTCAAAGATAAGGGACAACAAATCCTACAATTCAGTCGAAGCTCAGGAAGAGAAGCACTCGGCCGAACAATGTCGAAGCAACGACTATGGCCTGGGGGCGCAAAACAGAAAGAGTGTGAGTGGACAAAAACAAAGTTTTACATAGTTAAATCAACGTACTAACCCCACTAATTCAAAACAATGCAAACCGTGCATATGAAATCATTTATATACTTCTTTGATTTTAAACCACATTATCTCAATGTACGAGGAAACATTCCAGCTCAAAACTTTTTTCCGAACAAACCAACCTTGTACTCTTCTCGAGGCATAACCTCCCAAATTACCAACCCATGTAGGTATATAAAAACATAAATATAAGAACTTGTTAAACGTATAAGTATAAGGTAAACCAACATTAAAATACCAAAGATCTCGATCATGCCAAGAAAACCAAACTCGACAACAATATAGAAATCAATTGTAGTTCAAATCATTTACATATATATAAGAAATTCGTTTCAGGAGTCAAAATCCCATAAACATAACATATCAAGTACTGAAGTCAAATCAAGTAGTTTCCCAATCTTTCCCACTCTCACATAACCACGTGCTCACCAGCACGATAAGCGAGGAAAGATCATCACCAAAAGAAATATGAATACGAAGGTACTAACACACGCGTATAGGTATAATATAACCTCAACATCAAACACAAGTACCAGGGGAAAACAATCTAACAGTGGATTATTTGACTGGACACCAGACACAATTATAATGGTCCAGTACCCAGGGTCAAGCCATCCAAAAAGGGACTAAGCTAGCCGGCCCGCATGGCAGAATCCTCAATACCCATACGACCGTGACAAGTCTTGCGCGTAGACTACCCCGTTAAGGGTCTACAGCTACACCCATTTAAGGTATGCACAAGATCGAACCATATTCAAGTAACTGTATCATAAGAACAAGGGGAGGTACATAACAAGGTGCTAACCGCACTCACATCAATCGCCATGCGGTAATCTATATATATATATAACAAATCACTTTCCAATTCCCAAATCAATCACATGTACCCAACCCCAAAAGATCAGACACCAAGACATATACCAGTCCATCAATCATATAACCAATATGTATACCCCAAATAAGGACGTCACCGTCCAAAACATATATTTCTATATTCAAAATAATCACAAGCGTCAAATGACCGCATAATAGACCATAATAAAATGAAACGTCATATTCATTGAAAAACCATATTTAAATCTCAATCAATGCTCAAATCAAGCATGTCAACTCATATTAAAATCTCAAGTTGAGAAATGTCAAATCAAAACCCAAATTCAATATAAGTCCCAAAATCATTGTATAGATAACTATTCCTTAAAAACATAATATCCGAAATCCGAAGCATTTATTCAAAGTATATATATATATATATATATATATATAACAACCTGTTAAACATAAATATCCGGACGACCCCAAACGTCCGTATCTCATACCCAAAAAATATATAAATAGTATAATTAACGATTCTTAAAGTGTAACTCAACTCAAATTATTAAACTCATTGGACAAATATAGTGTCCAATCTTCCACCCAAACATTTAGTTTAAAAGTATAAAGATAATATATAATTTATAAAACCCACGACATTCATAAATTTCAAATATTAAATTCATTTGATAAATCCATACTTAAAATAGTATAAAGACCCCAAGGTCAAAATAACTCAATTAATAATCCAAAATCCGATACGAAAACCACCGGACGTCACTACGTCCCATTCAATACTCAAAAGTATACATAATCATAAAATTAACCATCAGGGCCCCACATAAAAATCGGAAACCCAAACCATGCATAAACCTCAATGCAATCCTTTTAATATATTTCAACCAAAGTCAAAACCAAGACTTAAACCATTATCAAATAAATTCCGATAAACTCAATCATCAAATCCGAGATTTAAAACAATTATTAAATCCCATTTTATGTGCATTTGCATGCAATCAATCAAATCATGCTCATTTGAAAACAATGTCCACTCGTCGATGGTCCCACGCTGCTTAACCCTACGAGGGTCCCGCCCGCTACGTATGCGGTGCCAGAGTACCTAAAGCGATAGATACGAGGATTGGATTAATACAGTGAACCGAATGAGAACTTTAAAACAAATCCTAACTTTTTCCCGGGACTCAAAGTAAACACGTACGTCGTACGGAGAGTTTCTAGATCAAGCTACGTCTTTTAACAAGTGGGACCGCCCCGGAAGACTTACGATCAACCGGCGGTCAAACATCTTGTTTCGGTCAACCCAGCCCGCGGGGCCCACCACCTCCAAATGGATCCAAACGTTCCCTAGGGTCCAACAAGGTCAACTACGTTCAAAGAATTGCAAAGCGACCTCGGGAGACCCACGATCAACCCTTGGTCAAACGGTGCCCGTGGGTCCCATGACCTCCAAACTTATATCCGAAAGTTCCTACAGGTTCAACACGGCCTAAACAACGTGTCATGAAAGTTTGGTCTCGATCGGACTGTCGGATCGCTCGCGATCTCATGATCGGACGGTTACGATTTAACCTAAACTTTAAGTAAATGATCTGGAGCATTCGGGGCTCCGATCCACGATCCGTCAAATCCTAAACGATCCTAAAAATACGAGTAACTACATATGTGAATTCGGATTTGATCCAACAGTCCGAACCCATCGAACCCAAACAACGCATAATAGGCGTACATTGGTTCGATAGTCAAACGACGTCCGAATCGGAATCCGCGCACATGTCCGCGTTCACAACGACACGAGGGTCGCAACGGAACCAAGAACCACCACCACACCCTCTCCAATTCTGATTGGTTCTAGGGTTTGTAACAACTTTTGTAATTACCATTTTGTCCTCCTTAACTTTCGTAGTTCGTATCGAAGCGTGCCGCACGTCACCGAACTCGTTTCGACGTGCCGAACGCAATGGCACAACCCGTTTCACCAAATTCTCGTCCGAAAATAGAGTTAACCAAAAAGCCCTTTAATTATTAAATTCTTATTTAATTCCAATTTTGTTAAATTAAATTCTTTTTATTTCATTTTAATTACCCATTTATTTAATCAATTTCATTTTATTTTATTTTAATTATTTTTAGGTCCTGGAAGTTACTTTGTTGGTCGCGTGAAGTTTTGCGAGACGAAAGTATTGGTCGCTCAAAGTCTTAAAAAAATTGTGGGTCGCGCAAAGTTTTGCGAGACGAAAGTATTGGTTGCACAACGTTTTGCGAGACGAAAATATTGGTCACGAAAAGTGTTAAATTTTTTTATAAAAAAAATTCCCACGTCCCATTTTTTGTGCCTGCCCAAATTTTTAGAGTCTTGCACGACGAATTCTTGATCGCGCAAAGTTTTGAGAGACGAAAAATTGGTTCGTAGCGCAATATTTATAAAAAATAATTGTTATGAATAATAAAGAATAAAATAATTTTATTTTACGATTTATAATATAAATAAGGTTTAGGCGACCAAATGTGTTTTCATCGCGCAAAGAAAATAATAAAAAATAAAGTAAATAAGGGTTAGTCGACGAAATATTAATATTCGTTGAGCAAAGTTTTCAAAAAATAATAAAAACTTATGAAAACAAATATATCTTAAAGTTTATAATGTATAATTAAATAAAAAAATTAATTGGTTTGCCCGACGCATGTTTACATTATGACGTCGTGCTATTGATTTTTGCACAATGACCCCATTGTTATATTTTTAAAAAAAATTATTATTATAAAGTTTATTGAAAATGTGACTTTGCTCCCTTCAAATTCAATTTTTTTTTTTACATAAAACCCACAATAATATATTTTTCTAACAAAAACCCAATCCTAACTACAATAAAAAAAATTTAAAGCTACTAATAAATATATATACTATTCAATTTTTTAAGTGTTATACGTACAAAATAAATAAATTTAAAGCTACTTAATATATATATATATATATATATATATATATATACACACACACCATTCAACGATCCAACCGTCAAACTTGTTTGTATATACTTCGAGATCGTATACCCCAAAATCGAAAAAAACAAACATTCAGAGATCTAGTAACGGGAGAAAACTTTTCGACGGTTATAAATGAAAAATCACGATTTAACTGTTATTTTAACTCCGATTTTTATGATTTTTTTACAGCTACATTCCTTGACCCTATATGAATACAATGACTAAATTTGATCTTCAATTTAAAATATTTACACTAGTGGATACCACAAAATCTTATGTTATATTTAACGAAAGTATAAATAAACTGTTAATTGTTAGTGAATATATTGTTTTGATGGCATACGCATTCTACGAAACTAGTTTCAACGATCCAACCATCAAACTTGTTTGTTTATACTTCAAGATCATATACGCCAAAAATCGGAAAAAATAAACATTCAGAGATCAAGTAATGAGACAAAACATTTCGACGGTTATAAATGAAAAATCACGATTTAACGGTTATTTTAACTCCGATTTTGATGATTTTTTTACAGCTACACTCCTTGACCCTATATGAATACAATGACTAAACTTGATCTTCAATTTAAAATATTTACACTAGTGGATACCACAAAATCTTATGTTATATTTAATGAAAGTATAAATAAACTCTTAATTGTTAGTGAATATATTGTTTTGATGGCATATGCATTCTACAAAACTAGTTTCAACGATCCAACCGTCAAACTTGTTTGTTTATCCTTCGAGATCATATATGCTAAAAATCGGAAAAAATAAACATTCAGAGATCAAGTAATGTGACAAAACTTTTCGACGGTTATAAACGAAAAATCACGATTTAACGGTTATTTCAACTTTGATTTTGATGATTTTTTTATAGCTACACTCCTTGACCCTATATGAATACAATGAATTAATTCGATCGTCAATTTAAAATATATATTTTCTAACAAAACCCGATCCGAACTACAATAATATATTTTTGGGCTAACATCAAAAGACTCCCTCAAGGTTTGGGGTCATTCTCAATATGGGCCACCAAGTTTTAATTTCATCATTTTACACCCCCTAGTTTTCAAATTTGGCCAATTTACACAGTCCGTCAACTTCACCATTAGATTTTCTGTTAAATTGATGACGTGGCAATTGTGGTACCCACTTTGATGATGATGTTTGAACAAAAATAATAAAAAATTCTTTAAGAACATTATAAAATTAAAAATTTTAAAATAGAAAAAAAAAATCCCCGCTCTCTCTCCCTCCCTCTCTCCCTCCCTTAATCTCTCTGCCTCTTTCCCATAAACCCACCCCATCCTCGGATCATCATCTCAAAAACAAAAAACCCCAAATAGCCACCGATTGGTCCCATCTAAGGCATATGCCCACCACCTCCTGCAACAAATCTGATCCAAACCCCCACCCAATCACCCAACCCACAGCACGTACATAGAACTTGAAAATTTTCTCCAGCAATTTCAGCAGCCCCACCCCATCTGGTAGAATCCCACCATCCACCTTTTGCTGTCCTTCTCGCAAACACCACAATCTCTGAGTCAGGGTCTGCCATCAATCACCACACAACAAAACCCATAATTAACTTCTGCAAACTGGGCAAGAGTCAAAATTTAAAAAAAAATTAAAAAAGGAAGAAAATTCAACTTCTACCAGATGGGTTCCAAGTGAAAATGTCTTTGAACTTTTGTCCATCGACATCGAGGTCCGGTACTAAATTCTGGGTTGTTGGCCTGCCCATTATAATTTGTATACCTAAGTAAATTTGGCAATAAATAGTAGAAGAAAAGCAAAACACTTCAGAGAAAATGGAAAAGAACAGAAGAAGAAGAAGAAGATGCAAGAAACTCACATCCTGAACTTGACAGCGCCTTTGTAGGAACTCGATGCCTGACCTTTAATGGCTTTTTCTTCACCCTCCTTCAACCTATTTTAGATTTCTTCAGTTAATTCGGAGCGGCTAACATGGCCGACCCAATTCTTCTTCTTTTTTGGGTCCGAGTCTCGAAGATTCCACCCCTAGCACCCCACGCCAAATCGCACACCCCCTTCCAACCACCATTGAAGCCATACAAACCCCACCCACAGATCCGCCCATCCCCTAGAAAACACACATCTTCAAAATCCATAGAAAACAGCCTCCACTCCTTCCCCACCCCTTTCTTCCTCCTCAACCTCCAAACCCCCAAAAACTCTCTCTTTCTCTCTATTTCTTTCCCACATTTTCTTCCACTCATATCCCAAGGTATCCAAAACCCCATTTGCAATCTCAATTAAGTTTTTCTTTTTCTTTTTAAACTCTCCTTCTTTTTTTGTGAGCTATAAGCTTAAACTAATATAAAGTGGCATTTGGAGATTCAGATGTCTCATGTGAGATGACGAAGAAGACCCACAACGACATTATCAACCATGGAGCTCTCTCTAACGCCGAAGCCCTCTAAATAAGACAACGCCAACTTTTCTACTACAGAGATGAGTTAGGCGACCGAGGCGAGCTTGTCACCGTCGACCTATCTCTAGTTTCGAGAACCAGAGAATCAGAAAGGCTTACATAGCTTTACAAACTTGGAAGCAAGCCATTCTCTCTGACCCGCCTAATCTCACAAGTAATTGGGTCAGATCTAATGTCTGCAACTACACCAGAGTCTTCTGCACACAAGCCCTAGACAACCGTGGTGACTTTGCTGGGTACATGCCGAAGAGCTTGGAAGAGAAGAAGGAGAGAGAGAGAGAGAGAGAGAGAGAGAGAGAGAGAGAGAGAGAGAGAGAGAGAGAGAGAGAGAGAGAGAGAGAGAAAGGGAGAAAGATAGGCGGAGAGAGAGTGGGGAATTTTTTTTTCTATTTTAAAAATTTTAATTTTATAATTTTTTAAAATAATTTTTTATTATTTTTGTTCACACATCAGCATCAAAGTGGGTACCACAATTGCCACATCACCAATTTAACAAAAAATCTAACAGTGAAGTTGACAGACGATGTAAATTGGCCGAATTTGAAAACTATGGGGTGTAAAATGATGAAATTAAAACCCGATGGCCCATATTGAGAATGACCTCAAACCTTGAGGGAGTCTTTTGATGTTAGCCCTATATTTTTCTAACAAAAATTCGATCCGAACTAAAATAATAAATTTAAAGATACTTAAAAAATATATATACCGTTCAATTTTCTTAAGTGTTATGCCTACAAAATAAAAAACAAAAATAAATTGGTTTATGCGACGAAATATATGGATTAAGTCATGCAAAGATTTTAAAAAATAATTTTTTTATTTTATTTATTTTTGTAAAGACTTTGCGCTATGAAATACACTTCGTCGCGCAAGACTTTGTGCAACGAAGTATAGTGTTTCGTTGCGCAAAATTTAATTGCGCAAGACTTTGAGCGACGGAGTTTTGAATTTTGTCGCGCAAAATTTGGTCGTGCAAGGGTTTTTTTTCTAGTGTAAAAGCATGTACGAAGTAATAATGCAAATGACTGAATGTTGTTAAAAGATTACAAATTTTAACAAAAAAGAAAAAAAGTTCAGGTTAACTTGTCTTTTCTGAGCATAGAAGAAGGTTAAAAGAGGGGGAAAACGCTTGCATTGACAGGACCCGACCCAAATTCCACTTTGGAATGCAAGCCAAACCCTGTGCATGTCCGACACCTAGCGGGTGCTGGGCACGAATGACCAAAATGCCCTTCTAACTAAAAGTCCACCTTTTTTTACAACTTAACTTTTGCTGAAAATTCGGCAGAGTTTCCCCTGTAATTTGCTCATTTCCCAAAAATTTCCACATGTCACAACAATATATTTTTATCCCAATCGTTCAGCATGCATCAACTATATTCAAGATGCCAAGCATCATATCATTTTGGCCTCCGGCCTCAACAAATCGAATAAATCAATCTGTTAACAATATTCAACCCATTTCCTTCGAACATCCACAAAATAATATTAGATCTCAAAATAACTTAACTGGACTACCTTTTAAGTACTTGTCATCGTGGCTGTACCTAGAACCCTAGGTTGCCTACGTACCTTTAACCAGGGATTAAGTCACACGTAGTTCTTCCAACTTTTTAACATAAACGTACAAATCTTTATTATTATTATTTTTTTCAATAAGACGGCAATTCAATCCAAATCTCATGTTAATGTCGTGCTCAAAAACATTCATTTACTACTCTCGTTCCGTAGCCCAACCTGCGTAGTTACATGTATAGAAACATCTCATCTTTTAAATAATTCGACAAATGCAACACTGTTCCATCAATTCCTCGTATCACCATAGGTGACACGTCCTCACATGCCTCGGTGACCTAAAGTCGACCCGAGCTGCAATCCTCGCTGGATTTGGAGACATTCAGTCCAACTGACCCCCATTCCTCGCTCCGCACGGTATGGATATCCCTAGGACTCGTGGGGCAACAGTCAATCATACTGACATACTTGGGCAATAACTTACAATAACTCATTTAAAATCCGGTAATAAAACTTAAATTGCATATAATCATTTAATAAACAAAAAGTCTACTCACTAAACCACCTCAAAATCACGAATTGATTTGATATATTATGAATATATATAAGATTATAACATAAAAAATAAAACGGAAATTAGAAATAACAATAAAAGTAAAATGAGAAAGAAAATGGAAATAGATATATATTAACAGCTTCTCTGAAATATTTATACATATATATTTCTCTCCTTTACTAGTAAAACAATCTCATCGCTTGAGAAAAGTAACAATGAACTTGTAAAACCCTTAAAACTTGTAAACCTGCATTTCGTGTCTTATAATATCAAGATAACAGATATTAAATCCTTTGTCCATATAATACCAAAATAAAATCCTCAATTTAATTTAAAAACCTTCCAATACTTAAATTCTCTCCACCTAGGCCTACCCCCATTCCTGATCCGTCAATTCCATTACTAATCTGTCAATTCCAGGTACCACACATGTGGCCACATGTGTGATACATATTCGCAAGTCTCAAGGACGCAAGGTCAACAAGAGCTGCATTCCCCGTAGGTCTCAGGGCACACACGTCAACCTGAGCCGCATTCCTCGCAGGTCTCGAGGACACCAAGTCTACTCGAGCCGCATTCCTCGCACCACACTGTTCCGGCGTCTCCGAAACTCGTGGGGCATGTCTTAAATGACAATTGGTTTTAAAACACTGGGGGGGACCTCCTCTGGTGGGTTTGAAAGTCATATTCAGAAATTTATCACAAGTTTGCCTTCTATTCCACAAATCTATTTTTTGCTACTGAGTGCATGGACTCAATATAAAAATACATTTAAATATTTAACTAATCTGTTAGTCCCTTCGGACTCTGATTGAAAACCCCTTCCAATTATTCTAATTATAATCGTAGCAACACAATTAACCATATGAATAAATAAACATGTGGTAAATGAACATATAAATAAATACTCATACTCTTAGAGATTTCCTCAGCTCTAATTGTGCATAATTCCCTAACACTGAAATACCCTTAGATATACCCTCGCATAGTATAATATGCTTCCAATTATACATGTGCATCCCGAGATCATATATATATTTAAGAAATTAATGTCATAATTAAACCAATGCACACTCGCACGTACATGAGCTTCCTAAAAGCATGTGCACTAACCTTAAAGTCATCCCTATGCCCACAGTAACTTTCCAAAGTTTAGAACGATCTAAAAGTGCCTCGGGACTTAAAACCGATAAAGTCCCAAAAAGTCAACCCGGGACCCCGTGTGGTCCACGACCTAAAAATTACGATCCAAAAGTCCCTAGAGGTTCCAATATGCCTAGGACACATATCCCAAAAGTTTGGTATCGATCGGACGGTCGGATTGCTCACGATTGCACGATCAGACGGTCGAAAGATTTTCCGTAACCCTAGCCCTAGGGTTGGCATTTTCGGTGTATCCGGGACTCCGATTCACGATCCATAAAATCCTACATGATCCTGGAAATATGGGGAGCAACATACTAAGAATTGGAACCTATCCGACGGTCCGAACACATTGAACCCGGATAACGCGCAACAGACGTAAATCTGTTTGACTGTCATACGAACTCCAAATTAAAATCCGAGCACACCTACGCGCTCTTGATGACGTAAGGATAATTTAGGAATGAAGATTGACAGCTAAAAGTAAGCATACGCATGGGAACACGCGCTGGCAGATCTGTGGATTAAAAAGCGATAAATTGGGCGTCGGACAAACTCCAAACCAAGGGCTATCCTTCTGTCAACAACTAGTTCTCGACCTCCTGAACACTTTCTTCAACTACGAGAATGTCTAATTTGAACCACAAGTGGCCCAAAACCTAAACTCAAAATCGGCCTACACTTTAAATTGAATTTCGAGTTACTTACGCTACAAATTGTTCAAAACCTACCCAACCATCAGCTAGAGCATGAAAAATAGGTGGAAAAGCATACCTTACTCGACTGAATTGGTGGTCGGATGAGAGAGAACAAAGCTTGAGAAAATCTGTCAAAAAATGGGTCAAAACCGGTCGGATTTTTGTATTTTCCGGCCAGCTCCGGTGGTTCCAGCGGCTGTGGTTGGTCAGGATAGGAAGAGGGAGGCGGCCTGGTTCATTTGGGACCGGTGCCACCCAAAACGGTGGTGTGTGGTGATGGTTATGGAGGAGAGAAGTCGGTTGGGGAGAGAGATGAGGGAGCTGAAGGGAGAATCTGGTTTTTTTTTATTTATAAAAAAAAACTGATTTCAAAAAATTTACGGTTATGCCATTAAGTTTCTTGTAATCAAAACTTCTTCGTTACAACTCCGATTCGAGCCCACAATATACCCACGAACTCGTATTGACGAGCCCGACGTAACGGTGTGGCTCACTTCCCCAATTTCTTCTCTGAAAAAAAAAATCACTTTTCCAAACCTATTAAAATATTCCCAAGGTAAAATTGTCTTTTACTTGAATAATTTAATAATTAAATATTAATTTAGGAACGGGATGTTACATGTATAGTATGATACTAGAATACGGTTTCATAGTATAATTCGTTCACGGCGTTATAAATGAGTGAACAATAAGATTTATATTTCCTACTTTTTAGAATAAATCAATAAATACCCATTTATATTATAATCCATGAACAAGTTATACCAAGTAATTATACTCTAGAACTATCCATACTAGCATTGAAATTATAAATCTAATTCATCGTCACCACTCACCGTCAAGGCAACTCATGAGTCAAAATCCAAGTTAAATTGATAGATTTTGTCACTTAATTAATTGTAATTTTTACCTTGGAAAAGAATATTATTGCCACCCCGGATAGAAACGACGGCGTATACGGACATCTTGGTAAAAAAGTTCACATCTTTCGGGCATTTGGCTAAGTTGAGTTCCACTTCTAGTGTCCTGTAGCCAGGGCTGGTCTTGAGATTTTGAGGGCCATGTGCGAAACTTAAACCGGAGCCCTCACATAATCTAATATGAAAATACTAAAAAATATATTTGCAATGACTTAATGTCATAAATCAATTTTTTATAACTAAAATTCATCATCAATTAGCATGTAATAACAATCACAAATCAAATTCATAATTTTTTTTTTATGTTTTCATTTTATAAAGTTTAATATTAGTATGTTCGGTAAAAAAATAAGAGTTCAAGAGAAAGAAGAATGTATGAATTTGTTTTTGGTTTTGTTTTGAGTGAAAGAAAGTACTTTTTATTTATTTAGGAGAAAGCGTTCTTTTTTAAAACTATTTTAAATTTTGTTGTTATAATGAAAAAAGAATAAAATTATGAATAGATTGACATCATTGAGACTCGAACCTGGGCCTTATACCTAGGGATAAATATTAGAAACCAGCTCCACCAAATACACTTATGTGTCAATGCGCTGCACGTTGGAGTATATATACAGTTTTTATAATATTAATATATATAATATAAATTAAAAAATTTCGGGGGCCCTGTGCAGTGGCGCCACTTGCACCATGCCAGGGTCGCCCTTGCCTGTAGCTGTACATTTTTTTCACACAGATAAGGGAGAGCCAGAAAATAGGATTTAAGTTTACTTAAAGTTGAACATTATTTTTCAATAATGGCTATTTTTTTCGATGTGGTTAAATTTGGGCTAATTTATTTATAAACTCGCCTATTATTATTATTATTTTTTTAATACAACTCGTCTGTTATTAAAATCATCTGAAGTAATAACAACACAGTTTTTTTTTAAAATGCAAGCGAGATGATATTGGATATTGGGGAACGGGAGAATCAAACCTAGTTAATAATAGAAAAATTGACCAATTGCCATAATATTTTTTTGGGTACAAGTGATAGTCTAAACTACAGGGGGAGGGGGATTTCTCACATACACACACAACAATAATGCCGTGGGAATTTGAATTTGAACCTCTAATTTACAAGTCAATGCCATTTTCCACTAATACAAACCCGTTGGCACAACTATAATCCCATTGCCACAACTTTTGTGCAATTGGATTATTGTTATTTACTTATAATATTCACCTTCCAGAAAAATATTATTAAAGTAAGACTTTAAATATCCCTTTTGTTTGCATAACCTATTGGATGGAAGTGAAATTTTGATACCCGTTTATATGAGAGTGAAAGATTCATATTAGAGACATTAATGATATGTTTGCTTACTTTGAAAGGGAGTATTAGGGCAATGGAGTCTAGCCCAATGAAAAATGGCCTTAATGTGCTTATTAGTGGTCTCAAGTTCGAACCTCCATGGCACCTTGGTATTGTGTGAGAAATCTCCCTCTTTTTGTAGTTTAGAATATAACTTGTACTAAAAAAAGAAAGGGAGTATTAGAATTTGTATGATTCTTGACTTTTATGCGTTTTTGTTGTTGTTGCTAAATTTAATTAGTAATGGGGGAGGGGAGCAAAATGCTATGAAATGATTAGCATGATTTTATGTTTGGAAGCAAAACTAGGGGAGTCTTTTCCCCTAATGTTTGGAAAATGCTATGAAATGATTAGCATGATTTTATGTTATTTTTTGTGAAAAGAGGAAACAAAACTAGGGGAAAATATTAGAAACTCTACCTGAACTGATACACCATTTTAATTTTGTCACCTTAACAAACTAAGAGAGATGTCATCTCCATTTTTGAAAATCTATGATTTGGCACCTAGCACTAACTCCATGATTGGAATGATTTTCTGTGTTTGTGATTTTATTTATTTATTTAAAAATTAGTATTAAATTACTGAAATACCCTCGGATGTAGAGAAAATGTGCATGGCACATGATAAATTTCAACATAATTTCGGATGGAATTACTCCCACATAGCAAGTCATGAATTATTAAAAATCAAAATGACATTTCTCTTAAATTATTTGTAAGAATAAAGGTTGTTTAATGTTCGAAAATTCAAAATCTAATTGGAATTATTATGACTTTTTAATTACTGATGAGTTGAGCGGGAGCTTCTAGCTTTTCTATCTAGGAATCAATCCTCATTAGAAGCTCTAGATTAGAATGGGCCATAAAATTGGCGGGTTTCAACTTGCATCCAAGTGTCTACAATGGGGCAACGACTTATGGCGGTGTCGTGTGAGAAATGGCATCCAAGTGTCGTCATTTTTTCTTCTGGAAAAAACGTATTTTGCGTTTGGTTTGGTATAGAAGCTATGTGCTGCTTCGACCAACAAACAAAAGCTATGTACTAAAATAATGCCAAAATTCCAAGTTGACGTTGTCTTCCATACACTTCACCCTCAGATGAAAGCAACAAAATAATCAGCCAATTAGAGGTTGATATTCTAATAATACTATTCTTGATTACTTGTGACCATATATAACTCTTTATTGCCGGCACAAGATATTCTTGACCATACATAGATACTTTTTTTTTTTCCGATATTATCGTGTGAATGTCATTATAATTAGAGAGGAAAGTAAGGAGATGTAATAGGAAATACATGACGTCCACACGATAATAATAGAGTGCTACTAAACGAACTCTAAAATTAACTGAGTACACCCTATGATCTAAGTGCATCATAATATTTTAATTAAAATGTAAAATTAACTAAGTACACCCTATGGAACTACCAAAAATACCCTTAGTACACCCTAATACTTGTAGCATTACTTTATAGTTGATTTTCAGCTTGACTTTTTTAGTAGTGTTTATAAATCTTTGACTTTTCATATGGATTTATGCTTCTACTAAAACTGTTGACACTTTTTTTGCAATTCCAAGTTCTTGCAATGACCACCCCTTTCGTTATAGGAAGGTGAATCCAAAGAAACCAATATGTCTTATTCTTAATATATTTAAACAAATATTTGAATTAATAGGGGAAATATAAGCAGCAAAACTCCCATATTTAAGAAAAATAGATAAGAAGTTGCAAAGGGATTTCCGAACAACCCTGCAATCATACAGGGGAGTCTGCTTCTTAATAAACTAATAATCAATGAACTAATTTATATGAAGTTCTGTCATGAAAACAATAAACTAAAATAAAATTTCACCATATATACAAATTTATATGCAAAATTAAAGATTAATTGGATTCTAAAGGGTACAAAACAGATTGTTATTTACTCATATCAAGAAACAGCAGGTTGTCCAATCAATATGTAGATTTAGCCGACATTGACAACAACCAAACCAAAAGCACCCTTCTAAAAGTTGTCCAAGGTTCAGTAGATGTGTCACCGAACTGAAGGCTGCTTTTTAAGTTGTTCAATCCAAGTTGCTAAGAAATAATTCCGAGAAGAAAGAAGAAGAAAACCCAAGAAGCCATTCTGACTTGCGGATCACAAAGATGGGCACCAAGCAATTTCTTGATTAGGGTTGAATATGGTTAATAGGGTGTACTTATTAAAATTATATTTGTTTAACAATTTCATATATCCTTTTTGGTCATTTTATATTAAGGTAAATCAATAATTCAATAAATACTTTTGTAGTAGGGTGTACTCAGTTAATTTTAGGGTTCGTTTAGCAGCACTCTAATAATATCCATACATCCGCATAAGAAAATTTATGTATATATATGGAGGAGGACAAAGTCCTATTAATTTTAGAATAATACGCCAAGCAATAACACCCTTTCATATTTGATTAATGGCTTGACCTTGAAGGAAAAGGAAAAAAATATACTTGACCTGAAAAATGCTTGTCCTTGAGTGTGCAACCATACATAATATATGTAAACTAAAAAAAAAACATATATAATATGTCATGTACATTATTTTAAAAGTCTTTATTTTGATATTACTAATAAGATTGTTACAAAATAATTGCTACTTGAGTGCAATTATAATGGGGATTTCCCCAAATTAAGCATTTAAAATGGGAATTGGAATTTTGAATTGAGAGGCTACCCGTTGTATTTGTATTTTTTATTCAGATGCCTTGTTGATCAGGGTCAGGTTCTTTTCCCCCCAATGTACTACTTAAGCTTTCAATAAATTACTCTCGAAGTTTTGGGAAATATTTTTACTCACCACTTTAATTC
Organism: Prunus padus; assembly: GCA_024362665.1. Lineage (NCBI taxonomy): Eukaryota > Viridiplantae > Streptophyta > Magnoliopsida > Rosales > Rosaceae > Prunus > Prunus padus. The sequence continues at coordinate 11,919,675 of JANFAM010000020.1, forward strand.
AAGGTATATGCTTATCACCCTTCTTAATATTTGACATATGTCCATAGACATAATTATGATTAGCTTTTTACTTTGATTTATATTATAATCATAATTATGTTTATAAACACGTGTCAAGTGATGAGCTAATACCTTATGTTAAAGTAGTGAGCAAATATGTTTCCGAAGTTTCAAGGTTTATCTAAAAAAAATACAAATATAAAGCATTGATGATGTCATGTCACATTAATATTTTTTAAGATAAAACTTATTATTACATTCCCATTGACAAAAAGGCAAAATCCAATTTTACCATCAAATACAAACAAAACTTAAACTCTAAACAAAAAGTTGAAACCCGAAAATTAAAACCCTCCACCGCAGCCACCGCCACCGCCACCACATCCACCGCCGCCGCCACAACCACCACCGCCATCAGATACAATATCTCCGATCAACAGCCCACCAAGCATCCCTCCTAACAATCCAGCCCCTAGCCCCATCCCAAACTTATTCTTCTTCTTCTCTTGGACCGGGGGTTGCTGCACCGGTGGGTATCCATACCCCGGCGGCGGAGGCGGGTACCCATACCCAGGTGGCGGCGGGTAGCCGTATCCCGGAGGCGGTGGTGGGTACCCGTATTCAGGTGGTGGCGGCGGTCCCGTTGAGCTGCCAGCTGGAGGCGGGTAAGCGCCGTATCCCGTCACTGTCGGCGCCGATGGCCCAACCATCGGATACGCCGTCACGGGCTCATAACCCTTCGGCGGCGCTGCTGTTACGGACTCATAACCCTTCGGCGGCGCCGCCGTCACTGGGGCGGCGACTTTGTCGCCAAATTTGTAGGAGAAATTAAGTTCGCCTTTGGGTTTTCCGGATGGTTTTCTGACCTGGTAAGCAACGAACTTCATGGAGTTGGGGTCAGCTGCTGCCGCCGCAACGGAGTCGAAGAGCTCTTTAACGGGGACGACGACTTGGCCTATGTCTTTGTCGCCGAAGCTGCGGTCGCAGACGAGCTTGAACTCGAGGCTAAGGCGGTTGAGAAGAAGCTCGTCGAGGGTGAATTTCATGGGGAAGTTCCAGGTGGGATGGGTCCCGCAGTCTTTCGCCACCTTGGTTTTGGTTTTCTGCTTGCCGTGCAAGTCGTCGCCCTGGAGGGAAACGACGGCGTATACGTCCATCTTGGAGATGAAGTTGACGTCTTTGAGGTCCTTGGCTGAGATGAGTTCGAGTTCTAGGGTTCTCTGCTCCATCTTTGAGAGAAAGAGAGATGGGCTTGGATTTTGGAGGTGAGGTTGGGATTTGGGAGAGAGAAAAGCTGATAGAAATGTTTATATTGTGGAAGTCTGAAAGATTAGGTCAACTCTGGGGAAAGGTGATTTACGTTAGTCGGCTAAGGTGAAGGCTTCCTTTTGTATAAAGAATGAAAAGTAGAGGCATGGCTCATTGCTGGGAACATGGGATGAGAGATACCGTAATTACCAATATGCTTAATAATAATAATATATGTACATGATTAATCACTATAATACTAGAACCATTAGGGATAGAGACAGGGAAAGTATGGTATATTTGATGAGAGGGAATAAGTTTAGTGATGCAGTTGAATCCAAAAAAAGGAAGAAGAAAAAAGTTCAAAATATGGCAAACAAAAGTTTGATGTTAGCTAGTAGTACTTATTAGTAGATAAAGTGGGGTTTGAGCACGTTAAAAGGGATTGAACTATATATATTGTCCCAGAGTTATTTTTTAACACAACTAATTGCATATAATTATGTGTCAATTCACGTGACGAGACAGATAAATACATTGTTGTAACTTGTATACAACTCATATTGTTAGTCAGAAAAATGCATATGTGAATCAGCGTTGTGAAAAGTAGTGAACTACACGTCACCTAAGAAAAATGCTTAAGGTTTGGTTGACTGGTCTTTGTTTTAAGCGCCATACATACGATACCATAAGAAGGGTGAAGGAAACAGCAGGGCAGGGCCCAGTAGAGAAAAGACGGGGTAGTTGCGTCCGAAGTTGAACATATTTTAGGCATCGCTATCAACTATGGAGAAGTCAAGGTCCATCTCAAATTGATTCCTTCTTATAGTTGCTTGCTTGTAATACTTTACCTTCCGAGAGAATAGTTAGTATTAAAGTAATAAGACTTTGAAATGTAAATGCTTGAAAAATTAAAGTTAATAGACGGATATTGCTTGTCTGTTTCCCGGTAAGGAGATACTTCTCCTTCATGTGAATCACAATTTGACACATATGCAAAAATAATTAATCAAAAACACAAAAAAAGAAACTTTTGTTTATTGGCAGGAATGTAAGACCTCCTACTTGCATGGTAAAAAGGAAGTATTTTCCATAAAGAGGGTCTTTGAAAAGAATATAAGAGAGAGGCTAACGAAGGCCCGTGAACTTGCAGGCCCATCTTCCCGCCAACACCCAGTGGGGTCGAGGCTTAATTGTCTTTGCCTCCACTGTTTTCCATGAAACTCCTATCCTAAGCTCTAGGTTTTTTTTTTTTTTTTTCAGACCCAAAAAAAAAAAAAAAAAAAACTCTAGGTTTTTTTCCCCATATATATATAACCCTTTTTTAATTTTAAAGAAAGATACTTAACATGACACAAAGGCAAATTTGAAGTGGTATATGAAGGGAAACTCTCGTTTTGTCAATTATAATGTATAAAATGTTAATTATATATATTCGACTCATCGAACTCGTACCTAATATTGTTATTGTGACTCTTTATATTCTTGATAAGTTAACTTATGGAAATAACCCAATTGTTAATTTCTACTACATAATTAGAAAGTTATTGCATTAGTAAGAAAGCGTCACATGAATTTCCTAAACCACCACCTTAGCTAAAATTTAGGGAGGAATTGAAAAAACCTACCTCCAACTACGCTCCCTATCCAAATTTCCTAAAATAGGAGGCACTGTAAACTCACAAATCGAGGAGAGAAGAAGACTCACAGTGACTTCCATATTTAATATTATTTCAAGCATTTATTTAATATCAATTATTTTTTATTGTTGCTTTTGTGTCTACACTTTATTCAAAAATTGAATTAAAAAATATTAAAAACATTTATTTCTTTAAACTAGGGAGTATGGTTTATGTTAAAATTGTATAGAAAGTCCTAAAATAGGCTTTCCATTTTGTTTTAAATTTTAACTAAAAATAGAAGCGTGATTGTGGATCTTTCTAAGATATTCGTTAAAAAATCAATAAATGTATACGATACACCACGTGACATAAAATTCATCAAATTTTATTGTCATGACTCATGTTTATAGTAAGACTTTGATTCTTGCATTTCTCATTTTCGAACAAAACAAATTAATTGCAAACGATCGCTCAAAAGAAAACGTGGAACACATTCGCGTCTTTAACAATAGTGGCATAACATGAGATTGGCCCATGCTATGCTATGCTAGTATGCTACTTCTTATTTACTTTATAAGGAAATAAAAAATAAATAAATAAACGAAAATGAAAAAATCGAAAAAAATATATGGTTTCAGAAAATAATAAATATGGTGTGGGGTGGGGGTGGGTGCTAAAATGGACCACTACTGGCGGCCGGGAAGGATTCTGTGAAGTGAAAATAGAAAGGCAGGGGCTTCCGTTGCCCACCCGATTATCTAGCTGGCCCACAAAAACACCGCCCACCAAAATATAATATCTCCCTCCCTCTTCTTTCTTAAAGGTCGCCGCTTTCTATTTTCTCTCTCTACCCCCTCTCTCAATCCAATAAGGCGGCAAAAGGCAATTCAATGGTGTCCCCACTCTCTTCATTGCCTCTTTTGCCCTCTCCTGGTTCCTCTCTCTCTTCAACTTTACCTTTTTTGCGTATTATTTCCTCATTAGAACCCTAATCATCTAGCGGGCTCTTGGAATTTGTTAATGTGCTCGTTGATTTTGCTTTTGGAATTGGAATTTTGATGTTTCAACTGAATTGCATTTGAACGGTATTGATTTGTTAGGTGATAAAGCTTAGATTTTGTACCTGAGGGAGGTTTTGTTGGCAATGGAAGAGACAGGGCAGCTCAAGCGAGCCTTCATTGATACTACGGCGGGTTTAATCGCCGGTGGTATATCGCGAACAGTTACATCGCCGCTCGACGTTATTAAGATTAGATTCCAGGTCCGTGAAACTTAACAGTTAGTAATTTTTGCAGTTTCTGAGCTTTGCCTTGTTTTTTACTGTAGAAAATCCATACTTTTGTTCTTGTATTTGTAAGTTATGCATAAGTTGACTTGGTAAAATGAAAGTGAGAAAAAAGGGTGTTTGTTGCGCAAAATGTAGTGGGTTTTTGGGAATGTTTATTTATCAATTTGGAGTTTGGGGTATGCTTATTTCCGTCAATATCTTAAATGTTGGTGGTGAATTGAAGAAATTGTTCTTTGTTTTGGTTGATAGGTTCAACTGGAGCCCACCACTTCATGGGCTTTGGTTCGTAAAAATTTGTCTCAACCGTCAAAATATACTGGGATGTTGCAGGCAACAAGGGATATTTTCAGAGAGGAAGGCTTACCGGTACAGTGACTCAATTTCTAATCATGGAACTTGCAATGTAATCGTTATCTACTTGCTCCTTGTGGCATTCTATAGAAGCCTTTTATGGAGATTTCATTCTGTTTTGCAAGGAAAGTTATGTCTTCTCTAAATTTTATTATGAGAATTTCTTATGACAGGGCTTTTGGCGTGGCAATGTCCCAGCTCTACTTATGGTTATGCCGTATACCGCTATACAATTTACTGTGTTACACCAATTGAAAACATTTGCTGCTGGTTCCTCCAAGACAGGTACTTTGAGAATAGTCAATATCTTTTCCTTCGATGTTATCTTATGTGAACTCTTCACTTCACTGGAATACTAATTTCAATAGTACATGATTCTAGCAAGGGTATGGTAACTGGGACTCAGCATTTGTTTGAAAACTTTGGACTCAACTTTGGATGTGGTTATATCTGATGTTCCCTCATTTTCTTATATGTTGTGGTTTGTTCTGATGCAGAGGAACACATACATTTGAGTCCTTATTTGTCTTACATCAGTGGAGCATTAGCAGGTTGTGCAGCCACTGTCGGATCATATCCATTTGATCTTCTAAGAACCTTATTAGCTTCACAGGGCGAACCTAAGGTATAGAACTCCAACTAATGCATTGAATTATTACTATGTGTGTGCGTGTATGTGTGTACGTGTGTACATTAACTTTCAAACTGGTTCTCACTATCTATGACTGCAACCGCAAATCTGAGAGCTTAGGAGTTAGTGTTAGAATCTTAGATCCATGTTATTCTTTTTAATTTCTTACATAGTTCTGCATCTTACAGTAAATGAGCTGTCCTTTATGCAATCAGAAGCTTTGAAAAGTGCTTAATATCAAGTGTTCTTCATTGCTTTCTTGTCTACCATGGGTAATTCTACTGCTTTTCATATATTAATGGCCTAAGTTTCAAACTTGATGCTGTAGCTTATGGATTGGACTTAGTTCTTGGCATGGTGGTCTTGAGAGTTTGCTGTGGGCAAGTTTGGTTGGTTTGACCAAGCTTGGGTTGAGACCCTGGTGCATGACTGTATATTCATTGCAAAAAGAATTGGTTGACTGAGACATTCGACACACTTTTGGGATTTAGGCAGGCCCGGTGGGCCTCTTTTTTGCAGGCCTATGATGTCTTTCAGAGGATTTGGTTTGCATACAGCTTTTAGACTACACAGCCTTTAGCTGGCCATTTTTGTTTTTCACTTTGAGGTTTCTTTGGGGTTTCGTGTATTTGTGAAGTAATTAAAGCTATATTACCAATAAATATTAGTACCCTAACTCAAGCCATCTTTAAAATTGGTTTCTGCAAAAACACCAATGTGAAGAGTTCTTTGGCATAATACGACCATACTAATTTTTACCTTGATTTAGGTGTATCCAACTATGAGGACTGCATTGTTGGAAATAGTTGAAACTCGTGGATTTCGAGGATTGTATGCTGGATTGTCGCCAACACTGGTTGAGATTATTCCTTATGCAGGCTTGCAATTTGGTACATATGACACGTTTAAGCGCTGGACCATGGTAAGGTTCTGGTTCTGCTCTATGATTTTCCTTTTTGTGGGTATGAAGTAGATAACTTTATGTCCCCATGCCTTGATGGGATGGGACTATATCTTTTAGACTAGGAAATCAGATTTGTAAATGTTTTGGTTGAAATCAGCTTTGTATGTATATGCTGTGTGCACGTGCTTTCAAACTCACCCTGACATGAAGTTCAATAGCTAGTTGTAAAACATGACAGTTTTAATACTTGAATTCAAATATTGTGTCAGTAATTGGAATAAAATTGTCCATCTCTTCCAATATGTATTTGTGTTGTGAGGATGGTTCTTAGATTAAGGAACATATTTTGCAGCATGTTTCTTTCTGCTTAATGCACAACCTATTTGACAACAGTAGCCAGTCATAGTAAGATTTCACTTATTTTGTTGTGTTCATTGTAGGCATGGAACCAGTGTAGATCCTCCAATACAAACTTACACAGTAGAGAAGATGGTCTCTCAAGCTTTCAGCTTTTCCTCTGTGGTCTAGCAGCTGGGACATGTGCCAAACTTGTCTGTCATCCACTTGATGTGGTCAAGAAAAGATTCCAGGTAGATATTTAGACGTCCTGAGCTCCATCTCTACTTCTAGAACTTTCAGTTAATCTGGATTTTCATGCTGTTTAGCAATCATCCCCGAAGAATACATCGGAAGAGAAATGTAGATCAAAATGCTTTCATGTTAATGCAATGAGGTTGGTTATGTGAAGGTTGGTTATGTGAATCTTGTTGTTCAATCACTGCAGATTGAAGGACTACAGAGGCACCCGAGATATGGGGCTCGAGTAGAGCATCGTGCTTACCGAAACATGTTTGATGCCTTGCGAAGAATATTGCAGAGGGAGGGCTGGGCTGGTCTTTATAAGGGAATAGTTCCATCGACAGTCAAGGCCGCTCCTGCTGGCGCTGTAACATTTGTGGCTTATGAATATACATCAGACTGGTTAGAGTCTGCATTGACTTGATCGAACCGTTCACTATTAGTTTCAGATATTATTTTTGGATTATGTGATTCTTTTGCCCTTCGAGACCTTACAAAGCCCTCCTCTAAGGAAAGGAAGTGGGCACATTATTTTTGTCACAGGCCATAAGATTGTAATTAGACAGCAAAATGTTGGAAGATGAAAGTTGAGATTTAGAGCACCAAGATTTTTGTATCAGCATTTTTAGTCATGATTGAATTGTTTCTTTTTCTTTCGCTTGGAAATTAGCTGGTTACTTACTGTTACTACCGCAAACTGAACGTATAAAACAAAATATACTTTCCCATAACATGAAACAGATTCTCAATTTGTGTTCAAATCAAATACCTCAACAAAAGTTATAAGTTTGGTAATTGCCTTTCTCAGAACCCAAACGCTAGGTACAAAATTTCCTACATGTTACAGATGCTGCCAAAGTATAGATTCTCTGATATTTTCAAATTTGTATGCGAGCCAGTTTTATTCAACACAACAGAAAACCCAACCAGTAGTGCCAGTGTTGCAAAGGAAAATGGTAGACAGTCTTCTTCAAGGATTGTTCTTCTGTTTGCTGCTGTCCTCTGGGGGCAGTGATACAAACTGCAAGATCCTCCGAACCTCTGCGACATCAACCCGGAACTTGTCGGCGATTTGGTCCGCCTCCATTGGGCCATTGTGATCCTCAGCCTTGCCCTGATGGAGGAGGATTATGTGGCGCAGCTGCGCCACATTCAGAGTTCCTGGAGCAGCCGGCCTCTCCTCGTACCTGCCTGAATCTGGCTTTGTATCTCTCAGCTTTGGTAGAGGCCTCTTATACTTTTCCACCACAAATGCCTGCAGCACCACAATTACATCAATTACATAACCAAAAGATATCAAATGCAACAAACAAATAACTAAACTAAAATTCAAAGACCCAATTGGAGCTACTTAGTTTGAATTTTAAGTATTTACAAAACTTAAAATGAGAAATTAAGAGAGAGAAACTGACCTCACCCATCTCCAGTTTTCCTCCGGGCTTTGATTTAATTCTACCCACCATTTGATTAAGCATGGCGTCGTAGCTTGGATCTCGTTCTTCAAGCACATTCTCAACGTTGGCTGCTCCTGCTTCTGCTTCTGCTGCTGTTGCTGCACTAACATCTTCAGACAAAAACCAACGAAAACGACGCCGTAAATGTAATGAAATTCAGCTGAGAAAAAATGCGTGTAAAGAGGGAAGGGGCAAATTAAAGGCGACAACTTTATATACCAGAATTAAGAGCGTCGCCGGCCTTGGAGATCTCCGCCGATTCGGTGGGGCCCAGAGGAGGAGGCCGCTTATCGATGACGACGGTCTTTGGCTTAGCCGACGTCGTTTCAATGCTGGAAGAGGGTCGGATTCTTCCAGCAGCTCGGCGAAGTGCCTGACCCATTGCCGATTTCTCCTTTCTATTTTCTAATTTCTCCTAAAAATCTAGATTAAATAGAAAAACCCTCTTTAGTTTTTTAATGAATAGAATATAGGGTTTGGAAAATTGGAAAAGGAAGTGGGAGAGCAGAAGATGAAGATGAAGAGCAATGGAGATGGAGCAGTAAGTAGTACACAATGGAGTGGCGCGTGGTGGTCTCCTTATGGACACACGTCTCGCTTCTGCTACTTGGCCTATTGTCCTACACAAGATACCAAAAATTACCATGGCATGCCCCCATTTCTTTTATTTTTTGCATTTTCGCTCCCTTTTCACCTTTCTCGAAATTTTTCCATCTATTTATTTATGTGCACATCTTTTTATTATTATTATTATTTTTATTGAGCACATCTTCTCATTTGAAAAATTCAATTTTGAGTTGTTTTATTTGTTCTTGTTTAAATAAAGTTTAAACTATCGCTTGTATTAAAAAAATAAATAAATAAAGTTTGAGTTTTCAAAAGATATCATTTTCGAATTTTAAATTTATTTTCAGTTTTGATTTCCATGTTCATATGATAGAGCATTATGCTTCAAAAGTTTCTTAGGGGTTAAATGTTGAAAGTTTGAGAATATTTTGATTAGGTTTAAAAATCAAATTCAGTCTATCAATCATTCAAATTTTTATACTATTTGAAAGCTATTGTTACAAATTATAATTATCGGAACACCTATAGTTTTGGATATTGAAATATAATTTTTACGAATCGAAACTAAGCTTGAAGATCATGGGTTGGAAACCATTGCCTCTTTGAAGGATTAGACTAATGGTGCTACTAAGGGAATGAAAATGCAACAAACAGACAAACAAACAAAAACACACACTATGTCTATAGGGGAAAATTCTAATAAAGCACATAAAACATCTGCAATTTGACCTAAGAAGAAACTATAACAAACAACAGACTAGAAAATTGATTTATGAGGCATGTCCATTTGCTATTTGGGCCCTCCATCTGTCAATTTTTTACTTTTTTGTTATAATGTCAAAAAAGAAAACCAAAATTAAACTGCTAGATAGCTAAATCAAGAACATCATGACCCATCCAGTACATAACAATCTGCAGAATAGTTGGTTTCACACAAAACAAGCTTGATCTTAAAAATAAAACAAAATTCATAGAATTGCATTGCATATACAGTTCACCATGTAACATGAGTGATTAAATGGACCAACTCTTCTATCAATTTGAAGATATGTTTTAAGCAAGAAAAAAACTTCATTTTGCATCTCAAAATGTGGGTATAATGAAATTGTTTAATAATGAAGAGATTCGGCCAACATTATTGATATTATTATTTGTAATTTTGATAAATCAATGAAGCTGTAGCCGAGTTCGTTTCTACTAGCATTTTTCTGCAAATTAAGGGACAAGGACATTCATAAACTCCATGCATTCTTTCTTAGACTGTAATAGGGAAACTTAAACGCTCCATTTATCTTCTGCATAACACAAATCTCTACTCATTATGGATAATTTCACATGTAAAACGATACGAAACTGTTGTCATCAATCTAAATTCAACCACAATGGTTGCTACACTACTATTATCAACTGACAAGCATGTGTGCAGACATTTTATCAGAATGCAAGCAATGTAGCAGTCACCTGACTTTCGTTGACATTATGGGTTGGTATTGCAACTAAAAAAAAAAAAAAAAAAAAGAAGACAGCAACTTTAAAGCAAATTGTACATGAGATACAGTAATGATTTATCAAATGCTGTTGAACTAAGAGTTGAAGGGAAGGTAACTTTTAACTCTCATCTTGGCTTTCCGATTCTTGGTGCCGCTTTGTCTGATGTAATGGCTCTTGCAAAGACACTACTAATCCGACTCCCCTATGTGAAATTTGTATGTAACACCATATACAGTGCAGAAGAAAGAAGAGATTGTTAGCTTTGCTGTATATCATAACGGTTATGATAGCAGCCAAAACCAGCAGTCTCTGTTGTATCCAGAAGCTCCATGCTCAACTTGTAAGTTGGATTTTCAGCAACTTATGAAACCATGTCAACCTTGCTGAACCCATCTGCAGTACTATTATGGATAGTGGCCGTGGTTTCCTGCATATTGAAATCTGCGAGACTAGCATCAAAACTGTCAGGAACCCTCTTCCTAGTACGAGCACGACGAGATGGCTTGGAGCTGTCCCCAGGCAATGCATCGTTACTCTTCCGCTTCTGCTTTGTGTCTAAAAATCCACAAGCAAAAGCTTCCAGTACCTTAGTGGTCAGTGGTCGATTTCTTGTGCTCTGTCTCCGAGAGTTAATTGTAGGCTGCTGTTCAGAAGTAACCCTACATTCGGAGGATTTCACTGAATGGGGTTCATCCAGTTCCTGGCTTGTTTGATCATCTTGTCTTTCTATCATTGTGAAAGGTTCATCAGTTTCAGCATCTAGAGAAATGGGGATGTTCAAGTCAATCAGTGTACGGGGCTGAGGAATCTCATGAGGTTGTTCCACATGCAAATTGTTGTGGCCAGGAATGCCTTCACCACTAAAGACTGGACTGCCACCTCTAGATGAAGTACTGGTGGATGATAACTTCTCTTCAGGTGGGTCCATTTGAGAGGGAGTTTTCTCACTAAGTTCAAGATGGCCTCCAGAGCTGCACGCATCTTGTTGCAATAAGAGACCTTGCAAGACGTGGTCCATGCTGCGTGTGGTCTCTGCTCGACTGCAAGCAGCTAATCGACGTCGTTTTGAAACAGGGGCAACATGATTTTTATTTTGAGACAGCATTTTCCGGCTCTTTTGGCACTTCATAGCTTTTCTAGGCTGCATGTCATTGCACATACCTACGTTATCATCCTTGGGAATATTTGCACCTTGGCCAAAAACTTGATGCTCCCACTTTGAAGTATCATATTCAAAATATTTGTCATCTTTTCTACCCATCTTTATGGCCTTGGGAACATTGACATCATCCCTATGCGAACACAAGTTATCAGCAGAAATGGATTTATCTGTTGACTCAGAAGCATCCCCATCATCATCTTCAGAATCACTACTGGAGGTGGGAGTGTTCAATTCAAATGGTAAGCTTCGCAGTTCCCTCACCTTAGATGTCTTCCCATTAGACAGACTTGTATCCACAACGGTAAACTTCACGACATCTCCATTACGTTTTGGAGTACGAGGCTTCAGATAACAGTGGCGTTGCGGATTAGGGAAATCTTCTTCGTCCAGCTTTGTTTCATCTGTCCACCCATTTTCATCCTTGCTTCCGGAACCTTTATTTGCTCCCATATCAAGCTCAAGAAGCTCGGGGTCTGAAGCAACTTTACTCAGGACGTCGGTTACAGAATCAAAATAGTGGCTTCCCTTCACCAGTTTCCTTCTTGAGAACTTCTTAATCCCAGGGATTAGAAAGACCAATGAATGCTTGGAACCAGTGGAAAAACCATGGCTAGGCTGCTCAGAGTGCCACCCTCTTGCAAGCAAGCGAGGCCAGACAGCTTCCCAAAATAGATCACTTGATCGGGCTTTGCTTAGCCGGAAGTCCCCTGTTAGAAAGTTGATTATTTCCAATGGTGTAAGTGTGGAGCATGCTTTGCCAATTGGTATTTCTGGGCGAACAGGAACAGCCTGATTGGACTTCAAAGTCTCTGTGGCAATGCCTGTGAGATCTTGCTTCCCTTTACCGATTCCCACTGCCTCTACAAGAGCATTCAATCCAAATCTAGCCTTTAAAATGAATACATACTCTTCTAGTAAAATTTTTCCTTCCCCAAATGTCTTTGATACCTGGCAATTGGTCATACAAAATTAGAAGGAACCATACCCTGATATGAACAAATAAAGAGCAAACAGTCATAGCAGCAAAATCCAGGGCATGTCCCCACTGCCCAACATCTGATTATCTGCATTACAGAATTTCATTTTGAGCAATCAATGTTATATGTTACTGTTAGTGAATCACATGTTACTTCCACATAGGTTAATTAGAGGTATTGTGTCTCGCATCAGAAAACATCTGAAGGACGCAAGTGGCAGATATCGATCCACATGCATCGCAGGCATTTGCTTTTCTTTCTTCATCAGAAAATACAAAGTTCTCTGCTACATTATACATTTTCTTATAAAACTCTTTTATATATAATTCATGAATTTTCAAAGGTTTGCAAATACAAGCAAAAACAACTAGTTTAGCATACTTTTGTTTGTTTACATATTAATGTGTATGTGCAGACAGGTTGATATAATTCAATCCACATACCATAGGTCAACCTTATTATAAAGTTCTGGTCAGATGTAATTACCTCAAGCAAAGTATTTTGGCATTCCACTGACACATCAGGAAGCAAACGAGATAACAGCTCCTGTTGCCTTGACCCTGTAAATATTCTTTGTCCAAATATACATTTTCTACTCCTCCTTTTCTGGCATTCTGACCATCTCCTGTACCTGTCAGACCCGTAAAATTTCCCATAGTAGAACGATAATACATCACCCATCTTTTTATTCCCAACAAATTTCTTCACCAGAATGAGGTTCTTTCCAAAGATATATAAACCAAGAAGAAAGCTGGCTTCTTCTATGTCACTCCAGTTGTCACCAGCGGAACCAGGAACCGGATACCCTCTTCCAATATCATTCTGATGCATTTCAGTTATCACTTCTTGCTTCAAAGAAAACTTTGCTGACTCACCTGAAATTACCCCATGATCGAACTTAACATCCATTGGCTCAACTTTGAATTTTATGTTGTCACTTGCTGAAACAATCAGGGTCTCTCTGACATGTTCAGATTTCAGCGACTCATTTTTATTGGATACATAAACTGCATCATGAAAAGCCGTCTCTGGTTCATGCTTTTTGCCATCAACTCCCTCATCGATCCACATTACTGGTATGGGCAACCCCTCTGTTAAACCATAGGAACCGCCAGCAGCAATTCCTGCATCAGTTGGGTTCTTTAAAAGCCAGAGATAGTCTGAAACGGCTATTACAGAGGGAACTTCAACCTGGTACTCATCTCCAACTCTAGGAAGTATCTCAGGGTCACCAAAAACACCAGATCTCTCAGAAGCTTCTGGAGAAAATGAATTCTCAGCAAATTCATCCTCATTGAAATCCCCATGGTGATTTCCTTCAATTGAATCCATCTGCCATATTGAAATGGTATTGTTAAAGTGGCTTTCTGAGACAACAAGAGAATTAATTTTTTTCCTTTCTTTTCAACAAACAATAAATCCCATGAAGTCCATAAGAATTTTGAAAATTAATAAAATTTATACGCCAATAAGAAATTTTACATTGCTATCCTGATCATATTTTGATAACATATTAAAGGATGGCCAACTGGAAAATATAGAAAATAATATGAAGAACATTGCATGCTAAACCATGAAGGAACATCTCCTCTTTCATTACACAATAAAAAGAATATAGCTTTCTTAATAAAATCCTTCAGGATAAAAAAAACCGATGACAATATTTTACACTTTTCTGATACCTTTCAAAATTTGCCAGACTCAAATTTTCATTCTGTTCAATGTAGCCAATCTAAAGGCTTCTGTTGCTAGGATAAAAAAGAATAATCTAGACATGGTGGTTTGGTCATCCCTATTTTACAGTATCGAAAACGAAGCAGTCCAAATGCATTTGAACTATTACTGTAGCAGGCTCGTCAAAAACATGCCAGGTAAAGCATTGATTCTTATCCTAGCAATATACATTGAAGTACTCATGCAACTGACAGTAATCAATCCTAATCCTAGTCAACCATTATTCACATATAGAAAGAGATGGGGGTAATCTACAAAAGAAACTGACAAGTACAAATGTCAAAATTTCAAGAAGACTAGATGCAAAGTTACAAAAATATAATGCTATGTACCACCAAATAGAAGAACACATGTTCAAAATAAGCAACAGTATTTCGTGGATAGAAAATAAAAAACAAAACAAAGATTATTTTCCTGCATTTATTTTTAAAAAGTTTATTCATACACCACGAATTATCGTAATTTTTTTTGTTGGTAATAAAATGATCGTAAATTTTCAAAAGAAATAAAAATCCACTAACATGTCTTTTTAAGCATCACCCAGAAGAAATACAAGCAAATAGAGCATGAGGCAGCAAACTCATAAACAAATAATCAACCCCAGATCCATTTTCGAATCCAGTCTAAAACCGACGCAACCCCAATAGGAAAAACATAAACTTTCATATAAATATCACAAAACTCATTAAGCACATTTATCACAAATAACAAAACTAAACATAATCACAACCAAAACCAACAAAACATCCAAAGCTTTAAACTTGAACAAAAATAAATAAAACCAACATAGAGAATAAATGACAAAAGCATAGCAAGCACACTTAGACAAACAAAAACCACTGTCCCAGTGAGAATTCCAATACGATCCCATAAAATTCCACTTATTTACTCAACAATGACCCTTAACAAACACAGAAAGAACTGCATTGAATCGTACAAATAAGAAAAAACAGCAGCCCAGAAAAGAAAAGATTTGGTTTTCATTACTATACCTCCATGGACAAAGAAACGAAATTTGAAGCCGAAACCCACGTGAAAGAGCAAGCCTGAGAAAATGGGTCTTCAAGTTTGAGCACCAATTTGCTAGTTATAGATTAAAAATAAACAAAGCGTGAAGCGCACACACGCAGAGACACACAGAGACACAGAGTCTCTGTTTAGAGAGAGAGAGAGAGAAGAAGAAGACACACATACACACACTTGTACATGAAAATAGAGAGAGGAGAGAGAGAGAGTTGTACCTGGGTTTTATAGAAGCTAAGCTTTCATGACCACGAAGGCTGATTTCGAAGAGGCCTTGAGAGAGAAAAAAATATGAGAAAGCAAGTCGTTGTGTCCTTGGAGAAAAAGAGAGAGAGAGACCTGAGTGTTTTCTCTTTTAGTGAGAGAAACAGGGGGCTCTGGACCGTTTAAAGAGGTGCGCAAGTGATCTATACACGCGCCCCACGGAGCGTAATGAATGAGTAGTTTTGGATTATTTGACACGTGGCACTAAAGATTCCTACTGCAATCGACCGGCCCAAATTTGCTACATAATAGCCTGCGTAGCCCTGGGCCCAGGCAATAATCTTCTGCCACGTATGTGGGTGATACGGAGGTTGGGTTAAACGACTGGTCGTAGTGATTGTGATTAGAAGCTAGAATTTTTTTTTGGTCTGATTGTTGCATTTGTGGCCCTACGCACTCTATGGCGCGTATGGATAACTAATAGTTGTTTGGATTGCATTTAATTGTAAATTTTTTATTTTTCCAAAATAATCATTTGGAGGGATTTCTTAAATATTGTTTGCGGAATTTCTTAATAAGGGAAGGCTCAATTTCGTCCAAAAAAAAAAAAAAAAAAAGGGAAGGCTCAACGTTCAATTCACGTGAGGTTTGGTTATTGACTGAGTCAAGCTGTGGCTAACTCGGAGGACATAGCCTCTTAAACATGGAGTTAGGTAAAGGATTAACTTGGGCTCAACTTCATAACTCATACCAAAATACCACACAATGTTGCCAATTAACAAAGGAGAAGAGGTGATTATTAGCAAAATAATATAACATATCAATAACGGACAGCGTGAGCTGAGTAACTGACTATCTGAACAGATAATGTTACGTATGCATATGATTTTATTCTCTTTAACTTTCTCTTTTTCCTTTGCATGTACTGACATTGGATAGAGAAATTTTGTCGTGTACCATTAATGGCATTTGAAAACGTAATCTGGTTTGTGGATTCGGTTTTATGACACTGGATAGCGCGCACTAAAACGCATACTGCCAACAAAAGATAAACTTGTATTAGCGTGTGAGGTAATGCTTTCTTACCAAATGCTTTGATATATTAGGTTACAAACTACCAACTATGCATGGAGTAGTGTATGAGATATGAGACAATGTTATGTTATGAGACTATCAATCCATATAAATGGTAAGATAGAACATGTTTGAATGTATGTGCGCAATTGACATTCTTGAGATACGGTGTACTATATTGTCTTTGTAAGAGATACTCATTGAGATATGAATTCTCTTTTGTTCTCCTTTTTCTTTTTGCTACATTCACTTCATTTTAAGCAAGTAATAATTTATGACAAAATCTAGAAGTAGCTAAAATCACTTCCGAGTTTATGGAGTGGAAGAGTCATTTGTTGCAAATAGCATCCACCGTTAGATCAAATAAACGGCTGTGATCTACCCATTTGCAAAGATGTACGTAGTTTTACTCTGTTTTAATACATCACGGAAATAATAAGAAAAATCCCTTCATGCTTACCTGAAGGCAAACGCCACTCAAACCTTTCATGTCTAGTTTCATTTTTATAAAAAATAAAATAAAATAAAAAAACCATAATAACATGCTTAGTTGCTTTTGAGAGAGTTGTTTCTATGGTTGAGATCATTTAATAATGTTGACCTATCTTCTTTGGGGAGGAAAGATAAATAGGACTAAAGCCTGTGTTTGCCAGCAGCAGCCGAGCCAACTCTCTTCTCCTTCTATTTTAAGTAATCGTCTGTGAAACTTGTTGCCTACTCAATTTATTTAATTAGACAAGAAAAATATGACAATAGAGGAATTAAACAACTGATGTGACAATAGTTTCTTTTGTTTTCATTATAGCCCCACTCTGAATTTTCCACATTCGTTTTTTTGGGCATAGATATTTTAGCATGTTTTCATTCATTTATTGTCAATTTATCGATAATTCGGGTAGCGATATTTTTGTTTAATTAGTAGCTGCAAATGGTCAACATATCGCGATATTATCGATAATATCGCGATATAAACTTTCAAAAATGAAATAATTTACTTGAACTCACACACATAGGGGTTCGAACCCCTCCCCCTTCCATGTGTTCTGGAGCCACTTAACTACCACGCTAGTCATCACTTTGTGATTAGTATCTATGGAATCTCTTATTTATAACTCTTCCGAGCTGTTTCTCAAAATAGAAAATAATTACTTATTGTTCTATATTGTTGATCAAATATTTAATTACTTAATATAATTTATTTCTTTCCTATTTAATCCATTTAATGTTATTGATTATTTTATTATTCATTATAAGTACTTACATTACTAAATTCTCCTTCAAATTGTTGCTTAATTACTTAAATCTCTATAATCATTTTCTTTATTTCCTATTTAATTCTTCCTTAGATAACTTTATTTATGTTCTTAGTTAATTTTCAATTTTCACTATTATTTTTTAAGCATGGTAAAGTGCCTAATTTTCATGACAAATCAAGTTGGTTTACATCTTTAATTATTTTTCAATTTTTGATAAATAATAAATATAAGAACTTGTACCATGTCCAGTGAATAACGTGAAATAAGGTTACTCATGTATCTTACCATGCAATTTGTAAATTGTAAAATATTGTAGTAAAAATTATAAATAAATTACTAGAGAGTGTTTAATTTTCTTTCATTAATTACTCCAGATTTTCTAAGTCATAGAGTTCCTTAGCTCGCAATATAATCAACTTAAATCACTCAAACCCACTATGCAATGCATTTCCTTCCAATCTTTTGTGTCAAAATAATAGATGATTGACTAAATAAACTTTTTATAAAGTTTCATTAAAAATTTTCATGTATTTATCACAATTTCCGTGGTTTTTATTCAATTTTTGTTGATATCGATATTTTCCCGATATTTCCATGTTTTCGAACCACCGATATTTCTGAAACCCTCGATATTTAAGACCTTGGTTGGCATCCAGGATCAAAAGTTGGTGTAATAAATGTGTGTTGTTTTTTGGTACAAGTGACTGGGGAGGGGAGTTGACTAAAATATTCGAGTGTCTAGCGGTTTCAAACTTTTGCCCACATAAGAACATCTACATTGGTGAGGGTTATTTTAATTTTATTTCAATAAATTGAACTTTTGACTTGCAGTGGAAAAGTTCAGTTCATTTCAAAAATCAATATTTCATTTAAGGGATCAATAGTTCATTAGAGGTCAATAAAATAAACTTTGAAATGAAATTCATTTCAATAAGCTAACCCACTATAATAACTCTACAACCTCTCTCTTATTGACACATGAACAACATTAGTTTTTAATTTATAAGCTATTTGAACTGTACCACTACAAATGAAACTGCTATTCAGTTCAATAGCTGCCAAAAGAGTTTAAAAATTGAACTAAACTAAAATGAATTGTTGAACAACCATTGTGAATGCTGTAAGTATAGATGAAAGAGCTCAACCAACTGATTTATTCCCCATTGGCACATATAGTATTATTGAACGGATTGAATGACATCCCAAGCTTACAACACTAATCCTCCATGTATTTGATGACGTTTGCATTATTGTCGGTGAGTTTTCTTAATTAGTTGTAGTTATGGACCAAAATATCCATAGTATCCAGATATTTTCATTGAAAATTCCGTGTTTTTGGACTACCGATATTTCCGATACCATCGATATTTTAGACCTCCATAGACCAAAATATCGATAGTATCGACGATATGGACCGAAATATCGATAATATCCCGATATTTCCATTGAAATTTCCGTATTTTTGGACTACCGATATTTCCGATATCATCGATATTTTAGACCTTGGTTGTAGTTGAGTTATATCAATTATTATATTGTAAAGGCAGATTTGTAAAACAAAACTCTCTCTCTCTCTCTATGTAAGCATAGAATAACTCTTTTTTTTAATTATATTTTTTTTAACTTTACGTTAGTGAGGAAAGAAAAAAGGAGCTGCAAATATCTTAAGAAAAAAGAAAAAGTAGGTGTGGGTGTCTAAGTGTCTTTAGTCAATGAAGCCGCTCATTCGCTTCTTCCATTCTGCTCGTCTCCCTGCATTTTCCTTTCTCCCTCCATCGCAGGTCACATCACATATCTGCGAAAGAACAAAAAGAACTTCGTGTAGAAAAATTATATTGAATTGTCCTTTTATTTTTATCAAGAAGGATTTCATTCAAATAGAAGAAGAAACAGTAGGATTAACAAACGAAATAAAAGAAAATTGAGACGCTAAAAACTTCACATAATCGAAAATAACACGATCAAATGTTTTTTATTTTTGCAAAAATAAGGTGTTTTTTAAATTTAGTTATTTGCATTATTGACTATTAGGATATTCTAAATATCTGTAATTATCTTACAAACTTATGTGTACTAATATTCTAAATGAACAAAAGAAAAATATTATTACTGTTAGAGCCTCTTTCTCGTTAAGGAAATGCCATTTGCATTGCACAAAGTGTTTGACAACATATGATTTACAAACTAACTCAACGATAACGTGGATCCATGCATCATCCATTGCATTACATACATGGAATCATGTAGCCGCGTCTCTTCTTGGCCTCCACTTTGAGTTCAAGATTGCACCACGGATGTGATCCCACTCTTCTGTGCCTCTACTTTGAGTTGCTTCTACTTGTCAGATGCCTTGAAGATCTTAACCGCTGCCCGCTCTCCCTCCCCGAGCATGATCCAGCTCCAAGCTGAACTTGGTGAACTTGGCTTTCGCCTCAACAAGCTTCTGTTGCGTTTTGGCCAGTTGTTCTTGGATGAGACAGAGCTGTGTCTTGGCTGCAGCAGCCTTGTGCCTATCCTGTTCAGCTTGGTCACGCTCAATAACAAGGCTGGCCTCCAACTCCTTCCGCTTGGCCACAGCATCATCACGAGCCTTTACATCTTCACAACTTGGTCGTGTTCTTCCTTCAGGATCTTGATGAGCTTGGAAGAAAGTGAACAAAGCCTAAAAAACAGCAAACATGACATATTAGCACAAGCAAATACAAGCAGCTGAGTAGTAACAACACATAAGGTCTGCACAGACCTGTGCACTCTGACTGAATGATCTCCTTAGTAGCTCTTTAGCTTTCAGGTCCTTGGACTTAGATTGCACCACTTTTGGGTCCTTGACTGCCATCCTGACCGAATTCATAAATAATTGGGCACATGTCGATAATGACAAAATTACAACACCAAAAATTCAAAATCCAGGGCACATCTTCTGCCAATTATCTGATTAGCTGCATAAAATGGATTCATCGTGAGCAACCAATTTCTACGTTGTTTCTTTTTTGTCAATAATAAGTTGCTTACATAGTGGCTAATTAGAGCTATCTCATCTGCCAACATAAAAAATCTGATGGACACAACTGGCAGATAAAATGATGGATCCACAAGCCTCACATATTTGCATTTACTTCCCTTTCGTCATCAGAAAATGATAAGTTCTATGTTGCATTAGTACATTTTCTCATATGGTCCTTATATACAATACAGATAAGGATTTTTGCTAGGATTTACATAATCTGTACAATACAAGCAACCAAAGATATCTATAAATTCAATTTGATTAAGCAAGAATCGATAGCAGAAGTTATCGGTTAAAATATACGTCATGCCCAGGCTTTATATTGCTATTTCTATCCTTGAATATACTTAAAACTAAATCTTTGTACAGAACAATATCCAAAGTCCTGTATTGCAAAATCAGATGAAAAGAGCTTCAAGTTTTACTAGAGAAAATTCATGAGCTAAGTAGTCATCACACGACTGAAACTGTCTCTCGCTCAAGCTAAGAAATGCATAATTCAAGTTGACCAATCATTTACACATAATTTGACTCTTCAATAAAAAAGACAGGCCAGCAGAAGTGTATTAAATTCAGACATTAGAGCTGTTAATGTTTTGATGGTTAATCGGGCTGGTGGAAAGTATGAGTGATCAAACTCTTTTGTAAGATCGGGCTGAAGGAAATGAAAGAGAATATGAGGCAATGTAGAATGCACTGAAAATCGGGCAGAAAGAATGTCTCCTCTGCTCTCTTACTTTCTTCCTCTATATTTCTTCTATACTTCTTCTTACAACTTTCATCCCTTACCTCACGCACTTGGTATGAGGAATATAAAACCGTTAGGCTCTTAGCTGGATCCTTTACATCACAAAGTGATCTCAGCCATTAACTATTACATCCAATAGAATCATTACACGTGACTTATAAAATGGAATAAAACGAAAAACAGTGTTAACTAACTAATGAGTCAGCTTAAGCACTTATAATTCAACACTCCCTTTAAGTCTTGAGCTGATTTAACTCCAAGCATGCTCCTGAGATAATTGAACCGATCCTTTGCCAATGGCTTTGTGAAGATGTCACTAGTTGTTCATTTGTAGGACAAGACACCAAATCAATAATGCCGTCTTGCAGTTGCATCTTTAATGAAATGGTACCTCCTATCAATGTGTTTTGTCTTCTGATGAAACACTGGATTCTTGGTGATTGCAATTGCAGATGTATTGTCACACCTGTAATGGGGTTGCTTCAATTTGAAGTTCTCCAAAATCCTCTAGCACAAACTCCTGAGCCAAATTGCCTCGTGCAAAGAGCTTTCCGTATGCACTTATGTACTGCCTCTGCAGAGATAATGCCACACAATTTTGCTTGGATCAAGCCCAAGAGAAAACACCACGCCAAAAGAGAATGCATAGCCCGATGTACTTTTACTGTCATCACCAGATCCAATTCACCATCACATGCCAATCAACATTGCTTTCTTGCCTTTCACATACTCCAAACCATAGTCCAGAGTCCCCTTGACATATCTAAGCACACGCTTAGTTAGCCCATAGTGCTTACTCGTAGGACAATGCATGAATCTGTAGCAAGCATCAGAAGCATACATGATATCCGGTCCGGTGGCAACAACACAGAGGCTTCCCTACGATACTTATGTGTACGCTTCTTCACTTGCCTCCACTTCCATCATCTTTGACTAGTTTCTGCTACAAGAGGTGTAGTCACGCCTTTACATTCATTCAAGCCAAACTTGTTCAATAAAGAACTTGCATACTTCTTTTGGTGAATGAAAATGCTTGAATTTGTTTGAACCACTCCCATACCAAGAAAATGATGTAGAAGACCCAAATCGGTCATCTCATATTTCATCATCATGTCCTCTTTGAATTCATCCAGCAATTCCTTGCTATTTCCAAGATATACTATGTCATCTACATAGATAGAGACAATTAGAATGTCTTTGTCTCCCCTTGTCTTAGTATACAAGGTAGCTTCACTTAGACTCTTTTCAAAACCACACCGAGTGAAGTAGGTATCTATCTCTCCATACCAAGCTCTAGGTGCCTGTTTCAGCCCATAGAGCTTTGTGTAGTCTATACACCTTGTCTTCTTTGCCTTTGATCACAAAACCTCTCGGTTGATCTATATAGACCTCTTCTTCCAAGACTCCATTTAGAAAGGCCGATTTCACATCGAGCCGATATAACTTCCATTCTTTCCGAGCAAATAGGGCAATAAGAGTTCTAATGGTGTCTAGTCTAGCTATCTGGAGCATAGGTTTCATTGTAATCCACCGTGTTTTTGAGCATAACCTTGGCCACTAATCTTGCTTTATTCTTTTGAACTGAACCATCCAAGTTAAGTTTGGTTTTTATAAACCCACTTGACTCCAATAACTCGGCTTCTCCGATGGTCTATCCACTAACTCCCATGTGCCATTTTTTTCAATCATCCGTAACTCATCTTCCATAGCTTTTAGCCATGATTCATCTTGAACAAATTTTCCGCATATTTCTGGTTCAATGATGCACAGATTGCATTGTGCAAGAACATCATCTAATCTTCTCCACTTCAAGGGTGAATGATCATAAGCTTGAGTGTTTCTCTTCATTGCTTATGCGACTTGTGGTGTGTGCTGTGATGATAATCGGGAGGTGAAGGACTTCTTTCCCCTGTCGAATTTGAGTCCGTGGAGCTAATGCAGAATTCTCATCTACACTTTCCACATTTGCACCAAGATTACTTCCATCCTGTAAATGGTGCTACAGCTTTACCAACGCCTTTCCTCGTCCAAAGGCCAAGATCCTCTTCATCAAAAATGATATCTCTTGACATTGTAAGTTTCTTAGAGATTGGATCAAAAATCCTGTATCCTTTCTCACAAGTTGCATATCCCACAAACACTCCTTTACACTCTTAGGCTCAAGCTTGTGTCTTAGTTCATTGGCACATGAACATAACACAAGGAACCAAAGGTTTTCAAATGTGCAATTCCCGGCTTTCTTCCAATCGTAGTTTCAAAAGGTGTGATGTTATTCAATGCCTTTGTAGGACACCGATTTAGAAGATATACCTGTGTGAATGTACCGCCTGCAGGAAATAAGGCATTCCCTTCTCATGCAACATAGACTTGGCCATTTCAACTACAAATTCTATTCTTCCTCTCCACCACTCCATTCTCGAGGAGTATAAGCCATTGTGAGTTGCCTTTGTATGCCATGGTCTTCACAAAACTGAATAAACTCAGAGGATATAAATTCTCCTCCTCTGTCACTTCTCAAACCCTTCACCTTGTATCCGGACTGAAGTTCACCATGGACTTAAATTTCTTGAAGCAATTAAAAGCCTCGGATTTGTTTCTTAAGAAATATACCCACGCTATCCTTGTGCTATCATCTATGAGCAGCATGAAATACTTATTCCCCGCAATGGACTCATTCTTCATAGGGCCACAAAGATCAACATGAATTAACTCAAGTGGACTATCTCGCTTCTTTGAGCTTGACCCTTTGGAAAACCTCTCTCGTGTTGTTTTCCATATTGACAAACTCTTCACACACACCACTTTGCTCTTCTAGTCGTGGGTAATCCATGCACCATATTGTTGTCCCTCAACTGCTTTCAATCCTCTAAAATGCAAGTGACCTAGCCTTTTATGCCAAATCCATGTGCCGTGAACAATACTAGTCTTCATAAGTAATTGATTCTCTCCGCTAGAAGAGACAGATAACATCTGCTCTTCTTCATTGGAACTTTGATGATAAGACAGTTCATTGAGGAATTATCAAACACCTTACACATTCCTTCTCCAAACACTAGAAAATATCCATGCTCATCCATTTGTCCAACACTCAACAAATTTTCCTTTAGTCCTGGGAGATACATCACCTCTCGATGTATTTTCTCGCCTTTGGTTGTGTCAATGACCGCTGAACCCATGCCAGCCACATTCACAAGTGCACCACTTGGCATCTCGCACTTTCCCAGCCTACATTTGTCCTCACATCAACAAGCAAATCCACATTGCCTCGTCATGTGATTGCTACAGCCACTGCTTATGTACCACTCTCCAAGTGTCTTCTCCTCGTTGATGGCATGGTTTGCATAAAACAAGTTTCCAAACTGCTTCCACTTGGCTTGCACAATTTGCTTTTCTCGCACTCCTCGTAGTGCGCTTCTGCCAAATGACCAAATCTATCACAATTGTAGCATTTAGGTTTTCCTTTGTATCTACATTCCCAAGTGATACTTCGAGCACACCTTGCATTGAGGTTTTATGTACCTCCTTGGCTTATCGATGAGATGGGCTAAATTGCCGCGCAGAATTATTCTGTTGAGGCTTGCCTTTGATTCCCATTGTTTCCCTTAGAATTCCAATTTTTCTTGAAAGAACCAGATTGAGCACCATTCTGTCGTGACCTTTGAACCCACAGAGAATGAGGCAAATGCTTTCTCGCTGTGTCAACGCTGTGCAAATCAAACCGTTGTTCTTGACTTTTCAAAATAGCAATTACTTCTTGCAATTCTACAGCCTCTAAACTTTTAGTGTTCTCAATCACCAAACAAATAGGATCATATACCTTGCTCAAAGCACTAAGACTTTTTGAACCATCCTTTCATTTGAAAGAACTTCACCAAACGTTTTCATTTGATTAATCGATCATTTAGTCTAGTAAGATAGGCAAGATAAAGACTCATTATCACGCATTCTAGTATATTCAAATTCACGCCCGAGATTTTGAAGTTTTACCGATCTAACATGATCTCCACCATGGTATTCTCCATACAACAGCTCCCATGCCTTTTTCGCAGTCTCGCATTTGCGATTCGTGGAAAAATCTGATCGAAACCCATTTTGAATGATACCCAAAGCTTTTGCATCCTTCATGAGAATTGCACTCGCCTTCTCATCGCCTTCTGCTCTCGAGGTTTCCTCGCATGCCTTCGTCTTCTTCTTCTTTGAATCGGAGATTGGAATCGAATCCCCTTTTCCACCAAACTCCATAACCCATATGATTTGAATATAGTCACCATCTTAATTCTCCGAACTCGTAGTTCTCACCGCAGAAGATCGGAGTTCTCACCTCGTAACTTCCGTGATCCAGCCATGTCTAATCTCGCATGTTCCCAAAAAAATAGTTTTCAGATTTGGAAGAAATTGAGCTCAAGCAGCTCTTCGTGAGCTTTGAATGAGCTTCAACAAAATATCCCAATCAAGATTCCTTCACAGATTGACGCCCGTATTCGATGATAGAACCCCGCTCCGAGGCCATGTTAATGTTTTGATGGTTAATCGGCTGGTGGAAAGTATGAGTGATCAAACTCTTTGTAAGATCGGGCTGAAGGAAATGAAAGAGAATATGAGGCAATGTAGAATGCACTGAAAATCGGGCAGAAAGAATGTCTCCTCTGCTCTCTTACTTTCTTCCTCTATATTTCTTCTATACTTCTTCTTACAACTTTCATCCCTTACCTCACGCACTTGGTATGAGGAATATAAAACCGTTAGGCTCTTAGCTGGATCCTTTACATCACAAAGTGATCTCAGCCATTAACTATTACATCCAATAGAATCATTACACGTGACTTATAAAATGGAATAAAAACGAAAACAGTGTTAACTAACTAATGAGTCAGCTTAAGCACTTATAATTCAACACAAGAACTTTTTAAAAGGAAAGAAAACTTAGGAAAGTACTAGTACAGATATTGTCCCAAGATCTGACTTACTATTCTTGGCTCAGAGTTGGGTTTTAAGTTGTCACGTTATAGACAAGCAGAGTTTTGCTGCCATGTTCAGATTTTAGACTCATCTTTATTTGATACATTAACTACAACATCAAAAGCCTCTTATTCATGCTCTTTGCTCTCAACTTCCTGATTGATCCACATTACTGGTATGGGCAACCCATTAGAAAATTATAGGGACCATGGCCAGCGATTTTTGCATAAGTTAGGTTGTTTATAAAGTAAGATATAGCTGCTAGAGGAGGAACTTCAACCTGGTACTCATCTCCAACTCTAGGAAGTACCTCAGGATCACCAAAGAAATCACATATATCAGAAGCTTCTGGAGGAAATGAATGCTCACCAGATTCAACCTCATTGAAATCGCCATGGTGATGTTCTTCAACGTAACCCACCTGCCAAATGAGGAGAAACAAGAAATGTGGTACTATTAAGCTGCTTTCTGAGACAACATAAAAAAGCTAGCTTTTCCTCTTCCCCCTTCTGTTCAATGAACAATAGATTAGGCATGAATGTCCAAAAAATAAATGAAAATTATAGAATGATATATCCCAATTTGAAATTTATATTGTCATCCGCACGATGTTCTGACACCACTATACCAAGACAGTAGCCAAACAAAAAGGAAAAATAAGACATGAGAATACATGCTAAAGTGGAAAAAAAACCATGAACACTTTCTCTTTCATCTTACTATGAAAAGTGTAGTTCTTCATTAATCAAGCACCAAGAAAAAATCAAAGACAATTGTACAATTTTCTGATACCTTTGCTTTCAATGGTTCAGTCACACCTAGTTTCAGTCTATCGAAAATGAAGCAATCCGAATGCCTTTGAGCTACTACTATTACGGGCTCATCTAAAACATACCAGGCAAAGTTTTAATTCTCATCCTAGCAAATAGTAATACACATTGAAACCCTGCAACTGGCAACAATCTGAATCAATCCTAGTCAACCACTATTCACAGAGAGGAAGAGGATGAAAAACAAAAAGTATAGCACTACGTACCCCCATCTAGTAGAACACATATTTCTATAAAGCAAGCAACACCCCAGAAGATACATATGCAAAGAGCATGAGGCAGCAAATTCATAACAAAATAATCAACCCACCTCAAAAGGAGCAAGCCTGAAACTGAGAATGGGCTTCAAGTTTTAGGACGAAAAGTTGAGTTTAGACTCGTTAATAAAGTATACAGACTTGTGGTTTGGCCCAACTTTAAAATGCTAATATGAAAAGGTCCGTCATAAAAATGTAGGGTAAATTTCACTTTACTACCCACAAGTTTCATGAGATTTAGACTTTGTACATTAAATTTTTTTCGTGTCAACTTCGTATCTAAAATTTGATATTCTTACCACTTTTTTTTTTTTGTAATGATATTCTTACCACTTTTATACCTCTGTTAGTATATTCGTCAAATCCTCCATTAATGAGCCCATAAAGATCCACTCATATTGCCCCACGTGCATAGACAAATATAAAAGATAAATAAATTAAATGAATTAATAAACCTAAAAATGTATTTACAAATTTTACTCAACAAAAACGTTTGTATTTCCCTTCGACCTTTCACCAACAAAACAAAAAAAAGACAAATTGCATTTTCCTTTCCTTGTGGTTTGGCCCACTTCCCATTTTGATCCTTAAAAAAACAAAAAATACAAACGGTAAACTACTCATTTTTTTAAAGAAACGATAAATTACTCTAAATTAATATAATCTACAGAAAATGAGATTCAAATTTGGGAGCTAATCCGCATATGTGATTTTTGTGTAATTTTAGGGCCTGTTTGGGAGTGCTTCTGGAATGGCTAAAAGCGCTTTCTAATAACTAAAAGCACTTCTAACAGCGTTTGACAGAACAATTTAGAAGCGCTTCCTGGAGAAGCACCTGTTATGTGCTTCTTCAAGAAGCACTCTCAAGTGCTTTTCCAAAAAAAACTTTAATTTTTTATGAAAATTCAAGATTTTTATTATAAAAGCGTTTTTGTTAGAAGCGCTTATGAGCAGAAGTGCTTCCTAAATAAGTACTCACAAACGAGCCCTTAGTCTTACAGTTTTGTTTACTTAACGATCAAATATGAAAGCCTAACATTAAAAAAAAAGATAAAAAAAAGAAAGATAAAGCCTACATTTTCGGTTGATTGCGAATGTTTTGTGGATTTCTAATTTCTTTCTTTTTAGTATTTTTTTAAAGATTCATACAGATGTCACAAGTTCATTGGTGGTCGGGATGGTTTGACAAAATTGCACCTAAAATTAACGCAAAGTTTGAGAGAATTAGACAATATCAACAATATTGGTGTTGGGGATAAAATAAAATATAGAAAACGACATTGATCCATTTTGAAAATAGATGACCAAAATGATGACTTTTGAAAACGTAGGGACCATTATGCCTTGAATTAATATTCCAACTAGCTTTTCACTTCAATGTGAATATTTACTATAACATTGAACTACAAAAAGTGGAGAATATTTCTTTGGGAGCAAAATAGCAGCGCCCGCTAATATTTCTTAAGATTCTCAGTAGATCTTCAACTCATCCTAGGATTTTATTTTATTTTTCTGTTCTTTCTGTTGAACATCCTAGGATTAATTTAATTTAGAGTATTTGCAGTCTATGTGAAGTCTTACTTTGTTTTTTACCGGGAAAAGAGCTTCTCATTACAATGACGTGAGAAACCACACAAACTAATACAATCCATACTAAACTCACATCATTACATAGGTAAAAAAAAACCTCAAGAAAGCATTGCAGCTTCCCAGATAATAATAATGAAAGTATAAAATTGTCACGACCCGACTCTCCTAGCACGATATTGTCCGATTTGGGTCCCGCCCTCACGGTTTTGTTTCTGGGAACTCACGAGCAACTTCCCAGTGGGTCACCCATTCTGGGATTGCTCTAATCCCAACTCGCTTAACTCCAGAGTTCCAAGGAATCCGAAGCTAGTGAGCTCTCAAAAGGCCTCGTGCTAGGAAGAGAAGTGCCCACACATATAAGGCATTTCACCTTTCCCTCCCCAAGCGATGTAGGATTGCTCACCGTTCTTACTTCCCCAAGCTCACGGGTCTTACAATCCACCCCCTTGAGGCCCAGCGTCCTCGCTGACACACTTCCGGTCGGGGTCCAGCTCTAATACCATTATGTCACGACCCGACTCTCCTAGCACGATATTATCCGCTTTGGGCCCCGCCCTCACGGTTTTGTTTTTAGGAACTCACGAGCAACTTCCCAATGGGTCACCCATCCTGGGATTGCTCTAACCCCAATTCGCTTAACTTCGGAGTTCCAAGGAATCCGAAGCCAGTGAGCTCCCAAAAGGCCTCGTGCTAGGAAGAGAAGTGCCCACACATATAATGCACTTCACCTTTCCCTCCCCGAGCGATGTAGGATTGCTTACCGTTCTTACTTCCCTAAGCTCACGGGTCTTACAAAAATCCTACAAGCGATTATGGTGCATGGGGAGACCATCCCTGGACAAAATACATACCAACGAGGAAGGCGGTCGACAGACCCAACCTTGATGGCTCACCCTCGTGTTAGCTAAACCAGCAGCAACATGCACTGCTTCATTTGCTCTCCTCAACACCCACTGCCAATGGACAGTAAAGAAAGAAGTAGCATGTCTCCAAATTTCCTTTAGTATAGGATAAAGTCTCCAGTTTCCAGTAGTGTTCCTCTTGGAAACACACTCTATGACACATTTAGCATCACTTTCAATGATAACACTTCTTATATTCATCGTTTTTGTCAAGGAGACCCCTTCTAAAATAGCCTCAGCCTCAGCTTCTTCCGCGGAAGATCGTAACAGATACCGAGCCTCACCACGAATGAAAGCACCTCTGTCATCATTGGAGGATCTAGCAAGGGGCCAGTGAAGGCCATTGCCCTTACTGCCTTTTCTCCACCATGAACTTGCCCATTAATTTTATGTTGATTTGTTTGAGTGTGGGGGCAACATGTTTGATAAAATACCTCACATGAGGGGTTAAGGTAGGTACACAAGGGCAAGCAACTAAGTTGGCTTCTGGGCAACTGATTGAGTTCCTCAAAATGGGTCGTTCTTGAGAGTCATTTAAAATAAAAAAAATAAAGAAATTAACTAATAGCCAAATATTGATACACAATACCTTATCAATATGAGCACTAATTTCTCAAACTTCAAATTTTGTTCTAGTCTATTATGTGTCTTCTCTATAACGACTTAGTTGTTAGAGGTTGTATACATTGATAAAAATGTATTTTACTGTATTAATAATAACATTATAATTATGATTGTTAATACTAATGAAAGCATTTGTAGTCATATATTTTGAGTTAATTTTGCCCCCAAAGATAAAATTTTCTGGATCCGCCACTGCCTGTCATTACATGCCACTATACCAATGCTAGTTTGCAGCGTCTCTTTCTTCCAGGCTACATCAACATTGATCTTTACCAAAGACAGTGACGAAGGGGTCCACCTGACATCTTCAGGTATATCCCCACTTCCACCATCAGTGGTCGAGTAGGGTACCACCATTTCTCCCAAACTAGCCAAGCTTTTTTCCAGCACCTTCATTGGACAAGGGGTATGACCATTGAAAAAAGAAGTACATCTCTCCTTCCAAATTTCCCAACAAATAATCCCAACCAAACACAACATATCACCACCAGGATTGTTACCCTTTATCATGGTTCTCATAGCAAGAAGCCAAGAATCAATTTTGTAATAAGTCTGACATCAGGTTTATAACTCAAAGGGGAACCATACCAGATACCCATAACCCATGGGCACAAAATAACATATGCTCCACGGTTTCCTCATATTGACCACATATAGAACAAAGGGGTTGTGCACAAACTTTACTCCGACAAAGGTTATGTCTAGTTGGGAGCGCATTGGATACCACTCTCCAAAGAAAGTTCCTAATTTTTGGAACCACCTTGAGGTCCCATATAATGCTCCAGACTTGCCTCGCAATTTGATGAGATAAATGGGGAGGCACATGATTGACCAATGATTTAGAGCAAGCCCAATGATATCCACTGCGGACAGAGTACGTACCACATCTCTCCCAAGGCCAGCTAAGGCGATCGAGTTCGCCCAGGTTACACAAGGGGATAGCCAGAATGCCCACTGCCATCTGAGGTGTAGAAGTCTTACTTTGTTTAGTTAAGGTTATTTCCACTTAACACTCAATTTGTCCTACGTACATATCGATTTAAGTGCCACTTAAAGAACAATTTAATTAATAATATGAAGCGTTGCAATAGAGTTAAACATACTTACTATAGCAAAGGACTTAGTAGTGTAGCGGTTTGTGCAATTGTTCTTCTAATAAAGATTTTGAGTTCACGAGTGTATAGTATATTATCGCTCTATCAATAAAAAAAGATCCTAAAAAAAGAAGAAAAAAAGTCTAAGATATATTAGTACAAAAGAGGATGTAGTTTAAAAATCTCAATCAGTGGATAAAAAAGGTTTTGGGTTGGCAATGTTTATCGACATAATCATCCTCATCACCTTAAAAACAGGACAAGTGAAAATGTCACCAAGATTAGTCAGTTTCACAAAAGGACAACCTTTTTCTTTATTTACATTTAAATAATAATAAGAAAAACTTGTAACTTGCAGTAACCCAATAAATTGAAATTGAGTTTGAGACAAGCTTTTAGACAATAATATTTGGATATATATCGCTTGACACTTTTTCTATAAGGAGATACTCTTTCTTCCTGCGAATCACAGTTTGACATATGCAAAAATAATTCATCAAAAACACACACGAAAAACTTATGCACATATATCACACTGTTATTGACAGGAACGTATAAGCTCCTACTTACATGATAAGGAGGGAAAATATTTTCCATAATGTTTATAACGAAAGAACCTTTTTCTTTGCCTTATGCTAGGTGCGGTTCTTAAGTACGCATTTGAAGTTGCAATTGGAATACTACAACTTAATTCTTTTTCTTCTTTTTTTTGGGTGCTAATGTCTCTTTACAGCCCAAAGGGAGCCATAAAATTAGAGAGCGTATATAGCTGACTGGATCTTAAGTAAAATACTTACTTCCCCACTCATCAGCCGATGAGGAAATCTGAGTGTATCTTCTTTATTATGAAATGAAGCCATTGCTATAAAGTAAATGTATACATATGCAACTCCAATTATATCCAAAAGATTGCTTGTCGATTCGAGTGCATCTCCTTTTCATCATACGTACGGGAAGCTGACTTTGTAGCAGATGCGATTACAGATTTAAGCCATTCTAACTATTTTTTGTTTCTACGTTAAGGACAGACTCGGCAGCTTCTCACCTCTTGTCTGCGTCTACATCAACTTCTCTTCTTCAGTTTTTCTCAGCAGTTATTTTATTCTTCTTCCTATTTTCTTGTTTTTCTCTCTTCTTGTCAACAATTATTCTTCTCATTATCTCCTTTGTAGTTATCTTACGCATCTTTAATTTGAAATTGAGTATTATAGGTTTAATTAGGAATGAATTATAATTTGGGGATTTTGTTGAAATTAATTGGCTTTGATTTTAGAAATTTTGTTGAGATGTTTGATTTGTTGTTGGTATTGTTGAGATGTTTGATTAAATGCATTGATAATATTATGAGAATTAGTTTTTTTTTTTTAGCGTGATCCATGATTACATCGTCTAGTTTTAGTTTTTGTATTTGTTAAACTTTTATTTATAAATAGAGATGCATTTGAGAATAAAGCTCATAACGTACCCTAACTAGGTGTATCTTTTTATGTTTATTAATGAAATTCACTCATATTGTCGAGTTTAGTATGTAAGTTTTACCCAATCGGCATTCGAATACTGAAACCGCCACTGTGTGCGACCTTTGATTGCCGTTGGGACTTATAATCATTCTAGTAATTTTTATTATTATAAAAACTACCACCTAATTCTAAGTAGCTACACTGTCCATTTCTACAGAACATTACACCCCATTGCCAAGTTTGCCTTTGGCTTTGTATGCGTCTCCCACCAACATGAAGAATAAAACAAATATGAAAAGTACTAATTAAAGCCATATATGCTGTCGCAGGGAATGATGTAAACTTCAGTAAAACCTATGTTGCATGATCATTAAATAACTCAATTTCCGTACATAATACAACATTTCAAAAGATTAAGTGCTTAAAGATTTGGTTGAATATTATCCTCGCGATTCACATGAATTATTATTATTATGCATTGACAATGAAATTAAAATTTTAAATAAATAAAAAATTATGCATCCACATTCCACATTCCACAAACTTTTAATTATTATTTAAACGTATTTGCTTCTGAGCTTATTGGTGAAGTATACGTATAAAGTGCTCTAAATATTAATGCGGAGAAAGTGCTGGTATATTTGCAAACATTGTTGATCAGATGAGACGTACACCTTGTTTTAAATTAATTAACTTTTACTAACGGGTCTAGTCTAATGAAAAATGACCTTGATTTGTAGGTCATAGGTTTCAGGTTCGAATCCTCACGGTGTCATAGTTGTGTGTGTGTGAGAAATTTTGCTTCCTCTAATTTAGACTATCGCTTGTACTAGAAAAAATATATTAATTTTTATAAAAATAAAATTAATCACAAAAGCCCTCTCAGCATCCATTAACAATTAACTGTTTGCATGTAAAGGAATCTTATTATAAAATTTAAAAAAGACACCAGAGATTAATCTGCATCATCAGGAAGGTATCGTTGACATGGTCCAAAAACACATAATTAATTTTGCAGAGAACATCAAACTATGTATATATGTGTTAATCATAAATTAATTATACGATCCAATTAGAATGAGCTCCATCGAGCGTGGCCGCAACACTAATGCCGACCAGGTCGGCATCAATATCACATGCCCTGTTGAACAATAACAAGATATAAGTCACAACCACATGCTATTGAAGGTGGAAAATTTGCTATTTTTTCAGATATTTGGGCATGATTCAAATGAAAATTAGATTGTCATCCATACTCTTTTTCTTTTCATTGAACATAATTAAGTAGATTGGATATTAGGTTTGGTCCCATTTTTAATTTTTTTTTTACTTTTTGAGGTGGAAGATGTGAACTCGAGATATCGCTAATCAATGACTAGATGTTACTTTTGGTCATTTAACTAGATATATTGCGTACTTTGAAACATATATACGTAATAACAAATAGCTAGTACATTACATTCATATCTAAAAATATAAACGCTTCATATCATTAAACTAAAAATACATAATTAATCCTATGACTTGACTTACAGACAAGAAGTCTCGAGTTCGAATCCCATGACATTATGTTTGTGTGTGTGAGAAATTTATCTCCCTTGTAGTTTTAAACTATCGCTTGTATTCAAAACAAAAAGACATAATGAGCCCTAGAAGGTATCCTCATCAAATAATAATAAGCTTATTTTCCTTAATTGAAACTTACCTCTATCTACATGTACATATAAATACAAGTATTTGATGTAGAGCGTCGACATACACACACATCCATGACATGAATTTGTATATAAATAGGGTGTTGACCTCCCAAGCCACAAGTACAAAAGCTGCAAGTACTAGCTCATCATATATCCAGAGAAATAATGGTCGACAATAATAATAATATTGGAGCAAGTGGTGCTGCAAATCATGATGAGGACGGCGATATGATGAAAGAGCATGACCAGTTGCTGCCAATAGCCAACGTTGGGAGGATCATGAAGCAAATACTGCCACCCAACGCCAAGATCTCAAAGGAGGCCAAGGAAACCATGCAAGAGTGTGTCTCGGAGTTCATCAGCTTCGTCACCAGCGAGGCGTCGGAGAAGTGCCGCAAGGAGAGGCGAAAGACCGTGAACGGCGACGATGTCTGCTGGGCTCTTGGAGCCCTGGGTTTCGATGACCACACCGGTCCATTGCGGAGGTTCTTACACAGGTACAGAGAGCAAGAAGGAGAGAGAATATCATCATCAGCTAACAATAATAATGAAAATAATCAAGACAAGGCTAACAACAACACCGAAGATCAACAACAAAGGATATTGCTCAACCATCCTCATATACAAAGACCTAATTTTTACAAATGATCAACTACTACTGGGCTGTAGATAACTTCAGTATGCGCGTGCGTGTGTTTGCTTAAGTATTGAACCCAAATTACTGCATCTACTTTTTTTTTTTTTTTTTCAATAGAGGGAAAATTAATTAGTGTCATTGAGAGAGGAGAGTGATTATATAGTAAGGCTGTTTTGGAGTTTCATGGGATTAGGCATGTAATTAAGATACTGATCATGTCTAGTTTAGCCATGATTTTACTGATCATTTTGCTTTTCCATCATGTGTGGGTTGTTTTTCTCTTTATTTTGAGATTTATAAATCTTGGCTTTATTTTGAGATTGGTTTAGAAGCTGAAGCAATTGCTTTATGGGCTATTAGATTGAATTTGAAGGTGATTCACAGGTGCTTGTTAATCTTACAAATTTCAGCATGTTTATAGGGAAGCCAATATGGTCGCAGACGCGTTAGCACAGCATGGTCATAGTTTAGGACAACCTTATATTTGGTTATGAGATCTACTTTCCTTGGTTGGTCATGCCTTGATAGATTATACACATCATAGTTGATAATAACTTTTCTCTTGGAATTTTTATGTATTTGGCATTTCCATTTTGTAGGTTGTCCTCTGACAACCAGAGCAATACAATTGGTTTTTAAGGCCCATAAAGAAGTTATGACTTTTTGAGTTGCAAGGTTATGCAAAACTGGAAAAGCTTGCAGCAGTAGTTCTTGCTACAAATTGGGTTGCTTAGGAGATGTTGTTTTACAACATAGTTTGTTTACGAACAGCCTATGTGTTCAATTCCACTTTATCAGTTCTAACTATGTCATTATATGGATTATCAGTTGGAATTTTAAAAAAGTTTTAGAATAAATCGCTTAAAGGCTTATTTTGAGAATAAAAAAATATATTTTGACAATGTCGAAGTGTGATAAGGATGTCCCCGCAACAAGAAGTTACGTATGTCCCTTCACTCCATGATTCAAGATTATCTTCAAGAAGACGTATCAAATCAACCAGAGGTGCAACGTAACATTGATCTCGAACTCATCAAGAAGAACATTAAGGATGATGCGTCGGATTTTGCACCTCTCCCACCTTTTTCAATACAAGAAAAAGAAGTATATGTTGAGGTGTCCAATCTTTTCGGTGATTATGTGAAATTTTTTTATATATAAAAATAATTGATAATGCTGTACAATCCTTCCAAAAAATTAAACTTTGAATTCAATGTGCCTTCTAGAGGTAAGAGTTACACGGTCTTCAAGAGTCACTTAGGCTGTATGTTGCTGACCAAACATGATACAAGACGTTCCTCCTCTTGTACAAATTCAGAGTTATGCATATCTACCATTTTCGTTTTGTTGACCATCTATTACCAATGTTTCATTGGTAAACCACGGTACATAAAGAAGCGTGAGATTTATTATATTGATACTAACCAATTTAAGAGTGAGTATGATGCATATGGAGTACTGGATGGCATATGTTGCATGCAAAGCTGCATAAGGCCGAGTCTGAGGG
This sequence comes from Prunus padus, assembly GCA_024362665.1. Classification (NCBI taxonomy): domain Eukaryota; kingdom Viridiplantae; phylum Streptophyta; class Magnoliopsida; order Rosales; family Rosaceae; genus Prunus; species Prunus padus. The sequence goes on from JANFAM010000020.1 coordinate 11,956,552, forward strand.
TCATTTCCGACTCAACGTGTAAGGTTATTGGTCCATTTAACTTCTTGTGCGATGATACTCCTCATGATTGTTCTTCGTGTGCTCAGGAGATCCCGTCTTTTCATCGTATAGTCCATACTAATTGCAACAACTGTGAGGCATCATTCATCTTATTGGTTGAGAAAAATACGGTGTTCCACGATTTAGCCAATGCGAAATTCCATGAGAATGCTAAATGCATTATAGTGTCCGACAAAGGATATGGTGATAGATCTACCAAGGTATTCTTGAAAAAACTTTATTATGACTTAAGACCTCTGGTACTAGCTATTGTTGATTGCAATCCATATGGGCTTCAATTACTTTTTTACTACAGATTTGGTTCGGCTCACAAATCATTTGACAGCGTTAATGTAGCCACCCTGCACATTAAATGGTTGGGAATGAGAGCACGACTTACACCATGCCGTTGGGGCAAGTGTCAGGCCTCGATGAGTAGGAGGGCGAGGCGGTCACTGCAAAACTTGGGGCGTCAGCCCGGGCGGAGCGGCTGTCGGTGCAGATCTTGGTGGTAGTAGCAAATATTTAAATGAGAACTTTGAAGGCCGAAGAGGGGAAGGGTTCTATGTGACCGGCACTTGCACATGGGTTAGTTGATCCTAAGAGACTGGGGAAGCCCGTCTAATAGCGCGTCTTGTGGAAACTTCGAAAAGGAATCGAGTTAAAATTCATAAACCGGGACGTGGTGATTAATGGAAACATTAGGGAGTCGGGAGACGTCGGTGTGGGCCTCGGGAATAGTTATCTTTTCTGTTTAACAGCCTGCCCACCCTGGAAATGGCTCAACCGGAGGGAGGGTCCAACGGCTGGAAGAGCACCGCACGTCGCGTGGTGTCTGGGGCACCCCCGGTGACCCTTGAAAATTCAGAGGACCCAGTGCCATTCACGCCCAGTCTTACTCATAACTGCATCAGGTCTCCAAGGTGAACAACCTCTGGTCGATGGAACAATGTATGCAAGGGAAGTATGCAAAATGGATTCGTAACCTTGGGAAAATAATTGGCTATGAGGGTTGGGCACGGGGGTCCCAGTTCCAAACCCATCGGTTGTTGGTGGACTGCTCAAGCTGCTCCCGTGGCAAGAACGGGTCACCATGGAACAGACTGGGAGCGTTCCTTCGGGACTTTCCCTGGGCGTCGAACAGCCGCCTTAGAACTGGTACGGACAAGGAGAATCCGAGTGTTTAATTAAAATGAAGCATTGCAATGGTCCCTGTGGATGCTAACACAATGTGATTTCTGCCTAGTGCTCTGAATGTCAAAGTGAAGAAATTCAACCAAGCGCGGGTAAATGGCGGGAGTAACTATGACTCTCTTAAAGTAGCCAAATGCCTCGTCATCTAATTAGTGACGCACATGAATAGATTAACGAGATTCCCACTGTCCCTGTCTACTATCTACTATCCAGCCTTCAGATTTAGAAAAATACAAAATTAATGTGAAAGGTAAAAATTTGGGAAAGAATGTTGTCTCTACAGCAAAAAAACTTATTGAAACAAGATTTTGTGAAGTTGGACGACAATTGGGTTAGTGCGATAAAAAAAGATGTTGGAGATCAGAAAGAGCATAGATATTGATAGTTTGTGTGGCAAAATGAGTCGATATTTTTCAATGGAATTCTTGCCAGAGAAACTAGATTCAAAGGATTAGATGTAGAGGAAAAATATATATGCAAAGACGTTTAGGAAGTGTGTTGGCTATGCTGGAAAAGCTATATATTATTATTACTTAAGAATCGTTCAAGCTGCAAACTAGCTGCTTGATATCAATATTGCAGACTTATTGTTTACTAAGAGCGTTGTTAATTTTAGATAGAGTGGAAAACTTAGATGTATTTGATTAGTACTATGGGGGCATAATCTAAAGCTGAGGTTAAAGTTTGCCAGTAATGGGCCATTGGCCCGTCTATATGAAACTTAACAAGGTATGAGAGTGTGTTTATGCATAAAAATCTCGGCCTATATTGGCCGACCAAATAAGAAGATTCACGTCCAGAGCACTTCTTTTCTGGGGACTTGTGTTTATTTGATTGAGCAAATACCGAACGAACAAAGGAATCAAGGAAGGAGGAATGCTCACGGCCACGGCGAGCCTTGACCGAGGGGATTGGCCGAACTCATATCATTCACCCAGGTCGAGGGAACGTCAATTCACCGTTTGCTTGAAGAGTGGCCCCCATGGCTCATTAATGAGTAATGGGCTATGACGCAATCACACATGTCCCAATCAGAAGACTTTCAAAGGAGCACGTGGAGAGAGAGTAGAAGTCGCGTCAGTGTACTTTTCAGTCAAATCGTAGCATGGGTGAGGTCAATTTGGTGAGATTATGCATCTCAAATCACGAAAATTAAATGTTCCCTTACCTACCGAAAATCAAGGAATTAAATGCTTCTCCAAGCATGAAATCTGGACCAACCACTACAGTAGGGGAAACTGAGCTTCACGGTGGTCACACCACCATGCTTCTCGGCCTCCACCCACCCACTATTGCTGAGTCAGTCGCTTTTCACGAGGATATTGGGTCCACTTCCAGCAGCTGGTTCTTCCTATAAATACCAAGCTCATAACAACATTCAAGGGGTTCAAACACCACACAAGCCTCTCTCAGAGCAAATTTATCTTTTCTGTCATTTACATTCTTGTAACGCACTTTTCAATACGTTTATTTGCTTTCCTAGGAGTAGTGGCAGATTGTAAGAAACTTCCATTCATCAATATATCATACGACCCTCGATCTTTCGAGGCACCGGAGCACCACCATTGGTTACTTTTTCATTCATCCCACATATCATACAGCATTTTGCCACCCGACGGAGCGCTGGAGCACCACCTTAATCCACCACTGTTTCCACCAACAGCACCACCACCAACGACCTTGTAATTCAGGCCGTGAACCTTACGACCGAGATCAGTTCCTTTCTCGGCAGTCCCCTGATTAGAAGTCAGAATCATCCGAGCGCACTCTAACTCATTCATCCGCTCAGGTCACTTCCGCATGCACAGTAGACCGTGTTGGCATGCCCTCACAATCGCACTCCCCAACCAAAGAAGGACGACCCGTGTTGAAGTAGATCCATTCCGCAAGGCAAAAAGGCCGTGAGATTTGCGCGGTCAACAGAGTGGGTTGATTGACTAGGCCTAGATTATTTGGTCTTTACCTTTACCCCTTACCTAACATGTGGTGTTCACATTAGACCTAACATTCGTGTCGTGTTTGCAGTGTTCGTGTCAACCCACTTTTCTTAACGGGTTGACACGACACGACACGATAAGAAAACGGGTTGGAAATGTCAAACACGAACACGACCCGTTACAATTCGCGAATCACACGACACGACATGATAACCCGTTAAGAATTAAAAAAATAAAAAATAAAAACATAAATATTAAACCATTAAAAAATCAACAAGTTAAAAAAAAAAATTCAAACAATCACAGCGTCTGGATCTGGAAGAGGATGAGAGTGAGTGAGCGAGAGAGATAGAATAGAGGTATTTGCGCTACCACCCTATTAATGAGTTTGAACCTTTCTTTGAGAGCTTGGGTTTGAAACCTCCCGAGTATATTCATATTCTTCCTCATAAATTGATATTCTTGATTGATGAGGATTTGCTACTTTATAATTATGGTTGAGGAAAAGACGAAAGAGAAGAAGAAAGTGAAGAAGAGAGAGAAAAGCAAAGAAAATCGGGGGCATGGAGGAGGAAAAGACGAAAGAGAAGAAAGAGAATTTAAAAAAAGTGATAAATTTACAAAAATGCGCCTGAGCTTAACGCGTATTCGCGAATTGACACGACACGATAGCTTAATGGGTGGCTAACAGGTCAACACAATATCAACACGACATGATAACTCAGACCTGAATACTGAATTTTTTGTGCAAATTCGTATCGTGTTAACGAGTCGTGTACAATATTGCCACCTCTAATTCACATGTTGGGCTTGAATGGTCACCCTTACCCAATATGTGGTGTTCACGTGTTGGACTTGAATAATTGACTCTGATGTGGACTTGGCTCCACTTGTGGCTTATTATGTGACGGTCTCTCATGTGGGGGCGTGTTAAAGAATATAAAGTCCATATAGAAACCTTGACTAAATAAATAATTAAATACCCTGAATGCATATTGTAGCCGTGGAAAAATAAAGGTAGTTTTTACACCACTAGCCACTTTACCAAACCACTTAGGGTCAATTCTCACATGTTTTGCTAAACATAAATCTTCCATTTCAAGTGCTCATAAGTTTTCATCTGGAGACATTGTTTTTATTGGCGATAGTGATGTTGATTGTGCACCAAGAGAAAATGAGGATATTTGACAGAGTGATTTTTAATTTTTACTGGTTTTACCAAACTTTATCACGAACCTCTTTATATCCTACTGCCACAAACAATAAGTCTGAGAGGAGCTTTTAGACCAAAAGAAAAAAAAACATTTATTAAAAAAGGAAAAGAAGAACTGGCCCAAAAAAAAGGAAAAGAAGAAAAAGCAAATTTAAAACCAAAAATAAATAAATAAAACACGATTGCAGAAGTAGAGGCACTGGATCCGAAACCGAAAGAGCTCCACATCTGAGATCACTTTACACCGCCAATTACCCAAATTCTTTCGTCACCCATTTCCGCTTTCTCATCAATGCTCTATCGGACTTCGTCGTCTTCATTCGCCCTCCTCTTCTAGCCCCCTGCTCCCTCTCTCTGTCTCCTCCGATTAGAGTTTCTTCGCTTCCTAACTCAGGTGAATCCGTCTACTTACTTGTGTATATCGTGATTCCTGATATTTCTTCTGATCATGAATTCATTTTATATGATTTTCTTCAACTTACTGTTAATTGTGAACTTGAGCTTGTCAGCATTGATTGGGGCTGTGTTTTTATCAATTTTGATTTTGGAGTTCGATTCGGGAGGTTTGGAGTCTTGAGCTTTGTTTGATTGTTGAGAAATCGTGGGAAATCACTGTTTTCGAAATCTCTCCTGTGTTTTATTGGCTGCCAAACAGAGCATTTAGGGTTTATGGTTCTCCAGCTTTAAATTAGAGGGGAAGTTGATTGAACTAGTGGATTTAGGGTTTATTGTATGTCTTTGGTTTATGTATTTGGGAAATTTGACTTTGTCTCAGTCTCTGACAATTCGGTGATTGAGTCTTGCAGATTTTCATATTGCGGTTGAGAATTCGAGTGTGGGAAAATGACGATGAACGAGCGTAAGACAATCGATTTAGAACAAGGATGGGAGTTTATGCAGAAGGGGATCACAAAGCTGAAGAACATTCTAGAAGGATTGCCTGAGCCGCAGTTCAGCTCAGAGGACTACATGATGCTCTACACGTAATCTTTTATCTATTTTGTTGTTCTAGTGGTACTCATTGTCATTTATGTTGGTTCTGTATGCCCCAAAGATTAATGTTGCTGATTGTGTTTTTGTTGTCTTTAATTTTATTTGCAGAACCATATACAATATGTGCACTCAAAAGCCACCACATGACTATTCACAACAGCTCTATGACAAGTATAAGGAGTCTTTTGAAGAGTACATTACTTCGACAGTGAGGAAGCTTTTAGCTAATTTTGTTTTGTTCAATTCCCAACTCTTCCTACTGTAAAATAGGTTGCATTGTTTGCACTGTCACGAGTTCTGTTTTCTTTTTTAAGCCTCAGATTGAGATTCTGTAATGTCCTATCCTAGAACTGTTAGAATTAAATGTATATTAATATTTTTTGAATAGAATGTGACATGTGTAGTAAGGGCTAATGTCTGCCTTCCCCAACCCCTATTGTTTGAGATATTGGACAATAGTTTTTTCCTTCTTTTGCTCTTCATGATGCCTATTTCTAATAAAATTTAATGTTATATACTTATTATCAGGTGTTGCCATCTTTGAGAGAGAAGCATGATGAGTTCATGTTGAGAGAGCTTGTGAGGAGGTGGACAAACCATAAAATCATGGTTAGGTGGCTCTCTCGTTTCTTTCATTATCTTGATCGCTACTTTATAGCTCGAAGGTCACTTCCTCCCCTAAATGAAGTTGGACTTACTTGCTTCCGAGATCTGGTAAGTCGTTTTGGAACCCTTACTCATCTTAAATCATGTTCTTTGGTGTATTCTTTGGATTGCCTCTTGAACCATAGCCCAAACTGACTTCCATATACCCATTTTGATACTCCCATGTTGATACTTTCTTTTCTCTACTATCTGTTCTCCTCCCTCATCCCTAAACCTAATTTTAGTAAAATTTGAATGAAAGATGTCCTCCAACCTGATCCTTTCACAGCTTGATGAGATTTTGTTGTGTAATAGATTGTAATATGAAGGACATATGATTGTGGCTTTCAGGTCTACCAAGAATTAAATGCGAAAGTAAGAGATGCTGTAATATCTCTGGTACGTTTTCATTTTACCAGAACTGCATGTCCTAGTAGTGAAGTTGTGGAATAATTATAATTGACCGTATTTTTTCAAATTAGATTGATCAAGAACGTGAAGGAGAGCAGATTGATCGAGCTCTATTGAAGAATGTTCTGGATATATTTGTTGAGATTGGAATGGGACATATGGATCACTATGAAAATGACTTTGAAGCAGACATGCTTAAAGACACTGCTGCTTATTATTCGCGGAAAGCTTCCAACTGGATCCTAGAAGATTCTTGTCCAGATTATATGCTGAAAGTAAACTTCATTATGCTTGTTTTATCAGGTTAAAATGTATATGCGTTTATATGAAATTATCACCAATGGACTTTGTTCTTTCGAAATTTCAGGCAGAAGAATGTTTAAGGCGGGAGAAAGATAGAGTTGCTCATTACTTGCATTCTAGTAGTGAGCCAAAGCTGCTTGAGGTTTGTACTTTATTATGTCTTTAAATTCACCTTGTACACATATATAGTCTTTCGGAAATTGTAATTCTAGGTGAGTCGGAATACAGTTATCTGTAGAATATGAATACTGGCTCCTAATATTGTTATTATTTGCTTAATGTAGAAAGTTCAACATGAGCTGTTGTCTGTGTATGCAACCCAACTACTTGAGAAAGAGCACTCTGGATGCCATGCATTGCTGCGAGATGACAAGGTACTCTTTGAGTCTGTTAAATTTACAGATTTGTTGATTAGATCGAAGAAAATCAGAAAAACCAGACAAATGTTGCTTTCTTCTTATCATTTTTCTTCTCTGTTTTAGGTGGATGATTTGTCTAGAATGTTCAGGCTATTTTCTAAGATACCTCGAGGCTTGGATCCAGTTTCAAGTATATTTAAGCAGGTTAGCAGCCTTCCTTTGTTTTTTTTTTTGGTTTATCTGGTGTGATATATACATATTTCATTTTCTGTCTTTTCTTTCATTTTCTAAACATTACACGGCGTGCCATGATGCAGCATGTTACTGCTGAAGGAACAGCCTTAGTCAAACAGGCGGAAGATGCAGCAAGCAACAAGAAGGTTTGTGCCCTAACCTTCATTTGGTACAGATTATTTGCGTATGTCACTGTAATCGACAGTTAATTGTACTTGAATGCTGACTTCTTGTTCCCCCCACAGGCGGAGAAAAAGGACGTGGTTGGTTTGCAGGAACAGGTAATTTCATGAACATTGCACATCTAGAACTTTTGATTTGCTCGAGTGAAAGCTAATATGATTGTACTTTTCAGGTTTTCGTTAGAAAAGTGATTGAGCTTCATGACAAATACCTAGCATATGTCAATGATTGTTTCCAAAACCATACTCTTTTCCACAAGGTTTGTATTTTAACAACGTATTAAGGTTCTTATTGTCTCTACTGACTACTTGCGCATATCTGACAGTAATTTTTTGTCAATCTGTAGGCCCTCAAGGAGGCTTTTGAGATCTTTTGCAACAAGGGTGTTGCTGGAAGCTCTAGTGCGGAACTACTTGCCACTTTTTGTGATAACATTCTTAAGAAAGGCGGGAGTGAGAAATTGAGTGATGAAGCCATTGAGGAGACACTTGAGAAGGTCTGGACTCTTGATGTGCCATTACATTTATTTATGTTACATAGAAATATTATTTTTAAAATTTTTTGGATAAACAATATTCATTAATAAATGCTAATCAAACTACAGGTAGTGAAGCTGCTGGCGTATATTAGTGACAAAGACCTATTCGCTGAATTCTATAGGTATCACTTTTATTTTTCAAATTGTTTGATTTCAATCAAATATGTTTTGGGGAGGTCTTAGATGATTACATTAAGTTTGAAACTAGAAAACATTAGATTAACTTTAGATGTTTAATTGCTGGCAGGAAAAAGCTTGCTCGACGTCTTCTTTTTGACAAGAGTGCTAATGATGACCATGAGAGATGTATCTTGACAAAACTGAAGCAACAATGTGGCGGTCAATTTACCTCGAAGATGGAGGGGATGGTCAGTTGCATTTGCTAATCCTTCGAGAAATGTTGTTTTGAATGTTCTGTTCATGTATTTCTGGGTTGCTACTGGGGATCTGACCAAAGAAAGAAAAATTGGTTGTTTTGTTTGCAGGTTACAGATTTGACATTGGCTAAGGAGAATCAAGCCAACTTTGAGGATTATCTGATCAATAATCCACAGGTGAATCCTGGTATTGATTTGACAGTTACTGTGTTGACCACTGGCTTCTGGCCAAGCTACAAGTCTTTTGACCTCAACCTTCCCGCAGAGATGGTACACAGATTCTACTGAGAAAATTTGAATTTTTTTTCATAATAAAATTTATATCTGCTGGGTTAAGTATCTGATGATGTTGCTAACTTCTCATGTATCACTCTTGCTTTAGGTTAAGTGCGTTGAAGTTTTCAGGGAATTCTATCAAACAAAGACAAAGCACAGAAAGCTTACATGGATGTATTCACTGGGTACTTGTAACATCAGTGGAAAATTTGAACCCAAAACCATAGAGCTTATTGTGACAACTTATCAGGTGATGTGTTCAACATTTTATTCCAACTTTCCTAATCCGTAGATCTATTTTTCATATATTTTTTTTGGGTTCTGAGATACAGTTTCTAGCTGAGATTTCTATATTTTCTAAGACTGATTTCTCTTAATCTTACTTTAGGCATCAGCCCTGCTGCTATTCAATACCTCAGATAGACTGAGTTATTCAGAGATCATGACTCAATTAAACTTGACTGATGACGATGTTGTTAGACTGCTCCATTCCTTGTCATGTGCCAAGTATAAGATCCTTAACAAGGAACCAAATACAAAAACCGTCTCTCCTACTGATTACTTTGAGTTCAACTCTAAGTTTACTGACAAAATGAGGAGGATCAAGGTACTTGGATCTTTTCACTGTCTCGTGTTCTTTTCTTGTCTTCTAATTTTGTGGTTTATGTGAGTGATGAGTTATCACTGTGTTCACCATGCAGATTCCCCTCCCACCTGTGGATGAGAAGAAGAAAGTAATTGAAGATGTTGACAAGGACAGACGGTATGCCATTGATGCCTCAATTGTGCGTATCATGAAAAGCCGTAAAGTTTTGGGTCATCAGCAGTTGGTTATGGAGTGTGTAGAGCAGCTTGGTCGCATGTTCAAGGTTTGTGTAGTACTTAATTTTTCTGCTCTTATAAGATATTAAGATCTTTTTTCTTGGTTCTAAACCAGTGGTGTTTATTTCACTCTCCCTCTCCTTTCAGCCCGACTTCAAAGCAATAAAAAAGCGGATTGAAGATCTAATCACAAGAGACTACTTAGAAAGGGACAAAGATAATCCCAATTTGTTTAGGTACTTGGCATGATGTGGTCTAGTTGATAATCGGTACCTTTTTCTGCTATAGTTTGCCAAAGAAGTGGGTCAGGCGGTGGAAGAAGTGGCACAATCACATGTATATGCCGGTGCATCAGTGACTGATAGTGATTGCTTAAAGCAGGAGCTGAGACTGCTTTGTACATTTTGCCCTTGGAGCAAGGTATGGCTGACTACTATAGATAGTGCACCCTTGCTGGAGAAATTTGTAATTGACTTCATAATACGGTCCGGTATACCACAGGACTGTCTGGTTTCTTTGTTTAATTACCGCGATCTCCGTCGTCCCATGACTACATTTTCCGTTAATTGTTTCTTCGCCCCCACTGGAAGGAAAAGTGTACTTTCGTTCCCAGTATGTCCACTTGAGTTGTGCAATCTGACGATGGAATATAAAATTGATCAGGTGGATGCTTTCTTCTTTGATTGCGAAACGCATGGCTTGTAAACTCAGAATTTGTCTATAATCATCAGATGCTTATGCACTTCTGCTTCACGAGTTGTTTGGTCTGACTCTTGTTTATTAGTTCCGGTGATGCTCTTTTTTCTTTTCTGAAGTTGATGAATTTAAATAAGAATTTTCTCAGGAATGTTTTCGTTTTTATTCAGAAAAGTTAGACTAGGAAGAGAATAAAATCTCATTTTCGATAGGGATAACCCGTTTGGACTCTTCCTCGGATAATCCCAAAATTAATAGCCGCTCATAATCTCAACCTGCAATTGGTTAAAGGCTTAATGCTTGTGAGAGTTGAGTAAAACAAATACAAGCAGTGGGGTTAAAAATGATTGCTAAAGGAGTTGATGTCATGATATTTGGTATCATTTCAATCCTGACATTGGGAGAGGTGGAAGCACCTTTCTGTGAGATATTTGCGTTGTTGGTCATAATATTTAAAATATGAGTGCTGTTTTGACCAAGTTGACACGCAATCAAATCTTAATATAATATAAGCACGGGTGGGAAGCCGAACAACTAGGTTACGCAAGAAATCAATATGCATCAACGGCTCAGTCATTGCGTCTGAACGAATGATGCTAACATAATTTATAAATTATATGACAATGGAAACTCAATTTCCATTCTGATTACATCTCGTTAATGTGGCAGAAATAGTCACCAAAATATAATAAGTTCTTTAAAAATATATAATATACATATTCTAACAAGAGTGGAAAAGGAAAAAGTGAGATTTTCAGGTTTGGTGATGGAGATCAATGTTTTGGAACTTCTGTATTATAATACACAAAATAAAATGAATTCCCATACCAACAACATGCCAAAGTGTAGAATGGTAATGGAAGTGAGCTAAGCAAAATTAGCGGTTCTCTTTTACAAAGGGAAAACCAGAAGTTGCTCTCATGAATGCCAATTTGGGTCCCCATCCCTACACTAGTTCTGAGCTTCCTCTTCCTCTCATCCCATTGGTGCTTACTTTTTCTAAAGGCCTGCTCATTCTCATTACAAAATTACTTGTTTAATCGTGTTTGGCATTTGCAACTTATAAAGTTCGCCAAACTTGGATTTTGGGACCCATTTGCTGAGATACCCTCCTACAATTATGCTAACCAAACAGAAGGGTTTCTTGAAAAGGATGCATAATTGCCTTGGGGGGAGGGGGGTGAAGTTTCCACAATTGCTGATGGTAATGGCCAAGTTAGAAAGAAACAAAACAAAACTTGCGTGAGCACTTTGGTTATTAGTACTTAGTGGGTTTCATTTTGTCAAAAGTCATAAAATGTGGTTAAGCCTTGCTTTTCTTTTGCTCCTCATGCATGAGTCTAGGCATAAGGTCACACACAGAGATTTTGTGTAAACTTACGGCTCTTGTCAATTTTTTTCTCTATAATTTATTTCAGGGGTTTTCTGAACAATGTGGAAGGGAGAATTGAACTTGAGACCTCTTCTAACACTAAAAATAGAAACATCATGAGATTAAGAGTTAGTCGGACTTTCAGTTCTCCATTTTTTAGCCTTTTTTTAAAGGATATGAACGATATTGGGGGAGGGGGGAATCAAACTAGGAGCTCGGATGCAAGAGTATATGCTCTGAATCACTTGAGTTACAAGCCTCTTAATGTCTTAAATAGCTTGTTACCAAATGGTACTTCCTCACTCATTGACTATCCATCGATAAGAAGTTTGTAATAAAAGATTTATAAAGGGTTTGATGAAACTTGGAATAAGAACACTTATTGGCACTTAAAAAAAGTCATCATGCTTTCCTTCAATATTTATTATTATGAAGAAACTGCACTTAAATGAGTGCATGATGACTTTTTGAAATACTAATAATAATTCCTTTCTGAATTCTCTGAAAATTACATACAACCATTAAATTGATAGATGCAAATGGGAACAGATTCTTGAATCTGTGTACAAACAAATTTCATCAAACCATGTCTTGGATAATTAATTTAATTTATTTATTCCACTAAACAAATTGCATCATCAATTTGCTTTTCTTAGTGACATTGTTCAAGTTGCATAGGTCATACTTGATTTATTAGTCTGAATTTTCTCACGCACGTACTTCCTTTGCCAAGTAAGTCTCCAGCTTTGTTTTTACTTTAGCATTATTGTATTTACACAAAGAACTTTGTAGTGGGCACAGAGCAATTATAAGCAGGCAGCAAACAAAATTTTCCAGACATTTCCCACCATTGAGAAAAACCTCCCTCCTTTCCCTTCAACAATGGAAGACCGATAATTGTTGTCCATTTTCTTTTGGTGTTTGGTCTTTGATTCCTGTCAACGCACATGCACTCATCATCAAGGGAGAAGAATCAGGATCTGATTCTTCTCACTCCTAACCATTGACCATGCTGTGCAAATATTTGTATTTACTATCATTTAAGGCTATTACCATTTATATCTCCATTGTACAAATATAAATATTGTAACATTTCCCACATATGAAATATTAGATTCAAAACTTCTACATATGATTGCATTGCATGCTTCTTTCTTTATATATTAAGAATCTTATATAGAAAACAGTAAAAAGTGACATTTTTCTATTCGATTCTTGTTTCCTTGTGCTTACAAGCATGGAACAAAATATCCATAATATCCCGATATTTTCATTGAAATTTTCCGTATTTTTGGACTACCGATATTTCCGATACCATCGATATTTTAGATCTCCATGGACCAAAATATCGATAATATTGACGACATAAACCAAAATATCGATAATATCCCGATATTTCCATCAAAATTTTTGTATTTTTGGACTACCGATATTTTCGATACCATCGATATTTTATTCCTTGCTTACAAGTACTGCTAGTTCAATGAGGCCATCAAAGACACAGACAAATTGACAAAAAGCTTGTAAACACAAAGACCCCACTAGGCTTCAATTGATTGGTAGGCTTGTACAAATTGTGTTGCACATGAACAGTGCAGCTCAATAATTTGCACTTGTTTGACATACATAAGCACCAACTAGCTTTTTCTTTTTCGGCCTGAAATTTACAAGATTTGGGAAACTGGGAACAGATTACAATGATACAGTGTGTACAGAGTTTAATGATGGGGTGGGGGACTAAATGGGGCCTTCTTAATCTAGTTTGAGTTCTTGGTCTGAAATCTTGGCAAACTCCAAGGTTTTCTTGCCTTGCAACTTGTTGGTTACATAGTGTTTACTGTATTCTCCATGATTGTATCTTCTGTACTTGCATGGGTTGTTTTCATCCACCAGTTCTTCCATAGGTCCAAGCTCTATCTCATAGCTAGGAGCATAAAATGTCACAATTGAAAGGCGGTCTTTCTCCTTATGAGTCACTGCTCTGTGCTCCACACTCTTATATTTCCCATTTGTAAGAACCTGCATTTATTTTGATATTAGAAACTAATATAGCCCAGATAAGCCAATGGGGTCTAGCCCAGTTAAAAAGGACAGACTTGCAGACTAGTAGTTTCAAGTTTGAACCTCCATAACACCTTTGGGTGTGTGTGTGAGAAATCTCCTCACCCTTGTAGACCCTTGTAGTTTAGACTATCTCTTGTATAAAAAACAAAAATCATAGATACCAAAATTTGATAAAGAAACTATAACAAGATCAAATAGAAGATATTTTCTCACTTCTATGGTGTCACCAATGTTGATTATGAGTGCATTAGGGATGGGCTTAACAGGAACCCATCTGTCATCTTTGAGAATTTGAAGTCCTACTGACGTGTCCTTCCCCTGCTGCAGCACTGTGAGGGCACTTCCATCTGAATGTGGGCTTAGACCTAAAACAAGGTCAGGTCTTGAACATGGAGGGTAATAGTTCATCCTTATGGCTTGCACAGTCTCCCCAAACATCTTTTCAAACACATCACCTCTTAAGCCAAGGCTCATGGCTATGTATTTCAGCAGATTCTGGCACAGTTTCCTCACTTCTTTTGAGTAAACCTCTACAGTTCCACTTTAGTGGAAGAAAAAGGTTTAGACTACACTCTAGACTTAATTAAAAACAAGAGACTAATAAACTTCGAGGCATAGCAAAACTTTTTACCTAAACTTTTCTGGTTCTGTTGGCCATAACGTGGGGTTCCTTATAAAGTTGGGTTCAACCCCAAGAGCAAACATGTTGCACCAATCCAGTTTTTGGTCCTCTGATAGCACAAAAGCCTGCCCATATCCCTGAACAGTCCCAGGAGCCATTGCATACTTCTTTTTCTCTTCCAAGGGTAGCATGAAGAAGTCCTTGGCCACTTTCTCTATGCTCTCAAGCAGACTCAGATCAATCCCATGATTTATCAACTGTCATGTACAAACCACAGACCCTTAGCCTCCATTTGACCATGTTTTTCAAAGCCAGTAACATAAAAAACTTTAATGTAAATTTGTACCTGGAAAAATCCCCAGTGCTCACAGGCAGCTGCAAGCTGAGAGATTTCACTTTTGAGTTCATCTTTGCTTCCTTTGGAAAGCTCTGAGAAGTTGATTGTGGGAATGTCACTCGAGCATGGCATGGCAGGGGCCAGAGTCGGCCTCTCAGCCATGTCCCTTACAAATCTTTCAGGAATTATGGTGGGCTTAGTCTTTCTCAGTTCTTGGACATCATCAATGTGGCCAACCTTGATGGAGGAGATGGGTATTGGGGCCATGGAAGCACAAAATTTAGAGGCAACAAAATTAATCAAATTCTATTGATTGCTAGTTCTACTTGGTAGCTCAATTGTTGTGGAAACCTTTATTTATAGGGAGAGATAAAGCATACATGTAGGCAACTTTGTTTAAGGGGCTTCTATTTAATATTGGTATTGTTTGTTGCATCAGAAATTGGGTGTGTGTTTTTGGGGACCTACATTATGCACTTTACAAATTAAGTCCCTTAGACCAGAGGCTCAACCAAATGAGCAATGACAGGCAGGGTATTGGTTAATATCTAATTTTAGGTACCAAGACTTGGACACACTAACGGGGGTATGAAAGTTGTAAGAGTATCAAATTTTAAGTATAAAGTAGACACAAAATTAAATTTCATGTGGCAAAGTTTGAATCTCATAAAAGTTGCAAGTAGTATAGCGAAATTTATCCTATTTATTTATTTATTTATCTTTGTTATGAAACATGTGATGTGAATGTGATGCAGTAAAATTTTCTTCTGAGAAAAAGAATCTAACAGTGGTGGTAGTACACTCAATTGTCTGTTGTGGCAGACTTATATGGGTGGTAGTAGTAGGGGCCTATCTCAATTGTTATTCAGATGTCTTCATTTTTGGCAGACCAAAATACAGTCTTGTCATCATTTCTTTCTTCATCCTTACCTCTTGGCTCGTACATTTACGAATTATAATTTGACATATATATATAAATAATTTATTAAAAACGAATAAAAAATAATTTTGCAGTGATTTATGGATAAGGAGGAATGTCTCCTTCTAGATGAAGGAGACAAATACTTTCCCATTCATTTTATTTTACTAATTTGGATTACTCAAGGCATTGTAGTTTATAGAAGGCAGGAACACATAAGTGGTTCTCGTCGGAGGTCTTTGTGTTAGTTTTTGTTTTTTATTTGTTTTTTTTATTGTAATGGTCCAAAGTGACTTAAATTGGACTTTCTTGTTAGTCCATGACATGTGTGGTACTCTTTTCTCCTCTGGAGTTTGTCCCATGAGGTTGTCCTTGGAAAGTTTTAACGAGACCACTGTATCATGTCGCTCTTTGTACGTCTTCAGTTGTATGAATGAATTCTCTTTCTCAAAAGTGGTTAAATTTGGTGAATTTGAAGGAACCATTTGGACTCAAAAACCTAACTAGGAACTAGATTTCGGTTTTAGACATTTTCAAATTCTAAATGTGCCCAAGATGAAGTCCAAAAACATAATGAACTAAAAATTGCCCTAAAAAAATTTTAGGAAAGGAAAGTGGATGAGGAATTGAGGAAAACGTATAGGGGAGAAATTCCAATGCATGCATACATAAATAGATATGTATCTATTATACTATGCATTGCTGACTCTAATGGGTTGCTTTTTTTGTTGAAGTTATGGACAGCAACCTACCTTTGGAAGATTGTGCATTCTTCTTCTTCTTTTTCTGAAAAGATAGAAGACTTGGGCACTATCAATCAACCTCCAATTAAATAATCAATCTTGTTGTTTGCGCAAGCATTGTGAGCCGACTATGTCAAAAGCTAAAGGCAAGGTAAGGTTTCACGTGCTTCCAACTCGGAATTTACTTCTTTTTAGTGGTTGGAAATAGATGCTTTATTAAAAAATAATAAGTACTATAAAAATGTATAGAAGATAGTACAACTCGGAAATTATCTGTTTACGCCTTAATTGTATTTTTGACTCGGCATTTACTTGTTTACGATTTAATTGTGTTACTTAATTTTATTTAATAAAATTTGTTATTTGATTAAAAAAAAAAAATAACTATTAAAATCTCTCATGCTAGTCTATAAGTGACATATAAAATCATTTTACTCTAATGGTTTTTACAAATGATATTCTTGAGAAGTCATCATTCAATTAATAATTTCAAAAGAATAAATTAAAAAACAAAATAACATATCAACGGACTAATACATTATCCTAATAAAATAGAAATAAAATAAAAAAATCAGTTAATAACTTCTTTAATAAAGGTATTTTTAAACAATAATTGAATTACGATCGCATAAATTAAAACTTTTCTCTTTCAAGGCAAGGACTACGACCAATCCGTCGTCGTTTAGCTCTAATACGATAACATAACCCAGAAAGAGCTTCCATTGCGAGAGCGCGCGAGACAGATGAGAAAGTCGTTAAACAAAAATCTCATTTCTGCCCTCACCGCCTCTAACCTTTCCCGCCAAAATCAATTGTCACCTTCTCATCTCATACAACAGCTCCGGAGCTGCAAAGATTCCGATTCTGCAAAGTCGTTACATTCCAACGGTATAAAGTCTGGGTCTTTATACGACACATTCACCACCAACCATCTCATCAATTGCTATGTCAGACTCCAAAGAATTGACCTTGCAAGCCAGTTGTTTGATGAAATGCCTGAACCAAACGTTGTGTCATGGACTTCACTCATGGCCGGTTACGTCGATACGGGTCAGCCCAGAATGGCTCTATGGCTCTTTGGGAAAATGCCCGAGTGTTCTGTTTTGCCCAATGAATTCACTTTTGCCACTGTGATTAATTCGTGTTCGATTCTTGCTCACCTTAGAACTGGCAAAAAAATTCATGCGCTTGTTGAACTTTTGGGATTTCAATCCAACCTTGTTGTCTGCTCTTCGCTGGTTGATATGTACGGGAAGTGCAATGATGTCGACCATGCTCAGCGGGTTTTCGACTTGATGGGTTGTAGGAATGTTGTTTCTTGGACTTCAATTATTGCTGCTTATGCCCAAAATGCACGGGGTGATGAAGCGCTCCAACTTTTCAGAGAATTTAATCGTTTGATATTGGAGCGTCCGAATCATTTTATGTTAGCTAGTGTTGTCAATGCTTGTGCAAGCTTGGGTAGGTTGGTTTCTGGGAAAGTTGCACATGGAGCAGTAATTCGTGGTGGCTATGATTCGAATGATGTGATTGCCAGTGCACTGCTGGACATGTATGCTAAATGTGGGTGCGTTGAGTATTCTGACAAGGTTTTCAGGAGAATCCAAAATCCCTCTGTAATACCCTACACTTCAATGATTGTGGCTGCTGCAAAGTATGGACTCGGGAGAATGTCTCTTCAACTCTTTCAAGAAATGATCGATAGAAGAATAAAACCCAACGACGTCACCTTCATTGGGGTATTGCATGCTTGTAGCCATTCAGGGCTTGTTGATGAAGGTCTCCAGCAGTTGGAATCTATGCATGAGAAACATGGAATAACCCCAACTGCAAAGCACTACACATGCATTGTTGATATGCTTGGTAGAACTGGCCGGCTTAACGAGGCTTACGAACTAGCCAAATCTATCCAAGCAGAGCCCAACCAAGAGGCCTTGTTGTGGGGCACACTTCTTTCAGCAAGTAGGCTTCATGGAAGGGTAGATATTGCAGTTGAAGCTAGTCGACGACTAATAGATTCTAATCAACAAGTAGTAGGTGCATATGTTACTTTATCAAATGCTTATGCCTTGAATGGGGAGTGGGAAACTGCACATGATCTTCGGTCAGAAATGAGGCGTACCGGAGTGCAAAAAGAACCTGGTTGCAGTTGGGTTGAGGTTAAGGATTCAAGTTATGTGTTCTATGCCGGAGATGTGTCATCGTGCGCACGTGGGAGCGAGGTTGTGACTTTGTTGAGGGAGTTGGAGGGCAAAATGAAACAAAGAGGCTATGTAGGAGGGAGTAGGGGATTGGTATTTGTTGATGTGGAGGAGGAAGCCAAGGAGGGAATCGTAGGTCTGCACAGTGAGAGATTGGCATTGGGTTTTGCGTTGGTAAGCATACCAAAAGGAGTCACCATTAGAATAATGAAGAACCTGAGAATGTGTAGGGACTGTCATGAGGCTTTCAAGCTCATTAGTGATATTGTTGAGAGGGAATTTGTTGTTAGAGATGTAAACAGATTTCATCACTTTAAAAGTGGTTCTTGCACTTGTAGGGATTTTTGGTGATGAACATCCGATTTCTGTGTATATCCTTAACAATCTCAATGGCAGTAGGAATATTTAATGTTTAATGAATTCCACAAAGGACATGAAAATTTGAAAAACCCATGAACAGATTTGAAAATGCAACAAAAAAGCACCATTTTTTTCTTCTCAAGTTGTCATTTTAATCAAATACCTGAGTTGAACTTGAAACCCTAGGAAAATCTTCGTGAAAGACAATGCGGGTACATAATTAAATGAACAATGATAAGAACAAATAACTCGAAGGTTAAAGAAAGCCTGATAGCTCTATTATTACTTTAATCATTATTGTTCACGAATGATACATAGTGCACAGAATTCTGGAGGCAACTCAGCAACCGACAAAAACAGGCTAAAATCACCTTAACAAGCATATGCTTTTTATTCAGCCCGCACTGAAAAGAACACTGAATATTGGAATAAAAACAAAAAAGAAAAAGTGTACAGAAAATACGTTATGTCAATAACAAGCAAATGCTGCTGCCTGCAACGAAGTCAAAGCACCCATATCCTCCTTCCTAAACCAACCAAGATACCGCTTTCGTTGATCAAAATCATCACAATAACACCGCTTCAATACCTGTATGATCCATTGGAAAATATCCTGCTTCCCCATGATAAACTGTTTGCCTCGGTAAGACTGGTGTATTAAACCTACATAGCAAAATAATAAAAATGGGTATTTTCAAATGACAGGAAAGTAAACCGCGCCCCCAACCACCCCCAAACTTAAGTCTTAAAGGACTTGCTACTTTTAACATAACTTTACGAACTAGCTGTATATAATCGGACACAAAATCAGAGAGAGAGAGAGAGAGAGAGAGAGCACCACCATGGAATTACGGGAGTGTGATTAGTTAAAGCGGTGTATATGATCACCCTCCTCGAGGCAAGCTGCCTTAAAACCTATAGTTAAATAAATCATAACCGGACTCCAAAATTGTTGTGCACTGAAATTCAATGTAAAGCAGCCATATGAGTTACCAACATACATAAGATCTACAACATCATGAAACATATTCGCCAGAACCTCATTCCCTCATTATAAATATAACATTGATAACTCAAACAATCAAATGGCATATATTAGCACAATACAAGCTTCTAAAATCAACGAATGACACTGCATGAAATATAAGTGAACAGTATGAAAACCGATCACTAGAGTGCCTGGAAAACAATGAGTCTTTGCACTCAGTTACTGCACGTATAACTAAACTGTCCAAAATACTGCCACCAAATAAGCAACCAAGTCTGACCAACACTAGGACCAAATAAGTGAATTGCAGTTATGGTTTATGAACACAGCATATAAATCTTCTTACTGAAAATTAAATAGCAAGTATATACTTGAACTCACATGCAATGACGGTCCTAGAGTGCGTACTCCATGTAGGTCACAAGTCTGAACTTCTCAGCAACTGCTCAGAGCCCAAGTAAAACAACCAAAGCTCTTTAATTATCACGGTCACCTACACTAACATAAAAAATCCCACGGTAAACTCAACATACTGAAAAGTTTATTATGAGAAAGAGAGTTCCTCCATTATTGCCTATATATGGTGAAGTAAAAGATTACGTACCTGAAGATTAAATTTCATATCCTTGGAAAGCTGGCATAATCTATGCACGAAAGCTTAAGCTTGATGATTTTCCTACAAACATAAAGGCAACCTTGTCCAAGAATTTGATTTCCATTCCATCAAAATTTTAATAAATAGTAACAAAACAGAAAATGCTTGATAGAGCATTGACCAGTCACCACTATATCAGTAGTCAACCTCCTCAAAATGGTTGCCTAAGAGTATCATCCAATCTCTATAGATATTTTTTTTACCCTCAAGCTCCGAAACACAGGAGCCCAAAAAAAAATAACTTAACTATTACATAATCTCTGAGCTGTGCTGGCGAACAATTAATTCATTTCCTCTTTTCCCAATCCATGAAAACTATGGGTGAGCATGCTGTGCCCTTATCCATGTCAAGAATAGACAAAATTTGCAAAAAAAAATACATTACAAAATTTGCTAATCAATCTCACTTTGTACACATGTACAGAAGGGTAATGAACTGTCAGTGACTCGCCTCTTTGCAGATTTCAAGTGACAGTCCACGTAGGCATCCTGCCTGCTTAGGAGAGAAACAATAAAAACGTCCATTATATACAGGGTTGACTTAGTCTCTAGCACCACCAAATTTGGATCGACTTATGGCCTCCATTGCAAGCTTAACCAGACGGATGAGTTCCTCTAAATCTTGGAAGCTGAAATCAATGACCCTCTTAATAGAACAAATACAATCATTCTTATGTGCATCTTCCAGGGTTGCGCATGCAACTACAAAAGCATTCTGGGACTTTCTTGTGGCTTCCATTGCAAAATTTACATCCTGTGTCTGCAAAATAATACATACTATTCTTACCCTCTTGTAACACCCTGGTAAACCATGCCATACAATCTGTGCGTCAATATCTTACTGGTCCTACATGAGATGCCTATGACTTCATAATCCAACTAACCATGTAAAAAATGGAAGCAAAAGAAATCCAGTATGAGCATCAAAAGCCAACCAACTAAAAGTCATAGACATGCATTAAATTGGCTGTCCAGAAAGTTCATATACCTGAAAAATAATTTTCATGATAATTGCAAGTCACTCAAGATGCTTGTATGTTTTTTTTTAAGGAAAAAAAAGGTCAACTTGGAGGCTTTCATGCATTAAAAGGTCTTTTGTCCGCTGAAACTCCAATAACAAACAATTGGCTAATCTAGGACAACATGCACTAGCCAGTGACCGGCAATTATCATTCAGATTTCTCGACACTGACACTTTTATCCAGTATATATCCATGATTCATAGTACTGACTCCTTAGTCCTGAATAAGTGAGTTTAATACCTTGAAAGAACAATTCTTTAGGAAGTTAACAATATTCATATAGAGACTGAGTGCAAGATCAAATCAACTTACAAAATCAAGCAGCCTGACAAAATTCGGGCGGTTTCGAGCAACAACAACATGGTTTCCAGAAACATGAGAACCAGTACCCTTGGACAATACAGCCTTTTCTGCTATCACTTGGTTGTTCAAGTTATCCACATCTGATGCAGAAGACGATGGAGACTCACCTAAACAGTAAAGGGTTTTAAAAGAGAATAAAAAGTGTGAGTTGCTTGGTATTCCATTCTCAGTGAAAAGCAAGGGGAACTACATGATTGTTTGGAAATATTGACGTTTAAACTAGAACAAATGATTTACAACTTCAAATCGCAAGCATCTCCTAAGGAAAGAACAGAAATGAAACTTGGAAAAGAAATCAAAAGATCATCACATAAATCAGCCAGGAATCCTGAATATATTCATAACCTGGTCCATTACCTGGAGGAGCTATATTGAGAGTAGCTTGCAACTCATGCCGATCTCTGTTTGTACTAGAATGTTTACAGTAAACCACCCTCATGTATGCCACCTCCATGCATTTATAGGCCAGGGCAGCGGAAGCCACTTCGTTGCGGGTTTCATATTCATGGGCACATAATCTGTGAATTCAAAAGGTTCAGCACAGAGCCAGGCACGGGTATAGCAACGAAGAAATGAAAACTTCAAAACAGTATAGTACGTCACATATTAAGTAAAGTTATTACATATTATGTAAAGTTAAAAGTAACCATATCCAAATTAAATGATAGCTAATTGGGCTATTGACAAGTCAAATAAATAATGAAGAACTAATATGAAACTCATAAAAATAAGTCGAAGTATCTATCATATATTAGAAATACACATATCCATGTGCACATGGTGAAATTTAATAAGGGCTTGCAGCTCAACTATTAGATCATATATAAGCAGCCGAGTGTAATGGCTGAGACATAAGTCTCAGTCCCTGTTAGACCACATCCATATATGTGTGTCTATAGAGAAACTCTCTACTTCTTAAGTCTAACTTGTTTCTCAATCGTTAGATCAGATATGGATAATTGAGAGGCTTGTTGCATGCAATACATCTCAAAAGTCCATTTTTGCTTTAAAAGCTAATAAGCAAGACCTCGTTTAAGAACTTCATTTAAGCACCCTAAGAGATATATATACTTCAAGGCGTTTTATGGCGCCTCACAACGTTGGGGCGTAAGCCTTTCATGCTTAGAAATATTATAATAAATATAAATATAAATTATAATAATGAAAAACAAATAATTCAACAACTAAGGTTTGTCATTTAACCAAAATTCTATACCGATCAAGCAAAAAACATATATTTCAACAAGATCCACCAAACTTAAATTTAGGGGTGGTATGGAACTGGTGCAAAATTCCCTTGAATATGCCGAAATCTATAACTATATGGGTGATACAAAATTTAGGGGTTTTAGGGTTGATTTAGGGGAAGAAGTCGCGCACAGCAAAGAGGGGAGAGAAACTCATGCTTCAGTCTGCGAGAGGAGAGTTTTTAAAAATTGAAAAACAGGGTCAAAATGACGTCGTTTTGGCCCTGGGAACCTTTTTCTAAAATAAAAAAGGGGAACAAAACCCTAAAACGCAGCGCCGTGCGCCTCCGCCGTGCCTCAAGTGTGCCTCCGCCACGCCTCAATTGCATCGAGCCCTGCTTTGGACGCTTCGCTGCATTTTTTGAACGCCTCGCACTAAGGCACGCCTCAACACAGGCCTTTTAAAACATTGATATACTTGGCTCTAGTAAGGATCTAAGGACGCAATCCTGAGCTGTTAGATCTCTTTTATAAACAAGATTAAAACACTGAAAATAGGGACAAAAATGAGCCGATGCAAGAATAGCCATATACAAGTTGCTTGGGTTTGGCTTAGAAAATGGAGTACCAAACGAGGCCAAGCATGGCTTAACAAAGGTCACTTGAGCTCTGATCAAAAGAAAAACTCCAACAGTGAAGTAAGCATGCTTTGTGTACCTCACAGAACATTAGAAGAAGCATCTACTAGAGTCAAACTTATTCCAGTGTTAATATTTTCTTAAAACTCAAAACCCAAGAAGTTAGTATTAAAGTTAACTCAATCAAGGAGAAGAGTTTCAACAATCTAATTATAGTATTAGAATGAGAAACAACTATGTTTCTTACACTTAGGGCATTTAACTTACTCGCAAAGTTTAGCTGTAGTACTGTACACTTGCAACTGAGTCATATCTCCATGTTTGCCATTCTCACTACTGCAACTTTCTAAAAGCACGGCTCCTTGGAGAAACTTCAGAGCAGCTTGGAAGTAAGCCTCAGTACTTTCAAAATCAAACCCAGAGTTCTACAAAACCAAAGTATGGATTAAGAGAACAGAAAAACAACATCGTATTAATCCTGTAAAGATACGCTAAACGCCAAATAAGAACAAGAAGAAACCTTAAGATAATCAGCATAGTCTCTGAGCCTTTTAGCTTCTTTTAGGGAATTACTAGCAGTCTGGCCAGAGGAGCTTCTCACAGGACTTGGCGAACTGACATCTATTGCTCTCTGTTGATCAGGCATGAAGTGTACCAAATTGCAATTAATTCCATTCTTGTTAGCCAAAGTCCCAGACAGTTTTACTGACTTCGATTCATCACCATTGACAGTGGCATTGACTGGAAGCCCCTGAAACACCACTTCTCTCTCGGACCCTGCAACAGATCGGGAGCAAAGCGATGGTGTTTCTTCTTTCCTTTCACCTTGGCAATGTGAAAACAATTGGGGTTTCCCGCTTCTTGGGTCATTTTGAATCTGACTGTCCCCATGATTCTGAATCAAGTTCTGTTGCAGGGCACAGGCACCCTTCCTATTAGGGCTCTGTGTAGCGCTAAACTTCACATCTAACACATCATATTCTTTTCGTCCCAGTTGAGCTTCCACTCCACTGTCACTTGATCCATTTCCTGCATTATCTCCCCGACTAACATGATAGTTATCATCCTTGACCTTGACCGACTTAGTGCTACACTTTTTAGGAAGATTGTGTCTAACATTATTCCCTTTTTCAAGAACAAATGCCTGATGATTGCGTTCAATCTCAGGCTCATATCTTTGACTCTTCTTCGAGTGATCATTCACTGGATCAGAAACTTTCACCTTGTTCCTATCTAAATCAGAAGTGCAGCTTCTAACATTGTCCTTCGACTGCAAACAGCAACCCTTGCCAGATTTCTGCACACAAACTGCAACTTCAGTTTGCTTCTTGTTCTCTCTATCATCATCGTGGCAACGATCCATGCCATGCTGATTACTGAGGCACTGACCATGTGGTTCCAAACTATCATTACCACTAAGCAAGTGGCTACTCCAAACTTCAGAAGAAGGTTTGGCTTTGACACTGAATTCACCATTAGCATCTATATCATGGCAGCCTACTGATGAAAATTTATGAGATTCAGGACGAGTACTGCAGGAAATCTTCTTCTTCTGGGTAGTCACAAATTTATCAATATTACCAGTTTCATCCCCATCCCAAAATCTTTTGGGAATATTTGATGGAGGGAAATCACCATAAACAGCATCATCTTTCCCAAAAGCATCTCCCCTAGATGAAGTAAACCTGTCTGAATGGGAGGTCCTCAAAGGAGATGATGAAACTGATTCCACCGGTGAGCCTTTTACTTCTTCAAAGTTAACTCTAGTTTTATGGGAACCTGAAACCTTTGAAGAGCTTGAAGTGGCAGCCAAGGAAACAAACCCCAAATCCCTTTTTAATGAATTTACACCATCCAATGTTTGTTGAGATGCATTCTGTTTACTATGTTTGCCAGGTTGCCGGTCTTTCACAATACTCCTGCCCTTTTCCATAGCATCAATTGAATGAACTTTTGTGCCTGACATAACAATTTGGGTCACTCTGCTTTTTCTGTTTGATTTATCATCTCCATTACTAGTACTGGACTCTTTACCATCAGTCTTTAAAATCCTCGACTTCTTTTCCTTCCGATATCCACTTTCACTACTTTCCTCCTTGCTATATACCTTCCCTTCCTGCGCAAAATTTTGAAATGTCTCAACATTATTCTGAGTATCCTGCCAGTCTCTCATTTTCCTTTTCTTCATGGAACTATCGCCTCTACTGCATTTTCTCATGTCCAAATACCCACCAGGGCATGACACCTGAGTTTGGTCTTGCAGTTTCTTTGCAGAAACTTGTGCTATGTCCTTCACTACATCCTTTGTATCTTCAGAATAACAGAGGTCATTGTATTTGACGTCCTGACCACGTGCCTGTGTCAGCAAACCAGTACTTGAACCAACACCAACCTTCCCAAGGTCAATATGAGCATTCCGATTTTTATCACCATGCCACATCTCTTCTCTCTTGAGTTTCTTTGAAGCTCCACAAGTATATTGATCAGCCCCATTGTATTTCAATCTTACTTTCTTGGCATCACCTGCAGAGATATAACAACCCAAATAAATAAATACAGGCACAAGTTAATTTTGCATAAATGTGTTATGGCATTAGGAAATGGAAACTTCATAATGAATTACATACCTCCACTTGTGTGCTTCTCCTTCTGCTTAGTTGTGCTTTTTTCCATTCCCAAGTTTTGCAGCTTGCTCATTTGCCGAGAACCAGATTCCTTCATCGGATTTGATTCTAAATGAGGCCGGTTTATGTCCTTTGAGCTTACACTTTTCACAGCTTCTTGAAGGTGGTTCTTTGTAGCGTTCAAGAGACCACTACCACTACCTGTATTGGGTATTTCCTTTAAACCATGTTTCTTTTTCCCTTGATTAGACATGGCATGAGAACTGAGCTTCTGGTGATTCTGATCAAGATTTAAGACATCGACTGCAGGTGCTGCAGATGCTGTTCCATTAGCATGAGCCTGCAGCTTATTTAGACTTTCTGAAGATGGTTGGTACAATGCATTGAGTGCTTTTGTAGTTTCCTCTTCACTGATGTCACATCGGTTCATCCCAGGCCTACAAGACAGTGTCAATACTCAATACCACAGTGAAAAGGCACCAATACACATGCACACGTATGTAAATGTTATTATTTGATTATTTACACATAAAACCAAAGACTTAAATGTGTGTGAGTGTGTGTGTGAGAGAGAGAGAGAGAGAGAGAGAAGGCAAGCAATACATTATTAAATATTCAAGTTAGGGTCTGGCCGCAACCATAAATCAATAAATGAGATAGAGCAGTTGTATAATGCTCAAACCCAAGAATGAGAAGGAAGCTTACAGCCAATTTAGCATGCTACACAACCATTTCTCAGGGAGTTGCTCTGGCTTGGTTCCAAAGGGTAGAAGCCGCCACTTCTGACACTTATCACAACATACCCAATTTTCTTCTATAACAACAGGAGCTGCAGCTGCAGGTACGACCTCTGAAGCAAGTCCATTTTCCATTGTAGGTTGGCACAAATGAGGAGCATCTTTTGAAACTAACCTATTATCAATCTTTTTACCACTCAATTTTTCCTTTGGTTTATCCAAACATGCCTTCCATTTTACTTCAATATCATCAGCAGGTCTTTCTGCTAGATCCATTTTATTCCTTTGTTCCAAACTTTTGCCCCCAAATGAATCTCTTTGATTATCTATGACCTTATCCTTCTGCGACTTTAACTTACGAATTTTTCTACCAGAAGGAGGAACACCATGACCACCACTCAATTCATCTTTTGGCACTACACCCATTTCAAACCCCAAGCTTTCCTTTGTTGAGACAGTAGGTGGCTTTTCATTGCTTTGATTTTCCTTTGACTTAATCCTGCCCTCTAATGATAGCTTTGCCCTCTTACCAGGAACATTAGTTTTTTCTTGCTCATGTGATGTACATTTCTTTCCAGCATTGTGTCTGTGCAGGTCTGGCTCTTCCTTGACTTTGGATACATCAGCATCATGTTGTGGGGCTGAAGTTTTGTAACCCTTGCACTTGCCATCATCCCTGAGATGAACTGGAACATCCTTCTGTTCCCAAACCTTTTCCACTGAACCATACCTAGAATTTTGCTTCTCATTCTTGACACAGCCCTGACCAGATATGGACTCCAATGATTCTTCCTTCACTAATTCAGAGGAAGAAAATCTTCCTTTCACTTCATTCTCATTGGCTTCCCTTGAAGCTTCAGATGTCCTACCAATCCCTTTCAGAGGGTCACCAACATCACATACTAAGTTGGACAAAGGTGTTGCTCTCAAGTCATTGGGTAGAAGCTCCTTGCCTTCTAGGGTCTCAGTTTCTGATTTCTTTTTCATAAGAATTCTCGTGATATTCTTGATACCATTCTCAAGCTTCAACTTAACCAAACTTTCACCTTTCCCTGCTACTTTAATTCTCGTCTCCTTCGACACTTTCCCATTGCCCCGTGTGGAAACTGACTCCTCTACAGACAAAGAAGAATGTTCTTGATGACCCTTAGATGAAGGCACCTTTCTCTTTCTTATTAAGCAAAGAAGACTGTCATGAAGTGGTGATATCAACGCATCTCCAGGAACAGGGAAAGAAGTCATAACCTGTTACAACAACCAAAACAAAAACAAACAAAAAAAATGCCCATGAATGCAACCAGATCATAGTCCATCTACAGAAAGAGGAACTGCAACTAAAACATCTGACCTTACCTGAATAATGTTAGTGGGAGACTCGTCCACAGTCACTTGAGATGGAGGTGGCATATCTCCACTTTCCTCAGGGCTGTTCTCCAAGGATGATGATGGGGAGTTCAGCCCAAGACCACTATAAATTGCTACATTCTTCCGAGCTGTGTTATCAGAGTTCATTTTGATTCGAACCTTCAGTGTCCTTAGATCAGTTGGATTGCCAGGTTTGTTTAAAGTTTCATCTTTCAAGGAACACCTCTCAGCTACTTGAGTAGAAGGCACACATGAATCCTGTCTAACTGAAATGTCCCGAGGGGGGACCCTTGAATTATGTGACAACTGAGCACTGTTAGCAGTACCAAGCCTCGCAGTTGGGGGTGCACTTGATGAAGCTTTCAAATTCTGAGTAGCACCCTGTATGGTCACATAACCCACAGTGCTCAACTAAAATATAATTTTCCAATCTGACAAGATCTCGGCCATATATATATATATATCTCCTTCCTACCAAATAACAAATACGAAGAAATTTTTTTCCATATACCTCCATTAAACTTTTAGGAGATCTTGATGTGTTGTAGCTTTTCTGCGGTGTCTTTGGATGAGACCAAATGGCTGAAGACCTTTCATAGGATGGTAAAAATGAGCCATATCCACCATATTTTGGCCCTGACAGAACAATAAAGTCAATACACCTGATGAGGTATTAACAACTAAAGTACAAAGATGAACTTAGCTTCACTCTGTGATCTATTACTTTCATGTATGTCACTTACCCAGACTCTCAGCAAAAGCCCCGCCCTCAAAATCCTTCTGGAAATGGCCCAGAGCATGTTGAAGTCTCTCATCCTTGCAAAAATCAGAGGGTAGTGTCATTACATACATGAGATCAGAAATATGAACAATACCCAAAATTTCTGTAATTGACAGCAACAACAGGTTTTGCTAGGCACACATAGCGTTGGAGAAGAAAATCCCACTTCAACTTTCTTTTTCTTTTTTTTTTAAAAGAGGCCAATGATGTGAACTTGTTTTGGGATACTGATATCAATTTCCTACTTATCTAACCAACATAATTGGCAACCAATAAGGTTGAGTCTTGAGACTGTCCTGGATTTTTTTTTTTTCCGTGAATGGTAAAATTGATAGCCAAGAAAACAAAAATGAGGAAATAAAAACTGAAAGTTATTAACTTTCATTGTTCAGAGACAAACATTTGGCACACTGAACTCAACTCAGCTGCTCAGGATTTGGAAATTTATAGGGGGGATTAAATACTTTGTTCTATCAGACACTGAACAAAACAAGTATTGAGTTCAAATTCACTTTTGTTTTCCTTGGATCAACAACCAGATAATCATCAATAATCTATGAAGTATCAAAAAAGAAAAGACAAAAAATGAACTTAAAAACTCTGAATACTAGAATTTATAGTACATAAATGATAGCTACAGAACACCTCCAGAAGTTTACTACAACAATGTTGTTGCATAATCAATTATTCAACATTCGGCCAGGAATGTGCACTTTTCCTATACTTAAATAAGAAAATAATCTACATTGTTTCCAAAGCCAGCAAAATATCCAGAAACTTCACTGGTAGTTTCCGAAGCTTTTTGCATATTACGCTCCATTGGAATACAGCACAAACTAAAGCAAGAGTTTTAAGAATCTTAATTATCGCGATTCGTATTTGTTCACTTTCCAAGTGATCAAAAATTCTACTTCACCAAGCCAAACAGTTGTCTGCAAGTCTAAGATTCCTGTTTTAACTCAATTTCTTTATTATTCTTATATGTTCTTGGAAACAAAAACAAGCAGTTACAATCCACCATTGTATTTAATTTACAGATATATCAAACAAAATAGAAACTCAGTCTTAAGAACATTGTTAAGATGACCATTGTTAATTAACTTCAAAGCTGTTAAGCAAAATTCCGACGAAAAATTCAAACTTAATTGAATCAATGACACAAAGATGCCCTTACAATGTAAGAGAGATCGTTGTCCGGGTCAACGTTTTCCTCGTCATCCTTGTAATAGCAAGATGCCTCGCCTTCTTCAAGCTCAGTATTATTCTCCTCCATCTCCAACCCCATCAAACCCTAACCCTAACCCTACCCTCCCTAACCCTAAAACCCTAACCCTAACTCCTTCCACAACAACCTTCCCTAAAGTCCAGCATCAGTCCAATTCCCAGAAAACGCTCGCCGACCCACCAAAGCTTTCACAAAACCCAGAAACCAAATCTCCGATAACCGACTCTTACAGTGGAAATTTCACAGGCCCTCTATGAAATAAATCCCCAAAAATATCAAATAAAAATTAACTGAATTCATTTATGTTAAAACTCTTTCCCTTGAACACGACGATCAGGTTCTGAGATCGACGGTGGGATTGGGCGGACCGATCAGTGCTGAGTATTGATTGCCTGCAACGGGTTTAGACGGCGAGTAATCGTATTGATTCGATTTTACGGACACTGCCTCTCTTCTCTTGTTGCTCTATAATTTCTTTTGTATTTTATTTCTGTGCAGCACAAGGAAGCCCAACACCAAGAGCCTTTGCTTTCCTTGTCTTTCCCCTTCTGTCTATTTTTATTTTTCTTTACCTTTTCCTTTTACCTTAAATTTATTTATTTCTAGGGCTCTGTCTACCTAAAAGAACTTACATGTAACGGGATACTATCGTTGCGGTATTCCAAGTCTCTCATATATTGCAATGTCGAAAAATAGTATTGATATGTCAAAAAGTTAAAACACATAATAATAATTT
Source organism: Prunus padus (assembly GCA_024362665.1). NCBI lineage: Eukaryota > Viridiplantae > Streptophyta > Magnoliopsida > Rosales > Rosaceae > Prunus > Prunus padus. The sequence continues at coordinate 11,987,711 of JANFAM010000020.1, forward strand.
ATTAGTTCAGGATAGCGCTATCGTGGTATCTGGTATAAGTAAGTTTTAGCGCAAAAATTGAAAACAGATTGAAATTAAAAACAGTTCTTTTTTTCTTTAATGAGCAAGTATATAATTTTGGCGCGTGAAAAAATGAGGGTGCGTGCCAATACATGATTGCTTAGCGACATTGTATTCAAAACTCTCGGAAGTCGGCGGGAGGAGACAGGTTTCTGAAGGAAACGGCGCCGTTTGCCACGTGTTTGCTGCGACTCTTTGCAAATACCGCCGCAAACTAGTGTGTGTTGTGGACCTTGGTTTGGGACCTCTGGATTGGGACATGTTATGTGTGCTACACGTAAGTATCATGCATCTGTACAATTATAGAGTCAAAGATAACTTGCCTTTTTCTTTTTCTTTTGTTGGACCCATAATTTAGCATTATATCTTACTCTAAACAAATTTCTAATTACTAGCAACTTTCTCTTTACACCTTATTTTCTTATATTTTCTATTTTTTTCTCTTTATTTTGTAATGTTATATAATAATCATTCGTATTGAGATAATTTTTCAAGGAGTATTCATAAAAATGATTGACTGAATTGAACATCGTAATGAGAACGAAGCTAGAAGAGTCAACGAGGAAGAGGTAACATTCTTATATTTAATAGCTCTCTTTATTTTTTTTAAATGAATTTTTCTTATATAATGGCCAGTTTCTCATTTTCTTTTAAATAATTGTAATGTCTTTATCTTTTTTTTTTGGTAGGAGTCCACCATTGAAACAGAGAACATCTCTTTGTTTTTTTTTTAAAATTATTAAAGCTATGAATGATGAAGCACAGGAGAGTTCATTGAAATTGTGAAGTTTTATTTGATGACAGAATATTGTTAATATTGTTACTGGATGGATTTTGTTGTGCTTACTGAAAAAGTTTCTAAAGATTTGGATTGAGAAATTATTTCAAGTTTTGTGTCCTCCTTCTTCGCCTTGATGAGAAATTATTTTAACTCTACATAGGATGTTTTTTATAAGAAACAATAGATATCTTATTAAAAACTGGGGATTGAGGCAGGTATGGGAGGCACCTCCGCGACGGGGACGGGGATTCCCCAAAAGCCTAAACTAGGGATTGGGGAGGGGACATGGACGGGGATGGGGCGGGGACATGGACGGGGATGGGGCGGGGGCGAGGGGACGGGGATAGGGAGCGGGGACGGGGGTGGTATTGCCATAGCCGACCCCTAACCGGCCCGTTGCCATCCCTACACCCAATGCATTATTTTGATCATTGGTTAAGTCTTTGTCGAATTATAAGGTTATTGTTGACAAGGTTATGTATCTTTTTTTTTTTTTTGGTGAGAAACTAAATCCATAGTGCATTACATCATAGAAAGATAGGAGACAACATACAACAAGGACCCAAACCACATAGGAAACACCATTTTTTTTTGGTGCTGTTTTTCTCATTTCCCTTTTATCCACTTACACTCCATTTTGTTATTTAATACTTTTTACTATAACATAGAAGAGAGTGTAAGTGGATAAAAGAGAAGTGGGAAAATTAGCTTCTTTTTTATTTTATTTTTATACAATCGATATTGAGAAAGGGGATTTTCTCACACACATTGTCAAGATATCATCGGGTTTGAACTTCAGACTACTAGTCTGCAAGTCAATGCCCTTTTTTGCTGAGCTAGATCTCGTTGGTTTGTCATTACTATTTTATGTAAGGTATATATTAACATATTTTCATGCAATTTACAAGAAGAACAAACCATATGCATTTTGCACCAAACCTCCACTTCATATAGTTACTATACTTTTTCTCACTAAAATCTATAAATAGAAAATTTTTTTTAAAAAAAAGAGCAAAACATGAATGAGAGGTTAGAGTTAGTACTGAGAATATCCCTTAATAATTGAAGAAAAAGTAAAAAAGAAAAGAATATGAAGTTTCCAATATTATCACATATTTTTTTTCGCCTAATAAAATGTGACATTTCTTGTTCGGTTGGATTCATCCCACATTATTAATTGTAAGAAATGACTACATTGTTTGCACCAAAAAAATACATACGTTATAAGTCTTGGGTTTGGCATTCTTATTTGGGGTAATAAGTGATTTTTAAAAAATTTTGGGAAGCTGTTTGGTAAACTTTGAGAAAATCACTTATTATTAAAAATTCTTGTGAGAGAAAGCTATAAGGAAAGCGGTAATGAGTCTTTCATTTTCTCGATTATGTAAGAATCGGTTTAAGAAAGCGTTTAATGATTATACGGGAATTATTTTTCGATTATGCGGGAAT